>CM045759.1:32876877-35376877 GCA_025200525.1 Camellia lanceoleosa
TTGTAGTTCGATAAGCCCAGAGTACATTTGGTAGTTCCTCAGCCCAAAGTCCTTTGGCAGCTTCGAGCTTAGTTTTGATGATCTTCGTAAGAGAACGGTTGGTGACCTCAACTTGGCCATTTGCTTGGGGTGACCGGGGAAAGAGAAGCATGGTTGAACTGGAGATCTCGACAAACTTTCTGCACTTGGCGTTATCGAATTGTTTGCCGTTGTTCGTGACGATGGCCCGAGGGATGCCAAATCGAACGATCGACCGCCAGATGAACTTGGTCGTGTTCTTTCCGTGATGGTGGCCAGGGCTCACCTCTACCCACTTGGTAAAGTAATCAATGGCGATGATTGCAAACTTGGTCCGCCTCGACCTGCGGGAAGTGGACCACTGTGCCGATCCCCCATTTGGCGAAAAGGGTAGGGTCACGCGTGATCAATTTAGTGGGGGTGCATGGGGATGTTGGCGCTGACACTTGTCACACTTGAGTACCTAAATTGACCGCATCTTGATTAAGAATTGGCCAAAATACCCAAGACGGAGTATTTTGTGGCTAGGGCCCTTCCATCCGAATGGTTGCCACAAATTCCTCATGGACCTCCCCGCAAGCATATAGGTTGCTTGAGTTAAATTGAGGCACCGTAGGTAAGGCCGCGAAAAACCACGTTTGTACAATATGCCCTCGATGATAATGTAATTGGACGCTTGGGCCCTAACTTTGGCTACCTGCTGCTGGTCATCTGGGAGTGCCCCTGAGGTCAAGAAGAGGGAGATGTTGGATGCCCAAGGGATGGGTTTATCCTGGATGAACTGTACTTCTTGTAGGTCGGGTGTAATGGATGGGTGGTGTAGATATTCAAGACGGACATCGTGGCTGAGGTTGGAATGGTCAGCAGAGGCTAGCTGAGCCATCTCATCTGCCTTGGAGTTTGCCGCTCGTGGGATATGCTTTATGTGGAAGGTGTTGAAGAGGCGGGCGAGGGGTAGTGCCATATCCCTGTATTCTCTCATTGTTTCATCCTTGGCATCGAATTCCCCAGTAATCTGGCCGACGATGAGCTGGGAGTCATCAATACTGGATGTGGTCGACACCAATGTCCTTGGCAAGGCGAGTCCTCGCTATCAATGCTTCATACTCGCCTCGCTATTATCGGCCTCAAACAAGAAACGAAGAGCACATTTGAAATAGCCACCCTCGAGAGGCGAGGATAATGCCACCACTACCTTCCCTCGCGATGACCCACAACATTGAGAGTCCAGAATGAGGATCTTCGTGGTTGGCGTAAGGTCGTGGAGGTGTTGAGGTAGTGGTTGGTGTAGGTTGGTGAATTCGTGATGAAGTCGCCATGCCTTGTCCCTTGATCGCCGCTCGAGGCGGTAGGAGATATCAAACCGAAGTTCTATCGACCATCGTGATCACCGCCGAAAGCTCGTTGTCGCATGACCTTCTTCAGGTTGGTCTCAGACCACTATGGAGTGGGCTTGGAAGTAGGGGCGAGTCGCTCAGAGGCGTGACTAAAGCCAAAGACAATTTTTCTAACAATGGGTAATTCTTTGCTCCTCGAGTCCCGATGTAGTAGACCGCCGTTGGATCGAGCCGCCTTCTTCGATAAGGGTCTGCTGACCCACTGACGGTTTGATAGCTAGTAGAGGAAGAGGGCCTCGCCGTGATGTCTTGTGAGAGAAGAGGTGGGATGGCCATGCATTGCTTTAACTGCTGAAAAGCCTCTTCGGACTCAGTTGTCCATTCAAAAGTCTACCGAAGAACTTTGAAGAATGGTAGGCACTTATCTGTTGCGCGGGAGATGAAACGGTTGAGGGCTGCCACTCTACTAGTGAGTCTTTGAACTTCTTTAACAGTTTTGGGTGACTGCATCTCAATCAAGGCTTTGATCTTTTCAGGGTTAACCTCAATGCCGCGCTGACTGACCATAAAGCCCAAGAACTTTCCAGATCCTACACCAAAGGCGCACTTTTCTGGGTTGGGCTTCATCTGATATTTGCGAAGGGTGGCGAAGTCTCTCGTGGAGTCGGTGAGATGGTCGGGAAAGTTTGCTCTTGACTAGCATGACACCCCCATACACTTCTATGTCCCGACCGATGTGATGGTGGAAAACTGCATTGACTAGTCGTTGGTAGGTGGCCCCAAAGATTCTTCAAATCCGAACGGCATTACACGATAGTAGTAGGTACCTCTACGGTGATGAAGGATGTGTGCTCCCGACGGCTGAGTGCATCATGATTTGGTCGTACCCAGAGAAGGCATCCATGAAGTTGAGCATTTGGTGACCGTACTGGCGCCAACCAACAGATCTATGGGAGTGGATAGCTATCTTTAGCAAGCTTGCTCAGTCGAGTAATCAACGCAGAGACGCCACTTGCCGTTGTTCTTGCGGACCAGAACTACATTGGATAGCCATTTAGGATAGTCTACATTTTGGATGAATTGGGCCTCAAGGAGCTTGTCAACCTCTGCGGCTATAAGAGTATTGCGCTCCGGGTGAAAGATGCGTTGTCTCTGACGGTACGGTCGGAAGTGGGGTTCAATGCTGAGGCGGTGAGTTATGAAGGAGGGGTCTATGCCTGGCATGTCTGAATGGGCCCAAGCAAATACATCATTGTGCTCGGTCAGAAGAGCGGTGAGGTCGGCCTTGGCTTGGGGAGATAGTTGGCTACCTATCTTGGCAGTTTTGGTTGGGTTGGTGGTATCGATGGGAACCTCTACGAGTTCCTCCACAGGCTCTCCTCTGACCAGCTCATCCTCATCTCGGACGTCAAGTCCTTCGATAATCATGGCCTCCTTCAGCTTGATGTCCTTGAGTGAAGCGACATAACATTCCCTAGCTATGGTTTCCTCTCCCCTGACTGTCCCGACCCCCAGGTCGGTAGGAAATTTCATGGCGAGGTGGTAAGTTGATGTGATGGCTTGAAAAGCATTGAGGGCACTGCGGCCAAGGATCATATTGTAGGCGGAAAGACAATGACACCAGAAGGTGAGCAGCTTGTGGTTCCGCCGGGTACTCCCCAATGGTGATGGGGAGATCGATAGAGCCGATGGACGTCACCCGGTCACCAGTAAAACCGACCAATGGAGTCTGGAGGGGAGTCAGACTCTCCTCTCCAATCTTGAGCTGGCGGAAACAGTTAAGGAATATGAGGTCTGAGGAGCTGCCGTTGTCGACAAGGATTCGTCTGACCTTATAGTTCGATAAGATGGCAGAGATGACGAGAGGATCGTCATGAGGATAGCGGATGCCCGTGCAGTCGGTGTCCGAAAAGGTTATGGGCTCTGTCCACTGCTTGGGTTGCTTGGTTGGTCGGTTTACAACGGCAATCACTTTGTCTGAGCCCTGTCTGATCTTTCTGAGCTCTGCCTTCTGAGCTGATCGGGAGGGACCTCAACAGGCAAGGCCACCTGAAATAAGTCGAATTTTGTCGACTGGTGGCGGAGGATGACCTGGAGGTCGGGGTTGTTGAGGTCGATCTTGGCCTTGGTTTTGCTGGGCTGGCTGTCGAGGTGGGGTACGTCGGCGGTCGTGTCTGGGGGGCTCAGCCCTTTGCCTCTGCTGGGGGCGGATGTCTGTGAACCGACTGAGACGCCCTTGACGTATCAGGGCTTCGACCTGGTCCTTGAGATTGATGCAGTCGTCTGTGTTATGGCCATGGTCTTGGTGGAAACGGCAGTACTTAGACTGGTCCTTCCGACCGGAAGGGTTTCGTGAAGGCTGGGGCCATTTGAGAGGGTAGTCCCTTTGGATTTGGTGGAGGACATGTTCCATAGGGGAGTTAAGGGGTGTATATCTCTCGAACCGACCGGGTGGTCTGGCTGGTGCCGGCCGGTCAGTGCGCGGAGGTCAGTCGGTATAGTGGGGTGTTTGGTTGTTGTACTGAGTGTTTCGGGGTTCGGGTTTTTAGTGATTGGGTCTTGCCGAGCGGCTAATGAGTCTTCGGCATTCATGTATTTCTGGGCTTTGGAGAGTAGGGTTGCCATGGAGGTCGGGGGGTTTTTAGAAAGGGAGAAGAGGAAATCAGACGACCGTAGTCCGGCCATGAAAGCGGTGAGGATGACCTTGTCATCATTTTCAGCCACTTGTAACGCTTCGGTATTGAAGCGAGTAACAATGCTGCGCAGCGACTCCCCCTTAGTCTGACGGATGTTAAGGAGTTGGGTTGCTGGGCGACGCTGGCGCTGGGCCCCAATAAAGTGGCTAAGGAACGAGTCGCTGAGGTGTTGGAAGGTGGAGACCGAGTCCGCTGGTAACTGACTGAACCAGAGCCGAGCTGACCCCTTCAATGTCACCGGGAAAGCTCGGCACATAATCTCGTCAGGAAAGGCATGGAGAATCATGAGAGTGCGGTAGGTTTAAAGATGATCGACCGGGTCTGTGGTTCCGTCGAAGGAGTCAATGGTGGGCATTTTGAACTTGGCGGGGAGAGGTTTGTCTCGGATGGAGGCAACAAATGGTGAGTTTGCAGTGGTAGAGGGTTTGTGTTGGATGTTCTGCATGACCCCTTGGAGCTGGAGCTTCATGGCTCGGAGTTCGGCGTCCCAGAGGGGAATGTTGTCACCTCCGGAGGGAAGTGGGGGCTGAACACTGCTGGCCTCCCCCTCCGGGGCTGGTGGTACGACCGACGGGTGTGGAGGTGGAGGTGGTAGGTGAATATGTGGGTGAGGAGGCTGATAACCTTCCAAGTTAGGAGGGTTGGACTGCTGGCCAGCATGGCTCGGGGCTTGTTCTGGGTTGGATAGGACATCTAGAGGTGGTGGAGGTGGCATGAGAAGATTTCTTTGGAGCAAGGCATTTATCAGGGCCTGGTTTTGCTCGGCCATGCGGTTGATGCTATTGGTGAGCTCGATGAATTACTGTGGTGGTTGGTTCGGGTTGGGAGGGTCGGTTTGGTGGTCGGCAGCATTGTGATGAGAAGCCATGGATCTAGTCGTGACCATACACCTCGATGGGTAGGAGGAAAAGATTGTTGGAACAAGGGTCTCCGGCGACAATGAGCACAACATGCCATGGATAAAAACCAGTTCCCACAGAGGGCGCCAACTGATGTTACAGTTTGTTCTAGTGGATGGGCCGACTCGATCCACGCTCTTCGATTCCAAGCCTTGATGGTAGAACCCGCCGGAATAACCTGCAAACAAGTTCAACGGGGAACGGGGTAGTCCCCCAGTGAACCCTCCGACGAGCAAGTTAATAGATGATATGTGCAGAGAGAGAGAGAGAGAGATTAGAGATAGAAAAGCTTAACCTTCTTCTTGTCTTTGATCTTTGCTTATATCCTTTGGTAATCATTTCACTGCCCTCGACCGCCTCATCGCCGCCCAAAAGCTCAGGCAGTAGCTTACCTTGTTCAGGGTAAGGAGGTGCTGTTCCGGCTGAGGGGTGTTATCGCAATAAATGCTGTGATGGGTTGCATTAATGGTGATGTGTCGTGGGCCATAACTTTGCAGATCTTTGTCTACTGATGTGGCCTGTGCTTCACCTGCCGTGTGTCTGAACATCATTGGCCCTCCATGCCGCCCATTGGCCTCCAATTGCCTTGGGCCTTGCCACTGGGTTCATATGGGTCCCAAGTGATGGGCTTGGGGTTGTTCACCGTGGGCTGTGGTCCCTATGGGCTTATCCATGTCAAGTAGTAATATACTTGTGTCATTAACAATTGCAGAATATTATTTGGTGTTACAAAAAAAATTATTTTGGTATTTTATTTTTCTGGTTTTAGTAACTAGAATTTATTTTCTGGTTTTGGTAACTAGAAAATTATTTTGTGTTTTTTTTATTTTTGTAATCAAATATTTTTGTGATATTTTATATTCTAGTTTTAGTAACAAGAAAAATAAAATGATTTTGTGTTATAATTTATTTTCTGATTTAAGTAACTAGAAAATTAATTTGTGATTTGGTTTTCCGATTTTTGTAATCAGATATTGTTTCGGTATTTTATTTTACTAGTTTTAGTAACAAGGAAAATAAAATTATTTTGTATTGTAATTTATTTTCTGGTTTTAGTAACTAGAAAATTAATTTTGTTAATCAATCATGTAACTTTGTGACTCGGTCACAATCTGTTAATTTTGTAAGTGACTTATGGTTTCGTTCGGTAGACCACTTATTTTTGAACCCTTTGTGAAAATGTGTTAATTTTTTTGACTTTATCATAGTTCATCGTGAGTATACATGGAAGAATTTGTTTCTAGAGTAAAATATTAGTTTTACAAACTAATTTTATTTTTATTACAATGTGGATTCATAGTCTTGAATTGTTTCTGCACTTGAGTATGAAAATATATATATATATATATATTCACAAGAACATTTTAATGCATATTTAATTTGTTTATTTATGTACAAATCAAACTTATTAAATAAAGGTATGTTTTGTCATTTTGAAGTTTAAAGTTTAAATGCGTTGGATTTTATTTATGAGTTGAGAATCCTTTTATTTCATGATGCAAGTGATGGGATCATGCATGATTAATTTATTTTGTTAATTCATTATTTTTAGTTGATGCGCTTTGATATGCATGTATGATATCAACTCAAGTTATTTCTTAACAATAATTTCAAGTGATTTGAATGATAAATTGTTATGTCGACTTTGGACATAAGCAAAGTTAATTTGAATATTTCTAATCAATTTTGAATGGGTGTTTAAACACTGCAGAAATTTAAACATGAAGATTTATGTAATTATATCGCTCGCTTAATTAGGAAGTAATTTAAGAAATCTTTTATGTTGATTATTGGTTTATTTTGAATTATGTGACATGAGATGTCGTTAATAATTATTTTACTTAGCGTAGTAGAAATTGTTAAACCATAAACCATTTTATTAATATGGGGGTGTATCTCTTGCATTAGTTGAAATAATTTAATTTTCTTCATCTATAAATATTTTTATGACAAAGGACATTTATTTATAAATGAGTTGCAAGAATGAATACAATCAATTGGGTTTTTGAATTGTTCGCTTCAGAGGCAAAATTTTTATGAGGATATGATTTTGTCAAAACATTAATTCGATTTATGTAATCATAATTATTTTGGATTTTTGGATTTGAAATTTATGAATCAAGCACATCATAGACAACAAATGATGAATGGCATGTTACTAAATTCAAAGCTACTACGTAACTTGTGGGGGAAGCAATATTGTCTCGCTAATTATGTTCTTAATAGAATACCTCACAAGAAAACCAAAAGCATTCCTTATGAATTGTGGAAAGGTCGACCACCTTCCTACAAATACTTAAAAGTGTGGGGGTGTTTGGAAAAGTTGAAGTTCCTGCTCCTAAAAAGACTAAGATTGGACCAAAACAAGTAGATTGTGTGTTTTTAGTTATGCTCGTAATAGTAGTGTATATCGGTTTCGATTTATAAATCGTAAATACCTAATATAAATGTGAACACTATTATAGAGTCAAGGAATGCTGTGTTTTTGAACATGTCTTTCCTTATAAGAAAAGACAGGAATTAAGTTCACAGAAAAGAACTTATGATTGTACACAAAGTCAAGAGACTAATGACAATCAAACACAAGAGGCTAGTGATGGTCTCGACCAACAGGATTTAACTGATGATGAACCAAGACGAAGTAAGAGAGCGAGAACATCAAAATCCTTTGGTCCAGATTTTCTGACATACTTGTTAGAAAATGAACCTCAAAGCTTTAAGGCAGCAATGACAGGTCCTGAAGCACCTTTGTGGAAAGAGGCTGTTAATAATGAAATTGAATCCATTATGCAAAATCATACTTGGAAATTGGTGGATCTTTCACCAGGTTCTAAACCTCTTGGATATAAATGGATATTCAAGAGAAAAAAAAAATGAAAGCAGATGGTTCAATTGACAAGTATAAAGCAAGACTTGTAGTTAAAGGTTATAGACAAAAGGAAGGTCTAGATTATTTTGACACATATTCCCCTGTGATAAGAATAACATCCATTCGCATGCTTATTACTATAGCAGCGTTGTTTAATTTAGAAATACATCAAATGGATGTTAAGACAACTTTCTTAAACGGTGATCTAAATGAATAGATCTATATAGAACAACCCGAAGGGTTTGTAGTATCAGGGCAAGAAAAGAAAGTTTGTCGACTTGTAAAATCCATTTATGGATTAAAACAAGCACCTAAGCAATGGCATGAAAAATTTGATCATGCAATCCTTACTAATGGGTTTAAGATAAACGAATGTGACAAATGCGTCTATGTTAAAAACACTGACCAAGGATATGTCATAGTTTGTCTTTAGGTGGATGACATGCTTATCATTGGAAGCAGTTAAAAGATGATCAAATCAACTAAGCAAATACTTAACAAAAGATTTGATATGAAAAATATCGGGGTCGCAGTTGTTATATTAGGAATGAAAATTACTAAAACATCTGACGGATATGCATTATCTCAATCTCATTATATTGAGAAAATTCTTGATAAATTTATCAAGGATGATTTGAATTTAGCAAGAACACCTGTAGACATCAGTCTTTATTTATCGAAAAATAAAGGTGATGTAGTGTCTCAGTTAAAATACTCCCAAATCATTGGAAGCCTAATGTACCTAATGAATTGTTCTCGTCCTGATATAGCTTATGTTATCAGTAAATTGAGTAGGTACACTAGTAATCCCTGAAGAAGACCATTGGAAAGTGATCATTCGGTTCTTAGATATCTAAGATTTACTCGTGATCTTGGTTTGAACTTTACTCGATATCCAAAGAAGACTCAAGGTTATTGTGATGCCAATTGATATTGGATACTAAAGATTCAAAATCCACTAGTGGATATGTCTTTACTCTAAGAAGCGCTGCTGTTTCTTGGAAGTCCACGAAACAAACTTGTATCGCACGATCCACAATGGAATTCGAGTTCATTGCTTTAGACAAAGCAGGTGAAGAAGCAGAATGGCTTCGTCACTTCTTAGAAGACATTCCAATGTGGCCAAAACTTGTGCCAGCTATTTGCATTCATTGTGATAGTCAATCTGCAATAGGCAAGGCACAGAATCACATGTATAATGGTAAGTCACGACATATTCGTTGTCGACATAATACCGTAAGGCAATTGTTGTCAAACGGAATAATCTCAATAGATTATATAAAATCTAAAAAGAATATTGCGGATCCGTTAACAAAAGGTTTGACAAAAGAGCTAGTGTATAGTTCATCGGGATGGGATTAAAGCCTATTACATAAGAGTCGCCATAATGGTAACCCTACTTATATGATCGAGATCCCAAGAACTAAGTTCAAAGGACAACTAAGTTATGTATGGCTCGCCGTAAATCACCAAGGGATTAAAATTCCTACCCATTCCTATGGTGAGAGTGATATCTCGCAACATATGTTGTCTCAGGGCATAAGGATAAGCTTTGCTTTTAATGATTACTTATATCTTGATTGAGGCATAAAATCAAGACGAGTATAAAGGAGATACTCACAATAAGAATCACCTATATAAGTGTTGAATGGGGCGGTTCTATGAAAATGAAAAAGGCTACATTCTCTAGAAATACTCATGAAAACCAGGTGCGTTCAAGGCCAAAATGAACACAACAGTGAGAACCACGATGTGTCAGAAGATATTTTGTGTGAAATCTATTGTCTTTGCTTACACAAACGGCTGAACAATTCAAGGCATCGCGTCCATTGGTTAGCCAGTAAGTCTGATAGGTTATCACTAGGGAAGGTTCAAGGCCGAAAACTATCTATCCTGATGCAAGATATTTTCGACTTATACTCTTTCGTAAGGTCTGCATATTGTTGCATTTCCGTTGTCATGAAATTCCATTCATGTGGGGGATTGTTGGAAATGGTAGAAAATTCTGGGTAAAACTAGAATTTTTCCTCAAGTTTGGTCTATTTTTTAGGTGGGCCCCGTGCATGGATTTACATGGGTCAAAGTGGTAACGCGTTTTATGCCGCGTTGTGATTCACGTGGTATATTTGGTTGCTCAAAACCATTACCGAGTGAATGGGAAATTGAAGCCAAAGTATTCTCCATGGAAATGGAGTTTTGGTGGAAATTCCTTAAAGGTATTAATAAGGCTTGTCCCACATTGATTTGGTGGGAGGTTTTGAAAGGGTTTATAAGGCATGGGTTTGGTACTTGGGGTGTGCCCCAAGGGGTACCCAAGTGTTTTAGAGGGAGAGGTTATGGGCAAAATGGGCTAGACCCATTGGACTAAAAAATCACCACATGTGCGCGCCGCCGCCGTCCGTCCGTCCGGTCGGGCGGGTTGGGCTGGGCTTGGGCGCGAGTGCGTCGTGTGTGGTTGGGTTGGGCTTGTTCGGCCCAATATTAATCTTTTTGGGTCAAAAATATTTGAATTTAATTTTATTAATTCAAATTAAACTGGTTTGGTTTTATTACATCCAAACAGGGCCCTTCCCGGAAATAAACCAGTCTGGTTTTATTGCACACCCAAACAGGGCCCTTCGCGTTTTTGTTATGTGTTTGAAATATAAACAGATTCAAATCTGTTTAAATTCAAAACCATACTTGTTCAAAATAGGTTTGCACCTATTCAATTCAAAACCAAGAGCCACCTTTACATCTATAAATAGGACAACCCTCATTTGGATTTTGTAACTCTAATTTTCGTCCTTCATAATTCTGCAAACATCCTCTTCATTTTGCTGCATTATTTTCTTGTTAGAGAGAGTATAAACACTTTGTCTGTTCGTTAGGCAAACAATTTGTAGTGCTGCTATTGTTTGTAGTAGATCATTTTATCCTAGGAGATAGACGTCCACATTCTGAAAGCACCGCGGAGAGGACGAATCTGTCTTAAGGACACAGTGTCAAACAGTAGACTTGATCAGATTATAATTCGAAGAAATTAAATCAAGTAAGTTATTTAATTAATTTTTGTGTTATTGTTATTTATTTAAATCAGATTTTAATTTTGTTTTTGTAACAAAATAAAATCTGTTATTTATTTATTTATTTATTATTTCGAGTTTGATTTTTGTAATCAAACCAATTCTCTCATTTTCTTTATTTCTTTAAATTCTAGTTGTTGTTTTGTACACAATAGAATTAAATCTTTTAAATACAGTGAAGATTGTCCAACAAACACATCCAAAACAACGTCATTGTGATTGTAATATTAACAAAACACTGTTAATGAAGCACAAACGAATTTCTCCCTACCTGTCCTCTCTCTCTCTCTTCCCTGTCACTCAAATCGTTTTATATTAAAATCATTTCACCAGAATTTATGTCTTCCCTTCACTCAAATCGTTTAATATAAAAATCATTTCGCCAAAATTTATCTCTTCCCTCTCTCCTCTAGTTTGGGATCAAAATCACTCATCTCTTTTGAGCAATCTCTTGTCTCTCAACTAAAATTCAAGCACTAGCAACAACAAAAGCTACAATAGAAACAAACAAAATCATTTGCAATAGTGATGCCAAAATCTCCAAGTTCATGCAGGAAAATTTCCAACAGCCAACTATTATGGTCGTCTCTGATGCCAAAATTCTCCGTCATTGATCTTGGTCATCGCTGTTCGTCAAGCGCAATCTCAAATCTAGGAATGGTCTCAGATCTCAGATCTTGGTCGCCGTTATACCTTGTCGTTGTCGTTCTTCTTTCATTGACCATCGTGGGTCGCCACTGCCGCTCTCCTCGCTCTTGGTCACCATTTCCATTGAATGTTCTAGAACATCCAATTATCATCGTCGACATCCCACCACCTTCATAATTGTCTTATGTTGTTTTGTTGCATAGGGAGAGAGAGAAGGAAATATGTGGATTTCAAATTCGTTTCTCCAAAGCTATCCTTTTTTTTAAGTTTTTATACTTTTCTCTGTTGTAAGAGTTAACGTTTGGTCTCTTTGTTGTGTTAATATTGTATCTAAAACGACGTCATTTTGGTTGTTTTTCTGCCAACCCTTTGATCTACTCATTTATCACGTGTCACCTCTTGGTAAATATGGATACGATTTTTTGTATTTTTTATTAAAAGTTTGTTTGGGATGTACTAAAATAGTACAATTTTTATCTTTTTATTTTTTTAAGCCACATCACTTTTCTATTTTTTTACATATCTTTTTTGTAAAAAGTTAAAAAATACATTTATTTAAATCATACCAAACAACAAACCTAATTTTATTTATTTTATATAAAAATAATTTAACAATTATCACTATTAATTTCTTCCATTCTTACTGAGAAAACAAATGACCTTATATTTCTTAGAGTTCGTTTAGGAAGTGGGTTGGTTTTTTGACTATTTTAACCTGGGGGGAAAAAGTATTGTTTGAGATAGGTTTTTTTTTAACTTTTTTGACTTTCTGTGAGAGAAAGAATGTAATGATTATGGGTTCGATGTAACATTTTGTCCTAGGCCTCGTTAGGCATGTGCCAAAAAGTTACTAAAAAAATCAAAAAGTCTATAACCTATACCAAAAATTCAAAGATTCTATTTTCTCTTTACAAGCACATCTTTTCGTAAAAAATCAAAAATTCATTCCAAACATACTAGCTTTTTTTACCTTAAAAATGCCAAAAAGTTACTAAAATAGCTTATTCCCAAATGAGACCTTATTGGATTAAAAAACCTATTTTATTTTTTTATAGTAACTAAAATAGCCCTAAACTCTCAATCTTGTTCGGAGTGTCTAGAGTCGAACCAGAAAAATTTTGGGTTGGAAAACCAGGGCCGCACGTGCAGGGGATGAGGTCGCATGTGCGGGGAATGGAGAGTTTTCTAGGCAACACACTGCAATAGATACAGGTGCGGGAGTGGGAGTGCGGGAAAGGGGCCGCACAGGCGGGGATGAAGGCTGTATGTGCAGGAGTGAGTGCCACACGCATGGAGCCCAGGTCCTAAAATTTTCTTTTTCTTCCTTCTTTGGAATAAGTGTATAACATTTTATACACCTCTCTTTCGCTCTAAAATACCTTTTCTCCTCATTCTTTCTATAATTCCTACATCAACAACCATTAAATCCTTGGTTTCTCCAAATCCTCAAACATTTTGACCTTGTGTAACGCCCTTAAAATAATATATAATACCCAGCATTCAGACATGCAATAATATAAGAAAATCAACACCTTTCCATTCATCAGAGTAGTTCTTACAACAGTATTACGTGTTAACAACAAAAGCAAATGCCCTACGAGCTTACAGCTTTCCAAGTCAACACTTGGTTACATAGAAGAAAAGTACTAACTCTATACAAAATAAGCCCTTGGCTTGATATACATGTAATACAAACAAAATAATCAAAAAGAGTCTTCAACTCCTATAACCATCCAAGCTATGTCCTTGGAGGTGGCATGCTACCTGTACCTGAAAATAATGTCCCATATAGGGTGAGCCAACGCCCAGTAGAGATATGCTAAACACAATATGAGCAGTAACTAAGACATTAGCAATTGATAAATGTTTAACTCCCATAAATCAATTCATAAACCATTTCCATTACATGATCACTATGTCTATGTTTCATTTCATTTTCCATTTCTTATCCAATTTCCCCATACCCGTGGCTCAACCTGCCACACACTCTAAACGAAATAATAATTCATATTAAACATTTCCCATTTCGCAATAGATAAGCATACAAGTCAGATCAACACCTCATCAAATAAACATATAAGCTACATCATCATCTTAACGGATAAGCATACAAGTCAGATCCACACTTCAACAGATAAGCATATGAGCTATATCAACACTTCCATAGATAAGCATATGAGCTATATCAACACATTAACTGACAAGCATATGAGCTGTATCAGTGGAGTCCATCCCCTATCTCCTCCCAAACAACATCCGGTTTAGAGGTCCATTCCCTATCTTCCCCTAAACTGTAGAGTACATCCTCTATCTCCTCCACACACACAACGATATACAGAGGTTATATACGCAATCAATCAATACATAACGTTAATGTATTCTATCAACCGTCATACTCTATGACACATCCAATTAATTAGTTTTAGTTTGCCTAATCATCATGCATTGTCTACAACAATCAAAACTACCCTCCACCGGTAGCCCAAAGCAATTATTTCTAAACAGATAATAAAAGCTCCAACAGATAAAATATCAATGTTTTCAAAAGTGAGCGATTAATAAATCCAACTCTACCCTTCTACAATATAATGAGCCAATTTCATTATTTCCAACTCAATTCCAAATAACAACAATTTTTCCAAATTAATTATACCAATTAATTTATACAACAAATTAGGGTTTTCTGCCCCATTTCCCAATATAGACCCAAGAGTCCAAATATCAACAACCAACAACAATATCATTATTTTGAAACCCAAAATACACATTTTAGAATCAAAATAACAAACCCCCTTTTATACATTTTGAAACCCTAGATCCCAAAATCAAACCATTTAACAAAGTGCCAAAAATCTAGGTCAAAACCCATAAGAGTGAGTAGGAATCCCTACCTCAAAAGATGAAACCTAACGAAGGAGATGACGAAAATGAAGATGCTCCGAATCACAAATTTCTCAGATCAAAAGATAGCCCTCGATGATCAACAACTTTTTTGTAAAGGCCAAAGGTGAGGAAACAACTCCTACTAGATCAATACTTAGAGAGAAGGCAAGGTTTTAGAGAGAGAGGGTCTCTAATGGCGGTTTGGAAAAGTCAGAGAGAGAAATGGAGTTGAAAAAATGATCCAAAAAGTCGGATCCCGATTTTATATAAGAGTCGCCCTGCTCGAGCGTGGAAACCCCGCCGAAAGCATCACTCAGCACTCGCCGAAGGCCCAAACCGCCGCCGATCACGGATACATGCTCCTTAACTTTTGCGTAACCAAGTCCCCGCCGAGTGTCCAACTCCCCACTCGAAGCGCCACACAAATTGCCGCCAAGCGCCCAAACGCCCGCCGAGGCCCACCATCAGAGGAAAAATATCGAGGTTGATTTTCCCGCCGAAGACAAACCCCCGCCGAAGGCTGGCCAAAGCTCCGCTCGAGCGGACATGTCAAAATCTGGGCAACTACATTTGGTTCCTAAGCTCAACCAACCTGTTTCAAACCTGCCTAACACAACCCACGACTCAAATACAAAGAGTAAAGGATGTAAACAAGATACATACAACAACCAACTCCACGGAACCTAAGTCTGGATACAACAATTAAAGAAAAGGGAAACCGGGATCGCTATACCTTGGTTTCTTGATTAAAGTTGGAGAGCTAAACAAGAGCTTCACTTTGTACGGTGGAGATTGGGTTTCTACATCATTTGATCCTAGGGTTTCATCAATCTCTTAATCAAACTTGAGGTAGAGAATTACTTAAAGTTATATATATGTTTATGTAAGTTTTGGTTGATTTTTGAGAGCTCTCCTTTGTTGATTTAGAAAATGGGTTTTGGCTCAAGAGATTAATGATATTGTAGAAGAAATCCATCTTTTGTTCTCTCTAAAGATTTTTCTTGGAAAGTTGAACCTCATGGGTTAAGATTTATGTATTTAGTGAGGTTTTGAAAAGAAATGAGGAAATGTTGGGGTTTTTGTGAAAAACCTAGAAATTTGGGGATTTTGGATATAATGAGGGGATTTATGAAATCTTCTTGGATTACATGAAAAAGTGAGTAAAAATTTTATATTGTTGTAGTTAAACACGACAACTCCTTAATGAATGAGGGTTTTGGAAACCTAAACTTGAAATTATTGTTAAATGCATATACACATGTAATTATGAATTGGTACATTGTTGAATTCCATGGAATATGAGAATTGTAAATCTTGGGAGTTGATGTTTAAAATATTGCATATAGTCTTGAAGGGACTAATTGTTGAGAATTGTGCAAAAATGAAGTAATGTTGCTATGTGTTGATAGCTTCAATTGAACATATGGCCAATTTGGGAAATGATATTGAGGGAAGGAAAAATAATGGAAATTTTGCTTAACATTGTGTTGTTGTTAAGACGCATAGAGGTGAGTATTGTTATGTAGCATTGTTAATTATTGCATTTCATTCTCTTTCAATGATAATGTCTTTTACACTTCAAAATGAGTTTGGAACGTTTGCATTGAGAAAATAATATCGTGAAATGAAATCATGGAAATGTTTTGGGGTAAATACGTTGGCAAGTCCGGATAGGGGGTGTAGATGAACTTGATTAAGTTGGCCTGAGTGTCCGGGGTGAAAGATCGAAAACACGCGCGAAGGAGGTACCACTTCCCTTTCGGTTAGCAACCTAAAGTGGGGTTATTGGTAGTGCTAGTTGAGTCTACTTGCACACCAATCTAGGAATTACCTGAGTTGTATTTACCGCCTCGTTGATTGAAATTGTAAATTTTGTAATTATTGAGATTTTCAAACTATGGTTGAACATGGTGACTTTTAAAAGGCATGAACATGGAATCCTCTTTAAATTTTGACATTGCATGGCATTTGCATTTAATATCGGGAATTTTGCATAAATGTATATACTTTGTTAAGGACTCTCTACTGGGTTTTATGCTTACCCCTATGGGATTTTGGTGCAGGAAAAGATGTGATGATCCGGCTAAATTGAGAGCGTGGACATATTTTTAGGAAGAGTAAATGACTCTATTTTTTTTGTTAATTATTTGCTTGCCAAGGGCTTTAAATATATGGGTTCGTGAAACCATTTTTGTGTAACCGGGCTCAAGCCTTGGAATATGTAAGCCCAGAACGGCATTTTATTTGTTTTGGAAATTGAAGTTCTACATGCTATAGATTCATGAATTTCTACATCATTGAATGTATAAGTTGCATGTGGGACTTTGTACAAACTTTATTGATTAATAATGTAAAAGTTTGGATGTGGGTTGGTGTATTATTTATGTTGATTAGTTTTGTGGTGTTACACAACCCAACCTAATCCAAGTTGCCAAACGAAAGCTTATACATGGTTGCCAAATCAAACCCCAACCAAATCAGTTTCTTGCTCGGAAAACAAACAACCTTATATTTCTTATACGAATAAAGATTGAGAGCTCTAATTCTGGAACTCTAAAGAGAGCTCTAGTGATGTAGCAAGAAGTGGGACCCAAATATAATGTGATGTGTGTGCCGATGTTTTTGTTTTTGTTTTTCTTTTTATCGTACCACATTACTAGAGTTTTTTAGAGCTCTAACATAAGAGCTTCACGCTATTCTTGGATTGACTAATTTGGAGAGAAAAGAAAAGAAATAGAGAGATATGCATTTCTCTTACTTGTTTGGAAAATTTAAGTGAAGAGAAATAGAGAGAAATGGAGAGAAATAGAGACAAACTCAATTCTCTTATAACCCTCATTTTCAATCTTCCCAAAAGTAGAGAGATTGGGAGAGAAAAGAAACTAATAGATTTTTATTTTTTTATAATACCAATTTTTTTCCTTGTAAAAATAAAATAAATAAAATGATTGAAAATATAAAAAGATTATTTTGGTAATATAACATAAAATAATTTCTTTTCTTTTCTCTTATGAAATTTAACCAAACAATAAGGAGAGAAATCACAATCATTTCTTTTATTTTATTTCTTACTTATCCAAATACGAACAGGAGAAATCATAATCATTTCATTTATTTTCTTTTCTCTTATAACTTAATTAATCATTTCTTTTCTTTTCTGTGCAGTTCCAAACATAGTGTTATTGTTTCTTATACATGGTTCCCAAATCAAACCCTTACCAAATCCGCTTTCACTCAATCTTCCTCTCATAGATCTCTCTCTCTCTCTCTCTACTCCATTCTCCTCCACAAGTTCCACTCACACTCACCGCCACCACTACCTCGCCACCTCCTCCCTCAAGACTTATCTTTGGTTTGATCGCCATCGCCAGTTCGACAGCCGCCGATTTAAATCTCCAATGGTGTTGCCGCCAAAGGCCGCCAAGACTCCTTTGGTTGCTCCACCAAATCACCAACTGCACCACTATAGCCGCCACTATGTTCTAAGCCACCAGCACGGCCTCCGGCATCTATGGAGGTCGGCTTCGGAGTCGAGGAATCTCAACAAGTATGATTTTATTTGGCTTACTCTATATATCTTATTTCAGATTTGAGTCTAGTAACTCATCTGATCCACATCAAATTGACAATTCAAGTTGATAATATTATAGATACGAGTCTTTTAGTGTGCTTGTGCAAATGAATGCAAGTGAAGTGAGCAATTATTTTCGAAAGAGATAAATCAAAAAAGAAAAAAGTAATAAAAAAAAGAAAGAAAAAATGAGCAGTTGAGTGTTTTGTAAATCCTTCTTGGTACCTTCAATGGCTTCCACTTAACTCATTCGATTCAAGTTTTTCAGAGCTCGAACTTCCTCATCCAACCCTACTAGGGTTTTTTGAATGGCCTCCAAGTCTCCTCTTCCATCCTTATCACCACCCTCTACCTCAGCTTTCTCTAACGGCAATTCCTCCTCTGTCCCCACTTCTTCTGCCGTTGATTCTCTCTCTCTGTCACCGTATCAAAGCATTTTTGCTCATTTGAGCGTTGAATGTCACTCCCTAAATTTGTGATTTTGTTTTTGGAATTTTGGTTTTTGGGTTTTGGGGGGTTTTTTGTGGTTTGATCAGACGACGAAGAGAGCGGGATGAGTGCGAAGGGATGTTGAGAATCTGGAGTCCATAGATGATCATCTCAGATTTAATAAGGTTGATGGCTCTCATTACTTTTGACATCGAGACAAGTTAGGGTTTCTATTACTTTTACCTTTTTTGTGTTCCATTTGCTCTGGGTTATTTGTTACTGTTGCATTTTTTCAAGATTTTGACATTTTTTTGTTTGGTTTTTGTTTTTCCAAATGGCAAGTGTATAAAAATGACAATGTCCATGATATTGCTTGCAGAAGGTAATAGTTTTGCATTTAATTTTTTTTTATTGGGTTTCTCATATGTATCCTTTGGTTGATAAAGTATTCTTGAAAAAAAAAAGGGTTAATTACACTTTTATCCCCTTAACTATCACCATTTTTTTTAGTTCATCAGTAAACTATAGTGATTTGAGCTCATGTAGTCCAATTGAAGATGATTGTAAAAATTAGTAATGTTAAAATTCTAACCTCATGAGAAAAAAGTCATTTCAACATTTTAAACAATCTAAACTAAACCAAACCAAACATCCATCTTCTTACTTACATTATATTGGACAATCTACTCCCTGCAACCAAACAACCATCTTCTTCCCCACTCCCTCCCCCTACTGTTTTTCTAAAGAAAAACACTCCTCCCTCACCTGATAACCTCCCTTACCACCACTATTGAACCCCTGCCCATATCCCATCATCGAATAGGAAGATATGTGCCTTGTGCTTATGAGTGGAAATTTTTCCCCATTTTACCCTAACATGAGAAGAAGAATTTAGTATCAATCCCACCTCTTGCACTGTCTTTATCACTTAGTAATTTAATTGGTTGTTAAAGAAACAAATGTTGAAAGTGTAGACAAATTCACTTGTCAAATCCTTCTTTGATGCTTATAATTTTCTTTCTTAGAAGTGGAAAATTTTGGTTTGGTTTGGTTTGATTAGTTGCCAACTATGAAGTATATGGGTATTTTGAAATATTGGCGTGCGGGTACTTACCTAGTATGGGTACATGCATCGGTATAACTGCAATGCATATTGGGTACACGAAATGCGTATTCAGTACGTGAAACACTTTTGATACGACATGGGTACTTGTCGGGTATGAAATGTGTACGGCTCGGGTATGGGATGGCTGTGTTTTGGGTATTATTGTGTGTATGTTAGGGCATAAATGTCAAAATTTAAAAATATAGAAGTATTGGAACAATTATATTGAGTCTATTTATATGAACTTAAAAAATATAGGGTATTTTTGCAATGATAACGAATATGAAAGTACTTAAAGTTTTTTTTGCAATTACAAAAATATTTAAATACTTTTTGAGTTTGCTTTTTTAATTGTTGTATATTATGTACTACTACAAATTATAAATAAATATCTTTTATGGATGTACCGTATCCTACTTTTTAAAGTTTTGCCATATTAGTGCTGTACCCACATCTGTACTTGCCCCATTTATCCTAGGTTGCTAACATTTTTGATGTTGAGTTTTTTCTGGTGGCCATGTCTCCTGTAAAAATTATGCTTTCAATAGTGGAGATTGTCATTTCAATCCAATTCATTGAGCAGATTTATAAGGGATTTCAAACAGATAATTTGTTAATAAGCTATACCCATTTACTAATAAATCATATTTGGTATTAGCTCTACAATTTAGATTTCGAGTGTATAGAATACAAGTAATAAATATAACTAGTAATGCGAGTAAGCATTATAAAAAGCGAGTATTGTAATTTTTATTGTGCATTATCTATAATAGTTTTTAGTATTTGATTTCTATCATTCTTATTCATTAATTGGAGAGGACTCATTCTCTTTACAGTGTACTTCATACTTGTAGTGTTGTTCTCTATATATAAAGTTATTAGAACTTGTAACTTCTTAATTTGTATTACCTGGTGTGGGAGCCGAATAAATGGAAGAGTCAGAAGATACGAACCCCGAAAATCAGGTATTATTCGGCTCCGTACTGTATAAAGGCCGAGTACGTTATGAAGGGCTGAATAACCAGAGATCAGTAGTTCCGAATAAATAAAAGGGGAATGGGATGAAAGTAGGCTCAGGCCCCGAGGCCCCAAAAGCAACTATAAATACAAGAACCACGGATCTAGAGAGGTATGGAAGAATCACTTCACTTAACTTAGTAAACAAGCTATCTTGAGTGTCTGAACTGACTTGTCCATCGGAGTGCTAATTCCGGCACCCCCGACGGAATGTTTGTATCTTTTAAGGTGACTAGCTGAGGATCACTAGGGTCTCCCAGGATCTGAAGAGTATTTCCAAACCACATCTCCACAACTGGCGCCGTCTGTGGGAATACTCAAATACATCCATGGCAGACGTGACTGAAGATCCTCCGATAACCACTGACGAGATCACACAGCAAGATGTCCTTACTCCAGCAAGTATGCTCGGAAAGGAAACCATCGCTGCAAGACGCGCCTTGAACTTCCACTCACCAACGACTTCAGCGCAAGAGACAATACAAGCGATCATGTCACGAGCTAGGCAAACCAAACAGAGGCTAGACAACATCATCGCTGAGAACAGACGCCTTCATCGCGATCTGGCCTCAGAAATAGCAAAATCCAAACAAACAGTGCGTTAGGCTTTTGCGCGACCCCCGGGGGCAGATGATAGACGATCTCGAGCCCGACAGGAAGTAATTGACGGCCGCTACGCCTCGATAGCTCATCTTGAGGAGTTAGCAAAGGACGAACGTCTCCAACAATGCGTCCGGAGGAGTGCGACCAAAACACCTGCCCTTCCGAAGGATGCACCTCCGCTTGACACCGTCCACGTGATATACAACCGCCAATTTCACCTGCATGCAATTCAATCACATCCAGGCCCCCAACAGCAACTTACGTCAGCGAAGCGGCTCTGAGAAACGCCAAGTATCACCTTTGACGACTCTGATTTGATCGGCGTAACCCTCCCTCACATCGATCTGTTGGTTGTTGAGCTACGTGTAAACCGGTTCACCGTCGAACGCGTTCTTATTGACCAGGGTAGTACTTTGGAGGTTATGTATTATAAAACCTTCATCAAACTCAGATTCACTGAGTCAGACCTGACTCCTGCTCCTTATCCACTATTCGGCTTCAACGCCAATCCAGAGTACCCATTGGGAAAGATCAACTTACCCGTTCAAGTAGGATCCAGAACGGTGAATGTGGAATTCTTGGTTATCAGGCTGCCATCGCCATACAATCTCATCATGCGACGATCGTGGTTGCATACCTTGCGGGCCGTCCCAAGTACCTATCATCAACTGCTACGTTTCCCAACAGAATACGGCATTGAGCAAATCCGCGGCTCTCAGAAATCGGCACAAGCATGCTATCTCCTTGCCGCCAGAACGCCAAAGGAATTGCAAGTAAATTCCATTGAGGTGCCGAATCGGGAGATTCTCGATGACGTTGGGCGGCATCCAAATGAGAAGGCCACAGACGGTTTAGATCGAGTCGACATCGATGGAAGCCCTGAAAAGTTCTTCATGATCGGCGCCTCTTTGAATCAGGCCGACAGGCAGTAGCTGATCTCTTTCTTGCTCAATAACCTCGCCGTTTTGCGTGGACTCGATTTAAATGCCGGAATAGACCCATCAATTTCACAGCACCATCTGAATGTCGACTCCAAATGTAAGCTGATCATTCGTAAAGGCTTACGGTCACCATGAGCACACCGCTCAAGCAGTTAAGAAGGTTGACAGACTGCTCAACGCCGGGGCAATTAGAGAAGTCACTTACCTTACGTGGCTCTCCAATACAGTGGTGGTGAAGAAGAAAAATGGGACTTGGCCAGTGTGCATCGACTTCACGAATCTGAACAAAGCTTGCCCCAAAGACTGTTTTCCTCTACCCAAGATCGACCAACTTGTCGATACGACAGCGCGCCATCAATGCATGAGCTTCCTCGATGCTTACAGAGGCTACCATCAAATCGCCATGCATCCAGATGACCAGGACAAAACTGCATTCCTCACCCCAAGAGGAACCTACTACTACAAAGTTATGCCTTTTGTGCTGAAGAATGTAGGGGCAACCTACCAAAGACTAGTCACCGCCATGTTCAAAGAACAACTCGGCCACACTATGGAAGTATACATCGACGATATGGTGGTCAAGTCCAAATAAGAACAGAATCATATAGCCGATCTAGAAAAGACATTCAGCATCTTACGCAAACACAAAATGAAACCTAACGCCTAAGTGTGTGTTCGAATCGCCGCAAATTCTCGGTTACATCGTCAATCACCGAGGAATCGAAGCCAACCCGAGGCAAGTCATAGAAATCTTAGAACTCGGCTCCCCTCATTCAGTAAAAGAAGTCCAAAAGTTGATAGGGATGGCCGCTGCACTCAACAGGTTCATCAGCCGGTCTACAGATCGTTGCCGACAATTCTTTCAGACACTACGGCAGGGCAGGGCTTTTGAATGGTCCGCCGAATAAAAAACATCTTTCAACGAACTCAAGACCTACTTCCACTCGGTACCTCTCTCGATAACACCCGCCGCCGATGATCCGCTCATTCTATATCTGGCAGTTTCCGATAGGGCCGTCAACAGATCATTAAAGAGGAGGAGGGAGAGCAACGGCCAGTGTATTATGTGAGCAAGGCAATGGTTGACGCCGAAACACGCTACCTTCTGCTAGAAAAACTCATCTTAGCCCTAGTCATGGCGGCAAGAAAACTGATGCATTACTTCTAGGGACATAGCATTGGGGTGCTAACAGATTATCCCCTCCGATCAAGATTACACGGCGTACATCAAGACATGTTTCAAAATGGGCTCTTGAACTCGGCCAATACGACATTCAATTTTTACCTAAAACCGCAATCAAGGGGTAGGTGCTGGCCGACTTTGTTGCCGAATTCACCGCGGGCTTGCTAACCTCAAACTTGACGGTTCGACCAAAGGCTGAAGTTCGACCAAAACCAAACTAGAGAATTTATGTCGGGGATATTTGGCAATTATACTATGATGGATCGTCTAACCAACGGGGCAGCGGCGCCGGAGTTGTAATCATGTCTCCAGACGGCGCAGCAATTGAGCAGGCCGTCAAGCTTGGATTCGAAGCATCAAATAACGAAGCCGAATACAAAGCCCTTCTAGCAGGTTTGCGGAATGCGCACCTTCTCGGCGCTCGGCGTTTGCTTGTGTTTTGTGATTCAAAATTGGTAATCAACCAGCTAAAGGGGGAGTACGCGACAAGAAACGACCATATGGTGGCCTACATGAAAACGGCCAATTCCTTGCTGGCAAAATTTGACCATCACGAACTGAACCAAATAACACACGACCAGAACACACACGCGGATGCCTTGGCGTGCCTAGCCTCCGCTATCAATTCTGAGATAAAACGGACCATCGAGGTAGGCTTCATCCCGGAGCCGAGTATTGGCCCTTCGAAGGAAGTCCATGTCAACGTTATAGAATCTACACCAAGCTAGATGGACCCCATTGCTGCATTCCTCTAGTCTAAACAACTCCTAGAGGACAAAAAAGAAGCACACAAGCTGTGAAATAAAGCCCTGCGATACTATCTGGATCCGCAAGGAGGGCTTTATAAAAAGTCCCTCTCTGGTCCATATTTGGAATGCGTGCACCCCGACAGAGTGGAAGAGCTTCTAACAGAGATACATGAGGGCAGTTATGGTGCCCATTCTAGTGGACGCTCCTAGCTCATCGAGCTGTAACACAGGGGTATTATTGGCCGACAATGAGAGCTGACGCGGAGAGTTATGTAAAAAAATGCAAACAGTGCCAAAAGTTCTCCCCATTAACCCATCTGCCTGCCGAAGGGTTGAACTCCATCACCAGCCCTTGGCCGTTTGCTCAATGGGGACTTGACATCGTAGGGCCATTGCCGAGGGCTCCAGGAAACAAGCGATTCTTAATCGTCGCGATAGATTACTTCACAAAATGGGTCGAAGTAGAGGCTTTAACACATATACGAGATGCCAATATTAAATGCTTTGTATGGAGAAACATCATAACACGATTCGGCATTCCAAGAGCTCTCATCTCAGATAATGGAACCCAGTTCGATTGTGGCGTATATTGAGAGTTATGTAGCAAATATGGCATTCGGCCTTATTTCTCTACACCGGCCTACCCCCAGAGCAATGGTCAAGCCGAAGCCTCTAACAAATCCATCTTGGACGACATCAAAAAGAGGCTGGAAAAAGCTAAAGGCAAATGGGTCGAAGAATTACCGAGTGTATTGTGGGCTCATCGTACTACGCTGAGGAGATCCACTGGAGAAACACTGTTCGCTCTATGCTTTGGAACCCAGGCAATCTTACCCCTAGAAATCGGCTTCCTAACTTTGAAATCTGAAGTTTTTGATACTGGGCGAAACGACATGATGCTTGCCCTGGATCTGATTCTAATTAAAGAACGAAGAGACCGCGCCCTGGCATCCATGGCACGGTATCAGCAGCAGCTCGCCAAGTCGTATAATCAGCGAGTTCAATTGCGCCGATACACGCCAGGAGAGTTGGTCCTGAAGAAGGTACTTCCAGCCGACCGGAGGCTGGCCGATGGCAAATTGGGTCCAAATTGGGACGGCCCCTATGTAGACACCCCATTTTTGACCGTCCTCAAGACTTGGACGTCACCGCTTGAACACTCGGTGATTATCCATGTTTGTGTTCGTTTGGAGTTCCTGGAGTTCTCGGCTACGCGCCTTGCCTCAAGATCTCCGAACTCGACCGTTTTGTTTCTGGTTTTGCACCAAACACTTGTGCTTTGCCTTGGAGGGGCAGGGAATGCCTTGTGAGGCCTCCCCACACACCACCGGCAGTGGCTAGAGGCCACCGGCTGGTTTTTGTTGCCACCGGCAATATATATTGCCGGTCGGCACTCTTTGTTGCCGGTCGGCACTCCATTTTGTCAAAATGACATTTTTGCCCAGCCGACTACTGTTCAGCTGCTTTTGGAGATATTTTCAAATAGCTGTCTTGCATTTGCTTCCCCTCCATACACGTGTATGGAGGGATGCCCCTCTTGTTTTCTTACTTGCTAAGCATTACAAGATTGCCTCCTCTATAAGAGGAGGCCTTCTCTTCCTTGTTCTAGGGTTAGACAAGTTGGAGAGGAGAGTGAAAGAGCTCTGGTTTTAGGGTTTAGCTTAGTATATCTAACCTATATCTATATCTCCTTCTCTCTTGCCATTGTGTGTGTTTTAGTCCATACTATTGCACACAAGCACCTAGTGTTTCACCTTCCCTTGACCACTGAGGTTCCAAGGGCTTATTCTTGCTGTTCTTGGCTGGATTAGAGCTCAAGGAAGCAACAAAACCACCATCTTTGAAGAGGTCTACAAGGGTAACCACTTTACTCCCTTTTTACCCCTTTCTTGCATCTTATTTTTGCCTATCTTAGAACTATTTTTGTGCTTTGTGTTTAATACAAAAAGGTTCTGTTTTTAGGCCCTCTTGATTGTTTATTAAGAGTGTTTTGTGCTTTGGGGAAGTTTGACCCCTCTTAGGCCTTGTAAGGCCCTTGTTTTGTGCCATTTTGTGAGAGCTCCCCGAGACTTTGGTGTTTAGGTCTCTTCACCACTGAAATCTTGAGGGAGCAGCAACAAGAATGAAGGAGATGGATTACGAAAACAAGGGCCTTACAAGAATGAAGGAGATGGATTACGAAATCAAAGATGAACCAAATTAAACAACAGCAGATTGGAATGCACATAAACCAAAATCATTTAATTAAAACATTTAAATAAAATTACAGAAAATAACTTGCACTTACAATTGTTGTAATCTGCAAGGATCTTAAATAGGTAAACAGAACGGGAGAAGGTAAACCTCACTCAGAACCCTTTGATTTTTTCTTACAAACTGAAGGGTTGAAGAAAAGAAAGATGCTGAGTGATTACAAGTGATTACAATATATAGAAAATAAAACTAACTATGCAGCATGTGAACTGGCTGAATGATGAAGGCAGCTGGCAGCATTGAAGACTGAGCAGAGCTATTGGTTGCTTTCGGCTGATTGATTGAATAGTGGAGCAGCTTTAACAAAAGTTGATTGACTGAATAGTGAGTGAACAGTAAAAGTGAACAGTAACTTTTACTATTCATTACTTTCGGTGGAGCATGTGAATAAAGGAATCAGAATAAATTCAAATTGGCAGCTTTTCTCAAAAGAGCATTGATTGAAGCCAAATTTGAATTTATAAAGAATCCAATGTGGATTAGGCATATGGATCCTGAGCATCTTGGAACTCGGGTCGTCCATATGGAATGGATTGAGCAGTTGAACCTTCAGAAGATTGTGACTGGACTGAACCTTCTGAACCTTCTTCTGAGCTGGTTGATTGGGCTTGAGCTTGGTCCACAAATTGGCGGGCCAACTGGAGCATTTCATCTCTAGATGACTTGGACTTAACTTTGGACTTGGCCTTGGGCTGAACAGGAGGTGAAATGGGCCTTGTCGGGACCTTAGATTTGGACTTTGATTTGATCTGAGGCTGAGCTGGTACAACAGGAGCTTTCGCCTTGGACTTTGATTTTGATGATTTGGGCTTGGAACCACTTGATGAGGGGTTTCCAAGATTGATTGGAGGAAGACTGGGCTGACTTCCTTGGCTGATTGCAACAGTTGGGTTCTGCTGGGCTTTGATCAGAGCAGGAGTTGGAGCACATTGATCAATAGGAAATTCTTCTTGAACAATTTCAATGATTCTGGGCACATTGAATTTAGCTGACCATTTGACTGAGTGTTGACGGATAATTATGTTATCATTTAATCCATAATGCCATTTAAATATCCATGGAATTTTATATTTGGATATAAAAATGAGCAAAGAGGGGAATTGTCTTTGATGAGTGGTGAATGGGTAAACAGTAGAGAAATAGTTGATAACTTCAATAAGGTTATCAGGAAGGATATCTGAAATGGCGCCATAATGAGTCCACCATCTCAGGAACCAGGTAGGTCATTCGGATTTGAATTTTTGATCAAAGGAGATGAACCAGGAGTGACTGAATGACTCATTTTGGTACAAGAAAAGTTTGAACCAAGCATCAACATAATCATGGTAATTATACTGGATAGAGTGACCAGGCAAATCTCGAAGCTGGTTAGGAGGATCCCATTCAGCTAGGGAAACAATGTTGTGAATATAAAGGGAATGGTATAGAATCTTGTAAGCATAGGCTCGATCTTGAATTGGTTTGATCAAAATTAAGTGGTGATTAAGCAGAATATCTTTGTAATAGGCAAGTGTTTTCTCTGGATGTAAAAGGAGAAAATGGCACCCAGAGGGGAAATGGAATTTAGCAAGATCATTAATTAGTTGACCTTTGGGATGACCAGGTTCTTTATAGAACAAATTAGTAACATGAGATTTAACATAATCAGATCGAGATGACCTGACTGGGTTAGTAGGGAATGGAGTAACTGAGACTGATTGGCTTGAAGCAAAAGGATCAGTGGCTAAAGCCGATGAATAATCAGGACGGTAAATGTTACCAAGAGTGTGGTAACGGTTAACCATGTCGAGTGAATAGGATGGTCTAATTGACTCCAAAGGAGGTGGAACAATTAGTTGATTAGGTTTACTAGAAGATGGGACCAAAGCCTTGGAAGGGGGCTTTGGGCGAGACATCTGTGAAACAGGAAACAAAGATTAGCACCAGAAAGAAGATCTAAATAATTCTGGTAATAATGTAAATCATTGTAGTAATTATGACGTAAAACACGTCGAGCTTGTAACTGTTGGTGATTGATGTACTGGGCTCTTTTAGTAGTTGGTCTGGTTGATTTAAGGCGGTTAATACGACGGTTAACTTGTTTGATCAGGGTTTGGTAATGGGTAATTTGGGTTTTAACATAGGAAATATGTGGAGTAGCACTCATCCCTTACCCCCCTGTAAAAATTCCTGGGTGAGAAAATCAGGCAGGGAATTTTGACAACCAGGTATATAGGTAATATCAAAATCAAAAATACTTAAAATAGATTGTCAACGGGCAAAAATCTGTTTACTAGCAAGATTTTGAACATCTTTTTCCAAAACATATTTAGCAGATTTGCAATCAACACGGAGTAAAAATTTTTGATTTAAAATATCATCTTGAAATTTTTGAATACATAAAACAGTAGATAAAATTTCTTTTTTAATAGTACTATATTTTAATTGTGCTTTATTCCGCATACCGTAATGATATCGAACAATTTGTTCAGTGATTGAGGAGTGACTTTCAAGTAGAATGCCACCATAACCAATATCAGAAGCATCAGTTTGAATAATTTTGAATGAGTTCTCAGTAGGAATACCAAGACACGGAAGAGACTTAACATATTGTTTGACTTGTTGAACAACAGCAGTATGAGTAGGAGACCAAGGAGGAGGATTATCCTTTAACCTATCAAACAGAGGTTGACAGATTTTCCTAAGGTCTTTATAGAACTCAGCAATGTAATGGAGGGAACCTAAAAACCTTTGTAATTGAGTTTTATCAAGAATTTCATCAGGAAACTTGGAAGCAAACTCAATAGAGCGACTAATTGGGAGAATAGTATTATGGTGAATGTCATAGCCTAAAAACCTAACTTTAGTCTGAAATAATTGAATTTTAGGAGCAGAGATAACTAAACCATGACTTTTAATGGTGTAAAAGAATGCAGTTAAATGTTTCCAATGTTCACTAATTGATTTTGAAAAAATTAATATGTCATCAATGTAAACAATTGAAAAATGACTAAATGGATTAAATATGTCATTCATGATATTTTGAAATTCACTATGAGCATTTTTTAAACCAAATGGCATGACATTCCATTCATATTGACCAAAGGGTGTATTAAAAGCAGTTTTGTATCTATCTTTAGGATGAATTTGAATTTGCCAGAAACCACTTTTTAAATCAAATTTACTAAAAATAAGAGCTTGACTAAGTCTTTTAATTAAATCTTTTTTTTATTAGGAATAGGATACCTAATCCATTCAAGAACAGCATTTAATGGTTTGTAATTAATAACTAGGCGAGGACACTTATTCTAACTCAGCATTTTTATTAACATAAAAAGCAGGGCAAGACCATGGTGATTTGCTAGGACTAATAATCCTATTTTTTAGTAATTCATTAATTTCTTTTTTACACATTTCTAATAATTCATGATTCATTTGAATAGGTCTTGATTTAGTAGGTATTTGTCGTTCATTAAAATTTGTAATGTATGGCAAAGTAACTACATGCTTTTTCCTATGCCAAAATGCAGTAGGTAAAGATGAACAAACAGTTGATTCAAGTTTTAATTTAAAATCATTAATTTGAGAGATTAAAACTGGGTCAGTTAACTGTTGATCAATTCTTTTATAATTAATTTCTTCTTTAAGAAAATTAATATGTCGAGTTAAACGATTAATAGTATGAGAAATAGAACAATCTTGTAATTGATTTAATTCTAACATTTCCGGTGGAAATAAGAATTTAAATGTGACAGGTTGACCTAAAACATGAGTAGTGATTCCTTCACTAGAAGTGGTAAAAGGATATAACAATGATATAAATGGTGTACCTAAAATAATTCGATCAGTCATATTTTTGACTAAAACAAATGTGGTTTTAAAACAAACATTATTTTGGCAAACATGTACTTTAGGTAACTTGTATTTAATATGCATTTTACTACCATTAGCAGAGGTTAATTTCTCTTGACATTTCGCATAATATTTAGTAGGAAGTAATCCTTCTTGAATGCAATTTAAATCAGCACCAGTATCAATTAATGCAATTAATTCTAATTCAAAATCTTCAACGATGATTTTAATTTTTGAATACCATTTTTGCATATAAATTTTATTAAGTAAATTTAAACGTTTATCTTCAAGGTTAGTAGATTGAGATCGATTATCAAATATGAGTTTAGCTGAATCAGTATGATCAGAATCATGATCAGAATTATGTTCAGATGCATTGGGTGATTTTACATTAGGTTGAAACTCATTTAAATTTTGTTTAAGTTTAAGATTAATGATTTCATTTTCTAATTTGTTATCTTTAGATTGGAGATCTCGGATAGTTTGTTTAATTTGATTAATTTCAGATTGTAAATCTTGAAGTGTAACTTCTTTAGTTTTAGTTTTAAATTTTTCCAAGGTTTTAGACAAACTAATAATAGGTTTATTAAACTTAGGTTTAGTTTCTGACTGAAGCATTAAAGCTTTTAATTTATCAATATATTTTTGTTTTAATTGAGAATCTTCTAATTTACTAATTAAGTCAATTAAAGCAGATTCTTCTTGAGTATGTTTGGTAAGAACAGAAATTTGTTTAACAGGTTTACAACAAACATCATTACATCCTAAGGTAATTTGATTATCAGAATCAGAATTATCTTTATCAGAAGGGGAACTAGATGTAGAAGGCGGAACAGAAGAGGAATCATTATCAGATTGATTTAATTGAAAGATTTCAAATAATTGAATTTTAGATTCTTCATTAATTTGGAGTTGATTAACTCTATCTTTTAGTTTTTGTTTTTCTTTACATTTATTAGCATAATGATCTTTTTGACCACAATTATAACAGGTAATATCTTTATTAGATTTTGGATGTGATTGAGATTTATGATATTTCTTTTTAGGTTTAGTATAAAACTTATCATTGGATTTGGAAGGTGAATAAGGCTTTTTGTATTTATTATAATACTTGGATTTATAATATTTGGATTTATTATTATGTTTTGAATATTTATGTGATTTCCTACGAGAGGGTGCAACAGGAGGTAATCCATATTGTTCACAGAAATTTCCTAATTCATATTTAGCTTTGTGTTTATCTTTAGTAGCCTTTTGACTAAGTTTCAGATCAATACACATTTTTAATCCTTCTTTTTGAATAGTGCTAATTATATCACCATATGTTAAATTATCATATTCAATAACACCCGTAGGTTGACTAAGAACATCTCTAATTTTGTGAGCAAATAAACTAGGTAAGCCGTTAATAAATTTTTTTTTTCCAAAATGATTTAGTACAGTCTTCTCGTAACATAACTTGAGAGGTAAAAACATCTTTATACCATCTAAAATCACTTAAGGTTGGACAGGTAAGATTACTAAGTTGATCATGTATGCGAGAATAAATATTAGTTGGAGTACCAATGAAATGTCTAACAATAGTATAGATTAATTGATTAATTCCATCTGGATGACAGCATCCTAAGTTTTCATCAAAAATAGGTAATCCTTGATCATCAGTTTGATTCGCATAAATGATAGATTCTCTTTGATCTTCAGTTAAATATTTTTCCCACCAAGATTTGAGCATACCAGTGAAGCCAGTGGTAATTAAAGTAACAATTTCAGGTTGAGTATATTGGGGATAGTTAGAGAGATAACTATTGGAGACCATGGATAAATGATTTAATTTTTGGAGGATTTGATCTTCACTAAGACCATCAATATTCCATTCGTATAATTTTTTAGCAGAAACAGAAAATTGATTATTAAGATTATTTTCTTCAAATTGTAAATCAACAGGTGTAGGTTTGTTATACCAATTCTTAGTAGTTTGGGGATTAACTTTAGGATAATGAATTTTCATAACTTGGAATTGTTGAGCTAATTCATTTATCTCATTATCAGTGTCAGATTGGGTAGAGTTTGGATCATTATCAAATTGTTGATTTAGAACAGTAAGACCTTTATCTTTAGAAGGTGAAGAAGTATCAGTTGTAGATAATTTAGTAAATAATTTTTCAATAGCTTGGACAGTAGATGATTGATCATTGGTGACTAAACTAGTTTGTTTGGAACGATTACAAGGTAAGTTAAGCAGAGGTGCATCTAAAGGTTGTTTAGATGATGGAGTTTGAACAGATTCTAAATTAGTTTCTATTTTATCTAATTGTTTACCAATTGTATTTAAACATTGATTAGTATAATTATTTTGTTCAATAACTTTTTTAATTTCATTATCATTTCCAGGTAATTTGAAAGGCGAAGCAGGGATTTCAGAACCTTGCTGATTAAGGATGATTTTCTCTAAAGGAGGATGACTAGAGCTAACAATAGTTGTAGCAGAAGTTTTCCATTTATGTTTTGTAATTGTATTTAACTGTTTGTAATATTTATCAACATATTCTAACAGAGGTAATTCAAAACCATATTGAATCATAAAATCATACCATTCCTGGGAAATTTGAGACATTTGAGCAGAATTATATTTAGCATAATAAGCATGTCGCTGAGTGCGATTGGCTTTAGATTTAAAATCAATAAGTAATTTATTAAGATTAGGAGTAAACTCTTTTGTGATTGTCATTAATTGTGGATTGACAGGTGGAGTAAATTCTTCAAAATCAGTTTGAGTTGGAGAATTAGTTGAAGCAACTTCTTCTTCGGGAAAGTGAGTATGTGTTGAGTAAACAGGTTTACTAATTTGGGAAGTTGTAGAATTATCAATGCCTTTTAATTTTTGTTGAGTTGAAGGACCAGTAGTCGGGCCTAAATGTATTCGACTATTTTTTCTGAATAAAGGAGTATTAAATATTTCATCGTCAGTTTCAATTTCAATAGGGACACTAGATGTACTATGTCTAAAGGATTGACTACGTTGAATTTAATATGAACAGAACCATCTGTGAATTATGTAATATTTCTGGTATCTTGTTCAGAGGATTGTTGTTGATTATGTTTGTAATTTTCATTAACAAAGAATCCATTCATCGTAAATCAATGTTATTCCATTCAATCATTTGGGGAACATTAATATGAGAATCAGTACTACTACTTTGGATTAATAAAGTTTTATCTTTAGGGGACTTATGCAAGGCGTGAACATTTAAATTAGTTTTCATGCACTTATAATGAACACGATAAATTAAAGCAATATTATGAGTTTTATTCATCATATTAGTAAATGAACCATGTAATTGAATATTTAATGTTAATGCATGTAAAATATTTGGATCGCGTAGACTAAGTGTAAAATCAGGAAAACAATTAAAATGTACTGGACCTTTATGAAGACCAGTTTCCATCATACCCATTAAACTATCATTGTAATTAAGAAAACGAGCATCTCTTAAACATAATAAAACAGAAGTATTTTTTCCTTGTTGAGTTAATGGTTTTACACCAACTTGAATTAATCCTATGTGAATAAAATTGTAATCATTTTTTAAATATCTTTTGATGAGATTAGCATCAAATAATTGGCAGGTTTCCCTGGGTTTTTCCAAAGCATAAACTTGTTCAATAGTTTTAACATGCAAAGTTATTTTGAAAGCATTCTGTATAAAGGAAGTTTTATAAATTTCTTTAATTGGTAATTTTGGTATATTCCAATCTACATTAATTTGATGGAAACTGGTCTTCATAAACCTTGAAGTCCCAAGAAGGAGAGGGCCACCCCCTCTCCTAGTTGTCCTTGAAAGGGACCCTTTTTGGCCTCTTGAGGGAGCATCATGTTAGAGTGTGTGTTGATCATGTCTAGGCTGTTTTTCATGCTTATTATGCATTGATATAACATTGTTTTAAATTGGTTTTGGTACTCCTTGCATGCTTAGCATAGTTGCCATGTAATGCCTCCTTGATCCCTTAACATGTCTTAGGTTGTGTGCCTTTGTTTTAACATGTTTTAAGCTTAGATTTGTGAAGCTTGTGTGCTTATTTTGCCATGCTTTAGGTCTGTCTTATGTTGTTTGAGTCGACCCTAGCATGCTTAGTATGACTCCTTTACATTTTTAGCTTGTAGGCTTAAGCATGTGAAGTGTTGAGCATGAATTGTTTGATTTCTTTTAGTGGTTTGGCACCATTAGTAGCATCATTTCAGTCCCTTAGACATGCTTGTATGCTTGCCTTGGTTGTCTCTTTGTTGCTTTAAAAGGTTGTGCCTTATGCCTCATGTTTTAGCATTTGTGTATGCCTTTATGCTTGGGCCATTTAGATGCCATCTAGGTGTTCCTTGGGTGTTGTTTGGGTGTGCCTTTGACCTATTTTGAGTCCCCTTAGCCTTGTGAGGCTTGGTGGGTTTGACCTTGGTTTAAGCCTCTTGGTTTGCCTCAAGTTTTTGGGGCCATTGTTGCATGTTTAGCTTGCTTTGTTGCTTGATTTGGCACCATGTTTTACATGATTTTCAGAGTTTATGATGCATGCTAATTGTCCATACTTAGCCTCTTTAAAGTGTGCTTTAGAGTTGCTTGTTTAATGCCTAAGTGTTGGTCCAACTTACTTGCATGTGTGCATGTGTGTTTAGCCTTCATTTTTGGGCATTTTGGCTACTGTTTTAGGCCTATTTAGAGTTGCCTAAGTCATGTTTAAGTCCACCTCTTCATTAGTTTGCATGGCCTTAATGTTTGCTTGTATGCTTGCATAAATGTCTCGCCATGCCATGTTGCATCCTTAGCTTGCATGCCTAGGTTGCATTGCATCTTGCATGCATGCCTTGTTCCTTGATTTGGTGATAGGAATTGGGCCTTGGCTTGTTTGTTTGATTTGCATTTCATTTGACATGAAAGTGCACACTTGATTCTTTAGGCCATCATGCATGGAAATGCGTGATTGGTGGCCCGAGAATCGAGGCACATGCCCCTTTGAGTCACAAACATGATAGGGGGCATGATTGGTGCATACATTGTTTGAATTGTATTGCCATGCAAGTTTTGCCCTCTGCTGCTGTGAGTTGCAGGTTCTGCAGGTATTGTTTGCCGACCGGCAACATATGGTGCCTGCCGGCAGTAAATCATCAGCCGATGGATTCATTTTTTGCCGGTGACCACAATTCACTGCCGGTGGTAATTCTACTCAGCCGGTGGTATCCCCCAGTATCCTGAGAGGCATTCCTGAGACTTTGGCAGTTTTCAGAGGAGCAGAGCAGGGAAAACAGAGGCAGACTATGCATGGTAGTGCGATTCCGAGCAAGTCCTGAGCATGCACTGCATCTGGCCCTCTTCCCGAGGCAGTTTACTGTTTTAATTAGATTAATTAATTTGTTTAATTAATTTAATGGGTCTGTAATATTTAATTAGCTTGCGTAGTTAATTAATTTGTATATTCTTTTGGTCTCTCCGGGCGAGGGCAAATCTGTAATAAGCGTGTGTGAGTGGTGTGCATGTCTTCCAACCTCCACTTCTTTCTTCCCTTTTATTTACCGGCTTATGATGGTAGATTAGGGCACATTTATTTTAGCATACTTTATGCTATGCATGCGTGTATTCATGCATTTGTTTACATGCACCAGGCTCGGTATATCATACAAACTGCATTGTATTTTCGATTCCAAATTGAATACGTGTATCGAATGATTGCATTTCACATGCCATTTTAGGGTTAGCCGAGCCTACTCTAAATTGCATCCTTGTTTGTGTTGCATTAGCCACTTAACATGAACTAGGGACATGCATGTTTACTAACTAGTTTATTGTTTTGGCACGGAGTACAATGTAAGTATTTATGCTTTAGCATCTCGCATGCGTGTGAATGTTAACATGACAGTATGCTTGTCATGCGGCTAAGTGCTTATATGAAATAAATTGTTTGAATGCCTGTGGGTGGAGGTTGGATTGTTTGAGTTGGAAAAAGTCGTTGAAATCCGTGTTTTAGCCTACTTGCAAGTAGCAAATTCCAAAGCATTTTCAAAACAAACGGATATGCAATGCTTGTTTCCAAATTAGGCAATCTAGTCTATACTTGTTTGCTGTGCGCATAACATAGTAATTCTAGGCTAATAACTGGAATAAGAACATGTAATGTTTTCAAAATCGGATATCATGGTTAGTAGAGGCCGGTCTTCGGACCGGGCGAAAGGGGGTGCTCATAGCTGACCTTCCCGATCGCACTCCAAGCTCCCCGACCCAAAACAACTGTGGTGATGACGGACACGTGGCCTTTGGCACCGAGTCAGGGTTTCCTAAATTTCCCCATTAAAAAATTATTTAGGTGGCGACTCTGTATCTGGCAAAGCAGTCCATGTTTGGCACTTCTTTTCAAAATCTGTTTTTCTTCAAAACGATTTGCCAGAGTTGGACTCTTTGGTTCAGATTACGAACTGCAACACATAATAAAAAAGGAGAGTCCGAACTGTAGCGCGAGGTCCCACGCGGACGTGTTACACCCTATCAGATAGAATCCATCGCAGGAACAGGGGCATATCGGCTTTCAGACATGTCAGGAAGAAGCCTGCCACGGCCTTGGAATTCAACACATTTACGCAAATTCTATCATTGACCCGACTTGTGGGCTTGATACTTGTACATATTCCACCGTTGCAATACAAAGTTTCTCGTTTCCTAAACTCGCTCCCTGGCCTTAGAGCGTCCTTCGTGGATATCACGATTGGCCAAATTAAAGTCTCCGGATTCGGAGCCCCTTTTGGTGCATGACACCTGAGGGCCGATTAAGACTCCGGATTCGGAGCGTCCTTCGTGGATATCACGATTGGCCAAATTAAAGTCTCCGGATTCGGAGCCCCTTTTGGTGCATGACACCTGAGGGCCGATTAAGACTTCAGATTCGGAGCGCCCTTCGTGGATATCACGATTGGCCAAATTAAAGTCTCCGGATTCGGAGCCCCCTTTTGGTGCATGACACCTGAGGGCCGATTAAGACTCCGGATTCGGAGCGCCCTTCGTGGATATCACGATTGGCCAAATTAAAGTCACCGGATTCGGAGCGCCCTTCGTGGATATCACGATTGGCCAAATTAAAGTCTCCGGATTCGGAGCCCCCTTTTGGTGCGTGACACCTGAGGGCCGATTAAGACTCCGGATTCGGAGCGCCCTTCGTGGATATCACGATTGGCCAAATTAAAGTCTCCGGATTGGGAGCCCCTTTCGGTGCATGACACCTGAGGGCCGATTAAGACTCCGGATTCGGAGCGCCCTTCGTGGATATCACGATTGGCCAAATTAAAGTCTCCGGATTCGAAACCCCTTTTGGTGCATGACACCTGAGGGCCAATTAAGACTTCGGATTCGGAGCGCCCTTCGTGGATATCACGGTTGGTCAAATTAAAGTCTCCGGATTCGGAGTCCCCTTTTGCTGCATGACACCTGAGGGCCGATTAAGACTCCGGATTCGGAGCGCCCTTCGTGGATATCACGATTGGCCAAATTAAAGTCTCCGGATTCGGTGCCTCTTTTGTTGCATGACACTTGAGGGCTCATTAAGGCTCCGGATTCGGAGCGCCCTTCGTGGATATCACGATTGGCCAAATTACAGTCTCCAGATTCGGAGCCCCTTTTGGTGCATGACACCTGAGGGCCGATTAAGTCTCCGGATTCGGAGCCCTTCCCTACCGAATAAATATTAACTAAGAATTGCTCTTAATTCGGGCCGGCCAATGCATGTTTAAACATTCGCGCTACGCAACATAAAATTTGCCATTAAGTTAAAATAATACATTTAATCAAGCATATAACATTTCAAGATCAAATACAAACGTTGAAAAATAAAAAGAAATTCTATTCATTCGGCGCGACGTTTGTTTTATTTATTCGGCCCCCTCATCGTCGCTCTTCTCAATTTCGAAACCAGAATACGGTAAATAGTGACGATGATACAGGGGTGAAGCTGAATCAATGCCCCCGGCTTCGAGAGCTTTCTCAGTTTGAAAGGCCTTGATCCAGCCATGCTTAAATCCACGATTTTCACATCGGCAGACCTCCTCGGCAAGGTCTTGTTTGGTCTTCTCCATCCTGACCTTCAGGCCGTCCTGAAACCTCTTTTCATAATCCGAGGTCCGTGGGGTCACTCTCTCCTCAACGACCAATTTAGATTTACCGACCGCCACCGACGCCATTGCTTGAACTTTTTTCACCCCGGCTCACGCCACTTTTTCCGCGCGAATCTCCAGGCTACGATTCCTTTCGTCCCTTTTCTCACTCTCATGTTGCGCCTCCCACATACGCATACCGACTTCATAAGCAGTATATAGTCCTTTCACAGCCCCATGTATGCCGTCTCGAAATACTTTGAAATCTTGTCGTCCGACCATTGATTGTTGGACTTCCGGCGGAAAGATCTGTCGAGCGAACTCAACTGCCACACTTGGGTCTTTAATGATGGAATCTGCCTCCGTCATTGGTCTATTCCTCACAAAGACCGCAAAACTCAACGGACGTGGCGTCGCATCAGGCTGGATTCTCGATCGCGGGCGCAGAGAACCTCCCCGTTGTTGCCTGTCCTTTCGGGGCGATCTGCTTCGACGACTAAGGGGCTGCTGTGCTTCCCGATCCTTGGATGTTTTTCTTCCCATACGCATAGACTTGTTGCTACAATTCATTGCGGTGTCTAATCCAGCCAGTCTTCGTCCCTCCTAAGTTGCCTGACTGGAAATACGTAGGGCCTCTGGCGCGCACCCGCCTTATATATCCTTCAATGTATGCAGCTTCCTCGAGGCAACACCATTAATCCCAAACGTCAAAAGTCGGATGACGACTGTCTAACCCACGAGTTAGCACCATTCGGCTTCTTAAGCTCGTGCCCTGGCTAAGGCAAAAGCAGATTTATCAATCTGGTCAAGTCGGCCATGAGGCAAGGACAAATCTATCAATTTGGTCAAGTCGGCCATGTGTTAGTGTTCGCCGCAGCACCGACATTCAGGTTTCACCAAATTTCACGAAGTTAGAACCATTCGGCTTCCTAAGCTAAGGCAAGGGCAGATGATCAACTGGTCAAGTCGGCCATGAGGCAAGGGCGCATCTATCAACTGGTCAAGTCGGCCATGTGTTAGTGTTCTGCTGCCAGCCGATCAATCTGTGCCTCAGCTAGCCCACGAGTTAGAACCATTCGGCTTCCCAAGCTCGCGCCCTAGCTAAGGCAAGGGCATATTTATCAATCTAGTCAAGTCGGCCATGAGACAAGGGCAGATCTATCAATCTGGTCAAGTCGGCCATGTGTTAGTGTTCAAACGCAAGCGCCGATCAATCTGTGCCTCAGCCAGCCCATGAGTTAGAACCATTCGGCTTCCCAAGCTCACGCCCTAGCCAAGGCAAGGGCAGATTTATTAATCTGGTCAGCCAAATACCTAAGCTAAGCAGTCAATCTAACCATAACCGAAAACAATATCATTCATCAATAACATTTTCCTTAGCAAGTTGAGCACAAATCATGAAATTTTATATACGCAAATTAAAAGTCAAAAAACAAAAAACTACAAACCCGCATGAAAATGCCTAGCAAGCAACTACGACTGTAGCAACACATAAAAAATACCAAAGTAACAACTGTAAAACTACATTCGACATTCTAAAACCTATGTCAGTCGCCTAGATCAGCCATCGGAATCAGACTCCAATGGCTCAACATCCACTTGCTCATATGGTATTGGCACAGTCAACGAAACTTCAGCAGCAGCAAGGGCCTTGTGCCAGCCATGTTTGAATCCCCGATTTTCGAACTTAGGGACTTGGTCCAAATACTCCGCGAGTCCAAAGATTTTTCCCAAATTCGAATACTTTGAAGCCTCCGAAGTCACTGCTTCCTTCACGCCTTCATTTCAGCTAACTCAGCCTCCAGTTTAGAGACCGCCTTTTGGGCCAATTTGAGCGCATCTTCGCTCACGTCCGCCCTCTTCTCGGCATCCGATCTCAACTGATCGGCGCTACGAGCCCTCTCCACCTCGGCCTCGGCCCTTGAGGCTTCTTTGGTCGCCCTCAAAGCCTCGACCTTGGCCCTTCTCCTCTGGTCCTCAACTTTCTTTCGTAAACGACCAATCTGTTTGATGGCATCACAAAGGCGACGGCCCATATCGGCTATCCTGCCAACGGTCTGCAAAACAAGAATTTAAAATCATAACTTCACCAAGATTTCTGATTATGCAAAGAAAGTCCAAATACGTACCAAAAGTGCCGATTCGGCTGCTAGTGCTGTCACATTCAGATCTAGTTCCACCCGAAAAGCCTCCCTATCAGATGGCAGCGACACAAACGTAGCTGAATGCGACTTCTGGATCTTTAAGCCAAGCATCGAAGAAACCGGCATGTTTCTTATCATCGGCTGAATGACAAAAGGAATGATCACATTTGATCCCTCTAATCGAGGACATTTACAGCCTTGTTCTTCTGAGCCGGCATCAAACTCGGCAGGGCGTTTCTCTGCCTTTTCCTTAACCTCTTGGCCCGCCTGAACGATCAAAGTAGACTCGCCATTCTGATATGTTACCGTCTCCTCAGTAACGTGTAAAGACTCTGATTCCCTAACAGGCAGGGAGAGTTGAGATTCATTGGCGGGTGATACTTCAGACGGAAGGGCCTCCGCTCTTCGCCACGCGGCCAACCTTTCCGCATTCGCCTTCCTGGCAAGTTTTGACAGGCTTAACCCGGCCATATCCACGGGGCCTGTGTCAGAAAGGTCCTTTAAGCCGTGAAAAACGCCGTCAAGTGAAAGATCCCCTCGTCCTGAAGTGGATGGAAGATCGGCCGAATTCAACATGTCGCCGACTCGGTTTCGACTAATCGATTCGGAACATTAGCTACGCTCCACTCAATCGCACTTCAAAACCAACTCCGCCTCAAATTTTTGAAGTCGGACAAAATAAGAGCGATAAGAGAATCTTCACCCTTCAGAATCGGGATATTTTCCGCCGCCGAGAAGGTCGTATATGTCGGCTCGTAACGAAGCAGAACGTGGGCTGCCCTCCCCTGTTTCTGAAGACTTCGATGGCCGAAATACTTGAGCGTGAATTTGATATCCGAAAGAACGGCGTCGTTAGTTGAAGATAAGACCTTCTTCAAATCGTTCCCTACACAAGTCAAGCCATAACATTTCAGAAAAGAGGCTTTACAACAAAAATGAACAAATAATAAAAGCGAGAAGGCAATCAGCCACCTGGCTCGCCCCTCCGTCTAGGAATAGGGTCAACATGATCCTCCCCTTCGCCGAATTCCCAGTTACCCTGGACAACTACCATAACATCATCAACTCGTTTCCCAGAACTAGAAAGCATAGTAATTAGCTGATGGTCGATATCCTTGGCCCTAAGAAAGTAACGCCTGTGCCGACCAGAAGACTTAGCCAAGGCATAGCAATGTCGGATGGCTGGAATGCCAAGGTTAATTCTAAGGCGACGGTTGAGTGCTATAACCCCCATTATAATTCTGAAGAAATTCACATTGAATTGGGAAGGGATTAAACCCCAATGGTGAAGCACAGCCCTAAGAAACGGGTGAAGGGGAAAACGGACTCCACCCTCTATGATTGACAGAAGAGGAAAGACAATCGTGGTTTTGTCCTCCCTCTCCATATCAAGAGTGCCGTCTGCTACAAGTGACAGACGGACATCATCAGGAATGGAGAATGGCGTCTAAAGCCAGCAATTCGGTTTGACGAGAGGAGGTCTCTTAAATGTTTCGCCATATCCTACGGTATAAGAATATATCAAGGAAAGGAATAAATCAGAAAGAGAACTTACAAAGGATGAAGAGGGTATCTGAGAAGAGAGTTCCAAGGATGACTCAAAAGGCAGCCCAGTGACGAACGTCGTAAAATGCACACTTGAAAGGATGTCAAAGTTTTAAATCGCAATAAATAGACACGTACGAAGGGGTGGGAAGTCAACATGACAATCGAAAGGGGTGCACTTAGATATCCGCACGATATGACCAACCGCCGAATTTCGGCTCTGGCTTTTCGAAATATGGAACCAAGCACTCCAGCCAATTGTCGTCGATGGAATGCTTGGGGGGCAATTGTGGGAGCCGAATAAATGGAAGAGTCGGAAGATGCGAACCCCGAAAATCAGGTATTATTTGGCTTCGTACTATGTAAAGGACGAGTACGTTATGAAGGGCCGAATAGCCAGAGATTAGTAGTTCCGAATAAATAAAAGGGGAATGAGATGAAAGTAGGCTTAGGCCCCGAGGCCCAAAAAGCAACTATAAATACAAGAACCACGGATCTAGAGAGGTATGCAAGAATCACTTCACTTAACTTAGTAAACAAGCTATCTTTAGTGTCTGAACTGACTTGTCCGTCGGAGTGCTAATTTCGGCACCCCCGATCGGAATGTTTGTATCTTTTCAGGTGACTAGCTGAGGATCACTAGCGTCTCCCAGGATCTGAAGAGTATTTCTGAACCACATCTCCACACCTGGTCTGGTTGTATATGCTTCTATACTTTAGTGCCTTATCTCTTTAAACCTTTTACTCCTTGTTCTCTGTATTTCTACTTCTTACTTGCGCAGTTTGTCGATTAATTTTTTCTTCCTTCAGAAGTTTCATTGGTTTTTGTACCTTCTTAATTGTTGGAATAGCCATTGTAGGGGACATCACTTCTGATGATGCAAGCTGGAGGCTCTAGATTACATGTGCAAATTACTTGGTGGAGGGCTATAGACGCACCCGTGGGCCTCATGCTACAGTTCGGACTCGATTTGTGTTACGGTTCTTAATCTGAACCAAAGAGTCCAAATCCGACAAATCGTTTTGAGAAAACAGATTTTTGAAAGAAATGCCAAACATGGACTGCTTTGCCAGATACAGAGTCGCCACCTAAATATTTTATTTTGGGGGAATTTAGGAAACCCTGACTCGGTGCCAAAGGCTACGTGTCCGTCATCACCAAAGTTGCATCGGCTCGGAAACTTGGGTACGATTGGGGAAGGTCAGCTATGAGCACCCCCTCTTGCCCGATCCGAAGATCGGCCTCTACTAACAATGATATCTTGTTTTGAAAACATTATCTGTTCTTATTCCGGTTATTAGCCTAGAATTACTATGTTATGCGCACAGCAAACAAGTATAGACCAAATCGCCTAAATTGGAACAAAGTATTGCATGTTTGTTTTGAAAATGGTTTGCTACTCGCAAGTAGGCTAAAATGCAGGTTTTGCCACCCTCAAGTGGGCTTTAGAAAAGATGATTTTGCCACTATCTAGTGGGCTTAAAACTCACAGTTTTAACGCATTATTCCAATTTGGGAAATTCAACCTCCATCCACAGGCATTCAACCAGTTATATCACATAAGCAGCTAGCCTCATGGTAATCATGTTGTCATGGCAACACTCACACGCATGCAAGGATGCTAAAGCATAAAAGCTCACCTAGTACTCCAAGCCAAAACAGAAACTAGTTAGTAATCATATGCATGATCCTAGTTCATGTTAAGATGGCTAATGCAACACATGCGAAATGCAACTAGAAATGGGCTCGGCTATTCTAAACATGGCATATGAAATGCTACAACTAACATGTATTCAATTTGGAATTGAAACACAATGCAGTTAGAATGATGCGCCGAGCCCGGTGCTTGCAAGACAAATGTATGGATGCACGCATGCATAGCATAAGGTATGCTAATTTAAATATGCCCTAATCTACCATCATAAGCGGTAAATAAAAGGAAGAAAGACGGGGTTGGAAGACATACACACACACACACACTTATTACACAATTGCCCTCGCTGGAGGGTCCAAATAAATATTATAGTCCTAATAAATAATACTAAATTAATTATTACGTAACTTCTAATTAATTAACAAATTAAATGCAAAAGAAGGGGCCACACCTCGGTATCGCGAATGAGGCATGCTTGATCCGCTTTGCCCTAAACTCGCCGCCATAGCATCAAGGTTTCTGTTTACACCGCTTCTCTGAGGACTGCACAAGTATTGGGATAGGTTCTTTGCACACTGTGGAACGCCACCGGCTAGGTGGAATGGCCACCGGCCATGGGAAAAGGTCATCGGCCTCTGATGAAGTTATCGGCCATTGATGGATGGCCGGTCAGCACTATATGTAGCCGACCGGCCAAAACTTCCTGCAGAACCTGCAATTGACAGCAACAAAGGGCAAGCAGTGTATGGCATGGAATTTTTAGGCAAATGTATGCATGGACACTCTCCCAATCATGTAATGGACTCAAGGGAGTGCGGCCCTCGACCCTCAGGCCATCAACCACGCATTTCAATGCATGATGGCCCAAAAGCCAAGTGTGCAACTTTGATATCAAATGAAATGCAAGCACAAAACACATCAAAGGGCCCCAACCCCTATCATGATTGATCAAGAGGCAAGGGATGCATGCTCAATGAAGTGCAACCTAGGCATGGAGGCTAAGTATGCAACATGAACATGCAAATGAGCAATGTATACCAGGCACGCAACCTAAACATGTAAGCAAACATGGCATGCAACAACATGTAATGATGGACTAAATTAGCATGCAATTTTGACTAGCAAACATGGTTTACATGGCAAGTGTATGAAGCAGGTAAGAACTCATCAAACCAGCGAAAAACAGTGAATAGAACATGCCAAATCATGCTCAAATAACCTCTGAAATGCAACCAACACATGCAAAAATGATGGGTTCCTTTAGAGGGCCATACAAGGGGTTATTAAGCACATACAAGGTTGACACTTAGCATGGTGTAAACAACTCTGAAAATCAAATATGGTAGTGTCAAAACCCACTAAATTGGCCCCGAAATCAGTCAACAAAGCATGCAAGATAGGGCCTCTTTGGAAGGCCAATGAGGCCACCAAACAAGAGGAGAGAGGGGGTCACCCCCCTCTAATTTTGGCTCTCAAAACATAAACAAGGCCATTGAAAATCCACTAGATTTCAGTGGCTAAGAGGCCAAAACAAGGCCAATGCGAATGCTCACATGTATGGCTCAAAACAAGAAGAAATTAGGCATGCAAGGAAGGAGCCGACTCCACACAGCAAAGTGGCCTCAATCAAACTTAAAGAGGATGTCAAAAAAAGGCTTTTTTCAGTTCATGACAAAGTCCAAAATAGCTCACAAATAAGACTAAAATACCATGCAAAATTAGGCCTAAAAGAGAGGTAAAGAGGCAAGTGGCAGTAGGAGACCTCAAACAGCAAGAGGTCCTTGATCAAACATGAAAAGGAGCTCAAAATATGACTATTTATAGTTCAGGTCGGAGCCCAAAAATGTAAGCAACAAAGGATAACCAAACATGCAAAATAAAGCTTCAAAAGGGGAGAAGAAGACTTACCCTTGAAGACCAACTTTCCAGCAGCTTTTGGTCCAAATTTCTGAGCTTTCAACCTCTGCAAAACAGTCGCAAAATGCTGGACTGGAGGATGGAGGTGTTGTGCTATGGGTTGTAGTGCAAAGGGTGCAAGAACCTTAGGGTTTGGAGGTTGAAGGAGAGAGATATAGAGGGTGTATGTATCAATGCCTCAGCTGGTTTTTTGTAACCCTCCAAAATGAAGCTCAAGTGTATATTATATAGAGGGAGAGAGGCTAAGGAAAGGGGGGGAAAAAACAAATTTAAATTTCCCCCCCAAAAGGCAAAATCTCGGACAGAGGGTTTAAATGGAGAATAGCTGGCACAGCTGGCATGCACCATGCTTGAGGGGTGCAAAAGGGTCATATCAGCCAAGAAAGGTGGTCATCGGCCAAATAAATGGCCGGTCGGCACAATAAATGGCCGGCCTGCTATTTTTGCTGGCTGGTCGGCTAAATGGATGGCCAATGGGTGGCCGATAAGGTCAAAAAGTGGCCGGTGGATGTCCAGATTGAAGCCCCGAAAGTCAGCTTTCCAATGGCGCAAACCTTGCATTAAAATTCCTCATGTGCAAAACGTTATGCCCTTTTTGGTGAAGCCGCGCAGATTCGATCCAACTGGGATGATGCCCAACTTCAACCAATCATATCTCCCCCACCCATACTTGGCTTTAAGAGATTCTTAAATGAAAAATGAAGCCCCAGAAGTCTTCTTTCCAACGGTGGTGGCCTCATAGCTTAACTCTAAGTGTATAGACAGATAAGCTTGATTTAGCGAGGACTGCTCGTCCCTCTCTTAGCGATTCTTGCCTATCTTCTTCTCCGACTTGGTTTCTTCTCTCTTCCCCCCTCTTCTTCAACTTCAAACCCCTAAGCAAGGTGTTTTGAAAGATTTTTCAAAGATTTCATCTCTCTTTCATTCATTTCCACTTTGTCCTTGCTCAGTTTATCGAAAAGCGCAGCGTTTGACAAAGATGCGAGCCTCGGAACAACGCATAAACTTTATTTTCAAAACATTTTTGAAAGAGAGGGTTTTAAGGTCCAAAAACCATCCAAAATAACTTTGGCCCAAAATGGGGTGTGGAGTTGAGATTTGTCTCTCTCCTTGCCGAAGAAACTGAACCTTTGCCCTGCACACCTTTCTCCACCAAGTAAACCATCAGTAGTGCCCAAGTCTTAAGGGCGGTCAAAAATGGGGTGTCTACAGTTGCCCCTCTTTGACAGAACTTGAAAGTCAAGAAGTGACGGGAGTGAATGTCAATGCCCAGAGACGTCCCATTTTTGACAAGGCCGAAGACTTGGACAAACAAACAAAATACCGATAAATAAATGGTTGTGCCCTCAGGCTGCCTACGTATCCCTTTGCAAGGAATCAAACCAAGAAGTTCGTAGGCGGTGCAAATGATATGCAGGAAGACTTTGATAATTGGACTTATACGCTACGCGAAGCTGGTTTGAAAATTGGACTTATACGCTACGCGAAGCCAGTTTGTAATTGGACTTATACGCTTTCGCGAAGCCGGTTTGATAATTCAAAACAATGCAAGTGGAATGTGCGTGACAACGCAAGACAATGCAACCTAAGATGAATTCCAAACACACTGAAATCGTGTGGAGAAATTGGACAGGGAGAAACATAGGGACATATCCCGGTGTTTCGGAATGGTGTGAGCATTAGAACGTATTCCGAACACTTTTAGCCGAAGAGGGAGAGACATAGGGACGTATCCCGAGGATTAGGGACGTATCCCAAAGGTTAGGGACGTATCCCAAAGGTTAGGGACGTATCCCAAGGATTAGGGACGTATCCCAAGGATTTGGGACGTATCCCAAGGATTTGGGACGTATCCCAAAGGTTAGGGACGTATCCCAAAGGTCAGGGACGTATCCCAAGGATTAGGGACGTATCCCAAGGATTAGGGACGTATCCCAAAGGTTAGGGACGTATCCCAAATGTTAGGGACGCATCCCAAGGATTAGGGACGCATCCCAAGGATTGGGACGCATCCCAAGGATTAGGGACGCATCCCAAAGGTTAGGACGATTCCAAAGGTTAGGACGATCCCAAAAGTTAGGGACGATCCCAAGGATTAGGACGATCCCAAGGATTAGGGACGTATCCCAAAGGTTAGGGACATATCCCGGTGTTTCGACAAAGGAGAAGAAACATAGGGACGTATCCCGGTGTTTCGGAGAGGAGGAGAAACATAGGGACGTATCCCGGTGTTTTGACAAAGGAGAAGAAACATAGGGACGTATCCCCGTGTTTCGGAGAGGAGGAGAAGCATAGGGACGTATCCCGATGTTTTGACAAAGGAGAAGAAACATAGGGACGTATCCCGGTGTTTCGGAGAGGAGGAGAAACATAGGGACGTATTCCGGTGTTTCGGAGATGAGGAGAAACATAGGGACGTATCCCCGTGTCTCGGAATAGTGTGAGCATTGGAACGTATTCCGAACGCTTTTAACCGAAGCGGGAGAAATATAGGGACGTATCCCGGTGCTTCGGAAAGAGAGAGAAACATAGGGACGTATCCCGGTGTCTCGGAAAAGGAGGAGAAACATAGGGACGTATCCCGGTGTTTCAAAAGAGAAGAGAAACGTAGGGACGTATCCCGGTGTTTCAAAGAGAGAAACGTAGGGACGTATCCCAGTGTTTCGAAAAAAAGAGTGTGCATAACAATGCGATTGAAACGTGCATCACAATGCAAGTGAAGTGGGTGCATAACAATGCAAGTGGAACATGCATGACAACGCATATTTGAAACAAAATGCCGAATAAGGGAATACAAGCCTTAACGAGACCAATTCAAACACAACCTTCGATTTACCTCTCGGAGGGGTTTGTAATACACTCCGCTTGAAAAGGGTACACGCTGTTTATATTGGCGAGAGATAACATCTGCTGCTGCTTTAATTGCCATTCTGACTTGAAGCAGGCTTAAGCTTGGAGTAAAGGCACACTCATTCTTCGGAGCACTGACAAGGCCTGAAGAGGTACATCCGAAGTGTAGTTCCGGAACTTACTGAAGTCGAAACAAACTCAGATACCCGACATTTTCCTCTTTTGCTTTTGCTTTGCAGTCCGGAACCAATATAGCTTCAGATAGGTCCTTGTTTTACCGTTCTCACATGACCTAGGTTGAACCCTACGGTTTTATGAAAGAACAAATCCTTTTTTGTACAAATGTGGAGAATGGCACAGCACTCCTGAACACAAAATGATTCACTTTTGAAATTAAGAAATGAGTTCTTAACTGGGTATTGAGCCTACGACTGAACACAGCGCACTATGACTCAACAAAGAAAAATGAAAGGTAAACAACCTAAACACAAACACAGACACTTGAAACGACTCAAAACAAGAATCAAGACAAACAAAACACAACAAAACACAAGACTCAAATATGCACAGGGAGCCTGTTTCCTTGGGTAGTGCTTCCCACCCTTTCTCATTTGTGATCCTCACATCACTCGGCCCTCAAGCTCGATTTTTTTTTTCACAAACCCTTCGCTCACTTTTCTCTCAACTTACACCTCTCTATTCTTTAATCTTTCATTTTTCATCCCTCCCCGGGGTGATTGATGGATGAATAGGAAGTTGCGGGCTCTTGCCCCTAGCATTCCGCTAGATTCTTCTTTTTGTTCACAGCAATGAGTTTCTCCCAGAGAGGCCAGCTATAACTCAAGCTGTAGCAAATCAGAAATGACATCGGCTGATGATGCTCTGCTGGGGAGTTTGGACGTGGTTAGATCTGTCCAGATGAGGAAGTGGAGCATTTTGATCTATTCCAATTCGTGCTTCGCACTTGGCTTGATACCTCGTTGCTCAAAGGATGTGAGAGCTTTCTGCCCTTTTGTGGTCAGCTTCGGGGGTGCCCTTCTTGGCAGGTAGAGTGCTCTTTCTGGCAGGTATGTTGATAATAGGGGAAAGACAGAACACCTGACTCAACTGTGCCCCTAGTTCATCATTTTGACCATTTTTTGTTTTGGCTTTCTACTAAAACAATTTTGACCAAAATGAGAGTTAGATTAACATGCTTATTCAACTTTTTGATTTTGAAATCACGTAGGTTAGGTTGCGAGCACTGAAAATTTTCCTTTTTTGGGTCCAAGAAATGGTCTAGTTTTTGGAAAAGATGGAATAATTTTTGAGAAAATTAGTCAACCTCATTAAAAATTCTCAAAAACTATTTTTGCAAACAGCCAATGCTTAACAAGCATGGAACCTACTCTTGAGACGCACAACCTCGGATCTGGAGGAAAATTGCCCCTTTGCTCGAAGAGAGCTGCGTGGCAACGGAAAGTTGCCCCTTGTTTGAACGACACCGCAACGTATTGAATGGCAACAGAAAGTTGCCCCTTGTCTGAATGACACCGCAGCACATTGTAAGCAGTCCTCGGAGCGATGGTTACAACCGAACTCTCAGATACAGAGAAGGCAAAGATGGTCAAAACCATTGCATGGACACAGTCGAATTTGAAGTGTTTTATGGCTGGACTTCAGAATGAAGTTGCCTACGTATCCCAAACATGAGAATCAAGCCTTACGTAGTTCAGGGTTAAGGTTCACTCGAGTATTAACCCTCACTTTGTAGGCTCTAACTTTTGCCAAGGCGCCCATTGCGGGTTTTCGACCTTGCGAGCTTTGTTCTTCTTCTTTTTTTTTTTTTTTCAATTTTTTGTATCTTTTCATTCTTTTTTTTTTCTTTTCTTTTGCATTTTTTTTTGCTTTCTTTTTTTGTATTTTTCTCTTGCTCTAACTTTTGCCTGGGTCGCCCTTCCGGGTTTTCGGCCCAACGAGCCTCTCAAAGGGTAAAAGTGTAACAAGTCCATGTCAAATGGTTTTAGGGTTTTGCGGCCATCCGTATCCAGGAGAGTGGCCGTTGCATTGATTTACTGAAGTATCCATCTTCGGCTCTTTGAGCATATCGGACATTTTTGCCCCTGGTTCGAGGGGTGCTTCTGTTCTAGCTTCGCAAGCTTTTTCTGATGAGATCTGATCTTCTTGATCTGACTTTCTTGCCTCTTGTTCGAGGGCTGCTTTGAATCTGGCCACACAGGCCTCACATGGCGGTTGACCGTTGAACGTTCTGAATGGGTTCAAGGTTCGAAAACAAATGGATTGAATCTTGAGGCTGAGAGCGATCCTAGGCTGCACAATCTCAAGAGCGATTCCACACAAGTCTTCACAGGACCGCACAAAACAGTTTTTGAAATCTTTCAAGAAAGCGACCAATCGCTCGTGCTGTAGACAGTGTAGGACCAATCTGGATCAAGCCAGGATCCTTCCCAGTACTCACACTAACAAGCATGATCTCAATCATTAAGGGCTTAGCATGTCTCTCTTTCTCTCAATTGATTAAGTTTTGCAAAACCCGAGGAATTCCTTCCTCTTCGTTTTTACCACAGTGTTCAAAAAGTTTTGAAAAACTTAGGTCATTACAATAACTTCAAAGCACAGAAAAAACACAGCTTCTACTCAAATACTGCCATCTCATTTAGAATTTCTGGCACAACTGGCACACGACAGAAGCAAACACAAGAGTGTGAAAATCACTGCTGTTCCATTCGAATCTGTTGGCACAACTGGCTCCCCGGCAGAAGCAAACTCAAAGGAAAGCAAAAGGACAAACACAAAACAAGCAAGTGATATCCAAGGTAACACCCCCGAAATCACCTGACTCTAACAAAACAGGACTGACTCGATACAACAAGACAGACCCGACTGACTCAGTATGAAAAGACTGACTCAAAACAAAGAGACAAACTCAACACAACAAGACTGACCCAATACCCAAGTTAGAATGTACAAAACTAGCATTCACAAATGCTCAAAACAGTGCGTGCCATACGCCACATCTGGAGTAAACTGAGTGCCGCCCGCAGGTGGTCCAACCTCTGATCACATCACATTATCCCCCACAAGTTCACTGATCAAGTGCCGATAGACTTTGCAGAGCTTGGTGCGACGATGACCTCATTGTCAATCAGATTTTGTATCTCGTGGCAAAGACGGACACAACTGTCGGTGTCATGACCGATTTGTTGATGGAAAGCACAGTACTTAGTCGGGTCATGCTTTGGAGGGAGAGGATCAGGTAGAGGCCGTTGTTCTAACGGTTTCAGATGTCCTTTCCTGAGTAAGACCCCTAGAGCTTTAGACAAAGGCATAAAGAGTGGGGTGAAAACCCTCTTGCCTTGGGGTAGATAGTCCGAAGTTCGGGGGTTTGAAGTGGATGCACCAACAAAGGGGGTGGATACGTCTGAAGTCCTAACAGCTGCATCACCGCTGGTGGTCGCATTCGAACTGCGGGTAAAAGCCCTCCTGGGCTGCTCCTTCTCCTGGTCAATGAGGCCCTGCTTCATGGCATCCTCAATCTGTACTCCCATCTCATGCCAATCTGAAAAGGTAGGGAAGGGGAGCACGATCATCTTCTGCATTAGTTTGGGTTGGAGGTTGCGCACAACCATCCGTATTTGATCCTTGTCAGTGGGCCTAACGGTCATCATTGAGGCTTTGGCCCTCCACCGAGTTACAAAATCAGAGAAACTCTCCTTTGGCTCCTGCCTTGTCTTCTCAAGATCACGGGTCGTAATCTCGATTTGCGTGTTATACGAGTATTGTAAAACGAAGGCCTCAGCCATATCATCCAAATTCCTCTTAACATCATCCTCCAATTTCGCGTACCAGATGGCCACCACACCTGACAGGGTTCGGCCAAACAGAGACAGCTTCTGTAGTCTGGTGAAGCCCATTGGCCTTAAGATATCTGAAAACAGCCTCAGGTGCACCATGGGGTCCCCGGAGCCATCGAATCGATCGATATGTGGCATCTTAAACCGATCCGGTAATGTCACCACTGAGTCGGTATAACCATCCTCTATGTCTGGAATGGATTTCATGCCATGAGCCTTGTTGAACAGCTTTTCCAGTTTGCTCACCTTTAGTGTTGTGGGGTCCGTCTCGAACTCAAAGGGGGAGTCCGGTAGGTTGGTGGGTGTTTTGGAAGGCTGGGGTAGAACCGGGGGCGCAGCTGGCCCGACTGGAATGTCCGTATTTGCCTAGACATTAGTTGTCTCCCCGAGTGTTGGAACTCTAGGTGGGAGAGGAGCCTGATGTGAAGTAGATGTTCCTGTTTGCTGCTCTAACCTGGCAATTGTCTCTGCCTGTTGGGCTATGACCACTGACTTTGTTGCTTCGACGGACAAGTCTTCTTTGCATGGCTTTCATGCTATCCTGGAGTTGGCGCACCATCTTTTCCATTCCTGCCATACTGCCCTGATCTAACTGATCTATCGATATATCTGTGTCTGCAGTAGTCTCGGAAATCTCAATCCGACTGCTCAAGATCACTGATCTGGTAGCCGTTGTACTGGTGGCCTATGCCTGACTAGCCCTCTCTGGCCCTGATTACCCTTGAACTGAGTCTTTGACCTGATAAAGTCTATCAGCACAAATCCAACGTACCCGGGGGATAGTGGAGCCTTCTAAAGCTATGGTTCCCAGACTACCTAGCAAAAGAGAAAACAGACAGCATCTCAGCTTGATTTCACCAGAACAGGTATGAGCATAGCTGAATAACTGTATTCGACCACTGATCATTGTTCCCCAAATTACTACCCCAAAATTGAATCTGATACCTGCAGATATAACTGATTCTCAAAATACTGATGCCGGCAGGCCTGATACACAAACTTGCAAACTAATACATGCATTCCCTGTAGAGATACACTCTAAAAGCACATAGCAAGTAAAAGAGAGCCAAAACACCCCTATGTTGGGGTAGGGTTTCCCTGTCCTATTTTTGTCAGGAGCTAGGGTTTCACTACGCACGCAGCGGTTTCAAACAACCTATGATCGGGTAAGCAACCTGTCCTAGTTTGGAATGGTCACTATGGATTCCGAATATGCACTAGGTCGAATGGTCGAAAAGGGTGCCCCGGTAAAATTGGGGTTTGTGTTCCCATACTGTCAGAGCCCACAACCGGTCAGCCTTATGGTCATGCCTTGACAAGACAAGCCTCTGGCAAACCGTTCAGGAATGGCAGATGGTAAACACGGTGTCCTAGGAGCACCAATGCACATGCAATGCAAAAAAACACATAAATGAGATCAAAACAGGATATCACAAGTTCGAATCAAGCTCTATAAATCCCCAGCAGAGTCGCCAGAAACTGTAGACGCGCCCATGGGCCTCATGCTACAGTTCAGACTCGATTTGTGTTACGGTTCTTAATCTGAACCAAAGAGTCCAAATCCGGCAAATCGTTTTGAGAAAACAGATTTTTGAAAGAAGTGCCAAACATGGACTGCTTTGCCAGATACAGAGTCGCCACCTAAATATTTTATTTTGGGAGAATTTAGAAAACCCTGACTCGGTGCCAAAGGCCACGTGTCCGTCATCACCAAAGTTGCCTCGGCTTAGAAACTTGGGTACGATTGGGGAAGGTCAGCTATGAGCACCCCCTCTCGCCCGATCTGAAGATCGGCCTTTACTAACCATGATATCTTGTTTTGAAAACATTATCTGTTCTTATTCCAGTTATTAGCCTAGAATTACTATGTTATGCGCACAGCAAACAAGTATAGACCAAATCGCCTAAATTGGAACAAAGTATTGCATGTTTGTTTTGAAAATGGTTTGCTACTCGCAAGTAGGCTAAAATGCAGGTTTTGCTACCCTCAAGTGGGCTTTAGAAAAGATGATTTTGCCACTATCTAGTGGGCTTAAAACTCACAGTTTTAACGCATTATTCCAATTTGGGTAATTCAACCTCCATCCACAGGCATTCAACCAGTTATATCACATAAGCAGCTAGCCTCATGGTAATCATGTTGTCATGGCAACACTCACACACATGCAAGGATGCTAAAGCATAAAAGCTCACCTAGTACTCTAAGCCAAAACAGAAACTAGTTAGTAATCATATGCATGATCCTAGTTCATGTTAAGATGGCTAATGCAACACATGCAAAATGCAACTAGAAATGGGCTCGGCTATTCTAAACATGGCATGTGAAATGCTACAACTAACACGTATTCAATTTGGAATTGAAACACAATGCAGTTAGAATGATGCGCCGAGCCCGGTGCATGCAAGACAAATGTATGGATGCACGCATGCATAGCATAAGGTATGCTAATTTAAATATGCCCTAATCTACCATCATAAACATGTAAATAAAAGGGAAGAAAGACGTGGGGTTAGAAGACATACACACACTCACACACACTTATTACACAATTGCCCTCGCTCGGAGGGTCCAAATAAATATTACAGTCTGAATAAATAATACTAAATTAATTATTACAGAACTTCTAATTAATTAACAAATTAAATGCAAAAGGAAGGGGGCCACAACCTTGCCTCGGAATGCGTGAATGATGCATGCTTGATCTGCCTTGCCCGGAAACTCGCTGCCATAGCACTGTTGCCTCTGTTTACGCTGCCCTGCTTCTCTGAGGATTGCACAAGTATTGGGATAGGTTCTTTGCACACTATGGAACGCCACCGGCTAGGAGGAATGGCCACCGGCCATGGGAAAAGGTCACCGGCCTCTGATGAAGTTATCGGCCATTGATGGATGGCCGGTCGGCACTATATGTAGCCGACCGGCCAAAACTTCCTGCAGAACATGCAATTGACAGCAGCAGAGGGCAAGCAGTGTATGGCATGGAATTTTTAGGCAAATGTATGCATGGCCACTCTCCCAATCATGTAATGGACTCAAGGGAGTGTGGCCCTCGACCCTCGGGCCATCAACCACGCATTTCAATGCATGATGGCCCAAAAGCCAAGTGTGCAACTTTGATATCAAATGAAATGCAAGCACAAAACACATCAAAGGGCCCCAACCCCTATCATGATTGATCAAGAGGCAAGGGATGCATGCTCAATGAAATGCAACCTAGGCATGGAGGCTAAGTATGCAACATGAACATGCAAATGAGCAATGCATACTAGGCACGCAACCTAAACATGTAAGAAAACATGGCATGCAACAACATGCAATGATGGACTTAAACTAACATGGATAGCTCGCAAGCATGCCAAAATCAGTGGCCATAATGAGGCAAGTGAGGCAACGAAATACATGGAATGCATGCACAATGCATTAACCAAACTTAAGGCACAAAAATGCAACTCTACCAAAGCATGGCAAGGAGATAATATGGCATACAAGCATGTAATTTCCAGCACTAAAACATGATGCTAAACAGCCCCAAAACATGGAAAAATGGCACCCGATGCATGAGACGAACCCCGAAACTCAAAACTAAGCACATGGAATGACTTATAGCTATACAAAGCATGCATTATTTGAACATGAAGTCTAAAGACAGAGTCAAGGCAGTCCCAAAACATGCATATTTCCAGTTTGAAGCATGGCCAAAAAGTGCTAGCAAGATGGACTAAATTAGCATGCAATTTTGACTGGCAAACATGGTTTACATGGCAAGTGAATGAAGCAGGTAAGAACTCATCAAACCAGCAAAAAACAGTGAATAAAACATGCCAAATCATGCTCAAATAACCTCTGAAATGCAACCAACACATGCAAAAATGATGGGTTCCTTTAGAGGGCCATACAAGGGGTTATTAAGCACATACAAGGTAGACACTTAGCATGGCATAAACAACTCTGAAAATCAAATATGGTAGACCCAAAACCCACCAAATTGGCCCCGAAATCAGTCAACAAAGCGTGCAAGATAGGGCCTCTTTGGAAGGCCAATAAGGCCACCAAACAAGAGAAGGAGAAAGGGGGTCACCCCCCTCTAATTTTGGCTCTCAAAATAGCAACAAGGCCACTGAAAATCCACTAGATTTCAGTGGCTAAGAGTCCAAAACAAGGCCAATGCGAATGCTCACATGTATGGCTCAAAATAAGAAGAAATTAGGCATGCAAGAAAGGAGCCGACTCCACACAGCAAAGTGGCCTCAATCAAACTTAAAGAGGAGGTCAAAACAAGGCTTTTTTCAGTTTATGGAAAAGTCCAAAACAACTCACAAATAAGACTAAAATACCATGCAAAATTAGGCCTAAAAGAAAGGTACAGAGGCAAGTGGCAGTAGGAGACCTCAAACAGCAAGAGGTCCTTGATCAAACATGAAAAGGAGCTCAAAATATGACTATTTACAGTTCAGGTCAGAGCCCAAAAATGTAAGCAACAAAGGATAACCAAACATGCAAAATAAAGCTTCAAAAGGGGAGAATAAGACTTACCCTTGAAGACCAACTTTCCAGCAGCTTTTGGTCCAAATTTCTGAGCTTTCAACCTCTGCAAAATAGTCCCAAAATGCTGGAATGGAGGATGGAGGTGTTGTGCTATGGGTTGTAGTGCAAAGGGTGCAAGAACCTTAGGGTTTGGAGGGTTGAAGGAGAGATATAGAGGGTGTATGTATCAATGCCTCAGCTGGTTTTTTGTAACCCTCCAAAATGAAGCTCAAGTGTATATTATATAGAGGGAGAGAGGCTAAGGAAAGGGGGGGGGAAAAAACAAATTCAAATTCCCCCCCCCCCCAAAAGGCATAATCTCGGACAGAGGGTTTAAATGGAGAATAGCTGGCACAGCTGGCATGCACCATGCTTGAGGGGTGCAAAAGGGTCATATCAGCCAAGAAAGGAGGTCATCGGCCAAATAAATGGCCGGTCGGCACAATAAATGGCCGGCCTGCTATTTTTGCTGGCCGGTCGGCTAAATGGATGGCCAATGGGTGGCCGATAAGGTCAAAAAGTAGCCGGTGGATGTCCAGATTGAAGCCTCGGAAGTTAGCTTTCCAATGGCGCAAACCTTGCATTAAAATTCCTCATGTGCAAAACGTTATGCCCTTTTTGGTGAAGCCGCACAGATTCGATCCAACCGGGATGATACCCAACTTCAACCAATCATATCTCCCCCACCCAGACTTGGCTTTAAGAGATTCTTGAATGAAAAATGAAGCCCCGGAAGTCTTCTTTGCAACGGTGGTGGCCTCATAGCTTAACTCTAAGTGTATAGACAGATAAGCTTGATTTAGCGAGGACTACTCGTCCCTCTCTTAGCGATTCTTGCCTATCTTCTTCTCCGACTTGGTTTCTTCTCTCTTCCCCCCTCTTCTTCAACTTCAAACCCCTAAGCAAGGTGTTTTGAAAGATTTTTCAGAGATTTCATCTCTCTTTCATTCATTTCCACTTTGTCCTTGCTCAGTTTATCGAAAAGCGCAGTGTTTGACAAAGATGCAAGCCTCGGAACATCGCAGAAACTTTATTTTCAAAACATTTTTGAAAGAGAGGGTTTTAAGGTCCAAAAACCATCCAAAATAACTTTGGCCCAAAATGGGGTGTGGAGTTGAGATTTGTCTCTCTCCTTGCCGAAGAAACTGAACCTTTGCCCTGCACACCTTTCTCCACCAAGTAAACCATCAGTAGTGCCCAAGTCTTAAGGGCGGTCAAAAATGAGGTGTCTACAAGGGCAGAGAGGTACTTCTCTGTGTATGAAAGTTTTCATATTTATTGTTTAGTTTCTAGGTTGCCATTGTGTGCACACACATGCACTCATTGAATTTGTATACTTTCCAAATTGAATTGTTTCATCATTCTCCAATTTTGGGTTGCTAAAGGCGAGGTGCTTATTGAAATCAATGAAATTGGTCAGTTGTGGATGGAGTATGAAGAAAATTTGTCCCTAGAGGTTGTGAAGGATTTCGACAAGGCATGTATTATGTCTAGACATATCTAAGCAGTACATTTTATCCTGGCCACGCTAATGCTGGTAATGCTTTCTCCTTTTCAGGTGGAAATGATATTTCAAACCTTGGAATATTAAACTGGAAGGGCTTTAATGTTTTGATAGTTTTATATCTCATATCATATGTGTGAAGCCTAGAACATGTTTCTAAGATTTGCTTCCCAAAATGATCTCCATATTGAATTTGAGAGCTTTACCATGCTAGATATAGAATAACTATCAAATACACATAGTCCCTTCAAAGGATTTTTTTTAAAAAAATATTTAATTGTTTCTCTTTCCCTCCCTCATTCAGTTGGCTGACAACTTTTTTATTATTATTTATATTTAATATTTGTTTTTCATTTTTCTCTTTAGTCTTTCCTTCTTTTATTTACAAGAGGGCAATGGTACACTCTTTTACTACTAGAAAAAGTTACGAGCTTTTGTGGTGTTACTTAGGAACCATTGTGTTGATGTTATGGAAGGGCACATCATTAGAAAAGTTTTAGTTACACATCCTTACAATATGCACTTTTTGGAGTGTGTATCATAGTTTTTTCCCTATACTTAAAACTATTTTCCTATTTCAATCATGTATGAAACAACTTCAAAAAGCTGTGTACCTAGTGCAATTTGTAATTTCATTACCATTCATTACTAGGTGAATTATGTGATATTACTTATGATTTGTATTTTGTAGCAGTGAATATTAAAGTTACCAAATTCCTGGAGCACATGGGGGTGTTTGTTTGGAAGGATTGGAGGGGAGAGGGGGGGATTGGACTCTATGTCCAATCTACGATGGAGTCTATTGTTTGGTTAAGAATTTGTAGGCCAGATTAGGAGTCTCACCGGAATTTGAATTCCATATATGTTGGACTATTGTGTCTAGGGGATGTGGGATAGAAATGGTGGGATTGGAACCCCATGAGATTAAGTTGTAAAATGACACATTTTCCCTCAAAGTAAATTAGTAAAATAAAATAAATTTATTTAATTTTATTGATGTTTTTTTAAATAATTTTTTATAGATGTTTTATTTTAAGTTTTTGTTGATTTTTTTTAATTTCATTTCATTATTTAATTTTTAATATTTTTTAAAGTAAATTTAATTAAAATTTTATTTTGAAAATAACATAAATTTTTATTGATGTTTTATTTATTTAATTTAGTTAATTTAAAAAATAAATTTATTTAATTTTTGAAAAATAAAATAAAATAAATTTTTTATTTAATCTACCCAAAAACAATTAAAATATTACAGACAGATTTAGTATTGCTATTACTTAGTAAATAATTGACAAGGGTAGAATAGTCTATTAAGTATTTATCATTTTTCATAATATTTCAATCAAACATTAGATTCAATAGAATAGTCATTTCTAGAATCTTGAGATATATAGTACCCAAACTATTTGGTTGGAAAGAATGTGTATCCCATATTTGTGTTATCATAAGATTAGATGTCTAGAAATGACTATTCTATTGAATCTAATGTTTGATTGAAATATTATTGATTTAGTATTGCTATTACTTAGTAAATAATTGACAAGGGTAGAATAGTCTATTAAGTATTTATCATTTTTCATAATATTTCAATCAAACATTAGATTCAATAGAATAGTCATTTCTAGACATCTAATCTTATGATAACACAAATATGGGATACACATTCTTTCCAACCAAATAGTTTGGGTACTATATATCTCAAGATTCTTAAAGTATTGTCATTAGAAACAGATATATATGTATGATTCATTTGAGTGTTGAATGTCACTGCCTAAATTTGTGATTTTGTTTTTGGAATTTTGGTTTTTGGGTTTGGGGTTTTTTTGGGGTTTGATCAGACAACGAAGAGAGTGGGATGGGTGCGAAGGGTTGTTGAGAATCCGGAATCTATAGATCATATGTATCGAATGGGGTTGATCGCTCTCATTGCTTCTGACATTCCTGGAGTCAATCGAGACAAGTTAGGGTTTTTATTACTTTTACCTTTTCTTGTGTTCCGTTTGGTCTGTGTTGCTTGTTATTGTTGCATTTTCTCAAGATTTTGACATTTTTGTTTTGTTTTCGTCTTCTTCTTCTTCTTCTTTTTTTTTTTTTTTGTATTATCAAATGTCAGGTGTATTAAAATGGCAATTGTCCATGACAGTGCAGAAGGTAATAGCTTTGCATTTAATTTTTTTATTAGGTTTCTCATTATGTATATCCGTTGGCTGATTAAGTATACATGAAAAAGGGGTTAGTTACACTTTTATATCTTTAACTGTCACCATTATTTTTTTAGTTGGTTCGTAAACTATCAATTTTATCTTTGAAATTTGTGATTGTAAAATTTTGATCTCCTGAGAATAAAAAGTCATTTCAAGATTTTAAGTGACCTAAACCAAACCAAACATCCATCTTCTTACTTATATTATATTGGACAATCTACTCCTTGCAACCAAACAACCATCCTCTTCCCCACCCCATCCCACCACTGTTCTACTCTCCTGCTCTCCTCCCTCACTTGATAACCTCCCCTACCACCACTATTGAATCCCTGCCCATAATTTATCATCGAATAGGAAGATATGTGTCTTGTGCTTATGAGTGGAAAATTTGCCTCATTTTACCCTAATATGAGAAGAAGAATCAAGGATCCATTAACTTTAGTATCAATCCCACCTCCTGTGCGCTATCTTTATCACCTAGTAATTTAACCAGTTGTTAAAGTAAAATTTTTTTTGAAAGTGCAGAAATTTTTAGAAAATCAATCGAAACCAAAGAAGGTGATTCGTAGTTAAGTTGGTGCAAAATTTTTTGCCCAATATATCCTAAAATGAAAGTTTAGTGGATGTAATTATTTAATTAAAATAGAATCAAATTAATTAAACGAAAAAGTAGGAATAAATTCCTCTACATATTTCTATAAGAGTTAAAAATATCTGTTGGCTACATATTTTGTATAGGCCAATCACAGTTTAACACATGGCAGGATGAGGTTAATATGGGAAGACAATTCAATTCTTCAATCGTAATCACACACGTGGCAGTTAGTATTGGTTATTGTGGATCTACATAGTATTGAATCAGCAGATGGGTGCAAGATGACGTGGCTTTAACAGTTACTCATACTTGAATTCAAAAATCAAGAGGGAAGCCTAACTGCAGACATGGTGTAGTAGAGCTAACTATGAGGAAACATGATCAGCAATCATGGAGGGATGATTCGACGGTTAGAAGTTCATTTCGACGGTTATCACTGAGAAGTATAAATAACAGAGAAGGTCCTAGAAAAAGTCCCAGACTCAGATCTAAGAAACCAGTTTTATCTACTTTATTTTACTTCTAGTTTTTACATTTCTTGTTCTTTACATTTTTGTACTTCAAATTTCTATACTGCACTTCGTTCGTAGGAGTAGTTTCAAGTAGTTTATCGCTGTAAACCTCTATGAGGCTGATTTGGGTCTTTGTAAGTCTTTCATTTTACTTAATGAAATGCTACAATTGTTCTTCGTTTTATCATTGTTTGCTTAATTCTCCTAAACAAAGTCACCAGTAAAAGTCCTCTTCATTGAGGTTAAAAGAACTAAAACACAATCGTTTGATAATTGGTTGGCAATTAATATTCTGTAAGGACTGATTGATCCTTCCTGGCACGCTCAAAATTACAATAATAACCTTCGAAAGCAAAAAAAGCCAACATATATTTTTGGCACGCCTAGTGGGACTAATTGAAATGGCTAGACGTAGGAGACAAAGAGAAAATGAACGCTTGGAAGAAGGCGTGGAGGGAGAGGTAGAAATGCCTAATCTAGAGGATAATGTGATAACACATCCTATGAAAGTACATGTTTTATCAAAACCTATGGTCAAACAGACTAGCACTTCGGAACAAGTACCACATGTTCAAAATATTGGATGAGGTAAGGAATTGGACCATCCACTATTCCACCTACTCAGCCAATGAATCCATGGGGTGGCCTAGTAGATGCCATGCGACAACAGTTAATGAACACAATGGAAAGGTGGGCAACATCCTTCATGGATCGAATGAATGCCCATCAACCAATAAACACAAGACATATGGAGGAAATTTCAAATGTCCCTCAACAAAGATTGGCTAGAGATAAACAACCTATGCAAAATAATGGACATTCTAATGGTCAAACTAGTAACCAAAACTACGAAAGACCATCACCTCAGTAGTCTTGGTATGGACCTCTTTCGAGGCCTGTGGCAAATCAAAATGCCTTGTTACTTAACAGTGAAGCCATGCAAATTGGTGGATTTGGCCTAACACAAGAAAATGGCATGAGGATGTTTCCAAATCCCATGTTCGAAGCCATACTTGGCACAAGGGGGTTCACTAATCCTTTGTTCGAATTTATGCTCGGGGGGTTGGAAGGGTTCCCTGCAATTGGAAGAGACATAACACCTGCTCCAACACCTTTCGCAGGGCAGGCTCAGAGGGGTTACCCATACCCTCAACAGCAGCCAGCACCACAGGGACAACTAGTCCCAAATGTGACACCCTATGGACCAAGAGGACCTCAGGCACAAGGTTGTCCACCAAATACTGTGTTTGTTCCTCCAGTAATGGTTCAACAAGCACAAAATATGGTTCCTAGGGACCAAATTGCTGATATTGTTAAAGAGATCTATGGATCGATGACTCAGGGGGTTCAAACTCCTGTATACAGGAAACCGTGTCCAGAATGGGTAGATAGGGTACATGAATACCCAAGAGGATTTAGGATACCAGACTTTGCTCTTTTTTATGGAAATGGGAATCAGTCAATGGTGGAGCATATTGCTAGGTTCACTGCTCAATGTGGTGAATTTACTAATAATGATTACATGAAGTTAAGACTGTTCCCAAATTCTCTAACTGGGGCAGCTTTTGTATGGTACATTAACCTTACACCGGGCTCTATCCAAACTTAGCAACAAATGGAGGAGGCATTTCATGCCAATTCTTCCAAATGGAGCCAGAAGTTTCCATGGTAGACTTGGCAAGGTTGAGTCAGAGGCCTAATGAGAAGGCTGCTCAATTTATTTCCAGATTCAAAAGAGCACGAAACAAATGTAGGATTATCCTACCAGAGCCTGAATTCGTGAGATTGGCTCAAAATGGTCTACAGTTTAGGCTTCGAAAGAAGTTTGACACAACTAAGTTTAGAAACTTAGTGGAACTGACCTATAAGATGTCTAGGTATGAAGCATTACTAGAAGAAGAACAAGATCGAAGTAATACATCATACAAGACGTACTATAGAGATCCTAATTATGAGATTGATGCAGCAGAGATTGTAGAGAAAGAACCTGTGATCTGTGAAGCATTAATTCATAAAGATACAACAATAGACCAGCAGTTTAAAAAGAAAGAGCTTCATAGGAAATACTCTTTTGATTTAACAAAGGTAGATGACATTTTTGATCATTTGCTCGCGGCAAACTTCTTGAAGTTACCAAAAGGAGTCAAAATTCTGTTTCCAGAGGAACTTAAAGGAAATGTGCATTGTAAATGGCATAATTCTTGGTCTCACTCAACTAAAAACTGCATTATTTTTCGAGACAGGATCCAAGAGCAGATTCGAAAGGGGAGTCTAAAATTCCCAGCTAAAGCAGAAAAGGCCATGGGAATTGACACTAATCCATTCCCAGAAATTGGAGAAGTGGCAGCTAATGTTATTGTGCCAGACTTCCAGAACTTATCCTTGAAAGAATTGGAAGAGGTCAATGTGAAAATGCATGTTGCCAGCCAGACTACTGTCAAGAAAGATGCTAGAAGTTTACCAGCTGTTGGACAAGGTTTTGCAGGTCAGAGGGAAGACTCTGATAAAGAAACAATGGATGATGATTCTTTAGAGGTAGCTGTCATGCAAAGAATGTGTCCCAGATGCAGGTTAAGCTACAAGTGGTTGAAAGGGCTTCCGATTGATGGGAAGCAATATTACAAGGATGTGTAGAGGCGTCCTAAACCAACCAGTGCTTATAACAAAAGGTCATAACCAACTGGTATTAGGCAGCAGCCATTAATGGCTGAGCCAACAGCCACTAGAGTGCATTCCAAGGGCAAGAGACCTCTACATGAGTCTAGACCACCCAACTATTACAGAATAGAGGGCAATCATTCTGAGAGGAAATTTGAAGTGGGTTCAAGTCATGGGATCAAGGCCAGAGATTGGCCCCCTAGACCAACCTCACACAAAAAGGAAAATGGCCACCTTCATGGAAGGCTTGAATTAGGCCCAAGACAGGTAGTTAGGGCCGAGCGCAAGGTCAAGCTTCGAAGGAAGAAAGAGACAGTTCAACAATTGGGCTAGTGGGTTCATGGGTACCTGGAGTTCCAGATTGGTTTGTCATGCAGAACAAACCTAGGGAGATGCCTACCCAAAGAAATGTTGTTGGAAACCAAGGTAAGATGGTTAAACGTCCTCTGGTGGCTCCAAACAATTGGGTGTTACTTAAGCATCCAAAAACAAAGGAACCAAATATGGTCCCAGTGATTTCTAGGTCCTAAAGAAAGAAGATCCAACGAAGGTACACTCAGTACAAGAAAGACATGAAAGAAAGTGGAGAAAGCTCTTCATTGGTCTAGCCAAAAGGCCAGGCAGAAGGAGAAGAAAGTTCAAAGTCAGATCATAATCCAAATCGATAGTGAGATAGAGGGAGGAGTCAGCCTAGGCCAAAGGAAGGAGATGGTTAAGGAAGAAATGTTTGAAGCCTTCATGGCTGAACATACATTTTTGGTTGAAAAACCAGTAGAAGCAGACCATTTGAAGGAGGTTATTAATAATGAAGTGCCAGAATGTAGCATGGAAGATGCTTCTGAAGTAATTGAATAAGTTGGCCAGGAAAAGAAGCAAGTACAGCCAGTTGTCTAATTTGGATCGTTTCCTCCTGTGTCAGTAAATATGGTGCTTATACTACCACAGGAGTTTCAAGCTAAAGATGAAAACCAAGGTCAGGAGATTGACCCAATTCCAGTTTCTAGTGAAGACTCACAAGTGAGTATGGTGCAAGACGAATCCGAAGTGGCCACACCAATGGAAATTGGAGATGAGAGTGAGGAAGAGGTAAGCATTAACCTCTCATACCCTTTTGAGTATCCCACGACGTCCATGACACAGCATGTCAAACCCTTGTATATCAAGGCCTTCTTCGATAGGATACAGATGAACCGGGCATTGGTGGATAATGGGGCAGCAGTAAATCTACTTCCAAAATCTTCTTTGAAGAAATTAGGAAAGAGGAACCCCAGACTAATCCCAACCAGTAAAACCATTGCTGGTTTCGCTGGAGACAAACAGATGGCCCAAGGCATTTTGCCCATCAACTTGAGTGTGGGAACCAGGGAGTGCATGACGGCATTCTTCGTTATCGACAGCAATGCTAAGTATAATGCTCTACTTGGAAGAGATTGGATTCACACCAACAAATGTGTGCCTTCCTCTTTACATCAAAAGATCATGATGGCCTTGTGCAATGGAGAGACAGAGGAGATCAATGCAGACCCTCAACCCTTCATAGCTTGTGCAGATTTTGCAGAGGCTAAATTGTATACTGAAGAGGTGACACCACTCCGTATACTGAGAAAACCTGATGGATCAGCCGAAGTGACGGCTGATAAGGAATTAGCACACCTGAAGCACTTAGTCCAGGAAAGTGCTAATGAAGAGTTTGTCGTTAAGGATGACAATGATGCCTAGTTGTAGGCAAAGAGATGAAACCTAGGAGGCCAGATCTTTGGCTTTAATTAAGTTCTCAGTATTGGATGTAAAATTAATAGTCCAGAAGGTGTAAGAGCAAGAGAAAGAAGCTATGATAATTTGCTGCAAGCAGGAACAACAACAGGTCAGATTTTTGGCCTTGGATAAATACTGTGCTTTGGACATTGAAACAAAAGTCTAGGAGATACATGAAAAAGAAGCCTTACGGACAGACTTTGTCTATGAGAAGGAGGGTAAGGATGTTGAATTAAAGAAACTGGGAGCAGGACAAAGCAAGGAGATTGCTTCGAAGTCATAAGGAATAAAAAAAGGAGCATCAGTGAGTTCTCAGATACAAGACCCCTTGAAAGAAGTGAATTTAGGGGAAGGTTCTATACAGCAGCCCACCTATATCAGTGCTTGGTTGAATGCTCTTGACAGGGACCAGTTGTTCGTGGTCTTGAAAAGATATAAAGATTATTTTGCATGGTCTTATAATGAACTACCAAGATTGGATAGGTTATTAGTAGAACATATGCTCCCTATGAAGCCTAATTTCAAGCCATATAAGCAAAAACTGAGAAGGATGAGTCCTGAAGTGATTCAGAAGGTCAATGAGGAAATTCTTAGGCTCCTCAAGACCGGCTTTATTAGGACAGCCAGGTATGTTAAATGGCTATCCAATATTGTGCCTGTAGTTAAGAAGAATTGTAAAATGAGGGTGTGCATCGATTTCAGAAACTTGAATTTAGCAACTCCAAAAGATGAGTATCCTATGCCCATAGTAGATTTATTGGTGGACAGTTCAGCAGGGCACAAAATTTTATCAATGATGGCTGGATACTCTGGTTATAACCAAATCTGCATTGCAGAAGAAGATATCCACAAGACAACATTCAGATGTCCTGGGAATATTGACACCTTCGAATGGGTTAAAATGCCATTTGGCCTAAAGAATGCTGGGGCTACATATCAAAGGGCTATGAACACTATCTTTCATGATCTCATTGGAGGATATTTAGAGTGTTACATTGATGATATTGTAGTAAAGTCCCAGTCCATGGAGGAACGTTTGTTTCACTTAGAAGCAACTTTTGAAAGAATGAGAAAGTTCAAGTTGAAACTTAATCCTCTCAAATGTGCTTTTGGCATATCAGCTGGAAACTTCTTGGGCTATATAGTACATAAAAAGGGAATACAGATTAATCAGAATAAAGCCAAAGCTATCATTGAAGCCAGACCTCCATCAAGTAAGAAAGAATTACAAAAATTCCTTGGACATGTTAATTTTCTTCGAAGATTCATTTCTAATACTACAGGGAAAACTAAAGTATTTTCTTCCTTATTAAGGCTAAAAGATGAAGAGGAGTTTGTGTGGACAGTAGAGCATCAAACTGCTTTCGAAGGAATCAAAGCCTACTTGGCCAACCCTCCAGTACTGATGCCACCAAAGGGTGATAAGTCCTTGAAATTGTATATAGCTGCAGCAGAAGATTCACTGAGAGTTTTTTTAGCCCAAAACAATGAAGAAGGCAAAGAGCAAGCAATTTATTACCTTAGTAGGTTTCTAAATTCTTGTGAATGTAAATATTCAGTTGTAGAAAGGCTGGGCCTTGTATTGTATTTTGCTATAATGAAATTAAGATACTATCTTTTGCCTACAACTGTCTTGATAATTGCAACCACTGATTTGGTTAAATATATGTTATCCAGACCTATGTTGAGAGGAAGAATTGGCAAATGGATACTAGCATTATCAGAATTTCATCTAGAATATGTCCCCCAAAAGGCAGTAAAAGGACAAGTTTTAGCTAACTTCTTGGTAGACCATCCATGTCAAACAGAAAGCCAAGAAATAATGGAACTTGGTATGGTTAGCGTTGAACCATGGTAAATGTGGTTCGATGGATCAAAAGCCAATGGTCTAACTGGAATTGGTGTGGTGATCAAGTCATCACTAGGGGTAGAAACCACACATGGTTTCAGAGTGGATGAAATTACTTGTTTTAATAATCAAGCTGAATATAAAGCTTTAATAGTGGGACTTGAAATACTTATTGGATTACAAGCTCATGCAGTTGATAGATTTGGAGATTCCCAATTGGTGGTTAACCAGGTGAAAGGGATTTTCAAATGTCAAAGTGTAAGCATGTTGCCATACTATGTTGTTGCATTACATTTGTTTTCTCAATTTCAGATAGCAAATGTGACGTATGTCCCAAGATTCTTGAATAATAAAGCTAATGATGTGGCTCAAAAAGCTTTGAATTTCAAGAGAAGGGATAACACTCAAAGGAACATAAGCCAAACAACATATCAAAAGATAATACCACATTTGAATAGAAGGAATATGGTCTTAGAGGTCAATCATAATGACTTACAAGAACAAGATTGGAGGCATCCAATAATGCAGTATCTAGCTGGCCCATCTTCGAAAGCCAACAGAAAAATCAAATTGCAATCCATGCAATACATAATGTATGGTAATGCTCTTTACAAAAGGGGGGCAGATGGGTTATTATTAGAATGTTTAGGTCCAAAGGAAGCATTGACAGCCATGGCTGAGGTTCATGAAGGCATTTGTGGTGCTCATTAGCCTAATGTGAAGATGAGATGGCTGCTTCGAAGGCATTCTTACTACTGGCCAACCATTCTTAAGGACTGCATAGAGTATGCCAGAGGTTGCCAGGCATGCCAAAAACATAGCACAATAAGGCATGTATCCATAACTGATCTGCATGCGGTTGTAAAGCCTTAGCCATTTAGAGGATGTGCCATGGATATGATAGGGAAAATATACCCACCCTCTTCGAAGCATCATTGTTTCATCTTAGTGGCCACAGATTACTTCACTAAGTGGGTCGAAGCTAAGCCATATAAGGCTGTAGACCAGACTGAAGTTATTGGATTCATTAAAGATCTGATCCACAGATTTGGTATTCCACAGACTATAACTGTTGATAATGGGTCTGTATTTGATAGGAAAATGGTAAAATCTTTTGTGGCAGAGTTTGGAATTAGCCTTGTTAATTCTACCCCGTATTATGCACAAGCCAATGGTCAGGCAGAATCATCCAATAAGTCTTTGAAGAAAGGAATACAAAAAGTCGTGGAAGACAATCCTAGAGGTCGGCATAACTTGCTGTTGGATGTATTAGGGACTTATAGAACTTCTCCAAGGTCAAGTACAGGAATCACTCCTTATGCTTTAGTGTATGGGCATGATGCAGTGCTACCTATGGAAATTAATGTTAAGTCTTTGAGGGTGAGGTGCCAGGATCAGTTAAATCTTGAGCAGTACCATCAAAGTATGTGCTTGGAATTAGAGAGCATAGATGAAGCTAGAATTCTGGCATTAAATAGCATTCTTTTCCAAAAGAAGAAAGTAGCCAAAAAACTATAATAAGAAAGTCAAACACATTAGCTTTGATGAAGGTGATTTGGTATGGAAGACAATACTCCCAATAGGGATTAAAAGCCACAAGTTTGGCAAATGGTCACCTAACTGAGAAGGACCATATCAAGTTTATAAAGTCTTGCCTTTGGGATCATATCATTTGAAAAATTTGAATAGATATGTACATCCCAAGAAGATTAATGGCAGATATTTGAAGCCTTATTATCCAACCGTGTGGGAAACACAAGGAATAGAATAAGTGCTAGATGAAAAGAACATGGAAAAACTTAAATAAGGATTTTATTTCATAATGAGTTGAATATATGTACCCATAGATTGGCCCAAAAGTCAGTATAATGCCTCAGTTGTTCCTTTACAATATATTTTCTACTCTTAAGAGATGGGAACAACTAAATGGCTATAGTCATCTCTTGCTTTTTACCAGCCAGTCCTTGATTAGTAATTTGCAGCTTGGTGACAGTTCGATCTAAAGCTTGGTTGACTGCTGATAACTCTTCCTCAACCTGAGCCTTCTTCTCCAATAGTTGAGCTCGAAATTGGGAGACAGAGGAATGTTGCACTTTCAATTCTGACACTTCAGCATGTATTTTGGAAACAAAACTCTGGTCTCTTAGCAATTTCTCCTCTACAACCTTGGCAGCATGGCAGATGTTGATGTAAAAATCAATGGTGGCTGCCGCCTAAGATAAATGACTTGAAACAGTCATGTTGAATTGCTCAACAATCTTGCAGCACCGGAGGAAGCTATTCTTGATTATAGGCCTTTATAAGGATTTGAAAGGAATCCTTGAGAAAGATGTCAGTAGCTCCAAACAGCTTTCCAAGTCTATTGAAGGCAAGGAAGTCCTACCACTGGAGGAAGAGCTCTCAAAAATTTCTAGTAGAGAATCAGCTAGGACTAATGGCTCAGTTCCATTGCTAGCTGTTGGACTGGTGGAAGGCATGTCAAAGAGACTAGCTAGCCTAGCTTCGAAGATGTCCACCTCATCTGTTGACATGGAGGGTGCAGAAAGAACTCTTGTGGAAGGAAGAAATGGCTGCATAGGAATAGGAGAAGAAGGTGAAGTATCCCTAGCAGTCTCCATGGTTTTGGTTACCAGTAGGTCAAGAGAAGAGGGACTAGAGCTAGGTAGTGATAATGGACAAAGAATTGGAGAGCTACCAGTGCCTTTTCTATAGGAATCAACTATCATTGGAGATGAAGTAATAGCCGAAATTTCCTTAGGAGGGAAAGGAGCAGGAAGGCTTGAAAGGAGAGCAAATTGAGTAGAGTTGAAAGATAAACGAGGAAAGTATGGAGTTAAGCCAAAATAAAGGGATGCAGGAATGCTTGGCCTCAAGAAGGGTATGGAAAATATGGGACCAGGGGGTGGAAGTATTGCTTGAATTGGCTTTACAATTCGAGGTCTTTCAACTTCGAATGAGATTGAATGAGTCCTTATTGAAGAAGGAGGCAGAGTAGTTGTTGCTGCAAAAGAAGAAATACAAAGTAATGTCAAGTCTTAGTACCAAGAATTTGAGAAAAGAGAATAGAGGCATGAAAGAAATTACTGGTTTCAAAAGTGGTGGCTATAATTGGGGAATTGAGAAGAGTATAATGTCTAGCAGCTTGTTGTTTTCTTGCAATTTCTCTTTGATGTGCATTAGTAGCAGCAGCTTCATCCCTAAGCATTTGTTGTTGCCTCCTCTTCTCAGCCCTTTGAAATACAATAAGTTCTTTGGAATGTTCTGCTTCCACTACTTTAGCAGATGCCTCGTGAATGGGGTCTCCAGTAAAATCAGATAGAGAGACAGTCATTTTTTTCCTTCTCTTCAAGGGTGTCTTTTGTTCTTTTTCCGTCTCTTCTTTTTCTGCTTCCTCTTCTTCTACATGAACCTCAGGTGCCTCCTCTTCAGGATCAAGTAAGAGCTTTCTTTTCTTTTGTTTTTGTTGTTTGCTCTTGAGGAGATTTAAAGCTTGGACTATTTGGGGAGAATCTCCCTATGAGGCACTCGTGCCACCTACGCCAAAGGAAGAGCCATAAGTAAGGTTGAGAGCATCATAAAGGAGGAGAAAAGAAAAGAAAAGAAATAGGGCTATATACTTTTCTTCGAGGCAGCTCGAGTAACTCTAGAAGGAGTTGAGACAGTAGGAACAGACTTTGTGGTGGCAGGCACAAGAATTGAAATGGCAGGAGCAGTGGAAGAGGTAACAACTCCAGCCCCTTTGGACTTGGCTTGAGGTACATCCAGTACCATTAACAGACCTTGAGGAGGAATGGATAAGTGTACCTCCATATTGGCCATCCACTAGTTCTGGCACCTTTTCAACATGTTGCTTTGAGGTATGAAGGGGAAGTACTCAAAGTCAATGAAATCTTGGATGAATTTGGAAGTTGCTTCTTCCAATCTAGATCTTCGAACCTTCAGATCCTTGCTAGTAAGGCTTAAATTGATCTGGCTGCAGAGAGGTATTGGGACCCCTTGTGAGAAGCCAAATTGCCTAGCAAATTGGGCAGGACAATGTGCTCAGCAATGCATTTGTAGGCTCCGGGGTTCATAGTCCCAATGAACAATTCTCTGGGAATCAGAATAGAGGCCCACATGTTTTTGTGTTGGGGTGTAGAGCAAGACCTATCACTCAAAAAGGTCCTCAACCAGGATGGGCCAATATTGGTAGGTTTGAAGGAATAGAAGCTATGAGAAGAAGAGGAAGCTAGGAGTTGGTGGAAAAAGAAAAGTAAAAAAGCAAAGTTGGAAGGATAAAGTGAAACATTGGCTAACTTCATGCCATGAGTAGTAGGGTTTGGCTCCAAAAACTTTAGGCATTTAGATTGTAACTCGGTAAAATATGCAAAAAGCCAAAGTTGAAGTATCCAACATGGACCTCCCTGATTGGCATCCAAGGGTTTTTCACAAAAAAAGGGAACAAGCTCTATAAACATGACCTAAAACGTATGGAGCTAAGGCCACTTTTGTTTGTAAGATAAGGGCTTTGGCAAGAAGGGCAAATTCAGGCATGATCCTCTAAGAAGAGGTGCATAAGAGGAACTTGCAAAGCTAATATAATATAAAAGAAAAGAATTCCCAATCAGTCACAGGGCCCTCTCTTTTATTCTCAACCCTGACAAAGTCACTATAGGATGAGTTAAGAGAGGGGAGGGAAAATGGGGTTTTGAAGTCAGGATAATCTGGACCAACGAGGGTACCAAGAGGGGACAATCCTAATAGATGGCAGATGTCAAGAACAGTAGGAGCCATCATCCCACATCTAAATTGAAAGAAATTAAAAGCAGAATTCCAAAAGCAAAGGGCAGCATGTATTAAAAAAGGGTCTTCCGAAATGGTGAACCTGGATAATTGGAGGGCGTCGAAGAGGCAGAGCTCCTGAAGATCCAGAGTCCTATCAGGGACGACCCAATCATACCATTCCTCCCACTCTGGTCTCACCGTGGGCTAGCAGCGACGGGGGCGGTTCATCCTCCAGCTTCCCCAGTCAAGACCACCTTCGTAAAGGAGACAATGATCTTCTAGACGTGGATACAGAGCTGGAAGCTCAGTAGGAATCTCCTTGAAGATGGGCCCAAGCACATACTCTTGCTGCTCATGACGACGAGGAATGAAGATACGTCCGTCAACGGCACGTTTCTCACCAGCCTTGTACTTCTCACACTCTTCATCAATGATCCTTTTCAAGGCAACGGATGGACTCGCATGCTCCACAACTGGTATTTTCAAAGAAGAAGAAGCCATTGATAGAGAGTTTTCTCAGAAGACGAGGGTAAAGGGAAAAAACAAGCCAGCAAAAGATGAAGGGTTTGTGTGTTAGACAATCAAGTGGATTGGGAGCACAAAATAAAAGGGTTTTTAAACCTTTATGTCTGAAAATGTACCCAATCGTTTTACGTAAGTGGAATTCATAAAGAAGTACTAAAGGTACAAATGCGAAAAGTTTCCCTCAATATTGATAGTTATGGAGGGAAACGCATCTCAAATACTGATGTCAGCTTCGAAATAAAATATTTGGCTTCGAAGCCAAGTTTTGGCGCCAAAATCAAATAAAAAACGACTTCGAAGGCAGGAAGTCGACTTTGAAGCACATTCCATACCTAAGGATGCAAGAATGCTCAAGTATTTGTTTACTTCAAAAGGATTAAAGACCTGTTTTTAGGTTTCTTAGGCCTCATTTGGGGAGTGGCTATTTTAGCCAAAAAACCAAAAAGTTACTAAAAGTTGTCACATCACCTCTCTATTTTTCTGCACATCTTTTCATAAAAAGCCAAAAAGTTACTAAAATAGCCTGTTCCCAAACGAGGCCTTAGTGAGAGTAAAATCCTTCGAAGCAAAACTTGAAGTACCTTAAGGTTAGAGATTGTTTGTTCTAAGTTTCAAACCAATAGTTGGTTTGATAATATACAGAAAAAATCACTTTTTTAGAATAAAACAGTGCAGTCCTTAAAAGAGTTTTTCATATTTTGGAAAATACAGACTGGTTGTTTGAAACAAAAAAGAAATTAGTTGGTTTGAAATTACTTGATCGTATTAACCATATGTTGGGGAATTGAATGTGATCAAATTAAGTTTTGAAATGAAGAGTTGGTTAATTCGAAGCTAATAGCTAAAGAATTATGTTAGTCCTAGAATCGGTATGTAAGGCAATAATTGTTTTCTCAAAAGAGAAGATTTCACACTTTGAAAGAGTTTGAATTGGGATGGAGTTAAAATACATCAACCATGTAGTTTACAATTGGAGTGGTAAATCAGAATCTGATAGACAAGTGCTATTTATACTGAGATTCATTTGATTACATTCTCAATTTCGTAGAAATATGGAATAGAGAAAGTTACAAGGTCATGGAATTTAGTCCAACAAAATTCAATAAATGAATACTCTTTTCCTACTCTATCCTCTATCTTGTCCAGGTTTGGTTTATCTAATTGGTAAGCCCTCAATTGAGAGGAGAATTGTTGGGCCTTCACTTCGAATTCTATCTGTTTTAGAGCTTTATCTGTGGCGTCCATCTCCTCTTCTTTATGCACTTCATTCATAGCAATATCCTCCCCATACTCAGAATCCTGGCTCCTGAAGGCTTCATATTCATCAAGTAGGTTCTCTGCCTCATACTGAACCTGGATTCCAACAGAAATGGCTTCATCCAAAACTTCACTGGTAATGGAAGAATGGAAGTGCCAGTTGAGCAGGAGAGAAAGTTGGTCTAAAAAGGTATAAACCTCTATTTGGGTTATAGGGTTGAGAAGATGACTTCGAGACATAATGTCACAAGCCCACATAAAGTTTTTGTGGGGAATGTCATTTCGAAGGACTTCAAAGGATAAATGAGAAAAGGCAGCAAGCAAGATCTGAGCCCTGAATTGCGGATAAAGAGTTGGAGGCACCAGGACCCAGTAAGGGAGGAAGGATCGGCTCTCAGAAAGAGTGAGCCTCAACTCATCAATCCAATTTGGATTAAAAGGCAGAGGAGGAGTAGTCGGAGGTTCCCTGGGCGAATCTAGAAACTCAGGTTTGGCCACACATTCTAGCCAATCAAAGGGGTAAAGTTTTTCTTTTTTGGCTAAAAGCGCAGGACTAGTCCCTAAAGCTTTATTGAGACGTGGGACACTTCGAACCATCTGAGATGGCAAGGTCGAAGTATACCATGCTGTAAGCAGATTGTCTTCAAGACTACGTCTACGGTTAATAGGAATATATGGGTATACTACAGAACTGTGTTTGGAAGGGGGGAATTTCAAGAGGGTCATCGAATTCAAGGAAACGATGATGAATGCGTTCCCTCGTCTGAGGTTGAGTAGGGGTGGGCTAAGTTCCCCAATCAGAGGTCGTAGAAGAAGAGATAGCAACAGCTTCGTCCAAAGCGGATGGCTTTGTTGCAGAAGAAGAGTTTCCAATATCCATGGTCTCGAATTTGTGTTCCAAAGAATCGTAAGTAGTAGGTTCTTGGTTCGAAGGTTGATGATTTGCGAAAGCTTCCATAACTTGTATAAATAGAGGCGGATAAAGGTGGCTAATCAATGCATGAAGGTTCTTTTGAAGACGAAGAATATTATAAAATAACTCTTCATATGCTTGATTAATGTAAGAAAAGACTTGCTTGCCCACGAGAGATGTATCAGTCTTTTCGAATACTGAGCTAGTGGGGATGATCAAAGGATAGAAGAGAATTTAATACAAATGTTTCATTGATGAATGACGGTTGCATTTCTGAAAAGTACAAAGCCCATGCACGTTCTGAGACATGGGTAAAATACCTCAATCCACTAATATCACCAAGTATTGGGTATATTAGTGCGGGGGGTAATGTTGGCTACATATTTTGTATAAGGCCAATCACAGTTTAACACGTGGCAGGATGAGGGTAATATGGGAAGACAATTCAAGTCTTTAATCATAATCACACACGTGGCAGTTAGTATTGGTTATTGTGGATCTACATAGTATTGAATAAGCAGAGTGGTGCAAGATGACGTGGCTTTAACGGTTACTCATATTTGAATTCAAAAATCAGGAGGGAAGCCTAACTGCAGACATAGCGTAGTGGAGCTAACTGTGAGGAAACATGATCAACAATCATGGAGGGATGATTCGATGGTTAGAAGTTCATTTCGACGGTTATCATTGAGAAGTATAAATAGTAGAGAAGGTCCCAAAAAAAGCCCCAGACTCAGATCCAAGAAACCAGTTTTATCTACTTTATTTTCCTTCCAGTTTTACATTTCTTGTTCTTTACATTTCTGTACTTCAAATTTCTGCACTGCACTTCGTTCGTAGGAGTAGCTTCAAGTAGTTTGTCACTGTAAACCTCTATGAGGCTGATTTGGATCTTTGTAAGTCTTCCATTTTACTTAATGAAATGCTACAATTGCTCTTCATTTAATCATTGTTTGCTTAATTCTCCTAAACAAAGCCACCAGTAAAAGTCTTCTTCGTTGAGGCTGAAAGAACTAAAACACAATCGTCTGATAATTAATTGGAAATTAATATTCTGTAAGGACTGATTGATCCTTGCTGGCACGCTCAAAATTATAATAATAACCTTCGAAAGCCAAAAAAACCAACAATATCGAAACATTACATACTAGTTAACGTCCCTGCATTTCAAGTTTTAGTAGATAATGAAATGTTTTGAGATAAATGGTCAGAACTACCTAACCGTAAAAATAGTACAATAAATTTTAGATTACGTCTCCTTGCGTATCTCCCTATACCGTTTCAATCTTCTTGTCGCCAGCTGCCCCTACTACTGTTACTGTTTAAAACCACAGTTCAGACCTAAAACAAATCGTCGATATTTACAGTCATAGTCCATATTTGAACTGAGAGTTTGGTTTGGAAAGTGTTAGGTTAGTATACTTTTTGACTCTTTACATAAAAAAATGAAATGTGAGCTGGGGTTGAAATGATGTGGTAGAGAGGTGATGTGACCAAAATAAAATGATTGTGATCCAAATAAGATAAACAACCTCTGGGTGTCATTCACAACTACAAACTCATTGTTGTCTCTTCCAGATTTGCTACTGTTGTTTCTAAATCTATTATTTAGTACTGTCATCCAGATCTACAAGTAGCATGGTTGGAGGTGATGGAATAATAAAACTTGATTAACAATAGTTTTTTTTTCAAAAAGAGAGATAGTGTCCTTAAAACTAATAAACATATTTCAGCTACTCTTAAACTAATATAAAATATTTTGTAGGGAGCTGAATTAAAAAACGTGTTAAATTAAGTATATAAATTGAATAAAATATGTTAATAATTAGGCTGGGCTGGGTTTAAAAATTATTTTCAAACCTAGCATATTGAATAAATGGACTTGAAAATTCAACCCAAGACCAACCTTATGAACTTAAATATAAATTCTAAACTTTTAAAGATATGAGTTTTTTTTTTTAGATTTGAAGAATATGAATTGGGTTGGACAGTTAGATATGCTAGTGAGCTAGTGCGCTCCTTTAATTAGAGTTTGGATTGTTAGAACTTGCTACATTTCCTACAGCAGAACACCTATTTAAATAAATATTGGAGGCATGAAGGTAATAGAAAATCTAGAACTTCCTAGAAAACTTGAGAAAGTGATAGTTTTCTTGTACATGCTATTGGAGGCATGAAGGTAATAGAAAATCTAGAACTTCCTAGAAAACTTGAGAAAGTGATAGTTTTCTTGTACATACATCTAGAATGATGTACATATTTGTATAAGATATTTATGTAGAGAATTCTAGAACCCTCTTGTAGAATAAGGAAAGTGAGAAGCTTCTCCATAGTTCATTTCTTGTATGTTTTGGAATATTTTAGAGAAGGGTTAAGTTGCCTATAAATAGGAGATGAACTCATTTGTTCTAATACACTATCTGTACGGGGAGCAAATATTCCGGCAAGCCCGTACTCCTTTCTTCCAAGCTCCGTTTCTGTCTGATCACCTGAAAGCACAACGGCGGTGAGTTACCCGGCGGTGTGTGGCCGGAAAACCCCTCCGACGGTCAAATTAGCACACACCTTCGGATAGAGAGAGAGAGAGGAGAATGTTTTTTGTGTAAGAATGCCTTACCCAGTGTTCATGCCTCGCGTATGGGGGGCGCAGACATGCTTATATACCCTCTGCGCCCCATATCCACTCCCAGCCGTCTCCTGCCATGTGGCTCTGCTATCCCATCTGTCAGCGGAAACCTTGCTGAACATCACCTAATCTCAACTGCCAGCCATCTCTGCTGGAGCTCGGAATTAATCGCCTACCAGTAGGCCGAGGTGTGCTACATGCCCATGCTCTTCTTTGGCTAAGCTCAAGAGAACCGGGCTAGGCAGCACCTCGGCATAGCCGAGCCCGAGACATCTCGTGAGCACTGCGTCGGCCTCCTTCCGAAAGCAAACAGTGTCTCGGATGACTCGCTTTTCCGGCGCCGATCGTCTAACTCGACGTGGTTGGCCTTCTTGCCGAAAGGTGGTACCTCGATCGATGATGCCTTTTCCGGCGCCGTTCACTAACTCGATCGCTTCGCCTATGCCATACACGTAGCTCGGTCTAACTGAGCGTCGCCTTAACCGAGCAACTTATACCCCGGGCGCGATACTGCCCAACACCTTTTCAGTCCTAGTAGCCCAATTCTGGGTGGACCGTGGATCATTTCGGTCCAATGATCCACTTGGCTTCCAATCTTCTCGGCCATTACCTCGGCCCAATTCCAGATCATAAATCTCCCTCTCAATTGCCCCTTAATTCCGTCCGCAAAAGCGTGACTGGGATTATTCACTTCGACCGGGATTACACCTCCTTGGTTGTCAGAATGCGAAATGGTGACCGGGCTAGTTAAACGTTCCTGCTTGCAAACTTGCCCGGTTATACTCAACGGCTGGTGATCCCTGCTTCAAATGTAGCCCGGTTGACTCCTCGACTCTCTAGCCTGTCTCTTCATTTTGCTCGGCTGACGCCTCACCTGTCCCCCGTCTCTTCAACTCTGATGCTGCCATTAATGGTGACAGGTGGCGCCCTCCCATTTGTCCTCGAGCGGCCAACCGCCGTCGAATGAAATTCAAATTTTGGCGGCCTCGCAACGCCTATATACATGCCCCCTTCACTTTCACTCCTTTCCTACTGCCATTCCTTCGTTCAAGCTGCTCAGAGTTCCTGTGCCCCCTTCTCCCTCGCCATTGTTGAACTCGCGTTTGAAGAAAGAAGAGCCACTGCCCTCCACAGGTATGCCCTTTAACCTCTCTTTTGTTGTCATTCCTTCTGGTATTTCACACATTAGGGTAGAAAAACGTAGCTTTTAGGATTTGGGCCCCAAAAACCACCCTAAACCTTCAAACATTCATAGTGTTCTTCATTTTTCCTGAAGAACACTGAAGAACTGGGGCGGACCGGGCTCCTGGTCTTCTTTTGATCCAAAAAACTCTAAGAACCGAGCAAATAACATGTTTGTCATAAACCCAGCTAAAACCGAGATAGCAACGTGGATCGGGTCGTTCAACCGGGCTAATATCTGGTCCGCTTGGGCGACCGGGCTCCCTGGTAAACTTAGAACACCGAGGTGGTTTGGCACTTTTCATGACCGAGCTAAAATCAAGCACGCTTTGCGCGACCGCGCTCACACTCATACTTGCCATCCTTTTCCTGCAGAGTCCAAGGGGACCTTTGACCACTACTGAGGCTCTCAAGACCGAGCAAAATCCAACTAGCACTGTGCCAAACCCCTCAGCCGTGACACACTAGCTCGGTCACATGGGGAAATTCCGCTTCCTAGTGGACTCTCCAGTCGCGCTAGATGCCTTTAGAGAGGAGTACGGCATCCCGGCCGACGTCCATCTAGAGCTGGCGGAAGAGAAGACAACACCCTGGGGCAGACTTGACCAATGCCCCTTCACCGTGCTGTCAATAGTAGAAGGAGGCCTCCGCTTCCCGGTCAATCCCCTCATGACCGAGTTCTTGCGCCGAACCGGGCTGGCACCAACCCAAGTATCCACCATTACATACCGGATAATAAACGGAGTGCACGAACTAAACAACCGGCTAGGCATAAGCCTAGGTCTAGCCGAGATCCTTCGCCAATACACCTTAGGCCACACCGGCGACGGTCTTGCCTATTACCTCAAAATTAGACCGGGCAGAGAGAAAATTGTGACCGGCACTCCAGACAAGGATCTTCACGATGATGATTTTTTCTGGGTGTCGGGCAATTACGAGACGACAAGATGCAGTGGATGATCAGCAAAAATTTTGGCAATACATGTAAGCCGCACAAGTTAACTCGGTTGACTTACTTTTTCCCTGTTTCTGTACTTAATCATTTTTTCTTGCCTCTTTTGCAGCAATCCAAACCTTGCAAGCCAACTACCACTTCCCCAACGTCGAGGCAATCAGGACCGCGCTCCGGTATCGCAACCGTGATTGCAACCAGTTGCTCGGCTACACACCCACATATAGATACTCTGCCCCGCGCCAGAGCAAAGTCACAGACTTCCTTCGCGCTCCATCACCTCTACCAGATCCAACCCTACCAGACATCCCATTCATCCGTCTAACCGAGGAGCAAGAGATGGCAAAAAGAAGCAGAATCAAGAACTTGCTCACAGCCACATCAGCCGAGATACCGAGCGTTGCCACCCGCTCGCCAGCCGCCGGACAAACAAGCGACGCCGTGATCGCTCTTTCTTCTCTGGCTGCCGGGCAATCCAGCAAGCAACCATCTCAACGCAAGACTATGGCGAGCTCACGGATCTGTCGCCGAAGCCGAGGCCGAGCTCACTACCGAGCAACCAACTGAAACAGTCAACCCAATACCGGCCTGGCGCCCTCAGTTGAAACACTGGCACTACAAGAAAATTAGCTTATAACCACGCTTTTGTTGTGGCGTTTTCTAAAAAACGTCGTTTTAAAGGTTTTCAAAATATTTTTGTAAATAACTCATTTTGAAAAACACGCATGCTTTGGTGTACGACGCTTTTTTCACTCCCTTTTAAGACCCACGCTTTTTTCATTCTTCTATTCTATTTCACGCAGCAATTGATAGATCTAGGTTTTCTATCTCTTCATCACTCCTCTTTCTTATGGTGAAAAGTCACTAGATCGAGCTTCTTAGGCTCCGATTCACGATCTGGTTCTCTCCATCTTGGCTCAAAGCTCTCGATCAGTCCTATTTGAAGATTAATTTTGTGAGTCCTCTGATTTTTTGAGTTTGTTTATATACAAACTTAGATCTACGATCTCAAATCTGTTTGATATATATATACACTAATTTATGTCTATTGATCACGATCGATTTTTATTCTATCGATCGATTTTTAGGCAAATCTCGATTGATTGATTTTTAATTTATTGATCGCGATCGAACACTTTTCTCTGGATTTGATCGATTGACTGCTTTCGTTCAGATCTGTAAGTTTGAGTCCCTATGCTTTCGTTTAGATCTGTAACTTAAAATTATGCATACCACCTGTTTGCTAATATGCCTCTGAAAATAGGAAACATAAAATCTGTCAGTTTCTGGTTGAATGTGAATTGTACATGTGTTAATTTCAGAACTGTGTTGTGTATAGTCACAATTGAGGCAAGGTTTTGGAGGCAGTTTCAATTTCAAGACTGCTATGTAGTTCCAAATCCCCCCTCCTTTAGGTGAAATTCTCCTTGTTCAAACACATGCCTTTCTTTTATGTCATTTTTGTTAGTGAATTCAACTCTGTTAATAGATAGTTTCAGTATTTCAAAGACAAGGTAAATGGTGATTGTCTGACTTATTTTTTGTACTAAAGTAAATATTTTATCTGCAAACAAAAATGTGTTATAACTCAAAACTGTCTGTTTCAGTTTCTTGGAGGAAATCATACTTGGGAGTGGTCAAAACTTTGTATTAGAGGTATTTATTTTAATCGTGTTAGAACTTTGTATGACTTATTGCATGAATGTTTTCAATACACGCAAGTATGATATTTCAAATAAATTATAAGGATGGGTTTTCTTTTGCTGAAGTGATCAAGAATGTATATATTTTTCATTATTTGTGCATAAAGCAAATCCAATTATGGTCTTCTTCTAAGCTGAGTTAACAAAAGCTGCATGTTTACCCAATTCTGTTCTAATGATATTTTTCTTGCAGTGCTAGTTAACAATATTTTTACTTGAACTAGCCACTTGTTCTGTGCTCCTATTTTAGTAAACTAGTAGAATTTAACCATGTACAATCACATAATGACTAGTTTTCATGTGGTATCTCCACTGCTTTGGCAATTAAGATTTCATTATAAAGCTGCCTTTAGTCTATACTTACATTTTTTAATGTGTTTTTTTGAACAGGTTAAGAATCATTGATTAGAGGAAACTAAAACCTGTTGAGAAATGTTAGCAATCCTTTCTACTTTTGTTTTGATGTTTCAAAGATATGTTGTTGCTGAGGACACTTAAGTTTAACTGAAGTTTAATACCTTCCAATGTAATAGATTTTATTTATTAGTTTTTATATAAGACTGGAACCTGGTTCTTAGTCCATAGTATATATCATTAAAGTGCTTGTCTTAGCTGGTGCTTTTTCATAACGGTAATTTCAGAGGGTTGTAACCCTTTAGGCATTCGAGGTTGAAGTTGGTAGTCTTGATAAAGTGTTCTGTCAAAGTTTGTGAATTACTAGATGTCAAGTCGCCTATGGTATGATCACTTTTATATAAGATCACAACTTATCATTGAATAGGATTGAAGGTTGGTGTAGTTAACAATAAAGTGTTCCTATTAAGGTTTGTGAACAACTAGATGCTGTTTCTGCCTATGGCAGAGCCAAGATTTGAACACCTCATGCTTATATTAGCTGTGATAAATGGAAGCATGTAGATATCTTTGAAAATGAGGGTGATGGGTGACTCCAGTATTGAAAGCAAAATATTTATTTACTTAAATAAGGCCCTCGCTCTCTTTGTTTTAAGGTACAAATTGGGTACTTATCTTCCAATGTCGGGAGCTCAACAGAGTTAAAGGTATTTTTGCTTTCACAAATAGTTTATACAAGAGAATTCATGAAGTTTTTTATTTTTTATTTTTGAAGTTAAAGTGATAGAATTTGCAAAAAAATTATTACTTATTATGATTTTATTTTGGTTTGTTTTACCCTGGATATCGTATAAACATAGAACATTGGGCACAAAATACATATTTACTGACACACACACAGTGTATGATGCTGACTTTCTGTTTTTTGTATGCATACAATGTTTTTCCTAATTCTACTTTTGCCAATTGTCATCAACTTTTATAGAAATGTTTTATATATCTTTTTTATCTGTCTCATTGTTTATGAATCTTTAACCTACATTGCCCTCTCAGATTGCATACATGTTTCACCACTATTCTAAAGTGGTTTCATAAAATGTTGGATATAGAATTTCCATATGATTGATGGTTGCTAGTTTTGGATTGTCCATTTATAATGTTTAAACAATGTCCAATTTTGGATGTAATTTTATTGGCAATTTTAAAAACTGTTTCCACTTTCTTATGTAATTACTTAGTACTTAGTAATAAGATTGTAAAAAAAGGTTTTTAATTAATGGGATATTATTTCTTCTGACCTAGGACTTGATTTAGTTCATAGAGATAGTGGCATAAGTGGTAATCAGTTAACAAGATTTGCTGTGTAAGTTAGTTTCTGATTCTTCATAAAGTTGTTATAAATGCAACTTAGCATATGAGGTGTATTTAAGTTGAAGAACTTTCAATACTAGTAACTGATATGATTGCTTGCTGGAACACCATTTCTTATTTCAGATGTTGGAAATCTCATGGTTTCATACAACATTAGTTTCCTGTGACCCTCATCAAATTTCTCGAAATTCCTTGCAAATGCTGAGTATGATGTTACGTAACTGATAGCAGCTATTGAATCATGAATGACACTACAACAAGCTGCAGCCCTATCTGTTCTGACTTTAGCTACTCTGGCTGCGGCTCGTACTACTTGCTTGTGTTGACTGCTCGGTCTTGCACTGGGTCTGCGGTTGGGAATGCAGCCTTGGCTGCAGTGGCTGGCTTTGGCTTATGCTTTGTGTGCTCTGGCTTATCAAATCTGAATTGGTGCTTGGTTGGTTGCCCCTATATGGTTTGCAGTTTTAGATTGGAATTCGTAAAACGCAGGGTCACTTCAGAATGTTGAAGCATGTCATGGTTAGTTCATTTCTCATGATGTTTGCACGTGTATTTGGAATTAACTAGTTTTATCAGCAAGTTCTAAGTTAACAATCAGTAACCACATTTTGATGAATCCTTTTGATATGCTATCTGTTGGCTCGTAGAGACGTACCATCCACTACATGGCTGCTCTATGTACAAAGCTAGAGAAGTCGGTAGTCTTTATTACCTATTAGTTACTCATTAGTTCCAAGCCCAGTAAAAGGAAGGATTTTGCTAGTTAATAGTTTTTGATATGATACGCCATTCATTTCCGTAAATAATCTCGTATCTCAGGTATTCGGCTTCAATAGTTTTTTTTTGTGATAAATTCGGCTTCAATAGTTTTGATCTACAGTTGTATTTGATTCAAATAGATTTTCTTGTTTGTTCCACAAATAGGCAGCTAAGAAATTTTCAATGTTTTTCTCTGTTCTTCTCTTTATTCGATGGTCTCACTACATATGTAGGTGAAACTGTTATGTTGAATGATCCTGCTGGTTCTGATCAGCAACAGTGCATTAAAAGTGAGAAAGAGATGGACCAAGCTAAACAGGAAAATGTAACACTGCCTGCTGAAAATGCAACTGGATCCAAGTCTGGGAAGCCAAAAATAAATGGAGTATTCAAACACCGTGAAAATTTACATAGAGAATTCAAAGCCCCAACACAGATGGAATTCACATAGAGAATTCAAACACCGTGAAAATTTACAATTCTGTCATCTCCAACGGTAAAAATTCCCCCACAATCTCTCAAAATTTCCATTATTTCTCCACAAGTACATGCCCGCAAGCTTATCATACTCTTTTTTTCTTTTCTTTTTTTTAATTTTTAATTTTTTAATTTTTTTATGCAGGTGATGATTGTGTATCTATTGGAGCTGGTTGTTATAATGTAAATTCATTGTCACAGCGCTTAGAAAAAGACGTTTTTTGAATGATCATTTTTTAAATACGCCCAGCCTGAAAAGGCCTCTACTCTACTTGTTTAGGCCCGTGGATAGAAAGGATATGCATGCAAGTGTTGTGCTCTCATTCGATGGACTCGTTGCATTTTTTTTTTTTTTTGTTATGTATTTACATGTTTGATGTATATTAGTGGGATGCATCTAATGGCTTTTCATTAATTCTACTTACAGGGTGGTTCCCAAATCTCATCTAACTTCTTACCTTATTCCCAATCTTGGAAGTGAGGGGGAATGAATTAGTATCCTACCAGAGAGATTTGAAGAGCCTCAGAAAGATAGAGGTTAGTTAAAAGTCACTTGGAAGATTTAACATGTGCCGATATTATTGCCAAGGCCAAACTGAGAAAACAATATTAGGGATTTGTTATTTGTGTTTCTTAACTTTCTTGTTACATATTTCCTGTTTGGATAAAGAATGCATGTAAACAATATTAGGGATTTGTTATTTGTATATTGTTATGTATTCTCAACCTTCATTGCTGTTATGCAGGCATTGCTGTATAGGCTATCTGGTGATTATAATCCATTGCATTCAGATCCTAAGGTTGCAGAAATTGCAGGGTTAGTGCACCAAATAATTCAAAACTGTATTCTCTTGCCATTTTTTTTTATTTTTATTTTTACTGTCTATTAGATGTGCTGCTATTGACTCATAGATTCATGGATCAAGCCAACCGCATTTTTTGAGCTATTAATTTTACCTGGGACTAAGCTTCATTTCCCATTGGCAAGTTTATGCTTTTTCAGCCAACATAATAAATAATCAATGATTATTGATGCATTCTTGGCTGTTTTAACTTCTTTAGAGCTTATTCACCCCAAAAAAACTTCTGTAGAGCTAAGCATCTAAACTGCATATGCTTTGTACAGAGGGGAGGGGGGGTGGATGGAGCTCACCTTCAACTCTTGCCTATGACTGGAAAATAAAACAAAGAGAGAAGGAATAAAAATTACATTGGCAAGGGAAAATAGGTCTTGGATTGTGTAGTGTGGGTCATTTCCTTTAGCAATAGTGGTTACATCTCTTTTCCTTTGAAGACATTTAATCATATTACCTTCTCTTACACTGTTGCTCCAGGACCATATAACAACAGTTAACTGGAGTCCCTTTTCATTTGCTACATTATAGACTGCCGTTTTCCAGAAAACAGTTGAATAGACAAAAGGTACATGCACGGAGTACATCGTTTGCAAAAAGTGAAGTGCAAACTGCTTTTTTTTCATTTTATTTTTTTTCCCCCTGTTTATATTTTGAGGTCCTGGGAGTATGAAATTGCATTTCATAAATCTGTTTTTATTTTCCCTTGCATTTTCAGGGAATTAATATATATTGCACACTGATGATCATCTATAGAATTTCATGAGATGGCTTTTTTTTTCTTTTTTTCTTTTTAAATTGTGAAACTACTACTGATAGTTTTCTGTGATGGATAATAAGAGGGGAATCAGGGATGGATGTATTCCTTTTAAATGGTTCGGTTATTTAAAATAGTATATATATATATTTGTTTTTATTATATTGGTCATGCATCTGCCCTCATAGTTTGCTCTATTTTGTTTTATCATTTTTCCAAAGATTTTCTCGCCGATCTGAGGATGGGTTGTGCATAATGGGCTTTATGTCGGGGCTATCATCAAGTGTATCTCTGAGGAGACCCAAACATGATCAAAAACATATCGGGATGATTTCTTTTACATGTCTACCCTGGTGAAACCTTGATCATGGAGATGTGGCTTGAAGGCTTGAGGTAGATCTTTCTGTTTCTTTTTTCTTTTATCTGGGCTCAATTTTTCTCTTTCTGAGTTGTGGGTTTTTGTTCGTGTTCATGTGAAGAGAACTTTGATAAAATCAAAAACTACGCAGGGTTGTATATCAGGTAAAGGTAAAAGAACAGAACAAGGCAGTGCTTTCTGGCGTCATTGATCTCACTCATTTGATTTCGTCTCTATAAATTCTCACGGTGCGTATCATCCAAAATATAAATTTTTTTTTTGGTTCCTTTGCTGATATTCGCTGCATGAATAATATAAGTTGCTCATAAAAGGGAAAAAAAATTGAAGAAAGGGAGAAGAAAGAAAGAAAGAAAGAATAAGTAAATTACCTTTATTTTAAAGTTAGTTGCCAACTTGCCATGTTGCATAAGATTTTATTTTTATTTGAAATGATTTCTTCTTTCCCTGTTTACCTAAATTGATCTAGTATTATGTTTACCTAAATTTAGTCAATATATTTTTATTTGAAATGATTTCTTCTTTCCCTTTTGGTATTGTCATGTGTCATCCCCTTTCCAATCCACTCTAAGCTCAACATTGAATGTTGGCTTTTATTTGTTTCTCAGTAAATAACATCACTTATTGATGCATGCAGGTAAGGTTCCTCTTACTGCAAGTGAAAAGTTTTTCTGGTATGCAGTTAATTTGCATTGCTCTAGTTGGAAAATTTTGTGGTAATCTTCTGGTTCTCATTGAGAGCTAGCTTTCAAAACTATGCTAATTCATTTTCTAAATAACATTAGTCAACATTCATTTTCTTTTTCACTTAGTTCAGCACTTGTTGAATTGAACACTATTATAACACTTAATATTTACTATTCATCTTTGACTATATAACACTGCCAGATTCAAGATGATTTTTTTATTTATCATATGATTTGCTGACACATACCATGCACTACAGAGACCCAAATACGTAGGTTGCCCATGTTGTCATGTGCTGCACACCACCCAAACACTGGTGTGGATTTTTCTACACAAATAGTTGGCTATATTGATGAGGGCCAAACACGTATAATATAGTGGGCTCATTCCAAATTATCTTAGTGCTTTTTGAATTTTATTTATTTTTATTTTTGGTTTCTTCATGATGGTTGCTAGTGCTATTTCTATCACATTATCACGCATGTTCCATAACTTTTGAGTAATTTGTTAATGTGTATTGTTGTTGATAATGTCTAATAATGTTTTTATTATATCCAAACTTGTCCAATTCTCATAGATGCCTTATTTTGACTTAAGTACAGGCATTTGGAGTACCACCTTAGCAGTCATGGCAGAAAGTGAACTTAATGTTATGAAGTAGTAGTGTGTCATGATCTACTCATGTCTGTAAATATTTTTAATTTTTTGTTATGTCATAAATTTCCATTGGTCAATTTGTATTTTTTTAAAAATAGTTGTGGTTTAATTGGTTCCAAAATTATTTTGAATGTTAAAAGTGATCAAATGTTCAAGTTATTGTGAATTGTGTAATATTTGAATTTTGCTTTTGTTAGTCTCTTTTTAATTTTTTTTGGGAGGAAGGAATATATATTTTTGATTAGATTATAAATTTATTTGGGAAGAAGTCTGATTTCGTTCGGATTTTTTTTAAAAAAAGAGGCTTTTAGCGACGTTTTCATGAAAACGCCACTATATAATTATATGCCGGCGTTTAAAAAAATGCCGCAAAAGATCAGTACGGTGTTTACAAAACGTCGCTAAGTTATAGCGACGGCCGCATCTTCAACGCAAATTTTAAAACGCCGGTAAAGGTTTTTCTGACGTTTTTGACAGCTTTAGCGACGTTTTTGAAACGCCAGTAAAAGCTAATTTTCTGCGGTCGCGGGGCGAGACATCCGGCAACTACTTCGCCGATCAAAGGCGACAAGGGCACTTGCTCGCCGATCTCCAAAGCACTCCTACTACCGAGCAACGTGGTCGGCAGTGACCACGTCCCAGATACTCGGTTGGTAAAATCATCTGTCAAGTCCATGGCCAGGGTAAGTCAATCTTCCTTCGAAATTTTTATAAGTGTTAGACCGGTTCCTTCTCTGATCAACTTTGCTGCTTGCAGGCTATTCAGAAACATCATCTGGTTATGGAACGCATACATAGACATCGGCAAAAGGCCCAGGACACTGCCAGCCAAGTCCAGAGCCTCCAAACCGAGCTTGGCCGGACAAAAACTTCTCTTGAGAACGCCAATGCAGACAACAACAGACTGCTTGGTCAGCTGGAGGCTGCCGAGAAGAAACGAGATGAGCTCCAGGCCGAGCTAAACGCTCTGAAGAAATCACGAAAAAAGGACCGCCGAGATGCAAACAATGCCAGTTTCAATGAAGCCAAAGAAAACTACAAGAAGCAGGTGTTCGCAACTCAGGACATCTACTTCAAAGCCGGCTGGAAATCGGCTTGTGAGCATCTCGGTCAGGGCTCCGGCACCGATGTGTTTGCCAATCCTCCTCCTGCTTCCCTACCGGTCTACCTCGTGCCTTACGCAAACGACGTCTTCAGCGCGTTGCAAGCCGAGGCCGAGGAAGGGCTTGAAGAGGGAGACGACGAGACAGATACCGAGGCAGAGGATGCCGAGGTGTAGGAGTAGCCCGGTAACGACGAGCCCGGTGGCCAAGACAAGAGCCCAACCGTTAACCTTGAAACGACCGAGGACGAGTTCACCAACCTCTCCCCTCTAGTTTAGTTTTCTTTTCTTTTATATATATGTTTTGCATTTCCCATGTAACCGGGCTCTATCCCCACCTTTTGTAATGACTTTTTAGCAATGAAAAAACTTGATATTTTTGCTAAGTGTTTGTACGGTTAACATCAATTCCATCTTCAGCAAAACATCTCGGCTTAAATCATAAATCTGAACACTTCATCGACCGGAATACATAACTCGGTTGAAGTACTAAAGCAACTTTCTAAACCGGAATGTCTATCTCGGTTGGTAATAACTAGTTGAACGAACCACCAAGTCTGCAAACCGGAGTAAGTCATCTTGGTCGGGAATAATTAAGTTGAACAAAATGCTAACTTTTTCAACCGGGATAAATCGTCTCTGCTGGGAATCTTAAGTTGGACAAAACACCAACTCTTCCAGCCGGAACAACACATCTCGGCAAGAAATATCTAAGTTGAACAAAACATCAACTCCTCCAACCGGAACAAATCATCTCGGTTGGGGATCCTAAGTTGGACAAAACACCAACTCTTCCAACCGGAGCAAAACATCTCGGCAAGAAATATCTAAGTTGAACAAATTATCAACTGCGCCAACCGGAGCAAATCATCTCGGTTGGGAATCTTAAGTTGGACAATACACCAACTCTTCCAGCCGGAGCAAAACATCTCGGCAAGAAATATCTAAGTTGAACAAAACATCAACTCCTCCAACCGAAACAAATCATCTCGGTTGGGGATCCTAAGTTGGACAAAACACCAACTCTTCCAACCGGAGCAAAACATCTCGGTTTTTACATTTAAGACAACAATCTAAAGCAAAATCACTTCTATATATTGACAAAAAGAATTACATTCGGAAGTGCAAGCCAAAAAATTCCTTTGCACAAGAAGAGAAAACTAAAGCTAGAAATAATACAGTTTGAGATTGGCCGCATTCCATGGCCGGGGTATTGCTCTTCCCTCCAGATCCTCCAAGTGGTAAGCCCCCTTGCCCGCCAGACCGGTGATCTTGTAGGGTCCTTCCCAAGTTGCCCCTAGTTTGCCTTCACCTGGCACCAGGGTGTTGCCCATAACTTTTCTCAAAACCCAATCACCAACTTTGAACGGTCTGGGGTGCACCATCTTGTTGTACTTCTTTGAGAGCTCTTGTTGGTAGGCGGCCACGTGGATGAGAGCTTTCTCCCGACGCTCTTCCACTAGATCCAGCTCCAAGGCAATTGCCTCGGCATTCAATTCTGGCTCAAAACTCTCGCTTCTTAGGGTGGGCATGCCAACTTCCAAAGGTATGACCGCCTCCATGCCAGAAGCCAAAGCAAATGGAGTCTCCCCGGTAGATCGCCGCGGGGTTGTTCGGTATGCCCAAAGGACGCTGGGTAATTCCTCAGCCCATTTTCCCTTTGCCTTTTCCAGTCGTTTCTTCAACCCATCCAGAATAGTCTTGTTCGATGCTTCGGCTTGACCATTGGACTGCGGGTAAGCCAGGGTAGAGTTGTAGAACTCAATCTTCATATCTTCACAAAATCCTCTGAATAGGCGACCGTCAAACTGGGTGCCATTGTCAGAGATCAAAATTTTTGAGACGCCAAACCGTGTGACCACGTTCTGCCAGACAAACCGCTTCACGTCTTTCTCTTTGATTGTTGCCAAGGGCTCAGCTTCAACCCATTTCGTGAAGTAATCTGTGGCCGCAATGAAGAATTTCCGGTTGCCCGGTGCTGTTGGCAGTGGCCCCACTATATCTAGCCCCCACATGGCGAAGGGCCAAGGACTGGTGAGGGGAAGAAGTTCCCTGGCAGGCTGATGGATCTGATGGGCGAATTTCTGGCATTTCTCGCATTTGCGGACGTACTTTTGTGCGTCGGCCTGCATGCACGGCCACCAGTATCCCTGCGAAATAGCCCGGTAGGCCAAGGACCTGCCTATATATGGTCGCCACAAATGCCTTCGTGAATTCGAGCAGAAGGCCTCCACACTACTCGGGTGCACGCACTTTAGATAAGGACCAGTGAAGGACTTTTTATACAACGCACCAGATGGAGAGAGCCAAAACCGCTCTGACTTCACCCGGACTTTGTGTGCTTCTTTCTTGTCGGTTGGTAGAGTCCGGTCCTTGAGAAACAAGATTATGGGGTCCATCCACGAAGGCCCCAACGCGGCGCAGAGTACATCCGTTTGCCCGGGGTCTTCAATGCTTGGCCGTGGAAGAAAGTCAATTAACAGGGGGTTTGGAGACGTACTATCTACCATCGAAGGCGGCGGTTCATCAACCCATTGCTTTTCACGCCAATCTGTTGGACTCTGATTGCCAGAAACTGTTTGATGTGTTCCCTGACCAGAGCTTGGTACTTCGCCATTCTTTCATCCTTTGCTTCGTAAATCCCAGAGACTTGGTTAACCACAAGTTGGGAATCACTGTACACAATCAGCTCGGTAGCCTTCATCTGAATAGCGCTCTTGAGCCCTACAAAAGGGCCTCGTGACTCAAATGTTGTTAGATCTTTGGGAAGCCAAGCGTGATAGAATGTTCAATGGTTAGGCCATCCGGGGAGATAAGAACGATACCTAAGCCGGCACTGTGACGGTTCGATGCTCCATCAATGAAAAGCTTCCACATCTCCCCCACGAGAAGCTTCCAACAGTCTGACGGGTCCTGAGAGTTGCGGAGGGTGATAGGATCACGGTTGCTCGGCTGTCCGTTTTCAGGTTCCGCGTTGACTAGTTCTACTCCAGCCCCCCTTGGTGATTCGGCACCGGACTCCGCAAGTCGGTCTAGAATGCCTAAGTCCGTAGGCGAATCACCAGGCTGCGATATTATGCCAATCGCGGGCTCTGTGCTGAGTAGTTCTATTACTTCCCCCCTGGTGATGCGGTACCGGACAGAGTGGGTGGGACAACAACACCCGACTCGGTCGTCACGTCACCGGTTAACGGAATTGTATAAGCTGAGGGCACTTCGGTGGGGCGTGCAAATTCCGCGTCGCCAACTCCACCAAGTTTTTGTATCTCGGTCAGGCTTGCATTTTCTTCTTCCGTCGCGGCAATGTCGACCGGGCATACCGGATGGGTACCTGGTGAGAACTCCGCAACGAATCGGCCAAAGTCTGGGCCTTTATAGCTGTGCGTGGCTGGAACTTCACATCAAATTGTCCCAATTCGACCGCCCACTTGAGGATTCGGCCGGAGAAGTCCGCCCGTTCAAACAAGGCCTTCAGGGGGAACTCGGTCAGTACGATGATTGTATGAGCGTGGAAATAATGTGCCAACTTTCTTGAAGCCATCATTAATGCCAACGCCAGCTTTTCCAACGGCAAATACCTCGTTTCTGCCTGCAGCAACGTTTTACTGACATAAAAGATTGGGAGGTGCTTAATGCCTTCAGCGCGAACGAGCACCGCACTGACTGCATGCTACGAGACGGCGAGGTAAAGAAAAAGTTCCTCGCCAGGCTGAGGTGTAACTAGCAGTGGTGGAGAAGACAGATATTCCTTGAGCTCGGCCAAAGCTCGGTCACACTCTGCGTCCCACGAGAACTTTGATTTTAATGCCTGAAAGAATGGACGGCAGCGATCTGATGACCGACTTATGAATCGATTAAGCGCGGCGGCCATTCCGGCCAGATGCTGCACGTCTTTTGCCGAGCTGGGCTGCTTCAACTCCTGCACGGCTCTGATCTGAGTCGAGTCTGCTTCGATGCCTCGGTTTGTGACTAGGAACCCCAAAAATTTTCCAGATCCCACGCCGAAGGCACACTTGGACGCATTCAGGCGCAACTTGTACTTCTTGAGAATGGCAAACATCTCGGCTAAGTCGGACAAATGGTTTGCTTCGTGTCGGCTTTTTACCACCATATCATCGATGTAAGCCTCCATTGTCCGGCCAAGCAAAGGAGCAAACATTTTGGTCACCATCCTCTGAAAGGTTGCCCCGGCGTTCTTCAAACCAAAAGGCATGACCCGGTAACAAAAGAGTCCTCTTGGAGTCGTGAAAGAAGTGATCTCTCGGTCAGGCCCATGCATGGCGATCTGATGGTAACCGCGGTAGGCATCCAGCCCGAGCTGTTATGTCCAAAATCAAGTCCACGAGCTGGTCAATTCGCGGTAAGGGGAAGCTATCTTTGGGACAAGCTCGGTTGACTGTTTTGTAGTCAACACATACTCGCCACTTGCCATTCTTCTTGGGCACCACCACTGTGTTGGAGATCCACCGAGGGTAGTGCACTTCCTGAATTGCTCGTGCCTCAAGCAAATTTTTGACTTCCTCCGCCACTACCTCGGCGTGATGCAACGCCGACCTCCTTGTTCGCTGGATGACTGGCCTTGCTCCAGGGAAGACGTTGAGGTGATGGTAGATAAAACCTGGATCGAGGCCGGGCATGTCGTAAGGCGACCATGCGAAGACTTCAATGTTGGCCATCAAGAACTCAACCATCTCAGTCCCCTCCTGGGCGGTAAGGCCGGAACCGAGCAAGAAGAACTTATCCGGTCGTTCCATATCGATTCGCACCTCCACCAAGTCCTCCACAGCCTTGTCTTCTGCCTTGGTGCCCACATCCTCCAGAACTCCTCGGTCTTCCGGTCCTTCTATCATTTGCACGAAGCCTTTGGCAGCCCGGCTTCCGTTCACCGCCACGAAGCACTGTTTGGACATGACCTGATCCCCCCAAATCTCCTCGATTGCCCCCATAGCCGAGGGGAATCTCATCACCTGGTGGTAGGTCGATGCTACAGCTTGCATGGCGTGAAGCCATCCCCTCCCAAGGATGAGGTTGTAAGTCGAAGGCACTTGTAACACCCAGAACTCCACCTGCTTGACGACGGATCCCGCTTTGACCGGCAGGATAATCTTTCCCAAGGGCCACTCTGGCTGTGAGTTGAAACCAACAAGTGGCGAAGTTGCCGGTGCCAAGTCTGTTTCTCGGAGTTTGAGCTGCTTGAACGCGTCGTAATACATGATCTCGACCGAGCTTCCCTGATCGATCAAGATCCATTTGACATCGAATTCTTTGACACGAAGTGTCACTACTAGGGCATCGTTGTGCGGCGTCTGGATACGCTCTAGATCCCTTGAGGTGAAACTAATCACATCTTTCTCTTAGGTCTTCCCCCTCTTGATGGCCGGCTGTACCGACAAAACTTCTCTCATATGCTCTGCTTTCTTGATCATACCCCGGAGTTCGCAAACACGCTCCGGTTCCACTATGCCGTGGATGACATTAATAACTCCTTGTGGCGGCGCATCTCGGTCATCCTGTCCCCTGGGATCAACCGGAGCATGATTCGGCTTTACGCCGCCATCAATGTAAAGGTCTAAGTGTCCAGCCGCGACCAGCTCTTCCAAGTGTTGCCTTAAAGGCAAACAATCCTCAGTCCGGTGGCCTCTCTCCCGGTGGAATGTGCAACGATACCGCGGATTGTAGCCCTTCTGTCCATCGCCCAACTTAGCAGGAAACCGGACATACCTCGTCTCGATTTCACTAAGTATGCGATAGATTGGAATCTTGAAGACCGTGGTGATACCGATCCTTGCCTTCAACCTTCATTGGCATCAAGAACATCATCTTCGGGTAATCATCCCGGCCGTGCCGACGCCCTCTACCCCGGTTCTCCCGATTTGAACCACGGTGCGATTCTCGCTCATTACTTGAGCGGCCGGACTCTGTCCAATGCGTGCACCTTTGCTCGCCGTCTTCTTCTTGTCCGCCGTTATCGGAGTTGCCTTGACAAGATGACGATCATCATCTCAACCCGGATGTGCTCATTGATGCGCTGCATGAGCTGGCCCATGGACGTCGGCTGATGCATGGTAAGCGCGTCCCGCAGTCTATGCCCAACTGGGAGACCTCGCTTGTATTGAGTGATTGCTAGGTTGACCGGGCAATCCAAAATCTCATTGAAGGTTTCCCAATATCTGGAGTTGTATGCCTTCAATGTGTCGCTCGGTTTCATCTTGACACTCAGTAGGTGATCCACTTCCTTAGGTGTCTTGGTGTTGGTTTTGAAGCGTGTCACAAAGGCTTCGGCCAACTGATGCCACCTCTCTATACTTCCTCCCAAGCCTTTTCAACCACTTCAAACCCGGGTCCCCAAACTTGACGGAAAGATGAGGCACATAAGAGCGTCATTCCGCCTATGTCCGGCCATGACCTGTCGGAAATGGCTTACATGCATGTAAGGATCCGTCTTCCCGTCGTACAATGTGAACTTTGGCTGGTGGAAGCCCGACGGAAGAGGTGTTGTCTCTATTTCCAGGGAAAAAGGGGTGGCGCTCAACCTTGCCAAGTCGGAATCCACCAGGAGCGGTGCTGCCGCGGGTGGAGGCATTCGACCTCTCACGGCGTGAACCCCATAGGATAACTGCTGGAATGCCGGTATCCTTTGAGCCTCCCGTCGGCGAGCCCGCTCCTTTAAAACTGCACGCAAGTCTTCTGTGCAAGCGGAATAGGAGTACCTCGACGTCGTCGCCGGACGCGAGGGTTGGTAAGTGCTATCTTGTGCGCTGGACTTTTCTGCGTGTCGGAATCACCAACCTTGTAGCTTCTGGTAATGGAGATGGACGGAGTGTGTCGCTGACTCTGACTACCTGAACGGCGGGTTGCGCGCCACCGTGGTCTCCACTCCCACGCCCTTCCCTTGACATGCCGCCAGCCTCCATTTCGCCATACCGGATGACGGCGTCCTGTCCTTTTGTTTTCCAGCGCTGGCGGCGAAGTCTCCGCCGCCGATGTCCGTCTGGACTCCGTGAATGGCCATGACTCCTGCCGCGCTTATCGTGCGCGTCACCCGACTGTCCGCCTGGAAATGTCTCCAGGTTTGACATCAGAATGATGTCGGGGTGCCCCTCTCTCCGCCTGCCGGACTCTGGCGTGACTCCATCGATGGCGGACAACGAAAACTCTTCATTGTTCGCCATAGTCGGCGCTCAGACGAGCGTGGAAGACAAGGTTTTGTCTACAAGCTTCCCACAGACGGCGCGTATTGTACGGGGAGCAAATATTCCGGCAAGCCCGTACTTCTTTCTTCCAAGCTCCGTTTCTGTCTGATCACCTGAAAGCACAACGGCGGTGAGCTACCTGGCGGTGTGTGGCCGGAAAACCCCTCCGACGGTCAAATTAGCACACACCTTGGGATAGAGAGAGAGAGAGGAGAATGTTTATTGTGTAAGAATGCCTTACCCAGTGTTCATGCCTCGCGTATGGGGAGCGCAGACATGCTTATATACCCTCTGCGCCCCATATCCACTCCCAGTCGTCTCCTGACACGTGGCTCTGCTATCCCATCTGTCAGCGGAAACCTTGCTGAACATCACCTAATCTCAATTGCCAGCCATCTCTGTTGGAGCTCGGCAGCCGAGCTGCCCTACCCAGGGCCGAGGTGTGCTACATGCCCATGCTCTTCTTTGGCTAAGCTCAAGAGAACCGGGCTAGGCAGCACCTCGGCATAGCCGAGCCCGAGACATCTCGTGAGCACCTGCGGTCGGCCTCCCTTCCGAGCAAACAGGTGTCTCGGCTGACTTCGCCTTTCCGGGCGCCGGTCGTCCAACTCGACTGTGGTTGGCCTTCTTGCCGAGCAGGTAAGTACCTCGGTCGATGACGCCTTTCCAGGCACCGTTCAGCCAACCTGACTGGCTTCGCCTATGCCATACACGTAGCTCGGTCTAACCGAGTGTCGCCTTAACCGAGCAACTTATACCCGGATCGGGTAGCGATACTGCCAACACACCTTGACCCAGGTCCTAGTAGCCCAATTCTGGGTGGACCGTGGATCATTTCGGTCCAATGATCCACTTGGCTTCCAATCTTCTCGGCCGTTACCTCGGCCCAATTCCAGATCATAAAGTGATAGTTTTCTTGTACATGCTATTGGAGGCATGAAGGTAATAGAAAATCTAGAACTTCCTTTTCTTGTACATACATCTAGAATGATGTACATATTTGTATAAGATATTTATGTAGAGAATTCTAGAACCCTCTTGTAGAATAAGGAAAGTGAGAAGCTTCTCCATAGTTCATTTCTTGTATGTTTTGGAATATTTTAGAGAAGGGTTAAGTTGCCTATAAATAGGAGATGAACTCATTTGTTCTAATACACCATCCAAGACTAGTATATTTTTTCCAAAGTGAATACAAGAGTATTATTCAAACTCTCATTGTGTTCCTAACTTTTCATGTTGCAATTTACTTGGGTTAGGCTAACATAGCATCATCAAGTAAGACTTGTAATTGTCTAAGTGTCGTGTAGATTACTTGGAAATAAGCTAGTCCGTGACAGGATCCTCTTATGGACTTCTCTCTGATGCTCTCTACGGGGGACGACCTCGTCCCTTACTCCAACTGGACGGCTGAGATATGCTTTATTTAAAAAAAAAAATTCTAAAACCGAACCAGACTCTCTTTACAACATACCCTCTCTCTAGAACCTAACAATCTCTCTTTCCTTGACCAACGATGACTCTCCCTCACCCTTAGTATTTTATTTCATGTAGTTTAATATAATACATGAAAGAGTGTTGTGTTGTAGAGAGAGAGAGAGATTGTTAGGTTTCTAGAGAGAGTGTGTTGTAGAGAGAGTTTAGGTTTTAGAATTTTATTTTATTTTATTTTTCAAACGAAGCATATCTTAGCTGCCTATTTTGAGTGGGGACAAGGTCGTCCCCGTAGGAAGCACTCCATAAGAGGATCCTGTCACGGACTAAGTTATTTCCAAGTAATTTGCGCGGCACTTAGATAATTATAAGTCTTACTTGATGATGCTAAGTTAGCTTAACCCAAGCAAATTCCAAGATGAGAAGTTGAGAACACAAATAAAATTTGAAGAATACTCTTGTATTCACTTTAGGGAAAATGTACAAGTCTTGGATTGTGTCTTGGAACAAATGAGCCTCTCTCTTATTTGTAGTCAACTTAATCCTTCTCTAAAATATTTCAGAACATATAAGAAATGAACTATGGAGTAGCTTCTCATGGAAGCTTTCCTTATTCTATAAAAAGGTTCCAAAATTCTCTATATAAATATCTTATACAAATATGTACATCATTCTAGATGTATGTACAAGAAGACAATCACTTTTTCAAGTTTTTTAGGAGGTTCTAGATTCTTCTATTACCTTCATGTCTCCAATCTTTATTTAAATGGGGGTTTTGCTATAGGAAAAGTAGCATGTTGTGACAATTCGAACTCCAATTAGAGGAGCGCACTGGGTCAATGGCCTATCTGACTGTCCAACCCAACTCATATTCTTCAACAAAAAAAAAAACTCATATTTGTAAAAGTTAAGAACTTATATTTAAGTTCATAAGGTTGGGCTTGGGTTGAATTTTCAAGTCCATTTATTCAATAAAAATAATTTTTAAAACCAACCCTACCTAATTATTAATATATTTTCTTTTCAATTTATGTACTTATTTAACACGTTTTTTTAATTCAGCTCTTTACCACATCACTTCAACCTCAACCGATATTTCACATTTTTTCACAAAAAGTCACAAAGTATACTAATTTAGCACTTTCCAAACAACCCCTTAGTTCAAATATGGACTGTAACTGCGAATAGTGGCAATTTGTTTTAGATCTGGACTAAGGTTGTAAATGGCAACAGCAGTAATGGTGGTGACGAGAAGATGATTGAAGTAGTATGGAGAGAGATACACCAGAGACGTAATCTAAAATTTATTGTAGTATTTTTAGGGTTTAAGGGTAGTTTGACCATTTATCTCAAAATGTTTCATTATCTTATTAAAATTTGAAATTCAGGGACTTCAAATTTCACTAAATGAAACCCACGAAAACAGAGTAAGTGATTATTAGGGCCATTTATTCATATTTCCCTCTTCATCAACTTTATGTTTTGCTTGGTCCAAATTATTTTCTTTTGTTCTAATAAGTTCTATGAGTGACATAATCACCGATATATCCCTAATAATAATAGGGTGAAGCATGCATTATTGTTCACATTGACAATGTGAATGTTCCATGATGTGAACATTCACATTGTCAAATTTATTTAATGTGAATGTTCACATCACCAAGTTGCTAATGGTTTAAAAAATATTTGTAATGATAAAAATGTCTATAAAATACCTTAAATATGAGAATTAGGATTTGGTGGATCCAATGTCCAAAATAATAGGATTTATTGGAATACATGAATATTTGAAAGAGGATTTTCTAATGGATTTCCCAATTTATTATTATGTTTCTAAGCACACCAGGACTGGTGCTTCCTTTTGTTCTTCCTTGAAATTGGCATTATGTTGTTTAATAAATGTTGGATTTCTGGTATGCTTTGTCCTAGTGATATTTTCTAGCTAATATGATGGTTCCTAGCAAAATGAGGAGCTAGTTTTATTTATGGTTCACCCAAGAGTGATTTAGAAAGAAATGACCTAAAAAATTACTATTGTTAACGTTATTCTCTTTAAAGATTTTTTTATTTTTATTTTTTATTTTTGTAATTGTATGGACCAAGAGTATTATGATTTTGACTTGGTTTTGCGTATAAACTATCATCATCCTTGTTCATTGTTCCTTGTTTTTGAAAGCCAAGTCTCTTTCTACTTTTGATCCCACCTTACCCTCCTACCTTACATATCTTAAGGCTTGCACTTGTTTGTTTCCTGCACCCTATCTTTTTCCAAATGTATGCATGCAAAAATAGAACATGTAACTTCAATTTGATTTATAAGTTTAGGTTAATTAGTTGAAATTGTTTTCATTGATTTTTACCCAGTTTTTTAAAGTTAATTTTCCTAATGTTTTTGTTCTTCAAGTAGTAAACTGTTAACTTGGATTTAGAGGGTTTTGCTATCTCTGTATGTCTCTCAAGTCCTCTCTTGTCTTTGGACAAAGATTCAAGGTTTGCTCCACAAACTCATTGCTTTTCCTTTTCTTTGTTATTTGCAACCAAACTCGATTTTTTTGGGTTTCTAAATAAAGTCCGATCAAAAATACACTGAGATTTCTCTCTTAAATGTTGATTTTTCTCAGGAGTTCATAATTTTGGTCTCAGTACATTTTGACAAGGAGACAAAGTATGGTATGGTTAGGTTTGTATGGGGGCCATCTTTCACCCAGTCTAGTCGACATATTGAGTTTGCTCCTCGTAGAGATTGGGGATGTTGGTTGCTGCCTTTTTTACTCAACTTATAGCTTTTAGGTTTTTAAAATAAGAAAAGAAGCCAAAGCTAATTGTTTGTTATAGCTTTATGACACCAACTTAAACTTATAACAACTTTTCTTGGGGGTAAATAAGTTGATTTTCAGAATCAGCTCCAAGGGTGCTTCCCATCAGCTTTTGCAGAGGGTAGTGCTTTTTACTATGCAAAATATCCCTAGCCTTTCAAAATATTTAATTATATGCCACTATATATACCTTGGAACCCTCATGTTTTTCACCCTTTCCGACAGAGACAACTCCAGCTCTCAGTAGTAGTGGCGTGACGATCAGAAAGCAATCTGTCGCAGCTCCATTACCTGGTAATACTCTCTCTCTCTCTGTGTGTCTCTCTTTGTTAACTGTTTTCTAATGACTTTAGTACTAGTACTGTGACTTTGTGATAAATGTGTTGCTTTGATTGGATAGTGTGCTTGATTTGTTTTTTTAAAAAAAACTTTATTGTTTGTTTGTATTTTTAATGTGGTTGATAATGAAAATTTATAAGTGCTGTTTAATGTTAATATTTGTTGAATAATTTTCTTATTGTAATGGGGTTTTTTAACTTTCTTTGAGGTGACACTTTTATTTTGTTTACAAAATATTTAAGATAACTTGTAGAGTGAACACTTGCATTTTCTTTTCGTAAATTTTGCATCTTCTAAAACATGAGATAGAAGCCATGAAGAATTTTTTTGACTTAGGTGGATGAATGTAGGCAGCAGCCCTTCCCTTACTTGCATATGCATGGGCCTTTCAATGATGACTCTGATAAATGCTAGAAAATTGTCTTGCCTATGCATTATTTTGTTATTTAGGACAAATCATTACCATTTTTTTTGGGGGTAAACAAGTCATAAAATAAAAAAAAAGAACTATATAGGATTACAAGGGGTATTTCCCAAGCCCTAACCAACGAATCTAACTAACAAACAAGTTACAAAGGAATACAACTAGATCTATAAATCCAAAATAAGAGACTACACAAAAAAATAGTATCTGTCAATCTAACCCCTTAGACAGGAAAGGCTATAAAACATGTTCAGGGACCCCATAACTTCATTATGGGGCCATGAACACATTCAAAAAACCCGTGAACTGAAGAACATGAAATCTATCCCTAAGGGTTGGGAAAGCCAAGAGAACCATAGTTTAAGAATATTACAAAACAGCTACAATCACTACTCAGGTGCATGAAGTAGCCTGCATTAACTGCTTCCAGATCCAGCCATAAAATTATCCAACATATACACATGGAGAGGGCACTTGGCGATTCCAGCAGCCAGCAGTTGTCCAGCTTCAGCTATAGATATTAGCATCACTCTTTTAGCAATCCACCACTTCACCATATCAGTATTTGCTGCACTAGACCATAGATGCATCAGAACCAGTATTTGGGCAACAATATAATATAGGATGAGGGTGAACATGCTACCAGAGAACAGCTAAACAACACACACCAAACCACTCATTTCTGTCTAAGATCACTCAGCCCTCAATTTATGGCATTAAGTTGCTGGAAGTCATGGACAAGTACTAATTATGGCATTAGGTGAAATTTTTTGTCTAATTTGCCCCTCCTTTTATTTATTACGATGGGGATAAGATATCAGTACCATCATTGACAATGGTGATGAGAATGTGTATGCTCCATATCAAATGCATTGATTCCTTGTCTTGTTTTTCTTCTTCTCTTGTCCTTTGCAGGGCTTGAAATCAGCGAGAGGCTACTAAAATGGCTTAGAGAAGCTTTCAATCTTTGATTTTCCCAAGAAAGGTATGTTGTCTGCATATTGAGAGTTATTTGTCTTTATGATTGAAACTTGTTACTCATTGCTGCATTTATGTTATTTGTGTGTAAGTATGTAGTTGTTCTAGTGGGGTGCATTTTTTACTTCAACTCATTGCTGCATTTCTGTTATTTATGGTTTTTACCAATACTTTTGTATGCAAACTGAGTGGTTATAAATATCACAAGTTCCAACTAACTGGGCATACAAAAGACATAACTAGAAAACGGGTTGGCCTACTACGTACCACGGAGCACATGCCAACCACAAACATTTACACTTCTTATCCCCAATCAATAAAACTAAAATGACAAAGAAAGAACTCTTCTTTCCAAGTTTGAAGAGCTCTCCCTCTCTTCTACACCTTTCTCCCTCTCTACATTTAGAAGCTTCTTGAGTTGGGAATTCTCTCCATTTGTTACTTTAGAAACATGATTAGGGCTTTATTTTTTATTTTTAAAGAATATGACCAGTGTGAGTTATATTTCATAATTCCTTGCTACTCTTCACGACCAAAATCTCATTTTGTTGTTATAATGCTCTTTTTTGGTTCAAAACCCTAAAAACAAAGAGCTAAGACACCTTGCAACTTTGGTGCTGACTGTTTCTTAGCAAGGTCTGTCTTTTCTACTTAATATGGCCTTACAATTGGGTAGACTGTTTCCTATCGATAGATTGCATTTTGAATCAATTGTTTGGTTTTTAATTAGAACTGAACTAATAGTAATTTCTTGCTTGTCTGGACTATGCTTAGAAATCGAAAGAGCCCTCCAGTTCAGATTGAGAATGATGTATTATGGATTTTTATGGTAGGACTTGCCATATCTATTTGAGTGTCAATCCTTAGAATTTGAGGCTGCAAACAACTATAATGCTCTTCCATTTAAAGCCTCAAGTTTCATAATTTGTTAAATTCATTGAATTTTTCTACTTTTATTATGCATGCATACATAATTTCAGTTTCATTTTTTTATTTGTTGAAATTCCATTTTATATCTTGTATACTGCACACACTACACACATAACTAATGTTAGCAAACAGTTCACCGACATATAATTCCTCTCTCTCGGCAAACACGTATGTGGATATACCTAGCTGTTCGATCCATAATCTAGACCTTTTCTTATAGAAATCTAAAACATAAAAAAATTCTCTAGATTGGAGTGCTATATGACTTATATTACACAAGCATAATGGGCATGGCATTTGACCCATGCGATGGGCTTGGTTTGAAGTAAGGTCCAACGAAAAAGTTTAAGATTATTGCGGGCTAATAATGATATTTTACACCAGTGCAAATTGCTCTTTTCTCTCTCTCTCTCTCTCTCTCTCTCTCTCTCTCTTTTTCTCTCCTTCTCCCAGTTGCTAGTCATACAACTTTTTCACAATGTTGGCGCCTTTTCTCGGAGATCAGGATACATCGAATTTCATGTTTAGATTTAAGTTGGCAATATGTCTAGGGAGAATTTTTTTGACTTTGGTGGATGAATGTAGGCAGCAGCCCCTTCCTATAGCGACCCCAGTCTTTTTCCATTTGGTTGTTGTATCCGGACTTACGTTCCGTAGATCCTGTTGTTATATATTTGTTGTTGTCGTCCTTTAATTCCTTATTTTTGAGTTATGGGATGTATTGGGCAGGTTTGTTACAGGTTGGGCGTGTTTGGGAGCAAAGGGTTGCTGCCCAGAATTTTGGTCCTTCGTTCGAGCGAGAAGTTTGTCGCTCGAGCGAACTTTGTTTTTGGTCCTTCGCTCGAGCGAGAGACTGCGTCTGGGCATAAGACCTGAGAGTAGTGTTTCTTGGCTTGATCGAGCTTTCCTTTGCTCGAGCGAGCGAGGTGTATGTTTTCGAGTTCTCCGCTCGAGCGAGTATTATGTCGCTCGAGCGAGCTTTTGGGTTGTAGACCTGAAGTTTCGAGTTTTTGGCTCGAGTGAGACTTTCTTGTGTCCCGTCGCTCGAGCGAGCCTATTTTATATAAATACGCAGCAGCAGTTTTAAACACACCTTTTCATATTCTTTTTGAGTCCAAAACCCTAGGTCCGTGTTCTCTCTTCCTCCACTCACCTTCTCTCTTAGGTTTCATCTATCTTTAGGGTGTTTCTACCCTAGGCTCTTTATTAAAAAGATAGAGGGACACGAGGGCTTTAATTTAATCTGAGAGTTTGGCGGTTTGGAGCACTTTGGATTTTCGTCATCTTCTCCATTCGAGTTCTTCACTTCGAGGTAGGGATACCCTACTGCATCTTATAGGTTTTGTCCTAAGTTTTGATATGTTGGGTTCGTTTGGTAATTTTGGGAAAAACTAGGGTTTGTATTGTAATTTGGGAAAATTGTGGAATTAAGTTTAATTGATGAAATTGGGGAACTATGGAATTAAATGATGTAGTTGGATAGTTTAATCACTCACCTATGAAAATGATGAGATTATATTTGTTGATACATTTATTTCCTGTTTAGAAATAACTGTTTTGGGCTATCGGTGGAGGATAGTTGTGATTGTTGTAGACATTGCATGTTGATTAGGGAAAACTAAAACTAATCACATTGAATAAGTCATTGAATATGATAGTTGAATTAATACAGCAAATACGTGTATTGATTGAATATTGTGTATGACAAGTGTTTAATACATTGTATATGCACATTGTTTGGGAGGAGATAGGGGATGTACTCCACGGTTTGGGAGGAGATAGGGGATGGACTCCTAAACCGGATATTGTTTGGGAGGAGATAGGGGATGGACTCCATTAGTACCACTCATATGTGTACATATTGAATTATGGAAGTGTTTCAGTATGAGCCTTAGTCTCATTTGAATTGTTGATATTGGAAGTAATGTTAATGTGAGATGTAGTCTCATTTTGTAGTTGGCCAGGTTCTAAGCCATGTCTGTATAAATGAAAAGTTGAATGATAACGGAAAGTGAAACATGTCATGGACATTATTGTCATGAAACTGAATTATGTTAAAATTGATCTTTAAGTGTTAACCATCTATCGAATGCTATTGCTTTAGTCAATCCCTATATTTGGTATAGTATATTTCTGCTGGGCTGTGGCTCACCCTATACGGAAACATCATTTTCAGGTCCAGGTGATATGCTATCTCCAAGGACTTAGCTTGGAAGGATTCGGATTTGAAGATTTGTTTTAGTTAGTTGTTATTTTGTTCTATTTGGTTATTACATGTAAACTCAGGCCAAGGGCTTAATTTGTAGTTGAGTTAGTACTCACATTTTATGTCCAAGTGTTGGCTTGGAAAGATGTAAGCCCGTAGGGCATTTACTTTCGTTATTACATGTAATGTCTTTTATTAAGATTACTCTGATGAATGGAATAAGGTTTTCTTTCTCTTAATTAATGCATGCCAATATTATCTATGTTATGGGTAATTTTTGAGGGCGTTACACTTCCCTTGCCTGGATATGCATAGGCATTTCATGGGTTTCTAATCCATACTTGTTTTGCTATTTCTCTTACTTTTATGTAAATTTTGAGTCCATTTCTTGATGGGTTTTGGATTTTCTGCAATTTTAATGAGAATTTGAGTTTAAGTTCCCTTCATTTTCTGTGGGATGTGTTTTTGTTTTTCATATATTAATTGAGGGGTGGTAACTGATGGGTTTGATTGTAACTGATGTGGATGTGGATGTGGATGTGGCTAGGTTTGTGGTGGAGGAGATTGAGTATATTTATATCTATATTTCATTTTTAGCTTCTGTATTTGGATGTTGTTTCTGATTCAATTTTAGCTAAATGGGTGAAATCTTGTGTTGATTATGATGTGGCTCAATCTTATAATCCATTGGCCTCTGTTGATCATAAAACATTATCGACAATTCTAGTATAATGTGAGTATATTTATTAAATTAGCTAAGGAAATGCTATTTCATTTTTGGTAGGAAACATTTTCTTGAACAAACCAGCTTGGCAGTTCCCATTCCAGCAGTAATAATTCCATCAGCAACTGCAGAGCTCTCTTCATAACTACAGGTAACTTTTCCCTCTCTCTCTCTGTCTCTCTCGCTCGTTGGAAATTGTTTACAATCTCTCAGTTACTCAGATTTTATTCTTTGAGCAGCAATGAAAGGAGATCAATGAACTTCTTGCAACATAACTATGACTAGACTGTATTCATCATAAGTTGGATAGGAACCTTTGGTGATTTGATCATCATCATCACAGAACAAGTAGCAATAAGTTGACAGTATATTAAGTTCTCAATAGATGGTAATTATTTTTGAGATTGTTACTTCTTAGTTTGATTCTGAATGTTGAATTAAATATAAACTATAAGGGCCATAAGGTAATGGAAAGAATAATAATAACATTCAATTTTATACGTATTTGAACAAAACATTTGCTCCTTTAAGTTTTGGATTACTTTTTTTTTTTTTTTTTTTTTGTGTCACTTGGTTAAGGAAAGACGATACTTTGAACATTTTGCTTGTTTGAAATTTGAAACCATGTCTGTGTTGTTACCTTGTGTTTAACAAATTGAATTGAGCTTCCGCGTGACAATTTCTTTCCTACTTACTGACAAGAAACACGTTTGTTTATCTAGCCAGCTTTAAATAAGCATGACACGAACATAACGAGCATGTGATGGTGTTATATTTGCTGATACTCACACTTATCTTTTATTGTGTATTAAAGGATGTATATGTATATATGTAAAGCACGGAATGAATTATATTTGTTTCTTTATTCATTCAATAGTTTTGCTGGAATACTTATCTATGTAATGATTGTGAATGCTCAAATTAAGTTAGATGCTTATATGCTTAATGTATTCTAATTATATGACAAGACCATCAAAGCCCCAACATTGGCTATATAGACAATTTTGGAGTTAGAGGCTTATATGCCTACTGTATTCTAATGATATGACAAAATTATCAAACTCCTGACATTGGCAATAGAAAATATTTGTTTTTTTTTTTTTCCATTTCTCTTTTTTCTGAGTGTTGGCCATAGATGGATATATATATTGGTACTTATAAGAACTTCATACATATGTTAACTTAGGTGTTAGGGAAAGACAGGCACCTCATAGGATTCTAACCACAAGTGCGGGGTGACCTTGCTGGTGGCCTTAATATTTGGATAGATGGCTTTTTCAGCTGTAGACAATTTATTGATTGTTATCATGTAATTTATTTTTTCTTGAAAAAGTATAAATGGAAGTCAAAATTAATTAGCATCTATAAGAATCTCTGTTATTAGCATGCCTACATGTTTATCATGTTTTCTCCTCACATCGTAATATCTTGTGTTATGTAAAGTATGCCCCGTGTAGTGAGAGCTATAGTATGTAAAAATTTGGTTTATTTGTTACTTCTTTTTTGTCACAATTAGAATATAAATAAGGTGTGTATCATTAGCTTTGGATATAGAGTTACTTCGAATTTGTCTTTGTGGATATCATTTCTTTGGATTTAGTTGTATGGTTGGATTGCATTATACTATGTTTGGTTAAAATTTTATTTTATTTGGAATTTTAGTTAAATATTTGAGATGATTGAGAATAGAATGAAAACATGCATTACATGAAACAAGTTGTTGAGAAATATATTTTGAATGGATGAGAATTATAGATGTATTATTATTATTATTATTATTATTATTATTATTATTATTATTATTATTATTATTATTATTATTATTATTATTATGAGTAGATTACAAGTTGTGGGAACGTATTGTTCTGAATAGTTCTGAATTGAATGGATATATATATAAATATAAATATAAATGGGACTTTTTGGCGACCAAACTTTTAGTCGCCAAACGTTCCATTTTGACATTTTACTCACTAATAGTATTTGGTGGTTGGGTGAGTATGAAGTTAGACTTGGTTCATCACAAGTGAACGATATATATGGACTAAATCTAATGTTGTTTGGTACTAGTCTAGTACAGATTTATATTTCATCTCTGTTTATTAGATTTCACTAGAATTGATATATTCCTATTCAAACACCTTTGCTTTAAATTTCAACCTAAAATCCATGAAAATCTATGGTTAAATTAATTTTGAAATTTCCTTTTGTTTGTTTGTATTGTAAACAAGAAGGCCACAACATTACCTGATGAATATCATAGAAGATCATATATTAAAAGCAATGTCTGGAAACAGAGACTAGTAGAAAGTAGAGAGTATGGGTGGCAGTGGATGTGTCGACTTGCCACACTTACCTCGCCTTGCCCCAACCCGACACTGTTTGCGTGGTTGCGTGACACGTGGCAAGCAGATACAGGCCCAAAATTTCCATTTTCGCAGGGTCGGGTCGAGTTGCAGGTAAACCACCACTTTCAATGAATTACCCCCCTCCCCAACTTATTTTATTTGGAATTTTAGTTAAATATTTGAGATGATTGAGAATAGAATGAAAACATGTATTACATGAAACAAGTTGAGAAATATGTTTTGAATGGTTGAGAATTATAGATATATTATTATTATTATTTATATGAGCATATTACAAGTTGTGGGAAAGTATTTTTCTGAATAGTTCTGAATTGAATGGATATATATGTAAATACAAATATAAATGGGACTTTTTGGCGACCAAACTTTTAGTCGCCAAAGGTTCTATTTTGACATTTTACTCACTAATAGTATTTGGTGGTTGGATGAGTATGAAGTTAGACTTGGTTCATCACAAGCAAACGATATATATGGACTAAATCTAATGTTGTTTGGTACTAGTCTAGTACTGATTTATATTTTTATCTTTGTCTATTAGATTTCTCTAGCATTGATATATTCTTATTCAAACACCTCTGCTTGAAATTTCAACCTAAAATCCATGAAAATCTATAGTTAAATTAATTTTGAAATTTCCATTTGTTTGTTTGTATTGTGAACAGGGCCACAACATTTCTTGATGAATATCATAGAAGATCATATATTAGAAGCAATGAATGGAAATAGAGGCTAGAAGAAAACAAAGAGTAGGGTGGCAACAAAAGTGTTGATCTGCCACACCCGCCCCGACCTGACATAGTTTGTGTCGATGCTTCGATCGTTGCTTGCCGCCACTGTTGCCGATCGTCGCTAGCCGCCACTGTTGCCGATTGCCGCTCGTCGCTCGCCTCCGTTCAAGTGAGAGAGAGAGAGAGAGAAAACCATTGTTGAAAAACCTAGGGCTACAAAACGTGAAATGAAAAAAATGGGCATAGGACAGAGGGGAAAATGGGGAAAAATTCGCGGGTTCGGGTTAGTTTCGGGTAAATCGCCACTTTCAATGAATTACCCACCCCGCCCCCCCACTTATTTTCCCCCCCTTTTCCCTCTGTCTTGCCCCTATTTGTTTCATTTCACGTTTTGTAGCCCTAGGTTTTTCAACACTGTCTGTCACTGTCTCTCTGAGCTCTCTCTCTCTCTCTCTCTCTCACTTGAACGGAGGCGAGCGGAGATCGGCGACAGTGGTGGCTAGCAACAATCGGCGACAGTGGTGGCGAGCAGCAATCGAAGCATCAATTCGAAGGTATTCTTCTCTTCTCTCTTCTCTCTTGTTCTCTTCTCCTCTCCTCTTCTCTTCCCTTCTCTTCTGTTCTCTTCTTCACTTTGATAGATCTTCTCTTCTCAACTTTTGTTCTGTGAGTGTGTTATGTATATTTTTTATATTTTTTTAGTAATTAGGGCTTCGGCTTGATTTTTCAGTATTTACGGTTATCTTTGATTTTTGGGTATTTGCTCTATCTTTGTCTTTGCTCTTTCTTCTATTGTCTCATGGTGGTGTTGTGATGATTAATGAAAATGTCTCACGAAGTTGAAAGCAATGCTCTTTGTTATTTCAATGGATCAATGAAAGAAAAGTTTTTTTTTTTTGAATTGTTTGTAGTTTGTGGTGAACCCATTTTATGTTGTGCTATTGCCTTCTAAAAACCCAATTCTTGGATACAATATATATATATATATATATGTATATTTTGTGCTTTCATGTTTATGTTGTTTCTGTTAAATTCTTTGTAGTTTATGTGTGGTGAGGCCATTTTATAGGGGGGCTTTAGGAAGCAAATTTCTAATTTTGGTAGCTAAGGTGTTTGTCGTAATGGTTCTTAGACAGGTTTATGATTGTAGGAGGTTTTATGTGGTGCTATATCCCCTTGTACTATTAAATACAAAGTTTACATTATTTTTTTTTGGCTGGAAAAATAATTCCAAATGTAAGTGATACAAGTAGGGGGATGCATTCAAACTTCATATGACCAAAACCCAATTCTTGGATTCCCCCCCATATGGTCATGATCATCCCTCGTAAATTCCTATGTACTTGCATCATTTGTCATCCCTGTGGGCATGTGGTTGTGGCAATTCCAAAAAATCTAAAATTTATACTGTGTGCTGTCTGAGGCACTTCCCACTCAGGTCCGCACTTGGCAAGATGGCTATGTTCTGGCCTTGTCAAAATAGTTCCATGTTTTTGCTAGAATGCTATGTGGAATTAGATCATATATCCATTTATAAATGAATTCAAAAATGGATTGGAAATCCTAAGTTGGGTATTGTTCTTGAGCAGTAGATTCAAAGCAATGTACATTCAGTCATGTTTCATTGATATCCGCAACTACTAGTCTGAAAGGTTAGTTATTATTGTTTGTTTGTTGTAATATTATTGTTTGTTTGTTGTATATGCATGACATGATGACAGTGCGTGCACAATGTTTGCTCATTGCACAGTGTTTGTGTATGCATTGCACACAAGTGGTGGTTGAGGAAGTGCACACATATATATATATATATATATATTTTCGAGGGAGCTTGCATGTTGAATTATGTTGAATTGTAAAATTTTAAACCACCAAACCGATTTGTATCCATCCGCTAATCCGCTCAATCCACATCCACTGGATTGGCGAACGGATGTAGATTGATTTTCTCCAATCTGGCGGACGGATGACAGATTGGAAGTTCTATGGCCGCAGCCCACCCCTAGCAAAAAGGGTTAGAGAGAGAAAATATATGGCAATGCTTTAGGAAAAAAATGTGACTAAAACTATAGCGACCAACAACCGTTACAATAGCCCATTTATAGCAGCGTTTTTTAGGCCACTACAATAAAAAAAAAAACAGTGGTAAAACACAATTGTTATTATTTTTTTGCCCTTGGGTTACATCGTAAACTTTTGGCAGGTCAATTGTATAATGGAGATCATGTGCATTGACAAATGGTCTTTTAGTGGGTGACATGGTTTTTTTCCTGTAATATCTAATTGAGATATCATGACATGAATTGTTACTGTTTTTTTGCTCTTTTAGTGGGTGACATGGTAACTTTAGGCACGTCAATTGTGTAATGGAGACCATGTACATTGACAAATGGTTTCTGTATTGGAACACAACTATCATTTGCAGTAATATCTAATTGAGATATCATGACATGATTTGGTGGATAAATTTTATACTAGACTTGTATTATATAATGAGAGGATATATGTTTCATATTGAGTTTAATTTAGTTATTCCAAATATAATAATAAAAAAGTTTCAAATATCTACTTCGTTTACTTGACCCAATAAATGTGTGAGAACAAGCATTTAACTATTCTAAAAAAAATTAATAATAATTTTTGCATCATAAGACATGAATAATAAATTAATTTTATCTAAAGTCTATTTGAAATATATATTAGTGGGCCATTTTATGGGGGGGGCTTTAGGAAGCAAATTTCTAATTTTGGTAGCTAAGGTGTTTGTCGTAATGCTTCTTAGACATGTTTATGATTCTATGATTGTAGGAGGTTTTATATGGTGCTATATCCCCTTGTACTATTAAATACAAAGTTTGCATTTTTGTTTTGGTTGGAAAAATAATTCCAAATGTTAGTGATTCAAGTAGGGGGATGCATTCAAACTTCACATGACCAAAACCCAATTCTTGGATTCCCTCCTTTATGGTCATGATCATCCCCAGTGAATTCCTATGTACTTGCATCATTTGTCATCCCTGTGGGCATGTGGCTGTGGCAATTCCAAAAAATCTAAAATTTATACTCTGTGCACAATACAAACACTTCGCACTCAGGTCTGCACTTGGTAATTGGTATAGAAAAAAGTAAGATAGCTATGTTCTGGCCTTTTCAAAATAGTTCCATGTTTTTGTTAGAATGCTATGTGGAATTAGATCATATATCCATTTATAAATGAATTCAAAAGTGGATTGGAAATCTCTAGTGGGTATTGTTCTTGTGCAGGAGATTCAAAGCAACAGACATTCCAGGCAGTGTTTCATTGATACCAGCAACTACTAGTCTGAAAGGTTGGTTATTATTGTTTGTTTGTTGTATATGCATGACTTGATGACAGTGCATGCACGATGTTTGCCCATTGCAGTGTGTTTGTATATGCATTGCACACAGGTGGTGGTTGAGAAGTGCATTTTTTTTTTTTTTTTTTGAGGAAACGCTCATGTTGAATTATGTCGAAACTTTGTAAAATTTTAAACTGCCAAACCGATTCACATCCATTCGTCAATCCGCTCAATCCCCATCCGCTGAATTGGCGAACAGATACATATTGATTTTCTCCAATCCGCCAATCCGGCGAACAGATGGCGAATTGGAAATTTCATGGCCGCAACCGACCTGCACCCATTGCTAGCAGAAAGGGGTGGAGAGAAATTATGTGGCAGCGCTTTAGGAAAAAAATGTGACTAAAATTATAGCGACCAACAACCGGTACAATAGCCCATTTATAGCAGCATTTTTTGGGCCACTACAATAAAAAACACAGGTAAAACTCAATTGTTACTCTTTTTTTTATCTTGGGTTACATCGTAAACTTTTGGCAAGTCAATTGTATAATGGAGATCATGTGCATTGACAAATCTAATAATAAATTTTTTTTAAATATATAGTTCGTTCACTTGACAAAATAAATATGTGTGAGAACACGCATTTAATTATTCCTTTGTCGTAATGCTTCCTAGACAAGTTTATGACTGTAGGAGGTTTTATGTGGTGTTATATCCCCTTGTACTATTAAATACCAAGTTTACATTTTTTTTTTTTTGGCTGGAAAAATAATTCCAAACGTAAGTAAAACAAATAAAGGATGCATTCAAACTTCACATGACCAAAACCCAATTCTTGGATTCCCCCCTTTATGGTCATGATCTATGAAGCACGGGTACAGATCTGAATGCAGTGTAGTCTTTGATGCAGTGCGGTATGTCGATACGGTAAAATCCAAAACAAGTAGGGTACAGGTACGGCTTGGTCCGTTTGTAAAAAAAATTATTTTTAATTTTGTGTAATGCAAAAATTAATTAAATGGTTTAATTTGTTAAGATCCAACCTATAATTAGCATTTAATGCCAAAAGTAAAGGTATAAATCAAAATTAAATGTCAATATATTAAATAGCTTACAAACCATAGTTTAATTTTAAAATCATGCTAAGCATAAAACTAAAAATATAAAAGAATTCTAGGAAAAAGAGTTTTATCTCTGTAGTAGAAGAAAATATTGTTTAAACTAAGGTACAGCGTGGCTTGGGTATATAGTAGGTACATCTGGGTATGCCAAAAATTAAGAAGAAAAAAATTTGGTATGTGTTTTGTGTACCCGGTGCGTATGCAGAAATATCATACGAGGTACCATACGTCGGTAAGTACCCGGTACGGGTACGACATGTTTTTTGAAGTACCCATGCTTGATAGGTCATGATCATTCCCAGTGAATTCCTATGTACTTGCATCATTTGTCATCCCTGTGGGCTTGTGGCTTTGGCAATTCCAAAAAATCTAAAATTTATACTGTGTGCACAATACAGACACTTTCCACTCAGGTCTGCACTTGGTAATTGATACAGAAAAAAGCAAGTTAGCTATGTTCTGGCCTTGTCAAAATAGTTCCATGTTTTTGCTAGAATGCTATGTGGAATTAGATCATATATCCATTTATAAATGAATTCAAAAATGGATTGAAAATCCTAAGTTGGGTATTGTTCTTGAGCAGAAGATTCAAAGCAACAGACATTCCAGGCAGTGTTTCATTGATACCCGCAACTACTAGTCTAAAAGGTTGGTTATTATTGTTTGTTTGTTTTAATACTATTGTTTGTTTGTTGTATATGCACGACATGATGACAGTGCATGCACAATGTTTGTCCATTGCACAGAGTTCGTATATGCGTTGCACACAAGTGGTGGTTGAGGAAGTGCCCTTTTTTTTTTTTATAGCAAGCGTGCATGTTGAATTATGTTGAAAATTTGTAAAATTTTAAACCGCCAAACCGATTCACATCCATTTGCAAATCCGTTCAATCCGCATTAGGCTGGATAGGTGAACGGATGCGGATTAATTTTCTCCAATCCGAAGGACGGATGGCGGATTGGAGGTTCCATGGCCGCAACCGACCTGTGCCCACCACTAACAGAAAGGGGTAGAGAGAGGAAATATGTGTAAGCGCTTTAGGAAAAAAATGTGACAAAAATTATAGCGACCAACAAACGTTACAATAGCCCATTTATAGTAGCATTTTTTTGGGCCACTACAATAAAAAAAAAAAAAACACTCGTAAAACTGAATTGCTACTATTTTTTTGACCTTGGGTTACATCGTAAACTTTTGGCAGGTCAATTGTATAATGGTGATCATGTGCATTGACAAATGGTCTCCATATTGTAATAAAACTATCATTTCCTGTAATATCTAATTGAGATATCATGACATGAATTGTTTACATTTTTTGCTCTTTTAATGGGTGACATCGCAAACTTTTGGTACGTCAATTGTGTAACGGAGACCATGTGCATTGACAAATGGTTTCTATATTGGAACAAAACTATCATTTGCAGTACTATCTAATTGAGATATCATGACATGAAGTGGTGGATAAATTTTATACCAGAATTGTATTATATAGTGAGAGGATATATGTTTGATATCATGTTTAATTTAGTTATTCCAAATCAAATAAATTTTTTTTTTCAAATATCTAGTTCGTTTACTTGACCCAATAAATATGCGTGAGAACTTGCATTTAATTATTCTAAAAAAATAATAATAATTTTTGCATTATAAGAAATGAATAATAAATTAATTTTATCTAAAGTCTATTTGAAATATATATTAGTTGGCCATTTTATGGGGGGGATTTATGAAGCAAATTTCTAATTTTGGTAGCTAAGGTGTTTGTAGTAATGCTTCTTAGACAGGTTTATGATTGTTGGAGGTTTTATGTCGTGCTATATCCCCTTCTATTATTAAATACAAAGTTTGCATTTTTTTTTTTGGTTGGAAAAATAATTCCAAATGTTAGTGATATAAGTCGGGGGATGCATTCAAACTTCACATGACCAAAACCCAATTCTTGGATTCGCTCTTTTGTGGTCATGATCATCCCCAGTGAATTCCTATCTACTTGCATCATTTGTCATCCCTATGGGCATGTGGCTGTGGCAATTCCAAAAAATCTAAAATTTATACTATGTGCTGTCTGAGACACTTCCCACTCAGGTCCGCACTTGGTAATTGGTACAGAAAAAAGCAAGATAGCTATGTTCTGGCCTTTTCAAAATAGTTCCATGTTTTTGTTAGAATGCTATGTGGAATTAGATCATATATCCATTTATAAATGATTTCAAAAATGGATTGGAAATCCTAAGTTGGGTATTGTTCTTGAGCAGGAGATTCCAAACAAGAAGCATTCCAATCAGTGTTTCATTGATACCCGCAACTACTAGTCCGAAAGGTTGGTTATTATTGTTTGTTTGTTGTAATACTATTGTTTGTTTGTTTTATGTGTATGACTTGATGACAGTGCATGCACAATGTTTGTCCATTGCATAGTGTTTCTATATGCATTGCACATAGGTGGTGGTTGAGGAAGTGCCCATGTTTTTTTCGTTTTTTTTTTTTTTTTTTTTTTTTTTGAGGAAGCTCGCATGTTGAATTATGTTTAAAATTTGTCAAATTTTAAATCGCCAAACCAATTCTCATCCATCCTCTCAATCTTCATCCGCTGGATTGGTGAACGGATTCGGATTGATTTTCTCCAATCCGCCAATCCGACGGATGGATGGCGTATTGGAGGATCCATGACCGCAACCGACCTACGCCCACCCCTAGCAGAAAGGGGTAGAGGGAGAAAATATGTGGCAGCGCTTTAGGAAAAACATGTGACTAAAATTATATCGTCCAACAACCATTACAATAGCCCATTTATAGCAGTGTTTTTTGGGCCACTACAATAAAAAACACTAGTAAAACTCAATTGTTACTATTTTTTTACATTGTAAACTTTTGGCAGATCAATTGTATAATGGAGATCATATTCATTGACAAATGGTCTACATATTGGAATAAAACTATCATTTACTGTAATATCTAATTGAGATATCAAGACATGAATTATTCTTGTTTTTTGCTCTTTTAGTGGGTGACATTGTAAACTTTTGGTACGTCAATTGTGTAATGGAGACAATGTGTATTGACAAATGGTTTCTATAATGCAACAAAACTATCATTTGCAGTAATATATAATTGAGCTATCATGACATGAAATGGTGGATAAATTTTATACTAGACTTGTATTATATAGTGGGAGATTATATGTTTGATATTGAGTTTAATTTAGTTATTCCAAATCTAATAATAATAAAATTTCAAATATCCAGCTCGTTCACTTGGCCCAATAAAGGTTTGAGAATCTGCATTTAATTATTCTAAAAAAAAATTAATAATCATTGTGCTTGATTTTAGTTTTCTGAATTCAGTTTTTTGGAAATTAAGATTTTTGTTTTTTGTGTTTTTTTATTTTTATTTTTATTTTTAGTCAATATTTTTAAAATTGTAAGCAATTTTTTTAATTTTTTAGATGAACTGAGATGTATCTAAATAGAAAAATTGTTGTGAAAAAATATTTTAAGAAATTAATAAATACATTAAAATATGGAAAAATGTACTAAATTTTTGTATATATATATACACATATTGTCACACCCCAAATTTTAATTACTCGAAAACATTACTAAAGCCTTTAAATTAAGTCCATTTTTTTTTTATACATATACAAATATTTATTACACTTGAGTAATAGAAATACAATGATTCATGTTCCCTCTTCTCTCAATGAATACAACAATAACATTGATACATGTCAATCTCCTACTGAGAAATTACAAATAAATGAATACAACTATCAGTATACAACAATTACTTTCTTCACACCCACAACGAGACTACACAAACAGACTTTGGACTTCTTAACTCTTCAACCATGAATCCAAATTTTTTTCCTGTAAAAGATAGAACAACAACAGGGTGAGCACGAATGCCTAGTAGAAATCTCATAGTTCCAAATCAATAACTAACACACAGATAGAAATGATCATGCATGCAGGGTGATACTATATAATAGGGTGACATTTTTTTATAATTTCAAAATATCATAAGTAGGTGCCTTTTTCTCGAAAACTATTTAAACACTTTTTAAGAAAAACCCTCATCCCAAAACTTTAGAAAACCATAAATCCTTGTAAAACAAGCATATTTAAGAAACAACATCATGTAAAGGTTATTAACCAATTCTCAAAACATTTATCATTTAATTTCCATTTTTCATGTTCCTTTTTTTTTTCATTCTTCTTTCCTACTTGTTAATTTTATTTAGAATCCCATAACTTCAAGTTCTAGTTCCCTATTAAATTCTCTAACAATTCTCCTATACCCAATTCACTTCATTATTTACACTCTCAAATTTCATTTCAAGATAACACATGATTAATAAACCCTTTTTAATTCAACCTCTCATTTATTGACAGAACAACACTCATAATTTGCTTTCATTGCCACAACAAATTCATTAAGTTCACCATCACCAATCCATAATCCCCTTACCTATTTTTAGTTTCCGTTCTTACAAATAGTGTCTATGCACATTTCCTCTTTGAACCAAATTACACATCAATATGCAATTTTACAAATTCATCAAGAGTCACAAATAACACCATCAACTCAACATAGTTCTCAACACATATCTCAACACAATCCACCCTTTTGCCAACTTACTACGGCGGGATAGCGGGCACCTGATTCATAACACTTTCCACCTTTCGCCAGCTACTATACGGCGGGAAGTGAACTCCCAAAAACCATTTTCTCAAAAGCCATTTTCTTCCAAAACCATATTTCTCAAAAAACCATTTTCAACTTTTTAAAACCATCCCCCACATTAGCCGGCTACTATACGGCGGGATGTGGGCACCCAAAACATTTTCAAAAACCATTCGTTTTTCCATTTTTGTCGGCTACAATACGACAGGACTGTGTGGACACCCAAAAATCATTTTTCTACTTTCGCCAGCTACTATACGGCGGGACTGTGTGGACACCCAAAAATCATTTTCCCACATTCGTCCAGCGATAAGCCTAGACAGGGCAATTCGGCACATTTAATCCAAAATCACCCCCACATTTGCCGGCTACTATACGGCGGGACGTGGGCCCCCAAAAACCTTTTTCTCAATTTTTAAAACCATTTTTCAACTCCCCGTGCGGGTACCAACACAACACCACCCAACACAACTCAACCCAAACTCCATATACCCAACACAACACAACTCAAACTCAACGCAACCCAACACAACCCAACTCAAACTCAACACAACCCAACACAACTCAACTCAAACTCAACACAACCCAACACAACTCAATTCAACACAATTCACATGATTCAAACACAATTCATCATGGTTCAACACAATTCAATTCAACATTTTTCAACACAACTCAACATACTCAACACAATTCAACATAATTCAATTCAATACCACTAAATATAATTTGACATAATTCAAGGTAAATCCTTAGATCTCATTTTAACATTCCATAGCCAAGTTTATATCATGCACATCATCAACAAATATTTTCCTCCCAATTTCATTTCATATTATAATATGATTTACAATGCCCATAACAAGGTTCATTCGCTAATTTTTAACATAATTTTCAAACACTTCCAAAATTCAATTAAAGTTGTATATATATAATTCAATACCTCAATTTCATGATTCTTCTTTCAATTTGGAAAATATCATTGATTATCATCATGGATCAACCTAGGGTTTTCAAGAAAAATCAAGAATTTCAATAAAATTTTAAACTTCTCAAGCCATTACTTTTTATTCCAATTTTCCCATTGATTTCATACCAAAGGTTCATAATCCATCATCTTAGCCCAACAATTGAACCCCCAACATCTCAAACCCTAAACCCCCAAATCTCATGATTTACTCTATATGCTCAAAAATGGAGATTTTGCATTTATATAATGAAAATACCACAAATCTATCTATTAATGTAAGTATTGAAGAGAACTAGAACCCCTACCTTAGACTGATTTGCAAAAATTGGAACATTTCGATTTCATGTTTGTTTTTTAAAAGAGTTTGTGAGTTTGCCACTTGGAAAAGTGGGCTTAAAAGATACATTTGATCGAATTATTGCAATTCAAGCAGTCAGCCTTCATCCACAGGCATTCAAGCAGTTTATCAATTAAGCAATTAGCCTCATGGTAAGCAGGCTAGATATGGCAACAACCACACTCATGCAATATGCTAAAGCAAATAAAGTCTCACCTAGTACTCCAAGCCAAAATAAACAAAAGAGTTAGAAAAATGCATGATTCTAACTAATGCAAGATGGCTAATGCAACACATGCGATATGCAATTACTAGGCTTGGCTACTAATTATGGCATATGAATCAGCTTGATAGCATGCGGTCTAAGCATGTATTCAAAGAAGTATTTACATGACAATGCAAGTTTGAATGATGAACCGAGCCTCAGTGCATGCAATACAAGTGAATGCAAACATGAGATATGCTAAACAAAACATGATGCTCCTAATCAAACCATCATAAGTTGGTAAATAAAAGGGAGAAAGATGTGGGGTTGGAAGACATACACATTATTACAACATTTGCGCCCTCACGAAGGAGGGTTCGAATGAATAAACTAACTAGATACACGAAGCTAATTAATTAACTATTACAAACTGAATGAAATAAATTAACTAACTATTCTAAGCTAATTAATTATTACAACATCACAACTAATAAACTACTTTAACTAGTTAAATAATTACTACGCAAGTGCAATTAAAAAAAATAATTAAGCTAAACAATTAAGTACTAAGCTAACTACTCCACCTCGGGAAGCGAGGGATGCTCATGTGCATGCTCGGTTTCCACCCGAACACTTACAATATTGCCCACTTCCAGAATAACTCTACTCTGCCCAAAAAACACATTGCAAAATTTTGCATTGGTGGCCGACCGACCAAGAGTGAGGGCCTATCGTCCACTAGTGCTAGCCTGCCGGCCATGAAAAATGGCTTGTCGACCCATCGATGCCTGATTCATCTGCTGCGTGAGAGAATAAATAAAGCGAGAAGCAGGGTATTCTTAAGGGTTATGCCTTTGTTTACCCTCCTTATCATCAAACGGCTCAAAGGAGGAATAAATTTGGTTCACAAACCATCAACTCAAGCAATTTCATCGCATGATGGCTCATGCACCAAAGTGTGCAAGTTCAATACATGCAACAAAACAAGACTCAAACCTCCTCCATTTCATGAATTGATCAAGGGAAGAGATAACCTTGGAAACTTGGACCATTTCATCACTAATGAGTATGAAATGCCTCAAGCTTCCATGTGTTCAATTAACGTCCGATTAAACACATAACCAGTTATTATCTTGTACCATTTTAGCCTCCAATTTTAGTTACTCAATTTTAATTACCAACCATCCTTTAATTCATTAAGTCCAATGGTGAGTTAAAGTACTCTAATGGAGTGAAGTACCAAACCAAGAGTTAACTTAAGACATGAGAGAGATGTCATGCCGTTGATAATGAACCCCTAAAAGGGATTAAACCATTAAGCATGACAACGTCAATCTCATGCTTAAAAGAATAAGAGGCTTGAAATAACTCTCAAAGCAAAACAAAAACCAAGAAAGGAGGGAGGTTGCAGAGATGATTAGTGCTATAAATAAGTGAGAAAAACATTAAACAAATGCTATCAACTCAAATAAGTGATGGCTAAGACCTAAAACACCAAGTTCATAAGGACGATTGCACTACAGGCATGCAAAACAAGACTCAAATGCAATGATCGACCAAAAACAGTCCTAAAACAGTCGAAAAAAAGTCCTAAAATATGCTGGAATTAAAACAAAAATAGCTAGAATAATAAGCTAACACATGGAGAAAACTAGGCTAGCAAGCAAGACACGAGGAGGGGAGGCTAACCCCTCCAATTTTGGACTTCAAAACATGATTTTAGCCATTGAAATAACTCTAAAAATCAGTGTCTAAAAGCTCAAAAAAGTTGGTGTAAAGGTGGGAAACACAACGGTAAAGGCCTTGAGAGCAAGGTACAAAGAAAAGTGAACCACCCCTCTGTAGACACCTCATTTTTAACCAACCTCAAGATTTGGACGTCATCGTTTGTGCACTCGATGATTGTCTTTGTTTGTGCTCGTTTTGAGTGCCTGAAGTTCTCGGCGGAACGCCTTGTCTCTAGGCCTCTAAACTCTCTTTGTTTTGTGCTTGTTTTTGGACCAAACCTTGGTGCCCCTTTCCTGGAGGGAGGAAAGGCCTTGTCGGCCACTTTTGGCCCTTGTCGGCTACTTTTTCCCCTTGTCGGCCACCTAGGGTGGCCGGTCGGCTATTTTTCTCATTTTTCAGATATTTTATGTGCTAGCTGTTGATCATTGAATGCATCCTCCATACATAAGGAGAGGTTTCTCCCCCATTTTGAGGGTTACAAAAATTTGTGAGCAAATTTTCCTCTCTCTCTCTCTCTTCCTATTTTGTTCTTGAAAGTGAGTTTTCTCTACACATTTGCACTAAGACCCTTAGCCAAACACCTTCATCTTGGAGCTAAGGTTCTTGGAGGTCTTGTTTGAGCTCTCAAAGCTAGTTTTAACTCAGAAAAGTGGTTGTTTGTTGTTGTGCTTCAAAGGTATAAAGCTTACCCCTTTTAAGCTTATTTTTGCACACTAGTTTGGCCACCTTTGCATGTTATTTTTGTCCTAGTTTTCAACTGCAAAAACCTCTGCTTTTATGGTTTAAAAATGGTGATTTAAGGCCTTTTTAGAGTTAGGGGTGGTCCACCCTCCTTTGTAGCTTGTTTGCTAAGTGTTGTGCCATCTTTTAAAGCTTTTAAAACACCCCTTTCTAGGCCTTTTAACCACTTAATTCTAGGGGAATTTCAGTAGCAAAAACTTGGTTTTGAGGTCCAAAATTGGAGGAAGTGGCTTCCTTCCTTGTATCTTGTTTGCATATGTAGATGACCTAAGATGTGAGCATGCTTTTCTACCTTTTGTAGCTTAAATCAAGCATGTTTTAGGCTCTATTTTGACATGTTTAAACTCTGTTTTTGGTTGGTTGGAGCACTTGTTGCTTGCTTCTTACGCTTGTAGTGTAATTATGCTTACTAGCCTAACATGCCTAATGAGTTAGGCTATCATTCTAGCTTGTGTTAGCTTAACTCCAGCACATTTTTGCTAATGTTTTGACATGCTTTAACTCTGTTTTGAGTGGTCTTGGTCATATGTGTTTGGCCTTGCATGGCTATAGTTTAATGCCTTCACTAGTTTATTGCTTTGAGGCCTTGAGCATGAAGTGCATGAGATGATTGCATGTTATAGCATCATTTTATACATGATTTCAGTGCATATAGCTTTGTCACACTCTCATTTCTATCACTCTTTCATTGCTTTTGAGGGTTGTGCTTTTGTGTCTTGCTTGCAAGCCAACATGTGCGCATGATTTTCTTGCCTTTTGAGCTTCTATCTCAACATGTTTAGGCCACTGTTTTGGCATGATTTAGCTCTGTTTTGAGTTGGTTTGGTCATTTGAGTTTGATATTGCATGCCTCTAGTGTAATGTTTTTCGCTAGTTTAATGCTTTTGGCTATTGACATGTTGTGCATATATTGATTGCATGATTTAGTGTCTTTTGCATGCCATTTCAGCACTAAAAAAGTCTGCAACCTCCCTTATTTCTTCATTTTTCCATTTGTTTTGAGGGTTGGTTAACCTTATGATTGTGTTTAAGCTTGAGATAGAGCTTGTGCTCAATGGCTTTAACTCTCTTTTGAGGGTCGCCCCTAGCCAAAGGCATGAGCTCTCTCATGTCTTAAACCATCCTTTGGTTGACCCCTCTCCAATTAGAGGACTTTCACATTGGACTTAATCGGTTAAACAATTAATCGGTAACGTAAAATGTATAAACAAAATTGACCAAATAAAACATGAACAAGATAAGCATTTGTGTTGCATTGCATGTGTTTGGATCGAACGCTAATCCAAACACAAGAAATGTGAGACGATTCATACTCAAAGTGATGAAGCGTGTCACATTTCTTGGTCGCTGTCACCCTTGATCATGTATGATAGAGTGGTGGCCATTTGAGTCTTATGTGTGCATTCATGAAGCTTGTACAAGCTTGGCCCTTTGGCCATCATGCATTGAGATGCTTGATTGGTGGCTTGAGAGCCAAGCGCCACACTCCTTTGAGCTTGAGAAATGATGAGGAGAGTGGCAGTACATACATTTCCTGCAAAATGCCTTGCTTTGCCTATGTTGTTCTCTATTGCAGCAAAAACAGCATTTTGGAAAAGCAGGTGGCCGACCAGCCACTTGAGGTAGCTGACCGGCCACCAAAGCTACCCGATCGGCCAGTTGGGGTGGTCGACAGCCACCTTTTGTGGCCGACAGGCCACCAGTTCATTTTTATGCAAGAGGGTTCTTGTTTTGAAGCAAAGGCAGTCTGGAGATTAGCACAATTTTCATAAGTCAAGGCGGGTGCAAACAGAGGCAGCCGAAGGCAAAGCAACGGATTTTCGGGATGACGCCAACCGACCATGCATGTCTCCCTCGCCCGCGAGGCCATTCCATTGCTTATGATTAGTTTGTGTAGCTAGTTAATCAATTTGTTTTGTAATATTTTAATTAGCTTAGCGTAGCTAGTTATTCAATTGAGTTGTAATAATTAGTTAACCAGTGTAGTTAATTAATTCTTTGTTTGTAATAGCTTAGCTTAGCTTAGTGTAGTTTAACTTATTCATTCGGACCCCCCTTCGAGAGGGCATAATGTTGTAATAAGCATGCGTGCGTATGTGTATGTCTTCCAACCCCACGTCTCTCTCTTTTATTTATCCACTTTCGATGGTTAGATTAGGGCATATTTTGATTAACATACCTTATGCTTGCATGCGTGCATCATTCATTTGTCTTGCATGCACCGAGGCTCGACGCATTATTCAAACTGCATTGTCAATTTCAAATACACTTACAGGAATACGTGTTTAAAAGCATTTTATCAAAGTGTTGCAAATACCATGATTAGGTAGTCGAGCCTATTTAGTTGCATTATTGCATGTGTTGCATTAGGCATCTTGTATAGTTAGGATCATGCATATTTCTAACTAGCTTTTGTTTTGGCTTAGAGTACACTGTAAGTTTTATGCTTTAGCATACTTGTATGAGTGTGAGTGTTGCCATGATAGCATGCTTGCCATGAGGCTACTTGCTTAGGTGATTAACTGCATGAATGCCTGTAGATGAAGGTTTTGTTGCTTGAATTGGAACAATTCGATGATTGTGAGTTTTAAGCCCACTTTGCGAAGTGGCAAATCATCATGTTTTAAGCCCACTTGATGGTGGCAAATCCGCACTTTAGCCCACTTGAGAGTGGCAATTTCAAACCATTTTAAAAAACAAACATGAGTTGATTTGTTCCAATTCTTGCAATTTTAGTCTATACTTGTATGTTGTGTGCACCACATAGTAAGTTAGCTAATAACCAGAACAAGAACACATGTGTTTATAAAACAACATGTCATGTTTAGTAGAGGCCGATCCTTTAATCGGGTGAGTGGGGGTGCTCATTTCAGGACCTTCCCCTCTCTTACCTAAGTTCCCAAGCCGAGACAACTTTGGTGATGATGGACACGTAGCCTTTGGCACGAGTCAAGGTTTCCTAAATTTCCCAAAAATAAAATATTTAGGTGGCGACTCTGTAATCTGGCAAAACAGTCCAGTTTTGGCATTATTTGATCTAAAATCAATTTTCCAAAATGATTTCCCGGATTAGACTCTTTGGTATTTATCAGTCTCATATTGCACTTTGTGAGATTAGATTCAGAACCGTGACAGGAGTCCGAACTGTAGAACTAATTCACGCCTCTTCGAAAGGGGGGCTCGCGAAGAAAGTCGAGTCCACAGTTTCTGGCGACTCCGTTGGGGATTTAGAGAACTTGACTCGAACTCATGATATATTGTTTTATCTACATTTATGTGTTTCTTTGCATTGAATTTGCATAGGTGCACCTAAGTCACAGTGTTCGTCATCTGCTATTCCTGAACGGTTTGCCAGAGGCGTGCTTGGAAAAGCGTGCCATAAGACTGGTTGCGGGCTCTACCATGATGGGAACACAAACCTTGGATCTGGATCACCGTTGTACCATTTGATCCTCCGTTCACTTCTCGGTGTTAGGAGCGAGAGGTATATTAGGTGGTTTTGCTGAGGCACCCTTTTCTGACCAATTAGCCTAGTTGCATATCAGAAGCCCTAGTGACTGTTCCAAACTAGGACAGGTTGCTCACCCGAATGCAAGATTGTTTGAAACCGCATGCGTGCGTAGTGTTCCTAGCTCTTGGTGAAATTAGGACAGGGAAACCCTATCCCACTATAGGGGTGTTTTGGCTCTCACTTGCTTGATATGTGCTGTTAGGGTGTGTCTCTACAAGAATGTATGTATCAGTTGCAAGTCTGGGTATCAGTTTGAGGGTATCGGATTTGAGGCAGAAAATTTGGGGACAGAAATCAGTGTTTGAGTACAGATTGTCTAGCTTATGATTTCAACTGTGTGTTGTCTCTATCTAAGCCGAGATGCTGTGCGTTTTCTGATTGTTGTTTCCTTTTTACTTTATTTTCTTTTTGCAAGGTAGTGTTTCACAATTGCTTCCGACGAGGTAGATACCCCCCGAGCACTCTGGACCAGAGTTAGAAGGATTCACCAATCTGACGATCTTATTGGAGGACAACCAGTGTTGGCTTCATTACCCCCGGTTACGAGACGGAGGGTAGCCAGGCATAGATCACCGGTACAACAGTTACCAGTTCAGCGGTCACTATCTACGTCCCTAGTGCGTAGTTGGGCCCAGTTTTCTGCTTCCACTTTAGAAACAGAGTATACACCGGATCTGACAGATCAACACCCCTTAGACAGTATGGAAATGATGCATCAACTCCAACAGACTATAGAGGCCATGCAGCGGGATGTTGCTCGCCAAGTGGAAGTTACCGCTTTAAACAAAGGTTGTAGCCTAGCAGGCTGAACTAATTACTAAGCTTCAACAGCAGCAACAACCATAACAAGCCAAAGCTTCTGCTTCGCACCTACCCCCACCTAGGGTTCCAACACCCGGGGATACAGCTAATGTCCAGGAGAATACGAACATTCTAGCAGAGCCAGTCCCGCCTCAGACTTCCAAAGCACCGGCCTACCCAACAGATACACCGTTCAAGTTTGAGGTCGATCCCACTACTTTGAAAGTAAGCAAGCTCAAAAAGCTATTCACACAAGCTTAGGGAGTTAACTCGATCCCAGATATAGAGGATGGCTACACAGATTCGGTGGTGACATTGCTGGATAGATTCAAAATGCCTCACATAGACCGCTTCGACGGCTCGGGCGATCCTATGGTCCACTTGAGGCTATTTTCTGATATTCTGCGGCTGATGGGCCTGGCTAGGTTGCAGAAATTATCCCTCTTTGGTCAGACCCTATCGGGTATTACAGCCATCTGGTATGCTAAACTGGTGGATTCCGTGAAAATGAGCTGGGAAGAGATGGTCGAGGCCTTCATTACCTAATATTCTTACAATACTCAAATCAAGCTCACAACTCGTGATCTCGAGGCTACTCGGCAAGAACCGAAGGAAGGCTTCTCTGACTTCGTCACTCGGTGGAGGGCCAAGGCCTCCATGATGACCACCAGGACAGCTGAGAAAGACCAGATAAGAATGGTCATACGTAATCTGCAACCGAAGCTGCTGCAGAAGATGATTGTGTTACCCCTCTCCACCTTTGCTGACCTGCATGTGATAGGGGTATAGATAGAAGATACTATGAAATAGGGTCTGATTGACCATGAAAAAGAGCAGCCCAAGAGGGCGTTTACACGCAGTTCGAATGCGACTCTGTATAGCGTAGGCTGCGAGGAGTTCTGACGTTGGTATGGTTACCACCACACCAAAAACAGCCACACCCTTTACCGGCACATCCTGAAACACCTCACAACCTGCAAAGAACCCACCCAGGGGCCAGAGGACTTTCACCCCACTTTACATGTCTCTATCAGTGGCCTTGAGGGTCCTGATCAGAAAGGGGCATCTGAAACCCCTGGAACCACGCCCATTGCCAAATCCCCTCCCTCCTACACACAACCCGGCCAAGTATTGCGCCTTCCATCAGTAGCATGGTCATGACACCGACCTCTGCTTTAGACTCCGTCATGAGATTCAAGATCTCATTGACAACAAGGTAATAGCACCTCCTGAGAAACCAAACGTCACCACAAATCCCCTCCCACCCCATAACCAACCCCCTCCTTCACCTAGGCAAGTAAACCTGATCGAAACAATGGCCGTCCCATACGACTCCAGCATATACATCATTCCCTCCCACCTACCTAAGCCGGCCATGTTCATCCCAGAAAGCACAGACTTGTGCATGATAAGCACGTCCCTATCAAAACCCGAACCCTTGGTGGTGGCTGTGGTAGAAGAAGGCATGCTTGAGGGCTCCGTGAGCTTAACTGAGGAAGCATACAACCCTTGCTATTACATTGTGCCAACTAACCAGGCCAAGCCGAAGGTAGAATTGCCGATGGGGGTGGAGGTAAATGTAACGCCCTCAAAATAATACATAAAACCCATCATTTTAGACATGCAATGATATAAGAGAAATCAACACCTTTCTATTCATCAGAGTAGTTCTTACAACAGTATTACATGTTAACAACAAAAGTAAATGCCCTACGGGCTTACAACTTTCCAAGTCAACACTTGGTTACAAAAAGAAGAGTACTAACTCTATATAAAATAAGCCCTTGGCTTGATATACATGTAATACAAACAAAATAATCAAAAAGAGTCTTCTACTCTCATAACCATCCAAGCTATGTCCTTGGAGGTGGCATGCTACCTGCACCTGAAAATGATGTCCCATAAAGGGTGAGCCACAGCCTAGTAGAGATATGCTAAACACAATATGAGCAGTAACTAAGACAATAGCAATTGATAAATGTTGACTCGCATAAACCAATTCATAAACTATTTCCATTACATGACCCTAGTGTTCATGTTTCATTTTCCATTTCTTATCCAGTTCTCAATTCATTACTATGGCTCAGAACCTGGCCAAGTGATTTAAATGAGACAGTGACTCATATTAAGCATTTCCCATTTCACAATAGATAAGAATACGAGCTATATCAACACATCGATAGAATAGCATATAAACTATATCAACATCTCAACAGATAAGCATACAAGCTGTATCCTCACTTCAACAGATAAGCATATGAGCCATATCAACACTTCCATAGATAAGCATATGAGCTACATCATCACATTAACTGATAAGCATATGAGCTGTATCAACGGAGTCCATCCCCTATCTTCTCCCAACCACATCCGGTTTAAAGGTCCATCCCCTATCTTCCCCTAAACCGTGGAGTACATCCCCTATCTCCTCCCACACAACACATCGTATATACACATAGGTCATATACAATCAATCAATACAAAAATTCAATATATTCTATCAACCGTCATACTCTATGACATATTCAATTGATTGGTTTTTGTTTACCTAATCATCATGCATTGTCTACAACAATCAAGACTACCCTCCACCGGTAGCCCAAAGTAATTATTTCTAAACAGATAATATATCCATGTTTCCAAAAGTGAGCGATTAATAAATCCAACTTCACAAATCCATCTCATAATGAGCCAATTTCATTACATTCAACTCAATTCCATATTTTCCCAACAAACGTCATTAATTACACTAATGACCCAAATATACCCCAAACATGGCATAATTTCCCTTATTCTCAATATTGACTCCAAGAGTCCAAATATTACCAACAACATCAACATACTCATTTTGGAACCCAAATACATATTTATGGTCCAAAATAAACAAAACCCTCTTTTCAAAATTATACATTTGAAAACCTAGTTTACATAACCCAAAACCATTTATACAAAAACTCAATATCTAGGTCAAAACCCATAAGAGTGAGTAGGAATCCCTACCTCAAATTCGGAGCTACAAAGGAGAGAAGAGACCAAAACCAAAGTGCTCCAAACTCCAAACTTTTCGGATCAAAACGAAGCCCTTGACGATCAACACAACTTTTACAAAGGCTGAAGGAAAGGAAAGCACTCTAACTAGATCAAACCCTAGAGAGAAGGGAGTTTCTAGAGAGAAAGGCTCTCAAAAACACTTTTAGGAAAGTGAGAGAGAGAGAGAGAGGAAGTGTAGAAAATGATTCAAAAATGCCCAGCTGCCCTCTGTTATACGACATTCCCGCTCGAGCGGAAAACACAATGCTCGAGCATCAAGAACAAAAAACTAGGTATGCTCGAGCGCAAGAAGGCCCGCTTGAGCGCCAAGACACAAGAATAAAGTACATCCGCTCGAGCGCGAAAACCAGTCCGCTCGAGCATAGATTTCCCCCTCCCAGAACTTACACCAAAAATGTACTACCCGCTCGAGCGCCAACAAGCCCGCTCGAGCGCAGGAAATCTGCTCGAGCATAGAAATCACACTTGCAGAAGTTTTGCAGGGCACAAAAATACTGGGAGTGTGCAATCTCCGCTCAAGCGCTAGACGACCCGCTCGAGCGGAACGACCAAAAACCCGGCAACAAGATTTTAGACCAAGGCTCAACCCACCTGCTCGAAACATACCTAACACATCCTAAAACTCGAACATAAGGAATTAAATGATGACAACAAGGTATACAACCACCAACTCCATGGAACCAAAGTCCGAAATACAACAAATACAAAAAGGGAAAACCGGGGTCGCTATAGTAAATGTAGTCCAGGAAGATGAACTGAGCCAGGGACTGGATGATTTGGCTAAGCTTGAGGAGGATATCAATAGCCTGCAGTTCTTTCATGAACAGGACATGGGGGATGTACAGGTTAGTTGGTTTGATGCAAACAGAGCAACGGATAATACAAGGTGGCTTAGTGACGAGCCAGATGTTGATGAAGGATCTCAACCAAAGTAGGGACAATCAGAAACAGGAACATTTGCAATGGCCAGAACGGTCAACGACAAGGAGAAATTGCCAGAGAGCACCGATACTGAGAATTTTGCTCGAGAATTGGGCAGTTTGTGTACAGTTGATACAGAACAAGAGGCTGCGCTGAAGTGGTTCGAACAAGAGAGAATCGAGAATGATTAGAGGGCTAGAAAAGCCAAGGGTCCTACGGGGACAGAATGTGTTGTGAACACGGGAACAGTTACGGCGGAATCGGACAATTGTTTGTCAGTTGCCGAGGGAATATGGTGGGAAGACAATGATTTGCGTCTTGGCCATACTGATGAGGACTGGGGACATAATTTACCAGATAATACTTGGTATACCGAGGAGGTTGATCACATGACCTGGAGTGGGCGGTACTTTAAGCCCCCACATTTGGACCAACCAGAGGCATCAGGGAAAGACAAGGAAGCAGAAAAACAGAAAGAGAAATTGTTAGAGGAGGAAGCTGTACTGAAGCAGCTAAAGAAAATTCAAGCAGACATCTCCATCTGGGGATTGCTTATGGCCTCATGGGTGCATAGACAAGCTGTCCTATCAACAATGGACAGTTCTAAGCTTTCTATTGACACAACCCCCGAGCAGTTAGTGGGACTGGTGTTCCCGGGTGGCGCTTCACCGACTTTGACCTTCACAGACAAAGAATTACCGCACCACTCTACATCTCTGGGGAATGTAAAGAGAAGTGGATACCAGTTATCTTGGTTGATACGGGATCTATAATTAATGTGTGTTCGTCGCGAATGGCGTATGCTATCGAGTTGAAGCCCGCAAACTTCGCACCAATAGGCCAGGTGACTCGGGCTTATGACAACACAAGTCAGGAAGTGATGGGGAGAGTTCGGATTAGAACTCAGGTTGGCCCGGCACAACAGGACATCAAGTTCCATGTTCTGGATGCTCCGACTACCTTTAATTTACTTCTTGGGCAGCTGTGGCTGCACCAAGTGAAAGTTGTCTCTTCCACTCTGCATCAAATGTTGAAGTACCCCCATGGGAAGGGGTAGCTATTGTTTTTAGGAACTCTTCCACACATCCGCTGTTGGAGGTTACTACACCAATATTGGAAATTGTGCACGGCGATGAGGATGTCTTTCTATCCGGGTTCACCTTGACCGAGGCCCAGGTGGTGCAAGATATTTTGGCTGTTGATGAGGGACTGTATGTCAGTGCGCAATCCGTTTGCCTCATAAATAAGCTTCGACATGTACCCGGAATGGGATTGGGAAAGAGCGGCCGGAAGAGCATTACTGTATTAGCTGAAGTACCACACAACCCTTATACCTTTGGTCTAGGTTACACGCTTACCAAGGAGGATTGGATAAGAAAAGGGAAAGGAAATGGTCGGAAGGGCCAAGGCTAAGCAAGCCGGAAATCACTACGAGCTAGTGCATAGACCTATTCAAGGAACCTTGAATGGACGCTTTGTTCGGGAGGGGGAGGATTTCTCGTTTTGCGGCTTTCCGGAGCCATGGCTGAATTCTGAGAAGCGGCGTTTGCCCGGCTTCGAGATCTTTTTTGACCTACAATTGCCAGGGGATGAAGTTGCAGAAGAGCAGACTGACTTACCATCTGAGGCTGAACAATGCAAAGAGGATGAGTTCGATAGCACAGAATTCGAGTTAGGAGCAGCGCTGGCTTGTCTCCTATCAAATCCTCAGATCACACCGGAGTGCTTGGGGGATGACTTCTCTGTTTCCATGATTGGAGATCAATCGGCTGTGGGCCCATCTTCTGACATTCTGGATGCATCTATCGCATCCTCCTTCGTTTGGCAGTATGAGGAAGGCTTTTTGTCCAGCAATTCTGAGTCAAGTAGTGAACCAAAATCTGATTCCACAGAGTCTGTGGAGTCGAAATCAGATTCTAGTTCTTCTGAGTCAGAGTCCGGTATTCCTGGGTTGATAACCCGGATGCCGTTGTTTTGTCCAGGACATCCTTTTCATTTTCTTTTGAGTCGGTTGTAACCGAAGAATCAAACGAACTGGAAGTTTTTAATGAAAATGGTACCACTGCTACTTTTGAGTACTTTTTTGTGCCACTTGTTTATTGCATTAATCAGGACTTTCAAAACTTTGATGAAAATGACGAGGAAGAAATTCCTCCGGTTTTGAAACATTTGATTGATCAAGAGGAGGAGAGGTTTGTAAAACCTTTGGTTGATGAAATCACTTCAATTAATGTTGGTACTGAGAAGGATCTGCGTCTGGTTCAGATCGGGTCCAACGTTGTCTTCGGAGGAACGCGAACCCTTAGTCGCTTTATTAAAAGATTTCAAAGATGTTTTCGCGTGGTCTTATGAAGACATGCCTGGAATCGATCCTGAGATTGTACAGCACTAGATCCCTCTTTATCTTGAGGCCCGACCCGTCAAGCAGAAGCTCCAGAGAATCTGGCCGGATTGGGCTCTGAAAATCAAGGAATAGGTCACCAAGCAGATTGATGCAAGGTTCCTGCTAGTATCTGAGTATCCTACTTGGTTGGCCAACATAGTTCCGGTGCCAAAGAAAGATGGCACAATTCGGGTATGCGTGGATTTCAGAGATTTGAACAAAGCTAGTCCGAAGGACGACTTTCCTCTGCCGTATATCGATGAATTAGTGGACTTCACCGCAGGGCATGCGCTGCTTTCATTTATGGATGGGTTTTCTGGGTATAACCAGATCTTGATGGCACCCAAGGATAGGGAGAAGACTGCCTTCACCACCCCGTGGGGAACCTACTGCTACAGGGTAATGCCGTTTGGTCTGAAAAATGCAGGGGATACTTATCAACAGGCTACAACCACGATCTTGCATGATATGATCCACAACGAGGTTGAGGTATATGTAGACGACATGATTGTCAAGTCCAAGGAGAGCGAGGGCCACTACACTGCCTTGAACAAATTTTTCCAATGGATCAAGGAGTATTGGTTGCGACTGAATCCTCAGAAATGTACTTTTGGTGTCACAGCAGGGAAAATGCTAGGGTTCTTGATTACACAAAGGGCATCAAGGTCAATCCTTCCAAAATCAAGGCCATCTTAGAAATGCCAGCACCAAGGACTGAAAAAGAGGTGCAAGGATTTCTAGGAAAAGTGCAATTCATAAGACGGTTTGTTGCAAAATTAACCTTGACTTGTGAACCACTGTTTGGTCTCTTGAAGAAAGGAAAGAAATTCCAATGGGATGACCGATGCCAAGTTGCTTTCGAGCAGATCAAGCAGTATCTACAGAACCCATCCGTGTTGTCACCGCCAGAGTTAGAGAAGCCATTGATTTTGTATCTATCAGTGACCGACACGACAATGGGTTGCATGCTTGCGTAGGAATCTAAGGATAAAGTGGCGAAGGCTATCTATTACCTGAGCAAGAAGATGCTAGAATATAAGACCCGTTACACTTCGGTTAAGAAGGCTTGTTTGGCCTTGGTATGGGCTATCGGGAAGTTGAGGCACTACCTGTTAGCTCACTCCGTAATTCTGGTTTCAAGATTAGATCCCATCAAATATCTCTTCGAGAAACCAGCACTTACGGGTAGGTTAGCCCGTTAGTTGCTTCTTCTCTCCGAATTTGATTTGAAGTATACGACTCGCAAGTCTGTGAAAGGGAGAGCGGTAGCGGAGTTCCTAGTTGATTACCCAGTAGATGGAGATGAAGCAGTAGAGTATCTGTTCCCGAATGAGGCCATTCTGCAGGTTGAAGAAGAGATTTGGACTATGTACTTTGACGAAGCATCTAATCAGTACGGGTATGGGATAGCAGTGTTGTTGATAGCACCCGACAATTCCCACATACCCTTAGCTTTCAAACTCTGGTTCAAAGTATCAAACAACGAACTAGAGTATGAGGCATGTATTGCTGGTTTGGAAGCCGCCCTGGAACTAGGGGCAAAATGGTTGGACGTCATTGGGGACTTGAACCTGGTTGTGTCTCAGGTGAAAGGAGACTGGAAGGTTAAGGAAGAAAGGATGAAAATCTATCACCAAACCCTGGACGTTCTAATTCCTAGGTTTGAGAAGCTAACCTTCACGCATCTGTTAAGAGAGAGCAACAGGTTCGCTGACACTTTATCAACTCTATCTTCCATGATAGACATCCCTTTATGAGTCCGGATGCGTCCGATCATCATTAAACAGAGGTATGTGCCGGCCTACGAGCTGATTGCCGCCATAGATGAAGCACAAGATCAAAACCCTTGGTATCATGACATCTAGAACTTCTTGGAAAATGAGGCTTATCCACCAGAGGCAAATGCCAAAGATAAAAGGGCAATACAAAGAATGGCTGCTCAGTTTATCGTTTGCAAGGGTAAATTGTACAAACGAGGCCATCTGGGATTGCATAAACTGTGTATTGATGCTAAAGAATCGAAGCGCCTGATGGAGGCCATCCACAGAGGAGAGTGCGGAGCGCACATGAGCAGGGTAATGCTAGCTCGGAAAATTCTCAGACAGGGTTACTACTGGTCAACCATGGAGGAGGATTGTATTAGTTTTGTTCGGCGAAGCCACAAGTGTCAGATCCATGCAAATCTCATGAACATCCCGTCGAAGCTATACAACATGACTTCACCATGACCATTTTCAGTCTAGGGGATTGATGTTATTGGGCCAGTTACTCCGAAGGGGTCGAACGGGCATGAGTATATCTTGGTAGCGATAGACTACTTTACAAAGTGGGTCGAGGCCCAATCTTATGCGGTGCTAAAAGCGTCACACGTAGCCAAGTTCATCAGGAACAACATCATCTGTCGTTATGGGGTCCCGGATGAGATTATTTCGGATAATGGTTCCCACTTCAAGAAGGAGGTGGTCGACTTGTTGGAGAAGTACAACGTGACTTTTCATAAGTCATCCACATATTGGCTGCAAACCAATGGAGCAGTTGAGGCCGCCAACAAGAACATCAAGCACATTCTACAGAAGATGGTGGAGACCTACCGAGACTGGCCAGATAAACTGCCATTTGCTCTTTGGGGTTACAGAACGTCAATTCGGACTTCTACTGGGGCAACTCCGTATTCCTTAGTTTATGGGACGGAGGCTGTTCTTCCGATTGAAGTTAAGGTTCCATCGCTGCGGGTTATGGCTGAGTGCTAGATAGCAGAAGCAGATTGGCAACAGAGTAGGTTCAAAGAACTTATGCTGTTCGATGAGAGGATGCTGAAAGCACTGTATCACGTCCAAGGTTATCAACGCAGGATTGCCAGCGCTTTCAACAAGAAAGTTAAGTCCAGGAATCTAAAAGAAGGGGATTTGGTTCTCAGGGACAACCGAGCTCCCATCCACGACCCTAGGGGCAAGTTCAGACCTAATTGGATTGGTCCTTACATCATCAAATCAATTTGGTCGGGTGGAGCTGTCATTCTTATGGACCTAGATGGCCTTGAATTCTCCCAGCCAATCAACATGGATAAGTTGAAGAAATACTACCCTTGAAAGGCTCGCTAGGCCGAAAACCCGAAAGGGCGACCTAGGTGTAGACCGCCCAAATTCTCTCTGCGCGCCCCCCTTTCGGAGAGGGCGCGGATTAGGTTCTTAACTACTATAGTTCGGACTCCTGTCACGGTTCTGAATCTAATCTCACAAAGTGCAATGTGAGACTGATAAACACCAAAGAGTCCAAATTTGGCAATTGGTTTTGGAAAATCAATTTTGAATGAAAAAACGCCAAACATGGACTGCTTTGCCGGATTTCAGAGTTGCCACCTAAATATTTTGTTTTTGGGAAATTTAGGAAACCCTGACTCGTGCCTAAGGCTATGTGTTCGTCATCACCAAAGTTGCCTCGGCTCAGGAACTTAGGTACGAGAGGAGAAGGTCCTGAAATGAGCACCCCCGCTCGCCCAATCAAAGGATCGGCCTCTACTAAGCATGGTACGTTGTTTTAAAAACACATGTGTTCTTGTTGCGGTTATTTAGCTAACTTACTACGTGATGCGCACAGCGTACAAGTATAGACTAAATCGCTTGAATTGGAACAAAACAATTCAATGTTTGTTTTCGAAAATGGTTTTAATTTGCCACCCTCAAGTGGGCTTAGAAATGCGAATTTGCCACCAAACAAGGTGGGCTTAAAACATGGTGATTTGCTACTCCAAGTGGGCTTAAAACTCACATTTTGATGAATTGTTCCAATTCAAGTAATGAAGCCTTCATCCACAGGCATTCATGTAGTTATAGCAATTAAGCAGATAGCCTCATGGCAAGCGTGCTATCATGGAAACACTCACACCTATGCAAGAATGCTAAAGCGTAAAATTTACATTGTACTCCAAGCCAAAACAGAGAACTAGTTAGAATCATGCATGATCCTAGCTATGTTTAAAATGCCTAATGTAGCACATGCAAAAATGCAACTAAATAGGCTTGGCTATCTAAGATGGCATATGAATGCGACTTGATAACATGTATTCAAATAAGTATTAAACTATGATGCAGTTTGAATGATGCGCCGAGCCCAGTGCATGCAAGACAAATGAATGGATGCAAACATGCAAGCATAAGGATGCTAATCAAAACATGCCCTAAAACTAACCATCAAAAGCTGATAAGTAAAAGGGAGAAAGGCGTGGGGTTGGAAGGCATGAACACACAAACGCACGCTTATTACAACAATACACCCTCGTGAAGGAGGGTCCAAATAAGCTAAGCTAGTCTAAGCTAAGCTAACTAATTAATCTAATTAAGCTAATTAGACTAATTATTACAAACCAATCAAATAACTAGCAAACCAATTACTAATTATTACAATACTTTAATTAATTAACAAATTAACTAAATTACAAATTGAGATGCTAGCTAACAAATGAAGTATCAAACTATGCTGCTTCAGCTCTGTTTCAAGAAGTTGAACATGCATGCTCGCATTCGGTTTCTCGCCCCGAAAAGCTCTCCGATTTGCTCTCTTGAGGCTCTGTCTGCAGGGTGTCTCCAAGAACTAACTGTTGAACCTTACCAAAACAAAGCTGGGGAGTGCACCAGTGGCCTGCCGGCCATGAGAAGCTGCTGCTGGCCACCTGTTGGCCAACAATGCAAGGGTGCCGGCCATCAATGTGGCACTTCCGGCCACTGGTGTGTTGTGACACCATTCTGCAACAGAGCACAAAATAGAGGAAATGAAGGGTCGCCCTAGGAACATGTATGTACTGTGCCACTCCATATCACCTCAAAACATCAAGGGAGAGTCACCATTGGATCCAAAACCACCAATCAAGCATACAATGCATGATGGTCAAAAATCCAACTTGCACACATTTCAATAAATGCAATGCAAACACGACTCTAAATCCACTACCTCATCATGGATGATCAAAGGCAATGGAGGCAAAAGGGATTGGCTCACTTTCATCACTTCAAGTATGAAGTGAACCAATCCACATTGTGTTCAACATAACGTCCGGTTGAACATTATGCAATGCAAACAATATGCTATGCAAACAACATGCTAATCTTGACATGTTAAGGTGGCATGCACAAGACTCTAAATCATGTAAGCAAAGCATGCAAGACATGTTCAAAAACCATAATCATCAAAACTAGTGAAGGGCATTACACTACAGGTATGCAATACAAAGCTCAAATGACCAAATCAGCTATGGACAGACCTAAAACATGCCAAATCAGTGGCCTAAGCATGCTGAAATCTAGGCACAAAAAGCAAGAAGTGCATGCTCATTTGGTAGCTCACAAACAAGGCATAAGACACAACTCTCAAACACATTGAAGGAGTGGAAAATGTGAGAGTGTGGCAGTGACATATGCTCTGAAATCATATGCCAAATGATGACATACCATGCAAACAACACAAGTACAGCATGCTAGGGTCCTTAGAACTCAAAGCTAGCCAAGGGCTTTACACAAGAGGCATACAATACATAGCCTAAACAATCAAACCAACTCTAGACAGAGCTTAATCATGCTAACTCAGAGGCTACAACATGCTGAAATTGAAGCTCAAATGGCAAGAAATGCATACTCATGTATTGGCCCATAAACAAGGCATAAAGGCACAACTCTCAAAGCCATTGAAAGAGTGATTTATGTGAGAGTGTGACCATGCTATATACACTAAAATCATGTGAAAAATGAGGTTAAGGCATGCAATGATCACACTCAAAGCATGTTAGGGACCTCAAACATAAAGCTAGTGAAGCCCAACTATACTATAGCTATACAAGCTAAGCATATATGAGCAAGACGACTTAAAACAGACCTCAAGCATGTTAAATCAGTGGCAAAAATGTTCTGGAGCAAAGCTAACACATGCTAGAATGATGAACTAAAGCATGAAGCATGTTAAGCTATCAAGTAGGATTACACTACAAGTGTATAAAGTATGCAAGAGGTGACCAAAACAGCTAAAAACAAAGTCATAGTAGGTCCAAAAGGTCATAAAAACATGCTCAAACTAAGCCTCAAGAAGGGAGAAACACATGCTCATTTAGTAGGCCAACAACACATGCTAACAAGACAAAAGGAGAGGGAACCACCCCCCCCCCAAATTCTGGACCTCAAAACCACCTTTCCACCACTGAAATTCCTCTGGAATTCAGTGGTTAAAAGGCCAAAACAAGATGGTTTGAAAGGCTTTAAAATGGAGCACAAAGCAAAGCAAAATAAGCCACAGGGGGGGAGACCACCCCTAACTCAAACAAGGCCTCAAACAACCATCCCAAACACTTAAAAACAAAGGTTTTTGTAGTTGAGAGCAAGGCCTAAAAGAGCATGCAAGGATGACCAAACAAGCAATTAAAATAAAACCTTAAAGAGGATATAGTCCTCACCCTTGAAGCACAGCAATAACAGCAAGTTCTTAAGCCCAAAACCAACTTTTGATCCCCAAATATGACCTCCAAGAACCTTAGCTCAATGATGGTAATGTTTGATCAAGAGCCCCTTTGCAAATGCACCAAGAATTCCCACTTTCAAACCCTTTTAAGCACAAATATATATATATATATATAGAGAAAGAGAGTAGATTTTTTGCTCGCCAAAAATCTGAACCCCTTTGAAGGGGGAGGCACCTCCCATTTTATAGAGGAGACAAGCAAAAAGTTTGCTCCATCCCTCCATACACGTGTATGGAAGATAAGTTTCAGTGAGCCACAGCTGGCTCAAAATATCTAAAATATATCTGTTGAAATAAAGGTGGCCGGCCGGCCATCAGAGGTGGCCGGCCGACCATCAGTGGTGGCCGGCAGTGCCTCATTGGTGGCTGGCAGGGCCTATTGATGGCCAACAGGGCAAAGCCCATGGCTGGTAACCCTCTCTGATGGCCGGCAGGCCATCAAGGACATCACAAAGAAAGGACCAACACATGGTCCAAAAATGAGACAGAATGGAAATAGGGTTTGAAAGGATCAAACCTGGAGTATTCCATCGCGAAAGTCGAACACTCGACGAGCAATCAAACTTGTTGCTGGATGTACCCTGCAAGTACATCCAAGTCTTGAGGACGGTCAAAAATGGGGTGTCTATACTAGGCAAAAGTTAGAGCACATAAAATTTGAGATAAGAAAAACTGAGCTCGCAAGGTTTAAAACCCAGAAAGGGCGACCTTGGCAAAAGTTAGAGCATAAAAGAAGAGTGTTAATACACGAGTGAACCTGAACAGAACTACGTAAGGCTTGATTCCCATCTTTGGGATATGTAGGCAACTTCATTCTGAAGTCCATCCATAAACACTTCCAAATCAACTGTGTCCATGCGTTTGTCTTGGTCATCTTTGTCTTTTCTGTATCCGAGAGTTCGATTGTGACCTCTAGTTCAATGCTATTCAAACAAGGGACAACTTTCCAGTTATCGGACTCAGGGTTGTACATCTCAAGGATAGATTTCGGGTGTGTCCAGCTGTGATCTATATCGAAAATGATTTTGAAAAGTTTTAATAAAAGTTGATTTTGTTCAAATTAATATTTTACAACTTAGACCATTTTTAGACCAAGCGGAAAATTTTCAGTGCCCACAGCCTTCAATTTCATTAATTTCAAATATAGAGTTCTCCGACTCTCGATACAAATTGAAGTTGCTCTTTATTACATTCAAAAAGAAAACTTGAAAGTACAGATTAAAGCAATAAACTTGGGGCATAGTTGAGTCAGGTGTTCCTGCGCCCCCTCCTAGAGTTTATGGAAGCTTCTGATGCTAAAGTAGGCCCAATCTGCACCTCATCTTCGAGCCAAGCTATGCATTCACCAAAAAGGGCGCAACTGAAATTATGAGCGAGAGCCAAAATTTCTCTCGTTCTCCATGCCGTGGAATATTGAGCTAGCTGTGAGCCTCGGATCGGAAATGAAGCTAAGTACTCTACCCTCTCTTCCGGGCAAATCTGATCATGCCCAAACTGGCGCCTGGACCGAAAGGGAAAATAGAAGACACAGTGTGTCAAGCCAATCAACTGAATGCCAGGCTGCCGGGACATGCTATAGCTCATCTCAGGCAGATCAAACCTAGGGCAACGCCAAGCAATGTCAACAACAGACCTGTTGCACATCCAGTGGCACCACCATCTCTCATTCGGGAATTTGACTAGCTGTGAATGGAAGAAATAGCCGCGCGCTAAATATGTTGGGCAAGAGTCCACTACTTTTAACCTATCCATCAGCCATACATGGGGAGGGATGAAAAAATAAGAGAGATTAAAGAATAGACAGGTGTACGTGGAGAGAAAAAGAAAGAAAGGGTTTTGTGAGAAAAACAGAGCTTGGGGGCCGAGTGATGTGAGAAACACATGTAATAAGGGTGGGAAACATTACCTGTAAGAGTAGTGGACTCCCTGCAAACCTAGTCGCCTCCCGACGATAGGAAGCATCCAAGCCCATCGACGTCTCGGCTAGTGTCAAGCCAATGCAGCTCTTGCCCTCTTTTAAGCCCTAGGAAACTTCAATTAGGCGAATGCTAGACCCTCCAAAGCTTGGGGCAAGCAAAAAATGAGCTAACATACATAAGCAAAGTGCATGCTACCGAAAGCTTTGCCAAAGACGGTCGCCGCGATCACCAGCGTCAGAAAACTGATGAATCAAGTTGGGAATATCCAACTCCCCATTGCAGACCAAACATTGGGCATCGTGCAATGTGAGCCCACACATCCTTCCCAAAGCTTGGACGTGGCCAAAACGAGACTGAGGCAAGATCTCCTCATCACGCCGAGATTCCATCAAAGCCTGGAATTCTTCGATTGTGGGACACATTTCTTGTCCCCCAAAGCTAAAAACGTGTGTAACCGGATTCCAACATCTAGCTGCGGCATGGAGGAATGGAAAACACAGCAGAGTACAACTTAGCGGGAATAGTGCATTTATCCCAAAACCTCAGAAATTTAGTTTTTCCGTGCCATCTAAAGTTGCAATCCAAATGGAGAGTTTTTCGATGAAGAATGGCTCCATTTGGAGCAAAAACAAAGCTGGAATGAAGAAACCACAAAGTTGGAGCTTTTGTAGAAGATAAAACACTGAATGGAGGACAGGTGGCAGCAATCTGGAGGTTCTCAAAATTGCTGGCCGACCAGCCACCTTTACTGGCCGACAATGATCATAAGTGTAACACTTTTTAAACAAAAGATGTTTTCATTCCAATCATGGTTTCTTTTTACAAAAGAGCATAAGTTTTAAAGAAAATAAAACTACCTAAGGCTGTACAATGTGCTAATACTACTAGCAAAAAGAGAAACAAAGCAAAGGCATCTGGATCGATGCCACCCATCTCAGGATCGAGAGGCCCTCTTCATTCTCTGCCTCGGTTGAGCAGACTCTGAGCTATTACCATCGGCGCTGCTATCTAAATCTGAGCCGGAGCCTGAACCAGAGCTACCTCCACTGCTATCCTCGGAGCCCTCCTCAGCATCGTCGCCATCCTCAAAACCCGAGCCAGTGCCGTCGCCTCTATCCTCAAATGACTCTAACTAGGGACTCACTGGCTTCTCGTCCTCACTAGTCTCATCATTGTCATCGTGTATGACAGGCTCCCGACACCTCCCTCGGCTGTGTGTTGGAATCTCTCTCCTTGCTGCTGGAAAAGGCTCTGATGATCCTGGCTGTAAGGGTGTGACCTGAAAAGGTAGTTTGAATATATCAATCATAGTATGAGTATCGGATACAAGTATGGTGTGCAAAGTGAGTACATGCGGAAATCAGATACAGTATGTGAATGCAATGTGTCAGATGTGATCTATACATGCGGTGTATCAGTGCAATGTGGGAAATGTTTAGTTGAGATGTCAGTTTCAATAAATCAGTAGAAATATGATAACCAAAATGCAACAAAACTGAAAAATTACCTGAATGCCATGACAGTTCAGCATCATCTCTCTCCTCAAGATCATGCCCTCAAATGAGGCCATCACCTCGAGTAGCCCCTCGACATACTCTATTGAGGGCTGCAAATGCAAGTTGAAATGATCACTGAATGAATGAATGTCTAAGTATCTGAGTGATAACTGAAAGCTGTAATGCATACTGGTGGTGAGTCAAGTGTCCTAACATATCGGTGATCAGGCAACGAGGGCCCGATCGAAATCTGATAAGGCACTCTAGAGTACCGCCAACCTGTCAGCTCAGTCGGAAGATCCGGCCATCCAACACTCTACCTGGTAAGAGGCATCTCTCTAGCCCCACTCATCAGTGCCTAGGCCCTGCTCGTCGAAGGAGCATCTGCTATCTGGGCCCTGCTCGTCGAAGGGACATCTGCTGCCCGAGCCCTGCTCGACAAAGCAATATCAGTTGTCCTCCTCACGGGAGCACGAATACCTGTCAGAGGAGGCATGAGGTATGTCTGGAGGTATGTCGTATAGTCCCCCTTCCCGATGAAGATATCTGCATCTGCACCCCGCATAAGGTCGGTGATCTCCTGAGGGGGAGACTCTCTGTGGCACGCATGGAAGGCGGAGGTAGTAAGGGAACCGACTGTAGTGACAGGCCTAGAGTTTGTCTCATGAAGCGCTCGCCTAAGAACCAGGCTCGACCTACCGGCCCCTCGAACAGGATCCGATACCGGGAAGCACCCCAAGCGCCGACAAAATGAAATCAAGCAAACCCTGGCATCGACACCCAGGGCTGCCATGTGACCTGCAGATAGCAAAGTGTATAGATTGATCAGTTGCCATTAGATATGTAAAATGAATTGAAGCTGAAAGCAGAAAAACTGTGAGTTTTGAATTACCTCTACCGTCCTCACGGTGTCAAAATACTAGCGAAGGTATGGGAGGGTCTCCCGGGCCCTCGGCTGGCACCAACCATCATATCAATGCGAGTAGGATACCTTAAGCGGCGTCTCGACCTTCGGCTCGAGAGCAAATGTTGGGAAATAGGCGTATACCTACAACTGTGAAAAGCAAAACAGCGATAGTGAGAATACAGAATACAGAAAATGCAAAAAGCAAAGTGTGGCACAGTATATAGAAAGTACAAGTGCAGAGCAGAGATCGGACTATGTATGTGCAGTGGCAATGTACAGTGTGCAACGTACAGAAAGTGTAAAGCAGAAAGCATGGTAAAAACTGTAAAGCTGAAAAGTAAAGCATACCTCCCAAGCTCTCCAATAGCCGCCCACTCTGTTCCCGCTCCTGCGAGAGGTCGAGCTCATGTAATAGTAAAAGGTAGCGAGGCTAGCGCCGCCCCAATCATAGTAAGGAACATCGGATAGGTCTACTAAGGCACTCAGAAGATATAGCCCGACTGTGTTCGCCCTGTCGATGAACAAGGTAGTGCCGAAGAGGAACATCAAGAAACCTCGGGCATACTGCTCTGTAGCCTCAATCGTCGCGAGCTCAGTCCCTTTAAAGTGGTCTGAGAACCAGGTATATCTGACCATGCCTAATCGACAGATGGGCGAGTGTGCTCCCAGCAGATAGGTCCAAGCAACCTCTCATTCACCAATATTAGAGTCATATGGAATCGGTCGGCCCCCCACCTCAAGGCCTATCAACATGGCGAAGTCGTACGAGGTCATCGTTATGTCCCCGATGGTAGAGAAGTGGAAGGAGTTGGTGGTATCCCACCATCTCTCTGCCAGTGCGCCTAAGAGGGTCCTACTCACCATGAGACGCGAGAGCCCTGTGACGACCCTGAATTTTTCCCTCCGCTCGAGCGGAGGAGTTTACGCTCGAGCGGACTTTTGGGGTTCTAAGCAATTTTGCAGACGGCCTGAGATTCTGAGGGTTGTGAATCTCCGCTCGAGCGGGGTGAGTTGACGCTCGAGCGGACTGCCTTATTAGCCTGTGCACGCTCGAACGTGGAAGGAGGCGCTCGAACGTGAAAAGCAAGATTGTCCTTGATATTGTAGTAGTGTATTTGGAACCTTCTTATTTTATTTTGGAGTATTGATTGAGGTCGTAGTATGATGATGAAGTAAGATTGGACCAAAAACTTTAATTCGAACAATTCGTTTACGTTCAGTAGTCACTCTTTTGCCCTTTTCTTCTTCCACACTTTGAATTTGGATGTGAGGTTAGAACCATTGGAAAGCTTATTTCCGGAGCTTTAATTTGGACACAAGAACGACCTAAAACGGAGTCCGGATGAGAGAGTTGCGCATGGTTGAAGTTTTGGAATCTGTGCTGGGAGCAGGTATGCTCGAGCGGGAATAAGAACGCTCGATCGGGTTTTGCGAATACAGCAATGTAAAAACGGGATTTTGAGATATTTTTCCACATTTTCTTTTCCCCTCTTCTTTCCTCTCATTCTAAGTCCGAAACCCTAGCCCCAAACCCTTGAATTCCTTTACTTTGATCACGATCCACCATGGTTTTTGGCGTCAAGGATGGAGAACAAGGGAGGATCAATGCTTTTACCCGATTGGAACTTGAATTTGTGAAGGCTTCTTCTCAAGCTCACTCCTTTGCTTGATTATTGAGGTAGGGGTTCTAATTCTTTTCAATACTTACATCCATGGATAGATTTGAGGTATTTTCATTGTATAAATGTACAAATTTTCATTTTGAGCATATGGAGGAAATTATGAGATTTGGGAATTTCGGGTTTGAAGCATGGTAGGTTCAATTGATGAGTTAAGGTGGTGAGATATGACCCATAGATGTATAATCAAGGAGAAAATTGGGATGTAAGGTAATGGTATGAGAAGTTTGAATTTTTTTTATAGAAACTTTATTTTCCTTGGAAACCCTAGGTTAAGTTGTGGTGATAAATAATGAGTTTGCCCAAATTGAAAATAGAATCATGGAATTGGTGGGTTGAATTATGCATGTACAAGTTTAATTGGATTTCTGAGATGTTTCGAAATAATGTTAAAAATTCACGAATGGACTTTGTTATGAGTATTGTGAATCATGTGAAAATGAGAAAGGAAATTAAGGGAAATGATTTAGAGAATTAATGTGTGACTTCATATATGTGTAGGACACGCTTCGGGAGGAATAAAGGCTCCACCAACACACTGTGAGTAATAGTACTATAAATGTACATCAATTACCATTAATAATTATTATTATTGACATTCTGTTGTTCCATGGAAATTATGTTAACATGTTTGTATTTGAGAATTGGTGTGAACATTGAAGGATTCGGCATCCATTGGTATGACTCTGAAACTATTCTGTATTCCGCCTACGATTAATGGTTATCGGTAATGTACTATAATCTATAAATTACCCATGATTCTGCATAAGAACTGCGTACAAGCTATGAAACCATGAGAATGGTTAACAGAAAAAGTTTGTGAAGTAATCCCGGTTACCAGGAACTTGATATTTGAAATGGGAACATAATACCTTGAAAGTTCTATCGAAGACTCCTATCATCTGTTTGGTTCAACATATGTCTTGTGACGTAGATATCTGTCTAAAGATGATTAACAGAATTGGATAATACTATAGTACTGTGTTTTATTTACTGTTAAAAGACATTATTAACGTTCTGTTAACCGTAGATTAACCTGAATGATTCATGGCGAACAAATGGAACAATGATGCTCATGTATTCCGAACTATTCAGTTTTATCAAGGATGGTTTAAGACTGTTATGAGGTAATTATTTTGTCCCTACAAACAGCATTGTGATGGCACATGTGCAATTTGTGAGATACGTTATATGTATTGCTAATGATTACCATTAGTATTCTGTTACACGTAAACTAACTACGATAACTCATGTAAAGGATTGGAATAATCTATGTGCCTCTGTATGACTATAAGACCAGTCTGTTCTGATGATATCTGTGGTTATTTCGTTATGATGTTCGTTTCGTTTATATTATGACACGATGAGACTTATTGATTTCTGGTATGGAGCAAAGTGCTGTACGGAACTAAGTGCTACACTTTGGTGGGAGCCACCTCTAGAATCCGTACGAGCCACCTCTTGAGTCCATACATATGTTATTTTAGGGCCGCTAGGCCGTTCTGATATTTCTGGGCCATTAGGCCGTTCTGATATTTCTGGGCCGTTAGGCCGTTCTGATATTTCTGGGCCATTAGGCCGTTCTGATATTTCTGGGCCGTTAGGTCGTTTTGATATTTCTGGACCGTTAGGCCGTTCTGTTATTTCTGGGCCGCTAGGCCGTTTTGTTATTTCTAGGCCGCTAGGCCGTTCTGATATTTCTAGGCCGATGGCCATTCTGATATTTCTGGACCCATGGTCGTTCTGCATCTGTAGGCCTATGGTTGTTCTGTATATGTTGGGCTTAAAGCCATTCTATTACGGAAATTGGACCCATGGTTGTTTTGGAAATAATTACGGAATGTAGTTAACCATATGTACTCTATTGATAAATGCACGGATACGTATTATAATTCATGTTGAGCATTGAATTGTTATGTACTATTATTCACTGAGTTTGGCTCACTTTATTTTATGTCTGTCTTTGTAGGCACTCAACTTGGAGGTCAGTCTTAGCCTGTGGCTTCCGTTACCCAGTTGTCAATTCTTGAGTATCTAAGCCCTTAGAAGATGACCGCTCATGTCATGGAGTTTTGCTAAGTTTTTAATTTGTACCCTAAATGTCTGTTAAGCTTGATGTATATGTATATGTATTTAGCTATCTCCAGATGCACGTCACTGTATATTTATCTGCATTATGTTCTGTCTGTGATCCTGGTATAGTAGTGGTAGCTCAATGGATATTATTTTACACTATTATATGATATTAAATGCTTCCGTTCAGGCCCCATAGGTTATATTTATCAGGTTTTATGTCCATTTTTAAGGTGGTCATGCCCAAACTTTTAGGGGCGGGTTTGGGGTGTGACAAGCCCCATACAGAATATGTCAAATCTCGTCTTGTCAATAATCTGTCGGACGCCGTTAGGGAGGTCTATATACCACTCCCTCGCTGTGGTCGACCCATATCCGCGGGTGAAACGAGAGTCCACCTGTGTTTAGAATGAGCAGAAATCCAATGTGTGAGATGTGTTCAGAATGAGCAAAAATCCAGTGTGTGAGATGTGTTTAGGATGAGCAGAAATCTAATGTGTAAATGTGTTCAGAATGAGCGGATGAAATCTGATCTGAGTCTGAGCTATCTGAAATGTAAAGTACATTGTAGAAAATGTAAGAATACAATGTATACCTCGGGCGCGTCGTGGGACAGGTGAGACTCCAGCTCCCGTAGTAGAAGATCTGTAGGTGCGCGCCGTGAAAATCCAGTAAAGTGGCGGACTATACTAGGCGGTAGTACATGTGCCTCAGGACAGTACCTCTCTAGGTCAAAGGGCTGGACTCTGGGTGGCAACGGAATGTACTCGGGCTCCTCCTCCATCCTCGAAGAACCCCCGTCGTGTGGAGCGTTGTCTGCCATCTGGACAAAAGGTGAAAAGGTAGGCAAAAATGAGCCAAATGGGCGAAAAGTGCCAAAAGTCAACTCTCAGAAAGAGAAAAAGGCAAAGAAAGTCAAAGCCCGGGAAAATGCGCCAAACTCAAGATAAACTTGAGGGAAACAAACCTCAAATGGTGAAAATGGAGAAAAAAGCTCCGAAAACAATTTTTGATCGGTTCAAAACGAAGGAAATCGAAAGCTTTAATGAATCAACTTTGCGAGGGGCTTTGGAAAACTCGTGAAAAGTATAGATCTAAGAGGGAAAAGTGTTTAGGGGTGAAGAACAAGAGGTTTCGGCACTGTGTGTGTAGGGAAATGTGTTTTGGGATGATTTTTTAAAGATCCACATGCAAAAAGACTAAACTAGCCCGAATCTACCTTAACTAGCCGACCAGCCACTTAGGTTGCTGATAGCAATGGTAGGTGGCCGACATGCCTCCAAGGTGGCCGGCAAGTGCCCAATGTTCTCCCTGTGTGTTTTCAGGCTGTTTTGAGTTCTTGGTTCTTGAGAAAGTGCAAGAAAAGTCCATTTTTCAACTCAAAGTTTCTCTGCGGAAGTTCCAATTCATGTATTCGATGAGTGACTCATCGTTAGCCAGCATGAACGAGGTGTATCCTTTTGAAACACATTGTAGCTCCTTTGAGAGGTAAATCAGAGGTTGCAACTGAATTGGTCTTGTTAAGGCGCGCGTTTCTTTATTCGGTATTTTCCATTGAGCATGCTCTTGATGTACATGGAATAATGCGTTGTTATCGTTGTGCACAGAATATGTATGCTGCATTGCATTGCATTATCTATGTTCTCATGTTTGCATAGAATATGCATGTCGTGTTTCATTGCATTGTGCATGCCTTTACATTCGCATAGAAGTGTCCATGCTTGTTGCATTCGGTGTTGCATAGAACATGCTCTATTTCTTGTATGATGTACATAAAGCATGTTCCTCTAAGCATTGTGTCATAATCATTTGTCTTGCATAGAATATACATTCTTATTGCATTGTACTTGTCAAAGTTTCTTCCTTGTGCAGGCACAATATTGTATGTACGATTCATTCAGAGGAACTCCAGGCAAGATCATTCCTGTCCATTGAACTCCTTGTTTGGTTAGAAACATCCGGGTACGCTCGGTGTTTATACCTCATTTGTTGGTTAGAAACATTCGGGTACACCCGGTGTTTACACCACTCCTTGCTTTGGTTAGAAACATTCGGGTACGCCCGGTGTTTACACCAACACCTCCTCTGGTTAGAAGCGTTTGGGTCATGTGCCTGACGTTTATACCTTGCTTTGGTTAGAAACATTCGGGTACGCCCGGTGTTTACATCGACACCTCCTCTGGTTAGAAGCGTTTGGGTTATGTGCCTGACATTTATACCTTGAGTTGGTTAGAAATATTCGGGTACGCCCGATGTTTACACCGATACCTCCTCTGGTTAGAAGCATTTAGATCATGTACCTGACGTTTATACCTTAAGTTGGTTAGAAATATTCGGGTATGCCCGGTGTTTACACCGACTCCCTGTTGGTTAGAGACATTGGGTTGTTATAGACACCTCATTTTTTACCGCCCTTAAGACTTGGGTGCCACTGATTGTTTCCTTGGTGATGAAAGTTGTGCAGTGCAAATGTTTGATTTCTTTGGCAAGGAGAGTGTCAAATCCCAAACCTCACACCCTTTTTTTGGACCAAAGCCTTTTGACTAAAATGTTTTTTTAGACCTTAAAACCCTCTCTTTCAAAATATTTTTGAAAAAAGATTTTACGATGTCCCGAGGCTCGCATTTCATTAAATGTTGCGCTTTTTGATAAACTGAGCAAGGACAAAGTGGAAATGAATGGGAGAGAGGTAAAATATTTGAAAAAATCTTCAAAAACATCTTGTTTAGAGGTTTGGAGTTGAAGAAAATTAGAGGAGAGGGAAGAAACCAAGTTGGGGAAGAAGATGGGCATGAATCGTTAAGAGAGAGTTGAGCAGCCTTCACCAAATTAGGCCTATCCTTTTGTACACTTGGACTTAAGTTGTGAGGCCACCACCGTTGGAAAGGGGACTTCTGGGGCTTCATTTTACACTCAAGAATCTCCTAAAGCCGAGTCCGGGTGGGGGAGATATGGCTGGTTGAAGTTAGGCATCAATCAGATTGAGCTGGAAATGAGCAGTCTTCACTAAAAGAGGGATATCTCTTAGAACACTTGTAATTTTGATGTGAGGCTTCCACCATTGGAAAGCTTACTTTCGGGGCTTCAATTTAGACACAAGAATAACCTGCAAAGGAGTCCAGATGAAAGAGTTATGCCCATTTGAAGTTGGACCTAGAGAGCAGATTTTTCTGTCGGCCACTGGTGAAGAGTGCCGGCCATGGATGATGCATTGCCGGCCATTGATGATCAGTGCCGGCCACCAATGATCCCCTGCCGGCCATTAGTGTCAAAAATTAGATTTTTTGTAGATTTTTAGCTCCAGCTGTTTCCCCACTGCTCCAGCTATCCATTGGTTGATATTTTTGGCCAAAGCTCATGTTTTTTTATATATAGAGGCCATTCTCTATGGTTTTGAAGGTTAGAAGCATTTAAGGAAGGAAGTTTGGGAGCCTCTCTCTCTAAAATCCCTCTCTCTCTACAAAATTTTCAGAGCAAAATGTATGCCTCTCTCTCCAGAATCCTCCATCTCTTCCTATTTTGTGCTTGAAAGTGAGAATTCTCTACACATTTGCACTAAGACCCTTAGCCAAACACCTTCATCTTGGACCTGAGGTTCTTGGAGGTCTTGTTTGAGCTCTCAAAGCTGGTTTTAGCTCAGAAAAGTGGCTATTTGTGTGCTTTGCTTCAAAGGTATAAAACTTACCCCATTTAAGCTTAGCTTGCACACTTGTTTTGCCACCTTTGCAAATTGTTTTTGGCTTGGTTTTGAACTGAAAAAAAAAACTCTATTTTTTAGTCCTAAAGATGGTGGTTTATGCCCCTTTTGAGTTTGGGGGTGATCCACCATTCTTATCTCTTTTGCTTGTTAAGTTTTTGTGCCATCTTTCAAAGCTTTCTAATCAAATTTTTTGGGCCTTTTTACCACTGAAACTTAGAGGTTTTTCAGTGACAAAAACCATGTTTTGAGGTAAAAATATATGAGAGGGTGGCCTCCCCTCCTTCTATCTTGTTTGCATGTGTTGATGGCCTAACAGGCGAGCATGTTTTTCTACCCTTTTGAGACTCCATGTCAGCATGTTTTTGCTAATGTTTTAGTATGTTTTAACTCTATTTTGGTTGGTCTTGGTCATATGACTCATGCTTTGTATGGTTGTAGTGTAAATGGCCTTTACTAGCTTTGTGCTTTGAGGCTTCTAGTATGCTTTTCTTGGGTTGTTTGCATGTTTTAGCATCATTTAGCATGTGATTTTAGTGCTTATAACTCTATCACACTCTCACATATTTCACTCTTTCATCACTTTGAGAGTTGTGCCTTATGCCTTGTTTATGAGCCAATACATGAGCATGTTTTTCTTGCTTTTTATGCTACCATCTCAGCTCATTTTAGCCTCTGTTTTGGCATGTTTGAGGTCTGTCCGGAGCTGGTTTGACCATTTGTGCTTGATATTGCATGGTTCTAGTGTAAAGCTCTTCACTAGTTTTAATGCTTAAGTCTCTTAACATGTTGTACATGAGTTGTTTGTATGTTAGAGTCTTGTGTTTCATGCCATTTCAACACAAATTCTGCCACCTCCCTCATTTCTTCGTTTTTCTATTTGTTTTGAGGGATAGTTAGTCTTAAAGTTGTGTTTAAGCTTGGGATTGAGGCTTGTGCTTAAATGGCTTTAACCCTTTTTTGAGGGTTCCTCCTAGTCAAAGGCATGGTCTCTCTCATGTCTTTTAAGTCATCTTTTGATTGACCTTCCTCTCGTTAGAGGACTTTTACATTGGACAAATCAATTAAAGAATGGTTTGGTAACCTAAAATGTGTAAACAAGAATTGAATTAAGTAAAACATGCAAATATAAGCATGTTGTATTTGCATTGCATTGTGTTCAATCGGACGTTATATTGAACAAAAAGTGAATTGGTCCATTTCATACTCAAAGTGATGAAAGTGAGCCAATCCCCTTTGTCTCCATTGCCTTTGATCATCCATGATAAGGTAGTGGTCCTAGAGTCTTATTTGTCTTGCATTTATTGAATGAGTACAAGTTGAATCTTTGGCCATCATGCATTGTGAATGCTTGATTGATGGTTTTGGATCCAATAGTGCCTCTCCCTTGATGTTTTAAGATGATAAGGAGGGGCATAGTACACACATACTCTTGGGAGACCCTCCATTTTCCTCTAGTTTGAGTTCTGTTGCAGAATGGTGATTCAGCACACCAGTGGCCGGCAGTGCTTCATCCTTGGCCGGCAGATGGCCGACAGCAGCTTCTCATGGTCGGCAGGCCACTGGTGAATTCCTCAGCATGGAATTGGTAAGGTAGAGTAGAAAGTTCTTGGGTAACCCTGTAAACAGAGCCTCTCAAGAGCAAACCAGAAAGTGTTTCAAAGCGGCAACCGAGCGCATGCATCTTCTAATTCCCAAGGCAGAGCTGAGGCAACCTAATTTAAATATCATGCATGTTTAGTTGGTTTTGTAATTTAATTAGTGTGCTAATTAGTTAAGTGTTGTAATAATTAGTAAGTAATTTACTAGTTATTTGTTTTGTAGTGTAATAGTTAGATTAGTTTGATTAGCTTAGCTTATTCATTCGGACCCTCCTTCGCGCGGGTGCAATGTTGTAAGAAGCGTGCATGTGTGTGTGCATATCTTCCAATCCCACGGTTTTCTCCCTTTTATTTAACCGCTTTCGATGGTTAGTTTAGGGCACGTTTTCAATTAGCATACCTTATGCTTGTATGTTTGCATTCATTCATTTGTCTTGCATGCACCGGGCTCGGCGCATCATTCAAACTGCATTGTATTTCAATACTTATTTGAATACGTGTTTCAAAGCATGTTATCAAGTTACATTCATATGCCATCTTAGATAGCCGAGCCTATTTAATTGCGTTATTGCATGTGTTGTATTAGGCATCTAGTATAGTTAGGATCATGCATATTTCTAACTATATTTCGTTTTGGCTCGGAGTACACTATGAGTTTTACGCTTTAGCATACTTGCATGAGTGTGAGTGTTGCCATGATAGCATGCTTGCCATGAGGCTATTTGCTTAAGTGCTAAACTGCATAAATGCTTATGGATGAAGGCTTTGTTGGTTGAATTGGAACAATTCAACGAATGTGAGTTTTAAGCCCACTTTGCGAAGTGGCAAATCATGTTTTAAGCCCATTATGTTTGGTGGCAAATTCGCGTTTTAGCCCACTTGCGAGTGGCACTTTCAAACCATTTTCCAAAAACAAACATGAGTTGATTTGTTTCAATTCTTGTAATTTAGTCTATACTTGTATGTGTGCGTCACATAGAAAGTTAGCTAATAACCGGATAAGAACACATGAGGTTTATAAAATAACATATCATGCTTAGTAGATGCCGATCTTTAATCGGGCGAGCGAGGGTGCTCATTTTAGGACCTTCCTCTCTCGTACCCAAGTTCCCTAGCCGAGGCAACTTTGGTGATGACGGACACGTGGCTTTTGGCACGAGTCAGGGTTTCCTAAATTTCTCAAAAACAAAATATTTAGGTGCGCGATTCTGTAATCTGGCAAAGCAGTCCAATTTTGGCATTATTTGATTCAAAATCTGATTTTCCAAAATAACTTGCTGGATTGGACTCTTTGGTGTTTATCAGTCTCACATTGCACATTGTGAGATTAGATTCAGAAGTGTGAAGTCTGGCGTAATAGGACAAATTGTGCCTTCTCCAAAAGTAGCGAAAAGGTGAATCTCTGATTGTCGTCGGTGTTTATACCACCCCTTTGGTTAGAAGCGTTTGGGACGTGTATCCGACGCTTATACCACCCTGTTGGTTAGAGACATTGGGTTGTGTACCCGATGTTTACACCGTTCTTTGGTTAGAAGCGTTTGGACTATGTGCCTGACGTTTATACCTCCCTTGTTGGTCAGAAGCGTTTGGACTGTGTTTCGACGCTTATACCACTTTGTTTTAGTTAGAAATATTGGAACGTGTTTTGATGTTTATACCGCCCTCCGGTGTTTGCACCGCTCCCTTTTCCCTCTCGCGTGTGTCACGTTAGAATGCTTTAGTTAAATGCATCTGGACAGATTCCGATGCTTATATCGCCCTTTGTTTTGATTGCATAATATTTGGATGTGTTTCAATTGTTATTATGTGTTCTCTGTGGCTCGGAACCTTAGGATGTGTCCTTAGATTCGCGCCACTTCTTTCCTCGCGTGTGCCGTGCGTTGAAATCTTGTTTGTCGCGTCGGGTGTGCCCGACGGTTGATGTTCTTTGCCTTTCCTGCACGAGGCGCATTAAGATTGCATAATTTTCTTACATCCTTTCTACATGAAATGTGGTTTGGTTCTTGTTTACTTACTTACGTACGAGTTTGCTGTAGCATTTATTTGTATAGCATTTGCATTCAGATGTTTCATTACAGCTTTCATTGTATGATCATAAGTTATGTTCTGCATCGTGCATATCATTTGCATTTTGCCCCAGCCTGCGGGCACATCTATATTGTTATCTTGCTTGTTTGTTTGAGTCTTCGGACTTGTCAAAAATGGGTCGTCTCTAGGCTTTGACATTCACTCCCATCATTTCATGACTTCCGAGTTCTATCAAAGAGGGGCAACTGTAAACACCCCATTTTTGACCGATCTCAAGACTTGGACGTCATCGTTTGTGCACTCAATGATTGTCTTTGTTTGTGCTCGTTTTGAGTGCCCGAAGTTCTCGACGGAACGCCTTGTCTCTAGGCCTCTAAACTCTCTTTGTTTTGTACTTGTTTTTGGACCAAACGTTGGTGCCCCTTTCCTGGAGGGACGAAAGGCCTTGTCGGCCACCTAAGGGAGGTGATAGGTGGCTAGTCGGCCACCTAGAGTGGCCGACGGCCATTTTTCTTCTTTTTTAGATATTTTATGTGCCAGCTGTGCCAGCTGTTGATCACTGAATGCATCCTCCATACACGCGTATGGAGGGATGGAAGCAAGCCTTTGGCTTGTATTCCTATATAAGGGGAGGTTTCTCTCATATTTTGAGGGTTACCAATTTTGTGAGCAAATTTTCTCTCTCTCTCTCTCTCTAATTTTTTTTCTCTCTCTCTCTCTCTCTCACTATTTTATTCTTGAAAGTGAGTTTTCTCTACACATTTCAATTCTTTATATATAAAATCCAAACCAACAAGGTTAGAGACTTATATTTTGTGCCTATAAATACATCTATAATGATGTGATAAAAATAATAAATCTCATATAAAAAACGAATACTTATTAAATTATACTATTATGATAATTGGGAAAATTTTTGCTTGGTTAGAGTTCTTCAAAAATACTTTTCAAAAAATTTTACTTTCTTATTTTCCGTGTTTTTTTGTTTTTACTAATTTTTTTTTAACATTTTAAGTATTTTTTTTTAATTTTTAGACATACCTAACATAAATATACCTAAAAAGTAATTGTGAAAAAAAAACATTTTAAAAATTTACTAAATACCAAAAATAAAAAAAAATAAAAAAAACGAGAATTTAGTACATTTTTTAAATATTTTTATGTATTTATTAATTTTTTTAAATATTTATTTATAATTTTTTTGCTTTTTAGATATATCTATATAAGGTGTATCTAAAAAAAAAAAAAAATTAAAATTTTAAAAATAATCATTAAAAAAAAAAACACAAAAACTAGATGTCGTTTGGTAACACTTACGTTTTCAGTTTATATTTATAAAAATTTTAAAAACTCAAATAAAAACTTGTTTGGTAAATTTTTGATTTATAAATCAGTGGTCTTAGTTTATAAATTTGGCCAAAAAATGTAAACTTAAAAAATGTGCTTCCATTTTGAGTTTTTAGCTTTTTTTTTTTACCACCCAACACTAGCCACCACCCGCCGCCATTTTCGACCACCATCTTCCGCCACCACCACCCACCCTCCACCCTCCACCACTACCTGCTACCACCACTCAACACCCACTTGCCGCCGCCACCCGCCACCACTTTCCTACTACCCACTCGTCGCCACCACCCACCCTTCGCCACCACCACCATCACCCACCACCCACCTGCCATCCATCCGCTACCATCTACCACCCACGACTACCATCTACCGTCTGCCACTACCACCACCCGCCACCACCACTCGCCACCTACCTGCCACCACCAGCCACCTACCATTACCAGCCACCTGTCATCCACCCGCCACCACCACCTACCACCCACCACCATCGCCACCACCGCCACCATCACCCATCACTCACCTGCCACTCACCACTCACCACCCACTCGCTACCACCCACCACCCGCCACCGTCACCCACCCACCCACCACCCGCTAGGGATGGCAATTTGAAACCGGCCCGACGGGGATCCCCAATCCCGACCCCGATTTAAGCGGGTTTTCCTAAAATACCCATCGGGATGGTATATTAAAACTAAATCTGAACATATTCGGGTAGGCGAGGATCAATTCTCCAACCGGCCCACGGCCAACCACTATTCCCCATCGTGCACCGAGTAATATAATATATATATTTTATATTATTTGTTTAGGGTTACTAACTTACTATATATATTATAATATATATATGTATTATATTATTGGTTTATCACTCACATCACACAACACTCTCAGCCTTTCTCCCTCTCTCTCTCTCTCTCTCTCTCGTGTGTAGATTGAAGATCAATGGCAGATAGATAGGTGTCTACAGATCAGATTCAGACCGTCCTCCTCCTCCTCCGACTCCGACGGCCACTCCCCTTCGTCGCTGCCTCCTCTTCTCTTCCGCGATCTCGTCTTCTGCTTCGAACATGCTCAGCCGCCGGAGTTCCACCGCAAGATCCAGATCCAGATGTCGTCACTCCCTCATCCGTCGCAGCACCTCCGACATCACTCCCTCCTCCGTCGCTCCCTCCTCCGTCGCAAATCCAGATCCAGATCAAAATATTTTCATGTATATGTATATTTATTTATTTATTTCAAGTTGTTTATTTATTTATATATATATATATGTGTGTTTGTGTTTCAGATTTTTTTTTTAAAGTTTTTAATGTTTAAGTTGATGATTGTTGATGATCATGAAGAAACAGATTTTAAAAAAAATTTTGTTGTGTTTCTGTGTTGAATAAAATTAAAAAAAAATAAAAAACAAAAACAAAAACAGGTCGGGGATTTTTCGGGGTCGGGGAAACCCGATCCCCGTTAGAGAGCGGGGGCGGGGGGGTTGATGGTGTCCCCGTCGAGATCGAGGCGAGGCAGGGATTTTCGTCTTCGGGATCGGGGCGGGAGGTGGTCCCGCCCGCCCGCCTGCCATTCCTACCACCCGCCATCACCCGCCATTCGTCACCACTCACTACACGCCACCACCACCACCCACTCGCTACCACCTACCACCGTCACCCATCCACCCACCATCACCACCCGCCATCTACCCGCCACCACCACCCACCCACTCCCACCACCACCACCACCACCACCCACTGTCGTCCGCCATCCACCCACCACCACCACCGCCATCCGCCACCGCTACCACACCGCCATCGCCACCACACTACCACCACCGCCATCCACTCACCCGCCACCACCATCTGCCACCACCACCCGCCACCACCACCACCACTACCACCACCACTTTCCATTTCTCACTTTTTTTTATATGTTAAATTTTTTAAAAACATTTTATCAATTAACAAACGCATTTGTAGTTTATATTTTTTTAAAAATAAATAAAAAATAAACAAAAAATAATTTATAAAATTTTTATAAATATAAACTAAAAACGTAAACGTTACCCACCAGAAAAAATCTCAATTTTCAAAAAATTATTCCAAACAAACGTAAGATTCTCAACCCAAACTCTCCATTCTTATTTCAATTAACCTGTTTAATTAACCTGCTTTTTTTTTAATTGGATCAACATACCTCGTAAATAAAAAGCAACCCTAAACGGTTCCATCGTGTACCTACTCTCTCTGTATCTGTCTCACAGAACCCTCCTCTCTCTCCCCCATCTTCTCTTCGCAACGGTGATCTCCCTCCACCGACGACGATATTCGATTACCTCCTCTCTCCTCTTACCGATCTCCTCCGCCTCTTCAAGCAAGCTGAGAAATATGACGGTATGCTCGATACTTCTTCCTATATCTACATGTTATGCGTATGGATTATGTGTTTATTTTTGTATTTCTGTAATAAAATGGTTTTTTTTTTTTTTTTTTTTTTTTTGGGTTTAATCGAAAAAGAATGAACTTAGGATTTACTTTTCCCCAAATCTTCTACATAGGTTGAGAAATCTGTCAAAACTTATTTATATTAATTTACTGCTGAACATTTTATGATAAACACAATTTTACCTGGAGACAGATGAATTTTAGGTCAAAATATCCCCATAAGCTACACAAAAGCGACATTCCGCCCTGAAGACACCTTTTTTGGGGCATTTATCTTCCATCTGAAACAAACAGAACGCGAATTAAGCTAATGCGTTGTAAGGAAAAAAATTGTAACCAGTAATGAAATTAGTATATCTAACTCATAGTTTAAATGTTAAATTTTGAGATTTTACTATTTCCTTACTTTTGCTTGCTAGCTTCAGGACACCTAATCACATGGAATGGAGCCTTCTAGAAGGAAAAGTAGTTTATTATTATTGTTATATATATAGGGCATGGCTGTCATCTCAATTTGAGTGAGCGTTTGGTCCTAGTAAGTCCATTCTAGAACTGATTTTGGTAATCTGGACAGTTCACTTATTTGAACTCGTTGAGCAGAATATTTATCAAAAAAATAAAGATGCTTAGATATCGGTAACTTTTAATCATATTTGTTTTGCAAAGTGGATGACAAATATAAATTTAATAATAACCATCCATTTTTTATATTACAAATTTGATTCAAAAGTATAGATACTGATATCTGATCATCTTGCCTTTTTTTCATGAATATTCTATTCAACAACTCCTAAAAAGTGAACGGTTTGGATCATCGAAATGGGATTTGTGGTGGGCTCTTTGAACCCCTCAAGTTCTCTCATGTTGAGATGTGAAGATGAGAGAAACCTAATCCATATATATATTTACTTACATTTTGTTGGAACTAATGCTGGTGATATCTTGTTAAACATTAACAGGAAGGGGATGATGATGCTCGTTTTTATGAATGGGATGACCAGTTGGAAAGTATGGTTTGTTTGGACGATGATGAGAGTCTTATCTCATTCATGACAAGCCCACCTTTTACAGATGGCACAGCTGTATATAACATAAACAATTTTCTAAATAATATATGTATGGATAGTTCTGTGAAATGTGCCACTGCATTGCTTGAAGGGAGGTTGGGCATAGATCCAAAAACTGTACTTGATGGTTACAGCCTGTTGCATCGTGCCATTTTTTTTGGAACTTATGAATTAGTTAAATTATTTCTTCAGTATGGAGCTCGTACAGATATCACTTGGGATTATCACGTTTACAAAGCGTACAAGGGGTTGCTCCCGCTTGAACTAGCACTTGTTATAATGAGGTACAGAACAAAATATTAAAATAAAGTGGCTAAAGATTTACATAGTGCTTATTCTTTCTGATTTTGGCACTGTTTTTTTAATTTACTGTATTGATTGTGCAGAACTTCTCTATAGGCACTCTTCGCTCCAGAACAATCGGCTTTTAACTTAATAGTAACACTTTGTGATCCAGACAGAGTATGTCTTTTTGCAAAAGAATTATTACTTGTTAGACCTCATGCTACATATGTTTGGTTTTGAATTTGAACTTAATGAACGAGCTAATATAATTTTCTTCTTCAATTACTTTCTACAGGGTGTGGAGTTGGCTATTGCCAAGTCGCTTGCATGGTTCTCCAAGGACATTGAAGAGTTAGCTTACCATTATGCCATGGAAGGAAAGCTCATTGAGTTGGCTGTGTTGCTGATTGTGGCTCGAGAAGACGTCTTGGTTCCCATCACTTTTCATGGAAAAGATGGTGGTGGTTTAAATGGAAGTACGACAATCCATGAATGCCTTAAAAATCAATTTGTCTCTCTAATTAATGAGGAGATCAGCTTTATGGGAGAAGTTAAACATGGGAAATTTTCTCAGTTTCACAAGAAGAGGAAGGTTATTAGGTTGGCTATGCTATTGATTGAAGTTTTTGAGAGGGCTGGTAATAGTATTGAGGAATACCTGGAGCTGCAACAACTTGATGTGTGTATTAATACATGTCCCATCTTCTTTTGTTTTGATGCTTCTTGCTTTCGGAATTAATTTTTATTTTTTATATTTATTTTCAGAATACACCTTGTATGTGAAAATAACTAGCTTCCCTGCGTCATGTGTTGTTAATTTGGTGATTGAAGGATTAAATAGGATCTAGTTATACACACTTTGAACCTTTTCTCTATGTGAAACCATGCCAAACTATATCCTAGAAGTATGTTGAAGGCCAAAATTGAAATATCTATTGCTATTCTCTTATAATAAACATAGTTTAATATATACTGGTCGGACTAGTTGGACTCAATGTTTCCACTATTTTACGTTTAATATATATTGGTCGGACTATTTTAATCAAAAAGGTTCTCAACTACTCTCTTATTCTAAACATTTTGAGCTTTCTAGGTCTATTTTTTGAACGAGAAAATAAAAGACCATGGTGGGTGGGATTTGGATTGGACCCACATCTTGTGGTGGAGCCAAATGCCTTCACAATTAGAACACATCATCACTCCCTTGTAACATTTTATAGTATAATATGGCCTCAAAATAATTATATTTATTTTTTTCTTGTATTTATGAATTGTTTAAGTTGATTTTTTTTATAGTTGTGCTGAATATTATGATTCCCGATTTTTGCAACCAATAGGATTTCAATTCACGATTCTTGATTTCATAACTAGTATCTTGTTCTCCAAGATTGTGTTTGGATTTTGGATTTGTGGGTGAGTTTATAGTAGGAAAATAAAATGAAATGTAAACAACAATAGGAAAAAATTAATAAAGTAGAAGCTATTTTTTTTTCCTTCTCTCTTTGCAATCCCTTCCCAAATCCAATATCCAAACACTAAATAACGAGATGGAGGTCCCAGCTTCTCCAGCCACTCTTCCATTAGTATCTGCTTGTAAAGATCTCAGTTTCTCTAGTGGGATATCTCATCTTCCTCATTGAGATATAAGTTTATGATTATATGTTGTTTAAGTAACAAAATTGTACTCCCATGTGCAGTAATGCATATCAGCACATTATTACATAAAGTAATCATTTGGTTCTCCTTATAGGTGCAGAGAAAACAAGTGGAGAAAGATATTGCTCTGAGGCTTGTGGAAGCTGGCTTTAACTTGAAGGCTGGAGACTTAGATTTTAGCAGTAGAGACTGGTTTGGGAACCTAATACTTTAACATTTGTTTTCTTTTTTGGATTGTGTTTCTTCTCTTTATGCACATTATTGATCTATGACTTTTGTGGTTCAGTATAGGTATGTAAACTATTATGTCATTAAATGGCTAGGTCACACTTGAGATTACTGTTTTTTTTTACAGGTTCATTTCCTATGATTCCCCTACCAAGTGCATAGAGACTCGATTAGGTGATTTATTGAGTTCTAATTGAAACTTTCTTTTGCTTCATAATTAACTATAAAGAAATGAAAATGGTATGTGAGTTTGTGACATGTTTTGTTACAGAAGTTAAGTTGTCTCAGTCATGGAGTCCTCGCTTGCCCATGCTGCAGCAAACAAATGTGTTTTCCCCCCAACAGGTTAGAAAATATTTGTTACGTTTTTACTGTTATTTTTATTGTTTCGTGTTGCTGGGTGTTTTGTTACTTGGATGATTTGTGCCATAACAAACAGCTTTTTTCGCCTTCTATTTTTCCTTGTAAGGCCTATAGTTGGAAGATAGAGAAAGAGAAGCATGAAGTAACAAAATAAGTTAATGACCTACAATGTAGGACGAGATGAGGTTAACTGCTCCTACTAGAAGTGAACCCAAGCCTAATAAATCGCAATTGGAAAATAGGCTTTGGGTGGGTGACTTTGGTTTTTGATGGGTGGTAAATTATGGGGATTTAAGGGTTCCAAAAATTGCAACAAAATGTAGTAATTTGAGATTAAAGACGCAAAATGTTGGGGTTGTTCTTACACCCTTCATTTATTTATCCTAAATTTTCTTTTTTTGATAAGTAAGCAATTTTGTAAACCGAGGCCCCCGTGGGAACGCTTCCTGTGTATGAAAAGATGCCACTGCCAAAAGGCACTTTAGATGCCCTTGCATATCCAAAGGCTCTACAAATTCTATAATTGGTCTAGACCTATGGTGTACATTTTCTTGGATATGTAGTGGGTGTGGGTGTGGGTGTCTGGGTTTTGGTCTTGAAAAGCTTCTAGGGTTAGTGTTGTAAGAGGTAGAAGAAAGATTTGTGTTTGTAAAAAGGAAGAGATTGGAATTGAATTGATTTCTATAACTTGCAGATTGCATCATTTCTGAAATAGCGCAATTAAGGGGACTGGATAACATTGATTTATGGATTTTAAGGTTAAATTAGTGGCTGATAGGTAGGGGAATAGGTTGGGGATGGTTTGTACTTGATCAGCTAGGGTTTAGCAGCTGAAAAGGGCACTTTTGAGGGAGGTGAAAAGTAACACGCAAAGATGAAGAGATAGGAGAAGGAAAGAGGCACTTCACCCTCAAAACGGTTATGAAAATTTATGTAAATTTATATAAACTCCAATTTAGTTTCTCACAAGAAGTGTTCAATTAAAAGTGTGATACACATATTCCAAACCCTAATCCAAGTGTGAAGTGTCCAAAACGGATATTTGATATATTTTTAAGAATCCATGTAACATTGGCCAATAGAAAGATTACACTCCTCCCAAGTCCCAAATATACAAAATACTAGAAATAAGGTACATCAATATAACAAGCAAAGATGCAGAATATTCGGTACTATCAAATTGTCTTATGTTTTCTATCCTGCTAACTAAATAAGTCACATCAGGCCAAGCTGGATAATAATCCAATTATTTCTCTTCCCCACCCTTTTCCCTCTTCAACAATAAGTCATTGGAGTTGCTAGGAACACCCAAGCCACACTAAACCAAGAGAGGGCCAAAATTTAAAGCTCCTAAGCCACCAAACAATAGCTGAGTATTGCTTGCACATGTAATCAATTCACACATAATTTATTAGATAAGTTTTCATTTACTGGAGAGAAGAGATTGGAATTTGAGAGATCTAAACAACATTTTATTAGATAAGTGAGATCTGAATTACGTTGGAACTTGGAATTCAGCATTTAGACAATTGAAATGTCAAAAGATAAATGTAAATTTCCAACTACTCAATTAATGCCACATAAATAACAAATCTGGGATGCAGAGACAAGGTGACGAGGATGCAATTTGTTAATCCAGTCCAATAGAAAGTCGTGTATAGCAGCGTTTCGGTCAGTTCAGTTTCCGCCCGTTTTTTAGTTTTAAAACCATTGATGAATTGTGAAATTGAAATTTATGTAAATTTGTAAACCGCAACTGACCGAAAGTTGGTTGTGGTCGTCTCTTTTTCCAATCAGATCAGATGGGTTAGATGATTTGGTTGGATGATTTGGTTGTTCGAACAGCCCTAGCGGGAGGTTATCAACAACGTTTGACCCATATCTGGCTTGTAATTTTAGGCATATGAGAGGAAGAACCACCTTTGGACTAGTCCAAAATAGGCCTTATTTGGTCCGGAAAAATGATTCCACCAGGCCAAAAGCCTTTGAGTCTTAACTTAGGCCTAATCAGCCCACCTCTTATTGTACAAAATAATTGGTCTTCTTGGAGTGACAAATCATGGGCATTAACTCCTAAAGTCCCCTAGCCAAGCCCCTTCCCGTTCACAATGGGGTTTGGTCCAGGTGATTCAGTTTATGCATATGTGAGGAAGAATCACCTTTGGACTGGCCCCAAATAGGTTTCATTTGGTCCAGAAAAATGATTCCACCAGGTCCAGGTACTGGACCAGGCCCAAAGCCTTTGGGGCTTAACTTAGGCCTAATCAGGCCATCTCTTATTCCACAAAATAATTGGTCTTCTTGGAGTGACACAAATCATGGGCATCAACTCCTAAAGCCCCTTAGCCGTGCCCTTCCCAGTTCACCATGGTGTTTTCCCCTGCAAATCCAGCCCAATCTGCTTGGCCCATTAAAAATATGCTTCTATTCTGTAGAAATTATCCAACCATCCATCTTCTCATGAAGTCCATTATAGAGGAAACATGACGCTGGCACCACCTCGAAGACTCTAGGAACACCTTTGCCACATCTTTCCATCCCTTCACTTACCAGAAACATAAGATCTTCCCAGTGCCTACCCTTCCATTGTGCAGCTTGAATAATCAACCCATTGCATCACCTTCTGAGTTGTGACCTATGAAGCACGGACACGGACACGCGACACGACACGGACACGACACGGACACGCAAAAACGTAAATTTTCAAAAAATAGGGGACACGACACGCCGGGGACACGTTCAATATATATAATTAATTTTATTTATTATATGTCATAAAATTATTTAAAAAAATCAAATAAAGGTAATAATATATACAAAATAACACTATTAAAATTATAAAAAATAAACATTTAATATAAAATTATCCAATGTACCAACAACTATTACAAAATTCATAAATATCAACCTAGCCATTGTTTCAGAATTAATAATTGGTCCCTATAATAAAATTAATAAACATACATTATTAAAATTATATCCTCAAATAATAGAAAAGAAAAAATAAAATCAAAATATAAAAAAAATAAAAGAAATCAAAATGAAATAAAACAAATTCAGAATTAAAGAAAAAGAAAAAAACAAAATCAAAATAAAAGAAAATGAAATAAAAGAAATAAAACAAATAAAGAAAAAAAAACGAAATAAAAGAAAAAAAAGAAATAAAGTCAGAGAAGAGAAGTATATCGAAGAGAACAAAACAACTCAGAGGCTGAGACAGAGAGAGAGAGAGAGAGAGAGAGAGAGCTATCGAAGAGAGAGAGAGAGCGATCGAAGAAGATCAGAGAAGAATCGTACCTTAACGAAGCAGAAAATGGACTGATGATCGCAGCTCGCAGATTCGACAAAGAAGATCGCAGACCGACGCCAGACGACCGACGAGGAGCAACGATCGACGAGAGAAGACGAACGACGAAGTCAGGTCCTTTCTCTTTCTCTCTTTCTCACCCTTTCTGTGCTGTTTATCTTCAATCGTACCTTAACGAAGTAGATTAGGGCAAATTTGATCTGTTTTTGCTTAATTTCAAATCGACCCCCAAAAAATTTGGTAAATTGTGAAATTGCCCCCGCGCGTGTCCCAAACGTGTCTACAACGTGTCCAAAACGTGTCCTGATGTAAAAAAATAAAAAAAAAATGGGACACTCTCCCTCGCGTGTCGGACACGTGTCCACCGCGTGTCCGTCGCGTGTCCGTGTCCGACACGTGTCTGACACTGGTACGGAGCCCTCGGAGAGGTGTCCGTGCTTCATAGGTTGTGACATAGTTCGCAGTGATTTCATAGTTATCACTTTATAAGAGCTTGAATTTGTTTCTGAAAGGAGCTGTGTATGAAAGCTGTGGTTCTTTTTTCACATATAACAAGGAGCAAAATGTTTTAATGAATTTCATTTTCCATTTATTATTGTGTATCAGATAAATATACATATATGTACATATTATAATATGTATACCTTGTTCACCTCTTATTCATGCAGAAAGAAATACTTGGTGATGGTCATTGGTCATCAGTCTCGACTTCCGGTTTCCACAGCATCCATGGTTTATCCTCTGTGGCGAAGTCAATTAATAAAATTCAAGTCTCAAAATCTGTCCCTAGATCTCAGTATTCTACAGATTTGGATATTCAAGTGAAGAATAGAACAAAGGCAATAGAAGATAATGTGCTCAAATGTTTGTCGAGGGTGAAGTTTGTGTATATTGCAATGTTGATCAAGAGGGGAATAAGAATTGCTTGAATCTTGTTGGGACTGTCTTTGGAGGTATGAATGACTGCTTCTGATTGTTCTTGTTTTTTGCACTTAAATTATGGCATTTACTTTTAGCTAAAATTCCCAATAAGTGCTACTTTTCCCATTTTCTGCTGAGTTCTATTACTAGAGGAATCAGCCCTCTCTACATAGAAATAGGACTTGATGGAAATTTGTAGGAAAAAGGACTTATTGAGTCTTTTTTCAGTTTCCTGATTTATAGTTTCTCTTTTTTTGTTTTAAATTTTGTGGAGCTGTATATATATATATATGTATGTATTTGAATTGAAAGTTCCAATTGTCCCCAAGTGTGATCAACTTGAAACCAAATTATATACAAACACTATCACTTATTTAATTTGACTCTTTCTCGACCTTATTGCCCTGCACTAGAGGGGGAATTCCAAGGCACCATAGCCCCAATTTGTTTGGGTACACAACTCATAATTTGAAGTTTGTTTCCAACAAATTAATGCCAGCTTCTAACCACATTTGGTATTATGCATCATTTGGTGGTCTTAATGATTATGTGGAGATGCTATCTCAATTTAATGTTTTCCTTCCTATTCTAGATCTTTCATCCGGATTTTGAAGAGTCGGAACTGTTAATAATTTAGTTGTGTTGGCTTTGTACTAAAATGTTGTTGGGCAGAGCTGGTTAGATTTGGCAATCAATGATCAACTTTTAAATGATACAGTTGCTTTGCTGGGAGGAGTTTCATCTTGGTAGAATCTGGAAGACTACATGCTCAAATGTGAAGGCTTATGTATGTATTTAAATCTGGAAGACTACCTGCTCAGACGTGAGGGCTTATGCATCTGTATTTCTGTAATGTACTTGCTTTTTATTGGGTCCAGACTAGACTTATAATCTCTCTCTCTCTCTCTCTCTCTCTCTCGCACACGCGCACACACAAACAAAATAACCTTTTTTGGGCATGTTAGCGTGGCCTCATGACGCTCCCTATTGCTAAAAAATTGAGAAAAGTTTGTGCAATTAATGAAGCAGCCTTTTTTTCTTACAATTCTTCTTTTGCAGCTTGAATAATCAATATCCAGAAAGGACGTTCGCACCTCAAGCACCTTCTCTCTCGCAGTATTATTTTCCTACAGTCAAAAGGCTCACACTAGCAGAATTAGAATTGAGAGAGAGATGAAATTATGATATACTTTATTCCAATAATAATAAATTTCATAACTGAAAATACATTTTTCAATGTACGGTTATAACATGTAAAACTAATACTAAAAAAAAAAATCAATATATCGATAAGAAAATTCATTGCAATAAATATTATCAAATTTATTTAATTCAATTTCAAGAATGTTATGTTAAACACAGTTAACATATTGGTTGTTAAAATAAAAACTAGCACAAATTAGGGCTAATATTTGATAAAATTGATTAGAAAATTAATTTTAAAATTTAATAATATAAATGTTTTGAAGGTGCAAACTTTATAATTTTGGAGGTGCTAACTTTTAAAAATTTGAGGGTGAGAATATTGCAACTTAGATATTATTTTACAATTTACTATTATAATATTAATATATTTTTTAAACTTTCGAGGGTACACCTCTCCGGCCCTAGATCCATCCTTGACTCTAGAACCTGTTTTCGGCTTTCATTGGTGCAAACTATGCCTCGTTCTTGTAACTGCAAAGTTGGGACGAAGTGCATTTTGTTAAAAGTTGGACTTGTCTCGTATAGAGATCTTAAGTTATGTTTGGTTTTAGTTTGTTGGTTAAAAAAATACAAAAGATAAAATTGATTATATAAATCAATAAGATAAAATGTCACATGCAAATCGAAAATTTTTATTTCCACACACTAAGTTTTTTTACTCCAAACACTTAATGAATTTTTTTCAGAATCACAATTTTATCCTTTAACAAAATTACCATCTCACTCACCACCATCTCACTCATATATCTCACCTATATATCTCACAATTTCTCCATACATATCTCACCCACGTAATCTGATGAGGGTGTGCACACACTAGTTTTATGGCTTTTCGTGTTTTTTCTTCATTGATGGTGGTTCAACTGCTAACTCCACAAGAGTCCACATAATTTATATTTATTAAACTATATGTTTTTTTTTTTAGTTTGTGTTTGTCATTTGTTGTTGTCTACTACATAATTTCATTGAAGTTGTTCGCTGGGGAAGGTATTTTCAGTGATGGGTTGCAGATACCCAATTTTTGACCGTCCTCAAGACTTGGACGTCATCGTTTGAACACTCGATGATTATCCATGCTCATGTTCGTTTTGAGTTCCCGAAGGTCTCGGCTGCGCGCCTTGCCTTAGGATCTCTCAACTTGTTTGTTTTGTGCTTGATTGTGGACCAAGGACTTGTGGTTTTTGCTTCTAAGGGGAGATGGTGGCTTATTGGCCATCTCTACAACTCATCGGCTAAGGCCTTGTGCCATCGACCTTGTTTCCTTGCCATCGGCCATAAGTGGTGGCCGATCGACACTCTTTTTGGTCGTCGACCATGTTTCTCAGCCGAGACCTTTCCATCTGCTTTTGCAGATATTTTTGTGCCAGCTGGTGAGCACAATTGTCATCCTCCATACACGTGTATGGAGGGATTTTATCAAGACTTAAGCTTGTTCAACAAGCTTGAGAATTGATTTTCTATAAGAAGGGAGGCCCTCCTCCCTTTCCAGAGGTTCTGAAATCTTGATATACAAAACATATATCACTCTCACTCTCTCTCTCTCTCTCTCTCTCTCTCTCTCCATATATCTATATATATATATTTGACCTCTCTCTCCATATTTACCTTAGGTCTTGCTCAAAAGTGTATTTTCTTCATAGTTTTGCACTAAAGCACCTACTAGAACACCATCCTTTTGTTGCTGAGGCTTCTTGAAGTTGGTTTTAGTGTTTTTGGACTGGTTTTGGTCAGAGAACATTGCTGGAGTTGTGTTCTTGAAGGTGTTCTTCAAGGGTGAGTCAACTAATTTTTAAACCTTTGTTTTGGCTTAAACTTTTGGACCTATTCGCATGTTGATTTAAGCTTAACTTTCTACTGTAAAAAGTTCTGATTTTTCATGCTTGTAATGTTTGTTTAAGGTCACTTTTGTGTTGGGCGTAGTCTACCCCCTCTTAGGCCTTGTTTTGTGCCTTCATTTTTGAGCTATTGGGACCACCTTGTTTTGGCCTTCTCACCACTGAAATCCAAAAGATTTTCAGTGGTGGAAATGGTGTTTTGAGGTCCCAAATAGGAGAGGGTCCCCTCTCCTTATGTCTCATATGCTTGTATTGTTGGCTCATAAAAGTAACATGTTTGTTAAGCTTGTTTTGGCTCCATCTTAGCATGTATTAGACCTTATTTCAGCATGATATACCTCTGTCTAAGGTTGGTTTGATAGCCTCTTGTATGCACCATGCACTTGTAGTGCAATCCTCTCTATTGCCTTAACATGCATCTTGTGTTTGGATCATAATTCTTGCATGTTTTGGCTCAACTCAAAGAAGTTTTCCCTCATGTTTTATCGTGCTTGAGCTCTGTTTGATGTTGTTTTAGTCATGCATGCATTGCTTTGTATAGCCATAGTGCATTCTAGCTTGTTAGCTTTGAGTGTCCAAGTCACTAGCATGCATTGCTTAGGCCATTTTCATGATTTGGCATCATTTCATATGTGATTTCAGTCCATATAGTGTGGTCATGCACTCACATTTGTCACCTTTTCCATGCATTGGGAGGTTTGTGTTTTGAGCCTTGAATATGAGCCATTATGCATGTCTTATTGCTTAAGCTTTTGGGATGCCATCTCAGTGGGTTTTTGGGCTTATTTTGGCATGCCATAACTCTGATCTTTATTGGTTAAGTCATGCCATGTTTGGTTTTGATAGGTGTAGTGTAATACCCATTATTAGCCTTGCATGCTTCATGTTTTTGGTCTTTTGTTCTAGCTTATGTTGGCTAGGTCCAAGCATGTTTTTGGTCTTATCTTGACCTACCTTAGGACTGTTTTGGTTGCCTTTGGCCCCTTGGGGCTTGCTTTGTATAGCCATGGTGCAAGTCCCCTTTGCTAGCTTCAAGCTTTGAGCCCTCTTGCATGTAATACTTGTGTTGTTTGAGTGGTTTGGCACCATTCCATACATGATTTCAGAGCATATAGACTTGCCATGCTCCTACTTTTGTCACCCTTTGAGTGCCTCTAAGGGTTGTGTTCTTGTTGCCTAGCTTGCAGACCAATATGTGTGCATGTGTATCTTGCCTTTTGGTGCCTTGGTTTTGGTGTTTTGGCCACTGATTTGGGCATGATTGAGGTCTGCCCATTTTAGTTTAAGTCCATCTTGCATGTTGTTGCATGCTTGGTGCATTGCATGTTGTTGCATGCTTGTCATTTTGCATGTTTTTGCATGCTAGTCGCATTGCATGTTGTTGCATGCTTGGTACATTGCATGTTGTTGCATGCTAGTTGCATTACATAACATTGTTGCATACTTGTTGCATGCCATGTTGTTTACATGTTTAGGTTGCATTGCATTGTTTGCATGCCATTAGTTTTGTTACATTGTGCATGCATTGCATTGTGTTTGGTTTGGATGTCAAGCCAAACACGAGGAACGAGGGACGTTACGTACTTGAAGTGATGAAACGTGCCTCAATTCTCGGTCGCCGACCCTTTTGATTATGCATGATAGAGGTTAAGGCATTTATGTGTTTTTGTGCATTTCATCCATATTGATTTGTGCAACTCGGCTTCTTTGGCCATCATGCATCGAAATGCGTGATTGATGGCTCGAGAGTCAAGCACTATACTCCTTTGAGCTTCAAACATGATAAGGAGTGTGGTTATACAAACATTTTCTTGTAAATGTATTGCCATGCCTTTGTTTGTACTCTGCTGCAGCAAAAGGAGGAGTTTGCAGAAAGAGATGGCCGATTGGCTATCCAAAGTGCCGATCGGCTACAAATATTTGGCCGATAGCCTGAAATGTGGTCGATGACCACTATCCATTGGCCGATGGCCACCCCTTTTGGCCGATGACCTCTCAGAATGTCCATGAGGTAGGTCAGAAGCATCATCGAAGTTGGTATAATCTTCAGAGGTGTAGAACAGTGCAAACAGAGGCAACATGAGGCATGGCAACGGATTTCCGAGCGAAGCCGACCGAGCATGCATCTCTTCATCGCTCGAGAGGCCATTTCAGTGTTCATGATTTAATTCACGTAATTTAATCATTTGATTGGTTTTGCAATATTTATTTAGCTTAGTATAGCTATTTGTTTCAATTCGGTTGTGTAATAATTAGTCTAATTAGATTATTAGATTAGTTAGAATTGCTTAGCGTAGCTAGCATGTATTATTCATTCGGACCCTCCGTCGATAGGGCGAATTTTGTAATAAGTGTACGTGTGTGTGATGCATGTCTTCCAACCCGCATTTCTTTCTCCCTTTTACTTAACCGCTTACGATGGTTAGTTCTAGGTCATATTTCAATTAGCATCCTTATGCTTTGCATGCTTGCATTCATTCATCTGTATTGCATGCACCGGGCTCGGTGCATCATACTTACTGCATTGTATTTCAATACCAATTTGAATACATGTTATCTAGTTGCATTCACATTACATCTTAGAATAGCCGAGCCTATCTTAGTTGCATTTTTGCATGTGTTGCATTAGGCATTCTTAACATAACTAGGACCATGCATGATTTCTAACTAGTTTTCTGTGTTGGCTCGGAGTACACTGTGAGTGTTTATGCTTTAGCATCTTGCATGAGCATGAATGTTGTCATGATAGAATGCTTGCCATGAGGCTAACTGCTTAAATGATATAACTGCCCGAATGCCTGTGGGTGAAGGTTTGATTGCCTGGGTTGAAACAACTCGATGATTGTGAGTTTTTAAGCCCACTTGAAGTGGCAAAATCATGTTTTTTAAGCCCACTTGAGGGTGGCAAATCCGTGTCTTAGCCTACTTGCAAGTAGCACCTTCAAACTATTTTAAAAAACAAACATGAGTTGTTTTGTTCCAAGTCGCATGATTGAGTCTGTACTTGTTTTCCGTGCGCATCACGTAGTAAGCTAGCCAATAAACCGGAATAAGAACACATGTGTTTTCAAAAACAAAATATCATGATAGTAAAGGCCGATCCTTTGATCGGGCGAACGGGGGTGCTCATTGCATGACCTTCCCCTCTTGTATCCAAGTTCCCGAGCCAAGGCAACTTTGGTGATGACGGACACGTGGCCTTAGGCACGAGTCAGGGTTTTCTAAATTTCTCAAAATAAAATATTTAGGTGGTGACTCTATATTTGGGAAAGCAGTCCATGTTTGACACTTCTTTATAAAAATCAATTTTCGGAAACGATTTGCCGGATTTGGACTCTTTGGTGATTTATCAGTCTCGCATTGTACTTTGTGAGATTAGATTCAGAACCGTGACACGAGTCCGAACTATAGTAGCTAAGAACAACGATTTTGTGCCTTTGCGCGCGGAGCGGAGTTCCGAGCCGTCTACAGTTTCTGACGACTCTGCTGGGGATTTAGAGAACTTGACTCGAACTCATGATATCTTGTTTTGATTACACTTATGTGTCTCTTTGCATTGCATTTGCATTGGTGCACCTAGGACACCGTGTTTGCTGTATGCTATTCCTGAACGGTTTGTTGGAGGCTTGCTTTGAGAAGCGTACCATATGGCTGGCCGGTTGCGGGCTCTGCCACGACAGGAACACAAACCTTGATTTTTACCGGGGCACCCTTCTTGACCATTCGACCTAGTGCATATCGGAATCCATAGTAACTATTCCAAGCTAGGGTAGGTTGCTTACCCGATTATAGGTTGTTTAAAACCGCTGTGTGCGTAGTGAAACCCTAGCTCCTAACAATAGGACAGGGAAACCCTACCCTTCCATAGGGGTGTTTTGGCTCTCACTTGCTTGCTATGTGTTTTTAGAGTGCGTCTCTACAGGAATGCATGTATCAGTTTGCAAGTCTGGGTATCAGGCTTGCGGGCATCAGCATCAGTATTTGGGGAATCAGTTATTAGGTTCAGATTTGGGAACAGTGATCAGTGGTTGAGAACAGTTCTTTCAGCTTGTGTTTGCCAACTGTGTGTTGTCTTTATTTAAGCTATTATGCTGTCCGTTTTTCTGGTTATTTGTTTCCTTATTAGGCTTTATTTATCTTCTTGCAAGGTAGTTTAGCACCATTGCTTCAAACCAGACAGATATTCCCCGAGCACTCTGGGTTAGATATTGTAGACTTAATCGATCCGAGGATCTGATAGACGGACAACCAGTGTTCTTTTCTTTACCCCCAGTTACCAGACGGAGGTCAGTAAGGCGCAGTGTATCGGTACAGCGGTTGCCAGATCAATGGTCCTTGAGTAGTCAGGCTGAGATTTCTGAGTTTACTGCAGAGACAAATATATCGATTATTCAGTTAAATCAGCACAATATGGCAGGAATAGAGAAGATGATGCGTCAACTCCAGGAGAGTATGCAAGCCATGTAGCAGGATACTGCCCGCCAAGCAGAATTTGCCACGCGCCAGGCCGAGGTTATGGCTCAGCAAGCGGAGCTGATTGCTAGACTTCAGCAACAACAACCACCACAGCAAGCCGGAACATCTGCTTTGCACCCACCTCCTCCCCCACCTAGAGTTCCAATACTCGGGGAGACAGCTAACATCCAGGACAATACGGACGTGCCAACGGGGCCAGCTCCGCCCCCGATCCTACCCCAGTTATCCAAAGCACAGACCAACCTGGGGGACACACCGTTTGAGTTCGAGGTGGATCCGACAACGCTAAAAGTGAGCAAGCTAGAAAATTTGTTCAAGAAGTCTCAGGGCATGAAATCCATCCCGGATATAGAGGATGGGTATACTGACTCGGCCGTGACTCTGCCAGACCGGTTTAAAATGCCGGACATAGACCGTTTCGACGGGTCTGGAGATCCTATGGTGCATTTGCGGTTGTTCTCGGATATACTAAGGCCGATGGGTCTCTCTAGATTACAGAAGCTTTCCCTGTTGGCCGGACCCTGTCGGATGTAGCGGCTATTTGGTATGCAAAACTGGAGGACTCTTTTAAGAGGAATTGGGAAGAGATGGCTGAGGCCTTTGTAGCTCAATACTCCTACAACACGCAGATCGAGGTCATAACTTGTGATCTCAAGACAACCAGGCAAGAGTCGAAGGAGAGCTTCTCCGATTTTGTGACCCACTGGAGGGTTTAAAGCCTCAATGATGACCATCAGGCCAGTCGACAAAGATCAGATACGGATGGTTGTGCGCAACCTCCAGCCCAAGCTCATGCAGAAGATGATCGTCCTCCCCCTTCCCACCTTTGCAGATCTACATGAGATTGTGATGCAAATCGAGGACGCCATGAAACAGGGCCTCATTGATCATGTGAGAGAGAGAGCAGCCCAAGAGGGCATTCAATTGTAGTACGAATGCAGGCACAAGCAGTGCTGCAGCTGCTAGATCTTCAGATGTGGGCATGGTCACCACCACCACCCCAAAAACCCTTGCGGCTACACTATTCACCGGTGCGTTTGGAAGTAGCTCGCAAACAGCCAGGTATTCACCCCGAGGCTAAAGAACCTTCACCCTACTATACATGTCTCTGTCCAAAGCTTTGGGGGTTTTGATCAGGAAAGGGCACCTGAAGCCCTTAGAGCCGTAGCCATTGCCAGAAAAGCTTCTCCCTTCCCATAACCAGGCGAAGTACTGCGCCTTTCACCAACAGCATGGTCATGACACCGACCAGTGCTATAGATTGCGTCATGAGATTCAAGATCTCATCGACAACAGGGTGATCGTGCCTCCGGAGAAGCCGAATGTCACCACCAACCCTCTCCCACCACATAACCAAGCTCTACCTCCTAAACGCATCAATCTGATCCAAACTGGGGTTGTGCCATACGACCCTAGCATATATATCACCCCTTCTCACCTACCCAAGCCGGAGGTGTTCATTCCTGAAAGCACGGACTTGTGCGTATTGGACATCTCCCAAACCCAACCTAAAATGGTGGTGGTGACTATCGAAGATAGACTTGGGTCGACTGTGGACGCAGATGGGAATGATTAGTCAGAGCCTGAGCGGTCCGCGAGCTTCATGTACAACCCAAATGTGGAATTGCTAGTGGGGGCAGAGATTTGTGTAGTACGGGAGGATGGACCTAATTAGGGGCTAGATGACCTAGCGGAATTGGAAGAGGACATAGCCAACGTTCAATTCTTCAATGAACAGGACTCATGGGACGTGACTGTCAACTGGTCTGATCTGGAAGGGTCAGCGAAAGCTACTGGGTGGCTCAGTCATGAGCCGGATGTTATTGAGCAGCCTCAGCCAGAACGGGGTCCGTCAGGGACGGGGACATCAATAGTGGCCGGAAGGGCCGGGAATTAGTTTGCATCGCCGGAGAGCATCGGTGTAAAGAATTTTTCTTAGAACACGGGCAGTTTGAGTACGGAAGATTCTGAGCAGCAGGTTGCACTGAAGCAGTTTGAGCGGGAAAGGATCGAAGATTCTGAGAGGGCCAGAAAGGCCAAAGCCCCTGTGGGGACAAAATGTGCTATGTGCACAAGAACAGAACGTGCTGTGAGTACATGAACGAAAGGTGTTGTTGGCACAAGAATAGTTGTGACGGAGCTGGACAGATGTCTGTCGGTTGCCGATGGAATGTGGTGGGAAGATGACGACCTATGTCTTGCCCATACAGACGAAGATTGGGGGCAAAGCCAGCCAGATGATACCTGGTATGTGGGCGAGGTTGGCCACATGACTAGGAGTGGGCGGTATTTCAAGCCCCCGTATTTAGATCAACCAGAGGCGTCCGAAAAGGACAAAGAGACAGAGAAGCAGAAAGAAAGATTACTCGAGGAGGAGGCTGTGCTGAAACAACTTAAGAAGATACAGGCATACATCTCCATCTGGGGACTGCTTATGGCCTCAAGAGTGCATAGACAAGCTGTCCTTTCTGTAATGGAAAAGGCCAAACTTTCGATCGACACCATGCCTGAGGGCACAAACCATGGTAGGATTGATTTTTCGAGAAGGAGCTTCCCCGACGTTGACCTTCACTGATAAGGAGCTGCCGCTTGAGGGCACAAACCATAACAAACCTCTCTACATCTCTGTTGAGTGTAGAGAAAAATGGGTACCAGTGGTTCTTGTCGACACGAGATCCGCTATTAATGTGTGCCCGTCGAGGATGACATATGCAATCGGGTTGAAGCCCGCAGATTTTGTGCCAACTGCCCAAGTGATAAGGTCCTACGACAATACCAGCAGAGAGGTGATGGGGACTGTGCGGATTCGGACTCAGGTTGGTCCAGGACAACACGATATTGACTTTCATATCTTGGACGTTCTTGCAACCTTTAATCTACTCCTAAGGCGACCGTGGCTGCATTAGGTGAAGTCAGTCTCTTCTACCCTGCACCAAATGTTGAAATACCCCCATGGAAAGGGGGTGGCTATAGTTTTTGGGAATTCTTCAATTCATCTGCCGCCAGAAGTGTCTACGCCGGTTCTGGATATCGAGCATGGCGCGAAGGATGTGTTCCTGTCAGGATTTACCCTAGACGAGGCCCGGGTCGTACAGAACATCCTAGCTATTGATGAGGGGTTGTATGTCAGCGCACAGTTAGTGTACCTCATGAACAAGCTACCTCACATCCCCGGGATGGGATTAGGGAAAAGTGGCCGGAAGGGCATTACGGCATTGGCCGAAGTGCCACATAACCCACATACCTTTGGTTTAGGTTATCTGTCTACCAAGGAGGACTGGGTGATGAAAGGCGAAGAAATGGCCGGAAGGGCCAGAGCTAAGCAGGTAGGGAAGCATTTTGAGTTGATGCATCAGCCCATCTAGGGTACCCTAAACGGACGCTTTGTTCGGGAGGGGGAAGACTTCCCGTTCTGCGGCTTCCCAGAGCCATGGTTGAATGCAGAGAGGCGGCACTTGCCGGGGTTCGAGATTTTCTTCGACTTGCAGTTGTCCGGGGACAATGTTGTCGAAGAGCAGACAGACCCACCAGCTGAGGTTGAGCAGTGTAAAGAAGAGGATTTTGAGAGCACTGAGATTGAAATGGGGGTAGCATTGGCTTGTTTACTTTCAGATCCTCCGATCGTATATGAGTGCTTGGGGGATAACTTCTCGGTGTCCATGATCGGGAATAAAACGGCTGCGAGCCCATTTTCAAACATTCTGGATGCGTCCATCGCACCCTCTCTCGTCTGGCAGTACAAGGAGGGATTCTTATCAAGCAGCACCGGGTCAGGTAGTGAGCCGGAATCTGATTCCACCGAGTCTGTGGAGTCGGAATCAGGTTCCAGCTCGTCTGAGTTTGAGTTCGGTATTCTTGGGGGTGACAACCTGGATGCCACAGTCCTGTCTAGGTCGTCTTTTTCTTTTTCCTTTTGAGTCTGTTGTAACAGAGGAATCAGGCGACTTGGAAGTGATTAATGAGAATGGAATGGCTGTGGCCTTTGAGTACTTTTCTGTGCCTTTGATTTATTGCATTAATTCAGACTTTCAAAATTTTGATGAAAACGACGAGAAAGAAATTCCTCCGATTTTGAAATATTTGCTAGATCAAGAGCATGAGAGGTTTGTAAAACCGCTGGTTGATGAAATCACCCAAATTAATGTTGGTACTGAGAAAGACCCGCGGCTGGTCCAGATCGGGTCCATGTTGTCTTCGGAGGAGCGCGAGCGCTTAGTCGCTTTATTAAAAGATTTCAAAGATGTTTTCGCGTGGTCCTATAAAGACATGCCTGGAATCGATCCTGAGATTGTACAGCACCGAATCCCTCTTGACCCAGAGGCTCGACCTGTTAAGCAGACGCTCAGAAGGATCCGCCCAGACTAGGCTCTCAAGATCAAAGAAGAGGTCACCAAGAAAATTGATGCAGGGTTCCTGCTGGTATCTGAATACCCAACTTGGTTGGCCAATATTGTTCCAGTGCCGAAGAAGGACGACAGAATTCTGGTATGTGTGGACTTCAGGGATTTGAATAAAGCCAGTTCGAAGGACGACTTTCCTCTGCCGCATATCGACGAATTAGTGGACTTCACTGCTAGGCATGCGTTGCTCTCATTCATGGATGGATTTTCAGGCTACAATCAGATATTGATGGCACCCGAAGACCGGGAGAAGACTGCTTTTACCATCCCGTGGGGGACTTATTATTATAGGGTGATGCCGTTTGGGCTGAAGAATGTTGGAGCTACATATCAACGGGCCGCGACCACGATTTTGCATGATATGATCCATAAAGAGGTTGAGGTATACGTGGATGACATGATTGTCAAATCCAAGGAAAGAGAAGGCCACTACACCGCCTTGCAAAATTTTTTCCAAAGGATTAGAGAGTATCGGTTGCGGCTGAATCCTCAAAAGTGTACGTTTGGTGTTACAGCAGAAAAAATGCTGGGGTTCTTGATCACACAGAGAGGTATCGAGGTCGATCCTTCCAAAATCAAGGCCATCTTAGAAATGCCACCACCGAGGACTGAAAAGGAGGTGCGAGGCTTTCTGGGCAAAGTGCAATTCATAAGATAGTTTATCGCAAAATTAACCTTGACTTGTGAACCACTCTTTGGTCTCCTGAAGAAAGGAAAGAAGGTCCAATAGGACGGCCGATGCCAAGCTGCTTTTGAATAGATCAAGCAATATTTACAGAACCCACCTGTGTTGTCACCGCCTGAGCCGGGGAAACCATTGATTCGGTATCTTTCAGTGACTGAAACTACAATGGGTTGCATGCTTGCACAGGAGTCTGAGGACAAAGTGGAGAGGGCTATCTACTACCTGAGTAAGAAAATACTGGATTATGAGACCTGCTACACTCCGCTGGAGAAGGCTTGTTTGGCCTTGGTATGGGTTACCAGGAAGCTGCGGCAGTACCTGTTAGCTCACTCTGTAATACTGGTTTCAAGATTAGATCCCATCAAATATCTCTTTGAGAAACCGGCACTTACGGGTAGGCTAGCCTGTTGGTTGCTTCTGGTTTCTGAATTTGATCTGAAGTATGTGACGTGCAAGTAAGTGAAAGGGAGAGCGATAGCGGAGTTCCTAGCCGATCACCCAGTTGAAGGGGATGAAACAGTTGAGTACCTGTTCCCAGACGAGGCGATTCTGTATGTCGAAGAAGAGACTTGGATGATGTACTTTGACGGAGCGTCAAACCAATATGGGTATGGGATAGGGGTGTTGCTGATAGCACCCGACAATACCCTCATACCCTTAGCATTCAAACTCCGGTTCAAAGTGTCGAACAATGAAGCAGAGTATGAGGCATGTATTGCTGGACTAGAAGCAGCTCTAGAACTAGGGGCAAAACAGTTGGATGTCATCGGGGACTCGAACCTTGTTGTATCTCAAGCTAAAGGAGATTAGAAAGTTAAAGAAAAAAAGATGAGAATCTATCACCAGACCTTGGATGTGCTGATTCCTCAGTTTGAGAAATTGAACTTTGCTCATCTATTGAGAGATAACAATAGGTTCGCTGATTCATTAGCAACTCTATCTTCTATAATAGACATCCTTTTTGGAGTCCGGATGCGTCCGATCATCATTGAACAGAAATTTGTGCCAGCCTACGAGCTGATTGCTGCCATAGATGAGGTACAATATGAGAATCCCTGGTATTACGATGTCTGGAACTTCTTGGAAAAAGAGGCGTATCCACCCGGGGCAAATGCCAAAGATAAGAGGGCAATTAGAAGAATGGCTGCTCAGTTCATCGTCTACGGGGGTAAACTGTACAAGAGAGGTCATCTCGGGATGCATAAGCTGTGTGTTGATGCTGAAGAATCGAAGCGCCTGATGGAGGCCATCCATGGAGGAGAGTGCGGAGCGCATATGAACGGGGTAATGCTAGCCCGGAAGATCCTTAGACTAGGTTATTATTGGTCCACCATGGAGGAGGATTGTATTGGCTTTGTCCGGCGATGCCACAAATGTCAGATCCATGCAAACCGTATGAACATTCCGCCGTCGAAGCTGTACAACATGACTTCACCATGGCCGTTTTCAGTCTGGAGGATTGATGTAATTGGGGCTGTCACTCCAAAGGGGTCCAATGGGCATGCGTTCATTCTGGTCGCAATAGACTATTTCACGAAGTGGGTTGAGGCCTAATCTTATGCGGTGTTGAAGGCATCGCACGTTGCAAAGTTCATAAGGAGCAACATCATCTGTCGTTACGGGGTCCTGAACGAGATTATTTCAGATAATGGTTCCCATTTCAAGAAGGAGGTGGTCGACTTGTTGGAGAAGTACAACGTGGCTTTCCATAAGTCATCCACATATCGACTACAGACCAACGGAGCGGTTAAGGCAGCCAACAAGAACATCAACCACATTCTGCAAAAGATGGTGGAAACCTACCAAGACTTGCCAGATAAGCCGCCATTTGCTCTGTGGGGCTACCGGACTTCAATTCGAACTTCTACTGGGGCAACTCCGTATTCTTTGGTTTATGGGATGGAGGTTGTTCTGCCTATCGAAGTTGAGGTTCCATCATTACGAGTATTGGCTGAGTGTTAGATAGCTGAGGCAGATTGGCAGCAGAGCAGGTTCGAAGAACTCATGCTCTTTGATGAAAGAAGGCTGAAAGCACTGTATCATGTTCAGGGTTATCAACGAAGAATCGCCAGGGCTTTCAACAAGAAGGTTAAGTCCAGGAATTTGAAAGAAGGGGATCTTGTGCTCAAAGACAATCGAGCTCCCATTCACGACCCTAGGGGCAAGTTCAGACCCAATTGGACTGGCCCTTACATCATCAAGTCTATCTGGTCGGGTGAAGCTGTCGTTCTGATGGACCTAGATGGCCTAGAGTTCTCCCAACCGATCAACATGGACAAGATGAAGAAATACTATCCCTGAGTGGCTCGCTAGGCCGAAAACCTGAAAGGGCAACCTAGGCAAAAGTTAGAGCATGAAAAATTTGAAATTATAAAAACTGAGCTCGCAAGGTTGAAAACCTAGAAAAGGCGGCCTTGGCAAAAGTTAGAGCATAAAAGGAGAGTGTTAATACACGAGTGAACCCGAGCCGAACTACGTAAGGCTTGATTCCCATTTTTGGGATACGTAGGCTACTTCATCTTGAAATCTAGCCATAAACACTTCCTCGATCAACTTTGTCCATGTGATCATGTTGGTTTTCTTTGTCTATTCTGCATTCAAGAGCTCGGTTGTGATCTCCAGTGCAGTGTTATTCAGACTAGAGGCAACTTTCCAAGTTGCTGGGATCCGGGGTTGTGCATCTCAGTGATAGATCTCAGGCGTGTCCAGTTCTGATCCATATCGAAAATGGTTTTGAAAAGTTTTAATAAAAGTTGATTTTTCTCAAATTAATCTTTTTACAACTTAGACCATTTTTGGACCAAATGGAAAATTTTCAGTGCCCACAACCTTCAATTACATTGATTTCAGTACATAGTTCTCCAACTCTTGAATACAAATGGAAGTTGCTTTTTATTACATTCATAAAGAAAACTCGAAAGTACTGATTAAAACAAATAAATTCGGGGCATAGTCAGGTGTTCCTGCGTCCCCTCCTAGAGCTTGTGGAAGCCTCTGATGCCAAAGTGGGCCCGATCTGCGCCTCCTCATCAAGCCAAGCTATGCACTCATCAGAGAGGGTGCAACTGAAAATGGGAGTGGGAGCTAGAAGCTCTCTCGTCCTCTATGCTGTGGCATACTGGGCTAGCTGTGCGCCTCGGGCTGGAAATGTAGCCGGATACTCTATCCCCTCCTCCGAGCAAGTCTGATCATGTTCGAACTGGCACCAGAATCGGAATGGGAAGTAAAAGAAACAGTGTGTTAGGCCGATCAACTGAATCCCGGGTTAGCGGGTCATGCTGTAGCTCATCTCCGGTAAATTAAGCCAAAGGCAGCACCAAGCAATACTGGTAGCGGACAAACTGCACATCAATTCGCACCACCATCCCTCATCAGGGGCATCGACTAGACGTCGTCGGAAGAAATAGCTGCGAGCTGAATATGCTGGGCATGAGTCCACGGCCTTCAACTTATCCATCAACCATATCTGGGGAGGGATGAAAAATGAGAGATTAAAGAATAGAGAGGTGCACGTTGAGAGAAAAAGTGAGAAAAGGGTTTTGAGAGAAAAATCGAGCCCGAGGGCTGAGTGATGTAAGAAATATATGTGAGATAGGGTGGGAAACATTACCTGCAACGGTAGTGGACTCCCTGCGAATCTAGTCGTCTCTTGATGATGAAAAGCGTCCAAACCCATCAATGTCTCAGCTAATGGCATGGCGATGCAGCTTTTGCCCTCTTTTAAGCCCTCGACAACTTCAATCAAACGAGTGCTAAACCCATCCGAGCCTGGGCCAAGCAAGAAATGAGACAACATGCACAAGCAAAGCGCATGTCGCCGATAACCCTGCCAATGATGATCGCCGTGGTCACCGGCGTCAGAAATTCGACGAATCAAGCTCGGAATGTCCAGCTCTCTGTCGTGAATCAATGACCAAGTGTCATGCAAAGTAAGGCCGCACATCCGTCCTAAGGCTTGGACGTGACAGAAGCGGAATTGGGGCAAGATTTCTTCATCGCGCTCGGATTCCATTAAAGCTTGGAAATCCTCGAAAGTGGGACATATCTCTTGTCCGCCGAAGCTAAAGACGTGTGTCACCGGATTCCAAAACTTTGCCGCGGCATGAAGGAATGGAAAACGCAGCGGGGTGTGACTCACTGTGAATAGTGCATTTATGCCAAAACCCCAGAAATTCAGCTTTTCCAAGCCATCTAAGTTGGCAATCCAAGTTGTGAGATTTTGGACAAGAAATGCTTCCATTTGGTGCAAAAGAAGAGCTGAAATGGAGAAAACTACGAAGCTGGGGCTTTTGTAGAAGATAAGGTGTTGAGTGGAAGACAGGTGGCAGCATTCTGGAGGTCCTTGCCATTTTTGGCCGATCGGCTAGTAATGATGGCCGATGGCCATTTCTTGTGGCCGATGGCCTCTCACTCTGGCCGATGGCCCTTCTTTTTGTTCTCTGAGCTGTCTATGTGTTGGAGATGTTAAGAACTTGTGACTGGTTCCACTTCAAATGCCTTTCGGTGATGATTTTGTGAAGTCGCGCCTATGTTAATCCAATTTGTTTATCGAGTTATTGTACTTTTGTTTATCGAGTTGTATCTTATGTTCATTAGTCTTTGTTTTTCTTATCGAGTTGTATTTACATTTGGTCAACCTGTCTAGTCCTTTGTTTTGCTTATCGAGTTATTTTGTTGTTAGTCGGTTCACTACCTGATTAATGCAATTCGAGTGTTCAGTTTTCAAAACAAAGTTCAATCTCATTTACATTGTTATGTAATGCGATATGCGATACGATGCGATGCGATGTTCACAATGTACAAATGTAACACTTTTTCAACAAAAGAGCTATTTCATTCCATCATGTTTTCTTTTGCAAAAGTACGTAGTTTTGAAGAAAATAAAATCTGCCTGACGCAGTACAATGTGCAAAACTACTAGTAAAAAGAAAAATAAAGAAAAAAAGAAAGAGGAACATCTGAATAAACATCTGGATCGGCGTCGGTCGCCTCAAGTGCGAGAATCCGTCCTCGTCCTCTTCCTGGACGAAGGTCTAGGATCACCGCCGTCACCTCTGCTGTCTGAACCATCTCCAGCCTCACCCTGAGACGACTCTGCCTCATCGTCAGACTCATCATCATCTGGGGTAGGCTCCCGTGAACTGCTCTCGGCATGAGTACGCCTATGTCTGCCTCGGCTGTGTATCGTCATCCCCCATCTGGCTCCCCCTGCTGCTTTGGGAGGTGCTGAAGGTCCTGCCAAGCCACCCGCTACGGTCAGAATTTGGAATGGGGCCTGAAAAGAACAGATGATAAATGCATTAGTTATGCTATGCAAAGTCGAGTGTGGTATCGAATACAGTGTATGATTACAGTGTATGAATGCTGATTACAATGTATCAATGCCGTGAGCAGTGTATGAGTACAGTATATGAGTACCATGAGCAGTGTATGAGTACAGTGTATCAAATGCCGTGTTGATAATTTGATGTATCAGATCATGTATGGAATAGATTATGCAAAGTTTTGGGACTGAGGTTGAAGGAATTTACCGAGATACCGTAAATACTCAGCAGGTCTATGCTCCTCTGCAGCATCCCCATCACTAAGGCCATCAGCTCCAGAGACTGTCCAGTGTACTCTATTGAAGCCTGCAAAAGTGTTGAAGTCATTAGTATTCTGCGGAATATCAAATGAAATGAAATAACTGTACAAAATGCAAAGTGTAACACGTACCGAGGTCGAGTCGCGAACTCCGACGAGCTCATGATCAGCCGGAGGAGAAGCGATAGGTATCTGATAAGTCTCCCCACCCTGTCCTTGGCATGTCATGGTGGTGGGCAGCTCTGGCCATTCAGCTCTCTGTCCCTCCGGGACCCACTCCTATCACGGGCTCGAGCCGCCCTCGATGCTCCTACTCCTCCTGCTGGTGCTGCAGTCCTCTCCCTCTCAACTCAGTGAGCACTGGTCAGAGGCCGCATGAGATAAGTCTAGATGAACTCGGCGTAGTCACCCTCATCTCTTAAAACGTCAGCGTCCCAGCCGATGGTGAAATCCATCATCTCCTGCAGAGTGTACCTCTCGGTGGCCCTCGTATGGGTGAGAGGTGGCCTTGGGACTGTCTGCTCAGGCAAACCACGGGTCTGACGCAGGAAGCGCTCCCCAAAATACCAAGCCTTGCAGATCGGACCTTCCAGCAAAACCTTGAACCGGGCAATCTCTAGAGCACCAGCATACTGATCTCTCACTGCCTCCGGTAACACGACCTAGGGCTGCCAGGTGATCTGCAAATGACAGGATGTACACTTTGTTATATGTTATTGAAAGTACAATGTAAAGCGAAGCTTAAATAAACTGTAATGTTTGAAATACCTCTACGGCGGTAATGGTGTCGAAGTATCTGCGGAAGAATAGAAAAGGCTCCCGCGGCCTCCGCTCGCTCCTCGCATCGTATCAACGAGAGTATGGGACAGCGAGAGGCATCTCCACATCCGGCACTGGGGCAAGCCTCGGAAAGTAGGCATACACCCACAACTACAGTGTATAGCAAGGTAAGAATGAGTATGCTTATCAGTAAGGCAATATGCAGATAAAGCAGATTGTGTGTGTGCAGTGTGCGCAGTGTACAACCAGTGTAAAGCAGATTGCGTGTATGCAGTGTGTATGGTGTACAGATAGTATAAAGCAGAACTGTAAAATAGAAAGAGAAGGTATACCTTCCAGGCTCGCCAGTAGCCTCCAAGCAGATGTCCGTTGCGGCGGGATGAAGAGCTAATGTATTCGTAAAGCGTGGCCAAGCCTGCGCCACCCTAATCATAGCGACGGATCCTGGTCACGTGCACCAATGCGCTCAGCAGATATAGGGCAACAATGTTCTCCCGGTCGGTGAATAAGGTGGTGCCCAGCAAGAACATGATGAATCCTCGGGCATACCGCTCCACCTCCTCGCGGGTCGTCGGCATCTGTATCCGGAACTGCTCCTCGAACCAAGAATACCTCACGAACCCTGGCCGGGAGAGAGGTGGCCGAACGCCGAGCAAGTAGATCTGGATAGCGTCCCACTCGCCCATGTCGGTGTCGAAGGGAATCGGATTACCTCCTACTCCGATGCCAATGAGCATGGAGAAGTCAAAGGGAGTCATCGTCATCTCCCCTGCAGTAGAAAAGTGGAAGGAATCGGTGGTGTCCCACCACCTCTCCACCAGCACGCCAAGAAGGGGCCTACTCACAGTGAGGCACAAGAGTCCCATCCAGAAAATGCCGAAGCCGGCCTCGTTGATGATCTGGCAAACTGCGTCGGGCAACTCCATGTACCAACCTCGGGCAATGGTATTTCCATACCCCCGGAAGGCATGAGAATCTCCCTGTGTTCAAGGACAAACAGATGCGAAACAGTGTCAGAAATACAGTGTTTGAATGCGTTCAGAATTGATGAAAATGCAGTGTGTGTGCATGTGTTCGAGTTTACACAGGTATCGTATATGATTGTGCTCAGGGTGAACTAAACATGTGATGTATCAGTGTGTTTGGGTTATTCAGTTAAAGGGCAGTATCGGATATCGAAGATGTCCGGTTTACATTGCAGAAAATAAAAGAGGGGAAGAGTATACCTCAGCGGCGCCAAAGGATAAATGCGACTCTGGCTTACATAGCAGGAGCTCCAATGGCGCGCCTCGCGCGTAGCTCCTGAATTGGCGGATGCTATCGGGAGGAAGTATGTGTATCGCGGGCCGGTATGTCGCCGGGTGAAAAGGTCGAACACTGAGCGGCAGGAGCTCGACCTTGGGATCCGTGTCCATCTCTGGAGGAGTCCCACCCCGTGGAATATCGTCCACCATCTCGAGAAGGGTGCAAAAGTGGTCGAGGGTATGAAAAATGGGTAAAAATGCAAAAATTCAACCGAAAGTCAACCCTAAGGGGTGAAAAATGGAGGAAAATGACAAGGCTCGGAAGAGGGCATGGAAAGCAAGGTAAACTCGGGGAAAACAAGCCCCAAGTGGTGGAAATCGAGGAGGGGATACCGAAATCACTTTTCTAATCGGTTCAAAGTGTGTAAAACAACGAAGGTTTCGCGAATCGAACATTGTGGGAGGCTCGAAAACGGGAGAAAAGCTCGGATCTAAGGGCAGAAAATGACCTAGAGAGAGAACAAGGATTTTCGGCAAGTGAGAAGTGAGGAAATAGGGTTTGGAACCCTATATTTAAAGACTCGAGGCAAAATGTCAAAACTGCCCCAAATATGCCATTTTTGGCCGATCGGCCAAATTGTTAGCCGATCGGCTAAATTGTTGGCCGATAAGCTCTTTTGATGGTCGATGGTTGGCCGATGGCTTCCACTTGTGGCCGATGCATGTCTAATGCCCTTGTTTGGGATAGTTCTGTTGTTTGGTACCCTCATCTGTCAGTAAAGTGAAAGAAAATACACTTTTGAAGCTTAAGCGGTCTCCGTGGTGTATACACTTTTGAAGCTTAAGCGGTCTTCGTGGTGACCTCGAACCGTTTCTTCCGTGTGCAGCACTCGATACGTGCTAGGTGTATCCTTTTTCATATCCTTTAGTATATTGTGAGATTCGAAAATTGCTTTGAATATATTGCATTACAATGTTTTGTCATGTTTGTAATAAGCGCGCTTGTTATACGTCTTTTCGTTCTTGCATTGAGCATGCCTTGTCTTGTTTTGAAGTTGCATCTCAACATCGCGAATAACATACCTTTACCATGCTTACGTTGAGTATGTGCCTCTCTTTGTTGTCGCATTGTTATGCATACACTATATGCGTTGTCGCAAACGTTTCGTCGCATTGTTATGCCTTTCTCGCATTGTTATATACATTGCTTGCGTTGTCGCGCATGCTTTACTTACATATGTTTATGCACCTCATGGCTCGCGTTGTCGCGCATGCCTTTCTTGCATTGTTATGCACCTTTTATCCGCGTTGTCGCGCATACTTATGTTGTATTGTCATGCATCCCCTTACTTGCATTGTCACGCATGTTTTATTTGCATTATCATGCTTGTTTCAGTTGCATTGTTATGCACCCCTTGCTTGCGTTATCATGCATGTTTTACTTGCATTGCTATGCACCTTCTCATTTGCATTGTATACGCACGTGTTTATCTCATATTGAACTGATTTCTTGATCTAACGTTGAACATGTGTTTCTACTATATTGTACTCGTTGAATTTCTTTCTTTTGCCGGCACGATATTGTATGTACGGTTCATTCAAGGGAAGCTCTGGTTTAGTTTGACTGCACAACCTTTCTCCACTCGCGTGTGTCGCGTTTGGACGTACCTTTCTCCACTCGCGTGCCGCGTTTGGATGTACCCGCACCTTCATGTGCATCGCGCTTTTTTGCGCAACCTTTCTCCACTCGCGTGCCGCGTTTGGATATACCTGTACTTTCATGTGCATCGCGCTTTATTGCGCAACCTTTCTCCACTCACATGCCGCGTTTGGATGTACCCGCACTTTCATGTGCATCGCGCTTTCTTCTGCAACCTTTCTCCACTTGCATGCCACGTTTGGACGTATCCGCATGTTCGCGTTTATCATGCGTTCGTGCAACCTTTCTCCACTCGCGTGCCGCGTTTGGACGTACCCGAATGTTCGCGTTTATCACGCGTTCTGTAACCTTTCTCCACTCGCGTGCCGCGTTTGGACGTACTCGCACTGTCTAGTGCATCGCACTTTCTTGCGCGACCCTTCTCCTCTCGCATGTGATGCGTTAGGACATCTTCGATTTTGAACACTTGGATACGTTCTAGTGTTCAGTTATTCTCTCTCTCTCCTCTCGCGTTTGACACGCGTTTGGATGACTGCGCTTTCTTGCACAATCCTTTCCTCTCCTGCGTGTGATATGCTGAGAGATGTTGTGTTTTAAACTCCGGGTGTTCTCGGTAGTCGCTTTTAGTCTTCTCCGCGTGAGATGCAGTGAGAATTGCATAATTTTCTTACATTCTTTCGGTCGGAATGTGTAGAACTATTCTTTCTTATTCGCTTGCTTAAACTGTTGTATTTATTTTGCATAAATGCTTCATTACAGCTCTCTTTGCATGATCATAAGTTATGTTCAGCATTGTGCATGTCATTTGCATCTTGTCCCTGCCTGCGGGCGCATATCTTTGTTATCTTGTATGCTTATCTAAGTCTTCGGCTTTGTCAAAAATGGGTCGTCTCTAGGCTTTGACATTCACTCCCGTCATCTTATGACTTTCAAGTTCTATCAAAGAGGGGCAACTGTAGACTCCCCATTTTTGACTGTCCTCAAGGCTTGGACGTCATCGTTTGAACACTTGATGATTATCCATGCTCGTGTTCGTTTTGACTTCCCGAAGTTCTCGACTGCGCGCCTTGCCTTAGGATCTCTCAACTTGTTTGTTTTGTGCTTGGTTGTGGACCAAAGACTTGTGGTTTTTGCTTCTGAGGGGAGAGGGTGGCTTGTTGGCCATCCCTACAACCCACCAGCTAAGGCCTTGTGCCATCGGCCTTGTTTCCTTGCCATCGGCCATAAGTGGTTTGGTCGATCGACCATATTTCTCAGCCGAGACCTTTCCACCTGCTTTTGCAGATATTTTTGTGCCAGCTGGTAAGCACAATTGTCATCCTCCATACACGTGTATAGAGGGATTGCATCAAGCCTCAAGCTTGTTCAACAAGCTTGAGAATTGATTTTCTATAAGAAGGAAGGCCCTCCTCCCTTTCCAGAGGTTCTGAAATCTTGATATACAAAACATATATCACTCTCTCTGTATTTGACCTCTCTCTCCATATTTACCCTAGTTCTTGCTCAAAAGTGTATTTTCTTCATAGTTTTGCACTAAAGCACCTACTAGAACACCATCCTTTTGTTGCTGAGGCTTTTTGAAGTTGGTTTTAGTGTTTTTGGACTGGTTTTGGTCAGAGAAGATTGCTGGAGTTGTGTTCTTGAAGGTGTTCTTCAAGGGTGAGTCAACTAACTTTTAAACCTTTGTATTGGCTTAAGCTTTTGGACCTATTTGCATGCTAATTTAAGCTTAACTTTCTACTGTAAAAAGTTCTAATTTTTCATGCTTGTAATGTTTGTTTAAGGTCACTTTTGTATTGGGGGTAGTCTACCCCCTCTTAGGCCTTGTTTGGCCTTGTTTTGTGCTTTCATTTTTGAGCTATTGGGACCACCTTGTTTTGGCCTTTTCACCACTGAAATCTAGAGGATTTTCAGTGGTGGAAATGGTGTTTTGAGGTCCCAAATAGGAGAGGGTCATCCCCTCTTCTTATGTCTTATATGCTTGTATTGTTGGCTCATAAAAGTAACATGTTTGTTAAGCTTGTTTTGGCTCCATCTTAGCATGTATTAGACCTTATTTCAGCATGATATACCTCTGTCTAAAGTTGGTTTTATAGCCTCTTGTATGCACCATGCACTTGTAGTGCAATCCTCTCTATTGCCTTAATATGCATCTTGTGTTTGCATCATCATTCTTGCATGTTTTGGCTCCACTTAAAGAAGCTTTCCCTCATTTTTTACCATGCTTGAGCTCTACTTGATGTTGTTTTAGTCATGCATGCATTGCTTTGTATAGCCATAGTGCATTCTAGCTTGTTAGCTTTGAGTGTCTAAGTCACTAGCATGCATTGCTTAGGCCATTTTCATGATTTGGCATCATTTCATATGTGATTTCAGTCCATATAGTGTGGTCATACACACACACCTTTTCCATGCATTGGGAGGTTTGTGTTTTGAGCCTTGAATATGAGCCATTATGCATGTCTTATTGCTTAAGCTTTTGGGATGCCATCTCAGTGGGTTTTTGGGCTTATTTTGATATGCCATAACTCGGATTTTTATTGGTTAAGTCATGCCATGTTTGGTTTGATAGGTGTAGTGTAATACCCATTATTAGCCTTGCATGCTTCATGCTTTTGGTCTTTTGTTCTAGCTTATGTTGGCTAGGTCCAAGCATGTTTTTGGTCTTATCTTGACCTGCCTTAGGACTATTTTGGTTGCCCCTTGGCCCCTTGGGGCTTGCTTTGTATAGCCATGGTGCAAGTCCCCTTTGCTAGCTTTAAGCTTTGAGCCCTCTTGCATGTAACACTTGCATTGTTTGAGTGGTTTGGCACCATTCCATACATGATTTCAGAGCATATAGACTTGCCATGCTCCCACTTTTGTCACCCTTTGAGTGCCTCTAAGGGTTGTGTTCTTGTTGCCTAGCTTGTGGACCAATATGTGTGCATGTGTATCTTGCCTTTTGGTGCCTTGGTTTTGGTGTTTTGGACACTGATTTGGGCATGATTGAGGTTTGCCCATTTTAGTTTAAGTCCATCTTGCATGTTGTTGCATGCTTGTCATTTTGCATGTTGTTGCATGCTAGTCGCATTGCATGTTGTTGCATGCTTGGTACATTACATGTTGTTGCATGCTAGTTGCATTAGATAACATTGTTGCATACTTATTGCATGCCATGTTGTTTACATGTTTAGGTTGCATTGCATTGTTTGCATGCCATTAGTTTTGTTACATTGTGCATGCATTGCATTGTGTTTGGTTTGGATGTCAAGCCAAATACAAGGAACGATGGACGTTTCGTACTTGAAGTGACGAAACGTGCCTCAATTCTCGGTCGCCGACCCTCTTGATTATGCATGATAGAGGTTAAGGCATTTATGTGTTTTTGTGCATTTCATCCATATTGATTTGTGCAACTCGGCCTCTTTGGCCATCATGCATCGAAATGCGTGATTGATGGCTCGAGAGTCGAGCACTATACTCCTTTGAGCTTCAAACATGATAAGGAGTGTGGTTGTACAAACATTTTCTTGTAAATGTATTTCCATGCCTCTGTTTCTACTTTGCTATAGCAAAAGGAGGAGTTTGCAGGAAGAGATAGCCGATCGGCTATCCAGAGTGCCGATCGGCTACAAATATTTGGCTGATAGCCTGAAATGTGGTCGATGACCATTATCCACTGGCCGATGGCCACCCCTCTTGGCCGATGACCTCTCCGAATGTCCATGAGGTAGGTCAGAAGCATCACAGAAGTTGGCATAATCTTCAGAGGTGCAGAACAGTGCAAACAGAGGCAACATGAGGCATGGCAACGGATTTCCGAGCGAAGCCGACCGAGCATGCGTCTCTTCATCGCCCGTGAGGTCATTTCAGTGTTCATGATTTAATTTGCGTAATTTAATCATTTGATTGGTTTTGTAATATTTATTTAGCTTAGTATAGCTATTTGTTTTAATTCGGTTGTGTAATAATTAGTCTAATTAGATTATTAGATTAGTTAGAATTGCTTAGCGTAGCTAGCATGTATTATTCATTCGGACCCTCCGTCAAGAGGGCGAATTTTGTGATAAGTGTGCGTATGTGTGATGCATGTCTTCCAACCCGCATTTCTTTCTCCTTTTTACTTAACCGCATACGATGGTTAGTTCTAGGTCATATTTCAATTAGCATCCTTATGCTTCGCATGTTTGCATTCATTCATCTGTATTGCATGCACCGGGCTTGGCGCATCATACTAACTGCATTATATTTCAATACCAATTTGAATACATGTTATCTAGTTGCATTCACATTACATCTTAGAATAGCTGAGCCTATATTAGTTGCATTTTTGCATGTGTTGCATTAGGCATTCTTAACATAACTAGGATCATGCATGATTTCTAACTAGTTCTCTGTTTTGGCTCGGAGTACACTGTGAGTGTTTATGCTTTAGCATCTTGCATGAGTATGAGTGTTGCCATGATAGCATGCTTGCCATGAGGCTAACTGCTTAAATGATATAACTTCCTGAATGACTGTGGGTGAAGGTTTGATTGCCTGGGTTGGAACAACTCGATGATTGTGAGTGTTTAAGCCCACTTGAAGTGGAAAAATCATGTTTTCTAAGCCCACTTGAGGGTGGCAAATCCGCGTCTTAGCCTACTTGCGAGTAGCACCTTCAAACCGCTTTCAAAAACAAACATGAGTTGTTTTGTTCCAATCTGCGTGATTGAGTCTATACTTGTTTGCCGTGCGCATCACGTGATAAGCTAGCTAATAAATCGGAATAAGAACACATGTGTTTTCAAAAACAAAATATCATGATAGTAAAGGCCGATCCTTTGATCGGGCGAACGGGTGTGTTCATTGCATGACCTTCCCCTCTTGTACCCAAGTTCCCGAGCTGAGGCAACTTTGGTGATGACGGACACGTGGCCTTAAGCACGAGTTAGGGTTTCCTAAATTTTCCAAAATAAAATATTTAGGTGACGACTCTGTATCTGGCAAAGCAGTCCATGTTTGGCACTTCTTTATAAAAATTAGTTTTCCAAAACGATTTGCTGGATTTGGACTCTTTGGTGATTTGTCAGTCTCGCATTGTACTTTGTGAGATTTGATTCAGAACCATGACACGAGTCCGAACTGTAGTAGCTAAGAACAACGATTTCACGCCTTCGCATGCGGAGCGGTGTTTCGGGCCGTCTACATGGGTCATCTTTGAATCTTCCTAATTTGGGGTTAAATTTGGTTTCCATGAGGTTTTGAGGAAACCCATCATGGATCTAGAAACTGGGTTTTATCAGAATCGTGTTAAGGTGAGATGGGTAATCCTTTAATTTGTGTTTTCTAAGAAATGGGTTTGCTTTTAATCTGTGTTTTGGAACAAAGCCATATGTGTTTTCTGATCAAATTGTTTTTGTTTTTTGGTGGTTGTTGCAGAAAGAATCTTGGATGATAGTATTGATTTTGGCTTATCAGAACCTTGGAGTTGTCTATGAATTTTGTCTAATATAATTTGATGAGGGTGTGCACATTTTTTATTAAATGGGTATATTTGGAATGTAGGGTGTGTGGACTGAGATAAATATTTAAGAATCAAATTACTAAGTATGTGGAGTGAGAAATGATGTACATAGAGATAAGAATCAAATTACCAAGTGTGTTGAGTGAGAAATGATAATGTGGTGGGTGGAAATTGAATTTCTCATGCAATCCATAATCATTACACTTTTTCTCTCACAAAAGTAAAAAAAGCCAAAAATAAAAACCAAACGAGGCTAAAATAGCCAAAAAGTAAAAAAGTCAGGCTATTTTAGCTCTTCCCAAATGAAGGCTTAATATGAGAGAACTTGAGGGACTTATAGGGTCTATCATGAATCCCGTTTTGATAATTTGAACCGTTCATTTTGTAGAACCCTTAATGTATAATTTTCCTAAAAAAAATTAGTTTGATCTAATAATCATAACAGTCATTTTATTACATTTGTTTTCAAAAAAATTGACGATGAATATATTTTTGGAATAGACCATCCATTTTTTTAGAGAAAAATGCTATAAAATAAAAAGATTATGATTATCAAATTGACCTAAATATTTTCAATGATATTGTACATTTAATGTCCTGCAAAATGAACGGTTCAGATTATCAAAACGGGGCTTATAGTGAGCCTTATAAATCCTTGAACTTCTCTCATATTGAAATTCTTTCATATTGAAATCACAGTAGAGAAGCCTAACCTTTTTATTAAACCTAATATCCATTTATTTTTTTGTTGTGCATTAAAATTCATGAAGTTTTAATGACTCATTTGAATTACCTTTTTCCAGAGGTAAATGGTCAGGTCGAGGCCTACCAAAAGAGTTCAAATCCTCCATAGTATTATTATTATTATTATTATTATTATTTTGTAATGCACTAAAACCACGTTGATTTGACATACACTGTAAATAATTTTATGATGTTATATATATAACAACCTTCATAATACAAGATCGTGAACTTTCATAATTCTCACAAACAATAACATAATGTGAAAAATAAATAACACAGCCGGATCTGTTATGTGAAACCTTTGAGTGAACCAAAATTGATTGAACATGAACTCAATATTTTATGAAAAAGGTTTCTCTCTCTCTTGACTCTCATTGGAATATGTTAAATTCAAATTAATTGATGGGTGATCTAAATGTGCTTTTATAGGTAGAGAGATGACCAATTTTCTAATACAATTATAACTCCACTTGCCCATCAAAATAGGAGACTTGAAAATTACTCTATCTATTGACCAATGAGATAATAGTTTATAATTTAAGATATGGAACCTATTAAACATATAATTCGTATTGTCATATCATATGGGTCTCCGTAATGACTAAATAATTAAATGTAATCTTACGTTCTTCTACTTGGACCATATGATAACACACATCACGATTTAAAAAGGTAAACATTACGCGTGCAATAAACCATATCCAACCTCACTTTAATTTAGTCATCATCACAATACTATAATTAAATAGTTCACTAATGCAAGTCATGGCGGTTCTACATCAATAGTGCGACATAGTCCCTTCTATATACCACAATACTAGCAACTAGTTTAATACAGTCCTTAAGTGATTAGTGTATTTTAAAAGGTCCAATAATATCTTTTTTTTTTTAATCAAAAACTATTCTTGTTATTATTCATTCATTCTCATATATGTATGTACACCATTCATAACAGGAAATATATCAGAAATACAGTTAATGAGATCTCAAAGTGTCAAATAACACAATCAATCATAAAGCAGTCTGTAAAAACATAAACATTTATTATCGAATATGCTCAAGACATATTCAATTGACAAATTTCTTAATCGTCTTGAATAATAATCCCTTCATCAATGTTGACACCCCAATTTTGACCGATTGTAAGATTTAGGTGCTTTATTCTGAGCAGTCGATGATGACGATTACATTGAGTCAGTGGTTTGAATTCTCAATCAAGGACTCCAAGTTCGAGCTTTAAACAATTCCAACCTGCCATACCCACTGTATTTCTACCCCAGAACTTCAGTTTGCTCCTGGTACCAACCTATATTGAACTTGAAATTGAGGAACAGTGAAAATACATTGACCTCCGGCCGAACCTCAGTGATATCCGGCCGGAGACACCAAGGTCCGGCCGGACCTCTCGACTTTCTAGGCAGATTCAGCAGTGTTCTGCCAGCTGCCCAATTTTGCTGATATTTTGAGCAGCAACTCAAGTCCTATAAATACGGGGCTTATCCTGCTGTAACAAAGGTTAGATATCAAGGGTTGGAGAACAATATCAAGTGTTAGAAGATTAGATATATCATACAAAGGTTAGAAATATCAAATATAGAAATATCCGAGAGAAAATATCAAAGAGAGTTGCAACTATACAAAAGTTGAGTTCATCTTTGTTCTTCCATAGCCTTGAAGCTCTCATATCATCCATACATACCAAAGTAAAGCTTGAACTTGGAACTTGATTTGAGAATTGAAAATCATAACTCAAACTTGAGGGTGCTTTGGAATCAAGTTTGGTTTACAACAAGAACACCTTCTCTACAAGAGGTAAAGCTTCCTTGCTTTTATTTCAATCTTTATTCATCTTTTTCTAGTGTTTTCATATTATTTTTGGACTGTTTTAAGGGCTGAAACTTGTGATTAAAAGCTACCCAAAGGTGGAGGGGTTAATCACCCTTGCTTGAACCTTATTCCGAGCTTTTATCCTTGTGTTTCCTACTTGTTTCCCTATTTTTTGCCACTGTTTTGGGGCTGATTTGAGACTGATTTGGGGCTGTTTTTCAACATCTAAAATATGTGATTTGAAGTTATAAAAGTGGGGGGAGGGGGGGGGGGGGGTTAGCCACCCTTCCTTAAACTCGTTTACTAGTTTGAATCTATTCACCTTTTCTAGCTTAAATTATGCTATTAGGGGCTGTTTAATTTATGTCAATAATTATTATTTTTAATATTATGTTTGTGTTGTATTTACCAATTAATCAACTTCACATAATCAACTCCTCAATCTCGCTCCATTCTTTGCTTGTTTCGATTAAAAAGTCATGAAAAACTAAAGATTGTTATTCAAGTACAAGAAAGAAACTTTTCCATGCTTAATGGTTTAATCTCTTCGGAGGTTCATTACCAAAGGCATAAAACTTTTCCACGCTTAATGGTTTAATCTCTTTGGAGATTCATTGCCAAAGGCATACATTTTTCTTATACTAAAGCACAATCTTTTATTTTTCATTTCTCTTTATCACCGGTGTGTTTACTTTTAAGGGACTAATTGACCCTTGAAAATCACTAAGGAAAGTGTCATTATAGCTTATTATCAAGTTCGGATTTCAAGCCATTATCGCTCACTTTGGGTTTTATAGTCATTATCACTCTTTGAGTTTGACTAGTCCTTATGATGCATCTTGGATTTGACTTGAAATCCCTAACTTGTAAATAAGTTTGACTCATCCTTTGTAATTTCCCCCGAAGAAAATAAGGTTCGTTTCTCGGGTTAAGTTGATGCTTGTTTCTCTTTATTATGTTTTGGACTTAGTGGACGTAAATATCACTTTTGGACAAAAATGAGAAAAGAGAAAGAAATGGAAAGGTAATAAAAAAATGCTAATAAAATTAGTTAAATGGATTACAACCGACATAAAGAACTAATATTGGATTCGGTCAAACGTTATACCGAGCCTATTATGTCATGGCTTGTCTTACATCAATTCATGATATTTTGATAAACCTTGAAGCGTCTCTACTTCTCTTCTTGAATTCACTTCATGATAGGAGGGAGGGTGGTTGTTATGCATTGCATTTATTGATCTTTGTCCTATCGTGTCCAAAATCATCTTGCAAATCAACTTGCAACCATAGATGGTTTGGGAACCGATTTCGCTCCTCTCTTGAGTATTTTCTATGATAAAGAAGGGTAGAAGAGACAAACATGGCTAGGAATACCCTGTCTGCACTGTTTCACCTCAGGCACAAAAAACAGATTCCCGCAAGAAAACAAGGTATGATTGGATTTATTTAGGTCTCGTCTGAGTCGCATTCTGGGTTGGTAAGGCTCCAATAAATTGCAAACAATACACTTTTGGTTGAAAGCAATGATAGGGTGAAACAAAACAGTTCCCAATAAGGCAGACAAAGCAATTCCTAAAGAGCATCATGCAATCATTGCATATTTGTTGTAATAAATTAGACAGCCCTCCTTTTTATTATTATTCATTCGGATTTGTAATAATTATTTATTCGGACACTTGGACATTCGGACCCTCCTGCGTAAGGGCACAAACTTGTAATAATGTGTATGTCTTCCAACCCCACGTCTTTCTCCCTTTTATTTACCAGCTTATGATGGTTAGTTTAGGGACATTATATTTTGTTTAGCATGTTTCATATTCGCATCCACTTGTATTGCATGCACCAAGGCTCGACACATCATTCAAATTCACATTGTCGTTTCAATACTTCTTTGAATACATGCTTAGATCGCATGCTATCAAATTATTTCATATGCTATATTAGTAGCCGAGCCTAGTAATTACATATCACATGTGTTGCATTTGTCATATTGAATAGTTAGGAATCATACATATTTTGCTAACTTTGTTTTGTAGCTTGTTTGCGGAATGTCGGTAAATATGTGAGTTATGCTTTAGCATCCCGCCTGCACATAATTTTCTTGTTATGTTTAGCATCTTACCATGAGACTAATTGCTTAAATGCTATAATTACTTGAATGTCTATGGATGAAGGCTTGTTGCTTGAATTGGAATGATTCAACGAATGTACGTTTTAAGCCCACTTTGTAGTGGCAAATTCACAAACTTTAAGCCCACTTTGTTAAGTGGCAAATTCAAACCCTTTTCGAAAAACGAACATGAAATTGAATTGTTCCAATTTGAGCAAACTAGTCTATACCTTATATGCTTCACATAGTAAATTTTAGAATTTATTAAATAATCAGAACAAGAACATATACTGTAGATAAGAATCACATCATGATTAGTAGAGGCTGATCTTTGATCGGGTGAGTGGGGTGCTCAATTAATGACCTTCCCCCCTCATACCTAAGTTCCCAAACCAAGACACTTTGGTAATGATAGACTAATGGCCTTTGGCACGAGTCACGGGTTTCCTAAATTTCCCAAAATACATATTGAGGTGGTGACTCTAAAATTTGGCAAAGCAGTCCATTTTTGGCATTTGATTCAAAACATTTATTTTCCAAAAAGAATTACCGGATTTGAACTCTTTTTGTGTTTTCACTATTTCACATTGCACTTGTGAAATCAGATTCAAAACCACAAGTGGAGTCCGATATTGTAGGGCTATTCATTCTTTCAAAAGAGGGGTTTAGCATCTTACCATAAGGCTAATTTCTTAAATGCTATAATTGCTTGAATGCCTATGGATGAAGGCTTGTTGCTTGAATTGGAATGATTCAACGAATGTACGTTTTAAGCCCACTTTGTAGTGGCAAATTCATAAACTTTAAGCCCACTTTGTTAAGTGGTAAATTCAAACCCTTTTCAAAAAACAAACATGAAATTGAATTGTTCCGATTTGAGCAAACTAGTCTATACCTTGTATGCTTCACATAGTAAATTTTAAGATTTATTAAATAATCAAAACAATAACAAATACTGTAGATAAGAATCACATCATAATTAGTAGAGGCCGATCTTTGATCGGGTGAGTGGGGTGCTCAATTAATGTCCTTCCCCTCTCATACCTAAGTTCCCGAACCAAGACACTTTGGTAATGACGAACTAATGGTCTTTGGCACGAGTCACGGTGTAGACTCAACTTTTTTGCGCCCCCTCTCGGAAGCTCGAATTGGTCCTACGGTTCGGACTCCTGTGGTTCTGAATCTAATCTCACAAGTGTAATGTGAAACTGATAATCACCAAAGAGTCCAAATCTGACAAATCTTTTGGAAAATCGATTTTCAATCAAATAATGCCAAAATTAGATTGTTTTGCCAGATACAGAGTCGCCACATAAATATTTTATTTTGGAAAAATTTAGGAAATCCTAACTCATGCCAAAGGCCACGTGTCCGTCATTACCAAAGTTGCCTTGGCTCAGAAACTTGGGTACGAGAGGGGAAGGTCCTGAAATGAGCACCCCTGCTCGCTCGATCAAAGATCGGCCTCTACTAATCATGACATGATACTTTATAAACATTATGTGTTCTTATTCCGGTTATTAATCTAACCTTACTATGTGATGTGCACAAGTGAGTATAGACTACATCGCAAGAATCAAAACATTTCAACTCATGTTTGTTTTTTAAAATGGTTTGAATTTGCCACCTCAAGTGGGCTTAAAGTTGTGGATTTGCCACCAAACATAGTGGGGCCACTTAACAAAGTGGGCTTAAAATGCACATTTGTTGAATCGTTTCAATTCAAACAACAAGCCTTTATCCACAGGCATTCAAGCATTTTAGCATTTAAGCACATAGCCTCATGGCAAGCATGCTAAATATGGAAATCACTCACATTCATGCAAGTAGGCTAAAGCATAAAAACTCACCTAGTACTCCAAGCTAGGAAAGAAATAAGTTAGAAAAATATGCATGATTCCTAACTATACAAGATGTCTAATGCAACACATACAATATGCAATTAATAGGTTCAGCTGCTAATATGGCATATGAATCGATTTGATAACATGCGGTTAAACACGTATTCAAAGAAGAAATTGAAATTGCAATGTAGTTTGAATGATGCGCCGAGCCTCGGTATATGCAATTCAAAATGAATGGATGCAAGCATGCGATATGCTAATTGAAAAGTGATGTTCCTAAACTAACCATCAAAAGTGATTAAGTAAAAAGGAGAAAGATATGGGGTTGGAAGACATACACACATGCACGCACACTTATCACAATATTACGCCTTCGCAAAGGAGGGTCCGAATGAATAAGAGTTAACTAGTTAAGCTAATTTAAGCTAGGCTAAGCTAACTAATCTAATTAGACTAATTAGACTAATTATTACAAATCAAACGAATAACTAGCTAAGCTAATTACTAATTATTACAACACGTTAATCAACTAGTAAACTAATTAATTAAAACAAAGCAAATGTACACTAACTAAGCATGGAAGGCATTAAACGATGCTGCCACTACTCTGCCTCAGGAAGTGGAAGATGCATGCGCTTAGTTTTCGCCCCGAAAAGCCACTGCTTTGCCGCTACAAGCCTTTGTTTGCACATTTGATCACTGAAAATTCCACCAACTTCCAGAATACCTTTGCTCCACCTCAGGAACACACTGTGCAAATTTCATTGGTGGCCGACAGGGGGCCTGTCGGCTAACAATGGTGGTCGGTCAGCTACTGGTGGTGGCCGGTCGACCATTGATGACAAGAACTCCTCCTTTTGCTGCAACAGAGAGCAGATAGAGCAAAACAGTGTATTTTCACAGATGATTTGCACATTTTGTCTCTCATTTTCACGGGAAGATCAAGGGAGGGACAAAATTAGGGTTCACAAACCATCAATCAAGCAATTTCAGTGCATGATAGCTTGTGTAACCAATTGTATAAGTTCAATGAATGCAAAATGAGACTCAAATGTCCACCACCCTATCATGCATGATCAAGGGTAATGGAGACCAAGGAAAATGACACATTTCATCACTTTCGAGTATGAAATGACTCATTTTCCTTGTGTTCGAATTAACGTCTGATTTGAACACATGCAATCCAACACAAAAGATGCTTATCTTGCTTCTTTTATTTGTTCATTTTGCTTACTCATTTTAAATTACCAATTCATTCTTTAATTGATTAGTCCATTAGCGAGTGTTCTCTAAATGGAAAGATGGCTCAAACAACAAGTTGGCATGAAAGAGGCATTACATTGTTGGTAATGAACCCCCTAAGGGGTTAAACCATTAGGTGCAACACCTCCATTTCATACTTAGGCAAACAAGTGGTTTGAAACCACTTTCAAAGCAAACAAACGAGTGAAGGATTAAGGGGGCTTGTAGAGATTAAAGTGCTGAAATGAAGTGTAAAACAACACTAAAGCATGCTATTATTAACTTAAAACAATGATGATTAAAGCATTAAAACATCAAAGCTAGTGAAGAAATTGACACTACCACTATGCAATACAAACCTCAACTGAACTAACTAGCCCAAAATAGAGCCAAAGCAGGTTATTTCAGAGGCACAAACACGCTGGACCTAAGCTAAGTTAAGCTAAAATAATAAGCTAACATGTGAAGCTAACTAGGCATGTAAACAAGACACAAGGATGGAAGACTAACCCCTCCAATTTTGGACTTTAAAACAACGTTTTTACCACTGAAAAACCTCTGAGATTTAGTAGTTAAAAGGCCCAAAAAAGTTGTTTTGAAAGTGGTGAATAAGAGCACAAAAGCTTAACAAACGAAGGAGCAAGAAGGGTGGACAACCCCCTAACTCAAAATAGCCTCAAACCACCATTTTTAGGTCACAAAAATAGAGGTTTTTACACTTCAAAAACAGCCTTAAAACAGTTAAAAAGGATGGCAAAATAAGGATACAAAACAAGTATAAGCAAGATAAGTTCCTTTACCTTTGAAGCAAAGCACAAATTTGGCAAAAATTCTTTTTTGGGTGAATAAGTCATAAAATAAAAACAAAAAACTTACACAAAATACAAGGGGCATACCCCAGGCCCTAACAGAACTATACAAAAACCAATAAAAATTGGACAGCAACAATGCAGACCCGTCCCAAAAAGGATGAGGGCCCACAAGGACCAAAACAAATAACCTGTTAGAACATCAAAACTTCAACCAAAACCTAATAGAAATATGTGCAGAAGCAACAAACAACACACTAAGGAGAATGTTCATGGACCCCATAGACAAAATATGTGGGCCATGAACATATCTATCAGCAAAGACACCTAAATGAAATAACATCCCTTGCACATCCTGCAAGGGTAGGCTCAAAAAGAGATTAGAGAGTTTGATACAAATTCGAAAAATATAAATATACAAAACAACAAAAACAACTTTCTTTGTCACAAAAGACGAAAACATGGCCTGCACTTTGCTATTACACTTGCCAGCAGCAGCGGAAATAGCCAAACATAGCTGTAAACCTGCCATTATCCTTAACAGCCGCAACCCAAATCTTAAAGTTTGGAGATTTAATAAAACCTATCCAACCATATAGATAATGAGTGAGCAGCCAAACAAAAATCTGAATATGTAAAGGACAAATGGTATAATGCATATAATGTAGGGGCTCACAACACTCAACCCACAATATATAGCCTCACACCACTCGACATATAACGAATAACACTCAATATATAGTCTCTCAACACTCAACCCACAAGAGAAGGTCCCATTATACAACTTCAGCCCCATAAAACACCTACAAAAAAGAGTAACAACAGTATATATATTTGTCACCATTAGAAAACACTTTGTGGTCAGTGGAATGGAAGGTGTATTTGGCTACCAAAACTCAACCCTCAATTTATGGTAATTAGCAACACTCAATCTAGCATGTAAGCACTGCAAAATTAGCAAACAATTATATAACCCACAGTTTGTGCTCACAAGCCACTCAACCCACATTATCTAATCTTACATCACTCAAAGTTCTTCTGCTACAATCACTACCTCTCTCTTTCAAGATAGAAGTAGGTAGCCTCCACTTGTTTAGAAACCAGCTGTCATTAGAATGATTTTTCAAGTTGGTTATGGACAACATTCTAAACCTAATCATATCCACAATCCTCTTTACAACAACATCTTCAGGGTAAGCATCATTGTTAAAAATTTTGTTATTTCGAGCAAGCCACAATTGGTAAACAGTGCAAGTGAACCCAAGTCTGGAAATGATAGCACCCACAGAATTACCCTTAACAAGTTTAGAAATATGATTGACCAATTCAGACCATTCAAGACAGGGCCAGGATACATTAAGCCTAGACTGAAGCTCCTTCCAAACAATATCCGAAAAAGGACAGTGGTAAAAAAGATGGTTGTGACCCTGATAACGGTTATGACAGAAATCACAATTACCAGTATGTGTATAACCAAAACGAGATAACCTGTCCCCAGTGTAAAGACGACCATGAATAGCCATCCAAGTCACAAAACTGGCTTTCGGGATAATATGATTACCCCAAAGCAGACCTGCCCAAGAGACCTTGGCAAAAGACTTTCTCCAGGAATTCCAAGTGGAATTAATAGAGAACTTGCCATCAGTAGCAGGGAGCCAAACAATACTGTCAGTGGCATGGCTAGATTTGGCACAAATTCAAGCTCAAATCACCTTCTAGAGCTCAAACAAGACTCCAAGGAAGTCAAGTTTGATTAAGGGTTAGTGTGCAAAAGCTAAGGATTACTAGGCAAACAAGCACAAAATAAGAAGAGAGAGAGAGAGAGAGAGAGAGAGAGAGAGAGAGAGAGAGAAAGAGAGAGATTTTTGTTCTAAAATGTCTAACCCTCAAAACTACTTATAGAAAAACACCCCTTGAGCTTAGAAACATCTCACCATACACTTGTAGGGAGATGCAGCTCAGTGTGCAACAGTTGGCATAGCTGTCAACAAATATCTGGAAAAAGGCACTAGTGGCCGTCAGCCACCACTGATAGCCGACCGGCCACCACTGGTGGCCAACTGGCCACATCCATGGCTGACAATATCATCCCATGGCTGACAGCCTTGGGTGGTGGCCGATAGGCCACCATGAGGTCCAGACACCAAGTTTTGGTCCAAAACAAGGTATAGAAAGAACAAGGTTAAAGGCTCAAAGATTGGACATTTCCCCGAGGACTTCGAGTGCTCGAAATCAACACAAACAAACAAACAATCATCATGAGTACAAATGATGACATCTAAATCTTAAGGACGGTCAAAAATGGGGTGTCTACAGTTGCCCCTCTTTGACAGAACTCGGAAGTCATGAAATGACGGGAGTGAATATCAAAACCCAGAGACAACCCATTTTTGACAAGATCGAAGACTTGGACAAACAAACAAGTAGGACAAAGAACGGTTGCGCCCATAGGCTGCCTACATATCCTTTTGCAAGGAATCAAAGCAGTGTAGTTCTGGGGCAAGATGGAAGTGATATGCACGATGCAGAACATAACTTATGATCATGCAAGGAGAATGTAATGAAACATCTAGATGCAAATGCTATGCAATGAAAATGCCACATTCATACAAACCAAAGTAAAGTACATCAATCTCATACACGAAAAGAAGTAAGTAAATAAACACGCCACTCGTGAGAATCACAAACCAAACCACATATCATACAGAAAGGATGTAAGAAAATTATACAAACTTAACTACGCAACGCGTAGGAAAGACAAAGTTCAACACAACCCTCGAGCACACCCGAGGCGTCAAACAAGTTTCCAACGCGTTGCACACACGAGAAGAAGAGGATGATATGGACACCGGGACACACCCAAATGTTTTAAATCGAAGCATCCTAACGCGTCGCACGTGAGAGGAGAAGTGGTAGTAAGAACACCGGAATGCATCCGCGTGTCTCTAAACAGAAGGCATCCTACCGCGTCACACACGAGAGGAGAAGAGGTAGTGAGAACACCAGAACGCATCCGCGTGTCTCTAAACCGAAGCGTCATAACGCGTCGTACGCGAGAGGAGAAGAGGTGGTGGGAACACCAGAACGCATCAGCATGTCTCTAAACCGAAGCATCCTAATGCGTCGCACGCGAGAGGAGAAAGAGGTAGTGAGAACATTGGAATGCATCTGCGTGTCTCTAAACCGAAGCATCCTAACGCATCACACGAGAGAGGAGAAAAAGTAGTGAGAACACCAGAACGCATCCGCGTTTCCCTAAACCGAAAACGTCCTAACACGTTGCACGCGAGAGGAGAAAGAGGTGAGAACACCAGAACGCATCCGCGTGTCTCTAAACCGAAAACGTTCTAACGCGTCGCACGCGAGAGGAGACGAGGTAAGAACACTAGAACGCATCCGCATGTCTCTAAACCGAAAGCATCCTAACGTGTCACAAGCGAGGGGAGAAAGAGTAGTGAGAACACTGGAACGCATCCACGTGTCTCTAAACCGAAAGCGTCCTAACGCGTTGCACGCGAGAGGAGAAGATGTGAGAACACCAGAACACATCCACATGTCTCTAAACCAAAAGCATTCTAACGCGTTGCACGCAAGAGGAGAAAGAGTAGGTGAAAACACTGGAACGCATCTGCGTGTCTCTAAACCGAAGTGTCCTAACACGTCACACACGAGAAGAGAAGAGGTGAGAACACCAGAACACATCTGCATGTCTCTAAACCGAAAGCATCCTAATGCGTCGCACGCGAGAGGAGAAAGATTGGTGAGAACACCGGAATGCATCCTCGTGTTTCTAAACCGAAAGCGTCCTAACGCGTTGCACGCGATAGGAGAAAGAGTAATGAGAACACCGGGATGTACCCAAATGTCTCTAAACCAAAGGGAGTGGTGTAAACAACGGGGCACACCCGAATGCTTTTAACCAAAAAGAGTTCATTTGAATGAACCGTACATACAATATCGTGCCTGCGTAAGAAAGAGACTTAACATGTGTAATACAATAAGAATGCATGTTCTACACACAATAAACAAAGCACGTTCTATGTAAATGTAGTGACAACATGTTCTATGCATGATAACAGAAAAGTGCATGTTCTATGCCATAAATGACGAAAGATATGTTCTATGCATATTCTATACAACAATGGAGAAATGCATATTCCAATGCAACAATGACAACGCATATTCTATGCAACAATGGCAACGCATATTCTATGCAACAGTGGATAGCAACTTCCGATTTACCTCTCGGAAGAGTTGCAATAAGTTAAAAAGGATATGCCTCATTAATATTGATTAGTGATGAACATTACGCACTGAAGATACGGTTTGAAGCTTCCGCAGAGGCAAATTGAGCTTAAAAGTGAACTTTTCTTGCACTTCTTGAGAACTGAGGGCCCAAAAATAGCAACAAGACTCAAAAGAAGAGCACTGGAAGCTTGTCGGCCACCAGGGAGGGGTGTCGGCCACCTGTCGGCCAACGCTAAGCACTGTCGGTCACCAGTGGTGGTCGACTGGCCATCGATGGCTGATTGGGCCAATTTGGTCTTTTTGCATTCGGGTCTTTAAGTACACATACCCAAACTTCATTTCCTCACTTCCGCTTGTTCGAAATTCATCCCTCTCTCACTCTAGACCTTTCTTCTCTCTAGATCCAAGCTTTATACGCTTTTTCCAACACCCCATAAACATTTTCTTTGCTAAACCCTCTTAGTTTTCTTCATTTTGAACCGATTGAAAATTGATTTCGGTGTTTTTTTCGTCATTTTCACCACTTGAGGCTTGTTCCCCTCGAGTTTGTCTTGAATTTGGTGCCTTTTCCCGGGCTTTGACTTTTTCTCCTATTTTCTCTCTCCTAGGGTTTGACTTGAGTTGACTTTTGGCATTTTCCACCTATTTTCCCCATTTTCTTCACTTTTCATCGACTCTTCATCTATATTCCAAATGGCAGATGACTTTCCACATGACGGGGCTCCTCTAGAGGCAGAGTTTGAGGCAGAGTTCGATTTTGACATAGAGCTGGGGCCCTTACCACTGGGAGTGAGGGCTTTTGACGCAGCGAGGTATAATCTCCAGACACACATTCTACCTGCTGGAGGTGTTAGGCACTTTACAGATTACCTTGATGCACCGGCGGATCTCTTACTGAGTGAGCTAGATTCTCATCTTTCTGCTGTTGCTGTTCAGGTACGAACTCTATGCGCTTGCACATCTGATGTTCCTTACTTGCATTTCTTGCACTGCCCCTTATTTGATTGTATTTTCATCAATGCGATTGCATTTGTTTTTTACTTCCTTTTTATTAGACTGTATTCACACTGATTCACCCGTCCTCTACCATAGGGTGACACCCGCGGATACATGGGCTATGGGGCCATTACAGCCAGAGATTGGTACGACAAGCTCCCTGCCGGAGTATGAGCTATTGTTGATGAGGCAGGCTTCGGTCTATTCTGCTCCGGCTTGTCATGAGTCATAGTGAGCCGTCCACTTCTAGGAGCGCTAGTGGAGAGATGGTGAGACACCACCAACTCTCTCCACCTTTCCACTACAGGAGAGGTGATGATGACCCCGTACGAATTCGCCATGATCACGGGCCTAGGTATATGGGGCGATCATATTCCTCTTGATCCCGATATGGGGGAGTGGGAGGCTAGTTGGATTGAGCTCCTGGGGGCGCGCCCACCTTTGTTCCGGATAGCCCAGGTCAGATACAGCTGGTTCGGAGGGCAATTCCGGGGACTGAGCCAGACACGGTAGAGGAGACAAAGTATTACGCTCGGGGTTTTTTGATGTTCCTCTTTGGTACCACCCTGTTCGTGAACAAGGCAAACACGTAGGGCTATATTTACTGAGCGCACTAGTGGTTCTTCCCCGAGTGAGTTTCTACGATTGGGGCGGGGCCGGCCTTCCCACTCTCTACGGTTATATGAGCTCGACCTCCCACTAGATTGGACTCTTGATCGGAGGCTACTGGCGAGCCTGAGAGGTACACATCTCAGTTCTCTCTATACACTTTGCATTTTATGTTCAGCATTTCTTGCTTTACGTCTGTTTAACACATGTACTTTCTGCTTTGTACTTTCTACACCCGTTTATGCACTGTATGCTTTCTGCATTTTACATTTTCTATATCTGTTCATGCACTGTATGCTTTTTGCATTCTGCATTTTCTATATCTGGTCAAATTCATTGTTGATTATATATCACTGCAATTTCCCTGTAGCTATGGGTATATGCTTATTTTCCGACTTTGGCCCCAGAGCCTGCAGTAGAGGTCCCATTGACAGTCCCCTTTTCACGAGTATACGATGGTCAGCTGCGCCGCAGGACTCGCGAGCCCTTTTTCTTCTTTAGGAGCTACTTTGACACCGTAGCTGCTCATGAGGTAACCTAAAACACGGTCATCATTTTGCTCTTCATCTGTTCTGATTCACATTGTAGCCACTAATAGCAACTAACAATCTATATAACTTCCATTTGCAAATCTCATGGCAGCCATGGGCCATGATACTGAGAGGAGTTGGAGGCTGGTATAATATGGCCTAGGGCATTTCTCGTCATCGCATTCTACTCGAGGGTTCGATCTGCCGGGCCTGGTACCTCAGCGGGAGAGTCGTGCGCCAGTCTCCAGGCATGCCTGCTCAGTTCATATCGATGATGCCACCAAAGGCCATGAGGTTAGCGGATAGCCTATTTGTTGACAGGATCATCCAGTTTATGGTAGGCTTGGAGGCGGAGTACTTCCGAGTCGACGGTGATTATGAAATTTTCATTCAGACACACCTCATACCACCTCTGACCGGTGTTCGCGGAGGTAAGAGAGCGAGAGCTCCTATTGTGAGGATGGGGCCCAGAGCGACTAGGGTAGCCAGGGCCTATGGTAGAAGGGCATCTCAGGTGAGGCAGAGGACTGGCTGGCTAGAGCTACCTGCTACACTTACCTATTGGCGGCATACTGGAGAGGCACACTAGATCCCTATTGAGCGTACGGCAGCCGGGGCACAGATATGTTAGAGCTCATGACGCACCTCCGGTATGTACCACATTTTTAGTTTTCCGTCTCTATCTGATATATGTTCCTTCTAGACATTAATCATTCCCAATGCATTTGCAGGCACCTCCAGGATACACCGAGGACTTGCTTGAGCTAGTAGCCGCATTCGAGGGCATGATTTTGAGGAGGGAGGCCCTGCTCAGTTTCTACGACATTCCGGTAATTTCTTCAGTTTTCACACATTCCAATTATCAAATTTCTACTAACATACTAGAACTGACATTTCAAACAAAGACTTCCTCACATTGTACTGATACACTGTATTTGGAAAACTGTATGTCCATACTGTATTTCCATACTGTACTCACACATTGCATCTAACTCCTACATACGCTTATTCTACACATCATACTTGCATCTGATATACATACTGTGGCTGACATATGATAACTGCCTTTTCATGTCCCACCCATACCGATGGATCCAACGGCAGCTGCGGGACCATTAGCGTCTCCTCTGGCGGCCGGGAGGAGAGAGAGAGAGGGGCTTCGGCACGTAGCCGAAGCAAAGCCAGGGGCACCCAAGATGAGAGTGGCCCTTTAGAGCCCATTTTGAGTAATGACGAGGTTGAGACCAGCGAGGCCGAGGAGGCAATGAGTCAGCACACTCAGTCATCCGAGAGCGGAGATGATGACGCTGGCTCGGGTTCTGCTAGTGGAGATGATGCTGAGTCAAGCTCTGAAGTAGAGAGTGGCGACGACTCTGTTTTGATTCAGAGAGAGGTGCAGACAGTAGCGCTGACGGAGACAGCTCTAAGTCCGTGCCCAGGAAGAGGACGAAGAGGGCCTCTCGAGACTAAGATAGCTAGCACTGATTTTCTATATATTTTGCTTAGCTTCTTTTTGCTAGTAGTGTTAGCACTTTGTACAATTTTAGACAGGTTTTATTTGCTTTAAAAACTTGTACTCTTTTGTAAAAAGTAACCATGATTAGAATGAAAACAACTTTTTGAAAAAAAGAAAAGAAAAAGTGTTGTGCTTTGCATTCTGAGCATCGCATTGCATAAAGTAACCATGAACATGAACATTGTATTGGCATAACCTTCTTGATTAGGTAATGAACCGACTAACAACAAAACAAGGAAAACAATAAACAACTCGATAAATAATCAAACAATATACAACTTGATAAATAACCCACAATAAACAACAACTCGATAAACAAAACAAATACAATTCGATAAGAAAAACAAGACAAATACAACTCGATAAACAAATTGAAGCAAAACGGCTCAACAAAACTAGCTAAAACAAGACCACGACATGCACCAAGAGCAGAACAAAACACAAGTTCTTAGCACTTTCAACACATAGGGAGACCACAAAACAGACAAAAGGCCACTGGCCATGAGCAAAGGTTGTCGGCCATCAACGGTGGCTGTCGGCCATCACCACTAGCCGATCCTCCATCAGTGTGAGAGACCTCCAGATTGTTTCCACCTGTCTTCCACTAAGTGCCTTATCTTCTACAAAAGCTAGGACTTCGTAGTTTCTTCATTCCAGCTCTGTTTTTGCCACAAATGGAACCGTTCTTTGCCTAAAAACTCTCAAATTGGATTACAACTTTGCATGGCTCGGAAAAAGTGAATTTTTGGGGTTTTGAGATAAATGCACTATTCCCGTTGAGTCGTTCTCCGTTGTGTTTTCCGTTCCTCCATGCTGCAGCTAGATGTTGGAACCCGATCACACATGTTTTTAGCTTTAGTGGGGCAAGAGAAATGCCTTACAATCGAAGGATTTCAAGTTTTGATGGAATGCCGGCATGACGAGGAAATCTTGCCCCAGCCCCGTTTTGGTCACATCCAAGCTTTGAGACGGATGTGCGGGCTCACTTTACATGAGGCTCGATCCTTGGTTTGCAGTGGGGAGTTAGACATCCCTAGTCTAATTCATTGATTTTTTGACGCCGGAAACCGAGGTGACCGTCTTTCACGTGGTTTTCGCAACACACCCTTTGTTTGTGCATGCTAGCACATTTCCTTCTTGCCCCCAGCTTTAGAGGGTATAGCATTCGACTCATCGAAGTGGCCAAATGTTTGAAAAAGGGCAAGAGTTGTATTGGCTTAGTGCTGGCCGAGACGCCTTCCATCAGCGAGAGACAAACAAATTTACAGAGAGTCCGCTACTTTTCCAGGTAATGTTTCCCATCCTATCTCATATGTATTTCTCACATCTCTCGACACTTAAGCTCTATTTTTCTCTCAAATTCCTTTTCTCACTTTTTCTCTCAGCGCATATCTCTCTATTTTTTAATCTCTCTTTTCTTTCATCCCTCCCCGGGTGTGGCTCATGGACAGGTTGAAAGTAATGGACTCTTGTCCTGCATACTCAGCCAGAGAATACTTCTTTTATCAACAGCTAGTTGATTTCCCGAATGAGGGATGGTGGGGCTAGTGTATGTGCAATAGGTCTGCTGTTGACATTGCTTGGCGTTGCCCCTGGTTTGATCTACCCTAGATGAGCTACAACATGACTCGGCAACCTGGCATTCAGCTGATTGGCCTTACACACTGTGTATTCTACTTTCCATTCAGGTTTAGGCGTTAATTTGGACACGACCAGATTTGCCCGAAGGAGGGGGCAGAATACCCGACTTCGTACTTTATCTGAGGCTCTCAACTGGCTAGATACCCTACTGCTTGGAGGACAAGAGAGCTTGCCCTGCCTCTAGTTTCAATCAAGACTTTCCGGCGAGTGCTTAACTTGGCTTGAAGATAAGGCGCAAACCAGGCCTACTTTAGCATCTGAAGCTTCTACGAGCTCAAGGAGGGGACGTAGGAACACTTGACTCATCTATGCCTCAAGTTTATTTGCTTTGATCTTTACTTTTCAAGTTTTCCTTTTGAATGTAATAAAAGAAACTTTGATTTGTATCGAGAGTTGGAGAACTTTGTATTGAAATCAATGAAATTGAAGTTGTGGACACTGAAAGTTTTCCCTTTGGTCCAAAAATTGTCTAAGTTGTAAAAAGATTATTTTGAACGAGATCAACTTTTATTAAAACTTTTCAAAATCATTTTCGATAAGGATCACAATGTGACACACATGGAATCTATCCTCGAGATGTACAACCCTGAATCCAGAAATAATGGAAAATTGCCTCTTGTCTGAACGGCATTGCTCAGCACTGTAACCAGTTCTCATAGTGAAGATCACATCTTAACTCTCAAATGATAGACAAAGATGACCTGATCAACATATGGACACAGTTAATTTGGAGGTGTTTATGGCTGAACTTCGAAATGAAGTTGCCTATTTATCCCGAAGATGGGAATCAAACCTTATGTAGTTTGGTTCGGGTTCACTCGGGTTTTAACGGTCTCCTTTTACGCTCTAACTTTTGCCAAGGCCGCTCTTTCTGGGTTTTCAACCTTGCAACCTCAGTTTTTCTTTTTTCCAATTTTTTGTGCTCTAACTTTTGTCTAGGTCGCCCTTCTGGGTTTTCGGCCTAGCGAGCCTCTCAAGGATAATATTTCTTCAACTTGTCTATGTTGATCAGCTAGGAAAATTCTAGGCCATCCAGGTTGATTTGACAGCTCCACTTGACCAGATTGATTTGATGATGTAAGGACCAGTCCAATTGGGTCTGAACTTGCCCCTAGGGTCGTGGATGGGAGCTCGGTTGTCTTTGAGCACCAAATCCCCTTCTTTTAGATTCCTGGACTTAACCTTCTTGTTGAAAGCTCTGGTAATCCTGCGTTGATAACCCTGAACATGGTACATGCTTTCAGTCTCCTCTCATCAAACAACATTAGTTCTTTGAACCTGCTATGCTGCCAATCTGCTTCTGCTATCTGGCACTCGGCCATAACCCGTAGTGACGGAACTTCTACTTTGATCGGCAGAACAACCTCCATCCCATAAGCCAGAGAATACGGAGTTTCCCTAGTAGATGTCCGAATTGAAGTCCGGTAGCCCTAGAGTGCAAATGGTAATTTGTCTAGCCAATCCCTGTAAGTTTCAACCATTTTCTGTAGAATGTGCTTGATGTTCTTGTTGGCGGCCTTAATAGCTCCGTTGGTTTGCGATCTCAATAGCTCTGTTGGTTTGCGGCCAGTATGTGGATGACTTATGAAAAGCCACGTTGTATTTCTCTAACAAGATGATCACTTCTCTCTTGAAATGGGAGCCATTGTCTGAAATAATCTCATTTGGGACCCTATAATGTCAAATGATGTTATTTCTGATGAACTTGTCTACATGCGACGCTTTCGGTACCGCATAGGATTGGGATTCCACCCACTTTAGAAAATAGTCTTTTGCCACCAGGATATAGTCATAGCCATTCGACCCTTTCGGCGTAATTGCCCCAATAACATCAATTCCCCAGGTTGAAAAAGGCCATGGAGAAGTCATGTTGTATAGCTTCAACGGTGGGATATTCTTGCGGTTTGCATGGATTTGGCATTTGTGGCATTGTCGAACAAAACTGATACAATCTTCCTCCATGGTTGACTAATAATAACCTTGCCTGAGAATCTTCCGGGCTAGCATTACTCTGCTCATTTGTGTTCCACACTCTCCTCCATGGATGGCCTCCATTAGGCGCTTTGACTCCTCTGTATCGACGCACAGCTGGTGTATCCCCGGGTGACCTCTTTTGTATAACTTATCTTCGTAGATGATAAATTGAATGGTGATCTGCCGTATTGCTCTCTTATCTTTAGCATTTGCTTCTGGTGGATAAACCTCATTTTCCAAGAAATTCTAGATATTGTAAAACTAGGGGTTCTGATCTTGTACTTCATTTATTGCAGCGATGGTCTCGTAGGCTGGCGTGTATCTCTGTTCAATGATGATCGGATGCATTCGGACTCCCAATGAGATGTCTATTATTGATGATAGAGTTGCTAAAGAATCAACGAACCTGTTGTTCTCTCTTAGAAAATAGGTGAAGGTTAGCTTCTCAAACCGAGGAATTAGGACATCTAGGATTTGGTGATAGATCTTCATTCTTCTTCTTTGACCTTCTAGTCTCCTTTTGCTTGAGACACAACCAGGTTCGAGTCCCCGATGACGTCCAACCTTTTTGCCCCTAGTTCTAGGGCGGCTTCAAAACCAGCGATACACACCTCGTATTCTGCTCCATTATTGGATACTTTAAATCGGAGTTTGATGGCTAAAGGTATGTGGGAATCGTCGGGTGCTATCAGCAACACCCCTATCTCATACCCGTATTGATTAGACGCTCCGTCGAAGTACATTGTCCAAATCTCTTCTTCAACTTGTAGAATAGCTTCATCTGGGAATAGGTATTCTACCTCTTCATCCCCTTCTACTGGGTGATCTGCTAGGAACTCTGCTACTGCTCTCCCCTTGACAGACTTGCAAATGACATATTTTAAATCAAATTCGGAGAGAAGAAGCAACCAACGGGCTAGCCTACCTGTAAGTGTTGGTTTCTCAAAAAGATATTTAATGGGATCTAATCTCGAAACCAGAATTATAGAGTGAGCTAACAGGTAGTGTTTCAACTTCCTGGTGGCCCATACCAAAGCTAAACAAGCCTTTTCCAAAAGGGTGTAACGGGCTTCATAATCCAGTATTTTCTTGCTCAGGTAGTACATGGCTTTCTCCACTCTATCCTCAGATTCCTAAGCAAGCATGCATCTCATCGTTGTGTCTGTTACTGATAGATACAGAATCAACGACTTTCCCCGCTCTGGCAGTGACAACACAGGCGGATTCTGTAGATACTGCTTGATTTACTCGAAGGTAAATTGGCATCGGTCATCCCATTGGAATTTTTTTCCTTTCTTCAAGAGACCAAATAATGGTTCACAAGTCAAGGTTAATTTTGCAATAAACCATTTTATGAATTGCACTTTAACCAGAAAGCCTCGCACCTTTTTTTTAGTCCTTGGTGGTGGCATTTCTAAGATGGCCTTGATTTTGGAATGATCAACCTCGATGCCCCTCTGTATAATCAAGAATCCCAGCATTTTCCCTGCTGTTACGCCAAAGGTACACTTCTGTGGATTCAACCTCAATCTGTACTCCTGATCCATTGAAAGAATTTCTCTAAGGCAGTGTAGTGGCCCTCTCTTTCCTTGGACTTGACAATCATGTCATCCATGTACACCTCGACCTTCTCAGTACCCACATTAATTACAATGATTTCATCAACAAGGGGTTTTACAAACCTCTCATCCTCTCGATCAATCAAATGTTTCAAAATCAGAGGAATTCCTTCCTCATCGTTTTCACCAAAATTTTGAAAATCATGATCAATATAATAAACAAGAGGCACAGAAAAGTACTTAGAATCTGTCGCAGCATTCTCATTCAAAAGATCCATCCCATCCAATTGCTCGATTACAACCGACTCGAAAGAAAAGGAAAAAGATGGCCTAGACAAAACAACGACATTCGGGTTATCAACCCCAGGAATATCAGAACTCAGACTCAGAAGAACTAGAATATGATTTCGAGAACTTAGACTCAGAAGAACTGGAATCTGATTTCGACTCCACAGACTCTATGGACTCAGATTCCGGCTCACTACCTGATTCAGAACTACTGGACAAAAAGCCCTTCTCTAGCTGCCAAATGAGAGAGGGTGCGTTAGATACATCCAGAATACCATTGGAAGGGTCCACACCTGATTGGTCTCCGATCATGGAAACGGTTAGGTCATCCCCCAAGCTCTCTAGATCGATCGGAGGATCCGAAAGAGACATGCCAGTGCTGCTCCTATCTCAAGTTCACTATTGTTGGACTCACCCTCTGTACTTTGTTCAGTCTCAGGAGTTAATCCAGTCTGTTCCTCTGTGGCTTCGCCTTCTTGTGGCTGTAAGTCGAAGAAAATCTTGAAGCCAGGTAGGCGCTGCCTCTCGGAGTTCAACCATGGCTCAGGAAAGCTGCAAAATGGGAAGTCTTCTCCCTCCCGGATAAAGGGACCGTTCAAAGTTCCTTGAATTGGCCTATGCACAAGTTCATAATGCTTTCCAGTTTGTTTAGCTTTGGCTCTTCCTACCATTTCCTTCCCTTTCTGAACCCAGTCATCTTTGGTAGGCAAGTAGCCAAAGCCAAAGGTATATGGGTTATGTGGCATATCAGCCAGTGCAGTAATGCCCTTCCGACTGCTCTTTCCTAATCCCATCTGGGTATATGCCGACTGCTCTTTCCTAATCCCATCCTGGGTATATGTTGTAGCTTGTTCATGAGATACACTGATTGAGCACTGACATATATGCCCTTATCGACAACCAAGATATTTCGCACCACTCAGGCCTCAGCCAAGGTTAATCCAGATAGGAAAACATCCTCTTCGCCGTGCATAATCTCCAACACAGGCGTAGTGACCTTCGGCGGAGGATGTATGGATGAATTTTCGAAAACAATGGCCACCCCCTTCCCATGGGATACTTTAGCATTTGATGCAAAGTGGAAGAAACAACTTTTACTTGGTGCGGCCAGGGTCGCCCAAGCAATAAGTTAAAAGTAGCCAGAACATCTACGACGCGAAACTCAATATCCTGTTGAGTCGGGCCAACTTGTACTCTAACTTGTACTGTTCCCATCACTTCTCTGCTCGTATTGTCATAAGCCCGAATCACTTAGGACGTAGGTACAAAATTCGCTGGCTTCAAGCCAATAGCATAGGCTGTGCAAGACGAACAAACATTGATTGCAGACCCAGTGTCAACCAATACAACTGGCACTCACTTCTCTTTACACTCAACTGAGATATATAAGGGTTTGTTATGCGCAGAGCCATCGGGCGGCAATTCTTTATCCGAGAAGGTCAAAGTCGGCGAAGCACCTCCCGGGAAGACGAGACCCACTAGTTGTTCTAGGGTTGTGTCGATAGACAGCTTGGCCTTATCCATTGCGGACAGGACAGCTTGCTTGTGTACTCGCAAGGCCATGAGCAAACCCCAGATGGATATGTCAGCTTGGATCTTCTTTAGCTGCTTCAGTACAACTTCTTCCTCCAACTGCTTGTCCTTCTGTTTTTCAGCTTCCTTAACCTTTTCGGATGCTTCAGGTTGGTCCAGGTGTGGGGGTTTGAAATACCGCCCACTTCTAGTCATATGATCCACCTCCTCAGAATACCAAGTATCGTCTGGCAGACCTTGGCCCCAATCCTCGTTTGTGTGGGCAAGATACAGATCATCATCTTCCCACCATACTCCTCCGGCAACTGACAAGCAATTGTCCGGTTCCATTGTAATCACTCTTGCATCGTAGTCATCCCCCATAGGGTGTTTCGCTTTTCCAGCTTTCTAACTATTCTCATCCCTTTCCTATTTGAACCGCTTCAGTTCAGTTTTTTGTTCCATATCAACAATGCTAACAATACCCGATTCCTGAGCTAAATTCTTGATACCGGTGCTCTCCGGCAACTCCCCCTTGTCCTCAGCCATTTCGGCCTTCGTAACAGTTCCTATTTTTTGCTCTTCCAGCTTTGGTTGAAATCCTTCATCCACATTAGGTTTATCACTTAGCCACCTAGAATTGTTCGCAGACCCATCCAGATTAAACCAGTCAATGTGTACATCCCCCAAATCTTGCTCATCGAAGAACTACAGATTGTTGATATCTTCCTCGAGCTCAACTAAGTCATCCAATCCTTGGTTTGGTCCATCCTCCCGGACCACACTGACCTCTATTCCCGTTGGCAACTCCACCTCTGGTTTGGCCTGATTGATCGGCACACTGTAACGATATGGGTTGTACTCCTCCTCAAATAAGTCCACGGAACCATCGGGCACTGAACTAACACTCCCCTTCTCCACCAAGGCTACCTTGCCTTCATCTACCACGGTCACCATCATAGGTTTGGGTTGGGATGTGGACACGTTCATCATGCACAAATCTGTGCTTTCCGGGATGAACAGCGCCGGTTTAGGTAGGTGGACATGGGTGATATATATACTGTAGTCGTAAGGGACGGCCAGTGTTTGTAAGTTTACACCACTAAACATAACCACAAACTCAACCATAAGGGTAACTACCCAATTTAAGATTAATATCGTTCCCATCCTAATTAACATAAAACTAATTGTCACATTCCTAATCATGTCTCTCACATAGAGATATATAGCCCATGACGCAACACCGCACACTATCTGACACAACTCAAGCATACATACATATACATATATATATATACAAACATCCACGCATAACATATATTTCACTTACAATTACGTTCTCATCCATTCTCTACATTTAGACAATTGGTCCAAGAAGTAGTTGTTCATTTATCTCTAGTAAGTTACATAAATGCACCTAGGCACTAAGGCTACAAAAAGAGAACACATCCATCTCATTAACGGCATTCTAAGCATAGAGCCAACCTCAAAATACAAAGCTACTATCAAGGCACAAAGCCATTCTAATCCCCCAAGCATTCGCCATTCCCTCCCAAAATCACCAACTTTACCAAATAAGACTAATCATCTATCTAGCTCATAAACGAGTACTCTAGAATCTTTAACCTCAAATGGCCACTCCAAGACACACCCAATTCAACACAAGCACCTAAAGTTCGAATCGTTAGGTATGCAGTGCAGGACTACGCAATTCAACACCTTACACCATTGAACTCCAAGGATCTAACTATTAAGTAAACTTTCCACTACAATTTTACCTTCCCTTCCCTAGGCACTTAGCTAACAAGAGATATTACATACACAAAATCAAAGGGTCAAACCCATCACCTAGACATCTCACTAGGATTTACCTCTTAGCTACAAAGTTAACACATTCCACACATCCATAACTTCACCTTCTAACTTACACCCAATGATCACTTCTAGACACTTAGTCATTTCTAGGTATCTCATCACAAAATGATTTGTTTGAAGAACCCATGTGTAGATTAATAATCTAATTAATTTAGGTGCTTGAAATTAGAAGAAATGGCATGAATTGATTTAAGTTTGAATTCTTGCAAGCCAAGTGTTTGTTAAAATGTATAGAAGAGAAATTCTCGTTGATCACTACAAGAAATGTCACATTTAGCAACTAAAAAATTAGTTGCAAAAAGCATTATTTTAGTCACCAAAACCTTTTGTCGACTAAAAACATTTAGTCACATGTTTGTCACCAACACTTCGACAGCAAAAGTACTTTTAATGTTTGCTAACTAAAATATTTTTAATATCCAAAAGTAAAACCTTCGGCAACTACATTAGTCGCCATATATTTTAAATTTAGTAATCATATATTTTTTTAAAGTAGAATAATTTTTTATTTAAACTTTTAACGACTAAATATTTATAGGCAACAGTCAAAACATAAACCTTTAGCGACTAAAACTTTAGTAGGCAAAAATCAAAATTTAAACCTTTGGTGACTAAAAGTTTAATAGGCAAATGTCAAATTGAACCTTTGGCGACTAAAGTTTAGTCACCCAATAGTCCCATTTATATATATATCTATATATTTATAATTCTCAACCATTCAAAATATATTTATCAACAACTTGTTTCATGTAATACATGTTTTCATTCTATTCTCAATCATCTCAAATATTTAACTAAATTCCAAATAAAACAAAATTTTAACCAAACATAGTATAATGCAATCCAACCATACACTGAATCCAAAGAAATGATATCCACAAAGACAAATTCGAAGTAACTCTATATCCAAAGCAAATGATGCATGTTTTATTTATATTCTAATTGTGACAAAAAGAAGTAAGAAATAAACCAAAATCTTACATATTGTAGCTCTCACTAAACTAGGCATACTTTACATATCACAAGATAATGTGAGTGGAAAAAATGATAAACATGTAGGCGTGCTAATAACAGAGATTCTTATAGATGCTAATTAATTTTGACTTCCATTTATACTTTTTCAAGCATAAATAAATTACATGATAACAATCAATAAATTGTCCACAGCTGAAAAAGCCATCTATCCAAATATGAAGGCCACCAGCAAGGTCACCCCGCACTTGTAGTTAGAGTCCTATGAGGGGCCTGTATTTCCCTAACACCTAAGTTAACATATGTATGAAGTTCTTATAAGTACCAATATATATATATCCATCCATGGCCAACACTCAGAAAATAGAAAAAAGAAAAAAAAATTGTCTATTGCCAATGTCGGGAGTCTGATAATTTTGTCATATCATTAGAATACAGTAGGCATATAAGCCTCTAACTCCAAAATTGTCTATATAGCCAATGTCGGGGCTTTGATGATCTTGTCATATAATTAGAATACATTAAGCATATAAGCATCTAACTTAATTTGAGCATTCACAATCATCACATAGATAAGTATTCCAGCAAAACTGTTGAATGAATAAAGAAACAAATATAATTCAGTCCATGCTTTACATATATACATATACATCCTTTAACACATAATAAAAGATAAGTGTGTGTATCAGCATATATAACACCATCACATGCTTGTTATGTTTGTGTCATGCTTATTTAAAGCTGACCAGATAAACAAACGTGTTTCTTGTCAATAAGTAGGAAAGAAATTGTCACACGAAAGCTCAATTCAATTTGTTAAACACAAAGTAACAACACAGACATGGTTTCAAATTTCAAACAAGCAAAATTTTCAAAGTATGGTCTTTTCTCAACCAAGTGAAACAAAAAAAGAAAGTAATCCAAAACTCAAAGTAGCAAATGTTTTGTCCAAATACGTATAAAATTGAATGTTATTCTTCTTCTTTTCAATACCTTATGGTCCTTATAGTTTATATTTAATTCAACATTCAGAATCAAACTAAGAAGTAACACTCTCAAAAATAATTACCATCTACTAAGAACTTAATATACTGTCAACTTATTGCTACTTGTTCTATGATGAAGATGATCAAATCAACCAAGGTTCCTATCCAACTTATGCTGAATATAGTCTAGTCGTAGTTATGTTGCAAGAAGTTCATTGATGTCCTTTCATTGCTACTCAAAGAATAAAATCTGAGTAAATGAGAGATTGCAAACAATTTCCAAAGAGAGAGAGAGAGAAAAGTTACCTGCAGTTGTGAAGAGTGCTCTGTAGTTGCTGATGGAATTTTGCTACTGGAATTGGAACTGCCAAGCTAGTTTGTACAAGAAAATGTTTCCTACCAAAAATGAAATAGCATTTCCTTAGCTAATTTAATAAATATACTCACATTATACTAGAATTTTCGATAATGTTTTATGATCAACAGAGGCCAATGGACTATAAGATTGAGCCACATCATAATCAACACAAGATTTCACCCATTTAGCTAAAATTGAATCAGAAACAACATCCAAATACAGAAGCTAAAAATGCAATATAGATATACTCAATCTCCTCCACCACAACCCTAGCCATATCCACATCCACATCCACATCCATATCAGTTACAAGCAAACCCATCAGTTACCACACTTCAATTAATATATGAAAAACAAAAACACATCCCACAGAAAGTGAAGGGAATTTAAACTCAAATTCTCATTAAAATGGCAGAAAATGCAAAACCCATCAAGAAATGGACTCAAAATTCACATAAAAGTAAGAGAAATAGCAAAACAAGTATGGATTAGAAACCCATGAAATGCCTATGCATATGCAGGCAAGGGAAGGGGCTGCTGCCTACGTTCATCCACCAAAGTCAAAAAAATTCTCCTCAGACATATTGCCAACTTAAATCTGAATGTGAAATTCGATGTATCCTGATCTCCTCTAAGTTCCAATAGAAAAGGCACCAACATCGTGAAAAAGTTGTATAACTAGCAGCTGGTAGAGGGAGAGAGAGAGAGAGAGAAAAAAAAAAAAGAGCAACTTGCACCAGTGTAAAATATCATTATTAGCCCGCAATAATCTTAAACTTTTTCGTTGGACCTTACTTTGAACCAATCCCATCGCATGGGTCAACTGCCATGCCCATCATGTTTTTGTAATAAATATAAGTCATATAGCACTCCAATCTAGAGAATTTTTTTATGTTTTAGATTTTTATAAGAAAAGGTTTAGATTATGGATCGAACAGCTAGGTATATCCACATACAGGTTTGCCGAGAGAGAGGAATTATATGTTGCTGAACTGTTTGTTAACATTAGTAATGTGTTATAAAATGGAATTTCAATAAATGAAAAAATCAAACTGACATTATGTATGCATGCATAATAAAAGTAGAAAAATTCAATGAATTTAACAAATTGTGAAACTTGAGGCTTTAAATGGCAGAGCATTATAGTTGTTGGCAGCCTCAAATTCTAAGGATTGACACTCAAATAGATATGGCAAGTCCTACAATAAAAATCCATTATACATCATTCTCAATCCAAACTGGAGGGCTCTTTGGATTTCTGAGCATAGTCCAGACAAGCAAGAAATTACTATTAGTTCAGTTCTAATTAAAAACCAAACAATTGATTCAAAATGCAAGCTATTAATAAGAAGCAGTCTACCCAATTGTGAGGCAACATTAAGTAGAAAAGACAAACCCTACTAAGAAACAGTCCGCACCAAAGTTACAAGGTGTCTTAGCTCTTTGTTTTTAGGGTTTTGAAGCAAAAATAGCATTTTAACAAAAAAAATGAGATTTTGGTCATGAAGAGTAGCAAGGAATTATGAAATATAACTCGTGCTGGTCATATTCTTTAAAATAATAATAATAATAATAAAGCCCTAATCATGTTTCTAAAGTAATAAATATAGAGAATCCCCAACTCAACAAATAGTCATAATTTCTTTTTTGGCAAAAAAATAAAAAATAAAAACTCTGCTAGAGTGTGGAGAGATACCTTTCACATTCACACCAAAGATAGATCTGTGTTGGAACCAAGCTTGGAGCAATGAGAATGGATGTGCTCTGGAATATGAGCCCCAACCCCAACTCTAACCACCGGTACCCTGTAATGCTGAGTACTGGACTGCTCAGGTAAGGGATCTATTGATTTGAGGATTCAAGAAACTACTGTGTGTGAGAAAATCAAGCCTTCAAATGTGAAGGCCTAGAATATGAGTCCCAATCCTATCTAAAGCCACTGATACTTAACACTGTGTTTGGAAGTTAATAAAAATGGAAAACAATTTCAAATCTCTTTTCTGAAGAAAAAAATTCAAAAATTATAGTTATAATTAGGAAATTTTTATTTTTATTTTTAGAGTGTAAAAAAAAATTAAAAATTAAAAATTATTTATATATATATATATATTTTTGTCAAATTAATTTTCATTTTATCAAAACAATTTCAAAAAAAAAATTAAAAATCAAACTAAACATGACCCTTTTTTAATTTATTTTTGTAAAACTCAAAATTTATTTTTACTACACTTGCTCTCTAATTTAGTGAGTATTTGGGTAAAATTTATCCTTTTGAATTTTTTGTTTATTACAAAAAGACATGCAAAAAATTAAAGAGGTGAAATGAGGTGAGGTGACTGAAATAACCAAGTAAGCAACTTATTTTTGAGGTAACCAAACACCACCTTACTTTCCATTATTCTCTTTCTTCCCACGAGTTCCCAACACAACCTAAAACAACCATATAAACGAAGTAATAAAAAAAATAGGATCCAACTTCTCTCCAATCTGATCTTGGACTAGAAGGTGCTGTTTGGGCTCGGTGGGTCAACTTTGAGTCTATTTTGATAATTCAAATCATTCAATGTGTAAAGATCATATAGTACATCATACTTGGAAAAAAATCACGTTGATCGAACATCGATAGGTACTTGATCGGACTTGAATTCAATTCGACCAAGTGGCTATTGATATTCAATCAACGTGATTTTTTATAGGGATGAAGTAGTCGACGAGCTCTCCATATTGAACGGTTTGGATCATTGAGATGGGTCCAAAATTGTGCCCACCAAGCCCCAACAGCACCCTCCAGTCCAATCTCAAACTAGAGAAAAGTTGAATCCAAAAAATACAGGTCATGTTTCATAATTTTTTTCTTTCCATATTATTGTTTTAATAACAAAACACAAAAATATTTCTTGTGAATTTTTGTCTCAAAAAATGGTAACAATTTTCAAAAATTTTAAAATTTATGAAAACATTGAAAAAAATAAAATTGTTTTTTTTTTTTTTTTTTTTTTCATTTCATCTTCCCTTTAACACCTTTGGCACCCCTCTTTCGACAACTGCCCATATGAACCTCTTACTGTCAACTACCGCCTTTATTGACTATCCAATGACTTAGTCACTATCGAGTACCATCTACAACGTCTCTCCACTACTAGCCACCCACCACCTTAGGATATCCTAACCCCAGCTAAGGGCAACCTTGACTTTTTAGAGGTAAAATTTTAAAAGTTATACTTTTCAAGGCAGGGTTGAAGCAAAATGCATCAAAATTTAAATTTTTAGGTAATACTTCCTAAAAAATTCCGCATCACAATCTGAAATATACAACTTAAATGTGCCTTATATGCATTTTGTGCAAAAGCATACTTGGAATATACGTATGTGTGTCTGTGTGTGTGAAGAGCTTGTCTTAGGCTATTTTTAAATTTTGTCTGGTAGATGGCTTAAACTTTAAAATAGTAATAAAACAAAATAAAATAAAAGGAACTCCTCTTGCGACTATGTTCTATAGAAAAAATTGTCTGTTTGGTAACGTTTACGTTTTCAGTTTATATTTACAAAAATTTTATAAACTGATTTTTGTTTATTTTTAGAAAAACATAAACTACAAATGCGTTTGGTAATTGAAAAAATGTTTAAAAAAATTTAAAAATATAAAAAATAGTGAGAAATGGCAAGTGGTGGCAAGTGGCGGCGGAAGACGGTGGTGGCAAGTGGTGACGGTGGGTGGTGGGTAGCGGGTGGGTGGGTGACAGTGGTGGATGGAAGTGAGTGGGTGGTGGTGGTGGGTGGTGGTTGCAGGTGGGTGGTGGATGGCGGGTGGTGGTAGGTGACAGTGGCGGGTGGTGGTGGGTGGTGGCGGCGGGTGGTGGGTGGTGGCGGCGGGTGGGTGGCGGATGACAGGTGGCGGGTGGTGGGTGGTAGCGAATGGGTGGTGGTGGTGGTGGTGGGAGCAGATGGGTGGCGGATGGCGGGTGGTGGGTGGTAGTGGTGGTGGCAGGCGGGTGGGTAGTCGGTGGTGGTGGATGGTGGTGGTGGTGGCAAGTGGATGGTTGGTGGTGGTGGGTGGCTGGTTGTGGCGGGTGGTGAATGGTGGTGGCAGGTGGGTGGTGAGTGGTGGTGGCGGGTGGTGGCGGCGGCGGGCGATGGTGGCGAGCGGTGGATGGTAGTGGCGGGTGGATGGGAGGTGGGTGGTAGGTGGCGGTGGTGGCGAGGGGTGGGTTGTGGTGGTGAGTGGGTGGGTAGTGGGTGGCATGTGGGTGGTGGTGGCAGGTGGTGGTGGCAGGTGGGTGGTGAGTGGTGGTGGCAGGTGGTGGTGGGGGGCGGGTGGTGATGGCGGAAGACGGTAGTGGAAAATGGTGGCGGGTGGTAGCTAGTGTTGGGTGGTAAAAAAAAAAAACTGAAAACTCAAAATGGAAACACCTTTTTTGAGTTTACATTTTTTGGCCAAATTTATAAACTGAGACCATTGATTTATAAATAAAAAATTTACCAAATAAATTTTTATTTGTGTTTTTAAAATTTTTGTAAATATAAACAGAAAACTGAAAACGTAAGTGTTACCAAACAACACCTAAGTAATTGACAAACAAAAAAAATACCCAAAGTTAACATTCAAGTGAAATTAAAATTAAGAATGTCAATTTCAATTTTAATGAGATGAAGTTTAGTAAAATGTATGACGCCTTGAATTGAAAAATACTTACCATTTATATTTATTTATTTACTTTTTATTTTAAAATATTTAATATATTTACTAAATGTAAAAATTTCAAATTTCAAAATGCGGATGACTTGCTTCATGAAAGATAAAAACACCTGACGTTAAGCATTAGGCTTTAGAAAGGAGCCTAAAAGAACTCCATAGATGGGACCCCAATTAAGGCCATGTTTACTTCGTCAATATTTTAGTCTAAATGCAAAAAAATTATTAAAATATTTTTTTTTTTTTTGAAAAAAGTATATTATATAAGTATACTTTTTATCTTTTTTTTTGTCACATTATCTCTTTATTTTTCTACACATCTTTTTTGTAAAAAGTCAAAAAGTGCACTTATATAAATCATCCCAAACAACCCCTAAGGGATTGTTTGGCATAATGACTATAAGTGCACTTATTTAGATAGGTGCATTTATTTGGGTCACATCACCTCTCTACTACTTTATGTACATCTTTTTATAAAAAGTCAAAAAGTATACTTATTTAGATCATCTCAAATAACCCCAAGTTAAATATTTCATTTTTTCTCTACTTTTTTCATGATTTTCCGTAAAACACCAAAAATATTCCCAAACACTCTAGTTTTTTCTCTTTTCATATTTTAGTAAAAAAGCCAAAAAGTTACTTAAAAAACCACATCTTAAACAAGGCCTAAATGTTGATAAAATAAAATTCTTGCTTCATAATTTAGTAAAATTCAGCTTACAATTAGGGAAAAAAATACCAAACAAAATAGAAAAGGGAGAATATCAAACAAAAATTGGTATCAATCACGGTTGATTTAGCTTTTTCACTAATGGGAAAACAATTACTATAAATTTACAAGGATACTAACAAATATAGTTGTCAAATTGCTATTTGGTGTCCAAACAACCAACGTTGGCTACTGCCTAGGCAAAATGTCATTTTGCTTTGTGCTATGCCAAGCTACAAGGTTGTTCCTAATGTAAAAACATCCAATTGTATAGTAATCGGGCTGGATGTATTGATGATAATCTATTTAACCACATAAAGGTGAGACTCTCTGGGACTTGACTGATACCTAACACAAATGCCAACACTGACCCCTAGTCATACTCTAATATAGAGTTGGATTCACATCTTTTACAAAAAAGTCTTTTACTAAGTTTGTTGCTTATAATAATCCAACCCAAATTTCTTAACAAGGTTCTTAGCATATACTTGGACTGACATATGCAAAGATCATGATTAGTTTGTTTCGCTTGCAAACCAATAAAGCAAGACAAATCACCAACCATATTACTCATTTGAATCTCACTTTGCATATATTTGGAGAAAAAAACAACAAGATCATCACAAGTAGATCCAAAAATGATATCATCAACACATATTTAAACCACCGAAATGTGATTTTCGTCTTTTTTGAAAAATAAGGTAATGTCCGCACTACACCTACAAACTTCTTATCAACAAGAAAGGTTGTCAACCTCATATTAAGTTTGAGAGGCCAGTTTCAATCCATATAAGGCCTTCTTGAACTTGTACACGTGGTCGGGGTATTTAGGATCTTCAAATCCTTATGGTTGCTCTACAGAAGCCTTTTCCTTGAGATATCCATTAAGAAATGCACTTTTTACATTTGAAGAAGTTTGAACTTCAAGTAACAATCAATGGATGGTAAAGTACTAATTGATTCCAACCTTGAAATGGGGGCAAATGTTTCATCAAAATCAATTTCCTCCACTTGTATGTAACCTTGTGCCACTAACTTAGCTTTGTTTCTCACTATGATCATATTTTCATCAATTTTATTTTTACAAATCCACTTGGTACGTATGACATTAACATCATAAGGTCTAGGCACTAAATCCCAAACTTGATTTCTATCACATTACTCTGGTTCTTCATGCATGGCATTTATTCAATAAATCATTTGACATTCTTAGGTTTTATTGAAGACACAAAGCACAAGTGAGTTACCTTCTCTCAAATTTGCTTTCGGGTTTTCATCTTGTCAGTGAGGTCACCCATGACTTGGCTTGCTAGATGGTTGAGTTTCAACCTAGTTGATGGCTCCCAAGTCTTTTGAGCCTTCCTTGATTTGTGATTCCATCACCGGTTCAACTTCCTCTTGAACTTCTTCTTAAAACCCATCGTCTTCCTCAATAGTAATGTTAGGAACACTAATTAGTGTACCAATTAACACATTAGCCGAAAAATAAGACATACATGTAGGTTTCACCACTTCACGTAAGTCTTACCTAACATTATATATAGTTGGTGTGTTAATTGATACAGTAATTAATGTTCTTAATATTACTTCTTTCTCAAACTCAGAACATTCGCACTTTCTATAGATGTAATTTCATCTTCAAAGTTTGAGGTATCTACTTCTTGACCTGCACCATCAATGACCACATTAGTAGATTGGTAAAAATGTGTTGATTATACACCTTGTAAACTTGACTACAGATGGAATAGCCTAAAAAGATCCCTTTGGGAGTCAAACTTCAAAAGGTTTCTCTATCACAGATTCACAATAGATAAAACAATTGCTTCGAAAGATCTTAAAATATGAGGCATTCGGTCTCCTCCGATTTCATAATTTGTATGGAGTTTGTTTAGAACTGAGCAGAAGGAAACTCTATTAACAACATAATTAACCAGCCCTTTCCATTCATGATTGCTATTTTTGTTAAATATTTAAAATTTGTGTATAAGATAGCATCATTGACTTTGGGCAAATGACATGAAAGATTAACCAAAAAATAATGCATTAGCAATTGTGAGAAGTGCATTCTCAGCTCATAATTATGGTTGTCAGATCGAGATATAAATAGTGTATTTCCTCCTAAATTGTTTATTATATCCAATCGTGTATTGTAAGATTCTTTAACACTTTTAAAATTTGATATTATAAATATATATATATATATATTTCTTGTGAGAATAAAACACTAAGGTCTTGTTTGTTAACATTTTTTTTTTCTATTTTCTATTTATGTTTCCATTTTTTTTTTTGAAAATTGAAAAAAAAACTTGTTTGGTATATTGTTTTTGTTTTCAAAAAATTGAAAGTGATTTCTAAATTTTTGAAAATACAAAAAAGGTGTTTTTACTTGTTTTTAAAACTGTTTTTATTTTCTCCTCTCACCTACGGCCTTTGTCCATCGCCCACCGCCACCTACTGCCAATGGCCGATTAGCCAGTCATTGGCAAGCTCTGGCCAACCTCCGACGACTCACCGGTGGACAAGTGATCACCGTCATGACCTTCACAAAATTGCTCATAATAGTTGTAACGAGTTGAATCAAATTGAGTTTTGTCCTTATTATTATAGTTGTGGTATTGTGGACTATTCTATTTAAATTGGTGAAAACAAATTATATTACTTCTTGATTTCAACTTCATAAGGTCTACTCGGCAAATTTTTTTGAGTTTTAATTATTCTTGTTTCTTGAGTATTAAATTAGATATAAATTTAATTATTCTTGTTTCTTGAGTATTATTTGATTAACCCATACTTAATCATTTTGGTTCATATTTAATTATGTATATGGTGGGAACCACCTTGAGTCTATTTAAATTATTTTATTCTTTAATCTCAGATGGAGATTTATTCTAAATTATTAAATTTAATTCATTTTGAACCCAATTAATTAAATCACGACAGGTTTGTAGCCATATATTATTATTGTTGTTGTTGTTGTTGTTGTTGTTGTTGTTGTTGTTGTTGTTGTTATTATTATTATTATTATTATTATTATTTGTTTTATAATCTTGAGAGAGTTACGAATATTTATGGTGTGTACTATCAAACGGAATATATTTTGTGGTGAGAAATACTATATCACTTTGTCATTTATGTTACAAATATTATGGTAATCTAAAATATACTTTTTAATATATATATATATATATATATATGAGCATGTATAGATTGGTAGATGTTTATGAAATAAATAAAAAGAGAATAATGCTTGAGGCCTTGAATTCGCCTCGAATTCCACTAGGCTGTGTTAGTTTGGTTTTTTTGTTTTTTAATTTTTTTTTCCTTTCTTTTCTTTTCTTTTCTTTTCTTTTTGCAAGGGTGGTTATGTGTAAAGGTGTGCTAAAAAACTAGACATCTCACACCAACTCAGCATGTATGGTTTGCTAAGGTGAGTGAGTTGGGTTGGACTGGTTGCGTAATAAAATTAGCTGATCAGTGAGGCTACTGGTTAAAATTTGTTAATTTCATATAATTTTGTACGAGTCCATACTATATTTTTATTTCAAATTAGGAAGACTCAGAGGAAATTGAAATCAAAGCCATTTCAATTTTTTCGGAATCTTCCTAATTTGAAATAAAAATATAGTAGGGACTCGTACAAAACTATATGGAATTAACAAATTTTAACCAGCAGCCTAATTGATTAGTCAATTTTATCACCCAATCAGTCCAACTCAACTCACTCACCTTATCAAACCACATAGGCTGAGTTGTTTTTTTTTTTTTTTTTTTATTTGTTGGGCTGTGTTGGTTTGTTTGTTTTTTTTTTTTTAAAGGTAGTTATGTGTAGGGGTGTGCCAAAAAACTAGACATCCCACTAGAACTCATTGTACAAAATTATATGAAATTAACAAAATTTTAACCAGCAACCTAACTGATTAGCCAATTAGGTTGTTGGTTAAATTTTGTTAATTTCATATAATTTTGTACGATGAGTTGGTGAGGGATGTTTCATTTTTTGACGCATCCCTACATATTATTACCCTTTAAAAAAAAAAAAAAGGAATTCGAGGCAAATTCGAGACCTCTAGCACTACTGAAAAAAAAATTTAAAGTTTTGGAAATGGCAGACCCACGCGGGGTGCTACGCTCTCCCCCTCCTTTTCATTTCACTTTCTCCTTTTTATTTGTTCTTCTTGAGTAGCAGAGAGTCTGCTGTCTTCCTCTCTCTATCTCTCGGCTCTCATTTCTCTCTCTCTCGCTCTCTCTCTCTCTCTCAAAATTTTTCCCTCTTTTACACTTATCATGTAAAATCCTTGATCCACCCAAATCTATTAACTTTTAGACACTAGTTCTTGAGGGCAAAGTAAAAGGCTTCGCGAGAGCAACGTTTTGACCAGTGGAGATCGAACATTAAAATTTGAGGTTTTTGCTTCTTTTTCCTTCTAGATATTGAGGTAGGGATTTTCTAAATATTGTATGTCACGCCCTCAAAATAAAGAGGATAATCCAACCCAAGTGATTCATAAACATAATATGAAATGTATTACTTTCATTCATTAGAGTCTATATTACAAAAGAGATAATACTTGCATTACACTTTCATGAATATTCATTCTGAAACTACAACATGTAACACTAATTAATTACAACAAAGTAAACGCCATGCGGGCTTACATCTTTCCAAGATATTACTTGGTTACAACAAAAGAGTCCTAAACTCTATACATATAAAGCCCTCGGCTTAAAATAAAAATGTAGCACATGGCAAAATAACAAAATGGAGCCTTCAGCCTCAAATCCTCCCAAGCTATGTCCTTGGAGGTGGCATGTCACCTGTACCTAAAAATGGTTTCCCCAAGTAGGGTGAGCTAAAGCCCAACAGAGATATACTAACACAATATATGAAATTTAACTAAGATATATGCATCAATTAAATGTTCAACATTCATGACCAATTTACAGACTGTCCATGATCATCCGGTATTGTTATTAACATTTCAATCTATTTCCATTCATTCATTTCCAATCAATTCATGAGTATAGATCATTATTATTAAATCAACCCAAATTGAGACTACAACTCAATGATTCACCATTTAATATATATTCATTACTCCAACACTTCTATCTTTGCCATTTTACAGAATTCTCATCCGAGGGAATCGGCACTCATATACACATGATTTCGGGACTTTCACCCTGGACACTCTGGCCAACTTAGTTTTATATGGAGTCCATCCCCTATCTTCTCCCAAAACAATAGAGTAAATCCCCTATCTCCTCCCAAACAAAGATGCATATACAATGTATTTAAAGACGTTACATACAATGACTAACCAAATCACGTATTCAATGGTTTAATCAAACCATCATGTTCAATGACATAATTCACATGATTAGTTTCAATTGACCTAATCCAGATGCAGTTTCTACAACAATCATAGCTATCCTTCACTGATAGCCCAAAACAGATATTTCTAAACAGATATAAAATCCATCAACAGATAATTTATCAAATTTTCCATGGGTGAGTATTTATCCAAATCTAACTACACCATTTATTTACATAACCTCCCAATTTCATATTTCCCATATCAATTCCATTATTTATTCAAAATAATAATTCAACCCAACCTAGGGCAAATTTCCCCTTATTCCAAAATAACAACCTATATGTCCAAATTTCACCATTTCAACATTAGAGAACCTCATACACAAAGCTCCATAGTTATTTTATAAGCTAACATGAAAACCCCTCTTTTAATTTAGAATCCAAACCCTAACTGTACCGAAATCACACCCAAATCCCTTTATATATTCAAAATGACAAATACCTAGGTTAAACATCATAACAAGGTGTAGAATATCCCTACCACAAAGTTAGGAGAGCAAAGGAGAAGGTGGCGATACTTCAACTAGGCCGAAACCACGATCTACCACGATCAGTACGAAGCTCCCAAGGTGCTCTACCTTTTTAATAAAGGGACAAGGGTTGAAGGATGCTTAGATCATGGAGTATTTGAAGTAAGAGAGAGAGTTTTAGAGAGAGAGAGAGAGAGAGAGAGAGAGAGAGAGAGTTTGGAAGAGAAATGAAATCAAAAAGTGATGTAAATATCCTCTGTTGTAAACTGATATACTCGACCTTCGCTCGAGTGAAGGAATTGTCACTCGAGCGACCAGACACACAAGTGACCTTCCTCGACCGCAAGAAGCGTCGCTCAAGCGCAAAATGCAAAGCTTCAAGTCTGCAATAGACGCACACGCTCGCTTGAGCGCAAGAAGTCTTGCTCGAGCGAAGAAACAATTCCACAAGGCTCGCTCAAGCGCAAAAAGCCTCGCTCATGCGAAGAAATTCACCTTCCCAGAAAATCTACGTCTGGGAAAGAAACCTAAGGACTTTCAATTCTCACTCGAGTGAATAAGCAAGTTACACAAGGCTTGCTCAAGCACAAGAAGCCTCACTCGAGCGAAGAGACCAAAATCCAGACAACAACAATCTATACTAACTAACAACAAACCTGCTCCAAACTCGCCCAACAAGTTCCAAAACTCAAATTGAAAGAATTGGAGGAAAAAAAGAAGACATAGACAACAACATACAATTACGGAACCCGAGTCCGGAACACAATAAAGGTCGGGGCAAAACTGGGACCTGTATATTGTATATGTGTTTTAGCTTTATTATGTATTATTTTGACAGTGTGATATTTGAAAAGATTAGGGTTTTATTAATGGTATATTAAATGCATAAAAAGGGGAAAATTCTCATTTTTTTTTTGAAAATCTCTTATTAGTTGAGTGTGATTTTTATATGACTCATGGATTTTAAGGAATGTATTTTTTTTAATGAGAAATTTCCAAATTTTAGTAAAACCCTAGAAATTTAAAATGTTAATATTTAGATTTTTGGCTAAGTTTGTGAAAAGCTTATAAGTGTTAAAAACTTATGTTTATTTGAACAAATGAGAATGTTGTTGGGAATATTAGAAACCATTAAGGTTCCTTTTGGAAATTATTTAATTTGAAAATATTGAACTCTTGAGAAAGATGAAAATATTTAGTCCCTTCGTCCCAAAATAATAGTCCCTTTTGGGCAATCTAAATTTTTTTGATAGTATAATTATTGCATTTTAAAAATATTAATTTTTCAAAATTATCCTTTGATAGTACATTTTATTGAGAATATCAATTGTCATAATTGTAGTTTTTATGTTATTAATGAATTTAAAAGAAGGGCAAAATAGTAAATTCATATTATTTTATTCCTTGATTTTTGGAAAGGGGCTAATATTTTGGAACAATGAAAAATGAAATAAGGGATTAATATTTATGGACGGAGGGAGTATCATGTTGAGGTATGAAGAAAAGTCGAAAGAAATATATGTTGTTTTAGGCATTATGAAAATTCTTGGTGAATTCTTGAGTTTGAATAAAAAGGGAAAAATGATGAAATTTTTGGGAAAATATTATGATTCTTGATTGAGTTGGGAGAGAGGAGATTGAACATGTGATTGTTACTCTTATGTTGAAATTATTGAAAATATAAGACTATGAGTTATATTTGTCTCCTAAAATTTATATTTTGTATAGAGATAATTGTTTGGGTAACCGGTGGAGGGTTATATTGATTGTTGTAGAAATTGTATGTGAATTAGATACATTGATATATTTGTAAATTTATGTATAGTATTGAACATTGCATAATTTCATGATTTAATTCCCACATTGGATTTGAGAAATTGATTTTCAAATTGATTTATTGAGAATATTTGAAATGTGTTATGGGGTAAATACCTTGGTGAATCAGGTTAGGGGTGTAGATTTGAGAATTAAGTTGGCTTGAGGTCCATGGTGAAAGTCCAAAAACAAGCGTGGAGTAGGTACCATATGCCTTCTGGTTAGGAGTTGGTAAAGTGGTTTTGGTAGTGCTTTGAGAGCCTACTTGTAGACACCAGCCTAGGGATTTCCAATGTCGTATTTACCGTCCCTTATTTTATCAAATGGTTGATTGAATTGGTTATGTTTTCGAACAAGTACATGGCATGAGAATTTCAAAATGAGAAAACCTATAATTTTTTGCATTGGCATCTCATATCCATTGCACCTCATGATATTGTTAAACTGCATGCACTTTATTTAGATTATCTCTACTGGGTTTAATATTCATCCCATCGTGGAAACCATTTTTTAGGTGATTGTGGTGTGCCTTCGCCGAAGTGAAGGCGTAGAGGATCGTTTTGAAGCACAAGACTAAATTGTTTATTTGTTTTATTTTGTTTTGCAAGCCAAGGGCTATCTATGTATAGGTTTGAAAATCACTTCATTGTAACAAGACAAAGCCTTGGAACTTGTAGTCATTAATGCATTAATTTGTATTTAAATTCTTTTAACTTATTATTATCACATGCTATAGATTCATATTTTACAGATGATGAAAATATTAATGCATGTGGTTATGGACGTGCTTGAGAACTCTTCGAGCTCCGCGCGCGAATGGCCCGAAATCCGTTTGTCCTCTAGTTACTACAGTTCGGACTCAAGGTCATGGTTCTGAATCTAATCTCACAAAGTGCAATGCGAGACCGATAAATCACCAAAGAGTCCAAATCCAACAAATCGTTTTGGAAAACTGATTTTTATAAAGAAGTGTCAAACATGGACTGCTTTGCCAGATATATAGTCGCCACCTAAATATTTTATTTTGGGAGAATTTAGGAAACCCTGACTCGTACCAAAGGCCACGTGTCCGTCATCCCCAAAGTTGCCTCGGCTCGGGAACTTGGGTACGAGAGGGGAAGGTCATGCAATGAGCACCCCCGCTCGCCCGATCAAAAGATCGGCCTTTACTAACATGATATGTTGTTTTTGAAAACACATGTGTTCTTATTCCAGTTATTAACCTAGAATTACTATGTGATGCGCGTAGTATACAAGTATAGACTAGATCGCCTAAGTTGGAACAAAACATTGCATGTTTGTTTGTTTGAAAACGGTTTGAAGTTTGCTACTCGCAAGTAGGCTAAATCACGAATTTTGATGAATTGTTCCAATTCAAGCAATCCACCCTTCACCCACAGGCATTCAGGCAGTTATTGTAAATAAGCCGTTAGCCTCATAGCAAGCATGCTTTCATGGCAACATTAACACACATGCAGTATGCTAAAGCGTAAACAGTCATAGTGTACTCCGAGCCAAAACAGAGAACTAGTTAGAAATCATGCATGATCCTAGTTCATATTAAAATGGCTAATGCAACACATGCGAAAATGCAACTAAGATAGGCTCGGCTACCCTAAGATGTCATGTGAAATGCAACTTGGTACATGTATTCAAATAAATATATTGAAATACAATGCAGTTAGTATGATGTATCGAGGCCGGTGCATGCAATACAGATGAATGGATGCACACATGCAAGCATAAGGTATGCTAAATGAAACATGCCCTAAAACTAACCATCGTAAGCGGTTAAGTAAAAGGGAGAAAGAAATGGGGGTGGGAAGACATGCATCACACACACGCACACTTATTACAACAGTTGGCCCTCTCGAGGGAGAGTCCAAATAAAAAGTTTACTAGCTAATCTAAGCTAATTAAACTAATTATTACACAACAAAACTAGCTAACTAACAAGCTAACTAATTAAGCTATTACAAAACAAATAAGCAGCTAAACGCATTAACTACTTAATTACAAAACCAAAGCATAAACTAGTTAAGCAAATTAGCTAAGTAAAGCAGTAAAGCAGGAGCTCCATAGGGAGAAGAGTGCATGCATGCCCGGTCTCCTCGTTCGGAAATCCAATGTGATGCCCCAACTTGCCTCTGTTTGCAATTGTTCTCAGAACTTTGCACCAAGCTCCAGAAAGCTTCCAACTCACCTTGGAGACCTGTAGGGATGCAGCCGACCAGTTGTTGGCATTGGAGACCACCTGCTGACCACTTTCTGTGCTAAAAAACCAGAAAAAGTGGTCGGCCAGCTAGTATTACTGGTCGGCTGACGATTTATTCTTTGTCAAAGCGCAATTTCTTTTAGAACAGAGAGCAAGAAAGGGCATAGCAATGTATTTGCAAGATATGTGTGCACAACCACCCTCCCTATCATTTTATAAGCTCAAGGGAGTGTGGTTCTCGACCCTCGGGCCACCAATCACGCATCTCGATGCATGATGGCCGAGAAGCCAAATTGCACAATTCAATATGAAATGAATGCACAAGTAAACACATAAGGCCTAAAACTCTATCATGTATGATCAAGAGCGTCGGCGACCGAGAATTGAGGCACGTTTCATCACTCCAAGTATGAAACGTCCCTCGTTTCTCGTGTTTGGACTAACACCTATTCCAAACAATAATGCAAAACAAGCATGTTAAACACAATGCAAGGCATGCAACTCAATGTAATGCAACATTAGCATGCAAACAAGCAATGCAGCTCAAGCATGCAAACAATTATGCAAGGGACAAGCATGCAACAACATGCAGTGCAACATCAAACTAACAATGCTAAAGGGGCATACATACTCAATGCAAAGCAACCTAAGCATGCGAAACAATATGGCATACACAATGCTAAAAACAACATGGCATACACCATGCGAACAACATGAGCATACACAATGCAAGGTGACATGGCATACACAATGCTAAATGGACTTAAACCAAATGTGGACAGACCTCAGCCATGCCCATATCAGTGGCCAAAAGGATGAAAATGAAGGCACCAAAAGCATATACAACTATGCACATGCATTGGCCTACCAACCAGGCCTAAGAGCACAACTCTCAAGAGTGCTCAAGGAGTGAAAAATGTGGAAGTGTAACAACACTAAGTGCATTGAAATAAGGTATGAAATGATGCCAAATCATTCAAACAACGCAAGTAAAGCATGCAAGGTCCTTAAAGCATGAAGCTAGCATAGAGGACTACAAAGGAGGCATGCAATACAGGGCCCAAATGCATAAACCAATCATGGACAGAGCTTAAATAAGTCTTAACAAAGACCAAAACTTGCTGAAATGTGGGCTCAAGGGCCTAGGCATGATGGCACACAAGCTAAGCCATAAACTAGGCAACAATGCACAACACTCAAAGGCACTTAAAGAGTAAAAGAAATAGGAACATGGCAGTCCTAAATACTTTGAAATGTCATGGTAAATGATGCCAAATCATCCAAACAACACGAGTGAAGCATGTTATGAAGCTCAAAGCTTGAAACGAGCATTGGCATTTGTACTACAACTATGCAAAACATGAAGCATATGATAAAGGCAACCCAGAACAGTCCTAGAGCATGTCAAAATGAATCTAAAACATGCATGGAAAGAAGCCAAAACAAGCTAGCATGAAGGGCATAAAGCATGAAATATGCAAGGCAAACAAGGTGGATTACACTACACCTACCAAGACCAAGCATGAGATGGCTTCGCTAACAAAAATCAGAGTTATATCATGGCAAAATAACCCCAAATAAACACTCAAATGATAGCTCGCAAGCTTAGGCATAAAGGCATACGTAATGGCTCATGTTAAGGGCATAAAACACAAACTCTCCAAAGCATGGAGTAAGTGAAAGATGCAAGTGTATGACCATGAAACATGGACTGAAATCACATAACAGATGATGCCAAATCATTCAAATAGGCTAAGCAATACATGCTAGTAGACTTGATACACAAAGCTAACAAGCTAAAATGCACTATAGCTATACAAAGCATGGCATGCATGACCAAGACAACATAAATTAGAGCTAGAGCATGCTAAAACATGGACAAAAGCTTCTCAGAGTTAAGCCCAAAGTATGCTAGAATGACATGTTAAAGCATGAAACACATTAGGCTAATTCATGGAATTGCACTACAAGTGCATGAAGCATGCAAAGGCCAACCAAACCAAACCTTAATAAAGGTATGACAAGGCAAGACACCACCAAAAACATGCTGAAATGGACTCAAAACAAGCTAGAATGGCATGCTACTTCATGAAGCATACAAGACTAGTTTATGAGATTTACACTACAAGTGTATTATGCATGCAAGGGATGATCAAGACAACCAAAAACAGTGGCATTCCATCTCAAAATAACCCCAAATACATGCTCAGTAAACATGCTCAAACATGAGGCATATGAAGCAAGTATTCAAGACACAAGGAGAGAGGATGACCCTATCCTATTTGGGACCTCAAAACCACCTTCCCACCACTGAAAATCCTCTGGATTTTAGTGGTAGAAAGGTCATGCAAAGGCTAGAACAATAGCCAAAAGGGATGGCTCAAAACAAGGCCTAAGAGGGGGTAGACCACCCCCAACAAAAAAGTGACCTTAAATAAACATTTTAAGGACTGAAAAACAGAACTTTTTGTAGTTGAGAGTTAAGCTTAAAATAGCATACAAGTAGGGCTAAAAGCTTAAGAAAAAATGGGGGTTTAAAGGGTTAGAAACTTACCCTTGATGAACACCTTCAAAACCACAACTCCAGCAACTTTTCTGAGCTCAAACCAGTCCAAGAACACCAAAACCAGCTCCTAAGTATCTCAGCAACAAAAGGATGGTGTTTGAGTGTGTATTTGTGTACAAAAGTGTGACAAAATGACACTTTAAGGCACAAAATAAGAACAAACAAGGAAATATAGATACAAGAGTGTATGTATAACTCTCAAGGAAATTTTCTGAAACTAGAGAAGGGAGAAAGAGGTTCTCTTATATAGAGAACCAAGGCTCAAGCTTCTTGAGGAAGCTAAGGGTTCAAGGCCATCCCTCCATACATTTCAATGCCCTCTGGCTGTGCCAGCTAGAGGAAAATATCTCTAAAAAGGTGACAAAAAGCAGCCGACCACTTTAAAGTGGTTGGCCGACCACCACAAGTGGTCTCCCAAGACAAAAACTGGTCGGCCATGGTGGGAGAGGGTCTAGAGCATGAAAACAATGCAAATGTGTGGTGGCCGACCAGAAAAGATGGCCCAAAGACCAAGGAGACTAGTTATCAAACCAGAAAACTGGCTGGCAGGAGGAAAAGTGGTCTCCAAGGGGAAAAACTGGTCTCCCACCCTTGTACCACCTTCCAAACAAGGAAAACAAGGTTTGTACCAAAAAAAAAAAAAAAACCAAAACGGATGCAAGACGAAAGTTCAGAGGCAAAACGCGCAGCTAGAAGCCTTGAAAACTAGTCTACGAGCACCAAAAGTGGTCTCCTGGACCACAGTGTCCCTCTAGGCAGAGGCAACAAGGCATGGTTTAAAAACCAAGCCAAACGGAGAACGTTAAGCGGTCCCGAGACAAGGCGCGCGACCGAAGGCTTTGAAAATCGAAAACTAGTCTCCAAGCGAGAAAAGTGGTCTACGACCATGAAAAGTGGTCTACAACCACAAAGAGGTGGTCTACAGACCACTCCCCCCCTCCAGGGAAGAGAAACAAGGCTTGGTCCACAAACTGAGCCAAAGTACAAAGAGTTCAGAGGCCCGGAGGCAAGGCTCCAGAAACTCGAAACTAGCACAACATGCATAATCACCGAACACTCAATCGATGACGTCTGAGTCTTAAGGTCGGTCAGAAATGGGGTGTCTACAGTTGCCCCTCTTTGACAGGACTCGAAAATCAAAAAGTGACAAGAGTGAATGTCAAAGCCCAGAGACAACCCATTTTTGACAAGGTCGAAGACTTAGACAAACAGGCAAGATATCAACGAAATGCACCCATAGGCAGGGGCAAGATGCAAAGAACATGCACAAAGCCGAGCATAACTGATGATCATGCAAAGGAAGCTGTAATGAAGCAATTATACACAATAAATGCTACCGTTTAAGCAAACGAATTCAAATCAAACTACAACTCATGCAGAAAGGATGTAAGAGAATTGTACAATTCTCGCTACGTCTCACGCGGAGTACATACAATACTGTCAGGTCGCGCCCGCCTTAAATGAACTGTACATACAATATCGTCTGGTCGCGCCAGCTTCAAATGAACTGTAGATACAATGTCGTGCCTACATAAGAAAGAAACTCAACAGGTACAATATAGTTAAAAACATATGTCACATGTTACAACATGGTACAACTCGAATGCGAGATAAACGCGTGCATACACAATGCCGATGGAAATATGAATAGCAATGCAAGTGAAAAGTGCATAACAATGCAACCGGAGTTAGCATAACAATGCAAGTGAAAAGTGGGGGTGCATAACAATGAGAACATAACAATGCGGGTAAAACAAGCATAACAATGCGAGTGGAACATGCACGACAACGCATGTGAAGAGTGCATAACAATGCGGATGGGAAGGGGTGCATAACAATGCAACCTAAGTGTGACGCATAACAATGCAAGTGGTGTGGTGCATAACAATGCGAGCAAAATGTGCGTGACAATGCAGATAAAGTGTGCATGACAATCCAACAAAAGTGCACATAACAAAGCGACAAGTAGTGTGCATAACAATGCAACAAGTGGTGGGCATAACAATGCAACGAGACGTGCATAACAATGCAAGAAAAGTGTAACTTCAATAGCATGTTCGAAACAAAATGCTGAAAGAGGAAACCTAAGCCTTAACGAGATTAATTTAACTGGAACCTCTGATTTACCTCTCGGAGGGGTCACAACATACTAAAAAAGGATACACCTTGCTCTTGACGAGTAACGATGAGCCACGCATTGAAGACTTGAATTTGGAGTTCCTGCGGGGACATTTTTGAGTTGAAAAGTGTGCTTCCCTTGTACTTTCTTGATAGCCGAGGACTTCAATCATCACCAAAATGCACAGGAAGAACAATGGAGCCTTGGGGATCATCCAAGAGGGTGGCCGACCACCTAGGAAGATGGCCGACCAGTTGTTGACCACAGAAGTGGTCGGCCGACCAGTTTACTGAAACAGGGGCAGTTTTGTCTTTTCATGCTCGGTTCTTTAAGTACACAACTCCAAATCAGTTTTGCTCACACCTCCAAGGCTAAAATCAACTTCTCTTCCTCCCTAGACCCTTTTCTCTCTCAGATCTGCACTTTATACGCATTTTCCAACGCCCCACGTGAAGTTGCTTCGCGAAAACTTTCGATTCTCTTCGCTTTGAACCGATTAGAATTTGTTTTCGGAGCTTCTTTCTCCATTTTCACCACTTGAGGTATGTTTGTCTCAAACTTTAGCACATTTTCCTGGGCGTTGACTTTTGTTGACTTTTTCTCTTCCCGAGTGGTTGACTTTTGTTGACTTTTTCTCTTCTCGAGTGGTTGACTTTTGTTGACTTTTTGCAATTTTGGCTCATTTTGTTCATATTTGCATCTTTTTTTATAGATTTCCTCAGATGGCCAACGATATTCCGTATGGCGGAGGTTCTCCACATGCAGAGGATGAGCCCGACATTATACCGTTACCTCCGAGGATACAGCCGTTCGACTCGGAGGAGTACCACCTGCAGGAGCACATTCTACCTCCTAGCACCTTCTACCATTTTACCGACTTCGCGCGGCGGGCACCCGCAGATTTGTTGCTACGGGAGCCGGAGTCTTATCTATCTCATCACACGCATGAGGTGCATACTTTACTTTAGTTTTTCGTGATGCATTTCATCTACTCGTTCTAAACACATTCACATACACAGCACTTCACTCATTCTGATCACACAGTTCATACATAGCATTCTGCTGACTTGGCACACGACTCATTTTGGGCACACAGCACATCTTGGGCAGACAACACATTTTGGGTGCACAGCGTATTTGGGCACATAGCTCATCTTGGGGCACACAGCACATTTGGGCACACAACACATTTGCGCACACAGCTCATTTGGGCACACAACACATTTGGGGCACACAGCTCATTTGGACACACAGCTCATTTGGGCACACAGCACATAACACTGCTCAATCTGAACACGCAGTTCACAACACAACATTCTCTTTAGTTTGCACCCAGCTCATAACACTGCTCAATCTGAACACGCAGTTCATAACACAACATTCTGTTTATTGTTATAATATAGCATACTGCTCAATCTGAACATGCAATTCATAACACAATATACTTTTTTTATAACATAGTACACTGCTCAATTTGAACACGCAGTTCATAACACAATATTTGGTTTATTGTTATAACATAGCACACCGTTCAATCTGAACACGCAGTTCATAACACGATATACTTTTCATAACATAGCACACTGCTCAATCTGAACACGCAGTTCGTAGCACAACATTCGGTTTATTGTCATAATATAGCACACCGCTCAATCTGAACACACAGTTCATAACACGATATACTTTTTCATAACATAGCACATTGCTCAATCTGAACATGCAGTCCATAACACAGTATTCAGTATATTGTCATAATATAGCACACCACTCAATCTAAACACGCAGTTCATAACACGATATACTTTTTTATAACATAGCACACTGCTCAATCTGAACACGCAGTCCATAACACAGTATTTGGTTTATTGTCATAATATAGCACACCGCTCAATTTGAACACACAGTTCATAACACGATATACTTTTTCATAACATAGCACATTGCTCAATCTGAACACGTAGTCCATAACACAGTATTCGGTTTATTGTCATAATATAGCACACCGCTCAATGTGAACACACAGTTCATAACACGATATACTTTTTCATAACATAGCACACTGCTCAATCTGAACACGCAGTCCATAAAACAGTATTTGGTTTATTGTCATAATATAGCACACCGCTCAATCTGAACACATAGTTTATAACACGATATACTTTTCATAACATAGCACACTGCTCAATCTGAACACGCAGTCCATAACACAGTATTCTTTTAATTTGCACGCAGCTCAAACATTTCATTCTGAACACACAGCTCATAGTTTTCATTCTGAACACACAGCTCATAGTTTTCATTCTGAACACACAGCTCATAGTTTTCATTCTGAACACACAGCTCATACTTTTCATTCTTTTATTCTGAACACACAGCTCATATTTTTCATTCTGAACACACAACTCATACTTTTCATTCTGAACACAGCTCATATTTTTCATTCTGAACACAGCTCATATTTTTCATTCTGAACTGAAGTTCACTCTGAATGCAGGTATCTTCCCATTTCACACAGGGTTATGGATCGATCCGCGCGAGGGAGTGGTATATAGAGCTCCCAGACACTGTGCGACATATTGTGGACGAGGCAGGGTTTAGCCCAGTCTGTGTGGGATTGTCACGTCATCCAGCGAGCAGGACTCTCCTGGGCGCTCTTGTAGAGAGATGGTGGGACACCACCAACTACTTCCATTTTTAAGCCACCGAGGACATGACGATGACCCCATATGACTTCTCTATGCTGACAGGCCTTGACATGGCAGGCTGGCCGATCCCATACGATGCAGATATGGGTAAGTAGGAGGCCGCTTGGATTTACTTGCTCGGAGCCCGTCCGTCGATTGACAGATCATCAGGTACGGTCAAGTAAACCTGGTTCACCGAGCAGTACCGGAGGACTACGCCCCAGACCATTGAGGCCATACAACAGTATGCCCGGGGATTCTTGATGTTCCTCCTCAGGACCACTCTATTCTCCGACGGGGGGAACACAGTCGGGCTTTATCTTCTCAGTGCCCTGGTGGACCTATCACAGGTCCGGCTCTTTGATTGGGGTGGCACTGCCCTCGCTACCCTTTACTGCTACATGAGTGCGACCTCCTGCGAACGGGGGACCATAGTTGGAGGCTACTGGCGAGCCTGGGAGGTACATTCTGCCCTCTTGATTTACATTTCTGTCTTTCATTTTCTGTACTCTGCACTCAGCATTCTACATTTTCTATACATTCTGTATACTGCACACTGCACACAACATTCTCCATTTTCTATACATTCTATATCCGAATTCTGTACTCAGCATTCTGCATTTTCTATACATTCTGCATCTGCATTCTGCACTAAGCATTCTGCATTTTCTATACATTCTGTATCCGCATTCTGCACTCAGCATTATGCAGCTTCTATACATTACAGATCCGCGTTCTACTTTCGGCATTATGCGGCTTCTATACATTCTCAGATTCACTCGGCTCAGATTCTTCATTTTCTATACATTACGTATACGGCGGCCCTTGCCTTTCACTTTCTGGCGTGGGTTTCGCCTACTTCCGACATCCCTGAGCTCGAGGTCGAGGCACCTCTTGCGATCCCTATTCACGCAGATTTGAGGGTCGGTGCCAGCCCAGGCCCCGGGAGACTCTGCCCTACCTCCGACAGCTCTTCGATACTGTACAGGTGACGGAGGTAATCCAGAACTCTCAGTTCTTCATGCTTTCAGCTTTGATTCATCTTCCATATTTATGACATCTAATCATTTTATGCACTTGCTACCCGCAGGGTCACCTGGCAGCTGTGGATAGCCATGCCAGGGAATCCTCAATTTTTGTTTGCTGGGGCATGGGGTATCTCGCGATACAGGGTTTTGCTTGAGGGACCAGTCGGCAGAGCCTAGTTTCTCGAAGAGCGCTTCATACACCAGACGATGGGCAACTCCGATCAGGACGTGCCCTCATTGCCTCCACCAGAGATGCGGTCCGCAGGGGGTCTCACACCTCGGAAGGTCGAGGACCTTATGTTGGGTATTGACGCGGTTCTTTTCCTGGAGGAGGGGGATTATGCGACATATGTCCGTACATACCTGATGCCTCCAATGTTAGGTTTTCATACCCCTAGGAGGAGAGCTGCTAACATTCCTTCCTCGAGTCGCGCCCGAGCTGGAGACATTCCTTCGACCAGCGGGGCCAGCATATCGATGGGAGGGACTAGAGGGATGCCCTCGACTTGGCAGTGTGCCGGATGGCTCGGACCTTCCGGTCGAGCTGACAGGCTGGCAGTATGGGACACCATACCAGATTCCACTAGAGCCTCCGCTGCCGGATCATCGATACATCAATGACCCTGACTCACCACCGGTATGCTCCACAGTTTTTTCATTTATCATTCAGATATTTAGACATTCGTTCATTCACTAATGACTTGAACTTGCATCTGCAGCCTCCAAGAGAGTATACTGAGGGGTTGCTCGGGGTGGTGGCCTCGCTCGAGGGCATGGTCCTACAGAGGGAGACACTGCTGCACTCCTATAGTATCCCGGTATTTTCCAGTTCCCTTGTATTTATCATACTTCTGATGACATACTGAAACTGATCATTTCACCATATTGATTCACTGCCTGTGTAGAGTACATCTAACACACCACATTCACATATTATATCTGCATGCACTCACTCCATGCATCATTCTTGCATCTGATATACATACTCCAGCTGATGTATTCAAACTGTCTTTTAGTCGCTGACTGACAAATGGCCATCCAGGCCTTCTCGAGCAGCTAGGAGAGAGGCATCGACTCGCGGCCATAGGGCTCCTGCCAGACAGGATTATGAGTCCAGCGAGGAGGAGGAGTCAGCTCATCCTCAGTCGGAGACATCCGCAGGTAGGGATGATGACTCTGGTTCCGGTTTGGAGGGCGGAGGAGACACCGAGGAAGCGTCCGAGGATGGTGGCTCCGATTCAGACGGAGATGCCAACGATGGTGGCGCAGAGGCTACTCAGCCGGAGAGGTCAAGGAGGGCCTCTCGGTCTTGAGCTTGATAGCACTGATGCTGATGTTCCTGCTTTATTTTCCTTTTTCCATGTAGTTGTAGCACATTTATGCGACTTTGGTCATTTAATTTTCTTCAAAACTTGTACCCTGTTGTAAAATGTTGTAAAAAGAGAACATGATGGAATGAAAACAACATTTTGTTCAAAAGTGTTGTATTGTATTCTAAGCATCGCATCACATCATTTTGCACAAAAATGAGATTGAATGGAAATTAAACCATGTGTATTGCCAAGTCTGGTAGTGAACCAACGCGACAAAACAATTGTAAAACAATTCGTTAAACGAATTAACAACTCGATAAACAAATGAGCAACAACTCGTTAAACAAATGAGCAACGACTCGATAAACAAAAGAGCACAACTCGATAAACAAATGAGCAACAACTTGATAAGCAAATGCATTACAACTCGATAAACAAATGCATTTTAGACAAACAAAGCGAGGGAACACATCCGAAACAGAGGTAAACTCAGACCTTCAGCACTCTCAGCACACAAGAAAGCTAGCGACTCTCTTCTAGAGACTAGAACAGGCTGCAAACCACTTTTTGCTCATGGCCGACCACCATAGGAGCCTGCTGACCAGTTTTTTGTTCTGCAAAACCAAAAAGTAGCTGGCCGACCAGAAAAACTGGCTGGCCGACCAGAGAAAGTGGTCGGCCGACCAGTTGGCCCAGGAACCTCCAGTTTTGTGACACTTGTCCTCCAAACAGTGCCTTATCCTTTATAAAGGTTCCAGCTTCGTGGTTCCCTCATTCTAACTCAATTTTGCACCAAAATGGAGGCATTTCTTGCCAAAATCTCACAAATTGGATTGCTACCTTGGATGGCTCAGAAAAGGTGAATTTCCAGGGCTTTGGCATAAATGCACTATTCACGCTGAACCGCACCCCGCTGTGTCTTCTGTTTCTTCATGCCGTGCCAAGGTTTTGGAACCCAATTACACACGTTTTTAGCTTTGGTGGACAAGAGATATGTCCCACTTTCGAAGACTTCCAAGCTTTGATGGAGTCCAAGCGCGAGGAAGAGATTTTGCCACAATTCCGCTTTTGCCACATCCAAGCCTTAGGACGGATGTGCGGGCTCACTATGCATGACGCTCGGTCTTTGATCCACGATGGAGCATTGGACGTCCCCAGCTTAGTTCATCAATTTTCTGATGCCGGTGACCGCAGCGATCATCACTGGCAGGGTTTCCGGCAACATGCGCTTTGCTTGTGCATGCTGTCTCATTTCTTACTTGCCTCAAACTCCGGAAGGTCTAGCGTCCATTTGATCAAAGTTGCCCAGGGCTTAAGAGAGGGTAAGAGCTACATCGCCATGACACTAGCTGAGACATTGATGTGTTTAGATGCTTTTCATCGCCGAGAGACGACTAGATTCGCGGGAAGTCCACTACTGCTGTAGGTAATGTTTCCCACCCTATCTCACATATATTTCTCACATCACTCGGCCCTCAGGCTCGGTTTTTCTCTCAAAACCCTTTTCTCACTTTTTCTCTCCACGTACAACTATTCTTTAATCTCTCATTTTTCAACCCTCCCCAGATATGGTTGATGGATAAGTTGAAGGTTGTGGACTCTTGTCCAGCATATTCAGCTCGCGGCTATTTTTTTCGGCGACGTCTAGTCGATGCCCTTGATGAGGGATGGTGGTGAGAATGGATGTGTAGTTTATCCGCTACCAGCATTGCTTGGCGCTACCCTTGGCTCAATCTGTCGGCGATGAGCTATAGCATGTCCCGGCAGCCCGGGATTCAGTTGATCGACCTGGCACACTGCGTGTTCTATTTTCCATTTCGATTCCAGCGCCAGTTCGGCCATGATTAGACCTTTTTGGAAGAGGGGATAAAGTACCCCGCTACATTTCCAGTCCGAGGAGCACAACCAGCTCAGTATGCCACAGCATGGAGGACTAGAGAGCTTCTGGCCCCCGCTCCCATTTTCAGTTGCACCCTCTCTGATGAGTGCATAGCTTGGCTTGATGAGGAGGCGCATGTTGGGCCTACTTTGATAACAGAGGCTTCCACCAGCTCTGGAAGGGGGTGCAGGAACACCTGACTTATCCATGCCCCGAATTTATTGTTTTATCAGTACTTTCAAGTTTTCTTCATGAATGTAATAAAAAGAAACTTTAATTTGTATTCAAGAGTAGGAGAACTCTGTACTAGAATCAATGAAATTGAAGGTTGTGGGTACTAAAATTTTTTCGTTTGGTCCAAAAATGGTCTAAGTTGTAAAAAGATTAATTTGAGCAAAATCAACTTTTATTAAAACTTTTCAAAACCATTTTCGATATGGATCAGAATTGGACACACGCGAGATCTATCACTGAGATGTACAACCACGGATCCCATCAACTGGAAAGTTGCCCCTAGTCTGAATAGCACTACATCGGAGATCACAACCGAGCTCTTGAATGTAGAAAAGAGAAAGATGACCAAGATGATCACATGGACAAAGTTGATCGGGGAAATGTTTATGGCTGGACTTCAGAATGAAGCCTACGTATCCCAAAGACGGCAATCAAGCCTTACATAGTTTGGCTTGGGTTCACTCGTGTATTAACTCTCTCATTTTGCGCTCTAACTTTTTCCAAGGCCGCCTTTTCTGTATTTTCAACCTTGCGAGCTAAATTTTTATTATTTCAAATTTTTCATACTCTAACTTTTGTCTAGTTCGCCCTTTCGGGTTTTCGGCCTAGCGAGCCACTCAGGGATAGTATTTCTTCAACTTGTCCATGTTGATTGGCTGGGAGAACTCTAGGCCATCTAGGTCCATCAGAACGATAGCTCCACCCGACCAGATAGACTTGATGATATAAGGACCAGTCCAATTGCGTCTGAACTTGCCCCTAGGGTCGTGAATGGGAGCTCGGTTGTCTTTGAGCACTAGATCCCCTTCTTTCAAATTTTTGGACTTAACCTTCTTGTTGAAAGCCCTGGCAATTCTTCGTTGATAATCCTGAACATGATACAGTGCTTTCAGCCTTCTTTCATCAAAGAGCATGAGTTCTTCGAACTTGCTTTGCTGCCAATCTGCCTTAGCTATCTGACACTCAGCCAATACCCATAATGACGGAACCTCAACTTTGATAGGCAAAACAGTCTCCATCCCATAGACCAAGGAATGCGGAGTTTTTCCAATAGAAGTCTGAATTGAAGTTCGGTAGCCCCACAGAGCAAATAGTAGCTTATCTAGCCAGTCCCGGTAGGTTTCCACCATTTTCTGCAGAATATGATTGATGTTCTTGTTGGCGGCCTCAACAGCTCCGTTGGTTTGCGGCCGATATGTAGATGACTTATGAAAAGCCACGTTGTATTTGTCCAACAAGTCGATCACCTCCTTTTTGAAGTGGGAACCATTATCCTAAATAATCTCATTCGGGACCCCGTAGCGACAGATGATGTTGTTTCTGATGAACTTTGCGACATGCGATGCCTTCAACATCGCATAAGAGTGGGCGTCAACCCACTTTGTGAAGTAGTCTATCGCTACCAGAATATACTCATGCCCGTTGGACCCCTTCAGAGTGACAGCCCCAATCACATCAATCCCCCAGACTGAGAACGGCCATGGCAAAATCATATTGTATAGCTTCGACGATGGAATGTTCATGCGGTTTGCATGGATCTGACACTTGCGACATCGCTGGACAAAGCCAATACAATCCTCCTCCATGGTAGACCAGTAATAACCCTGTCTAAGGATCTTCCGAGCCAGCATCACCCCGTTCATGTGCGCTCCGCACTCTCCTCCATGGATGGCCTCCATCAGGCACTTGGATTTTTCAGCATCAACACACAACTTATGCATCCCGAGATGACCTCTCTTGTACAATTTACCCCCACAAATGATGAACTGAGCAGCCATTCTTCGAATTTCCCTATTAGCTTTGGCATTTGCCCCTAGTGGATACGCTTCTTTTTCCAAGAAGTTCCAGACATCGTAATACCAGGGATTCTCATCTTGTACCTCATCTATGGCAGCAATCAGCTCGTAGGCTGGCACAAATTTCTGTTCAATGATGATCGGACGCATCCGGACTCTAAATGGGATGTCTATCATAGAAGATAGAGTTGCTAATGAATCAGCGAACCTGTTGTTCTCTCTTAACAGATGAGTGAAATTTAGTTTCTCAAACTGAGGAATCAACACGTCCAAGGTCTGGTGATAGATTCTCATCTTTTCTTCTTTAACTTTCCAATCTCCTTTAGCTTGAGATACAACAAGGTTCGAGTCCCCGATGACATCCAACCATATTTTGCCCCTAGTTCTAGGGCGACTTCTAGTCCAGCAATACATGCCTCATATTCTGCCTCATTATTCCACACTTTGAACCGGAGTTTGAAAGCTAAGGGTATGCGAAAATTGTCGGGCGCTATCAGCAACACCCCTATCCCATACCCATATTGGTTTGACGCTCCATCAAAGTACATCGTCCAGGTCTCTTTTTCGACATGCAGAATGGCCTCATTTGGGAACAGATACTCAACTGCTTCATCCCCTTTAACTGGGTGATCGACTAGGAACTCCGCTACCGTTCTCCCTTTCACTGACTTCTTGGCGTCCGTGCTTGGATCGAATTGAGCGAAGCAACCAACGGGCTAGCCTACCCATAAGTTCCGGTTTCTCGTAGAGATATTTGATGAGATCTAATCTCGAAACTAGTATTACAGAGTGAGCCAACAGGTAGTGCCGTAGCTTCCTGGTAGCCCATACAAAGGCCAAACAAGCCTTTTCCAGCGGAGTGTAGCGGGTCTCGTAATCCATCATTTTTCTTGCTTAGGTAGTAGATAGCCTTCTCTACTCTGTCCTCAGACTCTTGTGCAAGCATGCAGCACATTGTAGTTTCAGTCACTGAAAGATACAGAATCAACAGTTTCCTCAGCTCAGGCGATGACAACACAGGTGGGTTTTGTAAATATTGTTTGATCTGCTCGAAAGCAACTTGGCATCGGCTGTCCCATTGGAACTTCTTTCCTTTCTTCAGGAGACCAAAGAGTGGTTCACAAGTCAAGGTTAATTTAGAAATAAACTGTCTTATGAATTGCACTTTACCCAGAAAGCCTCGCACCTCCTTTTCAGTCCTTGGTGGTGTCATTTCTAAGATGGCCTTGATTTTGGAAGGATCGACCTCGATACCTCTTTGTGTGATTAAGAACCCCAGCATTTTTTCCACTGTAACACCAAACGTACATTTCTGAGGATTCAGCTGCAATCGATATTCTCTGATCCATTGGAAGAATTTCTGCAAGGCAGTGTAGTGGCCTTCTCTTTATTTGGACTTGACAATCATGTCGTCTACGTACACCTCAACTTCTTTATGGATCATGTCATGCAATACTGTGGTCGCAGCCCGTTGATGCGTAGCTCCAGCATTCTTCAGCCCAAATGGTATCACCCTATAACAATAGGTTCCCCATGGGGTGGTAAAAGCAGTCTTCTCCTGGTCTTCGGCCGCCATCAAGATCTGATTGTAACCTGAAACCCATCCATGAACGAGAGCAATGCATGCCCAGTAGTGAAATCCACTAATTTGTCGATATGCGGCAGAGGAAAGTCGTCCTTCAGACTGGCTTTGTTCAAATCCCTAAAGTCCACACATACCCGAATTCTGCCATCCTTCTTCAGCACCGGAAATATATTGGCCAACCAAGTTGGGTATTCAGATACCAGCAGGAACCCTGCGTCAATTTGCTTGGTGACCTCTTCTTTGATCTTGAGAGCCCAGTCTAGGCAGATCCTTCTGAGCTTCTGCTTAACAGGTCGGGCCTCTAGGTCAAGAGGGATCCGGTGCTGTATAATCTCAGGATCGATTCCAAGCATGTCTTCGTAGGACCACGCAAAAACATCTTTGAAATCTTTTAACAAAGCGACTAAGAGCTCGCAGTCCTCCGAAGACAACGTGGACCTGATCTGGACCAGCCGCGGGTTCTTCTCAGTACCAACATTAATTTCGGTGATTTCATCAACCAAGGGTTTAACAAACCTCTCTTGCTCTTGATCAAGCAAATATTGCAAAATCGGAGAAATTTCTTCCTCGTCGTTTTCATCAAAATTTTGAAAATCCTAATTAATGCAATAAATTAAGGGCACAGAAAAGTACTCGAAGGCCACAACCACACAATTCTAATTAATCACTTCCAAGTCGCTTGATTCCTCTGTTACAACAGACTCAAAGGAAAAAGAAAAAGACGACCTAGAAAGGACTGTGGCATCCGGGTTATCACCCCCAGGAATACTGGACTCAGACTTAGACGAGTTAGAACCTGATTCTGACTCACAAGACTCAGTGGAATCAGATTCCGGCTCACTACCTGACCCGGTGCTGCTCGATAAGAAGCCTTCCTCGTATTGCCAAACCAGGGAGGGTGTAATGGATGCATCTAGAATGTTTGAAGATGGGCTCACAGTCGCTTCATTCCCGATCATGGACACTGGGAGGTCATTCCCCAAGCACTCTTGTACGGTCTGAGGATCTGAGAATAGACAAGCCAGTGTTACCCCCATTTCAATCTCTATGCTCTCAGAATCCTCCTCCTTGAACTGTTTAGCCTCAGCTATCGGGTCTGTTTGCTCCTCGACGACATCATCCCCAGACAATTGCAAGTTAAAGAAAATCTCAAATCTCGGCAAGCGTCGTCTCTTTGCATTCAACCATGGCTCTGGGAAGCCGCAGAACGGGAAGTCCTTCCCCTTCCGGACAAAGCGTCCGTTTAAGGTACCCTTGATAGGTCGGTGCATCAACTCAAAATGCTTCCCCGCCTGCTTAGCTCTGGCCCTTCTGGCCATCTCTTTTCCCTTCCTCACCCAGTCCTCTTTGGTAGACAGATAACCTAAGCCAAAGGTATGCGGGTTATGCGGCACTTCAGCCGATGTTGTAACACCTTTCCAGCCACTTCTCCCTAATCCCATCCCGGGGATGTGTTGTAGCTTGTTCATAAGGTAGACTGATTGTGCGCTGACATAGAGCCCCTCATCAATCGCTAAGATACTCTGTACAACCCGAGCCTCGGCTAGGGTAAATCCTGATAGGCACACATCCTCCGCGCCATGTTCAATTTCCAAAACTGGTGTAGAAACCTCTGGCGGTGGATGGATTGAAGAATTCCCAAAAGCAATGGACACCCACTTCTCGTGGGGGTATTTAAGCATCTGGTGCAGGGTGGAAGAGACCGCCTTCACCTGGTGCAGCCACGGCCGCTCCAGGAGTAGATTGAAGGTTGCAAGAACGTCCAAGACATGAAAGTCAATATCGTGTTGTCCTAGACCAACCTGTGTTTGAATCTGCATAGTCCCCATCACCTCTCTGCTGGTGTTATCATATGCCCGAATCACCTGGGCAGTAGGCACAAAATCCACAGGTTTTAACCCGATTGTATATGTCGTCCTCGATGGGCACACGTTAATAGCAGATCTTGTGTCAACAAGAACTACTGGCACCCATTTGTCTCTACACTCCACAGAGATGTAGAGTGGTTTGTTATGGTTTGAGCCCTCAGGCGGCAACTCCTTATCAGTGCAGGTCAATGTCGGGGAAGCTCCTCCTAGAAAAACCAATCCAACCAGCTGCTGAGGCGTGGTGTCGATTGAAAGTTTGGCCCTGTCCATTGCAGAAAGGACATCTTGTCTATGAACTCTTGAGGCCATAAGCAGTCCCCAGATGGAGATGTCTGCTTGTATCTTCTTCAGTTGTTTCAACACAGCCTTCTCCTCGAGCAGTTTCTCTTTCTGCCTTTCCACCTCCTTGTCCTTTCCGGATGCCTCTGGTTGATCCAAGTGTGGGGGCTTAAAATACCACCCACTCCTGGTCATGTGGTCAACCTCCTCCCACGTACTAGCTATCATCCGATTGGTTCTGTCCCCAATCTTCGTCTGTATGGGCAAGACATAGGTCGTCATCTTTCCACCAAATTTCGTCGGCCATCGACAAACAGCTATCCGGTTCTGTTACAACTGCTTCTATGCGCACAGCACATTCCGTCCCCTCAGGGGCTTTGGCCTTTCTTGCCCTTTCTAGATCTTCGATCTTTTCCTACTCGAACTGCTTCAATGCAGCCTGCTGTTTAACATCCTCCATACTCAAACTGCCCGTATTTTGAGCAAAATTCTTAACACCGGTGCTCTCCGGTGGTAGCTCTTGATCCTCGGCCATTCCGGCCACTGTTGGTGTCCCCGTTTCTGACAGTCCTTGTTCTAGCTTAGGTTGCTCAACAACATCTGACTCGTCGCTGAGCCATCTAGTAGGCTTCTGCTGACCCTTCCAAATCAAACCAGTTGACAATCACGTCCTCTGAGTCCTGTTCATTGAAGAATTAAAGGTTGGCTATGTCTTCTTCCAGATCCGCTAGGTCATCTAGCCTCTAATTAGGTCCATCCTCCTGTACTACACTGATCTCTGCCCCTGCTGGCAATTCTACCCTTGGCTTAGGCTGATCTGTTGGTGTGATGTAACCGCTCGGGTTGTACACAAAACTCGCAGACCCCTCAGGCTTTGAATCATCATTACTCTCTGCCCGGACAGTCATACCAGTTCTATCTTTGATAGTCACCACCACTGGTTTGGGTTGGGTTAGGGAGGTGCTCAGCATGAACAAATCCGTGCTTTCTGGAATGAACACCTCCGGCTTGGGTAGGTGAGAGGGTGTGATATATATACTAGGGTCATATGACACAACCCTAGTTTGGATCAGGTTAATGCATTTGGGAGGTGGAGTTTAGTTATGTGGTGGGAGAGGGTTGGTTGTGACGTTTGGTTTTTTCGGAGGTGCGATCACCTTATTGTCGATGAGATCCTGAATCTCATGATGTAATCTAAAGCACTGGTCGGTTTCGTGACTATGCTGTTAGTGATAGGCACAGTACTTGGCTGGGTTATGGGAGGGAGGAAGTTTATCTGGCAATGGTCGCGGCTCCAGGGACTTTAAGTGCCCTTTCTTGATCAAAACCCCAAAGCTTTGGACAGGGGCATGTATAGTGGGGTGAAGGTTCTTTCGCCTCTGGGTGCATATCTGGCTGTTTGCGAGCTACTTTCGGACACACCGGTGAATGGGGTAGCTGTAAGGGTTTTTGCAGTGGTGGTGGTAACCATTCCTACATTTGAAGTTCTGGCAGCTGCAGTACTGCTTGTGCCTGCATTCGTACTGCGGTTGAATGCCATCTTGGGCTGCTCTTTCTCATGGTCAATCAGACCCTGTTTCATGGCGTCCTCGATTTGCACCCCAATCTCACGTAGATCTGCAAAGGTGGGTAGGGGGAGGACGATCACCTTTGGCATAAGCTTGGGCTGGAGGTTGCGCACAACCATCCGTATCTGATCTTTGTCAATCGGCCTGATGGTCATCATCGAGGCTTTGGCCCTCCAACGGGTTACGAAGTCGGAGAAGCTCTCCTTTGGTTCTTGCCTGGTGGTCTTAAGAGCACGAGTTGTAATCTTGATCTGCATGTTGTAGGAGTATTAAGCTATAAAGGCCTCAACCATCTCCTCCCAGCTTCTCTTAACAGAGTCCTCGAGCTTTGCATACCAAATAGCCACTACCACCCATAGGGTCCGGCCAAACAGGGAAAGTTTCTACAATCTAGAGAGGCCCATCGGCCTTATAACATCTGAAAACAACCATAGGTGTACCATGGGATCCCCAGAACCATCGAAACGGTCGATATGGGGCATCTTGAACCGGTCCGGCAGAGTCACGGCCGAGTCGGTGTATCCATCCTCTATATCCGGAATAGAATGAGCTCCTTGAGACTTCTTGAAGAGCTTTTCTAGCTTGCTCACTTTCAGTGCTGTCGGATCTACCTCAAATTCAAACGGTGAATCCACTAGATTAGTGGGTGCTTTGGACAGCTGGGGTAGGATTGGGGGTGGAGCTAGCCCCGTTGGAACGTCCGTATTTTCCTGGACATTGGTGGTCTCCCCGGGTGTTGGAACCCTAGGTGCGGGAGAAGGTGGATATGAAGCAGATGCTCCGGCTTGTTGCTGTGGTTGCGGTTGCTGTTGCTGCTGAAGTTTGGCAATCAACTCCGTTTGCTGGGCTAGAACCTCAGCCTGATGCGTGGCAAACTCGGCCTGGCGGGCAGCATCCAGCTGCATGGCTTGCATACTTTCCTAGAGCTGACGCATCATCTCTTCCATACCTGCCATATTGCCTTGATCTAACTGAACAACTGGTATATCTGTCTCTGCAGTAGACTCGGAAATCTCAGCCCGACTACTCAAGGACCACTGATCTGGCAACCACTGTACTGATACACTGCGCCTTACTGACCTTCGTCTAGTAACCGGGGATAATGAATGGAACACTGTTTGTCTATCTATCTGATCCTTGGATCGATTAAGTCTTCGACCTCTAACCCAAAGTGCTCGGGGAATATATTCCTGGTCGGATGCAATTGTGCTAAACTACCTTGCAAAAAGATAAATAAAGCATAATAAGGAAACAAACAACTGGAAAGTGCAGTGTGCTATGTTATAAGCTGAATAAATTAAAGACAACACACAGTTGGTCTGGCAATACACAGTCGGTATTTGTAAGCTGAACACACTGTTCTTAACTCTGATCACTGTGCCCCGAATTGCAGCCCCAGATATGATACTCTCAGGTAAAACTGATTCTCCCAAAACTGATGTCCGCAGGCCTGATACCCAGACTTGCAAACTGATATGTGCATTCCTGTAGAGGCACACTCTAAAAGCACATAGTAAGAAAATGAGAACCAAAACACTCCTATGGAGGGTTAGGGTTTCCCTGTCCTATCCCGTTAGGAGCTGGGGTTTCACTACGCACACAGTGGTTTCAAACAACCTATCATCGGATAAGCAACCTGTTCTAGTTTCGAATAGTCACTATGGATTCCGATATGCACTAGGTCGAATGGTCAAAAGGGTGCCATGGTAACAACCGGGGTTTGTGTTCCTATCGTGGTAGAGCCCGTAACCGGTCCGCCTTATGGCACACAGCCTCAGGCAAACCGCTTAGGAATAGCAGATGGCGAACACGGTGCCCTAGGCGCACCAATGCAAATGCAATGCAAAAAGACACATAAGTGTAGTCAAAATAAGATATCATGAGTTTGAGTCAAGTTCTCTAAATCCCCAGCAGAGTCGCCAGAAACTGTGGACGTGCCAGAGAATTCTTCGAGCTCCGCGCGCGAATGGCGCGAAATCCGTTTGCCCTCTAGCTACTATAGTTCGGACTCAATGTCACGGTTCTGAATCTAATCTCACAAAGTGCAATGCGAGACCGATAAATCACCAAAGAGCCCAAATCCGGCAAATCGTTTTGGAAAACTGATTTTTATAAACAAGTGCCAAACATGGTCTGCTTTTCCAGATACATAGTCGCCACCTAAATATTTTATTTTGGGGAAATTTAGGAAACCCTGACTCGTGCCGAAGGCCACGTGTCCATCATCACCAAAGTTGCCTCAGCTCGGGAACTTGGGTACGAGAGGGGAAGGTCACGCAATGAGCACCCCTGCTTACCCGATCAAAAGATCAGCCTTTACTAACATGATATGTTGTTTTTGAAAACACATGTGTTCTTATTCGGTTATTAACCTAGAATTACTATGTGATGCGCGCAGCATACAAGTATAGACTAGATCACCTAAGTTGGAACAAAACATTGCATGTTCGTTTGTTTGAAAACGGTTTGAAGTTTGCTACTCGCAAGTAGGCTAAATCACAGATTTCGATGAATTGTTCCAATTCAAGCAATCCACCATTAACCCACAGACATTCAGGCAGTTATAGCAAATAAGCAGTTAGCCTCATGGCAAGCATGCTTTCATGGCAACATTAACACACATGTAGTATGCTAAAGCGTAAACACTCACAGTGTACTCCGAGCCAAAACAGAGAACTAGTTAGACATCATACATGATCCTAGTTCATATCAAAACGGCTAATGCAACACATACGAAAATGCAACTAAGATAGGCTCGGCTACCCTAAGATGTCATGTGAAATGCAACTCGGTACATGTATTCAAATAAATATATTGAAATATAATGCAGTTAGTATGATACGCCGAGCCCGGTGCATGCAATACAGATGAATGGATGCACACATGCAAGCATAAGGTATGCTAAATGAAACATGCCCTAAAACTAACCATCGTAAGCGGTTAAGTAAAAGGGAGAAAGAAATGGGGGTTGGAAGACATGCATCACACATACGCACACTTATTACAACAGCTGGCCCTCTCGAGGGAGAGTCCGAATAAAAAGCTAACTAGCTAATCTAAGCTAATTAAACTAATTATTACACAACAAAATTAGCTAACTAACAAGCTAACTAATTAAGCTATTACAAAACAAATAAGCAGCTAAACGCATTAACTACTTAATTACAAAACCAAAGCATAAACTAGCTAAGCAAATTAGCTAAGCAAAGCAGTAAAGTAGGAGCTCTAGAGGGAGAAGAATGCATGCATGCCCAATCTCCTCTTTCGAAAATCCAACACGATGCCCCAACTTGCCTTTGTTTGCAATTGTTCTCAGAACTTTGCACCAAGCTCCAAAAAGCTTCCAACTCACCTTGGAGACCTGTAGGGATGCAGCCAACCAGTTGTTGGCATTGGAGACCACCTGCCGACCACTTTCTGTGCTAAAAAACCAGAAAAAGTGGTCGGCCAGCTAGTATTACTGGTCGGCCGGCCAATTGTTGCTGCCAAACTGCAATTTGCTGCAACAGAGAGCAAGAAAGGGCATGGCAATGTATTTGCAAGATATGTGTGCACAATCACCCTCCCTATCATTTTATGAGCTCAAGGGAGTGTGGTTCTTGACCCTCAGGTCACCAATCACGCATCTCGATGCATGATGGCCGAGAAGCCAAATCGCACAATTCAATATGAAATGAATGCACAAGTAAACACATAAGGCCTAAAACTCTATCATGTATGATCAAGAGCATCGGTGACCGAGAATTGAGGCACGTTTCATCACTTCAGGTATGAAACATCCCTCATTTCTCATGTTTGGACTAACACCCATTCCAAACAACAATGCAAAACAAGCATGTTAAACACAATGCAAGACATACAACTCAATGTAATGCAACATTAGCATGCAAACAAGCAATGCAACTCAAGCATGCAAACAATCATGCAAGGGACAAGCATGCAACAACATGCAATGCAACATGATCAAACTAACAATGCTAAAGGGGCATACATACTCAATGCAAAGCAACCTAAGCATGCGAAACAATATGGCATACATAATGCTAAAAACAACATGGCATACACAATGCGAACAACATGAGCATACACAATGCAAGGTGACATGGCATACACAATGCTAAATGGACTTAAACCAAATGTGGACAGACCTCAGCCATGCCCATATCAGTGGCCAAAAGGATGAAAATGAAGGCACCAAAAGCATATACAAACATGCACATGCATTGGCCTACCAACCAGGCCTAAGAGCACAACTCTCAAGAGTGCTCAAGAAGTGAAAAATGTGGAAGTGTAACAACACTAAGTGCACTAAAATAAGGTATGAAATGATGCCAAATCATTCAAACAATGCAAGTAAAGCATGCAAGGGTCCTTAAAGCATAAAGTTAGCATAGAGGACTACAAAGGAGGCATGCAATACAAGGCCCAAATGCATAAACCAATCATGGACAGAGCTTAAATAGGTCTTAACAAAGACCAAAACATGCTGAAATGAGGGCTCAGGGGCCTAGGCATGATGACATATAAGCTAAGCCATAAACAAGGCAACAATGCACAACACGCAAAGGCACTTAAAGAGTAAAAGAAATAGAAACATGGATGTCCTAAATACTTTGAAATGTCATGGTAAATGATGCCAAATCATCCAAACAACACAAGTGAAGCATGCTATGAAGCTCAAAGCTTGAAACTAGCATAGGCATTTGTACTACAACTATGCAAAACATGAAGCATACGGTAAAGGCAACCTAGAAAAGTCGTAGAGCATGTCAAAATGAATCTAAAACATGCATGGAAGGAAGCCAAAACAAGCTAGCATGAAGGGCATAAAATATGAAATATGCAAGGCAAACAAGGTGGATTACACTACACCTACCAAGACCAAGCATGAGATGGCTTCGCCAACAAAAATCAGAGTTATATCATGGTAAAATAACCCTAAATAAACACTGAAATGATAGCTCACAAGCTTAGGTATGAAGGCATACGCAATGGCTCATGTTAAGGGCATAAAACACAAACTCTCCAAAGCATGGAGTAAGTGAAAGATGCAAGTGTATGACCATGAGACATGGATTGAAATCACATAACAGATGATGCCAAATCATTAAAATAGGCCAAGCAATGCATGCTAGTAGACTTGATACACAAAGCTAACAAGCTAGAATGCATTAGAGCTATACAAAGCATGGCATGCATGACCAAGACAGCACAAATCAGAGCTAAAGCATGCTAAAACTTGGACAAAAGCTTCTCAGAGTTAAGCCAAAGCATGCTAGAATGACATGTTAAAGCATGAGACACATTAGGCTAATTCATGGAATTGCACTACAAGTGCATAGAGCATGCAAAGGCCAACCAAACCAAACCTTAATAGAGGTATGACATGGCAAGAGACCACCAAAAACATGCTTAAATGGACTCAAAACAAGCTAAAATGACATACTACTTCATGAAGCATACAAGACTAGTTTATGAGATTTACACTACAAGTGTATTATGCATGCAAGAGATGACCAAGACAAAGTGAAATATCTTGGCCCATTCCAGTTCGTGCTTCGCACTTGGCTTGATACCTCGTTGCTCGGAGGATGAGGGAGCTTTCAGTCCTTTGTCGTTAACTTCAATTGCGCCCTTCTTGGCATGCAGAGTGCCCTTCTTGGCAAATGCATTGATAACGGGGAAAAGACAGAACACCTGACTCAACTGTGCCCCTAGTTCATCATTTTGACCATTTTTTATTTTTGCCTTCCACTAAAACAGTTTTAACCAAAATGAGAGTTAGATCAACATGCTTGTTCGATTTTTGATTTAAAATCATGCAAGTTAGGCTATGAGCACTGAAAATTTTCCTTTTTTGGGTCCAAGAAAATGGTTCAGTTTTGAAAAATGGAGTACTTTTCGAGAAGATTAGTCAACCTCAGTAAAAATTCTCAAAAACTATTTTTGCAAACGGCCACTGCTCAACGAGCATAGAACCCACTCTCGAGATGCACAACCTCAGATCCGGAGGAAAATCGCCCTTTGCTTGGAGAGAGCTGCATGGCAACAGAAAGTTGCCCCTTGTTTGAACGGCACCGCGGCGCATTGAATGGCAACGGAGAGTTGCCCCTTGTTTGAAATGAAACCGTGGCGTTTTGAATGGCAACGGAAAGTTGCCCCTTGTTTGGATGGCACCGCGGCGCATTGAATGCAGTCCTCAGAGTGACGAGCACAACCAAATCCTCAGATACAGAGAAGACAAGGATGACCAGAACCATCGCATGGACACAATCAAATTGAAGTGTTTTACGGCTGGACTTCAGAATGAAGTTGCCTACGTATCCCAAACATGGGAATCAAGCCTTACGTAGTTCGGGGTTAAGGTACACTCGGGTATTTAACCTCTCCTTTTTATGCTCTAACTTTTGCCAAGGCGCCTGTTGCAGGTTTTCGACCTTGCGAGCTTTGTTTTTCTTTTCATTTTCATTTCTTTCATTTCTTCTTTTTTCATCTTTTCTTTTCTTTTCTTCTTTTTTTTTGCATTTTTTTTCTTTCTTTTTGCATTTTTGTATCTTGCATTTTTTCTCTTTTTCTTTTTTTTCTTTTTTTCATTCTCTTCTTTGCTCTAACTTTTGCCTGGGTCGCCCTTCTGGGTTTTCGGCCCAGCGAGCCTCTCAAAGGATAAAAATGTAACAAGTCCATGCCAAATGGTTCTGAGATTGAGGCACTCTGTATCCAGGAGAGTGGCTATTGTATTGATTTGCAGAAAGATCCACCTTTGGCTCGTCGAGCACATCGGACATTTTTTGCCCCTAGTTCGAGGGGTGCTTCTGATCTAGCCTTGCAAGCTTCTTCTGATGAAGTCTGACCTTCTTGATCTGACTTTGGTGCCTCTTGTTCGAGGGCTGCTTCAAATCTGGCCACACAGGCCTTACATTGTGGTTGACCGTTGAACATTCTGAATCCAAGTTCAAGGTTTGAAAGTAAAGGGGTTGAGTCTCGAGGCCAAGAGCGATCCTAAGCTGCACAATCTCAAGAACGATTCCACACATGTCTTCGCAGGACCGCGCAAAACATTTTTTGAAAGTTTTTAAGAAAGCGACAAATCGCTCGCGCTGAAGACAGTGTAGGACCAATCTGGATCAAAGCTAGGGTCCTTCTCAGTACTCATACTAACAAGCATGATTTTCATTAAGGGCTTAGCACGCATCTCTTTCTCTCAATTTGATCAAAGTTTTACAAATCCCGAGGAATTCCTTCCTCTTCGTTTTCACCGCGGTGTTCAAAAAGTTTTAAAAAACTCAGGTCATTACAATGACTTCAAGGCACAAGAGTGCAGGTGGAATGCACTGCCATTTCATTCAAATCCCGGCACAACTAGCACACGGCAGAAGTAAATGCGAGAGCATGAAAATCACTGCTGTTTCATTCAAAATCTGTTGGCATAACTGGCTCCCTGGCAGAAACAGACTCAAAAGAAAGCAAAAAGACAAATAGAAAACAAAACAGTGATGTCTGAGGTAACACCCCCGGAATCACCCGACTCCTATACAACAGGACTGACTCGATACAACAAGACAGACCCAAGACAAAAGAGACTGACTCAAAACAAAAAGACAGACTCAAAACAAAACAACAAAAATGACCCAATACCCAAGTCAGAAAACACAAAAAAAACTGGTATTTGCACATTGCTCAGAACAGTGCGTGCCATTCCCACGTCTGGAGTTGATTGAGCGCCGCCCGCAGGTGGTTCATCCCCCGATCACATCACATTATCCCCCACAAGTTCACTGATCAAGTGCCGATAGACTTTGTAGGACCCGGTGCGGGGATGACTCTGTTGTCGATCAGATCTTGTATTTCGTGGTGAAGACGAAAGCACATGTCAGTGTCATGGCCAGTTCGCTGATGGAAGGCACAGTAGTCGGCTGGGTTGTGTAAGAGAGGGAGGTTCTTTGGTAGTGGCTGCAGCTCTAGGGGCTTGAGATGGCCTTGCCCAACAAGGATTTGGAAAGCCTTGGATAAAGGCATGTGGAGGGCATGGAAGACCCTCTGACCTCGGGGTTGGTACTTCTGGGTTTGTGGATTTCTACTGGGCGCACCAGCAAAGGGATTGGCAGGTGCTAGCCTGGTTTGCTGATCTCTTCCGAGTGGAGGGTTAGAGCTAACAGGATTGCCTCTGGTATAACGGCCCTTCTTCCGGCTTGCCCCTTGATTCAAACTGCCCCCAACTTGAGTGGCGAAAGTGTTGTCCACAGTTTTTGCAGCAACCGCGAGCACTTGTTCTTTGTTCAGTCCCTCGGCTTTCAAAGCCTCAACAGCCAACAGAAGATGCTCATGGGGATCCATGCCTGCCCCTGCCTTGTTCTTTCCACTTGCTTCCACTTTGCCACGGGATTGGCCTTTCTCAGATGTAGCCCGCCCCAAGACTGGGGAGCCTTTTGACATGAAATTCCCAGTATGTGGTGTGGTCGATGATGGAGCCAATGTCCCGGAAGCCAGATCGGTCACAGTTCTTTGAAGATCTTTTATCATTCCCATCAATTCGGAAGTAGTTGGTTCTCGGGTTTGAGACGATTGGGGTCCCGGTGCATCCATCATGCATAAGTCCATGCTTTCTGGAATGAACACCTCAGGCTTGGGTAGATGGGCTGGGGTAATGTATATGCTGGGGTCGTAGGTGGACGGCAGTATATGGATGAGGTTGAGGTGGGGAGGTGATGGGTCAGTACTATCCTGAGGTCCTTTTGGTGCAGCTAGGGTCTCTTCATCAATAAGATCCTGAATCTTATGACGGAGGCGGATGCAACGATTCGTATCATGACCGTGCTGTTGATGGTAGGCACAGTATTTAGCTGGGTCATATCTTGGCGGAAGAGGGTTTGGAAGGGGTTGGGGTTCTAGAAGTTCTAGGTGCCCTTCTTCTTGCAGCTTTTTCAAAGCTTGAGAGAGACTCATGTAAAGAGGATGGAATTTTCGGGCTTGGGGTCGAGTTGAAGTGGTTGGTTTTTGGTCATTGGGGGAAGTGGTGATAGTGTCTACTTCTGAGCATTTCGCAACTGTGCTACCATCAGTAGTAGCATTGGAACTGCGAACAACATTCCTTCTCAAAGGCTCATTATCTTCTGCGAAGATCCCTTGTCTGATGGCATCCTCGATTTGAACCCCCATCTCATGTAGATCTGTGAAGGTGGGGAAGGGAACTACAATCATCTTCTGCATAAGCTTGGGCTGGAGATTGCGCACAATCATCCGAATCTGATCTTTGTCGGTGGGCCTAGTGGTCATCATTGAGGCTTTTGCTCTCCATCTCGTCACGAACTCTGAGAAACCCTCCTTTGGTTCTTGGCGGGTGACTTCGAGATCACGAGTTGTGACTTCGATCTGTGTTATAGGAGTATTGAGCAACAAAGGCCTCAGCCAGCTCTTCCCAGTTCTGTTTCACAGAGCTCTCCAATTTTGCATACCAGATTACGGCTATCCCAGATAGGGTTCGGCCGAATAATGACAATTTCTGGGCTGTGGTCAGACCCATTGGCCTTAACATATCAGAAAACAGTTGGAGGTGCACCATTGGGTCTTCAGAGCCATCGAACCGATCGATATGTGGCATCTTGAACCGATCCGGTAATGTCATCACTGAGTTGGTAAAACCATCCTCTATGTCAGGAATAGAATGGGCCCCCTGAGACTTTTTGAACAATTCCTCAAGCTTGCTCACTTTCAATGCTGTGGGGTCCGTCTTGAATTCAGAGGGGGGGTTTGGTAGGTTGGTGGGTGTTTTAGATAGCTGGGGTAGAACCAGGGGCAGAGCTGGCCTGCCTTGAATGTCCGTATCATCCTGGACATTAGCTGTCTCCCCAAGCGTTGGAACTCTGGGTAGGGGAGGAGCCTGGTGTGAAGTAGATACTCAAGTTTGCTTCTCTAGCCTGGCAATTGTCTCTGCCTGTTGGGCTATAATCTCGGCCTGGCTTTTAGCAAATTCCGCTTGACAAGCAGTGTCCTGCTGCATGAGTTTCACACTTTCCTGCATTTGAAGCATCATTGCCTCTAACCCTGACGTGTTCTGCTGATCCATCCAACTGACTGGTATGTCTATCCCTGCAGTAAAAACTGAGACCTCGGCTGTTGTTTCTTGGTGGGGTGGATAAGGGACCCTTGATCCGTAGCTTCTTGAACCGGTGATCTGTGCTGTTGGTCCTTTTACCCTGCCTCTGGTAAAGCAACATTGATTGTCCTTGAACTGAATCTCTGACCCAACAAAGTCTATCAACACAAGTTCGGTGTACCCGGGGGATATTGAAGCCTTCTGAAGCTATGGTTCCAAAACTACCTAGCAAAAGAGAAAACAGACAGCATCTCAGCCTGATTTCACCTGAACAGATGTGAGCATAGTTGAATAAGTGTGCCCTCTACTGAATTCTGCCCAAATCTCTGCCTCAAAACTGAATCTGGTACCCGCAGATAACTGATTCTCAAATAACTGACTGATGCCCGCAGGCCTGATGCCCAAACTCAGAAACTGATACATGCATTCCCTGTAGAGACGCACTCTAACAAGCACATAGCAGATAAGTGAGAGCCAAAACACCCCTATGTTGGGGTAAGGTTTCCCTGTCCTATCTTGTCAGGAGCTAGGGTTTCACTATGCACACAGCGGCTTCAAACAACCTATAAACGGGTAAGCAACCTGTCCTAGTTTGGAATGGTCACTATGGATCCGAATATGCACTAGGTCGAATGGTCAAAAAGGGTGCCCCGGTAAAACCGGGGTTTGTGTTCCCATCTTTGTCGAGCCAGAGCCGATCAGCCTTACGGACATGACTTGACAAGACAAGCCTCCGGCAAATCGTTCGGGAATGGCATATGGCAAACACGGTGTCCTAGGCGCACCAATGCAAATGCAATGCAAAGAAACACACAGGTGTAGTCAAAAACAGATATCATGAGTTCAAGACAAGTTCTCTAAATCCCCAGCAGAGTCGCCAGAAACTGTAACAAGCCCGCGAGGGACCTCGCTACAGTTCGGACTCGATTTTGTTGCGGTTCTCAATCTTGAACCAAAGAGTCCAAATCCGACAAATCGTTTTTAAGAAAAACAGATTTTTTGAAAAGAAGTGCCAAACATGGACTGCTTTGCCAGATAACAGAGTCGCCACCTAAATATTTTAAAATGGGAAATTTAGGAAACCCTGACTCGGTGCCAAAAGGCCACGTGTCCGTCATCACCAAAGTTGCCTCGGCTCGGGAACTTGGGTACGATTGGGGAAGGTCACATCGTGAGCACCCCCGCTCGCCCGGTCAAAGACCGGCCTCTACTAACCATGATATCTGTTTTTGAAAACATTGTATGCTCTTATTCCGGTTATTAGCCTAGGTTACTATGTGATGCCCGCAGCAAACAAGTATAGACTGGGCCGTCTGAATTGGAACAAAACATTTCATGTTTATTTGTTTGAAAATGGTGTGATGGTGCTACCCGCAGGTAGGCTAAAATGCGGATTTGCCACCTTCAGGTGGGCTTAGAAAACAGTGATGTTGCCACTATCTAGTGGGCTTAAAACAAACAGTCAATGAATTGTCCCAATTCAGATAACTCAACCATCACCCACAGGCATTCAGGAAGTTATATCACATAAGCAAATAGCCTCATGGCAAGCATGCTATCATGGAAACACTCACACGCATGTAAGGATGCTAAAGCATAACCACTTACTGAGTACTCCAAGCCAAAACAGAAAACTGATTAGAAATCAATGCATGATCCTAGATATACAGAATTGCCTAATGCAACACATGCAAAATGCAACTATAGCAGGCTCGGCTATTCTAAACATGGCATATGGAATGCTACAACTAACATGTATTCAATTTAGAATTGAAATACAAATGCAGTTTGTATGATGCGCCGAGCCCGGTGCGTGCAAAACATATGAATGATGCAAACATGCTGTCATACTGTATGCTAATTGAAATATGCCCTATATCTAACCATCATAAGCAGATAAATAAAAGGGAGAAAGAAATGGGGGTTGGAAGACATACAACACACTCACCCACACTTATTACAGTTATGCCCTCGCGCAGAGGGTCCGAATAAATAATAATACAATCCGAATAAAAGAATATTACAGATTTCTAATTAATTAACAAATTAAACTAAGAAAACTGTAAAACTGGCATGCAAGCCAGGGACTGCCTTGCTTCTGACGGATGATGCATGTTGGGCTGCCTGGCGCGGAAATCCACCGATGCCGATTAGCCTCTCGTCATAATGTTTCTCGAAATGCGTGCGGACTCAAAAGTTCTTGATCCTTGATTTTGCCGCAATGAGAGCGAGAAAGGGGCATAGCAATGTATTTCACAAATATATGCATGCCTCGATCCTTGTGCCACCAATCACGCATCTCGATGCATGATGGCCGAGGAACCGAATTGCACAACTCAATATAGGATGAATGCATATGAATGCTACAGCAAAACCTAGCTCCATCATGGGTAATCCGGAGTGTCGGTGACTGGGGAATTGAGACACGTTCCGCCACTCGGAGTACGAAACGCGCCTCGTTTCCCGTGCAATATGCATGATATGCATGAAACGCAACTAATATGCAATCCTAGCATGCACGATGCTATGCAAATGAGAAGAAAATGGGACGCCTCAAAAAGCGTGCACGTGGGCACGCAAATCGAGGCGATGACATGAAATGCAAACCGGATAAAACGAAGTGCCTCGAAATGCGTGCACACGGGCACGCAAACCGAGGCAATGATGTGAAATACAAACCGGATAAAACGAAGTGCCTCGAAATGTGTGCACACGGGCACGCAAACCGAGGCGATGATGAAATGGAAATCGGATAAAATCGAAGTGCCTCGAAATGCATGCACACGGGCACGCAAACTGAGGTGATGATGAAATGGAAATCGGATAAAACCGAAGTGCCTCGAAATGCGTGCCCACAGGCACGCAAACCGAGGCGATGATGAAATGGAAATCGGATAAAACCGAAGTGCCCCGAAATACGTGCACACGGGCACGCAAACCGAGGCGATGATGTGAAATGGAAATCGAATAAAATTGAAGTGCCCCGAAATACGTGCACACGGGCACGCAAACCGAGGCGATGATGTGAAATGTAACTCGGATAAAACCGAAGTGCCTCGAAATACGTGCACACGGGCACGCAAACCAAGGCGATGATGAAATGGAATGAAATGGCATACGGAATGCAGTGATGGGCTTATGCCAACATGAGAGAGCCTCGGCCGCACTCACATAGGCTGCCATAATGATAAAAGGAGATGCCTCGAAACGCGTGCACACGGGCACGCAAACCGAGAAAATGCACTAAGGCATGAAATGACATGGAAATGAGATGTAAAATGCAAAACAAATTTCAGCTGCTAAACAAAGGGGAAAACAGCCCCGAAATGAGACGAAATGAGAATCAATGCATGAAATCATCCCGAAATGTGATTTTAAATGCCCGAAATGGCCTACGGCTATGCTAAACATGCAAAATTGGCACATGACAGCAAAAACAGTAGCAAGGCAGCCCCGAAAATAGCACTTTTTTAGTACAAAACATGGTCAAATTGTGAGCATAGATATGGCAACAGTGGCATGCAAAAATACGGGAAAAGAGGGGAATTACAAAGCAAGTGGTATTTACAATGCTCAAACCGAAAAATTTCCTTCTACAATACTGAAGAGGAGCCCAAAATATGCATATTTACAATAGATGACAGCCTCCAATTCAGTGGGTAGATATACTAAATATAGCATGCAAAATTGGGCCAAAAGAGGGCTATAAAGAGAGGTATCATAAGCAATGACCAAACAACTTAAGACCCTTAATAAAACTTGGAGAATAGACCAAAAAAAGACACTTTATAAGACTGATGAAGGCTCAAAACAGAGACTAAGCAAGCCTAACAAAGCATGCAATCTTACGGTAAATTTGAAAGATACAACATGAAGTACCAAAAGCATTCAGCAAATGGCTTAAGGCCCTTAACAAAGCATGAATAATGGACCAAAATAAGGCACTCTCTAGGCCTGATGAAGGCTGAAATCCGAAGCATGGTGAGCTTAAAAAGGCATGCAAAATGTGAGTGGAACAAGAATTCAAAGAAAGTGATATGTAGAGCAAGAAAACCAGGTTGAGGCCTTCTTCAATGTTGAAGAGGGCCTCAAAATAAGCACAATATCAGTAGGTTGAATGCTCCAACTCAGATCCCAAATAGGCCAAATTAATCATGCAATTTTACGGTAAATTGGAAGAAATACAAAGAAAGTGCATGATAGAACCACCAAACATGGTTGAGCCCTTCTTCAATGTTGAAGAGGGGCTCAAAATAAGCCCATTCACAGTATATTGTATGCTCGAAATCAGATCACTCAAAAGCCTAACAAAGTATGCAAAATAATGGCATAAAGAGTGGGATTGAAGGAAGTACATCATGGAGACACCAAACAGAGTTGAGCCCTTCTACAAAGTTGTAGAGGAGCTCAAAATAAGCCTAAAACCAGTAGGGGTCAGAGCCCAAAATAGAGAGTAGATAGGGTAGAAAGATGAAGCAAAATTGTGCTAGAAAAAGAGAAATGGAGACTTACCCTTGAAGACAAGTCTTTGGTTGCTCTTTGGCTTCAATTTGTTGCTCCTTAGCCTCTGAAAAACCTTCCTTTGCTGCTGGAATGGAGGTGGTGATGGTGAGGCTTAGTGTTGATGAAGAAAATGGACTAGGGACTTGAAGCTTTTGGAGGTTTTTTGAGAAGAAGATGGAAGCAAATGGAGATGAACCCTTGAGGAGAAATTTTCTAACCCTAACAAAGAAGAAGGCCAGCCCCTTAAATGGGCAAGAAAGGGGTGTAAAAGGGAGGGAAATGCACCCAAGCTTTCCCTCCCAAAATATCCCCCGGAAGGCAAAGATATTTTGAAGAAACAGCTGGACAGCTGTAAAGTGCCCAAAAGCAGGAAGCAGGCCGGCCAGGTCCCTTTCTTGCAAGTGGCCGGCCAGCCACCCCCCATGGCCGGCCAGCCACCCCCCATGGCCGGCCAGCCAAGTGAAAAAATGAAGTGTTGAATTACTGGCCGACCACCATTTTTTGGTGTCCTCCCATATGTGTAGAACAAGGTTCCAAGGTTGAAATTTGGCAACACTGAAACAGGAGTCACAACATTGCATTTGAAGGAGAGGCTCAAAAATGAAATTAACAATTACTAGCCGACCACCACTTTTTAGGGTCCTCCCATGTCCCCTCATCACAAATATGTAGCTTTGGTTGGAAGAAAATGGCCCTAGGGTGTTCAACATTAGCCCGGAAGCGAGAAAAACGGGCTCCGGAGGAGCAAAACTGGTTTTCTGAGACAATTGCTGGCCTCCCACCCTCCAGTGATCTTCCTGGTGCCAAAACAGAGGTACCTGCCAAAATTGAACAAAAACTAATGCAAAATGAATGCTCGGGGCCAAAACCGCGCGGTTCGGGGTCCCGAAAATGGGCTGCAGGCACCGAAAGTGGTGTTCGACCACGAAGTGGGCATCAGAGACCCCAGTGTCCCTCGGAATGTTAAAACAGAGGTACCTGCCAAAAATCAGAGAAAACCGATGCAAAATGAATGCTCGGGGCCCAAAACACGCAGTTCGAGGTCCCAAAAATGGGCTGTTAAACATCGAAAATGGCATTCGGCCACGAAGTGGGTATCTAAGACGCCAGTGATCTTCGTTATGATAAAACAGAGGTACCAGCCAAAAACCGGAGGAATCGGAGACGGTTAGACGGTCCCGAACCGAGGCACACGGCCTGACGGCTCCGAAAACCGGGAATCGGGCTCCGAAATGGGCAAAATGGCCTGCGACCACGAAAAATAGCCTGCGGCCATTGAGAGATGATCTACTGGACCTCTCCCTCCCCTCAGGAAAGAAAACAGAGAAAACCGAGTCTGGTTCGTAAACCGAGACAAGGCACAGAAGAAGGTTTGGAAGTCCAGAGGTAGGGCGCACGGCCGTGACTCTGAGACCTCTGAACGAGCACAATATGCAACATCATCGAGCGCTCAATCGGTGACGTCTGAGTCTTAAGGTCGGTCAAAAATAGGGTGTCTATAGGGCTTTTTATAAATCCAAGCGGATCGTGTTTTCGTTGAAGTCAAAATTTCGCGTTTCTCTCCCTTCTTGCTTAAGGTAGGGATTTTCCTTTCTTCTCTTCAATAATATCTTGTAGATAGATGGGTGGTAATTTCTATTGCATAAAACCCTTATTTTGAGGAGATTTTCAAAATAACATGTAAAGGAAGTTAGGGCTTTTTTAAAATTTTGGAAGTTGAAATGATGATTTAAGTTGAATGTGGAATATTTGGGTTATGGGATTAAGATTTTGTGTTCAATAGCAAAAAGCCCTAATTTATGCTTAACCCTAGTTGTAGAATTTATTTTGGAAACAAAGAATGCTTAAACTGATATTAGTTTCATGAAATTAAGTTTATGTTTTGTTGAAATGAGTATAAATAATGACAATTAATGGTTGGAAAATGATCATTATATATATGGGTTAGGTTAAAGAAATTAAGATTGGTAATTAAATCAATTAATCTTGGATAATTTATGATGATTATTGTATTGTGAAATTGAGTATGAAGACCTGATGATAATGAGGAAAAGTAAACACATAATTGGAACGCAAGATGTGTGAATACTTGGTGGATGTATTGTAAGATTATTTTGTGATAAAAACAATGAATGTTGTTATTGTTTTTCTTTGTCGGAATTGTAATAACGAATGACTTGATACATAATAGAGAATGTGGTGGAACATGATGAGTACTTGTTATGTGTAATGAACAATTTGTTGGCTTTGCCCACAAATCATAATGGGGAATGACTTGAGGAATTAACGGATTGGGATGTTGCTTTGGGGTCTGTTTCCCGCCGTATTTGAGCCGGCAAAGCATGGCGCTTAATAAAGGTTCCGCCTTCCTTCCGGAGTAGCGCCTGGTAAAGCGTGTGGGTTGATGAGGTGTGTTAACATTCCGCGTTCCTTCCGGCTTGTGACCGGTAAAGCGAGAGGTTCCGCGTTCCTTCTGCCGTGTGACTAGTAAAGGGTGAGGTTCCACATTCCTTCCAGCTCGTGACCGGTAAAGCATAGTAGTGTGATGATATGGCATGGTAATAGAGCTAGTTTATATTTGGTTTATATGAAATGATTAGAACGAGATCTACACGTGTGATTGCAATAATGGGAAGTAAATAATCATAATGGTGGACGGTTGAATATGTGGGATTTTGTAGATTCATCTAATGTGGTTATAATTGATAATGGTTTGTTATGACTTATATTAGAATGATTCTTTTCTATAATTAGACTTCTTGGTAATGTTAACAAGGGATATTCGTATAGAACTTTTGAAAACTATTCTAGAATCATACAGAAACAAAAGAAAATGTTTTCTTTGAAAAGTTGTTCGTGATTTCTTTAGGAAAATGGTATTCCTATATATATATTGTATTTTCGAATATGACAAAGCATCTTAAGTGTATATGTATCACTTGTTAGCATTCATGATCGCATGTATCTCGGGATCTTATTGTTTAGAATCAGGGAAGATTCCTACTGGACTTCGTGTTCATTCCATTTATTTTAATCATTGTCAGGAACGAAGTCTGGAACGCCAAATCGAGGATTTGAAGAGTTTATTTTCTTTTACAAGTCATAATGTAAATGAGAGATTTATGTGTAATTGAATGTGAATATTGACATGTATTATGGTTGTATTCATTCGAGAGAGAACAATATTATTATTACTCAATGTAATGGTTATTTGTATTAATAAATGTATTTAAGAAAATGGACTTGAATTAAAGGTTTTGGTAATATTTTCGAGTAATAAAATTTGGGGCGTGATAGCTGCCATACCTTCCCCAATCTTACCTCTCCCTGCTTATTTCCTTCATTGGCTTCGCCCCCATTCCCTCTTCAAAACCCGCTTGAGCAATTCTCGCTCTAGCCACCAGTACAGGGACCATTTGCCTCAAGCTACATTCAATATGCTCGAATTTCTCCATTAAAGCCTTCGGAGGACTCTTCCAAGCCATCACAGCATGCCAAGGCTTATCGAAAAACTCACAATCTTCCCAAATTTGAAAACCAATTTCGTTATCGTCTTCTTTGTCTTCATCTTTGATGAATGATCAAAGGAGATCAGTGAAGAGATAGGGGTGGAGATTGCTTAGAAAGATGAAGAGCTTTTCGAGGGAGTTCGTCAATCAATGAAGAGAATTTGGACGATGTCGTCGAAGTCAGCGAGGTCGAGGGTGTCGTAGTAGGTTGGGAAGTTGTGGTTGAGCATTTCGACATGGGTGGGGAGGAGACTTGACAACAGTGAGGTGGTGATGTGGGTTTTTCTTAAGGGTTTCAATCCTTTCATTGTAGAAGTCTTTGAATGGACGAGACGACTTCTTGTGATTAAATAGAGATATTTTAGTGAATGCCCCATTGATGAGAAATTAGGAAGATGTAGAGAGAGAGAGAGAGAGAGAGAGAGAGAGAGAGAGAGAGAGAGAGATATGGAGGACTTACAAACTGATTTCTTCATCTTGGGAAGATTTGATTGTGGGTTGTTGTTCTTCTTAGGTTCTTCTTGGGTTTTTGGTGGTGGAGTGGCCAATAGGTACGGAATGAGGGAATAAGTGGAAGTGGTAAGGAAAGAAGGCGAGTTTGCATCTTTATTTTGAAATTTAAGGTTAAAATATAATTTTTTTAAAAAAACATTTTCCGTTTAAATGTGACGTTAGGGGGAAAATTAATACGATTTCAAAAACTTTTGGAGTAAAATTGAAATTATTCAAAGTTTGGGGATGTAATTGATCATCGAGATAAATTATAAGAGTAAAAATGAAAATTATTCATGTTAATAACTTTGTAAATATTTCATCCACTTTAATAATATATATATATTATTTTGTGTAGTATTTTGTATATATCATTACAAAAATTAAAGCCATGTTAGCAATGTGATAGTCTATTCAATTTATTGAGTTTATGATATAAAAATAAAAAGTCAACTTTAAAAATATATATATTGTTACCCAGAAGGCAGCCCAAGAGGGGGGTGAATTGAGTTTATAAATAAATTTCTTAATTAAAAAAACTTAACCCAACTAATAAATATATGGAAATACAGAATAATATGAATGAGAATAATAAAAATGAAAAGAGCAAAGGGAAGAGAAAGCAAACACAACAATTTATAGTGGTTCGGCTTAACTCAAGCCTACATCCACTTCCTAAGTATCTTCCTTGAGAATTTTCCACTATTCTTCAAATAGTAATATACTACTGACTTCACGGGTGCTAGTGAACCTTCACAACAAGTGACCAAATCCAATAACTCCAATTAGTTTAGAATCCAGTTCCTAGTTACACCTAACCTAAGTAATTTTATCCCAAAAAAAAATACTCACAAAAATATCACTCTTGTTACAAGAATAAGAATAAGGAATAGAAAACCCTTTTACAATAAACGCTCAAATTCTCAATAAATTCTCTGAAAAGAAATTGTAATTCAATGAAGCATAGTACAATATATGAAAATATTTCAATATAACAGATTTTTCTCTTCTTCATTTCATGTCTTTTCTTTTCTCCACAAAGTTTCTTTTATAGCCATAGAAAAAATATAGTCGTTGGAGGGATTCTAGGTAGGCACCTCTTTCCTTTTATTTTTCCTCCATTTGAATTCATTAGCCATTGGACTTGCATCATTCTTGCCAAGAAACACTTCAAATCAATCAAAGGAAGAAAATGAATAAGAAAAGATATGTAAAGAATTTGAATTAAATTAAAGTATTCAAAAGATGCACAGTAAATTTAGTTATTTTTAAATCGATGCAATCTGTATCAAAATGACAAATTTTATTTTCATAGTTTGTGTCAAATGATTATTAAAAAAAAATGTATAATAGAAAATTGCAATTTATCTCATAATATTTTAGACATCATCAAAATAAAATCACATGATTAACAATCTCCCCATTTTTTATGATGGCAATACATATTTGAATTTGATACAAAATTTCATAGGAATAAATGCAACATAAAAATATTCAACATCATAATACAAACATTTATTTGCATTATATTTTCTCCCCCTTTGACATCATCAAAATAAAAGATTAATGCGGCTGAAGAAGATCAATTTAGTTTTTGAAATAAATGCAACAAGAATATTCAAAATTATTAATGCAAGCATTTATATTTTTGTTTGTAAAAAATTATCCTCCTTCGACATAAATTTTTTTGGGTATAGATAAGGAGTAAAAAAATATCCTTTGATAATTTTATAAAACTCCTTCTGAAGTTTTGCATATAATTAGAATATAATTTTAAGAAAACTCCCCATTAAGTTATGCATATAAATTTTTCATAAAACTCCCCCCAAGATGATGCTTCCTCTTAAAAAAATTTTCTCCACTAGAGCATTTTCAAAACATACAAGTTGCACCATAAGATTTTAAAAATAATAAGTTTATGCAATCTTTTCATTTCTGTTGTGACTATGAAAAAATTATCCAACCAATACAAGTCATTTATATTCATGAAAATGCAATTTATAAGATGTAATCATATAAAGTCATGCATTTGTCAATGAGTACACAATCAAATTTTCAAAATGTAACACATATTATGTAACGCTCCGAAATAATAACCATAATTCATCCCATGACAATTATTAAATAACAATACAATTATGAATATATTGTCCTTCCATTCATATGATTCCATTGTACAAAAAGTAACATATGCAGTTATACATTCATAAATTCTAACCCTGAATCTATTGCATGTGTCATAAGTTAAAGGTATGAAATAAAAGTTAAACAGATATATACATGTCCTATTAGCTACAACTTCCCAATCCGGTGCTTGGTTACAAAAAAGAGTGGGTGTCAACTAAGTACAGTTTAAGCCCTAGGCTGGTAGAAAAATAATTACAACAATAACAAAAAAAAAAAAAAAAGCTCTTGGCTCCAAGTCCTCCCAAGCTATGGCATTGGCGGAGGTATATTATCCGTATCTGAAAATGGTTTTCTATATAGGGTGAGCTAAAGCCCAGTAGAGATACTCTAACACAGTGTATGAATCATAACAAAGCTATAAGGTAAATACATATACAATGCTCGTACCAAAACATTTTATATCTCTTTCCAAAACCATTCAATACCAAGTTTATATCACAATTCATAAAAGCATTTCCTTTACAATAAAAAACAGAGCAGTGGATACAAGCACTGGGAATTTCTAGGTACATTCTATAAGTAGGCTATACAAGAACTACCAATTGCCATTTTTAGCGGTACTAACTAGAAGGCTCGGCACCTAACTGCGCGGGTGTAGACACCCCATTTTGACTGCCCTTAAAACTTGGACACCTTCTTTTGACCACCTGCTGATGAAAATTCAAATGTGCTAATTTATGAATTTCTCAGTAGGAAAATCAAATTGAAGCTTTAATTACAAATCTTACCCATTTTGGCCATCACTAATATTTTATTAATTTGTAGTATTTTATAATTTTATATTATATATATATATAAATTTATATGTGTACATTTATTTTAGGTGTGTTTTATATAAATTGATAAATATTTGATAAACAAAAAGAAGAAGAAAATAAAAAAACAAAAAAAAAAATAGAAAATAAGAAAAAAATAAATAAAATAAAATAAAATAATAATAAAAGATGATTAGCAGAATGATGGGAGTTTCTAGTGGAGAGGTTTTTTACGATATATATCTCTCAGTGGGGTATTTTTGGGTGGAAGAAAAGAAGATAGGTTAAATATATGATTATATCTTATTTGATGCAGGATGAATGATGATTATGCTGGGGGGTGGAGGTGGAAGATGAGTTTAAAAATAAATAAATAAAACAAATATATCATCTTTTTCTTGAATTCGGTGGTTGGGTTCAAAGGTGTGGAGGATAAATGGTTTTGGAGAAGTTTTGAGAGGTTTTGGGTTGAAGAGAGAGAAAAGGTGGTAAGTTGGGGCATGTGTTTTGTTTCGGGTGGTGTTCACATGGGGGGAAGAACCATGACACATGGATGGTTTTCTCTAGCTTTCGGTGGAGAGCATCTCGCGTGGAGCATAAAAACAATAGCGGGACACTACACAGGGGGGAGCGGCATCAACCACTCTCTCTCTCTCTCTCCCCTTCAACACTCATCACCCACATGTACTTAGAAGAGATCGATGAGACACAACACAGAGGGGGACAAATTGATAGAGATTCACACACCCAGCACACAGGGATAGGGGCTGAACACACACATAAGCGGACGCTCTCACTCTCTCTAAAAAGGAACCCACCCACACTCTCTCCCTCAGGGAAATCTTTCCCTGCACTCTCTCTCTCTCTCTCTCTCTTTGAAGAAACCCTTAGCCTCCATGCCTCTCCTTGATTCGCAACACCACCCTTGAAGACTCGAAATTGGGGTTCACAAGAAAAGCTCATAGTGTCGTTCAAAAAGAAAAAAAAAAAAAGAAAAGCTCATAGCACTGTTTGGTCCAATTGGCGATTGCTCAGTAGTATTGCATTGCTTCGTTTGTCATCTGATTCAGAGGGCTCTCTTTTGTGCTTGCTGTGCTACTCCTCAAATCCAAGGTTTAGCTACTCCACCTTCTCAGGCCACCCACTACTGCAACTCCACAATCGGCAGACACCACCGCTGCAACTCCACAACCGACACACACCACTGCTGCAACTCCACAACTGAGCTACCATATAGCTTCCAGCCATGACTGAGTACTGCTGAGCCACCACCGCTGCAACTCTCTCTGCTGGTGCCAGGTACTTGGTGGTAGATTAAAGGAGAGGAACATAGAAGGAGAGGACAACAAAACACGTCAACACATAGGGGGGAAAGCTCTCGGGTCTTTCCCTCGGAGGAGCTGAAACGAGACCAATCTCTCATCTTCTCTCCCTTTCGGCATTGTGCTGCTGACCTGCTCCAACCGTTATTACGCCGCCATTCCGCTAGCTGGTTTGCCATCTTCGTTGACCCACTCGCGACAGCTTACACCAAAGCCAATTCAGCTTGCCATTGGTCTCTCTCACTAACATATGAATGCTCTTCTTTCTGTGCTTCCACTCAAAATTTGAAAGAGAGCTTTGATCTACTTCGTGCCAAGCTTGCACCTTCATATTGAGGTAAAGTTTCCTTCCTTTTATTTCAATCTTTGTGCATCTTTTTCTTCGTATTTTCATTTTGATTTGGGACTGTTTTGGAATTGTTTTTCAACATATCTAAACTATGTGATTTGAAGTTGTAAAAGTGGGGAGTGGTTAGCTACCCTTCCTCATTTAATCTCTCTATGAATTCTATAGTTTAATTTCAGCCCATTTGTATGTCATTTGGGGACTGTTTAATTTACTTCAATAAGTTTGTTTTACATATTTTGTTTGTGTTATATTAACCAATTAATCAACCTTGCATAACCACATCTGCAACCTCCCTCCATTCTTTGATGATTTTGATTAAAAAGGTTTGAAAAATCAAGATTGTGGTTCAAGTATAAGAAATAAGATTTTTCTCATACTTAATGGTTTAATCTCTCTGGGGGTTCAGCACTAACGACATAAAAACTTTCTTATACTAGAGTACAATCATGTATTTTTCAGTTCTTTTTACCACCAGTGTGTCTACTTTTAAGGGATTAATTGACCCTTGGAAATCACCAAGGAAAGTGTCATCATCGCTTATTATCAGGTTTGGATTTCAAGTCATTTCGCTCGCTATGGGTTTATCTAAGTCATTATCACTCTTTGGAGTTTGACTAGTCTTTGTTGCACATCTTGAGTTTGACTTGAAATCCCTAACTTATAAATAAGTTTGACTCTTCCTTTGTAATTTCCCCCGAAGAATTTATCACCAATGTGTTTACTGCTAAGGGAGTAATTGACCCTTGGAAATCACCAAGGAAAATATCATCACCGCTTATTATCAAGTTTGGATTTCAAGTCATTTCGCTCACTATGGGCTTATCTAAGTCATTATCACTCTTTGGAGTTTGACTAGTCCTTGTTGCACATCTTGAGTTTGACTTGAAATCCCTAACTTGTAAATAAGTTTGACTCTTCCGTTGTAATTTCCCCTGAAGAATTTATCACCTGTTTGTTTACTGTTAAGGGATTAATTGACCATTGGAAATCACCAAGGAAAATGTCATTATCACTCATTATCAAGTTTGGATTCCAAGTCCTTATCACTCACTTTGGGTTTTTCTAAATCATTATCACTTTTCTGAGTTTGACTAGTTCTTGTTGCGCATCTTGAGTTCGACTTGAAATCCCTAACTTGTACATAAGTTTGACTCTTCCTTTGTGATTTCCTCCAAAGAAAATAAGGTTTATTCGGGTTTAGTCGACACTTATTTTCCTTTATTGCATTTCAGACTTAGTGGATGTAAATATCACTGTGGACTTAATGGATTAAAGAAAAGGGAAGGTAATATAAAAAAGGCTAATACAATTGAGCTTAAAATGAATCAACCAACATAAAGAACCAACATGATTGATTGGATTCGGTCGGGTGTTATACCGAGTTTATTGTGTCAAGGCTTGTCTTACGTTAGTCCATAATGTTTTGATGAATCTTGAAGCATCTCTACTTCCCTTCTTGAATTTGCTTCATGATAGGAGGGACGGGTGGTTGTTATGCATTGCATTTATGGATCTTTGTCCTATCGTATCCAAAACCATCTTGCAAATCAACTTGCAATCATAGACGGTTCGAGAACTAAGTTCGCTTCTCTTTTGAGTATTTTCCATGATAGAGAAAAGTAGAAAAGACAAACATGGCTAGGAATAATTTGTCTGCATGTTTGTACTGTTTCACCTCAGGCACAAAAAACAGATTTCTGCAAAGAAAACAAGGTATGCTTGGATTTATTTGGGGCTCGACTACGTCTTGTTTTGGGTTGGCAAGGCTCCAATAAATTGCAAACAATACACTTTTGGTCAAAAGCAATGATAAGGTGAAACAGAACAAATCTTAACAAAGCAGACAGAGTAATTCCTGAGGAGCATCGCGCAATCATTACATATTATTTGTTGTAATAAATTAGACAGCCCCTTTTCGTTATTATTCATTCGGATTTGTAACATTTATTTATTTGGACACTTGGACATTCGAATCCTCCTGCGTGAGGACGCAAACTTGTAATAATGTGCATGTCTTCCAACCCTATGTCTTTCTCTCTGTTATTTACCAGCTTATGATGGTTAGTTTACGGACATCATGTTTAATTTAGCATACTCATGTTTGCATCCACTTGTATTGCATGCATAAAAGTTCGTCTCATCATATTATTGCAAATGTCAAATTCAAACTCTTTACTTGAATACGTGCGCTATTACATGCCTTGAATTGACTCACATGCCATGTTAGTAGCCGAGTTTAGTAATTGCATATTATATATGTTGCATTAGTCATAATACATAGTTAGGATCATGCATTTTTCCCTAACTAGTTCTCTTTTTTTGGCTCGGAGTACGAGGTGGGTTTTTATGATTTAGCATATTGCATAAGTGCGATTGCTGTCGTATCAAGCATACTACCATGAGGCTAATTGCTTAAGTGATAAACTGTTTGAATGCTTGTGGATGAAGGCTATTCACTGACATTTGGATACTTTGATTAATGTATATTTATGAGATCACTTTTTCAAGTGATATATATTCAAAACACTTTTTCAAAACAAACATAAAATCAAACGTTCCAACTGTTCATGAAATTAGTCTATAATTGTATGTTAGAGAAAAGTAAGAACATATACTGTACACAAGAATCACATCATAATTAGTAGAGGCCGATCTTTGATCGGGTGAGTGGGGTGCTCATTATTGACCTTCCCCTCTCATACCTAAGTTCCCGAACCAAGACACTTTGGTAACAACGGACTAATGGCCTTTGGCACGAGTCACGGGTTTCCTAAATTTTCCAAAATAAATATTTAGGTGGTGACTCTGAAATCTGGCAAAACAATCCATTTTTGACATTTGATTCAAACATCGATTTTCCAAAAACAATTGCCGGATTTGGACTCCTTTTTGTGTTTTCACTGTTTCACATTGCACTTGTGAAATCAGATTCAGAACCAATACAAGTGGAGTCCGAACTATAAGGGCTATTTGATTCTTTCGAAAGGGAGCGGGAAAAGCCGAGCTACAACGGGTTTCTGGACTTCCACTAAGGACACACGGGCCAACAATAATACCACAACGACACCCCGTACCTAGATTCACCAAGGTATTTACTCATTTTTCCTCAAAACAATATACATTTTCAATGTGTTAAATATGCAACAATGCTCAATCCAAATGGATGAGAAATTAGTTTTAACTCTTCTAATTCTCATGCAATTTCTACAACAATCATATTTATCCACCACCGATAGCCTAAAACAGATATCTCTAAACAGATAGATAATTCCCAACAAAGATAAACTTTCTAAAATTTCAAGATGAGAGTGATAATGTATATCCACCACCACTAACACCACCACCACCATCATCATTCCAATTTCACCAATCCATCATCATTTCCATTTCCTCTTTGCAAAATCAAATATTCACATTTTAGGATAAAATCCCATTTTCTTTATAAATCAATTCCAAGGATAAAAATACATCATGTTATCACAATTCAATCACATTTATAATCTCACAAACATTTTCAAGAAGCCATTTTGAAAACCCCTCTTTTGATTTCAAAGCCAAAACCCTAGGTTTATCCAAAAATTCCCAAATCACAATATTGTTTAGAAAAACAAATAACCAAGTTAAAAACCATACAAAAGTGTGGAGAAATCTGTACATCGAAGCTAGAAGATGAGAGAGAGAGAGAGAGAGAGAGAGAGAGAGAGAGAGAGAGAGAGAGTGGAGAAACCTCAACGAAGACGAAAACTAACTTTGTTCCGATTAGAATGATGCTCTAGGTGAGTTCTACATTTTTATCAAAGGGACTAGGGTCTAGAAAGTAATAGACTGAGAGTATTTGGAGGTTGAAAATGAGTTTTAGAGAGAAAATGTCTAGATTTAGGGTTTTGAAAAGTTTTGAGAGATATACGAAAAAATGACTCAAAAAGTGACTTTTACGAACTGAAATATGTGCAGACTGCTCAAGTGACCAAAACACCGCTCGAGCGACCAGACACAATAAGTGAGATTGCTTGAGCGCACAAAGTTACTACTCGAGCGTACAATGACACACTCCTAGAAGTTTTGCAGACAAAGGCTAACCGCTCGAGCGCAAGGACCGCTCAAGCGCAAGAAGAACCGGTTGAGCCAAGACCGCTCGAGAGCAAGAAAGGTCGCTCGAGGTAAAAACACCACCCTTCCAGTACTTTTGTAGGCTTGCAAAAGTACTGAGAGTTCCCAAAGATCGCTCGAGCTCAAAAAGGACTGCTGGAGGGAAGATTGCTCGAGCGCAAGAAACATTGCTCAAGCGAAAAATACTACCTTTCAAGTACTTTTGCAGACATGTAAATATACTGGAAGTTCTCAAAGACTGCTTGAGCGAATTGACCAAAATCTGGGCAAAGACTCCTTTGAAAAACGAGCTCTCAACTTGTTTCAAACGCAACCACAATACTCACACAACCCATTTCAACGAGGAATAAGATGAACAATGATACAAACAACCAGGTAAAACAAGAAATCTAGATCCAAAACAATAAACAAGTCGGGTCTAAATCAAAATTGTTATAACCTCCTCCCCTTAAGGAATTTCATCCCCTAAATTTTAATTCAAACAACAATATCGTGCTAATCAATTATAACAAAAATAACAAGTCGAACTCATAACCATGACCCATCCACTAGTCATTCATTCTCATAACAATGATAAACAAGGTTTTCAATACTGAATATACATTTCACTTTTTCCAAAACATGTACAATGTTTCACTATAAAAAAATTGATTTTTTGCGACGGCAAAACGCCGTCGCAAATACCCCAAACGCCATCTCAAAAGGGCTTTTGCGACGGTAAGAGGCTTTTTGCGACGGCAAAGGGGGGGTCGCAACAAAGGGGGTTGCAAAAGGGCTTTAGCGACGGCATAATGCCGTCACCTTTACTTTGCGACGGCAAAATGCCTTTTTTTGCGACGGGAATAATATGTCGCAAATAATGGGTGAAAATCTAAATTTTTTTGAGACGGCACTGTGTTGCCGTCGAGAATAAGGTATTTTGGGATGGCAAAGGCACTGTCGCTAAAGGTTTTTTTGAGACAGCACTTTAGCCGTCGCTAAAAACACTATTTGCGACGGGAACAAAGTCGTCGCTAATGTGTTACCTTTCAGCCAAATCGCCATCTTTTGCGACAGTAAAGGGCCGTCGCAAAAGCTCTGGTTCATTTTTTTTTTTTTTTAGACGGTGTGTGCTGCCTTCTCAAAAAAAAAAAAAAAAAAAAAAAAAAAAAAAAAAAAAACTTGTGGGAGCCGAATATACGGATAGATCGGAAGGGGCATGTCTTACTAACATTAACCGGACGTCCAGCAAATATTAATCGGCCCCATCCTGCAAGTCTAGGATGGGCCGAATACGTAACGTTAGCCGATTAATAAAGATCGTCGGGGGCCGAATATAAGAACAGGTAAGGATTGAAAACCAAGCTCAGGCCTCGAGGCCTCAGGAGGAACAGCTATAAATAAAGAAGCAACGTTCTTGGAAAGAAGGTAAGAAAAAAAGAATACACTCCACTAAACTTAGTAAACAAGCTCTCTTGAGTAGAGGAACTGACTTGCCCGTCGGAGTGCTAATCCCGGCACCCCCGACCGGAATATTTGTCTTTGCAGGTGACTAGCTGAGAATCAAGAGCGTCTTCCCGGATCAGAAGAGTATTTCCAAAAACCACTTCACCACAATTGGCGCCGTCTGTGGGAATACTCGAATTCATCCATGGAAGGTGTGACGCAAGATCCTCCGATAGCCACCGACGAGACTATACAGAGAGACGACATCACCCCGGCAGATCTGCTCAGGAAGGAAACCATCGCTGCGAGACGCGCCTTGAATTTTGATTCACCAACGACTTCAGCGCAGGAGACGATGCAAGCCATCATAGAACAAGCTAAATAGAATGAGCAAAGGCTGGAAATATGCTCGCAGAAAATGGACGCCTCCGGCAAGATTTGGCTCTGGAAGTAGCAAAATCCAAAGAAGTCGCGCGCCAAGACCCCGAACGACCCCCGAGGGCAGGTAAACAATGACCCCGAGCCCGACCAAGGGAAACTGATAGCAACTCCAATTCATTATCCATGGAGCATAACAAGGGACACTCAGACACTTCCAGCTCCTCTGAAAAAAGCCCACATATAAGGAACAAGCGCAGAAGAAGTAGTTCAGACGAAGAGGACCGGCACTATCCTTTCATCCGACGAATTGCGAGGGCGACCCTGCCCAAGAAGTTCAAAGCTCCGTCATTTACTCTCTACGACGGAAAATCAGACCCCACCGATCATATACGTCACTACAAGCAGGCCATGACGTTGCATGCAGACAATGAAGCCCTCATATGCCGCATATTTCCCAGCAGTTTGGGGCCACTAGCTGTCAGATGGTATTACAAGCTGGAGCTGGTTTCGATCAGAAGCTTCCATCAATTGCAAAAATCCTTCAGGGCCAGGTTCATCACCAACGAGGCACAGCCAAAACAGGCCGACTCTCTCTGGGCTATGCAAATTCAACCGGGAGAAACACTGAGAGCATATTCGGCGCGGTATTGGGAGTGCTTCAATCTCGTTGACGACGCTTGCAACGATTCCATGGCTGTTACCGCCTTCAAAATGGGACTACATCCTGACAGTGCTCTTCGCAACTCCCTGACCAGAAGAGCCCCCAAAACAGTCTGGGTGTTGATGAAGAAAGTCGAAGAGTATTGCAAAGTGGAAGACGATTCCCTGAGGATCAAAGCTAGTCAAGCGTCCACCAAATCGGGACCTCCTGACATTGCTCAGCCGATAAGCTCCGTGCCACCTCTGAGCCCCGAGCCACGACAACGTGCTAAACAGGACAAAAGGCGGGACTCTCGCCGATCGAGCGATCAATGCTCCCATCCGACGAATGAGCAATTGCAAGTCGACAGTAGGCGCTCGAGGCGCGCCGACAAAAAGTACACGGAACTGTCAGAGCCAATCACCGCTGTAATGACCAAAATCCAACACCTTCTATTCTTCAAATGGCCGTCAAAGATGGTGGGACCACCCGATACACGACGAAGGGACCGGAGGTGCGAATATCACAAAGATCACGGCCACGAAACAGAGAGTTGCTACGCATTAAAAGACCACCTGGAGGAACTGGTGCAAGACGGCCGACTGCAGCAGTATGTGAAACAGGGAAAGCCAATAAAGGCATTAGCATTAAGGCAGGACTCTCCCCCACTTGGCGTGATCCACGTAATTTACAGCCTGCCTACACTTCCGGCCGTTAACACAATTCGATCGCACCCAACCTTACAGGGGCGCCGTACTTCGACTGACCGGTTCGAAGAAGCTCCGACAATTGCCTTCAACGACTCCGACATCAATGACGTAACGACTTCCCACATTGATCCGTTGATCATTGGATTACGCATAAACCGGTTCATCATTGAACGAATCCTCATAGATCCAGGGAGTAGTTCGGAGGTCATGTACTATCAAACTTTCGTCAAGCTCGGCCTCAACGAGGCAGACCTATCTCCGGCACCTCACCCACTGTTCGGCTTTAATACGAACCCGGAATACCCATTGGGCAAGGTCACATTATCTGTTCGAGCAGGGTCTACAACGGTTGAAGTGGAATTCCTGGTCGTGAAGCTCCCATCGCCATATAATGCTATAATGGGAAGAACCTGGCTACATATCATGAAGGCCGTCCCAAGTACCTACCATCGGATTCTACGTTTCCCAACAACCAACGTCATTGAAGAAATACATGGTTCCCCCCAATCGGCACAAGCAGAGTTCTGACGAAAACCCTATCACTGACCCGATCTGGGGGCTCTGATAACTGTAAATATATTTTGCCTCTGCAATATGAACTACTTTTCCTCGACGCTGAAAATCATGTTGATTCCAAGTAGAGCTGATTAAGTCTCCGGATTCGGAGCGCCCTTCGTGTATCACGATTGGCCAGATCAAGTCTCCGGATTCAGAGCCCCCTTTGGCGCATGCTGCGTTAGGGCCGATTAAGTCTCCGGATTCGGAGCGCCCTTCGTGTATCATGATTGGCCAAATTAAGTCTCCGGATTCGGAGCCCCCTTTGGCGCATGCCGCCTTAGGGCCGATTAAGTCTCCAGATTTGGAGCGCCCTTCGTGTATCATGATTGGCCAAATTAAGTCTCCGGATTCGGAGCCCCCTTTGGCGCATGCCACCTTAGGGCCGATTAAGTCTCCGGATTCGGAACGCCCATCGTGTATCACGATTGGCCAAATTAAGTCTCCGGATTCAGAGCCCCCTTTGGCGCATGCCGCCTTAGGGCCGATTAAGTCTCCGGATTCGGAGCCCCCTTTGGCGCATGCCGCCTTAGGGCCGATTAAGTCCCCGGATTCGGAGCGCCCTTCGTGTATCACGATTGGCCAAATTAAGTCTCCGGATTCGGAGCCCCCTTTGGCGCATGCCGCCTTAGGGCCGATTAAGTCTCCGGATTCGGGGTACCCTTCGTGTATCACGATTGGCCAAATTAAGTCTCCGAATTCGGAGCCCCCTTTGGCGCATGCCGCCTTAGGGCCGATTAAGTCTCCGGATTCGGAGCCCCCTTTGGCGCATGCCGCCTTAGGGCCGATTAAGTCTCCAGATTTGGAGCGCCCTTCGTGTATCATGATTGGCCAAATTAAGTCTCCGGATTCGGAGCCCCCTTTGGCGCATGCCGCCTTAGGGCCGATTAAGTCTCCGGATTCGGAACGCCCATCGTGTATCACGATTGGCCAAATTAAGTCTCCGGATTCAGAGCCCCTTTGGCGATGCCTTAGGGCCGATTAAGTCTCCGGATTCGAGCCCCTTTACGCATGCCGCCTTAGGGCCGATTAAGTCTCCGGATTCGGAGCGCCCTTCGTGTATCACGATTGGCCAAATTAAGTCTCCGGATTCGGAGCCCCCTTTGGCGCATGCCGCCTTAGGGCCGATTAAGTCTCCGGATTCGGAGCACCCTTCGTGTATCACGATTGGCCAAATTAAGTCTCCGGATTCGGAGCCCCCTTTGGCGCATGCCGCCTTAGGGCCGATTAAGTCTCCGGATTCGGAGCCCCCTTTGGCGCATGCCGCCTTAGGGCCGATTAAGTCTCCGGATTCGGAGCGCCCTTCGTGTATCACGATTGGCCAAATTAAGTCTCCGGATTCGGAGCCCCCTTTGGCGCATGCCGCCTTAGGGCCGATTAAGTCTCCGGATTCGGAGCCCCCTTTGGCGCATGCCGCCTTAGGGCCGATTAAGTCTCCGAATTCGGAGCCCCCTTTGGCGCATGCCGCCTTAGGGCCGATTAATTCTCCGGATTCGGAGCGCCCTTCGTGTATCACGATTGGCCAGTCTCCGGATTCGGAGCCCCCTTTGGCGCATGCCGCCTTAGGGCCGATTAAGTCTCCGGATTCGGAGCCCCCTTTGGCGTATGCCGCCTTAGGGCCGATTAAGTCTCCGGATTCGGAGGCGATTAATCTCCTTAAGGCTAAGTAGGCCCAGGATTCAGAGACGGATCATACAGCGCTAAGTGCTAACCACGTCTCTGAATCCGGAGCAAACGCCAGGACGAAAAAAAGATATTGATAATTGATTCTATGTAACATGCTGGAACAGATCATGCATTCGAAGTAATGAGCCTTAGTACACAAGCAACATTCCAAAATTCAGAATAACACGCAAATAGGTTTAAAATAAAACCATTTATTTGATTAAACAGTTGTTACATGAATACAACCCGCATTCGAACATTACAATATTGAAAGCAAAAAAGGGACAAAACGCGTTTAAAGCAAAGATCACGGATCGACCGTCACCTTAAACCCCTCCACGGCGTGCACTACCTTGAACCAGTTATGCTTAAGCCCGCGATTTGCGTAAACGCCTAACTGCCCCTGACACCATCGACAATGTCAAGGCCAAGATCCAGGATAAGGAGGGTATTCCACCATATCAGCAGACCATTGACAATGTCAAGGCTAAGATCCAGGATAAGGAGGGTATTCCACCAGATCAACAGACCATTGACAATGTCAAGGCAAAGATCCAGGACAGGGAAGAACGAACTTGACAGTCGTTGACTCTCCTTTCGGGGTGATCTGCTTCGACGACTTGGAGACTCACAGAACTCAAGCCTTTTAGATGACCCAACTCCTTCACGGATAGGTTTTCTGCCGCAAACCATCTCAACACCGGACTTGATCGAAATTTGAATGTAACCGAGATCACCATACCAGACAAAGAATGATGAGTCAAATGGGATTACTGGTGCGAAGCGCCCACTCCTTTTATTCTCAGCTGCGATTGCGATCTCGAGGTCCCAATCCTGAGAAAATTTTATTAACTCCCAAAAACGCATTGGCTTAAAAAAAAAACAAAACAAACGTCGATTGACATTCGCCACGATCGTCCCGACGGCTGGCCGAAACGCGCGCAGGCTCGGCCAAAGCGAAATAACTTTATTAAAACTGGTCGGCCAATATCCATATGCCGATCACCGTCGACCAGCCTATTTAATCAAACTGCTCAAGCGTCGATACTCACCCAAATCGGAGATAAAAGGCTGTTGAAATAGCCTCAATAACGCCCTAACGGTCGCTGGGGACGTGTCGGCCCTGCCCAAGTGCGGATATTGCCGGTAGGCCCGCGTCTTGCCGGGCCATTAACGGCTGTCTAGGTCGGGCAATATATAGACATTCAAACATTTGAGCAACATGAAATACACATATGCCGAATATGAATGACAATGAAACAGTTATAATGAAACAATCTTTATTTAATAAAACAATAAGTTACATAGTTTCGAACACGCTCTGCGTTCCATTCCTAAGACTATAAAATTCATACGGCGTCACCCTCATCCTCACTCTTCTCAATCTCAAAGGCACAAAACGGCAAATCTTTAATCCTGTAGTGTGGTGATGCCGAATCAATTCCCGACGCTCGAAGAGCTTCTGCGGCTTGAGATGCCTTGATCCAACCATGCCTGAACCCGCGGTTTTCACATCGGCATACTTCTTCAGCCAGCGTCTCCCTGATTTCTCGATTCCCACCTTTCGGCCCTCATGGAAACCTTTTTCGTAGGCTCTCCCCTTCGCACTCTCTATTGCGAACGTACTAGTCGTCTCTCGATCGGCAAGTGCGAAGCTGATAAGCCGACTCGTAACCCTCTCTTCCACAATTGTGTTCGCGTGCGCGGTGGGTTGTGCCTGAGCCGCCTTGGCCTTCCTTAGTTCCCGCTCGACCGCCTCCACCCGGGCCTCCAAACTTCGAATACGTTCGTCCTTCTTCTCCATCTCTTGACGGGCAGCACGCAGACACATGCTGACTTCATAAGCAGTGTAAAGCCCCTTCACTGCACCGTGAATGCCCTCGCGAAACACTTCGTAATCCTATCGACCCAACATCGATTTCTGAACCTCAGGCGGAAATATTTGTCGGGCAAAGTCGACCGCTACATCTGGATCTCGAACGATCGAGTCCGCCTCTGTCATGGGTCTATTCTTTACGAATACCGCAAAGCTTAATGGGCACGGTTTCGCATCGGACCTTCCCTCGACTCGAGACTGTGGAGCCTTACCCTGCGACTGTTTTTCTTGCCTAGGCGATCTACTGCGACGTCGGGGAGACTGACGCCTCTCACGACCCCTGGCACTCCTACTTCCTGCCCACGAGGGTTCACCACCCCGATTCATATCTCCGCCAAGCTCAACCAGGGTCTTCGCTTCCCCTTTGCTGTTGAAAAAAAGTCGGTTCGACATCCGCTAATCGCCTTCCCCAAGAGCTCACCGATTGTCTACCAAGCTCATAAAGGATGTACGTTTCCTCATTTATCCTTCACAGAGGCAGCACGTTCGAGGCAATCTCATTAATTGTAGACCATGAATCGCCCGACGCCGGCTAAATCAACGGCAGGGGCACGATTCTACCAGTCCAATCTATTCTGCCAAGTACCCCAGGAGATTCATCAATCTAGACGGCTCAAATACCCCAGTCGGCCCTCGGCGCTCGACCGCCTGGGGCAAGGGTAGACTCATCAATCTATCCGTCTCAAATACCCCAGTCGGCGCTCAACCCCGCAGGGACCGCCTGGGGCAAGGGCAGATTCATCAATCTATCCGTCTCAAATACCCCAGTCGGCCCTCGACCCCGCAGGGACCGCCTGGGGCAAGGGCAGATTCATCAATCCAGCCGTCTCAAATACCCCAGTCGGCCCTCGACCCCGCAAGGACCGCCCGGGGCAAGGGCAGATTCACCAATCTATCCGGCTCAGAGACCCCAGCCGGCTCTCGAATTGACAGTTCATAGTTCGAATCCAGTCGGCACAGAGAAGACAAATCAATGTTGACACAGGATATTCAATCCCTAAAGCAATTTTACACAAAGAAGACAAATCAATGTTGACATAGGATATTCAATCCCTAAAAGGTGAAACTCGGCAACAATTTTGCGTAAAGTAGCAAAAGGCTTTGAGCCAAAAATGTTTCATTAACATAATCACACAAATTGCGCACAGGAAGTAGTGGCATTACAAGGAAATGTTCATTAATAAATTGCGTACAAGTTAGTAACCAATTTATACATGAAAACTACCCTGAACCAACAAAACACAACCAAAAAAAAAAAAAAAAAAACAATAATAATAACAATAATAATTAGGAAACGCCTCCCAAATCACTCCTCGGTGTCGGATTCGAGTGGCTCCACATCCACTTGCTCATAAGGAATTGGCAAATTCGATGTAACCCCAGCAGCAGCAAGGGCTTTGAGCCACCCATGTTTGAACCCCCGATTCTCAAACTTGGGAACTTCATCAACATATTCAGTGAAAGCGGCGCTCTTTCCCGCCTCGAAAGCGTCAGATTCGGCTTTCTCCTTGGCTTGCTCCACCACCGAGCCTCCGCTGAAACAAGTTCGTCCTTTGAGAGTCTGAGCGACTCCTCACTCGCATTCGCTCTAGCCTCAGCGTTAGATCGAAGCTGTTCAGTGGAGCGAGCCCTCTCCTTCTCCGCTTCGGCTCGCGCGCTTTCCATTGCGGCCCTCATTTTTTCAAACTCCGCTCTACTCTTCTGACCTTCCACTTCGGCTTGCAAACGGTCAACCCTGCTAAGAGCATCATGCAGGCGGCGGCCCAAATCGGCAATCCTGCTGACGGTCTGCAAAAATAAGGGATCATTAGACACCTATATAAAAAAATATATATATATATATATATAAATAATAAATAAATAAATAAATAAATAAAATTCAGAAATAAGTATAAGATTCCTACCAGGAGTGCCGACTGCGCAGATAAGGCTATGGCCAAAATATCCGACGCGGCGCAAAAGGCTGCACTATCAGCCGGCAAGGAAATTGAAGCCGCCAAGCTCAACGCAATGGCCGGATCCTCAATGGCAGAAGCATTGGAAGAAATCGGCGTATCTCTGATCTTTGGCTGAATAACAAAGGGAGCAACCACGTCCGATTCTTCGAGGCGAGGCCGTTTGTCAAGACTATCTTCTGAACGAGCTTCCCCCTCGACGCTGCATTTTTGGCCGCGCTCCTCCGGAATTTGCCGTTCTTCAATGGCCTGCTGTTCACCCCCTTTTTTCGTTTCAACCGGTCTGACCTGAACCAGCCCTTCAACAATGCGTACGGAGGCCTTATGCAAGGATCGATCATTCCGCCTCGGCCTTTGTCGACCATTATTCGGTGTTTCTCCTACGTGCCATTTGCGAAAGGCTTTCCTTCGCTATACCTTTGAAGAAATCGCCGGGTAGGTCGCCCAAATTCGCGAAAATGTCTCCGGAAGAGACTTCTGCCAGACCCGACGCGGATGGAGAAGGCTGATCGAGTCCGGCAGTCTCAAACGCCGAGCGCACGGCCTCGTTAACTTCTTTGGCGTCCTCGGCGAATTCTCTCACCAGATCGGCAACTGCTTGTATTTCCGGCTCTGCGTCTCGCCCCGAATCAGAATCTTCGAGACCGATTTGCCTGAGGTTCTTGCAGCTGGGGAAGATAAGAGCCGAGAGCTGCTGATCGCCGGATGGAATTGGAATGTTGTCCGCAGCCGAGAACGTGGTGTAAGTGGGCTCGTACCGAAGTAAAATGTGGGCGGCTCTCCCCTGTTTTTGCACGTTTGGGCGGCCAAAGTAGTCGAGTGCAATTGTCACGCCCCAAACTTGCCCCTAGAAGTTTGAGCATGACCTATTCATAAATGGACATGCAACCTGGTATACAAACCTATGGGGCCTTATCGGAAGCATAAAAACACGAACATAACATAGATACGACATACACCATTGAGCTATTTCTAATATGCCAGGATCTCATGCATTATATACTTCATCAAAAACAGACAAAGTTTAAACTAAATCCCTGAATATTGGTTACATACACAAACATTTACAGTAGCCTGAAGATTGGGCATATACAAAACGAACATGTAAGTAACATACAACATCCTTGGATGGCACTCAAAAGTAAACCAACATCTTAATAGTTCCGCAAAAATAAAGGCTTGGTATGGTGCCTGGATATGTAAAGGTTGACAAAAGACAGCGGCATCATGAGCTAGGACTGACCGCTGGATTGGTGACCTACAGAAACAGACATAATGGAGAGTAAGCCAAGCTCAGTGAATAGTAATACGTAAATGAAACGATACTGAATTTAAACATACAACACATCAATACATTAGTCTGATTCTGTACATAATGACTTTAGGCCCATTCTTGTAACATAACTTGGTGGCTATAAGCCCTTGTAAATGGTGGCATGAGGCCCTTGGAAATGTGGCATAAAGCCCTTGGTAACATGTTGGCACTACGGCCCTTGAAACTTGTTGGCATTAAAGCCCTTGAAAATGGCATAAAGCCCTTGATAGCATGTTGGCACTACGGCCCTTGAAAATGGCACGAGGCCCTTGAAAATGTGGCGTTAAGCCCTTGCACATTCTTTCTCTTTACATACATTAACATTAACATTAACATTAACATTAACTTAAACATACTTTAAACGTTAGCATATGTACATTACATGCTTGAGACATTTACATAATTGCTTTGCATGCCTTGATATATTGACACAATTGCATATCATTTACAGAGGTACTACTACTCACAGCGTTGAGGTGGCGTGTTGCTTTCTCCTGGAGTGTGCCTTGCACACAATCAATGCACATTAGTTCCTTTTTCCTCCATAAATCGTTTCCTGAGTTCTTACACTTTGCATGCATTTACAACCACTTTAAAATCATCAGAAAAATATTCTAAAAATACTGGAGGGTTAAGCACGCAAAACGGAAAAAATATTTTTTTCGGACCTGGGCCGCACGTGCGGCCAGACCCTCCGCTCGTGCGGCCATGTACCGCACGTGCGGTCCCCCACTTCCGCTCGAGCGGCCGTAGACAGTATGCATTTTCAGATTTTTCTTCTTCTTCCGCTCGAGCGCCCATGGCCTCCGCTCGAGCGGCCATGTCCCTATTTGGGCCGAAAATTGATGCAAAATTATGTTCACTTGGGGGTAGATGTAAGGCTCTAGTATGAACCTTTTAAGTGCTAAATCATGGTTGAAACATGGAATTAAAAGTACTACATATCATCATCCAACTTGAATTAAACCCCTAAGCTTGAATTAAACTCATGAACACCACTCACTTGGTTTGAACAAAATAGAAGCTCATCAACATGATTTTATTCTTGAGGCTCTTACCTTACACATACATAATCTAGATATACAAAACCATAGCATGAGCATGCATATCAACTTGATAAATAAGGAACAAGATGTATGATAACTTGAATTGGATCCAATTTGCACAAATATTAAATCACTATACCAAGTCTTCATCACACACACACATCTATCATTCCACTCTAAATCATATACATTAAGAGCTTTCTATGCTAAATTGAGGATGGATTTGGGAAATTAACTTTACCTTAGCCTCAATTCTCTTCTTCTTCCTTGAAGAATCCTTCTTCCCCTCCTAATTCCTCTTCTACACAAACCCTTATTCTCTCCCAAAAGTAGCTCACGTTTTTGACCAAGGCTCATGAAGTCTTAGAAGTAGATATTTATAAATAAGGCATATAAGACAAAAAAATGAATCGTTTAATCATTCCAAAATTAAAATTTCACGAACATGCTTAATATTACTTAAAAATTATGCCGATCACAAATATATTATCAATTTCAGATAATTAAGCCGTTAAGGCGTCCAATTTCTAATTCCAACGTTTTAGTGGTAACAGATAATTTTCTTAAGAAACAGATAGACATCTATAAACATGGATTTTGCTTGCTTAATCATAATTGTTTTCATGGAATTTTACAGTGAGCATTTAAAAGTACCAATCAAGGACTGAGAATATAACAGGAATCATATGCGAGGGTCGGGTTATTACAGCAATCTTAATATCCCTAAGGACCGCTTCGTCAGCGCAAGTCAGAATCTTCTTCAATTTATTACCTGCAAAAGGGAAGTGATTAAGGAAAGAAAGCCGATTAAAAGATAAATCATTAAACACAAGACACTACGTGGCAACCTAGGTCACCCTTATGTCTGGGGATGGGTTCTAGGCGATCTTCGCCTTCAGCGAACTCCCAATTATCTCGGACATTGACCATTACATCGTCAACCCTCTTACCAGAGCTGGCAAGCATAGTCACCAAATGATGGTCAGTATCCTTGGCCCTAAGGAAGTACCGACCCAGCCGACCAGAGGATTTGGCCAAAGCATAGCAGTGCCGAATAGCCGGAATTACAAGATTGATCCTAAGACGTCGATTCAGCTCTATAACACCCATAATGATTCGAAAGAAATTTACGTTGGGCTGAGAAGGAATCAGACTCCAATAGCGAAGGACAGCCCTAAGTAATGGGTGTAGGGGGAAACGGACTCCGCCTTCCGCTATGGACAGGAGGGGGAATACGATTGTATTCTAATCCTCCCTTTCCATGTCCAGAGTGCTGTCCATTACAAGAGCTAGATGAACGTCATCGGGAATGGAAAAATGTCGCCGGAATCCAGAAATGAGACTCTCAGAAAGGAGGTCCTTCAGGTGTTTAGCCATTTCGACGGAGGTCCAAGGCTTCGCCAAAAGTAAAAAATGATAAACAGAGAATAGGGCTACAAAGAAAGGAGAAGAAGACTTACGAGGAGCAGATGAGGCAAAGGTAGACGGACGAATGTTGCAGAAAATGCGGGTGAGAGAAGAGATGCGCGCTGGCGGTCCAAATGTATCAGATGATCAACGAAATGTTCACCAGAAAGGGACTGACGTTTCAAATCGCAATAAATGCGAGAGACGCATGAATGAAGCAGGAAAGTGTAATGATAAACGAAAAGGCGTGCGTTTTCTGACATTTTCTGACGCCTTGGGATATGCGAAGCCTCCTGATCTCAGGGACTTTTCGAATTCTAAACCAAACACGCCGATTAACTACTGTCAATAGGGAGTTCGGGGGGCAATTGTGGGAGCCGAATATACGGATAGATCGGAAGGGGCATGTCTTACTGACATTAACCGGACGTCCAGCAAATATTAATCGGCCCCATCCTGCAAGTCTAGGATGGGCCGAATACATAACGTTAGCCGATTAATAAAGATCGTCGGGGGCCGAATATAAGAATAGGTAATGATTGAAAACCAAGCTCAGGCCTCGATGCCTCAGGAGAAACAGCTATAAATAAAGAAGCAACGTTCTTGGAAAGAAGGTAAGAAAAAAAGAATACACTCCACTAAACTTAGTAAACAAGCTCTCTTGAGTAGAGGAACTGACTTGCCCGTCGGAGTGCTAATCTCAGCACCCCCGACCGGAATATTTGTCTTTGCAGGTGACTAGCTGAGAATCAAGAGCGTCTTCCCGGATCAGAAAAGTATTTCCAAAAACCACTTCACCACAAAACTGTATTAAAATTATTAAAAATATGAAAATAACCTGTATTAAATGAAAAATAACTAAAAAAAAAAACCGATAATTATAGTATAATATAAATACATACATAAACAAAAGTTGGCACATAATAAAAATTCATAATGTTGTTCCATTCATAACAATACATAAATAAAAATTCAGAACAATAAAAAATATCCCACTATATAATGTTGCATAATACATACATAATGTTGTTCACAAATCAAAATAACGTATATCAAAACCAAAAGTTTTCGTCTTGCTTCTTCCGTGGGTTACTATAACAAGCCCGCGGGGGGACCTCGCTACAGTTCGGACTCGATTTGTGTTACGGTTCTTAATCTTGAACCAAATAGTCCAAATCCAGCAAATCGTTTTGAGAAAACAGATTTTTAGAAAGAAGTGCCAAACATGGACTGCTTTGCCAGATACAGAGTTGCCACCTAAATATTTTTTAATGGGGAAATTTAGGAAACCCTGACTCGGTGCCAAAGGCCACGTGTCCGTCATCACCAAAGTTGCCTCGGCTCGGGAACTTGGGTACGATCGGGGAAGGTCAGCTATGAGCACCCCCTCTCGCCCGATCCGAAGATCGGCTTCTACTAACCGTGATATCTTGTTTTGAAAAGATTATATGTTCTTATTCCGGTTATTAGCCTAGAATTACTATGTTATGCACACAGCAAACAAGTATAGACCACATCACCTAAATTGGAACAAAATATTTCATGTTTGTTTTGAAAATGGTTTGCTACTCGCAAGTAGGCTAAAATGAAGATTTTGCCACCCTCAAGTGGGCTTTAGAAAAGATGGTTTTGCCACTATCTAGTGGGCTTAAAACTCACAGTTTTAATGCATTATTCCAACTTAGGTAATTTGACCTCCGTCCACAGGCATTCAAGCAATTATATCACATAAGCAACTAGCCTCATGGTAATCATGCTATTATGGCAACATTCACATGCATGCGATATGCTAAAGCATAAAAGCTTACCTAGTACTCCAAGCCAAAACAGAAATTACTTAGTAATCATATGCATGATCCTAGTTCATGTTAAGATGGCTAATGCAACGCATGCAAGATGCAACTACAGCAGGCTCGGCTATCCTAAAGATGGCATGTGAAATGCTGCAACTAACAAGTACTCAACTTGGATTTGAAATACAAGTGCAGTTAGCATGATGTGCCGAGCCCGATGCATGTAAGACAAATGTATGGATGCACGCATGCATAGCATAAGGTATGCTAATTTAAATATGCCCTAGTCTAACCAGCATAAACAGGTAAATAAAAAGGAAGGAAGACGTGGGGTTGGAAGACATACACACACTCACACACACTTATTACAAATACGCCCTCACTCGGAGGGACCAAATAATAATACAAACTGAATAAATAATTAACTATTCTAGCTAATTAAATATTACAAAACCTTTAGCTAATTGGCAAATTAATTAAACTATTAAAGAAATAAAAGGCCTTGGGAAGAGGGCTCAATGCAATGCGCGCTCGGCTCCGTCCGGAAAGCCACTGCCATCCACAAGTTGCCTCTGTTTTCCCTGCTCTGCTCCTCTGAAAATTGTGCAAGTCCCAGGGATGCTTCTATGAACACTGTGGAGTGCCACCGGCTGAGAGGAATAGCCACCGGCCACGGGGAATACTCACCGGCCACTTATTAATCCATCGGCCACCAATGGATGGCCGGCCTTGTCAGATGGCCGGCCGACCAAATCTTCTGCAGAAACCGTTTGTGACAAGATGGAGGGCGCAAGGCATGGCAACGCATTTCCTAAGCAATGTTTGCACCACCACCCTCCTTATCATATTCATGACTCAAAGGAGGATGGTCTTTGGCTCTCGGGCCACCAATCACGCATTTCCATGCATGATGGCCAAAGAGTCAAAATGTGCAATTTTAATATGGAATGAAATGCACAAAACAAATAATGGGCCCCAACCTCTATCATAATCAATTCAAGAGGCAAGAGATGCATGCTATGATATGCAACCTAAACATGCAAGCTAAGCATGCAACATGAGCATATGAACGTGCAATATGCAAACATGTGTCAACATGTGAGAATAGGCAAGCATGTAACAACATGTAACCTAACTAGCATGCAACAATCATGCAAAGATGGACTTAAACTAATATGGGTAGCTCTCAAGCATGCCAAAATCAGTGGCCATAATGATGCAAGTGAGGCAACAAAATACATGGAATGCATGCACAATGCATTAACCAAGCTTAAGGCACAAAAATGCAACTCTACCAAAGCATGGCAAGGAGGAAATATGGCATACAATGGTGCATGTTCCGGATCTGAAATGGCATGCCAAATGGCTCCAAAATGACTCCAAAGCATGCAGACACTCATGTAATGCATTGTTAAGGACTCAAGCACTAAAGCTAGTGAAATGCAATACACTATAAACATGCAAAGCGATGCTCGAATGATGAAGCCAGCCCCAAACAGTCCCTATGCAGCCCAAGATAATGCTACAACATGTATGAAATGTAGCCAAAATAAGTTAGCATGCTTGGCCAAAACAACATGCAACATAGGCTAGTAAGCATGAGTTGTATGGCATGTATACGAACCATATGAAATCTCACCAAACCAGCCAAAATCAGTGAATAAAACATGCCAAAATATGCCTGAATAATCACTGAAATGCAGCCAATGCATGCAAAAATGATGACCTCCTTTAGAGGGTCATACAAGGGGTTATTAAGCACATACAAAATGGACACTCAACAAAGCCAAACCAACTCTGGAAATGGCCTATAGGGGTCCTAAAACCCACTGAAAAATGCCTAAACCAAGCTCAAGAAGCGTGCAAATATAGGCCCCTTTGTAAGGCCAAAAAGGGCATCAAACAAGACAACACGGGGAGAGGATGGCCCTCTCCTTCTTAGGACCTTAAAACACCATTCTCACCACTGAAATCCCTCAAGATTTCAGTGGTGAGGAGGCCCAAACAAGGTGGTCCCGGAGCTCACTAAAAATGCACAAAAATGAGGCCAAACAAGGCCTAAGAGGGGGTAGACAACCCCAAACACAAAAGTGTTCTTGAACAAACTTAAAAAGGAGCTAAAAACAAGACTTTTTTCAGTTATACACAAACTTAAATCAGGATGCAAGATAGGTCAAAAGCTAATGCAAGATTGGGGAAACTAAAGCAAAGAAGTTACCCTTGAAGAACCTTTGATGAACAGCAAGGTCAGACCTCTTCTTGTGACCAAAACCAGCTTAAAACTCCAAGAACAAACCCTCAAGGCCTCTCAAGTCCAAGTGTGGTGTAATGGTGTGTGTGTTGGTGCAATACTATGGCCAAAACACACTTTAAGGCTCTTAAACACACACCAAGGATGAGAGAGATGGAGATATAGAGAGAGAGGGTGTATATATATATATCAGATATATATGCCCTAGGTCTGGTTTTAGCTCAACCCAAATCAAAGGAGAGGGGAGGTCTCTTATATAGACAATGAAAGGGCTTAAAGCTTACAAGAGAAGCTAAAGGAAGGGTCAAGGGGGTCAAGGCTTCCAAGAGAAGCTAAGCTAAGGGTGCAAGCTTCTTGGGGAAGCCAAGACAAGGGGTCAAGGCTTCCTTAAGAAGCCTTGAGCAAAGGGTGCAAAAAGAGGGGTCAAAGGTGGTCAAAGGTGCAAAACAACCACACAAGTGTATGGGGGGTCGAGCCTGTGCACTCCAGCTGGCACAGCTGGCATGCATTATGCTTGGAGGGTGAAAAAGGGTCAAATCGGCCAATAAAAAAGGTCATCGGCCAAATAAATGGCCGGTCAGCACAATAAATGGCCGGTCGGCACAATAAATGGCCGGTAGGTGGCCGGTAAGGTCAAAAAATGGCTGGTGGATCTCCATATTGAAGCCCCAGAAGTTAGCTTTCCAAATGCGCAAACCTTGCATTAAAATTCCTCCTGTGCAAAAAGTTATGCCCTTTTTGGTGAAGCCGCGCAGATTCGATCCAACCGGACTAATCCCCTGCTTCAACTAACCATATCTCCCCCACCCGGACTTGGCATTAGGAGATTCTTGAGTGAAAAATGAAGCCCAGGAAGTCTTCTTTCCAATGGTGGTGGCCTCATAGCTTAAATCCAAGTATGTAGACAGATAGGCTTGATTTAGCGAGGACTGCTCGTCCCTCTCTTAGCGATTCTTGCCTATCTTCTTCTCCAACTTGGTTTCTTCTCTCCTTTCCCCTTTTCTTCAACTTCAAACCCCTAAGCAAGGTGTTTTGAAAGATTTTTCAAAGATTTCATCTCTCTTTCATTCATTTCCACTTTGTCCTTGCTCGGTTTATCGAAAAGTACAACGTTTGACAAAATGCGAGCTTCGAAACATCGCAGAAACTTTATTTCAAAAATGTTTTGAAAAAGAGGGTTTTAAGGTCTAAAAACCATTCAGAATAGCTTTGGTCCAAAATGGGGTGTGAAGTTAGGATTTGACCCTCTCATTGCCGAAGAAATTGAACCTTTGCCCTGCACATCTTTCATCACCGAGCAAAGCATCAGTAACGCCCAAGTCTTAAGGGCGGTCAAAAATGGGTTATCTACAGTTGCCCCTCTTTGACAGAACTCAAAAGTCATAACAATGACAGGAGTGAATGTCAAAGCCCAAAGACGACCCATTTTTGACAAGGCCGAAGACTTGGACAAACAAACAAAATTCTGAAAAATAAATGGTTGTGCCCGCAGGCTGCCTACGTATCCCTTTGCAAGGAATCAAACCAGCGTAGTTCAGGGGCAGGATGCAAATGATATGCAGGAAGACTTTGATAATTGGACTTATACACTACGCGAAGCCGGTTTGTATGCAAAACAATGTAATGTACTAACAAGTACTGGTAAAGTGCGCAAGATAGCGTGAATGAAATGCTGAGGAAGGAACAAAGATAGAAACATAGGGACATATCCCCGTGTTTCTGAATGATATAAGCATTGGAACGTATTCCAAATGCTCTTAACCAAAGAGGGAGAAACATAGGGACGTATCCCGGTGTTTTAGGGATGTATCCCAAGGATTAGGGACGTATCCCAAGGATCAGGGACGTATCCCAAGGGTTAGGGACATATCCCAAGGATTAGAACGAGGAGGAGAAACATAGGGACGTATCCCGGTGTTTCGACAGAGGTAGAAGAAACATAGGGACGTATCCCGGTGTTTCGGAAGGAAAAGAAACATAGGGACGTATCCCGGTACCTCGGAAAAGGAGAAGAAACATAGGGATGTATCCCGGTATCTCGGAAAAGGAGGAGAAACATAGGGACGTATACCGGTGTCTCGAAAAAGGAGGAGAAACATAGGGACGTATCCCGGTGTTTAGGAAAGGTAAAAGAAACATAGGGACGTATCCCGGTGTTTCGGAAAGGAATGAGAAACATGGGGACATATCCCGGTGTTTCGGAATGAAGGAGAACCATAGGGACGTATCCCGGTGTTTCGGAATGAAGGAGAAACATAGGGACGTATCCCGGTGTTTCGGAAAGGGAGAGAAACATAGGGACGTATCCCAGTGTTTAGGGACATATCCCGATGTTCAGGAACGTATCCCAATGTTTAGGGACGCATCCCAAAGGTTAGGGACGTATCCCAGTGATTAGAAGGAAGGAGAAACGTAGGGACATATCCCGGTGTTTCAGAAAAGAGAGAGAAACGTAGGGACGTATCCCGGTGTTTCGGAAGGAAGGAGAAACATAGGGACGTATCCCGGTGTTTCGCAAAGAAAGAGAAACGTAGGGACGTATCCCGGTGTTTCGAAAAGAAGAGAGAAACGTAGGGACGTATCCTGGTGTTTCGAAAGGAAGAGAGAAACGTAGGGACGTATCCCGGTGTTTCGGAAAGAAGAGAGAAACGTAGGGACGTATCTCGGTGTTTCAAAAGGAAGAGAGAAATGTAGGGACGTATCCCGGTGTTTCGGAAAGAAGAGAGAAACATAGGGACGTATCTCGGTGTTTCAAAAAGAAGAGGAGACATAAGGACGTATCCCTGTGTCTCGGAAATGGTGTGAGCATTGGAACGTATTCCAAATGCTTTTAACCAGAGAAGGTCTAACCTGTCGTACGCGCGAGGAGAAAGAATGATAATTGCAAGTGAAAAGGTGGATAACAATGCAAGTAATGAGCATAACAATGCGAGATAGATGTGCATAATCAATGCAATGAATGAGCATAACAATACTAGTGAAGTGGGTGCATAACAATGCAATTGGAACGTGCATCGCAATGCAAGTGAGTGGGGAGCATAACAATGCTGTGAAGGCACAGACACATGTAAGTAAAGCGTGCGGTCTACGCAAGCAATGCAATTGAACACGTGTAAGTAAAGTATGCGGTCTACGCAATCAACGAAATTGAACATAAGCATGCGGTCTACGCAAGCGATGAATTTGAACATAAGCATGCGGTCTACGCAAGCAATGAGATTGAACATAAGCATGCGGTCTACGCAAGCAATGAAATTGGATATAAGTATGCGGTCTACGCAAGCAACGAAATGGATCATAAACATGCGGTCTACACAAGTAATGAAATTGATCATAAACATGCGGTCTACACAAGCAATGAAATTGAACACAAACATGCGGTCTACGCAAGTAATGAAATTGATCACAAACATGCGGTCTACGCAAGCAATGAAATTGAACATAAGTATGCGGTCTACGCAAGCAACGAAATGGATCATAAACATGCGGTCTACGCAAGTAACGAAATTGATCATAAACATGCGGTCTACGCAAGCAATGAAATTGAACACAAACATGCGGTCTACGCAAGTAATGAAATTGATCAAATTAACGAGACCAAATTCGAACGCGACCTCCGATTTACCTTTCGGAGGGGTTTGCAACACACTCAGCTCAAAAACGGGCACACCCTGTTCATATCAGAGAGAGATAACATCTGCTGCTGCTTTAATTGCCATTCTAACTTGAAGTAGGCTTAAGCTTGGGGCCGAGATACACTCATACTTTGGAGTAGTGACAAGGCCTGAGGAGGTACATCCGGAGTACAATCACGGAATTTGCTGAAGGTGAAACACACTCAGATGCTTCGATTTTCCCTCTTTTCTTTTGCTTTGCAGTCTGGAACCCATACAGCTTCAGATAGGTCCTTGTTTTACTGTTCTCACATGACCTGGGTTGAACCCTGCGGTTTATGAAAGAAAGAATCTTGTTTTGCACAAATATGGAGAATGGCACAGCACTCTGAGCACAAACGATTTTATGAAATTGAGAGATGGATTCTTGACCGGGGTATTGAGCCTACGACTGAACACAACAAAGACGACCCAACAACGGAAAATAAAGGTAAACAACCTAAACACATCGAGACACGCTCGGAATGACTCAAAGCAAGAATCGAGAAAAACAAAACAGAAGACACGACACACAGACGTGTTACAAAGACGAGAGACCTCTCAGTGCACGAGGAGCCAGTTTCTCCGGGTATTATTTCCCACCCTTTCTCATTTGTGATTCTCACATCACTCGGCCCTCAGGCTCTGTTTTTCTGAAAAAAAAACCTTTCGTCACTTTTTCTCTCAGCGCACATCTCTCTATTCTTCAATCTCTCATTTTTTATCCCTCCCCTGGGTGGTTGATGGATAAACAGGAAGTTGCGGGCTCTTGCCCCTAGCATTCCGCTAGATTCTTTTTCTTCTGCTCATAACAGTGAGTTTCTCCCACAGAGGGGTTGCGCTATAACTGGGTGTATAGCAAATCTGCAGCTGATATCGGTTGATGATGCCCTGCTGGGGAGTTTGGACGTGATCAGATCTATCCAGGTGATGGAGTGGAATATCTTATCCCATTCTAGTTCGTGCTTCGCACTTGGCTTGATACCTCGCTGCTTGGAGGAGGAGAGAGCTCTCAGTCCTTTTCTGTCAGCTCTCGCTGTGCCCTTTTCCTGGCAAATAAAGTGCCATTTCTGCAAGTATGTTGACAATGGGGAAAAGACAGAACACCTGACTCAAATGTGCCCCTAGTTCATCATTTTGACCATTTTTTGTTTTGGTTTTCTACTAAAACAATTTTGATCAGCATAAGAGTTTGATTAACATGCTTGTTCAATTTTTGATTTGAAATCATGCAAGTCAGGCTATGAGCACTAAAAATTTTCCATTTTGGGTCCAAAAAATGGTCCAGTTTTAGAAAAATGGAATAATTTTCGAGAGAATTAGTCAACCTCAGTAAAAATTCTCAAAAACTACTTTTGCAAACGGCCACTGCTCAACGAGCATGGAACCTACTCTTGAGATGCACGACCTCGGACCCATAGCAATGGAAAATTGCCCCTTGTCTGAAGGAGAGCTGCATGGCAACGGAAAGTTGCCCCTTGTTTGAATGGCACCACTGCACATTGAATGGCAACGGAAAGTTGCCCCTTGTCTGAATGGCACCGCAGCGCATTGTAATCAGTCTTCAGAGTGACGAACACAACCAAATTCTCGGATACAAAGAAGGCAAGGATCATCAAAACCAATACATGGACATAATCAAATTTGAAGTGTTTTACGGCTGGACTTCAGAATGAAGTTGCCTATGTATCCCAAAGATGGGAATCAAGCCTTACGTAGTTCGGGGTTAAGGTACACTCGGGTATTAACCTCTCCTTTTGCGCTCTAACTTTTGCCAAGGCCGCCCTTTTGGGTTTTCGACCTTGCGAGCTTTGTTCTTCTCTTTTTTTTTTTTCTTTCAATTCTTTTCATTTCTTTTCTTCTTTTCTTTTCTTTTTTTTTTCTTTTCTTTTTTCATCTTTTCTTCATTCTTTGCATTTTTTCTTTTCTTTTTTTTTATTCTTTTTCTTCTTTTTTTTTTCGCTCTAACTTTTGCCTGGGTCGCCCTTCTGGGTTTTCGGCCCAGTGAGCCTCTCAAAGGGTAAAAGCGTAGCTTGGTCCATGTCAAATGGTTTTGAGATCCCCAAGTCATCTGAATCCAGGAGAATGGCTGCTGTTCGCTGACGATGCAGGAGTCCATCCCATGGGGGGCTGAATTTGCCCCTAGTGTTGTGGATCGAAACTCAGTTGTTCTTTAACAGAAACTGTCTTCTTTCCTCCCTTCTGGGATTTGGCATTCTTGCCGACCTTCTTTGATTTGTGGAATGATCCATCTTCGGCTCTTCGAGCACATTTGAAATTCTTTGCCCCTAGTTCCAGGGGTGTTTCTGATCTAGCTTCGCAAGCTTCTTTTGATGACATCTGATCTTCTTGATCTGACTTTCTTGCCTCTTGTTCGAGGGCTGCTTCAAATATGGCCACACAGGCCTCATGTTGTAGTTGACCATTGGACATTCTGAATCCCAGTTCAAGGTTTGAAAGTGAGGGGTCGAGTCTCGAGGCTGAGAGCGATCCTAGGCTGCACAATCTTAAGAGTGATTCCACACAGGTCTTCACAAGATCGTGCAAAACAGTTTTTGAAATCTTTTAAGAAATCGACTAGTCGCTCGCGCTGAAGACAATATGGGACCAATCTAGATCAAGCTAGGATCCTTCTCAGTACTCACATTAACAAGCATGATCTCAATCATTAAAGGCTTAGCATGCATTTCTTTCCCTCAATTGATCAAATTTTTTCAAAACCCGAGGAATTCCTTCCTCTTCGTTTTCACCACAGTGTTCCAAAAAAAGTTTTGGAAAACTTAGGTCGATGCAATGAATTCAAGGCACAGAAAACACACAGCTTCTAGTCAAATACTGCCATTTCATTTAGAATTTCTGGCACAACTGGCACACGGCAGAAGCAAACACAAGAGTGTGAAAATCACTGCTATTCATTCAAATCTGTTGGCATTACTGGCTCCAAGGCAGAAACAGACTCAAAAGAAAACGAAAAGGCAAACGCAAAACAAAATGGTGATGTCCAAGGTAACACCCCCGAAATCACCCAACTCTAACAAAACAGGACTGACTCGATACAACAAGACAGACCCGACTGACTCAGTATGAAAAGACTGACTCAAAACAAAGAGACAGACTCAAAAAATGACAGAACTGATTCAGTACCCAAGCTAGAGCGTACAAAAACCAGCATTCATAAATGCTCAAAACAGTGCGTGCCATACGCCACATCTGAAGTAAACCAAGCGCCGCTCGCAGATGGTTCATCCCCTGATCACATCACATTATCCCCCACAAGTTCACTGATCAAGTGTCGATAGACTTTGTAGGACCTGGTGCGGGGATGACCTCGTTGTCAATCAAATTTTGTATTTCGTGACGAAGACGGACTCAACCGTCAGTGTCATGACCGGCTTGTTGATGGAAAGCACAGTACTTAGTCGGGTCATGCTTTGCTGGGAGAGGACCGGGTAGAGGCCATTGTTCTAATGGTTTCAGATGTCTTTTCCTGAGTAGGACCCCTAGAGCTTTAGACAAAGGCATAAAGAGCGGGGTGAAAACCCTTTTGCCTCGGGGTAGATAGTCTGAAGTTCGGGGGTTTGGATTGGATGCACCAACAAAGGGGGTGGTTATTCTTGGTGTGGTGGTGGTGACCATGCCCGCTTCGGAAGATCTTGCAGCTGCGTCACCGCTGGTGGTCGCGTTCGAACTGCGGGTAAACGCCCTCCTGGGCTGGTCCTTCTCCTGGTCAATGAGGCCCTGCTTCATAGCGTCCTCGATCTGTACTCCCATCTCATGCAGATCTGAAAAGGTAGGGAAGGGGAGCACGATCATTTTCTGCATCAGTTTGGGCTGGAGGTTGCGCACAACCATCCGAATCTGATCTTTGTCGGAAGGCCTTGTAACCATCATTGAGGCCTTTGCTCTCCATCTCGCCACAAATTCTGAGAAACCCTCTTTTGGCTCTTGGGGGGTGACTTCAAGATCACGAACTGTGACCTCAATCTGTGTGTTGTAGGAGTATTGATCACTGAAGGCCTCAGCCATCTCTTCCCAATTCTGTTTCACAGAGTTCTCTAATTTCGCATACCAGATTGCGGCTATCCCAGACATGGTTCGATCGAATAGTGATAGCTTCTGGGCTGTGGTCAAACCCATTGGTCTCAAGATATCAGAAAACAGGTGGAGGTGCACCATTGGGTCTCCAGAGCCATCAAATCGATTGATATGTGGCATCTTGAACCGATCTGGTAATATCACGACTGAGTCGGTATAACCATCCTCTATGTCCGGAATGGATTGAGCTCCTTGAGACTTCTTGAATAGTTTTTCCAGTTTACTCACCTTTAGTGCTGTGGGGTCCACCTTGAACTCAAAGGAGGAGTCCGGTAGGTTGATGGGTGTCTTGGATAGCTGGGGTAGAACCGGGGGCGGAGCCGGCCCCGCTGGGATGTATGTATCCTCCTGGACATTCTGAACATTCGTCGTCTCCTCGGGTATTAGGACTCTTGGTGGGGGAGGAGCTTGGTGTGAAGTAGATACTCTAGTTTGCTGCTCTAACCTGGCAATTGTCTCTACCTGTTGGGCTATGACCACGGCCTGTTGCTTGGCGAATTCTGCTTGACGGGCAGCGTCTTGCTGCATGGCTTTCATACTATCCTGGAGTTGGCGCACCATCTCTTCTAAGCGTGACATACTGTCCTGATCTGATTGAACCACCAGTATATCTATTTCTGCAGTAGACTTGGAAATCTCAACCTGGCTGTGCAAAGACCAGCGTGGTAGCTCTTGTCTTTGGGTGCATGCTGACCGACCTTTTCACCCTGCCTCTGGTAAAGGAACACTGATTGCCCTTGAACTGAATCTCTGACCCGGCAAAGTCTATCAGCACAAGTCCAATGTACCTGGGGGATAGTGGAGCCTTCTGAAGCTATAGTTCCAGGACTACCTAGCAAAAGAGAAAACAGACAGCATCTCAGCTCAATTTCACTGGAACGGATATCAGCATAGCAGAACGACTATACTCAATACTGGTCACTGTTCCCCAAATAACTGCATTACTGTCCCAATAACACTGAATCGGATACCCACAGATATAACTGATTCTCACAAATACTGATACTGGTGCCCTCAGGCCTAATACTCAAACTTGCAAACTGGTATATGCACTCCCCTGTAGAGATACACTCTAAAAGCACATAACAAGTAAATGAGAGCCAATACATCCCTATGTTGGGGTAGGGTTTCCCTGTCCTATTTTGTCAGGAGCTAGGGTTTCACTACGCACGCAGCGGTTTCACACAACCTATATCGGATAAGCAACCTGTCCTAGTTTGGAATGGTCACTATGGATTCCGAATATGCACTAGGTTGAATGGTCGAAAAGGGTGCCCCGGTAAAACTGGGGTTTGTGTTCCCATACTGGCAGAGCCCGCAACTAGTCAGCCTTATGGCATGCTTTGACAAAGTCAAGCCTCCTGCAAACCGCTCAGGAATAGCAGATGGCCAACACGGTGTCCTAGGCGCACCAACGCACATGCAATGCAAAGAAACGCATAAGTGTAGTCAAAACAAGATATCACGAGTTCGAGTCAATTTCTCTAAACATCCCCAGCAGAGTCGCCATAAACTGTAACAAGCCCGCGGGGGGACCTCGCTACAGTTCGGACTCGATTTGTGTTACGGTTCTTAATCTTGAACCAAAGAGTCCAAATCCGGCAAATTGTTTTGAGAAAACAGATTTTTAGAAAGAAGTGCCAAACATGGACTGCTTTGCCAGATACAGAGTCACCACCTAAATATTTTTTAATGGGAAAATTTAGGAAACCCTGACTCGGTGCCAAAGGCCAAGTGTCTGTCATCACCAAAGTTGCCTCGGCTCGGGAACTTGGGTATGATCGGGGAAGGTCAGCTATGAGCACCCCCTCTCGCCCGATCCGAAGATCGGCCTTTACTAACCGTGATATCTTGTTTTGAAAACAATATATGTTCTTATTCCGGTTATTAGCCTAAAATTACTATGTTATGCACACAGCAAACAAGTATAGACCACATAACCTAAATTGGAACAAAATATTTCATGTTTGTTTTGAAAATGGTTTGCTACTCGCAAGTAGGCTAAAATGAAGATTTTGTCACCCTCAAGTGGGCTTTAGAAAAGATGGTTTTGCCACTATCTAGTGGGCTTAAAACTCACAGTTTTAATGCATTATTCCAACTTAGGTAATTTGACCTCCATCCACAGGCATTCAAGCAATTATATCACATAAGCAACTAGCCTCATGGTAATCATGCTATTATGGAAACATTCACATGCATGCGATATGCTAAAGCATAAAAGCTTACCTAGTACTCCAAGCCAAAACAGAAACTAGTTAGTAATCATATGCATGATCCTAGTTCATGTTAAGATGGCTAATGCAATGCATGCAAGATGCAAGTACAGTAGGCTCGGCTATCCTAAAGATGGCATGTGAAATGCTGCAACTAACAAGTACTCAACTTGGATTTGAAATACAAGTGCAGTTAGCATAATGTGCCGAGCCCAATGCATGTAAGACAAATGTATGGATGCACGCATGCATAGCATAAGGTATGCTAATTTAAATACGCCCTAGTCTAACCAACATAAGCGGGTAAACAAAAAGGAAGGAAGACGTGGGGTTGGAAGACATACACACACTCACACACACTTATTACAAATACGCCCTCACTCGGAGGGACCAAGTAATAATACAAACCGAATAAATAATTAACTATCCTAGCTAATTAAATATTACAAAACCTTTAGCTAATTGACAAATTAATTAAACTATTAAAGCAATAAAAGGCCTTGGGAAGAGGGCTCAATGCAATGCGCGCTCGGCTCCGTCCGGAAAGCCACTGCCATGCACAAGTTGCCTCTGTTTTCCCTGCTTTGCTCCTCTGAAAATTGTGCAAGTCCCAGGGATGCTTCTATGGACACTGTGGAGTGCCACCGGCTGAGAGGAATGGCCACCGGCCACGGGGAATACTCACCGGCCACTTATTAATCCATCGGGCCACCAATCACGCATTTCCATGCATGATGGCCAAAGAGTCAAAATGTGCAATTTTAATATGGAATGAAATGCACAAAACAAATAATGGGCCCCAACCTCTATCATAATCAATTCAAGAGGCAAGAGATGCATGCTATGATATGCAAACTAAACATGCAAGCTAAGCATGCAACATGAGCATATGAACGTGCAATATGCAAACATGTGTCAACATGTGAGAATAGGAAAGCATGTAACAACATGTAACCTAACTAGCATGCAACAATCATGCAAAGATGGACTTAAACTAATATGGGTAGCTCTCAAGCATGCCAAAATCAGTGGCCATAATGATGCAAGTGAGGCAACAAAATACATGGAATGCATGCACAATGCATTAACCAAGCTTAAGGCACAAAAATGCAACTCTACCAAAGCATGGCAAGGAGGAAATATGGCATACAATGGTGCATGTTCCGGATCTGAAATGGCATGCCAAATGGCTCCAAAATGACTCCAAAGCATGCAGACACTCATGTAATGCATTGTTAAGGACTCAAGCACTAAAGCTAGTGAAATGCAATACACTATAAACATGCAAAGCGATGCTCGAATGATAAAGCCAGCCCCAAACAGTCCCTATGCAGCCCAAGATAATGCTACAACATGTATGAAATGTAGCCAAAATAAGTTAGCATGCTTGGCCAAAACAACATGCAACATAGGCTAGTAAGCATGAGTTGTATGGCATGTATACGAACCATATGAAATCTCACCAAACCAGCCAAAATTAGTGAATAAAACATGCCAAAATATGCCCGAATAATCACTGAAATGCAGCCAATGCATGCAAAAATGATGAGCTCCTTCAGAGGGTCATACAAGGGGTTATTAAGCACATACAAAATGGACACTCAACAAAGCCAAACCAACTCTGGAAATGGCCTCTAGGGGTCCTAAAACCCACTGAAAAATGCCTGAACCAAGCTCAAGAAGTGTGCAAATATAGGCCCCTTTGTAAGGCCAAAAAGGGCATCAAACAAGACAACAAGGAGAGGGGATGGCCCTCTCCTTCTTAGGACCTTAAAACACCATCCTCACCACTGAAATCCCTCAAGATTTCAGTGGTGAGGAGGCCCAAACAAGGTGGTCCCGGAGCTCACTAAAAATGCATAAAAATGTGGCCAAACAAGGCCTAAGAGGGCGTAGACAACCCCAAACACAAAAGTGTTCTTGAACAAACTTAAAAAGGAGCTAAAAACAAGACTTTTTTCAGTTATACACAAAGCTTAAATCAGCATGCAAGATAGGTCAAAAGCTAATGCAAGATTGGGGAAACTAAAGCAAAGAAGTTACCCTTGAAGAACCTTTCATGAACAGCAAGGTCAGACCTCTTCTTGTGACCAAAACTAGCTTAAAACTCCAAGAACAAACCCTCAAGGCCTCTCAAGTCGAAGTGTGGTGTAATGGTGTGTGTGTTGGTGCAATACTACGGCCAAAACACACTTTAAGGCTCTTAAACACACACCAAGGATGAGAGAGAGGGAGATATAGAGAGATAGGGTGTATATATATCAGATATATATGCCCTAGGTCTGGTTTTTGCTCAACCCAAATCGAAGGAGATGGGAGGTCTCTTATATAGACAATGAAAGGGCTTAAAGCTTACAAGAGAAGCTAAAGGAAGGGTCAAGGGGGTCAAGGCTTCCAAGAGAAGCTAAGCTAAGGGTGCAAGCTTCTTGGGGAAGCCAAGACAAGGGGTCAAGGCTTCCTCAAGAAGCCTTGAGCAAAGGGTGCAAAAAGAGGGGTCAAAGGTGGTCAAAGGTGCAAAACAACCACACAAGTGTATGGGGGGTCGAGCCTATGCACTCCAGCTGGCACAGCTGGCATGCATTATGCTTGGAGGGTGAAAAAGGGTCAAATCGGCCAATAAAAAAGGTCATCGGCCAAACAAATGGCCGGTCGGCACAATAAATGCTATTCTTGCTGGCCGGTCGGCTAAATGTGTGGCCGGTAGGTGGCTGGTAAGGTCAAAAAATGGCCGGTGGGTGTCTAGATTGAAACCCCGGAAGTTAGCTTTCCAATGGCGCAGACCTTGCATTAAAATTCCTCCTGTGCAAAAAGTTATGCCCTTTTTGGTGAAGCCGCACAGATTCGATCCAACCGGACTAATCCCCTGCTTCAACCAACCATATCTCCCATACCCGGACTTGGCATTAGGAGATTCTTGAGTGCAAAATGAAGCCCCGGAAGTCTTCTTTCCAATGGTGGTGGCCTCATAGCTTAAATCCAAGTATGTAGACGGATAGGCTTGATTTAGCGAGGACTGCTCGTCCCTCTCTTAGCGATTCTTGCCTATCTTCTTCTCCAACTTGGTTTCTTCTCTCCTTTCCCCTTTTCTTCAACTTCAAACCCATAAGCAAGGTGTTTTGAAAGATTTTATCTCTCTTTCATTCATTTCCACTTTGTCCTTGCTCGGTTTACCGAAAAGAACAACGTTTGACAAAATGCGAGCTTCGGAACATCGCATAAACTTTATTTCAAAAATGTTTTCAAAGAGAGGGTTTTAAGGTCTAAAAACCACTCAGAATAGCTTTGGTCCAAAATGGGGTGTGAAGTTAGGATTTGAACCTCTCATTGCCGAAGGAATTGAACCTTTGCCCTGCACATCTTTCATCACCGAGCAAACTATCAGTAACGCCCAAGTCTTAAGGGCGGTCAAAAATAGGTTGTCTATAGTTACGAAAACAAAAGTTGGTCAAAATCTTTACATGCCCGCACTCCACAAGAAGCAAACTGCTACTCAGGAAATATCTGAAAATAAAAAAATAAAAATAATTAATGACAATATAATGGTGTTAATATTTTAATTACAGAAAAACATTAAAAATTAATGAGAAAATAAAAATCCGACGCTACCTCCCAAACCGGGAACCCGGTTCGAGCCCCGTCTTCTCCCACAAGTCTTTCGTGCCTAGGTGGTCGCGCGTGCCAAGTTTCGTGCTAAACCGATGCCGTTTGGTGATTTTGGGGCGTTAACACCTCGAATTCAAGTTTCTTAAGGAACTAGTTTTCCTAAACCGAAATCCGACGCTAACTCCCAAACCGGGAACCCGATTCGAGCCCCGTCTTCCCCTACAAGTCTCTCGTGCCTAGGCGGTCATGCGTGCCAGGTTTCGTGCTAAACCGATCCCGTTTGGTGATTTTGGGGCGTTAACACCTCGAATTCAAGTTTCTTAAGGAACAAGTTTGCCTAGACCGAAATTCGGTTCTAACTCCCAAACCGGGAACCCGATTCGAACCCCGTCTTCTCCCACAAGTCTCTCATGCCTAGCCGGTCGTGCGTGCCAAGTTTCATGCTAAACCGACGCCGTTTGGTGATTTTGAGACGTTAACACCTCGAATTCAAGTTTCTTAAGGAACTAGTTTTCCTGGACCGAAATCCGACGCTAACTCCCAAACCAGGAACCCGATTCGAGCCTTGTCTTCTCCTACAAGTATCTCGTGCCTAGGCGGTCGTGCGTACCAAGTTTCATGCTAAGCCGATGCCGTTTGGTGATTTTGGGGCGTTAACACCTCGAATTCAAGTTTCTTAAGGAATTAGTTTGCCTAGATCGAAATTCGGCTCTAACTCCCAACCAGGAACTCGATTCAAACCCTGTATTCTCCCACAAGTCTATCGTGCCTAGGCGGTCGTGCGTGCCAAGTTTCGTGCTAAACCGGCGCCGTTTGGTGATTTTGGGATGTTGACACCTCGAATTCAAATTTCTTAAGGAACTAGTTTGCCTAGACCGAAATTCGACGCTAACTCCTAAACCGGCAACCCGATTCGAGCCCCATCTTCTCTCATAAGTCACTCGTGCCTAGGCGGTCGTACGTGGCAAGTTTTGTACTAAACTGATGCCGTTTGGTGATTTTGGGACGTTAACACCTCGAATTCAAGTTTCTTAAGGAACTAGTTTGCCGAGACCGAAATAAGGCTCTAACTCCCAAACCGGGAACCCGATTCGAGCCCCGTCTTCTCCTATAAGTCTCTCGTGCCTAGGCGGTCATGGGCACCAAGTTTCGTGCTAAACAGACGCCGTTTGGTGATTTTGGGGTGTTAACACCTCGGATTCAAGTTTCTTAAGGAACTAGTTTGCCTAGACCGAAATTCGGCTCCAACTCCCAAACCAGGAACCCGATTCGAGCCCCGTCTTCTCCCAAAAGTCTCTCGTGCCTACGCAGTCGTGCGTGCCAAGTTTCGTGCTAAACCGATGCCGTTTGGTGATTTTGGGACGTTAATACCTCGAATTCAAGTTTCTTTAGGAACTAGTTTGCCTAGACCAAAATTCGGCTCTAACTCCCAAATCGGGAACCCGATTCGAGCCCTGTCTTCTCCCACAAGTCTCTCATGCCTAGGCGGTTGTGTGTGCCAAGTTTCGTGCCAAATTGACGCCGTTTGGTGATGTTGGGGCGTTAACACCTCAAATTCAAGTTTCTTACGGAACTAGTTTGCCTAGACCGAAATCCGACTCTAACTCCCAAACCGAGAACCCGATTCAAGCCCCGTCTTCTCCCACAACTCTCTCGTGCCTAGGCGGTCCTGCGTGCCAAGTTTCGTACTAAACCGACGCCGTTTGGTGATTTTGGGGCGCTAGCACATCGAATTCAAGTTTCTTAAGGAACTAGTTTGCCTAAAGTGAAATTCGGCTCTAACTCCCAAGCCGAGAATCCGATTGGAGTCCCGTCTTCTCCCATAAGTCTCTCATGCCTAGGCAGTCATGTGTGCTAAGTTTTGTGCTAAACCGACTCTGTTTGGTGATTTTGGGGCGTTAACACGTCAAATTCAAGTTTCTTAAGGAACTAGTTTACCTAGACCGAAATCCGACGCTAACTCTCAAACCGGGAACCTGATTCGAGCCCCGTCTTCTCCCACAAGTCTCTCGTGCCGAGGCGGTCATGTGTGCTAAGTTTCGTGCTAAATCGACACCGTTTGGTGATTTTGGGGCATTAACACCTCGAATTTAAGTTTCTTAAGAAACTAGTTTGCCTAAAGTGAAATCCGGCTCTAACTCCCAAACCGGGAACCCGATTCGAGCGCAGTCTTCTCCCATAAGTCTCTTGTGCCTAGGCGGTCGTGCATGCCAACTTTCGTGCTAAACCCACGCCGTTTGGTGATTTTGGGGCGTTAACACCTCGAATTCAAGTTTCTTAAGAAACTACTTTGCCTAAAGTGAAATCCGACGCTAACTCCCAAACCGGGAACCCGATTTGAGCCCCGTCTTCTCCTACAAGTTTCTCGTGCCTAGGCGGTCGTGTGTGCCAAGTTTCGAGCTAAATCCGGCTCTAACTCTCAATCCAGGAACCCAATTTGAGTCCCGTCTTCTCCCACAAGTCTGTTAACTTAGAATGTAAAGAATGCAAAAATACACTTTAGCTTAGAATGCAAAGATACATTTTATACCTGATCTTCTGGTGGTGGTGTATATGAATTCTCGTCTTCTGCAGATTCCCTAAATGCCCGGTGGCCACTCGATGCATCAGGAACCTATGATAGTTAATGCATAATGTGTTAATCATATTCGAATTTTATACACAATGTTCTGTGAAAATTGAACTATCAAACAATATAATTTATATCGAACCTGTCTGTTGGGATCCACACTCGCCCCCTGTGACACTAAGGCCATCATCTCAGCTCCCATCTGCTGTAAATGTGTAGTGAACTCCGCTCGCAGCTCCTTCCTCAACTCATCCCTTAGCTCTGCACGAACCTGCTAGGTGATCTGAACAATAGTCGATGGCTGGGGTGTTGACTGTGATGGCCCAACACCATCTTTATACACTGCTCTCCGAGGCACAGTTCTCCCGTATGTGTGACAATATCCATGTCCGTCATGACCTATCAACTCATGGAAAATGGCATTTCTAGCCTCCAAAGTCCGACAATCTTCAGGTAGCAGAGAGAGTTGACGATTAAACTCGTCCTGTATTGAATAAGATATACAAGTATATGCCAAATTAAGATGGTTGACACACAAAAAATAAAAAATAAACTTTAAATACAACCAAAGGTGTTTGGAAACTACTAAGGTCTAGATAACCTCTGGGTCATCTACTCTACGTGTCATAAGCCAAACATTCATCTTATCAGTAGACTCCCCCTTATTGGTCATCTATATTTTTTTAGAAATATGGAAATTAGAATCCAAATAATTTGCAAATATATAATGTTTATTTATATACAAAAATAAAACAATAAAATATAAATCTCGTGCCGTATCTGAGCGAAAGTAGTACGCCCTGTGGTGTGAGCTATGCTGTGAGCTCTCCAATTTTTAGAGTTCCTAGTTGCAATTTTCTATAACAGGTTCAACAAATGTAAGTATATAATTATGATTTGTATGTTTACATATCATACATATAACTTATTTGTATACCTCAGCATCGGAAGTATGCCAATACTCCACAAGTTCTTCCCACTGGCTTGGCACAATGTGCATAGGAACATCATCCTTCAGATTAGGATTAGAACTTCTAGGCTTGAAATACTTAGCCTTAATCTTGTTCTTGTGATCCTTCCATATACTGTTGCAGTTCTTCATGCAGATTGGCTTGTACTCCTCTGGACATATATTCAAATTGTCCTATAAAACACAATTTTAAAGTTTAAATAATAATAACACAATTTTGGAATTCAAATTTTTGGACAAAAATGTACTACCTTCACATCCTTCCAGATAGCATCAACAATATCATCAGGCACATTGTTCCAGTCAAGAAATGTAAGAGGAACAATGTTACCATTCCGCACAATAATGCCAAGTTGAGTAGTTAACTTAGCCACGTTATCCCCTATTGGGCAGTAATTTTCATCAAATTGTATGTCCAGGTTTTTACCAGTACCCCACTCCCTAATGCCCTTGGCACATCCTCTCCTACGCCTAGTCGAGGTTGATGAAGAACTAACATGACCTGCGAGATACAATAACAATAAACAATATGGAATGATAATAAACAAATGCAAATTTGAATAATGTGAATACAAATCGAATTCTTATACCTGAGGTGGGCTGTGAAGAAGTCGAAGGGTCTGCAAAATGCAATGAGAATAAACAAGTTATATATAATGAGAATAAATAAATGTATGTTTAAATAATTTTCATACAAATCAAAGCAAATTTATATACTTGCGGATGGCTCATAAGCTAATGACTCTAGTCAGGATGATAGCTACTGTGGTGCCACTGATGGTGGACGCACCGATGGTAGGCGTGGAGGCCAAGTACATGGTAGCTGTTGTGCTGCCATTGATGGTGGTCGTTGCGGTGGTACTAATGGCCCCTCTGATGGTGGTTGCTGGGATGCCTCCTTTAATGGTGGTGCTAGTAATAGTGGTCGTTGCGATGGCTGGTCAGATGGTGGTGGCACTACTGGCCGCTCCAGTGGTGGCCGATATGATGCCTCCTCTGATGGTGGTGCTACTGATGTCCTGTTATGTAGCACATCAGACATCATGCACTGGGGATGATCAGGCTTCCTCTTCCTTCCCATAATAATCTGCAAGCAATATAACGTTAATTGACATTGGAAACATAGACAATGGTTTGTCATCAACTATAATATGACATTAATTGAACTAATACAATTACAAAGACAAAGTAAATTAAGAAACTGATGATTAACTACAACCTTGGTCTTAATTGAATTACTGATGTTGATTAAATATCAACCTATTTGAACATCAACTGTTTCCTCTTCTGCGGCTTCCCTCGCCCAACCAACTTCACAAAGCATTATATTTTCTTCCAATTGTTGGCTCATATATGGCTCGATTTGTGGATCAGTCGAACTCATATCAAATAAACCTCTTTGAGACATCTTCACCACCACTTGCCAGTCTGGTTGTAACGGGTCTGCAACATACCAAACTTGCTCTGCTTGGGATGCCAAGATGAAAGGTTCATTGGTAATTCGATCATCTTGGTACAACAAATGATTAAAGTTCACCAACATGAAATTGAAGACATCTTCTTTCTTTCCGTGAATGTTGTCAATCCAATCACACTTAAACAACACATGTTTCTTCTCATTGGAATATCAAATCTCAACAATATCTGCTAATTGTCCATAATAGTACACAGACCCCACACGAGGATTCTTGTCTTTCCGACTAGCATAACTTATGGTATCTGCCTTCAAAGCTACACCACAATTTTGTGTGGCTCGACGATCATCCATGGCCTTTACTCGATACCGAAACCCATTCAGTATATGCCCATTGAACCTCCTTGCCAGGTTATGAGGACCATTTGCCAATAGAATAATCTCTTCAGAAAATATGACATCAGTAGTCCTTCACAAAGTTTGGACCTATTTAAAATGAAAATGTAGAATTTAAAATGTAGGTCGACTTAAGTAACTAGAATGTATAGACTTAAATACATACATGTTCCTTGAACCAAATGTGAAAAGTTTCAAAATGTTCACGCCGAAACTGATGATCGTCGATACGAGGCATTTTGAGTTTAAGTTCTTCAAGGTGTTTGCTGTGTAGATTGAAAATTTATCAATACAAAAAATTTGATTGAAAATTCAACAACACATAATAAAATATTGAGTGAGTGAGTTAACCTACTTTATGAATGGTTGAACAGCGCTTGTATTGAATAAGATGTACCGATGAGCTTGTACCCAAGAAGTACTATCACGATAAAAGCTTGTGTTTTCACCAATAGCATGACCCAGATTATCAGCACCACTATAGTTCCTTACGGGTCGAGTAGATTTGGTTTCCACATCATTGAGATATTGTGCACAAAAATTCATGCATTCTTCCATAAGATATCCTTTAGCAATTGATCCTTTAGGATGAGCTCTATTACACACGTATTGCTTCAAAGTAAGAAGATACCTCTCAATTGGATACATCCATCGAAACTGAATCGCTCCACCCAATAATGCTTCATCAACTAGATGTATAGGCAAGTGCTCCATTATATCAAAAAAACTTGGAGGAAATATTTTCTCTAGATGACAAAGTGTTACAGTGATACGATCTTGAATATATTGGAAATCCGTCGCACGATTCACTTTGGAACACAATTGTCTAAAGAAATTGCTCAATTCAATCAAGGGTTCAATTACATTCTTCAGTAACGATCTTCGAATAGCCAATGGAATAAGTTGTTGCATTAGAATATGACTATCGTGGCTCTTAAGACCCCCAATACTTCTATCATGTGAGCGCACATGACGTGATATATTGGATGAATACCCGTCGGGAACTCTTACTTCCTTCAACACTTTCAAGAACAAATCTTTCTCATCCTTGGTCATCATGAATTGTGCTGGTGGTAAATAGGCTTTATTCGACCCTCTTAACTGCAAATGTAGGGGTTTTCTAATATTCATATCTTGTAAATCACGTCGAGCATTAACACCATCCTTCGATTTTCCTGCTACCCCTAATATTGTCCACAACACATTGTCACAAACATTCTTCTCTATATGCATCACATCGAGGTTGTGTCTTATTAGATTCTGCTCCGAATATGACAGTTCATAAAAGATACTCTTTTTCTTCCAGCTATGGGTGCGATATTCGGCTTTCTCCTTCTCTACCTGTCTCCTATGCCTCTCCTTAAGGTCATCCCTCTTGTATTGGGTTAAAATACCCTCAGATTCTAATTGTAGCAACATCTCAGTTCCAGACAACAATTTTGGTTTGAGTCTAACTTCCCGACTACCATCAAATGATACTTTATCCTTTCGGAATTTCTGGCCAGTAGGTAAAAATCTACGATGACCCAAGTATGATTGTTTCCTACTATGCTTCAACCAACACGATGTAGTTTCCTTATTGCAACAAGGACATGCATATTCGCCTTTAGTGCTCCATCCTGACAAGTTTGCGTATGTAAGAAAATCACTAATTGTCCACAGTAAAGCTACATGCATTTGAAACATTTGATTTGTTGATGCATCAAATGTTGACACACCCTCATTTTGTAGTTCTTTCAACTCCTCAATCAACGGTTGCATATACACATCAATCTTGTCACCAGGTCCTTTCGGGACTTCAATAAGCACGGATAAAATTAGAAATTGTTGCTTCATGCACATCTATGGCGGCAAGTTGTATGGAATGAGCACAACAGGCCAAGTGCTATGAACTATGTTCATCGTCCTAAATGGGTTAAAACCATCAGATGCTAAGCCAAGCCTTACACTTTGGCAATTATTACTAAAGTCAATATTCCGACAGTCAAAATCTTTCCATGCAAGGGAGTCAGTACGATGCCTAAAGACACCATCATCAGTCCGTTCCTCTGCATGCCATCTCATTAACTTGGCCGTCTTGGATGACATAAACAACCTCTGCAACCTTTGCTGTAAAGGAAAATACCTCATCTGTTTTGCAGCTATTCATTTGCCACCTTTGTTAGGCCCATTTGAACCACCATCGCCATTTGATTTCCATCTAGAACTGTTGTATATGACACATTTATCAAGATTGGCGTCCTCGTTTCGAAACTACATGCAATTGTTGGGACATGCATCCCACGTCTCATACGTGAAGCCCAAATATGTTGTGACCTTTTGAGCTTTATAATATGAGTCTGGGAGTTTCACACCCAACATGAATGCCTCATTCAATAACTCAAGCAACATGTCAACAGACTTGTCTGTCCACTGATTAAGCACCTTCAAATGTAGAAGTCGAACAATGAATGACAAAGATGTAAACTTCTGACAACCCGGATACAATTCACTTTGTGCATCTTGAAGAAGTTTGAAATACTTTGCAGTCTCTTCATTTAGACCGAGCTGGGGTTCAGATGCATAGGGATCTGGCCCCTGTGGTTCATTACCCTCAACACTTGTACCGGCATGTGGATTTCCCATAGCCCCTTGTATCATTCCAATCATATCATCCCCAATGTCTAAATTAGCTAATGTTTCATTCTCTTGATTACCATGCAGAGATACGTAAGATTCCCCATGATTAATCCAATCTTTGTATTTTTTAAAAAAACCATTCAAAATCAGATGCTCCCGTACACCCTCTCGTGCAAGATGGTATCGATTCTCACACTTCCTACACGGACAACTGATCATCGAACCTTCAACCCTATTGGTGTAGGCAAACACAATGAATTCATCAATCTCATTAATGTATTCGCTCGACATCCTATTTGGCAAATCAATCCAACTCTTATCCATCATCTGTACACATCCACAAAAACATCTCATCAAAGTAACTCTAAATATAATACCTACGTATTCATGTACCATGATACCTATCCGTCCAATTTCTCTCAAATAGGTAGGTGGTCTTATCTTAGTTAGTTATTTACCGATCTGATAGGAGAACATAAAAAATGAAATACTTATACAACAACACGTGAGATCAATTAATTGAATAAAAAAATTATATAATTTAATACTTTCTGAGTCATAACTAAAAAAATAAATAAATCATAACCAAACACCACATGAGGCACAACCAAAGATCTTATTAGTCTTAACTAAAATAATATCATAATTAACGAAGATAACTCATCATAACTAAAGAAAAAAAATGACATAACTAATGATGCATATGATAAATGGATGTGTATGGTAGAATTCTCCAAATTATTAGTATTCCATAATACTATGCGGCATTATTTATAAACTTGATAGATGAGTTATACAAAAACACACTAATAATATATTTGTCTCAAAAATTATTTAATAAATATGGATCATTATTCTCTATATTATAATTTTGAACACCACATACGTAATCTTATGTAATATTTCAAAATTATTAAATGATCACATTTTTGTCTCAATAAACTATTATTATTTATTATATCTGAAAATTTGTTTAAAGTTTTTGAATGATTACCTCAAGACAAGAAACATGATCATTTTTCAACCTATGATGCTATACGCATTAATTGATATATCAAGTAGTGTACCAACATATGTTATGATATTATTATTTTTAAATTATGATCTCATTGATTATACAAATAACAAATATTCAAAATTTCTAAAATTATATCATATCATCTATTAATATATTAATTAATATACCAATTAGTTAATATAGCATTGTTCTTTTTTAACATAGCAATTAGTATTTTAAAATTATGATCTCATTGATTATACAAATAACAAATATTCAAAATTTCTAAAATTATATCATATCATCTATTAATATATTAATTAATATACCAACTAGTTAATATAGCATTGTTCTTTTTTAACATAGCAATTAGTATTTTAAAATTATGATCTCATTGATTATACAAATAACAAATATTCAAATTTTCTAAAATTATATCATATCATCTATTAATATATTAATTAATATACCAATTAGTTAGTATAGGATTGTTCTTCTTTAGCATAGCAATTAGCAATTAGTTAGCATTATTAATTAATATACCAATTAGTTAAATTATATCATAGCATTGTTCATTCTAATTATACTCAATTTGTTTTCTCATAAATGCTAAAGAATATCTTAGTGCATTGTTTGGTATTGACATTAAATGAAAAATGTTTTTAAAAGTAACTCAAAAACTTAAGAAAAGTTCTAAAATCAGAAATGTGAATATCAAACCCGCAAGTATATGTGAAGCCAATTTTTCTACAGATTTATATATTGAAGATGGAGAAATATATATATATATATATGTTACTTTATATATATTGAAGATGTTAAAAAGAAAATTAAAAAAAAAGAAAAAAGAAGAGATGACCTTAAGGAGATGATCTTCAATATATAAACATGTTTATATAAACATACGCAATATATATAAACATACGCAAATTTAAACATGTTTATATATCTCTGCGTTATATGCAAATCTGACACACGTTTTATCTTACTACGCAATATGACACATGTTTATAAACATACGCAATATATATTGTCCATAATACTTGACTATATATATATATGTATCTCTACAGATTTATTTTAACTTCATCTACAGATTTATCAATATAACTTCATTTACAGATTTATGAATATACATTCATCTATATATATATACACACACACACACAGAGAGAGAGAGAGAGAGAGAGAGAGAGAGAGAGACTGCCGCCGACCATCGCTGTCATTGCTGCCGCCACACACAAGACCACCGCTAGAGAGAGTCGTTCGCCTTCGTAGCTCGTTTGAGGAATTTGGGGGAAAAGAAAAGTTTCGAACATTTAGGGATTTGGATGAAATGATCGAGTGGCAAGATGAAAGGGAAGAGCGGGGGCAATTTTTTTTTTTAACTTTTTGCAATGGTACGTTTTATACCGTCGCAAATGGTAAATAATTACTTCATAAAACGGCGCCGTTTTAATAAGCCTTTTTTGCGACGGAAGTTTGCCGTCGCAAATGGTCCACTGTTTGCGACAGCAAACATATGCCGTCTCAAAACAACTTTTTTTTGCGACGGTAAAAAATGCCGTCGCTAATACTTCCGCATTTACTACCCTGTCCGCGTAGTTTTATTACCGACGGGACAACGCTGTCGCTAAAACCTTTATTTGCGACGGTTTAAGTTGCCGTCGCAAAAAATCATTTTTTGCGACAGGAGGCGTGCCGTCGCTAATGCTTCCATGTTTTTTACTTCCTTTTCTTGTAGTGTTTACATCTAATCAACGTAATAGAATTTTCATTAGAAGTTTCAAAAATTAACAAAAAGGTCCCGATACTTCTCACGGACTTCCGCCTCACGCTCCCAAGTAGCCTCCTTAACCCCGTGGTGTCGCCACAAAAATTATCTCTTGTTCAGTAATGATCTAAAACCATAACTTAATATTTTTTGATGCACCTAATTTGCTCCCTTAATCAAAATTTTAATTTGAATTTCAAAATAGGCATACTAACACAAATAACAATGCGTTATTTTGATTACAAACATAGTGTGTATATAATAATTCTGTAATACAAATAGGTAGTCGCACCCAATATTAATGTTCACACACTTATGTAATAGTGAGTGTCTGTATAGTTCTATGAGAGGATATTATTTATCAGCATGTATTTATAATGTGAAAGTTCACATTTTTCATTTAGTGAGAGTTTTTTAGAAGGTAGATGATTTAGGATTTTGAGAATGTGAGTGATTCTTTTTTATGGAATAAGATAGAGATTCTCCATAGAATAAGTGAAAGACTTTTTCTCTGGAATGAGGAGATTCTCCTTGAAATGATGAGAGATTTTCTCCATGAAAAAAGGGCGAGATTTCTCCACAGAATAAGAGACTACTGTTTTTTTAATTTTATTTTTTATTGTATGTTGATTTTAAAATAGAAACACACGCAAAAATTTAGAAGGGTAATTTGGTCATATTACTCTGAACAGGACTTAATGAAATATATATTTTTTTTTAAAAAAAGATGAGTTAAATGAAATATAACACTTAAAATTGAACTTTATAAAAAACGGCCCTAAAAATAAATATTGGACATGATCATTTAATATAATAAATTTGTAAGGTAAGAAAGTTTGCTTTTGACGCAGTACCATTGAAACAATTCAGAGATGCAAGAAAACACCTTCTTCATGTAAAATTGTTATTATTTTTTTGCCCTTGGGTTGCATCGTAAATTTTTGGCAGATCAATTGTGTAATGGAGACCATGTGCATTGACAAATGGTCTCTATATTAGAACGAAACTATCATTTCTTGTAATATCTAATTGAGATATCATGACATGAATTGTTACTATTTTTGTTTTTTTGCCCTTTTAGTGGTTGACATAGTAAACTTTTGGCACTTCAATTCTGTAATGGAGATCATCTGCATTGGCATATGGTCTCTATATTGGAATAAAACTGTCATTTCTGGTAATATCTAATTGAGATATCATGACATGAAGTGGTGGATAAATTTTGTACTAAATTTATATTAGTGAGATGATATATTATTTTAAGTCTGACTCAGTTTGATATTGAGTTGAATTTAGTTATTCCAAATCTAATAATAAAAAATTTTCAAATCTCTAGTCCATTCACTTAACCCAATAAATATGTGTTATTAAAATTTATTATTATTTATTATTGTCTTGAATGATATTAAAATATTTAAATCCTTCTATTTATTATTTGAATTTGGAAGGTTAAAAAAATTCAGTAATAAAATAAACATGATTTTTAAATGTTTTAATTTAAACCTAGAAAGAAGTATGTATATATATATTTTTTTTTTTGCTTTTTTTTATTTATATTTTTTTACTTTATTTTATAACTACATAAATCTAAAATTACAATTAATATTTTATAAATATACGGGTCAGGCTGACTTTGCATCTCAAAATCCAAATATTAAATTGACACAAAATTTCATATAAGAACAAAATAATTTTTTTTATATATTTAAAAAATATCCGATTGAATTAAGCAGATGATCGGCCGAAGTCCACACCTACATGCCCTACGTGAGGGTGCCATATATATGTTGAAAAGTGCTTGAGACGTAGTATATGTTAAACATGCGATTTTGGTTGTGAAAATTAGATGTAGTACTATGGTGCATCCTCGTGAAAAAATATGTACTATATGTATTTTTATGTTGAATGTCATGTATTTTTATGATAGATGTTACTTATTTATGTAGATAGAGTTACGATGATTTATGGTTCATTTATATATTTTGTGATAGTGTTATGTATTTTTGTAATAATGTTATATATTTTGTGGTTATAAAATATTTGGATGGAAATATTTGTAATTTTATTATAAAAATACATAACACTATTACAAAATTCGTAACTTTATTTTTAAATAACAAATTACCGTAACTTTAAGTAAAAAACTATGTAACATTTATTATAAATATAAGTAATATTCATTACAAAAATACATAACAAAATGTATATATTACATACCTTTTGAAGAGTATGTACTATCCAAATTTCCGAAAATTATGGACTCTTTCTGGGTACCATAAAACACAGAAATTCCAACAAAATAACCCATCAAACTCCCAATCTTTGTAGATATGATAATGCCAATCTTTTTTCGCCGTGGCCAACGGATTTAAGATTGCCATTATGGAAGTGCGAAAGCATATATAAATGTGCAAATCTTTATAATTTTTAATTATTTTAAATTTTCTAATATAATATATGATATTTTTCAAATTTTTGTGGTGCAATCACCCCCTTCTTCACTCTCTGGATCCATTCTTGGCCAATAAACGGATGCATAATTTTCGGAGAGGAAGGAAGCAAATATGATGTATGGCACATTATATTTTTGGTGCATTAAGTATTTAAATCGTCACATTTTTATTAATGATATCATTAAGGCTCAACCATTAAATTTACTTTTCAAATTCAATGATGTCATAGTCTATTACAATATCTAAGTCAACTCTCCCTCATGTTTTCTTTGATTATGAGCCAGTTATCTGGCTTACACATAATTAAGTCTAGAAAATTAGTCTAAAAAATAATTTTGTATATATTTTTAGTATTCATTCACTAACTAAAATATGTTACGCTTCAACTTTTTATTATCTGAACACATAACCAAAGCCTTTAAATTAAGTCCAATTTCATAACATGTATAGGAATAACCTTACACGTAGGTAAGTAGAAAATGTTCCCTCTCAAATAAATACAACAATAATACATTCCAAGGTTTACATTGAAATGCCTATAGAAAATAATTACATGAGAAGACACTCAGAAATCTCAATACACAACTTATCTCTCATTTACACTTTGTATTACAAATATACGTGAAAGAAAATTAGACATTCTCAAATCTTCAAACTGGTGTTTTCGACAACATTCCTGAAAATGTCAAAAATAACATGGGATGAACAAATATGTCCAGTAGGGATCCGCCATGATTCTCCACAATAAGATCAATAGATATATGCGATCATGAAGGCTAAAGAATGATACATAAATAAATAGTGTGCATTTTATACTCAAAATAAATTACACATAGGTAATACCATCCTCATGGAAATCTACTAAGCTTTTAAAGGAAAATGCTTTTCTTTTATCTTATTACCATTCTTGTATAAACTTCCGTCAGTCTTCCTTAAAGGTCCCTTTTTAACATTCCACAAAGGTCCGAGACCTATGAACTGTAGCACTTGTGTCCTTTAAACTATTGGAGAGAGTATTTAATTCCTTTATTTTCATTTTCGGAATCTTTGGAGTTGTTGTATTTTGGTCTTGGAGGAGTACGATTCGATTTAAACTTGTTAGGGTTGTTCGTTCACGCTTGTTTACGTTGAAAAGTTCTTTGAGAACTGGGAAAATCTGTTTTGGTGTCAACACTAGCCTTCCTAGGGGCCGACACAACCTTGCTGCCATGTGCTTAGTGTCTTTGCTGGTTTATAGGGTCGACACCAGGGGCTCTAAGGGTCGACCATTCCCTTGCTGTTTTGTTCTGAGTTGCATTCTGAAATAAAGGGTTGACACCACTCATTCCAAGGGTCGGCCCTTGCCCTTTGCACACATTAGTGTCTCAGTTTTTTTTCTTGAGGGTCGACATCACTATCTGAAGGGTCGATCTTGTGAGTTAATTTCTAGATTTTTAGTTCCGTTTTGGGGCTCTACTTTTGGGGGTTTGACTTATTCTTTTCTTTGACTTTAGGCTATTATTCTACCACTATAAGTAGGCCCCAAACATATTTTTCTCATTTACTTTTTCTTTTTTCCATGAATTCCTCTCTCTGTCTTAGAAACTTAACTATTTCACATGGATTTGTGGATCTATTTACGTAGAGGGATCTTTTCACCTTAGTGTTTTGCAAAAGATTGTAGATCTCGTCAAGGGCTTTATTTTGATCTAAGAGTTTCGCGGTTTCTTCGACTTTGATTTTCTTTGAGTTCTCCTGTTCACTTCAAGAAGTAGGGTCTATTTCTTAAAATCAATATAAGTTTGATAGCATATTTGCTACCGATTTTGTTATTCATATTTGGAAATCATTGGGTAAGATCTTTAGCCTGCTTATTTGTTAGTTCAAAGGATTTATGGATTTGGGTGTTTTGGGTTAAACTTAGGTTTGAATTTGAAGTGAAAAAAGGAGATTTTCAAATGAGTTCTTGAAACGAGTATTGATTTTGTATTGGTGTTGAGATATGTTGGCATAGTAGCCTTCCTTTACTCACGGTTAATTTTGAAAGAAAATAAAGTTTTGTTTTAAAACCATGGGTTTTGGCTTGTGTTGGAAAACAATGAAAAATGATGTTAGTTTTGTAAGAGATGGGAAGAAAATGGCTGTGGGATTTTGGATACAATTGTTGTTACTCTTTTGGAAAGTATATATCTATATTGATATCTTTTGATTATTGCATTAGAGATAACTATTTTGGCTATCAGTGGAGGATAGCATTGTCATGTGTTAGAAATTGCATGTGGATTGGGTAATTTGAAATCATTCATATTATAGAGCATGTAATGGATTTTGAAAATGGAAACTGTATGTTTTGAAAACAGGTTTTGGAAATTTTTACATTATGTTTTGGAACATTTGTAGTGTTTTGGAAAAAATAATATTTTAAGTTACATGTATTGTACTATTGAAAAGGTTAAATAAAATGGGGAATTTGGGGAGGAGTGTAGTTGCATCAACTAAGTTGGCATGTGTGTCCAGGGTGAAAGTCCTGAAAATCATGCGTATACATGGATGCCGATCTTGCGGACAAAATATCCATAGAATGGCAATAATAGCACTTGTATAGCCTACGTTTACATGGGTGTCATTTTACAGTTTTTTGTGGATGAAATGTCCATGAAAGGTTGTGTTTGTTTTGGAGATTCACCCATTTATTTATGATTATGTTGTTTTGGATCAAGATGTTTGGAAAATGATTTTAACAATGCATTTGCGATTGTTTAGTGATGTATTTGCATTTGATTTAGCAATGTATTTGCTGGTTGGTATTGAGATATCGGGATTGGTTTTTGGAAAGGAATTTTATATCAAACGAATGATTTGAACTCGGAAAACGTTTTGATTAAACGTAAGGTTTTGGTAATTAGATACAAAGGATTTTGTTGAGAAATCAAATGGATTTGAAAATGCATATCAGCATATTGTAGATATATGTATCGCGTCATGATCATTTATGTTGGTGGAGCATGTTTAGTTTTTGAAATATTCTCTACTGGGCTTTATGCTCATCCTACGTGGCTAAAAATGTTTTTCAAGTGTACATTTGTGGATGTGGATTGTGAAGTGAAGTTGTGTTCAGAACTGTGTATGGTGGTTATATTAGTTGTAAGCCAATGGCCCTTTATGTTATTTATTGGTTGTGTGCCATTCTTATAAGGGTTACACCCTTGTGTATGCTCTAAGCCTCAGGCGTTTAGTTTAATTTATAACATCTGTGCATGTTTAGTAATAGAACATCCATTCAACATAGCTCTTGGATCTAGAAATGTATAAAACTGGACAAACATATATGCTGTGTGACTATATAATATTCATTTGCATGAGAGTTGTTATCTATTATTCATCATCGGGTGGTTTATTCACGAGAGCTGGACCTTATAAATCCGGGGCGTGACAAATTAGTGTCAGAGCTAACCGGGTTTGAAAACCTTGGGCTTGTGGGAAGTGGTTAGCCATAGTAGGTTTATCATACTCGGTGAGGACATTTGTATATTGTGTGTGAAGTAATAACATGCTTGTGTGTTGCATTTTATGTGGGTATGGTGTTGAGACTCATAGATATTATTCGGTGTCTAGGAAAATCTAAGTGAGCACTGGAACGGATAACTATCTTTGTATACTTAGCACGATTATGTGTTATGTGTTATGTGATGTGTGACTTGAGTGGAGTCTCAATGTGGTTGTTCGAATAATTGTTATGTGATTGTATTAGTATTTTGGAAAGGGTACCAGTGTTATGTATCCTAGGTTGTAGGTATTCCCTCTTTTATAGAGACGTATGGAAAGAAGTAGTGAACTCAGAGTGGGTACCTCGGTGTGCTATATCGATTATGTCTTAGCATTGGTTGTGAGTTGGCATTGGTTGCCTTGGTGGCAGTTGGTACGTCTTTGAAGGACGATAGTGTTTTCAAGTCCTTTGTGACAACGTGTGAGGGTTGAGTTGTGATGCTTACTTGGGTGGTATCGTGTATGTTTGGTGCTAGTTGTTAGTCTGTGGACTAGTTTGTGTTAGACTTAGTTATGACCTTTAGTGGTCAGAGGCGTGAGGTGTAGCGTGGGGTGTGTTTCCCCCAATTGAGTGTGTTGATTTAAGTTCTGTAATCCGTGTAAGGGGTGTTGGTGGTGTTAGAGTTTCTAAAACACGAAGAGTTAGGTTTGAACTTGATTGTGTTGGTGGTGGTGGTGTATGGTTCCAGCTTCGGTGTTGGTGACCTAGAAATTTGTGTTGTAGGGTGTGGTTGGTTGGGATGTAGTGTCGAGGTTTGACTTCTCTCAGGGTTAGTGAAGTTAGTTGGGCCATTTCGGCCATGAGTTGTTCGTTGTAGATAATGTATGATTGGTTGGAATAGGCATGGTTGTTTCCAATAGTTGGGTGAGGCAATTGGTTGGATGCCAGGTAGAGTTATCATTATTGTGGGCAATTCGATAAGGCACGAGGTGTGTTAGGAGATCATGGATGGCGTGATTGGTTTTGAGTTAGTGTTTTGAGTATAGCGTATGGTTTCGTTGGGTGTAGACTTGCACCTTAAGGATAGGTAATGTTAGCGAATCTGGGTCTCATCTGGTTGGTTGTTTGTTGTGAATCCCTTATCATAGTATTGGTTGTTAGTGTTTGGTGGGTGGTGTGTTCTGAACACCTTGTGTTGTAATTCGGGCAGTGGTACTGTAGACGTTTCCTAAGGTCTAGAATTTATTTAATGTATTTGGGTGCGAGAGATGTGTACCTCAATTCTTGATGAGTTAAGAGATGTTTTCAGAAGGGTTGGTTGGGTATGTAACCCATGGTTGGTGCATGACCTATGTGTATGGTCACAGTGGTTTAGCATTTATTGGTCGAGCTTTGGAATGAGGGTGAGGAGGTGATTGTCTTCGGAGATGGGCTGTGGTGTGGCTCACGTGACATTTTAGGTTGGTTGAGAAAGTAGTTGGGAATCTAATGTTCTATGACTTGGGTGGAGGAGGTCGATAACTTTTTTTGTTCTTCTGTGGAGTTAAGATGGTGTGACTTTGAAAGCCTTGTAAGTGTTGTGTATATGTGTCGGGGTTTGGTTCATGGTAATTGTTCGGTGAGTATTAGCAGCTGGTAGATTGACTAGGAGACTTAGTATTTTGGATGTACTTGTATAATGGGTGATGGGATAGAATATGGATTAAAGAGTTGACTGTATTAGTCACTGATGGGTGGAAGTGTTGTGTTTACTTGTTGCTCGGTTTGTAAAGTTATGTGGTGTCGATGGTGTTGTAACATGGTAGCCTTTTGCGAGTTAGCTTGGTATGAGAGGATAAATGTGTGAAACTCATTGTTATGAACTTGGTCGGGATTGTAAGTACATGGGCAGAATGAGGGCATTAGTGTTGAGGTAACCCACTTGGGGTTAAGAGTAAGATGTTGTGCAGTAAGTAATGGGTTTGCTTACGCGGTGTGTACCAGTGCATGGTTAGGGGTTGTGTGATGTTGTATCAAAGGGAATTGGTTATTGGACTATTCTAGGAGGTTGCCTTGGTGTAGTAATAGTGTGCTTAATGTGTTGTTAAGAATGGTCTAATGTTCAATAGTACTGGGTCACTTTGGTGTGGTGTTTATTGTTTGTTGCTTGGTTTGGATAGTGGAGCTCCGAGTGAAGTAGTAAGATTGTGTAGAATGATTGGTGCGCTCCATCAGAGTTGTTTTGTCCTTATCGGTCCTTGTGTGTGTGGTGTGAAAGGTTGGTACATGAGTTGACTTGAAGGGGTGTGTTGTATTTTAACTTGAAAAGTCCATTTCAGACTCAACTATGAAGTAAGGATGTGCATGCTACATAGGTATATGTGTGATGGGTAAGTGGAGAACTAGAGTACTGTAGATTAACTTCGAGGAATCCGGAATGATTCAATAAACATGTAAGGATATGTATAGAACTCCATTTTGGAGTTAATGAGGTTGGGCAAGGTGTTGGTGTTGGTGTTGGTGTTGGGGTATGTGAAGTTAAGTGGTATGTCGGTGTTTAGAGACTGATATGAGATAGTGGTGTTGGATAGTTGATTGGTTAGTGTTTGGGTTGGTTGACATATAGTCACCATGGAAGCAAGTTAGAATTGAGGGATGTGTAACTGAACAGTATCATGGTATGTCATGTAAGTCCTATATGGACAGTCGGGAAGTTATTTTGAGTTTAGAATAACCGGTTGGAAACTTTGGTCTTATGCTGTGCTTTTGCGTCACTATGTGATTGATGGGTGTGAGATTTCTTTCTCTTGTGTTATTGTGTTGTTGGCACTTAGAATATTTTCCAAGGGTTTTTATTGTGGAAATTGGTGTTGATTTTGCGGCGTTGCCACGGATGTGATGGATTTTATTGGGTAACTGTGTTATGAGTCATTGGAGGAACAAAAATGAATGATTTTGAGAAAACAAAAATCTTCTTTTAGTGTTGCGGCCTTGGATAGTCCTTTTGAACTAAATCGGTTTTGGTTTTGGAGTGTTTTGAAACAAATGGACAAAAAATAAGGAATTTTCTTTAACCCATGTGTTGCGTTTTATCTTGTATTTGGGAAACTTGTTTTGATCTAGCCTAAGTTGCTAGCTACATGGTATATGTGTATTTCGCATGGGCTTGGAGTTGTCGAGCATTGGTGTTCCGTGACGTTGTTAGGTTAATTGTGTTTTGTTTTATGTTCTCGTGCTACGAGAGAGTTGACTAGAGCTTTGTGTGCGAGTAGCTTTCTTATTCTTCGTGTCTGATTGTTGAGCACTCTGTAGCAATTCAGGTATTGTCTGTGGTTGATGCATAGATGACATCTTTGAGTCCGAGGAGTTCTTGTTGTTGTTGTTGTTGTAGTGGTGGTTGTTGTTTCTTGTCTTATAGGCCATAGTGAGTTATGTGGATCAAAGAGTCATCAGTGAGGTTTTCTTACCATTCTTGGTATTCTAGTGTCTTTAGGGCCCCAAGGTGTTCGACCGAGATCCGGGAACGTATCCCCAAATAGATCTAAGCTTGGGTTAGCATTGTGTTTTCTTTCATAGATTGAGTGACCTTTTGGTTTTGGTGTTTCTCAAATTTCGGGGACAAAATCTCCTAAGGTATGGAGGTTGTAGCACTTGTGTCCTTTAAACAATTGGAGAGTGTATTTAATTCTTTTATTTTCATTTTGGAAGTCTTTTGAGTTGTTGTATTTTGGTCTTGGAGGAGTATGATTCAATTTAAACTTGTTGGGATTGTTCGTTCATGTTTGTTTACATTGAAAAGTTCTTTGGGAACTTAGAAAATCTGTTCTGGTGTCAACACCAGCCTTCTTGAGGGTCGACACCACCTTGCTGCCCTGTCCTAGTTTATAGGGTTGACACCAGGGGCTCTAAGGGTCGACTCTTCCCTTGCTGTTTTGTTTTGAGTTGCATTCTGAAGTAAATGGTTGACACCACTGGTTCTAGGGTCGACCCTTGCCCTCTACACACATTAGTGTCTCAGCTTTTCTTCCCGATGGTCAACACCACTGTCTAAAGGGTCGACCCCTATGAGTTAATTTCCAGATTTTTGGTTCGGTTTTAGGGCTCTACTTTTAGGGGTTTGACTTATTCCTTTCTTTGACTTTAGGGCTATTATTCTACCACTATAAATAGGCCCCAAACATTCTTTTCTTATTTACTTTTTTCTTTTTCTCTCTCCCTTTTTCCCTTTTTAAGTCTCTCTCTCTCTCTCTCTCTTAGAAACTCAACTATTTCACTTAGATCTCTAGATCTACTTACGTAGAGGCATCTTTTCATCTTAGTCCCTTGAGAAAGATTGTAGATCTCGTCAAAGGTTTTTTTTTTTTTTTATATATATATCCAAGAGTTTCGCAGTTTCTTCAACTTTGGTTTTCTTTGAGTTCTCCTCTTCGCTTCAAGAGATAGGGTCTATTTCTTAAACTTAATATGAGTTCAGTAACATATTTGTGACCTATTTTTTTATTCATAATTGGCAATCATTGGGTATGATCTTTACCCTACTTATTTGTTATTTCAAAGGATCCATGGATTTGGATGTTTTGGGTTAAACTTGGGGTCTGGATTTGAAATGAAAAAGGAAGATTTTCAAATGAGTTCTTGAAATGAGTGATGATTTTGTATTGGTGTTGAGATATGTTGACATTGTGGCCTTCCTTTTCTGAAGAGTGATTTTGAAAGAAAATGAGGTTTTGTTCTAAAACCATGGGTTTTGGCTTGTGTTAGAAAACAAAGAAAAATGATGTAGGTTTTGTAAGAGATGGGAAGAAAATGGTTGTGGGATTTTGGATGCGATTGTTGTTACTCTTTTAGAAAGTATATCTATATTGATATCTTTTGATTATTGCATTACAGATAACTGTTTTGGCTATTAGTGGAGGATAGCATTGTCGTGTATTAAAAATTGCACGTGGATTGGGCAATTTGAAATCTTTCATATCATGGAGCATGTAATGGATTTTGGAAATGGAAACTGTATGTTTTGAAAAGAGGTTTTGGAAATTCTTACATTATGTTTTGGAACATTTGCATTGTTTTGGAAAAAAATAATATTTTGAGTTACATATATTATACTATTGAAAAGGGTAAATAAAATGGGGAATCTAGGCAGGAATGCTGTTATATCAAATAAGTTGGCCTGTGTGTCCAGGGTGAAAGTCTCAAAAATCGTGCGTATACATGGGTGCCGATCCGGTGGACGAAATATCCATAAAATGACAATAGTAGCGCTTGTATAGCCTACGTTTATATGGGTGTTGTAGACGTCCCCGAACATCCCGGGAGGGAAATCCCCTGTTTTGTTCATTTGGGCTCACTACAGTTCAGGACTCAATGTCACAGTCTTGTATCTAATCTCGCAGAGTGCAATGCAAGATCGATGAATCATCAAAGAGTCCAAATCTGGCAAATCGTTTTTGAAAACAGATTTCTTTGAAAGAAGTGCCAAACATGGACTGCTTTGCCAAATACAGAGTCGCCATCTAAATATTTTTTATGGGGGAATTTAGGAAACCCTGACTCGTTTGCCTAAGGCCACGTGTCTGTCATCACCAAAGTTGCCTCGGCTCAGGAACTTAGGTACGATTGGGGAAGGTCAGCTATGAGCACCCCCACTCGCCCGATCAAAGATCGGCCTCGACTAACCATGATATCTAGTTTTGAAAACATTATGTGCTCTTATTTCGGTTAATTAGCTAATCTTACTATGTGATGCACACAACACAAAAGTATAGACTAGATCGCCTAATTTGGAACAAAACATTGCATATCCGCTCGTTTGGAAGACAGTTTGAAATTTGCTACTCGCAAGTAGGTGTAACAAGTCCACGGGGGACCTCATGGGTTACAGTTCGGACTCAATTTGTCACGGTTCTAAATCTGAACCAAAGAGTCCAAATCTGGCAAATCGTTTTGAGAAAAACAGATTTTTTGAAAGAAATGCCAAACATGGACTACTATGCCAGATACAGAGTCGCCACCTAAATATTTTATTTTGAGGGAATTTAGGAAACCCTGACTCGTGCCCAAGGCCACGTGTTCGTCATCACCAAAGTTGCCTCAGCTCGGGAACTTGGGTACGATTGGGGAAGGTCAACTCTGAGCACCCCCTGTCACCCGATCCGAAGATCGGCCTCTACGAACCATGATATCTTGTTTTGAAAACGTTATGTGTTCTAATCCGGTTATTAGCCTAGAATTACTATGTTATGCGCATAGCAAACAAGTATAGACCAGATCGCCTAAATTGGAACAAAACATTTCATGTCCGTTTGTTTGGAAAATGCTTTAGAATTTGCTACTCGCAAGTAGGCTAAAATACGGATTTCAATGAGTTGTTCCAACTCAAACAATCCAACCTTCACCCACAGGCATTCAGGAAGTTTGTATCACATAAGCATCTAGCCACATGGTAAGCATGCTGTCATGTTAACATTCACACTCATGCGAGATGCTAAAGCATAAAATACTCACAATGTACTCCGGGCCAAAACAAGAACGTGTTAGCAATCATGCATGATCCGAGTCCATGTTTAAATGCCTAATGTTACGCATACGGAATGTCACTAGAATAGGTTCGGCTAATCTAAGAATGACATGTGAAAATGTGCAAGTAGCATGTATTCAAGTTAGATTTGAGATACTTATGCAGTTAGTATGATGCGCCGAGCTCGGTGCATGCAATACTGATGAATGATGCACACATGCATAGCATAAGGATGCTAAAGTAAACATGTCCTAATACTAACCATCAAAGCAGGTAAGTAAAAGGGAGAAAGAAGTGGGGGTTGGAAGATATGCACACACGCACCCACACTTATTACAAATTTGCCCTCGCTCGGAGGGACCGAAAGAATAATACAATTAATTAACTTTACAAGCTAATTAATATTACAAACCACCTAATTAATTAACAAATCAATTAAGTATTGAAAGCAATAAACAATAGCCTCGGGAAGAGGGTCCAATGCATGCGCGCTCGATTCCACTCGAAAGTCACTGCCATGCACAAGTGGCCTCTATTTTGGCTGTCCTGCTCCTCTGAAGACTTCACAAGTCTCAGGGTATGCTCTCTGGATTCTGGGGAACACCACTGGCTGAGGGAATTGGTCACCGGCCATAGATAATGGTCACCGGCCACAAATAAATCCATCGGCCACTTATGGATGGCCGGTCGGCACTGAAGATGGCCGGCCGGCCAAATCTTCCTGCAGAAACTGGTTTGACAGCAACAGAGGACAAAGTATAGCATGGCAATGCATTTCAAGCAATGTATACACCAACCACACTCCTTATCATGTGTATGACTCAAAGGAGGATGGGCCTCGATTCTCGGACCACCAATCACGCGTTCCCATGCATGATGGCCGAAAGAATCAAGTGTGCATTTTGATATGGAATGCAATGCACGTAATCAAATAATGGGGCTTAACCTCTATCACAAACAATTCAAGAGGCAAAGCATGCATGCCAATGCAATGCAATCCTAAGCATGTGAGCTAGTATGCAACCATGGAAATGCAAAGAAGCGTACAAGGCATACAATGGTCATGCAAGACATGCAAGGCATGAGACAATGCAACCAACAAGTATGCAAGGCACAATGTGGGTGTTCAAGCATGCAAGCAAACATGCGACTTCATTCAATCATGCAACTTCAATCATGCAACAACACACAAATATGCAACAACATACAAGGTGAGCATGCAACAACATGCAAAGGGGTGGACTTAAACTAACATGAATAGCTCGCAAGCATGCCAAAATCAGTGGCCAATGCCAAGGAAATGAAGGCTAATGTGCACACAAACATGCATGCAAATGGGCCAACACTTAAGCATGAAACAAGTAGCTTTTAAGCACACTTAAAAGAGACTAAACATGGACAATTAGCATGTAATGTAAGCTTTGAAAATCATGTTAAAGATGATGCCAAATCGAGCAAACAAGACAAGCATAGCATGTAATTGGTTCAAGTACTTAAAGCATGATCATATGACACATGAAGCAAATGACCAAAATGGATCAAAACAGTCCCAAATCATGTTAAGGCAAGCCCCAAAAACCACTTAGATAGCATCTACATGATCTACACATGGAGGCATGCACAAATGCTTAAACATGGAGCATACAACACAACCTCTTAAAGCATCAAAGGAGTGATAAAATGCAAGCATGTAAACATATTACAAGGACTGAAATGACATGGTAGGTGGTTCCAAACCACTGAAATGATGCAAGTAAAGGATGCAATACACTCACACACCTAAGGCTAATAAGCCAAAATGCAAGGTGGCTATACTAAGCATGTGATGGTCGACCAAAACAACCAAAAACAGAGCTTAAGCATGCTAAAACAAACACAAAAGCTTCACAAAGCTTGGCCAAAATCATGCTAGAATAAGGGGCAAAACCTAAAGCATGTTAAGGCCTAATCATGGCATTGCAAGGCATGTATGCTAAGCAAGCATAGTGTACAAAAACCAATTCAAAACAGTGCTCAAACATGGCAAGGTAAGCACAAAAAACAGCTAAGGCATGGTCAACATACACATAAATTAGATGCTCCCTCAAGAGGCTAAAATGGCCCTTTCCAAGGACAACAAGGAGAGAGGGTGGCCCTCTCCTTCTTGGGACCTCAAGGCACCATCCTCACCTCTGATATCCCTCAAGATTTTAGTGGTGAGGAGGCCCAAACACAATGGTCCCGGAGTTCAACCAAAATGGCACAAAACAAGGGCCAAACAAGCCTTAAGAGGGGTCAAACAACCCCAAAGCTTGAAACACCTTTAAGAAACTATTTAGAGCGAGCAAAAATAGAACTTTTCTATGTTATATGTTAAGCTCAAAAACAGTTGTAAGGTAGGCAAAAATACAATGCGAAAATGGGGTAAAAAGGGACAAAAGTCTTACCCTTGTAGATCCTCTTCAAAAATGAAAGACCAGCTAGTTCTTTAGGTTCAAATCAGTCCAAAACCTCCAAGAACAAGCCCTCAGCACCTCAGTAGCCAAGGTAAGGTGTAAGTCTAGGTGTTTGTGTGCAAATCTAAGACTAAAACACCTTAAGGGCAAAAGAGAGAGAGAAATAGAGATAGTATAGAGACAACTATGCTAACCCTAAAAACCAGAGCTCTCTTTTGAAATTTTTTGTCACCCTAAAAGAGGGAGAGGATCCCTCCTCTTATAGAGCTCAATCTTGTAAGCTTACAAGACAAGCTAAACAAGAGGGAGATCCCTCCATACACGTGTATGGAGGGGAGATAAGTGCATGCCAGTTGCACAAAAATATCTGCAAAAGCAGATGCACAGTAGCCGGCCGGCCAAAAGTGCAATTGACCAAAAAAAGATAGCCGGCCGGCCATCTATAGTGTCGGCCGGCCAAACATTTGGCCAGTGGCAACAAAACACAGCCGGTGGCCTCAAGCCATGGCCGGTGGAGTGTGGGGATGGCCCACAAGCCATTCCCTGCCCCTTCAAGGCAAAGCACAAGTGTTTGGTGCAAAACCAGACACAAAACAGTTGAGTCGAGAGATCCTGAGGCAAGGCACGTAGCCGACACCTCCGGGAACTCAAGACGAACACAAACATGGATGATCACCGAGTGTTCAAGCGGTGGCGTCCAAGTCTTGAGGACGGTCAAAAATGGGGTGTCTACAGTAGGCTAAAACACGGATTTCAACGAGTTGTTCCAACTCAAGCAATCCAACCTCTACCCACAAGCATTCAGGCAGTAATCAACCAAGCATTTAGCCTCATGGCAAACATGCTGTCATGTTAACACTCACATATAAGCAAGATGCCAAAGCATAAAAAAACATTTACAGTGTACTTCGAGCCAAAACAAGAAACTAGTTAGCAATCATGCATGATCCTAGTTCATGTTAAAATGGCTAATGCATCTCATACAGAATGTCACTAGAATAGGCTCGGCTAATCTATGGATGGCATGTGAAATGCACAGACAACATATATTCAAGTTAGATTTGAAATACCATGAAATTAGTATGATGCGCCGAGCCTAGTGCATGCAATACAAATGAATGGATGCACGCATGCATAGCATAAGGATGCTAAATTAAATATGCCCTAATACTAACCATCAAAAGCAGGTAAGTAAAAGGGAAAAAGAAGTGGGAGTTGGAAGACATGCATCACACATACGCACGCTTATTACAAATTCGCCCTCTCTCGGAGGGACCAAAAGAATAATACAAATTTAACTAACTAATCAAGCTAATTAAATAATTACAGACCACTTAACTAGTTAAGCAAATTAACTAAGTTAATAAAGCGGTAAAGTAGCCTCGGGAAGAGGGTCCAATGCATGCGTGCCCGACTCCGCTCGGAAATCCACCACCATGTACAAGCTACCTCTGTTTTCACTCTTTTATGCCTCTAAAAATTGCACAAGTCCCAAGGAGCACTCTCTGAACACTGTGGGGTGCCACCGGCCATGAGGACTGGTCACCGGCCATGGGAAGTGGTCATCGACCATTGGTATGGCTCTCGGCCAGAGATTTGTGGTCGACCGGCACTCAATGTGGTCGGTCGGCCATCTATGCCTGCGGAATCCTATTTTGGTAGCAGCAGAGGACAAGACAAGGCATGGCAATGCAGTTTCAAACAATATTTGCACCACCAACCTCCCCATCATGTTATGGACTCAAGGGAATTTGGTCTTCGACCCTCGGGTCATCAATCACGCATTTCCATGCATGATGGCACAAGAAGCCAAGGTTTGCATTTTGATATCAAATGTAATGCACATAAACACACAAGGGACCCAACCTCTATCATAATCAATTCAAGAGGCAAAGCATGCATGCCAAATGCAACCTAAGCATACGAGCTAAGTATGCAACATGAACATGGGGACAAACATGCAAACATGCAAGCATGTGACAACCTATCAAACATGTGAACAAGCAATGTATACTAGGCACAAAACCTAAGCGAACAAGCATGTACCAAGTATGCAAGTTAATCAAGCATGCAAGATGCAATGTAAACATGCAAGTATGCAAGACATACAACACGTTAAGCAACTTAATCAAGGAAGTGCATGCCAAATGCAATGTGATTCAAGCATGCAACAACATGCGATAGGCCAAACATACAATAACACGCAAGGTGAGCATGCAACAACATGCGAACAATGGACTTATACCAATTTGGGTAGCTCTCAAATACGCCCAAAACAGTGGCCAAATGCTAAGGAAATGAATGCAAATGCACATACAAACATGCATGCAAACATGGTCCAACACTTGGGCATCAAAGAGCAACTTTTAAGCACACTTAAAAGGGACAAAACATGGACAAATGGCATACATTATAAGCTTTCAAAATCATGTTAAGGATGGTGCCAAACCAACTAAACAAAGCAATCAAGGCATGCAACAAAGTCCCAGGACTTAAACTATGGTCATGTGACACATGAAGCAAGTGACCAAAGTAAACCAAAACAGTCCTAAATCTTGCCAAAGTAAGCCCCAAAAAACACTTAGATGGCATCTAGATGACCTAATCCTAGAGGCATTCAAAAGGGTCCAAACATGGAGCATAAGACATCAACCTTTTAAAGCATTAAAGGAGCATCAAATGTAAGCATAGAAGCATACCATATGGACTGAAATGACACGGTAAGCGGTGCCAAACCACTGAAATGATGCAAAGAGAGCATGCTAGAGGGGCCAGCACTCAAGGCCTACAAGGGAGATTGCATGGTAGCTATACAAAGAAAGTCATAGATGACCCAAACAACCAAAAATAGACCTCAAGCATACTAAAACATGCATAAAAGCTTCACAAAGCTAGGCCAAAATCATGCTAAAAACAAAGCTCAAAGTACAAAGCATATTAAGGCAATTTCATGGCATTACAAGACAAGTATGCAAAACATGCATGGTGTGTCTAAACCAACTTAAAATAGAGGTAAACCATGGCAAAATACTACCAAATACCAGCTAAGACATGACCAACATGAACTTAACAAAGGTGCTTACACATGAGGCAAAAATGACAAGTTTTGAAGACAACAAGGAGAAGGGATGACCCTCTCCTTCTTAGGACCTCAAAACACCATCCCTACCACTGAAATCCCTATGAATTTCAGTGCTGAGGAGGCCAAGACAAGGTGGTCCCGGAGCTCACAAAAAGTGCACAAAAATGAGGCCAAACAAGGCCTAAGAAGGGTCAAACAACCCCAAACACCAAAACAGCCTTAAACAACTATTTTAAGCACTCAAAATCAAAACTTTTATTAGTTATAGACTTAGCTTAAAAATAGATTCAAGGATGGCAAAAAGCCTAAGCAAAAATGGGAAATAAAGGGGTAAAGTTCTTACCCTTGAAGACCTCTTCAAGAACAATGCTCCAGCTGGTCTCTCCAAGCTTCGATCAACTCAAGAACTCTGAAAATCACTCCTTAGCGCCTCAGTAGCCAAAGGAAAGTGTAATACTAGGTGTTTGTATGCAAAACTATGAACAAAACACCTAAATAAACACACAATATGGAAGAGAGGGAGATATAGAGATAGAATAGATACACAATCCTCTAACACTAATCTCAGAGCTCTGGAATTTTCTTGGAACCCTTGAGGAGGGAGGAGAAGCCCTCCTCTTATAGAATTCCAACTCTTGCAAAGCTTAAAAACAAGCTAAGCAAGAGGGAAATCCCTCCATACACGTGTATGGAGGGGGTGCAAAGTGGGTGCTAGCTGGCACAAAATATCTGCCAAAAGTAGATGAACAGTGGTCGACCAACAAAAATGGCCATTTGACCAACAAAGGTGGTCGGCCAACCACCAATAGTGCCGACCGGCCATCACTAATGGCCGGTGGCAAGAAAACATGGTCGGTGGCCTCAAGCCATGGCTGGTGAGGTGTGGGGATGGCCAACAAGCTATTTTCCACCCTCAAAATCAAAACAACAAGTGTTTGGTGCAAAACCAAACACAAAACAAACAAGTTGAGAGTTCCTAAGGCAAGGCACGTAGCCGAGGCCTCCAAGAACTCAAAACAAACACGAACAAGGATGATCACCAAGTGTTCAAACGGTGACGTCCAAGTCTTGAGGACGGTCAAAAATGGGGTGTCTACAGGTGTCGTTTTACGGTTTCCCGCGAATGAAATATCCGTGAAAGGTTGTGTTTGTTTTGGAGATTCACCCATTTATTTACAATTATGTTGTTTTGGAACAGGATGTTTGAAAAATGGTTTTAACAATGTATTTGTAGTTGTTTAGCAATGTATTTGCATTTGATTTAGCAATGTATTTGCTGGTAAGTATTGAGATACCGGGATTGGTTTTTGGAAAGGAATTTTATATCAAATTTATGATTTGAACTTGGAAAACTTTTTGATTAAATGTAAGGTTTTGGTATTTGGAAAGAAAGGATTTTGTTGAGAAATAAAATGGATTTGAAAATGCATTTGGGCATATTGTATGTATATGTAATGCATCATGGTTATTTATGTTGGTCGAGCATGTTTAGTTTTTGAAATATTCTCTACTGGGCTTTATGTTCACCCTACATGGCTGAAAATGTTTTTTAGGTGTATATGTGTGAATGTGGACTGTGACGTGAAGCTGTGTTCGGAACCGTGTAGGGTGGTTCTATTAGTTGTAGGCCAAGGACCTTTTATGTTATTTATTGGTCGTGTGCCACTCTTGCAAGGGTTATACCCTTATGTATGATGTAAGCCTCAGGGCATTTAATTTAATTTATAACTTCAGCGCATGTTTAGTAACAGAACATCTATTCGACTTAGATCTTATATCTAGGAATGTATAAAATTGGATAAACACGGATGTTGTGTGACTATATAATATTCATTTGCATGAGAGTTGTTATCTATTATTTATCATTGGGAGGTTTATTCATGTGCGCCAGACCTTGTAAATCCAGGGCGTGACATGAACCATGCATTACCAATAATCCTACATTCTCCCTTTTAAATCACAGCTAGTCATCCCCTCACCATAATCCGCCTAACTTCAATATATACATGTAACTACACTTATTTCAACGCATACCAAATAACCAATCTATATAAAACAAAACAATTCATTTCCATTTATCCCATCACACATACCAAATCCATTATAATTATTTTGTACAAGTCCACAACCAACAACCGGCTTCATTACCAAGCCATATCAACAAACCACACACTTTTTCGAGCACTACTCTATAAGGAATGCAAAACCTCTGTCGAGATCCATGCTTTACCGGTCCCAAGTTGAAAGGATTGCGGTACCTCACACTTTACCAGTCACAAGTTGGAAGGAACACAGAACCTTCACACATCTCAACAGACCACATGCTTTTTTGGGTGCTACTCTGAAAGGAATGTGAAACCTCTATCAAGCGCAATGGTTTACCGTTCACAAGCCGGAAGGAAACGAACCCTTATTCCAATATCACAATTCCATCAATTCATCATGTTATTCATTATTACAACTCATAGATAACCACCAACATTGTTCATTGATTTCATTACACAGTTAACCAACAACACATTTCATAATAAGCACATGAGTTATCATTAGGAACAATTAAAATTTGTTTTTCACAATATTCTTTACTTCTCTACAATTAACACATGCTCTTTACATTCACTTATATAACATAATTAGTATCCTACACTTCCTATAACTTTATTAATTCAATTTCCAACAATCCATTCTTTTCAAACATAACCCTCATATACCAATATTATTTTCACAATAATTAAGTCTCATTACTATACTCATCTTATCCAATCACACACTTAATTTGAAGAAATTAAAGTCAATTAAAACAAATAGTCATGTTTAAAGTAAGTCCATAATTAGGGTTAGACTGTATTTTAGGGCTTTTTACCTTAAGGCACAAAATCATATTCTAACAACTCAACACTTCCATAACCCATCTCAATTTCACGTTTAATTTCCTTATTAACTCCCCTTACATGCTTTTGAGAAAATATCCTTACTAAGAGGTTTTTATGCAATACACAAAAAGGTAAGTTTTCGTTCGATGGGCACATTGTGAAAATTTATTTGAGAACCACAATACTTATGACACCCCAAGCTTAAATTTAATATATATATATATATATTTCACTTTGAACACCTCAATAATCCCAATCCTATTCCTCCTCACTGCACCTAATCTCCAACCCAAACCCTAGCTCCAACAATCTCTCCCACTTCTTTCATTCCTCCGGCCAACCCTCCTGTTGTCATTGTCATCGCCAACCTCTTCACTCCCTTCTTTGCTTTGGTTAGCATCTCTCTCTCTCTCTCTCTCTCTCTCTCACACACACACACACACTCATTTCAAGAACACGAGTTTGAACCATTTCAAGAACATGAGTTTGAACCAAATGATGACACTGGAACCTCTGATCTCAACTCCTTCGACAACAATGGATTCACAGCGTTTCATCTATGCATTAATGCTATTAGCGGTGGCGGCGGTGATGGTCGGAGTAGAGAATGATAGGAGTGTTGTTAGGGTTATGGATTTCAGAAGAAAAAGAATGAGGAGGAGGAGGAGACACCAGTGCCAAAAGGAAAAGATGAAGAAAAAAAAGGATGAGAGGAAGCGGCAACATCAGTGGCGGTGGGGAGGTTACAGAACAGAAAGAAAGTTGTGGCAGAAAAAGGGGTTTGGGCGGGGGTTGAGGGAGGGGTAAAGAAAGAGATAACGTAAGCAACCGGAGGTGTGGGAAACATTTGGGGTGGTGGCCAGAGGTGAGGAGGGGTGGCTATGGTGTAGCAAGAGGTGAGACAGGGTGGCTATGGTGCTACTGCGATGATGTTGGCGCTAGCGACTGGAGGTGAGGATGGTTCAGCTAGGGCTGAGGATGGTGGAATTAGGTCTTTTAAGTAATTTAATTTAAGGGTAAAATTGTCTGTAAAAAATAAAAAATTCGGGTGTTTAACTTCTAATTTGGGATGCATTTAGAGTCTTATATGATATTTTAAGTGTGTTGTGATTGGGAGAAATAGTAGAGCTCACAATTTTATATTAAGTTAATAGAATAATAGGAAATATGATGTTTTATATTGATCAAAAACATTGCCATGTAGTGTTGTTGGACAACTAAATAATTTTTAACACAATGGAACCATGACCCTCTTTTCTCTATGATGGTAAACAGGTATTGTGATTATATCCATATATATTTAGTAAAGAGGATAATTTACTAATAAGTCATAATAGTTAGACATTAAAAATAAGTCTTACTAAATCATCGCTAAAAATAATTTTTTATGACGATTTTTTTCATATGTCGCTAAAATTTGATAATTAATAACTTTTTTGTTACAATTTTTATAAATTATCACTAAAACTTTCAATTATTGATGTTTTTCTATGACGAATTTTTTAAATTGCTGCTAAAACTTAGAAATTAGTAACTTTCTTTGTAATGATTTTTTTAAACTATTGCTAAAATTTATAATTAGTGAAATTTTTTATGACAATTTTCAAACTGTCGTTGAAAATTAACAAATAGTGATTTTTTTTTTAAATAGTGTTTGATAAAAAAAATATCATTAATTATCGTAACACCTATTAGACTAAATCCCCCTTTGAACAATTGGTAGTTTGAGTTGTTTTTATTTGATTAAATAATTATCAAATTACTTGATTAGATTAATTGACCTAATAAAAAATTATAAGAAATTAGTCTCAATTTGACATATACACTTCATAAGTCTTATGCAACTTTTCACTTCTTTCGGGATTTGAAAAATCTTTCCACTCATATGGTATTATTCACCCCAAAAACCACTGACGTGTGATTTGGCCTATTCAACATCCTCAATCATTCCTATCAAACTATTATTATAGGGTAAATCTTAATAATTACTCTCATTAAATTCTATTAAAAATTAGTCTTGTTAACAGTGTTGCTAAAAATAAATATTTGTAACGATTTTTTGTATATGTCGCTAAAAATTAAGAATTAGTGACTTTTTTTTTGTCACGATTTTTATAAATTGTCGCTAAAATTTACAATTAGTAATTTTTTTTTATGACTAATTTTTCAAATTATCGTTGAAAGTTGAAAATTAATGACCTTTTTTTAATATGATTTTTTTAAATTGTCGTTAAAATTTATAATTAGTGACATTTTTTTGGATAGAATTTTCAAACTGTCACTGAAAATTAACAATTAGTAACGTTTTTCTAATAGTGTTTGATGAAAAATGTCATTAATTATTATAAGACCTATTAAACAACAAATTTACAGGTAAGTCTCCATTATTATTTATTTTTTAATAAACATTTTTAACAAAAACCCACTTAATGTAAGAAAACTACTGATAGTTTCATAATATCATGTAATATTGGCATTGTTTGTTATAGATTCTAGAAGCTAGTTATAACTTATTTTAATTTGAGAGTCTGTACCAAATTGCTTGGTGTATTTTATGCTTATAACGTATTAGGCAAAAATAATTGAAATAAGCTGGAAAAAAAAATGATTATTTGGGAATTAGGTAAGAAATACTTTTAGTTTCTAATTTCTGATTAGCTTAAAAAAAGCTTCACCAAATAAGGCCATTGTGTTCTTCCAACAAATGAGGAATCACAAACATAATCAGTAAGTGTCACGTCCACAAATAATTGCGATAAAACTATCCACAATACTAACGAATAATCAACCCATACTAAATACATTTCTCATTCCATTCCATATGATCTCATACTACAAAAGGTAACAAATGCGGTTATACATTCATAAGTTCTAACCTTGAATCTATAGCATGTGTTACATTTTTAATGATATGAAAGCAAGTTAAACAATTAAGAAATGCGCTATGGGCTTACAGCTTTCCAAGACAAAGCTTGGTTACATCGAAAGTGAGTTTAAACTCAATACAGTTAAAACCCTAGGCTTGTACAAAATAAATACACAAAATAAACAAAATGAAACTCTTGCTCCAAGTCCTTCCAAGTTATTGCCTTGGCGGAGGCATATCATCAGCACTTGAAATATTTTTTCCACATAGGGTGAGCCAAAGCCCAGTAGAAATAGTTTGACACAATATATGAATCTCAACAAAGTTATAGGATGAATGCATATGCCATGTTCGTGCCAAAACGTTTTATGTCTCTCTCAAAACCATGTAATTTCAGGTTATAAAACAATTCATAACATCCTTTCTCTTTTCATTATAAACAATACTGTGAATTTCTAGGTACGTGTCTACTAGTAGGCTGTACAAGCACTATTCTTTGTCATTTTTTCCGGTATTAACCGGAGGGCTCAACACCTATCCGCGTGGTTTTTTGGTCTTTCACCAAGGACACACATGCCAACTTCACATTTGTAACCACACCCCCTACCCAAATTCACCAAGTATTCACCTTTTTCTCAAAATAGTATACATTTTCAATGTGATAATATGCAACAATGCCCAATGCAAATGGATGAGAAAGCGGTTTCAATTCTCTTAGTTCTCATGCAATGTCTACAATAATCTTAGCTATCCTCCACCGATAGCCCAAACAGATATCTCTAAACAGATAAATAAATTCCATAAGGTAGACCTTCCAAATTTCAAAATGTGAGTGATAATACATATCCAACTCCACCATCCCCATTAATATCCGCATTCTTTCCCAAAATTTTACAAAACCAACATCATCTTTCAACTTTTCTAACACAAGTCAAAACTCATAATTTCGGAACAAAATCTCATTTTCTTTCAAAATCACTTCCGAGTGAAGAAGTCCACTGTTTTCCATACATAACAATCATCATCACATCCCCACAACCTTTCCCATGATTCCATTTAACAAAACCCCTCTTCTAATTTCAAAACCAAAACCCTAGATTTTTTTATCAAAATCCCCAAATCACAATATTGTTTTAGAAATAACACATAAATATGTTGAAACTCATAAGAATGTGCGAAGAATCCATACCTCAAGCTTTGAAGAGTGGAAGAGAAGAACTTGGAAAACTCAAAGTTGGTGAAACCATGAACCTCTTGTATCAAATGAAGGCCCTTGACACGATCTACAATTTATTTCAAATGACCAAGATGAGGAGGTACCTCTAGGTGAGTAGATCTGAAGATCTAAGTGAGAACAAATGAGTTTAGAAAGAAAGAGAGGAAAGTCACGGGTGAGAGGGAAAAAGAGAAATAATGAATGATAGAAAAGTATTTTTTTTGGTCTATTTGTAGTGACTAGGTATTAATAGAATAATTGCCCCTAACTAAAATGAAAAGAACAAATCAAAAATCCCCAAAAAGTAGGGTCCAAGCTGAACAAAATGCTGAAAAACTGACTCACAAGGGTAGACCTTTGTGACAGTGGTGTCAACCCTTAAGAAGAAAAGCTGAGACACTTGTGTTTGGTAGCAAACAATGGTTGACCCTTGAAAGCAATAGTGTCAATCCTATATTTCAGTAAATAACCCAGAACAACACAAGAAGAGAAGGGTTGACCCTGGGAACCCATGGTGTTGACCCTACATTTCAGTAGCAAATCCAGGAACACAGCAAGACAGGTGTCGACACCACCAAGATTGGTGTCGACCCCAGAGCGAAAAAATTAGGACAAGTGTCGACAGCACCAAGATTGGTGTCAATCCTATTTTTCAGTAGCTCTACTAGGAACACAGCAACAAGGAGGTGTCGACACCACCAAGATGGGTGTCATCCTTAGGAGCAGAACAAAACAACGAAAGAGAGGTAGTGTCGACCCCTGAATCCAAAACCAAGCAAGAAAAGAGAGTGAACAATAGCTACGGACATGGTTTCCCAAATTCAAAATCGTTAAATGGGTTGGGTCTAAACCCAGATCGCTATAGTAAGTGATCTTTTGTCTTGTTCCATTGGCAAAGTTTTTTGATGCATCATTAATTAAAAACACCACATGACCAACATCTCATGGTATTTTACGATTATTGATTAATTACACTTTAATGTGAGTTTCACACATTAAAGAACGCAAAGAAATAATCCCTTTCCTTATATATCAAATTTGACAGGGAGAGAGCAATGTTAAATGGGATATAAGAAAACGAATAAACTATAAGGTATTAATAGTTGAATTTAATTTTCATCAAGTCATAATGAAAGTTAGTTTTAAGAAAATCATCGCTAAAAACAATTTTTTTGTGACGATTTTTTGCACATGTGCTAAAAATAGACAATTAGTGATTTTTTTTGTCACGATTTTTATAAATTGTTACTAAAATTTACAATTAATGAATTTTTTTGTGACAAATTTTTGCAATTATCATTAAAAGTTAAAAATTAATATAGCGATCCTGATTTAGACCCAACCCATTTATGACTTTTGAATCCGAGAAACCATATTCGTGATGGTCGTTCCTTTCTCTTTATGTTTGGTTTTGGCTTCAGGGGTCAATACCATCCTTGTTGGTGTCGACACCTCTTTTCTTTGTCTTGTTCTACTCCTAGGGTTAACACTAGCTTTGGAGGTGTCGAAACCATCTTACTGCTATGTTATTGGAATAGCTACTGAAATTTAGGGTCGACACTAGCCTTGGTGGTGTCAACACTTATCATTTGTCGTTGGCCTCAAGGGTCGACACTAGTCTGGGAAAGGTCGACCCTTGTCTACTGCAGAATCTAGGTTTAGTTGCTGAAATTTAGTGTCGACATCTCTGGTCCAAGGGTCGACACCATGTCTGCTGCCAACATTGTCAATTTTTGTCAATTCTTCCTGAAGGGTCAACACCACCAACATAAGGGTCGACCCTTGTGAGTTTTTTTTTTTCCAGATTTTAGTTCAGTTTTGGGCCCTACTTCTTGGGGATTTTGACTTGTTCTTTGGGTTGACTTTGAGACTTTATTTCACTTTAACCTAGCACTATAAATACGGCCCTCATTTACCATTTTCTTCACTTTATCTTCTCTTTCCCCTTCTTAAACCGTGAGTCACTTCTCTTTCTTTCTGAACTTACTTTTTCACTCAAAGATCTTCAGATCTACTCACTTAGAAGCATCTTTTCACCTTGCTCCTTTGAGATTAAGTGTAGAGCTTGTCAAGGGCTTCATTTTGATCAGAGCAAATCATTGTTTCATCACCGTCAACTTTTGATCTTTTCTTCTTTCTTCCTCATCTAAGTTTAAGTCAGGATTCTTCACACTCTTGTATGAGTTTTACGTTAGCTATTTGCAATTCCAAAAGATTATGGTGTTTTGAGGGGTTTTTGTCAAAAACCTAAGGTTTGGAATCAAAATGTAAAAGAGGGGTTTTCAAATGGTTTTAAGAAAAAGGTTGTGATTATGAATTTGGGGTTGATATATGTTGAAATGATATATTTCTTGCATTGAAATGGATTTTCAAAGAGAAATGGGGTTTTGCCCTAAAATGAGAATGTTTGAGATTGTAAAGAGAAAATGGAATTGATATGGAAATTGTGAAATTGAAATGATTATAATGATGAGGTGGAGTTAGATATGTATTATCACTCCCATTTTAAAATTTTGAAAAAGTGTATCGTTAATGAAAATTATCTATCTGCTTCGAGATATCTATTTTGGGCTATCGGTGGAGGATAGCAATGAGTGTTGTAGAAATTGCATGAGAATTAGGTGAACTAAAACTAATTTCTCATCTTTGTGCATTGAACATTTTTCTTATTTAATACATTTAAAATGTATATGATTTGAGAAAACGGGTGAACATTGGAAAGAGGTGTGTATCACCAAATCAAGTTGGCCTATGTGTCCAGAATGAAAGTCTCGAAAACATATACATAGTGTAGACACCCCATTTTTTACCACCCTTAAAACTTGGGCACCTCATTGTGAACACTCAATGATGAATTAGTATGCCGTACAAACCGTTCAATTTCTTCAGCAAAGAGCTTCGATTTTGAACTTCAGAGCCTAAAACCTTGCACCTCCTTTGGACCAAAACCTAATTTTCTTTAACCTAACCACTTAGAGGCCTACTGGCCAATAGGTGGCTAGCAGGCCAATTTTATTGGCCAGCCGTCCCCTTTTGTGGCTGGCTGGACATGTTTCCCGGTAGGCAGATATTTGCTACCAACTGTCCCCCACCCCCATGTGCATGCCTTGCACCAGCTAGCTCCATACAAATATTTTTGACTGAGGAACCTGTTTTTCTATAAATAGATGAGCACCCCTCTTGATTTTAGCTTATAAAAATTTGCCAAGACTCAAAAACTTGTAAAACACTCTCCCTCTCTATCTTGCAATATACATAGACTATATATACACTTCCTAAACCAAAAATTTGAGATTTCTTGTTAAGATTATTGAGCCAAAATTTCAGCTCTTGAGGGTGAACACTTTGTGGTTTGTGAACCAAAGAGTATCTTCTCTTCAAAGGTATAACTTTTTCCCTCTTTACACTATTCTTTCCTACTCTTTTCTTGTTGTTTTTCACACTGTTTTGGACTGATTTTTTGGGCTACAATTTGTGATTTAAAAACTACCACAGGTGGAGGGGTTAACTACCCTTCCTTGAACCTTATTCCATAAGCTTATTTCCTTGTGTTTCTCACTTGTTTCTCAACTTTTAGCCACTCAGAGTCTAAAACATGTGATTTTTCAGGTCCTAAAAAGGAGGGGTTAGCCACCCTTCCTTTGGCTTGCTTACTAGCTTTAATTCTCTCTTATTTTTGCTTACTTTTTTTTGGCTTTTTTAGATAATTTTTAGCACTCTTTTTGTTAATTTTGGGGTTGTTTTAGTGTGTTTACTTCATTTATGCTTTGAATATTATGCTTATATTGTTGCAAGTCCTCATAGATTTGGTGGTTTAAGCCTTAAATATCAATCTATTTGAGTTAATAGCTCTTATTCCATAGTTTTCATACATATACTCATACTTGTAATAATCATCTCTGACACCTCCCTCCTTTCTTGGTTTTCTTTGTTTGAGAGTTGTTTGAAACAATTGATTGTTGTTTAAGGCATGAGAAAGAGACCTTCCATGATTAATAGTTTAACCATGTGGGAGGTTCATTACCAGGACATTACATCTCTCTCATGCTAAGCACAACTTCTTATTTAACACTTCTCTTCATTAGTGGACGTAATTATCACTTTTGGACAAAAAGGAATAAAGAATGGCAAGGTAATCTAAAAAAAAGGCTAACAAAATTGGAGTAAAAATCATAACAAGAGTAATAAAATTGATTTGGGTTCAATCGGACGTTATATTGAACCACTTGCATCTCGAGTCATTACATACTCTTTAGTGATGTTAATGATTTGAGAAGCAATGTCAACCACTTCCCTTGAGGTAACTCCATGATAGAGAGATGGTTCTATTGGTCTTTAATTTCATTTATTGAGCCTTTGTTCATAGATTATCACGTAACAACTTTGCGAATATTGATAATTTGCGAACCGAATCAACTTCTCCCTTTATTAGTTTTATGAAGGGAGAGGCAAAAAGGACAAACATCTTCGGAAACACTCTCTTTTTGCTCTGTTTTATTTCTATGGTAGTAGGGTAGTACCAAAAAAATAGTGGCCGGCCAACCACCCTTGCATCATGCCAACCACTTTCTATGGCCGGCCGCCCACCCTATTTTGTGCAAGCAGTGTCATTTTCATGGCAGAAAAGTGAAGAAGTTGGGGCAAAAATAGATTAATTTTCTAACTAGAAGCAGAACAATTTCTGGCAGAAAAACAAAGAGGTTTCCGAGAGGACGCTTTCATTTGTGGCCGTGCGACACTTCATTTCCTGTGGTCCTTTAAATTAATGCCTTGATAATATGTTTAAATTCATTGGATTCGTTCGAAATTGTAATAACTAGTTAAATTTAGTTATTTCTAATAGCTAGTTAATTTAGTTAATTTGGTGTTGCAATAATTAGTTTAGCTTCGAACATTCGGACCCTCTTGCATGAAGGCAAACTTGTAATAATTGTGTATGTCTTCCAACCCCCATTCTTTCTCCCTTTTATTTATTTGCTTATGATAGTTACATATAGCATCATGTTTTACATTTTCATATCATTGCCACGCCCTGTATCTCTTTTTGCATGCAATGGGTTCAGTTCATCATTCTAACATTGTTACAATTTCTTACATATTTGAATACACGCTCTAAACGCAAGCTTTGAGTTGAGCCATATGTCATTTTACGAAACTGAACCTAGTAGTTGCATTTTGTATGTGTTGCATTAGTCACTTGCATATTACAACATGCATTTTTCTAACTATTTTCTCCTATTTTGGCTTGCATCGGTCGAGTACTAGGTAAGCATTTTCGCTTTAGCATATTGAATGTATGTTGGTGTTGCCATATCAAGCATATTACCATGAGGCTAGGTGCTTGTTTGATATAACTCTTGAATGCCAGTGGATGGAGGATTTTTCGCTTAAATTGGAATGATTTGATTAATGTACATATGTGCCCGCTTTTTCATGTGACACATTCAAAACACTTTTCAACACAAACATGAAATCAAAGCATTCCAAAGTGAGTGACTTAGTCTATACTTGTGTGCCTCACATATTAAGTTAGTATTAATAATCAAAATAAGAGCATATAATGTACATAAAAATCACATCATGATTAGTAGAGGCTGATCTTTGATCGGGTGAGTGGGGTACTCAATTCATGACCTTCCATTCTCATACCTAATTTCCCAAGCTGTGACACTTTGGTAATGATAGACAAGTGGCCTTTGGCACGAGTCATGGGTTTTCTAAATTTCTCAAAAATATTTAGGTGGCGACTCTGAAATCTAGCAATGCAGTTCATTTTTGGCATTTCTAATTGTAAATTGGTTTTCCAAAGATTTGTCGAATTTAGGCTCTTTTTTATTTTTCTGTTTCACATTGCACTTGTGAAACCAGATTCAAAATCATGAGAGTCCGAACTGTAGGGCTATCGTATCCGAGGAGACTAAACCCCTCCAAGGAGCATGAAAAGTAAGCTACAGTTTATGGCGATTATGTTGGAGATTTAGAGAACTTGACTTGAATTTCATGATATGACATTTTATTTACAGATATATGTTCTTTGCATTGCATTTGCATTGGTGCTTTAAGTCATTGTATTTTCCATCTGCTATTCTTGGACGGCTAGCCGAAGACTTGCCTAAAAGGCTTACTAGAAGGCTAGCCGTCGTGGGTTCTTCCATGTTGGAAACAAAACCCTTGGATTTGGATTACCACCGTACCGCTTAATCCTCCTTTCACTTCTCAGTGTTAAGTGTGAGAGGTATATTAGGTAATGTTGCCGAGGTACCCCCTTCAACCATTCGGCCTAGTTGCATATAATAAAGCCAAGTGAATGTTCCAACTTAGGACATGATGCTCACTCGTATATAGGATTTTGTGAAACTGCTTGCTTGAAGTGGTAAAACCCTAGATCATGTCAAAATCTAAGACATGGTAACCCTACGCCCTCATAGGGGTGTTTTGGCTCTCTTTATCTGATATGTGCTTCAAAGTGAAACTGTATATCAATGCATCATATCAATGGTACAGTTGATATCAATTTGTGGGGAGTAGAATTTAGTGGGAAATACAGTTCTTTGTCTATGATCATAAACTATTGCAAATTAGGTCGAAGTGCTGTCCAATTTTTTATTATTGTTTTTTTTTCTGTATTTCTTTTGCTAGGTAGTTTTGGAATCATAGCTTCAGAAAGACCTGATATCCTCCAAGTTTTGTGGACTCATTTGGGTAGACTTTGCAAAATCCAAGATCTAGTTAACGGTCAGCCAGCGTTAGTCTCTCTCTCACCAGTTGTTCAGAGGAGAAGAACTAGTTAGTCTTCACTAGCACAGAACACTCAGTAATCACTTATTCTTTCTAACTAACTTAGCTCACCAATAGCTAACTCTCCCAGACCTGCAATGGCACACAGTAGTCCAGAAGAGGTTACAGCTATGATGACAACTTTTCAAAGAACCATGGATATATTGAATCAAAGAATTACTTCTCAGGATGAAACTGTTGCTAAAATGCGATGCCTATTTAGGTCATCAGCATCTACTGTGCATCCAGTCCCAGCTACCTAGCCAAATCTTGATCCATCTCCACCAGTTGAAAATCCTTAAATCTCAGATTCCCAAGAGATACTGGTACACGCTCAAGCCTTCAGGCCTTTGGCATAACCCCACGAGGGACTCATTCCCTTTGACATCAACGACATTGATCCAACTATGATAAAAATTGCCAGGCTAGAGAAGGCACTCAAGAAATCCCAAGGCTTCAATTCCATCCCAGATATTAAAGACGGTTATACCGAGGCCTTTGTCAGGTTGTCAGAAAAATTCAAGATGCCTCACATCGATAGATTTGATGGGAGTAGACATCCTATTGTTCATGTTTGCCTTTTCTCGAATGTTCTAAGACCAATGGGCCTGACTCGGGCTTAGAAACTATCATTGTTTGGAAGAACTCTATCAGACGTGGCAGCTATCTGGTACGCGAAATTAGAGGACTTGACTAAATGGAACTAGAAGGAACTGTCTAAGGGGTTTGTTAATCAATACTCATATAATACTAAGATAGAAGTAACAATCAGTGAGCTGGAAGCGACTGCTCAAAATCCCAAGGAACCCTTTGTTGACTTTGTTGCAAAGTGGAGGGCAAAGGCATCCAGAATGACGAACAGGCCCCTAGAAAGGGAACAAGTCTGGATGGTAGTTTAGAATCTCGAACCAGATATGTTACAACAAATGATAGTAGCTCCACTGTCTACAGCTTCCGTTCTGCATGAGTTGGGGGTTCAAATTGAAAGCTCATTTAAGAAAGGCATCATTCATAGAACTAGTGAGCCAAGAAACAGGCCGTATACCAGGAGTACCAACGCTAGCAATAGCAATATTCCTAAGCCTGCTGAGATTAGTACCGTCGCCACAACATCCCTTCGCCAATGCAACTTCCTAACATGCCGGTCCAAATCGAAACCAATATAGAACCTTTACACCCCTCCACATGAGCCCAGCCTGTGCTCTTAAACTTTTGATAGAGAAAGGGCACCTTAAACCCCTCGACCCTCGACCTCTCTCTGACCCACTCCCAGCCAAACACGACCCCACCAAATACTACATTTTCCACCAACAGCACGGTCACCCCACTAATCGTTGCTATCGCCTACGTCATGAGATTCAGGATCTCATCGACAATAAAATCATAGCCCCACCCTACAAACCAAATGTGACCACTAACCCACTCCCTGTCCAAAACCAAGTCCCCCTATAGAAAAATATCAACCTTATCCATACATTACAGCCCACCTTCAGCCCCAGCATATATATTACCCCATCTTATCTGCCTAAGCCTGAGGTGGTTATTCCTGACAGCACGGATATGCGCATGATGGATATAACTCCCAAAACCCAAATTGAGCCTGTTGGGGTAGAAGCGGAAGAGAAGAGGAATTCCCTAGGAGAAGGGATGTCTAACACCCAAGTTGTGGAGAAGAGGACCTCAATTGCAAAAGAGTATGATCCTAGCCAGCACATTGTGGCTTCGAACTAGCCAAAGCCTGGAATCATACTACCAGACTCCCACAGAATCAACACCATTGGAAAAAATGAGCCTGGGAAAAATCTGAATGATTGGCCCGAACAAGGTCTTGATGACCTGGTAGAACTAGAGGAAGACCTGGAGAACCTCTACTTCTTTAAGAAAGAGGATGTAGGCAGTGTTCAGATCGGGTGGTGGGACCCAAGCCAGCCTGAATCCAGCAACGGATGGTTGAGTAGCGAAGAGTAATCCGATACGGATGAGCATATGAAGAAGAATCTGAAAGGAGAGAAAGTTGGTGAGAGTAGCAAGGCTGAGGCCATGCCTATGACTGGGAAGGAGCGAGCGTTGGAGTAGTTCCAATGAGAGATGATAGAGGAAATGCAGAGAAAGATAGCCTAGGAGCAAAAGAAAATGAATAAAAAGAAAGAGGTTAAAGTCAAAAGCAGGTGATCTCCAAACCACAGAAAAGCTCAAATGGGAATCTGGTGATAGGAAAAGGGTTCCAAGGAAGCTCAAGTAGTATCGAAACGCAGATACGGAATCAACTATAGAAGACATGTGGTGTGCCGACGGAGGGCGTAATGCGAATATGATCCAGGTGGAGTCCAATAATGACCCAGCAATAACTGTGGGTGAATGGTGGAAGGATAGTGATCTGAGCCTTGCATACACTGATGATGGACAGAAAACTGGTACCCCTGATAACATATGGTACGCGAATGAAATTAACCACATGACTAGAAGTGGTCATTATTTCAAACCCTCAGGCCTAGATCAAGCAGAACCCCCCGGGAAAGAGACTGAGAAATTGAACGATAAAGACATAGAAGAAGACCTAGCCCTGAAATAACTTAAGAAGATCTAGGCAGATATATTGATTTGGGGGCTGCTGATGGCTTCATGGGAGTACAGGCAAGCATTACTAGAGGCATTGAACAAGACTAAGATGTCTATTGACATCACCACTGAGCAACTAGTGTCTTTGGTCACGTTTGGGGATGTTACTCCAGTGTTGTCTTTTATGGACTAAGGGCTACCTCCTGAAGAGGCCAAACAAAACAAACCCCTGTACGTTACTTTGGAGAGTCGAAAAAAATGGATCCCGGCAGTGCTAGTGGACACCGGTTTGGAAATTAATGTATGTCCAGCAAGGACTGCTTATGCCATAGGCTTGAAGCCAACTAACTTCACGCCCATAACTCAAGTTGTTCGAGCCTACAACAATACCAGTCGGGCTGTCATGAGGACCTTCAAGAGCCAAATACTTATTAGCATGTCTAAGCATGAGGTTGAATTCCATGTGATGGACGTACCAACAACCTTCAATCTGCTCTTGAGAAGGCCTTGGTTGCACCAGATGAGGGCAGTTTCATTAATGGTTCACCAATTGATGAAATATCCATTCAAGGGTGGGATTGCTTCTGTTTATGGCAATTCTTCAATCCACCCTCCCTCGGGGACCACCACGTTCTTGTTAGAAATACTGCACAGGAAGAGGATGTGTTCCTCGCCGACTTCTCCTTTGTAGAGGCCCGACTGGTACAGTCTATCATGGCAGAAGATGACAAGAACTATATGAGTGCCCAATCCATCTATATGATGAATAAGCAAGGGCACATTCCCGGATTGGGAGTGGGTAGAAGCGGAAGTCAAGGAAATACTGTTGCTAGAGAAATAAGCCACAATCTCCATGTTTTTGGGCTGGGATACAACCAACCACAGAAGACTAGAAAAGAAAGGGGTATGAATTAAGGGAGATAGTTAAAGTAAAACGGGCCATGAGGGAATATGATCTGGTCCACAAGTTGATCAAGGGGACTTTGAACGGATGCTTTGCCCGGCAAGGGAAAGATTTCCCTTTTCTGTGGATTTTCAGAACCATGGATCGAATGGGAAACCAAGATAAGATACCCAGGATTTGAGATCTTCTTTCACCATCGGTTGTTAGACAATGAAGAAGAGGAGGGGTGGATTAACCCGAGTGGTAATACAGGGCAGGGAAGAAATGCCAACTCAGATAGCGATGAAGATGAGCAGTTAGAGATGGCACTAGCTGACCTATTGATGAACTCTAATGCCAGGGCTGAATTCTTGAACTTGGGGGATAGTGTTACTATCTCTATGATCGAGGATCAACCAGTGGCATATTACTCCAATCTCATTGTTGACGTAGCTAAGGCTCCACACTTGGTTTGGCAATTCGAGAAGGGCACCATTGACAGTTCTGAACCAGATGATGAACCTAAATCTGATTCCACCGAGTCTGTTGAGTCAGAATCAGATTCGAGTCCTTCTTAAGAGCCCGAGTCTGGCACGTCCGGGGGTGGTAGCCCGAGTGCCAAGGTCTTGTCTAGGTCCTCTTTTGCATTTTCTTTTGAGTTGATTATAATTGAAGAGCCAGAACTTCTAAATGAGAATGCTGCAGATTCTGTTTACTTCTCTCTGCTATTAATTTATTGCATTGACCAAGATTTTCAAAATTTTAATGAAAACGATGAGGAAGAAATTCCTTGGGCTTTGAAAAACCTGATTGACCGAGAGGAGGAGAGGTGTGTTAAGCCTTGCATAGATAAAATCATTGCAATTAACGTGGGGACTCAGAAGGATCCAGGCTTAGTCCAAATTGGGTCCATGTTGTCTTCGGAGGAATGTGAGCATTTAATCGTTTTATTGAAAGATTTCAAAGATATTTTTCCTACAAAGACATGCCTGGCATTGATCTTAAGATTGTACAGCACCGGATCTCTCTTGACCCCGAGGCTCGACCTATTCAACAGAAACTCTGCAGAATTTATCCAGATTAGGCACTGAAGATTATAGAAGAAGTCACCAAGGAAATCGATACAAGATTTTTACTGGTATCTAAGTGCCCAAATTGGTTGGAAAATATCGTTCTGGTTTTGAAGAAGGATGGCAGAATCAGAGTCTATGTTGACTTCTGGGATCTGAATAGAGCTATTCCGAAAGACAAAATTTCATTGTCGCGCATAGATGAATTAGTAGACTTCACTACCGGCCATGCATTGCTATCGTTTATAGATGGGTTTTTCAGGTATAATCAGATTCTAATGGTACCTGAAGACGGAGAGAAGACTGCATTTACCACGCTGTGGGGTACCTACTGCTACAGAGTTATGCCCTTTGAGTTGAAGAACGCTGGAGATACATATCAGAGAGTTACAACCACAATCTTGCATGACATGATCCATAAGGAAGTTGAGGTGTACATGGATGACATGATTGTCAAATATAAAGAGTGAGAAGGCCACTACACCGCCCTGGGAAAATTCTTTGAACGGATGAGGGAGTACAGACTGAGACTGAACCCACAAAAATGCACTTTCAGGGTGACTATAGGGAAAATGCTTGGATTTCTGATTACACAAAGAGGAATTGAAGTAGATCTGTCCAAGATCAATTCCATCTTAGAAATGCAACCACCAAGGACAGAAAAGAAGGTGTGCGGCTTTTTAGGCAAAGTGCAATTCATAAGACGGTTTATCTCAAAATTAACCTTGACTTGTGAACTACTATTTGGTCTCCTGAAAAAGGAAAAAAGGTTCCAATGGGATGATCGATGTCAGTTCGCCTTCGAATAGGTCAAGTAGTACCTTCAGAATCTACTTGTATTGTCGCCATCAGAACTAGAAAAGCTATTGATCATGTATTTACTAGTAATAGACTCAACCATAGGGTGCATGCTTGCTCAACAATTAGAAGCTAAGGTGGAAAAGGCTATCTATTAGAAGAGTAAGAAGATGTTGGATTACGAGACCCTGCTACACTCCCCTAGAGAAAGCTTCCTTACCTTTGGTTTGGGCAACTAGGAAGTTGAGATGCTACTTTTTAGCTCACTCCGTAATTCTGGTTTTCAGATTAGATCCCATCAAATATCTTTTTGAGAAACCAACACTTATTAGTAGGCTAGCTCATTGGTTGCTTCTTCTTTCCGAGTTTGACCTCAAGTACGTCATTCGCAAGTCCGTCAAAGGGAGGGAAATAGCAGAATATTTGGCAGACTACCTAGTGGAAGAAGATGAAGTAGTAGAGTACCTATTCCCAGATGAGGAGATTCTGCAAGTAGAAGAGCAGACATGGACAATGTACTTTGACGGAGCAGCTAATCAATGTGGTTATGGGATAGGTGTGTTACTCATAGTACCTGACGATTCCCATATACCCATGGCTTTCAAACTCCATTTTAGAGTGTCTAACAATGAAGTAGAATATGAGGCGTGTATCACTGGGTTGGAAACTGCCCTAGAACTAGGGGCAATAAGGTTGGACGTCATTAGAGACTTGAACCTGATTGTTTCTTAAGCCAATGGAGATTGGAAGGTCAAGGAAGAGAAAATAAAGATTTATCATCAGGCCCTGGACATTCTGATTCTGAGATTTGAAAAACTGACATTTACACATCTGTTAAGAGAGAACAACCAGTTTGCTGATACACTGGCAACTCTATCTTCTATGGTAGACTTACCACTCGGGGTTAAGATGCGTCCAATCATCATTGAACATAAGTATACGCCTACTTATGAGCTGATAGCTGCAATAGATGAGGCTCAAGACAAAAACCCTTGGTATTATGACATTTGGAATTTTCTAGAGAAGAACATGTATCCACCAGGGGCAAATGCCAAGGATAAACGAGGAATACGACATCTGGCCATCCAGTTCATCGTATACAGGAATAAGTTGTACAAGAGAAGCCATTTGGGAACACACAAGCTTTGTGTCGAAGAAAAAGAGACGAAATGTCACATAGAGGCCATTCATGGTGTGATGCTGGCTAGGAAGATCCTTAGACAAGGCTATTATTGGTCAACTATGGAGAAGGATTGTATTAACTTTGTTTGGCAATGCCACAAATGTCAAATTCATACTAATCGTAGGAACATTCCGCCATCAAAGCTTTACAACATAACTTTGCTAGGGCCTTCCTCAGTTTGGGGAATTGACGTCGTTAGAGCAGTCTCGCCAAAGGGCTCAAATAGACATTAGTTCATTTTGGTGGTGATCGACTATTTTACAAAATAGGTGGAAGCGCAGTCTTACTCAGTGTTGAAAGCATCACATGTGGCCAAGAATAACATCATCTGCAGGTATGGGGTACCAAATGAGATCATATCCAATAAAAGCTCGCACTTTAAGAAAGATGTGGTGGATTTGCTCGAGAAATACAACATGGCTTTTCACAAGTCATCAACATACAAACCATAGACCAACGAAGCTGTTGAAGCCGTAAACAAGAATGTCAAGAACATACTGTAGAAGATGGTGGAGACTTACAGAGACTGGCCAGATAAATTGCCTATTGCACTCTGGAGTTATAGAACACCAATTCGGACATCTATGAGAGCGACCCCCTACTCTCTAGTGTATGGGATAGAAGCTATTTTGCCAATTGAGATTGAAGTACTGTCGCTGAGGATCATGGCCGAGTGTCAAATAACAGAGGTAGATTGCTAGCAGAGCAGGTTTGAAGAATTGATGTTGTTTGATGAGAGAAAACTGAAGGCGTTGTACCATGTCCAAGGATATCAGCGTAGAATTGCTAGGGCCTTCAACAAAAAAGTCAAATCTAGAAATCTCAAAGAAGGAGATATGGTGCTTAAAGACAACTGAGCTCCCATCCATGACCCTAGAGGCAAGTTTAGACCTAATTGGATTGGTCCTTACATCATCAAGTCTATCTGGTTAGGATAAGTGATTATCCTTATGGATTTGGATGGCTTAGAGTTCTCATAACCGATCAACATGGGCAAGTTGAAGAAATACTATCTCTAAGAGGCTCGCTAGGCCAAAAACTCAAAAGGCCGACTATGAAAACCCAACCCGTACTATGCTTAATTATGCATGTGATTATGAGTTAAATATGAATTGCAATTTTAACTATGAGAAATATGTGAATTTGGAAAAAATATCTGTTGAAAGTAGGAATATCTATTGCAATTGAAACTTTGAACTGAAATTGAAGGCCTTAGAGGCGCGATAAACAAAAAACGACTTCATATCTATGATTAGCATGATTTATAGAGCTTACAATGAAATTTTTAAAAATTACGATTCGTAATGATTAAATCATGTTTTGTGAGTTGGGTCATATATGTGTGTTTAGCCTATTGTTCTTCATTGTTGCTTAAGAGCTCTAAAGAGTGAGTTAGAGAGAGAAAAAGAAGAGAAAGCTAGGGATTTGAAGAAAATCAAGGGGCAAACCTTAGAATTGAGTTAAGGTATGTTAAACTATTTACAATTTTTGTCTCTAACTCATCTCTGTCTTGAAATCAAGAAGAAATTAGGAATTTGAGCTAGGGTTTTGAGTTGTATGGTGGCTTGAGCTAAAGGCATGAAATTGAACCCTAATCTCTCCATCTTTGTTTGATTTAAGTTCACTCTTATGATTGACCCATGAAACAAACTCTAGATGATTTATGAAAACAAGATTTGTTGGAAGATTATTCATAGATTATGTAGGAAAGAGATGAGTCCATGAATTTGTTGTTGATGCAAGATTAATATGTTTAATGTGGAACTACACTTGTATAAGGTTAGTATTTCATGTTTTAAAGGAAGATTGCATGAGATCTTGGATTGAAATTGGGTTTGAAAAATCAATCTTTGATGAATTTTCTGACTGTCTGATTTTGCCCAGGCTGCACGAGCGGAATATGAACAAAAACAAGAAATTGCATTATTCTTAGACCACCGCTCGAGTGGCCAAGGCCACCGCACGAGTAGTCAAAGTGGGCGTACGTGTGACTAACCCAATTTTAACTTATACCTGGTAACTTCAAATAAGTATATCTCCCTCACCCAGACTCTATTTTAAGTGATTCTTGAGCCTAAATTTAAGCCCTAGAAGTCTAGTTTCTAATGGTGGTGGTCTCACATCCAAATTCTAAGTACACAAATGGATATGCTCAAATTAGTGTAGGCTATTTATTTTCTTTTAATCATTTCATGCCATTCCCTACCCTAACTTAGTTTCCTTTAAATTCTTGCTTTTTCCTTAAACATTAAATATGTAAACTTGATATTTTCAATGAAAAACATATGGATATCTTGTAGGAATTATTTCAACACTTGAGAGAAATTAAATTATGGGGAACGATTGAATGCTTATGTAACGAATAAATTGATTGAGTGAATTGAAGGCAATGTGTTTTGAAATGTTATGCTTGGTTATGTGTCTGTAGGCTGAGTCATTAAGGAGTATCATCCGACCAAGCATTGTGAGTAATAATATCATACATATATATTCTTTATTGTGTACCTCGAAACATGAATGGTGATTGGTGCCAACATTGCGATTTGATTGAAATGAGAAACTTCATTAACATTATATGACATGTGCTATATGATTGGGCCCGAGGCCGCTTGATATATGATTTGGCCAGAGGCCACTTGTTATATGTTTAGGCCCAAGGCCGCTTGATATATGATTGGGCTTGAGGCTGCTTGTTATATGTTTAGGCCCGAGGCTGCTTGTTATGTGTTTGGGCCCAAGGCCGCTTGTTATCTTATTGGGCCCGAGGCCGCTTGATATATAATTATACCTGTGGAGAAGTGGTTTGGAAATACTCTTCTGATCCTGGGGAGCGCTTGAGATCCGCTGATAGTCACCTAAAATGGGATAAACACTCTGGCCGGGGGTGCCGGAATTAGCACTCAGACGGATAAGTCAATCTCTACACTCAAGAATCCTTGTGTTCTAAGTTAAGCATAGTAATTCTCACATACTTGATTATGACTGATGTTTCTTCTATTTATATCTTTTCTTCTTTGGGCCTCAGGATTAGGTCCATCCCCCACCTCATATTCGGCACATTTTATAATGGACCAATCTTCACTCGGCCCCTCGCTTAATCGGTTATTTGGCCAAGTAGGGTCAGATTTGAGCTTTCGAGCCAATTGCTGAGTGTAGCACGTCCCCGAACGCATCCCGGGGAAAGGAGTGCGAATCCCCCCCCCCCCCCGTTCTGGTTCGATATTGGGTCTACTACAGTTCAAAGGACTCAAAATGTCACGGTTCTTAATCTTGAACCAAAGAGTCCAAATCTGGCAAATCGTTTTGAAGAAAAACAGATTTTTTGAAAAGTAGTGCCAAACATGGACTGCTTTGCCAGATTACAGAGTCGCCACCTAAATATTTTTAAAATGGGGAATTTAGGAAACCCTGACTCGGTCCCAAAGGCCACGTGTCCGTCATTACCAAAGTGTCTTGGCTCGGGAGCTTGGGTACGATCGGGGAAGGTCAGCTATGAGCACCCCCTTTCGCCCGGTCCAAAGACCGGCCTCTACTAACCGTGATATCCGATTTTGAAAACATTACGTGTTCTTATTCCGGTTATTAGCCTAGAATTACTATATTATGCGCACAGCAAACAAGTATAGACCAAATCGCCTAAGTTGGAACAAAACACCACATGTTTGTTTTGAAAATGATTTGCTACTCGCAAGTAGGCTAAAATGCAGGTTTTGCCACTCTCAAGCGGGCTTTTAGAAAAGACGATTTTGCCACTATCTAGTGGGCTTTAAAACTCACAGTTTTAATGTGTTGTCCCAATTTAGGTAATTCAACCTCCATCCACAGGCATTCATGCAGTTATATCACATAAGCACTTAGCCTCATGGTAAGCATGCTATTATGGCAACATTCACACACATGCGATATGCTAAAGCATAAAAGCTCACCTAGTACTCCAAGCCAAAACAGAAGCTTATTAGAAATCCATGCATGGACCTAAGCATACTGAAATGTCTAATGCAACACATACAAAGATGCAATCTAGGTAGGCTCGGCTATCCTAAACATGGCATGTGGAATGCTACAAATAACACGTATTCAATTTGGAATCGAAATACAATGCAGTTTGTATGATGTGCCGAGCCCAATGTATGTCAACAAATGCATGGATGCACGCATGCATAGCATAAGGTATGCTAAAATGAATATGCCCTAATCTACCACTGTAAGCAGGTAAATAAAAGGGATAGAAAGAAGTGGGGATTGGAAGACATGCACCCACTCACACACACTTATTACATTTTTGCCCTCGCTCAGAGGGGCCAAATAATAATACAGACCGAATAGATAAGCGAATAAATAAATTATTACACAATTCTAATTATTAAAACCATAGCAAATAAATGAATAAATGCAATGGAGCCTCAGCCCTGCCTTGGGATGCGCGAATGATGCGTGCTCGATCCGTCTTGCCCGGAAAAGCCCACACCGTGCCACTGCTGCCTCTGCTTTTACTGCCCTGCTTGTCCAAAAAACACCAAAGTCCCAGGAAACCTTCCTTGTGTTCTGCTGAGTGCCACCGGCTGGAGGAAAACATCACCGGCTGCTTGTGGCGGCCACCGGCTGCAAAATACCCTATCGGTCAGAAATACAGTGCCGGTCGGCACTATTTTCTGCCGGTCGGCACAAAGTTCCTGCAGAAGACAGTTGGCCCGGCGACAGCAGGCGGTGCATGGTATTGGATTTTTGGGCACATTTATGCATGGCTAATGCTTTCCTCTCATGAATGGGACTCAAGGGAGCATGGCTCTTGGTTCTAGGGCTATCAATGGTGCACCTTGATGCATGATAGTCTAAGAACCAAGGTTGCATTTTAATGTAAAAATGCATGCAATCACAACACATGAAACCGAGACCTTATCATGCTTAGGTCAAAGGCCTTGGTGACCAAGAATTGAGGCAAGTTGCACCACTTGAAGTGTGAACTTCCCTTAATTCTTATGCTTAGTTTGACAACCCCAAACCAAGCCATGAGATGCATGTATGCAACATGGTTCAATAATGCAACAATGATGCAAGGATGCAAGGCATACCAAGTGTCATGCAACTAACACAATGGGCATGCAAAATGCTAGAGCATACAAGGTATAAGTATGATGCAAACATGAGCCAAATATGCAATGGGATCAATATGCTACAACACCTAGTGGATCTAACCATGCAACAAGCATATGACAAGCATGCAATGGTGGTCTAACCACAATGAGGCAGCCCTCAAAACCCCCCAAAAACAGTGGCAAAATGCACCCAAAATGATGACCAACACTCATGCAAGCATGCAAGGCATTAAGCCCAAAACCAAAGGCACCTAGGAGAGCACCTTACTACCATTTTCATAACCACTCATGATATGAATTGGGCCACCAAAAACAGAACTTTAGCATGCAAAATGACACCCATATCCCCTTGATGACAACCCCAAAGTGCCTCAAGTATGCAAGCATGCACAATGCCAAGTCCTAGACATACAAGAGCACACCCTTAAAGCATGAAATAGGCTACATATACAAACATTCAAACATAACTCATGGACTGAAATAAGGTCACAAATGATGCCAAATCATGAGGATGATCAATGTTGAACATGCTAGGGGGCCAAGATACATAAGGCTTACAAGCCTAAGGTACAAAACAACCATGTCAAGCACACTATACATGACAAAAACAGTGGCCCACAGCCCTCTAACATGGCAAAATAATGCTAACATCTTCATGAAACTAAGCTAAAAACATACTAAAATCATGGACTTAAAGTATGGTATCTTCTAAGCATAAGAGAGCATGTCAAAGAAAGTGTGAGAGACATGTTAGAGATGACAAATCCAACCCAAAACAGAGTTTAAACATGCTCCAAAACACTCAAGAAAACTCTGAAATGAAGCCAAACAAGACTATGCACACATGCTATTCTTTGAACCCAAAACAAAGGCAAACAAGGGACCAAGGGGAGAGGGGTGTCCCTCCCCTTTATGTGACTTCAAAACACCTCCCTCACCACTGAAAACCCACTGGTTTTCAGTGGTGAGAAGTCCAAGAACAACAAGTAAACAAGGTCTCACCAAAAAGACACCAAAATGGCCACACAAGGCCTAGAAGGGTGAGCCTTTGCTCAAACCATGAAATGTCCTTAATGAAGGTTCAAGAGCAAGTAAAAACAAGGTTTTTTTATGTTGAACACAAAGCCCAAAACACAAAGCAAAGTGGGTAGAAAGCTAGTGCAAGAATGGGGAATCTAAAGTAACAAGCTTACCCTTGAAGAACACTTGAAGAACAGAGGTTCCAGCCACCCTCTAGTGATCAAAACCAGCTCAAAACTTCAACAAACAACCTTCCAAGTCTCTCAATCTCGAGCTAAGGGGTAATGGTGTGTGTAATGGTGCAAAAGTAAGATAAAACTCACTATTTGGGCCTAAAATCACACACACAAGAGGAGAGAGAGGGAGATATAGATATATATGGATGTATATCAGAGATATGTGTATAAGCTCTGGTTTTTAGGTCTCAAATGGCTAACCCTTGTAAAGGGAGAAGAGATGGACTTATATAGGCAATAAAAGGCTCTAAACTTAATGGCTAAGTAAGACCAAAAGGTTCAAAGGGGCAAGGAGGGTCTTGGCTTCTTAGAGAAGCCAATACAGCTGGCCAAGCTTCTCCAAGAAGCTTGGCCAAAAGGGGTCACCCTTCTAGAAGCTAAAGGGGGTTCAAGGGTGCAAAGGGTGCAATCCCACGTATGGGGAGTGGTGATGGTGCACTCCAGCTGTCACAGCTGGCATGCACCATCCCTGGGGGTTCAAAGGGGTCATACCGACCAGCCAAAACAGTCACCGGCACAAAACACTGCCGGTCGGCAACACATAGTGCCGACCGGCCAAGAATTTGAATAAAATAGTGCCGATGGCCACTAGGGAGTGCCGGTGGGGGTGTGGGGCAGCCGGTGGAATTCAGGGATGGCTAAAAAGCCTTCCTCTACTTTCAGATGCAAAAAACACACAAGTCTTGGTACGAAACCAAGCACAAAACAAGCCAGTTGAGAGGTCCTGAGGCACGGCGCGCAGCCGGGGACTCCGGGAACTCAAAACAAACACAAACATGGATAATCACCGGGTGTTCAAGCGGTGACGTCCAAGTCTTGAGGACGGTCAAAAATAGGGTGTCTATAGTTGCCCCTCTTTGACAGAACTCGGCAGTCATAACAATGACGGGAGTGAATGTCAAAGCCCGAAGACGACCCATTTTTGACAAGGCCGAAGACTTGGACAAACAAACAAGAAGAACAAGATATGCGACCGAAGGCAGGGGCAAAATGCAAGACAATGCAGTAAGCCGAGCATAACTTATGATTATGCAAAGAAAGCTGTAATGAAGCACGCATGCAACAGTTGTAAGCTAGTATACACCAGACTACACTACAATGCAGAAAGGGTGTAAGAGAATTATGCAATTCTCTATACGTCTCACTCGGAGGATGTCATACCTGTGCGGCTCGTCCGGTTGCACCGGCCTCAAATGACCCGTACATACAATATTGTGCCTGTGAAGGAAACAAACTTAACAGGTGCAATGTTGTTAGTGGCATTCATGACAAAGCAGTCGAAAGTGCGTGATAATGCATGCAATGCGTATAGCAATATGGCGATTTTGAACACATGTGAGTAAAGCAATGCACGCATACAATGCAATGTGTATAGAAAAATTCGAACACTTATCCGTAAAGCAAAGTACGCATACAATGCAATGTGTATAGAAAAAGGAACTTGAACACATGTGGTAAAGCAACGCACGCATACGATGCAATGTGTATAAAAGATTGTAATTGAACACATGTCAGTAAAGCGATGCACACGTGCACTCAATGTGGTGTGTATAGAGAAACTTGAACACATATCAGTAAAGCAATGCACGCATACAATGCAATGTGTATTTAGGAAACTTGAACACATATCAGTAAAACAAAGCACGCATACAATGCAATGTGTATATACAGAGAAACTTGAACACATATCAGTAAAGCAAAGCACGCATACAATGCAATGTGTATATACAGAGAAACTTGAACACATATCAGTAAAGCAAAGCACGCATACAATGCAATGTGTATATAGAGAAACTTGAACACATATGAGTAAAGCAAAGTACGCATACAATGCAATGTGTATATAGAGAAACTTGAACACATATCAGTAAAGCAAAGCACGCATACAATGCAATGTGTATATAGAGAAACTTGAACACATATCAGTAAAGCAAAGCACGCATACAATGCAATGTGTATATAGAGAAACTTGAACACATATCAGTAAAGCAAAGCACGCATACAATGCAATGTGTATATATAGAGAAACTTGAACACATATCAGTAAAGCAAAGCACGCATACAATGCAATGTGTATATAGAGAAACTTGAACACATATCAGTAAAGCAAAGCACGCATACAATGCAATGTGTATATAGAGAAACTTGAACACATATCAGTAAAGCAAAGCACGCATACAATGCAATGTGTATATAGAGAAACTTGAACACATATCAATAAAGCAAAGCACGCATACAATGCAATGTGTATATAGAGAAACTTGAACACATATCAGTAAAGCAAAGCACGCATACAATGCAATGTGTATATAGAGAAACTTGAACACATATCAGTAAAGCAAAGCACGCATACAATGCAATGTATATATATAGAGAAACTTGAACACATATCAGTAAAGCAATGCACGCGTACAATGCAATGTGTATATAGAGAAACTTGAAATTGAATATGGCAAACATGACGCCGAAATGCCACGTACTGCAACTCAGTATGATTGAAATGATTTAAAGAATTCGCGGGATACGAAAGGATACGGGAAGGGACATCCTTCGCGTGTTCTGAGCATTGCTCACGAAAGCTGTAGTGCGAGGTCAACTCGAAGCTCCATTTATGCTCTGGATGCGCAATTTCTTGGACTACCTTGAGTGATAAGGGTGCGAAATCACACGATTGACCCGAGCAAGGGTGCAAAAGGTACATTGAGCGAAAGGGAGAGGTTACCGGCGTCAAACCCAGCACTCTGCTATCTTGCTATTCTTCTGCTTTACTTTCCTTTTTACTAGTAGTTTAAGCACATTGCACTGCCTCAGGCAGGTTTTACTTCTCAAAAGCGTTTGTTTTATTTTGCAAAACGTATGATGGAAATGGAACAGCTATTTGCTCAAAAGGTGTCACATTTGCGTGTTCTATGCATCGCATCGCAAGGCGTCAGGAATCAATGTGATTGAAGTTGAAACTGTGTTTTGAAAACAAAGCATTGCATCGTAATAATCAGGTAGTAAACCAATTACAACTCGATAAGCAAAACATGGGGACTCGGCAGACTAGCCAAATGCAAATACACCTTGATAAACATTACAAAGACTTAAAGAGAGTGACATACAACTCGATAAGCAAATATACAACTCGATAAACAAATACGCGCGACTCGGCGAGAATCAGTCACCGGAGAGTGCCGGGAGCGGTGGAATTCCCCAATATTCAGCATAAACAGCTTAGGAAACACGGGGGAAAAGACCATCGGCTGGACACAAAGGTCATCGGCCGAGGAGAATGGTCATCGGCACATAATTTGGCCGGTCGGCACAAAATTATGGCCGGTCGGCACTATTCACTGCCGGTCGGCTGCAGACTGTCTGCACCAGCAGAATGTTGACATGTGTCCTCCACTCAACCTTATCTTCTTCAAAAGGGTCTCAACTTCGTGGTTCTCTTCATTTCCACACTGATTTGCTCCAAATGGAAGAGTTTCTTGCCCAAAATTTCGCAACTTGGATTAACAACTTGGATGGCTCGGAAAAGCTGAATTTCCGGGCTTTCGGCATAACCGCACTATTCACTTTGCGCCGCACCCCGCTGCATTTTCCATTCCTCCATGCCGCGGCGAGGTTCTGGAATCCGGTAACACATGTCTTTAGCTTTAACGGGCAAGAGGTGTGTCCCACTTTCGAAGATTTCCAAGTTCTAATGGAATCTGGGCGCAATGAGGAAATCCTGCCTCAATTTCGCTTTGGCCATGCTCAAATCTTAGGACAAATGTGTGGGCTCTCAATACCCGATGCTCATTCTCTGATTTGCGACGGGACATTAGATATTCCGAGTTTGGTTTGTCGTTTTTCTGAGACTGGTGATCGTGGCGACCATCACTGGCAAGGCTTTCGGCGGCACGCCCTCTGTCTATGCATGCTATCTCATTTTCTGTTCGTTTCTGGTTCCGGAAGACCCAGTGTCCGGTTGATTGAAATTGCCCAAGGCTTGAAGGAGGGCCAGAGCTGTATTGCCATGGTCTTGGCTGAGACACTGCTGGGCTTAGACGCCTTTTATCGTCGAGAGACGATCAAACTAGCAGGGAGTCCGCTATTACTGCAGGTAATGTTTCCCACTCCGTCTCACATTTTATGTTTGCTTACATCACTCGGCCCTCAGGCTCGGTTTTTCTCACAAAACCTTTTCTCACTTTTTCTCTCATCGCACTTCTCTCTATTCTTTATTCTCTCATTTTTTTATCCCTCCCCAGGTGTGGTTAATGGATAAACTGAAGGTTGTGGATTCTTGCCCAGCATACTCGGCTCGCGGCTACTTCTTCAGGCAACGCTTAGTCGATGCCCTTGATGAGAGTTGGTGGTTTGAATGGATGTGCAGTTTGTCCGCGGACCGTATTGCTTGGCGGTGCCCTTGGCTCAATCTCCCAATGATGAGTTATAGCATGACCCGTCAACCTGGGATCCAGTTGATTGGCTTGACTCACTGTGTCTTCTACTTCCCATTCCGCATCTTGCGCCAGTTCGGTCATAACCAGACTTGTCCGCCGGAAGGGATAGAGTACCCGGCTACATTCCCAATTGGCGCCTGGTGGCGGGTATGCCACAGCATGGAGGACGAGAGAACTCCTGGCCCCCGCTCCCACTTTCAGTTGTACCTTGTCTGATGAGTGCTTGGATTGGCTTAATGAAGAGGCACAGGAGGGGCCCACTTTGGCATCAGAGCCGACCGGCTCTGGGAGGCGCAGGGACATTTGACTTGACCATGCCCCGGATTTATTGCTTTATTAGTACTTTCAAGTTTTCTTTATGAATGTAATAAGAAGCAACTTCAATTGTATGCAAGAGCAAGAGAACTCTATTTGAAATCAATGAAATTGAAGGTTATGGTACTGAAAATTCTCCGTTTTGATCCAGAAATGGTCTTAGTTGTAAAAAGATTTATTTGAACAAAGTCAACTTTTATCAAAACTTTTCAAAGCCATTTTTGATATGGATCGGAACTGGACACGCCTGAAATTTGTCACTGAGATGCACAACCCCAGATTCCTGCAATTGGAAAATTGCCCCTAGTCTGAATGGTACCGCGGCACTGCATGGCAACGGAAAGTTGCCCCTAGTCTGAATAGCACTGCACCGGAGATTGCGATGAATGCTGATGGACAAAGATGACCAAGATGATCAAATGGACAAAGCTGATCGAGGAAAAGTTTATGGCTGAACTTCGGGATGAAGCTGTCTACGTATCCCAATGACGGGAATCAAGCCTTACGTAGTTCACGCTTGGGTTCACTCGAGTATTTTCATTCTCCTTTTGCGCTCTAACTTTTGCCAAGGCCGCCCTTTGCGGGTTTTCAACCTTGCGAGCTCAGTTTTTATAATTTCGAATTTTCTATGCTCTTTGTTTTGCCTAGGTCGCCCTTTCGGGTTTTCGGCCTAGCGAGCCTCTCAAGGGTAGTATTTCTTCAACTTGTCCATATTGATCGGTTGGGAAAACTCTAAGCCATCTAGATCCATCAGAACCACAGCCCCACCTGACCAGATTGACTTGATGATGTAGGGACCAGTCCAATTGGGTCTGAACTTGCCCCTTGGGTCGTGGATGGGAGCTCGGTTGTCCTTGAGCACCAAATCTCCTTCTTTCAAATTCCTAGGCTTAACCTTCTTGTTAAAAGCCCGGGCGATTCTACGTTGATAACCCTGAACATGGTACAGTGCTTTCAACCTTCTTTCATCAAAAAGCATGAGTTCCTCAAATCTGCTCTGCTGCCAATCTGCCTCGGCTATCTGGCACTCAGCCAATACTCTCAATGACGGGACCTCAATCTCAATAGGTAGAACGGCCTCCATCCCATAGACTAATGAGTATGAAGTCGCCCCAATTGAAGTTCTGATTGAGGTCCGGTAGCCCCACAGAGCAAACGGCAGCTTATCTGGCCAGTCCCGGTAGGTTTCCACCATTTTCTGTAGTATGCGCTTGATATTCTTGTTGGTGGCCTCAACTGCTCCGTTAGTTTGCGGCCGATAGGTAGATGACTTATGAAAAGCCACGTTGTATTTCTCCAACAAGTCAATCACTTCCTTCTTGAAGTGGGAACCATTGTCTGAAACTATTTCATTCGGGACTCCGTAGCGACAGATGATGTTGTTTCTGATGAATTTCGCGACGTATGAAGCCTTCAACACTGCATAAGACTGGGCCTCAACCCACTTCGTGAAATAATCTATCGCCACGAGGATGAACTCAAGGATGAACTCATGCCCGTTCGACCCCTTTGGCGTGACAGCTCCGATTACATCAATTCCCCAGACTGAAAATGGCCATGGTGAAGTCATATTGTATAGCTTCGACGGCGGGATGTTCATGCGATTTGCATGAATCTGACATTTGTGGCATCGCCGGACAAAACCAATACAATCCTCCTCCATGGTCGACCAATAATAACCTTGTCTGAGAATCTTCCTTGCTAACATCACCCCATTCATGTGTGCTCCACACTCTCCCCCGTGGATGGCTTCCATCAGACGCTTTGACTCCTCCGCATCAACGCACAGTTTATGCATTCCCAGATGCCCCCTTCTATACAGTTTACCCCCACAAATGATGAACTGAACGGCCAATCTTCTTAGTGCCCTCTTGTCTTTGGCATTCACCCCTGGCGGGTATGCTTCCTTTTCCAAGAAATTCCAGATATCGTGATACCAAGGGTGTTCGTCCTGAACTTCATCTATGGCTGCAATCGACTCATAGGCAGGTGCCAATTTCTGATCGATGATGACTGGACGCATCCGGATTCCACTCGGGATGTCTATCATAGATGATAGAGTTGCTAATGAATCTGCGAACCTGTTGTTCTCCCTTAGTAGATGAGTAAAACTTAGCTTTTCAAACTGAGGAATCAGCAAATCCAAGGTTTGGTGATACATCATCATCTTTTCCTCTTTTACTTTCCAATCTCCTTTAGCTTGAGACACAACAAGGTTCGAATCCCCAATGACGTCCAGCCGTTTTGCCCCTAGTTCTAGGGCTGCTTCTAATCCCGCAATGCACGCCTCGTATTCAGCTTCGTTGTTCGAGACTTTGAACCGGAGTTTGAAGGCTAGAGGGATACGGGAATTGTCGGGTGCTATCAGCAACACTCCTATCCCATACCCATGTTGATTTGACGCTCCGTCAAAGTACATCGTCCAAATTTCCTCGTCGATATGCAAAATTGCTTCATCTGGGAACAAATACTGCACTGCTTCATCCCCCTCGACTGGATGGTCGGCAAGGAATTCTGCTACCGCCCTTCCTTTCACTGACTTGCGTGTGACATAGGTGAGATCAAATTCGGAGAGCAACAGCAACCAACGAGCTAGCCTACCCGTAAGTGCTGGTTTCTCGAAAAGATATTTGATGGGATCCAATCGTGAAACCAACATTACAGAGTGAGCTAACAGGTAGTGCCGCAGCTTCCTGGTAGCCCATACCAGAGCTAAGCAAGCCTTTTCCAGCGGCGTATACCGGGTCTCATACTCTAGCATCTTTTTGCTCAAATAGTAGATGGCTTTCTCCACCTTATCTTCTGATTCTTGCGCAAGCATGCAACCCATCGTGGTCTCAGTCACTGATAGATACAAAATCAACGGTTTCCCTGGTTCTGGCGGTGATAAAACGGGTGGGTTCTGTAGATATTCTTTGATCTGCTCAAACGCTGCTTGGCATCGGCCGTCCCATTGGAACTTCTTGCCTTTCTTCAGGAGGCCAAAAAGTGGTTCACAAGTCAAGGTTAGTTTTGAAATAAACCGTCTTATGAATTGCACTTTACCCAGAAAGCCTCGCACCTCCTTTTCAGTCCTTGGTAGCGGCATTTCTGAGATGGCCTTGATTTTGGAAGGGTCGACCTCGATGCCCCTTTGTGTGATCAGAAACCCTAGCATCTTTCCCGCTGTGACACCAAATGTGCATTTCTGAGGGTTTAGCCGCAACCGGAATTCCTTGATCCTTTGGAAAAACTTATGCAAGGCGGTGTAGTGGCCCTCTCTCTCTTTGGACTTGACAATCATGTCGTCCACATACACCTCAACCTCTTTGTGGATCATATCATGTAGTATTGTGGTCGCGGCCCGTTGATAAGTAGCCCCAGCATTCTTCAACCCAAACGGCATTACCCGGTAGCAGTATGTCGCCCACGGGGTGGTGAATGCAGTCTTTTCTCTGTCTTCTGGTGCCATCACTATCTGATTGTATCCCGAGAAGCCATCCATGAATGAGAGCAATGCATGCCCTGCTGTGAAATCTACCAGCTCATCGATGTGCGGCAAGGGAAAGTCGTCCTTCGGACTAGCTCTGTTCAGATCTCTGAAGTCCACACACACCCGAATCTTGCCATCTTTCTTCGGTACCGGCACAATGTTGGCCAACCAAGTCGGGTATTCAGATACCAGCAGGAAGCCTGCGTCGATTTGCTTGGTGACCTCTTCTTTAATCTTGAGAGCCCAGTCCGGGCGGATCCTCCTGAGCTTCTGCTTGACAGGTCGGGCCTCGGGGTCAAGGGGGATCCGATGCTGTACAATCTCAGGATCGATTCCAGGCATGTCTTCGTAGGACCACGCAAAAACATCTTTGAAATTTTTTAATAAAGCGACTAAGCGCTCGCGTTCCTCAGAAGACAACGTGGACCCGATCTGGACCAGTCGCGGGTCCTCCTCAGTACCAATGTTCACTGAAATGATTTCGTCCATTAATGGCTTAACAAATCTCTCTTGCTCTTGCTCAATTAGACGTTGTAAAACCGGAGGAACTTCGTCCTCGTCGTTTTGATCAAAATTTTGAAAGTCTGAATTAATGCAATAAATTAGGGGCACAGAAAAGTACTCGGAAACCACAGATAATTCATTCTCATTAGGCACATCCAAATCGTCCAATTCATCGGTTACAACAGACTCAAATGAAAAGGAAAAAGACGACCTGGACAAGACTCTGGCATCCGGGTTAACATCCTCAGGAGTACCAGACTCAGACTCAGTCGAGCTGGAACCTGATTCCGACTCACAAGACTCAGTGGAATCAGATTCCGGCTCACTACCTGACCCGGTGTTGCTCGACAAAAATCCCTCCTCATACTGCCAGGTGAGGGAGGGTGCGATGGATGCATCCAAAATAGCTGATGGTAAGCCCGCAGCCGTTTCATCCCCAATCATGGAAACCACAAAGTTATCCCCCAAGCACTCTTGGTCGATCGGAGGATCAGAGAGGAGACATGCCAATGCTACCCCCATGTCAAATTCAATGCCCTCAGCATCCACTGCCTTATTCTGCTCAACCTCAGTTGGTGGGTCTGTCTGCTCTGCGGCAATGTCATCCCCGGATAGTTGCAAGTCGAAAAAGATCTCGAAGCCTGGCACGCGCTTCTTCTCCGCGTTTAGCCACGGCTCTGGGAAGCCGCAAAATGGAAAGTCCTCCCCCTCCCGGACAAAGCGTCCGTTCAGGGTACCCTGAATGGGCCTATGCATTAAATCAAAAGGCTTCCCAGCCTGCTTTGCTCTGGCCCTGCCGGCCATTTCCTTCCCTTTCCTTACCCAGTCCTCCTTGGTGGGCAGATAACCCAACCCAAAGGTGTGGGGGTTATGTGGCACATCGGCCAATGCTGCGACGCCTTTCCGGCCGCTCTTTCCCAATCCCATCCCGGGGATGTGTTGAAGTTTGTTCATGAGGTAGACGGATTGAGCGCTGACGTATACACCCTCATTCACAGCCATAATATTTTGCACTACCCGGGCCTCGGCCAAAGTGAACCCCAACAAGAACACATCCTCCGTGCCGTGCTCGATCTCCAGAACTGGCGTGGATACTTCCGGCGGCAGATGGATGGACGAGTTTCCAAACACAATGGCTACTCCCTTTCCACAGGGGTATTTCACCATTTGATGTAGAGTGGAAGAGACTGCTTTTACTTGGTGCAACCAGGGCCGCCCCAAGAGTAAGTTGAAGGTCGCGGGGACGTCCAAGACGTGAAATTCGATGTCATGCTGTCCTGGACCAACCTTGGTCAGAATGTTAACAGTCCCCATCACTTCTCGACTGGTATTATCATATGCTCTGATTACCTGAGTCGTTGGTAAGAAGTCTGCGGGTTTCAACCCGATTGCATACGCCGTTCTGACCGGGCATACATTAATAGCGGACCCGGTGTCCACAAGTACCACCGGTATCCACTTTTCTTTACATTCCACAGAAATGTAGAGGGGTTTGTTATGATTCGCGCCCTCAGGCAGCAATTCTTTGTCCGAAAAGGTCAATGCCGGGGAACCTCCTCCCGGAAAGACCAACCCAACTAGTTGTTCTGGCGTAGTTTCGATGGAGAGTTTGGCCTTGTCCATAGCAGAGAGGACAGCCTGTCTGTGCACTCGAGAAGCCATAAGCAGTCCCCAGATGGAGATGTCTGCCTGTATCTTTTTCAATTGTCTCAAGACGGCCTCTTCCTCGAGCTGCTTTTCCTTCTGTTTTTCAGCCTCTCTATCCCTTCCAGACGTCTCTGGTTGGTCTAGGTGTGGGGGCTTGAAATACCGCCCGCTCCTCGTCATGTGATCAACCTCGCCGATGTACCATGTGTCATCTGGTTGGTTACTTCCCCAGTCTTCGTCTGTATGGGCAAGACAAAGATCCTCATCTTCCCACCACATCCCATCAGCAACTGACAAACATCTGTCGGGCTCTGGCATGGCTGTTCTCGTACTCACGGCACTTTCCATTCTCGTACCCGTAGCATTATCTGTCTCTGTGCACACGGCGGTTTCAGTCCCCACATGGGCCTTTGCCTTCCTGACTCTCTCAGATCCCTCAAACCTTTCCTGTTCTGACTGTGCCAATACATCCGGCTGTTCAACAATTCCTGTGGTCAAGATGCTCCACTCCCGAGCAAAATTCTTCGTGTCGGGGCTCTCTGGCAATACACTCTGTTTTTCAACCCTTCTGGCTGTTACTGATGTTCTTGCCCCTGCCGGGCTCCCTTCTAGCTGAAACTGTTCTATCACATCTGGGTGATCGTCCAACCACCCGGTAGCTTCTACCGAATCCTCATAATCGAACCACGCAACTGCTGCGTCCTCTGGGTATTGGTCACTGTAAAATTGGAGATCGGCCAGGTCCTCCCCTACGGTTGTTACATCATCGATTCCCTGTCCCAGACTATCCCCTCGGATCATACACAAGTCTTCCCCTGTTGGCAATTCTATCCTGGGCCTATCTTGGCCTATCAACGAAATGTAGTCACTCGGACTGTATGTCTTTCCACTGTAACTCCCAGATTCCGCAGACTCTGATTCGACAACCTTTTCTTTCTTCGGGATCTCCTCTCTCCTGTTCTCGGCGGTCACCACCGCTGGCTTAGGTTAGGTTACGGAGATGTCCATCATGCACAAGTCGGTGCAATCGGGGAGGAACACCCCTGGTTTAGGCAAGTGGGTGAGTGTGATATAGATACTAGGGTCATAAGACACGCCCCCAGTATGGATGAAATTAAGTCGTTTGGGTGGTGGAGCTTGGTTATGCGCAGGGAGGGGATTTGTGGTGACATTGGGCTTCTCGGGAGGCAAAATCACCCCGTTATCAATGAGATCTTGAATCTCATGACGTGACCGGAAGCACTGATCGGTGTCGTGACCGTGCTGTTGGTGAAATGCACAATATTTGGCCGGGTTATGGGTAGGAGGGAGTTTTTCTGGTAGGGGCCGCGGCTCCAGGGGCTTCAGGTGCCCTTTCTTGATCAACACCCCCAGAGCTTTGGATAGGGGCATATAGAGTGGAGCGAAAGTTCTGGTGTTCCTGGGTGGGTATTTGGTTGTTTGCGGGTTGCTTCCGGACGCACCGGAAAAAGGCGAGGCCGCCGTATTTCTTTGTGGGGGGTTAGTGGTGACCATACTCACTTCGGAGGCTCTCGTAGCAGATGTACCACTCGGGCCTGCATTAGTGTTGCGGTTGAAGGCCTTCGGGGTTGCTCCCGATCATTATCAATCCAGCCTTGTTTCAAGGCATCTTCAATCTGCACCCCCATTTCATGTAGGTCAGAAAAAAGTAGGAAAGGCGACTACTATCATCTTTTGCATCAACCTCGACTGTAGATTGCGCACAATCATCCGAATCTGGTCTTTGTCCGTTGGCCTTAAGGTCATCATTGAAGCCTTGGCCCTCCATCTGGTTACAAACTCTGAGAAACTCTCCTTAGGCTCCTGCCTAGTTGTCTCGAGATCACGAGTTGTGATCTCAATCTGGGTATTGTACGAGTATTGTGCGACAAAGGCCTCAGCCATTTCATCCCAATTCTTCTTGACCTCATCTTCTAGTTTCGCATACCAATTGGAGGCTATCCTCGACAAGGTTCGGCCGAATAGAGAAAGTTTTTGTGATCTGGTTAGGCCCATTGGCCGCAATACATCTGAAAATAACCGAAGGTGGACCATGGGATCCTCGGACCCATCGAAGCGATCAATCTGCGGCATTTTGAATCTGTCTGGTAATGTCACGACCACATCAGTATAACCATCCTCGATGTCGGGGATAGTCTTGACCCCTTGGGACCTTTTGAACAATTTTTCAAGCTTGCTCAATTTTAATGCGGTGGGATCAGTTTCGAACTCAAAGGGAGAGTCTGGTAGGTTGGTGGGTGTTTTTGATAGCTGAGGTTGAATTTGAGGTAGGGTCGGAGGTGGAGGTGGTCCTGCGGGCAACTCTGTATCAGTCTGAGCATTGGCTGTCTCCCCGACATTAGGAGCTCCCGGTGGGGGAAGAACTTGATGCGAAGCAGATGCTCCGGTTTGCTGTTCTAGCCTGGCAATTGTCTCTGCCTGCTCTCTCACAACTGTGGCCTGTTGCCTGGTGAAATCTGCCTGACGGACGGCATCCTGTTGCATTGCTTTCATGCTCTCTTGAAGGTGGCGCACCATCTCCTCCAGACTAGCCATACTATTCTGCTCTGATTGAATCACTGGTATATATTCCCTCTCTGTTGGTGGCACAGAATCCTGATCCCTACTGAACACAGGTGGGGTAGATAAAGCTCTCTGAATTAACTGTTGTACCGGTGTCCTCTGCCTTATTGACTTCCGTTTAGTAACCGGGGATAGCGAGTAGTACACTGGTTGTCCGTCTATCAGATCCTCAGATCGAAGGAGTCGACGGCCTCTGACCCAGGGTGCTCGGGGGATATCAATCGGGTTGGTAGCAATCGTGCTCAACTACCTAAAAAAAAGATAAATAAAGCGTAATAAATAAATAGAAAACCGGACAGCATAACAGCATAAAATAAGCAACACACGGTTGAATAACACGCTGAACTTGATACACTGTTCCCCAAATATTGACCACCTTTTCTGAATCATTGCCCCTAAGTCTGAGTCTTGTACCCACAGATAACTGATTCCCACAATACTGTTACTGGTGCCCTCAGGCCTGATACCGAATCTTGCAAACTGACATGTGTGTTCCTGTAGAAATACATTCCTTGAAAGCACATAGCAGATAGATGAGAACCAATACACCCCTATGTTGGGGTAGGGTTTCCCTGTCCTATTTTGTCAGGAGCTAGGGTTTCACTACGCACGCAGCGGTTTCAAACAACCTATATTGGGTAAGCAACCTGTCCTAATTTGGAATGGTCACTATGGATCCGAATATGCACTAGGTCGAATGGTCAAAGAGGGTGCCCCGATAAAACCGGGGTTTGTGTTCCCATACTGGCAGAGCCCGCAACCGGTCAGCCTTACGGACATGCCTTGACAAGACAAGCCTCCGGCAAACCGCTCAGGAATAGCAGATGGCCAACACGGTATCCTAGGCGCACCAATGCACATGCAATGCAAAGAAACACATAAGTGTAGTCAAAACAGGATATCACGAGTTCGAGTCAAGCTCTCTAAACTCCCAATGATGCGAAATCGTAGACGTCCGAACGCATCCGGAAAGAGTGCGAGTCCCCCGGTTACGGTTCGATATTGGGTCTACTACAGTTCAAAGGACTCAAAATGTCACGGTTCTTAATCTTGAACCAAAGAGTCCAAATCTGGCAAATCGTTTTGAAGAAAAACAGATTTTTTGAAAAGTAGTGCCAAACATGGACTGCTTTGCCAGATTACAGAGTCGCCACCTAAATATTTTTAAAATGGGAAATTTAGGAAACCCTGACTCGGTGCCAAAGGCCACGTGTCCGTCATTACCAAAGTGTCTTGGCTCGGGAGCTTGGGTACGATCGGGGAAGGTCAGCTATGAGCACCCCCTTTCGCCCGGTCCGAAGACCGGCCTCTACTAACCGTGATATCCGATTTTGAAAACATTACGTGTTCTTATTCCGATTATTAGGATAGAATTACTATATTATGCGCACAGCAAACAAGTATAGACCAAATCGCCTAAGTTGGAACAAAACACCACATGTTTGTTTTGAAAATGATTTGCTACTCGCAAGTAGGCTAAAATGCAGGTTTTGCCACTCTCAAACGGGCTTTTAGAAAAGACGATTTTGCCACTATCTAGTGGGCTTTAAAACTCACAGTTTTAATGTGTTGTCCCAATTTAGGTAATTCAACCTCCATCCACAGGCATTCATGCAGTTATATCACATAAGCACTTAGCCTCATGGTAAGCATGCTATTATGGCAACATTCACACACATGCGATATGCTAAAGCATAAAAGCTCACCTAGTACTCCAAGCCAAAACAGAAGCTTATTAGAAATCCATGCATGGACCTAAGCATACTGAAATGTCTAATGCAACACATACAAAGATGCAATCTAGGTAGGCTCGGCTATCCTAAACATGGCATGTGGAATGCTACAAATAACACGTATTCAATTTGGAATCGAAATACAATGCAGTTTGTATGATGTGCCGAGCCCAATGTATGTCAACAAATGCATGGATGCACGCATGCATAGCATAAGGTATGCTAAAATGAATATGCCCTAATCTACCACTGTAAGCAGGTAAATAAAAGGGATAGAAAGAAGTGGGGATTGGAAGACATGCACCCACTCACACACACTTATTACATTTTTGCCCTCGCTCAGAGGGGCCAAATAATAATACAGACCGAATAGATAAGCGAATAAATAAATTATTACACAATTCTAATTATTAAAACCATAGCAAATAAATGAATAAATGCAATGGAGCCTCAGCCCTGCCTTGGGATGCGCGAATGATGCGTGCTCGATCCGTCTTGCCCGGAAAAGCCCACACCGTGCCACTGCTGCCTCTGCTTTTACTGCCCTGCTTGTCCAAAAAATACCAAAGTCCCAGGAAACCTTCCTTGTGTTCTGCTGAGTGCCACCGGCTGGAGGAAAACATCACCGGCTGCTTGTGGCGGCCACTGGCTGCAAAATACCCTATCGGTCAGAAATACAGTGCCGGTCGGCACTATTTTCTGCCGGTCGGCACAAAGTTCCTGCAGAAGACAGTTGACAGCAGCAGCAGACAGCAGTGCATGGTATTGGATTTTTGGGCACATTTATGCATGGCTAATGCTTTCCTCTCATGAATGGGACTCAAGGGAGCATGGCTCTTGGTTCTAGGGCTATCAATGGTGCACCTTGATGCATGATAGTCTAAGAACCAAGGTTGCATTTTAATGTAAAAATGCATGCAATCACAACACATGAAACCGAGACCTTATCATGCTTAGGTCAAAGGCCTTGGTGACCAAGAATTGAGGCAAGTTGCACCACTTGAAGTGTGAACTTCCCTTAATTCTTATGCTTAGTTTGACAACCCCAAACCAAGCCATGAGATGCATGTATGCAACATGGTTCAATAATGCAACAATGATGCAAGGATACAAGGCATACCAAGTGTCATGCAACTAACACAATGGGCATGCAAAATGCTAGAGCATACAAGGTATAAGTATGATGCAAACATGAGCCAAATATGCAATGGGATCAATATGCTACAACACCTAGTGGATCTAACCATGCAACAAGCATATGACAAGCATGCAATGGTGGTCTAACCACAATGAGGCAGCCCTCAAAACCCCCGAAAAACAGTGGCAAAATGCACCCAAAATGATGACCAACACTCATGCAAGCATGCAAGGCATTAAGCCCAAAACCAAAGGCACCTAGGAGAGCACCTTACTACCATTTTCATAACCACTCATGATATGAATTGGGCCAAAAACAGAACTTTAGCATGCAAAATGACACCCATATCCCCTTGATGACAACCCCAAAGTGCCTCAAGTATGCAAGCATGCACAATGCCAAGTCCTAGACATACAAGAGCACACCCTTAAAGCATGAAATAGGCTACATATACAAACATTCAAACATAACTCATGGACTGAAATAAGGTCACAAATGATGCCAAATCATGAGGATGATCAATGTTGAACATGCTAGGGGGCCAAGATACATAAGGCTTACAAGCCTAAGGTACAAAACAACCATGTCAAGCACACTATACATGACAAAAACAGTGGCCCACAGCCCTCTAACATGGCAAAATAATGCTAACATCTTCATGAAACTAAGCTAAAAACATACTAAAATCATGGACTTAAAGTATGGTATCTTCTAAGCATAAGAGAGCATGTCAAAGAAAGTGTGAGAGACATGTTAGAGATGACAAATCCAACCCAAAACAGAGTTTAAACATGCTCCAAAACACTCAAGAAAACTCTGAAATGAAGCCAAACAAGACTATGCACACATGCTATTCTTTGAACCCAAAACAAAGGCAAACAAGGGACCAAGGGGAGAGGGGTGTCCCTCCCCTTTATGTGACTTCAAAACACCTCCCTCACCACTGAAAACCCACTGGTTTTCAGTGGTGAGAAGTCCAAGAACAACAAGTAAACAAGGTCTCACCAAAAAGACACCAAAATGGCCACACAAGGCCTAGAAGGGTGAGCCTTTGCTCAAACCATGAAATGTCCTTAATGAAGGTTCAAGAGCAAGTAAAAACAAGGTTTTTTTATGTTGAACACAAAGCCCAAAACACAAAGCAAAGTGGGTAGAAAGCTAGTGCAAGAATGGGGAATCTAAAGTAACAAGCTTACCCTTGAAGAACACTTGAAGAACAGAGGTTCCAGCCACCCTCTAGTGATCAAAACCAGCTCAAAACTTCAACAAACAACCTTCCAAGTCTCTCAATCCCGAGCTAAGGGGTAATGGTGTGTGTAATGGTGCAAAAGTAAGATAAAACTCACTATTTGGGCCTAAAATCACTCACACAAGAGGAGAGAGAGGGAGATATAGATATATATGGATGTATATCAGAGATATGTGTATAAGCTCTGGTTTTTAGGTCTCAAATGGCTAACCCTTGTAAAGGGAGAAGAGATGGACTTATATAGGCAATAAAAGGCTCTAAACTTAATGGCTAAGTAAGACCAAAAGGTTCAAAGGGGCAAGGAGGGTCTTGGCTTCTTAGAGAAGCCAATATAGCTGGCCAAGCTTCTCCAAGAAGCTTGGCCAAAAGGGGTCACCCTTCTAGAAGCTAAAGGGGGTTCAAGGGTGCAAAGGGTGCAATCCCACGTATGGGGAGTGGTGATGGTGCACTCCAGCTGTCACAGCTGGCATGCACCATCCCTGGGGGTTCAAAGGGGTCATACCGACCAGCCAAAACAGTCACCGGCACAAAACACTGCCAGTCGGCAACACATAGTGCCGACCGGCCAAGAATTTGAATAAAATAGTGCCGATGGCCACTAGGGAGTGCCGGTGGGGGTGTGGGGCAGCCGGTGGAATTCAGGGATGGCTAAAAAGCCTTCCTCTACCTTCAGATGCAAAAAACACACAAGTCTTGGTACGAAACCAAGCACAAAACAAGCCAGTTGAGAGGTCCGGAGGCACGGCGCACAGCCGGGGACTCCGGGAACTCAAAACAAACACAAACATGGATAATCACCGGGTGTTCAAGCGGTGACGTCCAAGTCTTGAGGACGGTCAAAAATAGGGTGTCTACACTGAGTGCTTTGAACCTCGACTCTACCAGATTCGACTATCCGGAACCTCTACAACTCTCGAATCTCAGCCCCCACAATTTCCCACCAAGCATTCCACTAACGACAGTTGGCTGGAGTGTTTGGCTTCGAACTCAAAGAGTCAGAGCCGAAATTCAGCGGTTGACCGCATTCCAGCGCAAATGTCTGTACACACGCTTCTTGGTTATCATTTCAATTTCCCGCCTCCTCGTACACTTCTATTTATTGTGATTTAAAATTTCAACGTCTTTTCAAATACATACACGCTTTTAGACGCCCGTCGTTGGACTGCCTCCCGACCTACCTTTGCAACTTCCTACTCTTCTCTATCTCCATCGCCTCGTGTAAGTTCTCTCCTTCTCTGCTTTGTTTTTCGGCTTAGCATAATCCTATTGGCAGGGGGGAATGGCGAAACATTTAAAAGATCTCCTCTCACCGGATTGAATTTCTGGCTTCCGACGCCATTTTTCCATTCCTGATGACGTTCGTCTGTCATTTGTGGCAGACGGCACCCTCGATATGAAGAGGGTTGATGAAACCACGATCGTCTTCCCTCTTCTATCAATCGCAGAGGGTGGGTCTGCTTCCCCCTTCACCCACTCCTTAGGGTCGTGCTTTGCCGTTGGGGGTTAATCCCTTTCCAACCCAACGCCAACTTCTTTAGGGTCGTGATGTGGATTATTGCACTAAACCGTTGCCTTGGGCTTAACCTTGGCATTCCTACTATTCGACATTGCTGCGCCTTGGCCAAGTCTACTGGTCGGCACGAGCGTTATTTCCTTAGGGCCAAAGACACTGACCATCAACTATTGACTATGCTTTCCAGCTTTGGGAAGTGAGTCGATGATGTTATGGTCGTCGTCCAAGGAAACTGGGAATTCGGCGAAGGCGAGGATCGCCTTGATCGTATTCCTAGACGGAGGGATGAACCAGGTGGCCGAGTATCTGCTTTTATTTATTTACTTGTTATATTTATAAAACCTTATTTTTGGGACCTCATGGTTTTGCTTTTGCAGGAAACGATTTGAAGAAAGTCTTGACCTCAACTGACGACGCTGTCCTTTCAGAAATCAAGACTGTGCTCAAGTATTTCGGCTGATCAAGTCTTCAGAAGCAGGGGAGGGCGGCCCACATTCTGCTTTGCTATGAGCAGACTTATACGACCTTTTCGGCGGCTGAAAACATCCCAATTCCGAAGGGTGAAGAGTTTATTGTCGCCCTTATCTTGACTGATTTCAGAAATTTTAGGCAAGTCGGTTGCGAGGGATCAGATTCGGAGCGAATGGAAGTTGCTAAGGCCGTCGAGTCATACCAATCCGAAACTGAGGTTGATGAGGCTTTGAAGTTAGCATTTGAAGAAGCCGGCCTCAATTCGGCTAATCCTCCGTCCACCTTGGGTCGAGAGGACCGTCCGCTTGACGATATTTTTCATGGTCTGGAGGACCTTCCCGGTGCGTTCCCAGAAGATATGGCTGGGTTGAGCCTCACTAAACTTGCCAAGAAGGCGAATGCGGAAAGGATGGCCGCGCGGCGAAGGGCGGAGGAGATTCGGGCTGCCGAGTCTCAGTCACAGTCCTCTTTGCCTGTTATTAAGGGGACGGCAAAGAATGGAAGTACCGAGGTGGAACCTTTTGTGCAGGCAAGTGTTGAAGCTGAGCAAAGGGTGGAGAAGCGCCCTACCGATGTTGAGGCCGGCTCAGAAGAAGACCGTGCCGATAAACGACCTCGTTTGGAGGAGTTAGATGTGATTGTACCTTTTTTTATTCAGCCCAAGATAAAGAATATGCCAATCTCCTCTGATGCTTCGGTGATCAAAGATCCAGTGGTTGCACTCTGCTTGGCGACGTCCGTTTCACTGCCTGCTGACAAGGCGGCTTTTCGGGCAGAGCCGGATCCGGTTGCAATTGGGTTGGCCGCGCAACCGGCTCTTTTGGTATATATCTGCACTTTGTTTTTTCTCTTTACACAAATATTATTTTGTTCTTAACTTCTTTTTTTGCAGGCCGTTGGAAGGATAGCTGACATGGGTCGTCACTATCACGATGCCATCGAGCTAATTGGCCGTTTACAAGCGGAGGTTGAGGGCCAAAGGAGTAGGGCGCAATCGGAGGGCGCCCGTGCCGAGGCCGAGATGGAGAGAGCCCGCAATGCTGAAGAATTGAGATCAGTCGCCGAGAAGAGGGCAGATGCGAGTGACGACGCGCTTAAATTACCCCAGGAGGCGATCTCTAAATTGGAGGCTGGGTTGGAAGAGATGAAGGCTACGAAGGAAATAGCCGACCTGAAGGCTTCCAGCACATTCGATGTTGCAAAAAAATCTGCTTTTGAGGAATATGTAGACGAAGTCTCCAAATTTGAGAATCGGGGATTTAAACATGGCTGGCTTAATGCCCTTGCTGTTGCTGATGTGACATTGGCTACGCCAATTCCATACGAGCAAGTGGAAGTTGAGTCACTGGAGTCTGACTCCGAGAACTAATTTGGGCGGCTCTTGTTTTTTGTTTTAGGATTTGCATGTAATTTTCAGCTTTTTACAGCTTTTTGTCTAGTAATTTTCATGTGTAAAATGTTTTGTATACTTGCCAACTAGATGATTAGGCCATTTAGACAGTTAGGCCGTTTAAAAAGCCAAAAATCAGTACATGAAGTGCTGTGGCACATATCAATCGGCATGGGGCCAAGATGCTCGGCCGGTTAGATTAATAAATATGCCCTTGTCCCAGCCAGTGCATGGACTTCAAGTCTCCCATAGTTGCCGTTTAGATAATTAAGCCATTTTAACAAGCCAGAACTTAGTGCGTGAAGTGGCTGTGGCACATATCAATCAGCATGGGGCCAAGATGCTCGGCCGGTTAGATTAATAAATCTGCCCTTGTTCCAGCCAGTGCATGGAATTCAAGGCAGTCTCCCATAGTTGTCGTTTAGATAATTAGGCCGTTTTAACAAGCCAAAAATCAGTACATGAAGTGGCTGTGGCACATATCAATCGGCATGGGGCCAAGATGTTCGGCCGGTTAGATTAATAAATCTACCCTTGCCCCAGCCAATGCATGGAATTCAAGGTAGTCTCCTATAGTTTCCGTTAAGATAATTAGGCCGTTTTAACAAGCCAGAACTTAGTGCATGAAGTGGCTGTGGCACATATCAATCGGCCTCCGTCGTTTGGAGACTGCCAAAAGCATTAATGAAATTGCCTCAGGGTCTCTGCATACCTACGAATAAATTGGGTGATTTGGCGCCAGTGGGTCCACTTATTCTTATTCAGATTTGATTTGAACTAGCTTGGGGCGAGGGCGAATGTCAAATAGACTGTTCTTCAACAGCAGAGGAGAGGGACGAACGTTGGCTGAGCTAGATAATGCGATGAATCGCAGCAGCGAGCCTGTGTGATGGGAGGAAGGACGTCCAAGGAAAGCGAAAACGTCAACTTCCAAGCCGTCGAAGCAGATCACCCCGAAGAGAGAAGAATCAACGGGGAAGCTCCCCGTGACTACGACCGGGGAATGAGTTAGATGCGATGCCACGGCCATTGAGTTTTGCGGTGTTTGTGGGGAACAAACCAATGACTGAGGCAGATTCCATCGTCAATGATTTGGGTGTAGCGGTCGAGTTCACTCGACAGATCTTTCCGCCGTAAGTCCAACAATCGATGGTTGGACGACGAGATTTGGAAGTGTTTCGAGAAGGTATTCATGGGGCGGTGAAGAGGCTGTACACCGCCTACGAAGTCGGCATGTGTCTGCGCGCCGCGCGGCGGGAGATGGAGAAAATGGACGAACGGGTCTGCAGTTCGAAGGCTCGTGCGGAGAAAGCCGAGGGCAAGCTTAGGGAGCTTAGGAAGGTTAAAGTCACCTATCCGCATGCGGCAGGTCAATCTAACCCGATTGTGGATGAGAGGGTGACCGAACGGCTATTGAGTCTTGCCATCGCCGACCGAGATACGATGGGCATGTTTGCCATACAAAATGCGAGGGCCAAAGGTTATGAGGAGGGCTTCCATGCTGGTCAAAAGGTTGGGATCGAAAAAATGAAAGAGACACTTGCTGAGGAGGTCTGCCGATGCGAGAATCGAGGTTTTAAGCATGGTTGGATCGCAGCTCTTCAGGCCGCATAGGCTCTCCGAGCAAAGGGCGTCGATTCCAACTTATGTGACCTAGATCATCGTGATCATTTGCCCTTTGCCACCTTTGAAGTTGAAAAGAGCGATGATGAGGGCGACGTCAAATAAAAATATTCGTTGTAATGTTCAAACGCAGATCGCATCTAGATTTATGTATTTGTTGGCTGGTCGAATAAAACAGAACTTTATTTTCAATGTTTTATTATAATTTTTGTTTAGCGCATACGTGCTTGCATGTGTTTTATTATATACATGTTTGAATAAACGTATTTCAGACGAGTAAATGAATATTGATCGGCCTGATTTAATCGAAATCATTGTGTTACGCATGGCCCGAAGGCTTAATCGGCCTAAAGACGTCATTCGCCAATGGGGCTCCGAATCTGGAGACTTTATCTGGCCAATCGTGATATCCACGAAGGGTGCTCCGAATCCGGAGGCTTAGTTGGCCCAAAGGCGTCATGCGCTGATGGGGCTCAGAATCCGGAGACTATTTGGCCAATCGTGATATCCATGAAGGGCGCTCTGAATCCGAAGGCTTTCACGGCCCAAAGACGTCAGTCGCCGATGGGGCTCCGAATCTAGAGACTTTATTTGGCCAATCGTGATATCCACGGAGGGTGCTCCGAATCCGGAGGCTTTAACGGCCCAAAGACGTCATTCGCCGATGGGGCTCCGAATTTGGAGACTTTAATTGGCCAATCATGATATCCACGAAGGGCGCTCCAAATCTAGAGACTTTAATCAGTCAATCGTGATATCCACGAAGGGCGCTCCGAATCCGGAGGCTTTAACGGCCCAAAGACGTCATTCGCCGATGAGGCTCCGAATCCGAAGACTTTATTTGGCCAATCGGGATATCCACGAAGGGCGCTCCGAATCTGAAGGCTTTAATGGCCCAAAAACGTCATTTGCCGATGGGGCTCCGAATCCAGAGACTTTAATCGGCCAATCGTGATATCCATGAAGGGCGCTCCAAATCCGAAGGCTTCAATCGAAACAACTTTGAACTAGATTATGTGGTAGGTGAAGAGGAATCTTTGTATTACAGAAAAAGAGATGTACATGGCGAACAGTTCGGAACAAGCATCATGTCCTACAAGTCGGGCTAATGATAAAATTTGCATAAGTGCGTGGAATTCCAAGGTCGTGGCAGACTCCTTCGTGACATGTGTTTAAGCCGATATGCCCCTACTCCAGCGATCGAATCGATCTGATAGGGACCATCCCAGTTAGGACCTAATTTTCCATCGACCGGTCTCCTGTTAGCTGGGAGCACCTTCTTCAAGACAAACTCTCCTAGTGTGTAGCGGCGTAGCTAAACGCGTTGATTATACGACTTTGCCAATTGCTGCAGGTACCGTGCCATGGACGCAAGGGCTCGGTCTGTGATGCCCCGATTCTACACTGTAGGTTGCAGTCAAGGGGAAGTCACTAGTGAGTCTTATGGTCAATAACCAAGTAAGATCCCAGATCGCCGGAGGAGTCAAATAGCCTCCCTTCTAAGTCCGGCTTTCTTAGGCAGCGCACTACCTTTTTGACAGATCTTACAAGGCATTGACACAAGGTCTCATAAGCAACGCTAAGGTTCATACACAGAATATAAATACATAACAACCACACTTATACTTAATTCAAAAGATTGTTTCATTACATTACATCCCAATAGAAAGTTTAAACTCTACATGATTTCTTACAAAATAACAAAAAGGAAATTTCTATTATTCCTAAGATAGCCAAAAGTCCTCGAAGGTTTCGGGCTCGTCGTCCCCAGCTATGAGTTCTGCTTCTTCACCTGGCATGATACGCCGTGAGCTTTGAATGCCCAGTAAACACACACACACACCCCACCCCTTTTTCCCAGTCCAATACACAATCACAATGATGGCACCAAGTAGTAAAGCATGATTCTTCAATAAATAAATAAATAAATAATAGTTAAGTTAGATGTCAGTAAACTAGAAACCCCCCAAACAGATTCCGTCCTCCCAACCACAAGAATCGGATGCGGATTATTCGGTATGCCCCCTCTTTTGCTGCTTTGTTGCAGAACTAACCTTGCATGCCTACCAACGGTTATATACCGCGTAGCGCCAACCGCAGGGCCTCAAAAGAGACGGTAAAAATAGGGCCTTGCCCGAATCCCTCCTTACACCAAACCACCTAGGGTCCGAATACAACCGCTCCGTTCAAGGGTTCCGAAAACCACTTGCGCAAGACTTTAACTTCCAAATAGGGAACGCATCCCAATAAACCATATACCACATATTCTCATATTTTCATTATTCAAGTGTTCGAAAAACCCAATACCCACCCAATTAGGTTTCCCGTTAAATTAAGTGTTTTAAGTCAAGGTTAGTCCAACTAACAATATAATAAAATCCACATAAGCATGCCTCCCCAAGATAAGAAGAAAAATAACATACACATACACATACAACATCGTGCCAAGATATGATCATGAGCCATTAAACATTTTCATAAATACGAGAGCATAAAACATCCAAACATAACAATTTCCAAATTTAACATCACATGAAGGTTACTATGAAAGGACTACTTAGGATCATCCACCGGACTCGGTCTTCCTATGGTTCGTAGAGAATTTGATCTAATTCCTAGAACATTTTTCGGAAATGGGTTTGCTTTTCCAGATTTTAGGTTATTTAGAAAATAGTCCAGCGCTGTCCAGAATCTGTCCAGATCCGTCGACCGTTACGAAAACTTGATTTTCTTGCAAACCGCTTAATGTTTTTCGATGAAACCAATTTTAGTTGAAATCTAACTCCTTAAGGAAGGTTTTTACATAAAATAGAGGTCCAGAATATTTTTGTACATTTTTCGGAAATTTTGAAAGTGGGCTAGAAAAAATAGGTTCTAAGGTAGACTGTCCAAAACATGAAGATTTGTGAGGAAAGGGTTTCACCAAGGGAAAGTTTCATTTATTTTGTGAATAAAATATGCTAACTATCACATGTTTAACTCAGAAAATTTGTTTGAAAGAGTGCCCTTGAAAAGTTGAGAGATTTGTACAAAAAGAAGATGGTTTTGTGCCAAAATGGGGGAAATACAAGAGGGATGAAATCAATACACAACCCTTAGCATTTTTAACATAATAACTTGATAATAACAGATCTGAAACACTATTTAGAATCTTTAGAACATGCATTAGAAAAGGAAATGAAGAGAAGGTTGTGTTGGTGGCTTACCCTCCAAGCTTTGCACAAGAAACTCTCTTCTTCCTCCTTCTTCTCCTCTAGATTTCTCTAACCAATATGTGTGTGTGAGTGAGTGTGTTGTGTGTATGTTTGCAAGCTAGGGAGTGGATATATTTATGGGCAATTTGGTGTAAAAGGACAAAAAGGCCCATTAGTTGAAAATGGATGGAAAAGTTAGGATCTTGCTTGGTGTCAAAAGGGATAGGAGTAACTAACGTGCTAAATCATAAGTCTAGGCATCAATTAGTTGATTTTTAGTTGAAAGGTAACCAGCCTTGAGATTTGCAACCTAGGTCTAGGTCACTAGGTTTGGGTTTCCTAGAATTTCATAATCATGGTTCTTGAAAATTGGTTTCTCACTTTCTTCTAGGAAGGCTAGTCATAGGAAAGGGTGAAGAGAAATTTCTTTATTATTTTATGTCTAGGCACACTCCTCTAGGTGTATATGTGTATATATATATATTACAAGATTGATGGTATTAATAATATTAGGGTACATGTAATTTATGTAGAATTAAATTAGGTTAGGGAACCTAATCCAGCTAGGAAAATTCCTGTTTTGAAAAAAGAAAATAAAATTGCTAAACAACAAGATTCGAAATAATTCAAGTAATCGAGGGCTTTAAGAAAATAATTCAACATTAGGGTTTTTAAAGTGAATACATATTTTGGGGGCTTCACAACCTATCCCCCTTAAAACAATTTCGTCCCCGAAATTCAACTGTATACTATCTACGAAAAGCTCAGGGTAGTTTGCCTTCACTTAATCCTGGCATTCCCAAGTAGATTCCTCAACTTCCTGATGACGCCATAGCACTTTTACCAAGTGAACCGTCTTGCCTCTAAGGTTCTTCTCTCGACTGTCCTGTATTGCTACCGGACCTTCTTTAAATGTAACATCTTTGTCAAGACTAATTTCTTCCGATTTGAGGACGTGTGTCGGGTCAGCAATGTATTTTCTTAACATAGATACATGGAAGACGTTGTGTATTCCTGCTAACTGCGGGGGTAGAGCTAGTCTATAAGCTATTTCGCCCACTCTTTCCAATACCTCAAAAGGTCCAATATATCGTGGTGACAGCTTCCCCTTTCTCCCAAAACATTATTTGATGCTTTGAAGCCGAGCTTGACGGCCTGCTCAATTATTGCGCCGTCGGGGGTCATGATTACAACTCCGGTTCCACTGCCCCACTGATTGGACGATCTAACAATACAACTGCCAGATGTCCCCAACATAAATCCTCCAGTTCGGCTTCGGTCGAATTTCATATGTCTTGAAGTCGGCGACATCAGACTTGAAATCGGCGAGGCTCCCAGTGAATTCGGCAATAAAGTCGGCAAGCACCTGTCCGTTGATTGAGGTTCTGGGTAGAAATTGAATATCGTACTGGCCAAGTTCCAGAGCCCACTTTGAAACATGTCCAGATGTTTCTGCACTACGTAGTACTGATCGGAGGGGATAATCTGTTAGCACCCCAATGCTATGCCCCTGGAAGTAATGCATGAGCTTTTCCAGTGGAAGGTAGCGTGTTTCGGCGTCAACCATTGCCTTGCTCACATAATACACTGGCCGCTACTCCCCCAGCTCTTCCTTTATCAATACGGCACTGACGACTCAATCAGAAACTGCTAGGTACAAAATGAGCGGGTCGCCAACAGAGGGTGTTGTCAGGAGTGGTACTGAGCGGAGGTAGGTCTTCAGGCCGTTGAAAGCAGCTTCGCACTCGGCGGACCATTCAAAGGCCTTGCCCTGTCGTAGTGTATGAAAGAATTGTCAGCAGCGATCTGTGGACCGGCTGATAAACCTGTTGAGTGCGGCAGCCATCCCCATCAACTTTTCAACCTTCTTTACTGAACGGGGGGAGTCGAGCTCCAAGATTGCTGTGATTTGCCTTGGGTTGGCTTCGATGCCTCTGTGGTTGACAATGTAGCCCAAGAATTTTCCAGAGCCGATACCAAATGCACATTTGGAAGTGTTCAACTTCATTCCATATTTGCATAGGATGCCGAATGTGTCTTCCAGATCAGCTATATGATTCTGCTCTTCTTTGGATTTGACCACCATATCGTCAATGTAAACTTCCATAGTTTTGCCGAGTTTCTCCTTGAACATGGTGGTGACCAGTCTCTGGTAGATTGCCCCTATATTCTTCAGCCCAAAAGGCATTACCATATAGCAATAGGTTCCTCTTGGGGTGAGGAATGCAGTTTTCTCTTGGTCCTCCGGATGCATAGCGATTTGATGATAACCTCTATAGGCATCAAGGAAACTCATACGCTAATGGCGCGCCGTAGTATCTACAAGCTGGTCTATCTTGGGAAAAGGAAAACAATCCTTTGGGCAGGCTTTGTTTAGGTCCGTGAAGTCGACGCACACTCGCCAAGTCCCATTTTTCTTTTTCACCACCACTGTATTAGAGAGCCATGTAGGGTAGGTCACCTCCCTAATTGCTTCGGCGTCAAGCAGCCTGTCAACTTCCTTAACAACGGTGGCAGTGTGCTCTGCGGATCTATACCCGTCATCACGTACGGAGTCCATGCAAAGACATCGAGGTTACTGAGCAGGAAAGATATTAGCTGCTATATGTCGGCCTAATTCAAGGCGGCGCCAACCATGAAGAACTTGTCTGGGCTTCCATCGATTTGAACTCGTGCTAAGTCTTCTGTTGCCTTTTCGTTTAGGGGCCACCTAACATCGTCGAGGCTTTCTCGATCCGACAACTCAATGGAATTCACTTGTAGTTCCTTTGGCGTTTTCTCAACAAGGAGATAACATGCTTGTGTCGATTTCTGGGAGCCACAGATTTGCTCAATACCACGTTCTGTCGGGAAGCGGAGCAGCCTATGATAGGTGTTAGGCACGGCTCGCATAGCATGTAACCATGATCGCCCCATGATGAGATTATACGGCAACGGTAGTCTGACGACCAAGAATCCCACATCCACTGTTCGGGAACCTGCTCGAACAGGAAGTTTGATTTTTCCCAACGGGTACTCTGGATTGGCATTGAAGCCGAAAAGTGGATAAGGTGCCAGAGAGAGATCCGATTCGGAGAAGCCCAGTTTGGTGAATGTCTTGTAGTACAAAATCTCCGATGTACTCCCTGGATCGATGAGTATGTGCTCAACAGTGAATCGGTTTACGCGTAACTCAATTACCAAGGGATCACTGTGGGGCAGTGTTACTCCGGCCAAATTCGAATCATCAAAAGTGATAACCTCGTCTTCATGGGGCCGTTCAGCCGGAGTGAGTTGCTCTTGAGGGTTAGACATCGATTGAATCGCATGCACCGCCGATGACATTGGCAGGCTGTATATCATGTAGATCACGTGGAGCGAATGTGAATCCTGTGTCAAGGCTGTTGCTTTGGTTGGGTTGCCTTTTCGGACGTACGGTTGTAGCCAGCCATCTTGTTCCAATGTACCGTCGTACAGGGTGAATGACAATGCTTTGAATTTCTTGGGTAGGACTGCCTTTGCGATCCGTCGTACAAAAGGATCATGTTGATCGTCATCCGAGCTGTTTCTCCTTCGCTTAAACCTTGTACGGGGACTCTTTTCAGAAGAACTGGAAATTTCATATCGTCCCTCCTTCTTGGGCTCCGAGTTGCTATCAGTATCTTGCTGTCGGGCTCAAGATCGTCGACCAGCTGCCCTCTCGGGTCATTTTGAGCATTGGTATGCAGCTTGTTTGGACTTCACCACCTCCAAGGCCAAATCCTGACGGAGATGTTCGTTCTCTGCAATCATGCTCTCTAATCTTTGTTCGTTTTGCTTTGCTTGTTCCAGGAGCGCTTGCATTGCTTCGTGCTCCGAAGTCAAGGGTGAGACAAAATTTAAGGCACGTCTTGCGGCAATAGTCTTTGTTCCAAGCATGTTTGTTGGAGTGGTTTCATCTTGCGATATAGGGTCGACAGTGACTGTCGGAGGATCTTCCGTCACGCTTGGCATGGATGTGGTTGAGCATTCCCACAAACGGCATCAATTATGGAGAAGTGGTTTCGAAATATTCTTTTGATCCTGGGGAGCACTCGAGATCCGCTGATAGTCACCTGAAATGGGATAAACACTCCGTTCGGGGGTGCTAGAATTAGCACTCCGACAGATAAGTCAATCTCTACACTCAAGAATGCTTGTGTTCTAAGTTAAGCATAGTAATTCTCACATACCTGATTCTGGATGATGTTTCTTCTATTTATATCTTTTCTTCTTTGGGCCTCGGGATTAGGTCCATCCCCCACCTCATATTCGGAAAATTTTATAATGGACCGATCTTCACTCGGCCCCTTACTTAATCGGTTATTTGGCCGAGTAGGGTTGGATTTGAGCTTTCGAGCCAATTGTCGAGTGCTTCGAACCTCGACTCTACCAAATTCGACTATCCGGAACCTCTACGACTCCTGAATCTCTGCCCCCACAATACCCGAGGTCGTTGCGCTTGTTATATGTTTGGGCCCGAGGCCTCTTGTTATGTGTTTGGGCCTGAGGTCGCTTGTTATGTGATTGGGCCCGAGGCCGCTTGATATATGATTAGGCCCAAGGCCACTTGATGTTTGATTGGGCCCCAGGCCGCTTGCTATAGGTTTGGGCCTGAGGTTGCTTGTTATATGCTTGGGCCTAAGGCCACTTGATTTATATGATTATAGATTTTGTGAGAACCATATGATCATCCACTTACACTGCCTTATTGTATTATTATTCATTGAGGTTTGCTCACCCAATTTTATGTATGCACATGTAGGTGATCAGCAGCATGGAGAACACCCCTAGAGTCAGCTTTAGGAGCCTTTTGTGACCCAATCGAGTCATGCCTCCGGAACGGAGTTTTGTCTTGACTCGCACCATACCTTGACCTTATTTCGTTTTTGCTTCCATGGTCTTGGGTTGTAAACACTATGTACAATTTTCCTACGGCTTTTATATTTTTGATAGGCATGTATATGTATTATTGTGTTATGTGTTAACTCTATGATTTTGCTCATGATTGACACAACTCAATTGACTTCTCATTATTATATGCTTCCATTTATGGTCCCATTAGCATAAATATTCTATATGATTGTTTGAGGCCTTCGGTAATCAACGAATTACTGGCCGGTTATGACCTAAACTTTTAGGGGTAGGTTCGGGTCATGATAGATTGGTATCAAAGCATGAGTTATTATCTCTCACACGAGTCCATGTGAGTAATAAGAAGTCTAGAAAAGGTTTAAGTTGCATCCACATTGCGTTCATAATCAGGTATGACATAAAAATGTGCATTTGTACATGTGGCTTTTGTGCATACCATCTGTGAAAGTTATAATGTATGTTCCTCCAGATCATGGTGAGAACAAGGGCGAAAGATGGGGAGGATTCAACCTCCACACGACTTGATAGAATGGAGGCAATGATTATGGACATGGCTGAAGCTTTTAGACAACAATAACAACAGCAACAACAACCACTATCGCCACCAATGTCGGTGTCACCACCTATAATGCAAGACCACCAAGCCGACGACTGAACTATTGCTCTCACAAAGGAATTTAAAAAGATGAAACCACCATTGTTCAAGGGAGAATCGATCCATTGAAGGTAGAGACATGGGTGCTTGGCATAGAGAAACTGTTTGACGTCTTTCCATGTACAGAGGCCAGAAAGTTTTACTTGTTACTTTTACACTGGAAGATGAGGCACGCCGTTTGTGGATGCTCATCCGAGAGGAACATCAAGGAATGAATTAGGCTCAGTTTTTGGAGATCTTTTATAAGAAGTACTTCCCACAGAGTATCCGAGACGGGAAGGTGTCGGAGTTTAAGAACTTGAAGCAAAGTAACAAAACCGTAGCGGAATATAAGGCGCAATTTACTGAACTAGCTTGTTTTGCACCATACATGGTTGATACGGACAACAAAAAGGCGAGAAAATATGAGGGAGGTCTCCAAGAGTCCATTCTTGAGAAGATTAATGTATTGCAAATACCAAAATATGTAGATGTATTGGATAAGGCCATCATAGCGAAAGGTAATCAAGCCAACCGCAACTCGTACTCAGATAAGAAGGGCAAGAGGCAGGGTTCCAATATGCACAAAGGGTCGGTGTCCTTACAAAATAAGAAGCAAAATTTGGTAACTTCAAACACTGCAGGGTCTAATTGTGATTCACCACCAACTTGCCCCAGAATGTGGGAAGAAACATTGAGGGGTTTACAATCGAACATCAGGAGCTTGCTTTAAGTGTGGGAAGACGGGTCATATGATGCGAGATTGTCCTATGTTTGGGCAACAAAAAGGTAATAGGCCAACTGCTAGTTCAGTCGGTTCCACTCCTGCAACGAAGACCCCGGCAAGGCCTACTACTTCTAGAGATAATGTTAGGCAAGAAAGAGTCTTTGCTCTTGTTTCGGGTGATGTCCAAAATTCAGATGTTGTGGTTTCAGGTACACTTTCCGTTAATGGCCAACCTGCTTATGTGCTACTTGATTCAGGTTCCACTCATTCCTTTGTTTCGAAAACCTTTGCTCATAATTTGAATAGATCTATGGAACCCTTGAATTATGTGTTATGTGTGTCTCTCCCATCTCGGGATTATATGTTATGTGCTTCTATGTATCCTACATGTGAGCTTTTACTTGGAGATATTTCATTATGCGCTAATTTGATGCCTCTTGATATGGTACACTTTGATATAATTTTGGGAATGGATTGGTTTGCAAGGTATCATGCAACCATCGACTGTTTGTCTAAGCAAGTTACTTTCCGCCCACCGGGTCAAGATGAGTTTACTTTTGTGGGACATGGTGTAGTCCCTACACCTTATTTGATATTGGCTATGAAAGCTTGTAAACTACTTCAGAAAGGTTGTAGGGGTTATTTGTGTAGCATTTCGCATGCAAAGACAACTAAGGTAGGTGTTGAAAATATTCAGATTGTTAGTGAGTTTCCGGATGTATTTCCCAAAGAATTTCCAAGGGACCTGATAGACCGTGAGATTGAATTTGTCATTGATATTGTGTCGGGTACTCAACCGATTTCTAAGGCTCCGTACAGAATGTCACCGACAGAAATGAAGGAATTGAAAATACAATTGCAAGAATTGCTTGACAAAGGGTTCATATGACCGAGTACATCGCCATGGGGCGCACTTGTTTTGTTTGTGAAGAAGAATGATAGGAACCTTCGGTTGTGTATTGATTACCGAGAACTTAATAAGGTAACAGTGAAGAATAAACATCCTTTACCACGGATTGATGATTTGTTTGACCATTACAGGGGACACAAGTGTTTTCAAAGATTGACTTGAGATCCGGGTACCATCAGTTGAAAATCAAAGCAGAGAATATTGAGAAGACCACCTTTAGAACCAGGTACAACCATTATGAATTTTCAGTTATGCTATTTGGGGTTACGAATGCACCAGCAGCTTTTATAGATTTAATGAATCAGGTTTTCAAACCGTACTTGGATGAATTTGTGGTGGTATTCATTGATGACATTCTTATTTATTCGAAGAGTAGGGAGAAACATGAAAAACACTTGAGATTGATTTTTCAAACACTTAGGGACAAGAAGTTATATGCTAAATTTAAGAAATGTGAATTTTGGTTGAATGAAGTTGTGTTTTGGGGGCATGTAATTGGCAAGGATGGTGCGTCCGTCGATCCACAAAAGATAGAAGCTATTGTGAATTGGCTTGCTCCTACCAATGTTACAGAAGTACACAGTTTTATGGGTTTAGTAGGTTACTACCCAAGATTTGTTAAAGATTTCTCCAAGATTGTGGTGCCACTCACCCAATTGACTCAAAAAGGTGTTCCGTCTGAGTAGACAAAACAGAGGGAGTCCGCCTTCCAAGAATTAAAGACACGACTCACAACAGCACTGGTCCTTGCCTTACCATTAGGTACAGAATGGTTTGTGATCTATAGTGATGCTTCTCATAAGGGTTTGGGTTGTGTACTCGTGCAAAATAGAAGAGTGATTGTGTATGCATCTCGACAATTGAAGCCACATGAAAAGAATTACCCTACGCATGATTTGGAATTAGCTGTTGTGGTGTTTGCATTGAAGATTTGGCGGTATTATCTTTATGGAGCAATATGTGAGGTCTACACCGACTACAAGAGCCTCAAGTATTTCTTTACTCAAAAAGAACTTAATATACGTCAAAGGCGGTGGTTGGAACTCATCAAGGATTATGACTTGCAGATTCGTTATCATCCCGGTAAAGCCAACATGGTAGCAAATGCTCTTAGTAGAAAGTCAACAGGCAACTTACCATGTTTACTTATGGAGTGGAATGAACTATTGCTTGACTTGAAAAGAATGGATGTGGAAATTGTGATATATGAACGGGATTGAATGTTAGCCGCGATGGCCGCATAACCGGCTATTATTGAGGAAATCAAACGAAGGCAATTGGAGGATGAATTTCTCAAGAAAGTACATGATGAGATAGAAGCAAAGCCGAGATTGGGATTTTCTTTGGAAGCTTAAGTGTTGAAATTCAAGGGAAGATTGTGTGTTCCTAATGCCCCCGAAATTAAAGGAAGAGTCTTGGAAGAAGCTCACAAGTCCAAAATTGCTATATATCCCGAAAATTCCAAAATGTACCAAGATCTCAAGCAAGCTTTTTGGTGGCCCAATATGAAGAGAGAAATTGCAGAGTTCATTTCAAGGTGCCTTCAATGTCAACAAGTAAAAGCGGAGCATCAAAGACCGGCGGGGTCACTTCAACCTCTCCCTATTCTAGAATGGAAGTGAGAGCATATAACTATGGATTTTATTGTGGGTTTACTCCGAACACCCCAAGGTATGGATTCTATATGGGTGGTTGTGGATAGATTGACTAAGTCTACTCATTTTCTACCTGTGAAGACTGTTTATAATGCTGATAGGCTTGATACGGTGTACATTGCGGAGATTATTCGACTGCACAGTGTTCCGGTCTCCATTGTGTCGGGCAGAGATCCTAAGTTTGTGTTAAGGTTTTGGCAAAGCTTACAAAAAGCATTGGGAACGGAGTTGAGGTTTAGTATCACTTTTCACCTGTAAACTGATGGTCAATCTGAAAAGACCATACAGACGTTGGTGGACATGCTCCGAATGTGCGTTTTGGATTTCTGTGAAAGTTAGGAAACTCATTTACCTTTGGCAGAATTTTCCTATAACAACAGTTTCCACTCCAATATTGGGATGGCACCATATAAAGCTTTGTATGGGAGAAGATGTCGAACTCTGGATAGGTCGTTGCTTGCACCTAAAATTGTGCAAGTTACTATAGAAAAGATTTAGATCATCCAGCAGGGTTTGAAAACTGCTCAAAGTTGACAAAAGAGCTATGTGGATCAAAAAATGAGAGACTTAGAATTTGAATTTGGGGATCATGTTTTTGTCAAATTCACTCAAATGAAAGGGCACACAAGGTTTTGGAAGAAAGGGAAATTATCACCCCAGTATATAGGGCCATTTCAGATTTTGGAAAGATTAGGTTTGGTCACCTATCAAATTGCTTTACCACCGGGCATGGAGTAAGTGCATAATGTGTTCCACGTATCAATGTTGCAAGGCGACCTTTGGGACCCTTCTCATTTTATTGACTATCATCAAATTTTGCTAGATGGTGATATAGGTTATGAGGAGAAACCCCTTCGAATCCTTGACTAGCAAGTCAAACAACTACGGAGCAAGACTATCCCAATAGTAAAAGTGGAATAGAGGGAACATCATGGAAGCAAAGCCACTTGGGAACGGGAAGAAGAAATGAGACAATGATATCCGAAATTGTTTTTAACTTGAGGCAAACAAGTTTTGAGAGCCCAACTTTCTAAAGAGAGGAAAACTGTGACAACCCAACCCATACTATACTTAATCATGCATGTGATTATGTGTTAAATATGAATTTCAAGTGTAAGTATGGGAAATATATGAATTTGGAAAAAAAAAATATCTGTTGAAAATAGGAATATCTGTTGCAATTGAAGCTTTGAACTGAAATTGAAGGCCTTAAAGGCGCGATAAACAAAAAAAATGACTTCATATCTATGATTAGCATGATTTATAGAGCTTACGGTGAAATTTTGAAAAATTACAATTCGTAATGATTAAATCATGTTTTGTGAGTTGGGTCATATATGTGTGTTTAGCCTATTGTTCTTCATTGTTGGTTGAGAGCTCTAGAGAGTGAGTTAGAGAGAGAGGAAGAAGAGAAAGCTAGGGATTTCAATAAAATCAAGGGGCAAACCTTAGAATTGAGTTAAGGTATGTTAAACTACTTACAACCTTTCTCTCTAACTCATTTTTGCCTTGAAATCAAGAAGAAATTAGGAATTTGAGCTAGGGTTTTGAGTTGTATGGTGGCTTGAGTTAAAGGCATGAAATTAAACCCTAATTTCTCCATCTTTGTTTGATTTAAGTTCACTCTTATGATTGACCCATGAAGCAAACTCTAGATGACTTATGAAAACATGATTTGTTGGAAGATTATTCATGGATTATGTATTTTGAACTTGTTTATGTAATGTATGAATATGGGAAAGATATGAGTCCATGAATTTGTTGCTGATGCAAGATTGATATTTTTAATGAGGAATTACACTTGTATAAGGTTAGTATTTCATGTTTTAAAGGAAGATTACATGAGATCTTGGCTTGAAAATTTTCGGACTGTCTGATTTTGCCCAGGCCACAAGAGCGGCCACGGGCTCCACACGAGCGGAATATAAACAAAAACAAGAAATTACATCCTACTTAGACCACCACTCGGGTGGCCAAGGCCACTGCTCGAGCGGCCCAGTCATTGTATGAGCGATCAAAGTGGGCGCGCGTGCAGCCTGCCCTGTTTTAACTTATACTTAGTAACTTCAAATAAGTGTATCTCCCTCATCTGGACTCCATTTTAAGTGATTCTTGAGCCTAAATTCAAGATTTAGAAGTCTAGTTTCTAATGGTGGTCGTCTCACATTCAAATCCTAAGTACACAAATAGATATTCTTAAATTAGTGTAGGCTATTTATTTTCTTTTAATCATTTCATGCCATTTCCTACCCCAACTTAGTTTCCTTTCACTTCTTGCTTTTTCCTTAAACCTTATATCTGTAAACATGATATTTTCAATGAAAAACATATGGAATTGTTGTAGGAATTATGTAAACACTTGGGAGAAATTAAATAATAGGGAACAACTAAACGCATATGTAGCGAATAAATCGATTGAGTGAATTGAAGGCATGTGTTTTGAAATGTTATGCTTGGTTATTTTCTGCAAGCCGAGTTGTTAAGGAGTATCATCCGCCTAAGCACTGTGAGTAATAATATCATGCATATATATTCTTTATTGTGTACCTCGAACAATGAATGGTGATTGGTGCCAACATTGCGATTTGATTGAAATGAGAAACTTCATTAATATTATATGACATGTGCTATATGATTGGGCCTAAGGCCACTTGATATATGATTGGGCCCAAAGCCGCTTGTTATATGTTTGGGCCCGAGGCCGCTTGATATATGATTGGGTCTGAGGCCGCTTGTTTTATTTTTGGGCCCAAGGCCACTTGTTATATGTTTGGGCCCGAGGCTGCTTGTTATGTGATTGGGCCTAAGGCCGCTTGATGTATGGTTGGACCCGAGGCTGCTCGTTATATGTTTAGGCCTGAGGCCGCTTGTTATATGCTTGGGCCTCAGGCTGCTTGATTTATATGATTATGGATTTTGTGAGAACCTTATGATCATCTACTTACACTGCTTTACTGTATTATTACTCATTGAGCTTCGCTCACCCAATTTTATGCATGCACATGTAGGTGTTCAGCAACATGGAGCACACCCCTAAAGTCAGCTTCAGGAGCCTTTTATGACCCAATTGAGTCATGCCTCCAAGACGGAGTTTTGTCTTGACTCACACCATACCTTGACCTTAATTCGTTTTCGCTTCCATGGTCTTGGGTTGTAAACACTATGTACAATTTTTCTATGGCTCTTATATTTTTGTTGGGCATGTATATTTATTATTGTGTTAAGTGGTTAACTCTATGATTTTTCTTATGATTTGCATAGCTCAATGGACTTCTCATTATTATATGCTTCTGTTTATGGCCCCGTTAGTATAAATATTCTGTATGATTGTTTGAGGCCTTCGGTAATCTACAGATTGCTGGCCGGTTATGACACAAACTTTTAGGGGCGAGTTTGGGTCATGACAGTGACCTAGGCAATAGTTAGAGCATGAAAAATTAGAAATAAAGAAAAGTAGAGCTCGCAAGGTTGAAAACCTGAAATGGCGGCTTTGGCAAAAGTTAGAGTGCAAAAAGAGAGAGTTAATACTCGAGTGAACCCAAACTGAACTACGTAAGGCCTAATTCACATCTTTCAAATAAGCAAGCGACTCCATCCCAAAGTTTAGCCATAACCATCTGCAACTCAACTGTCTTGTCCATTTGTTTGATCAGTCTATCATTTTTCGTCATCTATTAACTTGGTTATGTTGCCTCCCTTTAGCCAAAGAGCCAGTTGCAAGACAGAGCAGTGATGGAGAACGTAGTTCTGGGCAGTTATGACCTTGTGGTTCGGGGGTGTGCGTCTTGAGGATAGATCCCATGTGTGTCAGGAAGTGATTGCTTCCGAAAATTGTTTTGAAAAGTTTTCATGAGTTGATTTTCTAAAAATTTTACCTTTTTACAACATAGACCATATTTGGACCAAAAAGGAAAGTTTTCAATACTCACAACTTTAATTCCATGATTTCAACACAAGTACATTCTCCAACTCTCTAATTAAATCAAAGTTGCTTTTACATCACAAAGAACTTGAAAAGAAAAGTCAAAGAAATAAACTAGGGGCACAGATAAGTCAGGTGCCGGTCCTCCGCCTCCTGCTCACGCTATCGGATGTCTTTGCAGCCAAAGATGGCCTAACCTGTGTCTCATCCTCAAGCCAAACCAAGCATTCACCAGAGTGGGCGTAACTAAAGCTAGCAGCAGGGGCTAGAAGCTCTCTCATCCTACAGGCAGTGAGGTATCAAGTCAAGTGCGAAGCACGAACTGGAAATGGAGCAGGGTATTCCACCCGCTCATCTGGATGGGTCTGATCATGTCCAAACTGACGTTTGAACCGGAATGGATATAGAACACACAGTATGTGAGGCCAATCAACTATATACCCGGCTATCGGGACATGCTGTAGCTCATCTCAGTTAACTTAAGCCAAGGGCAACACCAAGCGATGTCAGCCACAGATTTGCTGCACATCTAGTCACAACACAATCCCTCTGTGGGAAAGTCCATTAGCCGTGGATGAAAAAAGTAGGATATGGCCAAATACTCGAGGCAAGGGTCCATCACCTTCAGCTTATCCATCAGCCACACCTGGGAATGGATGAAAAATAAGAGAGATTAAAGAATAGAGAGATGTATGTTGAGAGAAACTGTAAGGAAAGGGGTTTTGAGAAAAATAGAGAGTGAGTGCCAAGTGATGTGAGAATTCATAAATAAGAAAGGGTGGAAAACAATACCTAAAGAAACAATGGACTACCTGCAAACCAAGAAGTCTCTCGCTGATGGAAGACATCCAAGCCCATCAAAGTTTCGACCAATGCCAAGCCTATGTAGCTCTTACCCTCCTTAAGGCATTGGGCCACTTCGATCAACCTATCGCTAGCTCCGCTACAACTAGGGACAAGTAGGAAGTGTGCAAGTAAACATAAGCAAAGGGCAAGCTGACGATAACCTCGCCATAGAAGGTCACCTCTGTCTCCAATGCCGGAAAACCTATGAATTAAGTCAGGTATATCTAACTCTACATCGTGAGCCAAGGATTGAGCCTCGTGTAAAGTAAGCCCACACATCCGTTCAAGAGCCCGTGCATGGCAAAAATTGGGTTGAGGCATAATCTCCTCATCACACTGGGACTCCATTAATGCTTAAAACTCTTTGAGAGTGGGACACATTTCTTATGCTCCAAAGTGAAACACATCGGTAATCAAGTTCCAACATCGAACAACGGCATGAAGGAATGGAAAACAAAGTGAAGTACGAATCAACAGAAAAAGTGCATTTATGCCGAAATCACAAAAATTTACCATTTCCGTGCCGTCCAAAGTGGCTGTCCAATCCTTGAGCCTCTCAGCAAGAAATATCTCCATTACCAAAGAAAACTATAGAGAATATGGTGTTATGTCGAAGGAATGAGCGAGAGAAGACCATTATAGAGGATAAGGTTGTCTGGGTAGCTAACAGCTATTACCAATTGTCCAGCCACATGGCTTGGCTGGTTGGCCACCTTTCCTGGCCGGCCGTCCATTATCTTGGCCGGCCGACCAAGTATGTTTGGTCGCTCTTTGTTCTGAGTCTTTTGTTTCTAGAAAGTGTTATTAGTCGTGTTTAGCTTATTTTAGTTTTGTTTTTCCTTTTTTGAATTGTAGTTTGCATTTTGGTCAGTTGACAGCTCAATATCTGGTTACGAACATCATTCCAATACAAGCATTTTCAGTTTCAAATTTTGTTCCAATTTTATATGAGTATGGTGCCATACTCGAGATGCAAAATAAAACTCCTTTTATAAAACTGCAGGGCTTTTACTCCAATCATAGTTTTTACAAAAGAGAAATACAAGTGGTTTTATAAAAAGTAAAGTCCTATCTAAAGCTATACAAAGTGTTGACCTACCAAAATAAAAGAAAAGAAAAAAGAATACAAAATCAGAGTTAGACTTGAGAGGCCCTCTTCATCCTTTTCTGCGGAGGGGACATAAGGGCATTATCTCCATCAGTACTACTATTGTCAGAAGAACGAGACTTCGAGTTGTCGTCATCCTCTCCACACCCTGGCCTAGATCCAGTCTCGGCCTCCTATCCGCTCCCCGATCCAGAGCCAACCTCATCATCCTCGCTGCCCAACTCATAGTGCATGTTCCCTGTCTCCTCGGTGCCGCTAGTCTCGATGTCACCCCCACTTAATATCGGCTCCAAGGAGAAGGAAGTCTCTTGTGCCTGAGACTCGCTGCTCGAATGCCAGGCACTCCTACCTCTGCCTTTACCTCTGCTCTCTTCCCTGCCGCGTGCAGGGGCCTGTCTATCTCTCTTCCCTATAGCCAGAGGAGGTGCCACTTATACCGTAGGTGCGGGTGGAGGCTGAAAACAAGAAACATGAAATCAGTACAAAAAGTGAAGAATTAATACAGAGTAGTATAGAGTATCAGTACAGTATTAGGGTAGAATCAGTATGAGTATGGACAAATCAGAACAGTATCAGTACAGATTCAATATGAATATGGAAAATTAGTACAGTATGGTGCAAAATAGTATGAATATAGCAGAAGAAAATTAGAGCAGTCAGATGAATGAGAAATATAGAATACTTAGTAACCGTAGAGAGTAAGCAATGTCTCCCTCCTCCGTACCATCTGTACTAAAGAGGCGACCAATCCAAAGAGGCCATCTACGTACTCTAATGGCATCTGCAAGCGAGTTTGAACATTAGTACATAGAAATGGGAATGTGGAATGTCAACTGTGAGGCAAAGTGCATACCTGCTGCATGTCAAGGTCCTTGACATACCCATGCTCCTCCTTTGGTGGCTTGACTACTTGGCTGCCAACATGGGATCACAGTCGAGATCATCGGTAGACTGGCTATATAAGCAACAGCTGGGCAGCCCCTCCAATACCAGTCTCGGCAACATAAGCAGCACCTCCAATCACGGGCGCACCTACAGTGCCTCCAGCGTGAGCTATAGTCAAAGGTGGCATCAGATGAGTCTGAATGAAGGTCGCGTAATCCCCAATCCCTTGAAATAGGTTAGCATCCTATCCCGCCATATACTGCACGATGTCTTCAATTAGGAAACTGGCAGCTATCCTCATAGATGGCGGAGGCGAAACAGGAACAATGGGATCTAGCAACCCTAGGGTTTGGCACACAAATCTCTCTATGAGATACCAAGTCCAGCAGAAAGAACCCTCCAACAGAATCTGCATCTAAGAGGTGTCCCAGGACCTAGCATAATCATCCCTCATACCGGTCGGCATCACTGCCCATGGCTGTCACATGATTTGCAAATAGAGAATTCACAGTCGTTAGTTACCATTAGTTGTCAAAGTCTAGATCAAAATAGTGTAGTGGAATGGAATGGGTATGAGTTTCGAATTACCTCACGCGCCGTTACTATGTCAAAAAAGTGGCGGTAATAGGTGGAGGTGGTATCGTCACGACGCCAATCGCCGAGGATGACACTGGCCGTCGTACCACCGAAAATAGGGCACAACAGCCTCTATCTCATCCCTTGGTACAGGTGCAAGGACAGGAAAGTACGCGTAGACCCATAGCTGTAAGGAAAGATCAAATTTGTGAGTCAACATATAGAAACAGAAGTAACGACAGAAAGTGACAAGTAGAAAGCACAATGTATAAACATAAGTAAAGACAGAAAGTGCAAAGCAGAAAGCACAATGTACAAATAGAAATTGAATATGAAAGTGTAGTGTGTACCTCCCAAGCTGTCCAATAGACCCCAACCTTGTTCTCCTTTTTGCAGGAGCTGGAGATCATGTATCCATAAAAGATGGCGAGGCCAGCACCACCTCAATCGTAGAACTGGACTCGGGGCAATAACACCAAGGCACTGAGCACATACAAGCCTACAGTATTCCACCTATTCGCAAACAAAGTGGAACTAATGAGGTATATCAAGAAGCCTCTGGTGTACTGCTCAACCTCCTTTCGGGTCTTTGGATGGCTCTCGTGGAAGAGCTCATAAAACCAGCTGTATCTGACTATGACTGGCCTGTCCAAATGAGGGCATGCGCCGAGCAAGTGAATCCAAGCGACCTCCCACTGACCCATGTCAAGGTCAAAAGGGATTAGATCACCCCTTACTCTTAAGTCGATAATCATTAAGAAGTCATAGGGAGTCATCGACATCTCCCTTGTAGAGGAGAACTAGAAGGAGTTAGTGGTGTCCTGTCACCTCTCCACCAAAGACCCGAGTAAGGCCCGACTGGCCATCAGTTGTGCGAGCCTTGAGGAAAATAGACCGAAGCTCGCCTCGTCGACTAGCTCACGGACTTGAGCGGGGAGCTCCTGGTACCAGTCTCTCGCTGTCACAGCCCCGTATCCTCTCAAGGAGAGAGCATCACCTTGTGTTGAAAAGACAAGAAAGTGTCTGGTGTATAACAGAATGAAAGGCAGTAATGAAATGGAAAAATAAGCAAAGTGCATGAAAGTAAAGTACGTACCTCCGTGGCATCGTAAGAAAGATGAGAGCTCCGCTCTCTCAATAGAAAATCCTCAGGCATCCCCATGGCAAAATCCTCAAACCACAACATGCCACCAGGGGCCATCGCGTGTGTTCGGGGATCGTAAGCGACCGGGCCGAATGGCCTTACCCTCAGTGGAAGTAACTCGAGCTCAAGCCCTAGGTGATAGATCTCCTCTAACTCAATGTCGAGGGTGATGTCCTTCGTCGCCAGCCTTATCAGCTATAAGCTCCTCAGCCTCGACAGCAGGTGGAAGTATTAGTACCTCAGGATGGGGCACCGTCATTAGGAGATGTTGTTCGCCATGAGCAATGTAGTAGGTGTTAAGAGAAAATGAGGACAAATAAGGGAAATAAGCAAAAAATCTCAAAATAAAGCCCTAGGAGAGAGATAAAAGAGAGAAAAGGTCAAAACCTAGGAAAAGTGCAGGAACCAAGAAAAACATGAGAGAAATAAGCCCAAAGCAATGAGAACCCACAAAACTCAACCAAATCAAATTTCAATTGGTTCAAAACGTAGAGGACCACAAGTGTTTTGCGAATAAAGTTTGCGTGGAGGTGGGTAATGTGAGTAAAACACAAATCTAAAGAGAAAGAACAATAGAGAGAGAGAGAGAGAGAGAGAGAGGGTTTTCAGATGTGTTGGTGTGTGAAAATGAGGCTTAAGTGATGTTTTAAAGAAGCCACAAGCCAAAAGGTCAAAATTACCCCCGATATTGGCCGGGTGGTCGGCCGGCTCATTAAGTGATCAGTCATCCCTGTTTTGTGGCCGATTGACCCAACTTTTGGTCCAGAGTTGATTTTTGTTGTGCCCTTGCCCAATTTGTGTATGGGAGGTCCTGTTTTCATCTTGAGAAGGAAAATTAAAGTGTTCAAAGTTGTTTCGAATTTCGAAGATTTCGAGGTTGTGTTCTGGTTGCATCGTTTCGAGTCCTATTGTTTCTCTGGTACATGAATATGGCCCGATCACAAGCCGGAGCAAGTTGTATCCGTTTATAAGCATTTGATGACCTCCGAACTATAAGTCGGACAGTGAATTGGAGGTCTCTGTGAGGTATCTTCTAAACATCACCAATTTACTTTACTTTTGTTAGAGTAACATTTTTATCCATTTTACCGCTCCTTTTGCATCATGTGTTACCTTGTACCATCTATCCTTTCACGCCAAGGCACGTTTAGGATCATTGTCCCTCGTTATTTTCTCGGGACGTGTGAACCACGTTCTCAAGTGGTTTTCTTTTCTTGGGACGTGTGAAACACGTTCTTGCACGGTTCTCTCCCCTCGAGATACATGAGACGTAATCTCAGGAGATTTTTTTCTTAGGGTATGTGATGGCATATCCCTGTGCACGGTAGGGTGTTCCCTGCTACTTTGCCTGTGGGGTGTTTTCAACAGCACCACTTTTGTGCATCTTTCTTGTTACATTGCATGAAACATACATCGCCTCATATTTCATATCAATTTCAGCAATTATGTTGCATCCATATGCAACATACTCTTTGTAGGCCCCCTTATCGATTGAGTGCGATTTGGCTCGTACCTCCTCCCTTTATCACGTGAGTGTGATTTGGCTTGCACCCTCCACTCTCTCTGTGCGAAGCAAAGTTTGGAATAGAGTTTTTCACTTCTCTACGCGAAGTGTAGTTTGCCTAACATCCCTTCCCCTTATCACGTGAGGGTGATTTGGCTTGTACCCTCCACCCTCTCTACACAAAGCGTAATTTAGAATGGAGCTTTTCCCCTATCTGCACGAAGTGTAGTTTGACTAGCACCCCTTCTCCTCATCACGTGAGTGTGATTTGGCTTGAAACCTCCACCCTCTTTGCGCATAGCGTAGTTTGGAATAGAGTTTTTCACCTCTCTATGCGAAGCGTAGCTTGGCTAGCACCCCTTCCCCTTATCATGTGAGTGTGATTTGGCTTGCACCCTCCACCCTCTCTGCACATAGCGTAGTTTGCAATGGTGCTTTTCCCCTCTCTGCGCAAAGCGTAGTTTGGCTAGCACCCTTTCCCCTTATCACGTAAGTGTGATTTGGCTTGCTCCCTCCACCCTCTCTACGCGCAACGTAGTTTAGAATGGAGCTTTTTCCCTCTCTGCGCGAAGCTTAGTTTGGCTTGCACCCTCCACCCTCTCTGCACGAAGCGTAGTTTGAAATGGAGCTTTTCCCCTCTCTGTGCGAAGCGTAGTTTGGCTAGCAACCCTTCCCCTTATCACGTAAGTGCGATTCGGCTAGTACCCATTCCCCTTATCATGTGAGTGTGATTTGGCTTGCACTCTCCACCCTCTCTACGCGCAACGTAGTTTGGAGTGGAGCTTTTCCCCTTTCTGCGCGAAGTGTAGTTTGGCTAGCCCCGCTTTCCCTTATCACATGAGTGTGATTTGGCTTGCACCCTCCACTCTCTTTATGCACAAAGTAGTTTGGAATTAAGCTTTTCCCCTCTCTGTGCAAAGCGTAGTTTGGCTAGCTCCATTTCCCTTATCATATGAGTGTGATTTGGCTTGCACCCTTTACCCTTTCTGCACGGGAGCGTAGTTTGGTATGGATTTTTTACCCTTTCGCGTGAAACACGTTAGGTTGCTCTTTCCCTAGTTACAACATTCTCTCTCTTCGTATGAAATACGGTGAGACATGCCTGTTGGCTGCACCATTTTTTTCCTTTCACATGAAACATGTGCGTTATTTGTTTACTCTTTTCCATGTAAGGCACGATTAGATTTGTTTTCATTTAAGTTTTTTATTCAAATGTCGTCATCTTATTATTGTTCATCCCATTGTTTTGCATGATCATGGATTTTCGAAAATAACTAGCTTCGCACAGTGCGTAAGTCTAGCTTTTTAACTGTATTCTTTGTGCATATCATTTGAAAATCTTGCCCTTGAACTACACTGGTTTGATTCCTTGCAAAGGGATACGTGGGAACTCGACTTTCGAGTTCAACTAATAGCATTTACATTTTGATTTCTTGTCCAAGTCTTGCAGCCTTGTCAAAATGGGTCGTGTTCGGGCTGTAACATTCACTCACATCATTTCATGACTTCGAGCTCTATCAAAGACAGGAAACTGTAGGCATTCCATTTTTGACTACCCTTAAGAATTGGGCGCCTCATGGTGACAGTCAATGATGAATTAGTACACTATACAAACGGTTCAATTTCTTCAGCAAAGAGCTTCGGTTTTGAACTTCAAAGCCTAAAACCTTGCAACTCCTTTGGATCAAAACCTAATTTTTCCTAACTTGACCACTCAAAGGCCTATTCGCCAACAGGTGGACAGCAGGCCAATTTTATTGGCCAGTCGTCCCTTTTCTTGGCCATTCGGTCGACCATGTTTCCCGGTAGACAGATATTTGCTGCCAGATGTCCCCTCTATGTTCATGCCTTGCACCAGCTGGCTCCATACAGATATCTCCGACTGAGGAACCTATTTTTCTATAAATAGATGACCACCCCTCTTGATTTTAGGTTAGAAAATTTTGCTAAGACTCAAAAACTTGTAAAACACTCTCCCTCTCTATCTTGTAATATACATACACTATACATACACTTCCTAAACCAAAAATTTGAGGTTTCTTGCTGAGATTATTGAGCCAAAATTTTAGCTCTTTAGGGTGAACACTTTGTGGTTTGTCAACCAAAGAGTATCTTCTTTTCAAAGGTATAACTTTTGCCCTCTTTACACTATTCTTTCCTACTTTTTTCTTGTTGTTTTTCACACTGTTCTGGACTGGTTTTGTGGGCTAAAACTTGTGATTTAAAAGCTACCAACGGTGAAGGGGTTTACCACCCTTCCTTGAACCTTATTCCATAAGCTTATATCCTTGTGTTTTCCACTTATTTCTTAACTTTTAGTCACTGATTTTCAGAGTTTTCAGAGGCTAAAACATATCATTTGTAAGGTCCAAAAATAGAGGGGTTAGCCACCATTCCTTTAGCTTGCTTACTAGCTTTAATTCTCTCTTATTTTTGCTCACTTTTTCTGGCTTTTTCAGATAATTTTCAGCACTATTTTTATTAATTTTAGGGCTATATTAGTGTGTTTTCTCCATTTATGCTTTGAATATTATGCTTATATTGTTGTAAGTCCTCATAGATTTGGTGGTTTAAGCCTTAAACACCAATCTATTTGAGTTGATAGCTCTTATTCCATAGCTTTCATACATATACTCACACTTGTAATAATCATCTCTGCCACTTCCCTCCTTTCTTGGTTTTCTTTGTTTGAGAGTTATTTCAAACCAATGATTATTGTTTAAGGTGTGAGAAAGAGGCCTTCCATGCTTAATGGTTTAACCTCCTTGAAAGTTCATTACAGGGCATTACATCTCTCTCACGCTAAGCACAACTTCTTGTTTGACACTTCTCTTCATTAGTAGACATAATTATCACTTTTGGACAAAAAAGAATAAAGAATGGAAAGAAAATGTAAAAAAGGCTAACAAAATTGTACTAAAAATGGTAACAGGAGTAATAAAATTGGTTTGGGTTCAATGAGACGTTATATTGAACCTATTGCATCTCGAGTCATTACATACTCTTTAGTGATGTTAATGATTCGAGAAACAATGTCTATCACTTCCCTTGAGGTAACTCCATGATAGGGAGATGGTTCTGTTGATCTTTAATTTCCATTTATTGAGCCTTTGTCCTATCAGTTCGTAGATCATCACGTGACAACTTTATGAATATTGATGATTTGCAATCTACTTCTCCCTTGATCAGTTTCATGATAGAGAGAGGCAAAAAGGACAAACATCGCCTGGAAACACTCTGTTTTTGCTTTATTTCATTTATGTGGTAGTAGGGCAGTACCAAAAAAATAGTGGCCGACTGGCCACCATTCCATCCGGCCGACCACTTTCCAAGGTCGGCCGGCCACCCTATTTTGTGCAAGCAATGTCATTTTCGTGGTAGAAAAGAGAAGAAATTAGGGCAAAAAACAAATTAATTTTCTAACTGCAAGTAGAACAGTTTCTGGCAGCAAAATAGAGATGTTTCCAGGAGGACGCTCTCATTTGTGCGCATACGACGCTTCGTTTCCTGTGGTCCTTTAAATTAATGCTTTGACAGTAATATGTTTAAATTCATCAGATTCATTCGAAATTGTAATAGCTAGTTAAATTTAGTTATTTGTAATAGCCATTTAAATTAGTTAATTTGGTGTTGTAATAATTACTTTAGGTTGGGACATTCGGACCCTCTTGCATGAGGGCAAACTTGTAATAATTGTGTATGTCTTCCAACCCCCATTCTTTCTGCCTTTTATTTATTTGCATATGATGATTACATATAGCATCATGTTTTACATTTTCATATCATTGCCATGCCTTGTATCCATTTTTGCATGCATTGGGTTCTGTTCATCATTCTAACATTGTTACCATTTCTTACTTACTTGAATACGTGTGCTAAACGCAAGCTTTAAGTTGAGCCACGCGTCATTTTAGGAAACCAAACCTTGCATTTTGTATGTGTTGCATTAGTCACTTGCATATTAGAACATGCATTTTTCTAACTATTTTCTCCTATTTTGGCTTACCTCGGTTGAGTATTAGGTGAGCATTTTCGCTTTAGCATATTGCATGTATGTTGGTGTTGCCATATCATGCAGTTTACCATGAGGCTAAGTGTTTATTTGATGTAAATCTTGAATGCTGGTGGATGGAGGCTTTTTCACTTAAATTGGAATGATTTGATTAATGTACATATGAGCTCACTTTTTCACGTGACACATATTCAAAACACTTTTCAAAACAAATATAAAATCAAAGCATTTCAAAACAAGTGACTTAGTCTATACTTGTGTGCCTCACATAGTAAGTTAGTATTAATAATTGGAATAAGAGCATATAATGTACATAAAAATCACATCATGATTAGTAGAAATTGATCTTTGATCGAGTGAGTGGGATACTCAATTCGTGACCTTCTCTTCTCATACTTAACTTCCTGAGCCGAGACATTTTGGTGATAACGGACAAGTGGCCTTTGGCACGAGTCACAAGTTTCCAAAATTACCCAAAAATATTTAGGTGGCGACTCTAAAATCTTGCCATACAGTCCATTTTTGGCATTTCTGATTGTAAATCGATTTTCCAAAGATTTGTCAGATTTGGACTTTTGTGTTTTTCTGTTTCACATTGCACTTGTGAAACCAGATTTAGAATCATGGGAGTCCGAACTGTAGGGCTATTGTATCCGAAGAAACTAAACCCCTTCGAGGAGCACGAAAAGCAAGCTACACATGGGTGTGGGTTCCTGCGGACAAAACATCCGTAAAATGGCAATAGTAGCGCTTGTATAGGCTATGTTTACATGGGTTTCGTTTGACGGTTTCCCGCATACGAAATACTTGTGAAAGGTTGTACTGGTTTGACATTTCCTCTTTGTTTTCTATTGTAAAGGACATGATTCGAGAGTTGTGATATAAACTTGGCATGACATGGTTTTGGAAAGAAATGTAAAAATGTTTTGGCACTACATTGCATATGCATAAACCCTTATGGCTTTGTTAAGATTTATACATTGTGTTATAGTCTTTCTACTGGGCTTTGGCTCACCCTATGTGGGAAAACCATTTTCAGGTATTGGTGATATACATTAATCAAGGACTTAGCTTGGAAGGACTGTGGAGCTGAAGGCTCAGTATTTTATTTTGTGTTTAATTTTGTACAACCCTACGTATAGCGATCCCGATTTTCCTTTCCTTTGTATATTGTATTCCAGACTTGGTTCCGTGGTTACGTTGTTGGCTCATTCTCATTTCCTTCCCTTACTCTTTGTGTTTGAGTCTTGGGTTGTGTTGGGCAGGTTTGGAATAGGTTGGTTGTGTTGTGAAACCTAGAGTTGATGCCCAAAGAGGATTTTGATGCTCGAGCGGGCCCTTCGTTGTTGCTTATCCGCTCAAGCGGGTGTTTTGATGCTTGAGCGTAATTTTCCATCTCCTATTACTTTTGTCTGCAGGTCTTTAGACGCTCGAGCGGGAGTTTTGACGCTCGAGCGTGACCATTTGATTTTGTTCCTCCGCTAGAGCGGGGAGTTTGACGCTCGAGCGAGGACCATGTTTGCAAAACTTCTGGAAGTGTGCAATCAACGCTCGAGCGTGAGTCTGTGTCTTACGCTCGAGCGGGGGTTTCCACGCTCGAGCGGGGCAACTGGTATAACACATCGAGATTTCACCTTTTTGGATCACTTTTTCATTTCCCTTTCTCTCTCTTACTTTTCCAAAACAGATTTTGAGAGCTCCTCTCTCTAGAATCTCCCTTCTCTCTAGGGTTTGATCTAGTTAGAGTGATTCACTCCCTTGGTGTCTTTGTAAAAAGTGTGTTGATCGTTGAGGGCTACATTTTGATCCGAAAAGTCTGGAGTTTGGAGCACTTTGAGTTTGGTCTTCTTCTCCGTTTGAGCTCTAACTTCGAGGTAGGGATATCCTACTCTATCTTATGAGCTTTGTCTTTAAATTATGGCATTTTGATATATTGGGGGTTGTTGGGTAATTTTGAGAAGGTTTTGGGGTCTTTGTGTAATTTTCAAAAGATGAGGTTTCAAACATATAAACCTTTATGTATGTAATACATTAGAAAATGGACTTGATGTTGAATTATTGATGGGAAACGGAACCTTAGGGTTGGTGTTGTGAATATGGGAAAAAGCCCTAATTATTATGATAAATTAATTTGTGTAGTTAACTTAGGGAAATGAGAAACTAAATAGGAAATATTCAAATTGGGAAGGTACATGATCGAAGGATGTTGTTGGATTAATCTATCGCTCACCTAGACAAAATGTTGATACTTTATCCATTTGGTGCATTTATTTTCTGTTTAGAAATAACTGCTTTGGGGCTATCGGTGGAGGATAGTCTTGATTGTTGTAGACAATACATGATGATTAGGCAAACTAAAACTAATCCATTGGAAATGCTATCGAATATAGCGGTTGGTATAATCCATCAAATGTTGTATTGATTGATTAAATTTGTATATGATAATTGCTTATATACATTGTATTGTGTGGGAGGAGATGGGGGATGTACTCCACGGTTTATTGGAAGATGGGGGATGGACCTCTAAACCGGATTTTGTTTGAGATTGATACAGCACTACAATGTGTATCATTTGCAAATTATAGAAGTGTTTTGTTTGACATTGATATAGTACTAAAATATGTATCACTTGTCTTGATTGATTAAATTTGTATATGATAATTGCTTATATACATTGTATTGTGTGGAAGGAGATGGAGGATGTACTTCACGGTTTATTGGAAGATGGGGGATGGACCTCTAAACCGGATTTTGTTTGAGATTGATACAGCACTAAAATGTATATCATTATCATTTGTGAAGTATGAAAGTGGTCTTATGTGTTATTAATGCAGCACTAAAATGTGTATCCATAATGAATTTCGAAAGTATTTTAGAGATGAATTATAATCTCATTAAATTATTTGGCCAGACTCTGAGCCTTGTTTTCAAACTTAATGTCAAACAAGGAATGGAAGATGAAATGTAACATGGATGCGATTGTCATGAAACTGTAATATGATATAAGTTGGAATACAAGTGTGGACCATCTATTGAATGCTATTATTTTAGTCATTGTTTATAGCTGGTTTAGTATATTTCTATTGGGCTATGGCACACCCTATATGGGACATCATTTTCAGGTACCAAGGGTATGCCACCTCCAAGGACATAGCTTGGGAAACTAGAGGCAGACAGACTGTTTTGTTGTTTTGCTTTCTTTGATGTATTACATGTAAATTCAAGCCAAGGGCTTAATATGTAATTGAGTTAGTACTCACTTTTTGTAACCAATTGTTGACTTGGAAAGTTGTAAGCCTATAGGGCAGTTACTTTTGTTGTCAACATGTAATACATTTTGTAAGAATACTCTAATGATTGTAATATAATATCTCTTTCGCGTATCTTGAATGTATGGTATTATGGGTTTATTTTGAGGGCGTTACACTACGGCTTTATATGTATTGAGCTTAAGACTCACTTTTGATATACCCAAGCATTGACTTGGAAAAATGTAAGCCTTTAAGGCATATGATTATCTGTTTAGCTTTCATTTCTTTTCACCATCTTTTAACACATGTTGGAGATTCAGGATGGACTGTTTATGAATGTATATCGCATGTGTCACCTTTCATATATCAAACTCTGATTAATGAAAGTTCATCAATTCATTTATGTTGCTACTCATGGATTGTTATGAGATGAGTATACTGTATTTATTTCGGGGTGTTACATTTTTTTTTTTTTTTTTGTGATGACCGTTTTAAACTGACGCTAAAACTTATAATCAGTGACGTTTTCTATGACAAAATTTTCAATCTATCGCTGAAAATTAACAGTTAGTGATATTTTTAACAATATCTAATAAAAATTACCATTAATTATTAAATGACCTATTGGACAATAATTTACCTATTAAGACATACACGTCAGTTCTTCAAAGAAAATTGGTCATAAATAAATAAATAAGAGGCACAACTAAAGGTGCATATGGTACATTCCTTTTAAAGGGTGTGTATAGTAGAATTTTCCTTTGTAGAAATATCAAATTTTAAGATATTAAATTGCCACATAAATGTTCAAAAAAAAAAATGGACACCTTCTAGTTTAAAATCTTGATTGAAGATGAGCAAAATGAGAATTTTATTGGGAGATTTGATCAAAGTATCCTCATAGTAAAACTTTAATACATTAAGGACAATTTTAAAAAAAAAATAAATAAAAATAAATAAAAGAATATATATATTGAAAAGTCCAACACATACCACTATTATCAAAATATACGTACTGAGTAATTTAATATTTTAAACTTTAAAATAATATAACATTTGATCTAAATGTCGACTTTTAATAAAATTAACACTATGCTTGGTTACCACTTTTCAAAAACACATTTCAGAAAATTCTACTTTCTTATTTTCCGTGTTTTTTTGTTTTTACTGAATTTTTTTAATATTTTGAGTAATTTTTAAAATTTTTAGACATACATAACATAAATATACCTAAAAAGTAAAAAATTTTGAAAAAAACCTTTTAAAAATTCACTAAATACCAAAAATACAAAAAAAAAATACGAGAATTCAGTACATTTTTTGTATTTTTATGTATTTATTAATTTTTAAAAATATTTTTTCACAAATTTTTTACTTTTTAGATACATCTAAGTAAGGTGCATCTACAAAGTAAAAAAAATGTTTAAAATTTTAAAAACATTCACTAAAAACAAAAAAACACAAAAATCAAAAGACTCAATTTTCAAAAAAACTTAATTCAAAAAACTCAAACCAAACACAAGCAATATTTTTAGAATGCTCTCATCAAGATCTATCAAACAAGATTCATATTGACTATCAAATTCTTCATAAAAAAATAAAATAAAATAAAAAATCATCAAAATTAACGTAAATAATAACATATTACTATGTTTGACAATAATATATTATTCTGATTTACAGTAATATTTTACTATTACAAAAAATAAAGTACATACTTGGTAAACCAATCAAAAATACACATACACAATACTTTTAAACTTATATAAAATAAAATAAAAGTATTTCTCATCAAAAGATTTTTGTGATATATATATATATGCATGGGTATAATGTTGTCCAAGGAAAAAAAAAATTACTCTGTCCTCACTTAATTATACATCTCCTCCTTGGGGGGTTTATGAAGCAAAATAAATTGAGTTGTTCTTTTTACACAATAAGGGTTCAATGGAGGGATTTTGGCTAAATTTTTCAATTTTATTTTGTCTTTATTGCTAAAAATCAATTTAACCTCTATTCTTTTAATACTATTAACTTTACACTTAAATTATTTGATTTTAAATCAATTTTACCTATGCTAGTAGATGCCTTCTATAATCAAACGAGAGTTACTTATGAAGCACCGATACTTTATTTTTGTTCCCCAAACTATCTCCAAAATATCAGTTAGACCCTACATATATTTAAAAAAAATAAATATTTAAACTTAAATATTTAATTATAATTTTCATCTAAAAATTAAATTTAAATGTCTAATAATAATTTTTGTCATTCAGTATCATTTTTCAACTCTCAGAAGAAGATATTTATCTTAGAATACATGTCGCTTAGATTTTTACCAATATAGTTTATCACCTACTACTAATCGATTAGTTCTATTAAAATTAATTTGAGACATAAGCTAATGTTGTGAGATAAAGAGATAATAGATTTAAAATTTTGAGCTCAATTAGTTTACCTAGGGCCAACTCAAGGTATTTGAGATTTAAGGCGACAATTTTAAATGAAGCATATTTTTTAAATAAATTTTTTTTTGTTTGTAAATGATGTTATTTAAAAATCATTTTACTTGCCTTTTTAGATGAAAAACATTATTAGATATTTAAATTTAATTTTTTTTTATTTTATATAATAGGCATCTAATTAATATTTTAGAAATAGTTTGAGGGTAAAATGATAATTGAAAAGTCAAAAAGTGCACTTATTTAGAACATTCCAAATCACAAAGTGCACTTATTTAGAATTTAAAAATATCTTAGTTCACAGCTTAACTTTTCATTGCTAACTCTTTATTAACACACCACTAACTATTTAAATACACACCATTACACACACCAAAAATTCTTCATTTTCGCCACTACACAACAAAACCCCCACAATCTTCAAAATAGATAGCATCTTCGTCAATCTTGATATCACTAGCAGAGGTTTCATTTGACCTCCATCTTCGTCAATGTTGATCTCCATAGTTGGTGTTGAACCCTCATCGTGTCTCATCTCGTCGTCTCATAATTTCAGCTCACTAGCGAAGTGTTTCAATTTCAACATTGCTACATTGAGTGGGTATAGAATTCTGTAAAAAATTTAACAAATTCATCAAATTAGCCATGCTCATGAATACAGAATTGAACAAACTTAATGTGTTCAAAAATTTATATCTAAACAACGAATAAAAGTTTAATTTATTTTAATCAAAATAACTTAAAACGTTCAATTTTTTTATGTATGAACATTTAATATTTAGTACAAATTTGAACAAAATTGTTTTGTTCAAATATAAATAATCAAACATTGTGTAAAAGTTTAACTTTGGTCATCCGAACACGACGAACAAACTCATCTTCCCAACATATTAATGAGATAAAAAAAAGACCAAAAGGCTATTAAACTAACTTTTTCAATATTCAAATCACCGTTTTCAATATTTATATTAGAACCAACCATCTCAGTGTCATCCATAGTGTGCAAATATTCAAAACTAATTAATTTCAATGTTCTTAAACCCTAAATCTTGAAAGGCAATAATGTTTTGAGTTTGAAAGATAAATATAACGGAGAAGAAAATAAAGTGAGTTAATTGATAATGAATGATATCATGAGTCTATGTTAATGGTAAAGATGATGAAGAAATATAATGTTTGAGAGGGTAATTTGTGTAGCGAAATTGGGCCGACCTAGGTATAAGAGACTTTGTAACTTGGACCGAGCTAAACTCAAGAATTAACGTGGTGTTAGGCTGAACAAAGGGTAGACTGGTTGGAGACAGTTGACCGGACTAATAAAAACCCAGCCACTTCTTACTGGCAATCAAAGCATTGACTGAGCTATAGAGGAGGACGATCAAACGGAACTATGAATGAGGTTCCAACTGAGCTACATGACGGTGTAGCTGACTTTTCGTGCTCCTTTCAAATACGACTACCCCTACAATTCGGACTCTTGTGGTTTTGAATCTGATCTCACAAATGTAATGTGAAATAAAAGAACACAAAAGAGTCCAAATCCGGAAAATCTTTCGAAATATCGATTTTGAATTAAAAAAATGCCAAAAATTGATTGCTTTGCTAGATTACAAAGTCACCACCTAAATATTTTTGGAAAATTTAGAAAACTTGAGACTCGTGCCAAAGGCCACTTATCTGTCATCACCAAAGTGTCTGTAGACACCCCATTTTTGACCGTCCTCAATACTTGGACGTTATCATTTGAACCCCCGATGATTATTCATGTTCGTGTTCGTCTTGAGTTCTCGGAGGTTTCAGCGTCGCGCCTTGCCTCAAGGCCTCTCGACTTATTTGTTTTGTGCTTGGTTGTGGACCAAGCACTTAGGTGTTTGCCTCTAAGGGTAGGAAATGGCTTTTTGGCCACTCCCACACCCCACCGGCCTTGGCATGTTGCCACCGACCCTGTTTTATTGCTACCGGCCAAAAGTGTTGACCGGTCGGCAATGTTCTTGGTCGGCCGGCCGTTATTTTGGTCAATCGGCCACTTTTTCTGGCCGAGGCCTTTTCTTTGCCTTTTTCAGGCATTGTGCATGCCAGCTGTGCCAGCTGGTGAGCACAAATCCTGCCCTCCGTACACGTGTATGGAGGGATTTCATCATTTACTTAGCTTCCCTTGGAAGCTTTAGATTGCATCTTCTATAAGAGGAGGGCCTCCCCTCTCTTTCCAGAGGTTGAACAACCTGTGATATAAGTGATATATCCATATATCTCTATATCTCCCTCTCTCTATATAGTTGTGTGTGTAATAGTGTTCTAAAGGGGTTTTTGTTCTTAGTTTTGCACTAAGACACCTAGTGTTACACTATACTCCGATTACTGAGGTGTTGAGGAGCTGGTTTCAGAGTTTTTAAGTTGGTTTTGATCAAAAGGAGGGACTGAAGTTGGTGTTCTTGAAGTGTTCTTCAAGGGTGAGCACTATTACTTTATATTCTCCATTCTTGCATGGGCTTTTAGCTTATCTTGCATACTATTTTAAGCTTAGTGTTCTACTGATAAAAGTTCTGTATTTTCATGATTAAGATGTTTGTTTAAGGTTTCTTTTGGGTTGGGGGTTGTCTCTCCCCCCCTCCCCCCTTTTGCCTTGTTTGGCCTCTTTTGGTACCTTTCTCTTTGGGCTTTGGAACCCCTTTATTTCAAACTTCTCACCACTGAAATCTAAAGGATTTTCAGTGGTGGAGAAGTGGTTTTGAGGTCATGTATAGGGGAGGGACACCCCTCTCCCTTTGTGTCTCATTTGCTTGCATTTAGGGCTCATAAAGGTAGCATGTTTTCTTAGCTTTATTTGGCTCCATTCCAGAGGTTTTTTGGCATTATTTGGTCATATTATATCTCTATTTTTGGTTGGATTGGTAGTCCATTGCATGCATCATACACTTGTCTTGCAATCCCCTCATTTGCCTAAACATGCATCATGCATTTAGACCACCATGCTTTCCTATTTTAGCTTGACTTCACGAAGCTTTTAGTCATGTTTCATCATGTTTAAGCTCTGTTTGGTGTTGATTTGGTCATGCTTTTCATGCTTTGTATAGCTACCATGCATTTTGGCTTGTTGGCTTTGGGTGTATGAGTCATGAGCATGCTTTATTTGGGTTATTTTAGTGATTTGGAATCACTTATCATGCTATTTCAGTCCATGTTCCATGATTGTATGATTGTATTTACCATCCTTTCAATACTTTGAGGAGTTGTTCTTTTGTGCCTTAAAAAGGGGTCATTGTGCATGCCTCTTTGTTTAAGTCCTTGGGCTGCCATATCAGTGGGTTTTGGGGCTCCTTTTGACATATTATAACTCTGATTTTATGGGCCTAATCCATGCCTTGATTGGTTGTAGTAGGTGTAGTGCATTTGCCCTTTTGGGTCTTGTGTGCGCCTTGTTTTGTGCTCGCATTTATAGCATGTTTTGGCCTTGTTTCATGTGTGCTCTAGCCTTATTTTGGTCTGCCCTAAGACTCTTTTAAGTCATCTTGGCCTTGTGGGGCTTGGTTGATATGGCCACAGTTCAAGTATCTTGGCTAGCTTTGAGCATTGGGTCCATTAGCATGCTATACTTCACTTGTGTATTTGGTTTGGCATTCCTCTTAGCACGACTTCAGAGCTTAGCATGTTTGTAAAATGCCCTTGTTTGTCTCTTTTCAATGTGTTTAAGAGTCGCCTCTTTTATGCATTAGATGATAGGTTTTTGTGCATGCATGTTTCCATGTGTGTTTTGTGCCTCTGTTGCACCATTTTGGCCACTGTTATGGACACAGCTGAGGTCTGTCCATCTATAGTGTAAGACCACGGATCATGCATTTGTATATTGTTGTATACTCATTACATTGCATGATTGTTGCATCCTTGTAGTTAGTGCGTTGTTGCACGCCTATCACTTTGTATAGTTGCATATCTAGGTTGCATTGTAGTATTGCATACTTATCATATTGCCATGTTGTTTGCATGATAGGTCGCATTGCATGGTATTTGGCATGCTCATGTTTCATTATATTAGTTGCATACTTGCATTTCCATGTTGCATTGTGCTTGGGTTACATGCATTGCATTATGTTTGGTTTGGGGTGTTAAACCAAACATGAGGAATGAGGTGTGTTCGTACTTAAAGTAACGAAACACGTCTCAATCCTCGGTCGCCGACACTCTTGATCCAACATGATAAAGTGTGTAGCATTCATTCTACATTGATTGGCACACTTGGCCTCTTTGGCCATCATGCATCGAGATGCGTGATTAGTGGCCCGAGGGTCAAGAGCCATACTCCCTTGAGTTCATAGCATGATAGGGAGGGTGGTCGTGCATACATTTGGCTTGTAAATTCCATGCCGTGCACTGTCTGTCCTCTGTTGCAGCAAAACCAGTGTTCTGCAGGAAGAAATGGCCGGTTGGCCACTTTCAGTGCCGGCCGACTACCAGTATCCAGCCGATGGCCCCATCTTTGGTCGATGACCATCCTCCCATGGCCAGTAGTCCTGTCTCTTGGCCAGCAGCATCCCAAAGTGCTCAGGGAGTGGTTCAGAAGCAACCTTAGGATTTTCACAATTTCAGAGGTGCAAAATAGTGCAAACAGAGGCAACATGTGGCATGGCAACGAGTTTCCGAGCAAGGCGAATTGAGCATGCATCATCCAGTCATTTCGAGGCAGAGCTGCGGTGGCCTTTTGAATTTCATACTTAGTTTATTTTGTAATTAATTTGTTAATTAATTAAGGGTCTGTAATAATTAATTAGCTAGAGTAGTTAATTATTTATTTGGTTTGTATTATTCTTTCAGACCCTCCGAGAGGGTGAATTTGTAATAAGGGTGCGTGCGTGCGTGTGTGAATGTTTTCCAACCCCACATCTTTCTCTCTTTTACTTACCTGCTTTTTATGGTTAGTTTTAGGTCATGTTTCGATTAGCATCTATATGTTCGCATGTTTGCATTCATTCATCTGTATTGCATGCATCGGGCTCGGGCATCATGCTAACTGCATTGTATTTCAATTCCAAGTTGAATACATGTATCGATTGTTGCATCTCATATGTCATCTTAGAATAGCCGAGCCTATTGTAGTTGCATTTTTGCATGTGTTGCATTAGGCATTCTTAGCGTAGTTTGGATTCATGCATGGTTTCTAATTAGCTTCTTTCTTTGGCTCGGAGTACTTGGTAAGTGTTTATGCTTTAGCATCCTTGCATATGTGTGAGTGACTGCCATGATAGCATGCTTACCATGAGGCTATGTGCTTATGTGATATAACTGCCTGAATGCCCATGGGTGAAAGTTAGATTACTTGAATTGGAACAATTCATTGAAATACGAGTTTTAAGCCCACTTGATTGTGGCAAAATCATGTTTTCTAAGCCCACTCGAGGGTGGCAAATCCACGTCATAGCCTACTTGCAAGTAGCACTATCAAACCATTTTCAAATAAACGAACATGAAATGTTTTGTTCCAACTTAGGCGATCTAGTGTATACTTGTATGTTGTGTGCATCACATAGTAATTCTAGGCTAATAAACCAGAATAAGAGCACATCTATTTTCAAAAACTCGATATCATGCTTAGTAGTGGCCGATCTTTGATCGGGCGAGCGGGGGTGCTCATGAAATGACCTTCCCCAATCATACCCAAGTTCCCGAGCCGAGGCAACTTTGGTGATGACGGACACGTAGCCTTAGGCACGAGTCAGGGTTTCTTAAATTCCCCCATATTAAAATATTTAGGTGGCAACTCTGTATCTGGCAAAGCAGTCCATGTTTGGCACTTCTTTCTAAAATCAGTTTTTCAAAACAATTTGTCGGATTTGGACTCTTTGGTGATTTATCGATCTTGCATTGCACTTCGCGAGATTAGATTCAGAACCGTGACATTGAGTCTGAATTGTAGTGAGACCCAATGAACAAAACGGGATTTCCTCCCGGGACGTTCGGGGACGTCTACAGTGTCTCGGCTCAAGAACTTAGGTACGAGAGGAGAATGTCATGAATTGAGCACCCCACTCACCTGATCAAAGATCGGACTTTACTAATCATGATGTGAATTGTATTTACATTATATGCTCTTGTTCCAATTTATTAGGCTAACTTACTACGTGTTACACACAAGTATAGACTAATTTACAAAAATTGGAACACTTTGATTTATGTTTGTTTTGAAAATTGTATCAAATATGTACCACTTGAAAAAGTCATCTCATATGAACATTTGATCAAATTATCCCAATTTGAGCAATTAGCCTTCATCCACAGACATTCAAGCAAGTATATCACTTAAGCACTTAGCCTCATGGCAAGCATGCTAGACATGGCAACAATCACACGCACGCAATATGCTAAAGTACAAAAATGCTCACCTCGTACTCCAAGGCAAGCAAAAAGAAACAAAAGAGTTAGAAAATATGCATTTTCCTATTTAATGCAATTTTGATTAATGCAACACAAAGAAGATGCAATTAATAGACTCGGCTACTAATATGGATGTGAATCAATTTGATAGCATGTAGTTTAAGCACATTTTCACAGAAGCATTTTAAACGACAATGTTTGTTAGCATGATGCGCTGAGCCTAATGCATGCAAGACAAATGAATGCTAATAATGGGAAATGCTAAGGAAAAATGGCATCCTACACTATCCATCATAAGCAAATAAATAAAAAAGAGAAAGACGTGGGGTTAGAAGACATTCACACATTATTACATATTGGCCCTCACACAAGAGGGTCTGAATAAATGTCCTAGCTAATCGCTACGAATTAACTAACTATTACAAACCAAATAGAATAAATTAACTACACTAGCTAGTTATTACAAATTGGAATTGAACTAAGTAATTAACTATTACAAGTTCACCACTTTAAGTACAACATATTATGATACCAACATAATTTAAACGGGCCCTCAAAATGCTAGGGAATGGCTTATGCATGCACATGAATTTTGCACTGTTTTTACACATCAGCCTCTGCTCTGCTCTGTGGAAAAAAAGTGGAAACTGCCTGGCTAAAAAACAAAAGTGGCTGGCAGGCCAAAAAATGGTGGTCGGCCGCCCACTAATAATGGCTTGCTGCCCAGAAATAGTGGCTTGCCGGCCACTAATGTTGGGTTTCTCCTACTGCAACAGACAACAAACATAGCACAAACAGAGCATCCTTAAGGGATGTTTGTCCACCTTACCCCTCATTATCATCAAATAGCTCAAATGAGTGGTAGGCTTGATTCGCATGCCATCAATTAGTGCAAATTCATTGCGTGATGACTTATGAACCAAGGGATACAATTTCAATAAATGCATAATGAAAGACTCGCAAACCTCCTCCCTGTCATGATTTGATCAAGGGAAGTGGTTGAACTAACTAAGTAATTAACTATTACAAGTTCACCACTTTAAGTACAACATATTATGATAACAACATAATTTAAACAGGCCCTCAAAACACTAGGGAATGGCTATGAATTTCTCCCCTCCCCCACCCCTCGAGAATGCCTCCGCACTGTTTTTACACATCAGCCTCTGCTCTGCTCTGTGGAAAAAAGTGGAAACTACCTGGCTGAAAAACAAAAGTGGCTGGCAAGCCAGAAATGGTGGTCGGTCGCCCACTAATAGTGGCTTGCTGCCCAGAAATAGTGGCCTGCCAGCCACTAATGTTGGGTTTCTCCTACTGCAACAGACAACAAACAGAGCACAAACAGAGCATCCTTAGGGGATGTTTGTCCGCCTTACCCTTCATTATCATCAAATAGCTCAAATGAGTGGTAGGCCTGATTCGTAAGCCATCAATTGGTGCAAATTCATTGCGTGATGACTTATGAACCAAGGGATACAGTTTCAATAAATGCATAATGAAAGACTCGCAAACCTCTTCCCTATCATGATTTGATCAAGGGAAATGGTTGACCTTGGAAACTTGAACCATTTTATCACTAACAAGTATGAAATGACTCAAGTCTTCATGTGTTCAATTAACGTCTGATTGAACACCAAATCATTTTATTATCTTGGTCCATTTTATCCCAATTTTAATTACCTTTCCATTCCTTAATTCATTTAGTCCAAAAATGAAGATTAAGTCCTCTAATGGAAAGAAGTGCCAAACAAAGGGTTGTTTTAGGCATGAGAGAGATGTCATGCCATTGGCAATGAACCTCCGAAGAGATTAAACCATTAAGCACAATGACCTCAATCTTAAGCTTAAACAAACAATCGGTTTGAAACTACTCTCAAAGCAAAGGAAAAGACAAGAAATGAGAGAGGTTGCAGAGATGATTAGAGGTGATCACAAGTATGGAAAGATTGAAATAAATGTTATCAACTCAAATAGATTGGTGTCTAACTGCTAAAACACCAAACCTATGAGGACCATTACACTACAAGTATGCAATACAAGGCATAAATGAAATTAACACATAAAAATAGTCCTAAATTGGCTCAAAACAATGCTGGAATTAAAGTAAAAAAAACTAAAAAGTAAGCTAAAATAATGGAGCAATTAAGCTAGCAAACAAGCATAAGGAGGGATGCCTAACCCCTTCATTTTTGTGACCTCAAAACAACATTTTTAGCCTCTGAAAAAATCTAAAATTCTATGGTAAAAGGCTCAAAAAAAATTGAGAAAAGAATAGGAAACACAGTGGCAAAAGCTTAGAGAACAAGCTTCAAAAAATGGTGGTTAACCCCTCCACCTTTGGTAGCATTAAATCACAAGTTTCAGCCCATAAAAATAGTGTAAAAATAATTCAAAATCAGAAAGAAAAGATAGAAAACAAGTACTGTAAATATGCTCAAAATTATACCTCATGAAGCAAAGCAACTCTTTTGTTAACAAACTCACAAGTTCTCACTCTCATGGGTTGAAATTTGGATTCAATAATCTCATCAAAGAGAGCTCCAATATTGGTTTAGGAAGTGTTTGGGTAAGGTGTGTGTGTTACAAGATAGAGATAAAGAGAGAATTTTAACTTTTTGTGCTTTTGGAATTTTTGTAACCTTAAAACCAAGAGGAGAGGTCAAGTATATATAGAAAAACATGTGCCCAGGTCAGAAATATCTGTATATATACAGCTGGTGCAGTGCATGCACTTGTGGGGGACAACTGGCAACAAATATCTGCGTTTTACACAAGTGGCCGGTAGGCCATTAGTGGCCAGCCAGACAAAAATCTATTTTCAACCCCGACTTCAAACGGGCATAGGTCCTTCATCCGGACTCGATTTTAGGTCATTCTTGAGTCTAAATTGAAGCCACGAAAGTATAGTTTCCAATGGTGGTAGCCTCACATCTAAATTATAATTTTGGAAAGAGATGTGCCTATTTTAGTGAAAGTTGCTCATTTCTATCCTAACGGATTGATGCCCAACTTTTTCCCTAACTAGTTTTCTTCATTCCCTCCTATTTTCTTTAACTCCAAATATATAAATAAGATGTTTTTAAAGATTTTTCAAAGAGTTCACCTCCCTTGCATTTATTTCCACTTTGCCCTTACTTGGTTTACCGAAAAGTGTAATATTTTAAACGAAATGCGAGCTTCAGAACATCGTAGAAACATTTGAAAAAAATATTTTGAAACAGAGGGTTTTAAGGTCTAAAACAGTTTTGGTCTAAAATAGTTTTGGTCAAAATGGGGTGTAAGGTTGGGATTTAGAAGCTCTTCTTTCTAAAGAAATCGAACGTTTGTACAGTATAACTTTCATCATCGAGTGATCAACCTGAGGTGCCCAAGTCTTAAGGGCAGTCAAAAATGGGGTGTCTATAGACGAGCCACACTATATTAGCATAGTGGCACGCTATGTAAGCCTATGATGGCAATGCATGTTGCTCAGTATTATCAATGACAAACAGAGTAAAATTAGCTCTATCAATTATGTTGACCGAGCAAAGAGTTGAACCATCTCACTTGGTTTGCAGTGATGAGGGTACCAAGTGATAAGCATTATCTGTGGCACTTGTGTCCTTTAAACTATTGAAGAATGTATTTAATTCCTTTAATTTCATTTTGGGAGTCTTTGGAGTTGTTGTATCTTGGTTTGGAGGAGTACAATTCGATTTAGACTTGTTAGGGTTGTTCGTTCGCGCTTGTTTTCGTTGAAAACTTCTTTGGGAACTTGAAAATTTTGTTCTGGTGTCGACACTAGTCTTCCTGGGGGTCGACACCACCTTGATGCCTTGCTCTTAGTGTCTCTGCTGGTTTATAGGGTTGACACCACGAGTCCCAGGGTCGACCCTTGTCTGTTGCTATGTCTCGGGTGTTGTTACAGAAGTATAGGGTCAACACCACTGGTTCCTAGGGTCAACCCTTGTCTGCTACACACATTAGTGTCTCAGCGTTTTTTTCTTAAGGATCGACCCCTGTGAGTAAATTTTAGATTTTTGGGTACAGTTTGGGCTCTACTTTTTTGGGATTTTTGACTTATTCTTTTCATTTACTTTAGGACTACTATCCTACCTCTATAAAGAGGCTCCAAACACACTTTTCGCATGATTTTCCTTTCTCTCTCTTTCTCTTTTTCATCTTTACACCGTGAGTCTCCCTTCTCTCTCTCTCTCTAAACTCAACTTTTTCACATAGATCTTTAGATCTACTCACCTAGAGCTATCTTTTCACCTTGGACCTTTGAGAAAGATTGTAGATCTCATCAACGGCTTCCTTTTGATTCAAATAGTTCGTGGTTTCGTCGTTGGTGATTTTTTTGGGTTGTCTCCTCTTTGCTTCAAGAGGTAGGGATTTCTTTGCTCATTTTCAATACCTAGTCTATAGATAGACATGTGCTAGATTTTATTGCATAAAAATCATATTCATTATGGATTTCCTTGAAAGTCATGAAAAGGGATCTAGGGTTTGATATTTGTGATTGAAGTTGCTAAGTTGGTTGTTGTTTGGGTTAATTGGGGAGTAGTTTAACATGTTTATGTTGAGAGAGAGGAAATGCCTAATTTAATATTATTGACTTAATGGATTTAAAAAGGAGGAAGTTCAATAATCTTTTGTATTTTGTTAATATGGATTGTGTAATTGTGTTGGTATCTAAAAGGGACAAGTAACCATGGTATTGGAATTGTTTGGATTAATCATGTTTCGTGGGGTTGGGTTGTGGCTATTGGCATCAAGGATGTGGTTTTTAATTAGATGAAGAGAATGAATTTTTCGAAAATGATTGGAGTAGTGTGGATTGGAAAATAAGGAAATTTGGTTTTTGGAAAGAAAATGAAATCATAACCCTTCGTAGATTAATAATGAACTTGAGGTCGAATTTTGAAAATCTTTACATATTATTATTGTCATTGGACTTAAGGTTTCGTGAGAATTTGATTGTTGTCTTATATGTATTTAATACATATGCTTAAAGGTTTTGTCCTTGGTCATCGGGGGATGATGGCATTGTTGTGTTAAATAATATCGTATATGTAGTACACTTGTGTTATTATGCATTCTAGCATGTTGAGACGGTTGGAAATGTTCACATGTTGAAAATGAGAGGTACCATTACCTTCCAGCTAGCACCTGCAGAATTGGTCGCGCTTAGAATGAGATGTAGCTGTACCTTCCAGCTAGCACCTGAAGAACTTGGCAGAGGTACCATTACCTTCCAATAGGTGTCTAGTAAATTGGCAGAGGTACCATTACCTTCCAGCTTGTGTCTGGTAAATCGGCAAAGGTACCATTACCTTCCAGCTTGTGTCTAGTAAATTAGCATTTCGTTTCGTTTTGGAAAGGTATATCCTTGACTTACCGTGCTTAAGGCAGGTAGAGCATTGTTTCGTTTCTCATTTTGTCTCGGTGTATCCTAGTATATCATGAGTAGGTGATGGTTATGGTTAGGTGAGGCCGGGTTGTTTTATGTGATAGTGTAGTAATCATTGTACATGTATTGATTTCATATTCGTGTTAGGACATATATGTATGTACATAGGCGTATTGGATGAGTTATTGAAAGTATTTCCTCACCATGGACTTAGGGCCAAGGGAATGTGATGAATGTATCAGAAATGACTGTATGTTTGTATTAGGCGTAAATAATGAGAAGTAATCGGGTTTTGTAAAAGTATTTTTTTAAACCAACCAGTTTTGATGCGTTATTTATAAATGGGAAATGATAAAGAATGGTGAATCGTTTGTGTTGTTGGGTAAATTGAATGATTTTGAGAAAAGTACCTGCATAAGTATATTTTCAGTATAAATCGTCACATTATGCATATGATATGATATAAAGAATTCATGATCATAGCTATCTATATGTTGTTATTGTTTAGAATCACGTTGGGATCCCTACTGGACTTTATGTTCATCTCGCGTTGCTAATTCTTCTCAGGTGATGCTAAGAAGTGTTCAAGATCGAGGATCATCCTTAGTTGTTGGCCATGGGGCCTTTTATTTGTAGGCGGAATGCCATTGATGTAAAAGGGTTAAACCCTTTCTTTTAATTTAAAAAATGTAAGCCTACAGGCAATTTATTTAATTATAAGTCCTATTGCATTTATATTGTATTCGGATGAGAGAATCTTTATTTATGTGTTCTTGTTAATGTAAAGACTTTCCGCATATTATCTCTGAAATTGAATCTATAATAATGATTTGGTAATAGAATTCGGGTAACAAAAATCGAGGCGTTACATTATCCTGAGGAATGGAATTCCTAGGAGGACTCTACTAAGGAGAGTTATAGTCCTACTAGGATTGTGCCATGCAGAGTCTACAAAAGGTCAAACCAAACTCTCATCCAGGTATTGCAATTCATACTCCTGAATTCAAAGAGCTTTTGTATCCTTAGTCTACTTGCTAACTTAGGCATCGAAGGGTTTCCGGCATACATCCTCCGGCTAGCTCACATTTGTGATTTCAAGTATTACGACGACATTTAGATGAGCACAAGCTTGATCAATAGGATTATACGAGTGAAGATTATTTTGTGCTCATAAAATTACACCGTCTGTGGGAAAACAAAGAACTTACCTTTTGATCTAGCTTTCTTTCAAGAAGTATCAATGGTGCACAATGAAGATATATCGTAATCTTCCATTGATGGCCAAACGCCTGAATGGAACAGGCGGCATAATGACCTGACTTATGCTCCGCCCATGGAAGATTTAGACCCGCAATGATGGAACCCTCATAGGGGTGTGCGAGAAAAGTGGGGTTTAAGCCCTTGCCACTTCTGAAGCCTAAATGGACAAAGGCGACGGATAGACACCCAAGTTCTAGAGGATCGTGTGAAGGAGCATGATGAATTGATAAGAAGGATGGTGGCAGACATGCAGACTTTAAAGTACCAAGTGAAAGGCAAAGACGTGGCTGGAGTGGAGATCCTCAAAGGGCGAATGCAATCCTACCATTCTGGGATCAGGTTAGGTACGCCACGCCCATGTATTTCGAGAGTAGAAGCCTCTGGACAGGCGACACCCATTCAAGAACTTCCAAAGCTCGTTACTCTAGGCCTGAGAGAGCGAGGTCTGAAAGATCATACACTGACCCTTACACACCCATCAAACATCTATGCGACATACTGAGTTGCCCGGGTCGGTATATTTGCAGACTGTCTTGGATGAAAGGGCACGAAGGAGAGAAGTTGCCTAGGCACAGGACCTCCAAAGGGTATCTGCGTTGCAGTGATTGGCTCCTAGGGCGCATGGAAGCGTCAAAGTTACATTACCAATGCCACACCTCGCCTCTGAACCAGCAGACAGAGTGCTGGCAAGATTACATGGCTCGTCATTCATTCCAGCGATAGAGAACACACCACTACAATTAGGCTTTAACCAGCCTAAGTTTAAGATCTACGATGGGAAATCCAATCCTTCCACGCATATTACCCACTTTCGACAAGTAATGACTACACACAGGCGGAATAAGGCCTTGATGTGCATCCTGTTTCCATCGAGTCTTGGGGAATTGGGCTTCACTTGGTTTAAGAGATTGCTAGAGGGCAGCATTGCCTCTTGGGCACAACACGCATAGGCATTTGTTTCTAGGTTCAAAACAAATACCAAAGTGCCTATGGAGATAGACCAATTGCTCACCATTGACATGGGCGAGAAGGAAACACTGAAGTCCTACAACAACAAGTACTGGGAGACCTTCAATAAGATTGGTGAATGTCCCACTAACCTAGCTATTGCACAGTACAAGCGAGGATTTCCCATTGGGCATAGGTTAAGAGATTCCATGATAATGACTCCACCCCTTGCCATGGAGGCTTTAATAGTGAGAGTCCACTAACACATAAGGGTAGAGAAGGATGGCGCCCGCACCAAGGCAAAGTCTGACACGACAGCAATGTCAGACAAAAAGACTTTGGCTAAGGTAAACATGGTTGGATGGAAAAGCTAGCCGAACAACAATAATCATAGTGGTCCACTGAATGATAAGGATGCCAAAGCAAGGAGGTTAAAGGTTCGCACCGCTATCATGACGGTTTTCAATAAGCCCATCTACCGAATACTTAGCGAAATATATGATGAACCCTTTGTTCAGTGGCTTGCCAAATTGGGGGAAGTGCAAAAGGGCTATGACAAGAGATATCGGTGCACCTTCCACGATGAAATTGTGCACCGAACTGAAAATTGTACGCCATTGAAGGAGCACTTGAAGGAGTTGGTAGTGGTAGGACACTTGAACCGATACATCGAAGGGGGAGCACGGTCAGCCCTCCAAGACCTCAACATGCCAGATAGCATACCAGTAGATGGTCCATCTCAAGGCGTGATAAATGTAATCCATGGGATCATTGAGCCTTAGCGAGTTTGCAAGCTCAGAGGGATTATCAAAAAGACCAAACATATGAAGGAGGTGCTAAGTGTTCAGTCGACCGTGAAGAAAGAAAAGACAGAGGCAAAAAATGTAATCACATTTTCTAACAGAGACCTAACAAGGTTGCAAAACCCCCATAACGATGAGCTGGTGGTTACTCTCCGAGTCAAGAATTTTGACATCAAGAGATCCTGATTAACCAAGGGAGTTTGTTCGAGATAATATACTATGAGACCTTCAAACAAATGAAGTTGAGTATAAAGACTTGGCACTGGCCACTTCTCCCTTGGTAGTCTTTAACTCTATGCCTGAATGGCCAATTAGCAAGATAATTTTGCCTTTCAAAGTAGTTTCAATGGTCAAACAAGTGGAGTTTTGGGTTTTGAAAGTCCCATCCACTTATAATATCAATCTGGAGAGAACATGGTTACATGCCATGCGAGTGTAGCGTCAGCGTAGCATCAAGTAATTTGATTTTCAAATGAAGCGAAAGTAATTGAAGAGGTCTTGAGAGACCAAATGATGTCTAAACAGTGCTTCGTGACAGTGAATCGCAGCTACGCTATCAAAGAATTCGTACAAATAGTTGAGGAGTTGGAAAGTAATGAGATATTCGCAGACGTCGGCATGACAGCCAAACAGAAGGCTGTTGAAGATCTGGTTGATTTGAGGATTCATGAGAATGACCTAGAGAAATTCTTTTTGCTCGACTCATCTTTGTCCAACACTAAGAGAAAGAAGATCGTGGATTTTTTGATCTCCAATCTCGAAGTGTTTACCTAGATGCCATATGACATGCCTGGCATTGATCCAAACTTCATCCGTCATCAACTCAATGTTAACCCTACCGCCAGACTAATTATACAAAAAACTTGCAGATCAGCTTTACACTATGCTAAAATAGTAGCTGAAGAGGTAGGGAACCTATTGGAAGCAAGGGCAATCAAAGAGGTCTATTATCCAAAGTGGATTCAAACATTGTGGCGTTGCCCAAGAAGAACAGAAAATGGCGTGTTTGTGTGGACTATAAAACAGTCAACAAAACATACCCAAAGGATAACTTTTCTTTACCAAGGATTGATCAGCTGGTGCACCTAACTACAAAACACAACCAACGTAGCTTTCTCAATACATATCGTGGATATCATCATATCGCTATGTATGAACCGAACCAAAAGATCACATCTTGCACAATGCGAAGAGGGTAATATTGTTACAAGGTCATGTCCTTTGGCCTAAAGAATACAGAGGCAACATTTCAACGAATGGTCACCAAGATATTTGCGCCATTACTAGGCAGAACAATGGAGACTTACATCAATGATATGGTGATCAAGAGTAAGAATGAGTCAGACCATCTCAACAACATAGCTGAGATTGTTCAAATCTTGAAGACTCATAAGCTATGACTAAAAACGTCTAAGTGTGCATTTGGCATGGGATCAGGCAAGTTTTTGGGCTTCTTAGTAACCAACCGCAGAATAGAAGCAGATCATTCCCAAATCAAGGCCATTCAAAAGCTTGAAAGGCCAAACACAATTAAGAAAATACAGCACTTGGCCGGCCTATCTACCGCTCTAAACAAATTCATAAGTCGATCGTCAGACTGATGTTGACCATTCTTCCAAGAACTTAAGGTGAAATTCGAGTGGGGCAAAGAATGTGAATTTTAGCAACTCTAGCGCCTAGAGAGGAACTCTAGTTATACCTTGCAGTTTTCCATCACACAGTCAGTGAGGTGTTGGTGTGCGCAGAAGGAATAAAACACTTGCCCATCTTTCGTGTGAGCAAGACGATGCTAGATGCCGAAACAAGATACCTGCCATTAGAAGCTTGCCCTAGCTTCGATGATGGCATCAAGGAAGTTGTCGCATTACTTCCATCTACACACTGTGGTGGTATTGGCCGCTTTTCCTTTGAAGGCCCTATTCGAAAGGGCTGACTTTTCTAGAATGATTTTGAAATGGGCAATGGAGTTTGGAGAATTTAACATCAAGTTCTAACTTAGAACGGTGATAAAGGCCTAAGCATTAATGGACTTTGTGGCAGAGTTTGCCCCAGGGAGTCATTTTGTTTGCCATGTTGACTTGACCAATGAAATTGAACAAAGGGAGGGGAGTGTCATAGAAATAGCTCAGCCTCCCGCTACCCAGCAACAAGTTAAATTACCACTTCAAGCGGAGGAACTACGCAAGTGCCATTGAGCCTAGCAGTGGCTGTACCGTTCACTAAGGTCAATAACACATTGCCAGGGGGTGATGAGGTAAGCTGCGCAACAACGAGCACGATTTGTGATGACGTGCCTGAAAGTAAAATGGTAAGGCAACCGAGCAAAGAGATTGATAAACAAACGGTGGACAAAGACTTGGTGGAAATAACCGAAGTTACAGACCCCAAGACATCTTTGGACCCGTCCACTTGTTGGAAGTTGTTCATTAGAGAGATATGGAAGATTTTCATGGATAGAGCTTCTAATAGACATGGAGTTAGACTTGGAATAGTCCTCATCTCACCAGATGGCCTGACTATTAAACAAGCGATCAAACTTGGATTTCCAATGTCCAACAATAAAGCGGAGTACGATGCACTTTTGGCCGGTCTGAAATCTACTTTCTGAATGAAGGCTACCGAGCTAATGGTGTATGGTGACTCCCAATTAGTGGTTAACCAAATATCTGGCAAGTATGAAACGAAGGGCGATAGAATGGCCAGGTATAAAGAGCTAGTGAGAACAAAAGTCAAGAAGTTTGAAGTCATCAGGATAGAACAGATTGGCCGAGATGAAAAAAACAAGGTGAATGAGTTAGCTGGATTCACATCAATGTCAGACACTTATATTTCAAGCCCTTTGTCAATCAACTTCCTGCCAAGGCCAAGTATTGAAGAACCTAAAACGGCAGAAGTATTGTGCACCGAGCTAGAACCTTCGTGGATGGACCCCATCATCATTTTCTTAAAAGACCAGATTTTGCCAGATGACAAGAAGGAAGCAAACAATATTCGGGCAAAGTCACAGTGATTTTGGCTTTCCCTATCTCTGGCATTGTATAAAAGATCTTTTACTGGGTCCTACTTGAAGTGTGTGCACCATAGCTAGGTTGAGGCCTTTTTGTTCGAAATTCATAAAGGAATTTGCAAAAGTCATCAAGGGGGAGATCTTTTGCTTACCGAGCTATCTCGCAAGGATATTGGTGGCCATGCATGTAGGAAGACGCAAAGAAGTATGTCAGAAAGTGAAAAAAATGTTAAAAGTTTGTGCATCAAATCCACCAACCAGCCAAAGAACTCTTACCTTTGACCAGTCCTTAGCCCTTTGCAATGTGGGGTTTAGACATAGTGGGACCACTCCCAATCGCGCCAGGAAACAAGAAGTTCTTCATTGCGGCAATAGATTACTTCACAAAATGGGTTGAAGCAGAGGCACTTGCTTCCATCAAAGAGAAAGACGTCAAAAAGTTTGTCTAGCAGAACATCACAACTTGGTTTAGAATCCCGAAGGCTTTCATATCAAACAACGACACTCAGTTTGACGGAAGCATTTTCAGAGGCATCTGTGAAGAGCAAAAGATTGACTTCTACAACTCCACTCCAGGCTGAACTGTCAAACAAGGTGATCATGGATGGCTTGAAGAAAATACTGGAAAAGATGAAATTAAAGTGGGTTGAAGAACTCCCCATGTTTTATGGGCCTACCAAACAACCCCAAGACATTCAACCGGGGAAACACCATTTGCCTTGGCTTATGGCATGGAGGCCTTCATTCCTCTAAAGATCGGCCTTCCCTCCATCAAAAGTGAGAATTTTGACCTAGACTTGAAAGGAGAAGCAATAACTTTGGAGCTAGACCTTACAGAAGAATGGAGAGAGATAGAGAGAGAGAGAGAGAGAACATTCATCCACATTGCTTCATATCAACAAGAACTGTCTAGAAAGTATAATAAAGCAGTGCATCTAAGACAATTCAAGATTGGAGATTGGGTTCTACACAAAGTCATGAAGAACACTATGGTACATGGTGATGGCAAATTGGGACCCAACTAGGAGGGACCATACAATGTGGTGGGGTTAACAAGAAAGGAAGTTTACCACTTAGAAGATGTGGATGGCTAAGCTATCCCAAGGCCATAGAATACGACCAATTTGAAGTTATTCTATTTTTAGTTCTAATTTTCCCTTATTTTTGGTCAGCATTAATAAAATAGGTATAGTTTTTCTTTCCAGATCCGATGTCATTGTAGTTTTACTATGCTTGTATTACTTCAATCTAACATTCGAAGTCTTTGCCAGGTTGGTTAGCTCAGCAAAGTAGGTTGGCAGGATTAACTAACTTTTTAAAAATCTTTGATGGAGCTGGTCAGCTCGGTAAAGTGGGTTGGCAGTTAACCAACTTTTTGAAAATCTTTGATCGAGCTGGTTAACTCAACAAAGTGGATTGGTAGGGTTGACTAACTCTTTGGGAAATCTTTGCCCGCCTACTGAGCTCGGCAAAGTAGATTGGCAAGATTGACCAACTTTTTCAAAATCTTCGACCGAGCTAGTTAGCTCGGCAAAATAGGTTGGCAGGATGGACCAACTTTTTGAAAATCTATGACCGAGCTAGTTAGCTAGGTAAAGTGAGTTGGTAGGATTGACCAACTCATAGGGAAATCTTTGCCCGGCTGTTTAGCTCAGCAGAGTAGGTTACTATGATTAACCAACTGTTTGAAAAATCTTTGCCTGGCTAGTTAGCTTGACAAAGTAGGTTGGTAGGATTGACCAACTTTTTGAAAATCTTTTTCTGGCTTGTTAGCTCAGCAAAGTTGGTTGGCAGAATTGACCAACTTCCAAAATTCTTTGACCAAGCTAGTTAGCTTGGTAAAATGGGTTAGCAAGATTGACTAACTTCTTGGAAATCTTAGCCGAGCTAGTTAGCTCGGCAAAGCATGTGTTTAAACTTGATCAAAATATGAAAACACACTAGGCGTACAAAAAGTTGTAATTTTCATTAAATGTGAAAGTTGACTACAAAGGAGGTGCAAGTAGCCTGGTTACATGGCAAAAGAAAAGGAAAAAAAGAAAAAGAAACAAAAACAAAACTAGAAGCAAGTTATATCTCGGTCGCATGGCAAGATCATCTGGCTTGGTTGAGGTGCCAATTCCATCTAGATTCAGTGCGGTGCCAACACCATCTTCAATGGTTAGATTGGTGGCATCTTCGTCGATGATGATGCTCGGCTGAATCTGGCTGGTGACTTCAAACAAGCTGGAAGAGTTGGCTGGCGTGTTGGATCAATAGCAGCCAGGGCAGGTGTGTCAGTCACTGGCCTGTCCTCATCTACCTCTAGTAATTTTTGTTGCACGGCGCTAGCACACACCGCTATGTAACTTGGGATGAAATGAGGAGGTGAATTCAGAAAGACTTCTAAGTCAAGTGCCTGGCCGAGCTTCTCTATCACAGACTTCCAACCGCCCTTGAAGAAGATATCTTTGGTGGCCTCACATCGTTGAACATAAGCTTGTTCACCTTTAGCATAGCCTCTATCCCCGGCGTCCTCTATCTTCTTCTCAAGCACTTTTATATCACCTTCTTTGGTGTCCTTGAGCTTCTTTAGCTCGTACAAATACCTATACATCTTGTCAACTAGGGTCTTCTGCTTGTCTTCCTTAGTCGTGAATACTTGCTCTGCTAGCTGGTCCCGCATAGCTTACCTTGGCCATTTTTGTATTCAGCTCTTTCAGCTCAGCGTCCTTAGCAGTATTGTCTGCAATGGCTGCTTTGGCAGCCTTTCCCTAGTCGAGTGCATTAGTGTGCTACTTGATTCTTCTGCACAGCCGACAAAGCACACCGGATATTAGGAAAGCTAAACAAAAAGATGGTAAGAGAATGAGTGAAGCTGTATCACTCACCAGAACCAACAATTTGGTAGCCGATCAGATTGCCTTTAGTTTGGTCAACTGCTCATGTCTTTCCATATCGACAGAAAGGTAGAGACTCTTGGCTAGACTTAAGGGCGAATTATTATCCCTGTCAGCGCAGACCGAGTCTGCAATGGTGTGGACTCGACTTTCTTTGTGCCCTCTTTCGGAGAGCTCGAATTGGTTTTACAATTTTGACTCTTGCCACGGTTTTGAATCTAATCTCACAATGTGCAATGTGAGACTGATAAATACCAAAGAGTCTAATCCGGCAAATCATTTTGGAAAATCAATTTTTGAATCAAATAATGCCAAAAGTGGACTGTTTTTCCAAATTACAGAGTCGCCACCTAATATTTTCTTTTTGGGAAATTTAGGAAACCCTGACTCGTGCCAAAGGCCACGTGTCTGTCATCAACAAAGTTGCCTCGGCTCGGGAACTTGGGTACGAGAGGGGAAGGTCCTGAAATGAGCACCCCCGCTCGCCCGATCAAAGATCGGCCTCTACTAATCATCATATGTAGTTTTATAAACACATGTGTTCTTATTCTGGTTATTAGCTAACTTTACTATGCGACGCACACAAGCAAGTATAGACTAAGTCACAAGACTTGGAACAATTCAACTCGTGTTTGCTTTCGAAAAATGGTTTGAAGTTGCCACCCTCAAGTGGGCTTAAAACATGATTTGCCACTTTGCAAAGTGGGCTTAAAACACACATTCATTGAATCGTTCCAATTCAAGCAACAAAGCCTTCATCCACAGACATTCATACAGTTAATCACTTAAGCACATAGCTTCATGGTAAGCATGCTATCATGGTAACACTCACACTCATGCAAGTATGCTAAAGCGTAAAAGCTTACTGAGTACTCCAAGCCAAAACAAAGCTAGCTAGAAACAATGTATGGTCCTAACTATGTTAGATGCCTTATGTAACACATGCAATAATGCAATTAATAGGCTCGGCAACTAAGATGGCATATGAATGCAACAATTTGATACACGTATTCAAAGAAGTATTGAAATATGATACAGTTTGAATGATGCGTCGAGCCTCGGTGCATGCAATACAAATGAATGAATGCAAACATACAAGCATAAGATATGCTAATCAAAAATGACCCTAAACTAACCATCAAAAGAGGTTAAATAAAAGGAAGAAAGACGTGGGGTTGGAAGACATACACACACGCACACACACTTATTGCAACATTGTGCCCTCGCAAAGGAGGGTCCGAATGAATAAGCTAAGCTAATCTAAGCTAAGCTAATTAAGCTAATCTAATTAAACTAATTAGACTAATTATTACAAAACAAAATAAAGAAATAGCTAAGCTAAGCTACCTAATTATTATAACAATCAACTAATTAGCAACTAGTTAATTAAATCAAAAATTCAATGTACATAAACTAAGCATGCAAAGCACTAAACAACACTACCTCAGCTCTGCTTCAGGAAGTGAAGATGCATGCACTCGATTTTTTCCCCGGAAGGCCTTCCGGTTTGCTCTTGAGAGGCTCTGTTTGCAAGGTTGACTACACTCTAGAACCTTCTGCTTCACCTTACCAAACCAATGCTGAGGACTGCACCAGTGGCCTGCTGGCCATGAATGCTTGCTGTTGGCCCCCTGCCGGCCAAAAATGTGCCATGCCGGCCAAGGATGAAGCACTGCCAACCACTAGTGAGCCACTGCCGGCCACTGGTGCTCTGAGTCACCACATTGTAATAGAGCACAAATAGAGGAACATGAAGGGTTTTCCAAGGATATGTTTGTACTGTGCCCCTTCTTATCATATCAAAACATCAAAGGAGTGGCACTCTTGGATCAAAAACCACCAATCAAGCATGTTCAATGCATGATCGCCAAAGATCCAAGTTGCACAATTTCAATAAGTGCACAAAAACAAGACTTTAGACCACTACCTTGTCATGAATGATCAAAGGCAATGGAGACTAAGGAGATTGGCTCATTTCATCACTTTGAGTATGAAATGCTCCAATCTACCTTGTGCCCAATATAACGTCCGATTGAACACATGCGATGCAAACACAACATGCTTATCTTGTTCATGTTTTACTTGTCATGTTTTGTTTACACATTTTACATTACCAAATCATTCTTTGACTGGTTAAGTCCAAGGTGATTGTCCTCTAATGAGAGAGGGGCCAACCAAAGGATGATTTAAGACATGAGAGAGATCGTGCCTTTGGTTAGTAGAAACCCTCAAAAGAGAATTAAAACCATTGAGCACAAGCTCTATCTCAATCTTAAACACAACCTTATGGTTAACCAACCCTCAAAACAAGTGGAAAAGTGAGGAAATGTGGGAGGTTGCATATATTTCAGTGCTAAAATGGCATGAAAAATGATACTACAACATGCAAGCAATTCATGCACAACATGATCAAAAGCCAAAAACACTGAACTAGTGAAGAGCACTACACTATAGCCATGCAATATAAAGCTCAACTGACCATACCAGCTCAGAATAGAGTTAAAATATGCCAAAACAGTGGCTAAAATTTGCTGAGATTAAGGCACAAAAGGGTAGAAAAACATGCTCACGTGTTAGGCTATAAACAAGACTCAAGAGCAACTCTAAAAAGAAATGAAAGAGTGAAACAAATGAGCATGTGATAGAGCTATGAACACTAAAATTACATGTAAAAAGACACTTCAGCATGCAAACATCTCAAGAAAATCAAGTTTAGAGGCCTAAAATGCCAAGCTAGTGAAGCCATTTGCACTACAACCATGCAAGACAAGGCTCATATGACCTAGACAATCCCAAATAGAGTTAAATCATGCCAAATCAGTAGCTAAAACATGCTGAGATCAAGTCACAAAAAGGTAGAAAAACATGCTCACATGTTAGGCTATCTACACTTGCAAACAAGACACAAGGAGGGAAGGCCACCCCCTTATATTTTGGACCTCAAAACAAAGTTTTTACCACTAAAAATCCTCTGGAATTCAGTGGATAAAAGAGCCAAAAAAAAGTTGTTTTAAAAGCTTTGAAAGATGGCACAACACTTTAATAAACAAGCTACAAAAATGGTGGACTACCCCTAACTCAAATCAAACCTCAAACCACCATTTTAAACCATTAAAACATAGATTTCAAAGGTTAAAACCAGCCTCAAAACAGCATGCAAAGGTGGCCAAACAAGTATTTAAATTAGGCTTAAAATACAAGTATTCTACCTCTTTGAAGACAAGCTGCTATTTAGGCAACAAAGGCAAGTCAAACCAAGCTAATATCCTCTTCTAGAGCTCAAATAGGACCTCAAGAAACCTCAACACAATGGTGATCAAGTTTGATCAAGAGCTCACAACCAAAAGTGTAGAGAATTTAGGCTTTAAGGAAAAATATTTAAAGAGAGAAGATTCTAGAGAGAGAGAGAGAGAAATTTTTTTGTCTTCAAAATTTCCAACCTTGAGCATGCAAGAGGAAGACTTCTATATATAGAAGATACAAAATCCTCTCAAAGAGATCCAGCCATACATGTGCAAGTAGATGGCTCAACCAGTGCAAATAACTGGCACAAAATATCAGAAAAAATCTACTCATATACTGGTCGCCTCATTGATGGCCGGCAGGGCACATCAATGGCCAACAAGCCAAAATCCATGGCCGGCAGTGCATCAAGAATAACATGCTGGAAGGGCCAAAACATGGTCCAAAAATGAGATAGAATTGATACAAGGTTTGGAAAGCTCAAACCTGTGGCGTTCCGCCGCGGAGTTTGAGCGCTCAACGAGCAATCAAACTTGTCATTGGATATACCTGCAAGAACATCCAAGTCTTAAGGACGATCAAAAATGGGGTGTCTACAGTTGCCCCTCTTTGACAAAACTCAGAGTCACAAAGATGACGTGAGTGAATGTCAAAGCCCAGAGACGACCCATTTTGACAAGGCCGCAAGACTTAGACAGACATTCAAGATTATAATATATAGATGCGCCCACAGGCTAGGGCAAGATGCAAATGGTATGCACGATGCAAGAGCATAACTTATGATCATGCAATGAGGCTGTAATGAAATATCTAGAGGTAAATTGTCATGACCCGAACCCGCCCCTCTGGGTTAAGGACATAACCGGCCAGTAATCCTGTGATTACCTGCGGCCTCAGACTGAAACAGACATAGCTCGTCAGAGTAAAGGGGCCAAACGGAAGCAAAAATTTGAAACTTTGTCCGTAGAGCCGTGCTTATATGCACATCAACAAACCATACTCATATGCGTTAATAACCCACATCAAAAGTACAGTAGTAAAACTTCTTTACAAACAAGATCATAAAAGTTGAGCCAACCCATAACAGGCTATATACAAATATACACAAAGTCCTTGCCGACAAAACAAAACGTAAATGCATAACAAAATGGCAAGGATGGGTCTCGTGCGTGAGACACAAGGCTGACTCCCCAAAACTCGTGTTGTTCATGGCAGACTTCACTGGGGCCGGGTTTGGACTTCTCTTGGCTCACCTACAAACACATGAATGAATGTGAGCGATAGCCCAGTCAATAATATCAAACACAGAAGTTACATATTAATGTAGAACAACAGGTTCCAAACGGCCTTGGGCCCAATTTATATTTCTATTTAACAGATGTATAACTATACGAATTTCAAATCAAGTGACTTGTAGTTTCAACATTCTGGCCTTTGGCCCATTCAAGTTTCCATTTATGTCAAAACGGCCTTCGGCCCACTCATTCATGTCAAAATGGCCTTCAGCCCGATCATTTATGTCAAAACGACCTTCGGTCCATCCATATAAGTCAAAACGACCTTTGGTCCATTCATATATGTCAAAACGACCCTTGGTCCATTCATAAATGTCAAAACGACCTTTGGTCCATTCATATATATATATCAAAACGACCTCCGGTCCGTTCATTTCTATCAAAACGACCTTCGGTCCATTCCATTCTATCAAAACGACCTTTGGTCCATTTATGTTTATCAAAACGACCTTTGGTCCATTCATTTATTCATATCAGACTTTTGTCCACAATCCCAATTAGCAACTCATAAAGCTTATAAGGGAATAAACAATTGGACATTCACAAGCATTCGAATATCGATATTACTCACAGTGATAGGCTTGTGGATTTGCCCCGAAGCTTGACCCTACACATTTCATGAACACAAAAGGGTCACCAACAGTTTAATCCGTTCTTTAATTCACATGTTCCTCATTAGGCTTTATTCCCATCTCATTAACTCATTTACGATGCTTAACATATGCCTAAGAGTGCTTACAAGTGAAAGGGAACGGAAAACAGAACACAGAATGCAAAAACAGAATTTTAGAAAACAGGGCCCCCGCTCGAGCGTGGACTTCCCCGCTCGAGTGGACCCCTGAGGCCTACAAAAGTACTGGATATGGGAAATTTATGCTCGAGCGTTAAATCTGGCGCTCAAGCGGAAGGCCTCTTTACATGGCTCCCCGCTCGAGCGTGAACTTCCCCGCTCGAGCGGAAGCCATGTCTGCAAAAAGTTCTGGACGTATCATTTTTACGCTCGAGCGTGACCTCGGACGCTCAAGCGAAAGTCCATTCTACATAGCTCCCCGCTCGAGTGTGGACTTCGCCGCTCGAGCAGACATCAAGGTCTGCAAAAAAATATACTGGGAGCACGTATTTCCCGCTCGAGCGGCAGCTCCCCCGCTCAAGCGAACATCAAAAATCTGGGAATTCCAGATTGAGTTCTTGAGCTCTAATTCGACTTTCTAGCCACAATACTTGCATGCAATGGCTCAAATTACACATTTACACATGTTAACATGCTACCAATACAAGATTATAACATTAGAGAGCTCAATTTCAAGGATTACACACTTGCATTTCTCAAAATATGTCAAACTCAACACCAACATAACAAACTCATGCATTCAAGCTCATATCTTCTCAAATTGTTCATGCATGTGATGAATTAGCCACATTCTCAACTTAGATAACACAAATGGTGATCAAGACATGAGTTTCCTTTAACATTTCACATGGATTATACATATTTGTGCTCAAACATGCAATATCAAGGTGATTTCCTACATGCATGCACATATTGAGCTTCAATTCAACAAATTCAACCCAATTTCATTTTAACCTTCTCTTGCTCACCGATTTAGCTTGAACACACAAAATCACAAACTATACTCCCAGAATTTCTCACCTAGAAGCTTTGATCTCCTAAGCTCTCACACATTTTAAACATGACAGTAATCTCACACATGAGAAGAAGTAAGCAAATAAACATGCCGATGTAAGAAAATTATGCAATTGTGGACCACCCCGAACTCCATTCTGCGCGCGAGGGCGTGAATTGTAGTTCTAGCTACTACAGTTCGAACTCCTGTCACGGTTCTGAATCTAATCTCACAAAGTGCAATGTAAGACTGATAAATCACCAAAGAGTCCAAATCCAGCAAATCATTTTGGAAAATCGATTTTAATCAAAAAGCGCCAAACATGGACTGCTTTGCCAGATTTCAGAGTCACCACCTAAATATTTTATTTTGGGAAAATTTAGGAAACCCTGACTCGTGTCTAAAGCCTAGTATCCATCATCACCAAAGTTGCCTCGGCTCGGGAACTTGGGTACGAGGGGGGAAGGTCATGAAATGAGCACCTCTGCTCGCCCAATCAAAGGATCGGCCTTTACTAACATGATATGTTGTTTTCGAAAACACATGCGTTCTTATTCCAGCTATTAATCTATCATTACTATATGATGCGCACAGCATACAAGTATAGACTAAATCACTTAAGTTGGAACAAAACATCTCATGTTTGTTTTTCAAAAATGGTTTGAAGTTGCTACTCGCAAGTAGGCTAAGTCGCGGATTTGTCACCCTCAAGTGGGCTTAGAAAAATATGATTTTGCCACTTTAAGTGGGTTTAAAACTCGCATTTCGATGAATTGTCCCAACTCAAGCAATGAAGCCTTCATCCACAGGCATTCATGCAATTAAACACTTAAGCAGTTAGCCTCATGGCAAGCATGCTATCATGGCAGTCACTTACACACATGCAAGAATGCTAAAGCGTAAAAGCTTACCTAATACTCCGAGCCAAAAAAGAAGCTAGTTAGTAATCAATGCATAATCCTAGCTAAGTTAAGATGCCTAATGTAACACATGCAAAAATGCAACTAAAATAGGCTCGGCTATCTAGAATGTCATGTGAATGCAACTTGATAACATGTATTCAAATTGGAATTGAAATACAATGTAGTTTGAATGATGCGCCGAGCCCGGTGCATGCAAGACAAATGGATGAATGCAAACATGCAAAGCATAAGTATGCTAATTGAAACGTGCCCTAAACTAACCATCGAAAGCTGATAAGTAAAAGGGAGAAAGAAATGGGGTTGGAAGACATGCATCACACATATGCATGCTTATTACAACAACACGCCCTCTCGACAGAGGGTCCAAATAATAAGCTAACTAGCTAATCTAAGCTAATTAAACTAATTATTACAAAACGAAGCTAATTAACTAACAAGTTAACTAATTACAAACACAAATGAATAGCAAATTGCATTAACTACTTAAATACAGAACCAAATAGCTAACTAGCTAAGCAAAGCAGTTAAAAGGAGCCTCTGGGCGAGAAGTGCATGCATGCTCGGTTGCCTCGTTCAGAAATCCATCGCTATGGCCCAACTTGCCTCTGTTTGCATTTGATTTCAGAACATTGCATAAACCTCCAGATAGCTTCTACTCCATCATGGAGACCTCTAGGAAGGCTGCCAACCACTTAATGGTGGTATAGACCACCTATAGACCACCTACGTATGCTGCAGACTAGAAAAAGTGGTCGGCCAGCCACTTTTACTGGTCTGCTAACTAGAAAATGCTGCCAAACTCCAATTTGCTGCAACAGAGAACAAGAAAGGGGCACAGCAGTGTATTTGCAAGGTATGTGTGCACAACCACCCTCCCTATCATTACTTAAGCTCAAGGGAGTGCGGTTCTCGACTCTCGGGCCACCAACCGAACATCGCAATGCACGATGGCCGACAAGCCAAGATTGCACAATTCAATGTTAATGAATGCACGAATAACACATAAGGGCCTTAAAATCTATCATGCATGACCAAGAGCGTCGGCGACCAAGAAATGAGGCACGTTTCATCACTTCAAGTATGAAATGTTCCTCGTTTCTCGTGTTTGGACTAACACCCTATCCAAACACAGTGTAATGCAACATGATCAACCTATCAATGCTAATGGGATGCAAACACAATGCAATGCAACAATATGCAAAGAACATGCAATGCAACAACATGCAAACACAATGCAATGTAACAACATGCAAACAACATGCTCTTCTATGAATGCTAGAATGGCATGCACAAGGTTCCAACATATGAACAATGCATGCATGGTAAGTTTAGAAGCCTAAGGCATCAAAGCTAGGAAAGAACATCTCACAAGGTATGCAACACAATGCTCAATGGACTTAAACCGAATATAGACAGATCTAAATCATGCCAAAATAGTGGCCAAAATACCAAAACTCAAGCACAAAAGGGCAAGAACACATGCTCGTGTGATGGCTCATCAACTAGGCATAAGGGTCCACTCTCAAACACAATCAAAGAGTGACATGCATGAGGATATGGCAGTGCTATATGCTCTGAAATAACATGTTAAATGATGCCAAATCATGTACATGTCAAAAATGAAGCATGCTAGGAGGCTCAAAGCTTGAAACTAGCATAGGCACTTACACTATGGCTATGCAATACATGAACCATATGGCAGAGACAACCCAAAACAGTCCTAGAGCATGTCGAAACAATGCTAAAACATGTATGGAGTATAGCCAAAACAAGCTAGCATGAAGCATGAAGCATGTTGGGCCAACAAAGAAGATTACACTACATCTACCAACACCAAGCATGAGATGACTTTACCAACAAAAATAAGAGTTGTATCATGGCAAAATAACACCAAAAATACACTGAAATGGTAGCCCAAAGGCTTAGCCAAGATGTCATACACATTGGCTCATATTTAAGGCATAAAGCACAACCCTCCAAAAGCATTGAAAGAGTGACACATGTGAGTGTATGACAATGAAGCATGCTCTGAAATTACCTACTAAATGATGCCATGCCACACAAAAGGCTCAAATAAAGCATGCCAAGAGGCTTGAAATACAAAGCTAGTCAAGGGCTTTACACTACAACCATACCAAGCAATGCTCAAATGACCTAAAGCACTCAAAATAGGCCTAAGGTAGGTCAAAATGGTAGCAAAAATATGCTAGACTCACAACAAAGATGGCAAGAAAGATAGTTTCCCGAATTAGCTCACCAACAAGGCATAAGGGCATAACTCTTAAACACAATGAAAGAGTGATAAACATGAGAGCATGGCAGAAGTTTATGGTCTAAAATTATCTACCAAATGATGCCATGCCATGCAAAAGGCTCAAATATGACATGCTCAGGGTCCCATAGTGCAAGGCTAGCAAAGCCAAATGCACTATAGCTATGCAAAACCAAACATGCATGACCAAAAACACTTAAATCAGACCTCAAGCATGTTAAATAAAAGCCAAAAAAGTGCTGGAGTGGAGCCAAAACATGCTAGAATTATAGGCTAAAATAGCAATCATACAAAGCTAGTGAGCAAGATTTACACTACAAGCGTATAAAGCATGCAAGAGGTGAGTCCACCAATCAAAATCAGAGTTATAACATGCCAAAGTAACACCAAAAACATGCTTGAACTAAGCTAATTCAAACCACAAGAGCATGCTACTTTGTAAGGCCAACAAGGCTAGTGAGCAAGATTACACTACAAGTGCAAGAAGCATGAAAGAGGTGACCAAGCTGACCAAAAAAAGAGTTATGGTAAGTCCCAAAAGTCACAAAAATGAGCCTAAACAAAGCCACAAAGAAGTAAAAACACATGCTCATTTGGTTGGCCATCAACACATGCAAACAAGAGAAGAAGATGGGGGACTACCCCCTCCTATTTGGGGCCTCAAAACCACATTTCTACCATTGATAATCCATTGGATTTTAGTGGTTAAAAGGCCAAACAAAGATGGTTTGAAAGGTGGTGAAAGATGGCTCAAAAGGCTTTACAAGCCAAGGAGCAAAAGGGAGGGAACACCCCCTAGCCAAACAAGGCTTAAACCACCACTTTGAGGACTGAAAAAAAGAGTTTTTTTTTCAGTTCAAAACCAAGCCAAAAACAGTTTGAAAGGGTGGCAAAACAAGCATGCAAAGTTGGCCAAGATAGTGTACAAAAATGAGCTTAAAAGAGGGAGATGCTTACCCTTGAAGCACAGCTGCAAAATAGCCAAAGTTCTGAGCTAAACTAACTTCTAGGACTCAAAGGAGGCTCCAAGGAATCTCAGCCCAATGGTGAACAAGTTTGATCAAGGATGCCTAGGCCAAGGAGAGGTATATCTCCAAGTATATCTCTTGCATGCACACAAGGTCAAGAGGGAGAGCCAACTAGAAAGAAAAGCTCAATTTTAGCTCTGGAATTTCTAGAGAGAGAGGACTTTTTCAATGAGAGAGGCTCCCAAAATTGCTTCAAAATGTTCTCCTTGCAAAATGGGAGATATGGCTCATATATAGAAAAAAACAAGAGTTGGTTCGAAATATCTAAGTTTGGAAATATCTAGAGCAATGCACAATAGTTGGAGGGAAAAGATCTTCAAAAAATCTGAGTTTGGGACCTGCATACCACTTTTCTGGCCAACCGACCACCTTTTTGGGTCAACTGAATACTTTTCTGGTCGGCAGCCCATTTTTCTGGTCGGTAGGAAAATTCTGCTTTCCAGGTCTAACTTCAAATGAGCATAACTCCTTCATCTAAACTCCTTTTCATGTCATTCTTGTGTCCAAATTGAAGCCCCGAAAGTAAGATTTCCAATGGTGGCAGTCTTGCATCCAAATTCCAACTATGAAAAAAGTTATGCCTGTTTTGGTGAAGCCGCTCAGTTTCGATCCTTCCCGGATTCATGCCGAACTTCTCCCAAACTAGTTTTCTTCTCTCCTTTCCTCTTTTCTTCAACTCAGAACCCCTAAACAAGGTGTTTTGAAATATTTTTTAAAGATTTCATCTCTTTTTCATTCATTTCCACCTTTTCGTTGCTCGGTTTACTGAAAAGGACAACACTTAACGAAATGAGAGCGTCAGAACATCGTATGAACTTTATTTCCAAAACATTTTGAAAGAGAGGGTTTCAAGGTCTAAAATCTTTTGATCAAGATTGTTTTGGTCCAAAAGGGGTATGAAGTTGGGTTTTGACTCTCTCCTTGCTGAAGAAATTGAACCTTTGCCCTGCACACCTTTCACCACCAAGTAAACCATTAGTAGTGCCCAAGTCTTAAGGGCGGTCAAAATGAGGTGTCTACAACAATCTTAACTGTGTCTTACGTAGGAAAGGCTAAGAGCGACTGTCGGGCGCACCCAAAGGCTCAAACAAAACACATCCTAGCGTGTCACATGCGAGAGGAGAAAAAGAAGTGGTGTAAACACCGGAGGGTGGTATAAACATCAGAACACGTTAAGCGTCGGACACACATCCAAACACTTCTAACCGAAGAGTGGTATAAACATCGGGTGCACGTCCCAATGTTTCTAACAAAAGCAAGGTGGTATAAGCATCAAACACACATTCCAAATGCTTCTAACCAGGGAGTGGTATAAACATCGGGCGCACATCCTAATGTTTCTAACCAAAGCAAGGTGGTAAAAGCGTCGAACACGCGTCCCAAATGCTTCTAATCGGGGAGTGGTATAAACATCGCGTATACGTCCCAATGTTTCTAAACCAAGCAAGGTAGCATAAGCGTTGGACACACGTCCCAAACGCTTCTAATCGGGGAGTGGTATAAACATCGGGCACATGTCCCAATGTTTCTAACCAAAGCAAGGTGGTATAAGCGTCGGACACACGTCCCACACGCTTCTAATCGGGGAGTGGTATAAACATCGGGCATACGTCCCAATGTTTCTAAACCAAGCAAGGTGGTATAAGCGTTGGACACACGTCCCAAACGCTTCTAACCGGAGAATGGTATAAACATCGGGCACACGTCCCAATGTTTCTAACCAAAGCAATGTGGTATAAGCGTCGGACACGTCCCAAATGCTTCTAACCGAAACAAGGCTTCAAAGGAGGGGGTAGGAGTGACCTTACTCGGAATCCTTGAATGAACCATACATACAATATCGTCTAGTTGTATCAGCTTTGAATTAACCATACATACAATATGATGCCTGCATAACAAAGAAACTTGACAGGTACAATACAATAGGAATGCATCTAATAAACGAGACAAAAGACTGTAACACAATGTTAGAGCCATGCTTCATGCACAACATGCAAGAAACAAAACAAAAGTATATTCTATGCAAAATAATCAACGATGCATATTCAATGCAATAATTCAAAACGCATGTTCCATGCAACGACAAAGCAGTGCACATTCTATGCAACGACAAAACACGTTTGATAAAGACAACTCAAAGGCAACTTCCAATTTACCTCTCGAAAGAGGTTCAATATGTCAAAAAGGATACACCTTGTTCAAGCTAATGAGTGATGACCACCACGCACTGGAAACGCAATTCTGAGCTTCTGCGAAGGCATTCTGAATCAAACTTTGAGCATACCTTGCATTTATTGGAATCCAAGGACACAAATTAAAGCCAAGGAGGCAGGGGAAGATTATGAAAGCCTGCCGGCCATCAGGGGAGGCCATCGGCCACCTGCCGGCCATTGGTGTGCCTGCCGGCCACCAATATGCTACTGCTGGCCATCGATGTGCCACTACCGGCCATCAATGGCAGATTTGGGCATTTTCGACCTTTCACCCTTGAGTCTTTAAAAACAAGTGATGTCACTTCATTTCCTCACAAACCCATGTCCGAAATTCGTCCCCCTTGCTCTCTAGGTGCTCCTCTCTAGATCCATGCATTCTACGCGTTTTCCAACACCCTAAAAACATTTTCTTCGCTAAAACCCTCTAGTTCTCTTCACTTTGACCCGATCAGAATTTGATTTCGACACTTCTTTCCTCATTGCCACCATTCTAGGCTCATTCCCCTCGAGTTTCTCTCAAGGTTAGTATACTTTTCCCGGCTTTGACTTTCTTTGACTTTTTTCTCTCTCCAAGGGTTGACTTTTTCAAAGTTTCACTCTTTTTCCTCATTTTTCCTCACTTTTGCTTCTCTTGCATCTATTTCAGATAGTAGATGATGTCCCTCGTGACGAGGCTATCCCCAAGCTTCCTCCAGTAGAGTTCGAGGTAGAGCTATTACCGCCGAGCATACGCCCCTTCGATCCAGCAAGGTACCATCCTGAGACTCATATAGTGCCTACCGCATGAGGCATCAAAGCCTTTACCGACTTCGCTGAGGATATGCCAGATGACCTTCTACTGAGAGAGCCAGCGTCTCATTTGTCGGTTATCGCCGTAGAGGTACGAACACTATTTTTCTGCAATACTACCCTTAACTGTTTGCATTTCTTGCACTATTTTGATCTGATTTCATCTCATAGACTACCTTGATCTGACTGTATCTCATACATTACTACTTTATATTCAACTTTACTTTCATTGCTTGATCTGCTTGCATTTCATGCATTACCATAGGACGGATCCCGCTCCTTCAGAGGCTATGGTACGATGACCGCTCGAGACTAGTACGATGAGCTCCCAGTTAGAGTTCGCGACATTATTGATGAGACAGGCTTTGGTCTCTTCTGCTCTAGCCTGACTCGGGTCGTAGCGAGTCGTCCTCTCTTTGGGGCTTTAGTGGAGAGGTAGTGGGACACCACCAACTCCTTCCATTTTTTCACCATGGGAGAGATGACGATGACTCCTTACGACTTTGCCATGATCACCAGCTTGGGCATAGGGGGCAATCCGATCCCTCTCGACCCTAATATGGGAGAGTGGGAGGCAACATGGGCCGCACTACTTGGGGCACACCCACCAACACTCCGGTCAGGCATGGTCCAGTATAGCTGGTTTGAGGAGCAGTTTAGGGGATCTGAGCCTAAGACGGTCAAGGAGACAGAGGAAATAAGCCAGGGGCTTCCTTATGTTCCTTTTCGATACCACCTTATTTTCGAATAAGTGGAATACTGTGGGCCTGTATCTGCTAAGCGCCTTGGTAGTGCTCCAGCGAGTTCAGTTCTATGACTGGGGCGGAGCTGGCCTCACCACTTTGTATGGATACATGAGCTCGACTTCTCGTATGAGTGGGAGCTTGATCAATGGCTACTGGCGGGCTTGGGAGGTACACAACTTAGTTCTCCCTTTTCGCTTTACATTTTCTGCTTAGCATTTCTTGCTTTACATTTGTTCAACAAATGTACTTTCTATTCTGCATTTTTTGTATATGCTCATACACTGTATGCTTTCTGCTTTGCATTTTCTATATCTGCTCATACACTATATTGATTACACTTTCCCTGCAGCTATGGGTGCACGCATACTTCCCAGCTCTTGCTCCCGAGCCTATAGAGGAGCTCCCGGCGACAGTCCTGTTTTCTAGGGTATACGACGGCCAGCTCCGCCGTAAGACCTAGGAAAACTTCATGTTTTTTCGCCAGTACTTCGACATGGTTGTGGCGCACGAGGTAACCCAAAATAAAGTTATTTTGCTTTTCAATCAACTAGATGCACCCATTAATTAATTGGCAGTGACTAATCATCTGTTCATTCTCTTATTTTCAGATCACATGGCAGCCGTGGGACGCGATACCATCAGGGCTCTGATTCTAGTATGACACAGCTAGGGTCATTACTCGCCATCATATCCTTCTCGAGGGCCCGATCTGCCGCGCCTGGTTCTTGGGGTAGCGTTTCACGCGCCAGACTTTAAGACTGCATGTCCCAATCATACCGATGGCGCCTCCAGTGGCGACACACAGACTTTCTGCTGAGGAGGTCATCGAGTTCATGGTAGGACTGGAGGCGGACTACTTCCGTGTAAAGGGCGATTATGTGACCTTCATCCAGACACATCTGATACCGCCTTTGACCGGCGTTCATGGAGGTGAGGGAGCAAGAGCTCCAGCTGTGAGAGGGAGAGAGGCAGAGGGGCCAGAGTGACCAAGACCCATGGCAGGAGAGATTCTAGGGAGAGACAGAGGGCGAGATGGCCAGAGCTGCCTACTACACTGACTTGCTAGCGACCCACAAGGAAGACTCATCAGATTCCCATTGAGCCTGCACCAACTAGTCACGAGCTTGTAAGGGTTCGAGGCCCGACCCCGGTATGTACCATACTTTACATTTTGCACATTCAGTTCATTTCAATTATGCTCTATAGACCACTGATCATCTCAACACATTTACAGGCATTCATAAAGTACACCGGGCAGGCTCTCGAGCTAGCGGTTTCTCTGATGGGGATAGTTTAGACGAGCATGAACCTGCTCAGCCTCTACAAGATTTTGGTAATTTCTTTCAGTTTGCACTTCATGCCATGAAATTCTCTGCTGACGCATTAGCATTTTAACTGTAACCTGCTCTAAACTACACCGATCTGATTCATTGCATCAAAACACTGCATAGATACACTGCTCCCCTACACTACATACATACACTGCATCCATACACTGCATCTGATATACTGCACCCGATATACATCACAACTAATTTATTCTGACAAACTGCCCTCTTCAGATCCCTTTTCGGACCCCAGCTCCACCGGATGCCCCAACAGGAGCCACAGCAGGACCTTCAGTACCTCCTCCAGCAGTAGGGAGAAGAGAGAGACAGGCTCTAACACGCAGCCGAGGTAGAGCTAGGGGCATCCGCGGCGAGAGTGGCCCCTCAGAGCCCATTCTGGATGAGGATGATGATGAGACGAGCGAGGATGAGGGTGAGGCAGTGAGTCCATAGTCAGAGTCATTTGAGGATGGAGACAACAACACCAGCTCGGATTCTGCTAGTGGTGAGGCTGGAGAGACGGAGGAGGGCTCCGGTTCAGACTCTAATTCAGATTCAGACAGTGGTGCCAATGGAGATAGTGCTTCAGAGTCCACTCTGCCAAGGAAGAGGACGAAGAGAGCCTCTTGAGCTTGAGGTGGCTAGCGCTGATTTAGATGCTTTTTGCTTTGTTTTCTTTTTGCTAGTAGTGTTAGCACATTGTACAATCTTAGGCAGTTTTATTTTCTTTGTAAAACTTGTACTCTTTTGCAAAAAGTGACCATGATTGGAATGAAAACTCAGTTTTTGATTTAAAAAGTGTTGCATTTTGCATTCTGAGCATCGCACAACATGAAAATGAGATTGATCTTTTTCAAAAATTTCACATTCTAATGATATTGTCTTAATCAGGTAGTGAACCAACCAACAACTAAAAGAACAAAACAACTCGATAAACAACACAAGGTCTTGACAAGCTAATCAATGTAAATACAACTCGATAAGCATGACAAGGACTCAATAAACAACATAAATACAACTCAATAAACAAAACCAGACGATTACGACTTAAATAGACATGCTCAAGCCCCAAAAGGACCAAAAACAAGACCTCAAAAGATGCCAATAACAAAATACAACTACTGAAAACAACTGAATCTTCACAAAGGAGGTCAGTGAGCATGAAAAGGAGGCTGCCGGCCATCATTTCCCCTCTGCCGGCCATTGAAGAGCCTCTGTCAGCCATCAATAAACCCTGCCGGCCATCGATGAGTAGAACCTCCGAAACGTTGACACCTGGCCTCCACTCACTGCCTTATCTTCTACAAAAGCTTCAGCTTCGTGGTTTCTTCATTCCAGCTCTATTTTTTCCCCAAATGGAGCCATTCTTCACCGAAAAACTCTTCAATTGGATCGAGACTTTAGATGGCTCGAAAAAGCTAAATTTATGGGGTTTCGGGATAAATGCACTATTCTTACTGAGTCATAGTCCGCTATGTTTTTCGTTCCTTCATGCCGCGGCTAGATGTTGGAATCCAATTACACATGTTTTTAGCTTTGGGGGGCAAGAGATGTACCCAACAATTGAAGAATTTCAAGTTTTGATGGAATCCCAGCGTGACGAGGAAATCTTGCCCCAGTCCTATTTTGGACACATCCAGGCTTTAAGAAGAATGTGTGGGCTCACTTTACACGATGCTCGATCTCTGATTCACAACGAGGAGTTGGATATTCCCGGTTTGGTTCATCGGTTTTCTAATACCGGTGACCGCGGCGATTGTCTCTGGCAGAGTTTTCGGCAACATGCCCTCTGCTTGTGTATGTTGGCTCATTTTCTGCTTGCCCCTAGCTTCGGAGGATCTAGCATTCACTTGATAGAAGTTGCCCAAGGCATGAAAGAGGGCAAGAGCTGCATTGGCTTGGCATTGGCTTGGCATTGGCCGAGACTTTGATGGGTTTGGATGCCTTTCATCGCCGAGAGACAACCAAGTTTACAGGAAGTCCACTACTCTTGCAGGTAATGTTTCCCACCCTTCTCACATGTGTTTCCCACATCACTCGGCCCTCAAGCTCTGTATTTCTCTCAAAACCCTTTCTCACTTTTTCTCTCCACATACACCTCTCTATTCTTTAATCTCTCTTATTTTTCATCCTTCCCCAGGTATGGCTGATGGATAGGTTGAAAGTAGTGGACGCTTGCCTTGCATATTTAGCGCATGGCTATTTCTTTCGCCAATAGCTAGTTGATTTCCCGAACGAGGGATGGTGGTGCCACTAGATGTGCAACAGGTCTGCTGTTGACATTGCGTAGCATTGCCCTTGGTTTGATCTACCTGAGATGAACTACAACATGTCCCAGCAGCCTGGCATTCAATTGATTGGCATAACACACTGTTTCTTCTACTTTCCATTTCGGTTCCGGCGTTAGTTCGGACAGGACCAGACTTGTCCAAAAGAGGGGGTAGAGTACCCGGCTTCATTCCAATCCGAGGCTCACAACTTGCTCAATATAACACTGCATAAAGGACAAGAGAACTTCTAGCTCCCGCTCCGAATTTCAGTTGCGCCCTTTCTGGCGAATGCATAGCTTGGCTTGAAGATGAGGCATAAACCAGGCCTATTTTAGCATCTGAAACTACCACAAGCTCTGGAAGGGGACGCAGGAACACCTAACTCAACTATGCCCCAAGTTTACTACTTTGATCTGTACTTTCAAGTTTTCCTTTTGAATGTAATAAAAAGCAACTTCAGTTTGTATCAAGAGATCGAGAACTCTGTATTGAAATCAATGAAATTGAAAGTTGTGGGTACTGAAAATTTTCCTTTTGGTCCAAAAATGGTCTAAGTTGTAAAAAGATTAATTTGAACAAAATCAACTTTTATTAAAACTTTTCAAAACCATTTTCGATATGGATCACAACTGGACACACTTGAAATCTATCCTTGAGATGTACAACCCCGAATCCGGAAAGTGGAAAATTGCCCCTTGTCTGAATAGCACTACACTGTTCTATAACCAGCTCTCATAGTGAAGGTCACAACCGAACTCTTGGACGCAGAAAAGACAAAGATGACCAGAATAATCACATGGACACAATTGATTTGGAAGTGTTTACGGCTGGACTTCATGATGAAGTTGCCTACATATCCCAAAGATGGGAATCAAGCCTTACGTAGTTCGGTTCTAGTTCACTCGGGTATTAACACTCTCCTTTTGCGCTCTAACTTTTGCCAAGGCCGCCCTTTCTGGGTTTTCAACCTTGCGAGTTTAGTTTTTCTTGCTTCAAATTTTTTGTGCTCTAACTTTTGCCTAGGTTGCCCTTTCGGGTTTTCGGCCTAGCAAGCTTCTCAAGGGTAGTATTTCTTCAAGTTGTCCATGTTGATTGGTTGGGAGAATTTGAGGCCATCTAAGTCCATAAGAATGATAGCTCCACCTGACCAAATAGACTTGATGATGTAAGGACCAGTCCAATTGCGTCTAAACTTGCCCCTAGGGTCATGGATGGGAGCTCGATTGTCTTTGAGAACCAAATCCCCTTCTTTTAGATTCTTGGACTTAACTTTATTGTTGAAAGCCCAGGCAATCCTGCGTTGATAACCTTGGACATGGTACAGTGCTTTCAGCCTCCTCTCATCGAACAACATTAGTTTCTCGAACCTGCTCTGCTACCAATCCGCTTCTGCTATCTGGCACTCAACCATAACCCGCAGCGACAGAACCTCAACTTCCATCGACAGAACAGCCTCCATCCCATAAACCAGAGAATACAGAGTTGCCCAGTAGATGTCCAAATTGATGTTCTGTAGCCCCAAAGAGCAAATGATAGCTTATTTGGCCAGTCCCTGTAGGTTTCCACCATCTTCTGTAGGATGTGCTTGATGTTCTTGTTGGCGGCCTCAACAGCTCAGTTGGTTTGCGGCTAATATGTGGATGACTTATGAAAAGTCACGTTGTATTTTTCCAACAAGTCGATCACCTCTTTCTTAAAGTGGGAACCATTGTCTGAAATGATCTCATTCGGGACTCCATAGTGACAGATGATGTTATTCTTGATGAACTTAGCTACATCCGACACTTTCAGCACTGCGTAGGATTAGGCTTCCACCAACTTTGTAAACTAGTCTATTGCCACCAGGATGTACTCATGCCCATTTGACCCCTTCGGAGTAACTGCCCCAATAACATCAATTCCCCAGACTGAAAATGGCCACGACGAAGTCATGTTGTACAGCTTCGACGGCGGGATATTCATGATATTTGCATGGATTTGGCATTTGTGGCATCGCCGAACAAAACCAATACAATCCTCCTCCATGATTGACCATAACATCACTCTGTTCATGTTCGCTCCATACTCTCCTCCATGGATGGCCTCTATTAGGCGCTTCAACTCTTCTTCATCAACACACAGCTTGTGCATTCCCAGATGACCTCGTTTGTACAATTTACCCCCGCAGATGATAAACTGAGTAGCCATTCGTCTTATTGCCCTCTTGTATTTGGCATTTGCCCCTAGTGGATAAACCTCCTTTTCCATGAAGTTCCAGATATCATGATACCAGGGGTTCTAATCTTGTATTTCATCTATTAACTAATAAGCTGGCACATATCTCTATTCAATAATGATTGGACGTATCCGGACTTGAAGAGGGATGTCTATCATGGAAGATAAAGTTGATAAGGCGTCAGCGAACCTTTGCTCTCTCTTAACAGATTCGTGAAGGTTAGCTTCTCAAACCTAGGAATCAGAACGTCTAGGGTTTGGTGATAGATTTTCATCCTTTCTTCTTTAACCTTCCAGTCTCCTTTCACTTGAGACACAACCAGGCTCGAGTCCCCAATGACATCCAACCGTTTTGCCCCTAGTTCCAGGGCGGCTTCCAAGCCAGTGATACATGCCTCATATTCTGCTTTGTTGTTTGATACCTTGAACCGGAGCTTGAAAGCTAAAGGTATATAGGAATTGTCGGGCGCTATCAGCAACACCCCTATCCCATAACCGTACTAGTTAGATACTCCGTCAAAATACATAGTCCAGATCTCTTCTTTGACCTACAGAATGGCCTCATCTGGGAGCAAATACTCTACTGCTTCATCCCCTTCTATCGGGTGATCGACTAGGAACTTCGCTACCACTCTCCCTTTCACAGACTTGCATATCACGTACTTCAAATCAAATTTGGAAAGAAAAAGCAACCAATGGGCTAGCCTACCCATAAGCGATGGTTTCTCGAAGAGATATTTGATAGGATCCAATCTTGAAACCAAAATTACGGAGTGGGCTAACAGGTAGTACCTCAACTTCCTAGTGACCCATACCAAAGCTAAACAAGCCTTCTCCAGTGGAGTGTAACATATTCCAGCATCTTCTTGATCCGGTAATAGATGGCCTCCTCCACTTTATCCTCAGATTCCTGTGCAAGCATGCAACCCATTATCGTGTCGGTTCCTGACAGATACAAAATCAATGATTTCCCTGGCTCTGGCGGCAACAACACAGGTGGGTTCTGCAGATACTACTTGATTTGCTCAAAAGCAACCTGGCATCAGTCATCCCATTGGAATTTCTTTCCTTTCTTCAAGAGACCAAATAGTGGTTCACAAGTCAAGGTTAATTTTGCAATAAACTGCCTTATGAATTGCACTTTACCCAAAAAGCCTCGCACCTCCTTTTCAGTCCTCGGTGGTGGCATTTCTAGTATGGCCTTGATTTTGGAAGGATCGACTTTGATGCCCTTTTGTGTAATCAAGAACCCCAACATTTTCCCTGCTGTGACACCAAAAGTGCATTTCTGAGGATTCAGTCGCAACCGATGTTCTCTGATCCATTGGAAAAACTTCTTTAAGATAGTGTAGTGGCCCTCTCTTTCCTTGGACTTAACAATCATGTCGTCCACATACACCTCCACCTCTTTGTGGATCATATTATACAAGATCGTAGTTGCAGCCTGTTGAAAAGTAGCCCTAGCATCTTTCAGATCGAACGGCATCACCCTATAGCAGTAGGTTCCCCACGATGTGGTGAAGGCAGTCTTCTCTCTGTCCTCGAGTGCCATTAAGATCTGGTTATACCCGGAAACCCCATCAATAAAGAAGAGCAACGCATGGCCTGCGATGAAGTCCACCAATTCGTCGATGTGCAGTAGAGGAAAGTCGTCCTTCGGACTAGCTTTGTTCAGATCTCTGAAATCCACACACACCCGAATTCTGCCATCTTTTTTCAGTACCGGAACAATGTTGGCCAACCAAGTAGGATATTAAGATACTAGCAAGAACCCTGCATCTATCTGCTTGGTGACCTCTTCCTTGATCTTCAAAGCCCAATCCGAGCATATTCTTCGAAGCTTCCGCTTGATGGGTCGGGCCTCAAGGTCAAGAGGGATCCAGTGCTGTACAATCTCAAGATCGATTCTAGGCATGTCTTCACAGGACCACATGAAAACATCTTTGAAATCTTTTCATAAAGCGACTAGGCGCTCGCGTTCCTTCGAAGTCAACGTGGACCCGATCTGGACCAGACATGGATCCTTCTCAGTACCCACATTAATTGAAGTGATTTCATCAACCAGGGGTTTTACAAACCTCTCCTCCTCTCGATCAATCAAATGTTTCAAAACTGGAGAAATTTCTTCCTCATCGTTTTTATCAAAGTTTTGAAAGTCCTGATTAATGCAGTAAACAAGTGGCACTAAAAAGTGCTCAGAAGCAGCAGTGGTACCATTCTCATTCACAACTTCCAGTTCGTCCAATTCCTTGGTTACAACCGACTCAAAAGAAAAGGAACAAGACGACCTGGACAAAACAACGGCATCCGGGTTATCAAAAACAGGAATACCAGACTCTAACTTAGAAGAACTAGACTCTGATTCCGACTCCATAGACTCTGTGGAATCATATTCCAGTTCACTACCTGATTCAGAACTGCTGGACAAAAAGCCCTCCTCAAACTACCAAACGAGGAAAGGTGCGATAGACGCATCCAGAATGCCGAAAGAAGGGCCTGCAGCCAATTGATCTCCAATCATGGAAACAGAGAAGTCATCTCCCAAGCTCTCCGGTGTGATCTGAGGATCTGAGAGGAGACAAGCTAGCGCTGCTCCTATCTTGAGTTCTGTGCCATCGGACTCATCCTCTATACACTGTTCAGCCTCAGCTGGTAGGTCAGTCTGCTCTTCTGCAACTTCATCCCCTTGCAACTGTAGATTGAAAAAGATCTCAAAGCCAGGAAAATGCCGCTTTTTAGAGTTCATCCATGGCTCGAGAAAACCACAAAATGGGAGATCCTCCCCCTCCCGGACAAAGTGGTCGTTCAGGGCTCCTTGAATGGGTCTATGCAACAGCTCATAATGCTTCCTAGTTTGCTTAACTTTGGCCCTTCCTACCATTTCCTTCCCCTTTCTTATCCAGTCCTCTTTGGTAGGCATGTAACCTAGACCAAAGGTATAAGGGTTGTGTGGCACTTCAGCCAATGCAGCGATGCCCTTCCGGCCGCTCCTTCCCAATCCCATTCTGGGTACATGTTGCAGCTTATTCATGAGGTAGACGAATTGTGCACTGACATATAACCCCTCATCAATAGCCAGAATATCTTGCACTACCCGGGCCTCGACCAAGGTAAATCCAGACAAAAAGACATCCTCCTCGCCGTGTACAATTTCCAAGACCGGTGTAGTAACTTCCAACGGAGGATGTATGGAAGAATTTCCAAAAACAATAGCTACCCCCTTCCCATGGGGGTACTTCAGCATCTGATATAGAGTGGAAGAGACAACTCTTACTTGGTGTAGCCACGGCTGTCCAAGAAGTAAATTAAAGGTGGCTGGAACATCCAAGACGTGAAACTCGATGTCCTGTTGTGCCGGGCCAACCTGAGTTCTGATCTGCACTATCCCCATCACTTCCCGACTTGTATTGTCATAAGCCCGAATCACCTGGGATGTTGGTACGAAGTTTGCGGGTTTCAAACCGATAACATAGGCCGTGCGCGATGGATACACATTAATTGCAGACTCGGTATCAACCAAGACAACCGGTATCCACTTCTCTTTACATTCAACAGAGATGTATAGTGGCTTGTTGTGCTTAGAGCCCTCAGGCGAAAGTTCTTTATCTGTAAAAGTCAAAGTCGGTGAAGCGCTGCCCGGGAACACCAGTCTCACTAACTGCTCGGGGGTTATATCAATAGAGAGCTTAGCCTTATCCATTGCTAATAGAATGGCTTGTCTATGCACCCGTGAAACCATAAGTAATCTCCAAATGGAGATGTCTGCTTGAATTTTTTTAGCTGCTTCAACACAGCTTCCTCTTCCAACAGTTTATCTTTCTATTTCTCTACTTCGTTGTCTTTTCCTGATGTTTCTGGTTGGTCCAGGTGTGGGGGCTTAAAGTAACGCCCACTCCGAGTCATGTGATCGACTTCCTCGGCACACCATGTATCATTTGGCAGATTCTGTCCCCAATCCTCATCCGTGTGGATGAGATGCAAATCCTCATCTTCCCACCACATTCCTTCGGCAACTGACAAATAATTGTCTGGTTTCGTTGTAAGCATTCTTGTATCCGCAACACAGTTAGTCCCTGTAGGACCTTTGGCTTTTCTAGCCTTGTGATCACTCTCAGTTCTTTCCTGTTCGAACCGATTCAACGTGGCCTCCTGTTCTGCATCAGCTGTACACAAGCTACCCAATTCTTGAGCAAAATTCTTAGTACCAGTGCTCTCCAGCAACTTCCCTTTGTTGTCGACCATTCCAGCCGTTGCAGACATTCCTGTTTCCGGATGTCCCTGCTTCAGTTGAGACCCCTCATCAACATCCGGCTCATCACTAAACCACCCTGTATTATCTGTTGATCCATTCATATCAAACCAACTAATCTATACATTTCCCAGATCCTGTTCATCAAAGAACTGCAGATTACTAATGTCCTCTTCATGCTCAGCTAAGTCATCCAGTCCTTGGCTTGGCCCGTCCTCCAGGACTACATTAACTTCCATCCCCTTCGGCAATTCTACCCTTGGTCTGGCCTAACTCATTGGCACAACATAGCAACAAGGGTTGTATGCTTCCTCAATTAAGCTCATACAACCCTTAGGCATATCTTCTTCTACCACTGCCACCACCACGGGTTCGGGTTGGGATATGGACGCGCTCATCATGCACAAGTCTGTGTTTTTTGGGATGAACAGCGCCGGCTTAGACAGGTGTGAGAAAGTGATGTCTATGCTGGGGTTGTATGGGACGGCCATTGTTTGGATAAGGTTTACTTGCCTAGGTGGTGGGGGTTGGTTATGTGGTGGGAGAGGATTTGTAGTGACATTTGGCTTCTCAATAGGCGCTATCACTTTGTTGTCAATGAGATCCTGAATCTCATGGCGGAGTCTAAAGCATAGGTCGGTATCATGACTATGTTGCTGGTGGAAGGCGCAATACTTGGCCGGGTTGTGTGTAGAAGGGAGGAAATTAGGCAATGGGCATGGCTTTAGGGGCTTCAGATGCCCCTTTCTGATCAGGACCCTCAAGGCCACAGATAAAGACATGTAGAGTGAGGTGAAAATCCTCTAGCTTCGGGGGATGTACTTTGCAGGTTATGAGGTGGTTTCGGATGCACCGGTAAAAGGGGTGGTTGTTTTCGGTGTGGTGGTGACCATACCAACATCAGAGGTTCTTGCAGCTGCGTTACTACTCGTAGCCACATTTGAACTGCGTGTAAAAGCCCTCTTGGGCTGCTTCTTTTCTTGGTCAATCAGACCCTGTTTCATCGCATCCTCTATTTGCACCCTTATCTCATGAAGGTCAGCAAATGTAGGTAAGGGTAAGACAATCATCTTCTGCAGCAGCTTCGGTTGCAAGTTGCGGACCACCATTCGGATTTGGTCTTTTTCAGCAGGTCGAGTTGTCATCATGGAGGCCTTGGCCCTCCACCGAGTGACGAAATCGGAGAAGCCCTCCTTCGGCTCTTGACAAGTAGCCCCGAGATCACGAGTTGTGACCTCGATTTGAGTATTGTAAGAATATTGGGCGATAAAGGCCTCAGCCATCTATTTCGAGCTTCTCTTCATAGAATCTTCTAGTTTAGCATACCGGATAGCCGCGATACCCGATAGGGTCCGGCCAAAGAGGGATAACTTCTACAATCTAGTCAGGCCCATCGGCCGTAAAATATCTGAAAATAGCCGCAAATGGACCATGGGATCACCCAAACCGTCGAAGCGGTCTATGTGTGGCATTTTTAATCTATCCAACAATGTCACCGCCGAATCTGTGTAGCCGTCCTCTATGTCCTGGATCGAGTTGACACCCTGAGCCCTCTTAAAAAGCTTCTCAAGCTTGCTCACTTTCAGAGCAATAGGGTCGACCTCAAACTCAAATGGGGCCTCCGTTAGGTAGGCTGGTACTTTGGAAGTCTGGGGTGGAATTGGATCCACTGGGATGTCCGCATTTTCCTGGACATTGGTTGTGGGAGCAAGAGCTCTAGGTACTGGAATATCTATAGGAGGTGGGTGGGATGCAAAAGTTGTTGCCTGCTGCGGTTGTTGTTGCTATTGCTGTTGAAGCCTAACAATCAGTTCAACCTGCTGGGCTGCAACCTCTATTTGGCGAGCGGTAACTTCCGCTTGGCGAGCAGCGTCCCACTGCATGGCCTCAATGGTCTGTTGAAGTTGGCGCATCATATCCTCCATACTGTCTATGGGGTGCTAATCTATCGAATCCAATGTGTGCTCTCTTTCTGAGGTGGAAGCAGAAAACTGGGCACAACTGCGCACAGGTGACATAGATAGTAACCGTTGAATTGACGACTGTTGAACCGGTGATCTATGCCTGACTGTCCTCTGTCTTGTAACCGGGGGTAGCGAAGCAAACACTGGTTGTCCTCCAATAAGATCCTCAGATCGGTAAATCCTCCTGACTCTGGTCTAGAGTGCTCGGGGGTAAATTGCCTCATCAAAAGCAATTATGAAATATTACCTTGCAAAAAGAAAATAAAGAAAAAAAAGAAACAACAATCAGTAAACGTATAGTGTCTCGGCTTAGACAAGGATAACACACAGTTGAAATCATAAGCTGGACAACCTGTACTCAAACACTGATTTCTGCCCCAAATTTCTGCCTCAAAACTGATATCCTCAAACTGATACCCAGACTTGCAACTGATACATGCATTCCTGCAGAGTCACACTCTAGAAGCACATATCAAGCAAGTGAGAGGGAAAACACCCCCATGGTGGGGTAGGGTTTCCCTGTCCTAGTTTCATCAAGAACTAGGGATTCATTATGCAAACATGCAGTTTCAATCAATCCTCAAAACTGATATCCTCAAACTGATACCCAGACTTGCAACTGATACATGCATTCCTGCAGAGTCACACTCTAGAAGCACATATCAAGCAAGTGAGAGCGAAAACACCCCCATGGTGGGGTAGGGTTTCCCTGTCCTAGTTTCGTCAGGAACTAGGGATTCATTATGCAAACATGAGGTTTCAATCAATCTTCAAAACTGATATCCACAAACTGATACCCAGACTTGCAACTGATACATGCATTCCTGCAGAGTCACACTCTAGAAGCACATATTAAGCACGTAAGAGCCAAAACACCCCCATGGTGGGGTAGGGTTTCCCTGTCCTAGTTTCATCAGGAACTAGGGATTCATTATGCAAACATGCGGTTTCAATCAATCCTGCATTCGGGTGAGCAACTTGTCCTAGTTTGGAACAGTCTCTATGGATTCCGATATGCAACTAGGTCAATTGGTCAAAAGGGTACCCCAGCAAGACCACCTAATATACCTCTCACTCCTAACACCGAGAAATGAAAAGAGGATCAAACGGTACAACGGTAGTCTAGATCCAAGGTTTGTGTTCCTATCGTGGCAAAGCCTGCAACCGGTCAGCCTTATGGCACGCTTTTCCAAGCAAGCCTCCGGCAAACCGTTCAGGAATAGTAGATGGCAAACACTGTGACTTAGGCGCACCAATGCAAATGCAATACAAAGAAACATATAAATGTAGATAAAACAACATATCATGAGTTCGAGTCAAGTTCTCTAAATCCCCAGTAGAGTCGCCAGAAACTATAGACTTGACTTTCTTCGCGCGCCACCCTTTTGAAGAGGCGCGAATTGGTCCTACAGCTCGGACTCCTGTCACAGTTCTGAATCTAATCTCACAAAGTGCTATATTAGACTGATAAACACCAAAAAGTTCAATCCGGCAAATCATTTTGGAAAATCAGATTTTGAATCAAAAAATGCCAAAACTGGACTGCTTTGCCAAATTACAGAGTCGCCACCTAAATATTTTGTTTTTGAGAAATTTAGGAAACCCTGACTCGTGCCAAAGGCCACGTGTTCATCATCACAAATGTTGCTTCAGCTCAAGAACTTGGGTACGAGAAGGGAAAGTCCTGAAATGAGCACCCCCGCTCGCCCAATCAAAGATCGGCCTTTACTAATTGTAGACTCGACTTTCTTTGTGCGCTCCCTTTTCGGAGAGGAGCGAATTGGTCCTACAGTTCGGACTTCTATCATGGTTCTGAATCTAATCTCATAAAGGGCAATATGAGACTAATAAACACCAAAGAGTCCAATCCGACAAATCATTTTGAAAAATTAGATTTTAAATCAAATATTGCCAAAACTGGACTGTTTGCCAGATTACAGAGTCGCCACCAAAATATTTTATTCTTGGGAAATTTAGGAAACACTGACTCGTGCCAAAGGCCACGTGTCCGTCATCACCAAAGTTGCCTCGGCTCAGGAACTTAAGTATGAGAGGGGAAGGTCTTGAAATGAGCACCCCTGCTCGCCCGATCAAAGATCGGCCTTAACTATCATGATATGTTGTTTTATAAACACATGTCTTCTTATTCCGGTTATTAGCTAACTTCACTATGTGACGTTCACAAGCAAGTATAGACTAAATCGCAAGAATTGGAACAAATTCAACTCATGTTTGTTTTCGAAAATGGTTTGAAAGTGCCACCCTCTAGTGGGCTTAAAACATGATGATTTGCCACTTCGCAAAGTGGGCTTAAAACTCACATTTATCGAATTGTTCCAATTCAAGTAACAAAGCCTTCATCAACAGGCATTCATGTAGTTTATCAAATAAACACATAGCCTCATGGCAAGCATGCTATCATGGCAACACTCACACTCATGCAAGTATGCTAAAGCATAAAACTTATAGTATACTCCGAGCCAAAACAAAAGCTAGTTAGAAATCATACATGATCCTAACTATACAAGATGCCTAATGCAACACATGCAGTAATGCAACTAATAGGCTCGGCTATCTAAGATGGCATATGAATGCAACAATTTGATAACACGCTTTGAAACACGTATTCAAGAAAGTGTATTGAAATTGCGATGTAGTTTGAATGATGCGCCGAGCCCGATGCATGCAAGACAAATGAATGATGCACACATGCGAGCATAAGGTATGCTAATTGAAAATGTCCCTAAACTAACCATCGAAAGAGGTTAAATAAAATGGAGAAAGACGTGGGGTTAGAAGACATGCACACATGTACGCACGCTTATTACAACATTATGTCCTCTTGAAGGAGGGTCCAAATAAATAAGCTAAGCTAAGCTACACTAAGCTAAGTTAATTATTACAAAACGAAACTAATTAACTATTATATCTAATTAATTACAACACAATTGAATAACTAGCTATACTAAGCTAATTAAAATATTACAAAATAGATTAAACTAATTAATTATAACACATGTATTAACTACAACTATCTAATAAAGGAATTAAGTGGCCTCGCAGGCGAGGGAGACATGCATGTACGGTTGGCTTCCTCCTGAAAATCCACCACCTTGCCTTTGGATGCCTCTATTTGCACTTTGCTTTGATCTCTGAACATCGCACCAACTTCCAAACTACTTCTGCCCCGACACAGGAACATTTTGAACAACTTTTCCACTGATGGCCGATCGGCTACCATAGGTGGCTGTCGGCCACTGTTTGTGGCTATCGGCCACCCTTTCCCTGGAATTCTCCTTTTTGCTGCAATAGAGAGCAAACAGAGGCAAAGAAGTGTATTCTCACACAATATATATACTATTACCCTCCTTATCATTTCTCAAGGTCAAAGGAGTGTAATTCTTGGCTCTCAAGCCTCCAATCAAGCATTTTCAATGCATGATGGCCAAAGAGTCAAGCTTGTACAAAGTCAATGAATGCACAAATAAGACTCGAAAGACCACCACCCTATTATGCATGATCAAGGGTGATGGAGACAAAAGAGATTGGCTCATTTCATCACTTTGAGTATGAAATGGACCAATCTACCTTGTGTTCAATATAACGTCCGATTGAACACATGCAATGCAAATACAACATGCTTGTCTTGGTCATATTTTACTTGATTCATTTTGTTTACACATTTTAGCATTACTAAGCCATTCTTTGGTCAATTTTTCCAAGGTGATTGTCCTCAAATGAGAAAGAGGTCAACCAAAGGATGATTTAGGACATGAGAGAGATCATGTCTTTGGCTAGGAGGAACCCTCAAAAGAGAGTTAAAGCCATTGAGCACAAGCTCTATCTCATGGTTAAACACAATCATAAGGTTAACCAACCCTCAAAACAAATAGAAAAACGAAGAAATGAGGGAGGTTACTGACTTTCATTGCTAAAATGGCATGGAAAAGACACTGCAACATGCAAGCAACTCATGCACAACACGTTCAAAAGCCAAAAGCATTAAAGCTAATGAAGAGCACTACACTAGAGGCATGCAATATCAAGCTTAAATGACCAAACCAGCTCTGGACAGAGCTTAAACATGCCAAAACAGTGGCTAAAACATGCTGAGATAGAAGCATAAAAAGCAAGGAAAACATGCTCATGTGTTGGCACGCAAGCAAGGCTCAAAACACAACTCTCAAAAGCAATGAAAGAGTGAAGTAGGTGAGAGTGTGACAAAGATATTTGCACTACAGCCATGCAAGACAAGGCTCATATGACCAAGATAGCCCAAAACAGAGTTAAATCATGCCAAATCAGTTCCTAAAACATGCTGAGATCAAGTCACAAAAAGGTAGAAAAACATGCTCACATGTTAGGCTATCTACACTTGCAAATAAGACACAAGGAGGAGAGGCCACCCCCTCCTATTTTGGACCTCAAAACCAAGTTTTTACCACTGAAAATCCCTTAGAATTCAGTGGATAAAAGAGCCAAAAAAAATTGTTTTAAAAGCTTTGAAAGATGGCACAACACTTTAATAAACAAGCTACAAAAAAGGTGGACTACCCCTAACTCAAATCAAACCTCAAACCACCATTTTAAACCATGAAAATAAATAGAGGTTAAAACCAGCCTCAAAATAGCATGCAAAGGTGGCCAAACAAGTATTTAAATTTGGCTTAAAATGCAAGTATCCTACCTCTTTGAAGACAAGATGCTATTTAGGCAACAAAGGCAAGTCAAACCAAGCTAATATCCTCTTCTAGAGCTCAAATAGGACCTCAAGCAACCTCAACACAATGGTGATCAAATTTGATCAAGAGCACACAAGCAAAAGTGTAGAGAATTTAGGCTTTAAAGCAAAATATTTAGAGAGAGAAGATTCTAGAGAGAGAGAGAGAAATTTTGTTGTCTTCAAAATTTCCAACCTTAAGCATGTAAAAGGAAGGCTTCTATATATAGAAGATACAAAATCCTCTCAAAGAGATCCAGCCATACACGTGCAAGCAGATGACTCAACCTGTGCAAACAACTGGCACAAAATATCAAAAAATATCTATTGATACACTAGTGGCCGGCTGGTCATCAGTGATGGCCAGCAAGGGCTCATTGATGGCCAGTAGGGCACATCAATGGCCAGCAAGCCAAAATCCATGGCTGGCAGTGCATCAAGAATAACATGCTGGAAGGACCAAAACATGGTCCAAAAATGAGACAGAATTGATGCAGGGTTTGGAAAGTTCAAACCTGTGGCGTTCTGTCGCGAAGTTCGAGCACTCGATAAGCAATCAAACTTGTCATTTAATGTACCAGCAAAAACACCCACGTCTTGAGGACGGTCAAAAATGGGGTGTCTGCAAGTGGTCACAACTCAACCCCTGTAGGTCAAAGCCAGTGCCCACACTATGGGGGATGGACGGGGTAGCCCGCTCAGTCTGGCTTCCCTCCAAAGGCATTTCAAGGTCAAGATGTTTAGTAGTCTGCTACTTGGTGTCATCTTCATCCACCAGATGCTGCTTAGTGGGCGTAGTTCGGGCTTTTTTGCTGGGCCAACATAAAAAAGCCCTAGCTATTGGCAGGGCAACCACGACTGACTTCCTTTGTTCGGTAGGACGCTACTCAAACTGAGCATCAGCAGGCACCATGGAGGTTTGCTCGGTGGTTAGGGCTCATACTGCTCTCTTATTGGCCATGTCTTGCTCCTTAGTCAAGGAAATGAGATTGATCTCAAGTAGGTTGGGATCTGGTTCAGGCGACGGCTCTAGAAGAAAGTTTGTCACTTTGTTCTTTCGTTTGCTGCTGTATCGATAGGTCGGCTTAAAGCTAAGTAGATTGGTCCAACCCATTATCTATATCTCAGCGCAGCGCCGAGAGCATCTTGGTTTGCATATGCATACTTCTTTAGAAGGTTTAGATCTAAAAAAAGTAATAAATCAAAATGGATTAACGGTTATCTCTGCATTGGGGCATCAAAATGACTAAAATATGATAAGTAAAATTGTGCTACTTATACTAGATGTCCCCTTATTGCGCTTAATGTTATAGCCCCGTACCAGGCCTCTTGGTCCTCATAATTACTAGAAAGCCAGAGAAAGTCATTGTCATGCAAGTCTTTATCTAGTGTTCTCTTGACGATTTTCTCTCAACCTCTTTTTACCTTCAGGTAGTAGCACTAACCATCGTCACTTTGATCGAAAGAATATTGGTGGAATATCTCGACCAACCCTAGGTTAAGACCTAGGCAATGATTTGGCTTGGCTATACTGTTGATGATTCAATAGGTGTTGGTGGAAAGTTGGGTTGGGCAAAGCCTAGTCTGCCTAAGGAATTTGCAAATTAAAAAGCGTAGCCCTCCCTCAACGATGGATAGCAAGGTAAAAGGGAAAAACCTAGTTTTTCCCCATGGGATGGTATCTTGTTCAACTAAAGTGAGGTGCACATCATTGGGGATGTTGTACTCTCAGCGGAATTCAACTATGACGCCAGGAGAGGTAACCAAAAAGCGATAATTGCCTATGTGTCTGGATTTTAAGTTAACAATTTAGCAATTTTGCTCTACCCCAAAGCACGCTGTAACAAGCCCGCGAGGGACCTCGCTACAGTTCGGACTCCTTTTTGTTGCAGTTCTAAATCTGAACCAAAGAGTCCAAATCCGGCAAATCGTTTTGAAGAAAAACAGATTTTTTTGAAAGAGGTGCCAAACATGGACTGCTTTGCCAGATAACAGAGTCGCCACCTAAATATTTTTTAAATGGGAAATTTAGGAAACCCTGACTCGGTGCCAAAAGGCCACGTGTCCGTCATCACCAAAGTTGGCTCGGGAACTTGGGTACGATTGGGGAAGGTCACATCGTGAGCACCCCCGCTCGCCCGGTCAAAGACCGGCCTCTACTAACCATGATATCTGCTTTTGAAAACATTGTATGCTCTTATTCCGGTTATTAGCCTAGATTACTATGTGATGCTCGCAGCAAACAAGTATAGACTGGGCCGTCTGAATTTGAATAAAACATTTCATGTTTGTTTGTTTGAAAATGGTTTGATGGTGCTACCCGCAGGTAGGCTAAAATGCGGATTTGCCACCCTCAGGTGGGCTTAGAAAACAGTGATGTTGCCACTATCTAGTGGGCTTAAAACAAACAGTCAATGATTGTCCCAATTCAGATAACTCAACCTCCACCCACAGGCATACAGGCAGTTATATCACATAAGCAAATAGCCTCATGGCAAGCATGCTATCATGGCAACACTCACACGCATGCAAGGATGCTAAAGCGTAAAACTCACCGAGTACTCCAAGCCAAAACAGAAACTGATTAGAAATCATGCATGATCCTAAATATACAGAAATGCCTAATGCAACACATGCAAAGATGCAACTATAGCAGGCTCGGCTATTCTAAACATGGCATATGAGATGCAACAGCTATCAAGTACTCAACTTGGAATTGAAATACAGATGCAGTTTGTATGATGCGCCGAGCCCGGTGCGTGCAAAACAGATGAATGATGCAAACATGCTGTCATACTGTATGCTAATTGAAATATGCCCTATATCTAACCATCATAAGCAGATAAATAAAAGGGAGAAAGAAATGGGGGTTGGAAGACATACATCACACACACCCACATTTATTACAGCATTGCCCTCGCGCAGAGGGTCCGAATAAATATACAGTCCGAATAAAAGAATAATACAGATTTCTAATTAATTAACAAATTAAACTAAGAAAATCAGAATCGCATGCAAGCCGTGGACCGCTTTGCTTCTGACGGATGATGCATGTTGGGCTACCTGGCGCAGAAATCCAATCGATGCCCCAATCACCTCTTATGCGATGTTTCTCGAAATGCGTGCGGACCAAAAGTCACGATTCTTCATTTTTGTCAGAATAGAGAGCAGGAAAGGGGCATAGCAATGTATTTCACAAATATATGCATGCCTCGATCCTCGTGCCACCAATCACGCATCTCGATGCATGATGGCCGAGGTACCGAATTGCACAACTCACTATAGAATGAATGCAGATGAATGCTACAACAAAGCCTAGCTCCATCATGGGTAATCCGGAGTGTCGGTGACTGGGGAATCGAGACACGTTCCGTCACTCGAAGTGCGAAACATACCTCGTTTCCCGTGCAATATGCATGATATGCATGAAATGCAACTAAGATACAGCCTAGTATGCACAATGCTGATGAAAATGAGAAAAAAATGGGACGCCTCGAAAAGCGTGCACGCAAATCGAATAAAACGAAGTGCCTCGAAATACGTGCACATGGGCACGCAAACCGAGGTGATGATGTGAAATGCAAACCGGATGAAACCGAAGTGCCTCGAAATGCGTGCACACGGGCACGCAAACCGAGGCGATGATAAAATGAGAAAATCAGATAAAATTCGAGTGCCTCGAAATGCGTGCACGCGGGCACGCAAACCGAGGCGATGATGAAATGTAAATCGGATAAAACCGAAGTGCCTCGAAATACGTGCCCACAGGCACGCAAACCGAGGCGATGATGAAATGGAAATCGGGTAAAACCGAAGTGCCTCGAAATACGTGCCCACAGGCACGCAAACCGAGGCGATGATGAAATGAGAAAACGGATAAAACCGAAGTGCCTCGAAATACGTGCCCACGGGCACGCAAACCGAGGCATGGCCCAAAAGCACAAAACAGCACACGGAATGCAAAATGGGCTTATGCTAACATGAGAGGGCCCCAGCCACACTCACATCAGCTGCCGATGGCGAAAACGGAGTGCCTCGAAGTGCGCGCCCACGGACACGCAAACCGAGGCAATGCAATAAGGCATGAAATGACATGGGAAATGACATGCAAGCATGCAAAACAAATTCCAGCAACTAAGTGAAGGGAAAACAGCCCCAAAATAGTAATAAAAATTCACCCGATGCCCAGAATGCTCCCGAAATGTGATATTTGGCCCCCGAAATGGCCTACAGCTATGCTATACATGCAAAATTGACACACGACAGCGAAAACAGTAGCAAGGCAGCCCCAAAAATAGCTTCTTTTCAGTACAAAACATGACCAAATTATGATCACAAGTATGGCAACGTTAGCTTGCAAAAATACGGAACAAATGAGGATTTACAAAGCAAGTGATATCTACAATGCTCAACCCAAAAAAACAGTTCTACAACATTAGAGAGGAACTAAAAATATGCATTTTTACAGAAGATGGGATCCCCAAATTCAGTGTGTAGATATACAATACATAGCATGCAAAATAAGGGTCAAAAGAGAAGTATTGAGAGAGGTAGTATATAGAAAATTCAAATGGAAAAACTTTCTTCTACAATACTGAAGAGGGCCCAAAAATAAGCATATATTCAGTTTATGGATGCCCCAAAATCAATATGAAAACATGCTAACAATTCCATGCAAAATGGAGCTCAAAAGAGGTTATAACAAGAGACATGCAAAGCATACACCAAACAACAAAACTTTCTTCATGAAACATGTAGAGGGGATCAAAATAAGACCCCTTTCAGTTCTGACCAAGAGCTAAAACCAAAATTACAAAGGACTACAAATCATGCAAGAATTAGGGCCTAGAATGGATTTCAAAGGGAGGTGGTATATAGAATGGCCAAAAAAGGTTGAGCCCTTCTACAATGTTGTAGAGGGGCTCAAAATAAGCACAAAACCAGTAGGGGTCGGAGCCCCAAAAACAAATACAAATAGGCCAAAAATAGCATGCAAGATTGTGACATACAAGCTAGATATTGAAACAAGTGTATCATGGAGACACCAAATGAAGTTGAGCCCTTCTACAAAGTTGTAGAGGGGCTCAAAATAAGCCTAAAACCAGTAGGGGTCAAGGCCCAAAAACTGAAAGGAAATAGGGTAGAAATAGGAAGCAAAATTATGCTACAAAAAGAGATTTGAAGACTTACCCTTGAAGATCCGATTGTTGCTACCTCTTGGCCTGAATTTGGTGCTTCTTAGCCACTGGAGAACACCTCCTTGCTGTTGGAATGGTAGTAGGGATGGTAGAGCTAAGGGTTGATGAAGGAATGGCCTAGGAACTTGGAAGTTTTTGGAGGTTTTTAGCTATGGAAATGGAGGATTTTGAATGAAGGCTCTTGAGACCAAATTTTCTAACCTAGGCAAAGGGGCTGTCCAGCCCTTTAAATAGGCTAAGAAGGGTGTAAAATGGGAGGGAAATGGAGGCAATCTTTCCCTCCCAAAATATCCCCCGGATAGGGGAGATATTTCAGAAAAATATCTGGACAGCTGGAAAGAGCTGGAAAGCAAGAAGCTGGCCGGCCAGGTGGTTTTCTGCAAGGTGGCCGGCCAGCCACCCCACCTGGTCGGCCAGCCACCCACCATGGCCGGCCGGCCACCCCCAAAAAATGAAGTAAAAATTTGCTGGCCGACCACCATGCCAAGGTGTCCTCCCAAGTGTGTAGAATAAGGCCCCAGGGTCGGAATCTGGCAACTCTGAAGCAGGAGCCACAACATAGAGCTTGAAGGAGAGGCTCAAAAATGAACTGCAAAATGGCTGGCCGACCACCAACTTTTAGGGTCCTCCCAGATGTGTGCAACAAGGTTCCAAGGTCGGAAGTTGGCAACACTGAAGTAGGAGCCACAACATAGAGCTTGAAGAAGAGGCTCAAAAATGAAACCCAAAATTTCTGGCCGACCAGTAGTTTTTTGTGTCCTCCCATGTGCCCTGATCACAGATATGTAGCTTTGGTTGGAAGAAAATACCCCTAGGGTGTTCAACATTGGCCCGGAAGTGAGCAAAACGGGCGCCGGAAGAGCGAAACTGGTTATCTGGGATAATTGCTGGCTTCTCACCCCCCAGTGATCTTCCTGGTGTTGAAACAGAGGTACCTGCCAAATTTGAACAAAAACTAATGAGAAATGAACGCTCGGGACCAAAACCGGGCTGTTCGGGATCCCGAAAATGGGCTGCAGGTGCCGGAAGTGGTGTTCGGCAGCGAAGTGGGCATCTGCGACCTCAGTGTCCCTAGGAATGACAAAACAGAGGTTCCTGCCAAAAATCAGAGAAAACCGATGCAAAATGAATGCTCGGGGCCAAAACCGGATAATTCGGGGTCCCGAAAACCGGCTGTGAGCACCGGAAGTGGTGTTTGGCCATGAAGTGGGCACCAGGGGCCCCAGTGTCCCTCGGTTTGACAAAACAGAGGTACCTACCAAAAACCGGAGAACTCGGAGATGGTTGGGCGGTCCCGAACCGAGGCACACGGCCTGACAGTCCCGAAAACCGGGAACCGGGCTCCGAAATGGGCAAAATGGCCTATGGCCACGAAAAGTAGCCCACGGCCACCGAGAGATAGTCTACGGGACCACTCCCTCCCCTCAGGAAAGAAAACAGAGAAAACCGAGCCTGGTTCGCAAACCGAGACAGGGCACAGAAGAAGGTTCGGAAGTCCGGAGGCAGGGCGCACGGCCGCGACTCTGAGACTTCTGAACGAGCACAGTATGCAACATCACCGAGCGCTCAATCGGTGACGTCTGAGTCTTAAGGTCGGTCAAAAATGGGGTGTCTACACACGGCTGCAAACTTTCGTGTGTTTGTTCGGCCAAATTTCATCGCCAATGGGCAATTCTGATGGTGTGCCTAACAAAGCCTAATGGAGTTTGCACGGTCAAAAACGAATTGTGTTATGCTCAAGCGATTAACCGAGCTAAGACAGCAGTGTAGATCGTGTGGAGTGTGATAAAACTTTAACGGGTGGCTTGGTAGGAAAAATGTGCAAGTGTTGTTTTAGCTCGGTCATTGAACTAGAGGTGTTAGTTCGGCCTCACTTGCGAGCAAAGAATGAGCTCAGTTCGAGGTCCGAGCAAGGTTACAGCTCGGTGGTTATTAGAGGCAACATTTTAGCCTGATCCTCACCAGGAGGCATGGTTTTAGATCTGTCCAGTATATAGGCAATGTTTTGATCTCAGTCGAGGTGACGAGCAAAATCTTAGCTCGATAGGTTTCACTAAGAGCATTGCAAACAAGATGTTTGCTCGGTTCCAATGTAATTTTGGATCAAAATTACAATGTATGACTGGTTTTGGTCCCATTCATTTGGAGTTCATCTTGGCATATGGAGTTTTAAAGGTAATCACAAACCCCAAAGTCTAGTTCCAAAACTAATTATGTCTAAATTCCAATGGTTTTAAGTATTAAAATACCATTCATAGACATGGATAGTAGTTTAACCGTACGGAAGTGCCAAAAACATGATGAACAATACGAATATCTATGGAAAAATGTTGAACAGTTTGAAGAACTTACAGATTTGAGGATTGAATCAGGTTCCAATCATCAGAAATCGAGTGGTTGCGAGCTCACTATTGCACTGGATGTGATAACCGTGCTCCGTATTATGGTAATTAATCTTAATTGTGATATTGATTATGTGTTTGATATGATTTTGAGTGCCATTTTATGTGAATATATGTGGTTTTGAATTTCTATCTGTTCACCGTAGGAAAATCTGTTTGATTATCTGCTTCGGAATTTAAATTGAAGGCCTTATCTGCCACAGAAGCCAAAATTGACTACGCCATTGTGATTAGCGTAATTTTTAGAGCCTACAGTGAAATTTAATTGGAAATTGATTTGGGTCAAATTAATTAGATTAAATTAATGGGTTGGTGCTCAATTATGTAATATTAAAGAAATGTGTTTGAGTAGGAGCTTATAAATGGGCCACTTTCACTCAATTCCTCTCTTTTATTTAATTTGGCTGATATTAACTCTAAGAAAAGAGGGAGAGGGTCGGCTAGACAGAGAGAGAGGGAAACAATTGAAGTTTTGATTTTGAAGCTTGAATAATTTGAAGACCAACTCAAGATTTGACCATAAATTGGGAAGATTGAGCTTCTAGGTGAGTAATTGTTTATGAATTCATGAGTTTAATATTGTAATTTTGTGAATTCAAAGTTGATTGATGATCAAGAACAAGAATTGTGTTATAAATGATGAATTTGAAGCTAATGTGTACACGCATGTTGTAGACACCCCATTTTTGACCGACCTTAAGACTCAGACGTCACCGATTGAGCGCTTGGTGATGTTGCATATCGTGCTCGTTCAGAGGTTTCAGAGTCTCGGCTGCAAGCCTTGCCTCCGGACTTCCGGACTCTTTCGTGCTTTGCCTCGGTTTGTGAACCAGGCTCGATTTTCTCTGTTTCTCTTCCAAAAGGGAAGGAGAGGTCTCGTAGATCATCTCTCAGTGGCCGTAGGCTACGTTTCGTGGTCGTAGGCCATTTTGCCCGTTTAGAGCCCGGTTTCCAATTTTTCGGAGCCGTTGGCCGTGTGCCTCGGTTCGGGACCGCTTAACCGCCTCCGATTGCTCCGGTTTTTGGCGTGCATCTTATTTACTCCCTTTTGAGGGACAATGTGGTCCGAGAGACCAACTTCGTGGTCGAATACCGCCGATGCCTATGATCGGTTTTCCAGGCCCCGTCAAGCGTTTTGGCCCCCGAACCTTCATTTTGCATCGGTTTTGGTTCTTTTTTGGTGGAGACCTCTGTTTCATTGTTAAAAAGGCCGTAGAGGGGTGAGAGGCCAGTAATTGTTCTGACAACCAGTTTTATTCCTTCATCACCCTACGTCGCCTGTTTTTCTCACTTCAAAGCCAATGTTGACCACCCTTGGGCCACTTTCTTGAACCCTAAACCCTATATTTGTGTTGTAGACATCTGGGAGGCCACAAATATCACATGGCCGGCCAGTAATTCCATTTGAACCTTTTGAACCCCTTTGAAAAATGGGTTGTTCTCTCTCCAGGTTTACCTTCTCCAGTTTTTGACCACATGGTTGTGTTGTGCACACATGGGAGGCCAGCTTTTTGGCATGGCCGGCCACTAATCTCACTTGGCCCTTTTGACCCTTCGCCGGCCGGCCATGGGGAGGGCCGGCCGGCCACCTAAACCCTAGCAAACCAGCCGGCCTTGCTCCTCTCTGTGAGTATATTCCAAATATGTATTTTGTTTCCCCCCAGATTTTGTATCTGGGGGGTGCACTTTTGGGGGGAAACTTGAATTGTTTTCCCCCCCCCCCCCATTTTTCCCCCTCTTTTCCCCCACTTCTTGGCCTATATAGCCAGCCCTCCCCTTCAGTTTTAAGGGTTAGAAAAACTTCTTAGAGCCTTGCATACATACATCCTCCATCTCTCTCTCAAAGCTTCAAAAATCCTTTGTTCTTGGACCCTCTCTACACCACCACATAGCACCACCTCCCCACCATCCTTTCCAACACTTGGAGCTGGTTTTCCAGAGGCAAGGAGCACCTTTTCTCAAGCCAAGAGGCTGCTGAAGATTGTGCTACAAGGGTAAGCTCTATTTCCCTCTTTTTGGTCCATATTTTGCATGCTTTCTAAGCCATACATGCTTGTATATTTGGGCTCCGACCATAACTTAAAATAGCATTATTTTGAGCTCTATTCCATGTTTGTTTAAGGGCCTCTCCCTGTTTGAGGCTTCCTTCTTATACTTTCTTCATTACCTCTCTTGTATGCCTCTTTCTTGCATAGTATTTTAGGCTCATTTGTATATTGTTTTGAGCTTGGGTGTAAACTGAAAAGTGGCTTATTTTGAGCCGTTATTCAACATTGTTGAAGGGCTCTTCACTTTTTGAGGCTTCCTTTTGTCACTTGCTTCTTTACCCCTCTTTTGGCCTCATTTTTGCATGCTTTGTTAGCCCCTTGTGCTTGTATTTTTGGGCTCTGGTCCGAACTGTAAATAGCCTTGTTTTGACCACCTCTTCATGTTTTATCAAGGGTAATTTGTTGTTTGAGGTTTCTTTTTTGCTCTTTGTGTTTATACTCTCTTTTGGCCTTATTTTGTATAGTATTTTAAGTTTGCATGTGCACTGTTTTGGGCTTGGTCAATAACTGTAAAATACCATTTTTTGGGCCCCTCTTCAACTTTGTTGAAGGACCCTTCTCTGTTTGGGGTCAGAAACCATCACTTGCTTCTTTGCCTCCCTTTTGGCCCATTTCTTGCATAGTAGTTTAGCCATACTTATGTTTGTTTTTGTGGCTTGTTATAAACTGTAAAGTGATTCATTTTGAGTCCCTCTTCAACTTTTTTGAAGGGCTCTTGACCATTTAAGGCCAGAAGCTGCTACTTGCTTCATTATCTCTCTTTCGGTGCCATTTTTGCATGCTAGCTTAGTCTTATTTGTGTTCACTGTTTGGCCTTCCTTAAAACTGAAAATATGCTTTTTTTGGGACTGTCTTGATTCTATCTTCACACTTCATGTTCAAATAATTCATGCTTTGCATAGCCATAGGTCATTCCATGTACCTAATTTCATGTTTCGAGTCTCATTCCATGCATCGGGTGCCATGTTTCTACGATTCGGGGCTGTTTAGCATCATTTTTCAACACTAAAATTTGCATGTTCATATGCCATATTCCATGCCTTGCCATGCTTTAGTAGAGTGGCATTCGTGCCTTAGGTTTGGTCCTCGGTTTGCGTGCACACGTGCATGCATCTCGAGCGTCTCATTTTTCATCTAATGGCCTCCTATGTGAGTGTGGCTGAGGTCCACTTGTGTTGGTGTAAGTTCATTATGCATTGTGTATGCCATTTCATTTCATAGTATTGCGTATGCTAGGTTGTATATTAGCGCATTGTGTATGCCATGTTACCTCGTGCATCGTGTATGCCATTTCATAACATTGTGCATGTTAGGATGTATCTTAGTTGCATTCATGCATGTCATGCATATCGCATTGTGTTTGGGATAGGAGTTAGCCCGAACACGGGAAACGAGGGACGTTTCGTACTTCGAGTAACGGAACGTGTCTCAATTCCCAGTCACCGACACTCCGGATTACCCATGATGGAGTTTAGGTTTTGTTGTGTTTTTATGTGCATTCATTCCATATTGAGTCGTGCAATTCGACTCCTCAGCCATCATGCATTGAGATGCGTGATTGGTGGCACGAGGATCGAGACATGCATACATATGTGAAAATACATTGCTATTGTAATGACCCGGAACTGTATGATTTGATTTTCAGTAATTAATTATGTGGTAATATAATTTATTGAAGAATATCTGGTTGATTCAGAAAATATCTGTTGATGCTACAACTTCGGGACTAAAATGAATGACTGTAATGGGTTCAGAAAATGAAATTGAACACGCCTATGTGATACTGGGAATTTTTAGAGGCTTTTGAGAAAATAAATTGAAGACTGAATTTCGTCTGATTCGCTAGGTCCCGTTTGGCTCAAGTGTTATGGCACAAATCTATTTATAAGAACAAGGGCCTTGTTTGGCTCAAGTGTTGTGGGCAATATGGGTTATTTGATGTATATATATATATTAATAGATAAGAATGCTTTGCCTTTGACTCATTTGACTCAAACAAAAAAGAGAAAAATCCGAGAGAGAGAGAGAGAGAGAGAGAGTTCGGGGAAAGAGAAGAAAAAGGGAGAACAAGAGAAAGGAAAAGGGGGAAAATCAAGCTTCTTAAGTGATTAAGGTAAGGATTCTCGTTAAATTCTTGAAGTAGATTATTGATTCTTGCATGTTGAACTTAAGATCATGGTTTAGGATGGTTTGGTTCATGTTTATTTGGTTTAAAGGAGGTTCTTCCTCAAAACCTCCATGGAAGTTGAAAATGAAGCTTTAATGTGTATGTTCATGGTTTTTCATCTTGGTTCATGGGTTTTGATTAAAGATGTAATGGTTAAATCAAGTTGTTTTTCAAGTGTTTTGGGACTTGGTTTTCATGTATTTGGAATTGATTTTTCAAGGGAAGAAGAAAGTTTAGGGTTCAAGGTTGGAAGTTCCAGATTTTCGGATTTTTGCATGGTCCGCTCGAGCGGAGGTAATCCCGCTCGAGCGTAGATATCGACCTCCCAGCAGTTTTGGACATTTTACAGTCCGCTCAAGCGGACAAAGTGGCGCTCAAGCGGGAAGGCTTATTTCAGGAACTTTTTGGGGAAGTTGTATACTTGATTTTATCATGTTAATTGCATTATTTAGCATCTTATGAGCATGAAATGAATATGAAATGAAGTAAAGAATGAATGTTATGGCATGAATTAAAGTGAAGGAAAGAAAGAGAGGCAAGAATGATTTAATGTATGATGGTAATGAATGTTAAGAAATGTTTTATAATGCTAATTGCAGGACAAACCTCGAAGACCGTGCAACCGGTTTTGGAAACCCACTGTGAGTAACATTTCTGTAAAGTTATGTTATTATGAACTATGTTTAAAAGTGATATGTTATGACATGATATGTTCTAAAAGGTGATTTTAAACTGTGAACGAATGTCCTAATTTGCAAATCTAGTATGGCATCCATAGATAGTTGGGTCATGGGTGCGACATGAACATGCAGGCCCATGATGTGATCAGTCATGTGTTAGGGCATGAAGATGAAGGCCCATGGCCAGTTACAAGATCTCGTGAGACCGTTAGACTGTTAAATTGATAGACTGGAATGAAAGGTTCTGTGGATTATGCCATTAATGACTGTTGACTATTTATAACTGTATCTATGAAATGTTGGACTTCGTTCACTAACCCCTTTACTTAAATGTTACTTGCTGAGCTTTAGCTCATTGTTTGTAATTATGTATTTATAGGTGAGCATTCAGGGAGTCAAGCCTAGGCGGGGTCTTGTCGAGCCGCCGTTTTGAAGCCTAACCAAATGTTTTGAGTGCCTCCGAGCTGGGGCTAGGCCTGGAAGGCCGTACGAGTTTTGTTTTGTTATGTATATGTGGCATGTGTTGTATATGTTCTTTTGGTATATGTTATGTAAAGATAGTGGGTAAATTAACATCATTTTTGGCATGTAATGTATGTTCATATTTATGCACAGCTCTTTGGACTATTAGTTTCTTTATTTCGCTTCCGCGAGCCCCGATTATTTATGTTTTGTATGGGAAGGCCTGTGGTAATCAAGGATTACTGGCCGGTTACGATGCCAACCCTTTTGGGGCGGGTTTGGGTCGTGACAGAGTGGTATCAGAGCGCACGAGTTAAATGACTCACACACGTGTCCATATGAGCTGTAGGGTGCATTAGAAAAGAAATAGAGCATGGCATGAACATGTGTGCATGTATGTGTGTGTTTATGGAAATGAGAATTGAAATTAATGAGGCAACAGAGGCTGTATGTTGAAAATGAAATGTTTTATCTGTTATGGGTTCTAGAGACCAATGGAGAATACCAATGCAAGGAATGTAGATGAGACTGAACCTTCTGATGCTAGAATGACTCGGTTGGAAAGAATGGTAGAAGCTTTGACTGGATTGGTTAGACAACAACTAGAGCAAGGCCAACCACCACCGAGACAACCTTTTCCACCTCCTCCTCCACCACATGTGCAAATAGAACCGATCCCTAATGATGATATTTTCACCCTTACACAGAAGTATAAGAAATTGAAACCACCAGAATTTGCAGGAGGTATTGAGCCATTAACAGCAGAGGCATGGGTACTTGAGACTGAGAAAATTTTTGAGGTGTTTCCGTGTACGGATTCCTATAAAGTTTTACTAGCAACATTTACTCTGAAAGAAGAAGCGAGAAGATGGTGGATGCTAGTTTGAGATGCGAATAGGGATTTGACTTGGGACCGATTCAAAGAAATGTTCTATGAAAAATATTTCCCACAGTGCATGCGAGATAGGAAAGTTTCGAAATTTGAACAGCTGAAACAGGGTACTATGTCAGTAGCAGAGTATGAGAGTAAATTTACTGAATTAGCTCGGTATGCTCCTCACATGGTTGATACAGAATACAAGAAGGCGAGGAAGTTTGAGGGTGGCCTACATGTTGAGATCCTTGACCGGGTAAATGTTTTGAAATTAGAAAAATACGTTGATGTACTTGATAGGGCCCTAATGTCTGAAGCAAATATTGCTAGTTTGAAAGTATCCAAATCACCAACCATGACTGAAGCTGACAGTAGAAGATTTAAAAAACAGAAAGCGGACTCAGTTAGTGAATCAGTGACTTCCGTGAATGAGAATCTGAATTCAAGTTTGAGTTCTAATACACAAAGGGGAAGTAGTGGAAGTGTTGGTAAACCTATTTGTCAGGAATGTGGGAAGCAGCATTGGGGCATTTGCCGCCTTGGAACAGGAACTTGTTACAAATGTGGACAGAGAGGACATATGGCCAAGACTTTCCCACAAGGTTATCCAAGGAATGAAAGACCCGTTACCAATGGAAGTAATTCAACAATGACACCAATGACAACTAAAATAGCTACTCCCGAGGGGAACACATTAAGGCAAGCAAGAGTTTTCACTTTAGTAGCAAATAAGACACAGAACACTGGAAAAGCGAAGACAAGTATGACTTTCGTTATCTATTATGAAATTAGCCATGTGACCTATGCGATGAAAATATAGCATATATGATGACGACGGCCCCAAATTTACCTATGTTATTCCCTTTGCTATTATTTGATTAAGGGATGGTTACATCAATGCTTTGAATTGAACGTCTATATAGAAAGATTGGTAATGTATACTTGAGATTCTGATTTGGAGTTAAGTTTGGAGGACCAAACTTTTTAAGTTGGGGAGAGTGTAATGACCCGGAACTGTATGATTTGATTTTCGGTAATTAATTATGTGGTAATATAATTTATTGAAGAATATCTGGTTGATTTAGAAAATATCTGTTGATGCTACAACTTCGAGACTGAAATGGATGACTGTAATGGGTTCAGAAAATGAAATTGAACACGCCTATGTGATACCGGGAATTTTTAGAGGCTTTTGAGAAAATAAATTGAAGACTGAATTTAAATCGATTCGCTAGGTCCCGTTTGGCTCAAGTGTTATGGCACAAATCTATTTATAAGAACAAGGGCCTTGTTTGGCTCAAGTGTTGTGGGCAATATGGGTTATTTGATGTATATATATATTAATAGATAAGGATGCTTTGCCTTTGACTAATTTGACTCAAACAAAAAAGAGAAAAATCCGAGAGAGAGAGAGAGAGAGTTTGGGGAAAGAGAAGAAAAAGGGAGAACAAGAGAAAGGAAAAGGGGGAAAATCAAGCTTCTTAAGTGATTAAGGTAAGGATTCTCGTTAAATTCTTGAAGTAGATTATTGATTCTTGCATGTTGAACTTAAGATCATGGTTTAGGATGGTTTGGTTCATGTTTATTTGGTTTAAAGGAGGTTCTTCCTCAAAACCTCCATGGAAGTTGAAAATGAAGCTTTAATGTGTATGTTCATGGTTTTTCATCTTGGTTCATGGGTTTTAATCTTGTTTATGTTCCACGTGGGTTTTGATTAAAGATGTAATGGTTAAATCAAGTTGTTTTTCAAGTGTTTTGGGACTTGGTTTTCATGTATTTGGAATTGATTTTTCAAGGGAAGAAGAAAGTTTAGGGTTCAAGGTTGGAAGTTCCAGATTTTCGGATTTTTGCATGGTCCGCTCGAGCGGAGGTAATCCCGCTCGAGCGTAGATATCGACCTCCCAGCAGTTTTGGACATTTTACAGTCCGCTCAAGCGGACAAAGTGGCGCTCAAGCGGGAAGGCTTATTTCAGGAACTTTTTGGGGAAGTTGTATACTTGATTTTATCATGTTAATTGCATTATTTAGCATCTTATGAGCATGAAATGAATATGAAATGAAGTAAAGAATGAATGTTATGGCATGAATTAAAGTGAAGGAAAGAAAGAGAGGCAAGAATGATTTAATGTATGATGGTAATGAATGTTAAGAAATGTTTTATAATGCTAATTGCAGGACAAACCTCGAAGACCGTGCAACCGGTTTTGGAAACCCACTGTGAGTAACATTTCTGTAAAGTTATGTTATTATGAACTATGTTTAAAAGTGATATGTTATGACATGATATGTTCTAAAAGGTGATTTTAAACTGTGAACGAATGTCCTAATTTGCAAATCTAGTATGGCATCCATAGATAGTTGGGTCATGGGTGCGACATGAACATGCAGGCCCATGATGTGATCAGTCATGGGTTATGGCATGAAGATGAAGGCCCATGGCCAGTTACGAGATCTCGTGAGACCGTTAGACTGTTAAATTGATAGACTGGAATGAAAGGTTCTGTGGATTATGCCATTAATGACTGTTGACTATTTATAACTGTATATATGAAATGTTGGACTTCGTTCACTAACCCCTTTACTTAAATGTTACTTGCTGAGCTTTAGCTCATTGTTTGTAATTATGTATTTATAGGTGAGCATTCAGGGAGTCAAGCCTAGGCGGGGTCTTGTCGAGCCGCCGTTTTGAAGCCTAACCAGATGTTTTGAGTGCCTCCGAGCTGGGGCTAGGCCTGGAAGGCCGTATGAGTTTTGTTTTGTTATGTATATGTGGCATGTGTTGTATATGTTCTTTTGGTATATGTTATGTAAAGATAGTGGGTAAATTAACATCATTTTTGGCATGTAATGTATGTTCATATTTATGCACAGCTCTTTGGACTATTAGTTTCTTTATTTCGCTTCCGCGAGCCCCGATTATTTATGTTTTGTATGGGAAGGCCTGTGGTAATCAAGGATTATTGGCCGGTTACGATGCCGACCCTTTCGGGGCGGGTTTGGGTCGTGACAGCTATGCCCCTTTCCTGCTCTCTGTTGCAGCAAATCAAGAATTAGTAACCTTCCAGAACTTGGCGCGCTTTCCAAGAATAATTGTAAAACAGAGGCTAATTGGGGCATCCCAGTGGATTTCCGCGCAAGGCAGCCCAAACATACATCATTCATCATAGTCGAGGCAGTCCCTGGCTTGCATGCCAGTTTATAGCTTTCCTAGATTAATTTGTAAATTAATTAGGATTTTTGTATTTATTCGAGACTGTATTATTTATTCATTTGGGACTGTATATTATTCTTTCGGACCCTCCGCGCGAGGGCAATGTTGTAATAAGTGTGCATATGTGTGATGTATGTCTTCCAACCCCACGTCTTTCTCCCTTTTATTTACTAGCTTATGATGGTTAGATTAGGGCATGTTTCAATTAGCATACAGTATGATAGTATGTTTGCATTCATTCATCTGTTTTGCATGCACCGGGCTCGGCGCACCATACTAACTGCATCTGTATTTCAATTCCAAGTTGAATACTTGTTAGTTGTAGCATTCCATATGCCATGTTTAGAATAGCCGAGCCTGCTATAGTTGCATTTTGCATGTGTTGCATTAGGCACTTCTGTATATTTAGGATCATGCATGGATTTCTAATTAGCTTCTGTTTTGGCTTGGAGTACTTGGTAAGTTTTATGCTTTAGCATCCTTGCATGCGTGTGAGTGACTGCCATGATTAGCATGCTTACCATGAGGCTATATGCTTATGTGATATAACTGGCTGAATGCCTGTGGGTGAAGGTTGGGTTATTTGGATTGGAATGAATCATCAACTGTGAGTTTTAAGCCCACTAGATAGTGGCAAAACCATCTTTTTCTAAGCCCACTCGAGGGTGGCAAAATCTGCATTTTAAGCCTACTTGCGAGTAGCAAACCATTTTCAAAACAAACATGAGATGTGGTTTTCCAATTCAGGCGACCCGGTCTATACTTGTATGCTGTGCGCATCACATAGTAATCCTAGGCTAATAATCAGAATAAGGACACACAATGTTTTCAAAACTAGATATCATGGTTAGTAGAGGCCGATCTTTGATCGGGTGAGAGGGGGGTGCTCACGAAGTGACCTTCCCCAATCGTACCCAAGTTCCCGAGCCGAGGAAACTTTGGTGATGATGGACATGTGGCCTTAGGCAACGAGTCAGGGTTTCCTAAATTTCCCAAAAATAAAATATTTAGGTGGCGACTCTGTATCTGGCAAAGCAGTCCATGTTTGGCACTTCTTTCAAAAATCTGTTTTCTCAAAATGATTTGCCGGATTTAGACTCTTTGGTTCAAGATTAAGAACCGTGACACAAATCGAGTCCGAGCTGTAGCGAGGCCCCCCGCGGGCTTGTTACACATGTATAGAATTATCATGATTTGGCATAATGAGGCATGTGTTATGTTGAATATGGGAATATGAGCATTGAAGCATACATGCAAGTATAGTTTTGTTGATTTTCATGTTTATGAGCATCATTGGTGCTATTTAAAAGGGAATTGAAGTCAAAAATTGACATGCATGTTTGGTCATTGGAAATATAGAGCTTACATGAGATTTGAAGGCATGAGTTTGATTATACGAAAGAAGTGCTGAATAATTTGAGAATGTGACCATGATTTTGAGCAACTGACCTCATCTTGCTTGTATACTCATGATATATAATGTATTTGCATGTTTCGAAACCAAAATTGTGAGTTTTGGACCTTTGGAGGTCGAGTTTGTACTTGAAGAACAATTCTGGATTGTCCAGAATTTGGCATGTCCGCTCGAGCGGGGAAGGCGCCGCTCGAGCGGGAAATACGAGCTCCCATAACTTTTTGCAGACATGATGTCCGTTCGAGCGAGGAAGTTCACACTCGAGCGGGGAGCTATGTAGAATGACTCCAGCTCGAGCGTCCGAGTTCACTTTCGAGCATAAAAACGAGGCAACCAGTACTTTTGCAGACTTAATGGGTCCGCTCGAGCGAGAAAGTCCACGCTCGAGCGGAGACCCCTGTTTCTAAAATTTTGAAAATGTGTTCTGTGTTTCATTTTCCGTTCTCTTCCACTTCTAAGTACTCTTAGGCAGCATTAAGCATTGTAAATGAGTTAAAAGGATAAGAATGAAGCCTAAAGTGGAATATGTGAATTAAGAACGGATTGAATTGTTTGTGACTCATTGTGTTCATGGAATGTGTAGGGTCGAGCTCCAGAGCAAATCATCCAGTCGATCACTGTGAGTAATATCTTCATAAAGATATCCGAAGTATGTTATTTTTCCAATTGCTTACTCCTATGTAAGTCTTATAAGATCGTTAATTTGAATGGTGGACAAATGTTTGCTATGCCAAATGAATGGGCCAAAGGCCAGTCTGACATGAATGCAAGGTTGGGCCAAAGGCTAGTCTGACATGAATGAATGGTTGGGCCAAAGGCCAGTTTGACATGAATGGATTGGTCCTGAGACCATCTGATGTGTTTGGGACCACAGTTACTTGACCTGTATATATATACTAAATAGAAATATGAATTGGGCCCAAGGCCGTTTGGTGCATGTCATTCTAAATACTGTTTGTGTACCTTCTTTATTTGATATTATTCACTAAGCTTTCGCTCACATTCATTCATGTGTTTGTAGGTGAGCCAAGGGAGGTCCAAACCCAGCCTCAGTGAAGTTTGTGAGAAACAGCCAAGGTTTTTAAAGAGTCAGCCCATGCGTCTCACGCACGAGACTTGTTTTTGCCCTTTTGCTAGTTTGCTATATTTTGTCATGTCAGCGAGAACTTTGGTTTACGGTTGTATATAGTTTTGATTGGCTGACTTAGACTTGAATGATCCTGTATATATAGAACCATGTGTTATTACATAATCTGATGTGAGTTATTAACACGTATACATGTGGATTGTTATGGCGTGCCATGTAAGCACAGCTCTATGGACAAACGTTTGAAATTGCTTCCGTTTGGCCCCTTAACTCTGTTAAAACATATCTGATTTGGTTTAAGGCCGTAGGTAATCTCATGATTACTGGCCGGTTATGTCCTTAACCCATAGGGGCAGGTTCGGGTCATAACACTGGAGGTGCTTCAATCTGAGATGGAAAAAAAAGGAATCTGAAGGATTGAGGCTCTGGTTTTAGAGTTGCAAATAGAGAAAGATGAACAGTAATAGGATTAGCTGTATGCGTATGGGCAATATCTATGCATAAGACGAAAAAATGGGATGTTTTGAATTTTTGGCCAGTGCATGACAGCTTTGGCAGTGCATGGGCGTAATGGTGGCCAACCACGTGTCCCAAAAAGGACATCGTGTTAGCGTGGTTGGTGAACGTGATGTACAGCTAATTAGATCGCTCTAGACCGAACTGGAGTAGCGTAGCTTGGCTTGACATGATAATCACAATCATGCGCTGCAGATGGAATTAAAGGGCAATTGAGAAGGTAATTTGTATAGCCAAATTGGGCCAAGCTAGGTATAAGAGACTTTGTAACTTGGGCCGAGCTAAACTCAAGAACTAACATGGTGTTAGGCCGAACAAAGGGTAAATCAGTTGAAGATAGTTGACCGGACTAATAAAAGCCCAGCCAATTCTTAATGGTGGTCAAAGCATTGACCGAGCTATAACAGAAGATGGTCAAACGGAACTATGAATGACGGGCTACGCTATATTAGCATAGTGCCATGCCATGTAAGCCTAGGACAAAAGTGCGTGTTGCTCTGTATTATCAGTGGCAAAAAGAGTAAAATTAGCTTGGTTAATTGCGTTGACCAACCAAGGAGTTGAACCATCTCACTTGATTTACAGTGAGGATGGTGTCAAAGGATAAGCATTATCCTTAGGAATGGAATTTTTAGGAGGACTCTACTAAGGAGAGTAAGAGTCCTACTAGGATTATGCCATGTAGAGTCTACAAAAGCTGAAACCAAACTTTCATCCAGATACTGCAATTCATACTCCCAAATTCACAAAGCTTTTATATCCTTAGTTTACTTGCTAACTTAGGCATCGGAGGGATTGTCGGCACACACCCACCGGCTAGCTCACATTTGTGATCTTAGGTATTACAATGACATTTTGAGGAGTGCAAGCTTGATCAACAAGATTATACGAGCAAAGATTATTTTGTACTCGTACAATGTTTATATGTTAAAACCCTCAACCTATAGGGATGATTGTATGTGAAGAATATTTTGTATTTTTAATTATGAAATTTTTGAATGGGTATAATACACCCTTTTTTTTTTCTTTTTTTTTTTTGATCAGCAAAGAAAATTTTCATTAACATCATGAAATTAAAGGTACAGGAAGATGACATGCATCAAGAAAGACTCGGAAAGTACAAATTACCCCTACTACTGCTACTCGAATCCAAACAACCAACCCCTTCGCCTCACGATTTTTTTTTTTTAAACAAAATAAAAGATAGACCAAAAAAATAAAAAAGTTAAGAAGGACTTAACTAAAAAATAAAATACATGAATCCTCACAAAATCAACCCACACAACCCAAAACCAAAACATCCAAACTGCTCATGCACTCTTCTTTTCAATAACCAAAATCTTCATTTTCAACACCCAAGCTGCTTCACTCCTCTTTTCAACAAACCACACTCTACTTTTCAATCCAAATATTTTATTCACATATGCTGCTGCGCTCCCAAAAGCAACTAAACTCTTCTTTTCAACAGCCCATGCAACCAATGCCAAGACCCACGCCTGACAACACTATACCATAGCCTCAAAAAGCATTATGCACGGTCTGCTAATCCTACTGAGAACGTTCCATGGCTGGAAAACTCCATAACCGAAAGCTCCATTGCTAGAAAAACTCCATTGACCCAAAAACTATGGCTGAAACACATCCAAGGACAATACCCAAGTGCCAACTTCTTTGCAAACGCCCATTGTAGAAACTCCTAAGATGACGATCCAAACACCGAACAACCGTTGAGACACCTCCATACATCTGGATGAAGTTCACCCCTCAAACTCCCACTCGAAGAGGAGCGCTCGAATGAAAACTAGACAGATCTGGATCGACTTCAACACCCATGTTTCCCCCCAAACAAAGCATTGATACTTCTCTGAACCAGAGTTCACCCCTCAAACTCCTACTCACAAGAGAACGCTCGAATAAAGATCCTAACCAAATCTAGACGTCCTCTATGCCGGTCCAACACCAACCTCCTCCTCTATATTAACCCTTGTTCTAGGCATCTCCTGTTGAAAACAACACACCACTACTATAACCCCAATGACTCATTTATAGTGAGCACCAAAACACCAAAAAATAAAGATCAATAGCGGCACACAAATCACACCTAGGTGGGAAGATAATAGGGGAATTAAGTTTATTAAAAGGGATAACTAACAAACAAACATAGGAAAGAGCTGGGCCAACTGACTGCCGTAGCCAAAGGCGGCGGCCGGCCGGCCAAAAATGAGGCCTAGGGTGGAGGTTTTTTAGAGAGAGAGAGAGAGAGAGAACTACTATTAGGCCCAGGTAGAATACACCCTATGAAATATTATAAGAAATGAATCTTATTTACCGAGAGGATATTATTGAAATATAGATTTAATCTGTTAATAGTATGTACTGAGAATATTAGTAGTGTGTAAATAAAATCACCCAAAGAAATATTATAAGAAAGGAATCTTATTTACTTATAATTCTCTAGTTTGCCCTCTGTGTTAATTTAGTATTTGTAATTTTAATTATATCAATTTTATTTTTGAAATTTTCACATTTAGACTATGTAATCCAATTAATAACAATAATTTTTTTTTTTTTGGTTAGAATTTGAACTAAAATCAAAGGGCAAAATAGTTCATCAACTTTACACTCATACACTTGTGTCAATTTGGTATTTGCAGTTCTAATTGTATCATTCTACCCTTAAATTTAGCACATTTAGACAATTTAATCCAATTGAAAACATCCTTTTAAAAATTGAATTGAAATTAAGGTGTAAAACAGTTTATCCACTTTCCTCAAAATGATTGAGAAATTGATATTTAATTTGAAATAATTCATTCTCTTTTGAATGAAATATTTTATTCTTGATTTTTGTTCAATTTTTGAATAACTGTTATCAATTTGATTAAATTAACACATTGTAAAAAATTAGAAGGGACAATCGATAAAATTAAAACTACTGCTATCAAATTGGCAAATGACCAATTACAGGAACATGCATATAATTTATCCAAATAGTATTAATTGTAACCAGGAAATTATTAGAGCATTGAACAAGCCATGATATATTAACATCCTAGCTAAAATATAAAACAATATATATAAAGTTTTAAGAAGTTCAAACATAGACGAAACAATTAATGACAACACATAAAGCATCAAATACAATTCACTCCACCAGGAGATAATATTATGATTAGAAACAAATCCTCATAGACGAAAGCAATGGTCCTGCAGCTTCACATTCAACCTCTCTTACCTGCAAAAAGCAACTATTTGAAACGATAACAACTCTTTCGTCAGCTAGAAAATATCATTACAAAAAATTAAGATTTTAAAAATTAAAATTTAGGAATAAAATTATTTTTAGCGACCAAATATTTTTGTTGTAAAAAGTGTCGTTATTATATTTTTAATAACGAAAATCAGACATTAGTGCTGAATTATTATCTTTTTGCAATCAAATTTTTTGTCTCAAAAAATAAACCATTTTGAGACCAAATTATTGTCTCTAAAAGTCTATTTATTAGTAACATTTTCAAAATTTTGTCGCTAAAAGCCTTGTATTTTACTTTTCGGAACGATCTTTTGGCGACTATGCTCATGACGATATAAATTGGTTACTAAATGTCTTTTGTAACAAAATTTTCACTTTTAGAGATCAAAACATTTGATCTCTAAAACTCATATATATTGTAGTGTATAGTGAACATTTGATCAAGTGGATATGTCCATTTTAATCTAGTTTGTGGGGTCTGTTTATATTTATTCGAATGGGGTTGATTTTATCTACTCAACACTTATGTAAGGTGGAGGTGGATTATATTTTAGTCACTTGCAATGGGGGTAGGGCGGGGGCAAATATCGTCTCCCATAATCCAAATCCGACCCAATATAATTAATAATATATAAATAAATAATATATATGTATGTATATATATAAAATTAGATATAACAAAATAATACTAAAAGTACGTGGTTCTAATTAAATATAAATAAATAATGATACTAAAATTATCACTGTTTATATATATATATATATATGTGGAAACTAGGAAAAATATTAGTATGTTAAGGATTTTAATGGTTCTTAATTTTTTTAGCTATTTAAAATATAGTCGGATATCTGTAAGTATTCGCAGGGGCAGGGGAGTGGAGTTTGTCCGCAATGGCAGACGCGAAAAATGGCAAACCCGTCCCTAACCCACCCCGGGGCTATCCCTAAAGTGGATAGAAAATAATCCTTTAAATGGCGATTCTTATGGGTGAGCTTATACGAAAATTCAGTACTAAGTTCGAGGCAAAATCTGCATTTAATTGAAATGATTAAACTAATCCCTTTCTTACGTATCCAACACAATAACAACGAAAAAAAGAAAAGGTAAACCATTACATACCTGGGACACCATTTGTGCTTGCTACTTTCTTCTTCCACCATGTCTGTTGCCACCCTTGTGTGACCTTCTTCCTTTGTTATATCGTTCTCCTTCAGCAATTCTTACAAACCATTTCGGTTTTCCAGTTAAGAACATAAGATATCCCATTACCAATCCCAATACCATTCCACATCCATATCCCATCCCGACCACTTTCCAATTAAATTCACTTGCAAAAGTTGGATCATCTTCCTTGTGCAACATACGTGTTGAATGAAGTTGTGGTGTCTTACTATCTCCACATTCCTTCGACAGCGGAAATCCACATAATGCCAGGTTCCCATCGTATGAGCAATTGTCAAACGTTTCGAATTGGTCGCCTCGAGGTATGCGACCCTCGAGATGGTTTTGTGAAAAATTTAAGACTTCAAGAAACGTCAAACTTGTCAATTGTCTAGGAATATTTCCAGAGAGCTGGTTTGAGGAGAGGTCCAAGGATTCAAGCAAACGTAGATTTCCCAATGATAAAGGGATATTACCAACGAGGTCGTTGTGAGATAAGTTAAGCAACCGAAGTCCATAAAGATTTCCGATGACATTTGGAATCTCTCCTTTAAATTTGTTATGTGACAAGTCAATTGTCGTCAAGATTGTTAGAATTCTTGGTAGTTCAATCTCAAGCCCCTTTATCATGATTGTCACTGAATCAGAATAATAGGATTGCCCCATATATCTTCTTTCCACCTTTTCATTGACAATCTTCATAGCTTCAAAATGCTTGAAATATGTTGTTGGCAAACGACCACTAAACTGGTTGTGAGAGAGGTCAAAGATTCGAAGCTTAGGGAAGGGGAGTTTAGTTTTGGAAGAGTCCACGGGACCATGGAATTTATTGGATTGAAAGACTAGGACTTGCAACTCTGGAAGAGTTTCCAACCAGTAGGGAAATGTGTCGTTGATTTTGTTGTTTCCTAAGTCTAGAACCTCCAAGTGTCTACATGTTGCCAAGGATGGTGGCACTGAACCTTCCAACTGATTACCATTTAAATCAATATTCCTCAACTTGTTCCCCTCTGCAAATGTGGATGGAATATTACCGTGAAAATTATTCATCCTAAGATCTAACACACTGAGTACATTGCTGAAGTTTGCTAAACATTGTGGAATTACACCACCCAAGCTATTATGAGACAAAGCAAGTATCTCAAGGGAACTCACATTGCAAATCATCGAAGGGATTTCTCCGGTGAATGTATTGTTTGAGAGGAGAAGGTCGACCATCATCGGGTGTGATGGAATGGGGCCATGTAGCTTGTTATGACTCAAATCAATATAAATCATTGACTTATTTGAAAATTCATAGATTTGACCTTTGAATTCATTTGCAGCAAGTGATAAATACGTCAAAGATGGAAGATTAAACAGCCAACTCGGCAGCGTCCCACTATGGTAGTTATAAGCTGAGTAAAAATATCTTAAGTTCGAAAGCCCTCTTAAGTTGGCGGGAAACGGACCAGTCAGTTCATTCATCCCAATGACTAAATAAACAAGTTGTGTCAAGTTGGCTACCCAACATGGGAATTGACCTTCAAAATCGTTTTGCATCACACTAAAACGAACAATCTTTGAAAGGTTGGCCATATTCGGAATTTGGCCTTCAAGATGGTTAGATGAAATATCCAAGAAAGTCATTTTTGTCAAGTTAGCAAAAGAATTGGGAATTTGGCCTTCAAAATTGTTACCCGATAGGTCCAAAGAGGCCATCTGCATAAGATTCCCGAGGGACATAGGTATGGACCCCGAGAGGTTGCACTAAGCCAGATACAAGTATTTTAATGACTTAAGATCGCCAATGGAATCAGGTAGCTCTCCACAGAAACTTGTACCTCCGAGTGCCAATGCCGAAAGGGAACTACTACTGGTCCAATTTACCTTTGGCAAATAACTAGTGAGATTAGGGTTGTAAGCTAAGTCGAGCTCTTCTAAGTTTGGCATGTGGAAAATTTCAGCTGACAATTTCCCCTGCAAACCGGATTGATCAAGATGTAGATACATCAAAGAAGACAAATTCATCAAGGAAATGGGTACAACTGAAGATATGTTCACTTGGGAAAGACGAAGTGCTTGTAACTGGGTAAGGTTTTGAAGCAGTAAATGGAAATTGTATGGCTCAAGTCTTACTAAATAATAAAAGGAAGACAAATCTAGAGAAATTAATTTAGACAGGTGGGAGATTTCTGATGGGATTGATCCAGAGAAACTGGATGAGAGGTTGAGATGTGTCAAACTTGAAAACTGCCCAAAACTAGAAGAAATCCTCGATTGAGTGAAGTCGTTGAAGGCGAGATTAAGCCGCTGGAGGTGTCGGAGACTAAAAAGACTGTTGTTCATTGGGATGGTGCCATAGAGCTGGCTACAACTAAGATCAAGCTCAATCACTTGACCGGTCATCAAATCGCATTTGATCCCATCCCATGAACAACAGTCAGTAGTAGTCTCATTCCATGACATTGTTTTTGGATAAGAAGGCTGACCAAAAAAATGATCACAAAGCGAAGATGCATAATCATTTACAGCAAGCATATGCTTAAATTGGAGTAATGCGGAGCTCTGCTCAGGAGAACACAGATGATTTGTTGGAGAAGAAGAAAAGAAAGCAGGTTGACATTGTAAGGTAAAGAAAAGAAAGTGGAACAGGCATACTAACCACCTCATTTTTTTTCTTAATCAAACCAACTATGATTGTTGAAAGAAAAAAAAGGTAGGGTGTCCAAGTTATGACTATGTTGGTCTTGCCCATCACTTTATATAGTGAAATAAAATTACCAAACATTATTTTCTAAGTGAAAATTTTTTCGATTAAATTTTTTTTTCTTTCAATTAAATATCTAATTTTATCGCTAAAAATAAAATAATAATAATTTTGAAGACAAAAATATTATATCTCTAAATTTTTGTTTCTAAAATCTTAATTTCTTGTAATTACTCATAAATATCAAGAAAAATAAAGTGGTGGCCTTGACTCTCCACATTTTAAATTAGACACAAATCAATATCAACGCAATGGAAAATATCTGTGATGGAACCATTAATGAAAATACCAGCTCATTAAAAAAATATTTTTTTAATTTGTAGTTTTTGTTTGTTTCATAGTAAGAGAAAGGGAAGGATAAGTAAAACGTGAATAAAATATGACTATCTTTCGTACATTTTTTTTGTTTTCAAATTTTTATCTAAATATATATAATAAATAAATAACCTTAAAGTCTTCTGAATCTAATCTAATATGGCTTAGGAAAAATTTCACTTTATCTCCTTGTGGGTTGACTCATGTGCGAATTATCTCCCTCTTATTTGGAAATGACCACATAACTCCATTGTATTTTATGGATTGAAGTGCAATGTTAGGTTTTTTTAACAATTTAATAAAAAGACTATAATACCATATATATAAGTAACATAAATGTGTGAATATTTTTATCATTTGTTTGGGAGATAAAATACACTTTAACCCCTTGTACTTTATTCCATGTATAATTTATTCCTATAAATTTTGAAAATGTGTATATAACCCTCTAATGTCTGTTACGTGTCACACTTATTGTTAAGTTGAACAGAATGTTTAATAGTATATTTTACTCTACAAATAACAAGAAAGTTATATAATTATTTTTAAATGAGATAAAGTAATCCATACATAGATAAAAGCACATGGGTAAAGTAAAATTTTCTCTATCTTAAAAGTGGAGAGTTTATAAATTTATTTTTTTATTTTTTAAATTTTACTAAATAAAAAGTCAACAAAAAAATATTACTAAAAAATATTCACCCAACCAACTTTGATTGTTCTATTCTTAGAATGTTTTTCAGTGATGGGAGACTGACTTATTGGGGCTGAATAATCGAAGGACATCTTGATGATGAATGAATCACTAGGGAAAGGGCACGGGCCCTTTGTTCAATTGTTTTTCTGATGTACCCCAAAAAAAATAACAATAATAAAATAACAAATACAAAAATACAAAATAAAAAGAAAAGAAAAGAAAGAGACAAAGAGAGAGATTGATATACTTGACTAGCATAAACGTATGGATATTTAGGCTCCGTGTGGGGACAGTGGCGGAGTCAAGAAAATAAATTAGTTGGGGCATTTCTTAATTACAACATTAAAAATATTTATAAAAATATTTTACATAAATTTTTACGATTGACTTCAATAAAGATTAAAAAAAAAATCAGTATGTTTGGTTTGAGTTTTTTGAAAATTAAGTTTTTTATTTTTTATTTTTTATTTTTTATTTTATTTTGTGATTTTTTGTTTTTAGTGAATATTTTTAAAATTTTACGCAATTTTTTTTTTACTTTTTTAGATACATCATGTATCTAAAAAACATAAAATATTTGTGAAAAAATATTTTAAAAAATATTTTAAAAAATTAATAAATATATAAAAATACGAAAAATATATTGATTTTTTGTATTTTTTTTATATTTTTTGTATTTAGTGAATTTTTTAAAGATTTTTTCGCAAAAATTATACTTTTTAAGTGTATTTATATTATGTGTGTCTAAAAATTAAAAACAAATTGCTTAAAATATTAAAAAAATTTAATAAAAACAAAAAAATACGAAAAACAAAAACGTAGAATGTTTTGAAAAGTGTTTTTAGAAAACTCAAACCAAACAAAATGAATATGTTATTTGTAATTAGTGTATCATGAACAACATTAAAAAAAAGTCATGGGTATAAAGTTTTAAAATAAATTATATAATGATAAAGTAATTTTTTTATACAAAATATGTGTAAAAATTCAATATAATAGTCATACCACACAATCATTGACATGAGATATTATCAATCAATAATAAAGAAACACATAGAGGGTAAACCCTACATATTAAATGTAACTAACAATTCAATAAATTTTATATTTTTATTAAAATTAATTATGTTTGCATATCAATAATGATAGAGATCACCATTATATTGAAATTTTCATAGATAATAATATCGTAATCTCTTTATTTTCAATCAAAACAATCATTATTGTTCTTATAATTTTAAAAATATCATTGACATTTCACTCTAAATAATATTTTTATAATTTATTTTTATATAAAATATTTTTTTTATATTTGTAAAAAAAATATATATATATTCCAAAACTCAGGGGGATGTGACCCCCCTGATCCCTCCTTCCCTCCGCCCCTGTCTAGGGATGTTGATTTTTTTAGTTAAAATAGTTAAAAACTGAAAACATCCAATCAAATCACTCTCTTTCTATCTTTTGCACGATTTTTTTCTAAAATAATAACAAAAAAATTAAAATAGTCACTTCCAAAATAACCTCAAAATCATTTTAAAATCAAAACAACTAAGGACAAATCCACTAAAATAATTGTCATTATTATTTTTGAGTAATAATATATAAATAAAAAATTCATACAAAATATTATAGGTCAATGACAACCTTTTAATTTAAAGCAAAATATTTATAAAAATAATTTATATTTACAATAATGATTTTTTTATGTTAAAATTTATGTATAAATAGAAGTTTGAGAAAATTTCACTATTGTAGGTTTAGAAAGTTATTTTATATTATAAAGCCATAAATATTTTATCAATCTCTAAATATTTTGTGAAATTATTATTGATGTGTGACATCTCCTAGAAATTTCTTTCTTATCAATTACGTTACGTTACAAGGTTAGACTTTCCCAAAGTTTAGAATTTGTGAAAACTTGTGAGGTTCGTGGGTCCCATTATAAATAATTGTTTTTTTCGAAAATAGACGACTGAGCTGTATATCACAGGGAGAGGCGAAAAGACTGACTATCATCCTTATTCGGAAAAATCAAAAAGTCTTGCGCAGTCCGCGGACAAGCTTTGTGGGACATAAAAGTACAGTGACTGTTATACTTTAATTTAAAATATATTAGATTATCTTTAACGATGAATTAAATTTGACATTAGATTTAAATTTAAAAAAAAAGTCATTTTTTTGTGTTTTAACGGTTTCACTAAATTGGTATCAAAATAAAAATTCAACAAAAAAATTATCAAACTAAGAACAAGATACAGATTTAACAAAATTACTGTGCGTGATCGTTGGAGGAGGTAAACCAATCAACCAGCCGGTTGCCTGACCGGTCAACCGATTCCTTTTCAAATAAGAGGTTCAAACCGGTCAAAAAAAGTTCAAACAGGTATTAAAAAAAAAAAAAAAATTGTCCTTACCGGTCGACCACTTCCTCAATTTTGCTTTGATGCTCACCGTTGGAAGAATAAGTATCAAATTGAGAAAATAACTTATTTTTTACTCAAATTTGATGAAAAATGAAGTGAACGGTTGGAGATACTCTTATGCATTTATTTTTATAGTTCGAATCGTTCATTTTGTAGGGTTTGTTAACTATTTTATGCCTACCAAAAATCATATTAATCGAATATCAATAAGTATATGATCGAATTGCATATTTTTTTATGTTATTTCTCAAAGGAAAAACTTATTGTTTATTTTTTTGATTACCGATCATATAGTTATTGATATCCGATTAATATGATTTTTGATAAGCATGAAATACTCAACAAATATTAAAAAATGACGGTTCGAATCATAAAAATAAACTCATAATATATCTTAAATTGAGACACAACAGTCACTACTTGTAGACACCCCATTTTTGACCGACCTTAAGACTCAGACGTCACCGATTGAGCGCTCGGTGATGTTGCATGTTGTGCTCGTTCAGAAGTCGCGAGTCGTGCGCCCGCCTCCGGACTTCGAACCTCTTCATGCCTTGTCTCGGTTTGCCATAACTGCACTCTTTCTCTTTTTCCCGAGGGAGGAGTGGTCCCAGAGGCTATCTCTCAGGGCCGTGAGCTACTTTTTCGTGGGTCAGAGGCCATTTTTCCCATTTTCGAGCCCGGTTTTCGATTGAGCCATCGGCCGGTGCTTGCCTCGGACCGCCCAACCATCTCCGATTTCTCCGGTTTTTGGCAAGTGCCTCTGTTTTATCATTCCGAGGAACACTGGGGCCTCTGATGCCCACTTCGTGGCCGAACACCACTTTCGGTGCTTACAGCCTATTTTCGGGACCCCGAACTGCGTGATTTGGGCCCCGAGCATTCATTTCGCATCGATTTTTGTTCATTTTCAGCGGGGACCTCTGTTTTATCATACTGAGGAACATTGGGGTCTCAGATACCCACTTCGTGGCCGAATGCCACTTTCGGTGCCTGCAGTCTATTTTCAGGACCCCGAATTGCGCGGTTTGGGCTCCGAGCGTTCATTTTGCATTAGTTTTTGTTCAATTTTGGCAGGTACCTCTGTTTTAGCACCAGGAAGATCACTAGGGGGTGGGAGGCCAGCAATTGTCTCAAATAACCAGTTTCGCTCCTCCGGCGCCCATTTTGCTCACTTCCGGGCTAATGTTGAACCCCCTAGGGATATTTTCTTCGAGCCGAGACCACATATTTGTGATGAGGGGACATGGGAGGACCCTAAAAAGTGGTGGTCGGCCAGTAATTCTTGTTTTCATTTTTGAGCCTCTCTTTCAAATGTAATGTTGTGCCTCCTGTTTCAGAGTTGTCAAATTCCAACCATGGGGTCTTGTTCTACACACATGGGAGGACCCTAAAAAATGGTGGTCGGCCATTAATTCAACTTTTCATTTTTGCACTTGGCTGGCCGGCCATAAGGGGTGGCTGGCCGGCCATAGGGGGTGGCTGGCCGGCCACCTGCAGCAAAAGCACCTGGCCGGCCTGCTTTCTCCTTTTGAGCACTTTACAGCTGTCCGGCTGTTTCTTCAAAATATCCTAGCCTCCGGGGGATATTTTGGGAGGGAAAGCTTGGGTGCATTTCCCTCCCTTTTACACCCCTTTCTTGCCCATTTAAGGGGCTGACCTCCTTCTTTGTTAAGGTTACAAGATTTTCTCTCAAGAACCCTTAAGCATTTGCCTCCATTTTCATCTCCAAAACCTTGAAAAACCTTCAAGTCTCTAGCCCATTTCTTCATCAACCCTAAGCCTCACCATTACCACTTCCATTCCAGCAGCAAAGGAGGCTTTTTCAGAGGCCAAGAACCAGCAAATTGAAGCCAAGAAGCAACAAAAGCTTGATCTTCAAGGGTAAGTCTCAAATTCCCTTTTTCTAGCACAATTTTGCATCAATTCTTTACCCTATTTACTCTCTGTTTTGGGCTCCGACCCCTACTGGTTTTAGGCTCATTTTGAGCCCCTCTACAACATTGTAGAAGGGCTCAACTCTGTTTGGTGTCTCCATGATGCATCTCTTTCAATATCACTCTTTATGCCATTATTTTGCATGCTTTATTTGACTTATGAGTGATCTGATTTCGAGCCTGTTATAAACTGTGAGTGGACCTATTTTGAGCCCCTCTTCAACATTGAAGAAGGGCTCCATCATGTTTGATGGCTCTATCATGCACTTTCTTTGTAATCCTCCATATTTTCCGTAAAATTGCATGATTTATTTGGCCTATTTGTGATCTGATTTGGAGCATCTCATGAACTAATATTGTGATTATTTTAAGCCCCTCTTCAACATTGAAGAAGGGCTCAACCTGGTTTTCATGCTCTACATGCCACTTGCTTTGAATTCATGTTCTACTCCTATTTGGCATGCCCCTTTGAGCTTATTTGGCTTCTGTTTTGAGTCTTCATCAGGCCTGGAAAGAGCCTTGTTTTGGCCTTATCATCATGTTTTGTTAAGGGTCTTAGGCCATTTGGTGCATGATTTTGGTACTTCATGTGATACCATTTTTGATTCCGTAAAATTGCATGCTTTGTTAGTCTTTCTTGGCTTCTGTTTTCAGCCTTAATCAGGCTTAGAAAGTGTCTTAAAATGACCCATTATTCATGTTTTGTTAAGGGTCCAAGATTGTTTGATGCATGCTTTTGGTACCTCATGTTATAGCCTTTGTTGGCTCATTATTTTGCATGCTATGTTTAGCCTATCTACATACTGAATTGGGGGATGTCATCTCTTATAAATGTGCATATTTTTGGCCCCTCTTTAATTTTGTAGAACTGTGTTTTTCAGTTTGATCATTGTATATACCACTTGCTTTGTAATTCTCCTCTTTTCCCCCATTTTTGCAAGCTATTTTTGCCATACTTGTGATCATTGTTTGGCCATACTTTGTACTGAAAAAATGCTAGTTTAGGGGATGCCTTGCTACTGTTTTACATGTTATGTCCATATTGTGCATGTTTAGTAGGGTCAGAGGCGTTTGGTGCATAACATTGCATTTTGCATCGGGTGTAATTTTGTCATAATTCGGGGCTATTTGTGCATCATTTTAGCTACTGAAATTTGCATTTTCATATGCCATATGCCACGCTTTCATTTGCATGCCATTTCATGCTCAGATGTCGCCTCGGTTTTGCGTCTTTGTGTGCGCGCATTTCGAGGCAGCTTGTTTTTATCTCTCGGCAGCTTATGTGAGTGTGGCTGAGGCTCTCTCATGTTAGTGTAAGCCCAATTTGCATTTTCCATGTCATTTGCATTGCGTATGCCATCGCTTTGGTTTATGCGTGTCTGGTGCACGATTTCGAGGCATTTCATTTTCGCCTCACGGCTTATGTGAGTCTGCGGTGAGGTCCTCTCATGTTAGTGTAAGCCCAATTTGTTATTTCATGCTCAGATGTCATCGCCTCATGCGTGCTGCGTGTGCACGCATTTCGAGGCACTTCATTTTCATCCGACGGCAGCCTATGTGAGTGTGGCTGAGGCCCTCTCATGTTGGCGTAAGCCCATCATTGTATTCCGTACGCCATTTTATGCATTCTTCGGTTTGCGTGCCCACGGGCACGCATTTCGAGGCACCTCATTTTTATCATTACGGCCTCTTATGTGAGTGTGGCTGAGGTCCTCTCATGTTAGTGTAAGTCCATTTTGCATTCCATATCTCATTTTAGCATCATTGCATCGAGTATGCCACTGCCTCGGTTTGCGTGCCCGTGTGCACGCATTTCGACGCACTTCATTTTCATCCATTGGCCTCCTATGTGAGAGTGGCTGAGACTCTCTCATGTTGGTATAAGCCCATTTCGTATTGTCATGCCATTTTAGTCTCATTACATCGCGTGTGTCAGTTCCTCGGTCTGCGTGCCTGTATGCACGCATTTCGAGACATCTCGTTTTTCATCAGCATAGTGCATACTAGGTTGTATCTTAGATTGCATTCATGTATTTCCTCGATTTGCGTGTCCGTGTGCACGTATTTCGAGACATCTCATTTTCATAGCATTGTGTATGTTAGGATTGCATTTCATGCATATCATGCATATTGCGTCGTGTTCGGGATAGGAATTAGCCCGGGCACGGGAAACGAGGCACGTTTCGTACTCTAAGTGACGGAACGGGTCTCAATTCCCAAGTCACCGACACTCCGGATTACCCATGATGGAGTTAGGTTTTGTTGTAGAATTCATCTGCATTCATCCTATATTGAATTGTGCAATCCGATTCCTCTGCCATCATGCATCGGTATGCGTGATTGGTGGCACGAGGATCGAGGCAAGCGTATATTTGTGAAATACATTGCCATGCCCCTTTTCTGCTCTCTGTTGCAGCAAATCAGAATCAGCAGCCTTCCGGAGCTTGGCATGCATTCCAAGAACAATTGCAAATAGAGGCTAATTAGGGCATCGCAATGGATTTTCGCGCAAGGCAACCCGACCATGCATCATTCATCATCCGGAGTAGAGTTGAGGCAGTCCTTGGCTTGCATGCCAATTTACCGCTTTCCTAGATTAATTTGTTAATTAATTAGGATTTTGTACCTATTCAGACTGTACTTATTTGGGACTGTACTATTTATTTGGACCCTCCGCGCGAGGGCAATGTTGTAATAAGGGTGTGTGAGTGTGATGTATGTCTTCCAACCCCCATTTCTTTCTCCCTTTTATTTACCTGCTTACGATGGTTAGATATAGGGCATATTTCAATTAGCATACAGTATGACAGCATGTTTGCATCATTCATCTGTTTTTTGCACGACTGGGCTCAAGATCATACAAACTGCATCTGTATTTCAATTCCAAATTGAATACATGCTAACTGTAGCATCTCATATACCATGTTTAGAATAGCCGAGCCTGCTATAGTTGCATTTTGCATGTGTTGCATTAGGCATTTCAGCACATTTAGGATCATGCATGATTTCTAATCAGCTTCTGTTTTGGCTTGGAGTACTCGGTAAGTTTTATGCTTTAGCATCCTTGCATGCGTGTGAGTGTTGCCATGATAGCATGCTTACCATGAGGCTATGTGCTTATATGATATAACTGCCTTGAATGCTTGTGGGTGGAGGTTGAGTTATCTGAATTGGAATAATTCATCAAATGCTTGTTTTAAGCCCACTAGATAATGGCAAAATCATGTTTTCTAAGCCCACCTGAGGGTGGCAAATCCGCGTCTTAGCCTACTTGCGGGTAGCACCATCAAACCATTTTCAAACAAACAAACATGAGATGTTCAGTTCCAATTCAGGCGATTCAGTCTATACTTATATGCTGTGTGCATCACATAGTAACCTAGGCTAATAACCGGAATAAGAACTCACAATGTTTTCAAAGACAGATATCATGGTTAGTAGAGGCCGGTCTTTGACCGGGCGAGAGGGGGTGCTCACGATGTGACCTTCCCTAATCGTACCCAAGTTCCTGAACCAACTTTGGTGATGACGGACACGTGGCCTTTCGGCACCGAGTTAGGGTTTCCTAAATTTCCCATTTTAAAAATATTTAGGTGGCGACTCTGTTATCTGGCAAAGCAGTCCATGTTTGGTACTTCTTTCAAAAAATCTATTTTTCTTCAAAACGATTTGCCAGAGTTGGACTCTTTGGTTCAGATTTAGAACCGCAACAAAATCGAGTCCGAACTGTAGCGAGGTCCCTCACGGGCTTGTTACACTACTGTGCCTTTAACATAGTAGTGACCCCTTTTCTGGGGACACTATTTTTAGTTGATGTCGGACTTAATTTTGACAAGGGTGAGGTTTTTTTTCAATTTATAAAATGAATTGAATAGTATTATTGAATTTGTAATATTTGTTATAAGTCTTATTTTAATAATTTAAATAATTTAATAGGTAAGGTTCATTAAGTATTTCGTCTCTGTAAAAAAAATATGCTGATCATATATCGATAGATACTTTATTAGAACATATTTTTCTCAATAATTTATTTTTTAAATTATATTTATTATTGACAAAAATATGATCTAATCAAGGGGTTACTAATATCCGATCAACATAATTTTTTGTAAAGTGAAACTACTCGACGAGTTCTGTACATTAACGTTTCGGATGATCAAAATAGGTCCCATGACGAACCTCACGGGTTTAATAGTACCATTCAGTTTAGAAAATAAACCGGAGAGAAGCTCTACTCACTACAACAAAAAACAGAATTGGCGACCAAAAAATAAAATTTCGTCGCTGAAAGTGCATGAAATGGCGACTAAATTGGAATTTGTCACCGAAAAGCAAGTTTTTAGCGACTAAAAGAGTTTAGTCGCCGAACAGCAGGTTTTTAGCGACTAAAAGGAAGTTTTGTCGCCTAATATAGGGTTTTCAGCGACTAAAGTTTGTTTAGTAGCCAAAAGTCATGCTTTTTAGCAACTAAAATAATTTAGTAGCGAAATGGTATGGTTTTGGCGACTAAAAACAGGTTTAGTCGCTGATTATAGCAGTTTTGCCGACAAAAAACAATTTAGTCGCTGAAAGTGGGGGTTTTGCCGACGAAAATCCATTTTAGTCGACCAAAGTAAGGGTTTTGGCGACGAAATTTCTGTTTAGTCGCCAAAAGTGCTGATTTTTAATTGAGAACTTGTTTTTTTAGCGACAAATAAATAATTAGTAGCCCAAAATAATATAATTAGCGACTAAATAATGGTTTTAGTCGCCAAAAGTTGCCTAATTTTTTTTTTTGTAAATAATTTATTTTTGACATAAATTATATTGAATTAAAAAAATTATATTTATAAATATTATTTTGTATTAATTGCGGTTAATATACTATATAAATAATATATATTGCATATATGTTCATGTGATGATGTGTTGGCATAGTGGAGGGAGTGTTGTGCAAAGGGTTTGGCATATGGAAGTTGGAAGTCGCAAGTTCGAAACCTGTTGGGAGCAGCGGAGGCCAAAAAAAAAAAAAAAATTCTAAAAATATTTTCAGCGACTAAAGTGAATGGTCGCCAAAAGGTATAAATAATAAAATAAAAATAAACTATTGGCGACTAACAGTTTAGTCGGCAAAGGTATAATTTCCAAAAAAGAAATTGACTATTGGCGACAAAATATTTAGTCGCTGAAGACATATATATTGGCGACTAACAGTGTTTTAGTCGCCAAAGGCATTCGCGACCATGTATTAGCGACAAGACGGGCGACTAAAATCTTTAGTCAGGAAAAGTGAAATTTTGACATTTGGCGACTAAAATAAGACTTTTGGCGACTAAAAATTTAGTCGCCAAAGGTGTTTTTTCTTGTAGTGACTCTTTTGATAATTTATATCATTTCTATTATAAAATTTGTCCAGTATATTATATATAAATAATTGAATCATTTAAATATTTGTAATTATACGACGAGAGTCTTAAAAAATTTGAACTAATTGAACATTTGTAAGCATCCTGCTCTCACAAGATGAGTTTTGCTTGAGTGAAAGGTACATGAGATGGGTGTTGTCATAGTATCTATGTTGTGACTCGGATTTCTCCTTATTGGAGATAATTTTTGAGTACTTTTTCATCAAATTTAAGATACTTCAAGATGATATACCAAATTATTTTATAATCGTACATAATCCTATGAATTTCATTATTGATTAATATATATTCAATGATTTCTCAATATTGCTTTTTCCCCCCCTAAATTATATGTTAAAATTTCACTTTTGCCAAAAGATATTTATTTATTTTTTGCTATATTTATTTTGTTCTCCTCTAAAACAAATTTTTGACACAATAGTTCTTCAATTCTTATCTCTATCTCTTGTCATATAAATTATTTATTTTTATACTATTAATGATTTTAAAAAAATATTAATAAGGTCTAACTTTAATACATTAATTAGCCAAGCTGCATATACACAATATAATAATAATAATAATAAACAACTCAAATTTGTGTAAAATTCTAACAATTCGAACCATTCAGGCTTATGCCCAAGTCAGACTTGAGCAGAGATATCAAATTACAAATTAAGTTTGAATGGACTTGAACAATTTTCAACATAACTCAAACTCGGCCTATACAGCACCTCAAGCCACTAGAGTTGCACTTCTAATGACGATCGACCACCATTGATTGCCATCTTTTCATTGTAGGCTGCTGTGTTAGCATTTATCATTTGGATTGCATGGAATTTTATTAGAAGTAATTACACTAACACCCTTCAATTGTTAGTGAATATTATTTTACTTTTTTTATTTACAAATTTAAATATTTTGATCTCATTAATTTTGAAAATCGCATAAATACATATTTTTTGGAGATAGTCTAAAGGAAGTGAATGTTATATATTTTCATAATTGAAATAATCAAAATGTGTGAATTCATAAATGAGGAAGTAAAGTGATATTTGGTAATGATTATGAAGGTTATTTTATATTTTCAAAAGAATACGAAGGCATCAAAGCATCTACGGCTTGTTTGATGCGGAGAATTGTAATTATTAATCTATGTGACTATGTCCTTGTTTGGCAAGTGAGTTGGGTTTAGGTTAGGACTAAAAAAACAAAAAAGACAAAATAAGCTAAATAAACTAATAAGACAAAATGTCACTTCTAAATCATAATTATTTCACTTTTTCTTTACAAAAAAGCTAAAAAGTTATTTCTAAACATAACTAATTTAGCTAAACTGAATTAGCCAAAAAGCTAAGCTAAAAAAGTTCTTCCTAAACAAACCCTAAAATTCTAATGTTTTGTTACAATTTAGTGTTATTTGCTTGGATAAAGAAGCTAGTCCAAGATTATAGGTTGAGGGTAGCCACGTTAAATGTAAGAAATTTAACTGGTATGACTATGGAATTGGTAGACGTTATGATTAGGAGGAGACTTAGTATGGCTTGCGTATAAGAAACTAAGTAGACGGGGTAAGAAATCTAGGGAAATAAAGGATATCGGGTTTAAACTATAAGGATAGACATAGGAATGGGATAGGAATAATAGTTGCCAATGATCTAGTAGAAAATGTAGTTGCGGCCATTAGGAAAGGTGATAGGATTATGTTAGTTAAACTAGTTAATGGAGAAAATATAGTGAACGTTATTAGTGCATAAACCCCCCAAGTACGTTTAGATGATCAGACTAAGAGAGAATTTTGAGACCAAATGGATAAGATATTATAGGAGATATCCATAAGACAGAACCTTGTTATAAATGGAGATTTCAATGGCCATGTAGGAATAGATAAACTAGGTCATGGGAGGGTGCATGGGGGGTATGGTTTTAAGGATGGAAATGAGACTAGATAGAGTATTTTAGATTTTGCATTGGCGTTTGACCAAGTGGTTGCCAATACTATACATAAGAAGAGAGATGGGCATTTGATAACCTTTAAGAGTGGATTAATTAAGAGCCAAATAGATTACTTTCTAGTAAGAAAAATGGATCGTCTAAAATGCAACGACCATAAGATGATTCCTGAAGAGAGCCTGACATCTTAACATAGGATTTTGGTACTAGATTTATGCTTCAAAGGACAATACCAATCTAAAAAGGATAATAGGCATTATAAGACGAGATAATGGGACCTAAAAGGGGGATAAATTAGAAATATTTAAGAATAGAATGATTGAAGAAAGTACTTGGGACTTGGAAGATGATATTAACACTATATGGAACTTGATGGTCAGTTGTATGAGGAGAATCTTAAGAGAAGTCCTTGGAGAGTCGAAAGGAAAGGGACACAACTCTAAGGAAATTTGGTAGTGGAAGAAGGAGGTTCAAGAGGTAGTAAAGACGAAAAAATGATGCTTTAAAAAGTAACAAAAGGATAGAAGTGAGGGAAACATTAAGAGCTACATATGGGCTAATAAGAAGGTCAAAAAAGTAGTGAGAGATGCTAAGTTGAAAGCCTATGATGACCTATACACTAGACTAGATAGTAAAGAGGGAGAGAAGAGAATATACAAACTTGCTATGATAATAGAGAGGAAAATCAGAGATTTTAATCAGGTTAAGTACATCAGGAGTGAGGAATCTAAGGTGTTGGTGAAAGATGAAGATATTAAAGAGAGATGGAAGAACTATTTTGAGAAATTGTTAAATAAAGAACATGGAGGAAGGTTAAAAGGAGAGGAAGTAACTAGTAATAAGAAAAACCAAGGCTGCATGTTCTATGGTATGATTAGAAACTTTGAAGTGGAAATTGTATTTAAGAAGATGAAATCGAATAAGGCTGTAGGACTTATTGATATCCCTATTAAAGCTTGGAAATGTTTAGGTAAGAATGGGGTTGCTTGGTTGACTAGATTACTTAGTAAGATTTTATTGATTAGGAAAATGCCAGATGAGTGGAGAAAGAATCTTTTAGTGTCAATCTATAATAATAATAAAGGCGATGTCATAATTGCAACAACTATAGAGAAACTAAGAAGATGTGTCATATAATGAAAGTGTAGAAAAGTGTGATGGAATGCCGATTACGAGATATAACAGAGGTGTCAGAGATTTAATTTGGATTTATATCTGGTAGGTCAACAATGGAAGCGATCTATCTTTTGAGGAGAGTAATTGAAAAGTATAAAGAGATGAAAAGAGACAATCATATAGTTTTTATTGATCTTGAGAAAACATATGATAGAGTGCCTCGGGATATAATCTAGTGGGTGTTAGAGAAGAAATAGGTGACAAAAGGCTACATTCATGTGATTAAGGACATCTATGAAGGTGTGGTGAGAACTATTAGATTGTCGCTTAGAAAGACAAGTGAATTTCAAATTATTGTGAGTTACACTAAGAATTAACCTTAAGTCCTTATCTTTTTCCTTTAGTTCTGGATAAGATAACGAGAAATATTTAGGATGATGTGTCATGGTGTATGCATTTTACAGATGATATCAGTGGATGAGACTAGAGAAGAAGTTAACATTAAGTTAGAGACTTGAAGAGAAGCACTTGAATCTAAAGGATTTAGGATAAACAAAACTAAGATAGAGTACATGAAGTGTAATTTTAGTAACAGTAACAATGGAAACAGAGAATAAGTGAAAATTAAGAACCAAGAACTACCTAAGAGTAAGTATTTTCGTTATCTAGGATCGATTATCACAACAACTGGGGATATTGGAGCAGAAGTGGTCCATAGAATTAAGGCGAAGTGGCTTAAGTGGAAGAGTCCACTTGGGGTACTGTGTGATAAATGAGTATCCACTATACTAAAAGGAAATTTCTATAGAACAGTTATTAGACTAACGACGTTGTATAGGGCGGAATGTTAAGCAACTAAGAAACAATATGTAGATAAAATGAGTGTTGCTGAGATAAGGATGCTAACGTGGATGTGTGGCAATACTAGAAAAAAGAGAGTTAGAAGTGAGTCTATTCGTGAATGGGTAGGAATAGCACCGATAGAAGATAAGTTTGGAGAGAATAAATTGAGATGGTTTAGTCATATATCACGGAGACCAGCAGAGGCAGTAATGAATAGATACGATATAGTGACTGTAGATAAAAAGTGTTAAGGGAAGAGGCAGACCTAAATTAATGTGGGCTAGTGTAATAAATAGAGATAACAATCTCCTTATTTTGACTAACCAAATGGCCTCTGATATAGTTGAGTGAAGAAGAAAGATTCATGTAGCTGATCCCATTTGATGAGACTTAAGGATTAGTTTGGTTTGGTTTAGATTTTGAAGGACATTTTATCCAACAAAATTATTGAGGTTTTTAATCCCACAACTAATAATGCAACACAAACATATGAGATTATATACTTTCATACCCATTGTAAAATTAATGTAGATAAGAGAAAATTATTTATCCCACAAATTTAATTTGATAACTTATCTTAATCGCTTCACTATTAATCTTTGCTAAACAAACAATCCTTAGAACACTACACTCTAGTCATAGTGTTTTGTAGGGAATAATTACTCATAAATATAGTATTTCAACAATTGGACTATTAATTTTTAAAATATATCAATAGTTAACTATTTAATGATTGAACCATTAGAAGAAATTTAAAGAAGAGTCACTAATCCAAAATTACTGAATAATTACTTATAAAAGTAAAAAAAAAAAAAAAAATTCTGTGTAAATTATATTAACCAATAAAATACCTTAAAATAATCTAATCAATCAAGTTCTACAATACATAGACAAAAGTCCAATAACCACCATAAGAAAAACCCTATAATGACCAAAAAAAAATATTAATACAACATGTCAACAAAGATCTCTCATAATGAAAGAGAAATAATCAATCATTACCTTTGGAAAGAATGAGAAAATGCTTAAAATCCCTAAAACAACCCCTGAAATTTACCCTAATGACTATAAATTATTAATTTGTTTAGAAATCAATATATTAAAATGATCTCTATGTTATGTTAGTGTGGGTAAGTTTAGGAATATTCTTTTAGGATTTCTAGCAATACTTGACAATGATTAACCACATAACCTCCCAAATAGAAGTATACAAGAATAGTTAATTGAACTATGCTAAAAAACTATATGATTGAAAACAAGTGAAAAAATTATTCAAAAATTACTAAAGATTTAAAGAATAATTGTTATGTAAAAAATTATCTTGCAATAATGTAATGTGTCAAAAGTGTCGGGACATAATTTTTGGGAGGTCCACGTGGTTGAGATTGTTGCTGAGGTGCCACGTGGACAGACCACTTCGCCGAGGTTGTTACGATATTGCCAATATGTGATTCGGTAATATTGGAATCCGAGATAAACGGAAGGAGGACAAGAGTCCCGAATGATTTGAGGCACTCTGTTTGGATAGAAATAAGGCTCTTGATAGAGATCATTCTTATCTAGCTAAGAGTCCAGGATAAGTGTTGCTCTTGAGTCCTATGAAGTCAGACTTCTAGAGGACAAGGGCACTGCTTGGCTACAAAAGTAAGGCATCCTCGTGGGTCTAAGGTATGTTATTCATTGTGAGCTATTTGTTTGAGCTGTTATCTTATGAGATTATTGACTAACTTGATCGTCAGAGTGCCTTCAAGTGGATGAGCCATTGTGGTATTTCTTGTCTTCTTGTGCGCAGGTGCTGGCTTAATCTATTCTTCTGTGTGCTCCCCAGCTAAGTTCCCTAGATCTCGGCAAGGGGATATGTTTGGTTGTGAGATCAGAAATCAGCACTCACAATTTGGTGCCTTCTATGGAAACTTAGTAAGAATAGATGGCCAACGCCGAACAAGAAGAAAGAGCCAGGAACGATATGCATAACGAAGACAAGAAGTTTGTTGATCCAAATGCCAAAGAAGATGACAATGACAACGTACAAGAAGTGGACTCGAAAATGAACAATCTCGCCAAGCGTCGTAATGGCCCAAGAAAGGGCAATTAAGAGGAGTATTACAATAAGCGCTATTTCTAGGTCTAGAAAGACCGATGCCTACGAAGGGATGACGAAGTGAAGGACCTGACGAATAAGCTGACAGACCTGCAAACGATAGTGAACTTCATGATACAAAGCAAAGTGATGCAGCTGGCATTACCACTGCCTACAATGCTACCAATTGTCGTAAACACCGATGCCCAACAAAGAGGGTAGTTAGCGATGCCAACTGTCCCTCAGCATAGAAAGAGACCTATGAACCCATCCTGGCGATCTCAGAACACCAGGCAAATCGAACCACAGAGAGAAGAATCTCAGAGAATAAGAGGGACACAGATCAAAGGATCTCGGCAGGTGAACGGATAGGGCCTATGCATCGAGAAGACGATGGACGTCGAAGGCTTCAAGAGGACACGTCCCAGTATGGAGAGCAGTACACCGAAGAGACTGAAGTCCGTTGACAACCGAGCTCTAGATCGATCGAAGGACTTGTGGGATTACCTCTAGAGGAAAAGGAACGGTGCCGAGGTTATATCCACCGTACAGCCGAAGTCACCATTCTTAGTAGAGTTGGACGCATTCAAAGCACCAAAGAGGTTTTCTATGTCGAGGTTTCAGGTGTATGATGATAAGTCTAACCCTAACTTTCATATTGGTTTATACTTAAACACAATGTCTTTGTGGAGTGTAAATGAACAGTTATTGTGTAAGGTGTTCCCATCAACATTTAGAGAGGTAATATTGGATTGATTCCTAAAACTTCCTAAGGGATCAGTTAAGAGTTAGAAAGGCCTAGCCGAAATGTTTGTGGCCAGGTTTGTAACAAATAGACTGCAGCTTTTGAGGATTGATTTCAGATTGGCGCTAAAGATTGACGATGGCGAAAGTTTTAGGGCTTACACCAAAAGGTACTACAAGGTTTACAATTGGATTTCAACATGTAACCAGGAGCTAGCAATCGTTTCTTTTAAGAACGACTTGGTGGATGATTGTCCACATCGATAATCTCTTGAAAAGACCCTCCCCGAAGAACATGGAGGATCTAATGGCAAGGATTGAGAAGTATGCTAGGGCAGAGGAGGATAAAAAATCAAAAAAAGGAAATATAGTGAAGCAAGAAGAGCGAAAGGGCTCACCAAAACGAGGCTAAGGTAGGGCCAACGCCGAGAATAGAGAACAAAGGCTAAAAGCTATGCAACGGTTAGCACAGTCTTCAAGATCCTAATCTAAAGGATCTTGGAAAGGATCAGGAACCAGCCTATTATAGACCGCCATAGAGAGTCCTAGGGAAGTCCATAGGCAGATTCCATACTAAATCATGTGCATATCATGATGAGACTGGCCACATGACCCAAGGGTATCAAACTTTCAAACAGTTTCTAGAAGACCTTGTGAGGCAAGAACACCTAAGGGACTTGGTAGATGAGGAGAAAAAGAGGAAGGAATAGGCAAAACTGGCCCAGGCACGGGCAACAACAGCACCACCACCCTCATAGCGCCACAAGCAAATAGACTACGGGTTATCAATGTGATCCATTCCATGACTTTGGCGAGCACAGAGACAAGGTACCTCCCTTTAAAGAAATTAACGCTTGCCCTGGTAACGGCGTCAAAGAAACTTGACCACTACTTCTAGGCTCACAGGATCATGATACTGGCAGAGCACCCGTTAAAGTCCTTGTTGCAGCACAAAAATCTATTTAAGAGGATAACATGATGGGCTGTTGTTCTAGGTCAATAAGACATAGAATACAAACCAAGAAAAACAATCAAAGGGTAGGTCTTGGCCGACTTTATTGTTGATTTCATACCGAACACAAGCTCGAGGCCCAAACCAGTGAACCTTGGCCTAGGATATACAGAGGAGACCGAAGAAACCCAGTTGTCAATTAAAACCTTAAGCTAGCAGAAGACAAGGAAGCCCAAAACAAAATATATATAAGAATCCAAAATCAAGAAATATTTACATCAGTGAGTCCTTTTGTCTCTTTGTCGATAGTAGTTCAACTCGGCAGGAAGCGAGGGCAGGAGTGGTGTTAGTTTTACCAGGCGGACAGATGCTGAAATAGTCAATCAGACTAGGATTCAAGGCCTCAAATAATGAAGCAGAATACAAGGCATTAATTGTCGGATTGAAGATAGTTGCTGCAATAGAAGCCGAGAAGATGGCAGTCTATTGCAACTAACAGTTCATCGTGAAGTAGACAATGTGCAAGTATGCCGCCTGAAATGAGAGAATGATGGCTTATGTAAAAGAAGCCATCAAGCTATTAACCCACTTTCGGAGTTGCAGACTTTAGCAAGTTTGTCGAGAAGACAATAGCCATGTGTAGACACCCCATTTTTGACCGACCTTAAAACTCAGACGTCACCGATTGAGCGCTCGGTGATGTTGCATATTGTGCTCGTTCAGAAGTCTCAGAGTCGCGGCCGTGAGCCCTGCCTCCGGACTTCCGAACCCTCTTTTGTACCTTGTCTCGGTTTGCGAACCAGGCTCGATTTTCTCTGTTTCTTTTCCTGAAGGAAGGGAGAGGTCCCGTAGACCATCTCTTAGTGGCCGTAGGCTACATTTCGTGGCCGTAGGCCATTTTGCCCATTTCGGAGCCCGGTTCTCGGTTTTCGGAGCCGTCAGGCCGTGTGCCTCGGTTCGGGACCGTCTAACCATCTCCGATTCCTTCGATTTTTGGCATGCATCTTATTTACTCCCTTTTGAGGGACACTGAGGTCTGAGAGACCCACTTCGTGGCCAGATGCCATTTTTGGTGCTTAACAGCCTATTTTCGGGACCCCGAACTGCGTGTTTTGGCCCCCGAGCATTCGTTTTGCATCGGTTTTCATTCGTCTTTGGAAGGTACCTCTGTTTTATCACCAGGAAGGTCACTAAAGGGTGGGAGGCCAGCAATTGTCTCAACAATCAGCTATGTTCCTCCGGCGCCCTCCGACGCCCGTTTTTCTCACTTCCGAGCCAATGTTGACCACCCTAGGAGCATTTTCTTCAAGATCAAACCACAGATTTGTGTTGTACACACATGGGAGGACCCTAATATCACATGGCCGGCCAGTAACTCAACTTGAACCTTTTGAACCCCTCCTAAAAGTGGCCTATTCTCTCTCCTGTTTTAGAGTTGCCAATTTTGAACCACAGGGTTGTGATGAGAAGACCTGGGAGGACACCTTTCTCTGGTGACCGGCCAGAAAATCTTCTTGAGCATTTTGCCCCTTGGCCGGCCGGCCATAGGGGGTGGCCGGCCGGCCACCTGCAACAAAAATAGCAGGCCGGCCATGATCCTTGGGATGTGTGCTTTACAGCTGTATAGCTTTTTCCCCCAAAATATCTGATTTCGGGGGACTTTTTGTAGAGGAGGGAACTTAATCCCATAGCCCTACACACTTTCTCTCCCTTTCTCCTCCATCCTTGCATACATACAGCAGCCCTAGCTCTCCCTCAAGGTGGTGGAAGATTGCTCTTAAGCTCATAGATACATATCTCTCTCATTTCCTCTCAAAATCTCTAAGTTTTGCACCATTTCTCCATCACTACCAAGCACCACCACCACCACTCCATTTCCAGCAGCTTGGGGAGCTTTCTAGAAGCTAGGAAGCAACATTCCTTGGTCCAAGAGGTAGCAAAGAAGTGGTCTTCAAGGGTAAATACCAATCTCCCTCTTTTGTAGCACTTTTTTGCACCATTCTTCTAGCCTATTTTCTTACTATTTTGGGCTCCGACCCTAACTTAAAGGGTCATTTTTTTGAGCCATTCTTCATGTTTGTTCAAGGGCTCAACCCTGTTTGAGCCCCCCATTTGGTACTTGCTTCAATATCTCTTTGTATGCCATTATTTTGCATGGTATTTCTAGCCTATGTGTGATCTTTTTTAGAGCATGATATAAATTGTGAGTGGGCTTATTTTGAGCCCCTATACAACATTTTATAAGGGCTCAATACTTTTGGGGGCCTCCATGTTATACTTACCATTATACCCCTCTTTGGCCCCCATTTTTGCATGCTTTTTTAGGCTTATCTAGCCTCTGTTTTCGGCCATGATAAGAACTGAAAATGGCCATATTTTGACCTTATTGGCATGTCTCATTAAGGGTATTTGGCTGTTTGGTGAATTCTTTGTATACCTCATGTTATACCCTCTTGTGGCCTTAATCTCGCATTGCATCTTGAGCATGTTTTCACACTGATTTGAGGCTTGTCATCTACTGTGAATGTTCATATTTTTAGTGCCTCTTCAGTGTTGTAGAAGGGTATTTTTCCATTTGGGCTTTGCATCTACCACTTGCTTCATAGCCTCCCTTACGGAGCCATTTTTGTATGCCATCTTAGCCCTACTTGTGATTGCTGTTTGGCCATGTTTTGTACTGTAAAAATGTGAGTTTTGGGGCTTACTTGCTTCTTCCTTTTCATGTCATGTATCAATTATGCATGTATGGTATAGCTGTAGGCCATTTTATGCATTGAAACCCATGTTTCGGGATCATTTCATACATCGGGTATTATTTCGCCTCATTTCGGGGTTGTTTTGCCCCTCTTTTCGCCACTGAGTTTTGCATGTTTGTATATCATATTCCATGTCTTTTCCATGTCTCATTAGAGTGGCATTTCGATGCCCAAGGGTCCGTTCTTAGTTTGCACGCACTTCGAGGTATCTTGTTTTCATCTGATGGCCTCCTACGTGAGTGTGGCTAAGGCTCTCTCATGTTGGTGTAAGCCCATTATTGCATTGCGTATGCCATTTCATCCGTAACATCGTGTATGCCCGGTTATGTATTACCTCGTATAGCGTGTATGCCATTCCATAGCATTGTGTATGTTAGGGTTGCATATTAGCTACATTTCATGCATATCATGCATTTTGCATCGTGTCCGGGATAGGAGTTAGCCCGGGCACGGGAAACGAGGCACGTTTCGTACTCCAAGCGACGGAACGGGTCTCAATTCCCAAGTCACCGACACTCCGGATTACCCATGATGGAGTTAGGTTTTGTTGTAGCATTCATATGCATTCATCCTATATTGAGTTGTGCAATTCGGCTCCTCGACCATCATGCATCGATATGCGTGATTGGTGGCACGAGGATCGAGGCATGCATATATTTGTGAAATACATTGCTATGCCCCTTTCCTGCTCTCTGTTGCAGCAAAATAAAGAATCAGCAACTTTTCGGAGTCTGGCACGCATTTTGAGAAACATTGCAAACAGAGGCTAATCGGGGCATCCCAGTGGATTTCCACGCAAGGCTGCCCAAACATGCGTTATTTCATTATCCGGAGCGGAGTCAAGGCAGTCCCTGGCTTGCATGCCAGTTTTATTGTTTTCTTAGTTAATTTGTAAATTAATTAGGAATTTGTACATTATTCGGACTGTATTATTCGGACTGTATTATTCTTTCATTCGGACTGTATTATTTATTTGGACCCTCTGCGCGAGGACATAATTGTAATAAGTGTGGGTGAGTGTGATGTATGTCTTCCAACCCCACGTCTTTCTTCCTTTTTATTTACCTGCTTATGATGGTTAGATATAGGGCATATTTCAATCAAAGATACAAGATGACAAAGATGTTTGCATCATTCATCTGTTTTGCACGCACCGGGCTCGGCGCATCATACAAACTGCATCTGTTTTTCAATTCCAAATTGAATTTGTGATAGCTGTAGCATTCCATATGCCATGTTTAGAATAGCCGAGCCTGCTATAATTTGCATCTTTGCATGTGTTGCATCAGGCATTTCTGTGTATCTAGGATCATGCATGATTTCTAACGAGCTTCTGTTTTGGCTTGGAGTACTCGGTGAGCTTTATGCTTTAACATCCTTGCATGCGTGTGAGTGTTGCCATGAATACTATGCTTACCATGAGGCTACGTGCTTATGTGATATAACTGCCTTGAATGCCTGTGGGTGAAGGTTGAGTTACTTGAATTGGGACAATTCATCAAATGTTTGTTTTAAGCCCACTAGATAGTGGCAAAATCATGTTTTCTTAAGCCCACCCGAGGGTGGCAAATCCACGTCTTAGCCTACCTGCGGGTAGCACCATCAAACCATTTTCAAACAAACAAGCATGAAATGTTTTATTCCAATTCAGGCGACTCAGTCTATACTTGTATGCTGTGCGCATCACATAGTAACCTAGGCTAATAACCGGAATAAGAACGCACAATATTTTCAAAATCAGATATCATGGTTAGTAGAGGCCGGTCTTTGACCGGGCGAGCGGGGGTGCTCACGAAGTGACCTTCCCCAATCGTACCCAAGTTCCCGAGCCGAGGCAACTTTGGTGATGACGGACACGTGGCTTTTGGCACCGGTCAGGGTTTCCTAAATTTCCCATTTTAAAAAACATTTAGGTGGCGACTCTGTATCTGGCGAAGCAGTCCATGTTTGGCACTTCTTTTCAAAAAATCTGTTTTCAAAATCGATTTGCCAGATTTGGACTCTTTGGTTCAAGATTAAGAACCGTGACATTTGAGTCCTTCGAACTGTAGTAGACCCAATATCGAACCAGAACGGGGGGGATTCGCACTCCTCGCCCGGGATGCGTTCGGGGACGTCTACACCATGCTGACACATTACCAAACTTGGCCTCGACCATTAAGTCGAACTCCCTTTGAACCATCATGGTACACTACTTGTCAGGCCCAAGTGTTAAGCCCTTGAACATGGAATATGAAACAATGTGCGTAGAGTTGGGTCCTATTTGGATAGACCCCTTTGGTTAAATTCATCAGGGATGGCAGATTGCTAGAAGATAAGAAAGAGCACACAAGGTCAAACTCAGATCGGCAAGATTCTGCTTGTTGGTCGAAGGTCATCTCTATAGGTGATCTTTTACTCCTTCCGTCTCAAAATATTAGTCCCTTATTCCATTTTTCATTGTCCCAAAATATTAGGCCCTCTTTAAAAATCAAGTACAAAAATAATATAAATTTCCTATTTTGCCCTTCTTTTAAATTAATAAACAATATAAAAAGTACAATTATGACATTGATATTCCCAAAAAATGTACTATCAAAAGGGTAATTTTGGAAAATCAACTTTTTTCAAATGTAACAATTGTATTATCAAAAAAAGTTGGATTCCCCAAAGGGACCATTATTTTGGGACAGATGGAGTACTAAACCACTACTGCAATGTGTGCATCTTCCCAAGTTAAAGATTTTTTTTTTGAGATCCATGAAAGATTTTGTAGAAGTCATGTAGGGGCAGGTCATTGGCCTATAGAGCTATCTTGCAAGGTTACTAGTGGTCTTACATGCAAAAGGATGCTGAAACCTATGTCAGAAAGTGTGAAAAGTGTCAGAGATTTAAACCTTTGATACATCAGTCGACTGGGGACTTGAATCTAGTGTCCAGTCCTTGGTCATTTACGTAATAAGGCATGGATCTGATGAGGCAATTGCACAAGAAAACTGGCCAGAGGAAATTCCTGTTAATAGCCACATATTACGTCACAAAATGGGTGGAGGTTGAGCCATTAGCCAAAATTCGAGATATGGATGTAAGGAACTTTATTTGGAGGAATATCATCACAAGATTCGAGATCCTTAGAGCCAAGGTAAGAGACAATGGCACCTAGTTTGATAGCAAATTAATCAAGAATTTTTGCGCTAAGTATAAGATCAAAAACTACTACTCAACGCCTAGCTTCCCTCAAAGGAATGGTCAAGCTGAGGCCTCAAATGAAACCATCCTGGATGGCATAAAAAAGAGATTGGAAGCTGCTAAGGCCAAGGAGGTTGAAAAATTGTCAAACGTTCTATGGGCATATAGCATCGCGCCGAAAAGATCAACTGGAGAATGATCTTTTGCCATGGCTTATGGCATAGAGGGCATTATACCATTGGAGATCGACATTCCTAGAGTCAAAATTCAGGCAGTAGAGAACGGAACAAATGAAGCCTTCCTAGCCTGAGATTTGGATCTAATTGAAGAAAGAAGGGAGCGAGCAGCGATTTGACTGGAGTCATACTAACAAAAGTTGGCCAGAGAGTACAACAAGAAGGTAAAGCCCAAAGAATTCCAAGTTGGAGATCATACTTGGGAAAAATCCTCAGCAACAAGAAACATCCCAAAGAAAGTAAGCTTGGCCCAAACTGGAAAGGACCATATAGAATAATCTCGATTGTCGGCAATGGAGCATACCAGCTAAAAAACTGTAATAGCAAGGAATTGTCAAGACTATGGAACACCAGAAACTTGAAATTTTTCTATCATTAGTTTTCTTTCTTTGTTTTTTAATGTAATTTAAAGGATGATTAGTTGAAGTATTGATTAATAAAATACTAGTTTGAATTTGTTTTTTACAAATTGTTGTCAAAGTTTGTGTGTCAGTTAGTCATTATTAAGCAAAACAGATAGTGTTAAGCCGATGTGATGTTCCAAAGATGAACTAAACGATTAATTTAGGCTTGTCAAAATGACAGAGCTGAACTAAGTTAAAGGATGTTTTGACAAGAAACAAGACGAAATCAGCCATGACATTGCCTCAGGGGCAATAACGTCAGACAGCCGACCTGGCTAATTTGTACGAAAAGCCAAGGTAGTTAGTACTGTGAAATCAATACACTAAGGTCGAGCCTTAAATGTTCTGTTTAGATGAGCTAAACATGATGACTTTGGTCATGGATGTCTATGTTGGTGAGACTTAAGCAAGATTGAGATGTCTGATCCTTAATGTGAACATAAGTTTTAACTTATATTCACATTTAGGGGTTAGGAGTCGAGATGAATTGCACTTGGGATAAGTCGTTAATATGATTTGAAAAGAGTAACACTTGGTGAAATTTCTAAAAGTATTTAGTTTGGAATACCCGAGATGAAGTCATCTAAGATAATTGTGTTTTCCGAGAAAAGTTCATCCGAGGTTGTTGAGTGGCCAAGATGAGATACTTAGAAAATTTTCTGAGAAACTAGAAGCAAGACATATAATGCAAAGAAAACATACACTCAACACTTAGAAGAAAAACAAAGATGCATTCAAAGGTGTTCCATTACAAAAGAAGGCACGTTGGCCTTGAAAGGTACAAGTCGCAATTGTTCAAACAACAAGAAGAAAAAGTAGAACTGAAAGACAGAAAGTAAAAAAGAAAAAAGAAATACCTAAGTACTAGGCTTTGGAGTAAGGTTCTCAGTCTGTTCTACTTCAGCTGTTGGTAGTACGTCGGCCTCGGTAGATAGTGTTGCGGCTTTGCCAACCTTAGAGTTGGGTTCGACCTCTTCGTCAATCTCCTTTAGAAGATCTTCGACAGACTTATTGGCCATAGACTTGTCAGCCTCTTTGACCGAAGAAGCACTCTTGGAAACTTCTTCATCATCCTCCCCAATGAGGCTCAACACCTGGTCATTGAGAGTAGGGGACTTGATGCTAGAAGTGGTTTCCTTGGATGCCTCTTCTTCTTCGCCCCCCTTGGCACTAGCAATTTCTTTGAACTAAGTTGGGGATAGGGAGAAAGGCACACCAAGCTGACCGAGGTCCCCAAGTAGAGAATTCTCAAGAACGGACAACTTCAGAGAAATGATCTAGCCAAGATAGTAGCCATTGTTACAAGCTAAGTTGACTTGTTTCTTATACTAATCACACATGTCAACCTAACTCTTCTCACAAGCCTTCTCATTAGCGGCCTTGATTTCTTGATCTTTTGTGGCTAAGGCGTCGGCCAGCTTTCTTTCAGCACAGGCAGCCTTTTTCTTAGCAACCTTGGTAGCAGTTCGGCCTTTTGTTCGGTAGACCTTACTGTCTTGATTTTGTCCAACTAGCTCTTAATGGTAACCTCGACCTTATTGAGTTGAGAGATGTAGCCTAATGTTTCCTGTTTCTTTTTCATCAGGTCTTTCTTTATCAATTTAGCTTTAACGGCATAGGAATGGGCATACTAAATGGCCTACAAAGAAAAAAAGTATGTTAGGTTTTTATTGTTGGCAACCCCGTTTGAATTGACAAAACTCCTTTCAGATGTATTTATTTTCTCCGTTTATTTCAGTGAGGCTATGAGTTTATTAGATGCAAATCCAAATCCGAATCGAGCCATGCAGAGAAGTTTGTGATGTTAATGCTTTCAAGATTGCCACTTCGCTGATTATTACGGAGGCCGAGCTGCCCGGTCAGCTCGCGGCCGAAGCAAAATTCAAATTTGTATTCAAAATTGCATGTCAGCCGTTGCTCGCTCGAGCCAAGGAGCTCTCGCTCGAGCCAAGGATTGCGTCCATACAAAAACCTGAAAGAAGTGATTGGTCGCTCGAGCCAAGGATCCGTCGCTCGAGCCAAAGCACTAGTAGAAATCATGAAAATTACTCTCCTCGCTCGAGCCAGGAAAGCTTCGCTCGAGCGAGCCTCAGAATCCGGATTTCTCAAGGAATTTGTTTTCTTCCCAATCTTGGATTACTTTTGGTTCTCTATAAATACTTAGTTTTCTCCCAAAACTAAGTGATTGATTGAAGTCCTCCAGATCTTCTTTTTGGTTCTAAAAGGTTTATATCTGGGGATATTTTGTTATTTTCTTTGATGTTTTATTGAGTATTTAACTCATGGTTTAAAGAGAGTACATCAAAGGTTTGTTTGTTATACACAAAAGAGAGAGTTGTTCTTCAGTTGTGAATTCTGAAGAATTGAGCACAAGCTTTGGAGGGAATCTGGAGTGGCTCATCAGAAAGACAATTCCGTGCTGAAGATGGGGTTGGAAGAGGCACATAGAGGTTGGTTCAATTAGGCGTTGTGAATTCGCTAGATAATTGAGAGTGATACCTGTGTAATTCCTTTATATCTTCTTAGTGGATTGTTCTTGTGGCTGTTGCCCGTGGTTTTTTTTATCACAATTGGAAGGTGTCCAATTGTGGTTTTTCCACGTAAAATCTTTGTGTCTCTTTCTCTTGATTGTTTGATTGGGATTGTTATATTCTGCTTAAAATTGATGCATAATCACAAATCAACATGTAGGAGGTTTCTAGATTTTTTAAAGTAAATAAGTAAAATTTGACAAAGTATGGAAATTGAATGCAAAGGTAAAAGTCAAGAAGATTACCAGGACTGAATGGTGCATCATTATAAAAAAGTGCTCATACTCGTTATATTTGTTTATGGCGTCCATGTCAGCGGGCAATAGGAGGCCCATGGTTAGCGCATCAGCAACTTCAAGGTCCCTCTTTGCGCTATCTCTGACTTTGAGAAGCCTACCGTCCACTTGTATCTCAGGGAGCCAAGCGTCCTTAAGAAAAACGTCCATCTTGCTGCCAGAGCTGACCGATCTCGACTTCTGGCTACTTGGGACCTCGGCTGATTCAGATGTCAGCCTCTTCTTAGCAGCCATCTTAGAGATGGGCATGTTATCGTTGGGGTCCTTTTCCTCAGAAGAAGGAGTCACAGTTTGTTTGGTTTTTGCCTTGGCCTTTTTCACCCTTGTTGGCTTTTGAACAGATTGAAAGGATAGGGTAGATTGTATGGTTACAACATCCAGAAGACTAACAAGAAAATCTTTGGCGAAGGCAGGTTCATGGCACATTTCTTTTGAGGTGGCAGCGATTGTGACTCTGGTGCCAAGTTGAAGGCAGGAAGAGTGATCGATGGGTTTGCTGGGTCGTACACTAGCAATTCTGGTCCTCGGCATTTTCTATTTTTGGTTCTTGCTGTATGCACGTTAGAAGGTTGGCGACGACATTGTCGTTAAGATAGTGGGACAAGTTATGATGGAGCTGATGTTGATGGTTATTCAGCTAGGTTAGAGGTTAAACATTGATCTGGCTGTGTTAATGATGACATGGTTATTGCTGAAGGCGAATATTTTCTCTTCAAGAAAACGTCAAAGAAAGGGGATTTGTACATTGGGATGTAGTTAAGAAAGATGGGGGCTTTCATTGATTCAGATGGAGGTGCAGAAGCTTGTCCACGTGACCCTTTTAACATAGGCCTTTTGGACTACTTTGCTGGATTATTCAAGTACTGCAATAAATGAAACAAAAGATTACGGAAAAAAAATAAAAATAAAATTGAAGTATAAGATGTTGGAATGAAGTAGGAAAGTGTTGGGAATCTAAGGCTAGGACGCTTACGCTCCTCACTTCCTAAAGAATTTTTGGGCAAAGGGAAGAGACGCTGGCGATCATCTAGAGCAAACTCCCAGTCGCCTTGGATGATCAAGTAATCATCTCCAACACCTTTGTTAGAGTCTGTGTGGTTGGCGATTGCTTTGTATGCGATGAATCTTAGCTTCAGGTAGCACGTGATGCCATTTTTGGACTTGAGCTTACACATAGTATAACAGTATTAGACATTGGCAAGGGTTAACCTAGGGTTATGTCAGTTGCAAGAGCTCTCAAAATAGGGGATTGAGGAGGAACCTAACTCCACCTTCAATGATGGACACTACTGGAAAGGAAATGAAGTCTTTTCCTAGGGTGTGTGTGTTGGCTTCACCAACCAATCTGATGTAGACATTGGCTGGGATGTTGAATTCTTGGCGAAAATATTCTAGCTTGGTAGGGGAATTAACTCTTCATTTGTGTATACCCATAATCTCGGCTAAAGGTTTTGATGTTGTTTGCCTTAGGTAATTTTGGCGATCTACGTTTGGTGAACCTAGAGTCTACAACGGAATTTTGGGGATTCAAGTTTGAAGATTCTAGGAAAGCCTATTGGTGATCTAAGTTGTTGTTTTTCTAATGTGTAAGAACAAATCCCAATTTCTAGACTAGGTTATGTAAGGACAATAGGTTACGGTACAAGAATGAGGAGCAATGATCTGGAAAAAGATAAATAACACAAAAGACATGGCTCAGAGTTAAAAGATTATGCAAAATGGAAATGCAGAATACAGACAATGCAATACCATTGTAAATATGAACGACCATGGATAGGTTAAGCAAAACCAAGTGCAAAATGTGCAAGAATAGAGTATGATGTGTTTTAAACTTCAAGGGAATTAAAGATGTGTGCAGTGTTTGAGTGCAAGAGTAGAAGAACGTGAAGAGCTTCAAAGACTGAAATTGAAAAATTGAGGGACTTACATATTGAAATTGAAGCGATGGAGACCTTAATCGCATTCGTCGGAGTGAGAGGCTTCAATTGATCAGAGTAGAATGATGATTTGGTTGCCGGAGTTAGAGAACAAAAAGATTGATAGAGATCATGGAGGTGCGTTAATGGCGAATTATAGAGAGAGAAACTAAAAGAAGAGAAAGTTGAGAATAAAGAAGTGAAATAATTAAGAGAGAGCTTAGAGGTGCATTAATGGCGAATTATAGAGAGAAAAACTAAAGAAGAGAGAGTTGAGAATAAAGAAGTGAAGAGAGAGAGAGAGAGAGAGAGTGAGTTTTGAGGAAAACTGAAAGGGTAGCAAAAGAGAATGATTTCGAATCTTTAGGTGACGTGTCTGGCTGACGTTAGATGATGTCAAATGGCGTGGTTCAAAGGTAAAATGACGCGTCTGAAGCGTGACGGGTACAATGCAATGAATGGGTGACTCGTGGATGAAACGGTTGAGTTTGTTATGACATGGTAGCTCATGAATCTTGGATTCTTGAACTCTTGAACTAGCGAGTCATGATCTCAGCTAGTAATGCGATCTCAGATGAGATGTTGGTTCTTCGTTCTTGATGAATGGACATTTGAGACTTTGTTTCCTGATGCCAGCGAGTCATGACCTTGGTCGAACAGTACTTTCTGACATGTTAAGCCAATATGCTGAAAGGTCCAAGGATGTAGGTTCCATCACCTCAGAATACTGAGGTAATAGAACCTAGGGACAGTTGTAGAGACATAATTTTTAGGAGATTCACGTGGCCAAGGTGCAACGTAGATGGACTACTTTGCCGAGGTTATTATGCGATAATATCATAATCTAAGAGAAATAGATAGAGGACAAGAGTCCCATATGATTTGAGCACTATAACAAAAACATACTTTAGTGGCACTACACTAGTGGCATATTTTTAGAAAATGCCACAAAAAATGATATTTAGTGGCACGTTTTTGAAAAATGCCACAAAACGACAAACATAAAACATTTCAATGAACAAGTGTCACAAAACTATAACAAAAACATACTTTAGTGGCACTACACTAGTGGCATATTTTTAAAAAATGCCACAAAAAATGATATTTAGTGGCACGTTTTTGAAAAATGCCACAAAACGACAAACATAAAAGGCTCTAGTGACATTTCAATGAACAAGTGTCACAAAAGCATAACAAAAACATACTTTAGTGGCACTACACTAGTGGCATATTTTTAGAAAATGCCACCAAAATGATATTTAGTGGCACGTTTTTGAAAAATGCCACAAAACGACAAACATAAAAGGCTCTAGTGACATTTCAATGAACAAGTGTCACAACACTACAACAAAAACATATTTTAGTGACACCATACTAGTGGCATGTTCTTAAAAAATGTCACAAAAAGAATATTTGGTGGCATTTTTTAGAAAAATGTCATAGAGCCACAAACATACAAGGCTCTAGTGGCATTTCAATTAAAAAAAATGTCAGTTCACTACAACAAAAATGTCACTACAACAAATTTACACTTTAATGACACTACACTAGTAACATGTTTTTAGAAAATGCCACAAAAATAAAAATTGACATTAAATGTTTTAGAAAAATGTTACAGAACCACAAAACATATAAGGCTCTAGTGGCATTTCAATAAAGAAATTTCACATCAATTTTATGACATTTTATAAAATAATGACACAAAAAATTATGTTCGTAACATTTACCAACAGATGCCACTAAACTTTAGTTGCAATGGCATTTTTTAAAAAATATCAGGACACTAGGTAGGTGCAAATTACTTTTTATGGCACTTAGGTGAAAAGTGTCATAAACAAATATTTTATAGCATTTTGAGAAATGCCACTAAGTCAAAAACTTTCCAAGCTTATAATGACATTTTTGAAAAAATAAAAAATGCCAATATATTTTCTAAATTCTTAAAATGCAGTAAATAATTAAAAATAAATGAATTAAACTCAATATACACTACAGGAAAAAGCATATTCGGCGACTAAATTTCCTGACCAAAAAAATTTGGTCCTTTGAAAGTATAGTTTAAATGACCAACAAAGATTAATCGCCAAAAGTAAAGCTTTTTGGCGACTAAACAATTTTAGTAGCCAAAAGTCTACAATTGGCGACTAAAACTAAGTTTGGTCGCTGATTATATGGGTTTTAGTGACTAAAAAATTTTTAGTAGCTCAAAGTAAGGCTTTTTGGCGACTCAAAAAAATTAGTAGCCAAAAGTCTACAATTGACGACTAAAAATAAGTTTGGTCGCTGATTATATGAGTTTTACCGACTAAAAAAATTTTAGTGGCCAAAAGTAAAGCTTTTTGGTGCCAAAAAAAATTTTAGTAGCCCAAAGTCTACAATTGGCGACTAAACAGTCGCCAAAAGTGGTCATTTTTAGCGCGGGAGAACTAAAATCCTAAGGCGGGAATAAAAATTTTTGGTGACCAAAATTTTGGTAGCTGAAAGTGCATCTTTGGCGACCAAATCCGATTTTGGTCGACAAAAGTTAAGTTTTTTAGCAACTAAAAAACAATTAGTAGCCAAAAGTATAGAATTGACGACTAAAAAATATTTTTAGTCGCCAAAAGTGGTCTTTTTTTATTTTGGTAGTAAATAGTTTATTTTACATAAATTATATTCAATAAAATAATTATGTTTATACATATACTTTTATATTAATATGGATGTATGCACTATATAAATAATATATGTTGCATATATAATCATGTGGTGCTATAGAGGTGTAGTGGGAAGAGTGTGGTGTATAAGGTTTATGGTGCGGAAGGTTGGCGGTTCGAGTCTCCGCGAGAGTGGATCAAATTGTTCTACAACGAATTATCGTCATGAATGGCACTTGACAGCGTCACGAATAGCGCCTACTATGACATTAAAGTGTCACTGAAAAGTTTAGTCTTGATGGTGTAATGACACTTACAAGTGTCACTAACTCTTTTTTTAATGGCGCTTGATAGTGCCACAAATAATATCTACCATGACATTAAAATGTCATTAAAAGTTTTCAGCCATGATGGTGCAGTGACACTTGCAAGTATCTACCGTGGCACTCGTATCTACCGTGGCACCGATAGAAGTGGCACTTGTTCAAAATGCCACAAGACCAAAAAATATCATTAAAAAAATAGTTTTGTGGCACTTTCAAATGTCATTAAACTAAGAAAATGTTGTAGTGGAGGCACTCTGTTTGGATAGAGATGAGGCTCTTGATAGAGATCATTCTTATTTAACTATGAGTCCAAGATAAGTGGTGCTATTGAGTCCTATGAAATCTAACTTCTAGAGGACGAGGGCACTGCTTGGCTATAAAAGTAAGGTATCTCCGTGGGTCTAAGGTATGTTATTCATTGTGAACTATTTGTTTGAGCAGTTATCTTGTGAGATTATTGACTGACTTGATTGTCAGAGTGCTTTCGAGTAGACGAGCCACAGTGGTATTTCTTGTCTTTTTGTGCACAAGTGCTAACTTAATCTATTTTTTCACGTGCTCTCCAACTAAATTTCTAAGATCTTGGCAAAGAGATCTGTTTGATTGTAAGATCAAAAATCAACACCCATAAAAAGTAACTTAATATTTTTTTCTAAACTTAAACTTGGCCTCCCTTAATAGAATTTCAATTTGAGTTTTTTACTCTCATGGTGGGTTTCCTTTGAACCAACTTGTTTGTTTTAAAATAATTAATATTTTTTCAGTGATCGAACTTTTAACCTCTCATACAAAAATGTATAAAAATGACCAATTATATAGGTCAATAATTATATAACTAAAAATAAATGAAAAACTATTTAGAAATAACTGTAACCGGTTTATTGATCAAAATAGCATGTATGTAAAAAATTATCTTTTGTTCAGTAATGTTCCGAAACCATAACTTAATATTTTTTGCTGCACCTAATTTGCTCCCTTAATCAAAATTTTAATTTGAATTTAACTTTCATGGTGAAATTTTTTTTTCTCAAGTTGATAATTACTGATTAGTAGATCCATGTCTCTAAAATATAAGTGAACAGATATTATCTTCAAAATGAATTTGTTCATATATTTAAAAAATTTGTGAACAAAATACAGATTGTGATTAATTCATAATATTGGATCTTATATTCAAAAAAATATAAGGGATATTAAAAAATAAAAATTAAAAAAACTCAGAATTTGAACCTTGTTATAAAATAAATCCTAATTTTGGCAGGTCAATTGTATAATGGAGACCATGTCCATTCACAAATGGTCTCTATATTGGAACAAAACTATCATTTCTTGTAATATCTAACTAGCCTATTACCCGTGCTATATACGGGATAATTATAAATATTTATATTTGTTTTAGATTTTTTTTTAAATTTAAATTATATTTTTAAAGATTTTTTATAAAAATAATTTAACAATCTTATCACTAACCATAGTATATGAGAGAAATTGAAAAGGGTATTGTAGTAACTATACACAGATTGTATCTATAATTATTTGTATGAAAGGATTTTAAATGTTGATCAGGAGATTTTAACCAAATCAATAAATGCAAGCATGTGGAAAGACATGTGGATTGAAAAAAGTTAATAAATGCTGATCAGAGGATTTTGACCAAATCAATAAATGCTGGGTTTTTTTTTTTTTTTAATAAAAAATTTCCTTGGGGTTAAAAATCCCCTTTTACTTAATATATAGTATAGATTGAGATATCATACCCCTGGACACAGCAAAGTTGATTAGGAGGGGTCTCAAGTTGCAATTAGTATAGCATTTGGCATAGGTTCAATTTTCTACCATTGAGCAAGTCTTGACTTAAGTGGAATTTGTATTGAAGGGTTGGTGTTACTTCTCAGGTTATAGTCTCCGGTCCACAACGACCAACAGGATATTTTGGTGATCTCGACTCAAGCGCTACCTTGAATCTACGGGAGGATTTGAGAATTTTCTTATACCAAAAAACAAAAAACCACAAAGATATCATGACATGAAGTGGTGGATAAATTTTATACTTGACATGCATTATATAATGGGAGGATATATGTTATTTTAAGTCTCACCAGTTTGATATCGAGTTTAATTTAGTCATTCCAAATATGATAAGAAAAAAATTTCAAATCCCTGGTCCCTTTTTTTATTTTTTAATATTGTCATAAATGATATTAAAGTATTTAAATCCATTTATTTATTATTTGAATTTGGAACATTTACAAAATTCAGTAATAAAATAAACTTGATTTTTAGCAATGGTTTTAATTTAAACCTAGAAAGAAGTACGTATATATATTATTTTTTTCTTAAATAATTTTTTTAATTTTAAAAATATTCGATTGAATTAAGCGGATTGGGCAGATCTTCGGCCAAAGTCCACGGCACATACATGCCCTACATGTTGAAAAATGCTTGAGCCGTATATATATGTCAAACATGCGATTTTGGTTGTGAAAATTAAGGGTAATACTATGCTACATATTTTTTTTAAAATGTGTATTATATGTATTTTATTATATATTTTTGAGATAAATATTATGTATTTTATGATAGAAGTTACTTATTTTTTTAGGTAGAGTTATAATAATTTGTGGTTTACTTACATATTTTGTGATAATATTATAAATTTTGTAGTTAAAAAACATTTGATAAAAAAATTTATAATTTTATTACAAAAATACATAACACTAATACAAAATGTGTAATTGAATCACAAATTATGATAATTTTACATAAAAAAAAAATACTTAATATTTATTATAAAAATATAGAAAAAAATGTATATATTACAAACCTTTTAAAGAAGATGTATTATAAAAATTTTCGGAAATTATAGACTCTACGTGGGTACCATAAAGCACAGAAATTCCAACAAAATAACCGTCAAACTCCCAATCAAGTCCCATCATCTTACCTAATTTGATCGTAATCCATCAAACTCCCAATCAAGCCCCATCATCTTACCCAATTTGGCCGCAACCCATATAATCCAAAATACTCTCTGTTTCAAAATAATGATCTCTTTTAAAAAATTTAATTTTTTTTAATAGTACAATTATTACATTTTAAAAAAATTATTTTTTCAAAATTATCCTTTGATGGTATATTTTTTAAAGAATATCAAATATCATAATTGTACTTTTTATGTTGTTAATGAATTTAAAAGAATGGCAAAATAATAAATTTATATTATTTTTATACTTAATTTTTAAAAATGAACTAATATTTTGAAACAATGAAAAATGGAATAAGGGTTTTGGGACGGAGGAAGTAGAATAAAGCTTGAAAAGCAATGACAAGTGTATATAATCTGGGAAATCTATTTGCATGTGAAGAAAATCCTTTTATTTATTATTTGAATTTAGAATGTTAACAAAATTTAGTAATACAATAAACTTGATTTTTAACCATTGTCTTAATTTAAACCTAGAAAGAAGTCCGTATATATATATATATATTTTTTTTCTTAAATAATTTTTTTAATTTTAAAAATATCCAATTGAATTAAGCGGATTGGGCATATCATCGGCCAAAGTCCACAGCACCTACATGCCCTACATGTTGAAAAATGCTTGAGCCGTATACATATGTCAAACATGCGATTTTGGTTGTGAAAATTAAGGGTAATACTATGCTACATATTTTTTTTTTTTTAAATGTGTATTATATGTATTTTATTTTGTATTTTTGTGATAAATATTATGTATTTTTATGATAGAAGTTACTTATTTTTTTCGGTAGAGTTATAATAATTTGTTGTTTAGTTACATATTTTGTAGTAATATTATAAATTTTGTAGTTAAAAAACATTTGAATAAAAAAATTTATAATTTTATCACAAAAATACATAATACTAATACAAAATGTGTAATTGAATCACAAATTATGATAATTTTACATTAAAAAAATACATAATATTTATTATAAAAATAAATAATATTTATTATAAAAGTATATAAGAAAATGTATATGTTACAAACCTTTTAAAGGGTTATGTATTATAAAAAATTTCGGGAAATTATGGGTAGGTTTGGTTTGTGTTTCTGAAAAAAAATTCAGAAATTTTCTCTACAAACAAATTTCAGAAATTTTCTCTACCAAACAAATTTTCCCAAAATTTTTTTCCAAAACACACAAACCAAACAAGTTTTCCAAACAAATCTCTCACACACACACATCAAATCAATCACTTTGTCCAAAACTCTCTCTCAAAACAATTTTCCAAAACAAATTTCCCAAAAAACCAAACCAAACATGTTTTCGTACTTTTTATCTCTAAAACACATCTCTCAAACACAAACCAAACATACCCTATGACTCTATGTGGGTACCATAAAGCACAGCAATTCCAACAAAATAACCCGTCAAACTCCCAATCAAGTCCCATCATCTTACCTAATTTGACCGTAATCCATCAATCAAGTCCCATCATCTTATCCAATTTGGCCGTAACTCATATAATCCAAAATACTCTCTCTGTCTCAAAATAATAATTTCTTTTGAGAAATTTAACTTTTTTTAGTAATACAATTATTGCACTTTAAAAAAAAAAAATTTCAAAATTATCTTTTGATAGTATATTTTTTGAGAAATATCAATATCATAATTGTACTTTTTATATTGTTAATGAATTTAAAAAAATGACAAAATAAAAAATTTATATTATTTTTGTACTTAATTTTTGAAAATGAACTAATATTTTGTGGTAATAAAAAATGAAGACGGATTGAGTAAAATAAAACTTGAAAAGTAATGACAAGTGTGTATAATTTGGGAAATCGATTTGCATGTGAAGAAAATATGTAAGGCTTCCTTTGAAATGTGAGTTAGTTTTTTAATTTTTTAATATTTTAATTTTTTTAGTTTGAGGTTGAAAATTTTTATTTGGGATAGATGTTGACTTTTTTTGTGAGAGAAAAAATTAAAAATGATTGTGGTTTGGATGTGACATTTTGTCTAATTAGATTAAAAAATCTCCTTTCTTTTTTTTTCTTTTTTTTTTTTTTGTAACTATTTTAGCTATAAAGTCCAAAAACCTCATATGTCAAACGAAAGTTAAACCTAGTTGATTATTGATGGGAAATTACATAAGTAAAATTTTTACAAAAACTAGAGAAGTTTATGAATTTAATTATTAAAATTTATAAATTTTATTACTTCATTTATATATATTTTTCTGGGTTAAATTCATTTTACTCTTACAGTATGGGGTTGTAGCACTTTACCTCATATCCTTCAAATATAATTAGAAAGGTCTTATATGATTTTTGAACTACAGTGTTACCATTACTTTTCCATTCAAACTAAGGAAAATATATTACACAAACCATTGTTGAGAGTGGATTTTATTTTCTAAAAAATTAGAATAAAATTAATACAAAAAAGGACAATAGCCCCATTTTCTTCAAATCTGAAATTATATTAATATTTTAATTAAAATAAAATAAATTAAAACATAATTAAGAATTGACCTAAAATAAAATAAAACATAATTAAGAATTTATTTAAAATATAATTAAATAAATATAAAATAAACAATAATTAAGAATTGATCTAAAATGTAATTAAACTAAAATTAGATTAACATGTTAGAACTTATAAAAAATAATTAATAATTTAGAATTAATTGTGATCTAAAATATAATGAAATTAAAGCTAGATTAAAAGTTAGTAATTACATCAAATAGTTAAATATTTAGGATTAATTGTGATCTATATAACGGTTCTAGTTTTGACACGACCTATTTCTTGCTTTTGATTTCAGGAATCCATATCCTTAACTATTGTTCACTTCATTTTTATATTGTTGCTAGCTGAGTTTGGTTATTTGAGAGTTAAGATTGTGTTTGAAACATGTTTGGAGTTAGTTTTTCAATAAAGTTGTTATCCAGATTTTTGCATATTCACTCGAACAGTCTTTCTTGCGCTTGAGCGGTCTTTACAGTCTACAAACTACTGGAAGTGAGGTATCTTCGCTTGAACGGTCTTTCCTGAACTTGAGCGGTCTTTTGCAGGTCTGAACTTTTGGGAGAGGGGTCATTGTGTTTTTGGTCACTCAAGTGGTGTCACTTACTGTGTCTAACGCTCAAGCGGTGTTTTGATTGCTCAAGCGGTCTACGTGTTTATCAGTCCAAGAAAATAAATTTTTGAGTCACTTTTTCATTCCTCTCTATCTCTCTCCGAACATTCCAAAAACCCTAATTCTTCATTCTCTTTCTCTAGTTCTTACATTTAAGCTCCAAATACTCTCAATCTATTGATTTCTTCACCCTAGCCTTTTGGAGAAAAAGCTAGAACACGTCGAGAGCTTTGTTTTAATCGGAGAAGTTATCGTTTTCAACTCCTTTATAAATGGAATATAAGATATGATATTATTGATCAATTGTAAAGAATATTATGAGATGAGCTATTGCTATTATTTCGGGGCATTACAACTTGGTATCAGAGCTATTGGATTTGAATACTTTAGGATTGTGGAATTTGGTTTTTACCACAATAGGTTCTCTCGCTAGATGATATTAGAAGTAGACCTGGTATGCTATGTGATAACATGCTTATGTGACTAAATAATTATGAGATTTAATTTCTTAGATATTGATTAGGCTTACAAGTTTCTAGAAGTCCTGTTAAAAGAGCACTTGATCACCGCTATTTCTAACTGAAACTCGAGCAATGTCGATGGACGGTCACTACCTAAAAAAGAAGTTCGTATGTGTTAACATGATTAGGTGCTTATGTGAAGTGAATTAATTGTTGTCAACTATATTAGGACGTGAGTAAATTAGTTTCGGTACATTTGTAAATGTGTGAATCTGTTGTGTTACCTTTATTAGGATGTCAGAATGTAGACATGGTAATGGTAGGTGTGGTAGGCCTAGGTGGCAAGAGATACTATTACCGAATGATATTCCGACACAAGAGGAGGGAGTTGGTCAAGCTAACATGGCCGAACCAGCAAGTCAACAAGCTATGGGCGTTTTTGGCCGTGAAATGGCTGGAGCTTTGCAAGAATCTATAGACATTCTCAAAGTTGAAAGTCAAGTCCAGGCCTATGTTGTCAAGGAGATCTTAAGGTCGAATTCAAATGAGTTTTTGGGAAATCCAAAAGAAACACTGAAGGCAGATAAATGGCTTGAGTAGATATTGAAAATATTCGATATGCTTAGCATCGAGGACGACGATTTAAGGGTGACCTTGGCCTTCTTCCAGCTGAAGGGAGATGCGGGTCAATGGTAAAAGTATGCACGAGGGCGCATTAGGCTAACTTGAGTGGCCTTTGTCAACACCTTCCAAGACAAGTTTTTGCCTCCCATTGCTAGGGAGAAGTTGAGAGATCAGTTCTTGAAGCTCAAGCAACTGAATACACCTATAGTTGAGTTTAAAGCTGCTTTTACTAGCCTTTCTAGATTTGCACCAAAACTTATGGCAATAGAGGAACGCCATTGCATCGAGTTTGAGAAAAGGTTAAGGATCGGGCTCCTTTTCAAAGTGGCCAATTCTATGATCAGGGATTACAATCACCTTATGGAGGCGATGACTCACCTAGAGATTGTGATCCAGGCGGAAGAGGAGCAGATGAAGGGCTCCAAGTAGAGAAGTTAAGAGGTTCAAGGGGAGACTCAAGATAACAAAAGGTAGAGGGGTTCCACCCCACAACAGTCCTAGACAGCACAATTCAGATCCACTTTTCTTGTACCGAGTTTTGGTTCAGGGAGAGGTAGTCATGGTGGGTTCACTTGTTTCAAGTATGGTCAACTGGGCCACAAGTCTTTAGTTTGTCCGCAGAAAGGAGGAGGGCAATAATCTACATTGTCTTTGGCTCGTCCTCCCTGAGTGTAGACGCTAACTGAGCCACTTCTAACACCAAAACTTATGGAATGAAGACGAAATGAATGCACCAGTATCAATCAACACATTGGCAATAGAATTGAACAACAAAAAGTTACATCTCATAACAGAGGATGTTGGCAACTAATCTGGCATGGTAACAGCATACACACGCCTTGTGGGTCTCTGCTCTACCTGCTTACCCCTCGGAGCATAGGTCTGATACATTGATTAAGCTGAAGAGGCTTTTTGATTGGCCCTCGAGGCTTGTGTTGAAAGAGTGGACTGATGACTTTGTGTCTGTCTCGAACCAAACGCACCAGATATGCCACCTGCCTGAGTGCAAAACCTTCTCGAGTGCCCCGAATGCCCACACTGATAATTGGTAGGCAGTTGCCCTCTTCCCTGATTCTGGCTCTGAGGGTGTCAATACCTGAGTGAACATTAGCTATGAACTACGTTGACCTGATTCCCATTCTTGGGATACATAGGCAACTTCATCCTGAAGTTTGGTCTCAACCATATCTATCTTGTTCGTCTCGACCCAATCATCTTGCCCGATTCACTTCGTTAGCTTCGCATCAATCCATGAGCTATACTGACTGCTGCACATATCATACTTGCATTGGGTAAGAAAGAACTAGCTTGAATCAACAAGTGGAGAAACTTTCAATACTTGAACTTATCAGTTGAATCTCTAACTTGAGCAACAAAAAGGAAACGAAAGTTAGGGGTAAGGTTGTCTTGGACTGGGAATGTCGCAGCTGTGAGATAAAGTTTACTGGTGGCCAACTTCTTTTTGCTTTTGTATTGTTAGACATGTCGGGTTTCAATGTCATTTTAGGCATGGATTGGTTATCTTCATACCATGCTTTTATAGATTGTTACCGTTAGAGGGTTACGGTGTGCACCTTGAGTGGTGACTATTTTTATTTTTTGGGGAACTGAGTTGATAGAGTTTTGTCGCCAGTTTATGACTCACGTGGTCAGAGCGAGTTTAATTTCCTTCTTGCAACCTTCTTGGATAATGAGAGTAATGTGGTCCAAGTTGAATTGCTAAGGGTAGTGTGTGAATACCCGGATGTCTTCCCAGAAAATCTTACTAGTTTGCCACCCCACAGAGAGATTGAGTTCTCTATTGACTTAGTACCCAACATGGCACCGATTTCCACGGCACTGTATAGATTTGTACCCACTAAGTTGTATAAGTTGAAGATTCAATTCCAAGAACTGTTAGATAAGAGCTTCATTCGTCCTAGTACATTGTCTTAGGGAGCACCGGCTCTCTTTGCTAAGAAGAATGAAGGCACATTGTGACTGTGCATTGACTATCGAAAGTTGAACCAAGTAACTGTCAAGAACAAGTACCCATTACCACGTATAGATGATTTGTTTGACCAATTAAAGGGGTCTCGTTGCTTTTCTAAGATTTACTTGAGATCAAGTTATCACCAATTGAGGTTGAAGGAGGATATTTAGAAAACGGATTTCGTACGCAGTATGGCTACTATGAGTTCTTAGTGAAGCCTTTTGGGCTAACCAATGCACCAGTTTCGTTTATGGATTTGACGAATCGAATCTTTCGTGAGTTCTTAAACCGTTTCGTGGTTATTTTTCGTGGTTGTTTTTGTTAATGACATTTTAATCTACTCATCCTCCAAGGAGGAACACAAGGAACACTTATGGGTTGTACTTTAGTTGCTTAGAGTACACTGTTTATATACTAAGTTCAAGAAGTGCAAATTCTGGTTAAAAGAAGTTAAGTTCTTAGGACATGTGGTATTTAGGAAATGGGTGATTGTAGGCTCTTCTAAGATAGAGGCAATGCAAGATTGGAAACAACCTAAGAATACTTTTGAGATCCGAAGTTTATTGGTCTTAGCTGGGTATTACTGACATTTTGTGAAAGACTTCTCTATATTGGCCTCACTATTGACTAGATTGACAAGGAAGTGGATTGAATTTGTGTGGAGTGAGACTTATAAAAAGTCGTTTCAAAAGCTTAAGGTTAAATTCATTACTATTCCAGTATTGATTATTTTAGAGAGGGATTTGGGTTATTCGATTTTTGTGATGCGTCTTGAGAAGGTTTAGGTTGTGTATTGATGCAAGAGAGGAAAGTGGTAACGTACAATTCACAGTAGCTAAAACACATGAGAGAAATTATCCTAGTCACAACCTAGAGCTAGCGGCGGTGATTTTTTCCTTAAAAATCTGGATGCATTATTTATATGGTGAGAGATTTAAAGTGTTTTCCGATCACAAGAGTTTGAAACATCTGTTTTAGATTTTGAGACAGATGAGGGAGATGGAGTTTATGGAGGATTATGATTTCAAGTCACACTATCATCCGAGAAAGGCTAATGTAATGGCCGATGCCTTGACTAGGAAATTCATAAGTAGTGTAGCTAGTATTGCCATCCGGAATGGGAGATATTGGGCGCTATTGGTGAGTTTGACTTATATCTTGGCGAGTCCGTCGAGTCGGCAATTTTGTTCATTGTAGTTGCACAACCTACACTAATGAGCCGAGTTTTAAAAGCACAACAGGGTGATCATGAAGTAGAGGCTATCTAAGGGAAGATATCTAGTGGAAAGGTAGAAAAGGGCTTGAACATGTATTCTGACTTAGTTTGTGGTATCTAGACCGCCTTTTCATACCAGAATCTTGTAGAGAGGAGGTACTCCAAGAGTTCCATCATTTATGCCTTGCGATACACCCGGGAGGCACAAAGATGTACTGCGACCTTAGCTACCAGTTTTGGTGGAGGGGGATGAAGAGAGACATAACCTTGTTTGTTTCGTAGTGCCTTACTTGTCAACAAGTGAAGACCGAGCACCAACGACCAGCGGATTTGTTGCAACCATTACCTATAGCTGAATGGAAATAGAAGGATGTCACGATGGATTTTGTTGTGCGTCTTCTGAGGACTTAACGAAGTAACAATGTCATGTGGGTGATAGTCGACCGGTTAACTAAATCAGCACACTTTGTACCTATGCGCACGAGTGACTCGATAGATTATCTTGCTGACCTTTATGTTAAGGACATAGTTCGACTTCATGGGGTCCTTATGACTATTGTTTCGGATATAGATCCACGTTTCACGGCTCGATTATGGCAGAGCCTACAGAATGTCTTGGGCACTAGATTGACATTTGGCACCACCTATCATCCTCAGACTGACAGGCTATCCGAGCGAACCATTAAGATCTTAGAAGACATTCTTCAAGGTTGTGTTCTGGATTTCAAGTGGTCGTTGGAGAGGCATTTACCTTTGGTGGAGTTTGCCTATAATAATAGTTTCCAGAAAAGTATTGGTATGGCATCGTTTGAGGCCTTGTATGGCCAACCGTGTAGATCTCCAATGTGTTGGGTCGAGGTGGGTGACGCACATATGTTAGGTCCAAAATTGGTTCAAAAAACGAAGAAGAATGTGGTGCTTATTCGTAAGAGGTTGGTTTCAGCTCAAAGTCGCCAGAAGAGCAATGCTGCTTGTAGGAGGAGACCTTTATCTTTTGAGGTAGGACATCATGTATTCCTGAAAATATCACCGAGACGGGGTTTAATGAGATTTAGAAAGAATGGTAAGTTGTCTCCTAGATTTATTAGGCCTTTTTAGATTCTAGAGCAAATTGAGGAGGTAACTTATCGTTTGGCCTTACCGCCCCTACTTTCTAGGGTTCATGACATGTTTCATATTTGTATACTCTGTAAGTACAAACCTGATCCTTCACACGTGTTGGATTGAACTGAGTTAAAGGTAGATATGGATGCCTCGTGCGAGGAGAGACCAGTACGGGTTTTAGATACTCAGGGACCAAGTCTTATAAGGGAAGGCTATTCCATTAGTTAAGGTATTATGGCGATACCATGGGGTTAAGGAGGCAACTTAGGAGCGTGAGGCGGAAGTCCATAAGAAATATCCGGACCTATTTGTGGATGTTCGAGACTTTTATTGAAAATCTTATTCATGTTCGTGATATGTAAACATTGTATATGTTTTGGAAAGCTGAACTGTAATATTCCATATTGATAGACTTTATGTTATCATTATTGTTTGTGTGAATGGTTACGAGTTTAATCTAAATCTGGTGATTGTTGGTTTAAGTTTAATTTCGAGGATAAAATTCCTTATGGGGGGGAGATTATAATGATTCCGATTTTGATCCGACCCATTTCTTGTTTTTGATTATGGAAATCTATGTCCTTAACTATTGTTCATTTCATTTTCATCTTGTTGCTAGTTGAGTTTGGTTATTTGAGAGTTATGGTTGTGTTTGAAACATGTTTGGAGTTAGTTTTTTAATAGAGTTGTCCATATTTTTGCATGTTCGCTCGAGCGGTCTTTCTTGAGCTCGAGCAATCTTTTACAGTCTACAAAACTACTAGAAATAAGGTATCTTCACTCGAGCGGTCTTTCCTACACTCGAGCAGTCTTGCAAGTCCGAATTTCTAGGAGGCGGTCATTGTGTTTTTGATCACTCAAGTGGTGTCACTTATTGTGTTTGACGCTCAAGTAGTGTTTTGGTTGTTCGAGCGGTCTACACGTCTATCAGTCCAAGAAAATAATTTTTTGAGTCACTTTTTCGTTCATCTCTCTCTCTCTTTCTCTCTAAACATTCTGAAAACCCTAGTTATTCACACTCTCTCTCTCTAATTCTTATATTCAAGCTCCAAATACTCCCAATCTATTGATTTCTTCACCTTAGCCCTTTGGAGAAAGAGGTAAAGCACATCGAGAGCTTTGTTTTAATCGGAGAGTTATCATTTTCCGCTCTACCAAACTTTAACCGTTGCTCTCTCTTCTTTTCTAATCTTGAGATAGGGATTTCTTCAACCTTTGGTATGATTTTTACCTTAATTATTCGTCTATAGAAAGAGTCTAGTGATTTGGGGATTTTTGGTTAAACCTAGGGTTTGGTTTTGAATTGAAAAGAGCAGTTTTCAAATGGGTTCTTGAGAAAGGTTATGGGGATGTGTTTATTGATTTTTTAAGTAAAGAGGGTTTTGTTCTAATATTATGGATATTTGGTTTGTGAAAGAAAATGAAAAATGATGTTGGGCTTTGTAAAATTGGAACAATGTATATGTTGATGATGATGGTAGAGTTGGATATGTATTATCATTCCTATTTTGAAAATGATGAGATTATATATTTTGTTAGAAATTATCTATTGTATAGAAATATCTGTTTTGGGCTATCAGTAAAGGATAGCTTTAATTGTTATAGAAATTGCATGAGGATTAGGTGAATTAAAACTGATTACTCATGCATCTTGCTTTGAGCATCGTTTCATACTTAAACATTGAACATGTATTCTTTTCAGAAAAATTGGTGAATATCGTGTGAATCTGGTTAAGAGGTGTGGTTATGGTTATTATGTTGGCTTGTGTGTCCATGGTGAAAGTCCAAAAACCTGCGTGGTTAGGTGCCGATCCTTTCGATTAGTAACGATAAAATGGTTTTAGTAGTACTTGTATAGCTTACTAGAAGACACATACCTAGAGATTCCCCATGTTTTGTATCCACTGCCCTGTTTTCTATTGCAAAAGGTTTATTTCATGAATTGATATATAATCTAGCATTACATAGTTTTGAGATGGAAATATGAAATTTTGGACAAATGGCATGCATGTGCATTCCCCTTTGACTTTGTTAAGATTCATATATTGTGTTAAAGTATCTCTACTGGGCTTTGGCTCACCCTATATGGAAAACAACTTTCAGGTGTTGATGATATGCCTCCACCAAAAACATAACTGGGAGGACTTGCAGCCAAGGGCTTCATTTTGTTATTTTTATGTAATTATTTTTGTACAAACTTGTAGACACCTCATTTTTGACCGCCTGCAAGACTTAGATGCTTTGTCCTGTGCATTCGATGATGAAGTTGTGTTGATTGTGATTCGAATTCTCACCAAAGGAACATAAGCTCGCGCTCCAAAACCAATCTCAAACCTTTCATATTCATACTATGCTTACCCTAGAAATTCATTTTTGACCATTGTGCCACCCTACATTGAGTATAAAACAGTGAAACAAGGGAGAGCATTGGGAGCAGGCTGTAACACATTGGGAGCCAGTTGGCTCCCATAGCTATTGGGAGCCAACCGGCTCTCGATAGTGAGAAACACTGTTCTGGGCGAGAATGGGCCAGCTGTCCATTTTTGAAGATATTTATGACCTATTTTGCTCAAATTCTATAAATACAACCATATCTATACACCATAGACAACCTTGGAACCAGAACTTAGAACCCTGGTTGAGCTTTGTGAGTCACGATTCAAGCTTGAGAGTGTGCTTGGACCAAGTTTGGTTCACAAACAAGAGCTTATCTTCTTCAAGAGATATAAGCTTACCACATTTCCCTTGCTTTCATTTATGTCTTTCTCTATCCTTTTCTAGTGATTTTGTATTGTTTTGATACTATTTTAAGTGTTAGGAGTTAGGTTTGAATAGCTACCAAATGGTAGAGAGGGTTAACACCCTTTTTTGCTCTCTACTTCATAGCTCAAACCCTTGTTTTACATTCTTTTCTTTGCCTTTTAAACTGATTTTCAAAGTTTAACAAAGGCTAAAAAACATGGTTTGAGGTCTCAAAAATGGAGAGGTTAGCCACTTCTCCTTGCTTTTGTTCACTAACATTGCTTTGCTTTGTTCTTTCCTACCTTTTTATGCTCTTTAACATGATTTTTAGCAACTGTTTTTAGCATATTAGGGGCTGTTTTAGAGATGTTCTAGTTTATTTAATTAGTGTATACTTTGAATATCTAGCTTGTTGTGTTGTAAGTCTTCATATCTAACTTGTTGTGTTGTGTCACCCATGCTTTGATAATTTTCTTTGGTTCTTTTTCATATCAAGGGTCTCATTCTAAATAATCAATCTTGCATAAGTCATTTCTGCCACCTCCCTCTTTTCTTTTTTGTTTTGTTTTGAGAGTTGCTTCAACCAATCGACGGTTATTCAAGGCATAGGATAGAGACTTATGCTCAATGGCTTAATCTCTACGGAGGTTCATCGTCAAGGTATAGGCTCTCTTTTATACCAAGAATCACTTCTCGTTTGACGTTTCTTCTCATTTAGTGGACTTAAACATCATTTTGGAAATCGATTAAAGAATGGTAAAGACTAATAAAATCGACTTAAAATGAATTAAACTAACATAAAGAAAAGGTTTAGAGTTAGTTGGATTCGATCGGACGCTATGCCGGGTCCATCATTTCAGGAATTGTCGCATGTCAAGACATGATATGTTGATAATACTTAGAGCTTGTCTATTTCCCTCTTTGAGTCTTCATGATAAGAGGAAATGGTGGTTTTTCATCACATTTATCAATTTTGTCCAAACGTGTTCGGGATCATCAAACCATCAACTTGTGCTAATTGATGGATTCGAACGCAAATTTGTTTTTCTCTTGAGTTTCACATGACAGAGAGGAGCAGAAGGGACAAACAAGGCCTAGAAAGGCTCTGTTTGCACTGTTCTCACCTCAGAGCACAAAACATTTTTTGGCATAAAATTTGGAGTTGGCCGGCACTGTTTTAGCCCAACCAGATCTCATTTGGAGCCGGTCGGCTCCCAATGTTTGGTAAGCAGTAAGCTTTTTGCAGAAACCAAGGGCAGTGGCTGAAGGTGAGGCAGAGTAGTCTGGACAGATAAAACCACTTCTGGGCACTATGCTTGTGATCATTGTGCCTCATGGTTGCTTAGATTAAACTTCTTATTAGCTTTGTTGTAATTATTATTTTTGTAATTAATTAGTGTTGTTGTGATAAATTATTGTTGTAGTTATTATTATTGTTTATTTGTAATTGTAAAATAGTTAACTTAGACTACTAGTTTATTGCCCATTCTAATATCCTTGCTGTAATAACTTAGCTAGTTTTAAACTTCATCTATTCGGATTTGTAATAGTTAGTTTATTCCGGACATTTGGACACTTATTCGCACCCTCTTTCATGAGGGCAAATATGTAATAACGTGTATGTCTTCCAACCTCCATTTCTTTCTCCCTTTTATTTACCCGCTTATAATGGTAGTGTAGAGCATCATGTTTCTTTAGCATTTCTCATGTTCGCATACACGTCTCACATGCATAGAGGTTCGGCTCATCATACTAACTAATGTCAATTTTCAACTTCATTGTTTGAAAACGTAATTTATCACATGTCTTGGAATTGGATCATATACCATGTTCATAACCGAGCCTATAAAATTTGTATAAATGTGTGTGTTGCATTAGTCACGTTGTATGGTTTAGGAACATGCATGTTTTCTAATCATTTTTCTTTATTTGGCTTGCCTTGGAGTACTAGGTAAGCACTTATTGCTTTAACATCTTGCATTGCGTGTGATTGTTGTCATGTCGAGCATGTTTTCCATGAGGCTAAATGCTTAAGTGATATACTTGTTTGAATGCCTGTGGATGAAGGCTAATTGCTTAAATTGGGACAAATTGATTAATGTACATACAAACTCACTTTTCAAGTGACGCGTATTCAAAACAATTTTCAAATAAACATGAAATCAAATGTTTCAACTTTTGCAATTTAGTCTATACTTGTGTACAACACCTAGTAATGTTAGCCTAAATAATCAGAACAAGAGCCTATAATGTACATAAAAATCACATCATAATTAGTAAAGACCGATCTTTGATCGAGTGAATGGGGTGCTCAATTCATGACCTTCCCCTCTCATACCTAAGCTTCCAAGCCGAGACACTTTGGTGATGACGGATAAATGGCCTTTAGCACGAGTCTCGGGTTTCCTAAATTTTCCAAAAATATTTAGGTGGTGACTCTGTAATCCAGCAAAGCAGTCCATTTTTGGCATTTCGATTCAAAATCGATTTTCCAAAAGAATTACTGGATTTGGACTCTTTTTGTGTTTTCACTGTTTCATATTACACGTGTGAAATTGGATTCAAAACCACGGGAGTCCGAACTGTAGGGCTAATTGTATCCGAAAGGAGCACGAAAAGCAAGCTACAAAACCTTGAACTTTATTTGTATTGAGTTGAATTCATTTTGATGTACCCAAGCATCGACTTGGAAAAATGTAGCCATTAGGGCACATAATTACTTGATTTTACTTTTATTTTAATTCTTATATCCATGTCATATGCTATAGATTCAAGATTTTGGATTTATGAATGTATACATGCATGTGGCATCTTTTGTATAATCAAGTTTATAAATGGAATATAAGATATGATGTTATTGATCAATTGTAAAAAATATTATGAGATGAGCTATTGCTATTATTTCAAGGTGTTACAGTCTAAAATATAATTAAATTAAAATTTAAGAATTACAATAAATAATTTATAATTTATAATTAATTATGATATAATTGAATTAATACTAGACATTATAAATTATGTGTATGAAAAATGAGAGAAAGAAAATAATATATATATATATATATAAGATCTGAGAGTATTATAATCATTTTACATCTATAGTTAACAGTATTAATAGTTATATTTTATTCTAAAATCACATGAGGGGACAGATGACTATTTTTAAAAGATAAAGAAGTAAAATACTATCAAACCATACCATAGAGGTAAACTGAATTTTGCCTTATTTTTTTAAATACACTAAGTTGAAATTCTCCCATTATTCACTCCTATCAAGTTTTCTTGTAAAAGTGTATACGACGCTCTGTAGATATGGAAATGCCAATCCTTTTTAGCTGTGGCCAACGGATCAAAGATTATTATTATGAGAGTACGAAAGTATATTTAGGGGTACAAATTCTTATAATTTTTAATTATTTTAAATTATCTAATATAATATATGATATTTTTAAAATTTTTGGGGTGTGGTCGCCCCCTTTCACACCCTCTAGATCTATCCTTGGCCAAGAAACAGAAGAAGAATGTTTGGAGAGGAAGGAAGCAAATATGATGTATGGTACATTATATTTTTGGTGTATTAAGTATTTAAATCATCACATATTTTTATTAGTGATGTTACTTAGACTCAAAAATTAGATTTACTTTCCAAATTCAATGATGTGACAGTTTATTACAACATCTAAGTCAACTCTCTCTCATGTTTTCTTTAATTATCAACTAATTATCTAACTTACACATAATTGGGTCCAAAAAATTAATCTAAAAAATAATTTTGTATATATTTTTTCTATTTTTAGTATTCATTCACTAATTAAAATATCTTACAAGTTGCATCAAGTAATTAAATATTTAAACACTGTATAAAAAGTGAGTTTTGGTTCGATAGGCACAACTATGGAAAAAGTTATTTGAGCACCACAATACTTATGACACCCCAAACTTAAATTTAATTTATTTTTTTCTTTTCACTTTGAATACACCAATAATCCCTATCTTATCCCTCATCACCCCACTTAATCTCCAACCCAAACCCTAGCTCTAACAGCCTCTTCCACTTCCTTCATCCCTCTAGTCAACCCTCCCATTGTCGTCATCGTCACCAACCTCTTCACTCCTTCTTTGCTTCAGTTAACATCTCTCTCTGTCTCTCTCTCTCTTTGTCTCTGTCTCTCTCTCTCTCTGGTTGTTTTAAGAACACGAGTTTGAACCAAACGATGACGTTGGCACCTCTGATCTCAACTCCTTCGACAACAATGGATTCACAACATTTCGTCTATGCTTGTCGTTTCAAGAACGTGAGTCTGAACCAGAAGATGAAGCTGGCACCTCTGATCTCAACTCTTTCAACAACAATAGATTCGCAACGTTTCATCTATGCTTTGATGCTGTTAGCGGCGGCGGTGTAACGACCCAATCTTGGCAAGGCAAAACCCCGCCAAGAGGGTGCACCTCAAATGCTATAGTACCTTTACACCACAATTCCTGTATAATTCTTGCATCACATCACCACATCACCAAAAGTGCATAAGACCTTTCAATTGCCCAACATATATGAGATAATCTATTCAAAGACAAAAAAAATATTATCATGCTACAAGATAGTTCCCAAGCATCACTTCCCCAAAAAATAAAACATACTTTTCACGAATCCATCAATACAACCAACTTCATAAGCAATTATTTACAATCAACCTCCTTCATAAAAAAATAAAGGGTAAACTTACATCCTAGAATGACCCTAAGCAAAACCTCAACTACAAGATGCCCACCTTTGATCCTTCAAAAAAATTCTAGTCTTCCAAGTTGAGGTGAGCCACACAAAAGTCTATGAATCTAAAAAAAAAAATATATTTAAAAGAATGAGCTAAAGCCCAATGAGTATACCAATACCATGGAGTTATAAAACTTGCTCCTTCCAATTGGGTTCAAAATAAAGATAATAAACATAAGAGCTTAATTGGACTGAAATTTATACAAAATAAAAATAAAAATAATGAAAGTAAACAAAAATACAACTTTTCAATACATTAAGATTTCATGTCCATCATACAAACCACTACATAGCCTTAGGGTCGCGTTACCTCGCGACTTAGGTGGTGACGGTACCGTTATCCAAAACATAACCATAGGAACATAACTCATGTCAACATAGCACTTCAATCCTCATTTCAAAGTTTCAGTCCCCGAGACCCCTTATATATAGAACGACCCTTATGGTCCTTAAAACATTTCGGTCCCCAGGACCCCAAAGCATTTTGGCCCTTGTGGCCCCAAAGGCTATATTTGGTTATATGATCAAAACAATAAATGCCCTTGTACAACGTTTCATTGTCATTCAATCATCACCATAATATTTGAAGGACTCAACTTAAATAAGTTCTCATAAAAAAAAAAATTAGTGCTTCATTATACAAATGAAATCATATATTTATTTAAACTCAACCCTTGGCCTCAATAGATTTATAGATTTATAGATTTTTCTTTTTATACATATATCATGATGAAATGTATCATTCACTTCCTTTAATTCAAAGTTATCTTCAAACTTTGTAATAAAGATAGAGGTAAAGTAATTTCCATGGTAAGTATACTCACCTCCAAAAATAGCAAAAGCGTAGATTGAGACTCTACAAATTAATTCCCAAGAGGTGTAGAGACGCCTTCCTCCAATCCTAACAATTAATAAATAGGATCTAAAATTAGGAAAAAAGCTTTCAATGAAAATTGCAACATCTACAAAAATGATCCAAAATAAGTTATGCTAAGGAATGACAAACTAAAGAACTCCTCCAACTTCAAGTCACCCAAACAAATAACTTATCCAATCTCCACAACACCCATCCTTTGTACATCTTTGAGTTAGTAACTTTTTAAATATCCAATCAATTTATATGCACAATACCACCATCAATTAACTACAAAAGACAAAAATCAAAATTTTTTATGAACTCAACAACTTAAGTAAAATCTCTTCAATCATTTATAAAATTCCTCCATAGAACATAGAGATACCCAATCCACCATTTATCAAATCAATTTTAACATATAAATTTCCTAACACCAAAATCCCCAATTTTTACATCACATTCAAACCCTAGATTAACCCAAATCTTAATCTCCAAAACAACCATCAAATTGATCATTTTTCAACATGTAAAACATTCATAGAAACTAATTGAGAGTATAAAACTCAACAATCAAACCCCAAATCATAATAGATCTAAAATACAAAAAATTTCATCATCTCTAACTCAAAATATGTAAAACCTTAAACTAAACTTTTAGAGAAAGATTCTTACCAATTACAAGCCTCTAATCCATCAAGAAAATAAACCCCAAGCTTTGATTTTTCAAAAGATTAAGAAAAATCTAGAGTTGGTACTTCTATTGTGCTATTTTTGGATGGATTTAAGGAGTGGCCGACCGGACCCTTTTTCCGGCGAGATAAGGTGACCGGCGGTGGTGGAGATGGTAGGTTAAGGTGGTGGTGTAAGGGTGGAGCAAAGGTGTGGTGTTTGGCCACCAAGAAAGTAAAGGAAAATAAGAGAGAATATAGAGAGAAGTTAGAGAGGAAAGCATGAAGACAACGATGTAAACAAAAAAAAATCTGCACTTTTTTTTTTTTTTTTTTTGTGTGTTGAAATGGGGTGTTTGGTCACAACTACTATCAAGTTTGGAGTTGGGTTTAGATATCCTAAATGGAGTTTGACATAGGAGTGTGTTTGACTCTAGATGATTGTTGGGAATATTATAGGCGGTGATGGCCAAAGTAGAGAATGATAGAAGTGTTGTTAGGGTTAGAGATTTAAGAAGAAAAAGAATGAGGGGGAGGAGACGGTGGTGCCAAAAGGAAGAGAGGAAGAAAAAAATGATAAGAAGAAGCGGCAACATCGGTGGCAATAGGGAGGTTGTAGAAGATGAAGGAAGTTGTGGAAGAAAGAAGGGTTTGGGCTTTGAGGGAGAGGTGAAAAAGGAGCTGACGTGTAATAGTTGATTTTGTGTGACCACTCGAGCGGTCATTTGGTCGCTCGAGCGGAGATTTGCAGCTTCCAATATCTCGCAAGTTTGCAAGCGAGACCGCTTGAGCAAAGGAAGGTCGCTTGAGCATAAAATTCAAGCTCCTAGTATTTTCACTATAGCTCTGCAAAACTTCTAAGACCTTGTGTTTACTGCTCGAGTGGTGGAAAGTCCGCTCGAGCAGTCCCTTTGTATTTTAGCACTTCGCTTGAGCGGTCTAGTCGAGATAGCTCACCTAAAGGTCAAACAAACACTCATTTTTCTCACTCTTTCCTACTCTTCTCTCTCTTTAGTACCCTTACTCCGAAACCCTAGCCCTAAAACCTTGATTTCCCTTTATTTCTACTAAGATCCAACTTAGATCTTCAAAAAGGGTTAAAAAACAAGTCTAGATCAAAAGCATTACCGATTGTTTCCTCCTTTCTTGAAGCTTGAAGTTGGGTTTTCATCATTTACCTTCAATCTTGAGGTATGGATACTTTTAACTTGGTATATTTATAATTTGAGATATATATATGTGATATTTTCTTAGTTGTAGTAATGTATGAGATGATTTTGTGATATAAAGTGGGTTTTGTTGAATGAAAAGGGGTTTTCCCCATGTTTTGGAAAAAATTTATGCATAACCTTCTTGATTATTGTTAGAAATTATAAAATATTGACTTTTTATATGCTAATGGGAGAAAAGTCCCAATTTTATTAAACCCTAGTTTTCCAATTAAATTGATATAGGGGCTTTTGTTCAATTGACTCTTAAATGACGGAATTGAGTGTGTTGAGTGTACTTTGGCATTGGGATATGGACTTTTGATAACTTATGGACATAAATCCTTGAGATGTGGAGGTGGTAAATTTGTGGAATTGAGGAATTTATTATGTGATAAATATTACTATTATTATTAATGTTGTTGTGGATTGAACAAGCCTTAAGGAAAATTTATTTGAAACCTTATGCATCATGTGATTTAACCACCTTGTGGGTGTTTGGAAAATGTCAAAGGGGTTAAATAGCTTATGAGTACGAGAAGTTGAGTCTGGTTTGGGAAATTGAGTTATATGTGTATTTGGTACCTGCGTAGGGAGTCAAGGTGCCCAATTGCCTTGTCTATGCATATCGCTGGATGAATATAGGAAAGGTTTTTGGGTGTCCACGAGCCTGCCAATTATAGAGTCAGCAAATGTGAAAAACTTGATTTTGGGTGTCCACAAGCCTGTCGTTTTTAGAGTTGGTAAAAGTGGAAAGGGAAAGGTTTTTGGTGCCTATCGTCCCGCTGTTATTAGAGCCAGCAAATGTAGGAATATTTTCGGTATATAAACATCTTTCAAGGAGTGTCTTTGATTACACAAAAAATATTGCCATGTAGTGTTGTTGGACTACCAAATAATTTTTCAAATAATTGAGCCATAACCCTCTTCTCTCTATGACGGTAAGAGGTACTTTGATTATATCCACATATATTTAGTAAAGAGAATAAACTTTTACTTTAAGGAGAATCGGAGTAAGAGAGAGGATGTACTTGTTTTTAAAGGACTTTTCTTAAGTGTGCAATTGCACACCATGTGCCACTTACACAAAAAGTGTAAGTGTAAGGTGTAAGTATAAGTATAAGTATAAGGTGTAAGTGTAAGGTGTAAGGTGTAAGTGGGTTGCATATGGTGTGCAACCTCAAAAAAGGTGTAAGTGTAAGGTTTAATTTTTCACAAATGGTGTAAGTGTAAGGTATAAGGTGTAAGGTGTAAGTTGCACACCATAACCAAACCCGTTTTTAAAACCAAATCAAATTTTGGTGTAGTACCATTGAGTACTCTTTGGCTTTGTTAAAAAAGCAAGATTACAAATAAGTTGAGTTGAGTCAATTTTTGTAGTGTGCAAGTTTTTTAATTAAGAGTAAGTGAAATTCGATCTTAGCTCACCAAATATTTGAGAAATTTAACCTTGGTTTGAGCCAATTCGACTATATAAATGAGTTGAGTTTGAGCTCGAGCTTAAAAGAAAATTAAACTTCAACTTTGGCAACTTTTATTTAGTCAAAAAGTCAATATAAGTTGTCACATCACTCTCTTTACTTTTCTGTACATCTTTTCGTAAAAAACTAAAAAGTTACTAAAATAGTATGTTCCCAAACGAGACCATTTGTCTATTAAGATAAAAATAAATAAATAAATACGAGCAAAATAAACAATAATACTTATGTTAGTAATAAATTACATCAATCAAATATATAAATTTACACAAACATTAAACATAAATTAAAAAATAAAATAAGTTAATGAAAATTTATTTGATATATTTTTAAAAATAAATATTAATTTATTTTGTTTATATTCAGGAGCCTTATCGAGCCGATTTTTAGACTACTCGAGTTTGGCTTGATTAATAAATGAGCTTAAAAATTGAACTTGAACTCATTCATTTACTAAACGAACCGAGCTCAATCAATATTCAAACGAGCCGAGCTCAAATTATTCATGAATGACTTGATTCATTTGTAGCCTTAATCAATGGGTAATGATAATAAGGAATATAATTTTAAAATTAGACTATTTTGCACTGAGTTGAGTTTATCTCAATTTTAAATATGATTTTAAGAGAACTTTAGGACCCGTGGGATCATTATGGTTCCGTTTTAATAATCCAAATCATTCATTCTGTATAGATTTTTATGTATATTATCTATATAAAAAAAATTAGGTCAATCCAATAATTATAGATTTCTTATTTTATTGTACTTGTCTAAAAAAAATAAATGATCTATTTTCATCCATTTTTCCATAAACAAACTTAATAAAATAAAAAAGTTACAATTATCAGATTAACCAAATTTTTTATATAAATTATATATATTGAGAATCTTATAAAATAAATAATTTAAATTATTAAAACAAAATTCAAACAACGCCCCATATATCCGTAAGTTCTCTCAATTGAGAGAAACCTAACACTTTTGCACCCCCCAAGGTTTAGAGGTTGGCACTCCATAATTAATTTCATAACAAATGTTTTAAATTTACTATTTAATTGAATTTTATCAAATATCGGCCTCTTAGAGTATTTTCAACGTTTACTCATTTATTTCATCAAATTTGAGTAAAAATTTGAATAAAAATTCTATCTAATATTGCGCGCTCCAACGGAGGTTTTTGATCTTTCATTAAATCACTAGTTGACCGGGCAGACGATCGAACGGATGTCCGACCGGTTGACCAGCCAGTGTAAATTGTCCAGTTTAAATTACAAAGAAGTGGATGTTCAGAGGGACAACTAGTCGAACAATTAGTCGGTCGTCCAGTGCTTCTATACTGACGGCTATCTACTGTAATTTGATGAAAGGCTTCACTCATCCTCAATTTGATGAAAAGTTTTAGCCATCCTCAATTTGATATCAAACTGATAACAACGTTGGAGCAGGATTTTGATCAATTTTTCATCAAATTTAAATTTCATGAAAAAAAACGTAAAATGTTAGAGATGGTCTTATATTTGATGTATGTGTTATTTGTGTGTATATCTATATACATGGACAAAATTTATGCTATCCTCTTGGGGTTTCATCAGAGCATTTCATAATTTGAATATAGGTAAAAAAAAAAAATTTATGATTTTGGATTAAAGTGTTATTGTCAATTTTTTTCGTTAAAAGTAACGAAAAGTATGTTACACTCTTTTAAATTGAGAGTAGACAATGCAAAAATCTCCGGATCAAGTATCAAAAATTAAATTAAATGTCAAAAATACTCTCATCTTTAGCTTCTTTTCCAAATTAAATCCCAATTCTAACCAAACCTTAACTCTAATTATCATATTCCATGTATAATTCCATTTAGGGTAAATTACACACTCCCTATAGTTTGCTTAAAATACAATTTATCCTCTGTAATTTTAAAAATTATATCTGGCCTCTTAAAGTTTATAATTTCATCTCTTCAAAAGTTTATAATTTCATAGCAAATGGCTTTTTTATTAATAAATTATCAAGTCAATTAACAGTTTTTAATAAAGTTAATTTCAATTAATAATTCATATAATTTTACCATTGTATAGACAAGTAGTCAGGCGTTTTATTTTTTTAGTTAATTTTGTTAAATAAAATATTATAACATGGGGTTATTTATAATTTTTCAAATTACAAGGAACAATATATATATATATATATATATATTTTAAGCAAATCTCAAATGGTATATTTGTAATTTACCCTTTAATTTAATTAAAAATGTTATTAAATGAAAAATTAAAAAAATAAATTAATATAATTTTATGATTTAATTTTCTAGTAATAAATTAAGGTATTTAAATTAATTTATGATTTAATTTGTCATATAAATATTTTTATGTTTAATTTAAAACGTTATTAAGGGTTCATTTGGACACTTAACATTTTAGACAAAATGTCACTAAAACAAAAATAATAATAATAATAAATAAAGGGTAAAAAATTACACAAAAAATCAAAAATTGCTTTTCATTCTCTCCACTTTTATGTATATATATTTTTTCTGTAAAAAGCCAAATGATCATTCCCAAATGCTTCAATTTTTTTCACCTAATATTTTAGTTAAAAAATCACTAAAAAGGCCACTTTCCATATCAACCTAAAGTACATATCATTTTACTCATAATATTTGCTATTATCATTAGCATTACCTTATTATTATTATTATTATTATTAATGAATATCTATAAGGGGACATCTTAGAAGTTGATTTAGGGCCGAACTTGAGCCCTTCCTACTCAAGCAATTTCAATTCTGCTTTGGGCCCAAAACTGATCCTTTTACTTACATGATTCTTTGCCCAACTAAGGGTGGGAAGTGGCCCGTTAGCCTGCTCAAATTGCCCAACCCAACCTTATATTTTTAAGGTTGAGAAAATATTTTGGTCCATAAAGCTGGTCTGGATCAATATTTCCGACCTACTTAATAAATGGGTTTGAGCTTGAAATTTAGACTTGTATCCTGGCCCAACCCAACCCAGTCCGAAATTAATATATTTAAATATTTATTTATTTATGTAATATATTAACAAAAAAAACATATAAGTGACGCTAATTTAAGTCCCTCATGAGTCATTTATCAACAACAATGCACTGTTTGTTTCACTTTGCTTGGTTTCATTTTTTCAAAAACGCTTTTCAAAAAATTCTTCTTTCTTATTTTTCGTATTTTTTTTGTTTTTACTGATTTTTTTTAATATTTTAAGCAATTTTTTTAATCTTTAGACATACCTAACTTAGATGTATTTAAAGAGTAAAAAAATTATTGAATAAAACTTTTTTAAAATTCACTAAATACTAAAAATACAAAAAAAAATACGAGAATTCAGTACATTTTTTGTATTTTTATGTATTTATTAATTTTTTTAAATATCTTTTTACAAATTTTTTACTTTTTAGATACATCTAAGTAAGGTGCATCTAAAAAAGTAAAAAATGTTTAAAATTTGAAAAAATATTCACTAAAAATAAAAAAACACGAAAACTAAAAACTAAAAACTTAATTTTCAAAAAATTTAATTCAAAAAACTCAAACCAAACACACTGAGATTGTTATTGTTAGAGGTTTACCCATAACAGTAAAGGCATTATAGTTCTTTTTAGTATTTTAATTTGTTAAAACTACTCAAGTCTTATAATTTTTTCAATCTCTATTGTATGTTGGACTATATGGATGGTTTTTAAAGTATTTTTTTATATATACAATAATTTGATTTTTTTTTTTTCCGTGAGTCCATATATATATGAACTCAATGGGCAGACTTGAAAATATATTTTCTTTAATGTTAGCCTCAGGATTATCACTTAGGTCCAATATTTGAATCGAGCTGGGCCGGGTTTGGACGAAGACAAATTTCTTATTATGTAATAAAAACTCGGCCCAAACCGGTCAATGGCCACCCCTATATGCAACCCTTGTGCTTTCTTTTAGATATATATTTTTTTGAATCAGTTTTACATATGTTTTTCTTTCCTCAACATGACAAATAATAAATGGGAAAAAAATTATAGAAAAACAATAATAAATTTAATTAAACCCAAATTTAGATGCTCGAAAGTCTTTAGCTAGGTGCTAAAACAAATAGAATTAAAAATTCATATTCCTAAATAAAGGTACTATTAAGACAAAAGTTTCCATCAACTGTAAAATTGCAGACTTAATTAAAGGCCCAAACATAGGGTTTGGCGAAAATTCAATGTACTCTACATCATCGCCAAAAATTAGTAAGTCATCTCCAATTAGATTATCAAATTTAAAGTGAATCTGAATTTATATGTAAATTACATTTTTAACTCTCAACATCAAGTCAACTTTTTTTTTTTTTTTCTAATTTCAGTCTATTCAATTGGGGATTAGGATTTAAGAAAGTTGAGTGTAAGGTTTTTTTTTTCAATTGATTACATTATTTAAACTTGTTTGGTATGTAATAATAGTTAATTTTGTTCCTTACATTCTCTTGGTTATCAAATGGGTTTTTGTTATTGTTCACTAGAGAGAGGGAGAAGAAAAAAAAAAAAAAAAAAAAAAAAACTAGAGAGAGAGTCAAAACATAGGTCTGCCAATAGTGGATTGCCTAACCCCAAAAAAGATGAATATAGTAAGAGGGGCAATATTCAGTGACATACATAGAGAGGTCTTCCCTGAATATATAGTTAGGTTTTTTCTTGGTAACCAAACAAAGCATCATATTTTCTTTTTGACATCTTCTGGTGAATCCATGTCCTCATACTTGTTCTTCACCTTTCTTCTTTTGGTTTGTCCAACTTTCAGTTCTTCTATTATCCATTGCCACATGTCCCAATACTAATTAGCTCTGCTACTTATACTTGCAAGTAATCACATATATACAACAATAAGAATAATATTTTTGTTGCTTTTAAGAATACTAACTCAATTGCATTTTCTCTGCCTTGCAAAGTTGGCAATATTCAGAGTGTTCCTTTGGGCCAATAGAATTGCCTCAAGTTAATTCTTGTCCACTTGCCCAACATTCCTATTCGTCAGGTACACTACAACATATAAGAGTTTTAGAAATCAAATATTTTGGTCTCTAAAACTGAAAATTTTGTTGCAAAAGACATTTAAAGACTAATTTCTATCATCGTGAGGATAGACGCTAAAAGGTCGTCTCGAAAAGTCAAAAATAAAGCTTTTAGCGACAAAATTTTGAAAATGTCACTAATAAATAAACTTTTAGGGACAAAATAATTTGATCTCAAAATAATTTATTTTTTTAGACAAAAAATTTGGTCCCAAATAAATAATAATTCATCACTAATGTCCAATTTCCGTTACTAAAAATATAATAAAGATATTTTTTACAACAGAAAAATTTGGTCCTTAAAAAATAATTTTGTCCCTAAATTTTGATTCCCAAAACCTTATTTTTTTGTAGTGGTAATATCATTAGCCTTAAATTCTTCAAATTGTCTCCTTTTTATTTAGATATGATTGTGGTAGTTGTGTATTTAAAAGCCAACAAAAAACCAATTAAGACATCGTCACCTTAAAAAATGTTAAACTTGAGTTTTGAATAGGAGTAAATATCAGGGTATAATGGTAATATCAAATATTGATATGATTAATAAATTAAAAAAACATCATAACATATAAGAGTTTTAAAAATTAAATTTTTTAATCTTCAAAAATAAAAATTTTGTTGTAAAAAAGCATTTAGGGACCAATTTTTATCGTCATGAGGATAGTCGCTAAAAGGTTAGCTCGAAAAGTCAAAAATAAAGTTTTTAACAATAAAATTTTTAAAATGTCACCAATAAATACACTTTTAAGGACAACATAGTTTGGTTTTAAAAATATTTATTTTTTGAGACAAAAAATTTGATTCCAAAAGGAAAAATCATTATTAATGCACAATTTTTATTGCTAAAAATATAATGACATTTTTCTCAATAAAAATATTTGGTCCTTAAAAAATAATTTTATTCTTAAATTTTGATCTTTAAAATCTTAATTTTTTGTAGTAAAATATCACATTACAGTAGTAAAAATTATATAGTTGAAGTACTGCGAGACCAAAAATGCTCACTTAATCCTATTTATAATATTTTATTATTGTTGAAACAAATGAAGAGGAACCTAATTTCAAACACCAAGGATCTTCTAGAGTATTTTTTTCCTAAAGTTTTCTAGAGTGGTGTATTGTATAGCTGAGATTTAATGCTGAAAAATTGATCTGACTTGTCATTAAATCTCAACCACACAATGTATCACTCTAGAAAACTTAAAAAAAAAAAAAAAAAAAACTCTAAAGGATTCTTGCTCAATTTCAAATGTGCAAAAGGCAGTTGGCTGCCCCACATGAAGTAGTAGATACCCAAAAACAAAAATAGCACATGATTCATTGCCTAAACCTACAAATTACAATCATCTTCTCCACATGGCCACATTCTCTACCTACTTAGCGAACTTTCGTAACCATAATGTTCTCAATGCAGTCCTCTATTTTGGGTAACTCTTTGGACCAAAAATTGGCCACAAAATAATAATATGCGATCAGATGATTGTATTAATTTTTTTTAAAAAAAAATAACTAAATATATTTAAGATATTTAGAAATTTTGATGGAGATTTTTATGTATCTAAAAATAGGATATTAAGGGCAATATAGTCTTTTTGTTTATTATTTGAGGTCAAATTAATTTTATTTTAAAATACACAATTTATTCTTTTTTCTCTCAACCATTGTAACACACGCATTGTGTGTAATCATAATACAATTGTAGTAAGTTTTATAAATGATTGATTTTGAATTGAGAAAAGAGTGGGAGCTCGAGAGGGGGGGTCCCCCGAACCCCCGAATTGTCTTTTTTGGCAAAAAAAAAAAAAGGCAAGGCAAGTTAAAAAAAAAAAAAAAAAAAACAGTTTACTGAAAATGGAAATTAGGGGGATTCGGGGGAGGGGATTTCGAGCTACCAATCAAAGTTGTTTTGAATTTCACAAATTTGTTTTTGGGAACAGGTTTGAAAAAAAAAAAGAAGCGTCACACAACATGTCAGCGTAAAATTGACCAATTAATTTTATAATATAATACTCTCTCCGTCCCAAAATAATCATCCCTTTTGGGAAATCTAACTTTTTTTGGTAGTATAATTTTTGCTTTTGAAAAAAGTTAATTTTTCAAAATTGTCCTTTTGATAGTACATTTTTTGGGAATATCAATGTCATAATTGTACTGTTTATATTGTTTATTAATTTAAATGAAGGGTAAAATAGGAAATTTATATTATTTTTGTACTTGGTTTTTAAAGATGGACTAATATTTTGGGACAATAAAAAATAGAATAAGAGACTAATATTTTGAAACGGAGGGAGTATTAGATATATGACACATTCTTGGCACATTTAGAAACTTCAGACCAATACATAAGGACTTATAAACCTGTTGCCAATAGCCATCACAAGATGATGAGTAGATGAGAACATGAAGTTGTATAGTTCACCGACTCTTCCTCTATTAGTATCCCCTATCTACCTGCATATATACATATATATATATATATCATATTGAAGAAGAAGAACAATAACAAAGGTTAGAACAAGAATAAAAAATGAAAGAAATTGAAGCTAGAAGTGAAGACATGGACCACGAAAAACCCACAGTTTGTGTTCTTGATGCATCAACTTATGTGGGATTTTGGATTCTTAAAGGATTATTATCTAAAGGGTATACAGTTCATGCAGCTATCCAAAAGAATGGTAAGATATATATATATATCTCTCTCTCTCTCTCTCTATTTTGGAGGACAGTTTTGGGAGGTTAAATTGAATTTTTTTTTTTTTTTGTGGGTTTTTGGTTTGATGCAGGAGAGACAGAGATAGTGAAGAAAATAAGGGATATGGAGACGATAGAGGAGAGACTAATGGTGTCTACCGTGGATGTCTTGGATTATCATAGCATTCTTGAAGCATTAAAGGGCTGTTGTGCTTTGTTCTGCTGTTTAGATTGCCAAGATGGGTATGATGTAAGTTGATTTCCTATGTTAGCTCGATATTCATTGTTAGACTCATTTCCTAACAGTTTTAATGTTTAGGGACTAGTGATAATCTAATACGATATGAGAAGTGATTTAACCTTTAGGCCGCTTAAGGCCTGAAAAGAAGTTTCAAAATTTTTTTATTGTCGAAGGTCCTAACTTTTCAAAAGCTTGGTTGAATAAAATCTCATTTTGATGTTTAGCCTAAAGCCTAAAAAAAATCTTGAACTGCCACTGCATCTCGTTATCTCTGTCATTGTGCATTCTGTTTTGTTTGTCTTTGCATACCTTATTCTCAATCTGTTTGTCTCACACGTAAGAGAGAGCGTTATTTTGACATACATTATTGGGTAATTAGGCCCATAAGTATCTTATAAGAATTCTTATTTTTTAAGGACATTGTTAAGTTATTGATTATTTGGGTTGAATGGATAGGATAAAATGGTGGATTTGGAGGTGAGAGGAGCAATCAATGTGGTAGAGGCATGTGCACAAACAGAGACTATAGAGAAGATTGTGTTCAATTCTTCTCTAACTGCAGCAATATGGAGAGAGAATATTTGTTCAGAACAGGATGTAGATGAAAGGTCATGGAGTGATAAAGAATTCTGCAGGAAAAAGAAGGTATGTGGATCTATGTTTAATTTAAATATAGACTTTTCTTGTATAGTTTACCAAAAGATTTGAATGATTTGTAGAGTTCCCACTGATGATGTTGAAATCATTAGAAACTAGTTCCTTTTGAAACTGTCTTATCATTATACTTAGGTCATGTTTGTTTGGGTGGACATGAGCTTGGGATTAGATTAATAGTCCAATAAAATTATTAATTCGATATTTGGTTAAACAATTGAAGTACGAACTAATTATTTTAAACTTGACTATTAGTTAAGATAGGATACATACTCCAACGGATTCGTAGTCTTAAGACTATTAGTCATGGGAATGCTAATCCAGTCCGTCCAAACAAACATGGCCTCAGTGCTATAGATTTTAAAAAATTAATAATTATCTGTCAAAGATCTAAACCAAACAAAGAAAAGGAATGGAATGGTATTTTTTTTTTTTTGGCGAAAGTTGTTCTTTTCCGTGTTGTTTGTTTTAATATTTTCTTCTTCATTTTCCTTCTTAGTGGACAGTTTTTTTTTTTAACAAATAATTTACCTCAGTGTTAGGTGTTGAAGTTTAGATGGGGGAATGAAGGTAATTTTTAAAATTGGAGACAACTACAGTTTATGTTTTTAAAAAGTACTACTAATTCACAATGACCATTTTTTGTGATTTACACATGAATGTCAAAAGCCATAACTCAGTTTAGTAGTTAGAAGTGGAAACTGGTGCTCAGGCTGTTTCCTATTGAATCTTGAAAACAATCATTGCTCAGGCTGTAACTCGGATATGGTTCAATGATGTTTTTATTTCCATTGATTACAAATATATAATATATATCTATATATATATAAGAAGTTCTTTCTTGCTATGATTTGTCATTTTTTTTTTCCTATTTTACCCTTTTATTTTGAATGAGTAATTAATAGTGACCTATATGTTGAGTAAAGGTTTTTTTTTGTAATTATGTAAACATTCTTGGTCAATTATCATAATTACGCAAACATTTTTGGTCAATTATAAAATAGATTTTTTCATAATTATGCAAATATTCTTGGTTAATTATGAAACATAAATCTTTTATTCTTTAACAAATTACAAATACACCCGTAAAGTTTGTTTAAAATATGAATCGGTTCTATAATACTAAAAATTACAACTATCATTTGTTATAAATTTTAATTTGTCACCATACCCAAGGGGAAAAAAAAAAAACTATTCTCCTATGCAATAATAAATTATCAAAATTGTTTATTGAAAAATATTTCTCATATCATGAAAATTTGTTAATGGACTTAATGATTTATTTATTAACAAAATGGTTAACTGAAAAATATTTTTCATATCATTAAAAATTGTTAATTTACTTAATGATTTACTTATGAATAAAATTGATCATTTGTTATGCGAGGATGATTTATGTATTAATAAAATTAGTTATTTGTATATATATGTATTTTGTTCTACTTCTTTATTAGTTCAACTACTTATCTTAGTAGTTTTTTTAGATGGGATAATTATCTTAGTATTTGTTTTATATTTATCTGTTAAGAAAAGCTACACATCATAAATTTTTTTTTTTTTTATAAATTCGGAAGAAATATTAAAGACTCATAAATTCACCCAAAATGATACAGTAATAGAATTGAAGTCGATATCATTAGGTGTATAATAAATTAAAAAAATGATACATATCATATCACATAATTCTATCATATATCTAATAATTTATTCTATTCAATTTTATAAAACAATATTTGAATTTTAAAAAAATTATCAAAATACAAAATTTAAGCATACTATAATGATAGCACGTGCCTTGCACCGGCTTGTGTAAACTAGTATATATATATATATGGGACTGCATAAATTTGCATTGGTGATGACAAAGCAGTGATAGTGTTGAATGTGGTTTCTATACTCTTCTCATCTGATAATATTTTCAAAATATAGTTACGCTGTTTTTGGTTGGGGGATTTGGGAAAATACACAATTTCTCTTACCCTTCCCAAATCCCTTCCAAATCACCCAACCAAAAACAAACACAGCGTTAGGGATGATTTTGTTTCCATGCAAGGCTTCAACAACTTGCAGGTGGGTGGTTACATGTAGGTGCATCTTGTTTTGAAAACCATTTTCTAGGAGCATACCATTACTTGGCACAACAATTTGCTTTAATAATTTAAAAAGCATAGAGCTTCAGTATTCTGAGCTCAAATATGACACGAATATACTGAAACTGATTAAGTTTTTTACCACAATTCCTTGATCTAGGTATACTTTACACCATTTTGTAACTAATCTGTCATTTGTGTAAACAATGCAACATCTCAATTGAATGTTTACTGTATACTTTTCAGTTGTGGTATGCACTAGTAAAGACACTCTCAGAGCAGGCTGCTTGGGCTCTAGCTATGGACCGAATGCTTAACATGGTGTCTATAAATGCTGGGCTAGTTCTTGGACCTGCCATTGCTCAAAAGAATCCCCGAGTGACAATGTCATATCTTCAAGGTTTGAATGTTAAACACGCCTAAAATCTATTTTTCTAAGTTTACTTTACCTATCGGTAAGAGTGTTGTTTAATGGTCTGAATTCTGATGCTACAGGGGCAGCGCAGATGTATGAAAATGGAGTCCTAGCAATAGTTGATGTGAAGTTTCTAGCAGATGTTAATATTCGTGCTTTTGAGGATCAGTCCACGTATGGGAGATACTTTTGCTTCAATAAAATTGTGACTTCTGAACAAGAAGCCGTGAAACTTGCAGAAAGCTTGAGTCCTTTGATCTCCTTACCACCTAGGTCAAGACCATTAGTCATTGAGTTCTTAGCAAATATTGCCATAATTTTTTACTCCATGTTTTGGTAACTATTATATTGGGTTCTACTCAGCTTACAATCTATTGGTTTGCAAATGTTGTAAATCCCATGTGTGGTAGGAAGGTGTTTGATAAAAACAATGACTTGCAAGATACTCTAAAAGCAAGTTTTTGAGCAATGTATCACTGCCACTCTGCCACGCATGGGATTCATCTTGCAAAAGAGCCTCAATTTGTCAAATCAATATTTGGATTCAAGGCTAGAATATAGTTGGAAAATCTAGTGATTAATGATTACAGAAACAGTCCCTTCATATGCCAGAGGAAGGTTGCGTATATCTAGCCCTTCTTAAACCCCCACATCATATTTGTTTGGACAAACTAGATTAGATATGATTAGCATTTCTAGAACGGTTACTCCTAGGATTAGTAATCATTTAGATTGTTTGGATTGACCAAAAATATAAGGGTTTGCCAGAATCCTATCAATTTCTTAATTTAGTCAATTAGTATGAACTTTTCCTTGGTCCTTCATTTTGTACATCAACCCCTTCTTAGGATTTAACATTCCCCCATAAGGTCATGTTTGGGTGGACTATTTTTTCAGGCCCCAATTTTCTTAGCCAAATATGGAATTATTTATTTTGTTGGATTATTAATCTAATTCCAAGGTCATATATATCCACTGAAACAAACATGACCATAACGATGAGAATCTCATGCACTAAACTGTCTTAGACAAGTGCCTGATGAAATTAGTGTCAAGTTGAAGAAAGAAAAAGGAAAATAAATTGGTTGGTAACAGATGTATGATCAGATGATTGTGGATCTAACCACTAATTATGAGTGCTCTCTAAATCTTGCCTCTGTATTTTGGGCTAAATCTTGGTCTTGTTTGTGAACAGGTATGAATGCCAAGGCAGTGAAGTGTATGCTGAGAAATTGAGGAACAAGAAATTAAACAAGCTGGTTGAAGGCACTGCCCATTAGCATCAGCCATGCCATATTACATGCATTTTCTTTTTCTTTTTTTCTTTTTTGTTTCTTTGCTATTTATTATGTATGCAAATATCATTAATGATCTTAAGGCCCGATAATTATAACGTCTCAGGTTGAGACCCGACCCTTATTCGTATAAAGATAGTTGTATTAAAAAGGTTTTCTATCAAAAATTGGACTTAGCCCGAAAATTTTCTAAGTGTAAAAATTTGATTTTTCAAAACTTATGATTTTGAAAATAATTTTTGATGGTAATTGTTCATTATATATTAAATAGTCTAATTTGATTTTATGAAATTTTTCTACGAGGTATTAATCACTTTACTTCAACTTCAAACTTAGAAATTTCAGTCGAAAATTTATTTTTGTACTAAAACTTGGGAACCACTTTTTGATTTAATTGGATTTTGAATTTTTTGTATTTTTTTTTAAATCTAAATGAGGGATATTTCCTTATTTATATTGTAAATTTAAGTAAATGACATATAAATTTACTTAAATGGTTACATATGCAAATAAGGTTGATGTGCAGAGAGTGCCTTAGGAACTTAGCCTGTGAGGTTATGACTCTTCAACAAATCTCAGTTCGCTCGAGCGTAACAGTGAGCGCTCAACGATGCTGGAAGCTCTCATTCTTTGCTCGAGCGCAAGATTGAGAGCTCAAGCGGTCTGTTTGGGTTCAGCTGATTCTAAAGTCACTTTTTACTCCACTTTTTCTCACTTTTTCTTCCCCATCTCTCTCTCTCTCTCTCTCTCTCTCTCTCTTTCTCTCTCTCTCTCTCTTCTAATTTGAAAAACCCTAGCCCTAAACCTTTAATTTCACCCCTTTTCACCAAGAATCCATCTTTGATCGTGTAATAAAAGTAAAGAACAACCCTAGATCAACATCTTGACTAATTAGTTTGCGCTCTCCTTGAGGTTTCTTATGGGGTCTTCATATTGTAGCTTCCATCTTTGAGGTAGGGATACTCTTAACGTCGTATATCTATGATTTGAGATATATGTGTAGTATTTCCTTAGTTATATATATGTATGAGATGATTGTGCTGTAATAAATGAGTTTTTGTGCATTAAAAAGGGGTTTTATTCAAAGTTTTGAAAGTTTTTGAATATCTATTGATGATAAAGGTTGTTGATGATGAATATTTGTTTCAGGTTTACAAATGAAGGAAAAGTCTTAAATTTTTATAAAACCCTAATTTTGATTTTGCTCTAAAGAAGGGATTTTGTTCAAATTGGACTATGAAATGTGAAATTAAGTTGATATTTAGTATATATACATGTTGTTATTGATTTGGAGTGATTTGGTTTTCATCATTATGATGGAGGAGTTTGACTATGCTAATCATATGGGAATCATATAGGAATGGGAGATTTCTTTAGTCATTGACTATGTTAAATTTCTATTTTTGTTAACGAATGAATCTTAGGAAAATTGAAATGTTTACAAACCCATGCATTGTATTGTATCCCACAATTTTATTTCATGATTGGTTTAATCTCTTGGATATTTGGAAATGTTGAAAGAGGGTAAATAGTGTATGAGTCTGGGTAGTTGAGTCGGATTTTAAAAATGGGTTGAGTATTGTATTGGTACCCGTGTGAGGAGTCAATGTGTCCAATTGTCCGGTCTTGAGCTTATCGCCGGACAAATGTGGAAAAATGGTTTTGGATGTCCACTAGCCCCACCGTTTCAAGAGTAGACAAATATGGAAAAATAATGTTTTTGCGTAATGTGGAAGGAAAAAGGTTTTTGGGTGCCCATCGCCCCGTCATTTTTAGAGTTGGTAAATGTGGGGATATTTTCAATATATAAATCTATATATATGTATGGTTTTGCGGCTCTTGCTTGGGACGTCATTCTATATTTACCGCTCCATTACTGATGATGAGTTTTTGACCAGAAATTATGCATTGAACATCATTGATTTTTTATTTTATTTTATAGATTTGATTCATATAAGATATTACAAAGAAACCCAATGAATTACAATCATACCAATGGAAATCAAATACAATACAACTTTTTACAAAGAAACTCCCAAAGTGGGAGAGAAAGCCCCAATTAATACACATAGAATAAGACCAACACGTAGGTGGGAAGATTCGAACTACTAATCTCTTATTGAGGTGTAGGAGTTCTGGCCAATCGGGCTATCCCCATTGGTTGAACATCATTGATTTTAAAAGGAGAAAAACATGGGTTTTGTCATGGCATGTGTACATCATGATCATATGTTTCAATGGTATTTCTACTGGGCACTAGCTCACTCCAAATCTAACAAAACTTTCAGGACTTGATGGTGTGACTCTGCCCAAATAACAAGGCAGTGGAGATTTTGAACAGAGCATGAGAGCTCATTAGATGTTTTGTGTTAAAGTTCCAAGGCCATTATGTGTTTTTGGGACAAATGTTCATCTTTTTGTGTAATTAAGGGAACGCCCTTGAAACTTGTACACCATTAGGGCATCTTTACTTTGTTTTCTCTAACTCTTGAAACTATAATTTGTATTGTAAACACGTGGTGTAACAGTTTTGAATTAATTCAATGAGAAAGAGGTTTACTTAGCGAAAGACTATATATCTCTCAAGTGTGGTATCTCCTGAGAAATGGATTTAATTGGTTATATCTGGATAATACTTAATAATTTTTAATTATATAAAAAATTATAAAGATAAGGACGTTACAGTAATCTTAGGTTAAATTGTAAACCTACTATTGTCATTTTTTGTGGTTGGGAGATTTTGGGATTTGTGAATAGTAAAATAAAATGTGTTTCTGGGTTGCATGTTTGGATTTCTATTGATTGTCCTTAAATGGTTTTTGCAATGCTAGCTCTGTCGTTCAAAACAATTAACATTTATTAGGCAACCATTTTGCCTATGTGATTGTCAAAGGAAAAAGAGGCAAAAGATGTTTAAATCTCGCTTTTTTTTTTTCCTACCCAAACTTACTTTTACTTATGTCATTATACCTCTTTTAATAATTGTCATCCTGTTATGGGACTTGTGTAACCAATGCCATTAATGGATCAATCTATTATTATAAATCTCACATTAAAAATAGGAGAATCCAAGAAACAAATACCATTAATATGTTGTGGTTTCATCATTAGTGTAGACTTGACTTTCTTTGCGCCCCCTTTCGAAGAGCATCGAATTGGTCCTACAGTTCGGACTCCTGTCATGGTTCTGAATCTAATCTCACAAAGTGCAATGTGAGACTGATAAACACCAAAGAGTCCAATCCGACAATTCATTTTGGAAAACTAGATTTTGAATCAAATAATGCCAAAACTGGACTACTTTGCCAGATTACAGAGTCGACATCTAAACATTTTATTTTTGAAAAATTTAGAAAACCCTGACTCATGCCAAAGCCTAGGTGTCCGTCATCACCAAAGTTGCCTCGGCTCGGGAACTTGGGTACGAGAGGGGAAGGTCTTGAAATGAGCACCCCTGCTTGCCCGATCAAAAGATCGGCCTCTACTAAGCATGATATGTTGTTTTATAAACACATGTGGTCTTATTTCGATTATTAGCTAACTTTACGATGTGACACACACACAAGTATAGACTAAAATCGTAAGAATTGGAACGAATTTAACTCATGTTTGTTTTCGAAAATGGTTTGAAAGTGCCACTCTCAAGTGGGCTAAAACACGGATTTGCCATCAAACATGATGGGCTTAAAACATAATTTTGCCACTTTGCAGAGTGGGCTTAAAACTCACATTTGATGAATTGTTCCAATTCAAGTAATAAAGCCTTCATCCACAGGCATTCATGCAATTTAACACTTAAGCAAATAGCCTCATGGCAAGTATGTTATCATGGCAACACTCACACTCATGCAAGTATACTAAATCGTAAAAGCTTACAGTATACTCTGAGCCAAAACAAAAGCTAGTTAGAAATCATGCATGATCCTAACTATATAAGATGCCTAATGCAACACATGCAATAATGCAATTAAATAGGCTCGGCTATCTGAGATGGCATATGAATGCAATTATTTGATACACGTATTCAAAGAAGAATTGAAATACGATGCAATTTGAATGATACGCCGAGCCCGGTACATGCAAGACAAATGAATGATGCAAATATGCAAGTATAAGGTATGCTAATTGAAATATGATCCCTAATCTAACCATCGAAAGCGGTTAAATAAAAGGGAGAAAGACGTGGAGTTAGAAAACACGCACGCACGCACGCACACTTATTACAACATTGCGCCCTCTCAAAGGAGGGTCCAAATAAATAAACTAAGCTAAGCTAAGCTAAGCTAATTATTACAAAATAATTAATCAACTATTCTAGCTAATTAATTACAGTACAATTGAATGAATTAACTAACTATCCTAAGCTAGCTAAAATATTACAAACCAAATTGAATTAATCAATTACAACACATGTAATAATCAACTACAACTAGCTAATAAAGCAATGAATTGGCCTCGCGGGCAAGGGAGACATGCATGCTCGTTCGGCTTCCTCCCGAAAATCCACCTCCTTGCCTTTGGATGCCTTTGTTTGCACTTTACTTTGATCTCTGAACCTTACACTAATTAACAGACTGCCCTTACTCCAAAACAGGAACATTTTGAACAACTCTTCAACTGGTGGCCGGTTGGCTACCATAGGTGGCTGTCGGCCACTGGCATTGGCCGATCGGCCACCCTTCTCCTGGAATTCTCTTTTTTACTGCAATAAAGAGCAAACAGAGGTAAAGCAGTGTATTCTTCAAGGAATGTGTGCACTACCACCTCCTTATCATGTCTCAAGCTCAAAGAAGTATGGCACTTGGCTCTCAAGCCACCAACCAAGCATTTTCATGCATGATGGTTAAAGAACCAAGCTTGTACAAGCTTAGTGAATGCGCACATAAAACTCAAAGTGCCACCACCCTATCATGCATGATCAAGGGTGACGACGACTAAGAATGTGACACGTTTTATCACTTTGAGTATGAAACGTCCCATATTTCTTGTGTTGGGATTAACATCCGATCCAAACATATGCAATGCAACACGAATGCTTATCTTGTTTATGTTTTACTTGTCCAATTCTTGTTTACACATTTTAGCTTACCAATTAGTCCTTTAACCGGTTAAGTCCAATGTGAAAGTCATCTAATTGGAAAGATGGCCTAAGCCACAAGTGCCTTAAGCATGAAAGAAGTCTCATGTTGTTGGTTCGTAGAAACCCTCAAGAGAGGATTAAAATCATTAGGCATGAGTGCCTTAATTTCATGCTCAAGCCAACAAAGGGCTCAAGACCATTTTCAAAAGCAAATTAAAAAGTGAAGAATAGAGGGAGATTGCAGACTTTCAGCGCTGAAATGGCATCCTAAAGACACTAAACCATGCAAGTAATGCATGCAAGACATGCTAAGGGCCAAAAGCATTAAAGCTAGTGAAGAGCACTACACTAGAGGCATGCAATACCAAACTTAAATGACTGAATAGCTCTGGACAAAGCTAAATCATGTCAAAACAATGACTAAAACATGCTAAAATGGAAGCATAAATGGCAAGAAAAGCATGTCCACTTGTTGGCTCACAAACAAGACATAAAGCACAACTCTCAAAAGCCATGAAGAAGTGATATATGTGAGAGTATGACAGTGACATATGCATTGAAAACACATGCAAAACAATGTCATAGCATGCAATCAACTCAAGCAAAGCATGTTAGAGGCCTTGAAACACAAAGCTAATGAAGGCCTATTACACTATAGCTATACAAAGCATGAGTCATATGACCAAGACCACCCAAAACAGAGTTAAAGCATACTAAATCAGTGACTAAAACATGCTGAGATCAAGTCATAAGGAGGTAGAAAAACATGCTCATATGCTAGGCCAACTACACTTGCAAACAAGACACAAGGAGGGGAGGCCATTCCCTCTCTTTTTGGACCTCAAAATCAACTTTTTATCACTGAAATTCTCCTGGAATCTAGTGGTTAAAAGACCAAGAAAATGGTGTTTCAAAAGCTTTGAAAGATGACTCAAAAGGCTTTACAAGCCAAAGAGCAAATGGGGGAAACCACCCCCTAACTAAACAAGGTTCAAACCACCATTTTAAAACCTTATAAACAAAGTTTTTTACAAACTAAAACCAGCCTAAAACTAGCATGCAAAGGTGGCCAAACAAGCAACTAAAACAAAGCTTTAAAGAAGGTAATGCTTTACCCTTGAAGCACAGCAACAAACAACACAAATTCTGAGCTCAAACCAAGCTTATGACCTCAAACCAAGGTTCAAGAGACCTCAGCTCCACGGTGAAAGCGTTTGGTTAAGGGGTTGTATACAAAAATGTAAAGAAAACTCACTTTCAAGCACTAAATAAGAAGAGAGAGAAAGTTCTAGAGAGAGTGTGTGAAATTTTGCTCACAAATTTTCTAAACCCTCAAAATGGCGGAGAGACCCCCCATTATATAGAAAAACAAGCCAAAAGCTTGGCTTCATCCTTCCATACACGTGTATGGAGGATACACTCAGTGATCAACAACTGGCACCAGCTGGCAAATAAATATCTAAAAAAGGAGAAAAATGGCCGGCAGGCACAAGCCATGGCCGATGGACACTGGGGATGGCCGACAAGCCATCCTCTCCTCCAGATTCAAAGAAACAAGTTCTTGGTCCACAACCAAGCACAAAACAGATAAGTTGAGAAGCTCCAAGGGAAGGTGCTCAGCCAAGGCCTTCAAGGACTCAAAACGAACACGAGCATGCACAATTATTGGGTGTTCAAACGATAACGCCCAAGCCTTAAGGATGGTAAAAAATGAGGTGTCTATAATTAGCCATAACTAAGGTTAGTATAACCGAAATTCTACATTGGATTATTGGAGAGGTTTACAGGGTCAGATCGAGAATCATAAGATTCTATTGAAATTAAAAATATTACGTAATAAATAAATATTTCTTCAAAATACACACAAAATAAGTCTAAATTATACTAAAAAAAAGTGAAGATACCGTGAAAAATATAGTATCCATGTAAAATGTAAATAGAATATTATATAATAAAAAACTCAATGGTAAAAATTTTATTTCATCAAAAAAGAAGGTGAAAAGAAGAGTTTTATAGCATAACACTTACAATCTACAAAAATGTATAAAAAATGTCTGAAAAATATTTAACAAAATTAATATAAAAATATATTAAGAACCCAAAAGAATGGCTTGGCAGAATGATATTGTTTATCATTTGCGTGTACTTGGTGGAGCAAGTTCAAGTCACAAAAATAATCTCTCTAAAAATTGAGGTAAAGTTGCATACATCTTGCCCGCTAAGGTTAAGGTTTTTTTTCCCGATTAATTAGTTTTCTTAAATTACTGTAATATTTAAATGTTTGTTTTCCTAATTTGTTTTTCTTAGTCTATTTGATTCAATATTACATTTTTTTTAATTAATTTGGATCACATAAATTAGTATTTAGACAACAAACATAAATTTATAATAAAATAGACCATACAATACAAAATAAGGCTTACAAATTGGAATCAAATTCATATCAAGATTCCATGATCATATAAAATCTAATTACCAAAATCGAAAGATCCTACCTATAAGGGATTTTGTACACAATCTGAATCGATTGTACCTAAATGAATTATAAGATCCGAATCGAAGTTTTGATAGAGTTTTTAGCAATCCATAATATGCTATAAGAGAACTAAGAGAGAGCCAAGAATGTTTACAATTCCCTAAACGATGGATGTTTATAAATTATACGCTTGTGCCCAAAAACTACTGTAATTGAAGAACGGATCTAATTTGGTTTTGAAAGCAAATTGGATGCAAGAGCTTTTAACAATTGGCTAAAGCAATCTTCCCAAAGATTTTAGGGGAAATATCAAAAACATGGAGAGTAGGAAAAATAATTACAAAGTTATGGATGTATAAGTGAATCATGCATTGGATTGTGCAAACAAAACTTGTACCTTCATTACTTTGCAATTATTTTTTCTACTCTCCATGTTTCTGATATTCCTCCAAGATTTTACATAAACAGTGAAGTAGCACTAAAGCCATGCCCTTTTTTTTTTTTTTTTTTTTTTTTTTTTTGAGAATTCAGGCCATACTTTATCATGGGAATGGAAACCAATATATATTCATGGAGGATAATATTCTTCCTTGTTCGTTTTCTACTCATGCTATATGCTCAACTTAAATTTCAAAATTAGGATTTGAAGATTAATTGAAAATCTAGCATTTCTAGATATTCAACAATAGTTATACAAAATTGAAAGATGTTTGAAAGAAAACTCAAGATATCAACTAGTTTTATAGTAGTTGAAAAATTAATCATCAAAATACAACTTATAGTTGAATAAAATGGGGCTAAGGATTTTTATTCACACAAAATATTTTTAATTATGATGAGTATAGGCCTACATGGACCAACCCAACCAACCCAACTCAAGTGCACATGGAACGATCCTCTAGTTGGACCCCTTCAAGGCCTAACTCAAGTCTACCAACCCCTTCAATTGGCCAAGTAGACTTGGGGACCAAGTCGAACAACCTTACACACATAGTTAATCTCCACTAGCCTACAGTATAGCATAGCACAATCACACGAACAAGAAGTGTCCTCTATTTGTCTCTCCCCTGCCCCCTGATTTTGTAGGTGTACCACCACGCACATCTCAATAATGACAGGCCACGTGGAATCCCCTGAGATGAGAAAGGCACACCCCTAGCACACTCCTCCTTTGGTAGGTAAGAATGTACATAAAACCATAATATGAATCTAATCTATTTGTATCTTATAAACCTCTCCATTGCTCTATATCTTAAAGAGACTAACTTGTTCGTTGGAGGACGCTTGAGAAGGACATTCACCAGGCTTTTGCTTGTAGGTCAGCTTGGATTCAGTGATCATCTTAGGCCTACTGAATTGATTGATATATGTAAGGGATCATCATAGGCATTACTCTAACTAAATTTTATTTGAATTTTAATTTCTGTGAAGCAAATACTTCAATCCATAAGTGATAAAGAGAGATTGATTCATATATGTAAGAGCATCTCCAATGGTGTTTGCTAAATTAGCATTGCCATTGTTGTAATTTGATAATGAATAGTATTATTTTGTCAAATATTTTGCCAAATTATAATAATAGTGTTCCAATGGTGCAAAGTTATTTTAGCAAATCTTAACTGACTTTCTCTCTAATTTTATAGGTGATGTTTGAATATAGGTTTTTGAATTTTTTTATTGTTTATTTTTTATCTTTTATGATTTTTTTTTTAAATTCAAGAAAAATTAAATATTTAAGTTTTACCCAATTTTTTTTTAAAAAAAATTTAAATATATATACATATATATAAACATAATTCACCTTACCATTCACATATCACTACAAAATTAAAAAACAAAAATTTACTTATATATATAATTGTACATATAAATATATATATATATATAATTCACTCCATCCCTATATAATTGAGTGGGGATAATTGAGTGGGGTTCCAGATCTTTCAATGCTCCATCCATGCCCCTCTGTCTCTCTTTCTCCTTCTCTTTCTTTCCTTTGTTTTCTTGTTATTCTTCCTCTTTGTTTTGACGGTCTCTCCCTCTCAGTCTAATCTCTTAGTCCTTCAACACCTTCTCTCCCTCTGTCTCGCACTGACGAAGATGAAATCGTTGAAATCCATTAAGCATCTTGAAATCCAGGTAATTATTGTTTAAAATTTGCTTCAGATTTATTAAGATTTGCTTGGGATTGCTTGAAATTTGTGTGAGATTGCTTCAAATTTGATTGAAATTGCTTGGTTGTTGTTGTTGTTGTTGACTGATTTTGTTTAGAAAAAAAGTTAGTGAATTTTGAAACAAAAAAATTTAGCAATTGCCAAATCGTGTAAAAATTTTGGTGATTTCTATTTTTTTGAAAAAAAAAAAAATTGGTGAATTCTGTTTTTTTTAAAAATGATCTGTTTTTGAATTGGTGAATTTTGTTTTTAAAAAAAATGATCTGTTTTTGGGAGGTTTTTCTGGGAAAGGATGAGAAAGGGAGGGAGGGAGGGAGGGAATGAAGCAAAGTCGTTGGTTTTGGGTGAGGGAATTAACACTGTGTTTGGATTGAGGGATTTGGAGAGAAAAGAAAAGAAATAGAGAGAAATGTATTTTTCTTCCTCGTTTGGTTATCTTAAGTGGAGAGAAATGGAGAGAAATAGAAAGAAATGGAGAGAAACTCATTTCTCTCATAACCCTTATTTTCAATCTTCCCAAAAGTGGAGAGATTGGGAGAGAAAAGAAATCCACAAATGTTTATATTTTCATAATACCAATTTTACCCCTATAAAAATAAAAGAAATAAAATGATTGAAAATATAAAAAGGTTATTTTGGTAATATAACATAAAATAATTTCTTTTCTTTTCTCTTAATGAAATCTAACCAAACAAGAATGAGAGAAATCACAATCATTTCTTTTCTTTTATTTCTTACTTATCCAAACAAAAAGGAGAGAAATTACAATCATTTCTTTTCTTTTCTTTTCTCTTATTACTTAAATAATCATTTCTTTTCTTTTCTCTCTTAAGTTACCAAATTTAATTAAATTTTCTAAAGTGATGTTTAAAAAGTTTTATAATTCAAAATTGATTATATAACATACAATAAATACTAAAACTTAATTCAAAAGTGGATAATCTTTATAAAAAAATTTCATAATATTTTTTTCATATTACCTGACCTTACTCATTTAATTATTAAATAGAATTTAACATTAATGAGTCTAACCTGAATTATTTAAATTTTTTAATTTTAATACTGTAATTGAATTCGGATTCAGATCTGCGGATTGTATTCAGGTTAAAAACCGGTTACAAATCCGACCCGTCAACAACACGGAAGTGTAGGGGATAAAATTCAAAGGGAAGACTAGAAAACGACGTCGTTGGGAGAAGCTAGAGGTTTCTGGAACCACAAGGTTTGTTTTCTTCCATCTCTGTTATCTCACGCAAAAAGCGGCGAACACCAGAAACCCCAACTCACTGAGTTCGGAACACGAAGAGAGACAGAGAGAGAGGGAGAGATGGTGGTGATCGAACCAGCACCGAGTGAAGAAGAGAGAAACGCTGTCAATGTTACTCCCAAATCGAAACCAAAGCCATCAAAAGCAGTAGCAACCGAGTCCAGCTCGAGCCACGACGCAACATCGGCCGCCGGAGACATCTCCGACGGCTTCGAAACCGCCAGCGAAAGCGATTTCAATGGTGGTGATGAACAACAAGAAGAAGAACAACAACAACAACAACAACAACCACAACAACAATCTGTGTCTCCAAAAGATGACTCTCTCGAAGCTACCTCCAACGACGATGAATCGATACAGGTTCTCTCTCTCTCTCTCTCTCTCTCTCTCTCTCTCTCTCTCTCTCTCTCTATATATATATATATATATATATGTATATGTATGTATGGATAATTGATATGGTTTTGAGGTCGGTTATTGGATTTAACTCCTACAAGTGAATTGTTCCATAAACTTGTAAATTTTTTTTTTTTTTCTCTATGGAAAGTGATGTGAATTAGTTATCATTTTTTGTGAATTGTTCCCTAAACTTGTCAGTGAATTGTGAATTGAACGATTGATAATTTTTGGAATATGACAATGCACATTACTTTTGGTTATCTAGACATAAATAATCCATTTTAGGGGGATGACTTTTTGATTCTTACATATTTTTTATGGATATGTAAATCGAAGGATATTGTTATTTCTTGATGTTTTGAGAACATTACGTATGAGTGTTTGTTTCATGCGATTGGACTCCATGTTCAATAGATTTACTAATCTGTCGGTTGGTTAGAAAAGTAAAAGTCAGACTAATAGTTAAATACACTTCACTTCCAATCAAATATTCCAAAGACTATTTATGAGTAATAAGTCCATTGCATTGCAATCCTCCCTTATCCACTCCGTCCCAACAAACATTGTGTTATCTAAGTGAGCTTAAATTAGGGGAAATCTCAAATCAGTTGACAGTGGAAATCTCAAGTCCATCTTGTGTTTGGTGCAAGTCTTTCCTGTGTATCAAATTTGCACCCAAAAGATTCATGTGTGTTGCAATGTTTTTTTTTTAGTCCCCTTAAATTACTTGTACCTAGATATATATATTAAACTTTAGCAGACACAAAGTCGCAGTATGGGCATCAACATCAGCATAAGCAGTTGGTCCTGTCAACAGCACCACGTGCAATCGCCAGTGTCACCTTTGCCACAGTCTCCCCTTGTGCCAAGCACCATTTACTTTGCAAACTGGCGTAGTGGTTCCATCGTTGTTGATATCACCATCAACATCCCTCTTGTTGTTTATTGTGCTGCATTGTCTGCCATTTAGTGCTCCAACCTTCACAGCCATGCTAGTGTCCCCGCCAAACCAATACATCACCAATGTAATGGTTTAGGCTACATTGCTACAACTCATTTCAGGGGTGTTCCATGCCATTGACTTCAATCCAAAAAGCCCTACGTGGAATACTTCTTCCTTTTCTTTTCTTTTCTACTTTTCCCCCCCTTTTCAAAGATGCTCGTGAACTTGTTATAGTGTTTGGGTCCAAGATAAACCATTTTGCAAAATTCTATAAAAAAAAAAATTAAAAAAAAATTAAAAAAAAGTCTATGCTACAGGATAAACTAAGCTACTGCTGCATTCAAGAAATTATTGAACCAAGCTCAACAATTTATTTCTTGACCTGCCTACAAAACTTCTCCCTGCTTGTTCACAACCCTAGTCAGCCTTTCTGGATTTGACAATCACCATGTCAAAACGTGGGCATGCAAGAAGGCACTTGTGAAAGATGGTCATTGTTTCGAAGCAATAGAACTTGTTATGCCACCAGGGGAATCTTTCTATAATAAATTTAAAAGTCGAGGCAAGAGATCTTTAATCTGAAATTCTCTTTTTTATATTGATTGCAATGATTTTCTACCTTTTGCCTTTTTTTTTGTTTTTTTTGTTTTTTTTGGATGTAAAGTAGGAATGCCCACTTAGACGTTTTCAAACTCAATTAAGAACAGTGATGATCTACATTTAAGTATGCTGCTTTACAAGTATACATTTACAGGTCTATGCTGCTTTATTTTATTTATTTGCTTGTTTATTTTTGCTGATAAGTATATCTACAGGTCTATGCTTGGGGAATCTGATTGGACTGCTGATTTGTTTGTTGATATTTCTTGATAAATAGATGTTTAAATCATGGAATTATTGTTCTTCTTTTGATACTATTTCGTAGATAATGGTTAAATCATGAGTTTTTAATATTTGAGATGTTTGCTTACCTTTGTGATCTTGATATATGTCTTTTCAATGGATTGTGGTTAGTGGAAGCAGCTGCTCTATCATGCATTGTTCTGTGTAGCATTATAAGGTTAAGCTTGCGAATCTTTCCTTTCTTGTTTGTGAAGCAGAAAGCGTTGGTTGAAGCAAATGATGCAAAATTGGATGGTAATAGACTTTTTGGAGATGGGCAGTATGAAGAAGCATTGGTGCGGTATGAAGCTGCTTTACAAGTTGCACCAGAGATGCCCTCATCTGTTGAAATACGTTCAATATGCCATGCAAACCGTGCAATATGTTTCTTCAAACTAGTATGTTCTCTGGTCATGGACAACCATTATGCTATGGATTATTTTACACAATCAATTTTTCAGTTGAGTTTTCTGTTTTACATATGTAGGATACCACCTCTAGGTACTGCTAATGAATATGTTAGGCACCTGACATAATGCAATAGTCACATATTTTTATTTTTACTTCAGAATAACGTTTTTCTTCTTTAAAAAGGAAACAATAAATAGTTTTTAGTCCAAGGCAAAGGAAGGATGAAAAGGCAAAGATTAACATTTTTCTTTTCTCTCTCTTTTTTTTTTTTTTTAAAATTTTAAATAAGTAAAAAATGGTAAACAATGACATTGAATTTTTCAATCTGAATCCTGAAGGAAAGGAAAAGAGATCAATCTCTACCACCTTGAAAATACCAAATAATCCTAGATACACCAACAATTGGAGAAAATAGATCAATAATATTCTAACACAATTATTAGAGGTTGTCAGTGGTGGTTTCATTAATGTCCAACGCCCCTATTGACCCTGTAGAGTTCAAATTTGATGTTTGTTATTGTGGAAGTTTGGGTCAAGTCGGTATTGGTGTCTTTCGATGGACAAATGATTATATTCTTCTTAAAATTCAATGAAGAAGCTGATAAAGTTGAACAGCAATTGGGTTCGCTTGAAGAAGAAAAAAACGCTGAGCTGTGCTAAGATGTTTAAAATTAGCCTAGCTCATCGGGGTTGCTAGAGGCTAATGGCTGTTTTTCTAGCCTAAAAAGCCTTCCCTGTGTGAAAATAGTTGAATTTTGTAATTAAGGCAATAAGGTTGAATATGGAGAGAAAATAGAGACAGGAAAGAGAAAAGAAAGAACACAAAGTTTTAACCTGGTTCGGCCAATATAGGCCTACATCCACACACACAAAACCCTAGGGGGCTACATCTTTTATTCACTTGACTTTAATACTCTTGTTTACATGATACACCATATATATAGAGTATGAGATACAATCAAATCCCTTTAATTAAGGAATTGAAATAAATCAAAGATACAAAAAATCATAGTATGCACAAATATGGGATCTCTATATATTTTGATATCTTCCATATCTTCTGATATCTTTGACAATATAATTTTTTTCTCCAATAAAAATGGCATTATATATTTACGATAGTTATCCTTTGAGTTGTTTGTGTTGTTCCTTTAAATTCTGGGGCTGAAACTTTGTTTCCTATATTTTTTTTTTCTTAATTTTTTTTTTTTTTTTTTTTTTTTAATAAGAGAGAAAAGAAACAGCTTTTAATTCTTTGAATTCCATCTGTTGCAATTGTTGTTTCTTCTACTATCGCTTTCTTTTGTTTGTTCAGTCCAGGTTGTTTGTCAGGGCATTTGTTGGTTTCCTGGCTGAGATTGTTTCTAATCTTTTTGGGTGTGCGACATATCTCAGGGAAAAAATGAGGACACAATAAAGGAATGCACAAAAGCATTAGAATTGAATCCTAATTATGTGAAAGCTCTACGTAGAAGAGGAGAGGCTCATGAAAAACTTGAACACTTTGAAGAGGCTATTGCTGGTAAATATTTAAATTCAATACTTGTGCACTATTATCAATATTTAAATTTTAAAATGATAGCTACCTGCAGGTTGCCTTCACTTTCAATCTGACATTTACAGTATCTCTCTCTCTCTCTCTCTCACACACACACACACACAGAGAATAACTAACTACACATGCCTGCTATGGTGACAGAATATTGGAGTCATTTTCTTATATGATGTTCTGATCCTATTCCTTAGTATTTCTTTTTTATCATCTCATTTTATGTTTCCCCCCTATTGTCCTACAGATATGAAGAAAATCTTGGAACTGGATCAATCAGATGTCCAAGCTAGGAGAACCATTCAACGTTTGGAGCCATTGGCTGCAGAAAAACGTGAAAAAATGAAACAAGAGATGATTGGTGAGTTCAAAAACTAATGTGTAGTAGGTTTTTCATTTTTGCTTCTCATGTTCATGTGCTTTGATTGATAGAATCTGTTTGTTCTTTTGTTCTTTTCCCTCCCTATTTCCGCTTCCTGATTTTAGAAAAACAACTGCTGGAACTAATAGAAGTAAGATGAATTCCTTCATGGAACAGAAAGGCAGGTCAAAAAGGATTAGAATCATAACTTCCAAACTAACATGAGCTCCCTTTCGCTTGTTAAGTTGGTTATCTATCCTCCGTGGGTTTAGCTCTATTAATAAGCAAATGAAACAAAGTTTTCTTAAAAAGGCCTAACAAGCACGAACACTACTAAGAAGGTGGTGTATCCGTGTCAGACATTGTTGACACTCATTGGACACTTCCCGACACATGTCAAACACACGTCAAAGCGTGTCACATTATTTTTTTGTTTTTTTAAATTTGACCCGAACACACTTCGGCCAATTGGGGGATACACATGTCCATCACTTGAGCACACATGAAACACATTACAAGTATGAACAAAAATAACTTACAATTCAATGATAAAAGAAAAACTCCGTAGATTTATGATGAATAGTGTTACGTTGTATTTTTTTCTTAATTATCTTTGAATGAAATATATATATGTATGGCATATAATAAATATATGAAACTCTATATTTATCAAAATAAATAAATAAATAAATATATGAAACTATATATTTTGTGTGCGTCCCTCACATGTCATGTCCTACATTGTTTAAACATTGTTATGTCCATTCCATGTGCCTGTGTTCGTATCCATGTGTCTATGTTCGTGCTTCTTAGCTTGGTTCCAATATTAATGAAATCGGAGCTTTCAAATCCCATTGTTCTTGTAAAAGAAGGAAAAATGTTTTGTATTATTGCATAGGCAAGATGAATATGTGCGGATGGAAGTATATCATTTGCAAAGTCCTCTTGGCAGTATAGTAGACCATCAAATGTTGTGAGACCTCTAGAGGTGGATGGTAAGAACTAGGGCTCTCATAAAGGGATCAAGAGATCAAGTGGCAAGGGATCTGTGCCCAGTATCACATGCTGGCAAGGGATTAAATGGCTCACCCTTCCTAGCTTGACAATTCGGAGGTAGAAGGCTACTATTGGCACTGGCACCGAAATTCTCAGAGGTTGCAGAGGTAGTTGAGCATGCTCACAAGTATAGGCAAGTATGGAGCGCATAACATGTCCTTGTCTGCACTTGGAGAATGTCTTCTAGTGAAGATCTTTGTTTTTGTAACGCTGGTACGGATGCTCAACTCTAGCCGCCAAGCCACATATCCTTGGAGGTCTTGTGTGAGGGTTATGGGGTCAGTCGAGCACCCCATGGTTGTGTCACCAACGTCGAGGGGTTTCCTTGACCCTACTCCCAACTTAGACTTCCGTGAGATCATTTGTGTCTTTTGGACCGAACATTGGAGATAAGGGACTGAGGCATAGAAGAGACATGCTTGGGTGGAGAATGACCGAGTTAGGGGTATTGAGTGTGTCTTAATGTGCAGGGGAAGTGATGCTTGTCTAGGCAAGTGGAAGTGCTTCTGGATAATTGTCACTGAGTGTTTAGGCTCGAGGTATGTTAACCTTAGGAAGCATGGCTTGACTCCGGAGGGGGAGAGCATGTGGACATATGTGATTGGTCTAGGCAGCACTGCACAAGGCTGCATGAGGGTTTCTAGTTTGTGGAGATGATGATATGACAGTGGCATACCGTTGACATAACGTGCAACCTTGGAGACACATGTACCACAATAGCAAGGCTTGCTCTTCTATAACACTACTTTAGAAGGCTGCTAAAGTGAATGAGTAAATATAGATGATCACTTTTGCTTCATAATCTGCATAGGCCATGAAGCAGGGAGTTGGGATCGAACCAAGTGAAGTAGGTTGCCAGGCCAGTGTTGCAGAGGTGATAATTTTCCACACAGAAATGATTAACAAATACCAAACTAATAAAATATTAAAAAAACAACTGCCTTCCTGTTCTTTAAAATAATTCTCAAACTGATGCTCTTGTTTACTTTTAACACGTATTCTCTTGCTGAAGTTGTTAAAACTTATGGTCCATTATTTGCGTCACTTTCTCATCTTCACGTGATTGCAAGAACGAAAAGGAACATGAACAGATAATTCTGATGTTTCAAACAAAAACTGGTATTCATAAGTCTATTTTTTGAAAACAGTTTTGAGAATGACAAACCAAACAAAAATGCTTTGCTCCTCGCTTGCCTTTTTTATTGTCTGGGAAAATGAGGAAATGACTTTGTCAATAATGCGCTCCAAATGATTTCAGCCTTTTGTTTTTCCAGCATCCTTGTATCTTGCACATAGAAGACCTCATACTCTTTTCGGTTAAGTACTTGTAAGTTTGGTCTCCAAGGTTGCACGCACTTCCCACACAATTGCATTTTCAAATTTTTTACTTTTCTCTAATTAATTACACTGGTGTTTTGATGTCTCTTAAAAAACACACAATATTTGCCTTCTCCTTGGGAAAAATGTATCTTGCTAAATTATTTGCTCATGAGCCATTTGGAATCATTGATAGATAGGTTCAAGAATATTTTCTTTTGGTGTTTTCTTTTTCTTTTCCATGTAGCTGGAGATGAAGTTTTCACTATAATTTGCTGATGCTACCTTTACAGACTTGTGTATGATAGAATGGTACTGTTATATTCCATTCTACGAACATTTGTAGTCAATGTTAAAAGTTAAGCTTGGGCAAGTCTTTACAGCTTCTGGTTTTCTGTTTCATTGTTTATTATTTTTGCACGGGTTGGGAACTGCAAGTCTTTGATGAAGACAACATTTTGCTGCTGCACATGACATTTTGCAATTCTACAGTTTCTCTTTATGTAAAAAAAGTGAATTTAACGAATTTTTATGTGGAGCAGATAAGTTGAAAGAAATGGGAAACTCTGTTTTGGGCCGGTTTGGGATGAGCATTGACAACTTCAAAGCCGTTCAAGATCCAAATACTGGTTCCTATTCAATTTCGTTCCAACACTAGTTATGGTCTGTTTGTGTTCGTCTCAATTCATGCTTGTCATTGGAAGAAACACTACAAGGAATGTGGAGGTTTTTGACATGATACAAATATGCAGTGCTTGTATTTGCGGAAATTTAGTTAAAACTGCAGATGCATTTTGGGGTTCCCCACTTCAATGTTTTCATGGCTTGGTGTTTTAAGGTGGATTAGCAAAAACTCCTCATATTATTTTTTTGATTGGTTGCAAGTATTTATATGATGGAATGGCAAATATACTCTTCACTTATAATTGTTTTTGATTGGTCAAGTATTTTGAATTGGCTTGATAACAACACCATTCAAATTATTTTTGATAATATTGATGAAAGTGAATCTTATACGCTTGACCCCAAAAAAAAAAAAAAAAAAAAAAAAAAAAAAAAAAAAAGAAAGGGAAATTAATAATAAATCATAATAGTAGGATTTAATTTTTATCAAGTACTCTCGTTTGGAAATAGATTATTTTAATAATTTTTTGACTTTTTATAAAAAGATATTCAAACAAATAGTGAGAGATGTGATAATTTATTTCATAGTGATTTTTTTTTTGTTTTTTGGTTAAAATATTTAGTTCTCAAACGAGTGTTAGTCCTAATAAAATTGTCATTAAAAATAATTTTCTATGAAGATGTTTTGCATGTCTTTAAAAATTGGAAATTAGTGATTTTTTTATCACAATTTTTATAAATTATCGCTAAAATTTACAATTAATGACTTGTTATGATAAATTTTTTAAACTGTTTCTAAAAGTTGAAAATTAATGTTTTTTTTTATGATGAATTTTTTAAACTGTCGTTAAAATTTATAATTAGTGATATTTTTTAAAATAATTTTTAAACTATTGTTGAAAATTAAGAATTAGTGACTTTTTAAATAGTGATTGATGAAGAACGCCATTAATTATCATAAAATCTATTGGACAATAAGTCCACCTATTAGGATCTATACGTAAGTCTCAAAAATTAACACCAATGCTACAAATTCAGAAAAAATAAGATAAATTACTAGCCGGTCTTAATAATTGGACTTTATTCTCATTAAGTCTTTTTAATTCATCTTTGAAAATTAGTCCTAACAGAATCTTCGTTAAAAATTGACAATTAGTTACAGTTTTTATGATGTTTTTCTAAATCTGCAACTAAAAATTGACAATTATGATATTTTTTTGAATATGTCGCTAAAAATTAACAATTAATGATGTTACCTTGTGATGAATTTTTTAAACTATCGTTAAAAATTAACAATCAGTGATGTTTTTTTTCTTTTTATTTATAAAAACACCGCTAATTATCATATAATCTATTAGATAATAAATTCTCCGATTAAGACCTGCACGTAAGTCTTAAAAAAATAAAAAAAATAAAAAAAAATAAGTTGGAAAATCTTGTCTCCAGTTTTTAGATGGCTCTCCTACAGAAACTTTTGGTGTTTTAATTTTCATCTGATTGAATACTCTTGGTTGGTTTTTCGGACCAAAGTGTTTGTCGTTTTTTATTTTTTATTTTTTATATTTTTGTATGACCATGTATTTCCTTTTCAAATTCACTCTCATACTTTTATCAATCCTTCACAGCTTTCTCTCCCCCAACCTTCATCTCCTCTATTACCTCTCTTTGTTTCATTCAACGTTCCACAACTATCATTCGCATACGCTCCAGCATCACACTCTGTTTGGTTGAGATTTTATTAAAAAATAATAATAATAAATATAATAAATTAAATTTTAAGAACTAGTTTGGAAAAGAAATGAAAAAATTCAAACACACTTCCATACGGTTCTCATTTTTTAGGCAGAAATATTTTTGAAGATTCAAAATTATAGTTTTTAGTATTTATATCAGACTTGTTTTTAATTATGTAATATAAAACTAGCATTTTTTTCATTCAAAATTAAATGGTACTTCATTTTGAAAGTAAATTGAGAAAAATTACAAAATTAAATGGTACTTCGTTTTGAAAGTAAATTGAGAAAAATTACAGACGTTAAGCCGCAGGTGAAAAAATAAAAAATAAAATCATGAACAATTTATCTTTTTTATTACCACAAGCCATTTTTTGTTCAAAATTAGATAGAAATTTGTTCTGGTAGTAAATTTGGGAAAAATTACTAACATTAAGGACTAGAGTAAAAAAATAAAATAAAATCATGAACTTCAAAGGACAAAGTGTAATATACCCTTTATTACAGTTAACAACCCACTGCTCACAGCTAGTCCACAGTTTTCATCCATTTATTTTTGCTTGGACAGTGAATGTCATTGATGAAATCGAAACAAATTGAACATCTCTTCTTCTTTCTTCTTTTTTTATTTTAATTTTTTTATTTTATTTTATTTTATTTTATTATTATTTTGTTTTAAGGAATTAACTTGTATTACATTTATTACATTAAACTATTGTTACAAGGGCTCAATTACAATTTTATTCAAGAAACAAAATTATCAGAGCTTCAACTATATGAATATCCGGTTTGCCACCAAAACCACTGAACCTTAAGGCATGTAACATACAATCTTACCGACAACAATGGTCTTACCGGTACTGGACCAATATTTAAGTTCGCCCTATATCATGCTTGCTCGTAAGGTGTTCTCATCGATCACAACATCGATATCTTCATGCGAGAGCTGCTTCTCAACTTAGCATGGCAGAATGCTGCTCTAAGTACTCTTTGCTATTCATCTCTGTCAATCTGCAATATATAATAGTTACCATCATTAGTCAGAATGACAATATATGTGCATCCACTATCCAGATTTGACTACTCTTACAAACCCCAAAACTTTTTTTCTTTCTTTTTTTGGGATCAGGAGCTGAAAACTGTTTTCGAAAACAAAACTAAATGGGCTCAAAGTAATCTATGTCGATTTTGTCTTTGCTATTTTCGAAGTAGGAATTAAACTGAGGCTTGAGCTGTTAATGAAACTTTATTGGTCATTCTAAGTGAGGAAGGTAAAAATAAAGAAGGATACAACAACAGAAAATTGAAATAAACCGGATTTTCCAACTGCAAGCCAATGTTCAAGGGCTCTCTGAATACATGGGGCAAATTCATTTTCTTCCAACTAAAAACTAGGAATCTATTTCAGATATGAGAAAGCAGAAAGTTTTCCAACGATCTCCCAAATCTAAAGCTAGTTCTTTTTTTAGAACTTTCTTACGTCTATCTCTTGAATAGCGTGCTCTCGATAACTACATAGCTACTGGCTTAGGGTTCCGAAGTTTAGAAAGCAAGTTTCAAAATAATTATATTTCTTTTGAGCACATGTTTCGTTGCAAGAACATTTAAAAAGAACATAGTCATGCTGTTAAAAACCTTTTTGCTTTTTTTGAACTACCATTAAAAGTCTGGTTAGATATTCAATTTCATCTATGTTAAAAATCTTGTTAGATAAACAATTTCATCTAAGTTTGTGGAGGGTCAGCAACCATTTTCAACTGTTGTACCAAGCATTTCACCAATCAACCATCTTTTATGTCCTCCGACCCTAAATGAAGTAAATTGTTTTAAGAAAGACAACTGCATTAAGTCTATCAAAATTTATGTTGGGCAACAAAATGGATGGCTCAAAGTAAAGGCTATAGAAGAACGGCCACAAGAAGGAATTCAATCTATATAAAAGTTTATACGGTATATCCAAAAAAGAAAAAAGAAAAAAGAAAAAAAAAGTATTGCAGAACATCATACCTACTAATAGTGCGATCTTTTACAAAGCCCAACTCATTGTCCACGCAAAGATCCAAATCATCATTTTTCCTCGATCTTGAAGAAGTTCTGGGAGCCTTTTGTTGAGCATCAGAGATTGTCACAATCTTCTCAAAAAGTTCAACAGGAGTCCCCTCAGCTGTACACATCAATCTGGCTTTGTTCTCATACATCACCTGTAAATACAGTGAAGTTAAAAACACACAGAAGCCAGTTGGAGATAAAAATATGGTTTTAACATTAAAATGTTCTGATTTTATGCTATGTCCCTTCCAAGAGGAGTAAGGTTTTGTGGAGTTCTAGGGCATAAATGGAACCCAAGTACCAAGTATTTATGTCTAAATTATTAAACTCATAAATAATCAAACAATTTGGAAGAAAGGAGACTAACATCAACTAGAGTGACAAACCGATATGCTGCTGTCCTATTGTGGAGTCCGAAAATTGGTACACCATCTAAAGCCAGCGTATGAAACCTCTCTGCCAAAAAGGAATACCATTGGATGATAATTTTTTGTAACAGGAAAAAAAATAAGCATAATAATTGATAGGTACGGAAAGATTTTGCAATGAATGTAAAATCACTTAAGTTAAGAAAGAGCATCATGGAAGCTATTAGCCTAGTACTTAGGAGAAGTATTCGTTTTCTTCCTTTTATTGTATTTTTTATTTTTTTATAATCAAGAACCCATCCTAGGCAAGGCCCTTTAGACCCACGTCAGGAAGGTAAAGTTAAGGTTCAAAGGCCACCTTCTAAGCCAATGAACCGGGCAAACTGGAGGGGATTTGAACCCTCATCAGTAACATGGGAAGCATACCCATTTACAAAGTTCTATTGGACTTTATTCTTGATACTCAATCACTGAAGTTAACAAAATAGAGATTCATCCCAACAATTTGGTGTTGGGTATTGAATTTTAAGGAGAAGACAAATTTGAGGTTTGAACCCACTTACTGAACAATCCAAAATAGTCTGCAGCACCAAGTGGTTTGTCACACAGTTCTTCAAAAGGAAAATATGCACATCCGTTAGCACCCAGTGGAACCTGAACAGTGGAAGAAAAATAAAATAAAACTGCTCTCCCTGTCTTATGACTTAACAAACTGAGGATGATGTAGAACGGGCACACACCAATTGTTGGTGAAGATTTTATTTATAATTTTACAAATTGTAATATTTATGTTTATTTATTTTTTCTGCTTTAGGTTAATTAGAAATTTTATTAATATTTAGTATTCTATTTTTGAAGGGTGGGCCTGGCATAGCGGTAAAGCTATCCATTGGTGACCTGGTGGTCACGGGTTCGAGTCGCAAAAACAGCCTCTCCGCTTGCGGGGTAAGGCTGCGTACATCAATCCTTCCCTAGACCCCGCTTAAGCGGAAGCTTCGTGCACTAGGTACGCCCTTTTTTATTTAGTATTCTATTTTTACTAGGTATTCAATTTCCTTTTTCTATTATGGTTAAGTTTCCAAATAATATTAATAGTCAGTTTCCTATTTTAAATTAGGCCTTCTAGCCTAAAAATATTAATTCATTGCATTGTAATAGTTAGCTTTGGATTATTGATATTGAGTATTTAAGGTTGTGGCCATTTGTGTTAGGATTGTGACCCCCTTCTTCTTCCTCTCCCTTCTCTATTCTCTTTCTATTTTCTGTAGTGTACTACCTCAGAGGGATTTATATCAAATACCTGTAATGTCCTCCCCATAACAACTTCCACCTGCTGTGGATGTGCCATGTGTTCCCCAACTAAATGTTGAAACTTTTGCTTAAGAAGACCAGTTAGCTCTTTCCCAACAAAGTAGAAACCTTGCTCAGCCTAAAGTTCAAGTGAAATATAACAAGAAGAATTTATATGAGAAGAAATTACAAGGTGAAATTGCAAACATGATGTTTTAACAAGTCAAAAAGAAAAAAAGAAAAAAGAAGAGAGTTAATAATGTTACCGAAGTCATTTTCCGGTAATCTGTTGATGATCCAATCTCATGAACTACACATCTTTCCTACATCAAAATAAATTTCCAAGCTTAACTAAATAAAAAGTAAAATAAAAAAATTCAACATAGACATGATCAATGAGGCCTTAAGTTTCTCATCTACAGGAATACCTTCAACGTGGAAATGAATGGTAGAAAAAGATCTCTCTGCAATCCGCCTTCATAAAGGTTGTCTGGAGCACGATTTGAAGTAGCAACAAGAATCTATACTTGCAGACATATACAAGTTTTATTTCTCAGTCAAAAATCCACATGTCCAATGCATAGAGCCTAGAGGGCCGTAGAAAAATTAGTAGATCAAACTACTTACCAAGCCATTGCTGAATAAATGTCCAAATAAACGGTTTAATATCAATGCATCAGCAACATCAGTCACCTATGAAAAAAAATAGAAAAATGGAACTTAACAACAGGAACACAGAGTAAAAGGCTAGTAGATACCATCCATGATGATAAAATACAGAAATGATGCTGCTATTTTCAAGTTCCGACATACCATAAATTCGTCAAGGCATAACAAAATTGATTCATCAGATATCTCCCCTGCTACAACTTCAAGGGGATCCAGCACACCCTTATGCTTCTGCAATTATACAATACTATAGCATTAAATTTATACTTCAGTACACACCACCTATTTCCAAGTAAAGTCGCCAAGAAGAAGATGAAAATTGGTCCAAAAGAAGATATTTTCGACTAAATTTGAAAGTATTTTTCAGGAGCCATAGTCCATGAACTTAAGATTTAGCTATCTTGATCACCGATTCAGTGAAATGAACGGCTAGAGAAGAAGATCATATATCCAAGATTTTTGTCATATGACATTTAGCTAGCAACTCATCTTGGAGACGCTCACTAGCTCATTAGAAACTCTGACCTAATTGTTAGTACTAGTGTCAATTACTTGCGGTGCAAATGACAAGCGGCAAACAAAATAGTCAATTTGTAACAAACTTTCTATCTCGTTTGCAGTTAGAAGAAATATGGATAATTCTTACTTGCAAGCGGCTGTGAACATCCAACATGAAATCATGAAAATGAATCCTCTTTTCCCTCCAGCTGCTAGGCCTGAAAGTATAAATACAAATTACGAGGAAAAAAAAAACAATGAATAATAATTGCTTAGTATTCCCTCGGCATTATGCTTATGATTTGCAATTGATGGGCAGCGCATGTTCTCAAATTCAAGTCAATTTTAAGGTCACCTATAAGGCAAATTAATTATGCACATCAAACATACAATTGATCAAAAAACAAGTCCATCAGCATGGTTTTTCCTGTGCCTACTCCTCCATAGAGATAGAGTCCTTTCACAGGTGAGAATGAAGACTGTGGAATGAAACGGGACCACAACCACCTACTCCTAAAAATGAAAGAAACAGTGAATCAATGACAATGAAGTTATAAACTCTATTAAAAATTGACAACTCCAGTTCATAAAATATATATATATAGTAAAACTCAAACAACAAGATCATGATCAGCCGTATAAGCAAGTGATTCAGGAATCAGGAAACCAAATTAACAATTACCTGCCAGCTTTCTCAGAAGCTGCATACCGATCTAACAGGCACACTTCAGCTGAATTGGCAAGTTCATCATAGAGTCTCTGAAGTTCTCTTATGGTGCCTACCTACACAATCGCTGTCAGTATATCCTCGGCAAAGTTTTCAAAGGTGAATGCATAACCCAATGCATTTTAACCCCTCATGAAGCAAGGTGTATGTTTCAAGGCATCAAGGCGTAAGCATTTTTTAATTTTAAATTTTATATAGTACATATAGAAAATATTTTACATAGTAAAAAAAAAAATGTTAAAATTAAATATAAAGGTGTGAATACATTTTTCCTCAATACATTGAACATTGCACTACAAATAAAGAAGCTTGCCCTCATCGAAGGTAAAAACAACATTCTTAGTTTTAGTTATCAAGCTTCTCAATTAAGCCTTAGCTTCGTGTTTTTTTTTTTTTTTTTGTTCTTTTTATTGGTCATGTAATTGATTTTTTTTCCAATGGAATATAATTACAAAAGAGGTTCACTTTTATGTTTAAACCATATATTAGATTAAGTTAACAATAGCCCAAAACAAGTTCTCCTTATACGTACTCCTCACATGCTTATGAGTAAAAGGCATACCAGGCGTATGTGAAGTGCACGCCTCAAACTGTGATGCAAAAGCCTTTGGGGAGTGTAGCCTATACATGACTCGATGCGACCTTCATAACACTTCTAAAAACTTTTTGATTCTCAAATAAAGGAAAACCAAACAAATTAGATAATACATATGGATTAATAAATCACTCTCACAATTTTAACATCTTCTGCGTAACCATTTAAAAGTACTTTTTCACATCCAAGAACCAAAATTGCATTAATTCTAGGTCTTAAAAGCAAATCAAATGATACCTAGCAAATAGCACATTAATTCTAACAACTACCCCACCAACAACAAAACTAATTAATGCTAACAAACACAAGCCATGTAAGGGAGTGACAGCATGAATGTTCAAACATTTACAAACCAAGGAAAATTCCGATTGAAGATGAGAAACTTAACCTTCTGGGCTGGAGAAAATTCGGAAGAGACATACAAACTACTAGCTTTTCCTTTGAAACTTATAATCAGACATGAAGAGTGAATTGATTGCAATACCTGACAATTATCCCCATCCACAAGATCACCCGCTTCAATTCTACGCTCATACTCAATCAGAGGCCCTGCTTTGCTTACTTCTACAATCAAATCAAATTAAAACCCAAATCGAAATGTGAACATCATGCTAAAGATTATTTAACAAAATTGAAAAGGATAAAAAGGCAACCTCCATTAGCTACTTTAGCAGCATCAGCAAACAGAGCTCTTGAGATCATATATGGATATGAATATCTACAAATTTCACCATTGTAGGAGAATCTGTAGACAGAGCAAGTACTGGCCAAATAATTTTGTTTTCTTGATAACCCACTTAAGATAGTATATCCTCGACGCCGAAAAACTGATTGAAATTGTCGAACAGATCGAACAATTGTTCTCATCTTCAATCAGAACGAACCAATCCTCCAATGTTGAAGTGCTTCAGGAGTAATTCACAAGAACCGAAATGCAAAAAGTTCTGAAACAAATGGGACTAAAATATTATATTTTGTTATCATATTGGTAGAATAGAATATATTCTCACAACTATACACAATTATTAACCCTTTAGACAGTAATGCAACTCAGAAAAGAACTACTAAAAAGTAATATCAAACTGAAAAAGTGACAAATGTTAAAAAATAAATAAATGTAAAACAGGGGATAGACAAGAATAAAAAATTACATAAGAAAAACGAGTTAAATGTGAGCATTCACGTCACCAAAGAAGATATATATATATATATATAAAATAAAAATAAAAAAAATAAAAAAAACCCTAGATTATAGTAATCTAACTTCAAGATTACAAAAACCCAATTGGAATTTCGAAAAATAACACACACACATACACAAAATATCAAAGAATGATTATTGATTTTATTTACTGTTTCCAATCAAAAGTAAAACCAATATTTTTCACCAGAAAATAAAGTATTTTTAAAGAACTAATGAAATTTACAGTAATAAAGGAATTGAGAGAAATGAACGTACAGATCTTTGCCTTAGCTGAATTAGGAGAAGAATCCTAGAAAATTGAAACACCCAGAACTGTGTTGAACTAGAAAAAAAAAAAAAAAAAAAACTGATCTTTCACAGATTGAACAATCCTATACCTATGAATGAATGAATTTATTGTAGAGACATGGCTATATATATTTATGTATATGTATGCAATGGATTTGGAAGCAACAAAAACAGAGAAACCTAAATCTCGGGAAGTGACTCGATCAAAGAGGAGAGAGAGTGTGAGCGAGAGAGAGAAAAAATACACAGAGAGTGTGGCGTGGGAAGTCCTCTATCTATATTTCTATATTTTCTTCTTTTCTTTTTTGTCTTTTGTATTTAGGAAGAGCTTATAAAAAAAAATAATAAATAAAAAAATATATGTATTGTGTGATTTTGGCTAACATTGTTTTTTTTAGGGGATTTGTTGAGAAATTTAGAAAAAAAAAATGAAAAAAAATAAATAAAATATGAATAAAATATATTTATATTTTATTTAATTTTACACACATTCTCATTTTTACTTTCTTTTTTCAAATTTCTCTCTAAATTTTCTAACTAAGGGATTATTTGGGATGACCTAAATAAGTGTACTTTTTATCTTTTTATAAAAAAATGTGTAAAAAAATAAAGAGGTGATGTGATGAAAAAAAGATAAAAAAATAAAAAGATGGATTATTTTACAATTGCCAAACTTGGCCTAAACATAGTGTAAAAAAAATTAATTTGTGAAAAAATCTAAAACAGTTTTATAATATGAAAAGGGACACTAGAATATATTTTAATTGTTAAGGTCATCTAGTTCAATTTTTACAAATTCACGTGAGTGAATTTTGACTGAAGATCCACCGTAGTAATAGTTTTGTGGTGTAATTTGTAGTGCTTTTAGTGAGAGCGCTACACGTCAAAATGAAAGGACTGGAAGGTTGAGATTGTGTCTCACCAATCCACGTCGTTTTAGATTTTTTTATTTTTATTTTTTTATTCAAAAAAATTAACTCATCATCCAAGCTACATACAGAATGGGAGCTAACATTTTTAATCGATACACATTAATATAAACAATTAGTTTGAATAAGTAGTGGAAGTACTGTATCAGGTATGATAGCTACTGTTGTAGATCTAAAGCTGATTGAAAAGTTACTTCAAAACAATCGGTTCATTGTTCTAAATGTTATAAATGGATTCAAGAAATCTAAATTCTTGAATAATTTATCATATTTTCACATATTATGTTTTCACTCATACTCTTTTTGGGAACTCCTATATCCATCTACAGCCTATCCTAAGGACTTACATTGGATGTGAGACGAAAGGTAGATAGCTACTAGTGTTTTATCTTTAAACAATTAGTCTGTAAAAAAATATTTTCAAGTCTAATTAGTTTGTATTTGGTATCAGAGCCAAGTTGATGATGATGTTAGCTTATTGATTAGTTATTTCTGTTTACATCTTCTCTATTCTATTTCTGTAAATTGCTTCAAATCTTCTTTATTCTTCCCAACTTATCAACCATTTTGAACTTTGTTAGTAGCCACCCACCTTTCGTCCCATATCCAGTGTAAGTCCTTAGGAGAGGCCGTAGATAGATATAGGGGTTCTCAGAAAGGATATGAGCGAAGACATAGTACATGAAAATATGATAAGTCATCCAAGAATTTAGATTTCTTGAATCCATTTATAGCATTTATGGTGCGTTTGTTTGGACGGATTGGATAAGGGGGGATTGTAATTCATCAGACTATTAGTCCTGGGATATATTGTCCCAAGACTATTTGGTTGGACTAAATTTATATCCTATGTTTGTTTAGTCATGGGATTAGATGTCTGGATTGGACTATTTTTAGTTATCCAATGTTTGTTTGGGATATTATGGAGAAGGATAAATGCTCAAATGACTATTTTATCCTTTTCAATTATTTACTAAGTAATAGCAATATTAAATATAGTTTTAATATTTTAATTATTTTTAACTAGATTAAATAAAAATTTGTTTTATTTTATTTTTTACACAATATTTTAATTATTTTAATTTATTATTTGCAATTAAATTAAATTTATAATTTATAATTTATATTTTTTATTTAATATATAATTTTAAATTAACGACAATAAAAAATAATTTTATTTAATATATAAATTAAATTTTCAACAACACTAAAAAAAATTAATTTATAAGGCCATAATTTATAATTTATTATTTTTAAATAAATTTAATTTATAATTTATATTTTTTGTTTAATATATAATTTTAAATTAACAGCACTAAAAAAATAATTTAATTTAATATGTAAATTTAATTTTTTAACAAACTAAAAAAATTTAATTTATAAGGCCATAATTTATAATTTATTATTTTTAATTAAATTAAATTTATAATTTATAATTTATAATCAAAATTTTTTATTTAATATATAATTTTAAATTAACAACACTAAAAAAATAATTTATAAATGTTCAAAAGACTATTTTATCATTTTCTAATTGTTTGCTAAGTAATAGCATGGAGGTTAAAATGGATATTTCACAAAATAATTCCATAGGATACCAATCTCATGGTTTCTATCCCACCCTCTCCCATGGGATGAGATAGTCCCATATTTGTGAGACTAGTCCGGGGGACTATTAGTCTGGAGCAAAAAAAATGAAACAAACAACGGACTATTAGTCCGGTGGGACTAATAGTCTAATCCCACCCCCTAACCCTTCAAAACAAACACATCCTTAGAACAATAAGTCAATTATTCTGAAGTAACTTTTCAGTCAACTCTAGATCTACAACATTAGCTCCCATACCTGATTTAAAAATTAACATGTATACCAAAAAAAAAAAATTAGACTTAAAGTATTAATTAGTTTGTATTTGGTATCAGAGCCAATTTGATGATGATGTTAGTTTATTGATTAGTTATTTCTGTTTACATCTTCTATATTCTATTTCTGTAAATTGCTTAAAGTTTTCTTTATTCTTCCCAACTTATCATCCATTTTCCACTTTACTAGTAGCCACCCACATTTCATCCCACATCCAGTGTAAGTCCTTAGGATAGGCCATAGATGGATATAGGGGTTTTCGAAAGGGGTATGAGCAAAAGTATAGTATGTGAAAATATGACAAGTCATCCACGAATTTAGATTTCTTGAATCCATTTATAGCATTTAGAACAATCAGTCGATTATTCCGAGGTAATTCTTCAGTCAGCTCTAGATCTACAACATTAGTTTTCATACCTGATACTGTAGTAAACGAAGAAGAACTTGAATTTCAATATTTAAAAATAGATTTAGGATGGAATATACCAAAAGTACCAATTAAAGAAATTTATAAAAACAAGTTTTCTCAAATCTTCATTCAATATTGATCTCCAACTAAAAACTATTGAAAAGTTTATACTTTAACAAAAGTACATGAAACATGTCAAACATTAACTAAAGACCCTATTAAAAAGCATAAGTCAACTGGTCATAATTTTATTCATATTGGACTGGTACAAGTTGTAGTCAAACCTCTATCTGTTAAAGGCATAAACTCATCTGTATTACTCTGCCTAAGAGATGCTAGATTCAAAAAATACCACACCAATATATTAGGAATGATGGAATCTGGTCTTCATCAAGGTCCAGTTCATTTTAATTGTTTTCCTTATTCCACGTTAAGTTTAAGTGATCCTCACATATTAAAAGCCCTTACTTTAAATATTCAAGTTTCTGATGAATTTACTGATATGCTAGAAGGTGCCCATTCTATCGCTCTAATTTATCGAATTTATTATAAGTGCATACGAACCAATTTAAATGTCCATGTTTTAGTTAAAAGTCTTAAAGATAAAACACTACTTATCCAAGGTAGTACTTCTAATGCTAATATTGATGTTACAAAAATCATCCTTTGAAAAGATATTACTCTTCCAGATATATGGATTACAGTCAATGAAAATTATTCCCATAAAAACCAATACGATAGTAATGATTTACATCAAATCCAACAATATGATGACGGATCAGTCCATATACGTTTAGATCATTTAAATTGTAGTCAATCTTCATGACATAGTATCTCTAGTCAACCTAATGATGAAGAAGATGAAATTTTTAGTACACCATTATTTACTCGCAAAGATAGAAATCTTCAAATCTCTCATAGTAAACTAAAGGGTATAGACACCTCTTCTATATCTCAAATAAGTAAACTTGTTTACTCTACACAAATTCCTAATGAAGAAACTACATCTCAAGAATCGCCTACGCAAACGGATTTTGAAGTCGTTCCTCCTGTTAATCCTCAATTATTAACTCTCAAAAAACAATTTACAATTGACCTTAATAAATTTTATGATGAATTCAAATCTAAAATAACCAAGAAATGGTATAAATTATGAAAAAATTATGTACTGAAGTCAACTTCTTTGATTATCTTGAAAATTATTATCACAACATAAACACTATAACCAAAACTAAATGGAAAACCTCCACTAATACTACCGTTTCATCTAGTCATCCTCCTTTAGAAACCATCCTGATTGACCATAAAGGCTCCACAATAAATGCTTCTCCTTTTAAAATACCTGGTGATGAATATGAAATTAAAAAAGTTATTGAACAAAATAATTATACCAATCAATATTTAAAAACTATTGATAAACAATTAGATAAAATTGAAACTACTTTTAAAGATTATTCAAATAGTCATACATTAACTAGTAAAACTTTGGAAAAACCACTTATTAATCTTCCAAGGACTAGGAATTGATTAAGTTTAGTCACCCATGATACGAATACGATTGAAGCCATTAAACAACTATTTACCAAGTTATCTACACCTTCCAAAGATAAAGGAATTACCGTATTAACTCAACAACTACCTATTAAAATTGACTCTGACTCAAACACGTCTGCTATTATGAAATTAGTCAACTAGAACAACAATTTCAATCAACTAATCTTAATAGAATAGTACATCCAAAAGTTAATCCTACTACTCTTACCAAAAATTGATACACTAAACCAACACCACCTGATAATTTGAAGAAACTAATATCAATAATCAATTTTCTGTTTCTGCTGAAAAATTGTATGAATGGAATATTGATGGACTTAGTGAAAATCAAATTCTTCAAAAATTAAATCACATATCCATGATAACAAATAGCTATCTTAGTAATTATCCCCATTACACTCAACTTGAGATAGTCTCTCTACTTACCTCTGGTTTTACTAGAATGCTTAAATCATGGTGGGACAAATATCTCACTAATGATATGCGCGAAACCATTCAACATGCAGTCCAAGTCGATGAAAATGAATTCCCTATCTTTGATGAAGAAATAGAAATGAGTAAGCCTGATGGAATTAATACTTTAATATATACTATTATTAAACATTTTATCGGCACACCGACTAATGTTCATTCTAGAATCAATGATCAACTAAGTAATTTAACTTGTCTGACATTAAGTGATTTTTGATGGAATAAAGATGTTTTTACCTCTCGCATTATGCTTCGCGATGATTGTACTAAATCATTTTGGAAAGAAAAATTAATTATTGGATTACCTAATCTTTTTGCCCATAAAATTCAGGATGTCCTTAGTCAACCTACTGACGTAATTGAATATGATAATTTAACCTATGGTGATATAATTACTACAATCCAAAAAGAAGGATTAAAAATGTGTATCGATATGAAACTTAGTCAAAAAGCCATTACGGATAAACATAAAGCTAGGGGTTGTTTGGGATGTCCTAAATAAATATACTTTTTAGCTTTTTATAAAATATGGGTTGGATTTGAAGTGATGTGGTAGAGAGCTGATGTGACTTAAATAAGATGATGTGACTTTAATAAGATAGTGACTTTTTAACTATTTTTGAAGATGCCAAACTAAGCCTAAATATGAATTAGGTAACTTCTGTAAATAGTATGGACTACCTCCTGTCGCGCTATCACGTCGAAAACATACTAAAACTAAATCTTCACATAAATCACATAATCACATACCAAGTACCGTAAAAAATATTCACCTACTATATCACCTGATAAATATTATGCTAAACCCAAAAAGAAATATTCCAAGCAAACTAAATATTTTAAGAAGTCCAAATCTACCAAAGATGTCACTTGTTATAATTGTGGTGAAAAGGGTCATTATTCTAATAAATGCAAAATTAAAGAAAAACTAAAAGACAAACTTAATCAATTACAAATTACTGAAGAAAATCAAAGTCAAATATTTGAACTATTCAAATTAACTAAGACCCCTAATCAATCTCCTAGTACATCTAGTCACTCATCTAGTGATACTAATCCCTTAAGTAATACTTCTAATTACTATTCTTCTAGTGATAATACTGATAATGATTAGATTGAATTAAAATGTAATGATACTTGCTGTAAACAACTCAACATCCTTAGTAAATTAGATAATCCTAAATTAAAAAGAAAATACACTAATAAATTAAAATCTTTATTAATCAATCGAGATAATAAACCGCATCAGGATAAACCAATCATTAGTCTAAGTACTACTTCAGAAAGATTCTAAAAAGATAAACATAAGGAAATAACTTTACAAGATTTACAAAATGAAATCAATCAAATTAAAGTAACTATTTGCAATATTAAAACTTAACAAAAGTCTTAATGATTTTCAACATAATAATGATACTTCCTCTGATGAGTCTAATACTGGTCCTAATCCCAACCGTGTTATCTTTCATGATCAATCAACTAAATCTCATAGTGAACATGATAATCAAGAAAGGAATCGCTTAAACATAGTGGGTGTTTGAGAAGTGGCTTTTTTTTTAGGCTTTTTGGCTTTTTGGCTATTTTAGTAGGTTATTTTAGTTTTTGTGTTTGGGAAGTTGGGTTAAATTTTTGGATTGATTTTTGTATTGAAAAATGTGTTTGAAATGATGTTTAAAGTTAAAATGACAAATTTGCCCCTAACCTTATTTTTTCCAAAATTAATCTATAGGGGTAATATCGTCATTTAACTCGTTCAATCTTTATTCTTGACAGTTGCTTTTCAATTTTTTTTTTTTGGAAAATCAATGATAGGTGAGGCTAAAAGGCTTTTTTGCCATTTGAGGCTAAAATAGCCTCTCTCAATGGTTCCCAAACACCCCTCATAATCAACAAAATCCATATTCAAAAATGGCATTCGAAAGTCAAACTAGTTATTAATGATTTTGAAATCTACATCATAGCCCTGATTGATACCGGTGCATATTTAAATTGTATTCAAGAACACTTAATCCCTACGAAATACTATCATAAAACTAGTGAACAACTAAGTTCTGCTAATGGAAGTCAAATGCATATTAAATATAAATTACCCAAGGTACATATTCGTCAAAATAATGTTTGTTTTAAAAAATCATTTGTTTTAGTAAAAAACATGACAGATAAAGTCATTTTAGGCACTCCATTTATTTTCTTATTATATCCATTTACCATTACTAATTATGGTATAACAACACAAGCCTTTGGTCTAATAGTAACCTTTAAATTTTTAACTCCTCCTGAAATAAAAGAATTAAATCAATTAAAAGAATGTTCCATATCTTAATCTATTAATCGATTAACAAAACAACTCAAATTTCTCAAAGAATAAGTAAAATACAAAAGAATTGAATCTCAGTTAACTAATCCAATTCTTGTTTCCAAAATTGAACAATTTAAAAATAACTTAGAAACTACAGTTTGCTCTATTTTACCCAGTGCTTTTTGCATCGAAAAAACATGTAGTCACACTCCCTTATATCAAACATTTTAATGAGCAACTAATTCCTACTAAATCCAGACCAATTCAAATGAATAATGAATTAGTAGAAATGTGTAAAAAAGAATCAATGAACTATTAAAAAATAATATCATTTGTAAAAGTAAACCACCTTGGTCTTGTCTAGCTTTTTATGTTAATAAAAATGCTGAACAGGTGTTCCACAATTAGTCATCAATTATAAACCATTAAACAAAGTTTTAGAATGGATACGATATCCAATCCCAAATAAAAAAAGATTTAATAAAAATACTTAGCCAAGCTGTCATCTTTAGTAGATTTGATCTTAAAAGTGAATTTTGGCAAATACAAATTCACCCTAATGATCGATACAAAACTGCTTTTACTACACATTTTGGTCATTACAAATGGAATGTAATGGCTTTTGGTTTAAAAAATACACCAAGTGAATTTCAAAATATCATGAATGAAATATTTAATCCCTTTAGTCATTTTTCTATAATTTACATCGATGACATCTTGATTTTCTCCCAGTCAATTGACGAACATTGGAAACATCTCCAGTCATTCCTTCACATTATTAAACATAATGGCTTAGTCATTTTTGTACCCAAGATTAAGTTATTTCAAACTAAAGTCAGATTTTTAAGTTATGACATCTACCAAAATACTATTCTCCCCATAAGTAGATCTATTGAATTTGCTTCTAAGTTTGTCGATGAAATCTTAGATAAAACTCAGTTAAAAAGATTTTTAGGCTCCCTTAACTATATTGCTAAATTCTATCAAGACCTTAGGAAGATCTGTCAACCCCCTTTTTTTCGATTAAAAGATAATCCTTCTCCTTGGTCTTCCACTCATACTATTATTGATCAACAAGTCAAAAAATATGTAAAAACTTTACCTTGTCTTGGTATTCCTACTGAACATTCATTCAAAATCATTCAAACTGATGCCTCTGATATCAGTTTTGGTGGCATCCTTCTTCAGAAAGTCACTCCCCAGTTATCTGAACAAATTGTTCGTTTCCATTCTAGTATTTGGAACAAAGCACAAAAAAATTACAGTACTATTTAAAAATTTTAAAAAAATTATCTATTGTATTATATATTAGTATATTTCAAAATGATAATTTAAATTAGAAATTTTTACTACGTATTGATTGCAAAAGTGCCAAGTATGTTTTAGAAAAAAATGTTCAAAATATTGCAAGTAAGCATATTTTAGCTTGTTAGCAATCTATACTCAGTATCTTTGATTTTGTTATTGAATATATTCCTAGTAGCTCCCTGATATCCTTACCCAAGAATTTTTACAAGGTGGATTGTCACGACCTCATTCCGCCCCTAGTAGAATAGTGCCGTGATGGCCAGTAATTCGAGATTATCGAAGGCCAACTTCCAAAATTCACACACAAACAGAGTACACATATGGGGCTTACAAATGCGGAAGTAATAAATTGAAAGCTAAGTAGTTCATAAGAGCAGTGCATAAGTCAAATGGAATGGCATACATCTTATAATAGCTTTAATACAACAAAGGCCTCGTTTGGGAAGTGGCTATTTTAGGAGGCTATTTGGCTTTTTGGTTATTTTAGTAGGCTATTTTAATTTTGTGTTTGGGAAGATAGGAGGCTATTTTAGTTGAGTTGTTGTATTGTAAATTGTGTTAAAATGATGTTTAAATTTAAAATGACTAATTTATCCCTAACTTTTTATTTTTTAAATTAATATAAAGGGGCAAAATGGTAAATTTGCCGTTGATGTGCACTTTCATTTCAGGCTTACAATCGTTGTGCCGCAGGCCCTATTTTTTTTTTTTTTGAAAATCAAGAAAAGTTGCTACAGTGGGTGGCTTTTGGGCTGATTTTGAAAATAAGGCTATTATAGCCTGCAACCCACGTTCCCAAACAGCCCCAAAATGGAGTATAAAAATACATCTTGACCAAAAGGTTTCTCAAGCCAACATATACAAAAGAATTTAACTACAAGCCAAGAAGCATGATCTTCAAGATGTTGCAAACATGAATCCAAAAACACATCGGCAAAACACATCTAGGCGTCTCCGCTGTCCTACTCATCACCTACATATATATAGAGAGGGTGAGCTTGGATACTCAGTGAATGGTATAAATAATAAAGGGGTTTGCATGAATGATATTCAAGATCTTTAATCAAAACAATACATAATATATCTAGTGTAAAATCAAGGGATGAACCAAGTTCATCTATCAAATCTTTCAAGCTTCAAGGGATGCTTACTAGCATCAATATAGTACAAGTGATGACATTCCGGACAAGCAAACCCACGTGGTAAACCGTCAGTGGCAAGACAAGACAAGGCAAGACAAGGGAGATATCTCAAGCAATGGTGTCGTTGCATTATAGTCCCCGAACACTAAGGACTTGTGCTACAAGTGCTTATAGTCCCCTAGCACATACGGACTTCCAAACTTTGTGCTACAAATGCTTATAGTCCCCTAGCACATACGGACTTCCAAGAATGTCATCAAAACAGATATAATATTTATTGCAAGTAGGAATAATCATTCATGCTTGTAAATAATCTCCGAATAAGACAAAACAAGGTTTTATCAAGCTTTATAACATATCTTTATTAAAATACCACTCACTTATATCTTTAGACGTCGAGGTCAAGGCAAATCCAAGTCCTACAAACACATGGCAGAAATCTGTTGAATGCACTTTCAAACAAGTTTCACATGCATGCAGATGATCTCGACATTCCTCAAAAGCTAAGTCAAATCAAAAGAAAACACTGTTTCTCATCTCGGAAGAACATGCTAGGCACCTACCAAGTCTTGGCCGAGGTTCCACACCTTCCCGCCGAGGTGTGGTCCCGAGGGCCACATTCAAGGATATGAAGTCGGGAACATCTAGATTTCCCTCTGCTGAAGAACATGAACATGAAGAACGTGAAAACATGAATGCTCAATCACAACTTGTTATTTCAAAGATCTGGGATTTTCATGCTATGAGTTCGAAAACATGGACATGGGTACCCATACTTGAGGATCTTATGAAAACAAACACAAAAACATGGAACTTGTTACAAACTTTCGGATCAAACAAGGCTTTTCTTTCAAGAACTCATGAACACTAACTTTCTCTTTCTAAAACCGACTTCAAATCAATGCATGGCATGCAGGACAGATTCAATCATGCAATGCAGCTAGATGATCAATAAGAATAACAAGAATAGATTAAGATTCTAACCTCAAAACTCGAATCAAACAGTTCAAACTCCAAAGATTAAGCTTGCAATCTACTCTCTCACTTTAAAACTCTCCTAGAGCTTCTCTCTCCTCAAGAACAAAAGCACATAACAAATGATACATTTCTAGGTCTGCCGACTGACTTAACACTCAGCTCGGACACGTGGCAATGGTTGGTTGGTTTAACTCAAAAAGGTGACTGATTGAGAGGATAAGACTATGACAAAGTGTGTTCAACAAGCTAGGCAGCAAGGGAACTCCGGCAAGTAATGACGTCGGCCAAGAGCAAGACTTCGGCAAGCACGGAACAATGACCTCGGCTAGAAAGGACAACACTTGGCCTAGCTGTGCCACACCTCGGCCTAGATGTGCCATACCTCGGTCTAGGTCGTACCAGTCCAGAAGCAAGATCACGTGGGTTCAAGGGTACATCTCGACCTAGATAGTACACATCTCGGCCTTGGTGGTGAACACCTCGGCCTAGATAGTGACATCTCGGCCAACATGTTGGGGCAAGGGTGGAGGCCAACTAGAAAAAGGGTTCCAAAGTAGTTCTAGACTTAAGGTGACCTCGGCTTGGATTAGTCCAGGCTGGCCACACACATACCAGACAAGAAACAAAGCTTGCGAATAACACTTAAGCAAAACGAGAATAAGATTGAAATGCAAGCTTATCAGAGCAAAATCATATAAAATGCATATGAGTATGGTTAAGGCAGTGTGAGGGTTATTACATGGATAGTCTATGCCTACTCCTTATTGTTCCACTCACAAATTACAAGTCACCCACTATCGTAAACTTATTCATTGTTGTGCTGTTAAAATATCCTCTTTCATCACAAGTCCATAGTCATTAAACCCATTTATGATAGAGTCAATACCAGTAAAATCATCTACCACTCCTACATAAACAACATTGTATCCCTTGATAAATGGGATCTCCTTTTCTTACTTCGAGATCTTCTAAATCATAAGTTACAATACAGTTATTATGATTACATTGATACATGGTTCAAAATCCTCTTACACCAAAATGAGTTATACAGTCACTCTTGGTTCTTCTCTTTTGATCATAAATTCAAGTTAGAATTTCCTTTTTGGTTTCTGAGGTGGTGGTCTCAATATGGTGCCATCCTAGAAATTATCCATTCGGACTTAATGGAACAAGTCATTTATTTCTCTTCAGTTTATAGATTGAGTCAACACAAAGTCAGTTTCCCATATTGCTCCATTTTATGTCCAAATACAAAGTCCCATGAATATTCAAATGGCAATACAATATTTCCGACGACATAGTCATTCGATAAAATTTTGTCAAATGGTGGGATGCATTCAAAAACCCATCGAATTATTGATCAAGCCCAACAAGAATTTCTAGTTAATATTCATACGCCTACTCTAACAATAGTCAAGTCTGCCCAGTAGAACCCAACTGCTTCAGTCACTCAAGACTTGGAAGCCCAGCATCAGGTTCTAAGGCTTCCAAATCCAAGTCATCCAAGTCCAAGCCCAAGCCCAAAGCAAAGCCCAAGTCAAAAATAAGCAATAAAGAACTCATCCAAATAGCAAAGTTATTATTGGCCCAAGCCAAGTCACAAGATGAAGATAATGCTTCAGATGAATCAGTCTCTTCCGAAGCTTTGCTAGTCATGATCCATATGGTTCACAATTCCAAGATGCTCAAGACCCACATGCTTAATTCAATCATTGGATTTTATATATACATCAGCTTCAATCACTACACTTACTTTGAGAAAAGCTGCTGATATATATATATATATATATTGATTCCCCATCAGTCAACTGTGCAGTCAAGCTTTTCCACCGAAAGCAATGAATAGAGGAAAAAGTCACTATTCACTATTCCAATGAAAAAGACAAGTTAAAGATAGACAGTTCTCAATCAGTCACTGAAAGTAGCTGACAGCACCTATGTGCCTTCTACTTTCCAGTCAGATTTGCTTTTGAAATCACAAGACTCATAGTCATCGTCTTCGTCTATAAAAGAGCTTCTTCAATCAGATAGAAGGCAGAATTCAAGATTTTAGAATTCAAAAAAAAAAAAAAAAATCTCTCTTCCCTTTACTCCCTTGCTGTAATTTCAAAACAATTTTATCTTTCTATTTTAAAGTTATGTATTTTGAAGTCATGCTTTCAAGCTACTTCCAGTAAACAATTGTAAGTTAAGCCTTGTACTTTCAAGTTTCAATTTCAAGTCTAATTAGTTTGTATTTGGTATCAGAGCCAAGTTGATGATGATGCTAGCTTATTGATTAGTTATTTCTGTTTACATCTTCTCAATTCTATTTCTGTAAATTTTAATTAATTCAAGCTATATCCAAATACAAACTAATTGTTTGGAATATTCAAGCTCCCATACCGACTCTAGATCTAAGTTTACTGGAAGTAGCTTGAAAGCATAACTTGGCTCTGATACAAACTAATTAAATAACTCATCAATAAAAAATCTAAGTCTAATTTTTTTATTTAAAAAAATTAAAATTAAAAATTTTTAGTTTTATTTATTTATTTTTATTTGTGGGTGGAGAAGTGTTGTGGCTTATTTTTCTGCTTCTGCTTATTATTTCATTTACCTATTTTTAAGTGATTTGTGAGGTGTGGAATAAAAATTGAAAGGGCACTCGGTTTAAAAGTATAATTTTGAATTTTTTGTGTTAAAGATTCACACTTTAAATTACTTTGCCTATAAGGATAAACTCATACAAAATGATCAAACTATCCCAGCTATATATATTCTATTATACACAAAATACTCTTCTACACACACATACTCTCTCTCTCTCTTTCTACCTCTGTGGTCACTCGTCGCTCGTCACTGTCACTGTCACTGTCGCGGTCGTCTCGTCCTCCTCGTCGTGCACGGCGTCTGCAAAACTAGACTCATTGACAGTTCAATCTCACTTAGATTTGGTTCTTCGGAAAATCTCGTTCTTCAATTTTGTCTCACTCAGATTTGGTTGTACAGAAATCAGCAGAGTCGGCTCCGCTGTGGGAGCCATGCTACTATGGCAGACATCGGCCATCGCCGTCGTCGTCACCATAGTAATGCTAATAAGCGGAGATCAAGTGCTTGTAGGTATAGATCTGCAACAGAGGAACACGGAAGAGAGAGCCTGGGGATCATTTATATATATAGATATAGATATGTACATGTCACGACCCAAACCCACCCCTAAAGGTTTGGTCCATGACCGGCCCGTATATAGGCCTCAAAACAGAATTTTAAAATAATATTTAACCACATACGGGGCCTTAAGCGGAAGCAATATCAATAAAAGATAAACATCCATTGAGCTTGTGCATACATGATGGCTTAATTAGATTTAAGCATTTAAATACATTCCTAGAGTTACATATACAATCACAGAATTATACAGATCTCACACACACTTAAATAAGACTCCAAAAATTACACAACTCCCAGTAATCAAAATTAAGGCCTCAACACAGAGGCGTCAAAGCGGCTTAAGGCATGTGTAGACCTCAATACAATTCTAGTGTCAATCCCCGATGGCTCACCTATATAAATATACATAAAAACGGAGTGAGCAAGGCTCAGTGAATAATAGCAATGTAAGGAGGTGAGTTAAACGAGCATAGACTTAGAGAATGTAAATATGCATATCAAACCATACACAGATCTTATTCATAATCATATTTTAAAACGGCCTCAGGCCCGCATGTAATACAGAACGGCCTCATGCCTATATATAATACAGAACGGCCTTGGGCCCATATATAATACAAAACGGCTTTAAGTCCAGAAATGATACAGAGCGACTTTAAGCCCAGATGTGATACAGAACGGCTTTAAGCCCAGATATAATACATAACGGCTTTAAGCCTAGATAATACAGAATGGCTTTAAGCCCACATAATGACAGCTGTCCACACATTGTAAGGTAGGTAGAACATCGACATGTACATTACCTCCCTTGGCCTCTGGCCATGAATCATAATCAATTTACATCATAACGGCCTCAGGCCTAACAGATTATACAGAGCGGCCTCAGGCCTAACAGATTATACGGAACGGCCTCAGGCCTAATATTAGCAAAACAGAATAATCCCATATTCATAAGAATACCATTACACAATAGTGCTCATAAATTTCTCCATGGTTTATTACAAGTCGACATAGTTGTCTTGCGAATAATATAACATTAATAATAACTATTAACAGAAGGCACATGTACCACAACAGTACTATTAATAGGGATAGAACAATTCACATCATAATGGTCTCGGACCCACTTCTATTAATAGGGACAGAACGACCTTTGGTCCATATCAATGCCATTATTCAATCATATCTATTAATTTAATCAAAGCACAATATCAATGGAATAGGCCATTCACACATAACAATACATAAATCATAATCATAGAAAGTAAGTCAAACGTAACGTTACACTATTATTACTTACAGTGATAGGTTCTGGTAGCAGTGGGACGATGTACTCGTCTTGACCTACAACCACAATGCACATAGTATCATAAGAATATACCCGATTCCTTACTTTACTCTTTAATCAATTAGTCATATCGGTTCTAAACTCCTTAGTCCTTAGTAGGTTATAATCCATGCCTCAAAAACTAGGAGGAATTGATAGGAAAATGGTTCAGACGAAGAAATGGTATAAAATCGATAGACAGAAAGTGAGCAACTCTCACTAACTTGGGCATATCTATTTATGTACTTAGAATTTGGGAGTGAGACCACCACCATTGGAAACTAGACTTCCGGGGATTGATTTTAGGCTCAAGAATCACTCAAAACAGAGTCCGGATGCAAAAGATATGCTTGTTCAAAGTTAGCTGGACAGAGCTGTCTCCGCACGTGTGAGAAACAAGGCCGCACGTGCGTGAATTGTGCCGCATGTGCAGGACAAGGTACTTTTTAGTAGAATCAATTTTGGGGCTGGGCATGGGCTGCCACACGTGCGGCTCTGGGCCAGTTTGGCTATCCGAAAATGTTATGAGCTCTAACACTTGATTCTTCCATTTTTAAGCTTAGTTTCCAACTCAAATCACCCAAAAACATGTAAAATTGTCCCACAACATGATAAACTATCATCAATCAAGTGTAATTTCATCTCAAATAAATCAATCTTTGCCTCAAGTTAGGAATCCAAATCTCATCTTTTCCATATATTCAAACTTTCATAATATATGCCCAAAATCATGCAAATACATCTTACACATGGTTGATTCTCACATCAAATCTTGCTATACTATAAATCATTCTTAAGATTGAACCCAAATCAAACAAATTAAAGGAAATCAAGGTTCAATTCCTTGAATTCAACCCAATCCACTCATAACCCAACACACTTGTTCATTTACATATCAAACTTCTAAGTTAATCTTTGATTTCATGTAGTAGATGAATTATTTACAAAAACGATAGTTAGAGCCACATACCTTATCTTCAACCTTTTCTTTTTCCCTTTGATCTCTTCAACTTTCCAAGCTTTAAGGTTGATCTTCTTCCTCTCTATTTAATTCTCTTCAATCATCTTCAAAGCCACCATGAATGTTGAGCTTTTCTTAGAGAATTTGTCTCTCCTTCTCTCCCTCTCTCTTTCACGGCTCTCTCTCTTTCTACCTTAGATATTTTTGGCTCAAATATCTTGAGTTCTCAACTCATATAGCATGTCTCTAGATATATATATATATATAACAAACACACAAGCTTTTCACAATAGGGAGGGCCAAACATGCCTTTATGAATCGCGAAAAATTAAATTTCAATTAAACTTCCTAGATGACTCTAAAAATTACACTGATCATAAATATGTCATCTGTTTTGGTTTATGAAGCCTCTAAGGCCCTCAATTTACAGTACCAAGTTAACCACCTAAACGTGCATTAACGAATTAGACAAATTAGATTTCCAATTAATTTTCCCAAATAGTTCTAAAAATTCCCATTAACATACCTAAGTACTCAATTTTGATTTCTGAACCCGTAAAGGTCGGTAATTTAAATTTTAAAGCCGTGACTCAATAGATAATTCCCCAATTTGAATAGATATCATTAAATTAAAATGCATCAATCTACAAGGACAGAAAAGTAATTTCAGATTCGGATTTTGGGGTCGTTACAGTACATATATGCTTATGTTGTTCCATGGGTGTGACACTGTGGATCTACCGATCTAGGACTAATTATGGTACAATGGTACAAAATTAGTGATTTTGGTAACCATTTTTAAAAAATAGAACCAAATCAGATTCTCACTATTTTTTTAAAAAGAAATTTGTTGTTTATGGAACAAATTTGTTCAAAAAATTGAATAGATAATAAAAAAAATGATAGAATTTCAACAGATAATTTGAATAGGCATAATTTTTGAAGAGGTAAATTTCAACATATAACTTTTATTTGGACAAAATTAAACAGATAAAAATTCTGACATACAAGAATTTCAACAAATAGATTCAACAGATAAAAATAATTTGAACTTTGCACTGAAATTTTTTGAACAGATAGATAAAAAGTTTGAATAGATAGGAAAAAAATTTCAACATATAAGGAAAATTTTGAACAGATAGGGAAAGATTTCAACAGATAAATACAAATTTGAACAGATAGTCAATGAAAAGTCAAATAAATAAAAAAAAAAGTCAAAGGGTAAAATTAGAAACAAAATGTTTTTCAAGATTTCTCACCAAACTATTTTACAAAATGTGGACTTCTCATTAATAAAAAAATATTCACTAGACTTAATACATTAGTCAATTGTTAAAGTGAATTTTTCAACAATTTTATGAAATTGAAATTACCAAAGAAAAGCAAAGTTTCCAAAATCTCTGGACCATGTTTGGACCCACTTGGGCATTAAAGCTGTTGAGTGAAAGGTTCGAGAATTTGAGACCAAACCAAACAGAGGCAAAACATCAAATAAAAAAAAAAAAATCAATGCGTTTGGTTTTAATTTTCTGGATTCAATTTTTTAGAATTAAGTTTTTTATTTTTAGTGAATTTTTTAAAATTTTAATTTTTTTTTTTAGTTTTTTAGATACACCCTACTTAGATGTATCTAAAAAGTAAATATTTATAAAAAAATATTTTAAAAATCAATAAATACATAAGAATATGAAAAATGTACTGAATTCTCGTTTTATTTTTTTTGGCATTTTTGGTATTTAATAAATTTTTTAAAGATTTTTTTTTCAAATATTATACTTTTTAAGTGTATTTATGTTAGATGTATCTAAACATTAAAAAATTGCTTAGAATATTAAAAAAAATAGTAAAAAAAAAGAATATGAAAAATAAAAAATAAAAAATTTCTGAAAAGTGAATCCTAAAAATTCAAACCAAACAAGCTATCATTTTGTTATTTGATAAATTTATGTGATTCAACGAGTGAAGAACCAAATTGAATTTTCTTCAATTTTGCAGCTTGAGATGTCAAGATATTGAAGATTGGTTAATTATTGAACCTAGAAGGCAAAATTTTAGATCGTTGTGCAAGAGGTCAAGAGTATAGAGGGTTTGAGAAAGCCGACAGAGCCAAATCTCTTCTTAGCCTCTTCATTGAAAAAAAAAAAAAAAAAAGAAAAAAAAAAAAGAAAAAAAGAAAAAGAAAAAGAAAGAAAAAGAAAAAGAAAAAACAAAACAAAAAAGACAAAGCAACATCGTCTTGGAAGCACTACAAAGTGAACTAATTACTAAGGATCTGAACTCGTGAAATTGTATAGACAAATTAACTGTTTACTGTGTAATTCATTGGTAAAATAAATATTGTTAGGGTAAGTTGTACTATGTCACTTTTAAATTTTACCCTTTTTATTTTTATTTTATTTTATTTTAAATTTTGACTCTTAATATATATCTATCTATATATGTGTGAGCATTTAAATTGGTGTCTTGAAACTTTTTCTCTCTTTATATCAAGTGTTCAGTTATTTATAAAAAAATAAAATAAAATAGCATGATTGGATAAGAGTTGAACTTGACCATAAAGTTAACAAGAAAAAGTCTTACCACGTGAAGTTACAACCAATATATGTTAAATATTTTATTTTATTTTTATTTATTTAATTTAGAATACGCATTACGTGTACTAACTGCTAATATATATATATATATATATATTTACTTTGATCCTTAGTGTTTGAAATCATTTATTCTTAAAACAAACTTTCTTTCAATTTTGGATTAAAAATACCACGTTGGTAGTTAAGTGGCTCTACGTTGTGACATAAAAATAGATAAATTACACTTTATCCCCTTAAGTTTTATAATTTTTTACTTTGACCCTTAATATTTGTAATTTTCGCAATTTACTCCCAAAACAAAATATCATCCGATTTTGAATAGAAAAATGCCACTTTGGTGGCCATGTTGCATAAAGTAAATCATATTAACATTTGGTTGAGTTTTCATAACTTATTTTTTTTTACTAAAATGAGTTTTGAATTTTCTTTAATTTTACAAGTTGAGCTGTCAAGATATTGAAGATTGGTTAATTATTGAACCTAAAAGGTAAAATTTTAGATCATTGTGCGAGAGGTCAAGAGTAGAGAGGTTTGAGAAAGCTGTGAGAGCCAAATCTCTTCTTAGCCTCTTCACCAAAAGAAGAAAGAAAATGAAAAAAAAGAAAAAACAAAACAAAGTGGCATTGTCTTGGAAGCACTATAAAATGCACTAACTACAAAGGATCTGAACTCATAAAACTGTACAGGCAAACTAATAGTTAACTTTGTAATTTATTGGTAAAACGAATATTGTTAGGGTAAGCTGTACTTTGTCCCTTTTAAGTTTTATTGTTTTTCTTTTCATTTCATTTCTTTTTTTTCTTTTTTATAATATATATATATACTCTGATCCTTAATGTTTGAAATCTTGTTGAATTTATTCTTAAAACAAACTTTCTTTCAATTTTGGACTAAAAATACTACATTGGCAGTCAAGTGGCGCCACATTGTGACATAAAAATAGATAAATTACACTTTGTCCCCTTTAGTTTTGTAATTTTTTATTTTGACCCTTAATATTTATATTTTTCACAATTTACTCCCCCCCCTCCCCCCCAAAAAAAATATCATCCAATTTTGAATAGAAAAATGTCACTTTGGTGGCCATGTTGCATAAATTAAATTATATTAAAATTTGATTGAGTTTTTAGAACTTATTTTTTGCTCTCTCTCTCTCTCTCTCTTCAATAATTAGAAACAAATTTGACAAAAGTACAGAACTATTGTTGTAATTTACCCTTCTACCGCTACCAAAATTTGGCAAGAGCTCATCTCCTTATTTTTCTCATAATGACCCTCTCAAATGACATTTTATATTTGACTTTTTTTGTGAAGAAAATAGAACAATATAAGTTTAGGAACACATATCAACAAATCTTGTAAAAAAATTATATCCATTGTGTTTGATTATATATTTGGTTTATATATTCCTAATTTTACTGATAAAATAACCGAGTAGAGTAAAATTATAAATTTTTTAACATTACAACATATCAAAAATTAACTTCGATATTATCATTTTGATGACACCAACTATCTAAATTGCTCTAAATAATTATACTAGGCATCATATATATATATATATTTTAAAAATTAATATATCATATTACAATAAATTAAATGAATTACACCACTGTAAAAATATAATACAATATATTATTAGTTTGAAAAAAAATCTCAAAATAGAAGATAAAACTTTTAAACAAATACTTAAAAAAAGGATTGGACTCTCTCCGGTTGGTTTTTCAATTGGACGGCCTATTTTGGGTACATCTCGTTGATCTGAATTGTTTAATGTGTAGAGCTCATCGAGTACTTAATTCTTGTAAAAAAATCATGTTGATCATATCACATTTGTGCAAATAATTTATTTTAAAAATCATACTCAATATTGACACAAATTTAATTTGATTAAATGATTTTCGATATCTGATCAACGTAATTTTTTTTAGGGATGGAATACTCGATGAACCCCATATATTGAACAGTTCGAATTATCAATATAGACTTCGTGATAAATCCACAAAAACCCAACAAACATGCTTTAGTCCGATTTCAAACGACAAAAACAGTTGAGCCCTTTAAAAAAAAAAATAAAACTAACATACATATCACAAAATTCATACTCCTAACAACTTGTTGAGGTGATAGGTTCTAATAATAGGTGTTAAAATGTATATTGATAGAGCTCCTTAAATTACACTAGTTGGACCATCTCTAATGGTTCATCAATTCTGTTATCAAATTTAAATTTGATAAAAAACAATATTTTTTCTACTCTAATGGTTTTATTAAATGAGTATCAAATTGAGAATATAAAAAATCCTTCACTAAATTGAGGACACCTTGGAGTTTTCATCAAATCATTGTTTATAGACGTTGGATTTTTACTACTAGATGTCCCTTGGATATCTCCAAATGACCACCTTTAAGCAAAAATTTATAAAAAAAATACACTGGCCGGTCGACCGATATTTTGATAAAAGTTAAAATCTTTTGTTAGAGTACTTAGGGGTTGTTTGGGATGTCCTAAATAAGTATGCTTTTTGTCTTTTTAGACTAAAAAATTGAGGAAAAAATATAGTTGTTTGGGTTAACTTTTTGACTTTTTATGAAAAAATATATATTAAAAAATTATATAAATTAGTGTGTAGGAAAAAATTAGGATTGAGAGTTGTGCAGCAGTAATTTTTAATTTTTGGTAGATAATGATAACTTTTTAACTTTTTGAGTAACTTTTTGACTTTTTGACAACTTCCTAAACTTGGCCTTAACATCAAATAGAATTTTTATTCAAATTTAATAAAAAAAAAGAATGCTCTTGTATACCAATTGGATATCATTGAAAACAGTTATAGGAATACCTTCTTCGTGATTAGGGATTATATGACCTCGCAGCCAAACGGGCCCTGACGCTCGAAGTCTTTTCCCTTTCTCCTTCTGCGTCGTTCTTTCTGAGATTCTGTTCGAGTAGCTTTGTACTACTATACGTATATAGATATATATATATATATATAGAGAGAGAGAGGGAGAAAGAGAGGGAGATCAGAGATGGCGAATCAAGGGGCGAAGAAGCGAAAGGAAGAGAACGGTCGTCGCCTGAAGAACCTCCTTCGCTTCATCATCTTTGCCAATGTTAGATTCTCTCACCTTCTTATCATTTCTCCATATTTCACTCTTCAATTAACTCCTCTTTGTCATCAATTTCTTGTTGCTTTTCAATTACTGGAAATATTATGTGCCTATCTTGATTGGATTGTTGCTGTAGTCAAAATTTCATCCCCAGCACATTAACAATCAATTTTCAATTTGTTTTTCCCTTTGCACTTTCTCAGCTACCAAACGGAGTTCTGTGCTTTTTTAACTAGATTAAAACTGAAATCAGGGATTAATATGATAGTATTTGAGAAGTAAAATCGAAGAACTCAATTCAACCTACATGAAGATTAAATTTTTTTTAAGTACTTTTCCTTTGTCCTGCCTTTTTTCAGCAATAAAACAAACCTCCAACTTTGTTTTTCCTTTTCTTTTTCTGCAAGTGAAAAGATACTGAATTAAGTAATGAATTGCAACTATGGGATGGACTACTAAAGAAAAAATAGTTACAACTTCAAGTTATCAAGACCGAATTTTTAAGTTATGATAGTGCTATGCACATGAATTATGTCTCACTTCTTGACTTGTTACTTTTTGGTTTCCTTGAACTTTGATGTTTGTTACTCGGTCTTGTTTTTTGAATCTTGATTTTGTTTTGTGACTGTTTTTAGTTAGATTTTTTGTTCCATTAAATTGATTTACTGGTTAATTGTGCCTGTTGACAATATAGTCTATTTTAAAATCAATGCACTTTGTTCTCAATCTAAAGTTGTGCTTATCTAGGTTTTTTATCTTGTGGTGAGGGCGGGGATCTTCCATTCTACTTTCAAGTGGAAGCATTGGGTTGGCTTCATGTTGACTTTTTTCGCCTACATTATCCCCTATCAACAACTTGCCATGATGGCAAAACCTACATATTCTGAAAGTGGGGAGCTTGAAGATGGTGGGTTTGATTTGACTACTGATGGAGTTTGTGGGTATGTTTCCCTAATGTTATTTCTGCTTTTGTTTCTTCTAGGTTTCATATTTAATCTTCTCTGGTTTGTTGATATTTTGGTTCCATTTTTATATCTGAACCAAAACCCTTTTGCTTATTTGTAAAATGAAGTTTTTGAAAAGTGCAATGAGTGCAAATCTAAGAATTTGAGTAGTGGAGAAGTTGCAATGCTTAGAATAGAAACGATGGTTGAATTGTGGAAGTGATGTTGATCTATCCTACATGGGCTTCTACAAATGAGGATGGAGGAAGAGAATACAGAAAAGGGAAACAAGAAAGAGGAATGAGAAGTAACTAAGTAGGAGAACCTACCCCCCCCCAAAAAAAAGAATGTAGGAGAAAGTCCTGGGAGGGAGAAGAGTTGGACGAAGAAAGAGTTTTGAGAGATGAGGGTTAAGAGGAAGAGGAAGGTAAGAGAGGATAAGGGAGAAAGAATGAACAAGAGAGATAAGTGAGGGTAAGGTTATGTAGGTTGAGAGAAGCAGAGCATGCACACGCGTACGTGTGCAAGAACGTGCACACACAAAGAGAGAAGCTCATTCATATTTTTAGTTTTGGTATCTATGTTCTTTCATATCTTTTTCTTCAAGCTTTAGAAAACCTAAATCTTGAAGGATAATGACGCAATCAAATATGCACGGGAATTGGATGTTGTTCTAGTAGAAGAAAGGGGCACTCAAATCTATGAGAAAGACATAATCTTAAATACACTAGCAAGAGAAATTTTTGTAATATTATTGATAAATGTTGTCTTTGCCCCAAGGCTTACGTAGATATTTATATCAACATTGACTAGGGAATCTAATATTTATAATCTATTCCATGCCAAATTGCCAGATTTCTAATAAAATAATAATTCCAAAATACTAAAATTAAAATATAGAAACTCCGAAAATCTTGTCCTACATCATACTCGCCCTCTATTTATTTATTTATTTATTTTATAAAAAAAACCCCTCATCCTTGAGTTCAATTGTTTGAAGTAATTTGATATGCTTACACTTGTCGCATTAGATTTGTATTCAAGATTAATCTTTCCCTAACTTGATATTTATGTGACAATCTTCCAAAACTAGTACAATATTAATTGGGTAAATTACAAATATACCCCTTGAGGTTTGCTTAAAATATGAATTGTTCCCTATGGTTTGTACTACATCTTTTGATGTGTAAATTGATTCTCTTGTGTTTGTCCCATTTGTGGACTTGTAACATAATCTTTTGTTGCATGTGTTGTTGAGGCATTTGGGGTGCTGACTAATGAGACATTAGTTGTTTGGACTACATTAAAACTTGTTGATTATCGTCATTAGCAAACTTCCTTACTTTCTTCTCATTAGCAAACTTCCTTACTTTCTTCTCAATCAAATAGATTTCAATGACCTCTTTTTTCATTGTGTATTTATCTAGATCTTCGTATTTTTTTAAACTTGGGAATGCTCATAACACTTTTTTCTTCAATATTAGGCTGATCATGACAATTTTGTTGACCTGCAAAGCTCGATTAACTCAAACACGACAGACCTGCTATTTTTTTTTTTCTCGAATAATATGTATCCACAATGTATAATTGTTATGAAATTTTGAAAAATATTGGCAAAGTAGCACAAAATGGATACGTGACACGACACAGACACGTTGACATGAAGATTTTCAAAAATGGAAGGCATCGTATGTCTTGAACATGTTAACAATTTATATTTTTATAAATTTATTTTATGTCACATACATCAATAGTTTATTTTTTTGTAATGAAAAAAATAACATAATACTACTTTAAATTTATAACATGTATATGTATGTTGTATGTATGAGTGCCTTTGTGTAGTTACCTTTTCCAGTCTCTACTGATCAATAAAGATTTGAGTTGGCATTAGTTATTTAATGATACCTAAATTCTTGATATCTCAGTGTTGAATTTGATTAGAGAGCTGTGTCCAGACTTGTCACTGAGGAAACAATCAGGATATTTTGGTTGTCTGCTGGTAGTATGTGTGTTACTTTTTGGTCATATGATAGTCACTAACGTTGGCAAATGTATTTTTAGTATCCTGATTTTGAGATCATTGTAAAAGTATTGAGTGAACCCATGTTCTTCCATTCAAAACTGATATATATCATGTCTCGACACTTGAGGACTTCAGCAAATTTTATGTAGTTTCATTCATATTGTAGATGTATTTTTTGGAATCAGTATAGGCATTTATTTTTGGTGCTATTGCTGATACTAACAAAAATTATAATGTCTTTACTTCCTCAACGATGCTTCTTGAAGAGCATATATGCAGACTCCTTGTTCCTTCTACCTAAAATTAACATTTATGAATATCAATTGTTGGGTGAGGTTGGGGATTATAGAAGCTTTTCGCCTTTGATGTTATGTTGAAGTAACATACATACGTTTCAGTTTTGGATGATATTTGCAGTTTGGTGGTATTGTCCATTTTGAGTAAGTTTTAGAGTAAAGAAAATGTTTAATATTTTTCAATCTTACTTGTTCAATCTTACTCCACCTGGAAGTCGAGAGCAGAAAAGAGTTCCTTATTGCAAGTCAGTGGTTTTTTAAGTTATGAATTGATAATAAATGATAATCTTTGTTGTTAAAATAAATGGTTTCTAGTTTTGTGGTCATAACCTTTTGGAAGAATATCACTTCTTGGTTTGAAATGTGAAATTTGTAGTACTTTATGACCCTTCTTTAGGGTTTCCTATTTGATATGAGTTACAAGATTTGTTTACATTGTAGGGAGGTATACATCATTCTCTAGTACATGCATATCGTCTTTCATATTTATAAGATGCTTTGTAGCTACAATTGAATTAACATGTATTTTTTGTTTGTAAATGTGATAAAAAGAGTTTTACCTAACCAATGGTTTTATATTGCAGATATTTGCATGATGTAATCTACATTACTGGCTTTGTGCAACTCACGACTATCATCTCTGAAAAATTTTGGTACATTTATTTAGTGGTAAGATCCATTTCCTGAATTGGTTTGCTACCTACATTAGTTGACTTATTTTATAGTGTTGTCAGGCTTTTGAGTTACTGATTAACAAAAGAGGCCAGCTTGTGGTTGCCTGGCGTTTATATATGTAAGTATGCAAGTTAAGATTCGGGATTCTAATGCAATGGTTAATGTTAAGGAAATGCCCGCACTATCATAAGGAAAGGATCAACTTACATGTTTTTGCAGCTTATTCATTCAAAGAAAAATCACTAAATTAATGGATTGACTTGAAACTATGTTCTTCATCTACTTAATATGGTGGCTCGAGGACTTGGATTCCCTAATGAACTACCTCATCTTACCACTAAATGAAGAGTAATGCTAGGGATCATTAAAAAAATATCATGAAGATCATGAAAAATTTTCCACTCTTAGATTGCACATATAATAAAACACCACACACTAATCAAAGGATGAAAAATCTTCATGAAGCATTTCATGATATTTTTTTCATGATTCCTAGCATTATTCCTAAATGAATTTGTTATTATTTGTGCTGCTGTTTTTGTTTTTATTGTTACTATTCAATATTATGTATTGTATGGCACTGCTTGTGTGAGGACCTTGCTATGCTTGCTTCTTGTGTTTCCATCATTTTTATTTGTTGCCATTGAAATTTTGAGAGGGTTTTTAATGAGTACATCTAACTGCAAGATGGTGATGAATAACTGCATCTAGAAAACCTTTTGGGACATTGTAAGGTGGATGATAATTAAAATTCACATTCATTCAAGAATTTGGCTTGAAAGGGTTTAGGCTAGCACACAAGGTTTGATTTTGGAAGTCTGCCAAGCTTTTTGAATAATTTGTTTTATTCCCTAGCTCTTTGAAGGTCACAATCTCAAGAAGAGATTGGTTAGCATGCGATTACCAGTTGAGGTGGTCATAGGTATAAAAATGCATGATGAAGTTTGCGTCAGTATGAAATTAGAGAAAGGTTGCACTACTTTCAGTGAAACTGTCATGTGTGGTGAAAAGAATAAAAAATAATTACGATTTATTACATTGCTGGAATGATCATTTGACCAAATAAAGTAACGGAGAACATTATTATTGAATGTGTTTCCTTTTAAATAGATGTTGCTTGGACCTGTACAATGCGTAAGTTAATCTTCTTTTGGAGTCTACACATGATATATTTGAAAGATTTTACATTGACTTGATATTTATATTATAAATTGACCAGGCCGTTGCTTATATAGTGAGGATTATTTAGGTCTGTATGGGTGAAAGAACCAAATATTGTTGAAGCGAATACCTAAACCAGATTGTCTTCTGCTTTTGCTTTCCAGATACCAGCGTTTGCAGTATACAAACTCCTTGGTTTTGTGAAAGGATTTATGTCACTTGGTTCAGAGGTATTCTTTCCACCAGATATATGTTATATCTTTGTAAGCAATACAAAGCATCTATAAGAGTTGGTGTGATAAGTTGTTCTCACTAGCATCAAAATAATGTTCAACAGGGACCTGAAGTGGATGAAAAGTCGAGAAAAAAGAGAGAGAAGATGGAGAGGAAAGCTTCAAGACCCAAATTTGCACGGACAAGAAATTGATTGTGCACTTTGAAATGATAGACTAGCTCTTGGTTAGATCTTAATGTCTCTCTTGAGTATGACAGATTGCTCTGTTATCTCCAAGTAATGTGAAATCAAGTTCGGTTGTCTGGTTTTGGATGGGAAGAACTTTAATGTGTTTGTCATTTTGGATGGGAGGAACTTTATGTTCTTGTCATGGATGCGTATTCTCGATCTAATGTGTTTTCATTGTCATCTTTAAGTATTTTTATCAAGGTACTTAATTTTCCTGAACTACATGAATCTTTTTTGGTTTATCCTAATGTCATGTTTGATCTTAGAATTATGGAGAGATTTATTTGTAGAAATAAAAAGGATTTGTTGAAAAATGATAACATTTTTAATCTTTCCATGATTTTTTTCCCCAGAAATTTAAAATCTGAAAACCCAAAATGAAAAGGGAAGAATGAAGACATACGAAATTGCACCTCAACATTTTGAGGAAGTTATGAAATCAAACTCTATATGTCATTCAACGACTAACCAGAAGCACAAAACAAATAGTGGATGATTGCTAAAATCACACATTTAAAATTTTATTTAAAAATACCAATGCATGGTTTGGTTTTAATCTATACCTGAGTGTCATGATACATTATTTTGAATCTCAACCCTTCACTTTTAAAAGGAATGGGTGCTCTGTGAGTATTTCTGAATGATTTGTATATTCAACTTGTACATGTTACAAACTAGTCATCAGTTTATATAGCCCTAAGCTATGGCTAAACAAGGAAAGATTAATAAAGGAAATACGCCTATATGCCTAATTTACACCTAATTCCTAATATATACAATGCCATATATACACACAATACACGATATATTCTCACACCCCCGCTCAAATTCAAAGTGTTTTAGTAGAAAACACGGAGTTTGCTAAGAAGAAACTGAAACCGAGCGGTAGTGTGAGTCTTGGTGAAGAAATCCGCAAGTTGCAAAGCCGAGGAGACAAAAGGAAGTGAGATAGAGCCATACTGCAGATGTTGCCGGACAAAGTGACAATCAATTTCAATGTGTTTCGTCCGTTCATGGAAGACAGTATTGTGGGCAATCTGAATAGCACTGCGGTTGTCACAATAGAGAGAGGTCGGAGAAGATTGTGGGACATCCAAATTAGAGAGAAGATAGCGAAGCCAAACAAGCTTAGCAGTAGCATAAGCCATGACACGGTACTCAGCTTCAGCAGTAGAGTAAGCAACAACAGTTGTTTCTTGCTTTTCCAAGAGAGCAAGGAATCGCCAAGAAACATACAGAAACCAGAGGTGGACTTACAATCATTAACATCACCAGCCCAATCAGAATCAACATAGGCCACCAAGTCTAAAAAGGAAGTAGAGGACAACAGTAAGCCCTGAAAGATAGTACTAGCTAACCACATGCACATCATACGCAAGATCAGGACGAGTAACCGTCAGATAAACTAAGCAATCCACAAGCTTGCGATATAAAGTGGGATCATCCAGTGGGAGACCATCAGTAGAGTTGAGCTTCACATTAAGATCAGTAGGTGTATCAGAAACCTTAGTATCAGTAAGACCAGCACGGTGAATGACCTCATTAGCATACTTAGCCTGTCACGACCCGAACTCGCCCCTATGGGTTTAGGCCATAACCGGCTAGTAATCTTGGGATTACTTACGGCCTCAAATCAAACCAAACATAACTCATCAGAGTAAAGGGGCCAAACGGAAGCAAAATTTAAAACTTTGTTCATAGAGCTGTGCTTACATGGCATATCAAAATAACCCATACATATGCACATTAATAACTCACAACAAATATATAGTACCATCAAGTTCTGTACAGACAGGATCATCCAAAGCTAAGTCAACCCATGAGAACTATATACAGACATATTCAAAGTCCTCGCCAATAAGACAAAAATAAGATAGTATGACAAAAAGGCGAAGACGAGTCTCGTGCGTGAGGCACAAGGGCTGACTCTCCAAAACTCGGTTGTTCCACACAGACTTCACTGAGGCTGGGTCTGGACCTCTCTTGGCTCACCTACAAACACATGAATGAGCGTGAGCGAAAGCCCAGTGAATAATATCAAATAAAGAAAATACATTGGAACATTATACATCAGACGGCCTTGGGCCCAATTCATATTTCCCTTTAACATATATACACAATTTAGGTCAAGCGACTGCGGTTCCAAACAAACTGGCCTTTGGCCCATTCAAACTTTCATTTATATCAAACTGGCCTTTGGCCCATTTATTCATGTCAAAACGGCCTCTGGCCCATGCATTCGTGTCAAAACGGCCTCTGGCCCATCCATTCGTGTCAAAACGGCCTCTGGCCCATCTATTCATGTCAAAACGGCCTCTGGCCCATTCATTCATTCTTGTCAAAACGGCCTCTGGCCCATTCATTCAGCATAGCAGACATTGTCCACCAATCAAATCAACGAATTTATAAACTTACATAGAAGTAAGCAATTGGACAACAACATATTTCAGATATCTTTGTCGAGATATTACTTACAGTGATCGGTTGGTTGGTTTGCCCTGGAGCTCGACCCTACACATTCCATGAATACAAAAGGGTCACAAGCAATTCAATCCTTTCTAAATTCACATTTTCCTCTTTAGGCTTCATTCTTATCTCTTTAACTCAATTATAATACTCAATGCATGCCTAAGAGTACTTAGAAGTGAAAGAGGATGGAAAACGAAACACAGAATGCATAAACAAAATTTCAAAAAATAGGGTCCCCGCTCGAGCGGACCCATTAGGTTTGCAAAAGTGCTGGTTGTATCATTTTTACGCTCGAGCGTGAACTCGGACGCTCGAGCGGAAGTTCATCCTACATAGCTCCCCGCTCGAGCGTGAACTTCCCTACTTGAGCGGACACCATGCCTGCAAGAAAATACTGGGAGCTCGAAATCCCCGCTCGAGCGGCGGTTCCCCCGCTTGAGCGGACATAAAAAATTATGGGTTTTCCAGGATGGTTCTTGAGCTCAAATTCAACACTTTAACCAACATTTCTTGCATGTCATGGCTCCAATTTCACATATACATATACTAACATGATACCAACACCAAATTACAACACAATGAAGGTTAATTTCTTGAATTACTTACATGCATGCCTCAAATTAACCCAAACTCATTACCAACACATCAAATTCAAACATGCAAAGCTCATACCTCCATGATCTACTCTTGCATGTGAGAAATATTCATTCATCTCAACTTAATTGGTGAAGAGATGATCAAATACATGGATTTCAAACAAGATTCAACATAGATTATACACATTGTGTTCAAATATGGAAATTCATAGTAATTTTCTACATGCATGCATCTATTGACTTTAAATTCAACACATACAACTCAATCTCCTCATAAACAATGTAATTCATGTTCTTAATCATTTTTCAACCTTCAATTCACAAAATTACTAATTACAATTCATGCACTCACTTACCTAGAGGTTTAATTCTCCCAAACTATGGCAAAATCTTGAGTTTAATCCTCCAATCTTCACAAAATTGAGCCAAACACCCAACTCTCCTTCTTTCTCTCTCTAGCCGACCCCTCTCTCTTTTTCTTGAGTTAGAATCAGCCAAGTGAAGCTAACGAGAGAAATTGAGTGTATAAAGGCCCCTTATAAGCCCCCACTCAACACATTATTTTATAATAAAACAATTGGGCAATTAATTCATTAATTAAATCAATTTAATCTGATCCGAATCAATTTTCAATTAAATTTCACCGTAGACTCTAAAAATTACGCTAATCACAATGGCGTAATCAATTTCGGGTTCTGTGGCCGATAAGGCTTTCAATTTAATTTCCAAAGCAGACAATCAAACAGATATTCCTACGGTGAACAGATAGAAATTCAAAACCACATATTTGCACATAATGACACACAAAATCATATTAAACACATAATAATGCTCATATTAAGGACTAATTAACATATTACGGAATAGGGTTATCACATAGCCTGAGATAGAAAATAGCCTTTTGGAGAATAAGCAACTTCAATACCAAGAAAATACCGCAAAGGACCAAGATCCTTCATCTTAAAAGTGCAGAAGAGATGTTGCTTGACCTCAGAGATAGCAGAAGAGTCAGAGCCAGTGATGATCATATCATCCACATACAGTAATAAGGCCACAAATCCGGCTGAGGTGTGGAGAAGAAATAAAGCAGAGTCTTGGGCACAAGGATATAACCCAATCTCAGTAACTTAAAAGGCTCATCAACAAAACATCAAAAAATAAAATAAAATTTTCCAACAAGCCATAATCAATAAAATTCATGTTGTATTTGTATAATGTGCCATACATGTAACCCATGAGCAAATTGCTAGTCTATATATATATATGAAAAAATAAACAGAAAACAGAGAAATTTTCGGGGTCTTTGGTTTGTCTAATCAGAGTGTAATTCATTTTGGATCAATCAAGGCAAAGATTTGTCTTAATTACTAAATTGGAATTGTCTTAAGAAACATTATGATTTATGAAAGCCTAGTAATAATCTGTATTACAATATTTGTATTTTTTTCGAGTTTTGGCTCTGAGGGCAACTAGGGTCTAACAAGTAAAAACATTCATAAAAATTTGGAAAAACTACATGATACTATAATTCTATGAAGCTTCAAGATATACAAATTCTTTTCCTCAAACCAAAATAACATCGTCTGGCTTACTGTAAGCATATCCACCATCTGCTCCATCTAGTAAATAGAGATATGAATCTCTTTAATTTGACTAACCAAATGGCATTTGATAGAATTGAGTGGAGAAGAAGGATTCATATAGCTGACCCCATTTGATGGGACTTAAGGTTTGGTTTAGTTTGGTTTATTTTCTTCTGACTGGTTGTATATACTCAACACAAGAAGGTTTTGAAAGGTCACTGATAAGAATTCAAAAATTGACAAACAATTGCGGTAGAAGATATTAATGCCACAAGGAACCCATTATTGAAATCAACGGAATTGAGAAGTTAATGTTCTTGTTAAAAAAAAAATAAAAATAAATAGCAGATTTGAAACTAGAATTTCACTGATGAAGTCCATTGGAAAGAGAGAGTTCTAAGTTTTTTGATTTTACTGTATATTCTAGAAGGGATGGGTGTTTAGAGAGGCCAGTTGGAATTCGAGGTTGCTTGTTACAGCATCCTAATGAAAGAAATATGGAAGTGCAAGATTAGGCTCTCTTGCTTCCTTTTGTTCTAACAATATAGATATAGATACTATGTGTATATTCCTTACTGGGGGTAGCAAGGCCTATCTTGCAGAACAATTACTTCTGAAATGCATCAAACTCATGTTTTATGCCATGGTAATGTATAAAATATACTTACACAGATACACGTCGCCATGAATGTCCATCATACAATATTTTAGCCGCTTGAAGAAAATACAAACTGATAGCTATGGCATGGTGCATACCTAGGGATGTTTGAGGAAAAAAAGAAAAAAGAAAATGGTTTTTCTATTTAAACCGATGGAATCAAATTCTGATGGTAGTTTGGCCACCTTACTCGTGCCACACTTGGTACTTATTGCCCTGTCATTTACAATGTAGTCATGCAGTCATTTCCCCATTTCTTGTCACTCTTCTTCCTTGGAAGATACAGATTTCACAGGAAACACTTGCTATTGTTCTAGTATACTGTTCTGTTTGAGGATACTCCAGCAAATAATATTGATAACATATTTTTTTTACCATCTCACGTGTCAATACTTCATTGGTTTAATGAGGTCCACCACTCATCTTTGTTATCAATGTAGTGGTGACACATGACATGGTAAATAAAATATGGTAAGAAAAAGTGGTCATTATAATGTTATTGCAGAAGTATCCTCAAACAAAACAATTATTTGTTTATAATGTAGTATTGATGCATGAGATGATAAACAGAATATGGTAAGAAAATATGGTCATCATAGCATTATTGTACTTCTTCACAGCTAACATAGATTTCATTTTACTTGGAGGCAGAGCTGTAAGATGAAGAAATCTAGCCTAGTTGCTTGAGATCATTGATACATAAATGAGCTGAGCTAAGTTCCACTGTGAAGTTGGTTGATTTTTTAGTAAAGCTCGAATATAACTTGATAAGTTTTTGGCAATTGGAGTTTTATGTGAAACCATAGAACCAGTTCAATTGAGAGCCATACAATTGTGCTGAATATTGAATTGGTTTGCAAATGTGAATGAATTTTATGTCTGTTTTTCTTTATCCAAAGAAACCATGCCATCGACTTCAATCCAAAAAACCCTACGTGAAATACTTCTTCCTTTTCATTTCTTTTCTACTTTTTCCCCCTTTTTCAAAGATGCTCGTGAACTTGTTAAAGTGTTTGGGTTGAAGATAAACCATTTTGCAAACTTCTATAAATTTTTTTTTTTAAAAAAAGTCCATGCTACAGGATAAACTAAGCTACTGCTGCATTCAAGAAATTATTGAACCAAGCTCAACAATTTATTTCTTGACCTGCCTACAAAACTTCTCCCTGCTTGTTCACAACCCTAGTCAGCCTGTCTGGATTTGACAATTGCCATGTCAAAACGTGGGCATGCAAGAAGGCACTTGTGAAAGATGGTCATTGTTTTGAAGCAATAGAACTTGTTATGCCACCAGGGGAATCTTTCTATAATAAATTTAAAAGTCGAGGCAAGAGATCTTTAATTTGAAATTCTCATTTTTATATTGATTGCAATGATTTTCTAACTTTTGCATTTTTTTATTTTTATTTTTTTTTATTGGATGTAAAGTAGGAATGCCCACCTGGACGTTTTCAAACTCAGTTAAGAACGGTGATGACATTTAAGTATGCTTTTTTACAAGTATGCATTTACAGGTCTATGCTGCTTTATTTTATTTATTTGTTTGTTTATTTTTGCTGATAAGTATATCTACAGGTCTATGCTTGGGGAATCTGATTGGACTGCTGATTTGTTTGTTGATATTTCTTGATAAATAGATGTTTAAATCATGGAATTATTGTTCTTCTTTCGATACTATTTCATAGATAATGCTTAAACCATGAGTTTTTAATATTTGAGATGTTTGCTTACCTTTGTGATCTTGATATATGTCTTTTCAATGGATTGTGGTTAGTGAAGCAGCTGGTCTATCGTGCATTGTTCTGTGTAGCATTATAAGGTTAAACTTATGAATCTTTCCTTTTCTTGTTTGTGAAGCAGAAAGCGTTGGTTGAAGCAAATGATGCAAAATTGGATGGTAATAGACTATTTGGAGATGGGCAGTATGAAGAGGCATTGGTGCGGTATGAAGTTGCTTTACAAGTTGCACCAGAGATGTCCTCATCTGTTGAAATACGTTCAATATGCCATGCAAACCGTGCAATATGTTTCTTCAAACTAGTATGTTCTTTGGTCATGGATAATCATTATGCTATGGATTATTTTACACAATCAATTTTTCGATTGAGTTTTCTGTATTAGATATGTAGGATACCGCCTCTAGGTACTGCTAATGAGTATGTTAGACACCTGACATAATGCAATAGTCACATATTTTTATTTTTATTTTTATTCAGAATAACCTTTTTCTTCTTTAAGAAGGAAACAATAAATAGTTTTTAGTCAAAGGCAAAGGAAGGATGAAAAGACAAAGATTAACATTTTTCTTCTCTCTCTTCTTTCTTTCTTTCTTTCTTTTTTTATTTTTTTATTTTTTTATTTATTTTTTTTAAATAAGTAAAAAAAGGTAAACAGTGACGTTGAATTTTTCAATCTGAATCCTGAAGGAAAGGAAAGAGATCAATCTCTACCACCTTGAAAATACCTAATAATCCTAGAAACACCAGCAATTGGAGAAAATGGATCAACAATATTCTAACACAATTATGTTGGTTGTCAGTGGTGGTTTCATTAATGTCCAACGCCCCTTTTGACCCTGTAGAGTTCAAATTTGATGTTTGTTATTGTGGAAGTTTGGATCAACTCAGCATTGGTGTCTTTTGATGGACAAATGATTATATTCTTCTTAAAATTCAATGAGGAAGCTGATAAAGTTGAAGAGCAATTGGGCTTGCTTGAAGAAGATAAAAATGCTGAGCTGTGCTACGATGTTTAAAATTAGCCTAGCTCATCGGGGTTGCTAAATGCTAATGGCTGTTTTTCTAGCCTAAAATGCCTACACTGCGTGAAAATAGTTGAATTTTGTAATTAAGGCAATAAGGTTGAATATGGAGAGAAAATAGAGACAGAAAAGAGAAGAAAAAGAACACAAAGTTTTAACGTAGTTCGGCCAATATTAGCCTACATCCACACACAAAGCCCTAGGAGGATACATCTTTCATTCACTTGACTTTAATACTCTTGTTTACATGAGATACACCATATGTATAGAGTGGGAGGTACAATCAAATCCCTTTAATTAAGGAATTGAAATAAATCAAAGATACAAAAAATCATAGTAAGCACAAATATGGGATCTCTATGTATTCTGATATCTTCCTTATCTTCTGATATCTTTGACAATATAATTTTTTTCTCCAATAAAAATGGCATTATATGTTTACGATAGTAATCCTTTGAATTGTTTGTGTTGTTCGTTTAAATTCTGGGGCTGAAACTTTGTTTCCTATATTTTATTTTTCTTAATTTTTTTTTTTTTTATGTTTTAAGAGAGAAAAGAAACAGTTTTTAATTCTTTCAATTCCATATCTGTTGCAATTGCTGTTTCTTCTACTATTGCTTTCTTTTGTTTGTTCAGTCCAGATTGTTTGTCAGGGCATTTGTTGGTTTCCTGTCTGAGATTGTTTCTAATTTTTTTGGGTGTGCGACTTATCTCATGGAAAAAATGAGGACACAATAAAGGAATGCACAAAAGCATTGAACTGAATCCTAATTATGTGAAAGCTCTACGTAGAAGAGGAGAGGCTCATGAAAAACTTGAACACTTTGAAGAGGCTATTGCTGGTAAATTTAAATTCAATACTTGTGCACTATTATCAATATTTAAATTTTAAATGATAGCTACCTGCAGGTTGTCTTCACTTTAAATCTGACATTTACAGTATCATTGTCTCTCTCTCTCTCTCTCTCTCTCTCTCGCACACACACACACACTGAATAACTAACTACACATGCCTACTATGGTGACAGAATATTGGAGTCATTTTCTTATATGATGTTCTGATCCTATTCCTTGGTTTTTCTTTTTTATCGTCTCATCTTATGTTTTTCCCCCCCTATTGTTGTACAGATATGAAGAAAATCTTGGAACTGGATCAATCAGATGTCCAAGCTAGGAGAACCATTCAACGTTTGGGGCCATTGGCTGCAGAAAAACATGAAAAGATGAAACAAGAGATGATTGGTGAGTTCAAAAAATAATTTGTGTAGTAGGTTTTCATTTTTGCTTCTCATGTTCATGTGCTTTGATTGATAGAATCTGTTAGTTCTTTTGTTTTTTTCCTCCCTATTTCCTCTTCCTGATCTTAGAAAAACAACTGTTGGAACTAATAGAAGTAAGATGAATTCCTTCATGGAACAGAAGGCAGGTCAAAATGGATTAGAATCATACCATCCAAACTAACATGAGCTCCTTTTCGCTTTTTAAGTTGGCTAGCTATCCTCCGTGGGTTTAGCTCTATTAATAAGCAAATGAAACAAAGTTTTCTTCTAAAAGCCTAACAAGCACAAACACTACTAAGAAGGTGGTGTATCCGTGTCGGACATTGTTGACACTCATTAGACACTTCCCGAGATGTACCATTATTTTTTTGTTTTTTTATATTTGACCCGAACACACTTCGGCCAATTTGGGGACACACTTGTCTACTTGAGCACACATGAAACACATTACAAGTATGAACAAAAATAACTTACAATTCAATGATAAAAGAAAAACTCCATAGATTTATGGTAAATAGTGTTACGTTGTATTTTTTTCTTAATTATCTTTGAATGAAATATTTATATATATATATATGACATAATAAATATATGAAACTATATATTTTGTGTGCGTCCCTCACATGTCATGTCCTACATTGTTTAAACATTGTTATGTCCATTCCATGTGCCTGTGTTCGTATCCATGTGTCTATGTTCGTGCTTCTTGGCTTCGTTCCAATATTAATGAAATAGGAGCTTTCAAATCCCATCGTTCTTTTAAAAAAAGGAAAAATGTTATGTATTATTGCATAGGCAAGATGAATATGTGCAGATGGGAGTATATCGCTTGCAAAGTCCTCTTGGCAGTAGACACTCAAACGTTGTGAGACCTCTAGAGGTGGATGGTAAGAACTAAGGCACTCATAAAGGGATCAGGAGATCAAGTGGCAAGGGATCTGTGCTCAGTATCACATGCTGGCAAGGGATCAAATGGCTCACCCTCCCTAGGTTTGCAATTCGGAGGTAGAAGACTACTATTGGTAGTGGCACCGAAATTCTCAGAGGTTGCAGTGGTAGTTGAGCATGCTCGCAAGTATAGGCAAGTATGTAGTGCATAATATGTCCTTGTCTACACTTGGAGAATGTCTTCTAGTGAAGATCTTTGTCTTTGTAATGCTGGTATGGATGCTCAACTCTAGCCGCCAAGCCACATATCCTTGGAGGTCTTGTGTATGGGGTCCATCGAGCACCCCATGGTTGTGTCACAAACGTTGAGGGGTTACCTTGACCCTACTCCCAACTTAGACTTCCGTGAGATCATTTGTGTGTCTTTTGGAGCGAACATTGGAGATAAGGGACTGAGGCATAGAAGAGACATGCTCGGGGAGAATGACCGAGTTAGGGGTATTGAGTGTGTCTTAATGTGCAGGGGAAGTGAAGCACTAGAGAGGAAGTTAGCTCAGCCAAGCCGAGGGGGTGCCTTTAGCTAGGCTAGGCAAGTGGACAAGTGCTTCTGGATAATTGTCACTTGAGTGTTTAGGCTTGAGGTATGTTAAGCGTGGCTTGACTCTGGAGGGGGAGAGCATGTGGACATATGTGATTGGTCTAGGTATCACTTCACGAGGCTGACATGAGGGTTTCTAGTTTGTGGAGATGATTATATGGCAGTGGCGTACCGTTGACATAACGTGCAACCTTGGAGACACATGTACCACAATAGCACGGCTAGCTCTTCTATAACACTACTTTAGAAGGCTGCTAAAGTGAGTGAGTAAATATAGATGATCACTTTTGCTTCGTAATCTGCATAGGCCATGAAGCGTGGAGTTGGGATCGAACCAAGTGAAGTAGGTTGCCAGGCCAGTGTTGCAGAGGCGATGATTTTCCACACAGAAATGATTAACAATTACCAAACTAATAAAATATTAAAAAACAACTGCCTTCCTGTTCTCCAAAATAATTCTCAAACAGATGCTCTTGTTTAGTTTTAACACGTATTCTCTTGCTGAAGTTCTCCTTAAAACTTATGGGCCATTATCCGCATCACTTTCTCATCTTCACATGATTGCAAGAACGAAAAGGAACACGAACAGATAATTCTGATTTTTCAAACAAAAACTGGTATTCGTAAGTCTATTTTCTGAAAACAGTTTTGAGAATGACAAACCAAACAAAAATGCTTTGATCCTCACTTACATTTTTTATTGTCTGGGAAAATGATGAAACGAATTTGTCAATAATGCGCTCCAAATCATTTCACCCTTTTGTTTTTCCAGCATGCTTGTATCTTGCACATAGAAGACCTCATACTCTTTTCGGTTAAGTACTTGTAAGTTTTGGTCTCCAAGGTTGCATGCACTTCCCACAATTGCATTTTCAAATTTTGTACTTTTCTCTAATTAATTACTCTGGTGTTATGATGTCTGTTAAAAAACACACAATGTTTGCCTTCTCCTTGGGAAAAATATATCTTAATTATTTGCTCATGAGCCATTTGGAATCATTGATAGGTTCAAGAATATTTTCTTTTGGTGTTTTCTTTTTCTTTTCCGTGTAGCTGGAGATGACGTTTTCACTATAATTTGATGATGCTACCTTTACAAACTTGTGTATGATAGAATGGTACTGTTATATTCCATTCTACACACATTTATAGTCAATGTAAAAGTTAAGCTTGGGCAAGTCTTTACAGCTTCTGGTTTTCTCTTTCATTGTTTATTATTTTTGCTCGGGTTGGGAACTGCAAGTCTTTGATGAAGACAACATTTTGCTCCTCCACATGACATTTTGCAATTCTACAGTTTCTCTTTATGTGAAAAAAGCTAACTTACGAATTTTTATGTGGAGCAGATGAGTTGAGAGAAATGGGAAACTCTGTTTTGGGCTGGTTTGGGATGAGCATCGACAACGTCAAAGCCGTTCAAGATCCAAATACTGGTTCCTATTCGATTTCGTTCCAACGCTAGTTATGGTCTGTTTGTGTTCATCTCAATACATGCTTGTCATTGGAAGAAACACTACAAGGAATGTGGAGGTGTTTGACATCATGATACAAATATGCAGTGCTTGTATTGCAGGAATTTAGTTGAAACTGCAGATGCATTTTAGGGTTCCACACTTCAATGTTTACATGGCTTGGTGTTTTAAGGTGGATTAACAAAAACTCATATTATTTTTTGATTGGTTGCAAGTATTTATATGATGGAATGGCAAATATACTCTTCACTTATAATTGTTTTTGATTGGTCAAGTATTTTGAATTGGCTTGATAACAACACCATTCAAATTATTTTTGATAATATTGACGAAAGTGAATCTTATACACTTGACCAAAAAAAAAAAAAAATTACTAATTGATCTTAATGGTTGGATTAAATTTTTGCCAAGTACTTTCATTTGCAAACATATTGTTTTAGTAATTTTTTGACTTTAAGTAGAGAGAGTGATGTGAAAATTTATAGTAATTTTTTAACTTTTTGGTTAAAATATTTAGTCTCCAGACGTGCAAGTCCTATTAAAATCGTCGTTAAAAATAATTTTTTGTGACGATGGTTTGCATGACTATAAAAATAAACAATTAATGATTTTTTTTTTTTATCACAATTTTTATAAATTGTCGTTAAAATTTATAATTAGTGATGTTTTCCTATGGTGAATTTTTTAAACTGTTGTCAAAATTTATAATTAGTAACATTTTTTACACTGTCGTTAAAAATTAACAATTAGTGACTTTTAATAGTGTTTAATGAATAGTGCATTAATTATCATATGACCTAGACAATAAATTCACCTATTAAGACCTATTCGTAAGTCTCCCAAAAATTAACACCAATGCTACAAATCCAAAAAAAGAGGATAAATTACTAGTAGATTCTAATAGTTAGATTTAATTCACATTAAGTCTTATCAATTCATCTGTGAAAATTGGTCCTAACAGAATCTTTGTTAAAAATTGATAATTAGTTACAATTTTTGTGATGTTTTTCTAAATCTGTCACTAAAAATTGACAATTATTGACATTTTTCTATATCTGTTACTAAAAATTAACAATTAGTAATGTTATCCCCGTGATGAATTTTTTTCAACTATTGCTAAAAACTAACAATTAATGACCTTTATTTATTTATTTATAAAGATAGCGTTAATTATTACAGGATCTATTGAACAATAAATTTATCAATTAAAATCTGCACATGAAGTCCAAAAAAAAAAAAAAAAAAAAATGAATACCTCTCTTTTGTATGACCAAAGTGTTTGTCATTTTTTTTTGTTTTTTGTATGACCATGTATTTCCTTTTCAAATTCACTCTCAAAACTTTTATTAACCCTTCAGAGCCTTCTCTTGCCCAACCTATCTCCTCTATTACCTCTCTTTGTTTCATTCAACGTTCCACAACTATCATTCGCATACACTCAAACATCACTCTATTTGGTTGAGTTTTTTATTAAAAAAATTATAATAAATATAATAATTAAATTTTAAGAACTCGTTTGGTAAAGATATGAAAAAATTCAAAGACACTTCCATATTTTTGAGGTAGAAATATTTTTGAAGATTCAAAATTATATTTTTTAGTATTTTATATCAAACTTGTTTTTAATTATGTAATATAACAACCAACTAGCATTTTTTTCATCCAAAATTAAATGGTACTTCATTTTTAAAGTAAATTGAGAAAAATTACAAACGTTAAAGAGTCAAAGTGACAAAACTAAAAAAAACTTTAAAAGCCAAACAGAGAAAATGGTGAAACTTAAAGGGCCAAAGCATAATTTATCTTTTTTATTACCACAAGCCATTTTTTGTTCAAAATTAGATAGATATTTGTTTTGGGAGTAAATTTGGGAAAAATTACTAACATTAAGGACTAAAGTAAAAAATAAAATAAAACCTTGAACCTCAAAGGACAAAGTGTAATATACCCTTTATAACAGTTAACAACCCACTGCTCACAGCTAGTCCACGGTTATCATCCATTGATTTTTGCTTGGACAGCGAGTGTCATTGATGAAACAACTTGAACATCTCTTCTTTCTTTCTTCTTTTTTATTTTTTTTTTAATTTTAATTAATTATTTATTTTTTGAGGAATTAACTTGTATTACATTTATTACATTAAACTATTGTTACAAGGGCTCAATTACAATTTTATTCAACAAACAAAATTATTAGAGCTTCAATTATATGAATATCCGGTTTGCCGCCAAAACCACTGAACCTCAAGCCATGTAACATACAATCTTACCGACAACATTGGTCTTACCAGTATTGGAACAATATTTAAGTTCCCTCTATATCATGCTTGCTCGTAAGGTGTTCTCATCGATCACAACATCGATATCTTCATGCAAGAGCTGCTTCTCAAGTTAGCATGGCAGAATGCTGCTCAAAGTATTCTTTGCTATTCATCTCTGTCAATCTGCAATATATAATAGTTACCATCATTAGTCAGAATGACAATATATGTGCATCTACTGTCCAGATTTGACTACTCTTACAAACCCCAAAACTTCTTTTTTTCTTTCTTTTTTTGGGATCAGGAACTGAAAACAGTTTTTGAAAACAATACTAAATGGGCTCAAAGTAACCTATGTCAATTTTGTCTTTGCTATTTTCGAAGTAGGAATTAAACCCACGCTTGAGCAGTTAATGAATGAATCTTTATTGGTCATTCTAAGTGAAGCAGGTAAAAATAAAAGAAGGGTACAACAACAGAAAATTGAAATAAACCGGATTTTCCAAATGCAAGCCAATGTTCAAGGGCTCTCCGAATACATGGGGCAAATTCATTTTCTTCCAACTAAAAACTAGGAATCTATTTCAGATATGAGAAAGCAGAAAGTTTTCCAACTATCCCCCAAATCTAAAGCTAGTTCTTTTTTTAGAACTTTCTTGCGTCTATCTCTTGAATAGCGTGCGCAATAACTACAGAGCTACTGGCTTAGGGTTCTGAAGTTTAGAAAGTAAGTTTCAAAATAATTATATTTCTTTTGAGCACATGTTTCGTTGCAAGAACATTTAAAAAGAACATCGTCATATTGTTAAAAACCCTTTTCTTTTTTTTTCTTTTTTTTTGTGTGGAACTATTGTTAAAAATCTTGTTAGATAAACAATTTCATCTATGTTAAAAATCTTGTCAGATAAACAATTTCATCTAAGTTTGTGGAGGGTCATCAACCATTTTTAACTGTTGTATCAAGCATTTCACCAATCAACCATCTTTTATGTCCTCCAACCCCAAATGAAGTAAATTGTTTTAAGAAATACAACTGCATTAACATCAAAATTTCTGTTGGGCAACAAAATGAATTGCTCAAAGTAAAGCCTATAGAACGGCCACAAGAAGGAATTCTATCTATACAAAAGTTTATACGCTATATCCAAAAAGAAAAAAAATATTGCAGAACATCATACCTACTAATAGTGCGATTCTTTGCAAAGCCCAACTCATTGTCCACGCAAAGATCCAAATCACCATTTTTCCTCAATCTTGAAGAAGTTCTGGGAGCCATTTGTTGAGCATCAGAGATTGTCACAATCTTCTCAAAAAGTTCAACAGGAGTCCCCTCAGCTGTACACATCAGTCTGGCTTTGTTCTCATACATCACCTGTAAATATAAAAACACAGAAGCTGGTTGGAGATAAAAATATGCTTTTAACATTATAATATTCTGATTTTATGCTATGTCCCTTCCAAGAGGTGTAAGGTTTTGTGGAGTTCTAGGGCATAAATGGAACCCAAGTATCCAGTATTTTATGTCTAAATCATTAAACTCATAAATAATCAAACAATTTGGAAGAAAGGAGACTAACATCAACTAGAGTGACAAACTGATATGCTGCTATCCTATTGTGGAGTCCGAAAATTGGTACTCCATCCAAAGCCAGCGTATGAAACCTCTCTGCCAGAAAGGAATACCATTGGATAATAATTTATTGTAACAGGAAAAAAATTAAGCATGATAACTGATAGGTACAGAAAGATTTTGCAATAAATGTAAAATCACTCAAGTTTAGAAAGATCATCATGGAAGCTATTAGCCTAGTACTTAGGAGAAGTATTCGTTTCCTTTATGTTATTGTATTTTTTATTTTTTTATAATCAAGAACCCATCCTAGGGCAAGGCCCTCTAGACCCACGTCAGGAAGGTAAAGTTGAGGTTCAAAGGCCACCTTCTAAGCCAATGAACCGGCAAACTGGAGGGGATCTGAACCCTCATCACTAACATGGGAAGCATACCCATTTTCAAAGTTCTATTGGACTTTATTCTTGATACTCAATCACTGAAGTTAACAAAATAGAGATTCATCCCAACAATTTGGTGTTGGGAATTGAATTTTAAGGAGAAGGCGAATTTGAGGTTTGAACCCACTCAAGCTAGAAGTGACTTACTGAACAATCCAAAATAGTCCGCAGCACCAAGTGGTTTGTCACACAGTTATTCAAAAGGAAAATATGCACATCCGTTAGCACCCAGTGGAACCTGAACAGTGGAAGAAAAATAAAATAAAACGACAACTGCTCTTCCTGTCTTATGACTTAATAAGCCAATGGTGATGTAGAACGGGCACACACCGATTGTTGGTGAAGATTTTATTTATAATTTTACAAATTATAATATTTATGTTTATTTATTTTTTCTTCTTTAGGCTAATTAGAAATTTTATTAATATTTAGTATTCTATTTTTACTAAGTATTCAGTTCCTTTTTCTATTAGGTTAAGTTTCCAAATAATATTAATAGTCAGTTTCCTATTTTAAATTAGGCCTTCTAGCCTACAAATATTAATTCATTGCATTGTAATAGTTAGCTTTGGATTATTGATATTGAGTATTTAAAGTTGTGGCCATTTGTGTTAGGATTGTGACCCCCTTCTTCTTCCTCTCCCTTCTCTATTCTCTTTTCTATTTTCTGTAGTGTACTACATCAGAGGGATTTATATCAAATACCTGTAACGTCCTCCCCATAACAACTTCCACCTGCTGTGGATGTGCCGTGTGTTCCCCAACTAAATGTTGAAACTTTTACTTAAGAAGGCCAGTTAACTCTTTCCCAACAAAGTAGAAACCTTGCTCAGCCTAAAGTTCAAGTGAAATATAACAAGAAGAATTTATATGAGAAGAAATTACAAGGTGAAAATTCAAACATGATGTTTTCACGAGTAAAAGAACAAAAAAGAAGAGAGTGAATAACGTTACCGAAGTCATTTTCCTGTAATCTGTTGATGATCCAATCTCATGAACTACACATCTTTCCTACATCAAAATAAATTTCCAAGCTTAACTCAATAAAAAGTAAAATAAAAAATTCAACAAAGACATGGTCAATGAGGCCTTTAGTTTCTCATCTACAGGCATACCTTCAAAGTGGAAATGAATGGTAGAAAAAGATCTCTCTGCAATCCACCTTCATAAAGGTTGTCCGGAGCACAATTTGAAGTAGCAACAAGAATCTATACTTGTAGACATATACAAGTTTTATTTCTTAGTCAAAAATCCACATGTCGAATGCATAGAGCCTAGAGGGCTGAGAACATAGAAAAATCAGTAGATTAAACTACTTACCACACCATTGCTGAATAAATGTCCAAATAAACGGTTTAACAACAGGAACAGAGTAAAAGGCTAGTAGATACCATCCATGATGATAAAAAACAGAAATGATGCCGCTATTTTCAAGTTCCGACATACCATAAATTCGTCGAGGCATAACAAAATTGATTCATCAGATATCTCCCCTGCTACAACTTCTAGGGGATCCAGCACACCCTTATGCTTCTGCAATTATACAACACTATAGCATTAAATTTATACTTCAGTACACACCGCCTATTTCCAAGTAAAGTCGCCAAGAAGAAAATGAAAATTGGTTCAGAAGAAGATATTTTTGACTAAATTTGAAAGTATTTTTCAGGATAGAGCCATAGTCCATGAACTCTAAGATTTAGCTATCTTGACCACCGATTCAATGAAACGAACGGCTAGAGAAGAAGATCATATATCCAAGATTTTTGTTGTATGACATTTAGATAGCAACTCATCTTGGAGACGCTCACTGGCTCATTAAAAACTCTGACCTAATTGTTAGTACTAGTGTCTATTACTTGTGGTGCAAATGACAAGCGGCAAACAAAATAGTCAATTTGTAACAAACTTTCTATCTGGTTTGCAGTTAGAAGAAATATGGATAATTCTTACTTGCAAGCGGCTGTGGACATCCAACATGAAACCATGAAAATGAATCCTCTTTTTCCTCCAGCTGCTAGGCCTGAAAGTAGAAATACAAATTACGAGGAAAAGAAACAGTGAATAATAATTGCTTAGTATTCCCTCGGCATTATGCTTATGATTTGCAATTGCAATTGATGGTGGGTAGCTCATGTTCTCATATTCAAGTCAATTTTAAGGTCACCTATAAGGTAAATTAATTATGCACATCAAACATACAATTGATCAAAAAACAAGTCCATCAGCATGGTTTTTACTGTGCCTACTCCTCCATAGAGATAGAGTCCTTTCACAGGTGAGTATGAAATGAAGACTGAGGAATGAAACGGGACCACAACCACCTACTCCTAAAAATGAAAGAAACAGTGAATCAATGACAATGAAGTTATAAACTCTATTAAAATTTGACAACTCCAGTTCATAAAAAATATATATATATAGTAAAACTCAAACAACAAGATCATGATATGCCTTATGAACAAGTGATTCAGGAATCAGGAAACCAAATGAACAATTACCTGCCAGCTTTCTCAGAAGCTGCATACCGATCTAACCGGCACGCTTCAGCTGACTTGGCAAGTTCATCATAGAGTCTCTGAAGTTCTCTTATGGTGCCTACCTACACAATCACCCAATGCATTTTAGCCCCTCATGAAGCAAGGTGTATGTGTCAAGGCATCAAGGCGTAAGCAGTTTTTAATTTTAAATTTTTATATAGTACATATAGAAAATATTTTACAACAGTAAAAAAACATGTTAAAAATTAAATATAAAGGTGTGAATACATTTTTCTTCAATACATCGAACATTTCACTACAAATAAAGAAGCTTGCCCTCATCGAAGGTAAAAACAACATTATTAGCTTTGGTTATCAAGCTTCTCAATTAAGCCTTAGCTTTGTTTTTATTTTTATTTTTTATTGGTCATGTAATTGATGTTTTCCCCATGGAATATAATTACAGGAGAGGTTCACTTTTATGTTTAAACCATATATTAGATTAAGTTTAACAATAGCCCAGAACAAGTTCTCCTTATACGTACTCCTCACATGCTTATGAGTAAAAGGCATACCAGGCGTATGTGAAGTGCACGCCTCAAACTGTGATGCACAAGCCTTTGGGGAGTGTAGCCTATACATGACTCGATGCAACCTTCATAACACTTTTAAAAACTTTGATTCTCAAATAAAGGAAAACCAAACAAATTAGATAATACATGTGGATTAATAAATCACTCTCACAATTTAGACATCCTCTGTGTAACCATTTAAAAGTTAGTAGTGTTACATGCACCAATTAATGTACTCACTAGTGTACCAACCAAGGTTTTAAAAAGCAGCCGCAACCGTTACGTAACGCTATTACGTAACGGTTGTGGTGGTTGCCGCCACCCGTTACAACCGCTTTTGCAGTGTGATTGAGATTCACAGGTGTATCGGCCGTAGCGGCCGCTATAGCGGTCGTAACGGTGCCGTAACGGTCGTAACAGCCTGTTACGCACCGTTACGTAACGGTTCCGAATTGCTTCTTTCGAAAAAACATGCCAAAAAAAAAAAAAATCGAAAATGGGGAAGAGAGATAGAGAGAGAAGAGGGAAGATGGAGGAGTAAGCGATAGAGAGAGAGAAGATGGAAGATGAAGAACATGTTATTGATTTGTTGAAGCTATAACACCTATGCTATTGTGTTCAGCTGCTATCACTCAACCATTTTGTTTGTGTGTGTCTATCTATATATTGTTTGAAAATAATAATAATAAGTGTGATCATTATCTATTGGCTTGATTAAAATATATATATATATATATATTTAAGCTTTTATTTGTTATCTTACTTTTGTCATTGTTTATCTTATATATAATAGTCAGTGATTGATTTTTTGTATAATATAAAGTTATTAATTATTAAAATAAAATGTAAAAAACTCAGTTTATAGTGATTTAAAAATACGAAATATATTGGATCAAACTTAAAAATTTATAAAAATTGATCAATACTTATTTTAAAACCCAATAAATATGATCATGGGAAAAAAATGTGCGTATCGGTAAGTTTTTTTCAAATTGTGCGAAAAATAAAAAAATTCACGGTTCGATTCTTTGCAACCGTTACGCTCTGACCTTTACACCTCAACCGCAATCAAGAATCGTCACCGCCACCATTACGGCGACCGCAACCGCTTTTCAGAACCTTGGTACCAACACTAGTTATAATATTATTATTGACTCCACTCATTAATGGCATTACAAATTCCAAAAATCTCTTAAATTATGTCATATTAACAATTGGTACACTAATTAGTGCATATAGCATTATTATTTAAAAGTACTTTTTCACATCCAAGAACCAAAGTTGCATTAATTCTTGGTCTTAAAAGCAAATCAAATGATACCTAGCAAATGCACATTAATTCTAAATACTACCCCACCAACAACCAAACTAATTAATGCTAACAAATACAAGCCATCTAAGGGAGCGAGAGCATAATTTTTCAAACATTTACAAACTAAAGAAAATTCCAATTGAAGATGAGAAACTTAACCTTTTGGGCTGGAGAAAATTCGGAAGAGACATACAAACTACTAGCTTTTCCTTTGAAACTTATAATCAAACATGAAGAGTGAATTGATTGCAATACCTGACAATTATCCCCATCCCCAAGATCACCCGCTTCAATTCTACGCTCATACTCAACCAGAGGTCCTCCTTTGCTTACTTCTACAATCAAATCAAATTAAAACCCAAATCAAAATGTCAACATCATGCTGAAGATTATTTAACAAAATTGAAAAGGATAAAAAGACAACCTCCATTAGCTACTTTAGCAGCGTCAGCAAACAGAGCTCTTGAGATCATATATGATATGAATATCTACAAATTTCAGCATTGTAGGAGAATCTGTAGACAGAGCAAGTACTAGCCAAATAATTTTGTTTTCTTGATAACCCACTTAATATAGTATATCCTCTACGCCGAAAAGCTGATTGAAATTGTCGAACAGATCGAACAATTGTTCTCATATTCAATCAGAACGAACCAATCCAATGTTGAAGTGCTTCAACAGTAATTCACAAGAACCGAAATACAAAAAGGTTCTGAAACAAATATGACTAAAATATTATATTTTGTTATCATATTAATAGAATAGAATATATTCCCACAACTATACACAATTATTAACCCTTTGGACAGTTATGCAACTCATAAAAGAACTACTAAAAAGTAATATCACACTGAAAAAGTGACAAATGTTAAAAAATAAATAAATGTAAAACAGGGGATAGATAAGAATAAAAAATTACATAAGAAAAACAATAAAATTTGAACATTCACATCACCTAAGGCAAAAAAAAAAAAAAAAACCTAGATATAGTAATCTAACTTCAAGATTACAAAAACCCAATTGGAATTTCGAAAAATAAGACACATGCATACACAAAATATCATAGAATGATTATTGATTTTCTTTACTGTTTCCAATCAAAAGTAAAACCAATATTTTTCACCAGAAAATAAAGTATTTTTGAAAGAACTAATGAAATTTACAGTAACACAGGAATTGAGAGAAATGAACGTACAGATCTTTGCCATAGCCGAATTAGGAGAAGAATCCTAAAAATTTGAAACACCCAGAACTGTGTTGAACTAGAAAAAAAAAAAAAAAAAGCTGATCTTTCACAGATTGAACAATCCTATACCTATGAATGAATGAATTTATTGTAGAGACATGGCTATATATTTATGTATATGTATATAATGGATTTGGAAGCAACAAAAACAGAGAAACCTAAATCTCGGGAAGTGACTCGATCAAAGAGGAGAGAGAGTGTGAGTGAGAGAGAAAAATGCAGAGAGTGTGGTGTGGGAAGTCCTCTGTCTATATTTCCATATTTTTTTTTCTTTTCTTCTTGTCTTTTGTATTTAGGAGGAGCTTATAAATAAAAAATTAAAAAATAAAAGAACTAGATATCGTGCTGAAACAAAACCAAGCTCTCATTCATGGTCTTAGAGGCAAGTTCCAATCTAATTGGACTGGTTCTTACACTATTAAGTCTATTTAGTCAAGATGGGCAATTATTTTTATGGACCTAGATGGCCTAGAGTTTTCATAACCGATCAATATGAATAAGTTGAAGAAATATTATACCTGAGAGGCTCGTTAGGGCAAAAATTTGGAAGGGCGACCTAAGTAAAAGTTAGAGCATAAAAAATTAGAAATAAAGAAAAACTGAGCTCGTAAGGTTGAAAATCCTAAAGGGCGATTTTGACAAAAGTTAGAGTACAAAAAGAGAGAATTAATACTCGAATGAACCAAAACCGAACTACGTAAAGTCTGATTCCCATCTTTGGGATACGTAGGCAGCTTCATCCTGAAGTTTGGCCGTAACCATCTCTAACTCAACTGTCTTATTCATTCATTTTGATCAGGCCGTCTTTGTCCATTATCTGTGCTTGGTTGTGTTGTCGTGGCAGAAGGACTAGTTACAATGTAAAGCAGTGATGTTGAGTGCAGTTTTGAGTAGTTATGATGTTCTGATTCGGGATTGTGCATCTTAAGGATTGATTCCACACGTGTTAGGTGGTGACCATTTTCGAAAATTGTTTTGAAAAGTTTTAATAAACGCTGATTTTTCTCAAAATTTTACCTTTTACAACTTAGACTATTTTTGAGACCAAAAGGAAAATTTTTAGTGCTCACAACTTTAATTCCATTGATTTCAGCACAAGTACATTCTTTAACTCTCTAAGTAAGTCAAAGTGCTTTTACATCATAAAACTTAAAAAGAAAAGTCAAAGCAATAAACTAGGGGCATAGATGAGTCAAGTGGTCCTGTGTCCTCTGCTTGTGCTTGCGGAAGTCTTTGCTGCCAAAGTTGGCCCAACCTGTGCCTCGTCTCGAGCCAAGCCAAGCACTCTTTGGAAAAGGGCGTAATTGAAGCTAGAGGTAGGTGCCAGAAGTTCTCTCGTCCTCCAAGCAGTGAGGTACCGTGCCAAATGTGAAGCACGAAATGGGAATGGAGTCAGGTATTCCACCCACTCTTCTAGACAAGTCTGATAATGTCTGAACTAGCATTTGAATTGGAGAGAAAAATAGAACACACAGTGCGTGAGGCCAATCAACTGTATACCTGGCTGTCGAGACATGTTGTAGCTCATCTCAATCAAATTAAGCTAAGGGCAACGCCAAGCTATTTCAGCTGCAGATCTACTGTACATCCAGTTGCACCACCATCCCTTTATGGGAAAGTTTACTAGCCGTTGGTGGAAGAAGTAAGCCCAGGCTGAATACTCGGGGCAAGGGTCCACTACTTTCAGCTTATTCATTAGCCATACCTGGGAAGAGATGAAAAATAAGAGAGATTAAAGAATAGAGAAATATACGTTGAGAGAAAAGTAAAGAAAATGGCTTAGAGAGAAAAATAGAGTGTAAGTGTCGAGTGATGTAAGAATCATATATAAGAAAGGGTGAGAAACAATACCTAGAGTAACAGTGGACTCTCTGCAAACTGAATAGTTTCTCGCCTATGAATGGCATCTAAACCCATTAGAGTTTCGGCTAAGGCCAAACCAATGCAACTCTTACCCTCTTTCATGTATTGGGCCACTTTGATCAGCTTAATGTTGGCTCCGCCATAACTAAGGGCAATAAGGAAGTGGTCAATCATGCATAAACAGAGGACATGTTGCTGATAACCTCGCTAAATAAGGTCACCTCTATCACCGATATCTGAAAATTGATGGATCAAGCTGGGAATATCTATCTCTTCTGTTGTGAGCCAAAGATCGAGCTTCGTGCAAAGTGAGATCACACATCCGTCCCAAAGACTAGGCATGGCCAAAATGGGGTTAAGACATGATCTCCTTATCATGTTAGGATTCCATTAATGCGAGAAACTCTTCAAGAGTCAGACATACCTCCTGTGCTCTGAAGCGAAATACATGTGTAATTGGGTCCCAACATTGGACCGCAACATGGAAGAGTGGAAAACAAAGTGAAGTGCGACTAAACGGAAAAAGTGCATTGATGCTGAAACCACAAAAAATTACCTTTTCCGTACTGTCCAAAGTGGTTATCCAATCTTTGACCTTTTGGGCAAGAAATATCTCCATTTGTAGAAGAAACAGCAGCAAAAATGAGGTTCTGGCGAAGAAATTGCAAAGGAAGACTTTTTGTAGAAGATAAGGCTGTGAGTGGATGCCAGTTGTCAGCTAGTTGATGGACTACCACAACTAGCCGACTGGCCACCTTTATTAGCTAGCCGTCCACTTTAGTGGCCTGGCAGTTGCTTTGTGTTGCTTTGTTCCGGTCTTTGTGTTTTAAGGTCTTGTTTTGAGTATTTCGTTTTTAGCAAGTATAAATAGCTGTGTTTAAATTATTTTTACTTTGTTTTCCGTTTATCGAGTTGTATTTTGTATTTTAATCATGGATCGGTTCATTATCTGATTAAGAACATCATTCAAATACAAGCATTTTTGGTTTCAAATTCAATTCGATTTTCATTCTATGCAAGCGTGCTGTTCATGATACAAAAACAAAGCTCTTTTTATAAAACTGTTGGGTTTTACCCCAATTATAGTTTTTACAAAAGAGAATGCAAGTCTTTTCCAACAAATAAAAAGTAAAGACTAATCTGAAGCTATACATGTGTTAAGCTACCAAAATAAAAAAAAAATTAAGCAAAAGAGTACAAAAATCTGCGCCAGTCAAATCAAGCTCGAGAGGCCCTTTTCATCCTCTTCCTCGAAGGGGACTTAGGGGCATTATCTCCGACGGCGTCGCTATCAGAATCAGACTCAGACCTAGAGCTGGTATCACTATCTCCGCTCTCTGATTCAGAGCTAGCTTCAGCACCCTCATCACTCCCTGACCTTGAGCCAGCTTCATTATCCTCGCTCTTAGACGGCTCAGAACGTTCACTCAGTGTCTCCTCGGTGCCGTTGGTCTCAGCATCATCCCCACTCAAAACTGGCTCCGAAGAAGAAGAGGTCTCCTCTGTTTGGGACTCGTTGTTCCGACCCCGGGCACCTGTGCCTCTGTCTCAACCTCGATGCTCATCTCGGCTGTGTGCTGAGGCCTGTTTACCTCTCCTCCTTACCTTTGGAGGAGGTGCCGCTGGTGCTGTTGCTGCCACTGGTGCCCTCGGTGTAAGTGGGATCTGAAACAAAAAAAATATCAGAGGATCAAACACAGTATGTATGTTGCAGAATGTAGTATGCAGTATAAGTGTCATGAAGGGTATAGATGCAGTACGTCAGTGCCATGTGAGGCAATGCCAGACTGCATGTCAGTTTATAGTATGAGTATCGTGTATCAGTGGGAGTATAGCATGTCAGTGTAGTGTGGGAAGAAATACAATGCATGAGAGGGAAAGTAATACACCTGGATACCGTGAAGAGCGAGCATCGTTTCTCTCATTTGCACCATGTGAACTAGAGAAGCAACTAGCTGAAGGAGGCCCTCTGTGTACTATATGGGCGCTTGCAAGTGAATGCGAATAATCAGTATCTGAAAGGGAAAATACGGGATGCAAGTTATCAAGTGTGGTCTATACCTAAGGTGCGCCCGAGGCTCTAACATACCCGTGCCCTGCCTCCGATGGCTCTGTCGGAATTTGATAGGCTGTCCCGCTCTGCCGCCAGCAAGGAATCGTGGTAGGAACCGTTGGCCAACCGGCTACATACACAATGGGAGGGGCCTCTTCTACATTAGCCTCAGTCTCATGGGCAGCCTCTCTGGCAAAAGGGACACCTGCAGCATCGTTGGCACGAACTCCAGTCAAGGGTGACATGAGGTGAGTCCTGATAAAGGTTGTGTAATCCCCCTCCTCTCTGAAGTAGTCAGCGTCCAGCCCCACCATAAACTGAATGACAGCCTTAGTTGGAAGGTTATCAGTTGTCCTCATCGATACGAGAGGTGGAGCAGTGGGGCAGATGAGCCCATAGTTTAGCGTATGAAGCGCTCACCTAGAAACCAAGCCCGACAGAATGGGCCCTCCAGCAAGATCCGGTACCGGGAGGTAACCCAAGCTCCAGCATACTGGTCCCTGACTCCGGCTGACGTTGTCGCCCATGGCTGCCGTGTAATTTGCAAAGGGAGAGTTTACAGGTTGTAAGTTGCTGTCAGTTGTTAGAGTATGCATCAGAACAGTAGCAATGGAAATAAAACAAGAATGACTGTGAGCCTTAGATTACCTCGCAGGCTACCACCGTATCAAAGTATCGGCAAAAGAAAACAAAGGTGTAGACACCTCATTTTTGACCGTCCTCAAGACTTGGATATCACCATTTGAACACTCGATGATCATCCATGTTTGTGTTCGTCTTGAGTTCTCAAAGGTTTCGGTCGCGCGCCTTGTCTCAAGACCTCTCGACTTGTTTGCTTTGTGTTTGGTTATGCACCAAACACTTGTGTTTTTGCTTCTGAGGGCAGGGAATGGCTTGTTGACCATCCCCACAACTCACCGGCCATGGCTTAAGGCCACCGGCCCTGTTTTCTTACTATCAGCCAAGAGTTTTGGCCGGTCGGCACTATGTTTGGTTGACCGGCCCCTTTTGTTGGTCAATCGGCCATTTATGCTGGTCGACCCCTTTTCATCTGCTTTTGGCAGATATTTTATGCCAGCTATAACAGCTGGCATCCACAATACACCCCCTCCATACATGTGTATGAAGGGATTTGCCTCTTGTTTAGCTTCTCTTAAAAGCTTTGCAATTTTGGAATTCTATAAAGAGGGAGCTTCTCCTTCCTCCTCAGGGGTTCCAGAGATTCTGAAATTAGGGTTAGAAAGAGTTGTATCTATCTATCTCTATATCTCCCTCTCTTTGCATATTTGTGTGTGTATAAGGTTGTTTTGTTCATACTTTTGCACTTGGACACCTAGCATTACACCACCCTTGGGTTGCTGAGGCATTAGAGGGTTGTTGTTAAGGTTCTTGAGCTGATTTTGATCAGAGAAACCTACTGGAGCTTGGTTCTTGAAGAGGTTTTACAAGGGTGAGTTCCTTGCTTTATATTCCCCTTTTTTGCACAAGCTTTTAGCCTATCTTGCATCTATTTTTAAGCTTAACTTGTAACTGATAAAAGTTCTGATTTTAAGTGCTTAAAATAGTTGTTTAAGATCATTTTGGTGTTTGGGGTTGTTTACCCCCTCTTAGGCCTTGTTTGGCCTCTTTTTTGTGCCTTTTTTGTGAGCTCTGGGACCACCTTGTATTGGCCTTCTCACCACTGAAATCTAGAGGGATTTCAGTGGTGGGGATGGTGTTTTGAGGTCCTAAGAAGGAGAGGGCCATCCCCTTTCCTTGTTGTCTTCAATACTTGTCATATTTGCCTCATATGTGAGCACCCTTTTTAAGTTCGTGGTGGCCATGTCTTAGCTGGTATTTGTGGTTGTTTTGCCATGATATACCTCTGTTTCAAGTTAGTTTAGACATGCCATGTATGCTTCATACACTTGTCTTGTAATCCCATGTTTTGGCCTTAATATGCATCATGTTGTAACATGTGTTTTTAGCATGATTTTGGCTCAACTTCATGAAGTTTTTAGGCTTGTTGTAGCATGCTTAAGCTCTATTTTTCATTGATTTGGCCATGCTTGCATTGTTTTGTATAGCTACCATGTAATCTAGCTTGTTAGCTTTGAGTGTCCAAGTCATAAGCATGCTTTATTTGGATCATTTTAATGGTTTGGCATCACTTAGAATGTTATTTCAGTCCATGTTTCATGCTCAAACACTTGCACTTATCACTTCTTTAATGCCTTGGATAGTTTGTGTTTTATGCCTCATAAACATAACATTGTGTATGCTATTGTGTCTAGGCATTTGGGATGCCATCTAAGTGGGTTTTTGGGCTCATTTTAGCATGACATCTCTCTGATTTTGGTTGCTTAATTCATGCCATGTTTGGTTGCATTAGGTGTAGTGTAACACCTCTTTGATGGCCTTGCATGTTTCATGTTTTTGCCCTTTGTTTTGGCTTGTTTGGCCTTGGTCATTGCATGTTTAGTTTCATTTTGGCATGATCTAGGACTGTTTTAGGTCATACTTGCCATATGCTTCATGTTTCGTGTGACCATGGTTTAAGCCCTTTGGCTAGTCTTAGGCCTTGAACCTTTTTGCATGCTTGGATTGCTTTACTTGGTCGATTTGGCATCATTCCTAGCATGTTTTCAGAGCTTAACATGCTTGTCATTGGTCCATGTTTATCCTCTTTTAAGTGTGCTTAAAAGTTTCCCTTTTATGCTTGAGTGTTGGACCATTATACATGCATGTTTGTATGTGGTTTTGTCTTTCATTCCATAACATTATGGCCACTGTTTTGGACCTATTAGAGAGCTATCCATCTTGGTGTAAGCCCATCCTTTGTGTGTTGTTACATGCTTGCCTTGTACGTTATTGCATACTTGGTCCATTGCATGTTGTTGTATGCTTAAGTTGCATTTTGCATGCTTGTTAGCTTGCATTTTGTCATGTGTTTGATATGTTGTCGCATGCTTGCATATTTGCATGCTTGTTCACATGCTCATGTTGCATTAGTTTGCTTGCATGTCTAGGTTGCATAGCATTGTGTATGTTTGCATCCCTTGCTTCTTGATAAACCATGATAGAGGTTGGAGGTCCTTCATTTGTTTTGTGTGCATCTCATTTGACATTAAAATGCATACTTGACACTTTGGGCCATCATGCATTGAAATGCGTGATTGGTGGCCCGAGGGTCGGGAGCCACACTCCCTTAAGTTCATAACATGAGAGGGAGGGTGGTTATGCATACATTGCTTTGAAAATGCATTGCCATGCCTTGTCTGTCCTCTGTTGCAGAAAAACAGGTTTCTGCAGGAATAGATGGTCGGTCGACCATCTTTATTGCCGGTCGGCTACAAATGTTTGGCCGAGGGCATCATTTTTGGTCGATGACCAGTGTACCATGGCCGGTGGTGTTTCCTCTTGGTCGATGACCTCCCACAGTGTTCAGGGAGCAGTTCAGAATCAACCTTAGGACTTGTGAAGTCTTCAGAGATTGCAGAGGAGTGTAAACAGAGGCAACATGTGGCATGGCGATGGATTTTCCGAGCGAAGCCGAGCATGCATGCATTCGTCCCTCTTCCCGAGGCTGTTTTACTGCTTTCAGTAGTTTAATTAATTTGTTTAATTAATTAAGGGCATGATGTAATATTTAATTAGCTTGTTAATTAATTAATTTGTATTATTCTTTTAGTCCCCCCGCGAGAGGGCAAGTTTTGTAATAAGCGTTCGTGTGTGTGATACATGTCTTCCAACCCCCATTTCTTTCTCCCTTTTACTTAACCATTTACGATGGTTAGTTTTAGGGTGTAGACACCCCATTTTTGACCGTCCTCAAGACTTGGACGTCACCGCTTGAACACTCGGTGATTATCCATGTTTGTGTTTGTTTGGAGTTCCCGGAGTTCTCGGCTACGCGTCTTGCCTCAGGATCTCCGAACTTGACTGTTTTGTGTTTGGTTTTGCACCAAACACTTGTGCTTTGCCTTGGAGGGGCAGAGAATGCCTTCTGAGACATCCCCACACACCACCGGCACCGGCTAGAGGCCACCGGCTGGCTGGTGTTGCCATCGGCACTTTATTGTGCCGACCGGCACTCTTTTGTGCCGACCGGCACTAAGTTTTGTCAAAATGACACTCTTTGCCGGCCGGACACTGTGCAGTTGCTTTTTGAGATATTTTCAGACAGCTGTATAGTTTTGGTTCCCCTCCATACACATGTATGGAGGGATGACCCTCTTAGTTAGCTTAGCTCTTAAGCTTTGCAAGCTTTGCTTGCCTATAAGAGGACCACTCCTCTTCTTGGCTTAGGGTTACAAAATTTTAGACATTTTAGACAGACCAAGGTCTGGTTTTTAGGGTTAGGATAGATACACATCCTATCTCTCTGCTTCTCTCTTGTTTTGTACACTAGGTGTTTGTGACTTACTATTGCTCACCAACACCTAGCGTTTCACCTTCCTTTTGGAACTGAGGTGCTAAGGGCTTGTTCTTGGAGTTTTTTTTGACCGGTTTGGAGCTCAAGGAACCAACAACATCAATATTTGTGAAGAGGTCTACAAGGGTGAGCCAACTACTCCTTTTCCCCCCATTCTTGCATTCCATTTTTGCAAAGCTTAGAACTGCTTTTGTGCTTAGTGTTTAACACATAAAAGTTCTATTTTTTAAGCCTCTTTATTGTTTGTTAAGAGTACTTAGTGGTTTGGGTAGGTTTGACCACCCTTAGGCCTTGAAAAGGCCCATTTTTGTGCCATTTTGTGAGAGATCCGAGACTTTGGTGTTAGGATCTCTTCACCACTAAAATCTTGAGGGATTTCAGTGGTGGAGATGATGCCTTAGAGTCCCAAGAAAGAGAGAGCCACCCCCTCTCCTTAATGTCCTTGAAAAGGGCAAGTTTGGCCTCTTGAGAGAGCATAATGTTTGATTGTTTGTTGAGCATGTCTTGGCTGCATTTTATGTTTATTATGCCCTAATATGACATTGCCAAGAGTTGGTTTAGGTCCCTTATGCATGCTTAGCATAGTTGCCTTGTAATGCCTTTTGATCCTCTAACATGCCTAGGTTGTATGCCTTAGCTTCTAGCATGTTTTAGGCTTGCATTTGTGAAGTTTTTGTGCTCATATTTCCATGTTTTAGGTCTGTCTCATGTTGTTTGAGCCAACCATAGCATGTTTAATATAGCCTCTTTGCATTGGGCTTGTTGGCCTTAAGAGCATGAGTGTGTAGCATGCCTTGCTTGATTCATTTTTGACGGTTTGGAACCATTTTACATGCTATTTCAGTCCTTCATACATGTTTGTTTGATTGCTTAGCATGCCTCTTTAATGCTTTAAGAGTATGTGTTAAATGCTCCATGTTTTGGCTTTAATGCATGCCTTTGGATTCATGTCATCTAGATGCCATCTAGGTGGTCCCTTAGGCTTAGTTTTATGTGTTAAAACTCTGTTTTTAAGTGTTTAAGTATTGCCATGTGTGGTTGTGCTAAGTGTGGTTCAAAGCCTCATTGATTTGCTTTGAACCTTAGACTATTTGCATGCTTTGTTTGGCTTGTTTTGTTGCATGATTTGGCATCATGTTTTGCATGAATTTCAGAGCTTTTCATGTATGCTAATAGTCCATGTTTGTGCCTCTTAGATGTGTTTAAGAGTTGCTTAATTGTGCTTAAGTGTTGGTGCCTTAACTCGTGCATGTGTGCATGTGTGTTTGGCCCTCTTGACTTAGCATTTTGGCCACTGATTTAGGACTATTTGAGTTGCCTAATTCATGTATAAGACCATCCTTCCATTGGTTTGCATGCTTACCTCGCATGCTTGCTTGAACCCTTTGCATGAACATATTGCATAGTCCATGTTGCATGCCTAGTTGACATGTTTAGGGTTGCATTTGTATTGTGCATGTTTGGCCTCTTGAAGTGAAGTATGATGGAGGTTGAGTACCCTTGTTTGCTTGTTTGCATTGTATGCATTTGAAATCAAAGTTGCATTCTTGGTTCTTAGGGCCATCATGCATGGAAATGCGTGATTGGTGGTCCAGGAATCGAGGCACATGCCCCTTTGAGTCAATAACATGATAAGGGGTGCGTGTAGTGCATAAATACCTTGAATCACATTGCCATGCATGTTGTTGTCCTCTGCTGCTGTGGGTTGCAGGTTCTGCAGGTGTTAAGTGCCGGCCGGCACTATTTAGTGCCGACCGGCAGTCAATTGCCAGCCGATAACTTCATCTAGTGCCGGTGGCCTCCTTCTTTAGCCGATGGTGCTCTACCCCAGCCGGTGGTACTCCACAGTGCCCTGAGAGGCACTCCTGGGACTTTGGTAATTTTCTGAGGAGGAGAGCAGAGGAAACAGAGGCAAATCATGCATGGCAGTGCAATTCCGAGCCAGTCTCGAGCGCGTGCTGCATTGGGCCCTCATCCCAAGGCAGTTTACTGTTTAATTAGATTAATTATTTTATTTAATTAATTTAGTTAATTTGTAATATTTTAATTAGCTTGCGTAGTTAATTAATTTGTATATTCTTTCGGTCCCTCCGAGCGAGGGCATGATTGTAATAAGTGTGTGTGAGTGGGTGTATGTCTTCCAACCCCCATTTCTTTCTCCCTTTTATTTACCTGCTTTTGATGGTAGATTAGGGCACGTTTATTTTAGCATACCTTATGCTATGCATGCGTGCATCCATGCATTTGTTGACATGCATTGGGCTCGGCACATCATGCAAACTGCATCGTACTTTCAATTCCAAATTGAATACGTAGTAGTTGCTGCATTTCATGTGCCATGTTTAGGGTAGCCGAGCCTGTCTAGATTACATCCCTGTATGCGATGCATTAGCCACTTAACATGAACTAGGACATGCATGTTTGCTAACTAGTTTATTGTTTTGGCACGGAGTACGATGTAAGTATTTTACGCTCAAAGATACCACATGCGTGTGAATGTTGCCATGACAAGATGCTTACCATGCGCTAAATGCTTATGTGAGATAAACCGCTTGAATGCCTGTGGGTGGAGGTTGGATTGCTTGAGTTGGAATAACTCGTTGAAATTGATTTTAGCCTACTTAAAGTAACAATTTCAAATTGTTTTCAAAACAAACGGATATGCAATGTTTGTTTCCAATTCAGCGATCTAGTCTATACTTGTTTGTCATACAGTATAACATAGTAATTCGGGTTAATAATTGGAATAAGAGCATGTAATGTTTTCAAAAACGGATATCACGATTAGTAGAGGACCGTCTTCGCGCCGGGCGAAGGGGGGTGCTCATAGCTGACCTTCCCCGATCGTACCCAAGCTCCCGAGCCAAGACCACTTTGGTGATGACGGACATGTGGCCTTCGGCACCGAGTCAGGGTTTCCTAAATTTCCCATTTTAAATATTTAGGTGGCGACTCTGTAATCTGGCAAAGCAGTCCATGTTTGGCACTACTTTTCAAAATCTGTTTTTCTTCAAAACGATTTGCCGGATTTGGACTCTTTGGTTCAAGATTAAGAACCGTGACACAAATCGAGTCCGAATTGTAGTAAACCCAATATGAACGGAACGGGACTTAACCCTCCCGGGGCGTTCGGGGACGTCTACAGTTTCTGGCGACTCTGCTGGGGAGTTTAGAGAGCTTGACTCGAACTCGTGATATCCTGTTTTGACTACACATATGTGTTTCTTTGCATTGCATGTGCATTGGTGCGCCTAGGACACCGTGTTGGCCATCTGCTATTCCTGAGTGGTTTGCTGGAGGCTTGTCTTGTCAAGGCATGTCCATAAGGCTGACCGGCTATGGCTCTCGCCAGTATGGAAACACAAACCCCGGTTTTTACCGGGGCACCCTTTTTGACCATTCGACCTAGTGCATATTCGGATCCATAGTGACCATTCCAAACTAGGACAGGTTGCTTACCCGATGTTAGGTTGTTTGAAACCGCTGCGTGCGTAGTGAAACCCTAGCTCCTGACAAAAATAGGACAGGGAAACCCTACCCCAACATAGGGGTGTATTGGCTCTCTTTTACCTGTTATGTGCTTTTAGAGTGTATCTCTGCAGGGAACGCATATATCAGTTTGCAAGTTTTGAGTATCCGGCCTGAGGGCACCAGTATCAGTGTTATTGAGAATCAGCTGTGTCTGCGGGTATCAGTTCAGTTTTGAATAGTGATTCTGGGGAACAGTGTTCAGTAGTAGAGTGCAGTTGTCTGGCTACATCCATGTTTGATCTGTTTGGGGCTGAAATGCTGCTTGTTTTTCGTTTCAGTTCAGAGGTTCAGTGGGTCGATCCAGAACAGCTAGTGTCTTCTCCTTTCTGAGGCAGAACTGAACATGACGCAGAACTCAGAAGAGATTGTGGTCATGACGGCCGCGTTAAGTCAAGGAATCACCCTGCAGGATGAGATTACTGTTGACATGCTGTATCCGCCCAGGTCGCCGGCTGCGTACCCAGTTTGGACCCCCCAGCTATATCAGGCTAACGAGCCTACCACATTCGAGTTAATGGGAATGATAGGTGATCTTCAAAGATCCGTGACGGATCTCGCCTATGGGATGTCTGTTTCGCCACCAGCTGCACCATATGCCGGAGGCTTCATACCCCAAGAGCCCCCGCTACTGGGACGAATTGTAATTGAGCTCAACCAACCTGAGATGACCTCCAGTTATGGCAACGACGCGTCATACCAAACTCTAGATCAGGCTGAGGCCAGAGACAAAGGCAAGATGAAGGCAGATGCCGACCCTATTGAAAAACTGCTGTGGGCAGTAGAGGCTTTGAAAGCTGGGGGAATGAGCAAGCAACAGATATCCGCAGTTATGTCGAAAACTGTGGAGGATGTTTTCCCCACTCCGCCTGAGGGCAATTCCAGCCAATCAGAGAACCGGGATAAGCCCCGTCATGCCGAAACGGTCCTTCCCGCTCCCAACCCTGCATTTGGAAAGGATCAGAAATCCAAGGCCGCACCCGCCGATCCGTTCGCTAGTGCATCTAGCAAGAGTACTCAGGCTCCAAAGTACCTGCCCCGAAGGCGCAGGGTCTTTCATCCTCTCTACATGCCTTTGTCTAGGGCACTTTTGATTTTGACCAAAAAAGGGCATCTTAAGCCCCTGGAGCCTCGGCCTCTCCCGAAGAATCTCCCTGACACTCATGACCACGCGTACATCATCGTACCAGATCGGCCATGCCACTGATAATTGCTTCCGCCTCCGTCATGAGGTGCAAGATTTGATCGATAACGAAGTTATCCTCCCGCCTAGTTCAGCAAATTCCGTTACCACTCAGTTGTTGGATTTTGAGGATACAGATACTGCAAATATGTGATCAGAAGGTGAACCGCTTGCGGGCAGTGTTTGGTACATTTTTGGATGTGGCGTTTGGCACGCATTTTTGAGCACCTGCCAACGCTAGTTTTGTAAATCCTAACTTGGGTGTCGAGTCAGTCTTTTGTTTTGTTTTGAGTCTGTCTCTCTGTATTGAGTCAGTCTTTTTGCTTACAGGGTCTGTCTTGTTGTAATGAGTCAGTCCCTTTTGTATAGTATACCAGGTGATTTCGGGGTTATTGCCTCAAACACCGTTTTGTCTTTTAAATAGTTGTTTTGGCTTTTGAGTTTGTTTCTACCGAGGAGCCAGTTATATCAGGGCATCTGAATGAAACAGCTGTGGCTATCACGTTCCGTATTTGTTACTGTTCGAACCAACCATGCCAGAGAATCTGGATGGAACGACAGTGCATTTCACCTGCTCTCTTGTGCCTTGAACTCGTTGTAATGACCTAAGTTTTTCAAAAAACTTTTTTTTCGTACGCTGCGGTGATGAAAACGAAGAGGAAGTAATTCCTCGGGTTTTGTAAAACTTTGATTATTTTGAGAGAAAGAGAGGCTTGCTAAGCTTTTAATGAATGAAATCATGCTTGTCGGCGTGGGTATTGAGAAGAACCCTGGCCTGATCCAGACTGGTTCCATACTATCTTCAACACGAGCGATTTGTCGCTTTCTTAAAAACTTTCAAAAACAAAACATTTTGCGCAGTCTTGCGAAGACCTGTGTGGAACCGCTCTTGAGATGGTGCAGCCCAGGATTGCTCTCGGTCTCAAGTTTCAATTCATCTGTTACAAATTGGATCTGTTCAAAACATTCAGTGCCATGAAACGCCTATGTGGCCCAATTCGAAGCAGCCCTCGAGCAAGAGGCATCAAAGTTCGATCAGGAAGATCAAATCCCACTAAGCAAAGCTCGAGAAGTAGCCGTGATGGATTTTCCTGCAAGTCAATACAACAGTCGTTCTCCTGGATACAGAGAGGCTTCAATCTCAAAACCATTTTGGCATGGGCATGCTACACTTTTACTCTTTGAGAGGCTCGCTGGGCCGAAAACCCGGAAGGGCGACCCAGGCAAAAGTTAGAGCAAGAAAAGAAAACAAAAAAAAGAAAACAAAAAAGAAAACAAAGAAAAAAGAAAAATACAAGAAGAAAAGAAAAGAATGCAAAAAAAAGAAAAAAGAGAAAAATGAAAATGGAAAAAAAAGAATTGAAAAGAAAAGAAGAATATAGCTCGCAAGGTCGAAAACCTGCCACAGGCGCCTTGGCAAAAATTAGAGCCTAAATAGTGAAGGTTAAAATACCCGAGTGTACCTTAACCGGAACTACGTAAGGCTTGATTCCCATGTTTGGGATACGTAGGCAACTTCATCCTGAAGTCCAGCCCCCAACGCTTCCATAGCGTCTCAGTCCATGTCATGGTTTTGACCACTTTTGCATTCTCCGAATCCAAGATCTCAATTACAGCGACCTAGAATTACGTGACCAACTTCCTCTTGAAGTCCGACCACCAACACGTTCCAGATGACTGTGTCCATATATTGATTCAAACCGTCTTTGCCTCCTCCGCGCCCGAGGGTCTGATCGTCATCAACGAGGACTGACTTACAAAAATGCCGCGGCATCATCCAAACAAGGGGCAACTTTCCGTTGCCATGCATTGCCATAAGCTGCCCCGAGTTACCATCCAAACCAGGGGCAACTTTCCGTTGCCTTATCCCCCTTTTAAGCCAGGGGCAATTTTCCATCGTCCCCGATCCGAGGTTGCATATCTCGAGGGTAAGTTTCGCGCTCGTTGAGCGTTGATTGTTTGCAAAAATAGTTTTTGAAAATTTTCACTAAGGTTGACTTATTTTCTCGAAAACTATTTCATTTTCAAAATTGGACCATGTTTGGACCCAAAAAGGAGAATTTTCAGTGCTCACAGCCTGATTCGCATGATTTTCAAATCTTGAATAAGTGCATTTATCCAACTCTCATTTTTGATCAGAACTGTTTTAGAAAACGAAAAAATGGTCAAAATGACGAACTAGGGGCACGTTCGAGTCAGGTCTTCTGTCTTCCCCCCGTTGATATGCTTGCTAGCAAGGCACCCTATCCACCAGAAGGAATAGCCGTGAGCTAACAGTGTTGGGCGTAAACCCGCGACTTCCTATTCATCTGTCATTCACCCTGGGGAGGGATGAAAAATGAGAGAATAAAGAATAGAGAGGTGTAAGCTGAGAGAAAAGTGAAGAAAAGATTTTTTTGAGAGAAAAACCAAGCCTGAGAGCCGAGCGATGTGAGTATCACAAATCAGAAAGGGTGGGAATAATACCCGGAGGATTTGGCTCCTCGAGATTTGAGGTCTTTTTTGTAAACATGTCTGTGTGTCGTGTCTTTTGATTTGTCAACCTTGATTTTCGCTTTGAGTCTTTTCCAAGTGTGTCTTGTTGTGTTAGGTCGTGCGCCTTTTGTTTCTTTGTTTGAGTCTGTCTTGCCGTGTTCTGTGGTAGACTCGATACCCCAATGGAAAACCCATCCTCTTCCAAAAAGTAATCGCTTATGCTCAGAATGTTGTGCCATTCTCTACATCCGTGCAAAGTAAGAGAAGGAAAGGGAAAATTTGGGACATCCGAGTGTGTTTCAACTGCAACCGTGTCAGCTTTGTGATCCGTCTCGTCAGATTGGGGCTATTTGTTCAGGGTTTGCTGTGTGCAGAATGAACCAAATGCTGTGTTATAGGCTATATGCAGATCAATCCCCAGCAGATTAGTCCCCAGCAGAGTATGGGCTGTGTGTTTGGATTGAGCAGGGATTTGTATGAGCTGTTTTGCTGTTTAGTCGGTTGATTATCTGATTAGTACAGTGCGAGTGCTCAGTTTTCAAACAATAGATCAATATCATTTACATTTGAGGTGTAATATGATGCCATGCGATGCAAAGTATGAAATGTGCAGATATAACATTCTTTTTCAGATGAAAAGTTTGTTCCATTTCGTAATCTTTTCAAGTACATAAGTTTCAAGGAAAGCAAAATCTGCCTGCGGCAGTACATAGTACTCTATCTACCAAAAAGAGAAAAGTACAAGAAAAGAAAATGAAAGAAAAACAGCAATGATGCATGTCGTCATCAATGGCCTCATGGGGATCCGTCCTCGCCCTCTTCCTGGGCAGAAGCATAGGAGCATCGTCAGAAGTGTCATTGTCGGCAGAGCAGCTGCCCCGGTCTCCTCCTCAGAGGCCTCCGCCTCCCACTCGCCATCCCCTGGAACTGCGAGCTGCTCCCCCATGGCCACGCCCCCTGCAGTGCGGGAATATCCTGCCATCCCGAGTAGAAATGGGAGGTCCAGATGGAGCGCCGCCACCCACGGGAGGAATCGGGAAGGGAGGCTGAAAAGTACAAAAGGCAAATGCATCAGTATACATGAAGCAGTTTATCAATATAGAGAATACAGTGTGTGAATGCGGTGAGCAGTTTATCAGTACAGAATGCAGTGTATGAATACAGTGTGTGAATGCCGTGAGTAGTTTATCAGTGCAGAATGCAGTGTATGAATACAGTGTTTGAATGCCGTGAGCAGCTTATCAGTGCAAAGTGTAGTATGTAAATACAGTATATCAAGCGCCGTGAGGCCTGGGTATCAGGTGTTGTGTTATGCATCAGATTATGCGAGGCAGTTTGTATATGGTTTGAAGCTATGTCAGAGAGAACATACCGGAAGGCCATAAAAGGCTAGGAACTCAAAGGTCCGCTGCAACATCCCCGCCATGGAGGCATTCAGCTCCAATGACTGCCGGGTGTACTCGGAGGAAGCCTGCAAAAAATATCGGATACATCAAATATTCTGTGGAATATCAAATAAACTAAAATGAAATAGTGAGCAATCTTGATAATGCATACCGGAGGCAAGTCGGGGATACCGACAAGCTCATGACCAGTCGGGGGAGGAGCAAAAGGGATCTTGTAGGTCTCCCCACTCTGCCCCCTGTATGCCAGCATGGTAGGCAGAGCGGGCCAGCCCGTCCCTCGTCCCCTCTGCACTCCCCTCCTGCCGCGAGCTCGAGCTCTCTGTGACGATCCCGCTCTTGCTCCCACCTCTGCCCTAGCCGCCGGCGCCGCAGGTCTCTCTGGCTCAGCTCGGGAGCCCCCGCTCAGAGGCCGCATAAGGAAGGTCCGGACGTACTCTGAGTAATTACCCTCGCCTTTGAAGCCGTCCTCCTCCCAGCCGAGGGTGTAGTCCTCCATTTGCTGCACAGAAAACCTCTCGGTATCCCTCATGTGCTTGGGAGGGTGAACCGGGACTATCTGCTCACAGCAACCCGAGTGCAGCGCGGCAGCTCCTCAGTACCAAGCCAGGCCAGGGCCCTCCAGCAAAATCCGGTAGCGAGAGGTCTCCTCAGCACCGGCGTATCGATCCCTCGTCTCTCGCAGCACTGACCCATAGCGCCAGTGATCTGAAATTGAAGTACTGATTGTTACCGATTGCTATTTGAAACATCTGAGAGCAAAGCAAAGTTTAAATGATCAGAAGCAAAACATACCTCGGCAGAGGTGATGGTGTCGAAGAATCGGCGAAGAAAGTGAAGGTATCCCGAGGTCGTGTACACCTCCCATCGTAGTGGCGCGAGAAAGGGATGACCAGAAGTCTCGTCTCGGCCTGCTCGGCTGGGAAAGTAGGCATACACCCTGGCGCAAAGCGGATGTCAAGATAACCGTCGGATAAAGCAGGTGCGAATGAAGCGAAATAGCAAGGGGCGTGTGTTGTGCGATGTATTGAGCAGTATCTGATTAATGAGTAGTGTCTGATCGATAAAGCGAGAATGTGTGTGCGGTGTATGCAGTATCTGATCGGTGTGAAGCGATTATGTGTATCGAATCTGAAAGTATGTAGAAACGAAATGTAAAGAGAAGAAGACATACCTCCCAAGCTCGCCAAGATAACCCCGAGCAGCTGTCCGCGCCACGGAGCGGAGCTCATGTAGCCATAAAGGGTGGCGAGCCGCGCCACCGATCATCTTGCACAATCCGTCGGACGTCCACGGTCTTGTTGAGGCGAAGAGCCGCGGTGTTCGCCCGGTCGGCGAATAGAGTGGTCCCTAGCGAAACATCAAAAACGCGTGCATCTTGCTCCGGCCTCTGGGTCATCGAAGCTGCATCGACAAGGGTAAATTTGGACCACTGACGCACCTCGAACCAGGAGTAGCGAACAAATCCCGGACGAGCAAGAGGTGGCACCTCGCCAAGCAGGTAGACCTGAGCGGCGGTCCACTCATCCATGTCTGTATCAAAGGGGATCGGATCACCCCCCACCTCGATGCCGGTGAGCATCGAGAAGTCATAAGGGGTCATCGTCATGTCCCCAGTCGCCGATAGGTGAAATGAATCGGTGGTGTCCCACCATCTCTCTGCCAGGGCCGCGAGGAGAGGCCTGCAAGCAGTAAGTCTGGACAATCCCCTGCAAAAAGCGCCGAAGCCGGCCTGGTCTACGATCTGGCAAACCGCCTCGGGAAGCTCCGCATACCAATCTCGCGCAGCAACATTCCCATACCCGCGGATGGCATGGGAATCTACCTGTTTTCAAACAAATAATTGCGAAGCAATATGAAATGTACAGTTCTGAGGAAACATGTTAAAAATCGATACAAGTCTAGCATGCGTGCAAGTTTTTCAGATCCAAGCAGATACCGGGTTTCAGTGTACTACGGTAGACTACGGCCTGTAATGTGTCAGTGTGTTTGTGAGAGTCAGCACAGATATGATGCATGTGTGCACGTTTTTCAGATTCAAGCAGATATCGGGTTATAGTGTGCCAGTAAGTAAACTACAACGTGTGATGCGTCAGCATGTTTTGTGTGATTCAGTTTGAATACAGCATACAATATGTTTTCAGATTCAAATAAGTGCCGGGTGTCGGTAAGTTTGCAGTGCAGAACGGTGTGTGCCGTGTGTTTTGGGTAATTGAGGCTAGTGCAGTGTGTGTGCATGTGTTCGTCTCAAACAGATATCAGTTGTAAGTTTGTCTACGATCAACTACAGTACAGTGTATCAGAGCTAAGCAATTAAGGGTTGTAATCAGCTATGGCAGTTGACAGTTTACAGTTCTACATTGAAGAAAGTAAAGCAGAGCAGAAGGGTTACCTCGGAAGCGCCGAATGAGAGATGAGAGGCAGGCTCGCGTAGCAGAAGCTCTGGGTCCAATGCCCTGTCGAAACTCCTGAACTGGCGAAGTCCATCGGGTGGTAGCACGTGGATCGCCGGGCGATAGGTTGCCGGATTGAATGGGCGCTCACTCAGCGGGAGGAGCTCGACCCCGGGATCCATCTCGTGATCCGGGGGAGTCCCGACATGTGGAACATCGTCTGTCATAGTAATGGTGGTGAGAAAATGGCCGAAAAAGCCGGAATATAAAAAGTCAACTGGAAAAGTCAACCCCGAGCGGGCCGAAAATGGCCAGAAAGGCCGGAAGATGAAAATACACGGAAATGTAGAGAAAATCGAGGGGAACAAGTCCTGAAAAGGCGAAAATAGCAAAGGAGATCCCGAAATGAGATTTCGATCGGGTGGAAATGTCCGAAACGCGAAGAATATCGCGAATCCGACAGTAAAATGGTACGAAAACACGAGGAAATCGACGAAAAATCGAGAGAACGAAGCTCTAGAGAGAGAGAGTGAAGGATTTCGGCGGAAGAGGAAGTGGAAAATAGGGTTTAGAAGCCCTATTTTATAAAGCCCGAGGTGAAATGGCAGATCTGCCCCCGATCAGGCATTTTGTGCCGGTCGGCACTATTTTGTGCCGGTCGGCACATTATTGTGCCGGTGGAGAAGTTTAGGCAGCCGGTGGCAGCCGGTAGCCTTCCCACCCAGCCGGTGGTGTTCCCAAGGCCTTGTTTTGGCAAATTGAGGAGTTTTTGGTCTTCATAGCTCAAGAAGTGCAAGAAAGTGCATCCCCGATGTTCAACCGGCCTCCGTTTTGACTTCGAACCGTGTCTACTGTGCGTAACACTCAAATTCAAGCAAAGACTGTATTCTTTTTGTATCCTTTTGTCGTTTATAAAGATTCAAAAGTTGCCCCGTGTGCGTCGCGCGCATCCATCACATTGTCCGGCCCATCGTATCGCGCTATCTTGCACGTCTTTTGCGACTTGCACCGTTTTGCATTGTCGTGTGGCATGCGTGTCATACTTTCATTTTGCATTTCATTTTGATCCACGTGAGGTGTACTACCTCACGTGCTTCATTTTGCATTTCATTTTGATCCACGTGAGGTGTACTACCTCATGTGCTTCATTTTGCATTTCATTTTGATCCATGTGAGGTGTACTACCTCATGTGCTTCATTTTACATTTCATTTTGATCCACGTGAGGTGTACTACCTCACGTGCTTCATTTTACATTTCATTTTGATCCACGTGAGGTTTACTACCTCACGTGCTTCACTTTGCATTTCGTTTTGATCCATGTGAGGTGTACTACCTCGCGTGCTTCATCCTGCATTTTGTTTTGCATTCTTGCATCAATGAGGTACGCGTGCCTCATTTCGCATTTCATCGTATCTCGAGGTATGCGTGCCTCATGAGCATTTCATTTTACAACCCACGGTCCGGCGGGACCAAAAACACGCAGGGTTCGGCGGGACCAAAAACACGCACGGTCTGGCGAGACCGTAAACCCGCTTGACTGCATTGTCACGCGCTTTATTACGAGCACTGTCATGCATTTATGCTTCGTATTGTTTCCCACACTGGGTCCGGCGGGACCTTAAACATGCCCGGTCTAGGAGACCTTAAATCCTCGGGAGGTGCAAGACCTTCGGTGTGTTAAGTTGCCACTCATTGCATTTGGCATGCATTTCATCGCGCCATTTTGTGCACCACACTTGCGTTGCCCCGAAACCCGGGTCTGGCGAGACCTTAAACATGCACGGTCTAGGAGACCTCAAATCCTCGGGAGGTGCAAGACCTTTGGTGCATTAAGGTGCACATCTCATTGCATTTTGCATGCATTCCATCGCATTGTTTTGTGTACCTCATTGCATTTGGCATGCATTCCATCGCGTTGTTTCGCGCACCTCATCAGTTGCCCCCCATGGTCTGACGAGACCTTAAACACGTTCGGTCTAGGAGACCTTAAATCCTTGGAGGGTGCGAAACCTTCACCATATTTGCATCCCGGTCTAGGAGACCTTAAATCCTCTGAAGGTGCAATTCCTTCGGTGTTTGTCGTGCCCGAACAACTTTCGGTGGTCTGGTAAAGCCACCTGCCTGTTTTTGCGGTGAGTTCCTAGGAGACCATTGGGGACGGTGAAAACTAGAGTTCGAACGGCTTATGCCTAGAACGCAAAGGTTCGAGATTTTCGAGACTAAAGTCTGGTTTAAATACCCAGGGGGTGTACCCTCGGCTTGAAATCTGTATGGAAGCCCCATAGGTTGAGGCGGCATGTTTACGCCTCAATTCTGGATACCGAACCAACCTAGTATATCGCCCTGTTGGGAGAATAGGGAAAGCTGCAATCATAGTCGTTGCATCATACTGCATTAACATGCATCATTAATACTACATATGTCATGCATTTCAAAAAATTCAAAAAAAAAAAAAAAAAAAACACGGGCATTGTCATGCATCATTGTAAATACTGCATACATCATGCATTTCAAAACATTCAAAAAAAAAAAAAAACATGCATATGTCATGCATCATCATTATATTATAGTGCATATGTCATGCATTTTCTGTAAATATCCATCCCATTGCATATTGCATTGTAGTTGCATGCATTCACTGCATCGTCTTTCATTTATGGCTTGCGCCTTTCCTTGTTGAGCTTGGTCTGGTATGTGCCCTTACTTTTCACGTTGAAGCACGGTTCTGCATGTGTATCGCGCCTACTCCTTGATGAACTTGGTTTGAGGTTGCGGCACCTTTTCTATGTTAGACATGGCTTGTACGTGTGCATGCCTTTCCTAAGCAAGATACGGTTTGGCCCGCGCGCCATAATCGCATATCACATTGTAGTGTAATTGTTGCATCCGGCATTAGGATCATTATTCTTTCCTCAGCGGGTCGTCACCCCACTTATGTCATTCCACTCAATACTTGTTCTTGTGTCCGTCTACATCACTCATAGTTCAGACATCGTTCTATGGTAGACGGACTTGTTACTTCCATCAATCTACTTGACATTTGTGTGGTTTTGAACTGCTCATGATTGAATCATGATTCAATTGCTTTGCATAGTTTCAATTGCATTGCATTATCATTTGCATTATTCATACATCACTTTGTATATAGTGCATATCATTTTGCATGCATTTCGCATTGCCATGCATATGGCTAATAATATTGTACCTGTTAAGTTTGCTTTCTTTGCAGGCACGATATTGTATGTACGGCTCATTTGAGGCCAGCACAACCAGACGAGCCGCACAGGTATTCTATCCTCCGTGTGAGACGTTTTGAGAATTACATAATTCTCTTACATCCTTTCTGCATTGTAGTGTGGATTGGCGTATGCTAGCTTATAACTGTTGCATGCGTGCTTCATTACAGCTTTCTTTGCATGATCATAAGTTATGCTCGGCTTCTTGCATCGTCTTGCATTTTGCCCCTGCCTTCAAGATACCTTGTTTTGTCTTGCATGTTTGTCCAAGTCTTGACCTTGTCAAAAATGGGTCATCTCGGCTTTGACATTCACTCCGTCATTGTTATGACTTTCGAAGTTCTGTCAAAGAGGCAAATCAGAGACACCCCATTTTTGACCGTCCTCAAGACTTGACGCCTTCGCTGAACACTCGATGATTATCCATGTTTGTGTTTGTTTGGAGTTCCCGGAGTTCTCGGCTACGCGCCTTGCCTCAGGACCTCCGAACTTGACTGTTTTGTGTTTGGTTTTGCACCAAACACTTGTGCTTTGCCTTGGAGGGGCAGAGAATGCCTTCTGAGACATCCCCACACACCACCGGCACCGGCTAGAGGCCACCGGCTGGCTGGTGTTGCCATCGGCACTTTATTGTGCCGATCGGCACTCTTTTGTGCCGACCGGCACTCTTTTGTGCCGACCGGCACTAAGTTTTGTCAAAATGACACTCTTTGCCGGCCGGACACTGTGCAGTTGCTTTTTGAGATATTTTCAGACAGCTGTATAGTTTTGGTTCCCCTCCATACACGTGTATGGAGGGATGACCCTCTTAGTTAGCTTAGCTTGTAAGCTTTGCAAGCTTTGCTTGCCTATAAGAGGACCACTCCTCTTCTTGGCTTAGGGTTACAAAATTTTAGACATTTTAGACAGACCAAGCTCTGGTTTTTAGGGTTAGGATAGATACACATCCTATCTCTCTTCTTCTCTCTTGTTTTGTACACTAGGTGTTTGTGACTTACTATTGCTCACCAACACCTAGTGTTTCACCTTCCTCATGGAACTGAGGTGCTAAGGGCTTGTTCTTGGAGTTTTTTTTGACCGGTTTGGAGCTCAAGGAACCAACAACATCAATATTTGTGAAGAGGTCTACAAGGGTGAGCCAACTACTCCTTTTTCCCCCATTCTTGCATTCCATTTTTGCATAGCTTAGAACTGTTTTTGTGCTTAGTGTTTAACACATAAAAGTTCTATTTTTTAAGCCTCTTTATTGTTTGTTAAGAGTACTTAGTGGTTTGGGTAGGTTTGACCACCCTTAGGCCTTGAAAAGGCTCATTTTTGTGCCATTTTGTGAGAGATCTGAGACTTTGGTGTTAGGATCTCTTCACCACTGAAATCTTAAGGGATTTCAATGGTGGAGATGATGCCTTAGAGTCCCAAGAAGGAGAGGGCCACCCCCTCTCCTTAATGTCCTTGAAAAGGGCAAGTTTGGCCTCTTGAGAGAGCATAATGTTTGATTGTTTGTTGAGCATGTCTTGGCTGCATTTTATGTTTATTATGCCCTAATATGACATTTCCAAGAGTTGGTTTAGGTCCCTTATGCATGCTTAGCATAGTTGCCTTGTAATGCCTTTTGATCCTCTAACATGCCTAGGTTGTATGCCTTAGCTTCTAGCATGTTTTAGGCTTGCATTTGTGAAGTTTTTGTGCTCATATTTCCATGTTTTAGGTCTGTCTCATGTTGTTTGAGCCAACCATAGCATGTTTAATATAGCCTCTTTGCATTGGGCTTGTTGGCCTTAAGAGCATGAGTGTGTAGCATGCCTTGCTTGATTCATTTTTGACGGTTTGGAACCATTTTACATGCTATTTCAGTCCTTCATACATGTTTGTTTGATTGCTTAGCATGCCTCTTTAATGCTTTAAGAGTATGTGTTAAATGCTCCATGTTTTGGCTTTAATGCATGCCTTTGGATTCATGTCATCTAGATGCCATCTAGGTGGTCCCTTAGACTTAGTTTTATGTGTTAAAACTCTGTTTTTAAGTGTTTAAGTATTGCCATGTGTGGTTGTGCTAAGTGTGGTTCAAAGCCTCATTGATTTGCTTTGAACCTTAGACCATTTGCATGCTTTGTTTGGCTTGTTTTGTTGCATGATTTGGCATCATGTTTTGCATGAATTTCAGAGCTTTTCATGTATGCTAATAGTCCATGTTTGTGCCTCTTAGATGTGTTTAAGAGTTGCTTAATTGTGCTTAAGTGTTGGTGCCTTAACTCGTGCATGTGTGCATGTGTGTTTGGCCCTCTTGACTTAGCATTTTGGCCACTGATTTAGGACTATTTGAGTTGCCTAATTCATGTATAAGACCATCCTTCCATTGGTTTGCATGCTTACCTTGCATGCTTGCTTGAACCCTTTGCATGAACATATTGCATAGTCCATGTTGCATGCCTAGTTGACATGTTTAGGGTTGCATTTGTATTGTGCATGTTTGGCCTCTTGAAGTGAAGTATGATGGAGGTTGAGCACCCTTGTTTGCTTGTTTGCATTGCATGCATTTGAAATCAAAGTTGCATTCTTGGTTCTTAGGGCCATCATGCATGGAAATGCGCGATTGGTGGTCCGGGAATCGAGGCACATGCCCCTTTGAGTCAATAACATGATAAGGGGTGCGTGTAGTGCATAAATACCTTGAATCACATTGCCATGCATGTTGTTGTCCTCTGCTGCTGTGGGTTGCAGGTTCTGCAAGTGTTAAGTGCCGGCCGGCACTATTTAGTGCCGACCGGCAGTCAATTGCCAGCCGATAACTTCATCTAGTGCCGGTGGCCTCCTTCTTTAGCCGATGGTGCTCTACCCCAGCCGGTGGTACTCCACAGTGCCCTGAGAGGCACTCCTGGGACTTTGGTAATTTTCTGAGGAGGAGAGCAGAGGAAACAGAGGCAAATCATGCATGGCAGTGCAATTCCGAGCCAGTCTCGAGCGCGTGCTGCATTGGGCCCTCATCCCAAGGCGGTTTACTGTTTAATTAGATTAATTATTTTATTTAATTAATTTAGTTAATTTGTAATATTTTAATTAGCTTGCGTAGTTAATTAATTTGTATATTCTTTCGGTCCCTCCGAGCGAGGGCATGATTGTAATAAGTGTGTGTGAGTGGGTGTATGTCTTCCAATCCCCATTTCTTTCTCCCTTTTATTTACCTGCTTTTGATGGAAGATTAGGGCACGTTTATTTTAGCATACCTTATGCTATGCATGCATGCATCCATGCATTTGTTGACATGCATTGGGCTCGGCACATCATGCAAACTGCATCGTACTTTCAATTCCAAATTGAATACGTGGTAGTTGCTGCATTTCATGTGCCATGTTTAGGGTAGCCGAGCCTGTCTAGATTACATCCCTGTATGCGATGCATTAGCCACTTAACATGAACTAGGACATGCATGTTTGCTAACTAGTTTATTGTTTTGGCACAGAGTACGATGTAAGTATTTTATGCTTCAGCATACCACATGCGTGTGAATGTTGCCATGACAGTATGCTTACCATGCGGCTAAATGCTTATGTGAGATAAACTGCTTGAATGCCTGTGGGTGGAGGTTGGATTGCTTGAGTTGGAATAACTCGTTGAAATCCGTATTTTAGCCTACTTGCGAGTAACAATTTCAAATTGTTTTCAAAACAAACGGATATGCAATGTTTGTTTCCAATTCAGGCGATCTAGTCTATACTTGTTTGCTGCGCGTATAACATAGTAATTCTAGGTTAATAATTGGAATAAGAGCATGTAATGTTTTCAAAAACGGATATCACGGTTAGTAGAGGCCGGTCTTCGGACCGGGCGAAAGGGGGTGCTCATAGCTGACCTTCCCCGATCGTACCCAAGCTCCCGAGCCAAGACCACTTTGGTGATGACGGACATGTGGCCTTCGGCACCGAGTCAAGGTTTCCTAAATTTCCCATTTTAAATATTTAGGTGGCGACTCTGTAATCTGGCAAAGCAGTCCATGTTTGGCACTACTTTTCAAAATCTGTTTTTCTTCAAAACGATTTGCCGGATTTAGACTCTTTGGTTCAAGATTAAGAACCGTGACACAAATCGAGTCCGAACTGTAGTAAACCCAATATGAACGGAACGGGACTTAACCCTCCTGGGGCGTTCGGGGACGTCTACATAGGGCATATTTGATTTAGCATACCTTATGCTATGCATGTTTGCATTCATTCATTCGTATTACATGCACCGGGCTCGGCGTATCATACTAATTGCATCGTATTTCAATTCCAAGTTGAATACGTGTATCAAGTTGTCGCATTTCACATGCCATTCTTAGGATTAGCCGAGCCTATTCTAGTTGCATTTTGCTTGTGATGCATTAGCCATTTTAACATGAACTAGGATCATGCATGATTCCTAACTAGTTTCTTGTTTTGGCTCGGAGTATTAGGTAAGCTTTTTATGCTTTGGCATCTTGCATGAGTGTGAGTGTTGCCATGATAGCATGTTTGCGATGAGACTATGTACTTATGTGTTATAACTGCCTAAATGCCTGTGGGTGAAGGTTGGGTTGTTTGAATTGGAATAATTCATCGAAATCCATGTTTTAGCCTACTTACGAGTAGCAAAATTCAAAACCATTTCCAAACAAATGGATATGCGATGCTTTGTTCCAAGTTAGGCGATCTAGTTTATACTTGTGTGGTGTGTGCATCACATAGTAATTCTAGGCTAATAACCGGAATAAGAGCACATAATGTTTTCAAAACGCGATATCATGGTTAGTAGAGGCCGATCTTTGATCGGGCGAGCAAGGGTGCTCATAGATGATCGTACCCAAGTTCTCGAGCCGAGGTAACTTTGGTGATGACGGACACATGGCCTTAGGCAACGAGTCAGGGTTTCCTAAATTTTCCAAAAACAAAATATTTAGGTGGCGACTCTGTATCTGGCAAAGCAGTCCATGTTTGGCACTTCTTTCTAAAAAATCTATTTTTCAAAACGATTTGCCAGATTTGGACTCTTTGATGATTCATCGGTCTTGCATTGCACTCTGCGAGATTAGATATAGGACTGTGACATTGAGTCCTGAACTATAGTGAGCCCAAATGAACGAAACGGGATTCCCTCTCGGGGCGTTCGGGGACGTCCACAGAAGGTCATATCATCATAACGCCGGCGGCGGCACCTACCATCATACCACTGCGAGTAGGGCACGGCCAGTGCAACCTTCTCTACCGATACTAGGGCGAGGGCCGAGAAATAAGCATAAGCCTAGAGCTGCAAGAAGAGACAAGTTGTGTATCAATATGTTTGAACATATATGCGAAACAGAAAATGCAAAGTAGAAGGCACAGTGTGTGAATAGATGTAAAAATAGAAAGTGCAAAGCAGATTTCATAGTGTGTGGACAAACATAAGCAAAAAATGCATAGTAGAAAGCATAAGAAGCAAACAGAAAATGAAAGTACAGTGCGTACCTCCCAGGCTCTCCAATAGCCTCCAACCTTGTTCCCCTTCATGCGAGGACTGGAACTCATGTAGCCGTAGAGGTTGGCAAGGCCAGCTCCACTCCAGTCATAAAATCGGACCCGAGGCAAGGTCACAAGGGCACTCAACAGATACAAGCCCACGATATTCCACCTGTTCATGAACAAGGTGGTACCTAGAAGGTATATCAAGAAGCCTTCGGGGTACTGCTCTACCTCCTCTTGAGTCTCGGGCTAACTTCTACGGAAGTGCTCGAGGAACCAGCTGTATCTGACCATAGTTGGCCTGTATAAAGGTGGGCTCGCTCTGAGCAAGTAGATCTAGGCTGCCTCCAATTGGCCCATATCCATATCAAATGGGATTGGATCACCCTTACTCCCAGGCTAGTGATCATTGAGAAATCATAAGGGGTCGTCATCATCATCCCGGTAGAAGAGTAGTGGAAAGAGTTGGTGGTGTCCTACCACCTCTCTACTAACACTCTGAGTAAGGTTCGGCTGGCCATATGGCGTAAGAGCCTAGTGTAGAATAGGCCAAAGCCCGCCTCACCGACGAGCTCGTAGACCTGAGCGGGAAGCTCAAGATGCCACTATCTGGCCGTCACCATCCCATATCCTCTCTATGAGCGAGAGTCATCTTGTGACAAGGAAAGAATGAGTCAAATAAAAGGCAATGATGAAAGATAGTAATGAAAGGCATGACATGGTGAACTAGGTAAGGAGAATGAAAGCAAAGTTTGTACCTCAGAAGCATTGTGAGAAAGGTGTGAGTCCTGTTCCCTCAGCAAAATATACTCCAGTACGCCATCGATAAAGTCATCAAATAGCAGCATGCTACCGTGGGCCATCGTGTGTGTTTGTGGATGATAGGTGGCTGGATCAAATGGCCTCAGTCTCAGTGGTAGCAGCTCGAGCTCAGGCTCGGGCCCTGGTGGAAAGACTGCCTCTGCCTCGGCCTCAAAATCAGTGGTGATATCCTTTGCCACCTCGCCGGCCTTGGTAACCGGTGGTGATATCCTCTACCTCAGCTATAGATGGAAGCACAGGTGCCTCGGGAGGGGCATTATCATGAGGGACATCGTCTGCCATCTAGAAAGTGGGTGAAAACTAGTGAAAAATGGAGAAAATCAGGGAAAAGATAGAAAACTTGAAAAAAGTCAACCCTAGGAGAGAGAAAATAGAAGAAAAAGTCAAAACCCGAGAAAGTTTGCAAAACCCAAGAAAAACCCAAGGGAAATAAGCCCAAAGTGATGAAAACTCAAAAAAAAAAAATCAATGAAAACAAAATCTGATCGGTTCAAAGTGTAGAGGACCGAGAAGGTATTACGAATAAAGTTTGTGTAGGGTGTTGGAAAACGTATACAAAGTACAAATCTAGAGAGAGAAAACATCTAGAGAGAGAGAGAGAAAAGGATTTTGGTGGTGTAGGTGTGTGCTAAATGAGGTTTGGTGATGTTTTAAAGAATACTTGAGCCAAAAGGACAAAAGTGCCCCTGAATCTGCCACAAGTGGCCGGCCGTACACCCATTTGTGGTCCTGAGCTGTTTTTTGTTGACCTTTTGCCCAATCAGTGCATAGGAGGTCCTATTTTGGGTTTGAGAAGAAGGATTGAGGTACTTAAAGTGGATTTAGTTTCCAAAGATCTTGAACTTGTGTTCCAGCTGCATCGTTCCGAATCCCGTTATGTCTCTGGTACGTGAATGTGCCCCAATTTCAAATATAAGCAAGTTGTATCCTTTTTGAGCATTTTTGTAGAAACTTCAAGTGGTAAGTTGGAGGTCGTTGGCGAACATTTCTTTTGTCCATCTTTTCGATTCACATATCTTTTGCATAGAATATGTATTCTCACATGCCTCTTACGTTGCATGTGCGCATTGCATCATAACTCATCTATCTATCCTGTTTGCATAGAACTTGCATTACATCTTATGTTGCATAGAACATGCATTGTCATCATATTGATTTTCAAATACATCACCTTGTGTTGTATTCATGTGCGGTTGTGGGCTCACCTTTTTTCGCGCCCCGCCTTTCGGAAAGGGTTTGAAAAGAAGGCCTCACAATTCGGACTCTCGTGGTTCTGAATCTAGTCTCACAAGTGCAATGTAAAACTGATAAACATCAAAGAGTCCAAATCTGGCAAACCTTTTTGGAAAATCGATTTTAAATCAAATAATGCCAAAATTGGACTGCAATGCCAAAATTGGACTGCTTTGCCAAATTACAGAGTTGCCACCTAAATATTTTGTTTTTGGGGAAATTTAGGAAACCCTGACTTGTGCGAAAAGGCCACGCGTTTATCATCACCAAAGTTGCCTCGGCTCGGGAACTTGGGTACGAGGGGGGAAGGTCATGAATTGAGCACCCCGCTCGCCCAGTCAAAGATCGGCCTCTACTAACCATGATATGAAATTTTATAAACATTATGTGTTCTTATTCTGATTATTAGACTAACATTACTATGTGACGTACACAAAGCAAGTATAGACTAGTCGCAAGACTTGGAACAATTCAACTTATGTTTGTTTTGGAAAATGGTTTGAATTTGTCACCCCCAACTGGGTTTAAAAATGCGATTTTGCCACCAATCATAGTAGGCTTAAAACATGATTTGCTACTCAACAAAGTGGGCTTAAAACTTACATTCGTCGAATTGTTCCAATTCAAACAATAAGCCTTCATCCACAAGTATTCATGCAATTTAGCATTTAAGCACATAGCCTCAGGGCAAGCATGCTAATCATGGCAATATGACAATCACACTCATGCAAGTATGCTAAAGCATAAGACTCACCAAGTACTCTGAGCCAAGAAAGAAAACAAAGTTAGAAAAATGCGTGATTCCTAACTATGTTAAATGACTAATACAACACATGCAATGATATAACTAAATAGGCTCGGCTATTTAATCATGATATTTGCAACACTTTGATAGCATGCTTTGAAACACGTATTCAAAGAAGTATTGAATTGATGATGCAATTTGAATGATACGTCGAGCCTCGGTGCATGCAAGATAAATGAATGGATGCAAACATGTAAGTATAAGGTATGCTAATTGAAAATGTCTCTAATCTAACCATAAAAAAAGATTAAATAAAAGGGAGAAAGACGTGGGGTTAGAAAACATACACATACACGCGCATACTTATTACAACATTGCGCCCTCGCAAAGGAGGGTCCGAATGAATAAGCAAACTTGCTACGCTAATTATTACAACACAATTGAAATGAATTAACTAACTTATTCTGAGCTAAATATTACAAATTGAAGTAATTAGCTATGGAGGCCGAATATTGGGACACGTAAAGAGACCGAATAGTTGGTCCAGGAGAGTCGAAATTTGTATATCACACTCGACCCCATCTTATATATGCAAATCCAGCAAGTACCCTATTCGGCTAAATAACCAGTTGAGTAAGGGGCCAAGTGAAGAGCGGTTTGCAATAAAAGGAGCTGAGTAAATAGTTATATGACGAATCGAAGGTGGGCCTATCCCTAAAGCCCACAAAAGAAAAAGATATAAATAGAAGAACATCATCCAAAAATAGGGAGGTAAAAAAATTAGTATGCTTAACTTAAGGTACAAGCAATCAAGAGAGTATACATTGACTTACCCGTCGGAGTTCTAATTCCGGCACTCCCGACCGGAGTGTTCATTCTTTTTCAGGTTACTAGCTCAGGATCACGAGTGTCCCATTGGATCCAAAGAGTATTTCCAAACCACTTCACCACAATTGGCGCTATCTGTGGGAATACTCAACTACATCCATGGTGGGCGTAACAGAAGATCCTCCGATAGTCGTTGACGAAACTGACTAGAGAGATGACCTCACTCCAACGAACATGCTAGGACCGAAGAACATCACCACGAGATGCACCTTGAACTTTGACTCTGTTACCCATACCTCACCCTTAACTTCTGTACATGAGACAATGCAAACGATCATGGAACAGGCAAAGCAAAACGAACAGAGGTTGGAAAACATGATTGCTGAAAACGAGTGCCTCCGGCAGGATTTGGCTTTAGAAGTGGCAGAGTCTAAACAAGTCACCCGCCAAGATTCGGGACGACCTTTGAGAGCGGATGGTCAAAGACCTCGAGTTCGGAGACATGATAGTGACAATGACTCTGACTCATTATCCCCGGAGCCCAAAAAGAAGGGACGACTCGAAACTACCAGTTCCTCTGAAGAGAGTCCATGTGTAAGGCATAAGCGAAGATGAAATGGTTCGGACGAAAAAGACCAGTACGATCCCTTTGTGCGATGGATCGCAAAGGTAGTACTACCCAAGAAGTTCAAGGCCTCATCGTTCACCCTGTACGATGGAAAATTGGACCCACTGATCATATCCGTCATTATAAGCAAGCCATGACGCTGTATGCAGATGATGAGTTTCTCATGTATAGAATATTTCCAAGTAGTTTGGGACCATTGGCCTTCAGATGGTATTATAAGTTGGTGCCGGCGTCGATTAAGAGTTTCCATCAATTACAGGAATCCTTCAGGGCAAGATTCATCACCAACGAGGTCCAGCCGAAGCAAGCCGACTCTCTCTAGGCAATGTAGATCCAGCCAGGAGAAACCGTACGAGCGTGTTCAGTGCGCTATTGGGAGTGCTTTAATCTTGTTAATGACGCTTGCAACGACTCCATAGCCATCACCGCCTTTAAAATGGGTTTGCATCCTGATAGTGCTCTTCGCAGTTCCTTGACTAGAAGGCCCCCCAAAACAGTCTGGTCGTTGATGAAGAAAGTCGAGGAATACTACAAAGTGGAAGATGACGCTTTGCGGGTTAAAGCCAGGAACAACGCCAACAAGACTGCTCCTTCCGAAATTGTTCAGCCAGTAAATTCTGTACCACCTCGGAGCCTCGAACCACGGCATCGGGCTAAACGAGACAAGAGACGAGATTCACGCCGATCGAATGACCAATGTTCCCACCGAGCTAGTGAACAACTTCAAGTAGATAGCAAGCGCACAAGGCGCACGGACAAGAAATATACGGAGTTGTCAGAGCCAATCAACATGGTTATGTCTAAAGTCTAACACCTTCCATTCTTCAAGTGGCCATCCAAAATGGTGGGACCTCTAGACACGAGACGACATGATAGGCGATGCGAGTATCACAAAGACCATGACCATGATACTGAGAGTTGTTATGTATTGAAGGATCATTTGGAGGAATTGGTACAAGATGGACGGCTAAAACAGTACGTCCGAAAAGGCAACTCAACCAAAGCAATAGCCTTACGACAGGATTCACCTCCACTCGGCGTGATCCACATGATATATAGCCTGCCAATGGCGTCCGCGATGCATACGATTCAGTCACATCCCGACCCTCAAAATCAACTCACTCCGGCCAAACGGCCCCATGAAGCTGCGAGCATTGCTTTTGATGATTCAGATTTGGCCAGAGTGACACTTCCTCACATCGATCCCTTGGTAATCGAGTTACGCGTAAACCGATTCACCATCGAGCGTGTACTCATTGATCCGGGGAGCACATCAGAAGTTATGTATTACAAGACATTCACCAAACTCGGCTTCACCAAATCTAATCTTTCCCCAGCTCCATATCCACTATTCGGCTTCAACTCTAATCCAGAATACCCGGTTGGACAAAATTACACTACCAGTTCGAGTTGGCTCGAGAATAGTGGATGTGAAATTCTTGGTTGTCAAGCTGCCTTCACTGTATAATCTCATCATGGGACGAACACGGCTGCACACCATGTAGGCCGTGCCAAGAACCTATCATCAAGTGCTCCACTTCTCGACTGATCGCGGCGTTGAACAAACCCATGGTTCCCAGAAATCGGCACAAGTATGTTATCTCATTGCCGCGAAAACACCAAGAAAGCTGGAAGTGAATTCTATTGAGGTTTTGGATTGAGAAAGCCTCCATGATGTTGGATGGCTTCCAAGTGAAAAGGCCGCAAAAGCCCTGGATCAAGTCGAAATTGCCGGGAATCCTAACAGGTTCTTCATGATCGGTGCCTCCCTGAATGAAGTCGACAAAAAGCAGCTAATTACCTTCTTACTCCGTAACCTGGACGTATTTGCATGGTCACCGTATGAAATGCCGGGTGTCAATCCATTTGTCTCTCAGCATCGTTTAAATGTTGACCCCAAATGTAAGCCGATTATACAGAAAAGCCGGCGGTCAGCCGCAGAGCATACTGCAGCCGTTGTTGAAGAGGTTGACCGGCTACTTGACGCCGGGGCAATCAGGGAAGCGACCTACCCTACATGGCTCCCGAATACTGTGGTTGTGAAGAAGAAAAATGGGACTTGGCATGTCTGCATTGATTTCACCGATCTCAACAAAGCTTACCCCAAGGATTGTTTTTCCCTCCCCAGAATAGACCAACTTGCAGATGCGACGGCACGTCATTAGTGTATGAGCTTCCTCGATGCCTACAGAGGCTACCATCAGATTGCCATACATCCGGAGGACCAAGACAAAACTGCATTCCTCACCCCAAGAGGGACCTATTGCTATAAGGTTATGCCTTTTGGGCTGAAGAATGCAGGGGCAACTTACCAAAGACTAGTCACTGCCATGTTCAAGGAGCAACTCGGCCACACTATGGAAATGTACATTGACGATATGGTGGTCAAGTCCAAAGAAGAGCAAACTCATCTAGCCAATCTGGAAGAGACATTTGGCATTTTACGCAAATACAGAATGAAGCTGAACGCTTCTAAGGGTGCGTTTGGAATTGACTCTGGCAAATTCTTAGGTTACATTGTCAACCACAGAGGAATTGAAGCTAACCCGAGGCAAATCACAGTAATCCTGGAACTCGGCTCCCCCCGATCGGTCAAGGAGGTTCAGAAGTTGATGGGGATGGTCGCTGCACTCAACAGGTTCATCAGTCGTTCCACGGACCGCTGCCAATAATTCTTTCATACCCTACGGCAAGGTAAAGCTTTTGAATGGACCTCTGAGTGCGAAGCCGCTTTCAACGGTCTAAAGACTTATCTCCGATCAGTTCCACTATTGACAACACCATCGACAGGCGACCCGCTCATTTTATATCTAGCCGTCTCTGACCGGGCCGTCAGCGCTGTACTATTAAAGGAAGAGCTTGGAGAGCAGTGACTTGTGTATTATGTGAGCAAGGCAATGGTTGACGCCGAAACACGCTACATTCCATTGGAAAAACTCATCCTAGCCCTCGTCATGGCAGCAAGAAAACTGATGCATTACTTCCAGGGGTATAGCATCGGGGTACTAATAGATTACCCCCTCTGATTAGTACTACGTAGTGCAGAAACATCAAGACGCGTTTCAAAGTGGGCTCTTGAACTCGGCCAGTACGATATTCAATTTCTGCCTAGAACCTCAATTAAGGGGCAAGTGCTTGTTGATTTTGTGGGCGAATTCACGGGTGGTCTTGCCGACTTCAAGTCTGAACAAATTCAACCCAAGCCAAACTGGAGAATTTATGTTGGGGACATTTGGCAGTTGTACTGCGATGGGTCATCCAACCAACGGGGTAGTGGAGCTGGGGTAGTGATCATGTCTCCCGATGGAGCAATAATTGAGCAGGCCATCAAACTCAGCTTCGAAGCATCGAACAATGAGGCCGAATATGAAGCCCTGTTAACCGGCTTGCGGAATGCACATCTGTTTGGTGCTCAGCGTTTGCTTGTATTTTGCGATTCGAAACTGGTGATCAATCAGCTAAAGGGAGAGTATGCGGCAAAAAATGACTGTATGGCAGCTTACATGAAAATGGCAAATTCCTTGCTGGCAAAATTTGACCACCATGAATTGAACCAAATGACCCGTGACCAGAACACACATGCAGATGCCCTGGCTTGCCTAGCCTCCGCAATTAACTCAGAGACTAAACGGACTATCGAAGTAGGTTTTATCCCAGAGCCGAGCATTGGCTCTTCGGAGGAAATCCAGGTCAATGTCACAGAGTCAAGAACGAGTTGGATGGACTCCATTATTGCATTCCTATCTTCCGAACAGCTCCCATCGAACAAGAAAGAAGCGCACAAGCTGCGAAACAAAGCCCTGCGATATTACTTGGATCCGCAAGGAAAACTTTACAAAAAATCCCTTTTTGGTCCATACCTAGAATCCGTTCATCCGGATAAAGTCGAGGAACTCTTGACAGAAATACATGAAGGAAGCTGTGGTGCCCACTCTGTCGGGCGCTACTTGGCTCATCGAGCTGTGACACAGGGGTATTATTGGCCGACAATGAGAGTTGATGCCGAATGTTACGTGAAAAAATGTGAACAGTGCCAGAAATTCTCTCCTTTAACCCATCTGCCTGCTGAGGAGTTAAGCTCTATAACCGTCCTTGGCTGTTCGCCCAATGGGAACTCGACATCGTCGGACCATTGCCTCGTGCCCCAGGTAACAAGCGATTTTTGATTGTCGCGACAGATTATTTCACAAAATGGGTAGAGGCGGAGGCACTAACACACATCCGAGATACTGACGTGAAGCATTTTGTATGGAAAAATATCATAACACGATTCGGCATTCCAAGAGTACTTATATTAGACAACGACACCCAGTTTGATTGCGGGAGTCTACTAAGAGCTGTGTAGCAAGTATGGTATTCGGCCCTATTTCTCCACCCCAGCGTATCCACAGAGTAATGGCCAGGCGGAAGTCTCCAACAAAGCCATTTTGGATGGCAACAAAAAGAGGCTGGAGAAAGCTAAAGGCAGATGGGTCGAAGAATTGCCGAGTGTATTATGGGCTCATCGCACTACCCCGAGACGGTCCACCGGGGAAACGCCGTTCGCTTTGTGCTTTGGAACACAGGCAATCATCCCCTTAGAGATCGGATTCCCGACCTTGAAATCAAAAGTTTTTGATATGGGTCGGAGAGACATGATACTAGCCTTGGATTTAATTCTGGTTGAAGAACGAAGAGACCGTGCCCTTGCATCCATGACACGATACCAGCAATAGCTGGCCAAGTCATATAACCAACGTGTTTAGCTACGCCACTATGTACCAGGTGAATTTGTCCTTAAAAAAGTGTTTCCAGCTGCCAGAAAGCCGGCTGATGGAAAATTGGGTCATAACTAGGACAGCCCTTACCAGATCGACTCAATCGCGGGAACGGGAGCTTATCGGCTCAAAAACATGTCTGGCAGGAGTCTGCCACGCCCTTGGAATTCCTTGCATTTACGTAAATTTTATCATTGAACCCAACATGTGGGGCATGATATTTGTTTCGAATGATTCACCATGTACGGATTTCACTTCTGCAATGCGAAGTTTCGTATTTTCTCACTGTGAAAACTCAGTTCAAAAGTCTTTTGATAAAAGCCTCTGGATTCAGAGCGCCCTTCGTGGATATCACGATTGGCCAAGTAAAAAGCCTCTGAATTCGGAGCCCCATCCGTGCAGGTCACGTTTGGGCCAAAAAAGCCTTTGGATTCGGAGCGCCCTTCGTGGATATCACGATTGGCGAAATAAAAAGCCTCTGAATTTGGAGCCCCATCTATGCTGGTCACATTTGGGCCGAAAAAACCTTCGGATTCGGAGTGCCCTTCGTGGATATCACGATTGGCCAAGTAAAAAGCCTCCGAATTCGGAGCCCCATCCATGTAGGTCACGTTTGGGCCGAATAAGACTCCGGATTCGGAGCGCCCTTTGTGGATATCACGATTGGCCAAGTAAAAAGCCTCCGAATTCAGAGCCCCATCTGTGCAGGTCACGTTTGGGCCGAATATGACTCTCGATTCAGAGCACCCTTTGTGGGTATCACGATTGGCCAAGTAAAAAGTCTCCGAATTCGGAGCCCCCATCCGTGCAGGTCACATTTGGGTCGGATAAGACTCCGGATTCGAAGCGCCCTATGTGGATATCACGATTGGCCGAGTAAAGCATTCAAACATTCAAAATGAAATGCTTCATTAGGTTAAGTTGGCAGAAAACCGTGCAAACATAAATTAAAGCATACAAACATTTAAAATGAAATGCTTCATTAGGTTGAGCCAGCAGAAAACCGTGCAAACATAAATTAAAGCATACAAACATTCAAAATGAAATGCTTCATTACGTTGAGCCAGCAAAAACCGTATAAACAAGTTGAAACACACAAACATTTAAAATAGAGTATTTTATTACATAAACCAATAAATACATAGCAGACGCCCAATCTGTGTTGGAGCATTTACAATATGTTCAAATTCTATTTAGCGTCACCCTCGTCATCGCTCTTCACAATTTCGAAAGCGCTGAAAGGAAAGTGATGACGTTGGTATAATGGTGACGCCGATTCAACTCTTGCTTCTTGGAGAGCCTCTGCGGCTTGGAGAGCCTTAATCCACCCATGCCTAAAGCCCCGATTCTCGTATCGGCATACCTCCTCTGCGAGTTTCTCCTTGGTTTTCTCTATCCCGACTTTCCAGTCGTCGTGGAAGCCATTTTCATAACCCATGGACCTTGCATTCTCGACTGCAAACATGCTTGCCATATCTCGATCGGCAATCGCATGACTTATCAGCCACTGGGTCACTCTTTCCTCCACGACCGGGTTAGATTGTCCGACCGCGTGCGGCATGGTAGTTTGGGCATTCCTCAACTCATGCTCGGCCTTCTCCGCACGAGCCTCCAAGTTTCGAATTCGTTCATCCTTCTTCTCTATCTCCTTGGCGTGGCTGGACGCATCTTGACTTCATAGGTGGTATCTGACCCTTTCCTTTGCTCCATGGATGCCCTCTCAAAACACTTCGAAATCCTGTCGACCAACCATCGACTGCTGGACTTCCAATGGAAAAATCTATCGAGCGAACTCGACTGCTACACCTGGGTCGCAAATAGTAGAGTCCGCTTCCATCATCGGTTTATTCCCTACAAAAATCGTAAAACTCAATGGTTGCGGCATCGCATCCGACTCATTTCTCGGTCGCGGTCGAGGGAAGCTACCCTGTTGCTGTTTTTCCCTTCGGGGTGATCTACTTCGACGACTTGGGGACTGACGTTTTTCCCGTTTCCTGGATGTCCTACTTCCCGTGCGTGTGGGCTCGCTACTACGATTCATTTCAGTGTCAAGTTCAGCCAATGTCCGTCCTTCTCCTCTGCTGTTGAAGAATAGTCTATTTGATATTCGCACTTATCTAACCTTCCGCAACAAACTGGTTCAAATTGAGTCTGAACACAATAAGTGGAATTACGGGCGCGAAAAACCCACCCCATTTATTCCTAACGCGTACAGCGCCCCCAAGGCGATTTCATTAATGCTAAACTCCAAAAGCCCGATGCCGATCAACGTGTGCCGCAGCCACTCCATGAACTAATGATATTCGGCTTTCAGAGTTCATACATTGGCTGGGGCAAGGGCAGATTTATTAATCTGATCGGCCAAATATCAAGGCTCGATACCGATCGATCTGTGCTGTAGCCACCCCATGAACTAATGATATTCTGCTCTCGGAGTTCGTGCAGTGGCTGGGGTAAGGGCAGATTTATTAATTTGATCGGCCAAATATCAAGGCTCGATACCGATCGGTCTGTGCCGCAACCACTCCATGAACTAATGATATTTGGCTCTCGGAGTTCATACATTGGCTGAGGCAAGGGAAGATTTAATAATCTGATCGGCTATTCGACGAAGGTAAATTACTAAATTGCCTAGGCACGATGCCAATCAACGTGTGTCGCAGCCACTCCATGAACTAATGATATTCGGCTCTCAGAGTTCATACATTGGCTAAGGCAAGGGCAGATTTATTAATCTAATCGGCTATTCGACGAAGGTAAATTACTAAATTGCCTAGGTACGATGCTGATCAACGTGTGCCGCAGCCACTCCATGAACTAATGATATTGGACTCTCAGAGTTCCAACATTAGCTGAGGCAAGGGCAGATTTATTAATCTGATCGGCTATTAGATATGGATAAATTATTAAATTGCCCAGTTATCTAATCAGCAAGTGTACACGAATGTTTTATCCAAAGTAGCAAAAAGCAATACAATTCATCAATAGCAAAATTAAGCACAAATAATACCAAAGTACAAAGGAAATTTTCATTAGTAAATTGGGCACAGACTGTAGCCATTTTACATGTGAAAACAACTAAACAAAAAGCTACAAATTTGCATGGAAATACCTAGCAAAAACTTAAAAACTGTAGCCATTGTACACATAAAAACTACTACATGAAAAGCTGCAACAATACATTCAAAATCCTTAAACAAAAATAACTAAAGTGTCACCCTAATCAATTATCGGAGTCAAACTCCAGCGGCTCAATATCCACTTGCTCATATGGAATCGGCATAGCCAATGTCACATTAGCAGCGGCAAGGGCTTTGAGCCAGCCGTGTTTGAATCCCCGATTCTCAAATTTGGGGACTTCTTCCACATAATTTGCGAGGGCAGCACTCTGCCCAGCCTCGTATGCCTTGGAAGCCTTAGAATCAGCTACTTCCTTCGCCTTCTTCGACTCTTCCAAGTTAGCCTCTATTTTGGCAATCGCCTCTTGGGCTAACTTGAGCGCATCTTCGCTCACGTTTGCCCTCTCCTCGGCGGCCAATCTGAGTTGGTTTGAATTTCTCGCCCTTTCCATCTCGGCCTTGGCCCTTGCACCTTCCATCTTCGCCCTTGCTGCTTCGAACTCAGCCCTGCTCCTCTGGCCCTCAACTTCTGATTGTAAATGGCCAATTCGTTCGATAGCGTCATGCTGGCAACGGCCTATCTCGACTATCCTTCCAACCGTCTGCAAAACAGGAAATTAAAACCAAAATAATATATGCATAAAAGGGAAAGACAAGATCAAGTTATATACCAGAAGAGTCAATTGAGGGGGCCAATGCTATTGCTAACAGATCAGGCTCCGCATGGAAAACCGCCTTATCAGCCAGCAATGAGACCGACGAAGCCATGCTCAGCGCCACGGCTGGGTCTTTGATAGCTGACGCGTCAGAGGAGATCGGCATATTTTTTATCTTCGGTTGAACGAAGAAAGGCACAACCACATCCGACTCCTCTAAGCGCGACCGTTTGTCAGCCGGGTTTTCTTTAGAGCCGGCCTGGACCTCGGCGGGACGTTTCTCTGCCCTTCGCTCAGCCTCCTGATTCGCTTGCACGACCGGTTCTGACTCGGCAATTTGGGTTTGAGCCGTCTCCTCCTCGACAATAGGCAGGGAGGGCTCAACATCGGCGGCGGATGGCATTTCAGATCGAATGGCCCCCGCTTTCCGCCGCGCGGCTATCCTTTCCGCGTTTTTCTTTTTGGCAAGTTAATTGAGTGACTTCCGGCCATATCTTCGTGGTACGCACCGAGAAGGTCTTCTAAACCAGTAAATATGTCGTCGAAGGGAAGGTCCGCTCGGCCCGAAGTGGACGGAGGATTGGCTGAATTGAGGCCGGCTTCCTCAAAGGCCAACTTCAAAGCCTTGTCTATTTCGGCTTCAGACTGGTTTGACTCTTCAGTGACCTCCTCAGCTACTTCTGCCCGCTCTGAGTCGGATCCGTTGAAACTAACTCGTCGTAAGTTTTTGAAGTTGGTCAAAACAAGAGTCGTAAGAAACTCTTCACCACTCAGAATTGGGATGTTTTCTGCCGCCAAAAACGTCGTATACGTTGGCTTGTATCGAAGAAGAATGTTGGCCGCCCTCCCTTGTTTTTGAAGGCTTGGACGACCGAAGTATTTGAGCGTGACTCTGATCCCCGTAAGAACGACGTCATTGGTTGAAGTCAAAACTCTCTTCAAATCGTTTCCTGCACAAATAAAACCATGAGACCGGCAAAAATAAAGCCTTGTAATTATAAGAAAAATAAAGACAAGGAGCTATATGGTTACCTGGTTTGCCCCTCCATCTAGGAATAGGATCTAGGTGATCCTCGCTTTTGCCGAATTCCCAGTTACCTCAAATAACGACCATGACATCATCAACTCGCTTGCCAGAGCTGGAAAGCATAGTCACTAATTGAAGGTCGGTGTCCTTGGCCCTAAGGAAGTAGCGTCCATGCCGGCCAGAAGACTTGGCCAAGGCATAACAATGCCGAATAGCAGGTATGCCGAGGTTAATCCTAAGGCGACGGTTTAACTCTATAATCCCCATAATGATTCTAAAAAAAGTTGACATTGGGTTGGGAAGGGATTAGACCCCAATGGCGAAAGACAGCCCTAAGGAATGAGTGAAGAGGGAAACGGACTCTGCCCTCTGCGATTGACAAGAGAGGGAAGACGATTGTGCTTTCATCAGCCCTCTCCATATCAAGTGTGCCGTCTGTCACAAGTGACAGACGAACGTCATCAGGAATAGAAAAGTGGCGTCGAAAGCCAGAGATTCGATCCGCGGAGAGGAGGTCTTTGAAGTGCTTTGCCATTTTTGTCAGCCTATAGGAGTGTGCTAAACTAAAAACAAACCAGGAAAAAGAATTCAAAGCAAAGAGGAAAAGAACTTACAAGAGATGGAGAGGACAATGAAGGATAGAAAGGAGTTGCAGAGGTGAGTCGGAAGGCAGTCCAAAAACTTCAAGCATCCAAAAATGTGTATGTATTCGAAAAGATGACAAAATTTTAAATCACAATAAATGGAAGCGTACGAAGGGGCGGGAAGTTGAAATGATGACCGAAAGGCATGTGCTTTGACATCCGCATTGGAATGAGGTTAGCCGCCGAACTTCGGCCTTGACTTTTCGAGTTCGAAACCAAACACACCAGCTAACTGTCGTTAGTAGAGTGTTTGGGGGGCAATTGTGGGGGCTGAATATTGGGACACATAAAGAGGGCGAATAGTTGGTCCAGGAGAGTCGAAATTTGTATGTCACACTCGGCCCCATCTTATATATGCAAATCCAGTAAGTACCCTATTCGGCTAAATAACCAGTTCAGTAAGGGGCCGAGTGAAGAGCGGATTGCAACAAAAGGAGCCGAGTAAATAGTTATACGACGAGTCAAAGGTGGGCCCAGCCCTGAAGCCCAAGAAAGAAAAAGATATAAGTAGAAGAACATCATCCAAAAATAGGGAGGTAAAAAAATTAGGATGCTTAACATAAGGTACAAGCAATCAAGAGAGTATACACTGACTTATCTGTCGGAGTGCTAATTTTGGCACCCCTGACCGGAGTGTTCATTCTTTTTCAGGTTACTAGTTGAGGATCACGAGCATCCCATTGGATCCAAAGAGTATTTCCAAATCACTTCACCACATTAGCTAAATACTAAGCTAATTAAGTACAAAGCAATCAAACTAATTAATTAGCTACCACTAATTAACTAAACAAAGCAATTAAACGGCCTCGGGAAGCGAGGGATGCATGCATGCTCGGTTCTTCCACCCAAAAAGCCACTGCCTTGCTGTTGCAGCCTCTGTTTGCACATATTTAAACACTGAAAATTGTGTCAACTTCCATAACACCTCTGCTCCATCTCAGGAACACACTGTGCAAAATTTCATTGATGGCCGGTCAGCTACCAATGGCGGCTGTCGGCTACCATTGGTGGCCGGTCGGCTACTGCTGGTGGTCATTGGCCACTGCTGCCCTGAACTTCCTTTTTGCTGTAACAGAGAGCAAACAGAGGAAAAGCAGTGTATTCTCAAGGTTTATCTGTACTGTTACCCTCCTTATCATCAAACAAGCTCAAAGGAGTGTAACTCTTGGCTCTCAAACCACCAATCAAGCAATTTCCATGCATGATGGCCAAAGAACCAAGTTTGTACAAGTTTCATGAGTGCAAAACAAGACTCAAAAGACCACCACCCTATCATGCATGATCAAGGGTGATGATGACCACAAAAAGTGGCGCATTTCATCACTTTGAGTATGAAATGTCTTATTTTCCTCGTGTTCGAATTAACGTCCGATTCGAACACATGCAATGCAACACAAAAGATGCTTATCTTGCCTCTTTTACTTGTTCATTTTATTTACTTATTTTAGTTACCAATTCATTCTTTAATTGATTAGTCCATCGGTGAATGTCTTCTAAAGTGAAAGAACTGTGAACCAAGGGGTAGTTCAAGGCATGAGGGAAGCTTCATGCCGTTGGTAATGAACCCTCAAAAGAGGATTAAACCATTAAGCATGAGCCTCAACCTTAAGCTTAAACAACCTTAAGGTTGAAACAACCCTCAAAACAAATGAAAAAGTGAAGAAATGAAGGCGGTTGCAGAGATTGTATGTGCTGAAAATGAGTGCAAAACAACACTAAAACATGCAACCAACTCACACCAATGCTAGTGAAAGCATGAAAACACTAAGCTAGTGAAGGAATTACACTACAACTATACAAAGCAAAGCTCAAATGTCACTAACAGCTCAAAACAGTCCCAAAACAAGTTAAAAACAATCCTAAAACATGCTAGAATTGAGCTAACAAACGTTAGAATAATAGGCTAAAACATATAGCATGCTAAGCTAGTAAACAAAACACAAGGAGGGGAGGCTAACCCTTATAATTTTGGACTTCTAAAAGTGTTTTTAGTCATTGAAATAACTCTGAAATTTAGTGTTTAAAAGCTCAAAAATAAATAGCAAAAGGGTGGGAACCACAAGGGCAAAGGCCTCCAAAACAAGGTACAAAGAAGGGTGGACCACCCCTCAACCTTTAATGGCCTTAAAACCCAAGCTTCAGCCCAAAAACACAGAGTTTTTTATAGCCCAAAATCAGTTGGAAAACATGTTGAAATGAAGATAATAGTAGCTAAAACAATAAGCTAAAACATGGGGTTACACTATAACTATGCAAAACAAGACTCAAACAAACTAACCAGTCTAAAACAGAGCTAAAATAGGTTATTTTAGAAGCTAAGACATGCTGGACTTAAGCTAAGTTAAGCTATAAAAACATGCTAATATGTGAAGCTAGTTAGGCATGCAAACAAGGCACAAGGAGGGGGGGCTAACCCCTCCACTTTTGGATTTCAAAGCATGATTTTTACCATTGAAAATACTCTGAAATTCAGTGGTTAAAAGGCCTGAAAAAGTTGGTTTGAAAGTGATGAATAAAGGCACAAAAGCTTAACAAGCAAAGGAACAAGAATGTTGAACCACCCCTTAGCTGAAAATGGCCTCAAACCACCACTTTTAGGTTACAAAAACAAAGGTTTTTTTCAGTTCAAAACCAGCCCCAAAACAGTACAAAAAGATGGCAAAACAAATATGGAAAACAAGCTTTAAAGGGTAAAGGTTATACCTCTTGAAGGAAAGAGTGATTCTAGGCCACAATTCAAGCCAAAACCCACTTAAGGAGTTCCAAGAGAGCTTCAAGCAACCTCAGCCCAAAGACCAACCACTTTGGTTAAGGGTTAATAGGTTAAAGTTTGAAGTATGCAAGCTTCTAAGCACAAAAGTTTAAGAGAGAGAGAAATCTAGAGGAGAGAATTGTAGAGAGAGAGACTCCCAAAAATTTTTCACTCCTAAAATGTTCTAACCTTGAAAACAATAGAGAATGGCCTCTATATATAGAAATACAAGAGCTCAGGTCGAAAATATCAACAAAACAACCAGCTGGAGCTTGTGGGAGACAGCTAGAGGAAAATATCTACAAAATCTGAGCTTTTTTCACTAGTGGCCGACATGTTTCATTGGTGGCCGGTCGGCCACCAAAAATCTGCTTCCAGGTCCAACTTCAAATGGGCATATCTCCTTCATTCGGACTCCTTTCTAGGTCATTCTTGAGTCTAAATTGAAGCCCGGAAGTCTTCTTTCGAATGGTGGTAGCCTTACATCAAAATTACAAGTGTGCAAAGAGATATTCCTACTTTAGTGAAGCTTGCTCATTTCCAGCTCAATCGGATGGATGCCTAACTTCCAACAACCATATCTCCCTCATCCAGACTCGGCTTTAGGAGATTCTTGAATGTGAAATGAAGCCTCGGAAGTCCACTTTCTAATGGGGGTGGCCTCACAACTTAAGTCCAAGTGTACAAAAGGATAGACCTAATTTAGCGAGGGCTGCTCGACTCTCTCTTAACAGTTCATGCCCAACTTCTTCCCCAACTAGGTTTCTTCCCTCTCCTCCACTTTTCTTCAACTCCAAACCTCTACATAAGGTGTTTTGAAATATTTTTCAAAGATTTTCCCTCTCTTTCATTCATTTCCACTTTGTCCTTGCTCGGTTTACTGAAAAGCGCAACATTTAACGAAATGCGAGTCTCGAAACATCGTAGAAACGTTTTTCAAAAATATTTTGAAAGAGAGGGTTTTAAGGTCTAAAATGATTTTGGTCAAAATAGTTTTGGTCCAAAAATGGGGTGTGAGGTTGGGATTTGGAGCTCCTCTTGCCGAAGAAATCGAACCTTTGCACAATATAGCCTTCATCCTCGAGCAATCAACCTGAGGCCCCCAAGTCTTAAGGGTGATAAAAAATGGGGTGTCTACAGCGGTACTTTCTAAAGTGCCACGTTGTTTTTTTATTGCACATCCTAAGCATCATTCATTATATTGCTTGTGAATCATGTTACTTTGGCGATCAAAAATGGGGTGTCTACGGCAGTGCTTTCTAAAGTGCCGCGTTGTTTGTATTATTGCACATCCTAAGCATCATTCATTACATTGCTTGTCAATCATGTTACTTTGTGCATCTATCGCACAGTCATGTTACTTTGTACATCTATCGCACAATCATGCTACTTTGTGCATCTATCACACACTCATACAGTGTGTATCTATCGCACAATCATGTTACTTTGTGCATCTATTGCACACTCATATATTGTGCATCTATCACACAATCCCAATCTCTCTTATTGCATTGTCTTGCATAAACATGGATTTTCAAAATAATTGGCTTCCCGAAGCGTGTAAGTCCAGCTTTTAACTACATTTTTTGTGCATATCATTTGCATCTTGTCCCTGAACTACGCTGGTTTGATTCCTTGCAAAAGGATACATAGGCAACCTTTTGGGTTCAACCAATTTAATTTTATGTCTTGATTGTTTGCCCATGTCTTACAACCTTGTCAACAAGGGTCGTCTCGAGGCTTTGACATTCACTCATGTCATTGCATGACTTCGAGCTCTGTCAAAAAGGGGCAACTATAGACACTCCATTTTTGACCGCCCTCAAGACTTGGGCACCATCGATTAATCACCCAATGATGAAGTTCCACACTTGTCAAACGCTCGATTTCCTCAACAGAAAGCCTCGATCCAAAAGCCTATAAACCTTGTACCATTTTTGGACCACAACAGTTTTTTTCCAAGCCTGACCACCCAGAGGCCTGCAGGCCACTTGGTGGTCGGCCGACCAAAAGTGAGTGTACGGCCGGCCACTTGTGTCAAAAAAATAGATTTCTGCCAGTTGTGCCAGCTATCCCCCCATGTGCATGCGCTACACCAGTTGTTTGTATACGGATATTTCCGAGAGCCTAATATATTTTTCTATATAGACTTGACCACCTCTCATAAAATTAGGTTAGAAAAATTTGGAGAAAGAAAATTCTTGGAAAATATTTCTCTCTTTACCTTGCAACACATACACACCTTACCTAGACTTCTTAAACAAGTTTTTGAGGTCTCTTTGTTGAGGCTATTGAGCTTGAATATTGGCTTTTGAGGGTGAGAAATTGGTGGTTTATAACCTCTTCAAGAGGTATAATTCTTATTTTCTTTCCCTTGTTTATTTACCATATTTACTTGCTGCTTTTGGATTATTTTTCAACTGTTTTTATGGGCTGAAACTTGTGGTTAAAAGCTACCCAAGGTAGAGGGGTGAACCACATAGTGAATTTTTCTGACTGCAAAACATAAGCATTTTGGCAGCCAAACAGAGGGCTTTTTCTGGTGGAAATCCACGTGCATGCATGAGTCATCCTTCGTTTCTCGGGGCCCATAATAATTAGTTAAATTAATTATGTATTGTAACTAATTAGCTTAGCTAAATGATTTTGTGTTGTAATTAATTAGTTAGTTCTAGTTTGCAAATAATTAGCTAGACTAGTTAGTTAATTTTTTTTGGTTTATAATAGTTAGTTAATTCGTAGTAATTAATTAACTAGTTGATTATTCGAACCCTCTTGTATGAGGGCAAAACATGTAATAATGTGTATGTCTTCTAACCCCACGTCTTTCTCCCTTTTATTTACCCGCTTACAATGGATAGTATAGAGCATCATATTTTCTTTAGCATTTTTTATGATTTGCATCCATTTGTTTTGCATACATAGGGGTTCGACTCATCATGCTAACCGATGTCAAGTTTCAAAATTCTTACTTGAACACGTGCTTAAATTGAATGCTATCAAATAGTCTCACATGCCATATTAGTAACCGAGCCTATTAATTCTATTTTGTCTGTGTTGCATTAGTCATGTTGCATTTAGTTAGGGTGTAGACCGCCCTGAACTCCACCCTGCGAGCGAGGGCGCGAATCATTGTTCATAGCTACTACAGTTCGGACTCCTGTCACGGTTTTGAATCTAATCTCACAAAGTGCAATGTAAGACTGATAAATCACCAAAGAGTCCAAATCCGGCAAATTGTTTTGGAAAATCGATTTTAATCAAAAAGTGCCAAACATGGATTGCTTTGCCAGATTTCAGAGTCGCCACCTAAATATTTTGTTTTGGAAAATTTAGGAAACCCTGACTCGTGCCTAAGGCCACGTGTCCGTCATCACCAAAGTTGCCTCAGTTCGGGAACTTGGGTATGAGAGGGGAAGGTCCTGAAATGAGCACCCCTGCTCGCCCGATCAAAGGATCGGCCTATACTAACATGATATGTTGTTTTTGAAAACACATGCGTTCTTATTCCGGTTTATTAGCTAACCTTACTATGTGAGGCGCACAGCATACAAGTATAGACTAGATCACCTAAATTGGAACAAAACATCTCATGTTTGTGTTTCGAAAATGGTTTGAAGTTGTTACCCTCAAGTAGGCTAAGACGCGGATTTTGCCACCCTCAAGTGGGCTTAGAAAACATGGTGATTTGCCATTTCAAGTGGGCTTAAAACTCGCATTTTGATGAATTGTTCCAATTCAAGCAATCTAACCTTCATCCACAGGCATTCATGCAGTTTAAACATTTAAGCAGTTAGCCTGATGGCAAGCATGCTATCATGGCAACATACACATCTCATGCAGTGTGCTAAAGCGTAAACACTCATAGTGTACTCCGAGCCAAAAAAGAAGTTAGTTAGTAATCAATGCATGATCCTAGCTATGTCAAGAATGTCTAATGCAACACATGCAAAAATGCAACTACAATAGGCTCGACTATTCTAAAATGTCATGTGAATGCAACACTTGATAACATGTATTCAAATTGGTATTGAAATACAATGCAGTTTGAATGATGCGCTGAGCCCGGTGAATGCAAGACAGATGAATGGACCCACGCATGCAAGCATAAGATGCCAATTGAAATATGACCTAAAACTAACCATCGAAAGCTGGTAAATAAAAAGAAGAAAGAAATGGGGGTTGGAAGACATGCATCACACACACGCACACTTATTACAACAGTTTTGCCCTCTCGATGAAGGGTCCGAATAATAAGCTAACTAGCTAATCTAAGCTAATTGAACTAATTATTACAAAACGAAACTAATTAACTAATCCTAGTTAACTAATTATTACAAAACAAATGAATAGCTAAACGCATTAACTAATTAAGTACATAACCAAATAACTAACTAAGCAAAGAAGCTAAGTAAAGTAGTAAAAGAGGAGCCGCGGGGTGAGAAGTGTATGCATGCTCAGTCACCTCGTTCGAAAATCCATCACGATGCCCCAACTTGTCTCTGTTTGTAATTGTTCTCAGGACACTGCACAAAGCTCCATATAGCTTCTACTCCATCATGGGCACCTCCAGAAGCATGGTCGGCCACTTATTGGTGTTGCCAACCACCTGCTGACCACTTACCTTTGCTGCAGACCAGAAAAAGTGGTCGGCCAGCCACTTTTACTAGTCTACCAACCATAAAATTCTGGACATTTCTAGTTTGCTGCAACAGGGAACAAGAAGGGGCATGGCAATGTATTTGCAAGGTATGTGTGCACAACCACCCTCCCTATCATTTCATGAGCTCAAGGGAGTGCGGTTTTTGACTCTCGGGCCACCAACCGAGCATCGCAATGCACGATGGTCGAGAAGCCAAGATTGTACGAATCAATGTGAATGAATGCACATATAACACATAAGAGGCCTTAACCTCTATCATGATTGATCAAGAGGGTCAGCGACCGAGAATTGAGGCACGTTTCATCACTTCAAGTATGAAACGCCCCTCGTTCCCCGTGTTTGGATTGACGTCCAATCCAAACACAATGCAATGCAACATGATCAACTTAACAAAGCCAATGGCATGCAAACAATGCTAATGCAACATAATCAACCTAGGAATGCTAATGGCATGCAAACACAATGCAACAATATGCAAACAACATGCTATATGGACTTAAACTGAATATGGACAGACCTCAATCATGCCCAAAACAGTGGCCATAATGCTAAAATAATGGCATGAAATGCAAGATGATGCATGCTCATGCCTTGGCTCACCAATTAAGCATAAGAGCACAACTCTCAAAAGTGCTCAAGGAGTGACAAATGTAATAGTGCAGCCACACTATAAGCATTGAAATTAGGTATGAAATGATGCCAAATCACTCAAACAAAGCAAGCATAGCATGCTAGGGTCCTTAAGCATTAAAGCTAGTGAAGGGGACTACACAACAGGCATGCAATACATGTCACAAATGGATGAACCAGCCATGGTCAGAGCTCAAATAGGTCAAAACAAGGACCAAAACATGCTGAGATGGGAGCTCAAAGGTCTAGGCATGCATGCATACAAGTTAGGCCACAAACAAGGCAATAATGCATGACCCTTAGAGGCACTCAAAGGGTGAAAGAAATGGGAACATGACAATGCTATATGCTCTGAAATAACATGTGAAATGACGCCAAATCATGTACATGTGACAAATGAAGCATGCTATGGTGCTCAAAACTCAAAGCTAGTAAGGCCAATTGCACTACAACTATGCAATACATGAACCATATGGCCAAGGCAACCCAAAAAAGTCCTAGAGCATGTCAAAATGATGCTAAAACATGTATGGAGTATAGCCAAAACAAACTAGCATGAAGGCATGAAGCATGGAGCATGCAAGGCCAATAAGGAGGATTATACTACACCTACCAAAACCAAGCATGACATGACTTCACCAACAAAAATCAGAGTTATATCATGGCAAAAAAAGACCAAAAATACACTGAAATGGTGGCCCAAAAGCCTAGGCAAAATGGCATACATAATGGCTCATTTTTAAGGCATAAAGCACCAACCCTCCAAAGCATTGAAAGAGTGAAAGATGTGAAGATATGGTAGTGAAACGTGCTTTGAAATCACATACCAAATGATGCCAAATCATGTGAATAGCCCAAGTAATGCATGCTAGTGGCTTGGGAACTCAAAGCTAGTGAGCTAGAATGCACTATGGCTATACAAAGCAAGGCATGCATGACCCAAAACACTTAAATCAGACCTAGAGCATGCTAAAACATGACCAAAAACTTCTTTGAGTAGAGCCAAAAGCATGCTAGAATGATGGTCCAAAGCATGCTAGAAAAACAAGCTCAAACATGAAGCCAATAAGGCCAGCATCCAAGATACAAGGAGAGGGGATGACCCCCTCCTATTTGGGACCTCAAAGCACACTTTCCACCACTGAAATTCCTCTAAGTTTCAGTGGTGAGAAGGCTCAAAAGAGGTGGTCCCAATAACTTAAAAGGATAGCACAAAACCAAGGCCAAACAAGGCACAAGAGGGGGTAGACCACCCCCAACACCAACAAGGCCTTAAACAAACATTTAGAACACTTGAAATCTGAACTTTTTGTAGTTAAAAGTTAGGCCTAAATCAGCATGCAAATAGGGCCAAAAGCTTAAACAAAAACCAAGGTTTAAGGGGTTAGGAGCTTACCCTTGTAGAACCACTTCAAAGCTGCAACTCCAGCAACCTTTCTGAGCTCAAACCAATCCAAAAACACCAAAAACAACTCCAAGGTGCCTCAGCTCCAAGAGTATGGTGTTTCACTATGTGTTTGTGTGCAAAAGTGTGAAGAATAAGCACTTTCAAGCACAAATATGAAGAGGAAGAGCAATATAGAGATAGATGGTATATGTATATCTCAAGAAACTTTCTTGAACCTGGAGAAGGGAGGGAGGGTCTCCCTTTTATAGAAAAGCATGCAACAAGCTTGTTGAGGAAGCTAAGAGCTCCAAGCCATCCCTCCATATGTGTATAGAGGATGGTTTCTGTGCCTTCTAGCTGTTACAGCTGGCACCAAAATATCTTCAAAAAGATGCAGGAAAGCTGCTGACCAGTTGAAGTGGTCGGCCAGCTACTTCCATTGGCCAGCCGACCACCAAAAGTGGTCTACAAGAATACCAACTGGCCAGCCAGGGGGAGAGGTAGTTTGCACACAAAAAGAAAGGTGGTGGCATGGTTGCCGACCACTTTTGGTGGTCCAAAGACCACCAAGACCAGTTGGCCAACTAGAAAACTGGTTGGCGGGGAAGAAAAGTGGTTTTTAGGGAGATAAATTGGTCTCCCACCCTTACTCCACCCTCCAAGTAAGGAAAACAAGGTTTGTCCAAAAAACAAACCAAAAAAGATGCAAGACAAGAGTCCGGGGGTCAAGGCGCGCAGCCGGAAGTCTCGAAAACTAGTTTACAGGCACCAAAAGTGGTCTACAAGGGAAAAGTGGTCTACGACCACGAAAAGTGGTCTACAAGACCTCTGTGTCCCTCTAGACCAAGGCAACAAGGCATGGTCCGAAAACCAGGCCAAAAGGAGAACGTTAAGCGGTCCCGAGACAAGGCGCGCAGCCGAAGGCTCCGGAAACCGAAAACTAGTCTCCAAGAGAGAAAAGTGGTCTACGACCACGAAAAAGGGGGTCTACAGACCTCTCTCTCCCTCTAGGGAAGGTCAACAAAGCTTGGTCCACAAACCAAACCAAAACACAAAGAGTTCAGAGGCCCGGAGGCAAGGCACTCAGTCGAAAACTCCGGAAACTTGAAACGAGCACAAACATGCGCGATCACCGAGCGCTCAATCGATGACGTCTGAGTCTTAAGGTTGGTAAAAAATGGGGTGTCTACATAGGGTCCTGCATTTTTTTTTTCTATCTCTTTTGCTTTCTTTTGGTTTGCCTAGGAGTACTAAGTAATTATTTTTTTGCTTTAGCACGTTGCATAAGTGTGATTGTTGCCATGTCAAACACAAATACCATGAGGCTAAGTACTTAAGTGCTATACTTGTTTGAATGCTTGTGGATGAAGGCTAATTGTTTGAATTAGGATAATTTGATTAATGTACATATGAAGTCACATTTTCAAGTGGTACATATTCAAACAATTTTTAAAACATACATGAAATCAAAGTATTCCAACTTTTGCAAATTAGTCTATACTTGTGTGCAACTCGTAGTAAAAATAGCCTAATAAATAGGAACAAGAGCATATAATGTAAATAAGAATGATATCATGATTAGTAAAGGCCAATCTTCTATCGGGCAAATGGGGTGCTTAATTCATGACCTTCCCCTCTCATACCTAAGTTCCCGAGCCGAGACACTTTGGTGATGACGGACATGTGGCCTTCGGTATGAGTCACAGGTTTCCTAAATTTTTCAAAAATATTTAGGTGGCGACTCTGAAATCTGGCAATGCAGTCCATTTTTGGCGTTTTGATTCAAAATCAATTTTCTAAAAGAATTTTTGAATTTGGACTCATTTGTGTTTATCTATTTCACATTGCATTTGTGGAATCAAATTCAAAACCACAGGAGTCCAAACTGTAGGGCTAGTCATATATGAAAGGAGCACGAAAAGTAAGCTACACGGGTTACGATACTAAACCTACAGGGGCAGGTTTGGGTTGTGACAATGTTGGGCTAACACAATGGTAAGACTGGACAGAGCCATGTGCAATAGTGAGTGGAGAACCAGCTTCCCTAAAGGACTGGTCAGAAATCTTCCAAGAACTTACTTTGATCACTCCCTAATGATGATATTCACTCAAGGTAAATTCCATTATAACCCTTCTTTTAAGCTTTTCAAGTTTGAGGCTGCCTGGATCTCTCATGAAGAGTTCCAAATAGTGGTGGAGGAAAATTGCTCTAACAACCAAGACTCCCTGGAGACTAAAGTTGATAAACCAGCTCACAAGGCTAGTATTTGGAATAAAGATGTGTTTGGCAACATATTTCATAGGAAAAGATGGTTTCTTAGAAGGATTGAAGGAATCCAGAAATCCTAGGCAAATATCTATTCCCATAACCTTCATATGTTAGAAGTAGATCTAATTGATCAGTATAACAAAGTTCTTTATCAAGAGGAACTTCTTTGGTTCCAAAAATCCAGGTCAAAGTAGATCACTCGAGGGAATAGAAACACCAAATTTTTTCATCTAACCACCTTGATTAAAAAAAGGAAAAAGAAGATTGGTGTTCTGAAATGTGCCAATGGTGTTTGGATTGATAATCCTGATGAGCTCAAGAAGATTGTGTTGAATTATTTTACTACTCTTTTTGCTCATAATCCCACCATTTCTTTGAATCATTGGAACAATTTGGCTACTCATGTAGTCAGTCTTGATGAGAATTGTGAACTCATGAATGTGGTGACTAATAATGAGTTCTGGAGGGCTGTGAAAAACATTAAAGCCTTTAAAGCCCCAGGAAGAGATGGATTCCAAGCCATCTTCTATCATACCTACTGGAATGTGATTGGCTCGTCAGTGTGTGAGTTTGTTCAAAACTGTTTTGCTAACCATTCTATTCCTACAACCATCAACCGAACCCTTGTTGCTCTTATTCGAAAGATTGATAATCTTGAGACTATTAAACAGTTTAGACCCATTAGTCTATGCAACGTAACCTACAAGATCATAGCAAAAAGTTTGGTTAGTAGAATTAGACCCTTGCTCTGTAAGCTTGTGAGACCTAACAAAAGTAGTTTTGTGCTTGGTAGATCCACCAGTGATAACATTATTATCTCTTAGGAAATTATTCATACCTTAAACTCTAAGAAAGGAAAACTAGGTTGTATGGTCCTTAAGATTGACTTGGGAAAGGCCTATGATAATATATCATGGGAATTTTTGAAGCAAACTCTTGATGAATTTGGGTTTGATAAGAGCCTTATTGAGATGATTATGTGTTGTGTTATCTCTGTGAACATTGCTATTCTTTGGGATGGAGAACCCTTGCAAGAATTTAAACTTGAAAGAGGGTTGAGGCAGGGAGATCCTTTATCTCCATACTTGTTTGTGTTGTGTATGGAAAGATTGTCTAACATGATGTAGCGACCCTAATTTTCTTAAGTCATTATTTATTATTGTTATTATTACTTTATTTTTTTGGCTTTATTAATTGTGTGCATACATGAGAATTTAATGTGGTATTTAATTAATTTAATGTGATATTTAATTATATATAATTAATTTGAATATTTATATATATTTATATTATATATACATAAGGTGTTATATATATGTATTGATCATATATTGTATATTTATATATATTGTGTTTATATAATACAATAGAATATAATGTAAATTAGGTTAAGGTGTTGTATAGCGATCCCGGTATTCCCTTACAGTATTTGTCATATTCCGGACCTTGGTTCCGTGGAGTTGGTAGTTGTATCCATCTTATTGTCATCCTTTGATTCCTTTTATTTGAATTTTAGTATGTGTTGGGCGTGTTTCAAGCGAGGGGGTTGAGCCTTGGACAAATTTCTTGTTGCTCAGTTTTTGGTCTTTACGCTCGAGCGGACGTTCCTACGCTCGAGCGGAGTTCACATCATTCCGGCATCTCGCGTCCCTGCAAAACCTCTGCAGGTGTGATTCTTGCGCTCGAGCGGGTTTCCTGCGCTCGAGCGGGTCGCGCTCGAGCGGGATTGTTGGCGCTCGAGCGGGAAGTGTATTTTTTTGGTGTGAGTTCTGGGAGGGGGAAACTTGCGCTCGAGCGGACTGGTTTTCACGCTCGAGCGAAGGTGCTTTATTCGTGTGTGTTGGCGCTTGAGCGTACCTTCTTGCGCTCGAGCGGACCATGTCTTTTGTTATTTACGCTCGAGCTCTCTGTTTTCTGCTCGAGTGGACCTGTCGTATATCAGACGACTTTGAGGCATTTTTGAATCACTTTTCACTTTCCTTTCTCTCTCTTACTTTCTAAATAGTTATTTTGAGAGCTCCTCTCTCTAGAAACTCCCTTCTCTCTAGGGTTTGATCTAGTTAGAGGGTGTTCTTTACCTTTGGCCTTTGCAAAAAGGTTGTTGATTGTCGAGGGCGTCGTTTTGATCCAAAAAGTTTGGAGTTTGGAGCACGTTGGGTTTTGGCCTTCACCCCGTTGGAGCTCTAACTTCGAGGTAGGGATAACCTACTCCATCTTATGAGATTTGTCTTTGAATTTTAGCATTTTGATATGTTGGGGGTTGTTGGGTAAATTTGGAGAAAGTTTGGGCCTTTGTGCAATTTTACAAAAGTTGGGGTTTTATTTATATAAACCTATATGCAAGTTAGGCATAGAGAAACGAGGTTGAAGTTAGAATATTGATGGATATGGAACCTTAGGGTTCTTTTGTGAATTATGGTAAGTTGCCCTAATTGGTTTAATTAATTAATGTATGTGATTAATTAAAGAAAATGAGGAATTGAATTGAGACTGTCGTAAGTGGGAATGTATGGGACTAAAGGGTGTAGTCAAATCATTTATTGCTCACCTAGTTGAAATGTTGATATATTATCCATTTGTGCATTTATTTCCTGTTTAGAAATAATTGCTTTGGGCTACTAGTGGAGGGTAGTGTTGATTGTTGTAGACAATGCATGATGATTAGGCAAACTAAAACTAATCAATTGGATGTGTCATAGAGTATGACGGTTGATAGAATACATTAACTTTATGTATTGGTTGATTGTGCATATGACTTATATGTTTATGTGCATTATGTGTAGATGGTTGATAGAGTACATTAACTTTATGTATTGATTAATTGTGTATATGATTCTGTGTTTATATGCATTGCTTGTGTATGGGAGGAGATGGGGGATGTACTCCACGGTTTAGGGGAAGATGGGGGATGTACCTCTAAACCGGTTAATGGTTATGGGAAGATGGGGGATGGACCCAGGGATGCAGCTCATAGGCTCTCCCATTGTAGTAGTGATACAGCTCATATGCTTATCAGTTGAAGTGTTGATATAGCTCATACGCTTATCTATTGGAATGTTGATATAGCTCATATGCTTATCTGTTGTAGTAGTGATATAGCTCATATGCTTATCGATTGAAAAGTTTGTTTGATATAGCTCATATGCCTATCGATTGAAAAGTTTGTTTGATTTGATATAGCACTAAAATGTATATCATCATCGTTGGTGAAGTATGGAAGTGGTTTAGGTACTATTGATACAACACCAAAATGTGTATCATGTGGATTTGAATGTGTTCTAATAATGAACTATAATTTCATCAAAGGTTTTGGCCAGAGTACTGAGCCTTGTTTTCAAACTCAATATTGAATAAGAAATGGAAAGTGAATTGTAACATAGACTCGATTGTCATGGAATTGTAATAAGATGTAAATGGATGTGTGAGTACTGACCTTGTATCAATTGCTAATCTTTTAGTCATTGTTCATAGTTGGTTTAGTGTATTTCTACTGGGATGTGGCTCACCCTATATGGGACACCATTTTCAGGTACAGGAAGTATGCCACCTCTAAGGACGTCGCTTGGGAGGCTAGAGGCAGACAGACGTTTGTAGTTTTGGTTATCTATGGTTGTATTACATGTAATTTCAAGCCAAGGGCTTAATGTGAATTTGAGTTAGTACTCTCCTCTTTGTGACCAAGTGTTAGCTTGGAAAGCTGTAAGCCCATAGGGCATTTGATTCTGTTATTAATATGTAATGTCTCTTGTAAAGAATTACTCTGTGGAATAGAATGATGTTCGTCTCTTATATCAATGCATGTCTAAATTGATGGGTTTAATGTTATTATTTTGAGGGCGTGACATGTTGTCATTAGGAAGAGAAGGAGGAAGTCTGTTCATGGGTGCATTGGCAGCCAAGACCTCTCTGTTCTTGAAAGGCGCGCGCGTGTGCGCTCGCAAGAGAGAGAGAAACGACGGAAAAAAAGAGAGAGGAGAAGTAGAGAGAAAAAGAAAGGGTTAGGGTTTTATTTTGGTGGCTTAATTAATTCTTCAAATATTTCTTTGATCTTCAAAAAAAATATTATGAGTGCAAAATTCACTTTCCTTGATGTATGTTTATTCCGTTGTAATTATTTATTTATTTTTATTTATTTGATGTTGGTTTGACATTGTATTTATGTGAAGATGATGGATTGATTTTAATTATTTTGATTAGTTGTGTATGCTAGATTTAGGATTTGTTTATATGTATTTATTTTATGGTTGTAATCACACTCATGGATATATGAAATTAAAATAAACTTAGAACTCATAGATAAATTCCTTATACTCTACAATGACTCCATGAATTTTTGTTTTATTTGAGTGTTGGTGAGAAAGAGTGTATAAAAAGAAGAAGAAGAGAGGATTATGAGATTTATTTGAATGCCTTAGACTTGGTTTTGTTATGTTTGTTTTCATGAGTAGATGAGGAGTTGTGTGTATATATATATATTGTTGCCTCGTTCTCAAGAGTAGACGAGTGCTTTGATTTACACACGTACGTATATGCTAACCATCCGGGAAGTGTGGGTCAAACTCGGGACGATATCCCTGTGCAAGTTTGGCTTTGGAGCGGTGTTAGGTATATGGGAGGCACGTGGGATATATGTGTAGGTCGAAAGTGAAGGGCCGAAGTAGTGGAGTTAAGATACAAAGAATTAAATATAAACTTATTGGTATAGTTTAATTGTATTGATTTGTACTTATTGAAAAATAGTAAGCAACCTCAAGAAATTATGAAATTTGGGCAGAGACATGTATATGTAATTCTAGACAACTTTTGTGTTTTAACTTTTTACTAAAAAGATCGATTAGAACTTGTAATCGGATGATCTTGGTTACAACAATTTTTGTTCATTTTAGTAATATGGATTTTAGATGCTGTTTTAACCCATGAAATGAGCTAATTTCTATTGGTTTCGCGTAAACTGAAGTAAAACATTATTTTGAACACTTTTTGTATTTTAAACTTTTTCGAAAAAAATCATCTTAGGGCAGTTTCTTCATATTTTCAGCTTCAGATTGTTCGGTTGAATTCTGTCTAGGTTCTTCTATCAAGTTTTTCTCTCAACCAATTTAGTTTCTACTAAATTTGTTCTCATAGCCTTCGAGGAAATTTGATTCTGTACAACTTTTGTTCTTTGTGTTTTGGTTAATTCGAATTATTTAAGCATGAAACGGTGCATTTTTATATTTCCTTAGCAAGTTACTTATGATTAAATTATACTAACTTTATTTTTTACAGAATGGTAGGTCTTACTAACTTTTTATGTAGGGCTGACCCACAAAATTTTTGTTTTTGTTTTGTTTATTTTATACTCAATTTATATTTAGTTGTGTACGGGCAAGAAAATAAATGCCACTGTATCTCAGGAAACTACCCCTTCATCTTAGTCCTGGTGGAACTACTTGTCTTGTCTTGCAACAATAGTTAAATGTACTTTTTTTTGTGTCTGGTGGACATGTAGGTGTCAAATCTTGTACTTATACCCGTATACCTGTATACTGACCCACTTTGTCTCTTGGCAACTTGGGTGCGTTCTGTTTGAGCACAGCCGAGCTTCCTTTGTAAGATTAGTTGGGACTACGATAGTGACGAGAAATAACTATAATTGTTAGACATGTCTCCTGGACTTCTTTTGTTTTCTGGAGTTTAGGAATGATATTAGTTTATTTATTTATTTTATGACCTTAGTATTTTGACAATTTGGCATTGTGTGTTATTTTTTAACTTTACATTATTTAAGTTGTTTTGACTAGTTGTTACTACTTAATGTTGGAGGTATTGGATAGTTATGAATCTATGATGGATAGTTTGATTGGCGTTTATTAATTTTTTTTATTCCTTGTATTTTTTTTTAGCATTGAAATTTTCTTAAACCTTATGGTGACGAGAAAATTTAGATTTTGTTTCACCCCTAGGATTTGGATGATGAAATATTGATTGGGGTTTAGTCCTAATTTAATATTTAATTGTCCAAATTTTGGGGCGTGATAGTTTAGTATCAGAGCTCTAGGTTACCCTAGACTTGTGAGAGTTTAGGTGATCTTCAGATTGTGGAAATATGGGTTAGCTGGTTTAGTTTGGTGGTTAAATTTATTCTAAGTATTTATTGACGAATTTTTGTGTGTTTGACTTGAAGGTGATGGTTGGAAAGTATCTTTAATCTTTTTCAAGAACCCATTAGAGTACTTTTTGATACTGGTGCCTCTCATTCTTTCATATCTAGACAGTTTATGGAAAGAGAACACCTTGTAACTATCTTCTTATCTAGGCCTATTTGTGTTGAGACTTGTTTAGGAGGGGTAGTTACTCTTTATGAGATGTGTAAAGATATTGAGATTGACTTTACAGGCAGAGTCTTGTATGCGGACCTAATTGTTTAAGGGTTTGAGGGGTTTGTAATTATTTTGGGTATGGATTGGCTGCGAAAACATTTTGTGACTTTAGATTGTGCTGGAAAGACTGTGAATATAGATATTCCAAGTATGCCACGGCTTACCCACACTTCTAGCAATGGAGGAGAGTCGATGATGACAAGTTTTCTGTGCTCGGTAGAAATCCCTAAGTAGGATATTAGTGAGGTAGATGTGGTACTTGAGTTTGAGGATGCATTTCAGAGATACCTGGACCTCCACCTCGACGGGTAGTAGAATTTCGCATTGACTTAGTGCCGAGAACTGCATCGATTTCTAACACGACATATAGAATGGAGCCTAAAGAGCTTGTAGGAATGAAGAAGGAGCTGGAAGAGATGCATCAGAAAGGGTTCATACGTTCAAGTAACTCCCCATGAGGAGCACCCGCGATCTTTGTCTCCAAGAAAAATGACACTCTCCGCATGTACATATATTACAGAGAACTGAACAAGGTGACTATCAAGAATAAGTATCTGCTACCTAGAATTGATGACTTATTTGATCAGTTGAAGGGGGCGGCTGTGTTATCTCAATTTGATCTCAGAACGCATTGCCATCAGATGGGTGTGTCAAAGGAAAGTATACCGCTTACTACTTTTCGGACCCGGTATGGGTTATACGAATTTCCTATAATGCCTTTTGGTTTGACAAATGCTCTTGCCTATTTCATGGACTTGATGAACAAAATTTTTCAACCGTATCTAGATAAGTTTGTGATTATTTTCATAAATGATATCCTGGTGTATTCTAAGAATGAGGAAGAACACAGAGAACACTTGAAAGTTGTGTTGCAAACTTTGAGGGAGCAGTTATATGCTAAGTTCAGTAAGTGTCACTTTTGGAAGAAAGAAATTCGGTTTTTGGGACATGTTGTGTCCAATCAGGGGATAGCAGTAGATCTTGAGAAAGTTGTTGTGGTCAAAGAATGGAAGCAACCCACGAACCCTTCAGAGGTGAGGAGTTTTTTAGGACTAGCCAGTTATTACAGAAGATTTATAGAGAAATTTTCCATTATTGCAGCACCCATGATTAAGTTGACCCGCAAGAATGTGAAGTTCATATGGGCAGATGATTGTGAGAAAGCTTTCCAAGAGTTAAAGCAGCGTTTGACTACGGCATTGATGTTAACTATACCAGTACAAGGGGAAAAGTTAGTAGTGTTTACTGATGCGAGTAGAATTGGGATTCGATGTGTGTTGATGCAACATCAGAAGGTTGTATCTTATGCTTCTCGACAGTTAAGACCTCATGAGAGATGATACCCTACTCATGACTTGGAGCTGGCAGTAATTGTTTTTGCGTTGAAAGTGTGGCGACACTATTTGTTTTGGGAGTGCTTTGGGTTATATACAGATCACAAGAGTCTCAAATATCTTTTTTCTCAAAAGGAATTAAATATGAGACAACAGAGGTGGGTTGAATTCGTTAGTAATTATGATTTCGAGATCCTTTACCACCTGGGGAAATGAAATGTGGTCGCAGATGCACTTAGTTGATAACATGGAATTATAGCTTCTTTGATGATTCGGGAATGAAAGTCCTTGGAATTCGTTTCGATGCATAATGTTCAACCAATAGAGAGTGTCAAGAGGGCATACCTTTGGTAGTTTGTGGTCACGGTAAGCGTTCTTTGGGTAAAGTTAAATGGAATCTGATATTTAGATGAGATCCTCGTCAGCAAGCTCAATGACCTTACAATGAATTTGATCGATGATTGTCCTACTGATTGGTCTGTGGACTCAGATGGGGGATTGCGATTCAGGGGCAGGTTGTGTGTACCTAACATTGTTGAATTAAGGAAGAGATTATGGATGATGCCCATAGGTCCCGATATACCATTCACCCTGATGGGACTAAGATGTATCATGACTTGAAGAGGACGTTTTGATAGGAAGGTACGAAGAAGTACGTAGGAGAGTATGTTTCTCGATGTTATGTGTGCCAACAGGTTAAGGCGGAACACCAACGACCGTTTGGACTTTTGCAGCCTCTCAAGTTCCCTACTTGGAAATGGGAGTACATCTCTACGGACTTCGTGGATGGATTGCCGCGATCTAAGTGAGGCAATGAATCTATTTGGGTGATAGTAGATTGACTCACCAAGTCTGCTGATTTTATTCCTATCAATGTTCACCGAACTACGGATAAACTAGCTAGGTTGTATATTCGGGACGTGGTGCGACTTCATGGCGCACCAGTTTCTATAGTTTCGGATCATGATCCCTTGTTGTGGCAGAGTTTTAGGAGAGTTTTCAGTATGCTTTGGGTGCTAGGTTAGACATGAGCACTGCTTATCATCCTTAGACAGATGGGCAAACTAAGCGGGTAAATCAGATCTTGGAAGATATGTTGAGAGCTTGTGTCCTTGATCTTGGTGGTAGTTGGGAAGAACACTTGCCATTTGTGGAGTTTGCTTATAATAATAGCTATCACTCTAGTATTGGGATGGAACCTTTTAAGGCTTTGTATAGGAGACCATGTCGATCACCTGCTTGTTGGATAGAGGTAGGAGATACGCCATTGTTAGGGCCAGAGTTGGTGAAAGAGACCACAGAGAAAACGAATATTATTCGGGAACGTATTAAGATTGCACAGAGTCATCAGAAGAGTTACGCTAATAGGAAATGTAAGGGGGTTGAGTTAAATGTTGGAGATATTTTGTGTTTTTGAAGGTCTCATCGATGAATGGTATCATGATTTTCGGAAAGAAGGGAAAGTTGGCACCTTGATTTGTGGGGCCATACGAGATCACTAAGAGGATTGGTAATGTGGCTTACAAATTAACTCTACCACCTGCTTTAGCTATGATTTATAATGAATTCCATGTATCTTTATTGCGGAAGTGTGTGCAACACCCTTTCCAAGTAGTATCACCAGAGGTGTTGGAGATCAGTGATGATCTAACGTATGTTGTGCGACCGGTTACTATTCTAGATCGGGATGTAAAGCAGTTGTAGCGCAAGAAAGTGAACTTGGTGAAAGAGCAATGGCGTGAGGATGAGAACGATATCACTTGGGAATTGGAAGAGAAAGTTCAGCATACGCACCTGGAGCTTTTTATTTAGTACTCTCTCCTATCGAATCTCGAGACGAGATTCTTTTGAGGTGTGTATATTGTGGCGATCCTAATTTTCTTAAGTCATTATTTATTATTGTTATTATTACTTTATTTTTTTGGCTTTATTAATTATGTGGATACATGATAATTTAATGTGGTATTTAATTAATTTAATGTGATATTTAATTGTATATAATTAATTTGAATATTTATATATATATTTATATTATATATATATAATGTGATGCCCTAAATTTTGATAAGATAATACAACGATACACCGGAGTTTAACTAGCGGATACACATCATTTTTAAACACAAAATACAAATAATTATACTAAAAGAAAATATTAATAATAGTTATAAATAAAATTCTTCAAGTTTTTAAATACAGATCAGTTCCTTGATACAAAAAGATTATCCAAAATACAGGAAATATAAAATCTATTCTCTAAGACAGCCATGATTCCGTAAAGGCTTTAGAGATTCTGTTCTCGGTGTAAAACTCACCTTCACCTAGCATAAAACGCCATGAGCTTGGAATGCCCAGTAAACACACACACCCCGACCCTTTTCCCATTCCAAATACACAAGTAACATAACAGTACGATCATAACATACAGCGAAAGCAATAATTAAGCAGAGCTTATAATTAAATTTCAGTTCTCATGAATAATAGTCAATTTTAGTTAGTTCTAGGCAACTCCCCGCGGAATGCCATTCTTACCCAATCACTAACACTGGCCACGAGGCAATTCTGACTCCCTCTTGATTAATACAATACCAATGCGTCGCTTAACGCATAACCACTAGTGCGTTGCTTACCGCACAATTACCAATGATGCCTACGCACCTAGGTTACATACCCGAGTGGTGACATCACGGTCTGCCCCAAAGGAACGGGCTTCTAGGGACATTCTCCCTGTGTGAGACCCTCACTGCCACCCTTATGCCTCCCATTTCCGTTAAGCAGCCAGAATACCTCCTGTGCCATGTTAGGGTTCGAAAGCACACTTGTGCAAGACTTCACAAAAATGGAACACATTCCACTGTCTCATACTCTTGAATCTATCGTTCATTATCTCATAAAATTTAATACAATGATCGCAACCCATTACCATCCCATTTGATTTCTCTTTTATTAAGTGCATTATGTTCTCAGTTATAACAAAGCATGGTCAGTATAATTACGAGTCCAAACTAAACAACAAGTAATTTATTCATGGTAAAGCAAATTCACAATTTATCATAGATTACATATCGAGATTAAAACATTCAAGAAACATAGAGTATAAGTCTTGCAAACCAAATAAAAGCATATTAACACAAATTTCCAGATTTCCAGATTTGAAAATAATTATGAAAAAAATACTTTTATTGGCCCTAAGTACCTAGCCTCATGTGAGTTTGTAGATAAATAAGTCTGGTTTCAAACTCAATTTACAAAAGTAGAATAGGTATTTTATATTTTAAGATAATTCAGAATTACCAAGATCTGTCCAGATTCGTTGACCGTTATGCAAATCGGTTTTTCTCTCGAACCCCTCACTCTCTTGAGTTCAAACAAATTTTAGTTAAAATATAACACCAAGATTAAGATTTTGACATAAAAGTGGACTCAAGATTATTTTTCTAGAATTTTATAAAAATAAAGAAAGTTGACTGTTTTTCTGGTTCTGTGAGTAACAAACTTAGATAAATTGTTCAGGTTATAAAAATACGTCCTGGGGTCCTACCAAAATTATCACATACTCTAGATATACCAATTATTACACTATGAAAACAGATTTTGAGTTTATGGAGTTTTGATAGGAAAATAAATTCAAGAGATGGAAAAGATTTGCTGCTGGAAATTTAAGAAAGAAAGAGAAGCATACCGTTTCTTGATTAATACACATTTATACAAAAGTGTAGGCCTACACTACAACATATATATACAAAGAGCATGTCTTAGGAGGAAAAAAAAAAGTGGTAAAAGAACTTGAGAGAAGAGGTGATGTATGTTTACTTTTGTTGTACAAGCCTCAACACAATTCTTCTTTTTCTTCTTCTCTCTCTCTCTCTCTCTCTCCTTCTCTCTTTTTTTTCTTCTCCAAGATCACTCTCTCTCACTCCTTTAGTGCATGGCTGAAAATGTGTAAAATGAGGGGGAGAAGTGTGCATATATATAGAGAAAAGATTGGGAGGTTTCTTAGGGGCTAAGTTCCATAAGTGTAATTTGTCAAAGTTGTCGTTCTGGCCCTTTCATCCATCACATGGTCAACAACTTGGGCTCCAAGACATATGTATATATATATATAAGATATTTGTATTTATAAACATAAAATAATAGGCATAAGTAAATTAATTAAGAAAATATTACAATTAAGGTTTGGAATGAAATAAAATAGAAGTATATAGGGACCAAGTCTAAATTTATGAAACCTTGATATTTAGTATACAATATACTAACATTAGAAAATAGCTACAATAATAAATTTGGATCTCGTTAAATTAAAGCACAAACAAAGGCGAGTAATCGAGCAAAAATGACATTACCGCGAATTAAGATTTTAAAGTGATTAATCTATAATCATAGGGTCTAATAATTAATAATACGGTTTTAAAGGTGATTATTAATCTACGGGATCGATTAGCGTTTACTCGAATTAATCCGCGATGCTTCCAGATTCTAGGATTTAAAACGCAATTAAGCAAAAATTCAAGGGCTTTATTGAAATAAACTCAAGGTTAGGGATTTAACTATAATTACAAAAATTAGGGTCTCTACATATAAGGTGTTTTATATATGTATTGATCTTATATTGTACATTTATATATATTGTATTATATAATACAATATAATATAATGTAAATTAGGTGAAGGTGCTGTCATTAGGAAGAGAATGAGGAAGTCTGTTCGTGGGTGCATTGGTAGCCAAGACCTCTCTGTTCTTGGAAGGCACACGCGCGTGCGAGAGAGAGAGAGAGAGAGAAACGGCGGAAAAAAAAAGAGAGGAGAGGTAGAGATAGGGTCGGCCCTAGGCATAAGCCCATAAGGCCATGGCCTAGGGCCTCTCAAAATAGACCCAAAAAAGGGGCCTCTCTTATTATAATTTGGTGTAATATATTAGGTATATTTTAAGTCCATAAAAAATTAAAGAAGGCCCAAACTAACTTAAAATAAATTGACCCATTAAAAAATTAAAAGACCCATTCAAAAAAATTAGCATTGTTATCCATTGAAAATAGACCCAAAAAAGGGGCCCCTCCTATTATAATTTAGTATAATATATTAAGTATATTTTAAGTCCAAAAAAAATTAAGGAAGGCCCAAATTAACTTAAAATAAATTGATCCATTAAAAAATTAAAAGACCCACTTAAAATAATTAGCATTTTCATCCATTGAAAATGATTTTGCAAAAAAAAAAAAAAAAACTAGATTATGTAAGTATTATTGATTTATTTGATTCTAAAAATGCAAGAAGAGCGAAGATCAAACGATACTTATTAGTTGTTATAATATAATACTAAGTATTTTTATGATTTTGACACAAATCTTGTCCTTTACTTTCAATTTTTTTATTTTTTTATTTTTTTTTCATTCAATGAAAAAAACAAATGCGAAGGGCTTTAGAAATTTATTAGTTAATTATCGGTTTTGGGTCCCGAAAATCTCAGGGCCAGGACTGGGTAGAGAGAAAAAGAAAGGGTTAGGATTTTATTTTGGTGGCTCAATTAATTCTTCAAATATTTCTTTGATCTTCAAAAAAAAAATATTGTGAGTGCAAAATTCACTTTCCTTGATGTATGTTTATTCTGTTGTTATTATTTATTTATTTTTATTTATTTGATGTTGGTTTGACATTGTATTTACGTGAAGATGATGGATTGATTTTAATTATTTTGATTAGTTGTGTATGCTAGATTTAGGATTTGTTTATATGTATTTATTTTATGGTTGTAATCACACTCATGGATATATGAAATTAAAATAAACTTAGAACCCATATATAAATTCCTTCTACTCCACCATGACTCCATGGATTGTTGTTTTATTTGAGTGTTGGTGAGAAAGAGTGTATAAAAAAAAGAAGAAGAGAGGATTATGAGATTTATTTGAAGGCCTTAGACTTGGCATTGTTATGTTTGTTCTCATGAGTAGATGAGGAGTTGTGTATATATATATTGTTGCCTCATTCTCAAGAGTAGACGAGTGCTTTGATTTACGCGCGTACGTATATGCTAACCATCCGGGGAGTATGGGTTAAACTCGAGATGATATCCCCATGCAAGTTTGGCTTTAGAGCGGTATTAGATATACGTAAGGCATATGGTATATATGTGTAGGCCAGAAGTAAAGGGCCAAAGTGGTGGAGTTAAGGTACAAAGAATTAAATATGAACTTATTAGTATAATTGAATTGTATTGATTTGTACATCTTAAAAAATAGTATGCGACCTCAATAAATTATGAAATTTGGATAGAGGCATGTATACGTAATTCTAGACAACTTTTGTGTTCTAACTTTTTACTAAAAAGATTGATTAGAACTTGTAATTGGATGATCTTGATTACAACAGTTTTTGTTCATTTTAGTAATGCAGATTTTAGATGCTGTTTTAACCCACGAAATGAGCTCATTTTTTTTGGTTTTGCATAAAATAAAGTAAAACATTATTCTACGCACTTTTTGTATTTTGAACTTTTTCGAAAAAAATTATGTTAGGGCAGTTTCTTTTTGTTTTCAACTTCAGATTGTTCATTTAAATTCCGTCTAGGTTCTTCTATCAAGTTTTTTCTCTCAACCTGTTCAATTTCTACTAAATTCGTCCTCACTATCTTTTAGGAAATATGATTTTGTACAACTTTTGTTCTTTGAGTTTTGGTTAATTTGAATTATTTAAGCATGAAACGACGCATTTTTATACTTCCTCAGCAAGTTACTTATGCTTAAATTATACTAACTTTATTTTTTGTAGAATGATAGGTCTTACTAACTTTTTATGCAGGGCTAACCCACCATTTTTTTATTTTTATTTTGTTTATTTTATACTCTATTTATATTTAGTTGTGTACGGGTAAGAAACTAAATGCCACCGTGTCTCGGGAAACTATCCATCCGTCTCGGTGCAGGTGGAACTACTTGTCTTGTCTTGTAACAAGAATTAAATATATTTTTGCACACGTGGGTGTCAAATCTTGTACTCATACCAGTATACCTGTATACTGACCCGCTTTGTCTCTTGGCAACTTGGGTGTGTTCTATTTAAGGATAGCCGAGCTTCTTTTGCAAGATTAGTTGGGACTACGATGGTGACGAGAAATAACTGTAGTTGTTGGATATATCTCTTTGATTTTTTTTTTGTTTTCTGGAATTTAGAATTGATATTAATTTATTTATTTATTTTATGACCTTATAGTATTTCGACAATTTGGCATTGTGGGTTATTTTTCAACTTTACATTATTGAAGTTGTTTCGACTAGTTGCTGCTACTTTAATGTTGGAGGTATTGGATAGTTATGAATCTATGATGGATAGTTTGGTTGGCATTTATTAATTTTTTTTATCCCTTATATTTTTTTGAGCATTGAAATTTTCTTAAACCTTATGGTGATGAGAACATTTAGATTTTGAGGATTGTACCCATTTATTATAATCAATAAAATTATTTATTGTACAATTATTTCGTGTCTTAATTACAGTTACGAAATTTGTGCTTACAAATTTTGAATCAGAGGATTTGTTCTTTTGTAATAGAGCAAACCAGAGAGAATTGTACCCATTTATTATGATCAATAAAATTACTTATTTGTGCATTTATTTTGTATCGTAATTGCAGCTACGAAATTTGTGTTTACAAATTTTGGCACACTAGTGGGACCCCTCTACCTCTCATCTCTTTCTCCCAACTTCCTAAAGTTTGTTTGATCATGTGCAATGGCCTTCAAGAAGGTTCAAACTACTCCGAGCAATAAGACTGCTAGCAGGAACACTGCCGTAACGACAAGCAACAACAACAAAAAATGTCCTTTGACTATTACTTTTATGCTACTTCTCTTGGGGACATGTATGCTCAAGCATATTGTATGAATGCATTATGACAAGCTACATCAATTAGAAGTTGCAAATATATAATTAAATAAATGATAGTGAGTGTGTGAATGACATGTTCATGGTGAAAAATTAATTTAACCACCTATGGTCGAATGGGTGGTGGTGGAAGTGTCTACTTCACTAGCCCAATATTCAGGCAGCTAGCTCAATAGGCGTATTCCCTATATAAGTCAAACTAACCACCTATGGTTGAATAGGTGGTGGTGGAAGTGTTTACCTTACTAGCCCAATATTTAGGCGGTTAGCTCAATAGGCACATTCCTCTACATAAGTCAAGCTAATCACCTATGGTCGAATGGGTGGTAGTGGAAGTGTCTACTTTACTAGCCCAATATCCAGGTGGCTAGCTCGATAGGTGCATTCCCCCACATGAGTCAAGCCAATCACTTACGGTCAAATGGGTAGTGGTGGTGAAAATGTCTACTTCACTAGCTCAATGTATAGGCAGTTAGCTCAATGGACACATTCCCTTACATGAGTCAAGTCAATCACCTATGGTCGAATAGTTAGTGGTGGTGGAAGTGTCTACTTCACTAGCCTAATGTATAGGTAGCTAGCTCAATAGGTGCATTCCCCCACATGAGTCAAGCCAATCACCTATGGTCGAATGGGTAGTGATGGTAGAAGTGTCTACTTCACTAGCCCAATGTACAGGCGACTAGCTTGATAGGTGCATTCTCCCACATAAGTCAAACTAATCACCTATGGCCAAATGGGTGGTGGTGGAAGTGTCTACTTCATTAGCCCAATATCCAAGCGGCTAGTTCGATAGACGCATTCCCCCATATGAGTAAAACTAATCACCTATGGTCAAATGGGTGGTGGTGGAAGTGTCTACTTTATTAGCCAAACATCCAAACGGCTAGTTCAATAGACGCATTCCCTCACATGAGTCAAACTAATCACCTATGATCAAATGGGTGGTAATGGAAGTGTCTACTGTATTAGCCCAATATCCAAGCTAGTTCGATAGACGCATTCTCCCACATAAGTCAAACTAATCACCTATGATCGAATGGGTGGTGGTGGAAGTGTATACTTCACTAGCCCAATATCCAAGCAGCTAGCTTTATAGGCGCATCTCCCACATAAGTCAAAATAACCAATTATGGTGAAAGGATAGTGGGATATATTACTCAATTATTCTTATAAAATCATTATTCTTATGGGCAATAATAAAATAGAATTTGCCATATATATATATATATATATGCATATATATCCGTTTAGTACACAAATTAGAAAAGTGTTCATGGAATTTCTAGTGATATCAGACCAAGGATGACATCATGTACACTTAAAACATATATATATATATATATAGAAAAGTTTGCACAAGGCACAAGAAAGACACCATGACAATACAAAAAAAAAATAATAATAATACTGTTCATAAGAATAATGAATTTTAAGAAGAGAATGAATAATGGTGAAAGTGTCTACTTCACTAGCCCAATATCCAAATCCAAGTGGCTAGCTCGATAGGCACATTCCTCCACATAAGTCAAACTAATCACCTATGGTCAAAAGGGTGGTGGTGGAAGTGTCTATTTTATTAGCCCAATATCCAAGTGACTAGTTCAATAGACATATTCCCCCATATGAGTCAAACTAAGAACCTACAGTCAAATGGGTTGTGGTGGAAGTGTCTACTTCATTAGCCCAATATCCAAGCAGCTAGTTCGATAGATGCATTCCCCCATATGAGTCAAACTAATCACCTACGGTCAAATAGGTGGTAGTGGAAGCGTCTACTTCATTAGTCCAATATCTAAGCAGCTAGTTCGATAGACGAATTTGCCCACATAAGTCAAACTAATCGCCTATGGTCAAATGGGTGGTGGTGGAAGTGTCTACTTCACTATCTCAATATCCAAGCAGCTAGCTCGATAGGCGCATCCCCCACATAAGTGAAAATAACCAATTATAGTGAAATGGTAGTGGGATGTATTACTCAGTTATTCTTACAAACTCATTATTCTTATGAGCAATAATAAACTACAATTTGCCACAAAAAAAAGAAAAAAGAAGTCGTTCAGTGCATATCACACCAAGATGACATCATGCACACTTAAGGATGCACAAGGCACAAGAAAGGCACCATGACCAAAAAAAAAAAAAAAAGAAGAAGAAGAAGAAGAAGAAGAAGAAAAAAAAAGCGCCAGTACAAGACAAGGCACCATGACATATACATATATATATATATATAGAAAAGCCTTACCTCTTATTGTCAGGCACAAGTAGCTGCTGAAGCTTATCAACGTGCCTTGAATTGAAGACTAATGAGGAGAACAACAACACACAAAGGTAGCATGGTCAAAAGGATCTCATCATCAATCAATTAAATAGGGAGCAGTAATGCATATAGGCTGCGCAAACCCTAGTATGTTTGTTATTATTATTTCCATATGATGAGAAAAGAGTTGCTCAGTGCTCATGCAAAAAAAAAAAAAAAGTGACCAAATTAAAATCCTCACCTCGTAAATATGACCAATCTACTTCAAATCTCACCTTTGATGATTAGCATCCCACCAGAATCTTGAAGTGGGGGCAATTTGTAGACACTTAATTTTTCATGTGTCTTGATCACCGTCTGATTAATAAAGGAAAATAAATTTTCTTGATTGGTCAAAATTAAGATGATCAAAATTTTCAAATGGATATGGGTCCTACTAAACTTATGGATCTTAATCCATTTCAAATTATGGGTCACACCAAAAGAAAAAATGAACCTATTTTGACAATTGGGTCAACCCAAAAGTGTGGGGCCCATAAAAATATTTTGTTAGAATAATTCAAATTTAAATTCAAAATTTCAATGCAAATAATTTCTATAATAGGCAAATTGCTTGTTTCTTGGAAATTAGAGTCAATTTTGGAGTTTCCAAAGTTAACCCTCCCCTCCTAAACCTATAAATAGAGGCTCTCATTAGGGGGGAAAGGGAGACACATTCTTTGGCTAATGGTCTGCAAGCTCCTAAGCAATCTTGAGACTCTATCAAATTCTCTTCTTAAAATTATCTCTAAAGTTCTTCAAACTTAGAAGAAAGAATTATCAAGCACTCCAAACTTGTGCCAATCCTTTCAAGTTACAAATACAAAATTGGTCTCTCTTTTCAAAGAGATCATTTCAAGACTCGTTCGAGATCAAGCCGTTCATGCCCTCGATCAAGCCTTTCTTTTCTAAGTTGCTCCATTCAAAGACTTAAAGAAATCCATCAACTTGTCTAGTTCAACAACAAGCTTTTACAGCTGTTGAATTACACCAATTTCGGAGATCGAATCCTTATAGCGATTCCGGTTTTGACCCGACTCTTGTTGTATCCCGGATTCGGGTTTAATGCTTTCATATTGTTGTTTACCTCTTATTTCCCTTGTATCTCCTTGAATTTGGCTTTTGGGTGGCTGTGGCTGTGTTTGGGCAGGTTGGTCACTTGTTTCAAACCTTATGTTGTCCAAATTTTTAGTTCTCCGCTTGAGCAGCGCTTCCTGCACTTGAGCGAGCTTTGCGAACTCTCAGTACTTTTGCAGGTCTGTAAAACTACTAGGAGAGTGTTTTCTGCACTCGAACGGCGTTTCCTATGCTCAAGTGGCCATTCTTGCGCTCAAGCGTTGGTCTATTGTCTGCAGAACTACTGGATGTGTATTCTGTGCTGGAGCGTCACCTCTTGCGCTTGAGCGGAACAACTTTTTGTGTCTGACGCTCGAGCGTCAACTCTTGCGCTTGAGCAGACTGTGCGTATATCAGTTCGTAACAGCCTCATTTTACATCACTTTTTCAACTCTCTCTCTCTCTCTAAAACTATCCAAAACCCTAGATCTTGAGTTTCTTTCTCTAAAACTCATCTTCTCTCCTCTATTTCACCTTGATCCATTGGGTTCTTCGTGCTAATGCCTTTTGAGAAAAAGGTAGAGCACGTCGTTGGCTCTCTTTTCATCCGAACAAAAGTGGGTTTCGTTGTCCTTGAAGTTCTCTCTTGCTTTGCTCATCTTCCATCTTTAAGGTAGGGAATTTATCACTTTTTTATGGATTTTAACTTAGTTATTTGTTGATGGATAAGAAATATTGGAACTTGTTGTGATTTTGAACAAACCTAGGGTTTTGGGTTAAAATAAAAAAATGGGTTTTCGAATAAATGTATTGGAAATGATCACGGAAGTAGATATGAGCTTGTGTTGTGTTAATAATGGTTTATCTTGGGTCTTGGGATGAGTTTGGGAAGAAGGGAGTTTTTCCCTAAAATGTCTTGAATAATTATTTTGTATAAATAATGATATTGCTATTAGGACTATGAAATTGGATGAATGCCTAAATATATGGTGGAGTTAGATGTGTATCACCTCTCACCTATGAAAATTTGGATAATTTATCTGTCTTTGAGATTGTATATCTGTTTAGAAATACCTGTTGTGGCTATCGGTGAAGGATAGCCATGATTATTGTAGACATTACATGTAGATTAGGCGAATTGAAACTAATCCCTTAGCAATTATAATTGAATGTGATTATGATTTATATACATTGTATATGTATGATGTTTAGGAGAAGAAATGAGATGTACTCTATGCTTTGGGAAAAGAAAGGGGATAGACTCTATTAAACTAAGTTGGCTTGTGTGTCCAGGGTGAAAGTCCGAAAAACCGTTTGTATACATGGGTGCCGATTCCAGTGGACGAAATTTCCGTAAAATGGCCAATGGAAGTGTTTGTGTGATGACTGAATTGATTTGAGAACCTTTGAGTTGTATCATCAGTTTGGTTGTTCGTAATGAATAGAGATAACTCATGAATTGAGATAAAATGAATTGAACTAAAAACGGGATTAAGATAACATGAATTGAGATATAAAACTTGGCACGACATGGTTTGCGTAAGAATTGTAAAAGGTTTGTCATATGGGCATTGAGCATGTGCATCATACTTTTATCTTTATTAATACTCATATATTGTGTTAGATTATTTCTACTAGGCTTTGGCTCACTCGATTTGGGAAACCATTTTCAGGTGTTGGAGATATGCCTCCGCAAAGACCGTAGTTTGGGAAGACTTGGAGCAAGAGCTTCTTTTGATTTTATTTATTTTGTATAGCCAAGGGCTTAATTGTATTAAGTTAGATCATTTTGTTGTAACCAAGCAGTGACTTGGAAATATGTAAGCCTTTAGGGCATATGAATATTTGTATAACTTTCATTTCTTATTCCTACTTGTAATACATGCTATAGATTCAGGATGAATCATTTATGAATGTGTAATGCATGTGTCACCTTTTGTATATCAACTCTGATGACTGAAAGATTTCTATTTTGTTTATGTCGTTGTGTATATGTTACTGGGAACCAATCTATGGCATATATTTCAGGGCGTGAGAGTTTCACTCCTAGGATTTGGATGATGGAATATTGATTGGGGTTTAGTCCTAATTTAATATTTAATTGTCTAAAATTTGGGGTGTGACACATGATCAATGAGAAAGTTGAGAAAAAGAAATGGCAAGGCCCTTGCCTAACTCATTTATTTTTTGCTGATGATTTAATGTTATTTGGAAAAGCTGATGTGAGAACTTGTAACACCATTATGACCACTATGAAAAAGTTCTGTGAGATTTTTGGGCTAAAAATCAATGCCCAAAAATCCAAGATCTTTGTATCAGTTAACATTGATAGAAGGATGGCTATATACTTGAGCAATATGTGTGGTATTCCCCTAACTTCTGAGTTAGGGAAATATCTAGGTGTTTCCCTTTTGCATGGGAGAGTCAATGGAGGGCCTTTTAATACCGTTCTTTAGAAAATGTAGAAGAAGCTGGCTAGGTGGAAAACCAGTGTACTATCCATGGCTAGTAGAACCACCCTCATTCAAGCTGTGAATTCTGCCATTCCAACATACATTATGCAAACCACAGCTTTTCCTAAGAAAGTGTGTGATGATAATGATAGACTCAATAGAAATTTCTTGTGGGGTGATACTCCCGAGAGCAAGAAAATCCACTTGGTGAAGTGAGATAAAGTTTGCACTTTGAGAAAGCCACAAAAGCTTAGAGGTTTTTTGTGGCTTATTCTACATGGGAAGCTATTAACTAACCAAATGAGAATGAAGAGGGGTTTGACTTCTGATCCCCCATGCCCTAGATGCTGTGGGGTGGAAGATATGAATCATCTTTTCAGAAACTGCTACAAAGCCAAAAAAGTGTGGTTGGCTTTATGTGGTAGAAACTGGTGTAGAGATATGAATAGAAAATCTTGGCAAGATTGGCTTTTGTCTAACTCCAAAAATAAAAAACATTTCAATGATCAGGCTACTTGGTCTTCTGTTGTCGTTGTAACTTTATGGAAAATTTGGAAAAAAAGAAATGTTTTTATTTTTGAGAAAGAGTTATGTAGCTACTAGGATAGCATTAAATTTATTCTTTATTATTCTAGAGATATTGACTTGGCTTTTAATTTGTCCATTACTAATCCCAGGCCCACTTTTAGATTGATAAATTGGATTTTACCAACAGGGAAAATCAAGTTAAATGTTGATGGAAGGAGGAAATTGGGAGGTGGAAGAGGCTTTGGAGGAGTCTTCAAAGATGAAAGAGGCACTTAAGTGTGTGGCTACTATGGAAGGATTGGCAGTGGAACAAGCTTGGAGGCAGAATTGTGGGCTCTTTACAAAGGATTGACAGTGATACTTTAGAAGGGCATGCATAGGTGATCATTGAAACAGATGCAAAACAAGTAGTGTAACTGATGGAGGAAGACACGGATGACAAATTCCCTTATAAGGGGCTTTTGGAGGATGTAAAAATTCTTTTCAGAGGGTATGAATGCACCATACACCACATCTACAAAGAGGGGAACTTGTGTGCTGATGCTTTGGCCAAATTTGGAGCGGAGCAACCTAAAGACATCTTGGTGGTCAATGAACCACCAATGGAAATTAGGAGCTATCTTGCTGCAGACTTAATAGGCCTTTCTAGAGAGAGGGCTTAACTTCTTTTTATTTATTTATTTATTTATTTTTCTATTGTACCTAAAAAAAGAGAGCGCCACACGTCAAAATGAAAGGAATGGAAGGTTGAGATTGTGTCTTACTAATCCAGTCATTTTAGATTTTTTTTTTAATTTTAATTTTTCTATTTAAAAAAATTAAAATTAAAATTTTTCAGTTTATTTATTTATTTTTTATTTGTGGGCGAAGAAGTGTTGTGGCTCATTTTTCTACTTCTGCTTATTCTTTCATTCACCTATTTTTAAGTGATTTGTGAGGTATGGCATAAAAATTGAAAGGGCACTCAGTTTAAAAGTCTAATTTTAAATTTTTTTTTTTTTTTTTGTTAAAGATTCACACGTTAAATTACTTTGTCTATAAGGATAAATTCATACAAAATGACCAAAGTATCACAGCTATATATGTTCTATTATACATAGTTAAATATCATTAAAGCACTCTTTCACACACACACACACACACTCTCTCTCTCTCTCTCTCTCTCTCTCTTTTGCTCTCTTTCTCTCTCTTTGCCCTCACAGTCACTTGTCGCTCGTCGCCATCACCGTTGTGACAATCTTGCCCTCCTCACCGTGTACGACGTCTGCAAAACTAGACTCATTGATGGTTCAACCTCACTTAGATTTCGTTCTTCGACAAATCTCGTTCTTCAGTTTGTTCTCACTCAGATCTGATTGTACAAAACTCAACGGAATCGGCTTTGTTGTGGGAGCATGCTACTACGGCGAACATTGGCCGTCACTGTCATCGTCGTTGTAGTGATGCTAATGAGCAGAGATCAAGTGCTTATAGATATAGATTTGCAATGGAGGAACATGGAAGAGAAAACCTGGGATCATTTATATATATAGGTATAGATATATACATATATGCTTATGTTGTTCCATGGGTGTGGCACTGTGGATCTACTGATCTAGGTTTAATTATGGTACAAAATTAGTGATTTTGGTAACTATTTTAAAAAATAAAACCAGATTAGATTCTCACTGCACTGGTTTGTTGTTCTATGGGTGTGACACTGTGGATTTACTATTTTTTATATTTTTTTATTCTCTGTTCCAGCAAAGAAATATGTATGTATATGTGTATGTGTATGTTGTGGTTGTGGTTGTGGTTGTGGTTGTGGTTGTGGTTGTGAATAGACAAATGTTGCATTTAAATAGATAAAAAGAAAATTTGTTGTTTGTTGAACAAATAATAAAAAAAATGATGGAATTTCAACAGATAATTTGAATAGACATAATTTTGAAGAGATAAATTTCAACAGATAACTTTTATTTGGAAAAAAAATTAAATAGATAAAAATTTTGACATAAGAATTTCAACCGATAGATTCAACAGATAATGAAAATTTTCAACAGATAAAAATAATTTGAACTTTACACTGAAAAAACTTGAATAGATAGACAAAAAATTTGAATAGATAGGGAAAATTTCAACAAATAGATATAAATTTGAACAGATAGTCAACGAAAAGTCAAACAAATAAAAAAAGTCAAAGGGTAAAATTGAAAAGAAAATGTTCTTCAGGACTTCTCACCATACTATTTTACAAAAGGTGGATCTCTCATTAATAAAAAAAAAATTTATTAGACCTAATACGTTAGACAATTGTTAAAATTTTAAATTTTTTTGTAATTTTTTTAGTGGATATTTTTAAAATTTTAAGCAACTTTTTTACTTTTTTTAAATGCACATTACTTACATGTACCTAAAAAACAAAATATTTGTAAAAAAATATTTTAAAAATAATAAATTCAAAAGAATACGAAAAATGTATTAAATTCTCGTAAATTTTTTTTTTTATATTTTTGGTATTTAGTGAATTTTCTAAAGATTTTTTCACAAATATTGCACTTTTTAAGTGTATTTATGTTAGGTGTATCTAAAAATTAAAAAAATTGCTTAGAATATTAAAAAAAATCAATAAAAAAAAAAACACATAAAACAAAAAAATAATTTTTTAAAATGTAAATTTTGAAAATCCAAACCAAATAAGTTATCATTTTGTTATTTGACAAATTTATGTGATTCAATGAGTGAAGAACCAAATTGAATTTTCTTCAATTTTGTAGCTTGAGATGTTAAAATATTGAAGATCGGTTAATTATTGAACTTAGAAGGCAAAATTTTAGATTATTGTGAGCGGTCAAGAGTATAGAGGTTCGAGAAAGCTGAGAGAGTCAAATCTGTTCTTAGCCTCTTCACCGAAATAATAATAATAAAATAAGAAAAAGAAAAAACAAAACAAAACAAAGCAATATCGTTTTGGAAGCATTACAAAGTGCATTAACTGCTAATGATATGGACATGTGAAATTATATAGGCAAACTAATAGGGGCATGATCCAGACCCCAGCACCCCTACATACACGTGGGGGGCAACAAGAGGAGGACCAAAAAAAAAAAAAAATTGGACCAATGAGAATTCACTGGGGGTGGTGGGGGTCTCATTCTTTTCCCAACTAACAATTTACTATGCAATTCATTGGTAAAACAAATATTGTTGGGGGAAGTTATACTTTGTCCCTTTTAAATTTTATCGTTTTCCTTTTCTTTTCTTTTTTTCTTTTTTTTTTAAAATTTTTTTTTGACTCTTAATATATGTCTATACTATTATATATGTGAGCATATAAATTGGTGTCTTGAAACTATTTCTCTCTCTATGTTAAGTGTCTAGCTATTTATAAAATAAAATAAAATAAAATAAGTTAAGTAATATGATGGGATAGGATTTGAACTTAAAACCACAAAATTAACAAGAAAAACTCTGACCAAGTGAAGTTACAACCAATATATGTTAAACATTTTATTTTATTTTTATTTATTTAATTTAGAACATGCATTATGTGTACCACCCGCTAATATATATATATATATATTTATTTATTTATTTGTTTTGATCCTTAATGTTTGAAATCTTGCTGAATTTATTCCTATAACAAACTTTCTTTCAATTTTGGATTAAAAATACCACGTTGGCAGTCAAGTGGCTCAATGTAAAAATAGATAAATTACACTTTATCCCCTTAAGTTTTATAATTTTTTACTTTGACCCTTAATATTTATAATTTTCACAATTTACTCCCAAAACAAAATATCATCCGATTTTGAATAGAAAAATGCCACTTTGGTGGCCATGTTGCGTAAATTAAATTATATTAAAATTTGGTTGAGTTTTCATAACTTATTTTTTTCCTAAAATGGGTTTTAAATTTTCTTCAATTTTACAATTTGAGTTGTGAAGATATTGAAGATTGGTTAATTATTGAACCTAGAAGGTAAAATTTTAGATCATTGTGTAAGAGGTTAAGAGTAGAGAGGTTTGAGAAAGCCGCGAGAGCCAAATCTCTTCTTAGCCTCTTCACCCCGCAAAAAAAAAGCAAAAAAGAAAAAACAAAGAAAGCGGCATCGTCTTGGAAGCACTATAAAGTGCACTAACTACAAAGGATCTGAACTCGTGTATAGGCAAACTAATAGTTAACTGTGTAATTTATTGGTAAAACAAATATTGTTAGGGTAAGTTGTACTTTGTCCCTTTTAAGTTTTACCGTTTTTCATTTCTTTCTCTCTCTCTTCTTCTTCTTCTTTCTTTTTTTTTTTTTTTTTTCAATTTTGACTCTTAATATATATATATACACTTCGATCTTTAATGTTTGAAATTTTGCTGAATTTACTCCTAAAACAAACTTTCTTTCAATTTTGGACTAAAAATACCACATTGGTAGTCAAGTGGCACCATGTTGTGACATAAAAATAAATAAATTACACTTTGTCCCCTCAAGTTTTATAATTTTTTATTTTGACCCTTAATAGTTATATTTTTCACAATTTACTCCAAAAAAAAATATCATCCAATTTTGAATAGAAAAATGTCACTTTGGTGGCCATGTTGCATAAATTAAATTATATTAAAATTTGATTGAGTTTTCAGAACTTAGTTTTTGCTCTCTCTCTCGCTTCAATAATTAGAAATAAATTTGACAAAAGTAAAGAACTATTGTTGTAATTTGCCCTTCCACCACCGCCAAAATTTGGCAACAGCTCATCTCCTTATTTTTCTCATAATGGCCCTCACAAATGACATTTTGTATTTGACTTTTTTGTGTGAAGAAAATAGGAGAACAATATAAGTTTAGGAACACATATCAACAAATCTTGTAAAAAAATTACATCCATTGTGTTTGATTATATATTTGGTTTATATATTCTTAATTTTACTGATAAAATAAACAGCATTGGCAGTAGAGTAAAATTATAAATTTTTTAACATTATAACATATCAAAAATTAATTTGATATTATCATTTTGATGACACCAACCATCTCAATTGCTCCAAATAGTTATACTAGGCATCATATATATTTAAATTACTATATCATATTACAATAAATTAAATGAATTACACCACTGTAAAAATATAATACAATATATTATTAGTTTGAAAAAAAAAAATCTCAAAATAGAAGATAAAAATTTTAAACAAATACTTAAAAAAAGGATTGGACTCTCTCCAGTTGGTTTTTCGACTGGACGGCCTATTTTGGGTATGTCTCAATAATTCAAACTATACAATATGTAGAGCTCATCGAATACTTAATTCTTGTAAAAATATTATGTTGATCAGATATCAATAGCTACTTGATCAGATCACATTTGTGCAAACAATTTATTTTTAAAATTATGCTTAATATTGACACAAATTTAATCTGATCAAGTGGCTATTAATATCTGATCAACATAATTTTTCCTAGGGATGAAATATTCGATGAACCCTATATATTGAACAATTAGGATTATTAATATAGACTTTATGATAAATTCATAAAAGCCCAACAAACACCCTTCATTCTGATTTCAAACGACAAAAACAGTTGAGCCCTTAAAAATATAAAACTAACATACATATCACGAAATTCATATACTCCTAACAACTTATTGAGGTGATAGGTTCTAATAATAGGTGTTAAAATGTATATCCATTGAACCGCCTTAGGCCCCGTTTGTTTAAAGAGTTAGAGGGGGAATTAATATAGTGTTTGTTTTGAGAGATGGAGAGGAGATTGATAGTGAGCTTTGGATTATGAATCCCCTCGGGAAAGGGATTTGGATGGGCTTCCAAGGCTTAGTATTAGAAAAATAGTCCGCTGGACTATAAATTTTTAATTTTCTACATATTGGGCATTTTTTTTTGAACATTAATGTTTAAATTTTTTTTGTATTTTTTGTTAAGTAAAAATCATTGTTTTTTTTTGTTTTTGGAAATTTTTTATTTTTTATTTTATTTTTTACACATTTGGCATTTTTTTTGAACATTAATGTTTAATGTTTTTGTATTTTTATATTTATATTTATTTTAGACAAAAATAATTTAACAATCCCTACACAAACAACTATCATAAAAACAAATACAATTTTACTTAATCTCGTCACTATCAATCCCCCCCACTAATAATCTCTTTACTATCAATCCCTTCAGTATGAATCTACTCCATTGTACCTCTGGAAACAAACGGGACCTTAAATTACACTAGTTAGACCATCTCTAATGATTTATCAATTTTGTCAACAAATTTAAATTTAATGAAAAAAATAACATTTTTCCTATTCCAATAGTTTCATCAAATGAGTATCAAATCCAGGATATCAAAAATCCTTCACTAAATTAAGTATACCAGGGAACTTTCATCAAATCATTGTTCATAGGCGTTGGATTTTCACTATTGGATGTTCCCTCGAATATCCTCAAATGGCCACCTCTAAGCAAAAATTTATAAAAAAATTATACTGACCGGTCGATTGGTATTTTGATAAAAGTTTAAAATCCTTTATTGGAATACTTGATATTAAATAGAGTTTTTACTCAAATTTAATGAAAAGAAGATTACATGATTAGAGATCCTTTTAGAGCATCCGCAGCAGAGCCCTCAAATCACTCCCTTACCTATTTTTTAGGGGTTAGGGCTCCTAAATACCATCCCATTAGCTCTCTTATAAGCCACCATAAATTAATTATTTGATACAGTGACTCCGTATTTGTAGAGAGTCACTGTAGCTCCCTTATATTTGTAAAGTTTGCTTCGTTGGTCATCCACCGGGATGTCTCGCCGATCAACCCCCGGACATCCGACCAGTTGACCGGCCGGTCGAATACTCCGTCACTGCTCTGCTCTGTCTACTCTCCATTCTTGTCAAGCTCTTTATTATGATCATCATCATCTTCTTCATTTGAGTCATAGTTCCAGAATAACATAGGCAAAGTTTGGGGCTCAACAAAAGCTTCATCAAAGCTACGTGGCTTAAAGGGTCCGAGCCCAAAGGCCCTCATAACCATGAATGTTGCCATCGAACCCTTTCATGAGATATGGAGTTTAAAAGGGAAAGTTAAAAAAGAAGATGAAAAAGTAAAAGAATAGGAACAAAATATTTTAATAATATTTTAGAGAAAAATAAGGAGTTTGATGAGAAAAATAAGTGAAAAAGTAAATTCTAAAATAAGAAATAAATTTTTTAATAATATTTTAAAATAAAATTTAACTGAACTGATAGGGATCCTCTTACATACCAATTGCATATCCTTGAAAACCGTTATAGGAATATCTTCTTCGTGATTAGAGATTATATGACCTCGCAGCCAAACGGACCCAAACGATTGAGGTCTTCTTCCCCCCCCCCCAAAAAAAAAAAAAAAAAAAAAAAAGTTTTCTGCTGCTGCGTCGTTCTTTCTGAGATTCTGTTCGAGTAGCTTTGTAGCACTACACACACACACACATATATATATATATATATAGAGAGAGAGAGAGAGAGAGAGAGAGATCAGAGATGGTGAATTTTGCTTCTGCGTCGGACTTTCTGCTTAGCTTTAATATACTATACATATTAGAAGGGACAGGGATAGTGAGAGAGAGATCAGAGATGGCGAATCAAGGGGCCGAGAAACGAAAGGAAGAGAACAGTCGACGCCTGAAGAACCTCCTTCGTTTTATCATCTTTTGCAATGTTAGATTCTCTCACCTTCTTATCATTTCTCCATTTTTTACTCTTCAATTAACTCCTCTTTATCATCAATTTCTTGTTGCTTTTCAATTAGTAGAAATATTTTGTGTCTATCATGATTGGATTGTTGCTGTAGTCAAAATTTCATCCCCAGCACATTAACAATCAATTTTCAATTTGCTTTTCCCTTTGCACTTTCTCAGCTACCAAACGGAGCTCTGTGCTCTGTTAACTAGAATAAAACTGAAATCAGGGATTAATATGATAGTATTTGAGAAGTAAAATCGAAGAACTCAATTCAACCTGTATGAGATTATTTTTTTTTTTTTTAAGTACTTCTCCTTTGTCCTGCCTTTTTTCAGCAATCAAACAGAGCTCCAACTTTGTTTTTTCTTTTATTTTCTGCAAGTGAAAAGATACTGAATTAAGTAATGAATTGCAACTATGGGATGGACTACTAAAGAAAAAATAGTTACAATTTCAAGTCATCAAGACTGAATTTTTAAGTTATGATAATGCTATGTACATGAATTATGTCTTACTTCTTGACTTGTTACTTTTGGTTTCCTTGAACTTTGATGTTTGTTACTCGGTCTTGTTTTTTGAATCTTGATTTTGTTTTGTGACTGTTTTTAGTTAGATTTTTTGTTCCATTAAATTGATTTACTGGTTAATTGTGGCTGTTGTCAACATAGTCTATTTTAAAATCAATGCACTTTGTTCTCAATCTAAAGTTGTGCTTATCTAGGTTTTTTATCTCGTGGTGAGGGCGGGGATCTTCCATTCTACTTTCAAGTGGAAGCATTGGTTTGGCTTCATGTTGACTTTTTTTGCCTACGTTATCCCCTATCAACAACTTGCCATGATTGCAAAACCTAGATATTCTGAAAGTGGGGAGCTTGAACATGGTGGGTTTGATTTGACTGCTGATGGACTTTGTGGGTATGTTTCCCTAATGTTATTTCTGCGTTTGTTTCTTCCAGGTTTCATATTTAATCTTCTCTGGTTTGTTGATATTTTGGTTCCATTTTTATATCTGAACCAAAACCGTTTTGCTTATTTGTAAAATGAAGTTTTTGTAAAGTGCAATGAATGCAAATCTAAGAATCTGAATAGTGGAGAAGTTGCAATGCTTAGAATAGAAACAATGGTTGAACTGCGGAAGTGATGTTGATCTATCCTACATGGGCTTCTACAAATGAGGATGGAGGAAGAGAATAGAGAAAAGGGAAACAAGAAAGAGGAATGAGAAGTAATTAAGTAGGAGAACCTACCCAAAAAAAAAAAAAGAATGTAGGAGAAGAGTCCTGGGAGGGAGAAGAATTTGACGAAGAAGGAGTTTTGAGAGATGAAGGTTAAGAGGAAGAGGAAGGTAAGAGAGGATAAGGGAGAAAGAATGAACAAGAGAGATAAGTGAGGGTAGGGTTATGAAGGTTGAGAGAAGCAGAGCATGCACACACGTATGTGTGCAAGAATGTACACGCACAAAGAGAGAAGCTCATTCATATTTTTAGTTTTGGTATCTTTGTTCTTTCATATCTTTTTCTTCAAGCTTTAGAAAACCTAGATCTTGAAGGAAAATGACGCAACCAAATATACACGGGAATCGGATATTGTTCTAGTAGAAGAAAGAGGCACTCAAATCCATGAGAAAGACAATCTTAAATCCACAAGAAAGAGAAATTTTTGAAATATTATTGATAAATGTTGTCTTTGCCCCAAGGCTTACGTAGATATTTATATCAACATCAACTAGGGAACATAATATTTATAATCTATTCCATGCCAAATTGCCAGATTTCTAATAAAATACTAATTCCAAAATACTAAAATTAAAATATAGAAACTCCGAAAATCTTGTCCTACATCATACTCTCCCTCTATATTTTTTTTTAACCCCCCCCCCTCATTCTTGAGTTCAATTGTTTGAAGTAATTTGATAGGCTTACACTTGTCGCATTAGATTTGTATTCAAGATTAATCTTTCCCTAACTTGATATTCATGTGACAATCTTCCAAAACTAGTACAATATTGATTGGGTAAATTACAAATATATCCCCTGAGGTTTGCTTAAAATACGAATTGCCCTCTATGGTTTGTACTACATCTTTTGATGCGTAAATTGATTCTCTCATGTTTGTCCCATTTGTGGACTTGTAACATAATCTTTTGTTGCATGCGCCGTTGTGGCATTTTGGGGTGTTGACTGGCGAGACATTAGTTGTCTGAACTACATTAAAACTCGTTGATTATCGTCATTAGCAAACTTCTTTACTTTCTTCTCAATCAAATGGATTTCAATGACCTCTTTTTTCATTGTGTATTTATCTAGATCTTTGTATTTTTTTAAACTTGGGAATGCTCGTAACACTTTTTTCTTCAATATTAGGTTGATCATGACAATTTTGTTGACCTGCAAAGCTCGATTAACTCAAACTCGACGGACCTGCTATTTTTTTCCTTGAATAATATGTATCCACAGTGTATAATTGTTATGAAATTCTGAAAAATATTGCCAAAGTAGCACAAAACGGATACGTGACACGACACAGACACGCTGACACAAAGATTTTCAAAAAATGGAAGGCACCGTATGTCTAGGACACATTAACAATTTATATGTTCATAAATTTATTTTATGTCAAATGTATCAATATTTTATTTTTTTGTAATGAAAAAAAATAACATAATACTACTTTAAATTTATAACATGTATATGTATGTCGCATGTATAAGTTCCTTTGTGTAGTTACCTCTTCCAGTCCCTACTGATCAATAAAGATTTGAGTTAGCATTAGTTATTTAATGATACCTAAATTCTTGATATCTCAGTGTTGAATCCGATTAGAGAGCTGTGTCCAAACTTGTCACTGAGGAAACAATCAAGATATTTTGGTTGTTTGCTGGTAGTATGTGTGTTACTTTTTGGTCATATGATAGTTAGTCACTAACGTTGGCAAATGTATTTTTAATATCCTGATCTTGAGATCCTTGTAAAAGTATTGAGTGAACCCATCCATTCAAAAATTGATATATATCATGTCTCGACTCTTGAGGACTTTAGCAAATTTTATGTTAGTTTCATTCATATTGTAGATGTATTTTTTGGAATTAGTGTAGGCATTTATTTTTGGTGCTATTGATGATATTAACAAAAATTATAATGTCTTTACTTCCTCAACGATGCTTCTTGAAGAGCATATATGTAGACTTCTTGTTCCTTCTACCTAAAATTAACATTTTTGAATATCAATCGTTGGGTGAGGTTGGGGAATATGGATGCTTTTTGCCTTTGATGTTATGTTGAAGTAACATACATACGCTTCAGTTTTGGATGATATTTGCAGTTTGGTGGTATTGTCCATTTTGAGTAAGTTTTAGAGTAAAGAAAATGCTTAATATTTTTCAATCTTGTTCAATCTTGCTCCACCTGGAAGTCTAGAGAAGAAAAGAGTTCCTTATTGCAAGTCAGTGGTTTTGTAAGTTTTGAATTGATAATAAATGAAAATCTGTCATTAAAATAAATGGTTTCTAGTTTTGTGGTCATAACCTTTTGGAAGAATATCACTTCTTGGTTTGAAATGTGAAATTTGTAGTAATTTATGACCCTCTTTAGGGTTTCCTATTTGATATGAGTTACAAGATTTGTTTGCATTGTAGGGAGGTATACATCATTCTCTAGTACATGCATATCGTCTTTCATATTTATAAGATGCTTTGTAGATACAATCGAATTAACATGTATTTTTTTTGTTTATAAATGTGATAAAAAGAGTTCTACCTAACCAATGGTTATATATTGCAGATATTTGCGTGATTTACTCTACATTACTGGCTTTGTGCAGCTCACGACTATCATCTCTGATAAATTTTGGTACATTTATTTATTGGTAAGATCCATTTCCTGAATTGGTTTGGTACCTGTATTTGCTGACTTATTTTATAGTGTTGTTAGGCTTTTGAGTTACTGATTAACAAAAGAGGCCAGCTTGTTGTTGCCTGGCGTTTATATATATAAGTATGCAAGTTAAGATTTGGGATTCTAATGCAGTGGTTAATGTTGAGGAAATGCCCGAACTATCATAAGGAAAGGATCAACTTTTATGTTTTTGCAGCTTATTCATTCAAAGAAAAATCACTAAATTAATGGATTGACTTGAAACTATGCTCCTCATCTACTTAATATGGTGGCTCTTGAGGACTTGGATTCCCTAATGAACAACCTCATCTTACCACTAAATGAAGAGTAATGCTAGGGATCATGAAAAAAACATCATGAAGATCATGAAAAATTTTTCACCCTTAGATTACACATATCATTAAACACCACACACTAATCAAAGGATGAAAAATCTTCATGAAGCATTTGATGATATTTTTTTCATGGTTCCTAATATTATTCCTAAATGAATTTGTTATTATTTGTGCTGCTGTTTTTGTTTTTATTGTTACTATTCAATATTGTGTATTGTATGGCACTGCTTGTGTGAGGACCTTGCTATGCTTGCTTCTTGTGTTTCCATCATTTTTATTTGCTGCCATTGAAATTTTGAGAGGGTTTTTAATGAGTACATCTAACTGCAAGATGGTGATGAATAACTGCATCTTGAAAACCTTTTGGGATATTGTAAGGTGGATGATGGAGTTGCTTGACCTTTTTAATTAAAATTTACATTCATTCATGAATTTGCCTTGACAAAGGTTTAGGCTAGCACACAAGGTTTGATTTTGGAATTCTGCCAAGCTTTTTGAATAATTTGTTTTATTCCCTAGCTCTTTGAAGGTCACAATCTCAAGAAGAGATTGGTTAGCATGCGATTACCGGTTGAGGTGGTCATAGGTATTAAAGTGCATGATGAAGTCTACGTCAGTATGAAATTGGAGAAAGGTTGCATTACTTTCAGTGAAACTATCGTGTGTGGTAAAAAGAATAAAAAATAATTAGGATTTATTACATTGCTGGAATGATCATCTGACCAAATAAAGTAATGGAGAACATTATTATTGAATGTGTTTCCTTTTAAACAGATGGTGCTTGGACTTGTACAATGCTTAAGTTAAATCTTCTTTTGGAGTTTGCACATGATATATTTGCAAGATTTTACATTGACTTGACATTTACATTATAAATTGGCCAGGCCGTTGCTTATATAGTTAGGATTATTTAGGTCTGTATTGGTGAAAGAACCAAATATTGTTGAAGCAAATTACCTAAACCAAATTGTCTTCTGCTTTTGCTTTCCAGACGCCACTGTTTCCAGCATACAAACTCCGTGGTTTTGCGGAAGACTTTATGTCACTTGTTTCAAAGGTATTCTTTCCACCAGATATATGTTATATCTTTGTAAGCAAATACAAAGCATCTGTAAGAGTTGGTGTGATAAGTTGTTCTCACTAGTATCAAAATAATGTTCAACAGATACCTGAAGAGGATAAAAAGTCGAGAAAAAAGATAAAGAAGATGTGGAAAGCTTCAAGACCCAAATTTGCACGGACAAGAAATTGATTGTGCACTTTTGAAATGATAGGCTAGCTCTTGGTTAGATCTTAATGTCTTTCTTGAGTATGAGAGATTGCTCTGTTATCTCCAAGTAAAGTGAAATCAAGTACGACTGTCTGGTTTTGGATGGGAAGAACTTAATGTGCTTGTCATTTTGGATGGGAGGAACTTTATGTGCTTGTCATGGATGTGTATTCTTGATCTAGTGTGTTTTCATTGTCATCTTTAAGTATTTTTATCAATGTACTTAATTTTCCTGAACTACATGAATATTTTTTGGTTTATCCTAATGTCGTGTTTGATCTTAGAATTATGGAGAGATTTATTGATAGAAATAAAAAGGATTTGTTGAAAAATGATAACATTTTTAATCTTTCCATCATTTTTTCCCCTAGAAATTTAAAATCTGAAAACCCAAAATGAAAAGGGAAGAATGAAAAGATACCAAATTGCACCTCAACATCATATGAGGAATGCTGATTCCTATTTTGAGAAAGTTATGAAATCAAACTCTATATGTCATTCAACGGCTAACTAGAAGCACAAAACAAACAGTGGATGATCGCTAATTTCACACATTTAAAATTTTATTCAAAAATATCAATGCATGGTCCAGTTTTAATCTATACATGAGTGTTATGATACATTATTTTGAATCTCAACCCTTCACTTTTAAAAGGAATGGGTGCTTATGAAGTTCCCAATCCCAATAATTAAAAGGCTCATCAACAAACCATTAAAAAATAAAATAAAATTTTCCAACAAGCCATAATTAATAAAATTCATGTTGTATTTGTATAATGTTCCATACATGTAACCCGTCAGCAAATTGCTAGTCTATATATATATATATGAAAAAATAAACAGAAAACAGAAAAATTTCTGGGGTCTTTGGTTTGTCTAATCAGAGTGTAATTCATTTTGGATCAATCAAGACAAAGATTTTTCTTAATTGCTGAATTGGAATTGTCTTAAGAAACATTATGATTTATGAAAGCCTAGTAATAATCTGTATTACAATATTTGTATTATTATCGGGTTTTGGCTTTGAGGGCAACTAGGGTCTAACAAGTAAAAAACATTTATAAAAATTTGGAAAAACTACATGAGACTACAATTCTATGAAGCTCCAAGATATACAAATTCTTTTCCTCAAACCAAAATACCATCGTTTGGCTTACTGTAAGCATATTGACCATCTGCTCCATCCAGTAAATAGAGATATGAATCTCCTTAATTTGACTAACCAAATGGCCTTTGATAAAGTCGAGTGGAGAAGAATGATTTATGTAGCTAACCCCATTTGATGGGACTTAAGGTTTCAACACAAGAAGGTTTTGAAAGGTCACTGATAAGAATTCAAAAATTGACAGACAATTGCGGTAGAAGATATTAATGCCACAAGGAAGCCATTATGAAATCAACGGAATTGAGAAGTTAATGTTCTTGTTAAAAAAATAAAATAAATAAATAGCAGATTTGAAACTAGAATTTCATTGATGAAGTCCATTGGAAAGAGGGAGTTCTAAGTTTTTTGCTTTTACTGTATATTCTAGAAGGGATGGGTGTTTAGAGAGGCTAGTTGGAATTTGAGGATTGCTTGTTACAACATCCTAATGGAAGAAATGTGGAAGTGCAAGATTAGGCTCTTTTGCTTCCTTTTGTGCTAACAATATAGATATAGATACTATGTGTATATTCCTTACTGGGGGTAGCAAGGCCTATCTTGTAGAACAATTACTTCTGAAATGCATCAAACTCATGTTTTATGCCATGGTAATGTATTGTAATATACTTGCACACATACACGTCCCCATGAATGTCCATCATACAATATTTTAGCCGCTTGAAGAAAATACAGACTGATAGCTATGGCATGGTGCATACCTAGAGATGTTCGAGGAAAAAAAGAAAAAAAAATGGTTTTTCTATTTAAACCAATGGAATCAAATTTTGATGGTAGTTTTGCCACCTTACTCGTGCCACACTTGGTACTTATTGCCCTATCATTTACGATGTAGTCATGCAGTCATTTCCCTATTTCTTGTTACTCTTCTTCCTTGAAAGACACAGATTTCACAAGAAACACTTGCTATCGTTCTAGTTTACTGTTCTGGTTGAGGATACTTCTGCAAATAATATTGATAACGTATTTTTTTTTACCATCTCATGTGTCAATACTTCATTAGTTTAATGAGTTCCACCACTCATCTTTGTTATCAATGCAGCGGTGACACATGACATGGTAAATAAAATATGGTAAGAAAAAGTGGTCATTATAATGTTATTGCAATAGTATCCTCAAACAGAACAATTGTTTGTTTATAATGCACTAGTGACACATGAGATGATAAACAGAATATGGTAAGAAAATATGGTCATCATAGCATTATTGTACTTGTTCACAGCTAACATAGATTTCATTTTACTTGGAGGCAGAGTTGTAAGATGAAGAAATCTAGTCCAGTTGCTTGAGATCATTGATACATAAATGAGTTGAGCTAAGTTCCATTGTGAAGTTGGTTGATTTTTTAGTAAAGCTCGAATATAACTTGATAAGTTTTTGGCAATTGGAGTTTTATGTGAAACCATAGAACCAGTTCAATTGAGAACCATACAATCGTGCTGAATATTGAATTGGTTTGCAAGTGTGAATGAATTTTATGTCTGTTTTTCTTTATCCAAAGAAACCATGCCATCGACTTCAATCCAAAATGCCCTACGTGGAATACTTCTTCATTTTCTTTTCTTTCCTACTTTTCCCCCCTTTTTCAGAGATGCTTATGCACTTGTTATAGCGTTTGGGTCCAAGATAAACCATTTTGCAAACTTCTATAAAAAAAATTTTTAAAAAAAAGGTCCATGCTACATGATAAACTAAGCTACTGCTACATTCAAGAAATTATTGAACCAAGCTCAACAATTTATTTCTTGACCTGCCTACAAAACTTCTCCCTGCTTGTTCACAACCCTAGTCAGCCTGTCTGGATTTGACGATCGCCATGTCAAAATGTGGGCATGCAAGAAGGCACTTGTGAAAGATGGTCATTGTTTCAAAGCAATAGAACTTGTTATGCCACTAGTGGAAAATTTCTATAATAAATTTAAAAGTCGAGGCAAGCGATCTTTAATTTGAAATTTTTATTTTTATATTGATTGCAATGATTTTCTACCTTTTGCCCCCCCCCCTTTTTTCTCTCTCTCTCTCTTTTTATTGGATGTAAAGAAGGAATGCCCACCTAGACGTTTTCAAACTCAGTTAAGAATGGTGATGACATTTAAGTATGCTGCTTTACAAGTTTACATTTACATGTTTATGCTGCTTTATTTTATTTATTTGTTTGTTTATTTTTGCTGATAAGTATATCTACAGGTCTATGCTTGGGTAATCTGATTGGACTGCTGATTTGTTTGTTGATATTTCTTGATAAATAGATGTTTAAATCATGGAATTATTGTTCTTCTTTTGATACTATTTCGTAGATAATGGTTAAACCATGTGTTTTTAATATTTGAGATGTTTGTTGTCCTTTGTGATCTTGATATATGTCTTTTCAATGGATTGTGGTTAGTGGAAACAGCTGGTCTATCGTGCATTGTTCTGTGAAACATTATAAGGTTAAAGTTATGAATCTTTCCTTTTCTTGTTTGTGAAGCAAAAAGCGTTGGTTGAAGCAAATGATGCAAAATTGGATGGTAATAGTGTGAGAATATATTGTGTATTTTCTATTATTTTCCAAATTAGGCATGATTGTGGTTGTACAAATTAGAGTCCTATTAGAGGTATGATTGTGTTAGAGTCCTATTAGAGGCATAATTGTATTCTCCTTTTTGGTTTAGGATTTAGGGCTATATAATCTAAGGTCTGATTGTAATCATTCACACATTGAATATACGAGATACAGAAAGCTGTTCAGAAATCTTACATGGTATCAGAGCCATGTTCAAAACCCTAAGTCTAGCCGGCATCCACACCTATTGTTCGAAGTTGTCGCCTGTTGTTCGAAGTCGTCTCTGTTCTCTGGTCTTCTTCACAGTTGCGACTTAAGGTTCGTGGGTCTCTCTGGTTCGTGGGTTGCGATCATCTTCAGTCATCATCAGCAACTCGTGATCAGCTCCAGCCCCCTACTTCGTCGCGACTCAATTCTGGTACTTTGGTTCTTGAACTCAGTCTCTCTGGTTCGCAAAAGTCATCGTTGTGCTTCTGATTCAGGTCGCGATCGTCTTCCACCATCGTCCACAGCAATCGCGACTCACCTCACGATCGTCTTCAGCCATCGTGACTCCGTCCTGTCTTTTGAAGCTTCTCTAGTTCGCAATCAGTCCCAGTATTGGTACATATAACTAATTTGTTGGTATTTACACTTTGACCCTAAAATTTCATTAACTATTACACTTGGACTGGTTCTCTCCTGTGTGTTCTAAGTACTGAGATAGTGGTATATTTCTCGTTATTATAATTTGACCCCAAAATTCTTTAACTTTGGTTCACTTTGATGTCGGATACCCATAAGCTTCAATCTTTTACAAATCCCAAGAAAGGGCCACTTGCTTCAAATGAGTGTGCCTTCTGCCATCAAAGAGGTCATTGGAAGTATCATTGTCCCAAGAAGGGATGTTTGTCTGCTTTGTCTGTGTTTACCTTGTCTTCTCAGCAATTGCCGATTAAGTTCTGCGCTCCTCCTCTGAGTACCATTCAGCCTCTCGCCGATTCTACTGCATTTGCTCTGGCTCCTGATCCTGACTTGGCTTCCTTGACTGCTCAGATTAGTCAGCTTCAACATACATTGTCTACCTCCCAGCCATCTCAATCTGCCTCCATTGTTTCATCTCTTCATTCAGGTTTGCTTGGGTCTCCTTCAGGTATCTTTTCGTCTGTCTGGCTTTTTGACTCTGGTGCCTCTCATCATATGACTCCTCATCTCTCTTTACTTCAAAATTGTACTCCTCCTTCCTCTTCTATTACTGTTAATGCTGCTAATGGGTCTGGTATGTCAGTTATATCTGTTGGGTCTGTCCTACCGTCTGCTATGTCTGCAGTCTCTATTCCATCTATTTTATATGTTCCTCAGTTGTCTGTCAGTTTATTATCTATTAGTCAACTTGATGCCTTTGGTTTTGATGTTATCTTTTCTTCTTCTATTTGTTCTGTACAGGACCGGATGTCCAAGCAGCAGATTGGAACTGGTCGTAGAATTGGAGACCTCTATGTGGTGGAGAGCTTGCATTTGCCTACGACTACCTCTTCGATTGCCTTTTCTTCTTTTCAGTTAGATTCTTTGTCCAGTCCTTTCTATTTGTGGCATTCCAGATTAGGGCATTTGTCTGCTGACTGCCTACGGTTTTTAGCTCAGTCAGGTATATTGGGCAAAGTTTTTCCTAGTCAACTTATCGAGTGTTGGGGGTGTAAACTTGCCAAAATGATAGCCTTACCTTTCCATAACAGTACTTCTATATCTGCTACACTGTTTTCTTTAGTTCATACCGATGTCTGGGGCCCTTCTCCTGTTCTCACCAAGGGGGGTTCTGCATACTATGTGTCATTTGTTGATGATTACATCCGTTACACTTGGGTTTATCTTATGACTCATAAGTCTGACTTCTATCAGATATATTGTACCTTTCAGTCTATGATTACTACACAGTTTGGGGCCACAATTAAAATACTCTAGTCTGACTTGGGTAGGGAATACTTTAAAACTAAATTCTGTGAGTATTTGGCCAAATTGGGCACCATTCACCAAACCTCTTGTACTGATACCCCTGCCCAAAATGGTTGAGCTAAGCATAAACACCGTCATCTCCTTGAGACAGTTAGGTCTCTTCTTCTCTCTGCCTCTATTCCGGCTCCATTTTGGGGGAAGACAATTCTTACTGTTGCTTTTCTTCTCAACCTCATGCCTACTCCTATTCTTTCTGGTCGGTCTCCTTATGAGGCTTTGTTCTCCCAACTTCCTAACTACTCCCTCCTTCGTGTGTTTGGGTCTGCTTGTTTTGTCCTTCTTTCCCGCAAAGATAGGACCAAACTTAGTGCCTGGTCTGTCCTCTGTGTCTTTTTGGGTTATAGTCCTACTCAAAAAGGCTATCGGTGTTACGACCCTGTTTCCTATCGTCTTTATGTCTCCCGTCATGTTTCTTTTCTCGAACGTTTGCCTTACTTTCAGCTTCCTTCTGTCACTACTCTAGTTTCCAAAGAGGATTTGGTTCACATTGACCCATTTCCTTCTGAGGTACCGTTTGATGAGTACATCTCCACAGTTCCTCTTGAGCTTGTTTCATCTTCTCCTCCTGCTTCACCGCTGGTTGTTTCTCTTCCTTCAGTTTCTTCTCCTCCTCCGTTGTTAGTTTATTCTCGTTGTAAGGCTCCTCCTCCACCAGTTGTCTCCACCTCTACTGCTAATCCTCCTACTTCTGACGACTCTGATCCTACTGCACACCGATATCCTCATCGAGCATGTCATCCTCCAAACAGGTTGGGTTGGTCTAATACTTATTTTTTTGCTTCCTATCATACTTTTTTGTCTGCTATTCACTCTTTTGTAAAACCTCAGTCTTACAAGGAAGCCTGTCAAAATCCTCATTGGGTTCAAGCTATGGAGGATGAGTTGTCTGTTTTACAGAAAACTAGTACTTTGGAGTTGGTTCATTTACCTGTTGGTAAGAACCTGGTTGGTTGCAAATGGGTTTACAAAGTCAAGACTCATTCTGATGGCTCTCTTGAGCGTTACAAAGCTCGTCTAGTTGCCAAAGGTTTCTCTCAGGAGTATGGTATTGATTATGAGGAGACATTTGCTCCTGTTGCCAAAATACTACTGTCTGTACTTTGATCTCTGTCGCTGCTGTTTGATCTTGGCCTCTTTATCAGATGGATGTTAAGAATGCTTTTTTTAATGGCCATCTCACTAAGGAGGTTTATATGTGTCCTCCCCCTGGCCTTCGCCATCCATCTGGACAGGTTTGTCGTCTTCGGCATGCTCTGTATGATTTGAAACAGTCTCCTCATGCTTGGAATGATCGATTTCAGATTGCTGTTACCGAGCTTGGGTTTCATCCTTCTGCTTCCGACTCTACTTTATTTCTGCGACATACCTCGATTGGTTTTGTTGCTCTGTTGCTCTATGTGGATGATATGATCATCACTGGCTCGAACTCTTCTGCTATCTCTGAGGTCAAACAGCATCTCTTCTATACCTTCGAAATGAAGGATCTAGGTCTATCACGGTATTTTCTTGGTATTGAGGTTGCTTATTCTCCCAAGGGCTATTTCCTGTCTCAGGCTAAGTATGCTAATGAAGTCATTCATCGTGCTGGTCTTACTGATACCAAGGTTTCTGAAACACCTATTGAACTTAATGTAAAGCTTAACTCTACTGATGGTGTCCCTCTGGATGATCCCACTTTATATCGCAAGCTTGTGGGTTGTTTAGTTTATCTGACTGTCACTCATCCTGACTTTGCTTATGCTGTTCATGTGGTTAGTCAGTATGTTTCTGCTCCTTGCTCTACCCATTGGGCTGCTTTGGTTCACGTTCTTCGCTATCTCAGGGGTACTATCTTTCAGGGCTTATTGTTGTCCTCTACTTCCTCTTTGGACTTGGTGGCCTATGCTAACTCTGATTGGGCTGGTGATGTTACTGATCGTAAGTCTACGTCTGGTTTCTGTATGTTTCTTGGAGATTCCTTAATCTCTTGGAAAAGCAAGAAACAATCAGTCGTTGCTCGCTCTACTGCCGAAGCTGAGTATCGTGCTATGGCTCATGCCACTGCTGAGATTGTTTGGCTTCGTTGTCTCTTGTCTGATTTGGGTGTCCCTCAGTCTTCTCCGACCTTTCTCTATTGTGACAATCGCAGTGCTGTTTAGATTGCCCACAATACTGTCTTTCATGAGCGGACGAAAAATATTGAGATTGATTATCACTTTGTTCGCCAACATCTGCAGTCTGCCTCTATCTCGTTTCCTTTCATCCCTTCGGCTTTGCAACTTGTGGACTTCTTCACCAAGACTCACACTACCGCTCGGTTTCAGTTTCTTCTTAGCAAACTCTCAGTGTTTTCTGCTAAAACACCTTGAGTTTGAGCGGGGGTGTGAGAATATATTGTGTATTTTCTATTATTTTCCAAATTAGGCATGATTGTGATTATACAAATTAGAGTCCTATTAGAGGTATGATTGTGTTAGAGTCCTATTAGAGGCATAATTGTATTCTCCCTTTTGGTTTAGGATTTAAGACTACATAATCTAAGGTCTAATTATAATCATTCACACATTGAATATACGAGATACAGAAAGCTGTTCAGAAATCTTACAAATAGACTACTTGGAGATGGGCAGTATGAAGAGGCATTGGTGCGGTATGAAGTTGCTTTACAAGTTGCACCAGAGATGCCCTCATATGTTGAAATACGTTCAATATGCCATACAAACCGTGCAAATATGTTTCTTCAAACTAGTATGTTCTCTGGTCATGGATAATCATTATGCTATGTGCTGATGATAATTACAAATAAAATACTAGAAAATACAAATAATAAAAATTACAATAATTATTGAAAGGGCTGAAGCGTGGAAAATTCGCTATCTTTAAGGAGATTCAAGCTCTCTGCGGTTAAGCAAAACCTTACATCAGTGCAGCAGAAAAAACCTTGACTTGTCCCCCCCAAGATACAACAGCCCGACTAAGTCGTACGGTTCACCAATACTGCACAATTGGTTGAACCTAAAGCTTTATCACATGCACCCTTTTTTATTTGTCTGATAATCTCACAAAACATAATAAAGCAACAAAACTTCTTCTCGTGTGTTCCAAGATAGGAGATTAGCTCAATTTATAGAAGATGAAACTTGGTGGACAAGTTTCTTGGAGGATCCTTCTTGGAAGTTGCTTAGAGGCTCCATGGAAGATGCTTGGAGGATAGGTATGAAGACTTGACTCTTGGAAGATGCTTGGAGGATAGATATGAAGACTTGACTCTTTGAAGACTTGAAGGAGACTTGAAGGGAAAGACAATGAAAACTTTGAGGGAAAGAAAAGAAAATTAAACCTATAACACATTATAATATTAAAATATCTGCTAACACTATGAATTATTTTACACAATCAATTTTTCAATTGAGTTTTCTGTTTTAGATATGTACGATACCACCTCTAGGTACTGCTAATGAGTATGTTAGACACCTGACACAATGCAATAGTCACATATTTTTATTTTTACTTCAGAATAACCTTTTTCTTCTTTAAGAAGGAAACAATAAATAGTTTTTAGTCGAAGGCAAAGGAAGGATGAAAAGGCAAAGATTAACATTTTTCTTTTCTCTCTCTCTTCTTTCTTTCTTTACTCTTTTTTTTAAAAAAAAAAAAAAAATTAATTAAGTAAAAAAAAGGTAAACAATGACATTGAATTTTTCAATCTGAATCCTGAAGGAAAGGAAAGAGATCAATCTCTACCACCTTGAAAATACCTAATAATCCTAGAAACACCAGCTATTGGAGAAAATGGATCAATAATATTCTAACACAATTATGAGAGGTTGTCAGTCGTGGTTTCATTAATGTCCAACGCCCCTTTTGACCCTATAGAGTTCAAATTTGATGTTTGTCGTTGTGGAAGTTTGGATCAACTCAGCATTGGTGTCTTTTGATGGACAAATGATTATAGTCTTCTTAAAATTCAATGAGGAAGCTGATAAAGTTGAAGAGCAATTGGGCTTGCTTGAAGAAGATAAAAATGCTGAGATAAGATGTTTAAAATTAGCCTAGCTCATCAGGGTTGCTAAATGCTAATGGCTATTTTTCTAGCCTAAAAAGCCTACCCTGCGTGAAAATAGTTGAATTTTGTAATTAAGGCAATAAGGTTGAATATGGAAAGAAAATCAATACAGGAAAGATAAAAGAAAGAACACAAAGTTTTAACGTGGTTCGGCCAATATTGGCCTACATCCACACACAAAGTCCTAGGAGGATACATCTTTCATTCACTCGACTTTAATACTCTTGTTTACATAATACACCATATGTATAGAGTGGGAGATACAATCAAATCCCTTTAATTAAGGAATTGAAATAAATCAAAGACACTAAAAATCATAGTAAGCACAAATATGGGATCTCTATGTATTCTAATATCTTCCTTATCTTCTGATATCTTTGACAATATAATTTTTTTCTCCAATAAAAATGGCATTATATGTTTACGATAGTTATCCTTTGAATTGTTCATGTTGTTCCTTTAAATTCTGGGGATGAAACTTTGTTTCCCATATTTTATTTTTCTTAATTTTATTTTTCTTTTTTTTAAGGGATAAAAGAAGCAGTTTTTAATTCTTTCAATTCCATATCTGTTGCAATTGCTGTTTCTTTTACTATTGCTTTCTTTTGTTTGTTCAGTCCAGGTTGTTTGTCAGGGCATTTGTTGGTTTCCTGTCTGAGATTGTTTCTAATTTTTTTGGGTGTGTGACTTATCTCATGGAAAAAATGAGGACACAATAAAGGAATGCACAAAAGCATTAGAACTGAATCCTAATTATGTGAAAGCTCTACATAGAAGAGGAGAGGCTCATGAAAAACTTGAACACTTTGAAGAGGCTATTGCTGGTAAATTTAAATTCAATACTTGTGCACTGTTATCAATATTTAAATTTTAAATGATAGCTACCTGCAGGTTGCCTTCACTTTAAATCTGACATTTACAGTATCATTCTCTCTCTCTGTCTCTCTCTCTCTCTCTCTCTCTCACACACACACACACACACACTGAATAACTAACTACACATGCCTACTATGGTGATAGAATATTGGAGTCATTTTCTTATATGATGTTCTGATCCTATTCCTTGGTTTTTCTTTTTTATCATCTCATTTTATGTTTTCCCCCCTAATTGTCGTACAGATATGAAGAAAATCTTGGAACTGGATCAATCAGATGTCCAAGCTAGGAGAACCATTCAACGTTTGGAGCCATTAGCTGCAGAAAAACATGAAATGATGAAACAAGAGATGATTGGTGAGTTCAAAAAATAATTTGTGTAGTAGGTTTTTCATTTTTGCTTCTCATGTTCATGTGCTTTGATTGATAGAATCTGTTAGTTCTTTTGTTTTTTTCCTCCCTATTTCCTATTCCTGATTTTAGAAAAACTACTGTTGGAACTAATAGAAGTAAGATGAATTCCTTCATGGAACAGAAGGCAGGTCAAAATGGATTAGAATCATATATACCATCCAAACTAACATGAGCTCCTTTTCGCTTTTTAAGTTGGTTAGCTATCCGCCGTGGGTTTAGCTCTATTAATAAGCAAATGAAACAAAGTTTTCTTCTAAACACCTAACAAGCACGAACACTACTAAGAAGGTTGTGTATCCGTGTCGGACATTGTTGACACTCATTGGACACTTCCTGACACATGTCAAACGCACGTCAAAGCATGTACCATTATTTTTTTGTTTTTTTATATTTGACCTGAACACACTTCGACCAATTTGGGGACACACTTGTCCACTTGAGCACACATGAAACAAATTACAAGTATGAACAAAATAACTTACAATTCAATGATAAAAGAAAAACTCTGTAGATTTATGATAAATAGTGTTACGTTGTATCTTTTTCTTAATTATCTTTGAATGAAATATTTATATATATATATATGACATAATAAATATATGAAACTATATATTTTGTGTGCGTCCCTCACATGTCATGCCCTACATTGTTTAAAGGTTGTTATGTCCATGCCATGTGCCTATGTTCGTATCCATGTGTCTATGTTCGTACTTCTTGGCTGGGTTCCAATATTAATGAAATAGGAGCTTTCAAATCCCATCATTCTTTTAAAAGAAGGAAAAATGTTATGTATTATTGCATAGGCAAGATGAATATGTGCAGATGGGAGTATATTGTTTGCAAAGTCCTCTTGGCAGTATAGTATACACTCAAATGTTGTGAGACCTCTAGAGGTGGATGGTAAGAACTAAGGCGCTCATAAAGGGATCAAGAGATCAAGTGGCAAGGGATCTGTGCTCAGTATCACATGCTGGCAAGGGATCAAATGGCTCACCCTCCCTAGGTTTACAATTCGGAGGTAGAAGACTACTATTAGTAGTGGCACCGAAATTCTCAGAGGTTGCAGTGGTAGTTGAGCATGCTCGCAAGTATAGGCAAGTATGTAGTGCATAACATGTCCTTGTCTACACCTGGAGAATGTCTTTCTAGTGAAGATCTTTGTCTTTGTAATGCTGGTATGGATGCTCAACTCTAGCCGCCAAGCCACATATCCTTGGAGGTCTTGTGTGTGGGGTCAATCGAGCACCCCATGGTTGTGTCACCAATGTTGAGGGGTTTCCTTGACCCTACTCCCAACTTAGACTTCTGTGAGATCATTTGTGTCTTTTGGAGCGAACATTGGAGATAAGGGACTGAGGCATAGAAGAGACATGCTTGGGGAGAATGACCGAGTTAGGGGTATTGAGTGTGTCTTAATATGCAGGGGAAGTGACGCACTAGAGAGGAAGTTAGCTCAGCCAAGCCGAGGGGGTGCCTTTAGCTAGTCTAGGCAAGTGGACAAGTGCTTCTGGATAATTGTCACTTGAGTGTTTAGGCTTGAGGTATGTTAAGCGTGGCTTGACTCTGGAGGGGGAGATCACTTCACGAGGCTGACATGAGGGTTTCTAGTTTGTGGAGATGATGATATGACAGTGGCGTATCGTTGACATAACGTGCAACCTTGGAGACATATGTACCACAATAGCACGGCTAGCTCTTCTATAACACTACTTTAGAAGGCTGCTAAAGTGAGTCAGTAAATATAGATGATCACTGTTGCTTCATAATCTGCATAGGCCGTGAAGCGGGGAGTTGGGATCGAACCAAGTGAAGTAGGTTGCCAGGCCAGTGTTGCAGAGGTGATGATTTTCCACACTGAAATGATTAACAATTACCAAACTAATAAAATATTAAAAAACAACTGCCTTCCTGTTCTCCAAAATAATTCTCAAACTGATGCTCTTGTTTACTTTTAACACGTATTCTCTTGCTGAAGTTCTCCTTAAAACTTATGGGCCATTATTTGTATCACTTTCTCATCTTCACATGATTGCAAGAACAAAAAGGAACACGAACAGATAATTCTGATGTTTCAAACAAAAACTGGTATTCATAAGTCTATTTTCTGAAAACAGTTTTGAGAATGACAAACCAAACAAAAATGTTTTGATCCTCACTTACCTTTTTTATTGTCCGGGACTAGGAAGCATAGATATGGATACGGCGATACGACAAAACCCAAAAAAATAGGATATCGGTACGGTTAGGATACGTTTGTGAAAAATATATTTTTTAAAATTATTAATAGTGAGTTACACATAAGCTAAAGAACGATGAGAAACCACAATGTAATTTTATAATGCAAAATATTAACTTTTAATAATTTTGTATTAATTTAAGCTAGTAGCTTGTTTACTTTTAAAATTTTTAATAGGTCATATAAGCGTTTCATTTCAATATCAAGTTTAATATATTTATAATACAATAATAGAACAATTAACAACTTGTTCCTATGCTTTTTCCTTTGACACTAGTGAAAAATATTGTATTCAAGTTTATTTCCTTATTTATTTATTGATATTTAATTTTACCATTGTTATATTCTTTTGTTGATTCTTACTTTCTATGTAGTTGTAGGGGACATGCATGAAATAATTAGGATATATCAATTTGATGAATTTTATTATTTAACTCACTATGATCTTCTTATCGAAGAACTTAACAAAGTATTAGAAAAATACTCTTATATTTATACCTGCAATTATATTATATTATATTACTATGCAAGAAATATTACAATTCTAATTTCATAAAACAAGTAAACATGACTTGGAGTAGCCGATACTTCAAAATTAAGTATCCAATACTCCAAAATTAATGAAAAAATAATTAAGAAGTATCCGATACTTTTAATAAGTATCCGATACGTATCCGCGAGTATCCAAGGAGCATCGGTATCCGATACGGATACGATACGAATACATCACCCTATTGAAGTATCTGTGCTTCATAGGTTTGGGAAAATGATGAAATGACTTTGTCAAAATGCGCTCCAAATCATTTCACCCTTTTGTTTTCCCAGCATGCTTGTATCTTGCACATAGAAGACCTTATACTCTTTTCGGCTAAGTACGTGTAAGTTTTGGTCTCCAAGGTTGCATGCACTTCCCACAATTGCATTTTCAAATTTTGTACTTTTCTCTAATTTATTACTCTGGTGTTTTGATGTCTGTTAAAAAACACACAATGTTTGCCTTCTCCTTGGGAAAAATATATCTTAATTATTTGCTCATGAGCCATTTGGAATCATTGATAGGTTCAAGAATATTTTCTTTTGGTGTTTTCTTTTTCTTTTCCGTGTAGCTGGAGATGAAGTTTTCACTATAGTTTGAAGATGCTACCTTTACAAACTTGTGTATGATAGAATGGTACTGTTATATTCCATTCTACACACATTTATAGTCGATGTTAAAAGTTAAGCTTGGGCAAGTCTTTACAGCTTCCGGTTTTCTGTTCCATTGTTTATTATTTTTGCTCGGGTTGGGAACTGCAAGTCTTTGATGAAGACAACATTTTGCTCCTGCACATGAAATTTGCAATTCTACAGTTTCTCTTTATGTTAAAAAAGTCAACTGACGAATTTTTATGTGGAGCAGATAAGTTGAAAGAAATGGGCAACTCTGTTTTGGGCCAGTTTGGGATGCGCATCGACAACTTCAAGCGTTCAAGGTCCAAATACTGATTCCTATTCAATCACTACAACATTTTCTTAGTTTAGTGACATTTGAAAGTGCCACAAAACTATTATTCTAATGACATTTTTTGGTTTTGTGGCATTTTGAACAAGTGCCACTTCTATCAGTGCCACGGTAGATACGAGTGCCACGGTAGATACTTGTAAGTGTCACTGCACCATCATGGCTAAAACTTTCAATGACATTTTAATATCATGGTAGATATTATTTATGGCACTATCAAGTGCCATTAAAAAAAGAGTTAGTGACATTTATAAGTGTCATTACACCATTAAGACTAAAACCTTTCATTGACACTTTAATGTCATGGTAGGCACTATTTGTGACGCTATCAAGTGCCATTTGTGACGATAATTCGTTGTAGAACAATTTGATCCGCTCTTGCGGAGACTCGAACCGCCAACCTCCCACACCATAAACCTTATACACCACACTCTTCCTATTACACCTCTATAGCACCACATGATTATGTATGCAAGATATATTATTTATATAGTACATACATCTATATTAATATGTATAAACATAATTATTTTATTGAACATAATTTATGTAAAATAAACTATTTACTACCAAAATAAAAAAAAGACCACTTTTGGCGACTAAAAATATTTTTTAGTCACCAATTCTATACATTTGCCTACTAATTATTTTTTAGTTGCTAAAAAACTCAACTTTTGTCGACCAAAATCAGATTTGGTCGCCGAAGATGCACTTTCAGCTACCAAAATTTTGGTCACCAAAAAATTTTATTCCCGCCTTAGGATTTTAGTTCTCCTACGCTAAAAATGACCACTTTTGGTGACTAAACTTATTTTTAGTTGCCAATTGTAGACTTTTGGATACTAAAATTTTTTTGGGCACCAAAAAGCTTTACTTTTGGCTACTAAAATTTTTTTAGTCGGCAAAACCCATATAATCAGCGACCAAACTTATTTTTAATCGCCAATTGTAGACTTTTGGCTACTAAATTTTTTTAGTCGCCAAAAAGCTTTACTTTGGGCTACTAAAAATTTTTTAGTCACTAAAACTCATATAATCAGCGACCAAACTTAGTTTTAGTCGCCAATTGTAGACTTTTTGTTACTAAAATTGTTTAGTCGCCAAAAAGCTTTACTTTTGGCAACAAATGCTGTTTTGGTCACTGAAAGCTATACTTTCAGCGACCAATTTTTTTGGTCTGGAAATTTAGTCGCCGAATATGCTTTTTCCTGTAGTGTATATTGAGTTTAATTCATTTATTTTTAATCATTTACTACATTTTAAAATTTTAGAAAATATATTGACATTTTTTGTTTTTCAAAAATGTCATTATAAGCTTGGAAAGTTTTTGGCTTAATAGCATTTCTCAAATGCTATAAAATATTTGTTTATGACACTTTTCACCTAAGTGCCATAAAAAGTAATTTGCACCTACCTAGTGTCCTGACATTTTTTAAAAAATGTCATTGCAACTAAAGTTTAGTGGCATCTGTTGGTAAATATCACAAACATAATTTTTTGTGTCATTATTTTATAAAATGACATAAAATTGATGTGATATTTCTTTATTGAAATACTACTAGAGCCTTATATGTTTTGTGGTTCTGTGGCATTTTTCTAAAGTATTTAATGCCAATTTTTATTTTTGTGGCATTTTCTAAAAACATGCTATTAGTGTAGTGTCACTAAAGTGTAAATTTGTTGTAGTGACATTTTTGTTGTAGTGAAATGATACTTTTTTTTAATTAAAATGCCACTAGAGCCTTGTATGTTTGTGGCTCTATGACATTTTTCTAAAAAATGCCACTAAATATTCTTTTTGTGACATTTTTTAAGAACATGCCACTAGTATGATGTCACTAAAATATCTTTTTGTTGTAGTGTTGTGACACTTGTTCATTGAAATGTCACTAGAGCCTTTTATGTTTGTCATTTTGTGGCATTTTTCAAAAACATGCTACTAAATATCATTTTTGTGGCATTTTCTAAAAATATGCCACTAGTGTAGTGCCACTAAAGTATATTTTTGTTGTAATTTTGTGACACTTGTTCATTGAAATGTCACTAGAGCCTTTTATGTTTGTCGTTTTGTGGCATTTTTCAAAAACGTGCCACTAAATATCATTTTTTGTGGTATTTTCTAAAAATATGCCACTAGTGTAGTGCCACTAAAGTATGTTTTTGTTGTAGTGAATTTCGTTCCAACGCTAGTTATGGTCTGTTTGTGTTCATCTCAATACATGCTTGTCATTGGAAGAAACACTCCAAGGAATGTGGAGGTGTTTGACATGATGATACAAATATGCAGTGCTTGTATTTGCAGGAATTAAGTTGACACTGCAGATGCATTCTAGGGTTCCACACTTCAATGTTTACGTGGCTTGGTGTTTTAAGGTGGATTAACAAAAAACTCCTCATATTATTTTTTGATTGGTTGCAAGTATTTATATGATGGAATGGCAAATATACTCTTCACTTATAATTGTTTTTGATTGGTCAAGTATTTTGAATTGGCTTGATAACAACACCATTCAAATTATTTTTGATAATATTGATGAAAGTGAATCTTATACACTGGACAAAAAAAAATTACTAACAGATCTTAATAGTTGGACTTAATTTTTATCAAGTACTTTCATTTGCAAACAGATTATTTTAGTAATTTTTTGAGTTTAAGTAGAGAGAGTGATGTGAAAATTTATAGTGATTTTTTAACTTGTTGGTTAAAATATTTAGTCTCCAAACATGTAAGTCCTAGTAAAATCGTTGTTAAAAATAATTTTTTGTGACGATGGTTTGCATGACTCTAAAAATTAACAATTAATAATTTTTTTTATCGCGATTTTTATAAATTATTTTTTAAACTACTACTGAAAATTAAAAATTAATAATTTTTTGTGTTGAATTTTTTAAACTGTTATCAAAACTTATAATTAGTGACATTTTTTAAGACAATTTTTAAATTGTCGTTAAAAATTAACAATTAGTGACTTTTAATAGTATTTAATGAAGAGCGCCATTAATTATCATAGGACCTACTAGACAATAAGTCCACCTATTAAGACCTATTTGCAAGTCTCCCAAAAATTAACACCAATGTTACAAATCCAGAAAAATAGGATAAATTACCAGTAAGTTCTAATAGTTAGATTTAATTCACATTAAGTCTTATCAATTCATCTTTGAAAATTGGTCCTAACAGAATCTTTGCTAAAAATTGACAATTAGTTACAATTTTTGTGATGGTTTTCTAAATTTGTTACTAAAAATTGACAATTATCGACATTTTTCTAAATTTATCACTAAAAATTAACAATTAGCAATGTTGTCCTGTAATGAATTTTTTAAACTATTACTAAAAACTAACAATTAATGACGCTTTTTATTTATTTATTTATAAAAATATCTCTAATTATCACAAGACTTATTGAACAATAAATTCACCGATTAAAATCTACACGTAAATCTCAAAAAAAACAAAAAAAAGGGGGGAAATCTTCTCTCAAGTTTTAGATGGCTCTCCTACATAAACATTTGGTGTTTTAATTTTCATCTGATTGAATACTCATGGTTGAGTTTTTGGACCAAAGTGTTTCTCACTTTTTTTGTTTTTTGTATGACCATGTATTTCCCTTTCAAATTCGCTCTCAAAACTTTTATTAATCCTTCACAGCCTTTTCTTGCCCAACCTTCATCTCCTCTATTACCTCTCTTTGTTTCATTCAACGTTCCACAAATATCATTCGCATACACTCGAACATCACTCTATCTGGTTGAGTTTTTATTAAAAAAAAAATAATAAATATAATATTTTTAATTTTAAGACCTAGTTTGGTAAAGATATGAAAAAATTCAAAGACACTTTCATACAGTTCTCATTTTTGAGGCAGAAATATTTTTGAAGATTCAAAATTATATTTTTTAGTATTTTATATCAAACTTGTTTTTAATTATGTAATATAACAACCAACTAGCATTTTTTTCATCCAAAATTAAATGGTACTTCATTTTTAAAGTAAATTGAGAAAAATTACAAACGTGAGAGTCAAAGTGACAAAAACAAAAAAACTTTAAAAGCCAAACAGAGAAAATGGTGAAACTCAAAGGGCCAAAGCATAATTTATCTTTTTTATTACCACAAGCCATTTTTTGTTCCAAGCTAATGTTAGCTCCAAGCTCCTCTTTATTGATGTTCTGTATCTTCTTTGGTTACTTTCATCAATAAAGATTTTTCTTTGCCGATAAAAAAAAAAAGCCATTTTTTGTTCAAAATTAGATAGATATTTGTTTTGGGAGTAAATTTGGGAAATAAAACCTTGAACCTCAAAGGAAGTGTAATATACCCTTTATAACAGTTAACAACCCACTGCTCACAGCTAGTCCGCGGTTATCATCCATTGATTTTTGCTTGGACAGTGAGTGTCATTGATGAAACAACTTGAACATCTCTTCTTTCTTTCTTTTTTATTTTTATTTTTTTTTTATTTTTTTATTTTAATTAATTAATTATTTTTTGAGGAATTAACTTGTATTACATTTATTCAACAAACAAAATTATTAGAGCTTCAATTATATGAATATCCGGTTTGCCGCCAAAACCACTGAACCTCAAGCCATGTAACACACAATCTTACCGACAACAATGGTCTTACCGGTATTGGAACAATATTTAAGTTCCCTCTATATCATGCCTGCTCGCAAGGCGTTCTCATCGATCACAACATTGATATCTTCACGCAAGAGCTGCTTCTCAAGTTAGCATGGCAGAATGCTGCTCAAAGTATTCTTTGCTATTCATCTCTGTCAATCTGCAATATATAATAGTTACCATCATTAGTCAGAATGACAATATATGTGCATCTACTGTCCAGATTTGACTACTCTTACAAACCCCAAAACTTCTTTTTTTCTTTGTTTTTTTGGGATCAGGAACTGAAAACAGTTTTTGAAAACAATACTAAATGGGCTCAAAGTAACCTATGTCAATTTTGTCTTTGCTATTTTCGAAGTAGGAATTAAACCGACGCTTGAGCAGTTAATGAATGAATCTTCATTGGTCATTCTAAGTGAGGCAGGTAAAAATAAAAGAAGGATACAACAACAGAAAATTGAAATAAACCGGATTTTCCAAATGCAAGCCAATGTTCAAGGGCTCTCTGAATACATGGGGCAAATTCATTTTCTTCCAACTAAAAACTAGGAATCTATTTCAGATATGAGAAAGCAGAAAGTTTTCCAACTATCTCCCAAATCTAAAGCTAGTTCTTTTTTTAGAACTTTCTTGCGTCTATCTCTTGAATAGCGTGCTCAATAACTCAGAGCTACTGGCTTAGGGTTCTGAAGTTTAGAAAGTAAGTTTCAAAATAATTATATTTCTTTTGAGCACATGTTTTGTTGCAAGAACATTTAAGAAGAACATAGTCATATTGTTAAAAACCCTTTTTTTTTTTTTGAACTATTGTTAAAAATCTTGTTAGATAAACAATTTCATCTATGTTAAAAATCTTGTTAGATAAACAATGTCATCTAATTTTTAACTGTTGTATCAAGCATTTCACCAATCAACCATCTTTTATGTCCTCCGACCCCAAATGAAATAAATTGTTTTAAGAAATACAACTGCATTAAATCTATCAAAATTTCTGTTGGGGAGACAAAATAAATGGCTCAAAGTACAGGCTACAGAACGGCCACAAGAAGGAATTCTATCTATATAAAAGTTTATACCCTATATCCAAAAAGAAAAAAAAATATTGCAGAACATCATACCTACTAATAGTGTGATCTTTTGCAAAGCCCAACTCATTGTCCACGCAAAGATCCAAATCATCATTTTTCCTCGATCTTGAAGAAGTTATGGGAGCCATTTGTTGAGCATCAAAGATTGTCACAATCTTTCAAAAAGTTCAACAGGAGTCCCCTCAGCTGTACACATCAATCTGGCTTTGTTCTCATACATCACCTGTAAATATAAAAACACAGAAGCCAGTTGGAGATAAAAATATGCTTTTAACATTATAATATTCTGATTTTATGCTATGTCCCTTCCAAGAGGTGTAAGGTTTTGTGGAGTTCTAGGGCATAAATGGAACCCAAGTAACAAGTATTTATGTCTAAATTATTAAACTCATAAATAATCAAACAATTTGGAAGAAAGGAGACTAACATCAACTAGAATGACAAACTGATATGCTGCTGTCCTATTGTGGAGTCCGAAAATGGGTACACCATCCAAAGCCAGCGTATGAAACCTCTCTGCCAGAAAGGAATACCATTGGATAATAATTTACTGTAACAGGAAAAAAAAAATAAGCATAATAACTGATAGGTACAGAGATTTTGCAATGAATGTAAAATCACTTAAGTTTAGAAAGACCATCATGGAAGCTATTGGCCTAGTGCTTAGGAGACGTATTCGTTTCCTTCATCTTATTGTATTTTTTATTTTTTTATAATCAAGAACCCATCATAGGCAAGGCCCTTTAGACCCACGTCAGGAAGGTAAAGTTGGGGTTCAAAGGCCACCTTCTAAGCCAATGAACCGGGCAAACTGGAGGGGATTTGAACCCTCATCACTTACATGGGAAGCATACCCATTTTCGAAGTTCTATTGGACTTTATTCTTGATACTCAAACACTTAAGTAAACAAAATATAGCTTCATCCCAACAATTTGGTTTGGGTATTGAATTTTAAGGAGAAGATGAATTTGAGGTTTGAACCCACTCAAGCTAGGAGTGACTTACAGAACAATCCAAAATAGTCCGCAGCACCAAGTGGTTTGTCACACAGTTCGTCAAAAGGAAAATATGCGCATCCATTAGCACCCAATGGAACCTGACAGTGGAAGAAAAATAAAATAAAACAACAACTGCTCTCCCTGTCTTATGACTTCATAAACCAAGGGTGACGTAGAACGGGCACACACCGATTGTTGGTGAAGATTTTATTTATAATTTTACAAATTGTAATATTTATGTTTATTTATTTTTTCTTCTTTAGGCTAATTAGAAATTTTATTGATATTTAGTATTCTATTTTTACTAGGTATTCAGATTCCTTTTTCTATTAGGGTTAAGTTTCCAAATAATATTAATAGTCAGTTTCCTATTTTAAATTAGGCCTTCTAGCCTACAAATATTAATTCATTGCATTGTAATAGTTAGCCTTGGATTATTGATATTGAGTAGTTAAGGTTGTGGCCATTTGTGTTAGGATTGTGACCCCCTTCTTCTTCCTGTCCCTTCTCTATTCTCTTTTCTATTTTCTGTAGTGTACTGCATCAGAGGGATTTATACCAAATACCTGTAATGTCCTCCCCATTACAACTTCCACCTGCTGTGGATGTGCCGTGTGTTCCCCAACTAAATGTTGAAACTTTTGCTTAAGAAGGCCAGTTAACTCTTTCCCAACAAAGTAGAAACCTTGCGCAGCCTAAAGTTCAAGTGAAATATAACAAGAAGAATTTACATGAGAAGAAATTACAAGGTGAAAATTCAAACATGATGTTCTAACAAGTAAAAGAAAAAAAAGAAGAAGAGAGTTAATAATGTTACCGAAGTCATTTTCTGGTAATCTGTTGATGATCCAATCCCATGAACTACACATCTTTCCTACATCAAAATAAATTTCCAAGCTTAACTAAATAAAAAGTAAAATAAAAAAATTCAATAAAGACATGGTCAATGAGGCCTTAAGTTTCTCATCTACAGGCATACCTTCAACGTGGAAATGATTGGTAGAAAAAGATCTCTCTGCAATCCACCTTCATAAAGGTTGTCCGGAGCACGATTTGAAGTAGCAACAAGAATCTATACTTGCAGACATATGCAAGTTTTATTTCTCAGTCAAAAATGCACATGTCGAATGCATAGAGCCTAGAGGCTGAGAACATATAAAAATTAGTAGATTAAACTACTTACCACGCCATTGCTGAATAAATGTCCAAATAAACGGTTTAATATCAATGCATCAGCAACATCAGTCACCTATGAAAAAAACTTAGAAAAATGGAACTTAACAACAGGAATAGAGTAAAAAGCTAGTAGATACCATCCATGATGATAAAAAACAGAAATGATGCCGTTATTTTCAAGTTCCAACATACCATAAATTCATCGAGGCATAACAAAATTGATTCATCAGATATCTCCCCTGCTACAACTTCAAGGGGATCCGGCACACCCTTATGCTTCTGCAATTATACAATACTATAGCATTAAATTTATACTTCAGTACACACCACCTATTTCCAAGTAAAGTCGCCAAGAAGAAAATGAAAATTGGTCCAAAAGAAGACATTTTTGACTAATTTGAAAGTATTTTTCAGGATAGAGCCATAGTCCATGAACTCTAAGATTTAGCTATCTTGACCACCGATTCAATGAAATGAATGGCCAGAGAAGAAGATCATATATCCAAGATTTTTGTTGTATGACATTTAGATAGCAACTCATCTTGGAGACGCTCACTGGCTCATTAAAAACTCTGACCTAATTGTTAGTACTAGTGTCAATTACTTGTGGTGCAAATGACAAGCGGCAAACAAAATAGTCAATTTGTAACAAACTTTCTATCTTGTTTGCAGTTAGAAGAAATATGGATAATTCTTACTTGCGAGCGGCTGTGGACATCCAACATGAAATCATGAAAATGAATCCTCTTTTTCCTCCAGTTGCTAGGCCTGAAAGTATAAATACAAATTACGAGGAAAAAAAACAGTGAATAATATTTGCGTAGTATTCCCTCGGCATTATGCTTATGATTTGCAATTGATGGTGGGTAGCTCATGTTCTCATATTCAAGTCAATTTTAAGGTCACCTATAGGGCAAATTAATTATGCACATCAAACATACAATTGATCAAAAAACAAGTCCATCAGCATGGTTTTTCCTGTCCCTACTCCTCCATAGAGATAGAGTCATTTCACAGGTGAGTATGAAGATTGAGGAATGAAATGGGACCACAACCGCCTACTCCTCAAAATGAAAGAAACAGTGAATCAATGACAATGAAGTTATAAACTCTATTAAAAATTGACAACTCCAGTTCATAAAAAATATATATATAGTAAAACTCAAACAACAAGATCATGATATGCCTTATGAGCAAGTGATTCGGGAATCAGGAAACCAAATGAACAATTACCTGCCAGCTTTCTCAGAAGCTGCATACCGATCTAACCAGCACGCTTCAGCTGACTTGGCAAGTTCATCATAGAGTCTCTGAAGTTCTCTTATGCTGCCTACCTACACAATCACCCTATGCATTTTAACCCCTCACAAAGCAAGGTGTATGTTTCAAGGCATCAAGGCGTAAGCATTTTTTAATTTTAAATTTTTATATAGTACATATAGAAAATATTTTACAATAGTAAAAAAAAAATGTTAAAAATTAAATATAAAGGTGTGAATACATTTTTCTTCAATACATCGAACATTTCATTACAAATAAAGAAGCTTGCCCTCATCGAAGGTAAAAACAACATTCTTAGTTTTAGTTGTCAAGCTTCTCAATTAAGCCTTAGCACCGTTTTTATTTTTATTTTTATTTTTATTGGTCATGCAATTGATGTTTTCCCCATGGAATATAATTACAAAAGAGGTTCACTTTTATGTTTAAACCATATATTAGATTAAGTTTAACAATAGCCCAAACAAGTTCTCCTTATACGTACACCTCACATGCTTATGAGTAAAAGGCATACCAGGCGTATGGGAAGTGCACGCCTCAAACTGTGATGCACAAGCCTTTGGGGAGTGTAGCCTATACATGACTCGATGCAACCTTCATAACACTTTCAAAAACTTTGATTCTCAAATAAAGGAAAGCCAAACAAATTAGATAATACATGTGGAATAATAAATCACTCTCACAATTTAGACATCCTCTGTCTAACCATTTAAAAGTACTTTTTCACATCCAAGAACCAAAGTTGCATTAATTCTAGGTCTTAAAAGCAAATCAAATGATACCTAGCAAATGCACATTAATTCTAACTACTACCCCACCAACAACCAAACTAATTAATGCTAACAAATACAAGCCATCTAAGGGAGTGAGAGCATAATTTTTCAAACATGTACAAACTAAAGAAAATTTTGATCAAAGATGAGAAACTTAACCTTCTGGGCTGGAGAAAATTCGGAAGAGACAAACAAACTACTAGCTTTTCCTTTGAAACTTATAATCAAACATGAAGAGTGAATTGATTGCAATACCTGACAATTATCCCCATCCACAAGATCACCCGCTTCAATTCTACGCTCATACTCAACCAGAGATCCTGCTTTTCTTACTTCTACAATCAAATCAAATTAAAACCCAATTCGAAATGTGAACATCATGCTAAAGATTATTTAACAAAATTGAAAAGGATAAAAAGGCAACCTCCATTAGCTACTTTAGCAGCATCAGCAAACAGAGCTCTTGAGATCATATATGATATGAATATCTACAAATTTCAGCATTGTAGGAGAATCTGTAGACAGAGCAAGTGCTAGCCAAATAATTTTATTTTCTTGATAACCCACTTAAGATAGTATATCCTCGACGCTGAAAAGCTGATTGAAATTTTCGAACACATCGAACAATTGTTCTCATCTTCAATCAGAACGAACCAATCCAATGTTTAAGTGCTTCAAGAGTAATTCACAAGAACCGAAATGCAAAAAGGTTCTGAAACAAATAGGACTCAAATATTATATTTTGTTACCATATTAATAGAATAGAATATATTCCTACAACTATACACAATTATTAACCCTTTGGACAGTTATGCAACTCAGAAAAGAGCTACTAAAAAGTAATATCACACTAAAAAAGGTGACAATTGTTAAAAAAATAAATAAATGTAAAACAGGGGATAGATAAGAACAAAAAATTACATAAGAAAAACAAGTTAAATTTGAACATTCACGTCACCAAAGAAGATAAAAAAAAAAATTTTTTTAAAAAAAACCTAGATTATAGTAATCTAAATTCAAGATTACAAAAACCCAATTGGAATTTCGAAAAATAACACACACATACACAAAATATCAAAGAATGATTATTGATTTTCTTTACTGTTTCCAATCAAAAGTAAAACCAATATTTTCACCAGAAAATAAAGTATTTTTTAAAGAACTAATGAAATTTACTGTAATACAGGAATTGAGAGAAATGAACGTACAGATCTTTGCTTTAGCTGAATTAGGAGAAGAATCCTAAAAAATTGAAACACCCAGAACTGTGCTGAACTTGAAAAAAGAAAACAAACTGATCTTTCACAGATTGAACAATCCTATACCTATGAATGAATGAATTTATTGTAGAGACATGGCTATATATTTATGTGAGAAAAGCGGGGGAGCTCGAAAGCTCCGCCCCCGAATCCCCCGAAACTGCCAAAAATGGCAAAAAAAAAAAAAAACAGTTTTCCAAAAAAAGAAATTAGGGGATTAGGGGAAGAAAATTCGAGTTACCAATCAAAGTTGTATTTATGTATATGTATGCAATGGATTTGGAAGCAACAAAAACAGATAAACCTAAATCTCGGGAAGTGACTCGATCAAAGAGGAGAGAGAGTGTGAGTGGGATAGAGAAAAATACAGAGAGAGCGTGGCGTGGGAAGTCCTCTATCTATATTTCCATGTTTTCTTCTTTTCTTTTTTGTCTTTTGTACTTAGGAAGAGCTTATAAAAAAATAAAAAAATAAAAAAATAAAAATATATATGTATTGTATGATGCGATTGTTTGGGGGCATTTCTCTAAATAGGCTAAAATAATAAATCAATTCCCAAACTAAGCCTAGTTTTGAAAGAATTTCCAAAATAAGCTAACTCGCGGTTCACAATCGCGATTTTAACATATTTGCACCTATCTCGCGTGAAACTTGGTAAATCTTAAATTCGTGGATACAAAAAGCGCTTTTGATTAAGAAATCGCGGTTACAAAACGCGATTTTAATTAATTTTTTTCTTCTGAACTCGCTGTTCTGAACCACGATTTTATTCAAAAAAAAATTTCTTTTGAACTCGTTGTTCCTAACCACGATTTTATAAAAAAAAAAATTTCTTCTGAACTCGCTGTTTCGAATCACGCTTTTAGACCAAAAATTTTTTCTGCTGAAATCGTGGTTGTGAACCACGATTTCAATACTGATTTCCACGCTTGGACCAACTGATGCCTAAAGTGATGCCTAAAGTAAAGTAAACACAGTTGGTCTAATAAAGTTATTTCATAAAATAAAAAAAAAAATCTAACAAATAAATTTCTAAAAATAAAAATAAAAATAAAATTCTAAAAATTTATGCTACCTTAGTGTTTAGGGATTAGTTTTTTTTTATTTTACTAAAATAAAAATAAATAAATTTTAAGAATTAAACCCTAAACCCTAAAATAAAAAAAATAAAATTTATCCCTAAACACTAAGGTAGCGTTTGGTAACGTTTACGTTTTTTGTTTATATTTATGAAAATTGTATAAACTAGTTTTTATTTATTTTTAGAAAAACATAAATTACAAACGAGTTTGGTTTAAACAAAATGTTTAAAAAATTTTATAAAATTTAAACGCGTTTAGTTTTAAAATGTTTAAAAAATTTTAAAAACATAAAATAAAAAATATGTTTGTTCAAGCCTAAAATATTGAAAAAATAATTATTTGAAAAAAAATTTAATTGAGAAAAAAAATATTTCAAAAAAATTTAATTGAAAAAAAGATTAATTGAAAAAAAAAAGTAATAGAAACAAAAAATAATTGAAAAAAAATTATTTGGTCTTAATTTCAATTATTTGGTCTTATTTTTTTCCAATTATTTGAAATTAAGACCAAATAATTTTTTTTCAATTATTTTTTTCTATTAATTTTTTTTTTCAAATATTTTTTTTCCCAATTAATTTTTTTTTTCAAATAATTATTTTTTTGAATTAAATTTTATAAATTTTTTTTAAACAATAATTATTTTATAAAATTTTCTTTCAATTATTTGTTTAGGGATAAATAATTGTTTAGGGATAAAATTTTCAAATAATTATTTTCTTTCAATAATTATTTTATAAATCTTTTTAAACATTTTGTTCAAACCAAACTCGTTTGTAATTTATGTTTTTCTAAAAATAAATAAAAACTAGTTTATAAAATTTTCATAAATATAAACAAAAAACGTAAACATTACCAAACGCTACCTTAGTGTTTAGGGATAAATTTTATTTTTTTTATTTTAGGGTTTAGGGTTTAATTCTTAAAATTTATTTATTTTTATTTTAGTAAAATAAAATAAAAAAAAATTTATCCCTAAACACTAAGGTAGCATAAATTTTTAGAATTTTATTTTTATTTTTATTTTTAGAAATTTATTTGTTAGATTTTTTTTAAATTTTTTTTTATTTTATGAAATAACTTTATTAGACCAACTGTGTTTACTTTACTTTAGGCATCACTTTAGGCATCAGTTGGTCCAAGCGTGGAAGTCAGTATTGAAATCGTGGTTCATAACCACGATTTCAGCAGAAAAAATTTTTGGTCTAAAAGCGTGATTCGAAACAACGAGTTTAGAAGAAAATTTTTTTTTATTTATAAAATCGTGGTTAGGAACAGCGAGTTCAAAAGAAAATTTTTTTTGGATAAAATCGTGGTTCAGAACAGCGAGTTCAGAAGAAAAAAAAATTAATTAAAATCGCGTTTTGTAACCGCGATTTCTTAATCAAAAGCGCTTTTTGTAACCACGAATTTAAGATTTACCAAGTTTCACGCGAAATAGGTGCAAATATGTTAAAATCGCGATTGTAAACCGCGAGTTAACTTATTTTGGGAATTCTTTCAAAACTAGGCTTAGTTTGAGAATTGATTTATTATTTTAGCCTATTTAGGGAAATGCCCCGATTGTTTGGCTAACAAACCAAAAAATATATATGTATTGTATGATGCGATTGTTTGGCTAACAAACCGACTAGTTGGTTATAGAAATAGTTATTGAAATTGTTTTTTCTCTTTAATGTTGTTTTTTTGTTGAAAAATGTTTGGTGGCCTGAATTTGTGTTGCTCGAATGATTTGAAACGGCGTCGTTTTGAGTGTTTCGAGCCATTCGAGTCATGAATTTTCAGGTCACCTATCATTGTTGTTTTTTGTTAGGAGATTTGATGATAAACTTAAAAAGAAAAAAAAAAAAAAAAGGGTGAAATATGAATAAAATATACTTATATTTTATCTAGTTTTACATACTTTTTTTTTCTTTCTCTTTCCAAATTCTTCTCTAAATTTTCCAACCAAACATAGCATAAAAAAAATTAATTTGTCAAAAAATCCAAAACAATTTTATAATATGAAAAGGGACACTAGAATATATTTTAATTGTTAAGGTCACCTAGTTCAATTTTTACAAATTCATGCGAGTGAATTTTGAGTGAAGATCTACCGTAGTGATAGTTTTGTGGTGTAAATTTTAGTGCTTTTAGTGAGAGCGCCACACGTCAAAATGAAAGGAATGGAAGGTTGATATCGTGTCACGTTGTTTTAGATTTTTTTATTTTTATTTTTTTATTTAAAAAAATTAACTCATCATCCAAGCTACATTCGGTATGGGAGGTAACATTTTTTATCCTTCTTATCAATCCACATTAATATACACAATTAGTTTGAATAAGTAGTGGAAGTTGTTGGAACAATCTTCTGTGTAAATAAAATAACTTAAAATAACTCAAACAAAATAAAATAAAACTTATAGAATTTATTTTGTTGAATTGAATCAATAATTAAAGACCAAGTCGAGTGTGTGACACTCTGTCCTTAAGACAGATTCGCCCCGCTATGGTACTTACGGTTATGTGACGTCTATTTCCTAAGATACAATGATCTTCACAAATTTATAGTAGCACTTCAAACAAATTTGTCCGGCGAACTAGAATCTTGTGTTCTATAACTCTCTGAAATTTTTCCTAAAATAATATGAAGAATAAAGGACGCAAGAGAGCAAAATGAAGGCAAGGAAAATGAATTTTCGGAATCAATCAAATTGGAATGGGGCTGCCTTTATATAGGCTTTGTTGGCATCTATTCAATTTGAATAGAAAAGGTATGAAGAAGGGATATAACCCTTCCTTTAAAATAAAGAGACACCATGAAAAGTTTGCACCCTTTCATTCAAATGGAGGTTTGACCCTTCCTTTAAAACAAAAAAACACCATGAAAGGTTATTGAAGAGGAGATAACAAAAAGATACCATGAAAGGTTCCATCCCTCCATATACGTATATGGAGGGGAGATAACAAAAATCCAGCTGGCTCAAAAGATCTGGAGGAAAACTAGTTGAGAGAGGGGGGGTGCCGGCCATTAGCAATGGCCTAGCAAGGCCAAAGGTCAAGGCCATCGTCGGCAGTGCCATGACATGGTCGGTAGTGCACCACAGGGTCCACTCTGATAGGACCTAGTCAGGGTCCAAAAAAGGGCAGAAAGGATACAGGGTCCGGGAAGCTCGAACCGGTGATGTTCCGCCGCGATAGTTGAGTGCTTGACGAGCAATCAAACTAGTTGTTGGGTGTACCTACAAGCACAACCAAGTCTTGAGGACGGTCAAAAATGGGGTGTCTACACTTACCGTTATACATATGACTCTGTGCTCTACCTATAGTTGATTGACTATCGCAATGTATGCATATAGCAGGCACTGATTTTGGCCATATTGGAATATCTTCAAGGAAGTGGCGAAGCCATTCTGCTTCTTCCCCAGCTTTGTCTAAAGCTATGAATTCTGATTCCATAGTAGACCTAGCAATACAAGTACGTTTGGAAGATTTCCAAGATACAGCCGCCCCACCAAGAGTAAAGACATACCCACTGGTGGACTTCGAGTCTCTAGTATCCGATATCCAATTTGCATCACAGTATCCTTCAAGTACTGCAGGATATCTAGTATAATTAAGCCCAATGTTACGAGTAAATCCGAGATATCTCAGAACCCTTATAATTGCTTTCCAGTGTTCTACTCCTAGATTATTCGTATATCTACTTAATTTACTTACTGTATAAGCTATATCTGGGCGAGTGCAGTTCATCAAGTACATTAAGCTTCCAATAATTTGGGCATACTCTAATTGAGAAATACTTTCCTGTACATTCTTAAAAAGATACAAATTAACATCTACAGGTGTTCTAGCAAGATGATCATCATATTTGCTGAATTTGTCAAGTATTTTCTCAATGTAATGAGATTGTGACAAAGCATATCCTTCTGATGTTTTGGTAATTTTCATACCAAGAATTACATCAGTAATGGCCATGTCCTTCATGTCAAAATGTTTATTCAACATTTTCTTAGTAGTTTTAATCATATCATTATTACTACCTATGATGAACATATCATCCACATAAAGACATACAATAACATAACCTTTGTCTGTATTTTTAATATAAACACATTTGTCACACTCATTAATTTTAAATTCATTTGACATTATTACTTTGTCAAATTTCTCATGCCATTGCTTTGGTGCTTGTTTTAAACCATATAATGATTTAACCAATTTACACACTTTCTTTTCTTTCCCTAGAACAGAAAACCCTTCTAGTTGTTCCATGTAAATTTCTTCCTTTCACTCATCATTTAAGAAAGCAGTTTTAACATCCATTTGATGAATTTCTAGATTGTATAGAGATGCAATGGCAATTAGCATTCTAATGGATGTTATTCTAGTAACCGGTGAGTATATGTCAAAGTAATCAAGACCTTCTTTTTGTCTAAAACCTTTGACCACAAGTCTTGCCTTGTATTTGTCAATTGACCCATCTGCTTTCATTTTCCTTTTGAAAATCCACTTGTACCCAAGAGGTTTACAACCTGGTGGCAAGTCCACTAATTCCCAAGTGTGATTTTGCAAAATGGATTCGACTTCACTGTTGATAGCTTCTTTCCATAAAGGAGATTCAGGACTGGACATAGTCTCTTTAAAAGTTAAAGGCTCATTTTCTAACAAATATGTTAGAAAATTTGGACCAAAAGATTTTGAGGTTCTAGCATATTTACTACGCCTAAGTTCCTCTTCCTCATTTTGATCTAACTCTTGTTCTTGATCATGTTCTTGATCCTGACTAGTAATAGCATCATGAGATCTCTTATTGTTACTAGTCTCTTGTCTAGTCTTATTTGGAAATACATGTTCAAAGAATGATGCATTCCGAGACTCAATAATAGTATTTACATGCATTTCGGTATGTTCTGATTTATGAATCAAAAACTGATATGCACTACTATTCTTAGCATAACCAATGAAAATGCAATCAGTGGTCTTAGGGCCTATCTTAGTCTTTTTAGGACTAGAAATAGCCACTTTAACCAAACACCCCCACACTTTTAAGTATTTGTAGGATGATACTCTTCCATGCTACAATTCATAAGGTGTTTGATTCACTTTCTTTCGGGGTACTTTATTAAGTATATAATTAACAGAAAGTATTGCTTCCCCCCCACAAGTTTTGAGGTAATCCAGAACTTATTAACATGGCATTCATCATTTCTTTTAAAGTCTTATTTTTCCTTTCAGCAATTCTACTTTGCTGAGGTGAGTAAGGAGCAGTAGTTTGATGAATTATTCCATGTTCTTTACAAAACTCACCAAAAGGTAATTCATATTCACCACCTCTATCACTTCTAATTTTCTTGATTTTCTTACCAAGTTGATTTTCAACTTCATTCTTATATTGAATGAAAGTTTCTAAAGTTTCATCCTTGGTTCGAATTAAATAAACATAACTATGTTTAGTATAGTTATCTATAAAAGTGATAAAATATTTTTTCCCACCTCTAGTTTGAATTGATTTAAAATCACAAATGTCATTATGAATTAATTCAAGTGGTTCTGTACTTCTTTCAATTGAATGAAAAGGAGTTTTAGATAATTTTGCCTCAACACAAATTTCACATTTATGACTTGAATCAATGTCAAATTTAGGTAAACATTCCATATTAATTAATCTACGCAAAGATCCATAATTAACATGTCTTAGTCTACTATGCCATAAATTTGAAGACTCAAGCAAGTAAGAAGAAGATGTAGTATTATTAATAACTGAAGGTACAACGGTCATTACATTTAACTTGAAAAGGCCATCAGACATGTAACCTTTTCCTATACACATCCCATTCTTAGTAAGTACAAATTTATCACTCTCAAATACTAGCCTAAACCCATTCTTACTCAACAAAGATCCGGAAACAAGATTCTTGCGAATGTCCGGTACATGCAGCACATTGTTGAGAGTGAGTTTCTTTCCTGATGTCATCTTGAGTACAATCTTTCCTTGTCCTTCAACTTTGGAAGTTAAGGAGTTGCCCATAAAAAGTTGTTCACCATTGTCCATTGTAGAATAAGATGTGAACATCTTTTTGTCGGCATAAATATGGCGAGTAGCACCAGTGTCCACCTATCATTCTTTAGGATTTCCGACAAGATTTGCCTTGGAAACAACTGCAGAAAGATTGATGTCATCTACACCATTAAAAATTTTGTCCACTTCGGTCATATGGGCTTGAGCAGGCTTCTTGCTTGTTCTTCTTTTGCTTTTGCCTTTGCTACGGCAATCTTTCGCCCGATGTCCCTCTTTGTCACAGATGTGACATTTGCCATTAAACTTGTACTTTTTATTTTCCCCCCCTTTAGAGCCTTGTGATGAACTTTCTCCAGAAGACTTTCGTTTCTTGATTTTTGAAGCATGTTCCACCACATTTGCCTTGGACTCCATAGGATGGTTACTAGCCTGTTTTTTCAGAATTGCGGTTGTCCTCCTCAATCCTCAAATGCACAATTAATTCTTCCATAGAAATTTCTTTACGCTTGTGTTTGAGGTAGTTCTTGAATTCCTTCCAGCCTTTTGGTAATTTCTCAATTAAGGCTACAACTTGGAAGGATTCACTGAGAGACATGCCTTCTGTGTGAATGTCATGAAGAATGAGTTGGAAATCTTGAGCTTGGCTTATCATAGTTTTTGAATCAACCCTTACAAAATCTAGAAATCTGCCAACCACAAATTTCTTTGAGTCGGCATATTCCGTTTTGTACTTTTTCTCCAACGATTCCCAAAGTTCCTTTGCTGTCTTGATTGGACTGTAGACGTTGTATAAAGTGTTGTCAAGTCCATTTAAGATGTAATTCCGGCAAAGGAAATCGACATGTTTCCAAGCATCAACCGCAATAACCACTTACCGGTCGGTTTCATCCTCTTTCAGGATAGGAGCTTCTTCACGGAGGAAACGAGCTACGTTCAGAGTTGTAAGATAGAACAATATTTTCTGTTGTCATCTTTTAAAGTCAGTTCCTGAAAACTTCTCTGGCTTCTCTCCATGATTTATTGGTACTGTCACCACAGGAGAGGGGGTTGGTGCAATTGCAGCCACCACAGTAGTACTTGTTTGGGCATTAGTTTCAGTAGCTATCAATTCAAATTTATAAAACAAAATTATAATTAGAATTTACACTACACAGAAAATTAAACCAAATTCATAGAATTAAATTCTATAAAAATAAAAGAAATAAGAATGTAACTTTTATTTTTCAATTAATTTGGAAATAAAATAAAATTTTATTCAACCAAATTAATTCCACACAGGAAATTAAATTCTGTAAAATAAAAGAAATAAGAAACTAACTTTTATTTTTCAATTAAATTGGAAATAAAATAAAATTTTATTCAACCAAATTAATTCCACACATGAAATTAAATTCTGTAAAAATAAAAGAAATAAGAAAATAAATTTTATTTTTCAATTAATTTGGAAATAAAATAAAATTTTATTTAACCAAATTAATTCCACACAGAAAAATTAAATTCTGTAAAATAAAAGAAATAAGAAAATAACTTTTATTATTCAATTAATTTGGAAATAAATTAAAATTTTATTCAACCAAATTAATTCCACACCAAAAATTAATTTAGTAACACTTCAATAATTAAAATACTGAAACAGAATTTTAATTAATGAAAACTCGGAAAATAATTTCTAAAAACCAAAATTAATTTTCTGACAAAATTCCACAAAAATATATTCTGAATTGTTAATGACACCAATATCGTACTATTAGTTGTCAAAAAAAATAGACAGCATATTACTACTATCTGTCAAATAGCATATAATCACTATTTTTTTTCTCCAACCAAAATATTATTTTGTAAATCCACAGGAAATAATTTTCTTAAAAGAAGAAAGAGAAAATGAAACAAACGAAAAAATTCTGTAAACAGAATAAATTCGATTCTGTCTTAAGATTGTTGGAACAATCTTCTGTGTAAATAAAATAACTTAAAATAACTCAAACAAAATAAAATAAAACTTACAGAATTTATTTTGTTGAATCGAATCAATAATTAAAGATCAAGTCGAGTGTGTGACACTCTGTCTTTAAGACAGATTCGCCCCGCTACGGTGCTTATGGTTATGTGGCGTCTATCTCCCAGGATACAATGATCTTCACAAATTTATAGTAGCACTTCAAACAAATTTGTCCGGCGAACTAGAACCTTGTGTTCTATAACTCTCTGAAATTTTCCCTAAAATAATATGAAGAATAAAGAACGCAAGAGAGCAAAATGAAGGCAAGGAAAATGAATTTTCAGAATCAATCAAAATTGGAATGGGGCTGCCTTTATATAGGCTTTGTTGGCACCTATTCAATTTGAATAGAAAAGGTATGAAGAAGGGACATAACCCTTCCTTTAAAATAAAGAGACACTATGAAAGGTTTGCACCCTTTTATTCAAATGGAGGTTTGACCTTCCTTTAAAACAAAAAGACACCATGAAAGGTTACACCCTTTCATTCAAAATGGAATCTATTTCAATTCACAACTACCTCTTTATAAATTTTCCAACAGAAGTATTGTATCAGGCATGGAAGCTAATGTTGTAGATTTAGAACTGACTGAAGAATTACTTCGGAATAATTGATTCATGGTTCTAGATGCTATAAATGGATTCAAAAAATCTAAATTCTTGGATGACTTATCATATTTTCACATATTATGTTTTTGTTCATACCCTTTTCGGAAACATCTATATCTATCTACGGCATATTCTAAGGACTTACACTAGATGTGGAATGAAAGATAGGTGCCTAGTAGTGTTTTATCTTTAAACAATTAGTTTGTAAACAATTAGTCTGTAAAAAATTATTTTCAAGTCTAATTAGTTTGTATTGATTTCAATTAATTCTATTTTCAAGTCGAATTAGTTTGTATTTGGTATTAGAGGTAAGTTGATGATGATGTTAGCTTATTGATTAGTTATTTGTGTTTGCATCTTCTCTATTCTATTTTTGTAAATTGCTTCAAATCTTCTTTATTCTTCCCAACTTATCACCCATTTTGAACTCTGCTAGTAGCCACCCACCTTTCGTCCCATATTCAGTGTAAGTCCTTAGGAGAGGTAGATAGATATAGGGGTTCTCGGAAAGGGTATGAGCAAAAACATAATATGTGAAAATATGATAAGTCATCCAAGAATTTAGATTTCTTGAATCCATTTATAGCATTTAGAATAATAAGTCAATTATTCTGAAGTAACTCTTCAGTCAGCTTTAGATCTACAACATTAGCTTCAATACCTGATTTAAAAATTAACATGTATACCAAAAAAAAATTAGACTTAAAGTATTAATTAGTTTGTATTTGGTATCAGAGCTAAGTTGATGATGATGTTAGCTTATTGATTAGTTATTTCTGTTTACATCTTCTTTATTCTATTTCTATAAATTGCTTCAAGTCTTCTTTATTCTTCCCAACTTATCACCCATTTTCCACTTTGCTAGTAGCCACCCACTTTTCATTCCACATCCAGTGTAAGTCCTTAGGATAGGCAGTAGATGGATATAGGGGTTCTCAAAAAGGGTATGAGCGAAAATATAGTATGTGAAAATATGATAAGTCATCCAAGAATTTAGATTTCTTGAATATAGCATTTAGAACAATAAGTCGATTATTCCGAAGTAACTCTTCAGTCAGTTGTAAACGAAGAAGAACATGAATTTCAAATTTTAAAAATAGATTTAGGATGGAATATACCAAAAGCACCAATTAAAGAAATTTATAAAAACAAGTTTTCTCAAATCTTCATTCAATATTGATCTCCAAGTAAAAACTATTGAAAAAGTTTATACTTTAACAAAAGTACATGAAACATGTCAAATATTAACTAAAGACTCTATTAAAAAGCATAAGTCAACTGGTCATAATTTTATTCATATTGGACTGGTACAAGTTGTAGTCAAACCTCTATCTGTTAAAGGCATAAACTTATCTGTATTACTTTGCTTAAGAGATGCTAGATTCAAAAAATACCACACCAGTATGTTAGGAATGATGGAATCTAGTCTTCATCAAGGTCCAGTTCATTTTAATTGTTTTTCTTATTCCACGTTAAGTTTAAGTGATCCTCACATATTAAAAGCCCTTACTTTAAATATTCAAGTTTCTGATGAATTTACTGATATGCTAGAAGGTGCCCATTCTATCACTCTAATTTATCGAATTAATTATAAGTGCATACGAACCAATTTAAATGTCCATGCTTTAGTTAAAAGTCCTAAAGATAAAACACTACTTATCCATGGTAGTACCTCTAATGCTAATATTGATGTTCCAAAAATCATCCTTTGGAAAGATATTACTCTTCTAGATAGATGGATTACAGTCAATGAAAATTATTCCCATAAAAATCAATACGATAGTAATGATTTACATCAAATCCAACAATATGATGACGAATCAGTCCATATACATTTTGATCATTTAAATTGTAGTTAATCTTCACGACATAGTATCTCTAGTCAACCTAATGATGAAGAAGATGAAATTTTTAGTACACCATTATTTACTCGCAAAGATAGAAATCTTCAAACTTCTCATAGTAAACTAAAGGGTATAGACACTTCTTCTATATCTCAAATTAGTAAACTTGTTTACTCTACACAAATTCCTAATGAAGAAACTACATCTCAAGAATCACCTACGCAAACGGATTTTGAAGTCATTCCACCTGTTAATCCTCGATTATTAACTCTCAAAAAACAATTTACAATTGACCTTAAAAAACTTTATGATGAATTCAAATCTAAAGATAATAAATTAAAACGACAGACTTATAGGACTACTTATAATCAACAACAACAATCCAAAAAAACCAAGAAATGGTATAAATTTATGAAAAAATTAGGTACTGAAGTCAACTTCTTTGATTAATTTGAAATTTATTATCACAACATAAACACTATAACCAAAGCTAAATTGAAAACCTCCACTAATACTACTGTTTCGTCTATTCATCCTTCTTTAGAAACCATCCTGATTGACCATAAAGGCTCCACAATAAATGCTTCTCATTTTAAAATACCTGGTGATGAATATGAAATTAAAAAAGTTATTGAACAAAATAATTATACCAATCAATGTTTAAAAACTATTGGTAAACAATTAGATAAAATTGAAACTACTTTTGAAGATTATTCAAATAGTCATACATTAACTAGTAAAACTTTGGAAAAACCACTTATTAACCTTCCAAGGACTAGGAATAGATTAAGTTTAGTCACCCATGATATGAATACGATTGAAGCCATTAAAAAACTATTTACCAAGTTATCTACACCTTCCAAAGATAAAGGGATTACTGTATTAACTCAGCAACTACCTATTAAAATTGATTCTGACTCAAACACGTCTACTACTATGAAATTAGTCAACTAGAACAACAATTTCAATCAACTAATCTTAATAGAATAGTACATCCAAAAGTTAATCCTACTACTCTTACTAAAAATTGGTACACTAAACCAACACCACCTGATCTTGAATTTAAAGAAACTAATATCAATAATCAATTTTCTGTTTCTACTAAAAAATTGTATGAATGGAATATTGATGGACTTAGTGAAAATCAAATTCTTCAAAAATTAAATCACATGTCCATGGTAGCAAATAGCTATCTTAGTAATTATCCCCATTACACTCAACCTGAGATAGTCTCTCCACTTACCTCTAGTTTTACTAGAATGCTTAAATCATGGTGGGACAAATATCTCACTAATGATATGCACGAAACTATTCAACATGCAGTCCAAGTTGATGAAAATGAATTCCCTATCTTTGATGAAGAAATAGGAATGAGTAAGTCTGATGGAATTAATACTTTAATATTTACCATTATTAAACATTTTATCAGCACACCAACTAATGTTCATTCTAGAATCCATGATCAACTAAGTAATTTAACTTGCCCGACATTAAGTGATTTTAGATGGAATAAAGATGTTTTGACCTCTGGCATTATGCTTCACGATGATTGTACTAAATCATTTTGGAAAGAAAAATTCATTAATGGATTACCTAATCTTTTTGCCCATAAAATTCAGGATGTCCTTAGTCAACCTACCGGCATAATTGAATATGATAATTTAACCTATGGTGATATAATTACTACAATCCAAAAAGAATGATTAAAAATGTGTATCGATATGAAACTTAGTCAAAAAGCCGCTACGGATAAACATAAAGCTAAATATGAATTAGTTAACTTCTATAAATAGTATGGTCTGTCGCGCTATCACGTCGAAAACATACTAAAACTGAATCTTCACATAAATCACATACCAAGTACCACAAAAAGTATTCACCTACTATATCACCTGATAAATATTATGCTAAACCCAAAAAGAAATATCCCAAGCAAACTAAACATTTTAAGAAGTCCAAACCTACCCAAGATGTTACGTGTTATAATTGTGGTAAAAAGAGTCATTATTCTAATAAATACAAAATTAAAGAAAAACTAAAAGACAAACTTAATCAATTACAAATTACTGAAGAAAATCAAAGTCAAATATTTGAACTATTCAAATTAACTAAGACCCCTAATCAATCTCCTAGTACATCTAGTCACTCATCCAGCGATATTAATCCCTTAAGTAATACTTCTAATTACTATCCTTCTAGTGATAATACTAATAATGATTAAATTGAATTAGGATGTAATGTTACTTGCTGTAAACAAGTCAACGTCCTTAGCAAATTAGATAATCCTGAATTAAAAAGAAAATACACTAATAAATTAAAATCTTTATTAATCAATCGAGATAATAAACCGCATCAGGATAAACCAATCATTAGTCTAAGTACTACTTCAGAAAGATTCCGAAAAGATAAACATAAAGAAATAACTTTACAAGATTTACAAAATGAAATCAATCAAATTAAAGTAACTATTAAAGAATTAAAAAAATAAAGACAAATCATTAGAAGAAGAAATTGCAATATTAAACGTTAACAAAAGTCTTAATGATTTTCAACATAATAATGATACTTCCTCTGATGAGTCTAATACTAGTCCTAATCCCCACCGTGTTATCTTTGATAATCAATCGACTAAATCTCATAGTGAACATGATAATCAAGAAAGTAATCGCTTAAACATAATCAACAAAATCCATATTCAAAAATGGCATTCGAAAGTCAAACTAGTTACTAATGATTTTGAAATCTACATCATAACCCTGATTGATACCGGTGCAAATTTAAATTGTATTCAAGAAGGCTTAATTCCTACGAAATACTATCATAAAACTAGTGAACAACTAAGCTCTACTAATGGAAGTCAAATGTATACTAAATATAAATTACACAAGGTACATATTTGTCAAAACAATGTTTATTTTAAAAAATCATTTGTTTTAGTAAGAAACATGATAGATAAAGTCATTTTAGGCACTCCATTTATTTTCTTATTATATTTATTTATCACTACTAATTATGGTATAACAACGCAAGCCTTTGGTCAAACAGTAACCTTTAAATTTTTAACTCTTTCTGAAATAAAAGAATTAAATCAATTAAAAGAATGTTCCATATCTTAATCTATTAATTAATTAACAAAACAACTCAAATTTCTCAAAGAAGAAGTAAAATACAAAAGAATTGAATCTTAGTTAACTAATCCAATTCTTGTTTCCAAAATTGAACAATTTAAAAATAACTTAAACTACAGTTTGCTCTACTTTACCCAATGCTTTTTGCATCGGAAAAAACATGTAGTCACACTCCCTTATATCAAACATTTTAATGAGCAACTAATTCCTACTAAATTCAGACCAATTCAAATGAATAATGAATTAGTAGAAATGTGTAAAAGAATCAATGAACTATTAAAAATTAATATCATTTGAGCCACCTTGGTCTTGTCCAGCTTTTTATGTTAATAAAAATGCTGAACGTGATATTCCACGATTAGTCATCAATTATAAACCATTAAATAAAGTTTAGAATGGATAGGATATCCAATCCCAAATAAAAAAGATTTAATAAAAATACTTAGTCAAGCTATCATCTTTAGTAAATTTGATCTTAAATGTGGATTTTGGCAAATACAAATTCACCCTAATGATGATACAAAACTGCTTTTACTATACATTTTGGTCATTACAATGGAATTTAATGCCTTTTGGTTTAAAAAATGCACCAAGTGAATTTCAAAATATCATGAATGAAATATTTAATCTCTTTAGTCATTTTTCTATAGTTTACATCAATGACATCTTGATTTTCTCCAAGTCAATTGACAAACATTTGAAACATCTCTAGTCATTCCTTCACATTATTAAACATAATGGCTTAGTCATTTCTGCACCAAAGATTAAGTTATTTCAAACTAAAGTCAGATTTTTAGGTTATGATATCTACCAAATTACTATTCTTCCCATAAGTAGATCTATTGAATTTGCTTCTAAGTTTATCGATGAAATCTTAGATAAAACTTAGTTACAAAGATTTTTAGGCTCCCTTAATTATATTGCTGAATCCTATCAAGACCTTAGGAAATCTGTCACCCCTTTTTTTTGGATTAAAAGATAATCCTCCTCCTTGGTCTTCCACTCATACTATTATTGTTCAACAAGTCAAAAAATATGTAAAAACTTTACATTGTCGTGGTATTCCTACTAAACATTCATTCAAAATCATTTAAACTGATGCCTCTAATATCGGTTATGGTGGCATCCTCCTTCAGAAAGTCACTCTTCAATTATCTGAACAAATTGTTCGTTTCTATTCTAATATTTGGAACAAATCACAAAAAAATTATAGTACTATTTAAAAAAATATATATATCTATTGTATTATGTATTAGTATATTTCAAAATGATATTTTAAATTAGAAATTTTTTCTACGTATTGATTGTAACAGTGCCAAGTATGTTTTAGAAAAAGATGTTCGAAATATTGCAAGTAAGCATATTTTTGCTTATTAGCAATCTGTACTCAGTATCTTTGATTTTGTTATTGAATATATTCCTGGTAGTCAAAATTCTATCCTTGATTTCCTTACCCGAGAATTTTTACAAGGTGGATAGTCTATGCCTACTTCTTATTGTTCCACTCACAAATTACAAGTCACCCACTATTGTAAACTTATTCGTTGTTGTGCCGTTAAAATATCCTCTTTCATCATAAGTCCATAGTCATTAAACCCATTTATGATAGAGTCAATACCAGTGAAATCATCTACCACTCCTTATACATACACAACATTGTATCCCTTGATATATGGGGTCATCCTTTCTTACTTCAAGATCTTCCAAATCATAAGATACAATGCAGTTATTATGATTACATTGATACATGGTTCAAAATCCTCTTACACCAAAATAAGTCATATAGTCACTTTTGGTTTTTCTCTTTTGATCATAAATTCAAGTTAGAATTTCCTTCTTGGTTTCTGAGGTGGTGGTCTCAATATGGTGCCATCCTAGAAATTATCCCTTCAGACTTAATGGAACAAGTCATTTATTTCTCTTCGGTTTATAGATTGAGTCAACACAAAGTCGGTTTCCCATATTGCTCCATTTTATGTCCAAACACAAAGTTTGATGGATATTCAAATAGCAATTAATACAATATTTCCGACGACATAGTCATTCGACAACATTTTATCAAATGGTGGGATGCATTCAAAAACCCATCGAATTATTGATCAAGTCCAACAAGAATTTCCAGTCAATATTCATGCGCCTACTCCAACAATGGTCAAGTCTTCCCAGCAAAACCCAATTGCTTCAGTCACTTAAGACTTGGAAGCCCAACATCAAGTTCTGAACCTTCCAAATCCAAGTCATCCAAGTCCAAGCCCAAAGCAAAGCCTAAATAAAAAATAAGCAATGAAGAACTTATCCAAATAGCAAAGTTATTATTGGCCCAAGCCAAGTCACAAGATGAAGATAATGCTTCGATGAATCAGCCTCTTCCGAAGCCTTTACTAGTTATGATCCATATAGTCCATAATTCCAAGATGCTTAGGACCCATATGCTTAATTTAGTCATTAGATTCTATATATACATCAGCTTCAATCACTACTCTTACTTTGAGAAAAACTGCTGATATATATATATATTGATTCCTCATCAGTCAACTGTGCAGTCAAGCTTCTCCACCGAAAGCAATGAATAGTAATGAAAGTCACTATTCACTATTCCAATGAAAAAAGACAAGTTAAAGATAGACAGCTCTCAATCAGTCACTGAAAGTAGTTGACAGCACCCATGTGCCTCCTACTTTTCAGTCAGATTTGCTTTTGAAATCACAAGACTCACAGTCATCGTCGTCGCCTATAAAAGAGCTTCTTCAGTTAGATAGAAGGCAGAATTCAAGATTTCAGAATTCAAAAAAAAAAAATTCTCTTCCCTTTACTCCCTTGCTGTAATTTCAAAACAATTTTATCTTTCTATTTTCAAGTTATGTATTTTGAAGTCATGCTTTCAAGCTACTTCCAATAAACAATTGTAAGTTAAGCCTTCTACTTTCAAGTTTCAATTAATTATAATTTCAAGTCTAATTAGTTTGTATTTGGTATCAGAGCCAAGTTGATGATGATGCTAACTTATTGATTAGTTATTTCTGTTTACATTTTCTCTATTCTATTTTTGTAAATTTTAATTAATTCAAGCTACATCCAAATACAAACTAATTGTTTGGAATATTCAAGCTCCCATACCGGCTCTAGATCTAAGCTTGAAAGCATGACTTGGCTTTGATACAAACTAATTAAATAACTCATCAATAAAAAATCTAAGTCTAATTTTTTTTTTTAAAAATTAGAATTAAAATTTTTTAGTTTTATTTATTTATTTTTATTTGTGGGTGGAGAAGTGTTGTGGCTCATTTTTTTGCTTCTGCTTATTATTTCATTCACCTATTTTTAAGTGATTTGTGAGGTGTGGCATAAAAATTGAAAGGGCACTCGGTTTAAAAGTCTAATTTTGAATTTTTTGTGTTAAAGATTCACACTTTAAATTACTTTGTCTATAAGGATAAACTCATACAAAATGATCGAACTATCCCAGCTATATATATTCTATTATACACAAAACACTCTTCTACACACACATACTCCATCTCTCTCTCTCTCTCTCTTTCTCTCTCTACCTCCGTGGTCACTCGTTGCATGTCGCCGTCACTGTTACGGTCGTCTCGTCCTCTTTATCGTGCATGGCGTCTGCAAAACAAGACTCATTGATAGTTCAACCTCACTTAGATTTGGTTTTTCGGCAAATCTCGTTCTTCAGTTTTGTCTCACTCAGATTTGGTTGTACAGAAATTAGCGAAGTCGGCTCTGCTGTGGGAGCCATGCTGCTATGGCAGACATTGGTTGTCGCCGTCACCATAGTGATGCTAATGAGTGGAGATCAAGTGCTTATAGGTATAGATCTGCAATAGAGGAACATGGAAGAGAGAACCTGGGGATCATTTATATATATAGGTATAGATATGTACATATATGCTTATGTTGTTCTATGGGTGTTGTAGTGATCTCGGTTTCGACCCTTCTTTCATGTTTTGCCATTTCAACTGGGCAGGTCGGGGATCGATTTTGACCCGGTCAACTTCGGGGGTCGCATTGCCCGGTCAGCTCGCCGAAAGCAAAAATGCAAAATGCATTCGAAATTGCTTACGGAAAAGTGTATTTGACGCTCGAGCGAGGCTTTCCACGCGCGAGCGGACCTTGTTATATCAGTCCGTAAAATTAGGGTTTCATATCATTTCTTGCAGCCCCCTCTCTCTCTAAAACTCTCCAAAATCCTGATCTAGAGCTTCTCTCTCTAGAAGTCACATTCTCTCTTTGATTTCTCTAAATCCATTGGGACTTAAGCCTAAGTTCTTCACCAAAGTTGGTCATCACATCGAGGGCTTCATTCTGTGTGGTGAAGATCTAGTTTCGACACCATTGATTTTGGGGGTTTCATCTCATTTCTTCTTCAAAACTTGAGGTAGGGATTTTCTTTGAGTTATATATATATTTTTGCAAGATCTAGATGGTTTTCGAAATCATCCTTTGATAGCTTCTGAAAATTTATTTTGATTTAAGAAGTTGAGCGATTTTGAAAGTGGGCTTGTCTCATGTTCTTTTAAAATAATCTTATGGGTTTTGATCTTTGTTGATTGAAGAAAAGATGATTTTCGAGGGTTTTCTTTCAAAAGATTTGAGCTGTGTAGTTTAGTGAGAAAATCTAGAAATTGGGGATTTTAAAAAGAGATTGAAAATCCATGGATAATATTGTTATATTTGTTTTTGTGTGCCAAAATAAATGATGTTTAGAAAATTTTTTATTTATATTTGTATAAATGATTAATTTTGTGGATTATGAGAATTGTTGTTCATTTTAGAAATGGTTATTCAGAATGTTGATATAGTCTTAAAATGACTAAATTGTTGAGAATACTTGAGAAAAGGAAATTGTGTTATCCCTTAGATTAATTGAAATAAAAATATTTATTCATCTTGTGAAATTACATTGAAAGGAGAAATGAGAATTTTGATCACAATGGTGGTATTGTGTGAAAGAATTGGAAATGGAAGAGTTGTTGTAATGTATTGATTATTGTTGCAGTGGCATATCAATTCATTTGATTACATTGAACTTTGAAAGTTGATTTTGAAAACTTGCATTGAGAAAAGAATGTTGAGAAATGAGTTTTCATGAAATGGTTTTTGGGCAAATACGGTGGTAAGTCTTGACAGGTGGTGTAGATGATAGGTGTCGAGCCTTCCAGTTGTTATTGGTAAAAATGACAAATGATAGGTGTCGAGCCTTCTAGTTGATACTGGTAAAAAATGACAGAGTATGGGTGTCGAGCCCTCCAGATGATATTGGTAAAAATGACAATTTGGTAGTACTTGTATAGTTTACTTGCAGACACCAACCTAAGGATTACCAGAGTTGTATTTATCGCCCCTCGAATAAAATGTGATAAATTTTGAGCAGTTGAAATGGCATGACATCATTGAGCATGTTGGTTTTCAAAAGATGAAAGTGTGTTTTATTTTCAAAAAGGCATAGCATGGCATAAGTGTTCCATTTCTTAAGGCTTGTATAAAATGTATATACTTTGTTAAGAATTCTCTACTGGGCTTTATGCTCATCCTATGAAATTTTTGTGCAGGAAAGGATGTGGTAATTCCGCCTAACTGAAGGCGTGGAAGTGTGTGTTGAGAGCATAATGTGCTTATAAGCTGTGGCTCTGATTGTAAGCCAAGGGCTTGTATGTGTGGGTTTGAATAACCGTTTTGTGTAACCATGCTCAGGCCTTAGAACTTGTAAACTCTTGGGGGTAAGCGTTACATTAGGCATTTAAACATGGGGATCATGCATGATTACTAACACGTTCTTGTTTTGGCTCGGAGTACATTGTGAGTATTTTATGCTTTAGCATCTCGCATGAGTGTGAATGTTAACATGACAACATGCTTACCATGTGGCTAGATGCTTATGTGATAAAAACTGCCTGAATGCTTGTGGGTGAAGTTTGGATTGTTTGAGTTGGAACAATTCATTGAAATCCGTATTTTAGCCTACTTGCGAGTAGTAAATTCTAAAGCATTTTCCAAACAAACGGATATGCAATGCTTCGTTCCAAATTAGGCGATCTAATCTATACTTGTTTTGCTGTGCGCATCACGTAGTAAATCTAGGCTAATAACCAGAATAAGAACACATAATGTTTTTAAAACTCGATATTATGGTTAGTAGAGGCCGATCTTCGGATCGGGCGAGAGGGGGTGCTCATAGCTGACCTTCCCCAATCGTACCTAAGTTCCTGAGCCGAGGCAACTTTGGTGATGACGGACACGTGGCCTTTGGCACCGAGTCAGGGTTTCCTAAATTCCCCCATTAAAAATATTTAGGTGGCGACTCTGTATCTGGCAAAGCAGTCTATGTTTGGCACTTCTTTCAAAATCTGTTTTTTTTAAAACGATTTGCCGAATTTGGACTCTTTGGTTCAAGATTAAGAACCGTGACAAAAACGAGTCCAAACTGTGGCAACATAAGTCCCTCAGGGTGCGTCCACACCCTGCAACGCCACAACAATGATGTACAAGTTATGGCAGCTGACAACCAACACACCAGTTACAAACAATAAACTTACTAGACGTATACTACTGAAGAAGTAAGACTTTTCTGGAACCTCAACAACCTCGTTTATTCTGTCCTGCTCAGCACTCAATAGCACAGCGTACACATCAATGACCTACAACATTTGCATATGTTTTACAAATCTGTTACATGGACATAATTATGTTTACAACAACACCATAATCACTAAATTACTAAACAAAAACCGTAGTTCATGTAACCAAATACACTAATACTTACATTCCTTGGTATCTCGGATTGTTACACAAGCACTTTTACATCCGTGAAATACATGGTAACCCCATACTTATGCCCATCCCATATTATAGCCATACACACCACACAAATCAAACACCAAAAACATTAATACATATTAGCAGGGATTTTCAAACAAAATCATTTTTTTCTTACGTACCTATCACCATATACGTTGTATGCATTACTTATCTTACTCTTCTCCCCAACTGTCATCATTTTCCATACTCCGTGTCTGTTATTAATGTCAAATCCCAACTTCTTGTTCACACACACAGCAACCTTATCCACATCGATCACATCTTTACAGACAGCACGCTTCCTACTACACCCTACATCATTCGTTGTTGAGTTACCAGCCACAACGCCTTTATTAATTGTCTGCCCCCGAATATCTTGGTATTCAAACCCTGGCATCTTCAATTCCTTCCTTACTTTACACTTTATGTTGCGCACAAAAGAATTTGGGCCACAAATAGCTTGCCTACCCTCTGCCATGATTGGACTAATGACAATCACATCAGGTTTTGCCTGTACACTCGGACGCATGATGGTATCCTCATTTTTTTGCTCCGCTATTGGTGTGACCTCCAAAACCAGGACTGGGTTACCATCAACTGTAAATTGTCCACGGGGTGTTGGATTATCTGCCAAATTTGTGATGTTGTCATCTGCAGCCATATTACAATCCAGGCTTAATGATGTGACATTTACGTCACGGAAGACTTGCATGACATTATGAACTTCACGTTCAGCAAATTGTTCCTCCAACACTACTAGCGCCCTTCTCGACTTAGTATTTTCCGTTCTAAGTTTTTTAACCTCATCATCTTTGACCTGCAGCAAACTACCAAAAACACCAACAAGATGCAATGCTTGCGTATCATTCGTCTGCCTTAATTTATCTACCTTTGAATGTAATTCTGCTATCACACTGTCTTTCGCATTGATTTCCATCTCAAACTCCACATGCCCTGTCAGCTTTACCTCTCGCGCAGCGTTTACCAGCTTCGTAATATCCCACTATAGAAATCTAGGGAACGTGACAGCAGATATGGGGCACTGCGATCCTCGGATGTTTGCACAACCACTACTGTCATCCACGACACACACACTAACAATAACATGCACATTATGTCACGTGAGTGCACAATATGAAACAAAAGCGATATCATCCACATATAAAAGTCCAAATAACACAAAACACAAAATGTACCATCAATGCAACGACACACTGTAGCTGGTTTCTCATACTCTTCAGAAGGGTTTGGTCTCCTCGGATACGATAGTCCTACAGTTCGAACTCCTGTGGTTCTGAATCTGTTTTCACAAGTGCAATGTGAAATAGAAAAACACAAACGAGAGTCTAAATTCGACAAATCTTTGGAAAATCTATTTACAATCAGAAATGTAAAAAATGGACTACATTGCTAGATTTCAGAGTCGCTATCTAAATATTTTTGGAAAATTTTGGAAACCCATGACTCGTGCCAAAGGCCACTTGTCTGTCATAACCAAAGTGTCTCGGCTCGAGAACTTAGGTTTGAGAAGAGAAGGTCATGAATTGAGCACCCCACTCACTCGATCAAAGATCAGCCTCTACTAATCATGATGTGATTTTTATGGACAATATATGCTTATGTTTTGATTATTATGCTAACATTACTATTTGGAATGCTTTGATTTCATGTTTGTTTGAAATGAGTTTTGAATATGTGTTACTTGAAAAAGTAAGCTCATATGTACATTAATCAAATTCATCCCAATTTAAGAAAAATAGCCTCTATCCACAGGCATTCAAAGAGGTATTTGAAATAAGCACTTAGCCTCATGGTAGTATGCTTGGCATGGCAAGACAAACACACATGCAATAAACTAAAGCAAAAAATGCTCACCTAGTACTCAACTGAGGCAAGCCAAAGAGAAGAAAAAAAATTAGAAAAAAAAAATGCATGCTCTAATATGCAAGTGACTAATGCAACACATGCAAAATACAATTACTAGGTTCGGTTTATTTTAACATGTCATATGGATCAACTCAAAGCATGCAACAACGCACATATTCAAGTGAGTAGGAGATAACAACAATGTTATAATGATGAACCGAACCTAATGCATGCAAAAATGGATATTAAGCATGGCAATGATATGAAACGAAAAATATGATGCTACCACGGTAAGCATATAAATAAATGGGAGAAAGAACTGGGGGTCGGAAAACATACAAAATATTACAAGTTTGCCCTCACACAAGAGGGTCCGAATGAATGTCCTAATTAAACTAATTATCACAAACTCAAATGAATAAACTAGACTAATTAATTATCTATTACAAGTCCAAATAAAAGTAAAGCAACTAATTAATTACAACATACTAATATTAAAGTGCTAATTTAATGGACTTGAATAGGAGGCGAGGAGCCACATGCGCACAACCGAGAACATTCTCTCGGAAACCTCACTATTTGCTACCATAATCTGCTCTGTTTGTAGTCAAAACATTATTTTGTTTTGGCCTCAGATTATGCTCTGTTCTGCTATAAAAATGTCATTGCAAGTACAAAATAGGTGGCTGATCGGCCTTGAAAAGTGGTCTACCGTATGGAATGATGGTCGGCTGGCCATTGCTTCTAGAGGATACCCTTGCTGCCACAGAGCTGAAACAAAGCAAAAAAAGAGTGTTTCCAAAAGATATTTATCCTCTCTACCCTTTCCTATCATGAAGATGATCAAGGGAGCAGTAGATTCGTTTCTCAAATCATTAATTGTCACAAATTTGTTACGTGATGATCTTAGAAACGATAGAACAAGAGCACATAAATTAAACAAGAGATAGACAATACCTCCTCCTTATTATGGAGTTACCTCAAGGGAAGGAGTAGACATTTCTTTATGAATCATTAAACATCACTAAAAAAGTATGCAATGATTCAAGACATAATAGGTTCAATATAACATTCGATTGAACCTAACTCAATTTTATTACCTTTTTTTTTTTTTTTTTTTTTTTACCGCTTTTTACTCCAATTTTATTAGCCCTTTTACATTAGCTTTCCATTTCTTATCTTTTCTCAATTTTTGTCCAAAGGTGATGATTACGTTCACTAAATCCAAAGTAATAAAGAATAGCAAGCACGACTTAACCCAAGAAATGAGCTTTTCAAACCCTTTTCTATGGGGGAAAATTACAAAGGAAGAATCAAACTCATTTACAAGCGATAATGAATTCTAAGTCAAACCCAAAATGAGCGATAATGACTAGTCAAACTCAAAGAGAGCGATAATGACTAGTTAAACCCAAAATGAGCGATAATGACTCCAAATCCAAACTTGATAATAAGCTATAATGACATTTTCCTTTATGATTTCCAAGGGTCTAACTAGAAAGTTAGTCCCTTAGAGGTAATGCACCAGTGATAAAGAGAAGTATCAAAAAAGAGAACACACTTAGCATAAGAGAGATGTAATGCCCTGATAATGAACATTCGAAGAGATTAAACCATTTAGCATGAAGGGTCTCTTTCTTATGCCTTGAGCGATATTCTTTTGTTTGATTTAACTCTTTAATCAAGAGAAACAAAGAATGAAGGAAGGTTGCAGGGATAGAAGGATGATTACAATGGTGTGAATATGTATAAAAGCTATAAAAAAAATAAAATAAAAAAAAAGTGAAAGAAAAGACTATCAACTCAAATGGATTGAAAGCTATATCTATGAGGACTTACAACAAGATATCTATAGTATTTAAAGCATAATTTAGCACACTGAAAAGCTCTGAAATAGCACAAAAACAATGCTGAAAATCGGGTTTTTAAGGTGATAAAAGCGAACAAAAATAGGATAAAGCCAAGGGGTTTCAACCAACCAACAAGCCTAAGGAAGGGTGGCTAAAATCACATATTTCAGGCCTTAAAATACTCTGAAAACAATAAGTAAACACCAAGAAAAGAGAGAGAGAAAAGATGGTTAAAGAGTTGAAAGTTTACCTCTTTAAAGAGAAGAAGACCTTCCTAGTTAACAAGCCACAAGTTGAGCACTCTCAAGAGCTGAAATTGTGTTCAAGAATCTCAGCAAAAAGCCTCAAGTTTTGGCTTAGGAGGAGTATGTATGGTGTATGTATATTGCAAGAGAGAAGGGAAGAGTGTTTGATAAGTTATAGCTCTTCGCAAAATTTTCTAACGTCAAATCGTAAGGGGAGGTCGTGTATTTATAGAAAAACACATTCTCACGTAGGAAATATCTGTAATGAGACAGCTGGTGTAAGGCATGGGCGGCATAGAAATAGTTGGCAGCTTGTCAAAATATCTGCTATGCTAAATATGGCCAGCCGGCCATGAACAAGGACGACCGGCAAATCAAAAATGGCCTGCAAGCCACTTGTTGGCTAGCTCTTCTCTAGGTGTTTAGGCTAGAAAAAAAATTAAGCTTTGGTCCAAAGGGGTTGCAAGGTTTAGGTTTTGAAACTCAAAATCGAAGCCTTTTGTTGAAGAAATTGAACAATTTGCACAGTGTAACATTTCATCATTGAGTGTTCAAAGTGAGGCGCCTTAGTCTTAAGGGTGGTCAAAATGGCGTGTCTACACACACCCAGTTACTTTTTTCGGAGTCCAATGATAGTCCCTGATCGAACACATCAATGAGCTACGGATTGCACCAGTCCAGTCATACATTCTCATTGCTTCCAAATTATCCACATGCCGAATTAATGCCCAACTAATTGTTTCACCCGAATTCAAGAAAAATAATTTCCCACAAGCATATAAGCACAACAGCTTCGCTGTGTCTTCAATATCTCAATCAGTACTGCCAACAACAGCCTTAACTCGTAGGTTCCATGTTAGTTTTGAGGTTATGTGACTGGTTTTACGACACCTCTGCTGAATGAAATCAGACGGTGGCTTAGGTCGTGGGGTCAAATCAAGAAAACTAGTACCACATTGAATCCCAAATATTAACCTTTTATCCTCATCCACAACGCTCACGATGTGCCCTCCTATGTGGAATGTACCATCACGAGAATTGTAAGCCCGGATAATATTCACCACTAGGTCGTCCCCTTTTCGAAACTCAGTGTGATCAAGCTGATTGATGAGAATAGCTTCGAACATAAGCCAGAAGGTTTTTTTTTTTTTTTGAAGGAAAATGATGTGCTCGTCCTGCAATTGCAACATGTATACTAACTTCACAATCCCTGCAATGTTGGACCTTAAATTCAGCCATGTACGGTGACGTTTCGGAGTGAAACTTGCACGATTCAGAATTTTGGACTGCTTGAACAGAATACGCCCTTGAATATTCACCCCAATTTTATTTGGCGATGTCACGCCACCCGCTGCTTGCCACTTACGCTCACACAAATGCGTCCACGGACTGTTCATCTTCGATACCCCTACATCACGACAAACAACAAACAATTATAAACATAAGTCAGCTGGTAATAGATGTCCATACATTGCACTACAACAAAGCATCATGACCGACAATATAACGAACAATATATGTCACATTCAATTTTCTCTACCAACACACACGTACATGGTGAAATGAATCCGAAAGCGACCGCACGTGACGTACATGACTGCACACATACAACCTAGAACGATGCAATACAGTAAATGCAATGTATGGTGGCATAACATTGGAGAACACCACGTGCTCCCACTAAAATAGTAACATGAGCTATTTATCACAACACATTAATGTGTTCCACCCCCCTTTGTACGTTTATGTCGTACATTACCAAACATTATAAAATGAACATACCAACACCGGCCCACCAACGCAAACTTTACAAGAAAATGACGATGTATGAATAATGTACAAAGTTCACGTGCCTGTAAATGACAAATCAACATAAAGATTCCACGCGTTGACACACACATCGTAAACCACGAACAATGTAACATCATAACACTCAACACTGTTCACTATGTCACACATGACCCCTCCATTTTCCTAGGCCCACATCGTATTACTAGCTAACAATAAAAAAAACATTCAAACCCCACCTACAACACATTGTAATCACAAAAGGAACACCCATAAACACACTCACGAGTTTGCTGACAACCACACACACCCCTTTTGTTCATTAATGCGTGCATAATATGTGTGGCTTGTGATGCTACGTCCCACCAACCATAGTATTACCACAAACATGTAAGAAACTATATAAAATCAACACATCAATAACTCGTAACCAGCGAAATCAATGACGTAAAATAACAATATGACACAGTCCAATAATTTTCAAACAAAAACAGGGTACACACCTTTACTCGACATCGTCAAATACTGGGATTGCAACGTTTGCCTAACTTGAACAAAGCTTCAATGACGGAACAAGAACAAGCAACTCAACACTACAATTTCGAACTTCCAGTCCCACACTTTGAAACCCCACAACCAAATCTCCAACGTGGGATTCGATCGACGAAATTTTGAATTTTGAAACTGCGAAATCTCACCACTTGATTCAAGGGCCACAGTCGTCTATCAATTAGGAGGGCTTCCAAAATGGGGGCTTGCACGACGTGAACGGGTCATATGTGGATGGGTCTGGCGGAGCAAGTAAATTCACATATTGGGGCTCGTTAATGGTTTACGCTGCATCAGCACCCCACCCCAACCATTACACTCGGTGGCATTTTAGTCAATCTACAGACATGAGGACCACGCGGTTCAAAAGAATACATTTAGGACTATCTGGAACATAAGTTTCCAAAATGGGACTTACCAGTTAATTTTCCATGAAAATAATAATAATTCATCTACTAAAAAATGGTTACATTGTCTTTTTGTCATTTTCATCCCTGTTTTCGTTTGAAATAAAATAATTCTAAAATTTATATTATTTTGCAAATATATTGTTAGTATAAGTAGAGTGTTTTTTTTTTTTTTGATTGAGGTGTTTTTACTTAGTTAACAATATTACATATTTTTAAAAAAAAAATACTCAAAAAATAACTTATATTTTAAGTATTGTTAATGTATAATATTATGATTGGTTCAACTTTAACTTTAATCATTTGTGTCTCTTTACTTTCGGCCACTTTCGATTGTAAATGCTCCCTTGTGTAAACTCTCTCCTCTATAAAGGAGTTAACAAACACATGTAATATATAGATTCAATATCAATAGATCCACAACTCACTCTCTTTCTTTCTCTATACATTATTCTAAGATGGTATCAGAGCTATAAGATTTAAGCTTATATTTTTTTCTCACCAGCAGGCAGTCGACCGACAACTTTGCCTTCGCTGCCTGCTGAAGATTTCTACACATACCTTCACTCCGCTGCATCTTCCAACGAGATCCTCTGTGTGCTCAGATCTTTGTATTCAACACCATGGTCGTTCATGAAATTCATCCCTTCTGCCTCATCCGTAGCAATCCTTATAATTTCCTTAGTCTGGAGTTTCTTGGTCTTTAGCATAATATCATGAACTGACCCACCTTCCATACTCGTCGAACTCTCCAAATCTCAAGACGTCGTGGCCGGTGATGGCACCACAACCGTCGTCGTGATCGCCAGAGCTGAGGAGCATTCACGCTATAACCAAAACTTCTTTCTCTCTCTACCCCATCTGGGTCCCTCACTGAGTCAAGATGGACTTTTTCTACAGCGAGTCAAACTCGGTCTGTCAGATCCCAACGATGCTCTCACCAACTGGAACGACCGCGACGCCACCCCATGCAACTGGACTGGCACTACCTGTGACCCGGCCACCGTTTCAGTCAGCTCGGTCAACCTCTTCAACGCTGGCCTCGCCAGTCCACTCCTTCCTCTGCCGAATCACTTCTTGTTGCCTTCGTACCAAATCTGCATGGGTTGTGAACTATTCAAGAGAAATCCCTCTGAAATCTTCTATTGATGAACATTTTGCCTTTATCATTTGCGCAATATTCATCATTTTTGGAAGCACAATAGGATTGTTGGTAGTGGGTGGTCATGGGTATTGCTCCTGATGATGGGATTTCACACCTTTCGTGTGATTACTACCTTTCGTGTGATACTGTTCAAGTCAAACCTATTCTTATTTTCTTTTTATTTATTTATTTCTTTAATCACACCTATGTTTCCCACTATCCAAACTTCCAGTTAGTGCCTCTCTCCTAACCTCTCACAGTCCACACCGATTCTTCTTTTATTTATTTAATCACATCCACTAAGATTGTTTCATTCTCATTATCACATCCATACACACGGCTATCATGTTGTCTTCAACTTTATTTTATTTATCATTTTAAAATACACACCTATCATGTTGTCTCCAATTTTATTTTATAGCTATCATTTTCTTTTCTTTTTTTCATCAACATAGCTATCATTTTCTTTTCTTCCACCGCATACATCTCATTTTTTTTTATCTTATTTTATCTTTCTTCATTAACTAACCAACCAACCAAAAAAAAAAAAAAACTTTCTACCATTTTTTTTTTAACATCTCCACTCTATGTTGAGTCGTTCTGCTCCACTTTGTCAATCCCTTTGTTTCAACCTCCAATAGGTTTCTATCTTCAAAACCTATTTGAGTTTATGGGAGGGTATTATACATATTGATAATGTATCTGCTAAAGCTACAGCAGCTCAGTCTATCTTTGCAGAAGCAAAAGCAGAGCTACAGCAGTTGAAGTCTAGATCTGCAGAAGCAGAAGCAGAGCTGCATCAGTTGAAGCCACAAGCCACTGCAGCTCAGTCTATAGCTACAGAAGCAGAGCTGCAGCAGTTGAAGCCACAAGCCTATATCTGCAGAAGCAGTTGAAGTGCCAGTTGTATCATCTGTTAGAGTTGGTGCACGTGTTATATATAGTGAGTTGTTATAGTGACTGTAGCTTTAGCAGATACATTATCATGCCCCCTCAAGCTGATGGCAGAGGGAAGAACCATAAGCTTGGACTGAAGATAGGTAAATCGAGAAATAGACAGAGGCTTTGTGAAAATATCGGCCACCTGATCAGAAGTGTGAATATGAAAAATGGTGAGTTGTTTAGTAGCTACCCTTTCTCTGACATAATGATAATCCACCTCTATATGTTTTGTGCGGGCATGAAAAACAGGATTAGAAGACAGAGAGATGGTAGATATATTATCACACCACAATGTAGGAGAAGAAGAAGGACAATGCAGATCAGAGAGAAGCATGCCCAGCCAGCTTAACTAAGCAGCAATGTGAACTAATGCCCTATACTCAGCCTCAGTGGAGGATCTAGCCACAGTAGGCTGCTTTTTAGCAGACCATGAAACCAGATTTGGACCAAGAAAAACACAGAAACCAGTAGTGGACCTTCTATCCAGAGAATTACCAGCCCAATCAGAATCTGAAAAGGCATGTAATGTAAGAGGACCAGGACTAAACTGAAGACCATAACCAAGGGTACCTTTGAGATATCGGAGAAGCCTCTTGACCATAGCAAAATGTTGAACAAGTGGTTGGTGCATAAACTGACATGCAAAATTGACAGCAAAAGCAAGGTCAGGCCTGGTGATTGTGAGGTATTGAAGACCTCCAACAATACTCCGGTAGAGTGAAGGATTGGAACAAGGCAAATGATCATGAGGAGAAGAGGAAGAAGATTTAATAGCCATGGGAGAAGAGTAGGGCTTGCATTCAGCCATACCAGCTTTAACAAGTAACTCAGAAGCATATTTTTGCTGAGATAAGAAATAGCCCATAGAAGATGATGATACAGAGATGCCAAGAAAGTAATTAAGCAACCCAAGCTCCTTCATGGCAAAAGCACCGTGCATTTGATGAATCAAAGCAGTTATATAAGAAGAATCACTGCCAGTTAACAAGATATCATCAACATAAATGAGTAGAATAGTAATGGAGTCTGCTGTTTTCTTGACAAACAAGGATGAATCACAATGACTAAAGATAAAACCACAAGACAGTAAAAAGGAAGAGAAGGTAGAAAACCATGCCCGGGGAGCCTGTTTAAGACCATAAAGAGCTTTATGCAATTTGCAAACCAAATGAGGATGAGAAGCATCAATGAAGCCTTGAGATTGTTGCATATAGACTTCCTCCTCTAAGACACCATGTAAAAATGCATTGGATATATCAAGCTGCCTAATAGACCATTGGAAATGCAGAGCTAAGGACAGAAGAACTCTGACTGTAGGTTGCTTTGCAACAGGGCTAAAAGTCTCATGATAATCAATGCCCTCAGTTTGAAGAAACCCTTTGGCTACAAGTCTAGCCTTATACCTAGCAATGGATCCATCTGAATTTCATTTGAGTCTATAAACCCATTTGCAGCCAATAGCACTTTTATCTGGGGGTAAAGGCACAAGAGACCAAGTGCCTTGTCTTTGCAAAGCTTGAAACTCATCTAACATAGCTTCCTGCCATTTAGGAGAGGCAGCAACAGCTTGAAAAGTAGCAAGTTTAGAAGGAGAAGAAGAAGTAGTGAGAAGGCAGCCAGCAAGGAGAGTTTTAGACTTAGATCTGGTGAGCATGGGATGAGTATTTGAAGTAGAAGAAGAAAAAGGTAAATCAATAGAGATTGAAGAAATGGGAATTGATGGAATAAAACCAGAAACTGCAACTGGTGCTGGGGCAGGAACAGAACCAGAACCTTCACCTGCAACTGGTGCAGGAATAGAATCAGCAGAACCAAAACCTGCAACTACAACTGGTGTAGAAATAGAACCAGCAACTTCAATATGTTCAGAACTAGAAGAGGAAGACAAATGAGAACCAGACAGAACTGGAGCAGAGTGAGCAGGACTTACAGCAGGGAGAGAAGAACCTGTAGGAGGAGAAACAGAACAGGAATGAACTAAGCCAGTGGCAGGCCAAAAGAAAGTTTGCAGCTGAGAAAGTGAAGGAGGAATAGTCTGAGCAGGAGACATAGACTGAGACTGGAATGGAAAGGTACACTCATCAAAAATAACATGCCTAGAAACAAAAATATGGCCAGTAGTAACATCAAGACATCTATACCCTTTGGTAGAGGGAACATAACCAATAAAGACACAAGGGATAGATCTTGGCTGAAGTTTGTGACTTGTGTAAGGTCTAATCCAAGGAAAACATCTACAACCAAAAACTTTGAGAAAGGAGTAATCAGGTGAGTGATGAAACAAAGTTTGAAAAGGAGTAAGATTACTAAGTTTGGAAGTGGGAAGTCTGTTAATAAGAAATACTGAGGTGGCAAGAGCATCAAACCAATAGGACAAAGAAAGAGCAGATTGATGCATTAGGGCAATGGTAGTTTCAATTAAGTGCCTATGCTTCCTCTCAGCTACTCCATTCTGAGCAGGAGTATGAGGACAACTAAGTTGATGTTCAATGCCCTTATCTTTTAAAAATTGCTGAAATTTATTTGCTAAATATTCCCCCCCATTATCACTTCTAAGGACTTGAAGCTTAGTGGTAAATTGAGTCTCAACAAAAGCCTTGAATTCAACAAATTTAGAAAAGACCTCACTTTTGTAAGTCAAAGGAAATAGCCATGTGAATTTACTGTAATCATCAATAAAAAGAACATAGTACTTAAAATGGGAAACAGATGCATTAAAGGGTCCCCATACATCAGAATGAATAAGAGTCAATGGCTGGTTTACAGTGGAATTGGAAAGATGAAATGGCAACCTATGACTCTTAGAAACACAGCAATGTGTGCACAGCTTATTATCATTAGAACTAGGTACATTAGTAGGTAACAAATTTTGAGATACAAGAACTTGCAGCTTATTACTAGAAGGATGACCTAATCTACTATGCCAAGTGCTCTTGCTGCAGGCAGGAGCAGTGGAAGTGTTGAAGCAAGTGGTGGAAGAAGTGCCAGGAACAACAGATGAAGCTGAGAGAGAGTAAAGACCAGCTGAGTGAGGACCTTTATGAAGAATTTGCTTGGAAAACTTATCCTGTATAATGAAACAATCAGCATCAAAAGTAATGGTGCAGTTGTTATCTTTTATGAATTGATGAACTGACAAAGATTGGTAGAAATAGAAGGAACATGAAGCAAATTATGAAGATGGAAAGAAGTACTTGGTGTAGGAAGCAAACCATTTCCTGTGTGATGAATTGGCAGAGTTTAACCATCTCCTATAGTGACATGATCAGAACCTTGATAAGGCTGAAATTGAGTGAAATTATTAAGATCATTGGTGAAATGAGTGGTGGCTCCAGAATCTAAGAACCAGTTTGAACCAGGATGTAGCAGACGATGTAGCGAGATCGTGACCGATAATGCAGGCGCATCTGGAGTAGCAGAAGTGGTTGAAGAAGAGGCAATATAGGCTTTAGACTGTGATCCTCTTCCTTGTAAAGAAGATGAGGGAAAAGCTTGATCCATTCTGTGCCAGCAATCCATGGCTGAGTGGTTTGATTTGCCACAGATTTGACAAATTAGTCCGTGTTGATCTGAATGATGCAAAAATGAAGATGAGTTGCCTTGTCCTCCACCTCTATAGGTATTACCTTGTCCTCCACCTCTATAAGTATTACCTTGTCCTCCACCTCTGTAAGTATTTTTATAAAACCTGCCTGAACTTCCTGAGTTGTTACCTTTAGATCCACCTCTGATGTAACCTCTCGAACTTCCTCTAGAAAAAGTTCTGTTAGCAGCATAAGCAAATAGTAGATCTGATGTGTGTGTTTGTTTCAGAAAGCCTTCAATGTGAATGGATTCAGAACATAATAAGGAAGACAAGGCAGTAATGGAGATAGGTTTAGATCTGGTACGAATGGATGTTTTAAAGGCACTGTATTCATCAGGTAATCCATTCAGAGTAAGTAAAACCAGATCTTCATCATGAATTGGTGAGCCAGCAAGACTTAATTGATCAGCAATAGTCTTGATTTGACAGAGATATTCCTCCATTGTTGAATTCTTCTTGGTAAGATGACTAAGCTTAGTCTTCAATTGATGGACATGTGACCTAGACAAGGATGTGAATCATGCAGCTAATGTAGTCCACACTTCATAACTAGTGAGACAATGAAGAACAGAGGTGTATATGGATGAAGATAGTGTAGCAGTAAGGCAACTGAGTAAATGTGCATCAACAAAGGATCCAATCAGGTATTCGGATTTACTCTGACATTACAACTCTCATCAAGAATTGTGGAAGAAGGACAGATCTTTAAGCCATCAACAAATCCAAGTAGATTTGTGGCTCGTAAGATGTTGTGGAATTGACTTCTCCATATCAGATCATTTGTAGACTCAAGTGTTATTAGAACAAATGATTTCAGATTGGAAATGAGCAGAGTAAGATTTGAAGGTAAAGAAGAACTGGTAGTTATACCAGATGAAGAAGCTGCCATTGTTGTTGATCTTACTTGAAGATCTGCCATTGTTACTTCTTGATGAGGATTCACCATTGATAGATTGAAGATGAAGCTTTCGACGCTCGCAAGAGCTATGAGAGCTCTGATACCATAAAGAAAATATGAATCTATTATTTCCAATCTCTCAAATATCTCAGTACAGATATCTTTATATACAAACTATGTGTAACTCTAGTAACTAGTTAACCAAGGTGCAGTTAACCATAACCAATTCCTAACTAACAACTCACTATAACAACTCACTATATATAACACGTGCACCGGCTCTAACAGATTATACAACTGGCACTTTGCTACTAAAGCTACAGCAGCTCAGTCTATCTCTGCAAAAGCAGAAGCAGAGCTACAGCAGTTGAAGTCTAGATCTGCAGAAGCAGAAGCAGAAGCAGAGCTGCAGCAGTTGAAGCCACAAGCCACTGCAGCTCAGTCTATAGCTACAGAAGCAGAGCTGCAGCAGTTGAAGCCACAAGCCTATATTTGCAGAAGTAGTTGAAGTGCCAGTTGTATAATCTGTTAGAGCTGGTGCACATGTTATATATAGTGAGTTGTTAGTTAGGAATTGGTTATGGTTAACTGCACCTTGGTTAACTAGTTACTAGAGTTACACATAGTTTGTATATAAAGATATCTGTACTGAGATATTTGAGAGATTGGAAATAATAGATTCATATTTTCTTTACATATATCATGGTGAGCATGGTTACACACCATGCGAACTACCAAAGCTGGCGAGCATGGTTATATATCATGCGAACCACCCAAGCCACCCCATGGCGCACTCCCTAAGTCGCTCCGTTGGTGCACCACCAAAGTCTTCTTCAACGGTCTACAATAGTCCGGCTTGATCCCGTAAATTGTCCTAACATTGATTCCGGTTAGCTTTTACATCGGTCTGGCATGACCTCGTAAACTGTCCCCACATTGATTCCGGTTAGCTGCTACAACGGTCCGACACGACCATACAGTGTTTTCTCCAACGGTCTGACACGACCACATAGTCTCTTTACCAACGGTCTGACACAACCATACAATATCTGCTACAACGGTCTGACACAACCATACAGTGTCCTCTACAACGGTCTGACACAACCATACAGTGTCTCCTATCCTATTTTGTTTTATGTATTAGTTTATTTTCCTGTTTTGTTACTCTCTCCAAATTCAAGTTGGTTTGTACCTATCCTCCTTGAGTTTTAGGGGGGCTATTAATGTATAATATTATGATTGCTTTAACTTTAGCTTTAATCATTTGTGTCTCTTTACTTTCGACCACTTTCGGTTGTAAATGCTTCCTTGTGTAAACTCTCTCCTTTATAAAGGAGTTAACAAACACATGTAATATATAGATTCAATATCAATAGATACACAATTCACTCTCTTTCTCTATACATTATTCTAACAAGTATAATCACCATTCCATCAACTCCAAATCTACGTCATAAATCTTACATTTGGGGGTAATTTTTTAAATAAAATTTCATGATAGCTAACATTTTCCTGGCATGTTTGTTTCACTGACTTTCGTTTTGGGTTTTGCTCCAAACACAATTGTAACTTGTTCAGATAAGAGTATACATAGTCGACATGTTCATGTATGTTAGAGTAAAATGATAATACAAAGGAAATATTTTTCTGATTTTATATCCACTTAATTTATATGCATTTAAAATGTTTCACATTTTTTTTAATAAAATTGCTTAATACTGAAAAATATATATATAAAAATAAAATTAACCTAATTTTAAAACTAATACAAGGATGGGTTTTTGAGTTGAGGTTTGTGTGCTTTGGCAATTGAGTTTTGAAAACATGTTGGTGAAAATCTCAACCAAATAAATTTTAGTTTTTAAAACTTGAGTTTAAAAAGAGTTTTGAAATATATGTTGTGAAAACCAAATAAGATTTAGGTTTTAAATTTTAAAAAAGTGATTCAAAAACTCAACTGAAGGGGCCAAACTTTTTTATTACTTCAATGAAGACGTTTGTGGGTTAACTACCAAAATAAATGTACATTAACCTAATCCCTAATTGTAGTGACTGAACTAACAAAGAAAAGAGGGGCTGTAGCGTGCCACCGTTGTAATGATTTTTTTCCCAGGTGACACATTTTACGTTATTAAAAGAAAAAAAAAAGAAGCCACTATTCTCATCATATTTTATTTCAAAAATATTATTTTCGTTGTTTTTATTATACATAAAAAAGAAATTCATTTGAAGTAAAGTGAAGTGATAATAGTAACTATCTAATAACCAAAAAATATATATTTGGAATAAAATGGAGTGTAAATAGCAACTCCCCAAAAAGAAATTCTTAATATACTTTGATATTTCTATGATGGTGTTCTTTCACTTTCTAAATTAACAAATCTTAGCACTTAAAATTATACTCAACTTTTCATTATTATTATTTTTATATAAATTAACAAGTTTCCTCCGTAGGGAGATTTTACTAATCTAACAAATAATCACTAAATTTTACTGATCAAAAAAAAAAAAAAAAAAAATACACAAATACACAATGTCAACAAAGGTTACTACATTCTTATTTACCATATGTAATATTAATTTAAAAGTGAACTACACTAATAGTCCCTATAGTTTAGAACTCGTGTCACTTTGTTCTCTAACTTTTCAATTATGACACATTTGATTCTAAATTTTAAATCTTGTTCTAAATAAGGACAATTGCAGATTCTATTGCTCAATTTTATGGGTAAATTCATCAATTTTATAAAATATTAACTAATTTGACAAAAATAAATGTCCAAAAATATTTTTGAATTTTTAAAAATAATTTCTACCCACTAAAGATAAAATTATGTAAAATTGATAATCTTTTAGACATTTATTTATTTTCACCAAATTAATTTTTATTATGTGTTTGGATAATAATCATGTAATGAGTGGTTGTTAAACTTTTAATGTGCAATCCATATATTTAATATATGATTTTTTTTTAATTTTTAATTTTTTGATTTAATAGATTGGTTTAATAATGATATCAAAGTTGTTGCAATATTTGATTTTTAAAAAAATAGAAACTAATTTAATGAAAATAAAAATAACCACCCATTTCAAAATTATCACCTAAACTCATAACAAAAATTAATTTAGTAAAAAAAATTAAATATCTAAAAGATTTATCAATTTTACATAATTTTATTTTTAGTGGGTAGAAATAATTTTTTTAAATTCAAAAATATTTTTTTGACATTTATTTTTGTCAAATTAGTTTATATTTTATCAAATCGACAATTTTGCCCTTGAAATTGAATAATGGTAGCTTTAATTATTCTTATTTGGAACAATAGTCAAAATTTAGAGTTAAATTATCACAATTAAAAAGTTAAAAACTAAAATGATATAAGACCTAAACTATAGAAACAGTGAGCGTAATTCACCATTAATCTAATTATTAATAGTACATTAGACTTGTATACATGATATTACATTACAAATACACATTAGTTATGAAACTTATTGCCAATATCGTGTTGACAAAATTTAAAACTTGATATAATATAAAAATATGATAAATCTAACATTATTGTTGATAAAACCGTCTTGATTTTCTCTTAAAGGAAGAGTTATTGTAAAACTTCCACCCAAAAAAACAACAAAAAAATCAAAAAATAAAAAATTTGTCGTTAGCAAAATAAATAAATAAATCTTATTTGACCCATTCCCCCTTTCTAGTCTAAAGGCACTTAAAAGAAAATGAAAGCAAATAAATAAATGACCCTTATTAATGTAGTTGAAAGCAATTAACTTGGGCCAAGCTATAGTTAGCTGCAACTGCAGCTTGCAATTCGTTCGCACCAATGCTACAAACCCATAAATATTAGAAAAATGGTTGAGAGCACTAAAAAAGAAGCACTAGAGGGAGCACTAATGATGTGACAGTGAACCTTTTTTTTTTTTTTTTGACATTCCTAATGCATTAGTGCTATTAGTGGTGTTTTTTTTAGTGGTATGAATCATTGTTGTAAATATTAAATATTATCCAGAAACATCATTGTGTGGTTAAAATTCATCTAAACCATGAACCCCACAATACAATAAATCAATCTCAGCCATGCACTAGCGCTCTGAACAGTTTTCATGGCAACTTTTTTTGGGTCCATGGCTTTAGTGTTTCGTTAGCAATGTCTTTCAAAACAAAAGCAGATGGCCCAAGCATAACTATAAACCTTACATTTTTGGGTGCATATGCTGGTTATTAGAACAAACTGAAGCTACCCAGTTCATCTTCCCAAAATCATGATGTGCTGCTTCTTTTTGCCCCAAGTAGATCATCACTTTCACTTTTTACGATACACTGAAAAGATAATGAACAGCTCCTATTTATGCCACCGGATTCTTCATCCTAGTTTCAGAAATTATGCCCTCATCAAGACGGCAATAGCCTCCCACTCTAAACTACATATCACATCCTGTTATGGCAACAATTGAAATCATCAGTCATTTTTAGCAATTCCACAGATATATGACATAGCAAAGTAATTTATCCCTAAGAGCAAAATGTTGTACATCTCTGAGATAAAACTGAGTATAGGAGAAAGAGAGAAGAAAAAACACATCACCGAGGGGTCCTGTCGGTCAATGTCAAAGCTATTGATAGCACATGGTTCAGCCAAGAGTTCAATGGGTTCCTCACCTGTGCAAAGGAACAGTGTGAAACAAATCAACCACCAGCTAAGAGAGGTTACAGATTGTCTGAAGCAAGTATTCCTTTTGTAAAGGAGGCAAAAGGTTTGGATGGGTCAAAACGAATAATGCATTTAAAAAACCTGACCGTTTAATAAACGGGGCTTAAGTGAGTTGGGTTGAATTTGGCACAAAGGTATGGAAAATTAATTTGATCAACCCATTAACCCGACAAATTAACCAGATCAACCCAACAGGTATACAACTCATTTATAACCTGTTTATTTATATATTTTGACGAGAGTTTAAATGGGTGAAATTGAATGGATTTACATTTTCTAGTTAAGTGTGCCAGCTCTATCTTTCTGCCATAGAAAACAAGAAATATGAATTCAGCCACTTAGCAAATAAGATGACCTTAAGCCTTTCCACTAGAGCACTCAAATGGAAAAAGCCAAATATGGCAACAAATTTCGTACCTTGTTCAACAACAGCAAGGATTCCATCTTCTGAGCAGATCATAACAGGTAACACCTGTGATGTTGACATGTTACCAATGTTTGAAGAATAAAGTCATCTTGGACCTCCCAAATTTCACTCTCGGATAATGAGTGGACTGAAACTCACCTGCAACCCTAGAAAGAACTATTGGTCATTGTTGCCCTTTGAAGATCCCATGCAAATCTGATGCAGGAAGAGCCTCATGCCTTCTTGTAAACTAGCATAATAAATAAACAATCTTGAAAATTTTCTCAAATCAGAGCACAAAAAGACAACTTATTCGGTTTCCAAATAACCATGTAATCTAATAATTAAACATGGAAGAATTTCAATGTGATCACAAAATCCTTTGAATTATCACCCAGCATGAAATTTAAGCATGCGAACTTTTTTTTTTTAACAGTGAAAAACGGGTTCTCCTTGGAGGCATCATCTTAAATGAATGTTCATAAGCATAATTCTTGTCTGGTAAATTTTTAATATTAAAAAGAAAAAAAAATAAATAAAAAAGAAGCAATAGTTGAGAAATCAAAATTCATAGACATATGCCATAGAAACAATTTCAGTCAGAGTTGGTAGTATTTGCACCAATACATAAATCTCAATTATCATCAAGATGAACATCAACCAGTAACTAAACACAAGCAGAGCCATCTCAGCTACTTAATCAGCAGACAATTAGAGATCCTAGTTATCTCAAAAAAAGCTAATCATTTGACTCAAGGACAGAATATCAGCATGCATCTGCAGCAGCAGTACAACAGCAAACTTCATTATAGTGTGGCAATCAAATAAACCATATAAGTATATAGCTACCCAAACCCCTTATAATACCACAATATGATACATTTTGATAAGATCTGTTTCTAACACAAACAACAGTAGGCTTTAGTTTATATTCCAAATCATCATCTTTATTATCTTTACCAAGTCATTACTGAACCTTTTAGCAACTAAGAAAAACTACAGACCAAGCATAAATATTATCAGCCACTGGATATTCCAAATATACTGTAATTTTGCGCCCCCCCCCAAAAAAAGGTGAAGAGAGAGAGAGAGAGAACAATAGGGACAGCTAAAACAAAACCCAATAGTTTGTATACCGCTGTCCTAATGCCTCGGCATTTACTTTTGATGTTTTTAATTCTTACTTGATGGACACTACATTATGCCCATGAGTTAAGCTTAGTCCATCAAATCTACATATTTTTATGAGAGGAATGAAGAATGAAAAGCGGCATCTTACAATACAAGTGTGTTTTCTTGATGGATGAATATCAATGGAGTGTACAATCCCAGAAGTAGTTCCATGAGCCCTGTAACATTATCAATATGAAGAATCACAACTTATCACAACGAAAACAAACCTTGAAAAAAAAAAAAAAATTGCTTCTACTCAGATGGACAAAGTTGAACCCAACTGTCAAAATATGCAGTTAAGATAGTGCAAACAGAACAAAAATAAACACTGAATTTAGAAGCATAATAGAAACTCATCTAAGAAAATGACAAATACCACTTAAGAACACATTAAGCTTCAAGAAATTCCAACATTGGTATTTTCAAATAATCAACAAATTATGCACTCCTCATGATCCTTGCATGTGAAGCGTATCACCATCCATCTTTTCTCTTTTGTTTATTTTCCCAAAATCATAACTTTATTTGATAAGAAGCAAATTTTATCAGAACATATAGGAAATAGGTCCCCTTAACACATTAGAGCACAAAAAACAACTGATTTCAGTTCAAATGAATAATATCATGGCTCCAAAAAAAAAAAAAAGTTTGAAATGAAAAAGAAATAAATAAATAAAGAACCTGAGTGGAGAAAAAAACAATTCTCATAACGAGCCATGTTCAAAACGGAGAATGAATGAAAATCTCACTAAAATCCGCTAATTAGAGGCTTTAACCTCGTGTACTGGCCTCCAAAACTCTACCAGACATGAAAACGTGATCAATAGGTGACGACTGCTAAATTAGCTGAAACCTTCAAGTATATAAAATTACAAAACTCTTTGTACTCTCAAATATTACTTGCCAGTAAGTTACACTTACAGCTAGATTGAACTAACCTAAAGCTCAAGCGATCACCCTTTAAAGCCAACAACATAAGCTCTAAACATTTCCAACCATTATCTAGAACACACCTTTAAACCCCACCTCATATTGATAAAAGTACGTAACTACACACCTTTAAGGTGTGTCAAGATGGGATCTAGATCCTCTCCAACACTTTCTTCATACAACCATCATCTGACACTTTATCCAAATACCACAAGTGATAGTGACTAGCTATTGAATTGTGGCATTTGGATAAGTGTTGAATGATGATTGTATAAAGTAAGTGTTGGAACTGGAAAGGATCTTTCCCCAAGACGTACCCAAAATAAAGGTTCATTTTCGTATGGGGTAGGCAACTAATAGGCATGATAAATTTATGACATCTCCAGAATCCAAAGCCAAATTGAACTAGGACTTGAAAAATTCAGCCTAAATTGCAGTTTTCACTAGTAAAAGATAAAAGACAATAGTAGAGCAACCCATGCAATCTGCACATGACTCTCATTGAAATATATTTCAGATTGACATTCCTTTCTAATTTTTAATTTAATATTTATCTTTACTTTTCAAAAAATGGGAAGATTCCCAACCCTATCTCATCTTTTGACTCCTCTGCCTTCTTAATTTTATACTATTTTTTACCCATTTAGTTTTACTTATAAATAGGAGAAAAATAATTAAAAACACAACGGAGATTGCTCCATACAAGGATTGTAGGCCTTATATTGAAATTTTGATGAACGGAAAATTGAAAACTAGCTGCCTAGTAATACCCAGACTAATCAATGGGAACCATGCAATTGTAGGGAATCACAAGCAGAAAAGAGCCTCAACATAAATAATCATCCATCTCTTTTTAAATCTTTCCAAAAGGGAACAAGGATTAGGGATCTTGTCTCTCTTCCAAGCAGAAAAGGACAGTCACTTGCATGTTTGGGTTTAAATTTTTAGGGATAACAGTGATTTTTTCAAAATGTAAAATTACACATTTAGGCAATTTGAATTATAGAAGTTTAGGATTTTTCCTCATTCTAGAACAAATTTCACATTATGAACAAAAACCTAATACTCTAATGTACCACTCTAATAATGTAACACTTCAATGTAACACATAAAAAACTCATTGGTATATTTTTCCTAAATGTAACAACATAACACTCAAAAAAAATTCTTTGGTGTATTTTTTCCAAACATAATGCTCCAATGTAAAAACAATATATATATAATTCTTAGTGTACTTTTTCCAAGCGTAACACTTCAATCAGTGTAATTCCAAACGTAACACTCCAATGTAACATACTCTAATGTAAAACACAAAAACACTAAAAAAACTCCTTAGTATATATATATATATATATATTTTCAAACGTAACACTCAAGTTTGAAATTATACATTTGTTCAAAACATACTAAGGAATATTTGTACTGCTCTTGGAATGGTTTGAAGAATATCACATTCATTTTTTATTTTTTATTTTTAGTATTACATTTGAGTGTTATGTTTAGAAAAAATACATTAAGAAATTTTTTTTGTATTACATTGGAGCATTACGTTTGGAAAAAGTATACCAAAGAAATTTTTTGTGTGTTACATTAAAGTGTTACACTAAGAAATTTTTTTTAAGTATTATATTAAAGTGTTACGTTTAGAAAAAGTACACTATGGAGTTTTTTTGTGTGTTACATGAGAATGTTACGCTAAAGAGTTTTTGCGTGTTGTATTAGAGTGTTACACTAAGGATTTTTTTAGAGTATTATATTAGAGTGTTACATTTGGAAAAAGTATATCAAGAAATTTTTTTGTGTGTTACATTTACATTAGAGTGTTACACTAAGGAGTTTTTGTGTGTTACATTAGAGTGTTACATTAAGGAATTTTGTTTTGTGTTATATTAGAGAGTTACGTTTGAAAAAAATACATTAAAGAGTTTTTTTGTGTGCTACATTAGAGTATTATAATAAGAAATTTTTGTGTGTGTTACTTTAGAGTGTTATACTAAGGAATTTTTTTGGATTGTTATATTGGAGTGTTGCGTTTGGAAAAACTATAGTAAGGGCTTTTTTAATGTGTTACATTAGTATTACGTTTGGATGTTAATTAATGTCAATGTTATAATGTCAATGTAAAATAGAGGCGAACACCACACAAAAAAAAAAAAAAAAAAAGAACACCACACCAATAACATCACAAACAGAGTAACATCATCCACTTACAAATCACTCCACCAGATCCCCACAAAAAAAAAAAAAAAAAAAATAGAAATGTAAAAATCTTCCTTACCCATGCACACCCAACATTAGGAAAAAAAATTCAAACAAAATCACACACAAGGGCAAACAATTAAACTTTCAAACCCCAAATCAAGGAAATACAATATACCCAAAATAAAAAAGACTAATTGGTTTGAAAGAAAACTTCTAGGACTAAATGAAATAACTTTTTTCTAAATGGAATTTATGAGTAATTTTTTTTTTTTTTTTTTTTTTTTGAGTTGCTCTTTACACTCTATTTTGTTCCAAATGTATTCTTTTTTTTTTTTTTTTTTTTCCCCTTATCATGTATAGTCACTATTGTCACTTTACTTTACTTCAAATAAATTTCTTTTTTTATGTATAATAAAGACAATGAAAAGAGTGTCTTTGGAATAAAGTAGGATATTTTTTTTTTTTTGGCAAATTATCAACACCTCTTTCGAGGTTTGACTAAAATACGAATTCTTCCCTGAGGTTTGGAAAATTACAAATTGCCTCATGAGATTTATTTTTGCATAACAAATGAGAGGACAATTTGTTATACAAATATAAACCTCAATTGTCAATTTGTTATGCAAATATAAACCTCAAAGGTCAATTTGTAATGCAAATATAAATTTCAGAGGACCGGATGTAATTTCTCAAATTTTAGAGGTAAATCTGTATTTTAGTCAAACTTCAAGAAGTGTTGATAATTTGCCTTTTTTGAAAATAATAATAAATAAATAAATAAAACTTAAAATGTGTTATTTGAAGAAAAAAGTCATTACAACGGTGGCACGCGACAACCCCTTTTCTCTTTGTTAGTTCAGTCACTACCATTAGGGATTAGGTTAATATACATTTATTTTGGTAGTTAACTCACAAACGTCTTCATTGAAGTAATAAAAAAGCTTGAGTCCGTTTGGTTGAATTTTGAATTATTTTTTTAAAATTGAAAATCTAAAACTTATTTGATTTTCACAACATATATTTCAAAACTTTTTTTAAATTCAAGTTTTAAAACAAAAACTTGTTTGATTGAGATTTTCACAAACACCTTTTCAAAACTCAATTGCCCAAGCACACAAACCTCAACTCAAAAACCCAGCCTAGTAGTAGTTTTTAATTTTAGGTGATTTTTATCATTTTACTCTAACATACAAAATAAATAAATAATATTTGTGTATGTTAGTAAAATGATAATGCAAAGGAAATATTTTTCTGATTTTATATCTACTTAATTTACATGCGTTTAAAATGTTTTACATTTTTTATTATAAAATTACTTAATAACGAAAACTAATGATGATTATAATTAAAATATAAGTTATTTTTTTGAGTATTTTTTTTTAAATATGTAATATTGTTAACTAAGTAAAAATAACCTCAATCAAAAAAAATTATAATAAAAAAAGGGTAAAAACACCCTGCTTATACTAACAATATATTTACAAAATAATATAAATTTTAGAATTATTTTATTTCAAAGGAAAGCAATCTTGAAAATGACAAAAAGACCCATGTAACCATTTTTTAGTGGATGAATTATTTTTATTTTTATTTATGTAATTATGGTCTATTTTAAGAAGTAGATAAAAAGTTGATTTTTAAATTTTTTTTTTACTTTAAAAAAAATGTGTTAAAAAATAGATAGATAATCTGATAAAAATAAATAAATAAATAAAAGACTTTTAACTGACTTCTCAAAATAGATCTATTTTAATTTCAGACATTGTTATATAAGTCTAAAAATTAGACTCAATTTTTAAGTTTAATGATATGACAATCAATTAGATATTTAAGATAACATTCACTCATATTTTTTTAATCATTAATCAATTATATCGCCTATACTACACATCATTAAAAGTTATTTTGAAAAAATGGTTAAAAAATAATTTTTTAATTTTTTTTTTTGGAAAAAAAATATATAAAAAATAAGAGATATAATATGAACTAAAGTAAATTAAAAGCTAATTTTTGACCACTAATCCACCTCCCAAGAGAACCCTAAATTTTAAAAATAAAAACATTTGGGTCTCTAAATTTTATACATTTTATAGCACAGAACTCAACACAACCATTCATTATCCGCGCCCAGTAAACAAACTACTAGAAGAGGTCCTTCCTCTCAATCAAAACAACAAATAGCAGAGACAAAAGCAACAATGGCGTCCTCCTCAACAACAGCCTTCTCTTTTGCTTTCAAAGTCTCATCCCCAATTGCTCGCTCTTCTACTACTAGTCTTTGTACCACTCCTACCATTGTTCGCCTCTCACAATTCACCAAGAAATCCTCACTCAACCTCAGTTCCTGACACACCATATCTGGCTTCTCCCCAATCCTTCCTCGTCTTAGCTTTCCCACTCCAACCCCCCCATCTCTCACCGTCGTCTCTGCAAAAGGCTACAAAATGAAAACCCACAAGGTCTTTCTCTCTATCTCTGTGTGTTTTGTAGGTAATTGAGGAATTGGGTACTTATTTTATTTGTTTTTTGGGGTGTTTTTAGGCTTCGGCGAAGCGATTTCGAGTCACGGGTAGTGGGAAGATTATGAGGAGGAGAGCTGGGAAGCAGCATTTGCTTGGAAAGAAGAATACCAAGAGGAAATTGCGACTCTCCAAGATGGTTAGGGCTTTTTTTTCCTCATTTAATTCATTCTCAATCTCTTCTTTATGCATAATTTTATTGCTATGCGATTGTTTCACCCTTTTAGTTAATAGTTATGTGTTAGAATAGGAGGTATTAATTGGGTTTTTATTTCATTCAATTTCTCTGTTTATATATATATATATATACACACATGTGTGCATTGTTGTCAAATCGCAAATTGAATCCTAAATTGTTTTGCCGAAAAGAGAATAGTGAACAGTATTGAATCGTGAGTCATAAGATTAATTTTATTTAATATAAGATATAGGCTATGTTTGGTAACTTAGGAGAGAAAAGAAAAGAAATGATTCCTTAAGTAATAAGAGAAAAGAAAAGAAAAGAAATGATTGTAATTTCTCTCTTTTTTGTTTGGATAAGTAAGAAATAAAAGAAAAGAAATGATTGTGATTTCTCTCCTTCTTGTTTGGTTAGATTTCATTAAGAGAAAATAAAAGAAATTATTTTATGTTATATTACTAAAATAACCATTTTACATTTTCAATCATTTTATTTCTTTTATTTTTATAGGGGTAAAATTGGTATTATGAAAATATAAACATTTGTGGGTTTCTTTTCTCTCCCAATCTCTCCACTTTTGGGAAGATTGAAAATAAGGGTTATGAGAGAAATGAGTTTCTCTCCATTTCTTTCTATTTCTCTCAATTTCTCTCCACTTAAGATAACCAAACAAGGAAGAAAAATACATTTATCTCTATTTCTTTTCTTTTCTTTTCTCTCCAAATCCCTCAATCCAAACACAGTGATAATCTTGTATAGTTATATAAATCATAGTGTTTAAAATGATGTAAAAATAAATATAACTAATTTTTATATACGTATATACTTATAACATCATGTATATGAATATAACTAATTGTTCTTTTCTATCTGTCTTGATAGTTTGGTGAACAACGTGTGATTTCATGCATTATGTAAGAGAAAACAAAAATAGAATAGAACTTAATCGTAACAAATCATAGTGAATCACAAATTGAATTGCACGATTCACTCAATTTCCGATGCAACATCACGATTCGAATCGTTTTTGTTAAAACTCATATTGAATCATATGAATCAAATTATGAATCGTACGATTCTAACAACCATGCATGTATGTGTGTATATGATAAGTAAAGATCAATATTAGTTCTTTAGATATGATTAGGCTTGGAAGATGAAAGCTAAAATCCATTGGTACGATTGACATTCATTCGATCATAATTTTGTTATGAAGTTTGAAGTTTTCTAAGGAATCCAATATTGGATAGCGATTTCAAGATTTCAACCTTGAAGTTTATTTATTCAGCTGTTACTTTGGGGCCTATTTAGATAGTATTGGGCCAAATGATCTATTTTGTGTACCAACTTGGTTGAGTTTTAATTAATGAATTTTGGAAGCCTCTTGTGTTAGAGATAAAGCTGAATTTGGATTGGTATTCTCATAATAATGGCTACCAGATTGATAATAGAATGACTTGTCTATTCTTAAGCTGAAGGCCTTAAGCTAGTTACTTCTGATGAATCAATAAGGTTATGATGAGGCTGATCCATGGCAAAGAAAGGGCTATTATAGGCAGGCCTTGTAAGGCTGATTATGTTCCTCTGCAAGGAAGCTTCATGGGGATTTGTAGCAGTCAATATTTATATGTTTCGGTGCAACAACTAAGGAATTCTTAAACCTAGAAGCAAGCAGAAATTGATATTGCTCTTTTGCTCTGTTGTTTATTTTATTTTCTTTAAGAGACTTCTTATCTCCTTCTTACCTTTCTTTCCTTCAATTTTCTTTTAGATAAATTAGCCACATTGCGAAAACCTTGAGCAGGCTGCATGTACTTACTAGCAGTGAGGAAACATAGGGTGTTATGATTGAAAAATTACTGCTTCTTAAGGAAAAAAGACTTGGAAAGGTGCTAAACGATGAATTTGGTGTTAGAATCTAAATGGATTTTTGGTATTACATATCAAAGATACCAGATTAGTAGATACCAGATTAGTTGTGTAAACTTCTATTGACAAAGTACGAAATAGATGGAGGCATAATACACATGCAAAAATGGAAATATTTTTCAATAAGTACCTTTGAGTATGGATATAATATAATTTTACGAGTGTACCACCTTGACAAAGTTTTAATATTTTATTTTGGAATTTTTTTTTATATTTATTGGGTTTCATTATTTAGTGAGGATTTAAATATATATATATATATTTTTTTTGGGGGGGGGGGGGGGGGGTGTTTTCATTATTTAGTTGGATTTAATTATTATAATTTTTTTTTAATAACTTTTTTCAGGATTTTCCAACATGCCTATGAATAAGCCTATATGTAATTGGTTTTGTAGACTTGGTTTGGATATTAATTAATTGAAAATTGAAAATTGATTTTTGAAATTGGTTCCTCCCCTTTTTTCTCTGTCTGCTTCCTGCTTCTCTATATTTCTTCTTCTCCTTTACTTTTCTTCTAGTGCTACATCACATCATAGTTGTCAAATCGTGAATCGAAATGACCTTGTACCGAATCACGAATCGAATCGAATCAAATTGAATTGTGGATCGTAAAGATTTGGTCACTTTTTATAAATTACTCAGAAAAATATATCTACACACTTATATGTTAAATATATCTTATAAATATAAAATATTTAGACTTAAATTAATGAACATGGTGTTTTGAATGATAAGCATGTGGTCTAATAGGTAAGAAGTTAACACAGGTTTTCATGTAAGATCATCATCATACTTTTTTTCTTTTTTTAGATATCGCTTATCAACCATTCTTAATAAAAAAAAGTAAACAAAGGCAAACTCTCAATTTCTAAATAATAATAACTTAAAACACCATATTGATATTTCATAAGCATATATCCTTATTTTCTACTTCAATGTTACCTCACCCATATAATATTGAAGTACCTTTCTTTCAATAAAATAGCAATAGATAATTCATATTGCAAGTTATTTCTTTTTTTTTTTTTTTTTTTTTTCTTTTGATCAACAACAAACAAGAATATATTAAGGCACAAAGCCAAAGAGAGGAGGATGAGGCATCCTTAGAAAATACATTATAATTTCTTTTAAGGAAAAAAAAAAAAAAAAAAATGAGAAGAAAGGTTAAAAACATATTGTGTCTGACTCACTCAATTTGATTTGATCCCATTGAAAACTCCTTCATCTCCAAAATAACAACAAATCATGTATATATATTAGTTATTTTTGTACTAAATACTATTAGAAGTTGTATTATGCCATTTTAACTTAAAAAAAAAAAACATTAGAGAAAAAAAGGAATCAAAATATGACAGTCATGATAGTTTTAAGAATTGCATGAATCGTAAAAATTGAATCAAATTGTGAATCAATAGTGAATCGTGTGATTTACTAGAGATTCACATCAAAATAGACTAACTCATAGATCTGTATCGATTTTGCAAAAAAATGCAAATAAAATCGTGAATTGTAAAATTCTCATAACAAAGCATCACATGTTGATGTTGACAAGGCAACTTCATGACAATTAGCTTTAAGGAAGATTGTCTGTGGTGATCATGGTGAGGGTTCTCTCAAGTATTGATTATTTTGTCCACTTGTTATTGCGGACGATGAAGGGGTTTATGTGGCTCATTTCAAACCCAAGGCCTGACTTCTTACCTTTGGAATCTAAGCTTTAGCAGAAATTTAGGTTGTGTTTGGTTGGAGGATTTGATGAGAGAAATGGAAAGAGAAAGGGAAAGAGAAATAGAAAGAAAAAGAGAAAGAATAGGACTCAAATTCCAAGCTATGTTTGGTTGAGTTGGGAATTTGAGAAAAAAGAGGCCAAGTGAACCAAAAGACAAAAAAGTGAGATTGCATTTCCCTCTCATTTTCATTTTCCTTGTGTTTTCCATGATAACCAAACAAAAAATGGGATTGTATTTCCTTTTCTCTATCTATTTCTCTCATTAAATCCTCCAAACAACTTAGCTTTGGGGGTCATTTGGCAATAGGCTAATTTAGCCAAAAGGTCAAAAAGTCACTTAAAAAAAAAAAAAAAAAACCAAAAAATCAAAAGGCCATACAAAAAAGCACGTTTTTTCATAAAAAGCCATTCCCAAACACTTCATTTTTTTTCACCCATCTTTTAGCCAAAGAGCCACAAAAAAAACCACTTCCCAAACAAATTGAATATTGTGATGTCATCAATATTTCTTCATTTTTAGATTCCCCCACCTCCCCCTTCCCTTTTTTAAAGTTTTGGCTAGTAAATTTACTAAATAGCCTTTCTCTGCAACGGGAGAGAGCTTGGACCTTGAAAATTTAATGAGTAACATTTACCCAAATGAATGATGTTATGATATCTAGGGAAATGAACTAGTTGCCCATGTGTCTTGAAAAACAAAATGGACACATTTTAAATGATCATTGCTAATATATATATATATATCAGTGACTGGTTGATATTACCATTGATCTGGAATCATAGTTTCTGATATTCTGATAGAGAATTGTTTACAAGTAAGAAAAATAAATTCAAAAGAATAGAACATATGCTGATATCAATACGTTGATCCTTCAGTTATTTCTCAATTTTGATTGAATTTTGTTCTCTTACAGCTACAAGTTAACCGCAGTGACTATGACAATGTCATTGGTGCCTTGCCATATCTGAAGGTAAATCATCAAAATTGGAGGTGATGTTTCAGTTGTTTTGGAAGATGATTTCTCCCATTTTGTGTAACCTATAAAGGAATCTATTAATGGTTCAAGTTCTCCTAATCAACTTGTGTAATGAAATTTTTTAACCTTGAAGTTCAAATTCAATTTAATTGAGTAAACGGAAATGCAGTCATAGGATGGACACAACACACAATATGATGAAGTTGGTTTTCGTGGGGATTGAGTTTTGCACAGCTTTCAAGCACTGGTAACTTTAGCTTTCTTGGCACCGGATTCGGGTGTTTTTATTTATTTATTGTGTAGCATGCCAAGACTAGTTAACAGATAGTTGTATTAAATTAAAGGGTCTACTTAAATTTGCATCAATATTGGTTTCAGTTAACTGATGTTTATTTTTTTATCAACCATTAGCAAGTAAGTAGACCATCGATAATTGGTATTTTTGGGCAAAAGTTCGATGGCTCTTTAAACCACTGCCATGTGGTAGCAACTGTTTGGTTTTATCTATAATGCAATGGGTTTGCTTGATTAACCGTTTCCTCTGTGTAGGCCTAAATTTGAAATATTTGTTATCCTTGCACAACTCCATGGTCATGAATGTCTATCCCATCTTCTTTTGCCTCATGATCTTGCATCATATTTCTCAAACATTTTGGTTGCGTTTGGTAGAGTTTTGTAAATATGATTTGAGAATATGAGTTGTATTTTGAGTTTGTGAGTTTTGGAATTATGATTTGAGTGTAGAAAATTCGTTTGGTGAATGAGTTTTGAAAAGAATTTTAAAAAAAGTTTTGAAAAGAGTTTTTGAATTGAGTGATGTAACATAATTTTTATACAAAAATTTATGACTCATAACCAAATACATAATTCAAAACTCATAAAAATTTAAAAAAAAAACATTTGAAAATATTTTTTATTTAACATAAAAAAAAAAATTCAAGAACACTGTTTCGGTCAACCAGCCGGACGTCTGGGGGACATCCGGGTACTTGAATTTTTAAACGCGGGTGTGAAAATGTGTTTTGAAAACTGTAAACAAATGCCGCCCTCAAACTAAATGGTAGAATCATGATTCAAAAGTTGTACCAAACAAAGTCTTTATTTTTATTTTTGCAATTTTTCTTTTGGAAAAATTACGACCGTAGTTCTTGTAGTTTTTCTTTTGTTTCAATTTAGTTTTTGTAATTCTAATTATATCAATTTTACCTTTGAATTTTTCACATTTTGTCAATTTAGTCTAATTGATAATGACTCTTCATAAACTACACTAAAACCAAAGAGCAAACTAGTATATTCACTCTCTTAAAATTGATTGAGGGGTTGGCATCCAATTTAAAATGTTGCATTCTCTTTTGAATGCACTATTTCTGCCTTGATTTCTGTTCAATTTCTTGACGGATGTTATCAATTGGACTAAATTAACACAATGTGAAAAATTAAAGAGTGAAATTGCTGTAATTGGAACTACATAGATCAAATCGCCACAATAGGTGAATTACAGAGGGTACACGTATAATTTTTCTTCTATGCCATTATGTGGTAGTTCATTTCTGCAAAAAAATTACGTTAATCGGATATCTATAGTCCCTTGATCGGAAAATATTTTTGTCAATGGTAAACATGATTTTTAAAATAAATTATTAATAAAAATGTATTCCAATCAAGGGAATGGTTCAGATTATTGAAACGGGACTTGTGGTGGGCTCCATGGATTCAACAATAGTGGACTGGAGAAATGCCCATCCCTTTCTCTTATTGTAAGGTCCCTCCTAAATGGCCATTCTGTGATGATGTTAGGCTCATTACCTCCTAACATGTTTGCCATGGTCAATTGCAACTTCTTTTTACAACACAGTTATAATCTAACCTAGGGGAGGGGGAGGGGGAGGTGAGACTCGAAACCCAGACTTGGGGTCTAGTAAAAGGGGCCCTTACCACTTGGGCTACCCTTTTGTCTCAACTGCAAAATGTTGTTGAGAGCAAGGCAGGCAAGTGGTATGACAAAGAACTGACGAAACTTTTGAGTTTTATATAAATAGATTGCATAGTGCTCTTATTAAATTCCTATTAATAGTGAGAGATATAATCACACATGCATGCTATTTTCTCCTATACTTTTCAGGAAAATGTTTCTTAATTGAGGATTACAATAATCTATTTACCCTAATCTCTTCTAGTTAAATATCCGTCTTAGCATAAATTATATGTATATGTCATGGGTCATTATTGGATAATTTTATTTTCACAAACTAATTTCTATCCGTTCATACACTTAATGAAGAATTTTCTTAATATACTTTCGTCCAGGAATAAAAATATCTAGGACAGAAGTATCATGATATCCATATCTTGTTGCACCCAAATCCCAATTCTAAGACACCACAACTATCCTCCATCACTTGCGTCACCTCTCTCTTCTGCCATCTCCTCTTGTTGTCTCTTTTTCTTTCGCCTGCGACCACCTTCCAGTATGAGTCATACACTCTTACGACTTCTCGAAGCGAACCACTCACTTTCGAGTTGACTGTGGAGGTTTATGATGGAAAGGGGATGAGCTGATAGAGTGGTGGTGATGGCCGTGAATGATGAGTTGGTGGATGGAACAAAATTTTGAGCTTTGAAATTGAAGATGAGAGTATTACTAGAATAAATAGATGTGTACTGAGAATTTTTTTATTTTTTTACTGTGTATTGAAAAAGTGTGCATTGAGTTGAATCGGTGTGAATAGAATTACCCTTTACTATTGTTCTACTGATATGTTGTATTCATCTTTTCGACCAATTCTTAAAGAAATTGCATACAATTTGATTTTGATCCATACTTTTAATGGTGGCTATTAGCATATAAGAAAACGAACGCAAAAAATTTGATCAAAACAATGCATATATAGTTCTCATTTGGGATGAGCTAATTTAACTTAGTTAAAAAAAATTGTGTTTGGGATAAATTTTTATTTTTTTAGTATTTGATGGTTGTGAGAAAAAAAAGTGAAATGATCATAATTTAGATGACTAAATTAGCTTGTTTTGTCTTTATTAATTAATTTAACCAAAATAGTTCATGCCAAACGAGGTTATAATATATGTACATGAATAAGTTTTATGAAAGTGCGTTCAAAAGTTTTTTTTTTTTGCTGTTATCACCAAAATTAACAATTATTTTGTTGCTTTCCTCCATTAAAAAAATATGATAGTGTATGCATAGTTAGTTTTAGGGTAAATTACAAACACACCCTTGAAGTTTACTTAAATTACAAATTACTCTCTATGGTTTTAGAAATTACATTATACCTCTAAGATTTCTAATTTCATAACAAATAGGTCCTTTTATTAATAAATTATCAAATTAATTAACAATTTTTAATAATGTTAAAATTTTATTTCAATTAATAATTCAGATAATTTTATTATTGTATAGGTAAACAGTTAGAAATTTTACTTTTTCAATTAATTCTGTTAAATAAAAAATTCTGACAGGGAGGTATTTGTAATTTTTCAAATTACAGGAGGCAATTCGTATTTTAAGCAAAGCTCAGGGATGTATTTGTAATTTACCCTTATTTTTAATTAATGTGCTAAAAAAATGTTATTCAACAACCATCCTACTAATTGATTTCTCAAATATTAAAAGAAAAAAATAGAGAATGTTTTTCAATCGTTAAATCAAAACATGAACAGCTCATAATATTTTTAAATCCCTCAATCAACAAACACATGAACAAATATTAAAAAATTTTAAACCCTAAATCAGAACATGAACATATCTCATAATATTTTTCAAACTCTAAATCAAAATATGAACAGATCAAAATATTTTACAAACACTAAATGAAAACATAACAATATGAAACAGAGAATCAGAAAATCAAAACAAGAAAATGAAAAATACTTAGAAACCCCTAAATCAACCATGATTAGAGAATCAAAATATGAAGTATTAACCAACAAAAAGCTACAAATTATAAATCAAATCATCAAAAATAAAATAAAAAAAACCCAAAATGAATAAAGAGAGATACCTCAATACCCGGAGAATAAGTCTCTTTTAGGATTGAAGATCTAGCTTCACACATCTCAAAGAAACTCACAAATTGAACTTCGAAGATAGAAAAACAAGGAGAAGCTTTGATTTGTTACATGAGAGAGTGCAAAAGAAAAACATAGAGTTTGGATTACTTTGTTTTTTTTTTTTTTTTTTTTTTTTTTTCTGATTCGGTCTTCTCTTTCTTTATATATTTGTTTTGCCTTTTCAATGTTTCTCCTTGAAAAATGATGGAGCCTTTTCAATTTTTCTCTTTGAAAAAAGAGTTGACAGAAGTAGCTTTGTGAAGTGTGAGAGACACAAACAGACTTTGTGAAGTGTGAGAGACAAACATTGTAAACTGTGAAGCGTATATGAAATGCTTGGTAGGTGGGTGGGTGGGTTAAAAGAGAAAAGCAAAAGACAATTGAAATATCACAAACTAATTAAATCAAGACAGGTGTACATTATTTGTTGGTCAGGTCGGTTTCGACAGGTGAAAAAAAATATAGAAACCACTATCGACTGTGAATCTGAAAAAATCAAATAAAATGAACCACAGCCGACCATTTACCTTGTCGAGACCGTTCGTTATATATCAAGTCTAGTCAGTTCGGACGGGTTCAGTAGGCAAACGGTTTCCATGAATAGCTATAGATGGATGGCTACGGGTTGGATCGGGCCTTAACCCTGATTATCTTCCGTCACCGTTTGAGTCATCGCCACTCAAGAATGAGTCGGAGAAGATAGAGGGGTGCGATTGAGAGGAATCGAAGTTGGTGGTGGTGGTTGTGGAGGAGTATGGGTCAACCATTGTTAAGGTTTTACTGAGATACATCAGCGGCGCTAGATAAAGGTGGTTTGTGAAACCCTAACCTAGCAAAAGCACATTTCTCTCTCTCTCTCTCTCTCTCTCTCTCTCTCTCTATACATGGTTTGTATAGTCTCAGATCTGGTTTGTATAGTCTTAGATCTGGTTTGTATAGTCTCAGAGCTCCTTCATCAACTGTGGGTCTTCTAAACCCACTACCGTAAACATCGATGAGCAATGATTCACCAGTGAGTCGTTCAAGGTTGGATAACAATTTTTGCCTTTAACTCGAACAATCTCATTCAAAGACTCCAACCTATCACCTAGTTCTTCCCTAGTCTACCATATGGTTACGGTTTTCACAAGACCTTCGAAATATTTGTTTCAAGATTAGAGACAAATGGGCCCACTTGGTACGTCTTCATTTCCACCGAACTGATTCTTTGAATTTTGATCTTTACGATTCTCAATTTTGTTCTATGTAGTTTTGATAATGATGATGATGATGATGAGTTGTGTGTGTGTGCGTGTGTGTTTGATCTGTTTAAAGAAAACCCTCTTCACTTCTTCTTGTTTAATTATTTGGATCCTTTTTTTTTTTTTTTTTTTTTGTAGTTGTTGTTCTTGTGTGTATTTCTTAGATCTAATATGCTCAAATTTTTGTTTTTTTGTTTTTGTTGTTGTTGTTGTTGATGATGATGAAACAACTTGCAACAATAGGGAGAAAGAGACAGCTTGCAACAATAGGGAGAAAGAGACAGCTTGCAACAGATAGGGAGAAAGAGAGAGAGAGAGATAGATCCAATAGTTCTTAGCAACAAGACAGTAACAAAGATCACAAATAAAGATGGAGTAATTCTTTTCTTCTGGAAATTAATAGAAAATAGTAAGCAAGTGTTCATGATCATCACAATCTTCAAGCTCATGAGTCAATGAAGCACAACCAACATGAAGATCCAGAGTACATGATTGCAACAGATATATTTTTTTTCTTTTTCAACAGATAGATTTCAATAGAGATTTTTTCAACAATTAGAGAAAAAGATATATAGCGAGAGAAACAGATAGAGAGAGAAAAGAGAAGTGCATAGAGAAACAAATAAAGAGAGAAATGTTTGAAAATGGTGTGAATTTGAATAGATAGAAAATATAGGTTATAAAAATTCAACAAATAAAAAAATTGAATAGATAGTCACAAAATTTGAGCAGATAATTTAAAATTTTGAACAGATAAAAAATAATTTGAACTGTTAGTCAAAAAATGTCAATTGATAAAAAAAAAAAAAAAAAAAAAGTTCAACAAATAAATTGAGGGATAAAATTAGAAACAAAATGTCCTTCAAAACAAACAAAAGGACTTTTCACCAAATAATTTCACAAATGGTGGACCTCCCACCAATAAAAAATATTCACTAAATTTAATAACTTTTCAATAATTTTCTCTAAAAAAGTTAATAAAATACATGAGACAAAAATAGTAAAACATTCAAGTTGAGAAAATGACAACTTAATAAATTTTGGGCAAAAATTAATTGGTCAAAACTAAATAAAGCAGTTGCCAAAATTTGGCAAATCATTTGGTATGCTGTGAGGTAGGTCTTTTGACTCTTTTTAGGGAGGTTCGCGGTTTGGTTTTGGATAGTTTGCAGATTTGTTTGGACTTGTTCACATGCATGCAGTTTAGAGAAAATTCAGTCCGCAACCCTCCGCAGTGCGGGTTGCGGTTTGTGCAGATAGGGTTCACGGATGTGCGGGAGGTTTGCGGATTAGACTTTTTTCAATTTCCAAATTCAATTTCAATTTTCAGATTTAATATAATATAAGATTGATTTCAATTTCAAAAGTAATTAACAGATTCAATTTCCCTTCCATGAAGAAGTAGATTCAATTTCCCACAATGTTCATAGAGCAAACAAAAACATTCCAAAACAATGTTCTCTACAACATTTCTTTTTGTATCATGAAATTAGGGTTTGGTGTGTTGGCCAAAAATATCTAGGATATGATGAATGAAATCAACGGTCCATGTTTTTTTTATTAAAAAAAAAAAAAAATCCATGTGCGGGTGGGTTCTTGTGGGTGCAGGTAACCCGCCTGCAATCCACAATTATGCCATATTTCAAACTGCATCTGTCCGCAGTGTGTCTACAAAACCGCCTATTTGTATACGGATCGGTTCGAGTTGAACGGATTGGACATTTCGAATAATCCTATCAATTTTGATTGGTAGCTCGAAATCACCTCCCCCGAATCCCCCTAATTTCCATTTTCAGTAAACTGTTTTTTTTTTTTTTTTTTAACTTGCCTTGCTTTTTTTTTTTTTTTTGCCAAAAATGGCATTTCGGGGCTTTCGGGGGAGCATCCCCTCGAGCTCCCGTGCATTTCCCTAATCCTATACCCAGCCTTATTCTTTTGTGTTGGGTGGGTGTTTTGTGTTCAAATGATGAATTTTAACTTTGATTTGTGATTTGGCAGATCACTAAATGCGAGGTTGGTTTCAAAATGACAAAACAAGCATTTGGTGCACTAATGTTCAAAATATCATAATTTAACGATTAAATTATAGTTTGCCCCTTTTATGTTGGTTATTTTTTTATTTTAATTTTTAAAATTTATTTTTTTCCATTTTAACCTTTTATGTTTTAATTTTTTTTTCAATTTACTCTTAAAACTAATCTATATTATAAATTAAATAGAAAATGACACATTAACAGTTATGTGACATAAAAAAAAAATTATTATATATAACTCACATCTGTGACATAAACTTAAATTTTAATATAATAATATATATTTTTATGTTATGTGATAGTTATTATGGTATTTTCTATCTAATTTTAAACAGAAATTAGCTTTAGAAGAAATTGAAAAGAACTTAACACATAAATGGTCAAAGTGAGAAAAAATAAATTTTAAAGGCCAAAGTAAAAAAGTGGTCAACCATAATGGGGCAAAGTATAATTCATCCTAATTCATCAGTGTTATTTCAATAATATAAATTTGAGAAAATTGTTGGAGATGAATTTAAAAGAGTCATTTGTTTGGTTTTGCATTGGATTTTGACATATACTTTTATTTTAACAATGATTGAGATTTCTTTTTGTTTTTTGGACCCCACAACCCTTTTTAAATCTCAACTATTGATATCAATAGTTGAGATCTAAAAGGGGTTGTGAGGATCCAAAAAAGGAGTGCGAAGCATTTTTCCTTTTATTTTTTGGGATAAATATGCCCTTCACAATAATATTATAAATTTTTGTAACTTAAATAATAAAATAGCATGTTATCACAAATTAGATAACACTACAAATATTTGTAATTTTTATTGTAAAAAGTTATAATTTTTTAAAATAGGTATATTACATTAATCTCCCTTAAGATTTGAAGAAAATACAGTTAGTTTTACAGTTTTGGCATAATTACATTGAGTTTTCTTGAGATTTTAATTCATATAATAGTTAACTCTGTTTTCATCAATAATTTATTAGTTATATGGATTAAAAAAAAATTCATATTTTTTACATGAAAATATATACTTTACTTTGTTTTTTTTTTTTGTTTTTTTTGTTTTGTGATTTCACATTATTTGCATTATTTTTGGTCTATTTAATTTTAATAAAAAGAAAGTCAATATAATTATGTTAAAACTATAAAATTTATTGTATTTTTTTAAATATCAAAAGAGATCAATATAATTTATTCTTTTTAAAATGTACATTTTTATAAGAATGCATATTGTAAATTTCCTTTCTTTTTTTTTTTTTTTTGCTACTCATTAAATGTTAGTAAGTGTAAGCCACTTACGTACTTGTATTAATCCGTTTAGCAAAAAATGATGAAAATTTCATTTTAAAGAGGGTAAAAGATATTAGATTTAAGATAAAATCTTATTTGGTAATAAGAACACGTTAAAAAAGTTGCCAACGCTGAAAAAGCCACTGAAAAATTTTATGGGCTCTAGAAAAGTTGCCGGAAAATGACCGGAAAAGTTGGCAACGGTGGGAGTGGTAGCGGTAAGGCTAAAAATTATGTGATATTCAATAGATATGGTATTGAATGAGTGATATGTGTTACATTTCAACAGATAGGTTGTTTGGTAAATTTTAACAGATAGAAAAATAAGTTTGGTGAATTTCAACAGATAGACAATTAGGTGAATTTTAACAGATAGAGTGATTTCAAGAAATAGACAAATAAATTGATTTTAACAAATAATTATGTTTTTAGATAAATTATATCATTTTAACCCAAAAAAAATAAAACTTAAATCTTATAGCTCAAAAAATTTAAAAATAAACTTAAGATCTAAGTGTCCTTCATTTATGCCAACAAGGCACGTGGGAAACCCAAAAAAAATAAAACTTAAATCTTATAGCTCAAATTTTTTTAAATAAACTTAAAGTATCCTTCATTTATGCCAACAAGGCACGTGGGATTTGTGATAGGCACACCAAATAATGAGTTCCATACTTCTTTAGGACTTTTTTTAAGTGTGTAACTTACACCTTACGTTTACGCTTTTTGTGTTTGCTGTCCTATTTCATGTTTATACCTTCCACTTATGCCTTTTGTTGCACACCATAACAGGACCCACTTATTTAATACAAATAGATGAAAGTTGACCACTTTTAAATTTTATTTTATTGTAAACAGTGTCTTTATGGAAGTCACATGGGTGGCCTTCACAACTTTTTTACTATTATTATTATAAAAATATTATTTATCCACCTTTTAAGGTGGTTGACTATATCTAGATCGATTCCTTTTAAACAATGAATCAATCTTAAACCAACAAATTTCAATAAAAGAACTTATAAAAGGTTATATTTTGATTCTCTTTTATTTCATGAAAATGAAAGTGTTTCATTTGATGAGATTGTAATATATTATCAAAATTCAAAACTAATCACCTTTATAAGATTAGAATTTTGTTCTTCTAATCACCTTTTTTTTTTCATTAATGTGCAGTGGTGAGAAACCAACTAAAAATTAAATGCTGGGTAGGGAACTCACGCAAGTGAAGATCCTGTAATCTTTCATAACTATTATGAAATTAATATCTCAGATATAAATATACTTTAATATTGATACAATAGATATTAGACTTACTTTAAGAAAAAATATATAATTTCTTAATTAAAGTTTTAAAATGTTAATAAACATACCAAAATAATATATAAATATTTCCTATTTTGTTATAAAAATATTTCTAAAAATATTTACCGATTAAAAATTAAATTGCATCTGAAAATATCTATGAGCTCCAAAATATTAATCTAAATTTCTTATTTTCTAAAAATTTTAAAATATTAAGAAGTACAAATATCATAGAAATATAGGTCCATCTAACCATATATATGATTTCTGAAATTTAAAAATCTTAATATAATATTGAAAATCAAAAAAGAAATTTATCAATGTTTTACTCATCATATCTAACCTAGATCCAAGTCAAAAGATATCTATTTTTATTTTTAAAAACAAACAGTATATATGGCATCTAAAGAATTATAAACTTTTTAGCGGTCAGAATAATTATGATGCATTTATTAATCAAAAAAGAAATTTCACATGGCACGTATAAAAAGAAATTAAAAAAATATGTGTAGCGCATATTTTTATGTCACATTTAAAAATACATGTGTCATGCTTAAAAATATATATATTGTTTAATTTTTTTTTTTAATAATATCTAGCCCTTCTATTTGTTTTAATTTTTAAAAATATGTGAAAAGTATATTTAGATTATAATTTATTTATTTATTTTTGTTTTGGCATTTTGTGTTTCTTATTGATAGTCTTTAGGGCTATATTATTAGCAAGACCAATAAATAAATAGGTGAGGTGATTCATAAATCAAGACAATTATTTCACAGTAATATTAAAAATATTAATTAATTAATCAATTAACACACCAACTAAATATAATATTAAATGAAACTATGTTAATTAGTTGAATCCACATCAAGTGTTATCTTTTCAAAATTAGTGTTTTGGATGAAAATAAAAAAATTATGACATGTTCTCTTTTTAATCATTATTAATTGTCAATGAAAGACGTTGCACGTTATTTTTAGATAGGAAAGGAAAAAGCGCGTTACTTTAATTGATTTTAGAAAAAAGATTATGATTTATAATTTAAGTCTCATAATGAGTTGATAGATTATGTGTCAATTTTTATAGGTTACAAATTCAATCATATAATCTTATTATGCCGTTGTTATAATGATCCAATTTTTTTTTTTTTTCTTTCAATAAATAGTCAGTGCATTATTTAATCAAGTAAATTTTTGAATTTGACTGCTTTGTAAATTTTGTGTGAAAAAAATTTGATTTTGTATTTTTTTAAAATAGTTCCCGATCTCATAAAATTATGATATTTTTATATTGTTCCCATATGAGTCTAGTATGTTAGATACAAATTTCAAAATTAAATGATAATATTTATTTTAAGAAAATTCGTGGATTAATTAGTGTTCAGTTTAATTTATAGTAGAATTTCATTATTAAATTTTGAATGTTTAGATATGACTTGAGATAAATTTGTTGGATCTGTTTTGATATATAATTGGACATTGTTTGACTTATAGATAAGAATTTAATTCAAGACTCATGACTAGATTCAATTTAATTTGAGTTTGTTTATGACTCATGTTTAATTGTTTAGTCCTTTTTAATTATGTGACTGGTAGTGTCCACCTTAAGAGTTGTTATTATTTATTATATAGGATTATAATATATATTTGAGAGCTGAATTTATGGTGTGTGTCATATGGTGAAAAATCATATATTTTTGTAGTGAATAAAAATGGATGTATTTCGTAGTCTATATTTTGTAATGTATAAAAATATTATATTTTTGTGATGAGAAAAATTATATCATTCTATAAGTTATGTTATAAAATTCAACAATGCTGGAGGGCCACAATTTTTGTGGTCACAATGGCTCAAAACTGCTAAAACGACGTCGTTTTGGGTGCAAAACATGCCAAAACGACGTCGTTTTGACAATTTTAAGCCATTGTGACCATAAAAATTGTGACCCTCAAATATTTTTCTATAAAATTTTAAGATGTTATTATAAAATTAATCGTATCAATTGATGGATGACAGCCCACAGTGGGCTGCCCCAACCCTCTTTCTCTTTTTCCTTGTACTTCTTTCTTCTTTGTCTTTCTTTCACGAGCAGAGAGCTGTCTCTCTCTCCTGTACGTCTCTCTCTCTCTCTAACCTTCATTATTGCTCAATTTTTAAGTTTCAAGTGAGAGTTTTTAGAGTAAGATTTTATAAAAATTTTGTCAATAAAAGTTCGAGATCTCGCCGTGTGCTCTTTGCAGCATTAGTCTCGGGTTGAAAATCGGGCAAGATTTGTCTCCCAAATCTACTTTTCTTCATTATTTGAGGTAGTGATTTTCTTCATATTATTGCTTTAAATCTATGTTAGGAATAATTTGATAAAATATATTATTATAGAACGTATTGTGTATATATTATTCTCAAATTTTGTTTGAATAATTTTTGAAAATAAATCATGTTGAAATGTTAGTAATATCGGTGTCTTGAACTTGATTTGAGAAAATCATCTTGTGTTGATAAATTTTTTTAAAAGTCTGAGATTAAATTTTAATAGTTGTATGCTTGGTATCTATATCATGTTATGATTATATAATTTACTTTGAGAAAAAAAAATAATATTGAAATATTATCTCATCTTTGATTTTGAAATTTATTTTTGAGAAAAATAAATAGATGTTGATGAATATTGTGTAAGTTGTTAACTTGGAATTATAAAGTTGTTTGGGGATTAAAAAGCCTAAAAGTGTTGTATTTATGATATTCTATTAATGGTGATATATTGATGATTAAATTTTGTTCATTTTTGTGAAGGTGAAAAATATGAAATGTGGACTTTTGAACTCACAACCTTGAAAATGTAACCCTTAAGCATATTTCATAATTTTGGATGTAAATATCATGTTGATTAGTTAATTTTAGAAAAAGTTGTGAAATTGTTATTGGTAAATAATTTGGGGGGGGGGGGGGAACTTTTTAAGGAGCTTGGCATGAAATATGGTTATGTTGAAATATGGTTATGTTTGAGAGATAAGACATGTAAAGTTATGTTTGGTATTATTAATTTGAAAATTTTGAATATAATGAACTTACTAATTTGATGGATTAAATTAGTTTGGTTTATATTTTATATCTTTTATAATTAAAAGTGTATTATTGAGATTATACTATAACTTTTAATATAGTAGGATGGAAATGGTAATATTCAATAAAGCTATGTTTGGGAAGTGGCTAAAATAGCCAAAAAGCCAAAAAGCCAACTAAAACACATCACATCACCTCTCTACTTTTCTGCACACCTTTCCGTAAAAAGCCAAAAAATTACTAAAATAGCCTGTTCCCAAACCAAGCCTAAGTATGAGATTTAGTGAAAATCATATTGGTTATCTTGGTTGAGGTGAAACAAAGTAGATTGAGAATTTTGTGTGAGTAAAAACAATTGGGAAATTGATTATTAGTTTTACTAGTTTGAGTATGTTAATATGTTATTTTTGTACCTCAAATTCATATATGAGATAATTGATTTGTAAATTGAGGGTTTGGTTAAATTGGGAGTTGATTACCTATAATTTTGCTATTAAATGTATTTTTTGTATATAAAATGCATTTGGATATTTGAAAGTGAGAAAGCTCCAATTTGTGAAAGATCCTAAATGTTAATGTTTTGGGAGTTATTGGATTATTTGGAAAAGATTATGTTTGGTTTTAAAATTATTGAGTTTAATGGAAAACTATGTAAGTTTTGAAAGTTTGGCTTTAAAAAGTGGAATATTGATTGTTTCCAAGTGTTCGAAATCATGGAGGATTCCAAGTCATGGTTGTATGTTGGATTGTATATCCATTTTAATTAGTACATTAGAGATAACTGTTTTGGCTATCGGTGGATGATAGTATTGATTGTTGTAGAAATTACATGTGGATTAGATGAACAGAAACTAATTTCTCATACACATTGCATGGAACATTGTTGTGTACTTAATCATTGGAAATGAATTGTTTTGAGAAAAGTGGGTGAATATTTTGGTAAATCTGGGTAAAAGATGTGATTACTTCAAATTAAGTTGGCTTGTGTGCTCATGATGAAAGTCCTAAAAACCGTGCGTATACATGAGTGCCAATTCGGAGGACGAAATTTCTGTGAAATGACAATAGTAGCACTTGTATAACTTGCGTTTACATGGGTGCCAATTTACGATTTCTTGTAGACAAAATTTCCGTGAAACATTATGCTTGATAGAGATTCCCAATGTGTGTATTTACCGCCTGTTTTTTGCTTTGAAGAAAAGACATGCATATAACTCGTGTTATAAACTTTGGCATCGCATTCATTTTGAAAAGAATATCTTGTTGACATTGAAGTATGTTAATTTATTTAAGTTAACAAGTATGGTTAATTAATTAAATTTGAATTTAAGGAATTAGGTAATAAAATCATAAAGTTATGGCATAGTATGACTTTATATATATATATCTGTTGGTATCACTGTATCACTGGACCCGCATGTTTTTTAATGTTATAATATGAGATTGCTTGGTGAGCTAGTAGTTTGCTCACCCCCTATCTGTACATGTGTACAAGAAATGCTTTTTGGATTTGAAGATCAAATAGCTGGTTTTACCATTTCATAGTTATAATGTAGTAATGAATTATAATACTCCATTTGTTTATTTCGCTTAGTGCCGTTCTTTGTAAGGAGCAGTACTCTCTTATTTATTGTAAGCTTTGGGGTGTTCCATTTGTAATGATTATGTAATATTAATTAAAATACACGGCGAGTGGGTTTATGATTTCATCCATGGTATTTTCTTATGTAGATTTGTGAAAAGAAAATGAATTTGAAAAAGATTTTTATAATTAATTGAATGAGAATGAAGTTACTTTTAAAAAAAAAAAAAATCTCACGCTTTGGTTAGTTAATTTCCGCCTAATTAATTTTTGAAAATCAGGGCATTACATTTGTGAGTAAATTGAGAGACTTAAATTTTGAGTTTATGACATTTCTCTTCACTTTAATGGAAAATTCTATGAAAACACACTTCAAAAAAGGAGTGTATCATATGCCTAGTTACAACTTTTGTGATGCTTGGTTATGATCAATTGTAATATTGGTTTTGACTTGGTTACTACCTATTAGGGAATTGGTTAGGACTTTGTTATGATTTATTATGGCTGTTATTTTTTTTATCTGCAAAAGTTAGTGATTATTGTGTTTTTTCTTATTTATTTATTTATTTTTATTTTGGTTATGATTAAAAAAGTCTTTAGTTATGACGCAAGTGGCGTTTGCTTATGACTCATTTTGATGTTGGCTATGATTTATTGTGGGTATTTAGTTATGACCAATTTTGATTTCTTTAGTTTTGACTGAAAGTGGTTTGATTAAGACACTTTGCAGTACTATTGACATCATAAATTATTATAACTTGCATATGCTGCACAATTACAAAAAAAAAAAAAGAAAAAGAAAAAAGAGTTGTATTGTAGAAAATTTTGAATATTCATTCTCAATTATAATGCATTACCATGATGGAAAATGATATACAAGTTCACTTTTTAGATCCAATGATATGTAAGTGAGGTGATTGGTTGATGATAGAGAAGATATAAGAAAAAATGTTACTTTAGAGAATCTAATTAAGTGCCACATCATTAAATTTAACAAGTGAGTCTAATGTTTTAGGTTGGATAATAATGTTCAATTCATATTTATCCGTCTATGTTTACTTATAGTAACTTAATTTTCTCTCCATGTGGATAAAGAAGAGAAGGGTGTGATGAATCTAATTCCAGCATTGTGGAAGATGCTATGGGATGTGTGGAATGTTCGGATATTGGTTCTACTTAGTCTCACTTTACAAATCATTCTTTTCGTCTTTGGCAAACGCAGAAAGAATATGGCGTCACAATGGATTAATGTGGTTGTTTGGTTGGCCTACATAACGGCCGATTCGGTGGCAACTGTTGCCCTTGGCAAGCTCTCTTATGCCCAAACTAATATTCCTAATCCCAATAATGCATTACAGGCATTATGGGCACCCTTGCTTTTATTGCATCTTGGTGGTCCAGATACTATAACTGCTTATTCTTTGGAAGATAATCAATTGTGGATAAGGCATTTTTTGGGCATGGGTATTCAAGCTATTGTGGCAATTTATGTCATTGTTATATCTTGGAGGTATTTCTGGTTTTCATTTATGTTAATTCCCACATTCGTGGCTGGAATTATTAAGTATGGGGAGAGAACATGGGCTCTTAAGTTAGCGTGCCATGATAAATCAGGACACATTTTACCTTTTTATTCTCTAGCGGCTGACTCTATCAAAAAAGAGGAGAGATATAAAAATGTTTTAATTATGGCCCACATGATGGTGAATGAATTTAAAAAATATATAGAGAATTATGACATTGGTAGATTTAGTTTCACAGTACGGCGTGCCAATTCTAAAGCGATAAATTCTATGGCTCAAATGAATTGGAATGATGATACATATTTTAAGGATGTATTGGAGGTTGAAATGGGGCTCATGTACGATTTGTTATACACAAAAGCACCCATAACATTTAGCAAGAGAGGGTGCATTTTTCGCTCTATCAGCTTCATGTGTACGGTGTCTGTGATGGTAGGACTCTTCCGGCTTATCGACATGGAAGCGAAGTGGAACGAGCAGCAATACTCCATGGTTGATATTGTCATCACAGGGGTATTATTTGTCGGAGCTCTAGCTTTGGAGATTTATGCACTCATTTTGTTATTATTCTCTGATTGGGCGATGCTTTGGCTAATTAAGTGCGGCAGAGGCAAATGGGCAATCCGATTGTGGCAGAAATTTCCTTGGTTTTTTGAAAAGAAGAAGTGGTCTAAAAAGATGGGGCAAATCGATCTATTCGGAGAGGAAGACAAGCGTCGAAAATGGAGTAGAATACTTGGGAGGTTGGGGATTCAAGACGAGTTCAATAGGTACATGGTTAGTATCCCTCCGACGCTATATCCCGTGATTTTAAATTTTATTAGTGCCGCAGCTACCGACAACTCAATTAACCTTGGGAGTCTTGAGGTGTTCTTTGCCTCTACAACTTTTGGTATCCAAACGGTTCTTATGTACATCATGACAGATATATGCTGCCGTTGTGATGATACATGCGCTTCCGAAAATAGTGCTAACTCATGTGGACATGTACATGATGATGACAAGGAAACATGCAAAACTCTATCACATTACATGATGTATCTACTCCTCACCTGCCGTTCGTTGTTGCCTGTTGTTGTATCGGATAGTGAGTTGACGGATTTCATAGACCAAGCCCGTGTATGGTTCAGGTATATTACAGTTTTTGTTTCAGGTATATTACAGATGTTATCACTACAAGAAATTATGGTTTGTGACAAAAAAAATTAGGAACAATATTACTTTTTAGGGACAAAATATTTTTATCACAAAAAGTGTTATTATTTTATTTTTAACGATAAAATTAGACATTTAATAATGAGTTACTAGCCTTTTGAAATCAAAAGTTTTGTCTCAAAAAATAAAATCTTTGAAAACAAATTATTTTATTTTGTCCCTAAAAGTATATTTATTAGCGATATTTTTAAAATTTTATTTCTAAAAACTCATTTTTTTACTTTTCGGAAAGACCTATTACAACTATTCTCACGACAATTAAAATTAGTTCTTAAATATTTTTTAGAACAAAATTTATATTTTTAGAGATAAAAAAATTAATTTCCAAAACTCTTATATGTAGTGTAATGAAAAGTAAAGCACGTGAAGAAGGATGCGAATCGTCTCCCTCGGATATGATAAAACATTTCATTGCGGGGGCAAGACATCATTATGAAGAAAAAGTTGAAAGAGTTCAAGATAGACAAGGGGCCAAATTGGGTTTAGTAGAGGCGATGGATTTTTTCTATGAATATGTGATTATTGAACTCGTCGAAGACAAAGATAATGAGAAGGTGAAATGGGAAAAATTGAAAATCGCGTGGTTGGCGATGTTATGCTACGCTGCAATTAGTAGTCCAAAAAATTGCCATCTTCAACAGCTTAAAGGAGGAGGCGAGCTCCTCAATTTGGTTTGGTTCCTTATACCGCAGTCTCATATATTTTGTGACGTCGACACCTTCACTCTAAACGGCTTCTTCAATAAGTATTTTCATTAAACATTTCGTGATGGCTTGACAGTCCGAAGAAGGATCTAACTCGGATACACTTAATAGGCTTGTTATCGCTCTCCACATGGACTTAAATGATTGAGGGTATCATCGTGACACTAAATTTTTACTCTGTTTAGTGAACAATTTTTAAAAATAATTTTTGAGTTTTTTTGTATATGAGGTTACTCGTCTTTGGTGAATTTTTTAAACATTTTAAGAAGATTTTTTTCTTTCTTTTTAGATTCTCTTAATTTAGATACATTTAAAAAGTAAAACTATTTGTGATTTTTTTTATATAAAAAAATTGACTAAATATAAAAAATTAAAAAATTCAATACGTTTTCACAAAAAAAAATTATTTTTAGGTGCATCTAAAAAATTACTAAAATATATAAATAAAAAAATTTACTAAGGATAACAAAATACAAAAAGATACATTTAAAAAGTAAAACTATTTGTGATTTTTTTAATATAAAAAAATTGACTAAATATAAAAAATTAAAAAATTCAATACATTTTCACAAAAAAAATTATTTTTAGGTGCATCTAAAAAATTACTAAAATATATAAATAAAAAATTTACTAAGGATAACAAAATACAAAAAAAAAAAAAAAAAAAAAAAAACTACTTTGAAAATTTTAGAACCAAACACAACAAATGTTATTTAGTTTAAAAGTTGTTTTTTGTTTTTAAAATTTGTAAAACTTAAATTTATAAAGTGATCCCATTCATCAAAATTGCCGAAGTCGCCGCTCTTACCTAGTCCCTCGCGTTAGTAATATGTAGAGGTAGTAAAATGGCAGATTAAAATAGGTTAGATAATAAAATAATTCAACCCAACCTATCCATTTACAGATTGGGTTTAAATGTGTTGGGTTAAATTGAATGCGAATTGGACAAATCAACTCGGCTAATCCGTTTACTTTAATAAACTTATTTTGTAATATATTCAAATTTTAAAAATAATAAAAAATGATGCCAAACAAAAAATGTCATAAATAGTCTTTAGAAAATTACATACACATGTATATAGTCCTATATTAAAAATAAAAAATAAAAAGTTTGAACCTAAACACATATATAACAGTATATATATATATAATGTTTTCATATGTATAGACTAGCGGATAGTACACGCGTTTGAGTGTACAATTCGAATAAATAAAAATAAAAATAAAAACAAATAATAAAAAAAATTAATATTCTAATACGTACGTGTTGCCCAAGTAATGCTAGACTTCTAAATGAAACCGAAAGTCTTGGATTCAAATATCTTTCAACATTTTATGTAATTTTTGATTTTAGGATTAAAAAAATATGCCACGTGACATGAAGGCTTAGACACTAAATCTAGTATTCACTTCATAATAGTATAGATAGATAGATAAATGTGTATGGCCCCGTTTGATAGAATTGTGAGAAAGTGATTATGGATTATACTTTAACAGATTATAACTTATAGCTTATAGCTGCTGACCTATTTGGCGTAGCTGTAGAATTATAGATTTAAGCAACAGAGTAGTATTTAATAAATAAGCTATAAAATAACATCTTGCTTTGAAATTGTCTTTTTTACCCTTATGAACATAAAAATTGCCATTAAAAAACGTCATTTGGGTCTCCATCAAGGTTTCGTTGATGCTTATTTCTCTGAGGGTGTGACTGAGGCGGAAGGAAGGGGCGCGGCGGAGGAGTCTTATAACCCCGATTTCGGTGGAGTGTCGGATTCGGTTGTGTTAGTGCATTACGGTGGCCGACGTCGGAGGAAAACTCACCGTGGTCTGATCAATAGCAGGTTACTTGCATTTCGGGCTCCAGACGATCATCCTCTTCCGCTGCGTGCTATTCTCCAAGGCCAGATGCAGCTTTACGGCGTCATCGGCGAGGCTCTAGCTCACGAAAAGCTCTAGTCAGATCTGGGCGATGTCCGAAGCGGCGATTGCTGGGTCCACGTCAGGGGCGTGGGCTGGTTGAGGATGGTGGCTTCCGTTGGCGTAAACGTCGTCTCAAATCCAAGGCGTGCGTCATTCCCAGGGGTGTGGGGGGTTCGGAGTCGGGTTACGATTCGGAGCACCGTTCCACGGCTAATAGTGAGCAGGCCTTACATCCTGCCCAGTGGCCTGATTTACAGCGCTGTTTTGTTGACCAAGAGACGGCACGGCTGGAGGTTCTTGGGCTCTCTTCACCTGATCAAGTTCATGCTGGGGTTTTTCAGGAGGTTGTCCCACAACAACCTCCTCTGGAGCCATGAGGTTATTTAGCTGGAACTGTAGGGGTTTGGGTCACCCTCTTACAGTTCGAACAGTCAAACAATTGACCCAGAAGTAAAGGCCAAATTTGCTTTTCTTTAGTGAAACAAAAAAAATTAGTGCATCAGGTGGATTTTTTGGGGATGTCTTTGGGTTATAAGCATAGCTTCGGCAGGGATTGTCAGGGTAGCAGTGGAGGATTATGGGCTGCTTGGGATGATAACTTTGATATGGTTGGTGTGAAAGCTTCTGATCGCTGGTTGATTCTGGAAGTGCCGGATAAGCTTTTTGGCAAGTAGTATCTCTTTTTGGTGTATGGGCCCCCTGTTTCGAAAGATAGAGCACTTTTTTGGCTGGAGTTAGAACAGAAAATCCGGAGCTGTGCGAGGCCGTTTGTGCTTGTTGGGGATTTTAATCAGGTGAGAAATTTGACTGAGAAATGGAGTCCTAAGCATCGCCGAATTAGAGGTGAGACCCCCTTCAATAATCTGATTTTCCATACGCAAATGATTGAAGTTCCCAATCAAGGGGTGTGGTATACCTAGAGCAATAACAGAGCTGGTTCGGATATTATTTACGAAAGGCTGGATCGTGTGTTGATCTCAACAGACTGTTTTGACAAATTCCCTAGTGCTTCGCTCATTGCTTTACCTATTCAACGGTCGGATCACAGCCCGTTGATTTCTGACACAAATTTGGTGTTCAGACCCTCTAAAAGGGTGCAAAGGTTTGAAGCAGTCTGGTTGCAAGATGATTCATTATCCAAAATCATTCCACGGGCGTGGAAGGTTTCGGTTCCTGGCTCTAGCCAATTTGCCATGTGTCGAAAGCAGCATATTGTCTTTAATCACCTACGTAATTGGAGTAGTCTGTCATATCGGAGTCTGCAAGGGCAAATTAATGAGGTGCGGGGGTTATTGCAGCAGAAACAGAGGCATGTTCGAAGCACGGCTGACTCGGAGGCAGAATGGAATCTTCGGCAACAACTATATGAGCTCCTGAACAAACAAGAATTATATTGGGCTCAACGGTCGAAGCAGCACTGGTTACAGGTGGGGGACAAGAATACTCGATTTTTTCATCAAATGGCCTCTTGGAAGAAGAAGTTTCAAATTCTTGTTCTACAACGGGAGGATGGTGTTCTACTCACAGACCAGAAGGAGATTCATCAAGCATTTCTCAATCACTTCAAAGCTTTGTATCACTGTGATGATCCACTTCCTATTCCGACTCGGTCATCTCCAGGTGCAAGTCCTGCTCATTTTGATTTACTTTCTGTTTTGAGTTGTAAACTCAGTGCGACCCATCAAAATTTATTGAATCTCCCTTTTAATGAGGCTGAGATCAAAACTGCAGTTTTTCAAATGGGTAAGCTTAAAGCCCGGGGCCTGATGGTTTCATTGCGGGGTTTTATCAAAACCATTGGAGTACTGTGGGACCTTCAATTGTTGCAGCAGTGCTAGCTTTTCTTCAGTCGGGTTTTCTGCTTAAAGAGTTTAACAAAACCTTCATTTGCTTAATCCCGAAGTCTAAGGACCCGATGACTGTCAATGACTTTTGACCTATTAGTCTCTGCAATGTGATCTATAAAATTGGGTCTAAAGTGTTGGCCAATCGAATGCGTGAGGTGCTGCCTACTTTAATTGCCCCTAATCAGAGTGCTTTTCTTCAGGGTCACATTATTTCTGATAATATCTTGCTTGCTCACGAGGTGATTGAATTTATTCGGCATACTAAAAAAGGGCGTAAGATGTTTTTTGGTCTAAAGTTGGATATGAATAAAGCCTATGACCGGGTCAATTGGGAGTTTCTGCTTTCTGTACTTCGGTGTATGGGTTTTAGTGATCATTGGGTACAGTTGATTCATCAATGTGTCTCCACAGTGTCCTTTTCCATTTTACTCAATGGCCAGCCCTCGGAGTTTCTCACCCCTAAAGCTGGGCTGCGTCAAGGGGATCCATTATCGCCTTATTTGTTCATTCTGGTTATGCAAGCTTTATCAGAGGGGCTGGCTCATTTTGCACAGCAAGGTATTTGTCGGGGTATAGCTATTAGTCGGCGCTCCCCTCCAATCTCCCATTTAATGTTTGCTGATGACTGCTTCTTATTTATGCAATTCAAAGGAGAAGAGGTATGGTGCTTACAATGGCTTTTAAATGCTTTTTGTGCACAATCTGGGCTACGAATTAATATCTCCAAGTCTGAGTTGTACATCAGCCCTAATTTTGGAGGCCGAGAAAAGGGCATCTTGGATTCTATATTTCGGTTTAAAGTGGTCCCCAATCCTGGCGTTTATTTGGGAGCATCCTTGCATTATTCTGGGAAGCCTAAAAGGGAAGTCTTTAATAGTTTGGTTGAGAAAGTTTCACGTAAGTTGCAAGGCTGGAAATGCAGGCTGTTATCCTTTGCTGGTAGATGCATTATGGTTAAACACGTCCTGCAAGCTGTCCCTATCTACCTCATGTCTGTTTTTAAAATTCCAAGTGGGGTTCTCCAGAAAATGAACACCATTATTCGGCGCTTTTTATGGCAGTCAGATCTGGGACATGGGGTGTTCTGGAAAAAATGGGACAGTTTGTGTATTCCTAAAAATGAGGGAGGTTTGGGCTTTCGAGAATTGGGTGCTTTTAATCAGGCGCTGTTAGCAAGGCAAGCTTGGCGAGTTTTGTCCCACCCGAATTCTTTGGTTGCCTCTGTGTTATTAGGAAAATATAGTTTTGGAAAAAGCTTTCTCAACATTACGTGTGCTAAAGCTGCGTCTTGGGGATGGAAAAGCTTAATGTGGGGTCGGGAGTTACTAAAGGAGGGTTTAATCTGGAGGGTTGGGAATGGGCAGTCCATCAAACCTTTTGAGGATACTTGGATCCCGGGGCAACTCAACCCTGTGAGAGGTTTGGAGCTATTCAGTTTCTTTTCAGATTTGAGAGTGGCACATTTGATAGATTCTTCGAATCAAAGATGGCGAGGTGATTTGCTTTCTTGGTTGTTTCCCGCAGACGTGGTTCTATTGATTCTAGGTATCTACATCCCTTTGGTTTCGTGCCCAGATAGATTGCTGTGGACTGGTACCACAAATGGGATTTTCTCGGTTAAGTCGGGATATTGGTTGGCTATGAAACGTCGAAACGCGGGAACGTCCAATGCTAATACAGTGGATATTTTTGGTTGGAAAAAATTGTGGAAGTTAAACTTGCCTCCTAAATTGAGCTTATTTTTATGGAAATGTCTTCATAATATCCTTCCGGTCAAATGGCAGCTTATTAAAAGAGGCATTCCTATTGACCCAATTTGTGCTCGGTGTGGTCAAACTGAGGAAACAAGAGAGCATGTTTTCTTTGAGTGCCAGTGGTCTCAACGAGTTTGGAGGGGCACAAATTTGGGTCTGGATTTCTCTATCGGTCACCCGGTTGGATTTCATATTTGGTGGATGGAGTGGATAACTTCTGTTCAGGAGGATGGGGTTATTCTCTATTCGGTGGCTATCCTTTGGGCAATTTGGCGACAGCGGAACCTTAAGGTTTTTCAAAATGAACAATTGTCCATTGCACAAACGTTATTGCTGGTTGATGATCTTCGAAGGCAATGGTCCAACAACTCCATAGATGTTTCACATGCTAACTTGGACTATTAGAATGCACTGTTGCATGATTCATCCTTGACCCACTGTTGTGTCCTTGCAAATACTTGTGTGGCTCCTTATGATTTTCAGCTGTTTACGTGTGTGGTGGATGGTGCATGGCAACAGGCCACCAGAGCTGCTGGAATTGCTTGGGTCTGTTTTGATGCTTACCAACGGCAGGTATACCAACAAGGGATTTCAACTCGATTGTCGTCTCCATTGCTCGCAGAAGCTAGAGCTCTCTTGGAAGCTATCAAGTGGGCAATTGCGCAGAACATTCAGTGCCTGTCCCTTTTTTTTTTCTGATTGTAAGGTTTTAGTTGATAGCTGTGCACAAAAATTTTGTTATGCTTGGAAGGTAGATGTGGTGTTACAAGATATCTTCCTGTTAAGCTCTGCCTTTCATTTCTTAAGTGTAACTAAAGTATCTAGAGTGTTGGTTGAACCAGCACATAAAATTGCAAAGTCTGTACTATCTTTCTCTTCTGGTTAATATATATATTTCTTTGCATGGTGCTCAAAAAAACTTTAAATTTTGAAAAAATTATTTCAATAATGGAAATTAATATAATTAATACCTATATTAGTACATTTTTACATGACCTCAAGTTTGTTTTTTTTTAATTTTTCATTTTTAATATTGACTTCACAAGAGAAGAAGAAAATATCATTGTAATAAAAATACAATAAATTACAATTAAGGCAATAAAAATAAAACTTCCTACATATTAGATCACTCCTAATTTCATCTGTAAATTGACATAAATAAAACAGAATTACAAGGGGCATTCCCGACCCTAACAGAACTATACAACAACTAACACAAACTAAAGGAGCTCAGATGTAGAGACAAAGAAAATTGATCAAAACCCTTATCCCAACAAGATAGGAAAGGGGAACCGAACTATAGAATCTAAGACAAAATACCAAAAAATGTGGCTAGCTCATCATAAGTGCAAAATATGCAAATTAACCCACCACAAATCAGCACCCCCAGATTTACTTAGCAGACTGCTAATCCCGAAGCTTGCTTGTTTTCATTTTTAAAAAAATACTTTTCCGAAAATTTTATTTTCTTATTTTTCGTATTTTTTTGTTTTTATTAAAAAATTTTAATATTTTAAACAATTTTTTTACTTTTTAAACACACCTAACATAAATACACCTAAAAAGTAAAAAAATTGTAAAAAAAATCTTTTAAAAATTCACTAAATACCAAAAATACAAAAAATATATATATATAAAAATTCAATACATTTTTTTATATTTTTATGTATTTATTAATTTTTTAAAATGTTTTTTCACAAAATTTTTAATTTTTAGATACATCTAACTAAGGTGCATCTAAAAAAGAAAAAAAAAATGTTTAAAATTTAAAAAATATTCACTAAAAACAAAAGAATACAAAAACTAAAAAACTTAATTTTCAAAAAACTTAATTCAGAAAACTCAAACCAAACACACTGAATTGCAAGGAACAACTAAAGCTCCAGGACATATTACTAAGACTCCACATATCCCCTAGTACAACCCACTAGAGTAGGCAAACCAGCAAAAACCATACCAAGTTGTTTACAATTCAACAAAAGAAACATAAAGAAAAACAACTTGTAGCCATCCTGATTCCTGGAGGCGCATCTAGCAGCCATTCCATCAGTCCGAATCTCCAAAAGTAGTAGCACTATACACTGCCTGTACAGGTACAATCTGGGTCCCCAAGTGACTATCAACAGCACAGCCAAACCCTTGAAAATAAACTGCCACCATTCACCTTCAAGAAACAGAGTCCAACTGTTCAATATTGTAATTTGATAGTTCAATATTGTAATTTGATTTAACCTTAGAAACCTACAAAATTCCCAGCTCAACTAAAAGAATAGGGTATTTAAAGGAAACTGAGTTCGATTAAGCTTCAACCTTGGGAAATTTCTTACAAAAAAAACACAATCTTTCAATAGTTCAATGTTGTGATTTGATTTGATTAACCATAAAAACACAATCTTTCAATAGTTCAATGTAGTTCAAGAAACTTAATAAAACCCAAGAAAACCTATGGTTTAGGAGATTTGAAGGAAGATCAGAAATGACCAAAAGCAAACATTTTAGCATAAACCACTAACAACAGCATACTGAATGAGGAACTTAACCACACATACACACCCACACAATTTTTGGAGTATGAATTGGTATTGTGAAGGGTTATAAAGGTCACCCTATCAGACTACCTTGGTCCCATTAAAGTAATAAAAACAGTGTCCCTCTCCTTATTTGAGAGAGATGTATACTATGAATACAATAAAAGCAATGTACTGATTAGTTTTATTCAGTTGACACAATAATACAAGCACACACTAGTTGCAGCTGATGACTTGACCAAGAATGCCAAGTAATACTAGAAAATTAGTTGGGAAATGCAATATGAGAAAGCATAGGACACTTGACCAAGCCAAAAGACAGAAAACAAAGAAGACAAACCAGATTACTAGGTTGCAAAATCATAGAAGCATGAACATGCAACAACTTCAGATCCACCAATTTCAGCAAAACTAAATTTTACAACTTACAACTTAAATGCACATTCAAATACCAGAACATAATCCCAGGATAATGTTGGCAACAGTTTTAATATTCTGGAACTTTTCTTTGAGGAAACATTAATCAAACTGAAACCAAGAATTAGTCTTTAAAGTTTAAAAAAACAAATAAATATCAAAACTAGTAAATCAATTAAAAACCACAATGTCTCTCCCATCTTAAAACATAAAAATAAGACAAAACAAAAAGAAACACACACAATTTGGTAAGCATAGAAAGAGAAAACCCAAGAAAAGAAAACAAATTATAACTCCTACAACCCAATTGATCAATTCTCCACACACAAAAAAAAAAAAAAAAAAAAAAAAAAAAAAAAAAAAAAAGATCCACACAACTTAAGGGCATCTCCAATCCTTACTCTTTACCCATATATCAAATTTAAATTTAAGTAAAAAATGCTCAATTCTCTCTCCACTCCTTTACTCAAAGTCATACCAAAATGAGTTTTACTCAAATTTTGACCCAATTCAAAGGAGACCCTTTCTTCTAACTCAAATTTCTAAAGATAATTTGGGGTGATATAATAGCTTTTAAGTTTACAATTGTGAAATTTGACTGTGCCATTGGAGTACTCTATATCAAAAATGATATTTTTACTCAAACAAATCAAAGACACTGTCAGGATCATTGATAAAATAAATAATTACACATATACACATACACACACACACATTTAGATTTATATGCAATACTTGTGGATTAGGGTTTACTTTCGGTTGAAACCACATCAATTTCTCTCTCACAGCAAAACAAACAAGTACTTAATTAAAACCCAAGAACAAAAAAAGGTTTTTAATCAGAGAGAGAAGGGAAAGAAAGAGAGAGATGGGGGGAGAGAGAGCGAGAAGATAAACCTCACACACAACTGGCACACCATTTCACATAACCAAAAACAAAACCCTAATCGATTTCCATACATGTATATAACTTCACAGTCATGAAAACTTACCTTTTCGGTGCAGATGAACGGAAAACAAGGGGACGCTTGTTCTTGGAGAGGTTGACGACTGTTCTACAAGCACGATCCGCTGCGATCAGAGAGGTCGACGACTATTTTTGTGGGTGTTTGGTAGAGCTTCTTCTCAGTCGCCATAGGAGAGGAGAATAGGAGAGAGGAGTATGAGAGGCGAGATTGCTTAGGGCAAGAGAGATCAAAAGATATATACAGTGGCAGTTTTGTAAATAATGAAGTTTGGGAGGGGCATTTAAGTCATTTCATCTCCCACCACACAATATTTAAGCATCTCTCGACCAACTTTTTAAAAGAACTGAAATTTAGCTTCACTTAAGCTATAAGTTGGTAAGTTAAATTGAATCAAACACAAATTTTAATTTAAATTAAATTAAAAATTAAAAAAAACAGTTTATAAGTTCTATCAAACACTCCATATACTTTTATTTATACAATTATTAAAAGTGAATAACTTACTTGATTTTACGAACTTCTTTCTGCCCTTTTGCCAAGTGACCTTATCTGTCGATTTCCCTATTCAAAAGGAAAAAAAAATTATAATTACACAATGGGCCACAAGACCTCAACAAATGACATAAAAAATATATCTAAAATTTAAAATTAAAATTAAAATTTTAAATATACCCATCAAACGAACTCACATTCCTAGTATATATAGATGCATGCAAAATTGAGTTAGAAGTAGTTGAAAAAAACAATTTAAAAATCGAAGCTAGAGGGACAAATAGATATTGTTCAAAGAATTTTGTTGCCAAACACATTATATCCAAATAATCAGAAGCAAACCAAATAAAATAAAAATATAAAAAAATTAAAAAGTTAGAGAGAGATGCAGTAGGTTGTATATAATTTGTTTTGTTTGGCTGCTGTTTCATACCATCTAAAAAATTTGTACTCATTCATTATTCATACTATTTAATATAGACTTTCTCTAATAATATAGACTTTCTCTTCTCTCTCTTTCTAATATCATAATAGGGTCTAAACCCATAAAATTAAAGGCAGATTGACGGGTTCGGGTAAATCTTATCAGCTCTAGAAAATTTGTAAAGGGTTCGAATTTGTTTAGCTTTCGTTTCCATACAAAACTTGATATATTTGATTTTTCTTATCTTTCATGTTTTGCAAAAATTTTTAAAATCCTAAAAACTTATAAATGGACATTATTGTCGTCGTTCTATTCATCTTTCAACATTTTCCTTCCTCTCTCGTAAGTGCAATTTGTCATGTGTGTTTTCATTCTTTATGCTCACCAACTTGTCACTCGACCAAAAATGAATAGAAAATTCCACCGAATGTTTTGTGCTGAAATAGCTCTTGCCAAACTTAACTCATTAATCTATAAAGTTCACTCGCAGAAAACAGTTTACAATCAAGGTGTACTTTGGCGAAATTTATAGTTTATTGTTTTTTATTTTTTTTATTACAAGAAACAATAAATATGTTTATGTTTATTTTCAATAAAAACGAAAACAAAAATATGTTTTGTGTATAAGTATTTTAAAATTTTATTTTAAAAACAAGTGAAAATGGCAGTTATAGGAAGTGATTGTCGATGGTTAGAGATAGTGGCCAAATGTGGTTGTTGGCAACGAGAAGTAATGACTAGAAGTGGTTACTGGCTACAAGAAGTGGTTAGAGATGATGATCGGTCAACCCTCTAAAATTGTAATTGAAAGTGATTTTCAAAAAAAAAGTGGTGGTCAAAGATCGTTATCGCCAGTAAGAGATAGTTTGTGGTGACAGAAGGTAATTAGTGGTTGAGGAATGTGATGGTCGAACTACTACAAAATTATAAATAGATTACGGATTTTAAGTATGATGTAAGTTATTTAATCATGAATTTTTTATTTTGTCAAAGTGTGATATTTGAGTGTGATTGTTAAGAGTCATTTTTTATCACACGTTTTAACTGTCATTAAAAGATAATTCCATCACATGTTTTGACCGTGATAATAAACATTTAGATCACAAATTTTAAGTGTGATTAATAATCAATAAAACCGAAGATTAAACCTAAATAATCCATGATTAATAATGAGATAATATCACAATTATATATATTTCTTATCACGGTTAGTGTGTGATTAAAAAAAATAAAAAAATTCAACCACAAAATGTGACTATCAATTATAACGTATAAATTGTGATTAAAATCTAAACAGAACTAATATTTAAAATATAATCAATATTATTTGTACAAAAATTTTCTTTGAATCACAACATTGACCACATCTGAATAGCTAATAACCTCAAATATTTTATAAATGAAATTCGAATTTTGGAAAAATATATACAATGAAAATTAAGGAATAAAAAGTTTTTTTACTGTGATTACACAATAAAAATCTCAATAAAAAAAAATTAAGAAAAATTCAAAGTTCTTGAATATTCGGTCTTCTTTAACCATATTTTCCATCTCTCCAATCAATTTCTGACCTAAATAATAAAAATACAAATTAGTTCAGAAGTCACTAGAAGCATAGAAATAAACTTATTAATTTGCTCAAAATTAAAGAAAACAAAAATTAGAAGAAAAAAAAAATCTATAAAGTTTATGGGATTTATTAGAGTTTGAATTAATCAACTAGACTTGAAATTAAATGCAGGGGTAACATCATCCAGATACATCAACTGGATAGGTAAGGAAAAATATAAAATTCTTGATAAGTGGTCTAAGAACAAAGAACAGATTAAAATGGAGAGAGAGCTGAGCAATACACTACTCAAAAGAGGGATACTTCAGTGTTTTGTTGACATGTCAAGCATTTTCCAGTAAAAAGAAAATCACAGAATCACATTACTCTCTTAATCAAGATGTAACACGATTTAGAGTCTCTCTAGAGAACACCCCTTAGAGTTGGAGCCAACGAAATAATTCAAACTCCATAATGTGAAAAATGGAGAAAGGGTAATTCATATAAAAATGAATAAGGGTTCAGGTTAGGGATGCAAGAGCACTAACGTAGTGCTTGGCCAATCCCAAAATAATACAAAAGCCTCTACTTCAGTAAACTAAAATTTCATTGCTTCAGCTGGCAATAACAGATGATTTTGTCCCTAGTTAGAGCATCTCCAACGGTTCACCAAATGTTTCACCAAATCTGAGTAAAAAAATGGCCATTTCCTCAATTTTGATATTGAATGCTCCAACGGTTCACCTTCATCAAATCCCCTTCAAGACAACCGCATGGTCGACCGGTTATGAGAAATTTTTTTTTTTTTTTTAACCTTTTTGAACTGTTTGAACCTACTGTGTGGGTCAACCGGTTGGTCGACCGGTAGAGCCAATTTTTTTTTTTTTTTTTTTTTACCTTCTTGAACTGTTTGAACCTACCTTCGCAGGCCAATCTTTCATGCACTGGTCGACCGGTTGGTCAACCGGGTGGTCGACCAAGGGGTCGACCAGGTGGTCATCCAGGTGGTCGACCACCATGTGTAAAATTCTGAATCTTTTCTGCTCCAACGGTCACACACAGTGTTTTGATGAAATATATGTATTCTGTCCTCAGTTTGATGAATCGTTTGCTGAAATCTCAATTTGATATCGATTTGGTGCAACCGTTGGAGCACCAAACAGTAATTTTTTCACCAGATTTTAAATTTGGTGTCAACTTTGATGAACCGTTGGAGAGGGTCTTAGTGCTTAAGTTGATGATAAAACTTAACCATTTCCATTAAATAAATAATAAATAGAACAAAAACTAATGTTATTAAAAATCAATACCAATTGAAGTAACTGAGCAGGTAAAAATAAAAACCTTATGCTTGACAATGGGAAAGGGTCATGAACTTTAGAAGATGAACAGATGGTTCAATAATCTCAGAACATGGTGCTACATATGAAGGAATGAATCATAGAGGAAGGAATGAATCACAGTGGGAATGAGATTTCAATTAAGAAGTTAATTGTAACTTTGACATAAGACCCAGCTATGTTTGCCATTTTCAGAGTGTTGTGTTACAATTATTGCCTCCTCTATGAAAAGAAATATATATATATATATATACTATGATTAGTGTAAACAATCTCTAAAACAATATGATTAAGCAAGAAGCTGAACAGAGGCACTACATTTAAATCAAAAATGAAAAGGAATTGTGGGTGATAGAGATTAGAGGCGATCGGTCGTTGACCTCTGGGAAGATGGTAGGCACTTCAATGACTTAAGATCACCGGAGGTGGAGGAGTAAAAGACCAAGGCAGGCTTAGAGAGGGAAGAGGTGGCAGTGAGAGACCTTGAACACTTAATGTATGGTATGTGATTCTTGTTACTCTTGCTGTGTGTTTGTGGCTGCACTTGTGATGCCGTTATATAGACTCCAGGAGTATTGGAGCCCAAGCAACCTCAAGACAGGTGGCAAGTTCTCCTCAACTCGACAGGAGGGTGATATCACCTACTAGGCGTGTCCTATGATTCAGTCCTCGGGGGTTTGTATCATAGGAACTGCAAGGGTAGGTGTGATATCTTGAGAGGCGTATCATATGTGCATCAGATGTAAGTGTAAGGTCAACGTCTCTTTCTCTAAGCCAGGTCAAAGGGGGAGCTATCACTGCAGGGAGATAGCTACACGACCTTGACGATCCCAAGGTCTTAGCCTCCAATCCACAATCCTCCGATGATCCCAAGCGGGAGTGCCTAGGTCCTGCTCCCGACCTAGGCAGCCAAGAGGGTGAATGCATAGGTGAGCCAAGGGCTCACCTCAGTAGCCAAGTAAACATAGGTGAGCCAAACATATGTGAGCCAAGAGTCTGGCTATGTTGTTATGGAGTTGGGTGAGTGAGTAGACAATACATTTCTTGAGTTATGAAGGGCCATGAAGAGCTCTAAGTGAGCCAGCTCCATGCGACCTTGTTTCATTCTTAGTGCTGTGCATGCCCCCGCTTAGGCTAGGCATACAATCTCGACTCATCGTGGTGCTTCAAGGGTCTGCCACGTGAATGCGTGATGGTGATGACATACTCATCGTGGTGCCTTAGGGGTCTGCCACGTGGATGTGTAGTGGTGTTGACGTGACGCCCGTTGGGCTCGCCACGTGCCAAGTATAGTATAGATACCCACATTAATGCCCCCCTGTACAGATACTCTCATGAGAGTGTCTGTACATGTATAATAAAGGAGGTGTCGAAAATATAACTCACGCAGTTAAAAAAAAAAAAGTTTTGATTTCTTTTGAATTAAAGAGAAAGATACATTTCAATTTTGTTTGGCATGAACTGGCTTGACAAAAATATGGGCTTGTTGGGCGATAGCCTCATTCCACGGGATCTCTATTACATCACATGAGATTTCAGCGTCATTCCAAAGGCACTAAATTCCGCCTGTTACTCTTTCCATGCCGCTGGGAGGTGGGTTTATGGTCTTGGTGTTGGAGTACCCCATGATTTGGCTCATGAACTGGGCCTTTCTTCCCTTTTTTTTTGTGTTTGTGATGATGACGAGGTGGAAGCATCCGCTAGAATGTAGGTGCATGTAGTGTTGGAGAAAGTTACGGTGAGCGACGCCCTCAGTGTTGAAGAAGAGGATGTTAAGTGGAATGTTGTAGGAGATGTTTGGCTGAGCGTTGCGGGAAGCGCTCTCTTCTCCCATGTTGAGATCTGCAAAGTTCTCTATGTCCCACCCAAGTCCCAAATCTTCATTTGGATTTTCTAATGGTGCTGACATGATGGAGATATGGTGGTCTAGATTTCTCTCTGTCGGTCTTTGCGAGAGGATATTGATGCGGATCCTCTCGAAATGTGGGATTAATACCTGATTTGCTTGGCAGATGGATCCTTGGAGAGTGAGGTTAATTTCTTGGTTTCGCAAAAACCAAGTGTGGGACAGTGGTATTGTGTAAAGTTCTGGAATGGTTAGTGCCTTGTACCATCCTCTTATTTTACCCCAGAATTCTTCTGGTACCTCTACGACTGTATGAGCAGATATTGGGTGTTGGATCTAAGGGGATTCGAATAGCAGGTCTTGGAATTGCCATGGAGGCATGGAGAGCATCTTTCGAAAGAACTCACACACTGGGCGGCGACGGTGAGCAGGAGCAGAGCTTGAAACTCTGGAGTTGGAGCTTGAAGCGCTATAGTTTGAGCTTCTTTGGTTTGGAGCCTTGTTCACCGGCCGCCAAATGGTGTTGTCTCGGTGCCCCTCTCCTCCGGAAGCCATTTAGAGAGGATGGGTTGTTGAAGTTGAGAGGAGAATGTTGGCGAGTGGATATGAATTTGCTTGTGCTTTTTTTTGTCGATGTCCCGTATTTGTTCTCTTATAAAGGTGAGATTGCATTGGGAAAGAGGAGGTGAATTTACTAACTTTTGCAGCTTTGCATTGGGAATGGGCGATCCATGAAGAAGACAACTCATAAATTGAAGTTATAGGTTTAGAGCAGACCTACTGATTTTGGAGTTGCTCATAGTATAATGTGATAGCTTGTGTAGCTATAGGAAAGTGGCTTTTTGAAGGCTTTAAGGTATTTGCAGTCTGTGGCAAAGAGTTTGATTGGTTTAAGGATTCATCTTTGGAAAGGGCAATCCTGAATATGTGCATATATATACACATTATTATTTATATAAATATATATATATATATATATGTATTTGAATTCAAAGAGGTTTGTGTATATGACTTCAGCTGGTTCGAAACTGTTTGAAAGGGAAGTTCATCCTTTTTTTTTTTTTTGTACTCTGTGTATTTTGAATTTGACCAGAGCTATCCAAATTCTGGTTATTTCGTCCAATTCTCCTTTTATCCATTGTGTAGACTTTTTTTTTTTTTTTGGAACTGGATCAGAGAGGGACTGTGTATTATCCGGTTGCTGCCCACATCTTCTCCCTTTGCCCAAGGTGTACAAGGATGTTTTATTGACATGGTTATCTGCAACTAGGTTTCCTATACCATTAGGAAAACTGTTTGGGAAGATTTGTGTCTGGGTATACCTTTGGTTCTCTTTTTTAAACAAAACCTAGAATCCCACTTAGAGTGAAAGACTAGAAAAATCCAAGTTCAACTGGGAGAGAAAGGTTGACAGCTGTGAAAAGGGAAAAAGCTTGCCGCCGACGAGCTCCGAAAAGGCACGAAGAGAGAAGAGAGGCGAGAAGGAAGAGAGTTACCTGTGAAGCGTAGAGGTTGCCGTTGGCGAGCCGTAAAGGTGGTTCTGGGTCTGCCGCTGGAGTTGGTCGTCTGTATTGCCAATGTTTGAAATCGATTTTTAAAAGGTTCTGCGAACACAGTGTTTTGCCAAAGGAAGTGGGTTTGGATCTTGATCGAAGATTCTGCGCAGGAGTGAAGGAGTGTGAGCTGACATTAGAGGAAGGCTAGGGTTTTGATTTCTTTGTTAAAGGATTTTGAGGGTTAGTTGCTGTCGTCGATTCTTGAAGGAAAGGGCAAAATCTGGGTAATTGATCGGTGATAAAGAAGGTGAGAAGAGAGAAGACTGAATTGGGAAGTGGTGGGCCACAATCGCGAGTTGGGTGAGGAGGACTTTGTGCGTTTGAAGTTGAGCTACGATCTGGGAATCATCTTCTTGGAGTGGTCTGCCGTGAGGTAAGCTTCGAATCTCCCATAGATTAGTTATGTATGTGGTTATTTATTTGCTATATATATATATATATGTATATATGCAGATATGTTTGGTCTGTTTGTGATGAAACAAAGAAAAAGAAATTGTTATGATAATAATAAAATTGTTATTATTTTGGTTAAGGGCCAAGGGGTTTGAGAACCTTTTTTTTTTTTTTTTTTTTTTTTTAAAGAAAAAGATATTAGGGAGTTACAAAAATGGAGATCTACCCTTAGAATGTTAGGGAGTTATAAGATTGGAGATTTCAAATAAAATATTAGAATTGTGAGGAGCTATGGAATTGGTGAGCCATATAAATACTAGGAGAGCCCTGATTTTTGATAGTTTGCAAAATGTTGGAGAGTTGAAAAATGAAGAACTCAATAATAAAATATTAGTGAACTAAGAAATTGGTGAGCTATAAAATATTAGTGATCTTATGAGAATGGTGAGCTAACCCATGGAGAGTTATGAAATTGGAGAACTCTAACAAAAATTAATAAATATTAGTGAGCCATGGAATTGGTGAGCTAAGAGAATAATAATAAAATATTGGTGATCTATGAGAATGGTGAGCTAAGAGTTATGAAATTGGAGAACTCTAACAAAAATTAATAAATATTAGTGAGCCATGGAATTGGTGAGCTAAGAGAATAATAATAAAATATTGGTGATCTATGAGAATGGTGAGCTAAGAGTTATGAAATTGGAGAACTCTAACAAAAATTAATAAAATATTGGTGAGCCATAGAATGGGTGAGGTAAGAGAATAATAATAAAATATTAGTGATATATGAGAATGGTGAGCTAACCCTTGAAAAGTTATGAAATTGGAGAACTCTAATAAAAAAAAATAATAAAATATTGGTGAGCCATGAAATTGGTGAGCTATGACATGGAGAGTTATGAAATTGGTGAGCTATCACATATGGCTCTAACTTAACACTTAGAAAAATTCATGAAGATTGGGAACGAACTCTAAACATAAAAATAATAAAAATATTGGTGAGCCATGAAATTGGTGAGCTATGATATGGAGAGCTATGAAATAATAAAATATTTACGAGCCATGGAATTGGTGAGCTAAGGGAATAATAATAAAATATTAGTGATCTATGAGAACGGTGAGCTAATCCATGGAGAGTTATGAAATTGGAGAACTCTAACAAAAATTAATAAAATATTGGTGAGCCATGAAATAATAATAAAATATTGGTGAGCTACGAAATTGGTGAGCTATGACATGGAGAGCTATGAATTGGTGAGCTATCACATATGGCTTTGACTCTAACACTTAGAAAAATTCATGAAGATTGGGAACGAGCTCTAAAACATAATGATAAGAAAATATTGGTGATCTATGAGAATGAAATTGGTGAGCTAGTAAAATAATAATAAAATATTAGTGAGCTATGAGAATGGTGATCTATGAGAATGGTGAGCCGACCCATGGAAAGTTATGAAATTGGAGAACTCTAACAAAAATTAATAAAATATTAGTGAGCCATGAAATTGGTGAGCTATGAGAATAATAATAAAATATTAGTGATCTGTGATAATGGTGGTGAGCCATGAACTTGGTGAGCTACTAAAATAATAATAAAATATTGGTGAGCTACGCGAATGGTGATCTATGAGAATAATAATAAAATATTAGTGATCTATGATAATGGTGGTGAGCCATGAACTTGGTGAGCTACTAAAATAATAATAAAATATTAGTGAGCTATGCGAATGGTGATCTATGAGAATGGTGAGCCGACCCATGGAAAGTTATGAAATTGAAGAACTCTAACAAAAACTAATAAAATATTAGTGAGCCATTAACACTTAGAAAAATTCATGAAGATTGGGAACGAACTCTAAAATAATAAAAATATTGGTGAGCCATGAAATTGGTGAGCTATGAGAATAATAATAAAATATTAGTGATCTATGATAATGGTGGTGAGCCATGAACTTGGTGAGCTACTAAAATAATAATAAAATATTAGTGAGCTATGCGAATGGTGATCTATGAGAATGATGAGCCGACCCATGGGAAGTTATGAAATTGGAGAACTCTAACAAAAATTAATAAAATATTAGTGAGCCATGAAATTGGTGAGCTATGAGAATAATAATAAAATATTAGTGATCTATGATAATGGCGGTGAGCCATGAATTTGGTGAGCTACTAAAATAATAATAAAATATTAGTGAGCTATGCGAATGGTGATCTATGAGAATGGTGAGCCGACCCATGGAAAGTTATGAAATTGGGGAACTCTAACAAAAATTAATAAAATATTAGTGAGCCATGAAATTGGTGATCTATGAGAATGGTGAGCTAATCCATGGAGAGTTATGAAATTGGAGAACTCTAACAAAAATTAATAAAATATTGGTGAGCCATGAAATAATAATAAAATATTGGTGAGTTACGAAATTGGTGAGCTATGACATGGAGAGCTATGAATTGGTGAGCTATCACATATGGCTCTAACTCTAACACTTAGAAAAATTCATGAAGATTGGGAACAAGCTCTAAAACATAATGATAAGAAAATATTGGTGATCTATGAGAATGAAATTGGTGAGCTAGTAAAATAATAATAAAATATTAGTGAGCTATGAGAATGGTGATCTATGAGAATGGTGAGCCGACCCATGGAAAGTTATGAAATTGGAGAACTCTAACAAAAATTAATAAAATATTAGTGAGCCATGAAATTGGTGAGCTATGAGAATAATAATAAAATATTAGTGATCTATGATAATGGTGGTGAGCCATGAACTTGGTGAGCTACTAAAATAATAATAAAATATTAGTGAGCTATGAGAATGGTGATCTATGAGAATAATAATAAAATATTAGTGATCTATGATAATAGTGGTGAGCCATGAACTTGGTGAGCTACTAAAATAATAATAAAATATTAGTGAGCTATGCGAATGGTGATCTATGAGAATGGTGAGCCGACCCATGGAAAGTTATGAAATTGGAGAACTCTAACAAAAATTAATAAAATATTAGTGAGCCATTAACACTTAGAAAAATTCATGAAGATTGGGAACGAACTCTAAAATAATAAAAATATTGGTGAGCCATGAAATTGGTGAGCTATGATATGGAGAGCTATGAAATAATAAAATATTAGTGAGCCAAGAAATTGGTGAGCTATGAGAATAATAATAAAATATTAGTGATCTATGATAATGGTGGTGAGCCATGAACTTGGTGAGCTACTAAAATAATAATAAAATATTAGTGAGCTATGCGAATGGTGATCTATGAGAATGGTGAGCCGACCCATGGGAAGTTATGAAATTGGAGAACTCTAACAAAAATTAATAAAATATTAGTGAGCCATGAAATTGGTGAGCTATGAGAATAATAATAAAATATTAGTGATCTATGATAATGGTGGTGAGCCATGAACTTGGTGAGCTACTAAAATAATAATAAAATATTAGTGAGCTATGCGAATGGTGATCTCTGAGAATGGTGAGCCGACCCATGGAAAGTTATGAAATTGGGGAACTCTAACAAAAATTAATAAAATATTAGTGAGCCATGAAATTGGTGATCTATGAGAATGGTGAGCTAATCCATGGAGAGTTATGAAATTGGAGAACTCTAACAAAAATTAATAAAATATTGGTGAGTCATGAAATAATAAAAAAATATTGGTGAGCTACGAAATTGGTGAGCTATGACATGGAGAGCTATGAATTGGTGAGCTATCACATATGGCTCTAACTCTAACACTTAGAAAAATTCATGAAGATTGGGAACGAGCTCTAAAACATAATGATAAGAAAATATTGGTGATCTATGAGAATGAAATTGGTGAGCTAGTAAAATAATAATAAAATATTAGTGATCTATGATAATGGTGAGCTACCCATGGAGAGTTACGGTATGATAATGGTGAGCTAGCCATGGAGAGTTACGAAATTTGACAACTCTAACAAAAATTAATAAAATATTGGTGAGCCATGAAATTGTTGAGCTATGAGAATAATAATAAAATATTAGTGATCTATAATAATTGGTGAGCTATGATATGGAGAGCTATGAAATTGGTGAGCTATCACATATGGCTCTAGGCTCTAACTCTAACACTTTAGGAAAATTCATGAAAATTGGGAACGAGCTCTAAACATAATAGGAGAGTTATGAAATTATGAAGCTCAAAAATTAATAAAATATTAGAGTTGTAAAATTGAGAGTCTAGTTAGCATCACATGGTGAGCCAAGAATTAAGAGAACGCATCCGACTTTGATCCCTCACATGTTGGGGAGGCAGAACTGAAATCTGCTCCGCCCCTTGTTGGGACCTAGGAACTGGGTAACTCTATTCAAATTGGTGAGCTAATGAAATGTGAGCTAGTAAAATCATAGAGCTGGGGTGAGGGATTTGAGAGAACATGAAGTAAAGTCGAAGAGCTACAAATTAGAAGAGTTATTCTTATTTATTAATAAACAAATAAATATTATTTTTATTTATTTATTTGATTAATTAATTAATTAATTATTATTATTTATTTTATATTTTTATATTTTTTTATTTTTTATTTTTTTAAAGTATAAGTGTGATTCATGAATGCAAAACTTACTTGTTGCAATTTGGGGTGATGCAAGTAGAAATTGTTTGCTCAGGATGAAGCGGAAAGCCGTTGTATGTTCGTCGAAGAAAATGGCCAAAAAGTTGCCAAGCAAAGCAAACGGGGAAGAGGCTGCTGAGGTGCCTTCTGTCGAGCACTGGTTTCGTGCTCCTTATTTTGGAGTCGGGGACAGATTTTGGCAACAATTGGAGGATAAGAGGACTGTTAATCCATCTCAAGTTTTGTTGGGGGTACCCGAGGCAAAAGAAGGATCGGAAGGGATAGCTCCAGAATCTATTATGCGGTTACACATAGAGCGTGGCCTCTACCCATATGCATTCCCAGCTCATGATAGCTATGTTTTAAAGTATGCAGGTGTGTATGGTGCTATAGTGGCAAGTGTGGGGTTAAATGTGAGGAGGGAGCCATCATGGTTAAGTGTGGCTTTTTCTCGTTGGAGTTCTAGTTCTCACACCTTTGTTACTCGGTGGGGGGAATTGACACCTACATTGGAGGATGTCTACGCATTGACTGGTTTGCCTATACTTGGTGTTGCAGATCCACTTGCTAATACATCTGTTCCGAGTCATCTAAAGATTGTGTTGACTTTGAAAGCCTCAATTTCAGAGGCAGGATTCTTATTGAGCGGCTACGATAAAGGAGGAGTGTATCTTGGGCCGCAACGTCGGGAGCATTGTAAGAATACCTTTGGAGGATGGCTGCGATATTGGTATCGAGATTTGAATCCATCTCCGGTAGAAGGAACCGAGATAGAAGAAAATGGGGTAAATGGGCCTGGATATGAAAAGTATAAGCACAGTTCCACCTAACTTGCTGCTTTCCTTGCGTATTGGTTGAGTCGGTATATCTTGGAGGGAGCACCCAAGGATGGAGTAGACCCATCTGTGTTTGATATTGCTGCTTATCTTGCGAGTGGTTTCTCGGTTACACTTGGGCCACTGTTTTTGGGGACTTTATACAAACGGCTTGATATGTATCAGGTTGGAGCAGAGAAGTCGAAGGGTCGGTATGATGTTATTAGTTTTGTATCGACTTCCTTCCTGCAAATGTTCTTGTATGAACGGTTTCCCAGGCTTGCTCCTAGGTCGACGGATTTTGAGCTTGGAGAGGGGCGAAGGCGCCGAGCTGCAAGGTGGTACGGGACACGCATTCGGGGGCCGCTGATGGATATTTTTGATGATGAGAGTGAGTTTATTGCTCGTCCGTACGTTCCTCCTGTGGTCGGGGTGGTTCCGTTTCGGATGTATGACTCGAGAGATTCTGAGGTGGCTTTTGATGGTCGACTGAGTAATGCCGAGACAATGACGGCTTGTAGCTTCTTGTCATGTTCCTTGCCTTATTTTATAGGAGGAGCTTATGGCTCTATATCCTATAATCCGGCGAGAGTGGCTCGCCAATTTGGATTTGATCAGGGGGTCCCTAGTCCTAGCGCAGTCCTTCCTATGGCTGATACTTTTGAGCAGTTTTTCTGTCATACTTATCTTCCGAGACTCCAGAAGTATGGCAAGTTTATTCGGACGAGGGCTGATCGTGTAGGTGGGGTAACAGTTGGTTGGCGACATTATTGGAGGGAGACTTTTGCCGCCTTTCAAGAGTTTCTCGGGGGTGATATTGGGGACTTAGAGTTTATATGCCTTCCATCAGATAACGAACTGTGTCAACCACGCGTGAAGGGCCGGACTGAATTGGCTAGAGGCGAGTTATCTCGATTTGCACGCTTAGAGTTACTTTCTGATGTGTTGAGTCAGACGAGGGTGGTTGGTACAGACGGTTTTCGAGGGGAAGTTGGTACAACCAAACGACGCCCGAGCCAGCCTAGGAAGGAGCCTTCCCAGAGAATGAAGGTTAGCTTCTTTTTTTTTTTTTTTTTTGTGATTTTCTTTCTTGTTGTGTTTCCTTTATGTGCTTCTAAGTTGGGCGCTTCGTTTCTTCAGGTACAAAGGTCAGCTATCCATCATGATGTTTCTGTGGCACCTAGGGTGGCAGGCGTGCCTTCTGAGGAGGAGAACTCTGCTGATGATTTGCTTCCGCATCGGCGGTTGCGGAAAAAAAGTAATGCTAAAGGTTTTAGTGATTCCGAAAGTGAGGGTGACGATGGGGATAGCTCAGAGGCCAATTTGAATGTTAAAGTTACATTTGAGCGGGCAGATGTTCCTCTTGATAGGATGAGATCTGAGGTTGTTGCGCCATGTGGTGAGAGTAGAGTGACTTTTGTGCCTCCTCTATTGCAGTTAGGGCATCCGGTGGCGCAGTCAGTTAGGCTTGGGGAGTCCGATGTTGATGACCCGACCGTCGATTGCCTTTGTCTCGATGTTATCCTCGCCTGCTCTGGTGGAGTTCCTACCATATCTTTATTTGGTGGGAGTAGTGGTTTTTCATCAGCTGATGGTCGTCTTAGTGTGCCTTCAGTTGTGTCTTCAGTTGGTGCTCAGACTAGCCTTTCTTTGGTGGATGTTCAGCGTGGTATTTTGCCTGCTTCGTTGGGAGTTGCTACTAGTTTGCCACTTGGTGAGAGTGGTAGTTATGTCCATGATGATACTATTGCTCTCGACGGTCGGGCGAGTTTACCTTTCTTGGATGGCGAGTTTACCGTGACCCGTCTTGATGGTGGTTGTGTATCCTTGGCAGGGGCTGATGGCAAGGAGCAAGTCCTCGATCCCAAGGTACTGTTTGCTGGCGTGCGGGATGAGTGTTTGCCTAGACTGAGCTTTATTTTTTATCATAGGCCCAGCACTTTCATGCGTTTGGAGGCTATGTTCTTACGACGCTATTTGTTAGAGGCGTTCTGTGATATGCTCAGCGGGTTTCATGGTCTTACACCGGAGACTTCTATTGATACGTTTCAGTCATTTCAGGCTGCTGTGGCTGAGTTTCAGCGGCATGAGTTTGAGGTGAGCTGGCTGAGAGAGAGTTTGTCTTGTATGGAGGTGCAGGTAAAGAATCGCCATCTCAAGTTTGAGCTAGCGGAAATGGACAAGGCTTTGATGGAATCGGCATCTTCTAGGGAGAAGGCTATGGTGGAGTTAGAGCGGGCGACCAAGGCATTGGCGGATGTGGACTTGGTGATATCGAGTTTGAGAGAGAAGAGAGCCGTGGTAGAGGCTCAACTTATTAGTGTGGAAGATGAGGCTTTTGACTTAGATAGCCAGATAGGTCCAAGTTAGGCAAGCTGAAGAATTTCTTGTACTGGTTAAGCTAAAACCCCAAGTATTGTATATATTTTTGTTCTCTCTCTCTCTCTCTCTCTCTCTCTCTCTCTCTTTTTTTTTGGATTGATGATTTATTAATAGTTACAACAAAACGTAATGAGAATGGAGATAGCAAATGATTGTTTATTTATCATAAGCATGAGCTGATGTCTTACATTGCCGTTACATCAGTAAGAGTAAATTTCTCAAGGGTGATTCCTCACTCTTATCCTAAGGAAAATAGGCCTTTAGCCATTTGGCATTGATAGGGCTCAAGAGAGCTTGCGAGTTTGGTTCAGAAATTCTATAATAACCATTCTCGTTGGCCTCTCTTACTACGTAAGGTCCTTGCCACTTAGGAGTGAACTTGTGGGTAGAGGTTCCTCTCATGACATGAGGTGCAGCACGAAGTACCAAGTCACCTTCTTGGAATTGTCTGGGGCGCACCAAGGTATCGTAGGCTCAAGCTATGCGACTTTGGTAAATTTTGAGATTAGCTAGGGCCTTATCCCTTCTTTTATCAAGGATCTCCAATTCAGAGGATCTGGAGTCTGGAGTAATTTTATTTCGAAGGGCCATGCGAGCTGAGGGTATGGCAATTTCCACTAGAAGAACTGCTTCCGTGCCGTATACCAATGAGAATGGGGTCATTTGAGTCGGCCGTCTTTTGGATGTTCTGTAAACCCAGAGCGCCATTAGGAGTACGTGCGCCCAATCCCTTTGATAATCCTTGAGAGTCCGTGAAAGGATTCTAAGGAGTGTTTTGTTGGTCGCTTCTGCTTGTCCATTCCCTTGGGGATGGTAAGGAGTTGATTTATGGTGCGTGATGTCATAGGAGACAAGGAGTTGTCCGACTTGGCGGTTGACAAAAGGGGTCCCGTTGTCTGAAAGAATTACTCTAGGTATGCCGAAACGACATATGATGAATTCTCGGATGAAGTTGGAGATAGCAGCTCCTGTTGCCTTTCTTAGAGGGATGGCTTCTACCCATTTAGTGTAGGTCTCTGTAGCTGCTACAATCCATATGTGTCCCCTTGATGGCGGAGAGATGGGGCCAATGAGATCCATAGCCCACGTGTGGAAAGGCCATGGTGGGCTCGAACTATGTAGATCAGTGGCGGGTGCATGAATGAGATTTCCATGGAGTTGGCAAGGTTTGCAGCGTTTGGCGTACATTTTGGCATCTGCTTCCATGGTAGGCCAATAATACCCTAAATGTAAAAGATGTTGAAATAGTTTCGCTCCACCTTGGTGCTCTGATCCGTGAGTAAGTTCCAAAACTTTATGGATTTCGGCTCCTGACAGGCAACGTAATGGCTTTCCATCGAAGCCATGCCTGAAAAGTTGCTCTTCTTGCAAAAAGAATTTCGAAGCTCGCTTCTTGATTATTGCGGCTACAAAGCGTTCTGGTGGCAATGATCCTTCTTTGAGGTAATCTATGTATACCTGACGCCAGTCGGAGGTAATTTCTGTGAAGTTGCATTCAGCCTTTGGAGGGAATTCCTGACATTTGGTGCACTTCCCTTGAAGGTCATTCGCTTCCTTGGCCATGGTAGGCCAATAATATCCTTGTCGTTGTAGCCTCCTGTAGAGGCTTACATCTCCTGTCCCACAGGAACGGTTGTGCACCCCTTCTAATTTGGACTTGGCTTCGACAAGGTCAATGCATCGTGCCAATAAACCATCGGGCCCTCTATAGTAGAGGACTCCTTGATAAATTGTGAAGTGTTTGGTCTCACTCAAAGGTAGTTTACCTGAGGGGGTACGGAGCTCATCGATGATTGGGGCTCTCTAATCGGCGAGTTCTTTTTCAGGGAAGATAGTTGTTACCGAGCATGGCACGGAGCGTTTCAGGACTTCTATCTTGGTTGATTCTTTTGAGAATTCCACCTCAGAGGCCAAGGTGGCGAGGGCGTCCGGGTGTCGATTGTTGGAGCGAGGAGCGTGCTCTATCCTTACCGTGTCGAATTTGTCTGTCAACCTTTGGACGATGGTTCTGTATGAAGCCAAAGGGGGCTCTTTGATAGCATAGTCTCCATTGGTCTGCTTGACCACCAGATTAGAGTCGCCTTTGATACATAAGAGACTTACTCCTAGATGGAGTGCCGCCAAAAGCCCTAGTATCAGGGCTTCATACTCTGCCTCATTGTTAGAGCATCGAAAATCCAGTTTATATGACAAATTGACTTCGGTTAGGTTTGGGGAAGTAAGAACTATTCCAGCTCCTCCCCATTTGGAGGTGGATGACCCATCAAAACTCAAACTCCATTCTCCCTCAGCGTTTACTTCAGCAGCTTGGAACTCATCTCCTGGCAACTCATCCGAGGGCGGCTCATGTTCTCCGCTGGGGAAATGAGCCAGGAGGTCGGCTAGCGCTTGGCTCTTAATGGCCTTGGGAGCTTTGCAGGTGATATCATATTCTGCTAGCGAGAGGAGCCAGCGGGCAAGCCTGCTAGAGAGAGCAAGTCTGGTGAGGAGGAATCGGATGGGATCACTCCTGGTCATGAGATGAATGGGGTAAGAAAGGAGGTAATGTCGGAGCTTTTTAGCAGCGAAGACCAAGGCAAGGCAATGCCGCTCAATGGGGGAGTATCGGATTTCAGCCCCTTGGATAACCTTGCTTATGTAGTATACGGGTCTTTCAAGTCCGTCGATTTCTTAGGCGAGCAAAGCTCCGACTGACTTCGGTGTGGAAGTGATGTAGAGGAGTAAAGGCCTTGCTGGTTGAGGGGGAGTCATGGAAAGAGGGGAGGTCAAAGCTAACTTCACCCCTTCGAATGCTTGTTGGTGCTTCTCATTCCATGTGAACCTGACATCTTTCTTTAGCAATGAGTTGAAGGGTTGTGTTATTTCAGCCATAGCAGGGATAAATCTTCTCAGATAAGATGCCCGACCAAGGAAGGTTCTCAGCTCGTCTATACTCGTTGGTCGTGGCATATTTCTGACGGCGGCGACCTTTGCTGGGTCGGGGTCTATCCCATGGCGGTGAACAATGGAGCCAAGGAACTTGTCGGCAGTGACTCCGAATGCGCACTTAAGCGGGTTCATTCGAAGTCTATATTTCTTGCAACGTTCAAAAACTTTTTGAAGGTCTTTGAGGTGATTAGCTTCTTGTTTGGATTTTACAACCAAATCATCAATGTAACACTCCAGGGTTTTGTGCAACGTATCGTGGAAGATGGCTGTCATAGCTCTTTGGTATGTTGCTCCCGCATTTTTCAATCCAAAAGGCATTACGGTATAGAAAAAGTTACCTATGGGAGTGCGAAATGCCGTCTTGGGGGCATCCTCTGGAGCCGTCTTAATCTGGTTGTAGCCACTGAAACCGTCCATGAATGAAAACATATGGTGACCAGCTGCCGAATCAATTAAGGTGTCCATGTTTGGGAGTGGGAACTCATCTTTGGGGCAAGATTTGTTCAGGTCTCTAAAGTCAACGCATACTCGAATCTGTCCATTTTTTTTATGACTGGGACGATGCTAGAAAGCCATGTGGGGTGCTGGATAGGTTTAATGAATCTTGCTCCAAGCCGCTTTACTACTTCGTCCTTGATGTTGAGCTCTACCTCAGGCTTATAAAATCTGACACCTTGCTTGACTGGGCGAGCCAGGGGGATGACATTCAAGCGTTGCATGGTAACTTCTTTGTCTAGGCCTGGCATTTCTTCATATGTCCACGCAAAGACGTCCGAATACTTCTTGATTAGCTCGACGAGGGGCCCTCTCTGTTCTTCTGGCAAATCTTTGCAAATGAAGATAGGACGTGTGGGTTTTCCTTTGGGGGCTATGTTGATTTCTTCCAGTTCTTGCTTTTGGGGCCGAAGGCCGTCTTGTAAGCATTCTGGGGCAGGCCTAACTTCTTGTAGTCCATCTTTCTTCGGGGTTGCAACTGAGGTGGTAAGGGCTTGGTCAGGGGATGAAGTGGATGCCTTAGATTCAACTTTTGAGCCTCCAGCTATATCCAAGTGACTTGTTGATGGACCATTGACTTTGTCGAAATGCTTTTCTATTACTAGGGGAGCCATGACTGTCATTTCCTTTCTGTTTTTCCTGTCCTTGCTTTTTTTATTCTTTGCCCTTGGAAGGCGTTGAGCCAGTGTAGATAGAGTGCAGCAAAGATAGTCTCTTTCATTTGGTTCGTGGTAAGCGATTGCCACTTCGTCTGGCTGGGGGTTGGCATTGGTGACACTTGCCAACCCCCGAGACCGTCATAAACGGTATATCACTCTACCATCTTCTGTTTGGAGCCTCGTCACTTTAGGGAGCTTTCTTGAGAGTTCTGATCTGGCGAATGTCTTTCTACGAGGTGGTGATGCATCTTTTTCCGAGAGGTCATCCCAATTTGGTATGGGTGTTCCTCGGAGCGGCAAGGGGGGCTCGTCCTCATCAACATGATTGTAAAATACTGCATCCGCCATATGAGCTTCATCAACTCGAAAGGGTTTTTGAGAGCCATTTATGGTCACTACCTTATTGTTGTAAATTGCCTTAACACATTGATGGTAGGTGGAGGGGATTGCGGCATATCTATGGAGCCAAGTTCTCCCTAAAAGAGCTTGGTAGGTCGTCTCAGCCTCTATGACATGGAACTTAGTGGTGGAACGGATCGGTCCAACCGCTAAGTCTAGTTGGACATGCCCTATGGTTTTGATTTTTTGATTTCCAAAACCGGTGATGGAAATGGATTGTCTGACCAGGTGTTTTTGTGAGATCCCTGCTGCCTGGAAAGTAGAATAGGGCATTACATTTAGTGAAGCCCCTCCATCCATGAATCCTCTTTGAAACTCCATCCCATTGATGAACACTGGGACGTAAAGGGGACGATTGTGTGGAAACGGTACTTGCTTGTTTGCTTCAGTAAAGGTTATTGCCAATGAGTTATCTCGGAACACTTTCCTAACTGATCCGCTTACACTCATGCATGCCTTACCATTTTGCTCCGCAAGCCTTAGAAAGGCCTTGGTGGCTTCGAAACGTGTTGCTTCAGACAAACCGAATTGGTCGAAGAACCATTTGAACTTTGTTGACTTCTTAAGTGCTATTGCGTGCCGGGTCTCAAAGTCTGGACAAGTGGGAGGTGCAAGCTCAGAGAGCTCACACACCATTGGTTCTTCCGTCTCGTCGTAATGCGAAAGCATCATGACCGTCTTGCCATTATCTTTGTGACGGGGGAGAGGATCTTTTAAGACGTCCTCTGTCTGGCGATGAGGTAGCTCCAAAGCGTCGTCAGCCATCATCTTTTGGACTAGGGATCTGAGCGCCCAACATTCAGCGGTAGGATGTTTAACGGAGCGATGGTATATGCAGTAGTCCGCCCGAGCTTGATCTTTTTTGGTGACAGGTTGCGTTGGTTCAGGGAGATGAACTTTTCCATCCTCTACCCAGGCGTTGAGAAGTGCTTGTGCCTCGTCCACCGAGATAGGCAACGGTGGGGGAACTTGATCAAATTTCCTTTTCTTTGCTTGGAGATCTGTTCTTCCTCCATTGGAACCTCCCGCTGCATATACGGCGTGGTTGCGTCTGTTAGGCCTCCATGAGGAAAGTGGAGGTGCCGTTGCCCGCCATGAATGTGGCTGTGGAGCTTCCCTCCGTGCCCCTGATCTTACTGTTTCGCTTATGTTTCGAGCCGCAGCGCATAAGGCTGAAAAGTCAGGGAAGTGATGATTAACCAACTGGAGCTTGTAAGTTGTGAGCATCCCTTTGATGCATATTGACACTAGTTGATGCTCTTCCATTGGGTCTTGAATGTCTACTGCTTTTTCCCTGAAGCAGCGAACATAAACAAGAATGTCCTCCCCAAGTCGCTGTGTTTCCCTCATAAGATGAAGAGTGGTTAGCCTTTCTTCAACGTAAAAGAACTTGATATAGAATTTTTTTACTAAATCTTCCCACGAAGAAATAGAGCCGGCAGGGAGGTTGGCGTACCATGAGAACGCCCGATCTGTGAGGGACTTGGAGAATTCTCTCATGCGGAGGTTTCGGTCTTCTCGATGGGCACCAAGGGCATCGAGGAAGCGTGAAACGTGCTCCCTAGCGTTCCTTTTCCGTCCGTCAAAACGAACAAACTTTGGTACAGTATATCCTGCCGGATATGGGAGACTTGCGATATTAATAGGGTATGGGGGACGGAGATCCAGTTCTGGAGAGGTAGGGATGTGACCTTTGTTTGTTTAAAGGAGGTTGTGTATGTGTTCCTTCACTTCGTCCAATGTCAGGGGTTGGACTGAAGGAACCTGGTCTGACGGGAGAGCTGGAGAGCAAGTTGAAACCACTGCGGCAGGAGTTCCACCAACCAAACCAACTGGTGGCAAAGGTGTTTGGCTTGGGGCTTGTGGAGGGTGCAGAACGGCTGTTTGCCCTCCTGCTTGGTTTTGCAAGTTGTTTCGAAGGGTGGGGTTAGCCTCTGAGCCATTCTGAGCTGATGGCAAAACCCCATTTTGTGATGACGAAAGGGGGTTAGATGTTGATGGAAGTGTAGGCACCCTTTGCAAGGCTAAAAAGGCATCCATCAAGAGTTGTTGGTTCTGTTAGAGTGAGGTGACATTCTCAACCAAAGCACGGAGTTGTTCCGCTATGGCCGGTTGAGAGGATTGTTCCTCCGGAAGGCCGTCGGGGTTATGCTCTGAGGTCTCCACCGGAGCCTCTCTACCGCCACCTTGGGATATCGCTGTACCGGTTCCGGTATTCTTTTTGGGTGCCATGTGAAGTAGGCACCACTCTTCCCCAACAGAGTATAATGTGGGTGATAGAGATTAGAGGCGATCGGTCGTTGACCTCTGGGAAGATGGTAGGCACTTCAATAACTTAAGATCACCGGAGGTGGAGGAGTAGAAGACCAAGGCAGGCTTAGAGAGGGAAGAGGTGGCAGTGAGAGACCTTGAACACTTAATGTATGGTATGTGATTCTTGTTACTCTTGCTGTGTGTTTGTGGCTGCACTTGTGATGCCGTTATATAGACTCCAGGAGTATTGGAGCCCAAGCAACCTCAAGACAGGTGGCAAGTTCTCCTCAACTCGACAGGAGGGTGATATCAGCCCTACTAGCTGTGTCCTATGATTCAGGTCCTCGGGGGGGGGGGGTTGTATCATAGGAACTGCAAGGGTAGGTGTGATATCTTGAGAGGCGTATCATATGTGCATCAGATGTAAGTGTAAGGTCAACGTCTCTTTCTCTAAGCCAGGTCAAAGGGGGAGCTATCACTGCAGGGAGATAGCTACACGACCTTGACGATCCCAAGGTCTTAGCCTCCAATCCACAATCCTCCGATGATCCCAAGCGGGAGTGCCTAGGTCTTGCTCCCGACCTAGGCAACCAAGAGGGTGAATGCATAGGTGAGCCAAGGGCTCACCTCAGTAGCCAAGTAAACATAGGTGAGCCAAACATATGTGAGCCAAGAGTCTGGCTATGTTGTTATGGAGTTGGGTGAGTGAGTAGACAATACATTTCTTGAGTTATGAAGGGCCATGAAGAGCTCTAAGTGAGCCAGCTCCATGCGACCTTGTTTCATTCTTGGTGGTGTGCATGCCCCCGCTTAGGCTAGGCATACAATCTCGACTCATCGTGGTGCCTCAAGGGTCTGCCACGTGAATGCGTGATGGTGATGACATACTCATCGTGGTGCCTCAGGGGTCTGCCACGTGGATGTGTAGTGGTGTTGACGTGACGCCCGTTGGGCTTGCCACGTGCCAAGTATAGTATAGATACCCACAGGAATCAACATGAAGAAAGAGCACACGAGATCACCATATACATAGGAAAATTTATGTGTATATATATATACACACAGCTACACAGTCACAAACATTTAGTAGTAGGCAAGCACTTTGTAAAGGTCTTCTAATAAACTATATTTGCATTCAAAAAGCCACCTAGAATTGGAGACCTAAAAGAAGTGACAACAAAGCAAAATGGATCAAAGGTCAACAAGATTTGAGTCAACTTGCTTGGCTAATAATGCAAAGATATATTATAATTATAGGCAGCTTCCATGCATGCAGCTAATTGTTGGTTAGTGTGTTTAAGCCATGGGATACCTGGTTTATTAGGTATGCTAGTGAATGCTCTTGGCGAACTGACGCTTGTAAAAACAAGACTTCAACTCAAGCTATTCAATTTCCTTCTTGGAATTTTGTTTCTTCTGTAGAACAAAGAATGATGTCATTAATGTGCACTTGAACAACTTCATGGATGAAACAAAGCAAATGACCATAAGAACTTCGCTTGTTTACAGCCCTATAACATGAGCACTAGGCAAGCAAATGAATGAAGCATTCACAATCTAAAAAAATATTCATCAACAACATCAAGTTTCAAAGCTTGAATAAGAATTGGCTAGAACATCTAAAGAATGAGAAACAGATAAAACTATCATACTGAGTATCTAAAGTTAGTTACAAAAGAAGTGGCAATTCCTATCTTTGGTAGAGAGATACAGACTGGAATAGCATACCTAGATCTTCCAAAGCTACTGCTTCAACTGATTATTCTCTCCCTGCTGAGCCGCACATGCTGTAAAGTCATAGAAACACCAAAGATTAAGTGCATGTCTGTGTATCCAACCCAAATTGCCATGTAACAGATAGCAGCGCACGACCCAACAAGCTGCAGAAGTTAGCTGCAAAAACCAGAACACATGACAAACACAAATTACTGAAATAAAAAAGGAAGAGAAAAATGAGAACCACAAATAAACTTTAGCTAAAGATTCTATAAGTTCAGAGCATCCCCATGAACTATTAAGGGTCATATTGCTGCCCAAAATTAAAAAGGCAATGACACTAACCTACAGGCATATAAATATAGACACCTAGATTACACACTCGCATAATGAGATTAAATTATTAGAAAGTTAAAGCACCTAGAACTAATGTAGCATGAACGCTCAATTTTCAGAAAATTAAGTCACATATGACACATTTGAAATATATGTAAATACTCAATTTATGGTGTACATCAGCCTACCTTGATACATGTTTATTCACTTACAAGAACTTTACCTTCTTATATGAACTAAACATTTCAGAAAATTAAAAAAAAAACTCAAATAAAATACCGTACATTGAAATATATGTAAACACTCTAGTCAAACAAATCATAAACCTACCAAATTTAGCATTGTCATGAGTTATGGCATACATCAGCCTACCTTGATACATGTTTATTCACTTCTTGTAAGAGCTTTACCTTCTTATAAGAACTAAATATATGCACATGTCTCTTGACCTTATTTCTGCCACTAGCACCTGGTTCAGGAGAATAATACCTAGATGGGAGCATAAGCCAAACACCTGGTTCAGGAGACCTTTGCTTGCCTAGTGCTCATGTTGTTGATGAAATTTGGTAATGCTTCACTCAATATAAAGAATATTCCAAATGCTTCACTCAATGCAATGAAAAAAGTGTTTTTCGCTTGATTTGATAAGCATCTTATGAAAAGGCTAGAGATGGATTTTGAGCAATTTTTCATCAAATTTAAATTTGATAGAAAAAAAAGAAAAAGGAAAAAGAAAAAGGTTTAAGGATTGAAAAAGAACTTTTTTAGTTGCAGCAGAGCAGACTGATAATTTTTTACCCTATAATCGTCAGCCAAAAAGGTTAATTCAAATATGATTCTTCATGTAAGAAAGGGAACGTGGAATTTGACTAAACTTTGGAAAGAAAAGTAGTCTTCGTACTTAACTGTGGATAACAGATGCAAACACAATGAAAACTTAAGAGCCATGCAAAGTGATGATTGCATTTATAAGGTAAAATGTCTACCTTACAGCAGTCTTGGCCTCATCCATCAATCTCAAAACTCCAGGTCTGGGCTCCACTTGCCCATTAACAACACAAACCCAGTTTCTTGGAAATCATTCATCCAGAATAATAAGCCATATAGATGAACTAACAAGTAATCATAAATGAAGAATAAATAAATTCCTACTTACAGTTCCAGATTTGATAATTTCCTTGTATCTTTCAGTCTTTCAATCCTACAGATAACCCTAAAACAGTCCATAAATATAGCCAATTAATTGATGATACAGATTAAAAAAAAAATCTCTTCGATTTAGAGGAATTTACAAGAGATTACCATAAATATAGCCAATTCATCTCTGTTAAAGACCATGATCTCTTCCCCCTTTTTCCTCCCAATTCTTCTCTCCAATAGAGAGCTTTAAGAATAATTATGACAAAATTGCTATTGGTAACTTTGAGAAACCCTCTCTTTGCTCACAAAAGAAAGAAACCCTCACTCAACCAATCAGCCTGGCCTGTTTGGTTACGGAAATGTCTAGATAAAGCTGAATCACCCGAAATAGAAAGAAAGGAAATTTTGCTAACAAATGCAAATCCAACTAATTGACTTACTTAAATTAATTTTTTTATTATATTTATTTTAAATTTCCTAGAAACCACAAAAAACCAAAATCAAAATCCAAACTCAACTACTACCAACTAAAACCACGCAATCAAACAATGATAACATCAAAATTAAAAACACAACTACAATCAGAATTAAAAAAAAAAAAAATCAATATTTAATTATTTCGATGTCGAGCAAGGTTTTTAATGAATTGAATTGCAAGTACTTGGAATTTGAATTCTGAAAAGAAATGCAAGAATCAAATATTCATGAATTCAAGTAAGTCCCACTTAGGGATAATGGTAATCTGTTAGGTGAAAAAAAGTGTTAAAAAGATGACTTGGGAAGTTTTAAATAAGTTTATATTTTGAGTTTTTATAAAATCGATGCGAAAAAAATACAGAGAAGATGTTGATTGATGTGATTTAAAAAAAAAATAAAAAATAAAAAAATAAATTGTGTGTAGTTATTTTGGGATGCCAAACTTATTGACAAGCTGGTGTTAAGCTAAAGAATATAAAAACTAATTCATAGAATCTATAGAGATGGACAAAATTTTACAGAAGCAGAGTTGTGGAGGTCGTCGGGAGCGCCGGAGATAGATCCGGCGACGGAGGCTCCAGCGGAGCGAACGTTGGAAGAGACAATCTTCAAACAAGATTGGTCTTGTTGCTTCACAGCATTCGGGATGAAGGTGTGCTTGGTCTTGTTGCTTTCTTGTGCTTTCTTCATAATCAAAGACTTCTTCAAGTTTCACCCCTCACCGGGAAGTTACCGGTAACGATAACTGCTTCGCCGCCGCCGGCTCCCTCCGACTCCGCCACCGCCTCCGCCCGTCGCCGGAAACTGACGATCAGATACTTCGCGGCGGCAGACTTGGAGGAAGAAGAAGAAGCGGTGGTGGCAGTGGAGGTAAATTTGGTGTTGTCGTGGTCGATCGAGAGAGAGCATAGCTTAGGGAGTCCCTAGGATTTATAAGGAAGAGTCGTGTGTGTGGCCTCAATCTAAAACAATTAGAAATTATTTTATGAGCAATACAGAAGTCTAAAAAGAACTCTAGCACTATGATTGGAACGATGCCCAAAACAATTAGAAATGATTAGTTAAGTTAGGAAAATGCACGAGACCGGTGGGGTGGCCGGGCGTCTTTTGTGATTAGTTCAAAAAATTATTATTATTATTATTATTATTATTATTTTGCTTTCAGTCAATGGGAGAGCCCTATGTGACATTGGGGTCATTAGGGTCCTAACAAAGTCCCTTAAGTTATAAGAATAGAGAAGAGAAGAGAAGAGAAGAGAAAAAAAATAATTGTGATTTTTTTCATTTTAATTTGGTTAAATTCGATAAGAGAAAATAAAAGAAACTGTTTTATGTTATATTACCGAAGTAACCTGTTTATATTTTATCAATCATTTTATTTCTTTATTTTTACAAGGACAAAATTAGTATTATGAAAATATAAAAATCTGTTATTTTTTTTTCTCTCACAGTTTCTCCACTTTTGAAAAGATTAAAAATGATCCGTTTCTCTCCATTTATCTCCATTTAAATTATTCAAACAAATAAGAGAAATATATATCTCTTTATTTATTTTCTTTTCTCTCCAAATCTCTTAATCCAAACATAGGGTAAGAGTAGAATTTTAATTTGAGCTTTACTGAGCTGGAAAAAAAAAATACAGACACACAATTCACATTATAGATAAAACCACTTTATTAGAGCTCTTCTAAAACTCTTTTTCTAGAACTTCAAATTATTTTTGTTATTTTATATAAAAACAAGATTGGAAAGATATATGCAATCACATTTATTTACGAATTGTGATTAAAAATATATATATAATCACGCATATTTGGAAGAAGAGATTAAAAATAAATACTATCTCACTCAATTATTTGAGTGTGATTAAACTATTATTTTAATTTTTCTAATCACACTTTTAATAAAAGTGAGATTCTTTTAATTTTTCTTATCTGATCTTTAAATATTATTGTATTAGTGTTGAAAGTCGTTGACGGATGAAGTTTTTGTTATGAGTGAGGCCGATGGCGATGAGAATAAATGGCAACAAGACGAGTTTGGAGCAAATTTGTTATCCTCCACCTTCGTCCCATATCATATTAAGGGTAGGAATAGGTTTGTTTTGTAGTTTTAAAAAAAATAATAATAAAAAAATTAAAGGTAATATAGTATATTATAGACAATAATTTATAATTAATTAGAGTTAAAATATGTAATATGATAAATAAATGAGTAAAAATGAACATTAAGTATAATATTTTAATTTTTTAAATTTTATTATATCAAAAAAAAATTGAGACGGGGATGGGGTAGATTGGGGATGGAAGAGTAATGGATAGTAGTCGGAAAGAATGGGAAAAAGAAAAAGAAATGTCAAAAAATATTAAATAGAAAACAAAACTAACTTTTTTGTGTTTACAAAATTTAATAAATTTGTAAACTGTTTATAACTTTTTGAAAATGAAAATAAAAATCAAATGAGCTTTGTTTATAATTTTCAAAAATTATGTAAATATAAACAAACAAACAAAAAAAAAAGGGTAAATATAAGGGATATTTACAAGCCGATCCTATTGATTAGACTTATTTACCTACAAGTCTTGACTGATAAATTTATCATTATAAATTTATTCATAAACATAAGAAAGACTGATAAATTTATCATTGAATAAAAAATAATATGACTTAATGGTATTTAAGTCTCTTTAATGAGACTAATTAATTACCTCTAAATATATACATTACCAAACAGACTCTAAGGGTCTGGTTTCTCTTGGAATCAAGATCTGGAAGGGTGCCCGTTTAGGCTTGTGGACCCATCATAGGCCATGTTTTGATAATCTTAATCATTCATTTTGTATGCCCCTTCGTCTATATTATCAAAATAAATAAATAAATAATCAAATAATCTTAACCTATTCAATTAATCATATTTGTGTTCAAAAAACTGGATGACAATGATGTGTAGTATTACATTAGTTTAAGGGTAAACACTATAGTTGGTGCATACCATATACACCCTATCATAAAATGTATAATTTTATCATAAAATTTTGTAATATCAACTATAAAATGTATACTCTCACCACAAAAATATCCACAATTTTGTGGTTAATGTTATAAAAGTTTGTAATTTAATTACGATATTTTTTATTATGTCAATTTGTAATGAGATTAATGTTCTAAAATTTTATATTACATATTTGGTGATAATACGCACCCCTAGGAGAACCCTAGTTTAATTGAGGCAATTACCCCCACCTAACTTCAGGAAATAAATATTCAAAAAAAAAAAGAAAAAAAAGAAAAAGACTGTTTTATATGTTTTATACAATTTGCGTTCACTCATTGAGAGACATTCTTTCTCCTATTACTCTTTTGTTTTTTGTTTTTTTTGTTTTTGTTTTTGCTTTGTTTCTCTCTCTCTCTCTCTCTCTCTCTCTCTCTCTCTCTTAATTATAAAACATGACAATAATAGCAGAAAATTTATTGTTTGCTCATGTCCCAAAAACATTCCCAGACAACTACAAAACACAAGCATAGGGTTTAGTTTCTACATGACTTAATGAGTGTCATATTACTATTTTAATTAACCTAATTGATATTGAATTATGTTTAAATTTTGAGTTTTGTTGATGTACTAAATTTTGTTTAGTGGTTATGTTATAAGTTTGTTTTTTGGAAAAAAAGGAAAAAAAAATCAATGAAAGAAATTTGTGTAATGTAATATTTTTTCCAAATGAACAAAAGTGGTCAATTTGGTTTGATTTTCAAAATTAATTTTGAAAGATAACTTTTAAAAGAAAGTTACAAAATTTGAAAATTTATTTGGTTGTATATTTAAAATTTTTATTTTTAAAAATCCAGTCTAAAATCTTAAAAAAATTTGCCCCAAATAATGCTTTTGAAGCAAATAATGAAGTACAATCCTTGCATTTCTAACTTCAATCTATGAAATACATTTAGTCATAGAACTTAAAATTCAGTCATGACTTACAATATTACAGATAAATTTGTAGTTTTTTCAAAAAATAAAATAAAATAATGATTTTCACAACGTCAGAATTTGGGAGGAAATTGCAGCTTCGGTGTAGTGAATTTTGTCCCAACTCACATAGTACTATCATTGCAACATTTGGTTGTGACTGAGCTCTCATTTATCACTTTTGCTGGGCCACAGGCCACCCGACTTCCGTAGCTCAATGGTGGACCTCCATAGCCACAACATGCCATTAACGATTGTTCAAATCCTACAAATTATATTATTCATAACAAAATAAATAAATAAAAATTTAAAAATAACATGATAAACGAGTTGCATTCAGTTATGTGATATGATATTATTTCAGAATTTGAGTTTGAGATTCTCCACAAAAAAAAAAAAAATTCTTATTACACACCCAATTATATAACCCCCAGAATGGAGCCAATAAGACACTGGTGTGCGACAAGCCCGCCACCCCAACCCCTTTAATCAAAATTATATATGCATATTTTATGCAAATATATATATATATATAAATTCTTAAAATAGTGCCCCCTAACCTTTTAGTTTTTCAAAAATGTAAAGACCCGCAACATTTTTTTTGTCTCATTTTACAAACCAATAATGTTATATTGACCGCATTTTCTTATCACATTTTGCATACTATCTTGTAATTATGTCATTATTTAATGGGTTCATCCCATCACTTATCTGTTATCAATTAGGGATGGAGATCCTACCCTATGGATATCCATGGAGACTCAACCCAAATATATGAATTTTTTCCTTTATTTTTATCCGTTGGGTCAATTAAGTGATATTTTTTAAATATTCATAGGATATGGGTTGGGGATGGGTATCGGCCCATTTCCCCATATGTTTGTGTTTAGGGTTCTCTTCTCTTCTCATTCGAAGGTGTTCTTAATGGAGACATAGATCTGGTTCTTCTGCTTCTACGCAGAGATTTGTTCTCTTTCTCTCTTTCGCTTACTAAAATTAAAGACAGATTTCATTGATTTGTTGCTGAACATACATGAAATCCCTTAACAATTCACTTTGCAACCCAACAAACGAAGCAATGATGAGGAATTTGAGCCTTGCAGCATAGTTGCAAGCTAACCCAACAAACATCTTCTTCTTTTTCTCTTTCACCATTGATGAGTAGTTATAGAGAGAGAGAGAGAGAGAGAGAGAGAGAGAGAGAGAGAGAGAAGCAATGAATTTGACTACACTTTGCAACCAAGTTTAGGAACAGAGCAAACAATAACTAGAAAATAGAAACTTTGCAACCAAGCTTAGGAACAGAGCAAACAATAACCAGAAAATAGAAGAATTCTCTCTCTCTCTCTCTCTCTCCCTCTTTTCTTTTTTCTTTGGAACCTTGAGAAGACATACTAGTTTTTTTTTTTTTTTCTTCATTCGAATGAAAGGATAACAGAGTTTAGAGTTTAGTACAAGCAAATAAACTGTTAATATAATGTATAGAGAATGAGAGAATAAACTGTGTATTCGTGTCTATTTTGAATGTTTGTCAGGGGCTCCTTATATAGGAGAGGATTTACAATAGTGGACAATTGATAATGGATAATTCATGATGGAAAGCAATCGAAAGCAAATGCACTAATCTAAAGCCTAAAGCACTAACATAAAATATATTAACAGCCCCTCTTAAACTCAAGGAGGATAAACATAAATCAACTTGAATTTGGAGAGAGTAACAAAATAGGAAAATAAAATGACAAATAAAAGAAAATAGGATAGGAGACACTGTATGGTCGTGTCAGACCGGTGTGGAAGACATTGTATGGTTGTAGCAGATTGGTGTAGAAGACACTATATGGCTCGTGTCGGACCGATGTAGAAGACACTGTATGGTCGTGTCGAACCACTGTAGAAGCTAACCGGAATCAATGTTGGGACAGTTTACGGGGTCATGCCGGACCGATGTAGAAGCTAACCAGAATCAATGTCAGGACAGTTTACGGGGTCATGCCGAACCGATTGTAGAAGACTTTGGTGGTGTACCGAGGAGGTGACTTAGGGAGTGCGCCATGGGGTGGCTTGGGTGGTTCCCATGGTATATAACCATGCTCACCAGCTTGGGTGGTTCGCATGGTGTGTAACCATGCTCACCAGGATATATGTATAATACCCCCCCGCAAACTCAAATAAGTTTGAAGATAGAAACCTATTGGAGGTTGAAACAAAGGGATTGATAAAGTGGAGCGGAATGGCTCAACACAGAGTGGAGATGTTATAAAAAAAAAAATGGTACAATGGTTTTTTTTTTTTTAGGTGGAATATAAAAAATAATAAGATAATGGAAAAAGGTTTGATGCTCACCAACTGAGTTGTATAATAATGAAATATTGATGAAAAAGAAAGATAGAAAAAATAAAATAAAATAAAATGAAGGTAGTGGGAACAGGAATCTGGAAAGGCTCACCAACTGAGTGTTAAAATAATGAAATCTCGAGAGAGAAAAGGGATGATGGGTTTTTTGTTTTTTTTGTTTGTTTTTTCTTTTTTTTTTTTAGAATGAAAAAAGGAAGATAAGGGATCAATAAATAAAGTTTGGGGTAGTGGGATCAGACTGCTGGTTCCTGAAGCTGTGGGTTGAAAATAATAATAATGGGTCAAAAGAAGGATTAATACAATATATCTCTTGGTGCTCAATTCGGTGGAATGGTTTGAAAAAGGTAGATGAGGGGACAAAAGGATTGGATATTTGAGTTAAAAATTAGACACACATAGAAGAGATATTCCCTTCAGGGGGCATTGGATAAAAAAAAGAAAAGAAAAAGAAAAACACACACTCATTAACTCTCTTTCTGCTAAAGTAGTCATGGAAATGGAGCCTAAGTAAAGAAGCAGCCATGCGAGCTTCTTTGGAAACAACCTATGCAACAACAGAGTACACAATCTCTTTTGCTTTAGGGCAAGAGTAATCATAAACTGTGGGTAGAGGTTGTGAGCAAAGCAAAGTGGAGCAAACACAAGTATGGTTACAGCAATGAGAAAGCTCATGGTTTGATGAGCTATTGTATAGTGCCTGGTTTGTTTGGCAACTCTATGATGGACTCAAAAGACCTCTCTGTGAAGGAAGACGTCTTTGTGGATGAGCAGTGCAACGCGGCGGAGTTCTTCGACGAGCTCGGTGGCAGCAGAAACAAAGATGGTGGTGTGCCTGCCATCAAGCAGATTTGGAAGTTGTACGGTATATTGAGGTTAAGGAGCAGTAACAAAATTGGACCGTCTGATCATGAATCAACGCAAATTGTTAAGTGAGGGTATGTGTAGAAAACTCCAGCGGGCAGCGAAAGCAAAGTTGTTGGCTGGCTACCCGCTGGTGAGAAAGAAAAACAGGTCTAAATCTTATAGCTCTGATACTATGTTAATATAATGTATAGAGAAGGAGAGAATAAACTGTGTATTCATGTCTATTTTGAATGTTTGTCAAGGGCTCCTTATATAGGAGAGGATTTACAATAGTGCACAATTGATAATGGACAATTCATGATGGAAAACAACCGAAAGCAAATGCACTAATCTAAAGCCTAAAGCACTAACATAAAATATATTAACATAAACAAAAGGGTAATTAGACCTTCCTTGAACTAGCAGACACCATGTCTGCAATTAGAAAGGATAGGATAGAACTGGGTGGGTCATCTAAGAAGACAAGATGCTCTGTTTGGCTGACTCCAATGTTGGCAAGTGCATCGGTACATTGGTTAGCTTCTCTTGGAATATATGAAATGCTGCAGTTGCATCTTCTCAGTATGAGGTTTGCATCTTCAATCAATGCTCTATATGGGCAAGAGCTTTCAGCTCCATCTTTGATAAGCTACATTGCCATTTGGGAATTTGTCTCAAGTTCTATGTTTGCCATTCCTTTCTGCATGATGATGGTTAGACCTTGGTATAGTCCCCAAAGTTCAGCCTCTAAGCTCGTGCAGTTCCCTATATAGCCATGGTATCCCCACAGCCAAGTGCCTATTTCATCTCTCAATAGCCCACCATACCCAGATTGGCCTGGATCTCCTTTAGAGCTTCCATTAGTGTTCAATTTCAGCTTCCCCGCAAGAAGAGCAAACCAGTTAGTTAGACGTGGTGTTGAATAATTTGGGTGAAGGGAGAAGACATACTAGTTGAATATATATATATATATATATGGGTTAAAATAACAGAAATAAAAATTATAAAACATTTTTTCTTTTATTAAATTAGAAAAATGTAATGGATAGTTGAGATTTTAAAGTGGTGAGATTTATATTCAAAATAAATTTCAACTAATCAATATATTTTTTTAATATGTATTCTTAGTATTAGTATTTTTTATACAATTTTATTTCTTTAAACATGCTCTTATAACATTATAGAAGAGATAGATGGTTATAATTTAATTATTTATTTTTTATCTTCCACGTTCTTTCACATTTTTTTTTTCAATTACCAAAAACTTATTTGATTGTCTCAAAATTATATATTTGATTATTTTAAAACAAACTTTTTAATTAATTAATTAAATGTGTATTTAATTTTGTTGTTGAGCCAAATAAAATAAAACAAGATTGAATGTATATTTAGTTTTGGTTGTGAACCTTTCAAAAAAAAAAAAAAAGGGTCACGTTGGGTTGGGAAAAATCCAAACCCATTAGGAGATGGAGAGGGTAGTACCCATGGAGAATGGAGAATGGGGAATGGGGAAAAGTTATTATAGGGGAATGCCCATTAACCCCCATTGCCATCCCTATTATCAATATAGTAGTGATACCTCATATGGTATATAAAATATATGGTACAATTGTGATGTCCTGGGTCTTAGACCCAACTTAAATTAGTTTATCTATGTGTTTGGAGTCTCGAGAACCATGTAATGTTGTTATACTTTGTTTCCCACTTGATTTAACCTTCTTAATATTTTTGGGTTTGAAATTTTCGAGTTTTGAGTATAAGGACGGAATTAAGAAGTGTGGGGATGCCTTAGACAAATTTCTGACCTTCAGCCATTCATGTACATGTGACAAGAGAGGCCCATACGTGCAGTTTGATCCAGCAGAAATCGAGTTGGCTTGGAGCGGTGGGCAAGGCCTACACGTTGTTGGATCAATTCGTCTAGAATTCTTCAGTTGGTGTTTTCGAGTCTTCAAAACCTGGCGATGATCTTGTCTACGTAGAATAGAAAATTAACGCTTCAAGTCCCATTACTTTAGTTGCTTTCCTAAAGACAATATTTGCACCCACCTCCAAGATACAATGAAGCCTGATCTAAGGATACAGTCTATCGACATCTGCACCGACGACAGTAGATTAGAATACTGTTGATATAATCAAGAAAACCATGACACTAATAATCAAATCAGCAGAATTTGATTACCAGTAATAAACTTCAACATTGAAATCTTGAAATCACTATCCAATATTGAATTCCTTAGAAAACTTCAAACTTCATAACAAATTATGATTGAGTAAATGTCAATCTTACCAGTGGATTTTAGCTTTCATCTTCCAAGCCTAATCATATCTAAAGAACTAATATTGATCTTTACTTATCACATACACACATACATGCATGGTTGTTAGAATCGTACGATTTACAATGTGATTCATATGATTCAATATGAGTTTCAACAAAAACAATTCGAATCGTGATGTTGAATCAGAATTGAGTGAATCGGGCAATTCAATTTGAGATTCACTATGATTTGTTATGATTCAGTTCTATTTTTGTTTTCTCTTACATAATGCATCAAATAACATCGTGTTCGCCAAACTATCAAGACATATAGAAAAGAACAATTAGTTATATTCATATACATGATGTTATAAGTATATATGTATATAAAATTGAGTAATATTTATTTTTACATCATTTTAAACACTATGATTTATATAGATATATAAATATATAAGATTATATCTTATATTAAATAAAATTAATCTTATGACTCACGATTCAATACTGTTCACTATTCTCTATTTTAGCCAAAACAATTTAGGACTTGATTTGCTATTCGACAACAATGCGCACATGTGTATATATATAAACTGAAAAATTGAATGAAATAAAAACCCAATTAATACCTCCTATTCTAACACATAACTAAAGGGTGAAAGAATCACATAGCAATAAAATTATGCATAAAGAAGAGATTGAGAATGAGTTAAAAAAATAAAAACAAAAAAAGCCCTAACCATCTTGGAGAGTTGCAACTTCCTCTTGGTATTCTTTTTTCTAAGCAAATGTTGCTTCCCAGCTCTCCTCATAATCTTCCCACTACCCATGACTCGAACTCAATTCACCGAAGTGTAAAAACACCCCAAAATGCAAATAAAATAAGTACCCAATTCCTCAATTACCTACAAAAAAACACAGAGATAGAGAAAGAAAGACCATGTGGGTTTTCATTTTGTAACCTTTTGCAGAGATGACGGTGAGGGATTGGGGGGTTTGAGTGGAAAAGGTAAGACGATGAAGGATTGGGGAGAAACCAGATATGGTGTGTGAGGAAATGAGGTTGAGTGACGATTTCTTAGTGAATTGTGAGAGGTGAACAATGGTAGGAGAGGTACGAAGACTAGTAGTAGGACATTACGCAATTGGGGATAAGAGTTTGAAAGCAAAAGAGAAGGTTCTTGTTGAGGACGACGCCATTGTTGCTTTCTCTCTGCTATATGTTGTTTTGGTTGAGATGAAGGAACTCTTCTAGTGTTTTGTTTACTGGGTGTGTGTGGATAATGAATGGTTGTGTTCTGTTCTGTGCTATAAAATGGATAAATTTTAGAGACCCAAATTTTTATGTTATAGAAATTGAAATGATATACAAAATTATTTTTTTAAATTTAATGATGGGTTGGTCATATAAATGTTATCTTAAATATACTAATTAATTGTCATATCATTAAACTTCAAAACTGAGTTTAATTTTTGGACTTGTATAGCAATGTCGGAAATGGAAATAGGTCTATTTTAAGAAGTTAGTTAAAAGTTAATTTTTTAATTTTTTAGTTTTTTTTTAGCACATTACCTATATGTTTTTTTTACACGTATTTTTTTTAAAAAAGTTAAAAAAAAAAAAAAATCAAAAAGTCAACCTCTAACCTACTTCTTAAAATAGACCATAAATAAAAATAAAAATAGGGAAAATTATTAGAAAGTCCTATTTACCAAAATGTTAATCTATATGGTCCCATGTTGATTCTCTTAGATTGATGAGCCCTGTATGTTACGTCTTGTATACAAATTGGTCTCGTTTTGAAATTTGAGAATATTGTGACGGACGAGTCTGCCTTTTTTATTATTGTACTGGATGGGTTGGGGTGTTGATTGGAGATTTTGATAGGTATGTTGTTTGCCACGTTTGGTAAATTAGATCCACTGGTTATGGGTTACGAGATTTCCGCCAAGAGGAGGTATGATTAGTGTATGGCAACAAACTAGGGTTTAGATGTTTTGTGGGTGGTGCTGGGGGTCATTGCAGATGTCAACATTGTCGGTCATCATCAAGTACGCCATTTATTACTGTGTATATGGTTGGTAAACGACATTTTTCATACATGCCAACGATACTGTATGCGTGACAATGTTCACATATTTATGTCTTATTGCATTTTGACTTGGGTCAGAGTGTCAATGGCAGTTGATGAGGGCGGGTGCATGTGGGGTTGTTGCGTATGTTAGTTTGTTAGTGTTGTAATGTTGTTTAACACACCACAACATCGGTGTTGTTTATGGGTTAGCTTTGTTTTTTTGAGCCCAACATGTGTTACTGTATTAGAAATATATTTAATTTTCTGTGTTATCACGTATGTTCTCAATTGATTGTTATCCACATTAGGGTATTCGATCATAATGTGTGTGTTCGATGGGGTGGTGCATTTCTTGGTTAATTCATTATTCTTTCGCTTTCGCGTGATACAACCATTTTCTTAATATGCAACGTGTGGTTTACGATGTCAGTGTTCGTGTTTTCAGGCATGGAGAGGAGTCTAATGTTGATGTGTGCTTACAACAACATGAACGAAATATACAATTTGTAGAATAATTGCACTTTTGTAGATTTGGTTGGTTTTGTGTGTTCCAAGTTCACGGGATTGGGCCCTGATAATGTGGGATTGTCTTACAAGATCGCAGGATTCAACAATTTCCCATTACAGGACGATGTGGACATGAAAAATCTTGTACGCCTCGCTCAGACGTTCAGTTTGGAATGCATTTGTGACGTGATTGAACAATGCCAAGGGGGGCTATCAGCATGGGTATGGAAGCCGAACAACACTATATGCAAGACACCACGTCGTATGACTTACTTGTCAATGGTGAAGTAAGACTTGATACCGATGTTGATTTGGTGCCCGAGTTTTGCCCGTACAAAGACAAGGTACTGATGATTGAATTGTGGGCTCAAGGGTTAACCCATATAGATCAATGCTTTGAGGGGGGTGCGCATGGATTCCGAATAGTTTTGTGCAAGTATGCTATAGAGTGTGGGTTCAATTTTAGGTACATCAAGAACGATTCGGTCTAGGTTACAACTATGTGCTCTATGTTGGAGGAGATAAGGGATGCACATGATCCCTACATGATCATTTGTTGGAAGCGAATTAGTTTTTCTACCTCCGTAAATGGAACAACGTTCACAGGTCTGGGCATCCAACCACCTGAGGGTTGGATCTGATATGGTTTCCGATATTGTTGCATCTCGTGTTGGGACCAGACCACTCACATGTCCAATCAATGTTGTGCTAGACTTGAAAGACGATTACGGGCTGGATGTCAATTACCATGTTGCGTGCTTAGGCGTCGAGAAGGCACATGGGGAACTATGTGGTGCCCATTCCATATCATTTGATCAATTACGTTGGTACCACGAAGTCGTCATGCAATGTAACCCCGGAAGTTATGTTGATATTGAATACGATGAACACAACTACCAGTTTCGCCAATTCTTCATATCATTCAAGGCATGTATTGGTGGGTTTCAACATTGTCATCTATTACTATTTTTAGATGACACCTTCTTAAAAGGAGGTTTAAGGGGTTTTGCTTGCTGCCATTGCAAATGACGGCAATCAAGGTATGACAACCAACCTTACAAACACACAACATTCATCTTAATTTCACTGTCATTGCCGAACAATTTGTATTTGTTACATGAACACTTAATTAATTATGTTCAACCTAACATATGGCATGTTATGTTTCGTTTTGTGTTACACGCTCTCATGATGGTACCACCATTACAACAAGGTTGTTCCTGCTTGCTTACGTTATTGATGACTCCGAAAACACCATTAACTACGAGTGGTTCCTGCAACATCTTGCAAATGTGGTACCCATCGACTAAATACTCACATTTGTGTCCGATCGAAACTTGGGGCTGCTAGAAGCAATGCCATTTACGTGACAAACTACGGTACGTGAACAACATGCATCGGTTTGGACTGGTTAGTAAATTATGTCGATATACATACGCACCAACCGCAATGACATTTAATTAGAAAGTTGACGAATTCCAAAAATTTGGCAAAGTCGTTGCTACGAAATTCCTTGAAGATGCGCATTCATAACATTGGTCGAATGCATTTGTTAGGTACAACACACTAATTTGTTTGCATGTCACATCAGTTTGTCTTTGCTGAAAACACACAACGCGCGTGCAATGATGACAATTTAATTAAAAGATCTTGTTTTTATAAAGGTAAACAGTATGGTGAAATGAGCTCCAACGCGGCTGAATCCTTTAACTCCTGGATATGTGAAGCATGCCATCTACCAATCACTAGAATAGTTAATAGCATCAGAGGCTAGATTATGTGGCAGATGGTGAAGCGGAGAGTATCGGCCCACATATGGACCGGTGCAATTTACTCTAAAATGTAATCCAAACTTGAGAAAACATTTACCAAAAGCCAATCATGGAAGGTGAGTCAGGCAAACGACGATATGTACGAGGTCCATTCACATCCCTCGGTTATGGTGGACATCAGGAGGTGGAGATGTTCATGTTTCCAGTGGCAAATAAACGAGTTCCCCTGCACCGCGATATTGTTGCGGTGCGGAAAAGCGGCCAAAATCTTGATGATATAGTCGTACCTTATTACCATGTGTCCGAATATCGGTTGACATATGCGCCAACCATATGTCCAATACCAACAGTGGAGAAACCACCGTTCGACCCTACTGATTACGCCATTTACCCACCAAATGTGAAATGCTCACCAGGGAGGCCGAAAAAAAAGAGAATACTGTCTAAGGGTGAACATGTGCAGCAGATACACTGTGGAATGTGTGGCCGTTTGGGAAACCATAACAAAAAAAATGCAAGGAACCTATTTAGTTATCTACCTAATAACTAGAATTAGTTTTCATTATAAGCCGTTTCAAATATATGCGTACTTTGTGCGTGTCATTAAATAAAAGATGTGTTTTTTTATATATATTTTAGTTTTTAAACATTTTGAATTTAATTTTCTGGTTTGCAATAAGTATAATGTTTATCATATACACTTTTAGATTGGTATACAATTTAGGTTTTGTTATTTCCGTTATGCAAACACAAATTCATACGTCACAGGTGAATTTGGCGTTGTTCGCATTACCATGTTGTACCCCATAACCATCCACACGAACAGGCGAAATGTGTATGAAAACGTACCCAACCAAGTTGGACTGACACATGAAAGTTATGCGTGTGTAACCCACCACACACACTTGTTACCGTACGCCACGTAAGCCATTTCTAATTGTGACAACATATGGTGAAACCGGTGTGTTGTTTGCATGTAAACCCATCACAACATCATGTGCTACTTCATATCCTGCGCCATTGTAACACACCATTTCTGTCCCATAGGAACATCACACGTGTGCACTGACAATCCATGTTGTCAACATTAACAATTTCCACCAACACAACCCATTAAGATAGTACCATTTTCGCACAAGGGGCAAGTGTCAATCTGGCTGAATGAGCTATACGTTGCGTATTATGTGAACTACTTGTCATCTTTATTCTACTGTACAATGTTTGTAATACATTTAAACTGCTGCCTATTTGCACGCCATGATTAATTGCAATGCACATTTCATACATCGTGACGATACGTACCAAACGGTACATGAAACTTATGCGCCACAGTCATAGGAAACTGTCACTCATCTTCATTGATTCCTTAAAATTTTTAACGTGGCGCATTTTTGTGAACATTAATACATGCCACTTAACAATCGGATATAACCAGTATGCGCATTTTATATACACCGAATAGCCTGCGCCAACCACGTAACGATCGATCATACATGTTCAACCATCCTTGGTAAAAATGTAATCAGAACAACGTAAAATATGCTATTAATTATGTCGCCCTTCTGTGTTATTTTGTACACATATTTAACATGTACCATTGACGTGAGCAGTAACATATGCCACACTGAATACCCATGCATAAACACTATGCACAATTCACAACACCAAATGGCCTACGACCGAACAAGCAACGCACCATCCAACCCACACACAATTACCCACATAACCAGTAGAAATGTAATCAAAACAAATTAAAATATGGTATCAAATTACGTCGGACAAATGATGGTCAGATGTTCATATCACACTCACAAATTTTAACCAACCAAATTAAACAAGCCATAAATTGTGATTCACAGCATAAACTACTGAACCAAAAATATAAATTTGTTTTCCCAAAACCAAACTAAATCCTGTTTTCCCAAAACCAATTACCACTAACGCAAAGTGTGTCCCACAAGCATATGCTCGGTCAATCCATGTCGTTCTTCAGTCCACGCACTAAATCATTGATGAATGCTTTCACCATGGTGGCTCGCAACACACTACAGTTCTCGTTGTGTAATGACCTCTCAACGTCCACATGGTGTATATATTGGTGCATCACAGCACACATAATGATAGCACAGTCAAGCTTGTCCAAAAGCACATGGCACGTTACAAATAGCAAAAACCTATATACAATGGACTTCACTTTTCACATTATGGGGACGTAAACAACAAAAAAAGTGTTAATACTTACAAGTCAGGCCGTTATTGGGGACAATCCACAACTGATTCAAGCAGCTTATTGAAGTCTTGGGTATCAACCTAGCAATCCCTCATCGCCTGCCTCTGAACCTCCGACACAACGTCCTTCTGTGATCAAACAATCAAACATCAACAAACAATGTAGCATAAGGGAAGGGTATTGATGCAAAGATCATAACATAGTTATGTGAACAAAAATCCTAAACACATATTTGCACACATATCAGCCTAACTGGGAAAAGTGCCTTAGTGTGGTGTACATCCACAATGGCGCCTCTGCTCCTCATCGAGTTGAAATGCTTTGAACTGCCGTCTTCAGTGTCGTACATGACTAAAGTCTAGTGTGATCATTACAAATTGGAAAATGAATGTACCGGAACAACTTCGCAGCATTCAGGTTGTCCATTATATACTTATCCCTCGAATGTATGTTGGTGTTCTTCATTATGCCCTATAACGCCACAGAGACGATGTACAAGTTATGGCAGCTGACAACCAACACACCAATTACAAACAATAAACTTACCAGACGTATACTACTGAAGAAGTAAGACTTCTGGAACCTCAACACCCTCGTTTATTTTGTCTTGCTCAGCACTCAATAGCACAGTGTATGCATCAATGACCTATAACATTTGCATATGTTTTACGAATTCGTTACATGGACATAAATTATGTTTACAACAACACCATACTCACTAAATTACTAAACAAAAACCGCAGTTCACGTAACCAAATACGCCAATACTTACATTCCCCCGTATCTTGGACTGTTACACAAGCACTTTTACATCCGTGAAATACACGGTAACCCCATACTCATGCCCATCCCACATTACATTCCTACACACAGCACAAATCAAACACCAAAAACATTAATACATATTAGTAGGGATTTTCAAACAAAATCATTGTTTTCTTACGTACCTATCACCATATACGTTGTATGCATTGCTTATCTTACTCTTCTTCCCAACTGTCATCATTTTCCATACTCCGTGTCTGTTGTTAATATCAAATCCCGACTTCTTGTTCACACACACAGCAACCTCATCCACATCGATCACATCTTTACAGACAGCATGCTTCCCACTACACCCTACATAAATCATCGTCGAGTTACCAGCCACAACGCCTTTATTAATTGTCTGCCCCCGAATATCTTGGTATTCAAACCCTGGCATCTTCAATTCCTTCCTTACTTTACACTTTATGTTGCGCACAAAAGAATTTGGGCCACAAATAGCCTGCCTACCCTCTGCTATGATTGGACTAATGACAATCACATCAAGTTCTGCCTGTACACTCGGACACATGATGGTATCCTCATTTTTCTGCTCCGCTATTGGTGTGACCTCCAAAACTAAGAATGGGTTACCATCAACTGTAAATTGTCCACGGGGTGTTGGATTATTTGCCAAATTTGTGATGTTGTCATCCGCAACCACATTACGATCCAAGCCTGATGATGTGACATTTACGTCACGGAAGGCTTGTGTAACATTATGAACTTCACGTTCAGCAAATTGTTCCTCCAACACTGCTAATGCCCTCATCGACTCAGTATTTTCCGTTCTAAGTTTTTTAACCTCATCATCTTTTCCTGCAGCAAACTACCAAAAACCCAACAAGATGCAATGCTTGCGTATCATTCGCTCGCCTCAATTTATCTACCTCCGAATGTAATTTTGCTATCACACTATCTTTCGCATTGATTTCCATCTCAAACTCCACATGCCCTGTCAGCTTTACCCCTTGTGCAGCGTTTACCAGCTTCGTAATATCCCACTTTAGAAATCTGGAGAATGCGGTAGCGAATATGGGGCACTGTGATCCTTGTATGCTTGCACAACCACTGCTGTCATCCACAACATACACACCAACAATAACATGCACATTATGTCACGTGAGTGCACAATATGAAACAAAAGCGATATTATCAACATACAAAAGTCCAAATAACACAAAACACAAAATGTACCATCAATGCAACGACACACTGTAGCTGGTTTCTCATACTCCTCGGAGGGGGTTAGTCTCCTTGGATACAATAGCCCTACAGTTCGAACTCTCGTGGTTCTGAATCTGGTTTCACAAGTGTAATGTGAAATAGAAAAACACAAATGAGAGTCTAAATCTGACAAATCTTTGAAAAATCTATTTACAATCAGAAATGTCAAAAATGGACTACATTGCTAGATTTCAGAGTCGTCACCTAAATATTTTTGAAAAACTTAGGAAACCCGTGACTCGTGCCAAATGCCACTTGTCTGTCATAACCAAAGTGTCTCGGCTCAGGAACTTAGGTCTGAGAGGAGAAGGTCATGAATTGAACACCCCACTCACTTGATCAAAGATCAACCTCTATTAATCATGATGTGATTTTTATGGACAACATATGCTTATGTTTTGATTATTATGCTAACATTACTATTTGGAATGCTTTGATTTCATGTTTGTTCGAAATGAGTTTTGAATATATGTTACTTGAAAAAGAGAGCTCATATGTACATTAATCAAAAAGCGAGCTCATATGTACATTAATTAAAATCATCCCAATTTAAGCAAAATAGCCTCTATTCACAAGCATTCAAAGAGGTATTTCAAATAAGCACTTAACCTCATGGTAGTATGCTTGACATGGCAAGACAAACACACATGCAATATACTAAAGCAAAAAATACTCACCTAGTACTCAACCGAGGCAAGCCAAAGAGAAGAAAAAAATTAGAAAAAAAAAAATGCATGCTCTAATATGCAAGTGACTAAAGCAACACATGCAAAATGTAATTACTAGGTTCGGTTTATTTTAACATGTCATATGGATCAACTCAAAGCATGCGACAACGCACATATTCAAGTGAGTAGGAGATAACAACAATATTAGAATGATAAACCGAACCCAATGCATGCAAAAATGGATATTAATGGCAATGATATGAAACGAAAAATATGATGCTACCACGGTAAGCATATAAATAAAAGGGAGAAAGAACTGGGGGTTGGAAGACATACAAAATATTATAAGTTTGTCCTCACACAAGAGGGTCCGAATGAATGTCACAATTAAACTAATTATCACAAACTCAAATGAATAAACTAGACTAATTAATTATCTATTACAAGTCCAAATAAAAGTAAAGCAACTAATTAATTACAATATACTAATATTAAAGCGTTAATTTAATGGACTTGAATGGGAGGCGAGGAGCCACATGCGTACAACCGAGAACATTCTCTCAGAAACCTCTCTATTTGATACCCTAATATGCTCTGTTTGCAGTCAAAACATTATTTTGTTTTGGCCTCAGGTTCTGCTCTGTTCTGCTGTAAAAATGCCACTGCATTTACAAAATAGGTGGACGATCGGCCTTGAAAAGTGGTCTACCGTACAGAATGATGGCCGGCCAGCCACTGCTTCTAAAGGATACCCTTGCTGCCACAGAGCTGAAACAGAGCAAAAAAAGAGTGTTTCCAAGAGATATTTATCCTCTCTGCCCTTTCCTATCATGAAGATGATCAATGGAGGAGTAGATTCGTTTCTCGAATCATCAATTGTCACAAATTTGTTGCGTGATGATCTTAAAAATGATAGAACAAGAGCTCAATAAATTAAACAAGAGATAGACAATACCTCATTCCTATCATGGAGTTACCTTAAGGGAAGGAGTAGACATTTCTTCATGAATCATTAAACATCACTAAAAAAGTATGCAATGATTCAAGACACAATAGGTTCAATATAACGTTCGATTGAACCTAACTCAATTTTATTACCTTTTTTTTTTTTTTACCTCTTTTTACTTCAATTTTATTAGCCCTTTTACATTATCTTTCCATTTCTTATCTTTTCTCAATTTTTGTCCAAAGGTGATGATTACGTTCACTAAATCCAAAGTAATAAAGAATAGCAAGCACGACTTAACCTGATAAATAAGCTTTTCAAGCCCTTTTCTATGGGGGAAAATTACAAAGGAAGAATCAAACTCATTTACAAGTGATAATGAATTCTAAGTTAAACCTAAAATGAGCGATAATGACTAGTCAAACTCAAAGAGAGCGATAATGACTAGTTAAACCCAAAATGAGCGATAATGACTCCAAATCTAAACTTGATAATAAGTTATAATGACACTTTCCTTTATGATTTCCAAGGGTCTAACTAGAAAGTTAGTCCCTTAGAGGTAATGCACCCGTGATAAAGAGAAGTATCAAAAGAGAGATCACGCTTAGCATAAGAGAGATGTAATGCCTTGGTACGAACCTCCGAAGAGATTAAACCATTTAGCATGGAGGGTCTCTTTCTTATGCCTTGAGCGATATTCTTTTGTTTGATTCAACTCTTTAATCAAGAGAAACAAAGAATGGAGGGAGGTTGTAAGGATAGAATGATGATTACAATGGTGTGAATATATATGAAAGCTATAAAAAAAAAAAAAAAAAGTCAAAGAAAAGACTATCAACTCAAATGGATTAAAAGCTATATCCATGAGGACTTACAACAAGATATCTATCATATTTAAAGCATAATTTAGCACACTAAAAAGCTCTGAAACAGCATAAAAACAGTGCTGAAAATCAGGTTTTTGAGGTGATAAAAGCAAGCAAAAATAAGATAAAGCCAAGGGGTTTCAACCAACCAACAAACCTAAGGAAAGGTGGCTAAAATCACACATTTCAGGCCTCAAAATACTCTAAAAACTATAAGTAAACACCAAGAAAAGAGAAAGAAAATATGGTTAAAGAGTTGAAAGTTTATCCCTTTAAAGAGAGGAAGACCTTCCTAGTTAACAAACCACAAGTTGAGCACTCTCAAGAGCTGAAATTGTGTTCAAGAATCTCCGCAAAAAGCCTCAAGTTTTGGCTTAGGAGGTGTATGTATATTGCAAGAGAGGAGGGAAGAGTGTTTGACAAATTATGGCTCTTGGCAAAATTTTCTAACCTCAAACCATGAGGGGAGGTTGTATATTTATAGAAAAACACATTCTCATGTTAGAAATATCTGTAATGAGACAGCTGGTGCAAGGCATGGGCGGCATGGGGACAGCTGGCAACTTGTCAAAATATCTATTGCTCTAAACATGGCCAGCCGGCCATGAACAAGGACGACCGGCAAATCAAAAATGGCTTGCCAGCCACTTGTTGGCCAGCTCTGGGTGTTTAGGCTAGAAAAAAATTAAGTTTTGATCTAAAGGGGTTGCAAGGTTTAGGTTCTGAAACTCAAAACCAAAGCCTTTTGCTGAAGAAATTGAACGATTTGTACAGCGTAACATTTCATCATCGAGTGTTCAACGTGAGGCGCCTAAGTCTTAAGGATGGTCAAAATGGCATGTCTACACACACCCAGTAACTTTTTTCGGAGTCCAATGATAGTCCCTGATTGAACACGTCAATGAGCTACGGATCGCACTAGTCTAGTCATACGTTCTCATTGCTTTCAAATTATCCACATGCCGAATTAATGCCCAACTAATTGTTTCACCCAAATTCGAGAAAAATAACTTCCCACAAGCGTATAAGCACAGTAGCTTCGCTGTGTCTTCAACATCTCGATTGGTACTGCCAACAGCAACCTTAACTAGTAGGCTCCGTGTCATTTTTAAGGTTATGTGACTGGTGTTACGACACCTCTGTTGAATGAAATCAGACGGTGGCTTAGGTCGTGGGATCAAATCAAGAAAACCAGTACCACATTGAATCCCAAATATTAACCTTTTGTCCTCATCCACAACACTCACGCTATGCCCTCCTATGTGGAATGTACCATCACAAGAATTGTAAGCCTGGATAATATTCACCACTAGGTCGTCCCCTTTTCGGAACTCAGTGTGGTCATGCTGATTGATGAGAATAGCTTCGAACATAGCCAAAAGTTTTTTTTTTTTTTTTTTTTTAAAGGAAAATGAGGTGTTTGTCCTACAATTGCAACGTGTATACTAACTTCACAATCCCTGCAATGTTGGACCTTAAATTTAGCCTTGTACAGTGACGTTTTGGAGTGACACTTGCACGGTTCAGAATTTTGGACTGCTTGAATAGAATACGCCTTTGAATATTCACCCCAATTTTGTTTAACGATGTCACACCACCCACTGCTTGTCGCTTACGCTCACATAAATGCGTCCATGGGCTGTTTATCTTCGATATCCCTACATCACGACAAACAACAAACAATTGTAAACATAAGTCAGCTGGTAATAGATGTCCATACATTGCACTACAACAAAGCATTATGACCAACAATATAACCAACAATAAATGTCGCTTTCAATTTTCTTTACCAACACACACGTACATGGTGAACTGAATCCGAAAGCGCCCGCACTTGACGTACATGACCACACACGTACGGCCTAGAACGATACAATATAGTAAATGCAATGTACGATGGCATAACATTCAACGGCACCACGTGCTCCCACTAAAATAGTAACATGAGCTATTTATCACAACACATTAATGTGTTCCACCCCCCTTTCTACGTCTATGTCATACATTACCAAACATTAATAATAAAATGAACATACCAACACCGGCCCACCAACGCAAACTTTACAAGAAAATGACGATGTATGAATAATGTACAAAGTTCACATGTCTGTAAATGACAAATCAGCATAAAGATTTCACGTGTTGACACATACATTGTAAACCACGAACAATGTAACATCATAACACTCAACACTGTTCACTATGCCACACATGACCCCTCCATTTTCCTAGGCCCACATCGTATTACTAGCTAACAATAAAAAAAACATTCAAACCTCACCTACAACACACTGTAATCACAAAAGGAACACCCATAAACACACTCACGAGTTTGCTGACAACCACACACACCCCTTTTGTTCATTAATGCGTGCATAATATGTGTGGCATGTGATGCTACGTCCTACCAACCATAGTATTACCACAAACATGTAAGAAACTATACAAAATCAACACATCAATAACTCGTAACCTGCGGAATCAATGACTTGAAACAACAATATGACACAATCCAATAATTTTCAAACAAAAATAGGGTATGCACCTTTACCCGACATCGTCAAATACTGGGATTGCAGCGTTCGCCAGACGTGAACAAAGCTTCAATGATGGAACAAGAACAAGCAACTCAACACTACAATTTCGAACTTCATGTCCCACACTTCGAAACCTCACAACCAAATCTTCAACATAGGATTCGACCAATGAAATTTTGAATTTTGAAACTGCGAAATCTCACTGCTTGATTCTAGGGCTACATTCGTCTATCTATTAGGGGGGTTTCCAAAACAGGGGTTTGCATGACGTGAATGGGTCATATGTGGATGTGTCGGGCGGAGCAAGTAAATTCACATATTGGGGCTCGTTAATGGTTTACGCTGCCACCCCAACCATTACACTTGGTGGTATTTTAGTCAATCTACAGACATGAGGATCACGCGGTTCAAAAGAATACATTTAGGACTATCTGGAACATAAGTTCCCAAAATGGGACTTATCAATCAATTTTCCATAAAAATAATAATGATTCATCTACTAAAAAATGGTTGCATTGTCTTTTTGTCATTTTCATCCCTGTTTTCGTTTGAAATAAAGTAATTCTAAAATTTATATTATTTTGTAAATATATTGTTAGTATAAGTAGAGTGTTTTTACCTTTTTTTCTTTTTTTGATTGAGGTGTTTTTACTTAGTTAACAATATTACACATTTAAAAAAAAAAAATACTCAAAAAATAACTTATATTTTAAGTATAATCATCATTCCATCAACTCCAAATCTACCTCATAAATCTTACATTTGGGGGTAATTTTTTAAATAAAATTTCATGATGACTAACATTTTCCTGGCATATTTGTTTCACTGACTTTCGTGTTGGGTTTTGCTCGAAACACAATTGTAACTTGTTCACATAAGAGTATACATAGTCGACATGTTTATGTCTGTTAGAGTAAAATGATAATACAAAGGAAATATTTTTCTAATTTTATATCCACTTAATTTATATGCATTTAAAATGTTTCACATTTTTTTTAATAAAATTACTTAATACTGAAAAATATATATATAAAAATAAAATTAACCTAATTTAAAAACTAATACAATGATGGGTTTTTGAGTTGAGGTTTGTGTGCTTTGGCAATTGAGTTTTGAAAACATGTTTGTGAAAATCTCAACCAAATAAATTTTAGGTTTTAAAACTTGAGTTTAAAAAGAGTTTTGAAATATATATTGTGAAAACCAAATAAGATTTAGGTTTTAAATTTTAAAAAAGTGATTCAAAAACTCAACTGAAGGGCCGAAACTTTTTTATTACTTCAATGAAGACGTTTGTGGGTTAACTACCAAAATAAATGTATATTAACCTAGTCCCTAATTGTAGTGATTGAACTAACAAAGAAAAGAGGGGCTGGAGCGTGCCACCGCTGTAATTATTTTTTTTCCCAGATGACACATTTTACGTTATTTAAAATAAAAAAAAACCCACTGTTCTCATTATATTTTATTCCAAAAATACTCTTTTCGTTGTCTTTATTATACATAAAAAAGAAATTCATTTGAACTAAAGTGAAGTGACAATAGTAACTACATAATGACCAAAAAATATATATATTTGGAATAAAATGGAGTGTAAATAGCAACTCCCCAAAATGAAAATCTTAATATACTTTGATATTTCTATGATGGTGTTCATTCACTTTCTAAATTAGCAAATCTTAACACTTAAAATTATACTCAGCTTTTCATTATTATTATTTTTTATATAAATTAACAAGTTTCCTCCTAAGGGAGATCTTACTAATCTAACAAATAATCACTAAATTTTACCGATCAAAAAAAAAAAAAAAAAAAATACCCAAATACACAATGGCAACAAAGATTACTACATTCTTATTTACCATATGTAATATTAATTTAAGAGCGAGTTACACTAATAGTCCCTATAATTTGGAACTCGTGTCACTTTGGTCTCTAACTTTTCAATTATGACACATTTGATCCTGAATTTTGAATCTTATTCTAAATAAGGACAATTGCAGATACTATTGTTCAATTTTAAGGGCAAAGTCGTCATTTTTATAAAATATTAACTAATTTGACAAAAATAAATGTCCAAAAATATTTTTGAATTTTTAAAAATAATTTCTACCCACTAAAGATAAAATTATTTAAAATTGATAAATCTTTTAGACATTTATTTATTTTTACCAAATTAATTTTTATTATGTGTTTGGATAATGATCATGTAATGAGTGGTTGTTAAGCTTTTAATGTGTAATTCTTATATTTAATATATGAGTTTTTTTTAATTTTTAATTTTTGGATTTAATAGATTGGTTTAATAATGATATCAAAGTTGTTGCAATATTTGACTTTTTAAAAAATAGAAACTAATTTAATGAAAATAAAAACAACCACCCATTTCAAAATTATCATCTAAACTCAAAATAAAAATTAATTTAGTAAAAAAAATTAAATGTCTAAAAATTTATCAATTTTACATAATTTTATTTTTAGTGGGTAGAAATAATTTTTTAAAATTCAAAAATATTTTTTTGACATTTATTTTTGTCAAATTAGTTTATATTTTATCAAATCGACAATTTTGCCTTTGAAATTGAATAATGGTATTTTCAATTGTCCTTATTTGGAACAAGAGTCAAAATTCAAAATCAAAATTCAGAGTCAAATATATCACAATTAAAAAGTTAGAAATCAAAATGATATAAGACCTAAGCTATAGAGACTGTTAATGTAATTCACCATTAATCTAATTATTAATATTACATTAGACTTGTATACGTGATATTACATTACAAATACACATTAGTTATGGAACTTATTGCCAATATCGTGTTGAGAAAATTTAAAACTTGATATAATATAAAAATATGATAAATCTAACATTATTGTTGATAAAACAATCTTGATTTTCTCTTAAAGGAAGAGTTATTGTAAAACTTCCACCCAAAAAGACAACAAAAAAATCAAAAAATAAAAAATTTGTCTTTAGTAAAATAAATAAATAAATCTTATTTGACCCATTCCCCATTTCTAGTCTAAAGGCACTTAAAAGAAAATGAAATCAAATAAATAAATGACCCTTACTAATGTAGTTGAAAGCAATTAACTTGGGCGGGCCAAGCCATAGTTAGCAACTACAGCTTGCAATTCGTTCGCAACAATGCTACAAACCCATAACTATTAGAAAAATGGTTGAGAGCATTAAAAAAGAAGCACTAGGAGAAACACTAATGATGCGACAATGGACCTTTTTTTTTTTGGCATTCCCAATGCATTAGTGCTATTAGTGGTTTTTTCTTTAGTGGTATGAATCATTGTTGTAAGGGAAAAGTTAAGGATCATGAAAAATTTATGATTCTTAGATTATCTTGTTTAGTGTGTAGTACTTTATTTTAAGTGTAATCCAATGATCACAAAACTTTTATGATTATTTTCATGAAAGGTTTTTCATGATACTTAGTATTGCTGTTGTTGTAAATATTATCCAGAAACATCATTGTGTGGTTAAAATTCATCTAAGCCATGAACCCCACAATACAATAAATCAATCTCAGCCATGCACTAGCGCTCTGAACAGTTTTCATGGCAACTTTTTTTGGGTCCATGGCTTTAGTTTCGTTAGCAATGTCTTTCAAAACAAAAGCAGATGGCCCAAGATAACTTTTCCAACATGGATTCAGTCTGGTGTTGTTAAAAAGCCAACTGTATTATGTACTATTAGATAAGATAGAGCATAACTATAAACCTTACATTTTTGGGTGCATATGCTGGTTATTAGAACAAACTGAAGCTACCCAGTTCATCTTCCCAAAATCATGATGTGCTGCTTCTTTTTGCCCCACGTAGATCATCACTTTCACTTTTTACGATACACTGAAAGGATAATGAACAGATCCTATTTATGCCACCGGATTGTTCATCTTAGTTTCAGAAATTATGCCCTCATCAAGACGGCAATAGCCTCCCACTCTAAACTACATATCACATCCTGTTATGGAAGCAATTGAAATCATCAGTCATTTTTAGCAATTCCACAGATATATGACATAGCAAAGTAATTTATCCCCAAGAGCAAAATGTTGTACATCTCTGAGATAAAACTGAGTATAGGAGAAAGAGAGAAGGAAAAACACATCACTGAGGGGTTCTGTTGGTTAATGTCAAAGCTGTTGATAGCACATGGTTCAGCCAAGAGTTCAATAGGTTCCTCACCTGTGCAAAGGAATAGTGTGAAACAAATCAACCACCAGATAAGAGAGGTTACAGATTGTCTGAAGCAAGTATTCCTTTTGCAGAGGAGGCAAAAGGTTTGGATAGGTCAAAACGAATAATGCATTTAAAAGACCTAACCGTTTAATAAACGAGTTTAAGTGAGTTGGGTTGAATTTGGCACAAAGGTATGAAAAATTAATCTGATCAACCCATTAACCCGACAAATCAACCAGATCAACCCAACAGGTATACAACTCATTTATAACCCGTTTATTTATATATTTCGATGAGAGTTTAAATGGGTGAAATTGGATGGATTTACAGTTTCTAGTTAAGTGTGCCAGCTCTATCTTTTTGCCACAGAAAACAAGAAATATGAATTCAACCACTTAGCAAATAAGATGACCTTAAGCCTTTCCACTAGAGCACTCAAATGGAAAAAGCCAAATATGGCAACAAATTTCGTACCTTGTTCAACAACAGCAAGGATTCCATCTTCTGAGTAGATCATAACAGGTAACACCCGTGATGTTGACATGTTACCAATGTTTGAAGAATAGCTGTCATACTGGACCTCTCAAATTTCACTCTCAGATAATGAGTAGGACTGAAACTCACCTGCTGCAACCCTAGAAAGAACTATTGGCTGCTGTTGCCACTGAAGATCCCATGCAAATACAGTACCAGAAGAGCCTCATGCCTTCTTGTAAACTAGCATAATAAATAAACAATCTCGAAAAATTTCTCAAATCAGAACACAAAAAGACAACTTATTCGGTTTCCAAATAACCATGTAATCCAATAATTAAACATGGAAGAATTTCAATGTGATCACAAAATCCTTTAAATCATCACCCAGCATGAAATTTAAGCATGCGAACTTTTTTTTTTAACAGTGAAAAACGGGTTCTCCTTGGAGGCATCATCTTAAATGAATGTTCATAAGCATAATTCCTGTCTGGTATATTTTTAATATTAAAAGGAAAAAAAAAATAAAAAAAATAAAAAAGAAGCAATAGTTGAGAAATCAAAATTCATAGACATATGCCATAGAAACAATTTCAGTCAGAGTTGGTAGTATTTGCACCAATACATAAATCTCAGTTATCATCAAGATGAACATCAACCAATAACTAAACACAAGCAGAGCTATCTCAGCTACTTAATCAGCAGACAATTAGAGATCCTAGTTATCTCAAAAAAAGCTAATCAGTTGACTCAAGGATAGAATATCAGCATGCATCTGCAGCAACAGTACAACAGCAAACTTCGTTATAGTGTGGCAATCAAATAAACCATATAATTATATAGCTGCCCAAACCCCTTATAATACCACAATATGATACATTTTGATAAAATCTATTTCTAACACAAACAACAGTAGGCTTTAGTTTATATTCCAAATCATCATCTTTATTATCTTTACCAAGTCATTACTGAACCTTTTAGCAACTAAGAAAAACTACAGACCAAGCATAAATATTATCAGCCATTGGATATTTCAAATATATTGTAATTTTGCGCCCCCTCCTTCCCCCGCGCAAAAAAAAAAAAAAAAAAAAGGTGAAGAGAGAGAGAGAGAGAGAACAATGGAGACAGCTAAAACAAAACCCAATAGTTTGTATACTTCTGTCCTAATGCCTCTCGGCATTTACTTTCTGATATTTTTATTTCTTGATGGACACTACATTATGCCCATGAGTTAAGCTTAGTCCATCAAATCTACATATTTTTATGAGAGGAATGAAGAATGAAAAAGCGGCATCTTACAATACAAGTGTGTTTTCTTGATGGATGAATATCAATGGAGTGTACAATCCTAGAAGTAGTTCCATGAGCCCTGCAACATTATCAATATGAAGAATCACATCTTATCACAACAAAAAGAAACCATGAAAAAAAAAAAAAAACAGCTTCTACTCAGATGGACAAAGTTGAACCCAACTGTCAAAATATGCAGTTAAGATAGTGCAAACAGAACAAAAATAAACACTGAATTTATGACATTGATTAATATATTGTATAGATGTTTATGACTTTTGCATGTTACTATTATTGATAATGGAAATAGAACTAAGATCATGGGCAAATCTTGAAGAATTGAGTTTAATATTTTTTGGGACATTACAATAATTTATTTTACTCCTTGTAGTTAGAGGCTAGAGTACTTTATCCTCTTATAATTCAAATATAGTTAGAAAACTCTCACGTGGTTTTCGACCAAACTACAACTATTAATATCGTAAGCTATAGGTGTAAAATAACTGTAATACCCTCAATTCCTATACATTTTTTGTTATTTTCTTTCTCTCTTCTCTCTCATACACATAATTTATAATGTCTAAGATTAATTTAATTAAATCACAATTAATTATAAATTTTTGATTATTTTTTGTAATTATTAAATTTGTATTCTAATTTTAATTAAATCATATTTTATATCATATTTAATCCTAAATATTTAATTATTTATTGTAATTCCTAACTTCTTAATCTAATTTTAATTTAACCATATCTTATATAACAATTAATCCTAAATTCTTTGTTATTTATTGTAATTCCTAAAATGTTAGTTTAATTTTAATTGAACTACATTTTAGATAAGTTCTTAATTATTATTTATTTTATAGTTTTTATTTAATCATATTGTAAATCAATCCTTAATTATATTTTTATTTATTTTTATTTTAATTAACATATTAATCTAATTTTAGGTTTCGAAAAAATTAGGGTAAAATTATCTTTTTGTTGTATTAATTTTACTTTATTTTTTTCCGAAAACCAATCCCTCTGTGAAAAAACGTGTGTAACACATCTTTCATTAGTTTGGATTTGATCTAAAATCATATGAATGTTTTTTTGCTGTATTTGAACTATAAGGGTAAAGAGTTCCAACCTCAAACTAAGAGGGACTAAAATAAATTTAATACTAAAATATAATAAAATAAGAACCCAAATCCCCTCTAGTCCAGTGTAGTGACCATCACGGCCCCGTTTTGATGATCCACACCATTCATTCTCGACACTTCGTGTATTTCGACCACAAAATAAAATAAATTAAATTGATACGATAATTATAACTAGTTCAATTTACCATGTTTTTCACCAAAAAAATGGACGATAAGTATATTTTAAAAAATAAATCACACTTTTTTTTTTTTTTTATATATATTTGTTTATGACAAACGTAAGAAATTGAGCAAATTATACTTATCGAATTGATCGAATTTTGTGTGTGGATGAAATACACAAAATATCCAAAAAAAATGAACGATTTGAATTATCAAAATGGAGCTCGTGGTAGACCCAGTTCAGATTTTAGACTAAAGGGGATCCTCCTTTTGTAAAATAATGTGATTCTTTTAGTATTATTGTTTGACCGACATAGTTATACAAAGAAAACCTAACTCTCTCTCATTTTTTCTTTACGCATATTTTTACTTCCCATACGATCATTTTAAATGTTACAAAATCCAACATAATTTAACCGTTCATCTTTTTTTTTATCAATTTTTGTTTTATAAAAGAAGCATGAGACTCAATATGTTACATATTTGATAATAAATCATCTAGTGAAATACATCAAAGTACAAAATAGATCCCAAAAATGATAAATAGAACCTTCATGCAAGGAGGATACAAGTCTCCATATAGGGAGAAAAGCAAACCTCCAGAGAGAGGAAAAACTTCTATGAAAGGAGAAAACCTCTACACAGTGAGGCATTATTGCAACACAAAATATAAAAATAAAAATAAATAAAAAATCACTATCAAACAAACAAAACAATCAATTTCACGATCTATTCATCGTCGCAACTAGTAGTTGTGGTACCCTAATTCATGTGATGTCCTGGGTCTTGAACCTGCCTTGATGGATGATTTTCAAACTTGTCATTTGACTTTTGGAGTCTCAGGTAGTGTGTTACACTATTATAGTTTCCTTCTAATTTTGTTTAACTCCTCTTAAACTTTCCGAGTTAGAAAATTTTTGAGTTTCGAGTGCAAGAACGAAACCAGAGAGAGTGGGAACACCTCAGAACAATTTCAAACACCAAGTCTTTCCTCGCACGTACGGTCAGGAGATCCCGCATCTACAGATTTTTTAAGGAAAAGTTAGAAATTTTGGGCAAAGGCCCCGCACGTGTTGCCAATGAGCCCATACATGAGATGGGTGAAAGAGGTCAACTTGTGTGTCACTGAGTTGTACCGCATATGTGGCCTAGGACCACTGCACATACAGGAAGGAGTGCCTGTAGACACCCCATTTTTGATCAACCTTAAGATTCAGACATCATCGATTGAGCGCTCGGTGATGGTGCATGTTTTGCTCCTTCTGAGGTTTCAGAGTTTTGGCTGAGAGCCTTGCCTCCGGGCCTCGGGACTCTTTGTGCTTTGGCTCGATTTGCGGTCCAAGTCTTGTTTTCCCTTCCCGGAGGGAGGGAGTGGTCTTGTAGACCATCTCTCTGTGGTCGTAGACTACTTTTCGTGGTCGTACGCCACTTTTCTCGTTTGGAGACTAGTTTCTGATTTTTGGAGCCTTTGGCCGCACACCTTGTTTCAGGACCGCTTAACATTCTCCGTTTGGTATGGTTTTTGAACCACACCTTGTTGCCTCTACCTAGAGGAACACTGTGGTCTGGGAGACCACTTTTGTGGTTGCATACCACTTTTGATGCTCGTCAGCTAGCTTTTGGGGCTTTTGGCTGTGTGTTTTGCCTCCCAATTTCTCGTCTTGCATTCGCTTTGGTTTGTTTTTGGTACAAGCCTTGCTTTCTTTGTTTGGAAGGTGGTACAAGGGTAGGAGACTGGTATTTCTCCTGGCCGACCACTTCTTCTTCTGCCAGCCAGTTTTCTGGTTGGACAACTGGCTTTCTTGGTCTTTGGACCATCTTTTCTTGTCAGGCACCACACCACCACCTTGCATTTAGTGTGTTGACCTCTCCCACTTATGGCCGACCAGTTTTTGCTCTGGTTGACCACATAAAGTGGTCGGCCGACCACTTAAACTAGCAGGCCGACCACTTCAAGTGGTCGGCTGCTTTTTGACACCTTTTTGGAGATATTTTGGGACAGCTGGCACAGCTGGAGAGCATTTGAGCCATCCTCCATACACGTGTATGGAGGGATTGGCTTGATGCTTAGCTTCTCCAAGAAGCTTTAGCTTTCCTCTTCTATAAGAGGGAGGCTCCTCCTCCCTCCTTGAAGTTCAGAAAAATTTCCCTAAGAGAGTTAGATATAGCTTTGTCTCTATATCACTCTTGTTCTTCATTTTTGTGCATAAAAGTGCTATTTTGTCTTAGTTTAACACACAAACACACACTCAAACACCATCCTTTTGCTACTGAGGTGCTTAGGGGCTGATTTTGGTGTTCTTGGGTTGCCTTGAGCTTGAAAAACCTGCTGGAGTTGCAGTTATAAAGAGGTTCTACAAGGGTGAGTTTCTAAGCCTTAAAACCCCCTTTCTTGCTTAGGCTTTTAGCCTTTCTTGCATCTGTTTTTAAGCTTAACTCTTAACTAGAAAAAGTTCCATTTTTAAGTGCTTAAAATAGTTGTTTTAGGTTACTTTTTTGTTTGGGGTGTTTTACCCCCTCTTAGGCCTTGTTAGGCCTCATTTTGAGCCACACCTTTAGGCTCTTGTTGAACCTTTTGCATGAACTTTGTACCACTGAAATCCAGAGGATTTTTAGTGGTGGAAAGGTGGTCTTGGTGTCCTAAATAGGAGAGGTTCATCCCCTCTCCTTTGTGTCTTGTTTACTAGCTTTGAAAGCCTCATGTTTGAGCATCTTTACTAAGTGTTTATTGGCCATATCTTAGCTTGTAGTTGTGGTTATTTTTCTGTGGCATACCACTATTTTTGCTTAGTTTGGTCACTCCATGCATGGTTAATACACTTGTACTGTAAATCACACAATCTAGTCTTGTATGCCTCATGTTTGAGCATGTGTTTCTAGCTTGTTTTGAGGCCATCTCAGTAGGTTTTTGGTGTTATTTTAACATGCCTTAGATCTTTTTTGGGTTGGTTTGGTTGGCTCTTGTATGCCTTATACACTTGTAGTGTAAATCCCTTAAACTAGCTTTGTATGCTTCATGAGGTAGCATGTCCTTTTAGCTTGGTTTGAGTCCATTTCAACATGTCTTTGGTGATGTTTTACCATGTCATGACTCTGTTTTGGTTTGGTTTGGTTAGCCTTTGCATGCCTCTTGCACTTGTAGTGCAATCCCGTGAAATAGCCTAACATGCATCATGTTGTAACATGTCATTTTAGCATGCTTTTGGCTTAACTTCATGAAGACTTTGTTCATGTTTTAGCATGTTTAAGGTCTGATTTTGGTTGTATTGGTCATCCATGACTTGCTTTGTATAGCCTTAGTTCAATCTAGCTTGTTAGCCTTATGCATTGAATCCACTAGCATGCATTACTTGGCTTATTTCAGTGATTTGGCATCACTTGTTATGTGATTTCAGTCCATGTTTCATGGCCATGCACTTGTATTTGTCACTCATTCAATGCGTTGGAGGGTTTCTCCCTTTATGCCTTAACATGAACCATTGCATATGTCTTCATGCCCTTGCTTGCGAGCCATCATTTCAGTGCTTATTTGGGGTTATTATGCCATGACATAACTCTGATTTTTGTTGCTTAAGTCATTCCATTCTTGGTCCTAATAGGTGTAGTGTAATCCACCTTATTTGCCTTGTATGCACCATGCCTTATGCCCTTCATGCTAGCATATTTTGGCCTACTTCCATACATGTTTTAGACACATTTTAGCATGTATTAGGTCTTTTTTAGGTTGCCTCAATCACATGCTTCATGTTTTGTATACTTGTAGTACAAATGCTCTTGCTTGCCTCAAGCTTTGAGCATCATTGCATGCTTCATTTGTGTTGTGTACATGATTTGGCATCACTTAGCATGACATTTCAGAGCTTATAGCATTGCCATGTTCCTACTTCATTCATGCTTTGAATGCCTCTAAATATTGTCCGTGTTTGCCTAGCTTATGGCTTAGCTCGTATGCTTGCATGCCTAGGCCTTTGAGCCCTCATCTCAGCATGTTTAGGTCCTTGTTTTGACCTACTTGAGCTCTGTCCATGCTTAGTTCATGCATTTGTGCCATGTATAGCATGCCTCCTTTGTGTTGCTCTTTACTAGCTTTCATGCCTTAGGACCATAGCATGCTTTACTTATGTTGTTTAAATGATTTGGCATCATTTCTTGCTTCATTTCGGTGCACTTAGTGTTGTTACACTTCCACTTTTGTCACTCATTGAGCACTCTTGAGAGTTGTGCTCTTTGGCCTCTTTGATGGCCAATGCATTGTGTATGCATGCCTTGCTTTATGTGCCTTCATTTCATCACCAATGGCCACTGATTTGGGCATGATTGAGGTCTACCCTTTTAGTTTAAGTCCATTGAGTATACCATGTATATTGCATTGAGCATGCCATGCTTGGTATATTACATAAGTTGCCCTTGTTACATTGCATTGTGCATGCATGCGTTACATTATGCTTAGAACCTTATGATTGCCTTGCATCGAGTATGCCATCCAGTTCTTAGCATTTAGCATTGTGCATGCCATATTATTCATTGCATTGAGTATGCCATCTTACATCGCATTGTGCATACCATAAGGTTATTTGCATTGTGTATGCCAAGTTGTTTCTTGCATTGCGTATGCATGTCCATAACATTGCTAAGTTCCCCTTTGTAACATTGCATTGTGTATGCATGTGTTAGCATTACTTGCATACCTTTGAGCATTGAGTGCTTATATTACATCGCATTGAGCATGCCATGTAGTTCTTTGCATTGTGTATGCTTGGGTAACATCGCATTGAGTATGCCATCTAGTTCTTAGCATTTAGCATTGTGTATGCTAGTTGATACATGCATTAGTATTGTGCATGCCATTAGCCTTGTTAGGTTGCTTAAGTCATATTGCATACTTGCATGCTTGAATCGTATTGTGTATGCCATGCTTGCTTGCATTGTGTTTGGAATAGGTGTTAGTCCAAACACGGGAAACGAGGGACTTTCATACTTTAAGTGATGAAATGTGCCTTAATTCCTGGTCACTGACGCTCTTGATCATCCATGATAGAGTTTTAGGCTTTATGTGTTTACTTGTGCATTCATTTCATATTGAATTGTGCAACTTTGCCTCTCGGCCATCATGCATGAAAATGCGCGATTGGTGGCCCGAGGGTCGAGAACCTACACTCCCTTGAGTTCATGACATGATAGGGAGGGTGGTTGTGCACACATATCTTGCAAATACATTGCCATGACCTTTCTTGCTCTCTGTTGCAGAAAACTGGGATTCAGCAGCAACAATTGGTCGGCCAGCCAGAAAATGTAGCTGGCCCGACCACTTTTCTTGATTTTCAACAATAAAAAGTGGTCGACAGGGGTCTAGAGAGACCAAAAGTGGTCGGCCACCCTCCCACAAGATTCCCAAGGTGGATTTTCAGCTTTCTGGAGCTTGGTGCAGAGTTCTGAGAACAAATGAAAACATAGGCAAATCGAGGCATCGCATTGGATTTCCGAATGAAGCAACCGAACACGCATGCATTCCTCTACCTCTGAGGCTCCTGATTTACTACTTTTCTTAACTGCCATGTTTAGATAGCTAGGTTTTGCTTTGGTTTGTACCTTTAATAGTTAATGCGTTAGCTATTTTCAATTTGTTTTATAATAATTAGTTAACTAGAATTAGTTAATTAATTTGTGTTGTAATAATTAGTTTAATTAACTTGGGTTAGCTAGTTAGCTCTTTATTTGGTCTCTCCCTCGAGAGAGCCAACTGTTGTAATAACCGTGCATGTGTGTGATACATGTTTTTCAATCCCCATTTCTTTCTCCATTTTACTTAACCGCTTACGATGGTTAGTTTTAGGGCATATTTCATTTAGCATACCTTATGCTCGCATATTTGCATCCATTCATCTATATTGCATGCACCGGGCTCGGCATATCATACTAACTGCATTGTATTTTCAAATACATTACTTGAATACGTGTTCAATAGCATGTTACCAATTTGCATCTCACATGACATTCCTAGGATAGCTGAGCCTATTTTCATTGCATTTTTGCATGTGTACATTAGCCATTTTAACATGAACTAGGATTATGCATGATTTCTAACTAGTTCTTTGTTTTGGCTTAGAGTACACTGTGAGTGTTTACGCTTTAGCATACTGCATGTGTGTTATTGACTGCCATGAAAGCATGCTTGCCATGAGGCTAACTGCTTACTTGATTAACTGCCTGAATGCCTGTGGGTGAAGGTTGGATTACTTGGATTGGAACAATTCATCGAAATCTGCATTTTAGCCTACCTGCGAGTAGTAAACTTCAAACTATTTTCCAAACAAACGAATATGCAATGCTTTGTTCCAAATTAGGCTATTTAGTCTATACTTGTGTGTTGTGCACATCACATAGTAATTCTAGCTAATTAACCGGAATAAGAGCACATGTGTTTTCAAAAATTCGATATCATGCTTAATAGTGGCCGATCTTTGATCGGGCGAGCAGGGGTGCTCATGAAATGACCTTCCCCAATCATACCCAAGTTCCCGAGCCGAGGCAACTTGGTGATGACGGACATGTGGCCTTAGGCACGAGTCAGGGTTTCCTAAATTTCTCCAAAATAAAATATTTAGGTGGCGACTCTGTATCTGGCAAAACAGTCCATGTTTGGCACTTCTTTACAAAAATCAATTTTCCAAAACGATTTGCCGGATTTGGACTCTTTGGTGATTTATCGATCTCATATCGCACATTGTGAGATTAGATTCAGAACCGTGACATTTGAGTCTGAACTTGTAGTAGCTAGAGAGCGAACGAATTTCGCGCCTCGGACACGTCTACAGTGCTGCACGTGTGTCCGTGGGCTCTACACCTGCGGAAATGAGTGTTTTCAGCTCGATTTTCATGTCTAATCTCATAAATCTGATGCCTAACTCCCTATGTCCTTCACTTTTTGACATCACTCTCTCTCTTTCTCTAAAATCATCTTTTCTCTCTTTTCTCTCATCTCTCTTGACCTAAACCCTCAAACTTTTACATTTCCTTTTGATCCAACTAATCCATAGGGATTTTGATACTAGTTCCTTATACCAAAACGATGAGCATTTCGAGAGCTACGTTTTTACCAGTGGAGATCAATTTCTGACGAAGTTGGTTTTTGGGCTTTTTATCCTCTTCTTTCTTTGAGGTAGGGATTTCTTTGCTTATTTTCAATACCTCGTTATAGATAGACATGTGGTAGTTTTTACTGTATTAAAAACTTTAGTTGTTGGGTGTTTTTCGAAAAGCATGTCATGAGGGTTAGGGTTTCATGAGTTAGAGTTAGAGATGACCATTGGTTCAATGGTAGAACCTTAGCCTAATAACCTTAGGTTATGGGTTCAAGTCACGGGGCAACCCCTTTGTGCACTATGCCAAAGGTTAGGTGTGTACCCAATCTTTCCTATCTTAAACACACATTAATGTGTACTAATTGGGCATTGTTTTTGTTTTTATTTTTTAATACTTGAGAAATATGTTTAAATGGTTCAAAGTAAAAAGCCCTAATTGTTTGTTTAACGATTATGAGTAAAAGGCGAAGATTAATGATTTGATATTATTTGAACCATGTGGAATAGTGTGTATTGAAAATATGAAAATGGGTACGAAAGAAAATAAGGAGGGTCATTATGAACATAATTTGTGTTAATAATTGTTGATGATTTTATAATGGTTGGGTGGTGACAATCGTTGTGAAACTCGAGATTTAGGGGAAATGGAAAGGGTGTTGGAGATTGTTTTGTGTGTTGGGTTATGAATATAAATTGGCTGATTGGGTTTTTGATAACTAAAGAGCAAATTGATGATTTGTTGTGGGCATTGGAAATTTGGAGAAAGAGAAAAATAAATTTTGAAATCAATAAGGAATTTATATACTTTTGTAAAATAAGAAATGAAAATGGGAAGTGAGAAGAGTTGGCTACTTTTTAAAATATGAGACTAATTGTACTCATGATGAAATTACTACTATGTTGAGCCAAAACTTGAATATTTTGAACTTGAATCAATTGGGTTTTAAGTGATAGATGTTATACAACAAATGATTATTGATAAAATCTAAACCAATGGGTTAGAATTGAATTTATGGAACTGACTCATGTCATAATTATTAATAAATGGGAATTGTGAAGTCAAGTATGAGAATTGGTCATTATTGTTTTGGAGGTGTAGACACCCCATTTTGATGGATCATTAAAACTTAAGCACTTAAAATGCTTCTCGATGATGAACGGTATCATAATTTCAACCTTAGAGATATTTGAAGTTGTTAGAGCTTCTGTAATACCATTTTTGTGCCAAACTATTTTTTGTCAAAATTACCATTTGTTGGTTAGTCTTGAGAGCCTATTTTCACCTAGAAAAATTTATAATTTGAAAATGTTTATTTCACACAACCTTTTAATTAGCTTTCCAATGTCGCTTGATTCATTTCAATCCGATGTCAGACGAGAAAGTTATGCCCAAAATACGAAAGTCAGACGGAGTTGTGTGGCCTCACAATCCGCGCGAGCGGTCGCACCCCCAATGTTTAGCTTTTTTTTTGGTTGTGTGGCCACACCTTCGTTGTGTGGTTGCACAACTGCCCATCACTTAGATTTTCACTTGAAAATGGAATGTCTGCATGAATTAAGCGGGAAGTGCCGCAAGGGAAACCTTAGGGGAATTTTTCTTAGCCCCCAAGGCTCCTTTAAGTCTATAAATACACCCCCCCTCCCTTTTCAAAGGATGAAGATTCTTAGTCAAGTTTTGAGTGATTTAGAAAGAAAACTCTTGCCTCCGCTTCCCCTAAACCCTAAGCTTCGAAATCATACAACCTTACAGCAACTTTAGTGACTAAAAGTAGATTTAGGATTTGAAGAAAAGCATCCATAGCCTCGCCACAGCTCGAGGGAAGTATTCAAGCTTGTTTTGCTTGCTTTTCGATTGTACTCTTCGATTTGTTGCAAACCAGCAAGTAAGTCCTCTATTTCTTTTTAATTTTCTATAGCTTGTAGTTTATTATTCATCATGGAATCATGGCTAGGATGATAGGTTACATGTATGCTCATCTAGGTTAGTGATTTCATTAGTTTTTTGCTTTATTTCACATATTTTGTTTATTTTATTTAAACATCATGTTTAGGTTAGAATAATCATGTAACATTCATACATAAGGCCCGGTTTAAATCATCATGTAGCTTCAACATATTTAGTTTTATATGTTAGTCACTTTGTTTGCATTAAATCATATCAGTAGCCATTAAATCGGGGCTTAGGATTGCATTGTGTGTGTTTGGTTGCATGTTTAGGCTCATGCGTATTTTCTTTAATCATACTTTGCATGGTAAGATGCTTGAAGTGGGCATCCGGGTAAGTCTTCTTGTCCTTCATAGCATGTATGCTTGTTTGGTTGCATTGTTTTTCAATAATTCAAGTCTATGTGATTTTCTATGCAAAATTGGATGTTTTGGATGTTTTTATAAATACTGTTTATTTTAGATTAAGTTTATTGAAAACTTATTTTGTTGGAAAATCATTATTTGTTTGAAATCAAGGCTTTATTCTTTGAATCTAAAATAAATGATGTCTAGTTTATTCAAATCACCTAGTCTTTGGGGTTAGTAAAGGTTTTAGGTCTAATAATGAAGTTTGTGAATAATTAACCACTAAAATAAAAAAATAGAAAGTGAGTAGAGGCCAATCTTCAGACTGGGCAAAAGAGGGTGCTTTCATTTAATGGCATTCCCCTTTTGTACCTAAGCTCTTGAATTTAGAAACTTTTTGGTTATGATGGACTGGTCCTTAACTTAGTTTTCCTTGTTAAAGGTTTCTTAATTTCCCTTTAAAAATTAAGTAGCAACTTTTTGTTGTTAAAGCAAGTTAGTTCAACATTTGTGTGGGAAACGAGCCTTAGATTCGAAAAAGGCACGGCGCCCACAAGAGGCTATGTCCTTGGCCATCAGTAGAGGATGGTATTGACGTTGAATAAATTGTGAAATTTGGAATAATGTGCCAATTGTTGAGTTGAATGAAGAAACACATTAATATGGGTTTCTCTCTCTTTCGGATTTGTGTCCGGTAAAGTTTACCACTTTGAAATGGGTTTTTCTCCCCTCCGGTTCACGTCCAGTAAAGTGTATTGTGGTGGTTATGACCTGACGAAGTTGGGTTACGGTATGTGATAGTTTTGGTGTGGTTTACTTTTATACTTGTATTGTGACGAACAAGGGTGCATCATTTGCTTTCCGTGCTTGTGATCGATAAAATGTGATAATGTATGTTGATGCATTTATTGTTGCATATATTTATAGTTGCGAATGCTTCCTTTACACTTGTGCTTAAGGCCATAAAATATAGTAATTGTCCTTATAGCTGGAATGAGTTAAAAGTAAGATGAGTATATTATTTAGATTGACCTTAGGAGATTGTGGTAATGTAATGAATGGTTGAGATTTCTTTATGTTAGGTTTTTATTCTTGGCAATCCTGTTTGACAAAACTCCTTTCAGTTGTACTTGCTTTCGCACTTTTTATTTCAGTGAGGCTATGAGTTTTTAGATGCGAATCCAACCTGAATTGTGCTTTGCAGAGAAGTTTTGTGATGTTAATTCTTTCAAGATTGCCACTTCACTGATTATGACGGGGATCGAGCTGCCCAGTCAGCTCGCGGGGGTCAAGGGGGCAGCGCCCCTTGGTAGGTCTGGGGCAGCGCCACGGCGAGGTCGAGGGGCAGCGCCCCCGAAGCAAAATGCAAAAATGCATTCCAAGTTGCCTGTCCGCTTGAGCGGAGAATGTTGAGTTCTAGAAGTTTATTCGCCTGCAAAAATACTGGATGTTGTTTTTTCCCACTAGAGCGGAACTTTCCGTGCTCGAGCGTAGGTTCGCTCGAGCGGAGATCGCGGGACAGGTTTCTATAAATATGTGTTTCAGTCCAAATCTAGGATGACTTTCTCTAGATCTTCTTCTTGGGTATTCAACTCATGGTTTAAACAGTTTTGCTAGTTTTCTTTAATGTTTTGATTAAGTATTCAACTCATGGTTTAAAGAGTATACATCAAAGGATTATTTGTTTGTTTTACACAAAAGAGAGAGTTGTTCTTCAGTGAATTTTGAAGAATTCGAGCTTGAAGCTTTGTTGGATCCTGGAGTGGCTCATTGTCAAGACAATTCCGAAGTGAAGACGGGGTTGGAAGAGGCACATAGGGGTTGGTTCAATTCGGGCGTGGATTCGCTAGGTAATTGAGAGTATACCTGTGTAATTCCTTTATATCTTCTTAGTGGATTGTTTTGTGGCAGTTGCCCATGGTTTTTTTTATCACAATTGGAGGTGTCCAATTGTGATTTTTTCACGTAAAATCGTTGTGTCGATTTGTCTTGATTGTTTGATTGGGATTGTTGTTTACTGCTTAAAATTGATACATAATCACAAATCAACATCTAGGGGATTTCTAGATTTTTCAATTGGTATCAGAGCAGGTAGTTCTTTTTTTAAAAAAAAAAAAATCTTTTAGAACGAGATCTTGTTTGATTTGTGATAATGGATTCAATTCGTGAGGGAAATTCTATGGTTCGACCACCCCTACTTGACGGATCCAATTATTCGTTTTAGAAAGCTCGGATGAGATCGCTTTTAAAATCTATTGATGAAAAAGTTTGGCAATCTGTCATGTATGGGTGGACTGAACCGACGATTAATGTTGATGGAGTAACTTTCCCTAAACCAATTGATAAGTGGGACACAGTTGATTACCAAAATAGTAGCTGGAATAGTAAAGCTATCAATTCTCTCTTTTGCACTGTCACACCTGAAGAGTTTAGTCGTATTTGCAATTATAAAGTCGCAAAAGAGGCTTGGGATATCTTACAAACTATTCATGAGGGCACTCTTTCTGTTAAACGCTCAAAACTTCAAAGACTCACATCTAGTTTCGAAAACCTTTCAATGAAAGATAGTGAGACCTTTGATGAATTTTATGCAAAGTTGAGTGACATTGTAAATTCCACCTTCAATTTAGGTGAAAAAAATACAAGAATCCAAAGTTGTGGGAAAAATTTTGAGATCCTTGCTCGATCGGTTCCAACCAAAAGTTACAGCTATTGAGGAGGCTCAAGATGTTGACAACCTCAAGCTGGATCACTTGGTTGGAAATCTCTAAACTTATGAGGCACATAGGAATTTTAAAAAGAAATAAAAATATGCTATTGCTTTTAGTAGTGCTCATAAAGTTGGAGAGGATTGTGAGATAAATTCCAAGATTACGGCTGCTTTTGTTAAACAATTTAAAAAATCTTTTTTGAAAAAGAATCCTAATCTTTTGGAATCTACTCATACTCATAAATCTAAAGGTAAAGATAAACTCAAAATTAATTCTATAGACAAAAAGGAGAAAGGAAAGATACAAGGGAACTCTGAAAGAGTCCAATGCTATGAATGCCAAGGATTTGGCCACTTTGCTTTAGAATACCCCACTCGTTTGAAGAAGAAGAAAGCCCTCGCCATTACTTGGGATGATGAATCAGAATCTGATAAAGATGAAAGTGACAACGAAGATCAAGGTGAAGAGCGGCATAAACAATTCATTGCTTTCATGGCGGCTTCTGAAATTGAAGGATGAATAGAGTATCCGAAGAGGCCGGTTGAGAATGCCACTGATGATGAATCCTTGGGAAGTGATGATGAAGAGCTTGAGCAAGCTTATGAAAAGTTGTATAAGGAATCTCTTAACTTATCCAAATTGAATGACAAACTCACTATGAAACTCAAAGCATGTGAAAGTGAGAATGTCAAACTAAAGGAAGAGATTTCCGAGGCTAGGATTGATGCCATCAAGATAGCTAATGATCGACAAGCTTTTTGTGCAAAACTCTTGACTTGTAAGACAGAGAGGAATGAGCTACATCAAATCTATGCAACATATGAAGAAAAGATTGAAACTCTCGAGATGTCTCAAGTTGCTTTGGAAGAACTAATGATCAAGAAAGAGGAAGAACTCAAGTGTGCTATGGCTACCATTGGTCTTTGGAACAGAGGATCAAAGACTTTGGACAATATCATTGGATCTCAACAAATTTGTTCTGACAAGAGTGACATTGGCTTTGATGGTAAGAAAGAGCAAAAACAGAGTGCTTCCACATCTCATGATACAAGAACTCAAGGAAAGGGAGAACAAAAAATTCAACATGAGGATGGACTTCTCAAACTTCCTAGAGTTGGTAAGGCCAAAGAAAAGAAGGTACACTCTGTTTTTATTTGTCATCATTATGGTATGCATGGTCATATTCGCCCTTATTGTTATGAGTTGCATGGGAGAGTGTCTCATAAAGATGGAAGAAATTCCAACATCTCGAGGGGTATGAGACACTTCTTTGGTGGTAATGAGGTTAAAGGTCATATTAGACCTCGTTATTTTGATGTGCTTGAGACCAAACATGGAGCGAGTTTGCATTTGCCTAGACCTAGGAATTGGAAGTTGGAAACCACGTCGAGACAGGTTCCCATTGCAAAGGAAAGGAACCACAACGTCAAGATACCACCCAAGAACCGCAATTCTTACAACTTTGTTTATACTAAAGCGGTTTGGGTGAGAAAACTTGACTTGTATTAATTTGTTTATTCTTTTTAGTTTTTGGGTTTCTGTGTGTTTTTTTTTTCTTTTTGAGTTGTTTAATGTGTGCATGTTTGTTTTCTGTCTTGCTTTGCTTAGAAAAAAAAATTTGTGCTTGTTCATTTTTTTGTCTTGCTTTATTGTTGAAAAAAAAGAGAAAAAAAAAATCCAAAAAGATTTTCTGAGTATGGTTTTGCAAGCTTGAATTTTTTGAGTGGTCCTTGGTGCATATTGGAATTGATGAGAATATCCATTACATGTTAATATGTGTGTGCTTTCTGTGGTTAGTACTCATTTTGGAGTGTGTGTTCTTTGATTAGTATGTCTCATTTTGGACACACTCTTAGATTAGCAAATATCGAAGTCTTCTGCCTTAGTATTTTTTTTTTATGAACTTCTGGCATTGTATCTTTTGTTTTTCTAGAGGAGTTGACCTATACTAGCATGTTATGGGTGATGTTGAGTCTCTTAACCATCTTCCATCGTTTTGCATCACCACGGTTTTCCTCTCTGTTCTTTGTAGTCTAGGCATGAGGAAAAGGCTACCTCAGAGTCACCAACCAGGCCATCCTTATTATATTCATGCTTCTCTGGTTTGGTTTCCATACTCTTGAGCGTGTTAACCGCGAATGAGTGTGCAAAAGAAAGAAAAAATGTGCAAAAGAAAGAAACAAAAAAAAAAAAAAAGATGTGCAAAAGAAAAAGAAAAAGAAAAAGAAGAAGAAAAAATATGCAAAAGAAAGAAAGAAAAAAAGAAAAGATTCATTGATTGAGGGGGAGCCTCCGCCTTTACTCACCAAATACCCCCTGATTCCTAGTGGTTTGACTTTCCTTAGTTGTGCTCAGATTCTCTTGTCAGAGGTCCAGCTTTCATATCACTTCTAGGATTTGAATCTAGTGTTTGTCGAACTCTAAGAGTCACACACACACTTTTATCATGGGATCTATGCTTGTCACATATTGCATCACTTTCTTTTATGAGGAATCGTCTACAGGCTGTGCACATTGTGTTTTCAAGTAATTGTGCTTCTTGGATAATCTTGTATGTTTTAAGATACAACTCTGAAATTCCTTGCTTGCTTCACCATATTATTTTTGTCATTTTCTTCATGTTCACTATTTTCAATGTTTGTGGTTGCTTTTAGTGAGGGGGAGTTCGGTTAATCGTTATCATGTCATTGCTTGTGTGGTTTATGATCATGCTTTAGTTGATTAAGCTTCCATTGTCAATTCATGACAAAAATGGGGGAGAAAGTTGTTTTTCATGTGTCTTAGGATTTCATGTATTCATGTCATGTGTCAGGTGCATGTATCTTAGTTTTCATCTATTCATACTACATATTCTTAAAATCTCCAAGTTGCATCTATTCATGTTTTCCATCTTATACTTCAAGATAATCTTGTCATATGTGTATTGCTTTTTCATATACTCTTGTGGGACTAATAGTTGTTTTGGAGATTGTGGCAGTAATAGCTGTTTTGCAGATCATGACATTGAGACTGAAGTTTGCGGTTGTTGGCTATATGGGTTGGGGTAATTAAGATTTTATTTGTTAGGTGTGTTTTGTTATGGCATTGCCAAAGGGGGAGACTGTTAGGTTTTGATTCGTGGCAATCCTGTTTGACAAAACTTCTTTCAGTTGTATTTGCTTTCGCACTTTTTATTTCAGTGAGGCTATGAGTTTTTAGATGCGAATCCAACCCGAATTGTGCCTTGCAGAGAAGTTTTGTAATGTTAATTCTTTCAAGATTGCCACTTCGCTGATTATGACGGGGATCGAGCTGCCCGGTCAGCTCGCGGGGGTCTAGGGGGTAGCGCCCCTTAGTGGGTCCGGGGTAGCGCCATGGCAGGGTCGAGGGGCAGCACTCCCGAAGCAAAATGCAAAAATGCATTCCAAGTTGCCTGTCCGCTCGAGCGGAGAATGCTGAGTTCTAGAAGTTTATTCTCTTGCAAAAATACTGGATGTTGTTTTTTCCCACTCGAGCGGAACTTTCTGCGCTCGAGCGGCCAATCTGACGCTCGAGCGGAGATCGCGGGACAGTTTTCTATAAATACGTGTTTCAGTCCAAATCTAGGATGACTTTCTCCAGATCTTCTTATTGGGTTCTAGGGTTTATATCTGGGGATATTTTGCTAGTTTTCTTTGATGTTTTGATTGAGTATTCAACTCATGGTTTAAAGAGTATACATCAAAGGATTATTTGTTTGTTTTACACAAAAGAGAGAGTTGTTCTTCGGTTGATTTTGAAGAATTCAAGCCTGAAGCTTTTGTGGATTCTGGAGTGGCTCATCGTCAAGACAATTCCAAGGTGAAGACGGGGTTGGAAGAGGCACATAGGGGTTGGTTCAATTCGGGCGTGGATTCGCTAGGTAATTGAGAGTATACCTGTGTAATTCCTTTATATCTTCTTAGTGGATTGTTTTGTGACAGTTGCTGTCATGACCCCATTCCGCCCCTAGTAGAATGGCACCGTGATGGCCAGTAATCCGAGATTACCGAAGGCCAACTTTCAAAATTCACACACAATCAGAGTATTATATATGGGGCTAGCATGTGCGGAAGCAATATATACAAATCTAATTAGTCCATAAGAGCTGTGCATAGATCAAATGAAATGACATACATCTTAATATAGTTTACAACTTGGATACAAACAAAATAAAATACATATTACGTCTTGATAAAAGGCTTCTCGAGCCGACATAAACAAAATACATAATCTTTAAGATTGCCGACGTAAACATGAATCCAAAATAAGATGCCGACATAACATGCATTCCAAAACATCTCGGCGTAACCACCTTCTAGCTTGATACCTACATATATATAAGGAGAGGGTGAGCTTGGATACTCAGTGAATGGTACAAGTAATAAAGGGTCAAATGAATGATTCCTGAAATCTTGTCAAAACAATACATATATCATAGCTTGTTCAAAACATGTACTTGGCATAACTTGTGTTAAAACATGGGATGAAGCAAGTTCATCAATCAAAACTTTCAAAGCATTCTTTGATGTTAAACATCAACATATACTTGGGGTGATGACATTCCGGACAAACAATCCACCCGTTCATAGACCGTCGGTGGCCGAGACTTTTCAAACATGGATGCTACATGGGCTTAACGTCCCCTAGCACGAAAGGACGATGCTACCTGGGCTTAACGTCCCCTAGCACGAAAGGACGATGCTACTTGGGCTTAGAGTCCCCTAGCATGGGAGGACTTTCCAAGAATGTCATCCAAAACAAAGCTTATACTTGATGCATAAAACTTATACTTGATATACAAAATAGGGATAATCATTCATGCTTAACAAATACTTTTCAAAATGAAACAAAGCAAAGCTTATTCAAAACATGATAACATAGCTTTATTAAAAATACCACTCACATAGTTCTTGGGATGTCGAGATCAAGGCAAAAGTCCAAGTCCTACAAACACATGGCAAAGCCTATTGAATGCACTCTTAAAAACAAGCTTCACATGAATGCAAATGATCTAGGGAAAACATGCTGGTAAACATCTAGGAAAAACATACTGGTAAACATCTAGGGAAAACATGCTGGAAAACATCTAGGGAAAACATGCTGGGTACCAACCAGGTCCTGGAATGGATGTACAGAGATGATTTAGGCTAAAACGACTTAGCTGGGTGAACTCAGGAGGTCTTGGCCGAGGTCCCACAGCTTTGGGCCAAGGTGTGGTTACCTAGGCTTCGATGTGCAGCTCTCTGCCGAGGTGTTACAAGGTGCCGGCAAGGGTGTACCATGGTCGGCCTAGGTGTGCAGTGGTTAGCTTAGGTGTGCATGCAAGATAAACTAACGTGCAAGTGATCATGCAAGGTAGGCCAAGGTGAGATACGATGCTTGGCCTAGGTGTGTGATCTAGGCAAGAGTGGTCTCGGTGATCACACCTAGGGAAATGAGGTCTGGAAATCTGGGTTTCCTCCATGAAGGACATGAAGAACATGAATGAGATGAATGCTAAAATCATAACTCCTTTATTCAAAATCTGGGTTTTTCATGCTATGAGTTCAAAAATATGGACCTGGGTACCCATACTTGAAGATCATATGAAAACAAACACAAAAACATGGATCCTCATGAAAGCTTTCGGATCAAAACATGACTTTTCCTCAAGAACACATGAATACCATATTCTCTTTCTAAAACCGATCGTCAAGACAATGCATGGCTTACAAATCATATTCAATCATGCAATGCAATAACATGATCATAAAGAACAACATGAGCAGATCAAGAATCTAACCTTAGAACACGGATCTAACGGTTCGATCTCTAGGGATCAAGCTTGGAAATCTACTCTCCCTCAAGAACTCATCTTCCTCTCCTAGGGCTTCTCTCTCCTCTTCAAAACAAGGATATAACAAATGATAGGTTTCTCTCTCTACCGGCTGATTTAACACTCAGCTCGGACACGTGGCAACGGCTGGTTGGTTCTCCTCAAAAAGGTGATTGAATGATAAGACAAGGCTATGACAAAGCGTACTCAACAAGCTAGATGACATGGGAACTCCGGCAAGTGATGATCTTGGCTAAGAACATAGGCTTCGGCAAGTAAGGTCTCAATAATCTCGGCTAGGAAGGATAACACTTGGCCAAGCTGTGCCACACCTCGGTCTAGGTCATTCCAGTCCCAGAACAAGATCACTAGGTGCAAGGATTAAGGATCTCGGATGCCTAGATGATAACATCTCGGCCTAGATGATGCACATCTCGGCCTAGGTGATGCACACCTCGGCCTAGATGATAACATCTCGGCCAATATGCCTAGGTGATGGTGGAGGTCAACCAAAGTGGTTCTAGGATGGTCCTAGGTGTTGGCATGACCCAGGCTTGGCATGACCTAGGCTTAACATGACCTAGGCTTGACCCAGGCTTGGCATGACCTAGGCTTAACATGACCTAGGCTTGACATGACCTAGGCTTAACATGACCTAGGTTTGGCATGACCTAGGTTTAACATGACCTAGGCTTGGCATGACCTAGGCTTAACATGACCTAGGCTTGGCATGACCTAGGCTTGGGACAGCAAGGAAGGAACAAAGCATGCATACAACACTTAGGCAAAACATGATAGCATCAAGACAAGACAAGAACCTTTACCTAGGCAAAACAAGTCTAAGTCTACAAATGCAAGCTTAACAAGACAAAATCATGAAAATGCACATGAATATGACTAAGACATGAATGTGGGTTATTACAGTTGCCCGTGGTTTTTTATCACAATTGGAGGTGTCCAATTGTAGTTTTTCCACGTAAAATCGTTGTGTCGATTTGTCTTGATTGTTTGATTGGGATTGTTGTTTACTGCTTAAAATTGATACATAATCACAAATCAACATCTGGGGGATTTCTAGATTTTTCACTTTAAATGTAAATGGAAAATTTTGAAAGGTAATAAGTGGCCTTGTTTCTTGTTGTGTTAAAGAGGATTTTGAGAAAAATGTATTTGTATGAGTATGTTTTGGATATAAAATGTCATACTACCTACATATGTATATACGTGGAGCATTCATGATCATTGCTATCCATATGTTGCTTTTGTTTAGGATCATTGGGATCTCTATTGGACCTTTGTGTTCATTCCACATTATTTACCATTTTCAGGTATGGAGTGAAGACTTGTACAAGACTTGAAGTCTTTTATTTGTTGGCCATGGGGCCTTATATTTGTAGGCAGAATGCCAAAATGATGTAAAAGAATTAATTCCTTTGTTATTTTATTTATTTGTATTTGGTGATGTAAGCCTACATGCTTGTATTGTAATTCATTGTATGTATACAAGAGGGAATGTTGATGAACAACAAAGGAAAAATAAGAAATTGTGAGAAAAGAAATGGAGGGGAGATGAAGGTTAAAAATACCATCATCTCCCTCTAAAGAGCAGAGATAGAGAGATTTTGTTTTTCGCCTAAAGACCTTTTTTTAATTAAGAGATAATGGATAAAATGTTTTACTTATCATGATAATATAATATTGCGGTACATAAAAAGAAATTTAATAAAATATAGTTGTCTCTACAATGCGAGTTTGTACAATAAAATCATCTTATATTAACAATTAGCTGAATTTATATATTGTAAGAAAATTACAATGAAATAGAGCTATGAAAAAGCGTTTTATTTTACTTTGATTATGTTATAAAAATGTAATTAAATTTTTTTCGTTCATAATTTGCTAAAATTAAATGATTTATTTATTTTTTATTTTATGAAGAAACATAGTCTATAATCTTAATATTTTCTTTTATTTTATTAGTTAGTGAAAAAAATTTCTTCTAATTTGGCCCCCACAAATTTAATTCTTCATTCCCTTCTTATAAGTCAAATAAATTTTCGCATAAGAATAATGTTTGGGACCCTCTTTTTTGGGGGTTCCATGATCCCCAATTTGATATTGGCCCTTGATGTGTGTGTACGGTTCACTCATGTAAGTGTGGGCCCCACATTATGAGTGGTTGGAATGAGAGTGGGGATTGTCGGGATCATGTATATGTGAGGGTCTCTATCACAATTGTTCTCCTAAAAGAGCGTTAAGTTTTACTTTAATTATGATAAAGTTAAAAAAAATGAAATTAAAAGTTTTTTGTTTATTTTGTTCAGATTAAATGATTTATATTTTTGAGGAAGAAACATATTTTATAATCTTAAATTTTTGGATAAACTATCAATAGGTCATAATAATTGGTCTTAATTCTCATTAAGTTATATTGAAAATTAGTCCTAATAAAATCGTCGCTAAATAATTTTTTATATCACATTTTTGCATATGTGGCTAGAATTGATAATTAATGACTTTTTTGTCATCGTTATTATTAATTGTTTCTAAAACTTACAATTAGTGATTTTTTAATGTGACAAAATTTTCAAATTGTTGTTAAAAGTTAAAAATTAGTGACTTTTTTATGATGATTTTTTTACATCCCTGCTAAAGCTTATAATTAGTGACGTTTTTATGAAAAAATTTTCAAACTATAACTGAAAATTAACAATTAGTAACGTTTCCTAATAAGTGGACAATAAGTCCACCTAATTTTTTTTATTTGACTTATAAGAATTTTATTAGTTAGTGAAAATAATTTCTCCTAATTTAGCCCCCTAAGTTGTTTTTTGTTTTTTTTGTTTTGTTTTGTTTTGTTTTGTTTTTTTTTCCGGTTCCACCCTGTGCTAATTCGATGGTCACATTATTGTTTGTGTATTTAGAAGTGTAAATTGTGGGTCTCTACTATTATTCCATTCATATATGATTTTATTTCTTATTTTCGGTGCAATTTGAATGCTCTTATTTTGCTTTTGTCCTAATGATATATATATATATATATATTATGGTAAATTGGTAATAAATCCAATCTAAAGAAGGTATAAAGTATTAGATTTGGTGGATATTTTTTTATTGGTGAGGTTCACCCATTGTGAAATAATTTCATCAAAAATCCTTTTGTTTGTTTTGCAGGACATTTTGTTTCTAATTTTACACCTTAATTTATCTGTTAAATTTTTTTTATTTGTTGACTTTTGTTGACTGTCTGTTCGAATTTTTTTCCTATCTGTTCAAAATTTTTCCCTATCTGTTCAATTTTTCTACCCTATCTATTTAAAATTTTGGCAATCTATTTTTTTTCTCTTATCTATTCAAATTCTTGTTCTAATTTTTAAATTTTTATTTGTTCAATTTTTTTATTTGTTGAAACAAATATGATCTGTAGTATATCCAACATATCAGATATATAGACACTTCACTCATTAATGAGAATGAATTCATCATCCAAATCTATTCAAATTCAACAACAACAATAACAAACAAAAACATATTTTTATTTCTTTATGTTTTTTTTAGGTTTGATCTGTTGAGAGAGAGAGAGAGAGAGAGAGAGAGAGAGAGAGAGAGACTGATCTGTTGATATGTTTTTTTTCAATCTGTTTCATCATATCATATCATCATCAACAACAACAACAATAATAACACAACAAAAATCTGGAATGCATCCAACAATCAACAACAATAAAAATAATAATAACAAAAAAAAAAAAGATTAGAAGTGTGTTTTAGTTTGTGTTTTGAGATAAATTTTCAAAAAAAAAAAAATGGGAAGAGAGTTTAGAGATTTTTTTTGTTTGTTTGGTTTTATATTTTGAAAATAGTTTTGGAGTTTGGAATGATTTGATATTTTGTTATAATTGAGTACATGTGTGTGAGAGAAAAAGTGATTAAGAAGGAGAGAGGAGAGAGAGAAAAAGTGATTGATTGATGTGTAGGAGAGACAGAGTGATTTTGGAAAAAAAATTTCAAAAAATTTGAACCAAACAAAAATTTAAAAAATTTTCTCAAAAATTATATCTTGAGATACAAAGCAAACTAGCCCTAGATTACTTCATAGATTACTTCTTTTTCTTCAATGATCTGTTTCCTTCCCTTTATATTTGCATATATATATATACTTGAATCAGATCTATATACAGTTCAAAAGAGAGAACGTTCGATCCCAAGAAGAAGAAACAATCTTCGGCTAGAGATTGTTGGTTTTTTTCAAAATCGTAGCGTCGGAAATCCTCTTTGGAGATGGTTGGAAAATTGCTTTTATGCCCAGGAATGCGAAGCGGCTTTTCGGAAAGAGAGGTCACTAGTTACAAATAAACAAACACACACACACACACACACACACACACACACACACACACACACAAAGAGATTGAGATTGAGAGAGAGAGAGAGAGAAAGAGAGAGAGAAAGAAAGTGGTGGTGTTCGGCGGTGAGACTAGAGGAGGCTGAGGAAGAATGTGAAGAGGACGATGATGGCTTTGGATCTCACGGTGGTGGTGGTAGATTTGGATTTAGATCAGCTTCTTAGATCAGTCTCTTTCTACCTTTTGAGACCAGCTTTCGCGCGTTCACCGCCGTTGTTGGTTCACACATTTCAATGGCTGTAAGGTTGAAATTGTTACAGATGATTGGGAGAAGGGACTAGGCGGTGAAGGTGGACACAAAGTAGATCTGTTTGCGGCGACAGAAGGAGAGCAATCGATGGATGGTAACAGAGAAGAAAGAGGAAGAGAGGTTGTGAGAGGAAGTGTCTTGAGAGAGGAAAATGGCAAAGCCGGGTGGTGGCTACCATAGTCTGGTGGTGGACAAGGTGAGACGGTGGCATCGTTGTCACATCATCACTATCGCGGTGGCCGTGACAGTCACCAAGAGAAAGAGAGAAGTGAGAGAGAAGATATATATAGAGGGAGAGAGAAAATATATAGCAGGGGTGTTTGGTGTGGATTATAGGGAGTGATTATAACTTATTTTAATTTGGGAATTTGTGCCAGGCTGTTTGGTGCAACTTCTGCTTACAGCTTTTTAGGCAGAAATAGCTTAAATAAACTGTGAAAAGCTGATTATTTAGCAGTTAGGGAAGGGGTGCTTCTACTTATAGCTTTCTTATTATCAGCTTTTAGCTTACAATAATCCAACAAACACCCCCAGCATTTGTCATTGCTATAATTTGACAATTGTTTTCAAATTATAGCAATGGTGCTCCAATGGTCACATGTCATTTTGGCAAATCTCAACTAATTTTTCCTCCAATTTTGTAGGTGTTGTTTAGATATAGATTTTGCAGTGATTTTTTTATTTTTTATTTTTTGTCTTTTGTGACATTTTTCAAACTTTTTCTAAAAAAAATTTAAATATCTACATTCTACATGACTAGACAAAATAAAAAAATAATAAAAAATTGAAAAAAGAAATTTAAATATAATGCACTACATCAAAAAACATTCCACTGCAAAATTAAAAAACCACCCAATAACAACCACTTAGTATTCATTTACTAACAACCATCCACCAACAACCACCCATTATTCATTTACAAACAACTAGCCACCAACAACTATCCATTATTCACCCAACATTTATTTACCAACAACTACCTATTATTCATCCACTATTCACTCACCAATAACCATTCATTATTCACCCATCCACAATTTTCTCTATAAATATAACACAATATTTTTTTTTATAATTTTCATATTCACCGACCTACAATTTTCTTATAATCTAAACTCTATTTACCCATCCACAAAGTTTTCTATAATTTTCATATTCACCCACCTACAATGAACAATTTCACTAAAGTCGTCTTTAATGGAGCTTTTGATGAATCTTTAGCATTTGATGATGATATAATGATGATGCAACTGTTAACAGTGTAACAACAAAAAATACAAGCGTTAACCCTAAGCCAACCAACCAGAAATGTTGGTTCCACAAGTGGTCATCGATACATTAATCATGATAAAGTCAAAGGCAACAAACAAATTTATAGAGATTACTTTTGCATATATCTATCTACCTAGAAGAGTACTTCTGAAGACGTTTTCAAATGAGGTTGTCATTATTTCTTAGTATTTTACATGATATTCAATAAGTCAATCAGTACTTCATCCAAACCTTTGATGCCATCGGTGCTCCTAGATTATTCGGTGCATAGAAGATGACTACTACACTTTGAATCCTTCAATACGGTGTACCTGCTGATGCCATCGATGAGTACATCAAAATCAACGAAACTACTGCAACTGCTGCCTTGATTTTTTTACTAGAACGATTGTTGTTATCTATGAAGGCATATATTTAAGATCCCAAATGAGGCAGATGTCGCTAGATTATTGCAAGAGAGAGAGCCACGTGGGTTTCCTAAAATGTTAGGGAGTTTGGATTGTATACACTGGTATTGGAATAAATGTCCAACTGCCCAAGCCAATGCTTACATTGGATATGTGCACAAACCAATAGTTGTGCTTGAGGTAGTCGCCTCCTACGACTTGTAGATTTTGCATATCTAACTCTCTTAATGATATTACTATTCTTGACAGGTCGCCTTTATTTTCTCAATTAACTAAAGGATGTGCCCCTGCTGCCAACTATACCATCAACAATCACACATACAGCATGGGATATTATCTTGCTGATGGTATCTATTCTCGTTGGGCAATGATTGTCAAAACAATATCTCAACCTCAAAGTTTAAAGAGACACCTATTTGCGAGGATGCAAGAGGCATGTTAGAAGGATGTCGAAAGGGCATTTGGGAGTTCTCTAAGCACGTTTTAATATTGTTAGAGTTTCGACGAGAGGTTGGAGTGATGAGGATCTATACTACATCATGAAAACGTGCATTATTTCGCACAATATAATCATTGAAGACAAGTGTGATATTCCTGAAAATCAACGCAGTGTAGCATTACTACAAATAGATAACATTAATACCCCATGTCAAGTGTCACGCTATCCAAACCAAGAGTATGTTGAATTTATGTTCAGTCGACAGAGGGTTAGATCTACTGAAACCTATAATGATCTGACTGAACACTTGTGGGTTCGTCATAGAGAGTTAGATTAAGTTTGTATTTTATCTCTTCGCTTCCTTTAATGTCTTTTCATTTTAATAAAATTGTCTTCATTTGCAACTTTATTATTGTCTTTATTTCAATAAGTTTGTATTTATTCATAAAAACTTCGAAAAATTAAATAGATATTGAAAACTAAATTACATTGCAAAAGCAAATTACATTGGAACATAAAAACTAAAAATTACATTGAAAAATAAATATTAAAAACTACATTAAAAAAAAATGACATTGCAAAATGAAAAATACATTGTCCCCCAATTATTCATCAGGAGGTAGGAGAAAATAGTAATTTGGATTGCTCACATGTGCGGACTACTTTGCGAAAATCTCATTCTTGCGCATTATGTAATAAGCTTTCATTTGAGGGTCCATATTAGAAATATCTGCAATCATTATGTAATATTCTTCTTTTTTATCTCAAGTTCTTTCATCTTCTACAATGCTTGAACCCTTTTATCTTCTCTTTCAACTTTTTTCATTTCTTTCTTAGTAAGGTATTGGTTAAGTGCTTCCAACAAATTGTTAAATTTGTGTACTATAACTTCAACGACTTGACTTTTCCAAAGTAATTCTTTTGCAGATTAACCTATAGGCCTTTTACCCATTGCAGAGACACTACTATCACTAACACTTGGATTATTACCAACACTTGGATTGTTACCTTCACTTGGATTGTTATCGTCTTGAAGAGAAATGCAATAATATATAAGGGAATTAGGGACTACATGGGTAAATGGTGTATGTATCCTTGACTTGACTGTGTTCATAGGAGCTACATCTTTCCACCTGATATTGTCTCGCAACACTTGCCAATAATGTTCAAAAGCAAAATATTTTTTTTATATCTTGATAGTATAAAAGTTTTGCTTGAAGTATCTATATAGAAAAAATATTAAATTAATTAATTAGTTAATTTTTTTACGATACAAAACAAAAAGCTAACACAATAAATTTGTTAGACAATCTTCACTATATTAAAAATAAATAATGTTTGTGTACTTAACAACAAACAGAAGAAATAAATAAAGAAGAGAAGACTGTTTGACCACAAAAATCAAACTAGTAAAGAAAATAAAATAAAACAAAACAATAGATTCTTATTTTGTTACAAAAACAAAATCAGAATCTGATAAAAATAAATAAATAAAATTGAAAGTAAATTAATTACTAACCTTATGTATTTATTGAACAAAATTTTGATCAAGTCCAGTGTTTAACACTGTGTCCTTAAGGCAAATTTGTCCTCTCCACGGTGCTTTCAGATTGTGGACGTCTATCTCCAAAGATAAAATGATCAACTACGAATAATAGCAGCACTACAAATTATTCGCACAACAAATACACTTTGTGTTTACACTCTTTCGCACAAGAAAATAATGCAGCAAAATGCAGAGAGACTTATGGCAGAATTTGGATGAAAATTCAAGTGAAGAAACCAAATGAGGGACTTTGTCTATTTATAGGTGCAATGGTGGATTTTAGATTTGAATTCAATAGGTACAGTACCTATTCAGTTTAAATTAAACAGATAAAAATCTGTTTGAATTTAAATTAAACAACTAAGGGTTTTCAACTGAATCTGTTCGGACAGATTTGAAATCTGTACCGAAAGGTGGAAATTTTCCAACAAAAATTTGAATTTAAACGGTCATAATTTATTTTCCAAAAATTAAAAAATAAATTCAAATGTTTTGGCCCAAAAGGATAAGTATAAGGCCAAACAAGCCCAACCTAACCAATCGACCGACCGGACGGACAGCGGCGGCGACGCACGCGTGTGTGTTTATTTTTGGGTCTAATGGGTCTAGCCCACTTTGCCCATAACTTAGATGCCCCTTGAGGCCCTCCCCAAGTTGCAAACTCAAGCCTTATAAACCTATAAAAGTTTGCCACTAAACCAATGTGGGACAAACCTTTAATTCAAACCTTTAAGGAATTTTCACCAAAACTCCATTTCCATGGAGCTCACTTTGGCTTCAATTTTCCATTCCCCCGATAATGGTTTTGAGCAACCAAATATACTACATGAATCACAACGTGGCATAAAGAACACGTTACTACTTAGACCCCCCAACTTTGGCTAATGGGTCCCACCTAAAAAATAGACCAAAGTTGAGGAAAAAATTGATTTTCCCAAAACCATTTCTAACAATCTCCCACATGAATGGAATTTGATGACAACAGAAATGCAAAAATATGTAGAAATTTTCGAAAAAGTATAAATCGAAAATATCTTGCATCAAGATAGGTAACTTTTGACCTTGAACCTTCATTAGTGATAACCTATCGGACTTACTAGCTAACCAATGGACGCGATGCCTTGAATTGTTCAACCATTTGTGTAAGCCAAGACAATAGATTTCATACAAAATATCTTCTGACACATCATAGTTCTTACGGTTGTGTTTGTTTTGGCCTTGAATGCTCCTGGTTGTTCATGAGTGCTTCTAGAGAATTTAGCCTCTTTATTCTCATAAAACCGGCCCTAGTTCAACACTCATATAGGTAATTCTTATTGTGAGTATCTCTTATACTCGTCTTGATTTTTATGCCTAAATCAAGATATAAGTAATCATTAAAAACAAAGCTTATCCTTAAACCCTTGCATACAACACATGTTGCAGATATCACTTTCACCATATGAATGGGTAGGGAATTTTAATCCCTTGGTGATTTCTGGTGAGCCACGCATAACTTAGTTGTCCCTTTGAACTTAGTTCTTGGGATCTTCAGTCATATAAGTAGGGTTACCATTATGATGACTCTTATGTAATAGGCTTTAATCCCATCCCCTTCGATGAACAATACACTTGCTCTTTTGTCAAACCTTTTGTTAACGAATCCGCAATATTCTCTTTAGATTTTATATAATCTATTGAGATTATTCCATTTGAGAGCAATTGCCTTACGGTATTATGTTGACGACGAATATGTCGTGACTTACCATTATATATATGACTATGTGCCCTGCCTATTGCAGATTGACTATCATAATGAATGCAGATAGCTAACACAAGTTTTGGCTACATTGGAATATTTTCTAAGAAGTAGGGAAGCCATTCTGCTTCTTCTCTTGCTTTATCTAAAGCAATGAACTCAGATTCCATTGTGGATTGTGCGATGCATATTTGTTTCGTGGATTTCCAAAAAACAGTAGTGCCTTCCAGAATAAAGACATATCTGTACGGGGGGGAAATATCCTCTGCTTTCCGTACTCCTTGGACGTCAAGCTTCTTGTGACGGCGTCTATCTCTGCAACAAAAAAATGGTGAGCTGCCCGGCGGTGGTGTGCCGGAAAGACCCTCCGACGATCAAGTCAGATCACTTGGGAAAGAAGAAGGCTGTCAGAGAGAGGGAGTTTTGATAAAGTGAATTCGCTTACCTCCAACGTTCCTCTTCCTCCATATTTCTAGGCTGGCCATACAGCCTCAAGATTGTGCGCGCACTACCTCTGCTGTCTTTCCCTGGACAGGTGGTAGTGCTCGCCTCTCACCACCTTATGCATGTAAAGGCCTAGTCCTCCCACCAGTACACACAGAATTGCCCAACGGTATTGAGGCGTGCGTGGAGCAGATGTCCCATCCCTCACGCTATTGGCCCAGGTGGCACACCTAAACCGGTGTACCACGGCCGGCCTATTGCTCGTGTAGAATGGCCGCCATAAACACACGACCGGACAAAGTGTCGCCGGCTAGTACCTTGGCACAAAGGGCCAAAGGGAGATGCCCACGGCCGATCTATTTATGACCGGTCCTCTTGATTGCCCGGCCGTGAAGCATGCTGGACTCCCACCGTTCTTCATTCATCCGAGATTATCTGGAATTTGTCCATCTCGGCTAACCGGTCAAAGGTGTGCCGGCCTTTGCCCCATCCGCAGTTCAGCCCGAGCTATCCGTAGCCTAGCCTTGCCATTCGACTGTGTCCCCCGCCGAATGTCTGCAAGTCACAGTTCGGCCAGGCTTAGCTTGCGCCTGGGCAACTGTTCTCCTCGGCTGAGTAGAACAAAATCGCCGACCGTCTTAGTAAGGGAGGTAGCGCGGCGCCGTAAAGTCTTTCACGTCCCGCACATCTTAGCTCGGCCGTACTAACGGCGCAAATCTCCCGTCTCAATATCCACTAGTGGATTTTGAATCTTTAGTATCTGATATCCAATTTGCATCGCAATAGCCTTCAAGTATTGTTGGATATTGAGTAAAGTTCAAATCATGATCACAGGTAAATCTTAGATATCTAAGAACCTGAATGATTGCTTTCCAATGGTCTTCTTCGGGATTACTAGTGTACCTACTCAATTTACTAACAACATAAGCTATACCAAGACGAGGACAATTCATTAGGTACATTAGGCTTCTAATGATTTGGGAGTATTTTAACTGAGATACTACATACCTTTATTTTTTGGTAAATAATGACTGATGTCTATAGGTGTTCTTATTACATTCATATCATCCTTGATAAATTTACCAAGAATTTTCTCAATATAATGAGATTGAGATAATGCAACCTATAAGATGTTTTAGTAATTTTCATTCCTAATACAACATCTGCGGCCCCCATGTCTTTCATATCAAATCTTTTGTTCAGCATTTGCTTAGTTAATTTGATCATGTTTTGACTGCTTCCAATGATAAGCATGTCATCCACATAAAGACAAACGCTGACATAACCTTTGTCAGTGTTTTTAACATAGACGCACTTATCACATTCATTTATCTTAAACCCATTAGTAAGCATAGCATGATCAAATTTTTCATGCCATTGCTTAGGAGCTTATTTTAATCCATAAAGAGATTTTACAAGCCGACAAACTTTCTTTTCTTGCCCTGGCCCTCCAACCCCTTCGGGTTGCTCCATATAGATCTCTTCATTTAGATCACCATTTAAGAAAGCTATCTTAACATCCATTTGATGTATTTCTAAATTATACAATGCAGCTATGGCAATAAGCATGGGAATGGATGTTATTCTTGTTATAGGGGAATATGTGTCAAAATAGTCCAGACCTTCCTTTTGTCAGTAATCTTTTACTGCAAGTCTTGCTTTATACTTGTCTATTGAACTATCTGCTTTCATTTTTCTTTTGAATATCCATTTATATCCAAGAGGTTTAGAACAAGGTGGAAGATCTACCAATTCCCAAGTATGATTTTGCATAATGGATTCAATTTCATTATTAACAGCCTTTTTCCACAAAGGTGCTTCAAGACCTATTATTGCTTCCTTAAAGCTTTGAGGTTCATTTTCTAACAGATATGTCAAAAAACCTGGACCAATGAATTTTGATGTTCTTGCTCTCTTACTTCATCTTGGCTCATCATCAGTTAAATCCTGTTGGTCGAGACCATTACTAGTCTCTTGTGTTTGATTGTTACTAATCTCTTGACTTTGTGTACAATCATAAGTTCTTTTGTGAGAACTTAATTCCTGTCTCTTTTTGTAAGGAAAAACATGTTCAAAAAACACAATATTCATTGACTCTATAATAGTGTTCACATTTATATCAGGTATTTCTAATTTATAAGTCAGAAATCAATATGCACTACTATTTTGAGCATAACCAATAAACGCACAATCCACTGTTTTTGGTCTTATCTTAGTCTTTTTCCGAATAGGAACTTCTACCTTTGCTAAACACCCCTACACTTTTAAGTATTTATAGGAAGGTGGTCAACCTTTCCACAATTCATAAGGAGTGCTGTTAGTTTTCTTGTGGGGTATTCTGTTAAGAACATAATTAGCAGACAATATTGCTTCCCCCCTACAAGTTATGCAGTAAGCTTGAACTTAGTAACATGGCATTCATCATTTCTTTAAGGGTTCTATTATTTCTTTCAGGAATTCCATTTTGCTGTGGAAAATAAGGTACTGTAGTTTGGTGAATAATGCCATGTTATGCACAAAATTCATTTAAAGGTGCATTATATTCACCACCCTTATCAATTCCAACCATTTTAATGGTTTTACCATGTTGATTTTCAACTTCAATTTTGTAGAGTTTAAACATTTCTAAGGTTTCATCTTTACTTCTAAGTAAGTATACATAATAATATCTTGTGCAATTATCGATAAATGTTATGAAATATTTCTTGCCTCTTTTAGTTTGAACGAATTTAAGATCACACACATCGGTATGAATTAATTCTAGAGGTTCGGTTTTTCTTTCAGCCGATTTAAATTGAGCCTTAGTTAGTTTCGCTTCTACACATATCTCACATTTGTGATTAGGATCAATTTCAAACTTTGGTATATAATCCAAGCCAATTAATCTATGCAAAGCATCAAAATTTACATGTCCTAATCTACCAAGCCATAAATTTGACCCAAGAATATAAGCAAAAGATGCGTTATTCTTATTAATAGCAAGTTTTGGTACAACCGTCATTACATTCAGCTTGAAGAGACTATCACTTATGTATTCCATACCAACATACATACCACTCTTTGTTAATACAAATGTATCCCTTACAAACATACATATCACTCTTTGTTAATACAAATTTATCAGACTCAAATACAAGACTAAAACCATTTTTACTTAACAAAGAACCATAAACTAAATTCTTTCGGATGTCTGGTACATGCAGCACATTGTTGATGGTCAATTCCTTTCCCGATGTCATCTTCAAGATTACTTTCCATTGTCTAGCCACAGCAGAAGTAGATGAATTTCCCATGAATAGTTGCTCACCATTTGCAGCCTCATTATAAGCAGTGAACATCTTCTTGTTTGCGCAAATGTGTCGAGTTGCCCAGTGTCGACCCACCATTCCTTGGGATTTCCAACCAAATTAGCCTCAGACACCACAGTAGAGAGATTGATGTCATTTATCTTGTCAGAGATGTAATCAAGTTCTATCACATTGGCTTGATTGGTAGTCTTCTTGCCTGTACTTCCGCGACCCTTCTTAAGGCGGCGGCAATCAAACGCTCGATGTCCGGTCTTGCCATAGTTATAGCATTTACCTTTGAACTTTTTATTGCCATTATTGTTGCTTTGTTTAGGACCATCTCCAGCAAACTTCCTCTTTTTGTTATGTGGTTTAGGCACATGTTCAACCACATTAGCCTTGGACTCAATGAGATTTTACCATTCCTCTTTTTAACCTTACGGTTGTCTTCCTTAAATCTTAGTCTTACAATCAATTCATCAATGGTCATCTCCTTGCGTTTATGTTTTAAATAATTTTTAAAATCTTTCCATGCCAGTGGTAATTTTTCAACTATCACAGTGACTTGGAAAGACTCACTCAGAGACATACCTCAGTATGAATATCATGCAAAATTAATTGAAAATTTTTAACTTGAGAAATTATCGTTTAGGAGTCTACCATAACGAAGTCCAAAAATTTACCGACAACTAATTTCTTTGTACCAGCATCCTCTGTTTTGTATTTTTTCTCCAAAGAATCCCACAATTCTTTTGCTGTTTTCAGAGGGTTGTAAACATTATACAGCATGTTGTCAAGGCCATTGAGGATGTAGTTTCTGCACAAAAAATCAGAATGTTTCCAAGCGTCTACAGTGGCAACAACTTGCCAATCACTTTTATTCTTTTTCAGTATTGGAGCCTCTTCATGGAGAAACCGGGCCAGATTTAAAGTTGTAAGATAAAACAACATTTTCTACTGCCATCTCTTAAACTCGGTGCTATTAAATTTTTCTGACTTTTCTCCATAATTTATTGGAACTTGAACATGGTTCTACAAAAAGAGGCTGGAGTCGTTGTAACAATTGGATTTGTAGTACTACTTTCAGCAGCCATAATATCTTATTACAAAAATTAGAAAAACCAAAACACAAATTAATTTTATTTTTCTACTTACTAAAACCAGAAAAATAAAACACTACACAATAATTTTCTATATCACTACCACAAATTAATATTCTGAAATTGTTAATGACACCAGTATATTACTACTAGTTATCAAATAAAATAAACAGTATATTACTACTATTTGTCAAACAATATATGACTACTATTTGTATTTTTCAATCAGAATATCACTTTGTAAAAAGCACAGAAAAATAAATGCAATGAAGACACCAAAAAAGGGCCTGTCTTAAGATTGTTAGACAATCTTCATTGTATTAAGAATAAATAATGTTTGTGTACTTAACAACAAACAGAAGAAATAAAGAAATGAGAGAGACTGTTTAATTACAAAAATCAAACCAGTAAAGAAAATAAAATAAAACAATAGATTCTTATTTTGTTACAAAAACAAAATCAGAATCTAATAAAAATAAATAAATAAAACAAAAAGTAAATTAATTCCTAACTTTATATATTTATTGAACAAAATTCTGATAAAGTCCAGTGTTTAACACTGTGTCCTTAAGACAGATTTGTCCTCTCCACGGTGCTTTTAGATTGCGAACGTCTATTTCTCAGGATAAAATGATCAACTACGAATAATAGCAGTACTACAAATTATTCGCAAAACGAACACATTTTGTGTTTACACTCTTTCCCACAAGAAAATAATGTAGCAAAATGCAGAGAGAGTTATGACAAAATTTGGACAAAAATTCAAGTGAAGAAACCAAATGAGGGACTTTGTCTATTTATAAGTGCAATGGTGGCTTTTAGATTTGAATTCAATAGGTATAGTACCTATTCGGTTTAAATTAAACAGATACAAATCTGTTTGAATTTAAATTAAACAGGTAAGGGTTTTCAACTGAATCTGTTCAGACAGATTTGAAATCTGTACAAAAGGGTGCAAATTTTCCAACAAAAATTTGAATTTAAACGGTCAGAATTTATTTTCCAAAAATTAAAAAATAAATTCAAATGTTTTTGGCCCAAAATGATAAGTATTGGGCCGGACAAGCCCAATCCAACCTCACACCCTTGCCCAAGCCTAGCCCGCCCGACCGGTGGCGTGAGCGTGTGTTTATTTTGGGTCCAATGGGTCTAGCCCACTTTACCTATAACCTTTCCCTTGTACAAATTTGGGATGCTCCTTGGGGCCGTCTTCAAGTTGCAAACTCAAGCCTTATAAACCCACAAAAGTTTGCCCACTAAACTAATGTGGGACAAGCCTTTAATTCAAACCTTTAAGGAATTTCCATCAAAACTCCATTTTCATGGAGTTCACTTTGGCTTCAATTTTCCATTCACCGGATAATAGTTTTGAGCAACCAAACATGCTACGTGAATCACAACGTGACATAGAACGCGTTACCACTTAGACCCCCAAACTTTGGCCAATGGGTCCCACCTAAAAAATAGACCAAAGTTAAAAAACTAATTTTCCCAAAACTATTTCTAACAAAATTAAGATGAAATCTTACTATATCAACTTGAGACATCCCACTCGGGTGTAGATTTTCGACTTGCGCTAAACATCCACGAAATTTGTTAAAATATTTCATGATTATACCCCATCGAGATTGGATAGATACTTGTGTTCTTGACTGATCATTTTGAAGCAAGCAATAATTTTTGTAAATTCTCCCCCAAAAGTGAGCATATGATTGTGAATTACTAACAATTCGGTCTTTAGAAATGTGATACCAAGATTAACAAATTGCCACATCTTTATTAATGGTGAATGATTTTTCACTCTTTGTTTTTGATGAACCTTCCATAGTGATTGTGTGAAAAAACTAAAAAGAAAAATGTAATTTGGGAGGTTTGCTATGAAATGAAATTGAGATAAAGAGACGAGAAAAAGAAAATGTAATTTCAAATGTTTGTTTTGAAATGAAATTGAGATTGAGGGTTTCTATTTATAAAAATATAAAATATGACCATTTGTAGATAATAGTTGTTGAGACAAAAAAAAAAAAAAAAAATACAACCGTTTATTTATAACTGTTGTTCTTTACTTTCTTTTTCTTTTTCTTTTTCATTTTTTTTTCTTTAGCCAAAAAGAGCTTGCTTTTTTTTTTTTTTTCATTTCCAAAACACCATCACCACCATTCACCTACCCACAATCCAACGGTTGAGATCAAGCATCTGGAAGCATCCCTTATATGCATTCCAAGACAACATCCCCTTTCTCTCTTGCATCCACTGTTGAGAGATTCTCTCTCTCTCTCTCTCTGGTGTTCCATCTTCATCCACAGCAGAGGCAACCCCGTTTCTCTCCATCTTCATTACCAGAAACCCCTTTCTCTATATCTTCATTTTGATCATCACCACCACGAGAGGCGATCACCAAAACTAGTCCTTTATTTCTCTCTTTCTCGTTCTCTCTCTCTCTCTCTCTCTCTCTCTCTCTCTCTCTCTTTGTGTGATTTCCATCACCACCACCAGCGCCCATCAACCATCGTCGATCACAAAGTTCGATGGAACAAACCCTAGAGGTCAATGGAGGTTGAGATGAAGAACAAGTTCATCAATCATGCTGAAATCCATGTATTTATCTTCTAAATTCGTTTCAGAAATTTATATAAATTTGTGAAATTTGGGTTGATTTGCTCTTGAATGAAATTTGGGGTTGATTTGTTCTAAATTCATTTTGAAATTTGTGAAATTTATGATTTGTTCTTGACTGAAATTTGTGAATTTGTGAAATTTGGGTTGATTTGTTCTTGATTGAAATTTGGGGTTGATTTGTTTTAATTTCATTCTGAAATTTGTGAAACTAGTTTTTGAATGATCATTATGAAATTGCAGGTATATTTGTGTTTGGGAATCCTGTTTTTTTTTCCCCTTAATTCTAGTGAACTTTGCAAAATAAATGAATGGTGAACATTCTGTGATAAAGGAATTCTGTTTTTTCACAAAAATGGTGAACTTTGCAGAAAAAAAAAATCAAAGATTTTGGGATGTTTTCCTGGTGAATGCATTCTATTTTTCAACTGATGTGGAGCAAAAAATCTGTTGATCTTTCATGATGTGACATGTTTGGCACCTGCTATTCTTCCTGTCAAATTTGACAACATTCTTCCTATCAAATTTGACAACAGAAATGGCATTTGTTATATTTGACAAGAAGAATAGCAGGCCATTAGAGAGTCCTTTTTTGTTACTCTTGCCAAATTATAGCTTTGGCAGCTCCATTGGAGATGCTCTAATGAATGGGTTTGTTTCTACCATATATATATATATATATGGAGAGTATGGTCATTTTAGAGGAGCTTGTCCTTATGGACATAGTATTTTGGCGCATAGACCCTTGGCCAAAAGAAATTTAAATCCGAATTTATGGCCTGAGCACCCTATTATATATATATATATATTCCCTTTCTAGTATGCACTTATTCTCTACAGCTACAGGGAGTCTTTCTCTTTACTTTTTCTTCACATTGGAAAATTTTCAAATTAGACGTATGAAATGTTGACATTATAACTGTAGCAAAAGTGGTTTCACAAAACATCAACGTTGCGTTTGAATTTTTAATATAAAGAAAGGTGCAAAAGTGGTTTCAAAAAACATCAACGTTGTGTTTGAATTTCTAATTTAAAGAAAGATTTATAGAGAGAATAGAAATGGCAACAGAGGAATGAATAACATGGAAGTTTAATTTTTATCACTTCTCGTCATAAATTTGTCCTCAAATTCATAATTCAGAGACAATCTAAGATAATTTGACAACCTACCCTCCGAAAAAGAAGATAATTTGACCCAATAAACCTACCACAAATGTTGTACAATGACAAATAATTACTAGTCATTCCTATATTTGAAGACTAAAGAAATTTCCAACAGAAATGTTATATACTGCTGAAACTTTCCCTAGAGATTTCACAATAAAAGATTAAAAAAAAAAAAAAAGGTAAAGTCACAAAGGCCCAACCTGGATGAAGCTACATTTCCAAGTCTTTGAAATTTGATCATTTGGGCAGGGAACTATAAGTTCTGAACATTTACTTCCAACTTCTAGAAATGAGGAAATATCATTTTGCGTCCTAAACTATCACGTGTTTTTTAATTTGACCCCCATATTTCGATTTATTTTAATTTATTACCTGAACTTTTAACAAATTAATCAATTTAACCTCTGCTACCGTATTCCGTCTACAATTGGACGGAATGTGTTGACGTGCCACCAAAGTTCATTTGGAATTTCATTTTATCTCCCAAATTATACCTTAAAAATCAATTTGTCCGTCAAATATAAAAAAATTAAATTTAAATATTTAATAAATAATTTTGTTATCTCAATAATAAAAAAAATTTAAATTTTAAATAATATATACTTAGCAAAAAATAATAATAAATAGAAAAATTCTCATTTTGAATTATTTTGAGACTATGAAGCATGAAATTTTTTTACCGACGTATGATATTTCTGCATACGTACCGGGTACACAAAATATGTATTCAAATTTTTCTTTCTTAATTTTTGGCCTACCCAGACACATCTAATATATATCCAAGCCGTGCCGTGCCGTACCTCAGTTGAAACTAATATTTTTCTTCTACTACAAAGATAAAATTCTTTTTACTAAACTTCTTTTTCATTTTTAATTTTGTGCTTAGCATGGTTTTAAAATTAAGTTATGATTTATAAGTTATTTAATATAATAATATTTAATTTTATCTTATACTTATGCTTTTGGCATTAAATGTCAATTGTATGTTGGATTTAACAAATTAAACCATTTAATCAATTTTTGTATTATTTTAAATTAAAAATAAATATTTTTTTTTTATAAACGTATTAAACCATACCTGTACTCGTACCCTCCTTTTTTAAGATTTTATCATGTCGATGTACTCATATCGTACCAATTCCAGTACTCATACCCATACTTGTGCTTCATAGGTCTCAAATTATCTCGAGTTGATTTTAAAGAAACTTATTGAGCCGAAAATTTCTTAACTACTCTATGTGTGTGTGCGCGCGCACAATTGTAACTAGTTTATTACCCAAATTAATTTTAATAGAATTGATTGACTAATAGTAATTTTAAAATTGAGTGGGAAATTTTTTTCAAAATTCAGTAAGTAACCGGTACGGGTATGACATGTTTGTCAAAGTATCCATACTTTATAGTCTCAAGATAATTCTAAATGAAGACTTTTATATTTTTTTATTATTTTTTTGCAAAGTATATATTATTTAAAATTTAATTTTTTCATTATTGAGATAAAAAAATATTCATTAAATATTTAAACTTAATTTTTTTTTTTATATTTGGGGGGCAAATTAATTTTTAAGGTATGGTTTTGGGGCTAAAATAACTCTAAATGAACTTTGGTGACATGTCAGCACATTCTGTCCAATTATAGACAGAAAGTAACGGCAGGAGTTAAATTGATCAATTTGTTGAAAGTTCAGTTACTAAATTGAAATAAATTAAAGTATGGGGGTCAAACTGAAAAACGCGTGATAGGTTAGGGTACAAAATGAAATTTCCTCTCTAGAAATATAAGAAAAACTTTGCATGCGGAGGCATGTTTGATTAGGTGAATTATATCATAAGATTAAAAGCAATAATATGAGTTTCACATTCTAATGTTTAATTGTAATTTTTTGTTATCTAAATTAGATTTTAATAGACTATCTATTTAACGAAAATTGGCAAACGTTTTTAAACCTACATTTAATAATGCAAATTGAACATATAATTGAGATTATATATTCTCATATTCATTGCAAAATAAACATGTACAAGAGAAAAAATTATTTATTCCATTAATCTAACTAAATAACTAATTCTACATTAAACTCATGAATTGTTAATATTTTCACTATTAATCACACTAATGAAACAGATAAAACGGTGCAAAAGGGTTTAAGTCAGATTGACTGAATTTGCATTTGAACCAAAGATATATACAATTGTATTAAATTATGTAAAGATTGACTGCTCCATTTACCTTAGAACAAGTGCCAACAAATTTTTATCCAATTTTTTCAGTTATTTATTTATTTTTTTAGTGAATTTTTTTAAAAAATTAATTAATAAACTAAAGACCAAAAAAAAAAAAGAAATACAGAAATTGGACCAAATTTTAAAAAATATCACTAAAACAAAGTTTAAAAAAAAAAAGAAAAGAAAACAAATTTGGTTCATTTTGTCTTTTGAACTTTTTCAAAATTTAGATCATTTATATTTGTAAGTTGTCTAGGGGTTTTTGTTTTTGTTTTTTTTTTTTCAATAAAAAAAAGGTAAAACTAGTTTTTTCGGTTTAAAAAACTAATTTTATATTTTTTCTATTTGAACAAATATTGCTTGTAGTTTTTCTATGCCTTGAATTTCAATTATCTATGATTGCCACATATCAACAGCATATTTAGGTTTCTTAACTTAAATCCTCTTTTTACTTTTATTTTTTATACGGTTAAATTATATCAAAATCCCTTCAACTATCAGTAAACATTAATATATCTGTTTTATCTATGAATAGGACCCTCACGCATGGGACCCTCACGCATAGGTTTCAAACCTTTGGGATTTGAGAAAGTTTTTGGGTTTAATTATTTTATTCCTAAAGTGTTGAAAAATCAAGTTTGGATGAAGTCTTTGGTTATAATCTGATTATTTCCAAAGTGTTTTGGTTTATAATCTGATTATTTCCAAAATGTTTTGGTTTTAAAAAAAGAAACCAAATTTTAGCATTAGCTAAAATATTTCTGATTTTATTCAGAAATAATGGGCTTAGTTCTAGGATTACCAGTTAACTTTTATGAGCGGTTTAATTCTGGCAGCAAATTTTACTTGCTTTGGAATTGGTTTGTTTTGACATGGTTTATCTCTTGGAAAACTTAATTCTAAATTTGTTTCCCATGGACTAGAAGTCTACATGCTCTTGAAAGTTTTGTTTAAGGTTAGCTGGATCTTAAGTGGAACCGGTGTGACCCCTCCAGTCTTTCTGGAAACTTTCCTGACTATGTTCGATTCTAGGGTGAGTGGTGAGATCAGTTTTGAATTAAATTTCAAACTGTGGATTTTCTAGTATTACGTTTAGTTTCTGGAAAAATAGAATAGTGAAATTCTGTTGTGATTTTTCAGAAATGGCTTCAAGAGGTGACAAAAGAAATGTTGTTCCACCTAACAATCTTAAGCCTTGCTAGGTTCTTAAAGGAAGATCTAGAGAGATCAAGTGTGATTAAAAGAAATCATAAAATTGCATGATAATATCTCTGGATTAATCAAAGGCAGTTAATATGTTATCCTTGTGTCAATTATAGCATATATGATTGTTATGTGACTTTGCTTGAAAGCAAAGATGAGACAACCCGTTAGGGTGGGTGAATATATTTTTGAATTTTTAAATTCCAAATATATTCTTAAATTGGTGGCTCCTAATAAGTACAAGATCACTGATCACAGAGATAGAAAATTGGTGGTTCCTAGGAGGTGTTAGACCACTGGCTACACAGTTATGAGATTGTGGTTCCTAGAAGTGAACAGATTACTGATCACATGTCAAGACATGATGGTTCCTAGTAGTGGAGAGGCTACTGATCATATGTCAAGACATAATGATTCCGAGTAATGAAAGAGTCTTTTGATCCTATGTCAGAACGTTGTGATTCCTAGTAGTAAAGTGACTACTGATCATAGGTTAAGACATTGTGATTCCTAATAATAGAAAATCTACTGACTACATGCTGAGAAATTAGTGATTTCTAGTGATAAGACTACTGACCATGTTATGAAGTTCCGAATAGTAGACTATTGAACACTGGATTTGTGTTTCCTAATAGTAAGACTATTGGCTTCAGAGTTATAGGTTGGACCAAATATGTTTGGGTGTCTAATTCGGTTGATGACATTCTGAGAATGTATTTACTGTGATATGATTTTGAGAATTTCATAATCATTGTGACACAAGGAATTGTTTAAAGATCCTGTATGAATTTTTGGAAAATGCCAAAAGCCTTTGTATAAATTCTACAAATGTGGGAGTGTCATGCAAAATGTGATAATACCTAAACCCAAGAAGGTTAGGATAAGCCTAAAAATCTGTTGACTTTGTATTCAACGATTATGCACAATATAGCAGTGCATATCGATTTCTTGTGTTTAAGTATGCTATTCTAGATATACACAAGAATACTATCATGGAATTCATAAATGCATCTTTCTTTAAAAATATATTTCCTTGTCATATCCAAAAAAGGGTTCCGAGTTCCATGAAAGAGGTTGAAAGTGACAATGATCACATAGATAATCAAGTAGATGATCAAGCTGAGGAAGTAGATGAACCAAAAAAAAGGGAAAAAAGAGCTAAGACTGCAAAGTCCTTTGGTTCGGACTTCTAGACTTATATGTTAGAGAGAGAACTTCGAACTTTCCATGAAGCTGTGACTTCATCTGAAAGTCCTTTGTGGAAAGAAGCAATTAAGAGTGAGAGCGAATCCATCTTACAGAACCATATTTGGGAGTTGGTTGATCTAACTCAAGGCAGTAAGGCCTTGGGAAGCAAGTGGATCTTTAGAAGAAAGATGAAAGCAGATGGATCAATTGATAAGTATAAAGCTAGGCTAGTTATCAAAGGATACAGACAGCGAGAATGCCTGAATTACTTTGATACGTATTCACTTGTGACAAGGATTACATCCATTCACATGGTGATTGCGATAGCCGCTTTACGTGGTCCGGAGATACATCAGATGGAAGTAAAGACTGCTTTCTTAAATGGAGATTTGAATGAAGAAATCTACATGGAGCAACCGAGGGGTTTTTCAGATCCAAGACAAAATAAGAAAGTCCGTAAGCTTGTCAAATCATTGTATGGTTTGAAGCAATCTCCTAAAGCAATGGCATGAGAAGTTTGACAACACTATATTGTCAAATGGATTTAGAATCAATTAATGTGACAAGTTCGTATAGGTTAAAGACAATGACAGAGGTTATGTCATTTTGTGTCTATACGTAGATGACATACTCATTATTAGTAGTAATGATTAGAACTACCAAGAAATTGTTAAACTCCAAGTTTGACATAAAAGATATGGGCCTTGCAGATGTCATTCTTGGTACTAAGATTACTAGAACATCTAGTGTTATTGGACTTTCTCAGTCTTATTATGTTGAGATGATACTTGAAAATTTTGGTAAATTAGAGACAAGTGTGTCTAGGACACCAGTAGACTTGAGTCTACACTTGACCAAGAATAATGGTGAGAGTGTCTCTTAGTTAGAATATTCTCGAGTCATTGGGAGTTTGATGTATCTGATGAGTTGTACAAGCCCAAAAATAACCTACTTTGTCAGCAAGCTTAATAGATACACAAGTAATCCGAATGTCACCCATTGGAGAGACATTATGCGGGTGTTAGGTTTTCTACGCTACACCCGAGATTATGGGTTGCATTATAGCAAATACCCAGCGGTACTAAAAGGGTATAGTGACGCTAATTGGATATCTAATATAAAGGACTTCAAATCCACTAGTGGTTATGTGTTTACCTTTGGAGGAGCAGCTGTGTCTTGGAAATCATCCAAGCAAACGTGTATATTGAGATCAATAATGGAATCTGAGTTTATTACTTTGGATAAAGCAACTGAAGAAGCTGAATGGATTCGCCAGTTCGTTGAGGATATTCCACATTGGCCGAAACTTATGCTTGCTAACTGTATTCATTTCGATAGCCAATCAGCGATTGGACGAGCACAGAGTAATATGTATAACAGAAAGTCTAAACATATCCGTCGTAGACATAATTCTATACAACAAGTACTCTCTAATGGAGTTATCTCTCTAGACTATGTAAAGTCTAAGGACAACATTGCGGATCCGCTAACCAAAGGGTTAACTTGAAAGTTAATAGAAACATCATCATGAGGAATGTGGTTAAGGCCTTTAGCGAATGTTACCAGAACAGAAAACCCAACCTAGTTAGCTGGAGATCCCAAGATCTAGGTTCAAAGGGACAACCTAATTGCGTGTAACGAGTAAGTCACTGAAGAGGTAAATCATTTTGCCTATTCCTTTATATAGTGATACCCTATGGGGTGGAAGGTTAAGCTGATACTTTTAATGACCTAAGTACTGTGAATAGTCAACTGTGGTATAGCGAGATACCTTATGTAGGTCACCTATGTGAGTGCGAAGTGGGGCCACTTCTTTAAAAATTGACAAGGCTAAATTCTTTAAAAACACTCACTGAACCAAGCTAGTGTTCCAAGGCCAAACCGGACACACCAGTGAAAAGAAGAATAATGGTTAGAGTAACTCCTGTGTGAGGTCTATTGTCTTGGTTTACACAAATGGCAGAATAATTCAAGGCATCACATTCACTGGTCAGCCTGTAAATCCGATAGGCTCTCATTATGAGAGGTTCAAGGCCAATTGCTACCTTTTCTGTTGCAGGGTTATTTTGTGCTCTCTCTCTCTCTCTATCTCTCTCTCTGAGTCTTTGTTGTAAAGCATTGTCCATTTTTCTTTATTCAGCCAATTTAATTCATGTAGGGGATTGTTAGAAAATAATGGTTTTTCGATAAATTAAAGTGGGATGCAACTGCCAATTGAGGTGGGTCTAAGTGGTTTTGTATTCTCTTAAGTGAGAAGATTGCTAAACAAAAATAATAGCGATCCAGGTTTCTAACTCGACCTTTATGGTGTTTCGGACTCGGGTCTTGTGGTTTAATGTTGTTGTTATGTCTTTCTTCTTTTTACCCTTTGAATTTGAGCTTTGCAATGTTGTAGGCGTGTTCGGAACAGGTTGGTTGGTTGTTGGTCAAGAACCTTGTTGCCCAGAATTTTGGTTTTCCGCTCGAGTAGGCCTCCTTGCGCTCGAATAGGGTTTGCATTCATTCAGTACTTTGTGCGTCTGCAAAATTACTGCAGAAGTGTCTTTCACGCTTAAGCGGAGTTTCTTACGCTCGAGTGGGTCTAAGATCGAGCAACCCTTCTGGTGCTTGAGTGACTGTCTAAAGTCTGTAAAATATTGAACGTGTGTATTCTACGCTTGAGCGGATCTATTTGCGCTCGAGCGGGTAGTGCCTTGCTATTGTGTCTTGGAGCTCGAGCGACCTTTATTGCGCTCGAGCGGGCTTAATTTTTGTGTCTGACGCTCGAGCGTCAAACTCTTCACTTAAGCGGATTGTACGAATATCAGATCCCGTAAGTGACATTTCAAATCATTTCTTCTGTCATTTCTCTCTCTCCAACTTTCCAAAACCGTAAGTTGAGAGCTTTTCTCTCTAAAACACACTATCTCTCTACATTTTGACCCAGATCTAGTGATCTCTCCACCCTCCTTCCTTCATTAAAAAGTTGAAGCTTCTCAAGATCTCCATTTTCATCCGAATGGAAGTTGATTTTGGCATCTTTGAAGTTCATCTCTTACTTGGCTCGTCTTTTCTTCTTGAGGTAGGGATAAACTACTCATCTTTATGAGCTTTGACATAAATTTTAGTCATTTTGATGAAATGGTGAAACTATGGAAATTTTGGAAAACTAGGGTTTTAAATTTAAAATGTATAAAAGAGGGGTTTTCAATTATTGAGCTCCATGAGTATGTGAGACCTCGGAAAATGGGGTTGTTGGTGTAAAATTGATGAAATTGAGCCTTGGGGTTAATGTTTGAGGAGAGGAGGAAAATGCCCAAATTGGGATTAAATAAATTATTTGTAGAAATAATGCAATTAATTATGGAAATATGAAATTGGTTTGTGAATTATGAAATTTGGTAAGAACGTGATTAAGTGGTGTAGTTGGATTGATAAATCACTCACCCATAGAAAAGTTGATAAGTTATCTGTTTGATAGATTTATTTATCTGTTTAGAAATAATTGTTTTTGGCTATCAGTGGAAGATAGTCTTGATTGCTGTAGACACTGCATGATGATCAGGGAAATTGAAACTAATCAATTGGATTATGTCATTGAATGTGACGGTGGAATTAACACATTGAATATGTGAATTGTTGGGTCATTGTATATGACTATGTGTTTAAATACATTGTATATGTAAATTGTGCAAGAAGAGATAGGGGATGTACTCCATTGTTTGGGAGGAGATAGGGGATGGACTCCATTGATAACTAAGTTGGCCGGAGTGTCCAGGGTGCAAGTCCCGAAACCTTATTTATTTATGGGTACCGGTTCCCTCGGACGTAGTTCCATAAAATGGCATGTGAATAGAAGTGTTGAACGGTGTTTCTCATTAAAGTGTTGTTAAATGAGTTGAAGTCTTATAATGAACTGTTTAAATGATAGTGAACTGTGTCAATGATTTGACTTGGGTACATAACTGGAAATGAATTGAAATATGAGTATTAATATGATTGATCTTGGAAAGGAGGAAAATGGCTCAAATGTTAAACATTTATCGAATGCTAATGTTTTAGTTAATTCTCACAATGTTTGGTGTATCTCTACTGGGCTTTGTCTTATCCTACTTGGGACACCATTTTTCAGGTACAGGTGACATGCCGCCTCCAAGGCCTTAGCTTGTGAGGTTTAGAAGTTGAGGCTCTCTTTTTTGTTATTTTGTGGATCTTACATGTAAACTCTAGCTGAGGGCTTTTTATGTATAGAGTTAGAACTCTTGTTTTGTCGTAACTAAGTTATACTTGGAAAGTTGTAAGCCCGTAGGACATTTATTTTGTTTCACGCATGTAATATCTTTTGTAAGCAAAACTCTGATATATGAAATACAAGATTTCTTCTATGTTTATGAATTATGTGGATGAATGTTTTATACTATATTTTGAGGGCGTTACAACTTGGTATTTTGAGGGCGTTACAGCTTGGTATCAGAGCGTACCGGATTTGAATACTTTGGGTACGTAGGAAGTGGTTAGTACCACAATGGGTTTGTCTCGCTTGTTAGAGACTTAAGTGTAATGTTATATGCTTATGTGATAACATGTTTATGTGACTATATGCGTATGGAATTTAGTTTCTAGAATGTTGATCGGGTCCATGGGTTTTTGGGAGTCTTGTTGGAAATGCACTTGATCACTGCTGTTTCTAACTGGAACTCTAGCAACGCCACGGGACGGTTGTTATCCGGAAATGAAATTTGTATGTGTTTATGTGGAGTGAATTATAGTTGTCCATTGTATTATGACGCGAGTGAAATAGCTTCGGCACATTTGTGAATGTGCTAATGTCTTTGTTACCTTTATTAGGATGTCAGGACGAGGTCACGGTGGTAGACATGGTAGGCCTAGGAGGTAGGAGATGCCTATACCAGATGAGATTCTGGCAAAGGAGGAAGAAGTTGGTCAGGCCAACGTGGCCGAGCCAGTAGGTCAGCAGGCCATGGGCGTCTTAGCCCGCGAGATGGTAGGAGTTTTGAGGGAATCTATGGTTCTCAGGGCTAAGAATCAAGTCCAGGCCCATGTAACTGAGGCAGGGCCGTCTTTTCTAAAGAGGGAGTTCTTCCAATCGAATCCAGATGAGTTTTTAGGGAATCCTAGAGAGCCACTGAAGACTGATGAGTGGCTAGAGCAGATGGTGTTTGCGAGTGACCTTGACGTCCTTCTAGCTAAAGGGAGACACGGGTCAGTGGTGGAAGTATGTGCGATGGCGCATTAGAGGGACTTGGGAGGCCTTTGTTGAAGCTTTCTAGGACAAATATTTGCCGGCTACGGTAAGGGAAAAGTTGAGAGATCAGTTTTCCCAGCTTAAGCAGTTGAACACACCAGTGGCAGAGTTTAAGGCCACCTTTACTAGCCTATCTAGGTTTGTATCTGAGTTAGTGGCGACTGAGGAACGCTGCTATCTGGAGTTTGAGAAGAAGTTGAGGACCAGACTCATGTTCAGAGTTGCCGGGTCTATGATTAGAGATTATGGACGCCTTGTGGAGGTTGATGCCCATCTTGAGACCATTATGCATGCAGAGGAGGAGAAGATAAGGGGTTCCAGGAGGAGTCAGGATGGCTAGGGAAACGGTAAGAGGCAGAGGGGTTCTAACCCTTAGCAGTCCTAGGGAGCATATTCTAGATCTACCTTTCCAGTACCAAGTTCAGGTTCTGGAACAGGCGGTCAAGGAGACGTTACTTGCTTCAAATGTGGTCAGGATGGCTAGGGAGACGATAAGAGGCAGAGGGGTTCTAACCCTTAGCAGTCCTAGGGAGCATATTCTAGATCTACCTTTCCAGTACCAAGTTCAGGTTCTGGAACAGGCGGTCAAGGAGACGTTACTTGCTTCAAATGTGGTTAGCTGGGCCACAAATCTCCAGTTTGCCTGCAGAGGGGAGGAGGACAACGTGTAGCATTATCTTCGGCTCATTTTCAAGGCCAAAGTTAGGGCAGAGGCCAGCCGCTCACTTGTTATCAGTGTGGGCAGGCGAGGCACCTGAAGAGGTTTTGCCCGCAGTTGGGTGGCACACCTGGTGCGTATGGTTCGAGACAAACACAGAGTCACCAGCCAGCATAGTCAGTTCAAGCTTTGAGGGCCAATCAGGGAGCCTCTTCAGCTTAGTCTGTGCAGTAGTCTTTTGCTTCGAGAGGTGAGCAGGTAGATCAGAGGCCTACGGAGCGCGTGTATGTTGTTACAGTGCCGGATCTTGTACCTGCTCCATCAGTAGTAAGAGGTACCTTTTTGTTTTGCAACTCGGTTGCTGATGTGTTAATTGATACGGGTGCATCCCACTCTTTTATATCTTTTGCATTTGTATCTGTTTTGGGATTTGAGTTGGCGTAGTTAACATCTCCTATTTGTGTTGTATCACCTATTGGAGGAGAGATGGCTTTGAAATAGGGGTGTCGAAGCTGTGATATAGAGGTCGCCGATCGTCGACTTCCATTTTCTTTTGTATTGATGGATATGTCTGGGTTTGATGTGATTTTGGGTATGGACTGGTTATCGTCATACCGGGCTGTTATAGATTGCTACCGTCAGAGGGTTACTGTATGTACCTTGAACGGAGATTGTTTCCATTTCTTGGGAGATCGGGTTGGTAGGGTTTTACCACCGGTGTATGATCCGCGAGGGCGGAGTGAACTTAGTTGTCTTCTCGCTAGCTGTATGAGTAGTGAGTGTGATGAGACTCAGACTAATTGCCCAGAGTGGTTTATGAGTACTCGGACGTCTTTCCCGGAGATCTTGTTAGTTTACCACCCCATTGAGAGATTGAGTTCTCTATTGATTTAGTGCCTGGCATGGCACTGATTTCCATGGTACCGTATCATTTTGCCCCAGCTGAGTTGAGTGAGTTGAAGATTCAACTCCAAGAGTTGTTAGATAAGGGCTTTATTCGCCCTAGTACTTCGCGGTGAGGAGCACCGACCCTTTTTGCTAAAAAGAAAGATAGGGCTTTAAGACTTTGTATTGATTACCGAAAACTGAATCGGGCTACGGTCAAGAACAAGTATCATATGCCTCATATAGATGATCTATTTGACCAATTGAAAGGATCCCGTTGTTTCTCTAAGATAGACTTGAGATCGGGTTACCATCAGTTGAGGATCAAGGAGGAGGATATCCCAAAGACGGCATTCCGTATGCGGTATGGCCATTATGAGTTTCTGGTGATGCCTTTTGGGCTCACCAATGCATCGGCTATGTTTATGGACTTGATGAACAGGATCTTCCGAGAGTTCTTAGATCGCTTTGTAGTCGTTTTTGTGGATGACATTCTGATTTATTTACCTTCTGAGGAGGAGCACGAAGAACACTTGCAAGTGGTGCTTGATTTACTTAGAGCCCATAAGCTGTATGTTAAGTTTGGGAAGTGTGAGTTATGGCTAAGAGAGGTTAAATTCTTAGGCCATATGGTATCTGGGGAGAGGGTGACCGTAGATTCATCCAAGATAGAGGCGGTGCAAGATTGGGCACAACCTAAGAGTGTCTTTGAGATCCGTAGTTTTCTGGGATTGGCCGGGTATTACCGTCGGTTTGTGAAGGATTTCTCCAGGCTAGCTTCGCCCTTGACTAGATTGACGCGGAAAGCAGTCAAATTTATATGGGGTGAGACTTGTGAAAAGTCGTTCCAAGAGATTAAAGTTAGACTTACCACCACTCCAATCTTAATTATTCCGGAGAGGGGTTTGGGTTAGGTAGTGTATTGTGATGCTTCACGAGAGGGTTTGGGCTGTGTATTGATGCAAGAAGGGAAAGTAGTAGTCTATGGCTTACGTCAGTTGAAAACACACAAGAGGAACTACCCTACTCATGACCTAGAGTTAGCAACTATGATATTTGCCTTGAAGATTTGAAGGCACTACCTGTATGGTGAGAGATGCGAAGTGTTTTTGGATCATAAGAGTCTAAAGTACCTGTTTACACATAAATACTTGAATTCGAGGCAGAGAAGGTGGATGGAGTTTATAGAGGATTACGATTTCGAGTTGCATTATCATCTGAGAAAGGCCAATGTTGTGGCCGATGCACTAAGTAGGATGTCCATTAGTGATGTAGCATGTATTTCTATCTGGGAATAGGAGATATTGGGTGCCCTTGGCGAGTTTGACTTGCGTTTAGGTGAGTCTGTTGAGTCTGCGGCCTTGTTTTTTGTAGTTGCACAACCTACACTTGTGAATCGAGTGTTAGAGGCACAGAGGGGTGACCTTGAGGTAGAATCCCTCTGAGAGAAGATCTCTAGTGGGAAGGTAGAGAAGGGTTTGATTGTGTATCCCGACTTGAGTGTGAGGTACCGAGACCGCTTGTTTGTGCTGGAGTCTTGTCGAGAGGAAATACTCTTAGAGTTTCACCATTCACACCTTATGGTGCATCCTGGAGGCACGACGATGTATCATGATCTAAGTCGCGAGTTTTGGTGGAGAGGGATGAAGAAAGATGTGGCGGTGTTTGTGTCAAAGTGCCTTACTTGTTAGCAAGTGAAGGCCGAGCATCAGAGGCCAGCAAATTTGTTACAACCCTTGCCCATAGCCGAGTGGAAATGGGAGCACGTCACGATAGATTTTGTCGTGGGTCTTCCGAGGACTCAACGGGTAGTGATGCCATATGGGTAATAGTTGATCGGTTGACTAAGTTGGCGTACTTTATTCCTATACGCGTGAGAGATTCGATAGATCATCTTGCTGACTTGTATATCCGGGACATAGTGAGGTTGCAAGGGATCCTAGTGTCGATTGTTTCAGATAGAGATCCCCGTTTTACTGCTAGGTTGTTGCAGAGTTTACAGGGTGCCTTGGGCACTAGACTGACTTTTAGTACGGCTTACCATCCTCAGACTGATAGGCAATCCCAACGCACTATTTAGATCATTGCGAATATGCTTCGAGGTTGTGTCCTTGACTTTAAGGGGTCGTGGAAGAGACACCTACCCTTAGTGGAGTTTGCCTACAATAACAGTTTCCAATTAAGTATTGGTATGGCACCGTTTGAGGCCTTGTATGGCCGACTGTGTAGATCTCCAGTATGTTGGGCCGAGGTGGGTGATGCGCCTTTGTTGGGCCTAGAGTTAGTGCAGGAAACGATGAAGAAAGTGGCACTTATCCATAAAAGGTTAGTTACAGCCCAGAGTCGCCAAAAGAGTTATGCCGACCGTAGGAGGGGGCCTTTATTGTTCGAGGTGGGTGATCACGTCTTTCTGAGAATATCACCTAGGCAGGGTTTGATGAGGTTTGGGAAGAGTGGTAAGTTGTCCCCTCGGTTTATTGGCCCTTTCGAGATCCTTGAGAGGATTGGTGAGGTTGCCTATCGTTTAGCATTGCCGCCGTAACTGTCCGGAGTACATGACGTGTTTCATGTTAGTATGCTTCGGAAGTACGAACCATATCCATCGCATGTATTGGATTGGACCGACTTAGAGGTAAATGTTGATGCTTCGTATGAGGAGAAACTAGTGAGGGTCTTGGATAGACGGGATCAAGTCTTGCGAGGCAAGACGATTCCTTTGGTCAAAGTTTTGTGGAAACATTACGGAGTCAAGGAAGCGACTTGGGAATGCGAAGTGGAAGTCCGAGAGAAATATCCGGACTTGTTTGCTGATGTATAACTTGGTGTTGAGATTGTAATTGTTGTTAAAGAGACGTATGAACATTGTAAATGTTTAAATTATGAGAACATTGTATATGTTATAAACATCTTGGAAACATGAGTTTATTGTAAACATTGCACATGTTTAGGAATATGGAATATCACATGTATTGTGTTACCTTGGGAGCATTGCATATGCCATGTACATTTCTTGAAAATATGAATATTGATTAAACATTGTTAATGTTTTGGAAATTATAAATTTCGTTTCAAATTGGGGCTCGTGTATCGAGTCGATGAAAATGAATGATCGGAGGATGGGTCATGGTATTGGAGTTGTAAGAATAACATGTTTGGGAATGACCAAACGTTGAATTTGAGCTTAATTTGTAATTTCGGGGACAAAATTGTTGAAGGAAGAGAGGTTATAGCGATCCCGATTTCTAACTCGACCTTTATGGTGTTTCGGACTCGGGTCTTGTGGTTTAATATTGTTGTTATGTCTTTCTTCTTCTTACCCTTTGAATTTGAGCTTTGCAATGTTGTGGGCATGTTCGGAACAGGTTGGTTGGTTGTTGGTCAAGAACCTTGTTGCCCAGAATTTTGGTCTTCCGCTCGAATGGGCCTCCTTACGCTCGAACAGGGTTTGCATTCATTCAATACTTTGTGCGTCTGCAAAATTACTACAGAAGTGTCTTTCACGCTCGGGCGGAGTTTCTTACGCTCGAGCGGGTCTAAGATCGAGCGGCCCTTCTGGCGCTCGAGCGACTTTCTGAAGTCTGTAAAATACTGGACGTGTGTATTGTACACTCGAGCGGGCTTATTTGCGCTCGAGCGGGTAGTGCCTTGCTATTGTGTCTTGGAGCTCAAGTGGCCTTTATTACGCTCGAGCGGGCTTAATTTTTGTGTCTGACGCTCGAGCGTCAAACTCTCCGCTCGATTAGACTGTACGTATATCAGATCTTGTAAGTGACATTTCAAATCACTTCTTATGTCATTTCTCTCTCTCCAACTTTCCAAAACCCTAAGTTGAGAGCTTTTCTCTCTAAAACACACTATCTCTTTACATTTTGACCCAGATCTAGTGATCTCTTCACCCTCCTTCCTTCATTAAAAAGTTGGAGTTTCTCAAGATCTCCATTTTTATCTGAGTAGAAGTTGATTTCGGCGTCTTTAGAGTTCATTTCTTACTTGGCTCGTCTTTTCTTCTTGAGGTAGGGATAAACTACTCATCTTTATGAGCTTTGACATAATGAAATGGTGAAACTATGGAAATTTTGGAAAGCTAGGGTTTTAAATTTGAAATGTGTAAAAGAGGGGTTTTCAATTATTAAGCTCATGAGTATGTGAGACCTTGGAAAATGGGGTTGTTGGTGTAAAATTGATGAAATTGAGCCTTGGGGTTGATGTTTGAGGAGAAGGGGAAAATGCCCAAATTAGGATTAAATAAATTATTTGTAGAAATAATGCAATTAATTATGGAAATATGAAATTGGTTTGTGAATTATGAAATTTGGTAAGAACGTGATTAAGTGGCGTAGTTGGATTGATAAATCACTCATCCATGGAAAAGTTGATAAATTATCTGTTTGATAGATTTATTTATCTGTTTAGAAATAACTGTTTTTGGCTATCGGTGGAGGATAGTCTTGATTGTTGTAGACACTGCATGATGATCAGGGAAATTGAAACTAATCAATTGGATTATGTCATTGAATGTGACGGTGGAATTAACACATTGAATATATGAATTGCTGGGTCATTGTATATGACTATGTGTTTAAATACATTGTATATATATATTGTGCAAGAGGAGATAGGGGATGTACTCCATTGTTTGGGAGGAGATAGGGGATGGACTCCATTGATAACTAAGTTGGCCGGAGTGTCCAGGGTGCAAGTCCCGAAACCTTATTTATTTATGGGTACTGATTCCTTCGGACGTAGTTCCGTAAAATGGCATGTGAATAAAAGTGTTGAACGGTGTTTCTCATTGAAGTGTTGTTAAATGAGTTGAAGTCTCATAATGAACTGTTTAAATGATAGTGAACTGTGTCAATGATTTGACTTGGGTACATAACTGGAAATGAATTGAAATATGAGTATTAATGTGATTGATCTTGGAAAGGAGTAAAATGGCTCAAATGTTAAACATTTATAGAATGCTAATGTTTTAGTTAATTCTCATACAATGTTTAGCGTATCTCTACTGTGCTTTGGCTCACCCTACTTAGGACACCACTTTTTAGGTACAGGTGACATGCCGCCTCTAAGGCCTTAGCTTGTGAGGTTTAGGAGTTTGAGGCTCTCTTTTTGTTATTTTGTGGATCTTACATGTAAACTCTAGCTGAGGGCTTTTTATGTAAAAAGTTAGAACTCTTCTTTTGTCGTAACCAAGTTATACTTGGAAATCTGTAAGCCCGCAGGGCATTTATTTTGTTTCACGCATGTAATATCTTTTGTAAGCAAAACTCTAGGGATGGCAATGGATAACCTACCCTGTGGGTATCCATTGAGACCAAACCCAAAAACATGGGTTTTCCCCCTTTTTTTTTATCCATTGCGTAGGGTAAGTGATATTCTTTAAATATCCACAGGGGATGGGTTGGGGATGGGTACCCACTAATTTCCCTTTTTTTTTTTTTTTTTTTTTTTTTTTTTTTTTTTTGTAAGGATTCACAATCAAAACTAAATATACATTCAATCTTTTTTCTTTTATTTATTTATTTATTTTTCAAGTTCACAACCAACTTTTTTTTTTTTTTTAGATCCACAACCAAAGCTAAATATACATCAAATCTTTTTTTTTTTTATTATTTTTTTTATTTTTAAGGTTCACAACCATTTTTTTTTTTTAAAATTTTTAAGATTCACAACCAAGGCTAAATATACATTCAATATATATATATATATATTTTAAAATTTTTAAGGTTCACAACAAAAGCTAAATATCATTCAATCTTTTTTCTTTTGTTTTTTTTTTTAATTTTTAAGATTCACAGCAAAAGCTAAATATACATTCAATCTTTTTTCTTTTTAGAGGTTTTGCCTATTTGACTATTTTAGTAAACTATTTTAGTTTTTGCATTTAAGAAGGTGGGTTGGATTTTTTGTTAGATTGATGTATTGAAAAATGTGTTTGAAATAATGTAGAGATAATAAATGACCAAAATGTCCCTATGTGTATTATCGTTGTTGTTGTGAGTTTCTCAAAAATTAAAAAGGCAAAAGCGTCATTTTACCCTTTGTACGTTACAGCTATGTATCATGTGGGAAGTCAGCAACAATACTTTTTGAATTTTTTTCTTGAAGAGGCTAAAGTGATCTATAAATTTCATTTCCAAACACTGCCATAATTAAATGCATAAATCACTTTTATCTTCATCATTTTGTAATTATTTTTTACTTTTGATTTTTTTGATATTCTCCACAAAAAAAAAAAAAAAAAAAAGAAAGAAAAAAGTGAGGTCTTAAAATTGTTTCAGTCAATTTTTTTTTTCTTTTATCGATAATTTAGTTTTTAAATAAAAAATAAAAAATTAGAAAGAGAGAACATGAGTGGAACGAGACCGGCAGAGGTGGAAAGAATAGGAGAGGGAGGGAGGGAGAGAGAGAGAGACTACATTAGTAGGCGTCATGCGTATTTTGACCTTTTTTTGATATTTGAATTTTAAAAAAAATAAACACATTAATAAATTATTTAACTTTTGTTGTCAACCTTAAAACAAAATAAAAGAAAATAAAAAAATAAGTTGTTAATATTAAATATATTAAAAAAGAAAGAAAAAAGATTGAAGGTATATTTAGCTAAAACCTTAAAAAAAAGAAAAAAAGAAAAGTTGTTAACATTAAATATATTAAAAAAGAAAGAAAAAAGATTGAAGGTATATTTAACTTTTGTTGTGAAAAAAAAAAAAAAAAGTTGTTAACATTAAATATATTAAAAAAGAAAGAAAAAAGATTGACATTAAATATAAAAAATAAAAATAAAATAAAAATGGGGATTAAAGTGGGTTGGGGAAAATCCAAACCCATTAAGAAATGGGGAGAGTGGTACCCATGGGAATAGGGAATGGGAAAAATTTATTATAGGGGAATGGGGATGGGGAATTAATATCTACCCCATTAACCCCCATTGCCATCCCTACAAAACTCTGATATATGAAATACAAGATTTCTTCTATGTTTATGAATTATATGGATGAATGTTTTATACTATATTTTGAGGGCGTTACAACTTGGTATTTTGAGGGCGTTACAGCCGAAACCACTGAGTTGTAAATGAGAACTGTCTCATAAAGTAGACATCAATAAAGTTGGGCTTAGATTTGGACTGCTGGTTTGGGGTACACTATATAATTCATCTTTTTATCTTTTTTCCATCACATCACCTCTCTACTTTTCTGCACATCTTTTCGTAAAAAGACAAAAAGTGCACTTTTTTAGGACACCTCAAACCAACCCTCTTAGTTTGGACTAGGCCTAGGCTTGTGTTTGTGCATAAGCAATGGGTTTGGTCTAAGCAACTCAATGAGTTTGGGCTAAGCAATGTTATGTTGGACTTAACTTGTGCATGTGTTTGAGAATTGGACTTGGATCGGGTTATGACCCAACATTAGTATCTATTTTGTGACCCATCTAGTTGGTTTGTTCAACCATCATTATATACATATTTATGTGTATATATTACGCACATGGGAGGTTTAGATCTTTGTAACTCTTATCTTTTAATGATGGAGTTGATGGTCATATTAGTGGTCATAAGTTTTCAACCTTTGTAACTCTAGCCCTAATAGCTAGAGTTGATGGCCTTGGTTAATGGCATTTGATGGCCCTATTGATGTATAGCCTTCATGGCTAGGGATTCCCCTACTTGTATAAATAGAAGCCTTTCCCCTCCAACTTGGAAATATAATTTTGTAGAGATTTTTGATGAAAAATAGAGAGAGTGTTTTGAGATAAAAAAGTTGGAGATGTTTTTTTTTATTTTTTTTTTCCAAAGAAAATTTTTCTTATCTTCTTTTGCCAGCCCCTTCTTTGGTTCTTGCTAGAAAGAATGCAACCATTGTCAAGTTCGTTGAAGCTATTTAGAAAGTATTTTTGCATTAGCTGGTTTAGACCATTGTATCCTAGGAGACAGAAGTCGACATACCTCCAGTACCCACGGTGAGGCGGCTAACCTATTTTAAGGACATTATGGTATCACACAGGCTTCGGTTTGTTTTCCTTTGCTACGTTATTTTATTATGTACTATAATTTTCAGCATGGTTTGTTTATTCTGAAATTTCAATTGTCAAATATGAATATATTTGTTTTATCTAATTACATAATAAATACAACAATCTTAAAACAGATTAATATTTTCCCATGTAATTGATTTAATAGATTCATATCTAAACTGCAGTACCTGTTACAAGGGAAAAAAAATATAATAGTGTTGCTTGCTAGTGTTTTATGTGATACAATAATTTTGCCTAGTTTTCCTTTCCCTGGTTGTTTGTAGATTGTGCCAACAATTTCTATGGTAGTCTTCATTAGGATATTAATCTAATATCTTTTACATGCTGGCTATTAGATATTCTATTTAATTTATATTATAAGCCATTGTTCGTTCTTTAGAATAATAAAAGTTGCTATCTAATTGCCATTGTTTCGGAGGGTAATAAGCAACTGTTTCATATAGAACATTCATGATTAGAAGTAAAATGTGTTCATATATATTTTATTCTATGAGCATGCAATTTGTCAGAATTCTTACATGTAAATTATATTTGCAATGTTATTTTAATTAGAATATTTTATTTCTAGATCTCTTTGAGTATCATTTTTATTTCCTACCATAATTTGGATGCTTCTTTATTTTATAATTTCATAACATAATTTGCATATTCAAAATTTTCTTGTTTTTAATTTTTGTCACATCCTTGTTGTTTCTAAAGTTATGTGTATGATCTTATTTCCATGTTAATTGCAAGAAACATTCACATGTGTATTACATGGTTATTGTTTATTTAAATTCATATGTAACTCTTGCGTATTAATTTAATTTATTTACATGTTTATTATGATTCTTGCATATTAATTTAATTTATTTACATGTTTATTGTGATTTAAATTCTATGTAACTCTAGCATATTAATTTTGAAGTTTAAGGTTTTGGAGTTATCAAATTTGTATAACTTGTCTAGATTTATTTGCATAATTATTGTGTAATAATTTGATATGTATTACTCATGGGTATTAACTTTTTAATTAATTGTGAAATTATTATTTTTTTTTAATTTAGTTGTGTAACTCATCTAGCATTTTAATTCATTGATTAATTTTGTTATTAATTTGTTTGTTAAATGGTTTCAATTAATTTATTATATTTACATTTTGTTTAGATTGTTTGGTTTGTATTTTCTTGTGTTTTCTATTTACTTTCTTTACAGGAATACTTATGCGAAAGGGATTGGAAAAACAAATACAAAACCCAATGAATAATATTTGGGATGTCAAAACAAAAATGTTTGAACTACTAACATTTTTTGAACAGGAATAACTAAGCGTGAAAAGGATTTTGGACTATATAAAATCCTTATAGATTAGTTTACATTTGTTTGGTAAAGTAGTTTTTCGCTTGGGTTTAGTTGGTTTTTACCAATTGTGTAAAAACAAGTTTTATTTGCTTGTATTGTTACAAGCATTTTATTTTCTTAGTCAATGTTACAACAATTTTTTTACATTGCTTGTAATTTGGTTAGCAATTTTTCACAATGTTTTAACTTGTGATCAGTAGTCACTTTATTACTAGGAAAGTCTACTGACCACATGCTGAGAAATCAATGATTCCTAGTGATAAGACTGCTGGCCATGTTATGAAGTTTCGAATAGTAGACTATTGAACACTAGATTTGTGTTTCCTAATAGTAAGACTATTGGCTTCAGAGTGATAGGTTGGACCAAATATGTTTGGGTGCCTAATTTAGTTCATGACATTTTGGGAATGTATTTACTGTGATATGATTTTGAGAGTTTCATAAATCATTGTAACACAAGGAATTGTTTAAAAAGATCATGTATGAATTTTTGGAAAAAGCCAAAAGCCTTTGTATAAATTCTACAAATGTAGGGGTGTCATGCAGAATGTGGTAATACCTAAACCCAATATGGTTAGGATAAGTCTTCAAATCCGTTGACTTTGTATTCAACGATTATGCACAATATAGTAGTGCATATAGGTTTTTTGTGTAGACAAATCTGATATTCAGATTTACACAAGAATATTATCATGAAATTGAGGAAGCAATTTTCATGAGAAAAGAGATGAGCCTAGAAGATGTTAATATGCTAGGACTTTAAAGTTCTTCTATCTAAATCTTCTTAAACCTATATGGTGGCTAGTGAGGTTAAAAGTTTCTTTAAAGCTGTGATTTCTCTAGAAAATTTAGCTTTATCTTGCATAGGTAGTAAGCCTTGGGATGCAAGTGAATGAAAGCCAATGAGATAGTCTTGTTATCAAAGGATACCGGCAAAGAGAATGCCTGGATTACTTTGATACGTGATTACCGGTTATAGTGAGTGTGATCGCAATTGTGCGACATTTGGAAATACATCAAGATAAATGTTCCGATAGCTTTCCTATATGAAAATTTAGTTGAATAAATCTTTAAGGTTTGAATACTTGAGAAGATATTCAATACTACCAAGTGGATGTTGTATTCTAAGTTTGATTTGAAAGATATGAGCCTTGCAGATGTCATTCTGGATATTAAGATTATCAGAACATCTAGTGGTATTGTACTTTCTCAATCTTACTATGTTGAGAAGATACTTGAGAAATTTGGTAAATCAGATACAAGTGTGTCTAGGACATCGATAGACGTGAGTCTACATTTGACTAAGAATAATTGTGAGAGTGTCTCTCAGCTAGAATATTCTCAAGTCATTAGAAGTTTGATGTATCTGATAAGTTGTACAAGGCCGGATATAGCCTACTCTATTAGCAGGCTTAGTAGATACATGAGTAATCCGAATGTCACTCATTGGAGAGGCATTATGCGGGTGTTAGGTTATCTACGCTACTCTTGGGATTATGCGCTGCATTATACTAGATACCCAGCGGTACTAGAAGGGTATAGTGACACTAATTGGATATCTGATATAAAAGACTTCAAATCCACTAGTGGTTATGTGTTTACCCTCGGAGGGGCAGCCGTGTCTTGGAAATCTTCCAAGCAAATGTATATATCGAAATTAACAATGGAATCTGAATATATTGCTTTGGATAAAGCAACTAAAGAAGCTGAATGGCTTCGCCAGTTCATTAAGGATATTCCACGTTGGTCTAAACCTGTGCCAACAATCTGTATTCATTGTGACAGTCGATCGGCTGTTGGACGGACACAGAGTAATATGTATAATGCAAAGTCTAGACATATTCATTGTAGATATAATTCCATACGACAACTATTCTCGAATGAAGTTGTCACTTTAGACTATGTAAAGGCTCAGGACAACATTGCGGATCTGCTAACCAAAGGGTTAAATCGAGTGTTAGTAGAGAAATCGTCAGAAGGAATGAGGATTAAGGCCTTTATTGTAAGGTGTTACTGGAATAAAAAACCCAACCTAGTTAACTGGAGATCCCAAGATCTAAGTTCAAAGGGACAACCTAATTGCGTGTAATGGATAAGTCACTATGGAAGTAAATCCTCTTGCCCATTTCTTTATACAGTGATACCGTATGGGGTGGAAGGTTAAGCTGATACTTTTAATGACCCAAGTGTTGTGAATAGTCAACTTTGGTATAGCGAGATACCTTATGTAGGTCACCTATGTGAGTACGAAGTGGGGCCGCTTCTTTAAGAATTGACAAGGTTGAATTCTTTAAAAAACGCTCACTAAACTAGGCTAGTGTTCCAGGGCCAAACCAGACACATCAGTGAGAACAAAAACAATGGTTGGAGTAACTCATGTGTGAGGTCTATTGTCTCGATTTACACAAATGGCAGAACAGTTCAAGACATCACGTTCACTGCTCAACCAGTAAATTTAATAGGCTTTCACTACGAAAGGTTCAAATCCAACAGGTACCTTTTTTGATGCAGGGTTATTCTGTGCTCTCTCTCTCTCTCTCTCTCTTTGTTGTTAAGCATTGTCCATTTTTCTTTATTCGGCCAATTTTATTCAAGTGGGGGATTGTTGGAAAATAATGATTTTTCGACAACTTTAATTTGAAATTAAAGTGGGACCCAACTGCCGATTGAGGTGGATCTGAGTGATTTTGTATTTTCTTAAGTGAGAAGATTAAAATATAAAAATAATGAGCCTAAACCATTGAGTTATGAATGAGAATTATCTCATAAAGTGGGCATCAATAAAGTTGGGTTCAAATTTGAACTTAGTCTTGGTTTGGACTGGGCCTAGACTTGTATTTGTACTTGTGCATGTGCTGGGTTTAGTCTTAGTCTTAGACTTGGACTTGGACCTAGTCTTGAGCTTTGGGCTGAGCTGTGTTGGGCTTAGTTTGTGCATGTGTTTGAGATTAGACTTGGATCAGGTTGTGACCCAACACCTATATCCATTTTGCAACCCATCTTGTTTAATTATGAAAACTTATACATTATATATACATTATGATCTATATAATGGTTTTGGAGTTTTGAACCTTTGTAACTCTAGCCCTAATAGGTAGAGTTGATGACATTTAATGACCCCATTAATGTTAGTCTTCATGGCTAAGGCTCTCCCCTACTAGTATAAATAGAGGCATTTCTCCTCCAACATAGTAGGTTGTTTTTAGAGAGATTTTGTGATGGAAATTGAGGTGGTGTTTTGAAATAAAAAGTTGGAGATGATTTTTTATACCAAATAAATTTTTTTCCTATATTCTTTTGTTAGCCTCTTCTTTGGTTCTTGTTAGAGAAAGTGCCCCCATTGTCAAGTTCGCCGAAGCTACTCAGAAGGTGCTTCTGGATTATCTGGTATAAACCGTTGTATTCTGGAAGACAGAAGTTGACAAACCTTCAGCACCCACGGTGAGACGGCTAATCTATTTTAAGGTTGCTGGTATTTGTCCATAAAAATACAAGAAAATTATATTAAATAATAGTAACAAATTTTTTTGTCATTTCTATTTAATTCATTTTATATAATTTTCTTATATTTTTATGGACAAATACCAACAATAAATTATTTAAATTTAAAACTTTGAAGAACAAAAGATAAAGATGCAAACCGAAGCCTGTGTGATACCACATTTTCCTTAAAACAGATTCACTGCCTCTCGGTGGGTGCTGGAGGTACGCCAGCGTCTGTCTCCCAAGATATGACAGTCAAAACCAACTAATGCAGAAGCACCTTCTAAATAGCTTCGGCGAACTTGACAATAGTTGCACTCTCTCTAACAAGAACCAAAGAAGGGACTAGCAAAAGAAGATAAGAAAAAATTTCTTTGGTGTAAAAAATCATCTCCAACTTTTTTATCTCAAAACGTCATCTCCATTTTCCATCAAAATCTCTTCAAAACTCCTCTTCTAAATTGGAGGAAAAAGGCCTTTTTTATACTTGTAGGGAAGGGGTCTTAACCTAGTATCAATGGCCATCAACTCTAGCCATTAGGGCTAAAGTTACAAAGGTGCAAAACTCCCAAAATCATTATATAAATCATAATGTGTATATAATGTATAAGTTTTGAGAATTAAACTAGATGGGTTGCAAAATGGATACGGGTGTTGGGTCACAACCCGATCCAAGCCCAATCTCAAACACATGCACCAACTAAACCCAGCATAGCTCAGCCCAAAGCTCAAGACTAGATCCAAGTCCAAGTCTAAGACCAAACCCTGCACATGTACAAGTACAAGTCTAGGTCCAGTCCAAACCAAGACTAAGTCCAAATCTAAACCCAACTTTATTGATGCCCACTTTATGAGTCAATTCTCATTCACAACTCAATGGTTTCGACTTATTATTTTTGTATTGCAATCTTCTCACTTAAGATAATACAAAATCACTCAAACCCACCTCAACTGGCGGTTAGGTCTCACTTTAATCTCGAATTAAAGTTGCTGACAAACCATTATTTTCCAACAATCCCCCACATGAATAAAATTGGCCAAATAAAGAAAAACGAACAACACGTAACAATAAAAACTCGGAGAGAGAGCACACATAATAACCCTGCATCAGAAAATGTAGTTGTTGGCCCTGAACCTTTCCTAGTAAAAGCCTATCGAATTTACTTGTTGACTAGTGAACGTGATGTCTTGAACTGTTCTTCCGTTTGTGTAAACCGAGACAATAGACCTCACACAGGAGTTACTCCAACCATTGTTCTTGTTGTCACTAGTGTGTCCGGTTTGTCCCTAGAACACTAGACTTGTTCAGAGAGTGTTTTTAAAGAATTCAGCCTCGTCAATTCTTAAAGAGGCGGCCCCACTTCGCACTCACATAGGTGACCTACATAAGGTATCTCGTTATACCATGGTTGACTAGTCACAACACTTAGGTCATTAAAAGCATTAGCTTAACCTTCCACCCTACAGGGTGTCACTATATAAATGAATGGGCAAGAGGATTTACCTCTTCAATGACTTACCTGTTACACGCAATTAGGTTGTCCCTTTGAACCTAGATCTTAGGATCTCTAGTTAGCTAGGTTAGGTTTTCCATTGCGGTAACACTTGCTAAAGGCCTTAACCTGTTTCCTTTTGACAACTTTTCTACTAACTCTCGATTTAATCCTTAGGTTAACGGATCCGTAATATCGTCCTTAGACTGTATATAGTCAATAGTGACAACACGAGAGTAGCCATCATATGGAACTATGTCTTCAACGAAAATGTCTAGACCTTCCATTTGTGCCCTACCAATACCTGATTAGTTGTCACAAAATATACAAAATTGCTAGCACAAGTTTTAATTAACATGGAATATCCTCAAAAAACGGGCAAAGCCATTCAGTTACTTTAGTAGCTTTATTTAAAGCACTAAATTTCGATTCCATCATTGATCTCATGATACACATCTACTTGGAAGATTTCCAAGACACAATTGCACCTCCAATAGTGAAAACAAATCTAGTAATGGCTAAACACATTGGTTTATATTATTTGTAGTCATGAGGAAAGAGATAATCCTAGAAGATGTAAATAGACTAGGACTTTAAAGTTCTTTGGTCTAAACTTCTTAAACCTATATGGTGGCTAGTAAGGCTAAAAACTTCTTTGAAGTTGTGATTTCTCTAGAAAGAAATTATTAATTTAGTTTTATCTTGCATAGATAGTAAGCCTTGGGATGCAAGTGAATGAAAGCTGGTGAAATAAGCTTGTTATCAAAGGATACCAGGAAAGAGAATGTATGGATTACTTTGATACGTGATCACCAGTTATGGTGAGTGTGATTGCAATTGTGAGAAGTCTGGAGATACATCAAGATGGATGTTCAGATTGTTTTCCTACATGAAGATTTAGTGGAATAAATCTTTATGGAACAACCCGAAGAGTTTGTTGGTTCCAAGATGAAAGATTGTAAGCTTGAGAATCATTTTATGATTTGAAATAAATACTGAAATAATGGCATGAGAAATTTGACTACACTATGTTGTCAAGTGGGTATTGACAAATGTGTTTATGTCAAAGACATTGACAATAGTATATCTCATGTTGTGTCTGTGTGCAGGTGACATGCTCATTATTGGTAGTTATGAGAAGATATTCAGTACTACGAAGTGAATGTTGTACTCTAAGTTTGATATAAAATATATGGGCCTTGCAGACGTGATTACCAAAACATCCGGTAGTATTGTACTTTCTCAGTCTCATTATGTTGATAAGATACTTGAGAAATTTAGTAAATCAGATACAAGTGTGTCAAGGACACCAGTAGACTTGAGTCTATATTTGGTCGAGAATAATGGTGAGAGTGTATCTCAACTAGAATATTCTCAGGTCATTGGAAGTTTAAGGCATCTGATGATGTGAACAAGGCCATGCATAGCTTACTCAATAGACAGGTTAAATAGATGCATGAGTAATCCCAATGCCTATCTTTTCCATCAAAAATTTCTCAAAAACTCTTCTTCTAAGTTGGAGGGAAAAGGCCATTTTTATACTTGTAGAAAAGGGGTCTTAGCCGCGAAGACTACCCTAAAACCTAGCATCAATGGCCATCAACTCTAGCCATTAGGGTTAAAGTTACAAAGGTGTAAAACTCCCAAAACCATTATGTAAATCGTAATGTTTATATAATGTATAGGTTTTGAGAATTAAACTAGATGGGTTGCAAAATGGATATGAGTGTTAGGTCACAACTCGATCCAAGCCCAATCTCACACACATGCACAAACTAAGCCCAGAACAGCTCAGCCCAAAGCTCAAGACTAGGTCCAAGTCCAAGTCTAAGGCCAAACCCAGCACATGCACAAGTATAAGTCTAGGCCCAGTCCAAACCAAGACTAAGTCCAAATCTATACCCAACTTTATTGATGCCCACTTTATGAGTCAATTCTCATTCATAACTCAATAGTTTCGGCTCATTATTTTTGTATTGCAATCTTTTCACTTAAGATAATACAAAACCATTCAGACCCACCTCAACCGACGATTGGGTCCCACTTTAATTTTGAATTAAAATTGCCGAAAAATCATTATTTTCCAAATAGATTACTGATCATATATTAAGACATGATTGTTCCTAGTAGTAAAAGAGTCTACGGATCATTTGTCAAGACATGATGATTCCTAGTAATGAAATGGTCTACTGATCCTATGTCAAGACGTTATGATTTCTAGTAGTGGAACAACTACTGATCACATGTCAAAACATTGTGATTCCTAGTAGTGAAGAGTCTACTGACCACATGATGAGAAATATTCCAAGTAGATGTGTATCACAAGATCAATGATGAAATCGGAATTCAGTGCTTTAGATAAAGATACTAAAGTAACTTAATGGCTTTGCCTCTTCTTCTTTTTTTTTTTTTCTTTGGGGAGGATATTCCATGTTGATCAAAAGATGTGCTAGTAATTGTGTATACCTTGCGACAACCAATCAAGTATTGGTAGGGCACAGATGGAAGGTCTAGACATTTTCATTGAAGACATAGTTCCACACGATAACTACTCTTGTGTGTTGTCATTATAGACTCTATACAGTCTAAGGACAATATTACGGATCCGTTAACTTAAGGATTAAATCGAGAGTTAGTAAGAAGTTGTCAAGAGAAATGGGGTTGAGGCCTTTAGTAAATGTTACTGGAATGGAAAACCCAACCTAATTGACTAGAGATCCCAAGATTTAGGTTCAAAGGGACAACCTAATTGCGTGTAATGGATGAGTCACTGTGGAGGTAAATCCTCCTATCCATTTCTTTATATAGTGATACCCTGTGGGGTGGGAGGTTAAGCTGATGCTTTTAATGACCTAAGTGTTGTGAATAGTCAACCGTGGTATAGCGAGATACCTTATGTAGGTCACCTATGTGATCAATAGACTCTTTCATTACTAGGAATCATTATGTCTTGACATATGATCAGTAGCCTCTCCATTACTAGGAACCATTATGTCTTGACATGTGATTAGTAATCTGTTCACTACTAGGAACCACAATCTCATAATTGTGTAACCAGTGGTCTAACACCTCCTAGGAAGCACCAATTTTCTATCTCTGTGATCAGTGGTCTTATACTCACTAAAAGCCACCAATATATTTAGAATTTAAAAATTCAAAAATATATTCACCCACCCTAACGGGATGTCTCATCTTTGCTTTCAAGCAAAGTCACATAGCAAACATATATGCTATAATTGACCCACAGATAACATACTACTTGTCTCTGATTAATTCAGAGATATTATCATGTAATCTTATGTTTTCCTTTAATCACACTTGATCTCTCTAGATCTTTCTTTAAGAACCTCATAAGGCTTAAGGTTGACAGATGGAACAACATTTCTGTTGTCACCTCTTGAAGCCATTTCTAAAAAATCACAACAGAATTTCACTATTTTGTTTTTCCATAAACTAAACTTAACACTAGAAAATCCATAGTTTGAAATTTAATTCAAAACTGATCTCACCACTTACCCTAGAATCGAACATGGTCAAGAAAGTTTCCAAGAAGACTGAAGGGGTCACACTGGTCCTAGTTAAGACCCAGTTAACCTTAGACAAAACTTTCAAGAGCATGTTGACTCTTAGTCCATGAGAAACAAATTTAGAATTAAGTTTTCCAAGGATAAACTAAGTTAAAACAAACCAATTCCCAAGCAAATAAAATTTTCTACCAAAATTACACCACTCATAAATGTTAATCGGTACTCCCGGAACCGAGCCCATTAGTTCTGAATAAAAATCAGAAATATTTTAGATAATGCTAAAAGTTTGGTTTCTTTTCCCAAAATAAAACACTTTGGAAATAATCAAATTATAACCCAAGACTTTCTCAAAACGTGGTTTCCTATCACTTTGGGAATAAAAAGTTTAAACCCAAAGACTTCCTCAAACCCTAAAGGTTTGAAACCAAAACCGTCTTAGTTGTCATTTCTGAACAAATAAGAAGTACTCTTGAGCCAAGGCTAAACACTTTGGGCTGAGTTGTGCTGGACTTAGTTTGTACATGTGTTTGAGATTGGGCTTGGATCAAGTTGTGACCCAACACCCGTATCCATTTTGCAATCCATCTAGGTTAATTCTCAAAACTTATACATTATATACACATTATGATTTATATATTGGTTTTGGGAGTTTTGCACCTTTGTAACTGTAGCCCTAATGGCTAGAGTTGATGGCCATTGATGCTAGATTTTATGGTAACCTTCATGATTACGACCCCTTCCCTACAACTATAAAAAGGTTTTTCCCCTCTAATTTAGTTGAAGAGTTTTTGAGAAATTTTTGATGGAAAATGGAGATGATGTTTTGAGATAAAAAAGTTGGAGATGATTTTTTATACCAAAGAAAAACTTTTCTATCTTCTTTTGTTAGTCCCTTTTTTGGTTCTTGTTAGAGAGAGTGCATCCATTGTCAAGTTCACCGAAGCTATTCAAAATGTGCTTCTGCATTAGCTGGTTTCAGCCGTCGTATCTTGGAAGACAAACGCCGGCGTACCTCCAGCATCCATCAAGAGGCTGTGAATCTGTTTTAAGGACACTGTCTAGTGCACGTTTTGGTTTGCTTTCCTTTGCTATTTTATTTTATTATGAATTTCTATAAATTCCAACATGTTTTTGTTTTGAAATTTCAATTATCAATTATGAATCCATTTGTTTTATTTAATTATATAATATATACAACATTCTAGACTTGATTCCAAGCTAGTAAACTGTTTTATTTTTATTTTTCTTCTTTGTCCTTTGATACACTTTCTTTGTATATATAAATGTAAGGAACAAGTAAGTAATTTGTTCTCCCTTTTCTCTCAATCAGATTGCAAGCAAGTAATTTGTTCTCTCCTCATTTTTTTCCTACACCAAAATGCAAGCAAGTAATTTATTATCTTCTTTTGTCCTTTGACATACTTTGTTTCTATATAAATATAAGGATTGGGAGGTAATATGGAGTACCATATCATCATTGATCCTCTTGCTTTCAAAGTCATCACAGGCTACAAAATATTTTCTTCTTTTTAAGAATATATATATTTTTTCTTTTTAATTAGTTGGCATTTTCTAACTTCTAGTTTTTAGTTTACATGTTAGCCACAATAAGAATTTAATATCATTGCAGGAGTCACCAAGTGAGATCTAACTTCCATAAAGTTAATCTTGATTTGTCCTACATTATTGTTTATGAGAATCAATGTTGTTTATGAGAAATGTTTTTAGAGGTTCAAATATTTTGCAAAATAATGTAGAAACAATTTATATGGTAGCTTCAAATGAAATTTCTTACTTGAGGGGGTTACTTGCAGATCTCTTGTTGTGGTTCCGTACGTTGCTGAGCCTGTTTAAGACCTCGTATTTGATTTTTCAATAGGTAAATACTCATATAATTAATATTGAGAGAGGCTTGTCTCGTGTTAGTTGGCCCTTCCTATCTATTTTATTAATTGAATAATCTGTCGATTTGTACTACATATTAAGTAAAATAAACTTTTCATCTAAAAATGTTTTATGAGCTCCAAAGTATTAATCTAAATTTTGAAATTTTAAGAAATGCACATGTCATAGAAATATTGGCCATCAACCATATCTATAATTTTGGAATTCAAAAATTTTCATATAGAAAGTAAAAAAAAAAAATTTAGAGCATTGGTTAGGACTTTGTGATGATTTATTATGGTTGTTATTTATTTATTTATTTATTAACGAAAGTTAGTGGTTATTGTGGGTTTTTTTTTTAATATTATTTTTTATTTTTTATGTTGTGGTTTGTTATTTGGATTATGACTAAAAAAGTCTTTGGTTATGACGCAAGTGGCGTTTGGTTATAACTCATTTTGATGTTGGCTATGATTTATTGTGGTGTTAATTATGAGTCATTAGAATATTAGTTATGACCAATTTTGATTTCTTTAGTTTTGACTGAAAGTGGTTTGGCTAAGACACTTTGTAGTATCGACACCATAAATTATTAGAACTTCCCTATGGTGCACAATAATAATAAAAAAAGAGTTGTGATGTAGAAATTTTTGAATATTCATTCTCTCTATTACAATGTGTTACCGCGATATATATAAAATTTATATGAAAAATGATATATAAGTCCACTTTTTAGACTCCACGATGTGTAAGTAAGATAATTGATTGATAATTAGAGAAAATGTTACATTAAATATTCTAATTGAGTGTCACATCATTGAATTTAAAAATTGAGTCTAATTTTTTAAGTTGAATAGCAATACTCAATTTAAATTTATCCATCTATGTTTACTTATAGTAACTTAATTTTCTCTCCATGTGGATAAAGAAGAGAAAGGTGTGATGAATCTTATGCCAGCGTCGTGGAAGATACTATGGGAAGTGTGGGAAGTTCAAATGCTAGTTCTACTTAGTCTCACTTTACAAATCATTCATTTTGTCTTTGACAAACGCGAAAAGTATATGTCTTCACTATAGATTAATGTGATTGTCTGGTTGGCCTACACAATGGTCAATTGGGTGGCAACTGTCGCCCTTTACAAGCTATCTCATACCCAAAATAATATTTCTAATCCCAATAATGCATTACAGGCATTATGGGCACCTTTGCTTTTATTGCATCGTGATGGCTTAGATACCATAACTACCTATTCTTTGAAAGATAATCAACTGTGGATAAGGCATTTTTTGACCATGAGTGTTCAGGCTATTGTAGCAATTTATGTCATTATTCTTGGAGGCATTTCTAATTTTCATTTTTGTTAATTCCGGCAGCTAGAGACAACGTTATTGACTTTGGGTGGCTTGAGGGGTTTATTGGCCCTACACCTTTTCATGAGCTAATTTTTATTTTGCACATCATAAAAAAAAGGTTTTAAAAATGATATCAAACTTATATGTGTTTGAGTTTATTATAAATATTACATATATTAAAATATTATGTTAATTAAATAATATTTTAATTTTGTGGAGTGGTTTTCTACCGAGATATTTAGGCTTGGTTTGGCATGTGCTAAATAAGCCAAAAAGTCAAAAAGTCACTATCTTATTTAAGTCACATCATCCTATTTAAATCACATCACCTCTCTAACACATCACATCAAACCCAACCCAAACCCAACCCAAACCCACCAATAAGTCAAAAAGTGCACTTTTTTAGGACACCCCAAACCAACCCTTAGTCTAACATTTTTCTTCGACTTTTAATAATAAAAAATGTCCACAATATTTTTTTTTGGTAGATGTTCATCACCTATTTATAATTCTGTACCTGACTCACACCCACTCCCTCATTCTCTCTCCCCTCTCTCTCTCTCATTTGAACTCCGTCAATGGCAACTCCGATGAAAAATCGCGAGGTGCGGGTTTCGTCGGAACCCATGTCTCCGCCGCCCTAAAACATCAAGAGAAATCTAGGTTTACAAACCAAATCGCGGCTTCGAAAGCTAACAGCGCGTATGAAACTAACGGCGATGCAGGTTCATTAGCTTCGTGAGTTCCTTCCCTTTCTTCCTGGCGTCTGCTGCTGCTGCAACCACATCCTTGTTTTTTTCACTTGAGCAGGCAATTCATTTACAGTATGACTAATAGTTTAAGAAACCACTACGTTAGCAGGCATGGCTTCTGACTAGACGCTTTGGTTTTAACTTTTATAGGCAACGAATAATGGTGTTTCTCAGCATGTGCAATAGAAGATGAATTAGCACTGCCTTGGTTATTCATCGAAGTTCCATTTTGTTCATCATTCAGATCAAAGGATGGCCTAGATTGAAGTCCGTTCCCATGATCAGGAAAGGGGAAGAACCAAGGGCGTGGCATGATGAAATTTCTCTATATCTAAATTTTTTTGGAAAAATATTGAGAAATCTCAACTATTATAAAAATATTATGGGAAATGATTGAGATCCCCTCCAATCACCACCCCCACTACCCCCACACACACGTGGCGGGTGGTGATTAGAGAAGAAGGTAAAAAAGAAAAAGAAAAAGAAAAAAGAAAAACTGGCCAATCAAAGAGAGAGGGGGTCAAAGGAAGTATTTCCTTGAGGGGATCTAACTCATTTTTTAAATATTATATATCATTTATCTTATAAAATCTTAATATTAAGGATCATAAAAAAATTTCTCCTTTTAAATTTGGTTTGGTGATTGCTTTTTATATTATAAGTTTTTGTATATCTTTTAAAAAAATCAGTGGTTTATTTTTGTTTAATTTTTTTAAAGAGTCTTGTTAGCAAAGGCTTCAGAGGTATTAAAAATAAAAATAAAAATAAAAGACCAAAAAAATGTTGAACTGAAAATACTTTTCACTCATTTTTAAACATTTTATTATTTTTTCACCATTTTCAATTTTTTACACTAATCCCAACATTAAACAATGCATATAGGCACTTGTTAGCATTTGTTTTTTTATTTTCAAAAAAAAAATCACTTTATTTGATTTGGAGTTTCAAAAATAATTTTCTATATTTTGAATTCATATTTTTTTTAGTAAATTTTTTTTTTTTACTTTTTAAATTCTCTTAATCTAAATACAAATAAAAGATATAAAATTTGTATAAAATATTAACAAAGGGTGCCAAGGCCAAAATTTTGAATTCAAATTTTCTTTGTTCGTAGGTCCATGCATTAAAACACTTTGTCCATAAAGATAAGCTAGTGAAAATTTCTTTGGACTATTATTTGTAGTCCGGAGAAAATTATAATTTTTCATTGTATTCCAAAGAAAATTAAAATTTTATATTTACATGTTATTATGAGTTCATTACTTTTATTTTTTAATTTTATCTGGATTAGATATATAGATTCGAAAATTAATTGAATAATTTGCTCTGTGATTTTCTTTGTATTTTTGTTTAATAATTAAATTTTGTGTTTTTGATGTGAATGCATTTTTCTTTTTGTGATCTTCAAAGTGAATTTAAGTTTGGAGATTCTAGTTGCCTCTTGGACTTGGACTTTCTGTTTTGTTTGTGGTGTTTCTAGCGTTTTGATGTTGCCTTTAGATCTCAACTCATAACTGACAGCGACAAAGACTTTCTATTTTGTTTGCAGTGTTTTGCTGCTGTTGCGTTTTGATATTAGCTCATAACTAAAAGACTCAACGACTTTCTATTTCTTTTGTGGTGCTTCAAGTGTTTTGCTGCTGCTGCGTTTTTCCATTTTTAGACAATGAAAACATAAAGATGTCAACAGGAAATTCAGTACAATGACAGAAAATTCAATATTAGAGATGTCAAATCCTTGAGAAATTTTCAATAAATAGAGAAAATTACACACACAAACACACAACTAGATAGAGAAAACCAAGACAACCACAAAAAGTAAATGGACTCTACTATGGTCAGAGAAAATGCAAATTCAACACAAGGAGACAACAAACCAGTGAAATCAAACAAGCAACATAAATTAGTGGGAGTGCCCGCGCTGACATCAAGTAGTGTCGGCAAAACTGATGTGACATAATGACACGTAACAGGTACGAACCAATGGGGCAGTGACACATGGATGAAACGATTGGAACAATGGTATGTGACAGCTCATGGGTAGTTGGGATTCTTGAAATTCTTGAATTAGTGAGGTAATGACCTCGGCTAGTGATGCGGTCTCAGTTAAGAAGATAACAGAACGAGGTTCTTAATGATTGGACGCTTAAGTCCGGGTTATTTGAAGCCGACAAGTCATGATCTCGGTCAGAAGAGTATCTCTAGCATGTTGCTTTGCCAACATGATGAGAGATTAAACGATATAGATTTTATCACTTCAAGTTGCCAAGGTAATAGAACTTAGAGGGCAATTGTAGGATATATTTTGAGGTCTTGCCACGTGGCCAAGGTTTAGCCGAGGTGCCACGTAAAGGAGCTAGAATGCCGAGGTGGATGCAGTATTGCCGAGATACAATGTGGTAATACCGAAATCCGAGATATTTAGATAGAGGACAAGAGTCCTAGACGAATTATGTACTTAGTTTGTATAGGAAAAAGACTCTTGAGAAGTTTATCCATGTTTGGCTAAGAGTCTGAAATAAGCATTGTGCTTAAGTCCTATAAAGTGAGACTTCTAGAGGATGAGGGCACTAATGCCTATAAAAGTAAGGTACCCCTGTGAGTCTAAGGTATGTTTTTGATTGTGTGAGTTTAAGTACTTGATTGATATCTTTGAGAGATAAGATTGATTAACTTGATCATCGGAGTGCCCTCGGGTGGACGAACTACCGAGGTATTCTTATTTCCTTGTTGGCAAGTTGTTGGCTTAATCTATTCTATTGCATGCTCTCCAGCTAAATTCTCTGTTTGGTTGTAAGTCCGGAAATCAACACCCACACGGAACTAGGGGTAAAAGATCATTCAAAATAGATAAAACCCAAGCTTGAAAACTTAAATGGGTCGAAAATGGAGGAAATGGGAGAGAAAAGAGAAGAGATTCGAAAAAGTGACATTTTGAATGCACAAACAGCTTATATACACGACACATTGCGAGCACGATGAAACAGACCACGGGCTCAATCAACTAACATAACAGGTCGCGGGCGCAACCAAGCCAAGACAAAAAACCTAGGCTGCTGCTCCGCAACCAACACAAAGCACACCAAAGGTCCAAACTACCCGAACAAAGTCAAAGTCAATTGGGATGGCCACATGTGGCAACCAAAAATAAAATAGGTCGGATTTTCTAACCCAAGCCTCTACAGATGACATAACTTACATGTGATATATGCTCCAAATAAAATTGTGTATTGTAAAATAACACAATATTATTATTTTTTTTAGACACATCAAATTAATATAAATGTTTTTTTCTTTCTAAGCATCGACCGAGACTGGAGTCACCAAGTCAAACCTATTAGACTCCTCATTATTGATCATTTTAATTTTGATGTAATTTCATGTAAAATTTTATAAATATTCCTTTGTTTTACTCATTTTGAATGGTGTTCACATCAAGAATTATAGTGTAACCGATCACATACTTTGAGAATTGAAATAGAACAATTTAAATATTAGAGCTTAGAATGTAACGTAATGTATGTTTTGAGGACCATCAGTGTAATTACCCTCTTTTTTTAAAAAAAAAAATTACAATGTATCTCAATACATTGATGTAGTTTAATCAACAATTATAGCATAGATAACTACAAATAAACTCCCGAAGAAGGAGAGAGCCACCCCAAACGACTACAAGGGTAATAGGACCCTCATGCAAGTGGAAAGTCAAACTCTTAACCTCTTAGTACAGTGTAAGAGCTCTAGCCAACGGATTAGTTTTTAAATGCTAATAGAATGAAAAACATTGCCAAATTTTAAGGAAGATGGATAGCTGCTATGCATAATGCATAATAGTTATTGTTGTGCGGCTAATTGGGCTCACTTCGGGTCTTATTTTGATAATTCAAATCATTCAATTTTAGAGTGTATCGAGTAGAATATACTTCAAAAAATTTAAATTAATTGGACATCAGTAGCTCTTTTATCTAAGCACATTTGTATTCAGTTTTATACAAAAAATCACATTAACCATTCTTTTTTTAAAATACAAATGTAATTAGATGAAAAAGTTATCAAAGTCTGATCAATTTGATTTTTTACAGATATATTCTATTTGATATACTGTAAAATATGAACGATTCGGATTATCGAAATAGGGCCCATAATAGACTCCATTGACTGCACAACAGTGACCCTGTGCATAAAGCACAACAATCACCCCAAATTCAAATTTATACACCGTGGCTAGTTAAATTCTATTTTGTTTTATTTCCAATCTAGTAAATTGTATACTTTTTTTATTTTTATTTTTATTTTTATGCACTTTGTTTGTATATATGAATGTAATGAACTAGCAAGTAATTTGTTCTCCCTTTCTCTAAATCAGATACAAGCAAGTAGTTTGTTCTATCCTTATTTTTTTTATAAACCAAAGTGTAAGCAAGTAATTTATTCTCTTCTTTTTGGTCCTTTCATATTGATATACTTTGGTACTACATATAGAAACTGATTGGCCTACAACTGATCGGTCCGGTCATCACAGTCAAGCACCCGGCCGACTCATGTCCTAGGCCATTCAAATAATGGCTTTAGTCCCCATGTTGGATGAGTCTCCAAAATTTTCTTCATCCAAAAGCCTAATAATTAAAAAATAAAATAAAATAAAAAAAATTCATTTTTTAAAGATCTAACAGAAAAATACTTCCCTTACCCAAAAGACTAAAAGGATCCGTTTGATTTGATTTGAAATCAATTTTCAAAAATAAATTTTTTAAAAGAGTTTTCAAAATTTAAAATTTTATTTAGTTATATATTTTAAAAATAGTTTTGTAGTTGGAGTTCTATAATTTGAGATGATTTGTAATTTTTTTTTAGATGAATAAATGGGTGCAAAAGAAAAGTGAGAGAGAGAGAGAGAGAGAGAGAGAGAGAGAGAGAGAGAATGATTAATTGATATGTATGTGAGAGAAGGAGAGAGGAGATAGAAAAAATGATTAAAAACAATTTTGAAAAAATTATAAAATCAAACAAATTTTAGTTTTGAGCTCTCAAAAATTGATTTGAAAGTGAAACAAGCCCTATTTTTATCAAGTCCCAGCCAAATAATCTCTGTCCAAAGGTCTTCAATTGTAAGAATCGAGAAAAATCTTCTTCATCAAGAGGCCAAAAAAGAATTTTATTCTTTAAGTAATGATACATAATAAAAATAAAAAATAAAAAATAAAAACAAACCTCAATTTCTGAAGGATTAATAAATAAAAACTTCATATTCAAAGCTCAACAAAAACAAAAAAAACAAAAAAAAATCATTATCCAAAAGTGCTCCCAATATTAACGCTTAGAATTTTAGTTACAAGAAGGGCAAATTGCGACAGTAATCTCTGTACTTTGGTCTTTGTGTCATTTTGGTTATTATAATTTCAATTGATTTGATTTTGATTATGAATTTATGATTTTGCTTTAATTTTTATGAAAAATATACATATTTGGCAAGTTGGTTAAAAGCTAACTTTTTAACTTTTTTCGATCATATCACCTATATATTTTTTTGTACATTTTTCAAAAAAAAAAAAATCAAAAAAACTAAAAATCTAACTTTTAACCTACTTTTCAAAAAGCTAACTTTTGATTAATTCCACCATGTCCCGTTAATTCCAAAGAGTTGGCTTTTGATTAATTCCACCAAGTCGTTATTTGTTATTTTGATTTTGTTGAGTTTCATGTAATTTTTTAAAAATACTTCTTTTGTGTTATTGATTTTGAATGACATTGTGACGATTTGTTTCCAGGTCTGCTCGAGCGGGAAACCGCCGCTCAAGCGTAGAATTGCTACCCTCAGTATTTTTGTTTCGTGGCAGGCGTGTCCGCTCGAGCGTGAAATGCTAGTCCCCAGTAATTCCACTGTAGCACTGTAAAACTTCTGAGATCCCCTCTTTCTACGCTCAAGCGGGGAAGTCGTCGCTCGAACGGGCCTCCTTAATCATGTCTGGACGCTCGAGCGTGGAAAGTCACGCTTGAACGGGGAGCGCCATGACAGCTTTTTAACACAGCAACTTTAGATCATTTTCACACTTCCCTTTTTCTTTCCTTGATTTCCTCTCTCCCCTGTCTTGGAAACCCTAGATCTCCAATTACAAATAGCTTCCATACTATCGAGATCCACCCAATTTTGTTAGTTGGGGATGAAGAACACTTGAAGGATAGCATTATCTTCCGATTGGATCAGGGATTTGCAATAGATTCGTGAAGGAGTTCGAATTTAGGGCTTGACAGTTGAGGTAGGGATATTTTTATTCTTGTATCTTTTCTTTCTTGAGGAAATTTCATGGTATTATGTGTGATTGAAACCCTAATTGAAGTTTTGATTGAATAAAACCCACTTTCCATGTAATTACTCTTCCACTCAACATTTTGTTTAAAATTCCTAAACTTTTCTCTCTAATATAAGTGAAGATGTAGTTAGAGAACTAGATTTTTGACTAGGGGAAAAAAACCCCAAAATTTAGAGAAAACCCTATGTTCCTAATTGGTTAGAAAATTGCCTAGTTAGTGAAATACTCAACTAATTCATGTCTTTGGTAAGGAGATAACATATGAGCATTGATGTAATTAAAGCAATGACAGCTTGACTACTATTGGCCTTTGAGTTTTATGTAATGTTTATATGTGATGATGATACATGGTGTTGATTGTGGGATTGAAATGTGTTTTAATGTTTGAGCACGCATGAGTCTATGTGTGGGTTGGTAATGTGTAAAGGTGGTGTTGTGTTATACCCGCGCGGGGAGTTTTAAAAGGTGCCCAATTGCCCTGTCTAGGCTTATCGCTGGATGAATGTGGGAAAAACGTTTTTGGGTGTCCACATAGTCCCACCGTATAGTAGCCGGCAAAAGTGGAAAAACAGATGATTTTCTTGGGTGCCCACTCCCCGCTGTATAGTAGCCAGCGAATGTGGGGGTTGTGTATTAAAAGGAATGATTGTTCCCAATTGGGCTCATGTGATGGGATGCATGTAAACTGATTTCTTGGTTATGAATATTTCCTCACGCAACTAGTTATCGTAACATAAACTTATCTAAATTAAATTATAAAGGCTCTTGTGAGATGTAGACGATATGTACGTGCTTGGTTGCTAAAATACCTTTGTTTGTGTTGTTATTTCACAAGGATACCACATTTTGTTCAAGGAATTAGATATCTGTATAAATGTATTCCTACTGGGCATCTTGCTCAACCCTAACTTATTTTTCAAGAATTGAGGAAGGTCAGCCTCGATGAAGCACCGATTCAAATGCTAGATCTACCTTATTTTGTGGAGTTAATTGAAGTCAAGAGCATCTAGTTGCCTGTGTGTAATTTTTGGGGATTTTGTAATGCAACTTTTGTTTGTTATGCTATATTAATGTACGCCCTGAGGGCTCATGTTTTGTTAAGTCATCTAGGTCATTGAACTAGGACAGGACCTTGAGTATTGTGAGATTGTAATATTTGAATTGTAATTACTTAAGTCTCAGTTCAATGGAAGAGATGACCCATTTTGGGAATTTATGATTATGTTACCAATGTGATATTAGGGTTAATTTTCAGGGTGTTACAGACATTAACGTAGGGATTAAAATTTAATAAATCACATACTTTGAGAACAAACAAGGAACAATTAAAAATTAGGACTAAAATATAGTGTAATATCCTTTGAAGATCATTAGTGTAGTTAACCCTTTTTAAATTACATTTTTTCTCAAAACATTAAAATAGTTTGAATTAACAATAATAACATAAAGAACTACAAATAAACTCCCAAAGAAGGAAAGAGATACCCAAAACGACTGCAAGGCAAATAGGACCCTTACGCAGATAGAAGGTATCGAACTCTTGACCTCTTAGTATGGTCTAAATTCCATTAAATTAAGTGTAGGACAAATGTTGCCAAATTTTAAACGGCATATGGCTGGTTAAATTTGCTTTTGTTTTCTAAACTAGATTGCAAGCTAGTAAATTGTTTTATTTTTATTTTTATTTTTCTTTTTTGTCAGCACTCTTTAGTGTTCTTGTCTTGAACAAGAAAAGAATCTTCATCAAAAGTAATAGTGCAATTGTTATCTACTGCCAAGTGATGGACTGAATGCAAGTTGGATGACAGAGTAGGTAAATGAAGCATGTTTGTGAGATGAAATGGAAAAGGAGTAGAAAGAAGTCCATTACCGGTGTGAGCAATAGGCAGAGTAGTACCATCACCAATAGCTACCTGATCATGGCCTTGATAAGGTTGATAAAATGAAAGATTACTGAGATCATTTGTCATATGACTAGTAGCTCCGGAATCAAGAAACCAATTTGAATCAGACTGCTGTGAGCCTGAGTTTGAAGTAACATAGGCTTTAGTATTAGCTGTAGGTGAGACTGAGATAGGTGAGGGCTGTGATGGCTGAAAAGAGGAATCAAGCTTGTACCTCATAAATCTAACATTTTGGGGTAATTTTTTAAATAAAATTTCATGATAACTAACATTTTTCTAGCATATTTGTTTCAATGACTTATATTTTGTGTTTTGCTTGAAACACATTTTAACTTGGTTCACTTAAGAGTATACATAGTTAAAATATTTGTGTATGTTACAGTAAAATGATAATAGAAATGAAATATTTTTCTGATTTTATATCCACTTAATTTATATATATTTGTTGGCTTTTTGGCTTTTCAAAGGGTATTTTTGTAAATGCGAGCGTGCCAGCAAGGATCAATCAGTCCTTACAGAAATTATAATAGCCAACCAATTATCAGACGATTGTGTTTTAGTTCTTTCAGTCTCAATGAAGAGGACTTTTACTGGTGGCTTGACTTAGGAGAAATTAAGAGAAATAACAGTTAATATGAAGAACAATTGAAGTATTTCATTAAAATGAACACTTACAATAGTCCAAACTCAGCCTCGAAGAGGTTTACAGCAACAGTCTACTTGAATCTACTTGAAACTACTCCTATGAATCGAAGTGCAGTGCAGGTATTTAAAGTGCAGGTATTTAAAGAACAGGTATTTAAAGTACAGGAAATGTAAAACTGGAAAAGAAAATATGAAGTAAAGACTGGTTTATATGATCTGAGTCTGGGGGTCTTTTCTGAGGGCTTCCCTGCTATTTATACTTGTCAAAGATGACCTTCGAACTGCACTTCAAACCGTCGAACTACTCCTCCATGATCGCTGATCATGTTGCCATAGAAGTAGTCCCACTACGCCATCTCTTGCAGTTGAGCTTCCCTCCTGTATTTGAATTTGAATATGAGTAACCGTTGAAGCCACGTCACCTTGTATCTCTTTACTGATCTAGTGCTACTCAGATCACGTGAGAACCAATGTTGATTGCCACGTGTTCGATCAAGATCGAAGACTTGAATTATCTTCCATAATACCCTTATTCTGCCACGTGTCAAACTGTGATTTGGCTTTTACAAAATATGTAGCCAACATTACCCCCCGCACTAATATACCCAATACTTGGAGATATTAGTGGATCAAAAGCTTTTCCCGCGCTTTTGGAACGTGCATGGAATCCATCTTCAGGAAACACAACCGTTACCTATTTGGTGATCATTTGCATTAACTCTCAACTTGTTGAACATCCCAATACCTTTAGCATTCGAACGGACTATGGCTCAATCAACTTCTCACTCTATTGATCAAGCATACGAAGAGCCATTGAGTAATACTGTTTCCCCTCGAAAGAATCTCCACGCATTCATTAGCCACCTTTACCCGCCCTTCTATATTCAGGTCATGGAGGCTTTTGCAGATTATCAACCTTTGGACTACGAACACATTGCCCTTAATCCTTCGGTTTACAAATTTACAGATACAAGAAGTTCTTCCTCTAAACTCCCCTTGTACTTTGAACGAACTATTCTCAAGCCTTTGCTTCAACAAGTTGCAAATATGGACTTGGAAAGTTCTTCTTCACAAACCTCTGCTTGGGATGAAGCTACAACTTCTTCATCTTCTGGGGTTTCCGGATGGACAAGCTGGTCAGCACCTGAGTCCTGGGACTTGAGGGAACGAATCAATCACCATTTTTTTGAGTTCGCTGACCCTTTAGATTTTCCTTCTTACGCTAGAAGCTCGGTGGTCTATCCTTATGTGCCCATTGACCTTCGACGTAGTTTGGAGGAGAATCTGCCAGGCCCTGCACACATCCTCTATGCCCACAAAGATAATGCACACCGCCTGCGTCTGGAAGAATCACAAGGGCATGACTTTCGCTTTTTGCCAAGAAGGCGAAAATTTGCTCTTCTGACTGGCTTGACTACATTAATGCCTTTGTTCCTTCCGCTCCCGTGCCATCTCCCATAACAAAAGCATCCACTTCTTCTTCTCCATCTTCTGAAATTGAAGCATCCACACCTTCTTCTCCACCTTCTGGAATAGAAGCATCCACACTTTCTCCATCTTCTGAAGCAGAACCATCTACTCCTTCTCCTCCTTCCACTCTTTCCTGGACAGAGAAACTAAGGCTTGCCCTTCCCATGGACAAAATCTTTCCACCTTACAAACCTCCATCATCCCCAACTCCAACTGAGCGGAAACAAGCTCAACTTCTACTTGCGGCTTTCTCTCACTTGCCCTTCAATGTTCTTGAGGATGACATCCCTCTCAAGAACTTTCGATGGGCTTGTGATATTCTAACTAGGGGCCATGTCCTTAATCCCATTGCCCAAGCAGAACTTCACATGTTCCTGGACCAACTTCCGATGCTCCTCCATTGGCATCGGAATTCTAAGGTCACCATCCAATCTTTGGATCAACTTTTGTCTCTCCGAATTCATGCCCAGTACGAAGCAGAGAACTTCATCGAAGAGTTCGATGACTTCAAAAATAAAGATTTTGCGTATTTGGATGATTTGGTTATGGATGCGTTGGAACAAAAATTGAGGGAAGAGGCTTTCGAAATAAAGGCTGAGGAGCTCTACTATGAAGTCTATGAAGTGAGAGCACACCAACTTATGCAGCCAACATTAGAGGAGATAGAAAATATAATAAAGAAAGAACAAACATTCATTGATCATTGTTGGACAAAGTTTCATGATCTTGTTATTTATTCTATTCCTTATTTTTATGAGCTTGAATTTGTACCCAAATAGGGTTACTTAATGTAATTGTCTTGGCTTTAATACAAACAAAGTCCTTCTGTATTTGACATTGTTTGACTCTGTTTCCTTTTGTCTTTAAAAGCCAACTCATAGCTTCGAATTGAACAATCTCATCCTTCGAATCTGGACTCAATTGTTTAATGAAACACTAAAAGAACCAACGTGTCTTTTTCCAATTTATGGAGTAAAGTTGACAATTCTGGCTGATATCATCTGGAATTAATGCTTTGAATTTTAACAACATTACCCCTCAAAACTAACTATAACCAATATATGGTCATGGTTAATATAGCCAATCAATTTCAAATTGACAATTTTTGCTTCGAAGAGTAATCCATACTGTTTTGGTTCAAAAAGCAATTCCTTCTTATATATATAAAAACCAACGATTGGTTTTAATGCTTCGAACAGTGCTCCTCATCCTTAAAGGATCCAAGGAGTTGCTCCGAAGGTCGTTACTTTGATTAATAACTCTCAAACAGGTCTTTAAACCCTTTGAAGTGGACCAATATTCGAGCATTCTAACATTTTTAAGCATGTAGTACGCTTCGAAACCGGCTTCTATATTTCGAAGCCGTTGTCCTTTGGCTTTTGGTGCCAAAATTTGACTTCGAAGCCAAATGTTTTACTTCGAAGTTGACTTCAGTATTTGGGCTGTGTTTTTTCCCTCCAAAAGTATCAATATTGAAGGAAACTCTTCGTATTTGTACTTTTAGTACTTAACGACTTACGCAATATATTTTTCAGACACAAAGCTTTTTTAAAAACCCCTTTGTTTCGTGTTCTGAAATCACTTGCTCTTTCAACACACAAACCCTACCGATCTTCTGTTAACCCTCTCTTCTTTACTACTTACTATTAATGGATCCTTCCTCTCTGAAAGCGTCCGCTGGCGACCGTCTCAGCCCTACCATGGCTTTGAAGAAATGTATTGATGAAGAAATTGCCAAGCTCTCGACTGGTGGACCAAGCAACATAGATGGGCGTCTCTTCGTTCCTCGCCACAGCCGCCAACAGGAGTATGTCCTAGGACCCATCTTTCGGGAAGCTCCTGACCAACTTCCAGCTTTGTACCCTCGTTTGGAGGATCATCTTCTGCTATATGAAGGAGGGCTTGATTGGAGCAACTGGAGACTGACCCGGCCTCATCGCTGCTGGCCGACATTGAGGACCGAATGGGAGGAATGGTATGACAGGGTTGTACCCGCAAGAGAAGATGACCTACAAGAGCTCTACATCCTCGACGCTCTTCGCCTTTCCAGGTTCATCATTCCTGAGGACTCTTTTTTGATTCCAGCTGCTTTATGTTTTTGGAATATGGCTTTTAATTTTTTCCAATTTCGATGTGGCATGATGGCTCCCACCGTTCTCGATATTTGCCATCTTTTAGGGCTTTCCCCCCATGGCTCTCCTTTTACTCCCAACTACCCGGACCTTCCTGTTAAATTTTCCCTTCCAGCCTTAACCTCTTCTTATAGCAACTTTGTAAAAGATGAAAATAAAAAAGAAGGCCTTGTGAAAGACAGAGAACTCTTTTCCTTTATTTTGTACTGGTTATGCAAATTTCTTTTTTGCACATCATCTCAGAGGATTATGCCTGAGTTCGCTCCCCTTGCGAAAGCTCTTGTCTTGAAAAAACATGTAGCTCTTGCTCCTTACGTGTTAGGCCATATATACAGAGCTTGCTCCCAATTTTGTAAAAGACCACTTGATGTTAACCAAGGAGGTCCTCTCTGGGTACTCCAGCTCTGGCTCTTCGCCTATTTTACTGATTTGCATTCTAAATGTCTAAGATTTCTTGTCCAAGTTCCTAGCACTTATGGGGAGAAGTATGCTAGGATTGCCATTTATCCTGCTTCCTTTGTTTATTACTTTACCTTCTTTTACCAACTCCCAATTTCTCCATCTGCTTCTTTCTTTTGTCCCTTCGAAGCCAATATAGGACCAACCTGGCTGCAAACTTTTCTAGCTGATAAAGAGTGCTCCACCTCACCTCATAAAGATATGTGGGCCTCCATACTGCTACCAAGGGAGTTATTCATTGGCACTTTGAACCCTCGAGCCTATAAATGTATATCTGAGGTGTATTGCCTTTCCCAATTCGCTAGACAATTTGGGCTCACTCAAAGGATTCCTGTTCCACTTTGCAGTCTCTCGAATGTCCACCTTACTGCCAGAGATTTGAGAATATCCAAATCCAAGCTAGAGACGACAATACTTAAACTACTGAAGGAATTGAATGAGTTCTAATTTGTTCCCTTTCTTCCGTTTGGCTTAGTTTTGAAAAGATTTCAGAACTTGTGGACAACCAATATGGAAGTGCGCCTGTCTATGCATCCTCATGACTTGCTAATAGGGTTAGGAGTGCCTTCAAAGGCTAAATCAGCAACAATTGAGAACATTTCCCCTCCTCCTAAAGTTGTCACAACTACTCCTGCAGCTTCATCCCCTCCAACTAGAGTTACTAGAGCTGCTTCGAAGAAGGGTAAGTATTTTCAGATTTCCCTTTTCTTTCTTTTGAATCTTTTGTTCGTTTCCCTTACACTTGTGTTTTTGGTGCAGGGTCTCCGCAAGAAGAATCCCCCAAGAGAGCTGAGACTTTAATTCTTCTCAAAAAGAAACAACAAAAATAGAAAAGGAAGCTAGTCCTCCCTCCTGAGGAACCTGAATCTCTGGAAGAAGAAGAGGTTGAGCAAGAGCAAGAAGTGCCCTTGCAGAGAACAAAGAGAGAAAAGGTGGCTGTCTCTACTTCTAATACAATCGAACATCCTCCCCTCGAGACAACCACTACAATAATGGGGAAAGAACTAACCTTTGAAGAATCTGAACCCCAAATTGGAGAGAGGGGAATCGAAAAAGAAACAGTAGCATCACTGCCAAGAAGAAAGAGAAAGAAGGTGACTGTTCCTGCTGCTGATTTGGTTGAAGACCCCATTCATGAAGCAGCTGCCAAGGTAGTAGAGCAGGAACATTCCAAGGCAATAATTGTCTTTGAGAGGGCCGGGAAGAGACGGCAGCAACAAACTTTGAGAGATGAATCTGCTGCTGCTGATGCACTTCAAAGGGAAGCTGCAAGAAGGCAACAAACTGCCGAACATTACTCCCTTCACAGCTCTCCTATCAGTACTAATACCACTGAATCAAGTAATTTCTTTCACACTTCCGTTGTTTTTCCTTTGTCAACTTTTAATACTGAATTTTGACAGTCCTTTGTATTTCTTCCTCTTGCAGCAACAGCTACTGCATTCATCTTTCCAGCGAGGCCTCCCTCGATTTCAGTTGAAGTTGACCAGATGCAACATGTGAAAACCATCCAAATCATGCTCCCACTCTCCAAGCTTATATTCGATATACCTTCTTTGAGTCCAAGCATCCCTGCGTCTCTTTTTCTTGGCTTAGAGCCATATCTCCCTTTTTTGACTTTTAATCTGCCTCAGTCTACTTCTTCTTCGAGCCTTGCTCTTCCTCATTCCTTCACAGAAATTCCAAGTGCTACTCCATCTCTGATGGCAGTTGATTCCTTCTAGATGGTCTTTGGTAGTCTTCCAATTCATAGTTCATCACCTTTGCCTACTTCCAGTCCCTCTTCTCTTGATTCATTGGTGGCCAAGACCATAGAGGCTGCCAAAGATACTCCTTTCACTTCTCCTATCCCTATGTAATCCTTTGGGCCTTTCACCACAACACTCTCTGCACCCTTCATGTTTATGGATGAGGTAGACATCTTTGCAGCCAGGCTGGCTAGTTTCTTCGACATACCCTCTACCTCTCCATCATTCAATGCTGAAGCTGAGCCATTAGTCTTGGCTGACTCCTTGCTAGAGATTTTTTAGAGTTCTTCCTTCAGCAGCAAGCCTTCTACACCTCTGATAGACATGGACACATGCCTAGAACTGCTAATTTCTTTTTCAAGGATTCCCTTCGAGGCTCTGCAAAGGCCAATAATCAAAAATGGGTTCCTTCAATGCTGCAAAATTGCTGAGCAGTCTGGCATGAATGCTTCAAGTCATCTATCTCAGGCAGCAGCTACTGTTGACTTCTATCTCAACATTTGTCATGCTGTTAAGGTTGCAGATGAGAAGCTGGCTAGGGACCAGAATTTTGTTTCTCAAGTGCATACTGAAGTATCAACTCTGAAAGAACAACACTCTTTTGCCTCCCACTTTCGAGTCAAACTGCTGGAGAAGAAAGCTCAGCTTGAAGAGGAATTAGCCGCAGTAAACCAAGCCTTGGTTCGAACTGATACCAAATTGCACATCACCAACCAAGGGCTGGCTGATCGAAAAGAGGACATGGCTGCAGCTATTCAACTGTTTCCATCACTTAGTAATAGGAAATCTACTGTTCAAAAACAATTAAGACATTGTAATGATTTCTGAGCCAATTTGTGGCACAATGTACTCAATTCTTTATAAAAGAACAACTTTTTGTCTATCATTCGAGCAGTCTTATATTTTTGTATTTAATGTTTATTTTACTCCTTGTGTTTCCCAAATGGTTGGAAAATAAGGCTTCAAATATCTGCCATTAATCTTTTTGGGATGTACATACCCATTCAAATTCCTCAAATGGTATGCCCCAAAAGGCAGAATTCTATGAATTTGATATGGTCCTTCCTAGTTAGGTGTCCACTTGCCAAACTTGTGGCTTTTAATTCCTATTGGGAGTATTGTTTTCCATACCAAATCACCTTCATCAAAACCAATGTGCTTGACTTTCTTATTATAATTCTTGGCTACTTTCTTCTATTGGAAAAGAATGCTATTTAATGCCAAAATTCTGGCTTCATCTATGCCTTCTAATTCCAAGCACATACTTTGATGGTACTGCTGAGGATCTAACTAATCTTGGCATCTTACCCTCAAAGATTTAACATTAATTTCCACAGGTAAAACTGCATCATGCCCATATACTAAGGCATAAGGAGTAACTCCTGTGCTTGACCTTGGGGAGGTTCTGTAAGCCCACAAAACATCCAACAAAAGGTTATGCCAATCCCTAGGATTATCCTCCACAGCCTTTTGTATACCTTTTTTCAATGATTTATTGGATGATTCAGCTTGACCATTGGCTTGTGCATAATAGGGTGTGGAATTAACAAGGCTAATTCCAAATTCTGCCACAAAGGACTTCACCATTCTCCCATTGAACATAGTCCCATTATCTACAGTAATGGTTTGTGGGATGCCAAATCTATGGATCAAGTCTTTAATGAACCCAATGACCTCTGTTTGGTCTACAGCCTTATATGGCTTGGCTTCGACCCACTTAGTGAAGTAATCAGTAGCCACTAGAATGAAACAATGATGCTTCGAAGAAGGTGGGTGTATTTTTCCTATCATATCCATGGCCCATCCTCTAAATGGCCAAGGTTTCACTACTGCATGTAGGTCAGTTATGGGCACATGCCTTATTGTACCATGCTTTTGACATGCCTGGCAACCCTTTGCATATTCTATGCAGTCTTTAAGGATAGTTGGCCAATAGTAGGAATGCCTTCGAAGCAACCATCTCATCTTCACACCAGGTTGATAAGCACCACAAATGCCTTCATGAACCTCAGCCATAGCCGTTAATGCTTCTTTTGGGCCTAAACATTCCAAAGAATAAGCCATCTCCCCTTTTATAGAGAGCATTACCATATACCATATATTGCATGGATTGCAATTTGACTCTTCTCTGGCCTTCAAGATGGACCACCAAATCTTACATTATTGGATGTCTCCAATCTTGTTCTTGTAAGTCATTATGATTGACTTCCAAGATCACATTCCTTTTATTCAAAGGTTGTATTAATCTCTGATATGTTGTTTAGCTTATGTCCCTTTGGGTATTATCCCTTCTCTTGAAGTTCGAAGCTTTTTGAGCCACATCATTAGCTCTATTGTTCAAGAATCTTGGAACATGGGTTACATTTGCTATTTGAAACTGAGAAAGCAGATGTAATGCAACAACATAATATGGTAGGATGCTTATGCTTTGACACTTGAAAATCCCTTTCACTTGGTTAACCACCAGTTGAGAGTCCCCAAATATGTCAACTGCATGTACTTGTAATCCAATGAGGATTTCTAGTCCCACTATTAAGGCTTCATATTCGGCCTGGTTATTGGAACAAATGGCTTCATCCACTCTGAAAGCATGTGTGGTTTCTACCCCTTGTGGAGATTTAATCACAACACCAATTCCAATTAAGCCATTGGCTTTCGATCCATCAAACCACATCTGCCATGGCTCAACATTAGCCATACCAAGCTTCATTATCTCTTGGCTTTCTGTTTGAGATGGATGATCTGCCAGAAAATTGGCTAAAACTTGCCCTTTTACTGCCCTTTGAGGGACATATTCTAGATGAAATTCTGATAAGGCTAGTATCCACTTGCCAATTCTTCCCCTCAACATAGGTCTAGATAACATGTATTTAACCAAATTTGTGGTTGCAATTACCAAGACAATTGTAGATAAAAGATAATATCTTAATTTCATTGCAGCAAAATACAAAGCAAGACACAGCTTTTCAACAGTTGAATATTTACATTCGCAAGAATTTAAAAACCTACTAAGGTAATAAATAGCTTGCTCTTTGCCTTCTTCGTTGTCTTGGGCTAAGAAAGCTCCCAATGAATCTTCTGTTGCAGCTATGTACAACTTCAAAGGCTTGTTCCCCTTTGGTGGCATCAGCACTGAAGGGTTGGCCAAGTAGGCTTTGATACCTTCGAAAGCACTTTGATGCTCTGTTGTCCACACAAATTCCTCTTCATCTTTCAGCCTTAACAAGGAAGAAAATACTTTAGTCTTCCCTGCAGTGTTAGAAATGAACCTTCGAAGAAAGTTAACTTGTCCCAGGAACCTTTGTAATTCTTTCTTACTTGATGGAGGCCTAGCTTCAATGATGGCTTTAGCTTTATTCTGATCAATCTGTATTCCTTTCTTGTGCACTACATAACACAAGAAGTTTCCAGATGATACACCAAAAGCACACTTAAGAGGATTAAGTTTCAACTTGAACTTCCTCATTATTTCGAAAGCTGCTTCTAAATGAAACAAATGCTCCTCCATGGACTGGGACTTCACCACAATGTCATCAATATAACACTCTAGATACCCTCCAATGAGATCATGAAAGATAGTGTTCATAGCCCTCTGATATGTAGCCCCAGCATTCTTCAGACCAAATGGCATTTTAACCCATTCGAAGGTGCCAATATTCCTAGGACATCTGAATACTGTCTTGTGGATATCCTCATCTGCAATGCATATTTGGTTATAACTAGAGTGGCCATCCATCATTGATAAAACTTGATGCCCTGCTGAACTGTCTACCAGCAAATCCACTATAGGCATAGGGTACTCATCTTTAGGAGTTGCTAGATTTAAGTTTCTGAAATCGATGCATACCCTCATTTTGCCATTCTTCTTAACTACAGGCACAATATTAGATAGCCATTCAACATACCTGGCTGTCCTAATAAAGCCTGCCTTGAGTAGTCTAAGAATTTCTTCCTTGACTTTCTAAATTACTTCTGGACTCATCCTTCTTGGTTTCTGCTTGTATGGCTTGAAATTAGGCTTCATAGGGAGCCTATGTTCCACTAATGATCTATCCAATCCTGGTAGTTCATTATAAGACCATGCAAAGCAATCTTTGTATTTCTTTAGAACAACCAATAACTGGTCTCTGTCCAGAACATTCAAGCAAGTACTTATATAGGTGGGCTGCTGCACAGAACCTTCCCCTAAATTCACTTCTTCTAAGGGGTCTTGTGTCTGAGAACTCATTGAAGCTTCTTCTTTGGTTTCTTCAACCTTCGAAGCAACCTTTTCGCCTTGTTCTGCTCCTAGGTTCTTTAATTCGACATCTCTACCCTCTTCCTCATACACAAAATCTGTCCACAAGGCGTCTTCTTCCTGTATCTCCTGGACTTTTGTTTCAATGTCCAATGCACAGTATTTCCCAAGGGTCAAACTTCTGACCTGTTGCTGCTCTTGTTTACAGCCAATTATCATGGCCTCTCTCTCTTGCTTCTGTACTTTCTGGACTATTGCTTTTACGTCCAATAATGAGAATTTAATCAAAGCCAAGGACTTGGCTTCTCGTTCTTCACCTCTTTGCCTATAACCAAGCATCATTGTCATCTTTCACGACAACCTCTTCATCAGCACTTTCTTGGACTAAGTGCTTCAGGTGTGTCACTTCCTCATCAGCCGTCACTTTGGCTGAGCCATCAGCTTTCCTCAGTATACTAAGTGGTGTCACTCCCTCAATATACAACTTGGCCTCTGCAAAGCCTGCACAAGCTATGAAGGGTTGAGGATCTGCATCAATTTTCTCTGTCTCTCCATTGCCCAAAGCCATCATGATTTTCTGATGCAAAGAGGAAGGCACACATTTGTTAGTGTGGATCCAATCTCTCCCAACTAAAGCATTATATTTAGCATTGCTGTCGATTACGAAGAATGCTGTCATGCAGTCCCTGGTTCCCACACTCAAGTTAATGGGCAGAATCCCTTGAGCCATCTGTTTATCTCCAGCAAAGCGAGCGATGGTTGTGCTGGTTGGGATCAACCTGGGATTCTTTTTCCCTAGTTTCTTCAAAGAAGATTTTGGTAATAATTTTACCACTGCCCCATTGTCTATTAGGACTCAGTTCAGCTGTATCCCATCAAAGAAAGCCTTGATGTACAAGGGCTTGACATGTTGGGTCATGGAATTCGAGGGATATTCAAAAGGATATGAGAGGTTAATGCTCACCTCTTCCTCGCTTTCACACTCAGTTTCCATTGGAGTAGCCATTCCAGGAGCATCCTGTACCATACTCACTTGTGACTCTTCACTAGAGACAAGAATTGGATCCAAGTCTTTGTCACCTTGGTCCTCATTTCCAGCCTGGAATTCATGAGGCAGTATGTGTACCATATTGACTGATACAGGGGGAAATGAGCCAAATTGGATGGCTAGCTGTACCTTCTTCCCCTCTTGGCTACCTTGCTCAGTGTCTTCAGCAGCATCCTCTATGCTGCACTCTAGTACTTCATTGATAACTGATCCCTTCGAAGGATCCTTCTCAACTGGTTCTTCAGTCAGAAATGTTTGTTCAGCCATGAAGGCTTCGAACATTTCTTCTTCGCCATTTCCTTCTTTTGGCTCATGCCAATCTCTTCTTCCGTTTCTATCATTTTCCATCGAGCCTTCTCCAACCCCGCCAAACTAGACTTCTCTCGCCTTTAGTTCAGAATGAACTGGGCTAATCGTTTCTCTGCTACAAACCACTTTGCTTTGTAGAGTCGGTTTTGGAGTACGGTCTGACTTCGAAATTTTCTTTCCTTCTGTCTTGACCTGTGAAGAACTCTTTCCACTTTCTTTCAGATCTTGCTGGTACTGAGTGTACCTGCGCTGAATCTTCCTCCTTTGTTATCTGGAAATAATTGGAACCATACTTGGTTCTTTTGTCTTTGGGTGTTTCAGCAATACCCAGTTGGTCAGAGCCACCAAAGGAGGCTTGACCATCCTGCCTGGGATTCCAACATCTCTCCTGGCAGACACTTCCCTAGGTTTGTTTTGCATTACAAACCAGTCTGGAACTCCAGGTACCCAAGAGCTTACTGACTCAGATGTTGAATCACCTTTTTCTACCTTCGAAGCCATCTTCGAAACTGGCTGTGGAGGTAAGTGCTTGGTTCTGGTCTCATGTTTCGAGCCTGATTCTGGCCTTTGATAGAGGTGGCCATTTTCTGTTCTGTGTGAGGTTGGTCTAGGGGGCCAATCTCTGGCTTTAGTCCCATAACCTGAACTCTTCTCCAATCTTCTTTCAGAATGTTTGCTCTCCATTCTGTAGTAGTTAAGTGGCCTAGACTCATACAAAGGCCTCTTGCCTTTAGCATGCATTTGTAGACACCCCATTTTTGACTGCCCTCAAGACTTGGGCACTACTGATGGTTTACTTGGTGTTGGAAGGTGTGCAGGGCACAGGTCCAGTTTCTTCGGCAAAGAGAGAGGCGAATCTCAACTTCACACCCCATTTTGAACCAAAGCTATTTTGAATGGTTTTTAGTCCTCGAAACCCTCTCTTTCAAAACATTTTTGAAATAAAGTTTCTACGATGTTCCGAAGCTCGCATTTTGTCAAACGTTGTGCTTTTCGGTAAACCGGGCAAGGACAAAGTGGAAGTGAATGAAAGAGAGATGAAATCTTTGAAAAATCTTTCAAAACACATTGCTTAGGGGTTTGAAGTTGAAGAAAAGAGGAGAAGAGAGGAGAAACCAAGTTGGAGAAGAAGTTCGGCAAGGATCCGGATAGAAGGGAGTCGAGCAACCCTCGCTGAATTGAGCTTATTTGTCTATACACTTGGAGTTAAGTTATGAGGCTACCACCATTGCAAAGAAGACTTCCGGGGCTTCATTTTGCACTTAAGAATCTCTCAAAGCCAAGTCCGGGTGGGGGAGATATGATTGGTTGAAGTAGGGGATCAGTCCGGTTGGATCGAATCTGCGCGGCTTTACCAAAAAGGGCATAACTTTTTGCACAGGAGGAATTTTAATGCAAGGTTTGCGGCATTGGAAAGATAACTTCCGAGGCTTCAATCTGGACATTCACCGGCACTTTTTGACCTCATCGGCCACCCATCGACACTCTATATATCCGACCGGCCAGTATAAATTGCAGGTCAGCAATATATTGTGCCAACCGGCAATTTATTTGGCCGATGACCCTTTTTCTTGGCCGGTTTGACCCTTTGGACTCTTGCAGGCATGGTGCATGCCAGCTGTGCCAGCTAGGACGCACAGACCCAGCTCTCCATGCATATATGTGCCTATTTTGAGCCTTTGACCCCATTTTTGGACCCTTTGCTCAAGGCTTCTTGAGGAAGCCTTGACCCCTTGTCTTGGCTTCCTCAAGAAGCTTGCACCCTTGCCTTAGCTTCCTTGATAAGCCTTGCCCCTCTTGATCCCCTTGACCCTTCTACAATAGCTTCTCTAAGAAGCTTGGAGTCTTCCTCTTGTCTATATAAGAAAGGTCCCTTCTCCTTTGATTGGGTTGGATTTTTTGAGTAAGAAACCAGAAGATATACACATATATCTGATATATACACATATATCCCACCTCCCTCTCCATATCTCTCTCATTCAACCATCAAATACCCTTGTTCTTGGGCCATTTCTTCACCAATCCATAGCACCGCACCTCTACACTTCATTCCAACACATTGGAGGTCATTTACAGAGGCTAGGAGCACATTTCCTTGGATAAAAACCTGCTGGTTTACTCCTCTACAAGGGTGAGTCATTTTCTTCCATTTTCTAGTCTTTTCTTGCTTCATATCTAAGCCATAGTTTCTTGTATATTTGAGCTCCAACCAAAACTGAAAGTAGTGTTTTTTTGAGCTCTATTTCATCTTTCATTAAGGGCCTCTCACTGTTTGGGGCCCCCATCTTGTACTTGCTTCATTATCCTCTTGAATGCCATATTTTTGCATGATATTTTTGGCTTATGAGTAATCTTTTTTGGAGTATTATGTAAACTGAAAATAGGCTTATTTTGAGCCCTTATTCAACATTGAAGAAGGTCTCACCACTGTTTGGGACCTCCATGTACCACTTGCCATTGCACCCCTCTTTGGTCCCCATTTTTGCATGATTCATTAGCTTATTGAGATTATGTTTTTGGACCTTGGTCTGAACTGAAAATGGCCATAAAATAACCCCCTCTTCATGTTTTATTTAGGGTCTAGGGCTTTTTGAGACATCCTTGGTATACTTCGTGTTATAGCCCTCTTGGTGGCCTCATTTTGCATGATATTTTGAGCATGTTTGTATACTGTTTTGGGCTCGATCATCTACTGTAAAAAGTCATATTTTTGGCCCCTCTTCAATATTTTAGAAGGCCCCTTCTCTGTTCGGGGCCAGCATTTGTGAGTTGCTTCATTGCCTCCCTTGCGGAGCCATTTTTGCATGCTAATTTAGCCCCACTTGTACTCACTGTTTGGTCATGCTTTAAACTGTAAACATGCTTGTTTCGGGGCTTCCTAGCTTCTTTCTTCACACTTCATGTACAAATCATGCATGCATTGGATAGCTATAGGCCATTTCATGTGCTTAATTTCATGTTTCGGGACTCGTTCCATGCATCGGGTTTCATCTCGCCATGTTTCGGGACTGTTTTCCCCCACATTTCAGTGCTGAAATTCACATGTTTGCATTTCATATTCCATGTCTTGCCATGTCTCATTAGAGTGGCATTCTGTGCCGTAGGTTCGGTCCTCGGTTTGCGTGCACGCGTGCACGTATTTGGAGTTGTCTTATTTTCATCTAATGGCCTCCTATGTGAGTGTGGCTGAGGTCCACTTGTATTGGTGTAAGCCCATCTTGCATTGTGTATGCCATGTTTCAATGCGTTGTGCATGTTATGTTATGTGCATTGTGTGTGCCATGTAGTTGCATTGGATGTTTGTGTGTTAGCTTGCATGCTTAGGTTGCATGTGCATTGTTGTGCATTGCCTCACCTCTTGATCAACCATGATTGAGGTTGGGTCCCTTGTATGTTTGTGTGCGTTGCATTTGACATTGAAATGCAAACTTGGCCTCTTAGGCCATCATGCGTCGAAATGCGCCATTGATGGCCCGAGGGTCAAGGGTCGTGCTCCCTTGAGTCTATTACATGATAGGGAGTGTGTCCATGCATACATTTGCCTAGAATTGCATGCCATATCTTTGCCTCTCCCTCTTTGTCAAAACTATTTTCTGCAGGAAGTTTCTGCCGACCGACAACACACAGTGCCGACCGGCCATTGGTGAATGGCCGATATCTTCATCAGCAGCCGATGGCATTTTCCCGTGGCCGGTGACCATTTCCTCTAGCCGATGGTATTCTACAGTGTGCAGGAAACTTGTTCCAGGACTTTGGCAGTCTTTGAGGAGGCAGGTGTAGACACCCCATTTTTGACCGTCCTCAAGACTCAGACGTCACCGATTGAGCGCTTGGTGATGTTGCATCTCAGGCTCGTGAAGTCTCGAGTCGCGCCGCCTCGCCTCCTCAAGGCTTCGAACTCTCTTTCGTGCCTTGTCTCGGTTTGCGAACAGACTCGGTTTTCTCTGCTTTTCTTTCGAGGAAGGAGTGGTCCGTAGATTATCTCCGGTGGCCGTGAGCTACTTTTTCGTGGTCAGAGGCCATTCTCGCCCATTTCGAGCCCGGTTTTCGGGATCGTCAGGCCGTGTGCCTCGGCTCGGGACCGCCCAACCATCTCCGAGTTCTCCGGTTTTTGGCTTGCACCTCTGTTTTACAGTTCCGAGGAACACTGGGGCCCCTGATGCCCACTTCGTGGCCGTATGCCACTTTCAGTGCCTGTAGCCGGTTTTCGGGACCCCGAATCACGCGGTTTGGGCCCCGAGCATTCATTTCGCATCCGTTTTCTCCGGTTTTTGGCAGGAACCTCTGTTTTGTCATTCCGAGGGACACTGGAGTTGCAGATATCCACTTCGCTGCCGTATGCCACTTCCGGCACCCGCAGCCCATTTTCGGGATCCCGAATTGCTCGGTTTTGGCCCCGAACGTTCATTTCTCATTGGTTTTTGTTCAAACTTGGCAGGTACCTCTGTTTCAACACCAGGAAGATCACTGGGGGGTGGGAGGCTAGCAATTATCCCAGATAGCCAGTTTCGCTCCTCCGGAGCCCGTTTTTCTCACTTCCGGGCCAATGTTGAACACCTTGGGGGTATTTTCTTCCAACCAAAGTTACATATCTGTGATCAGAGGACCTAGGAGGACATTTTGGTATGGTGGTCGGCCAGAGATTATTGGTTTCATTTTTGGGCCTCTCCTTCAAGCTCTATGTTGTGACTCCTGCTTCAGTGTTGCCAATTTCCGACCTTGGAACCTTGTTGCACACATCTAGGAGGACACTTTGGTATGGTGGTCGGCCAGCAATTATTGGTTTCATTTTTGGGCCTCTCCTTCAAGCTCTATGTTGTGACTCATGGTTCAGTGTTGCCAAATTCGACCACAGGGCCTTATTCTACACACTCGGGAGAACACCTTGGCATGGTGGTCGGCCAGCAAATATTGACTTCATTTTTTGGGGGTGGCCGGCCGCCATGGTGGCCAGGTGGTGCTGGCCGGCCACCTCCTGTAGTTACTGCCGGCCAGATTCACGCTTCGGCTGTTCCAAATTTGTCCAGCTGCTTTTCAAAGTGTCTCCCTCATCCGGGGGATATTTTGGGAGGGAAAGCTTGGGTGCTTTTCCCTCCCCTTTTACACCCCTTTCTTGTCTACTTAAAGGGCCCAACCCCTTCTTCTCTAGGGTTAGAAAAAATGGTCTCAAGAACACTTAAGCAAAAAACCTAATTTCCATAGCCAAAAGCTCCAAAATTTCTTTAAGTCTTGCTTGATTCCTTCACCAACACCTAGCCTCACCATTCCAACTTTGATTCCAGCAGCTAGGAAGTGAATTTCAGAGGTTGAGAAGCTACAAATCAAAGCCAAGAAGCAAAGAAAGACAAGTCTTCAAGGGTAAGTATTCAAAACCAACTTTTAGGGCTTTTTCTTGATCTTTTTATATACTCTAATTGGTTGAGAATTAGGGGTCCGACCCCTACTGATTTTGTGCTCATATTGAGCCCCTCTACAACATTGTAGAAGGGCTCAACTTCATTTGGTATTTCCATATACTAGTTCCTTCAATATTCACCAAGTTTGTCACATTTTTGCATGCTAAAATTGACCTATTTGTGTTGGTTTTTAGGGGTCCGACCCCTACTGCTTTCTTGCTTATTTTGAGCCCCTCTACAACATTGTAGAGGAGCTCAACTTCATTTGGCCATTGTATCTACCACCTCCTTCAAATTTCATCAAGTGTGCCATATTTTGTATGCAATTTTTGACCTATTTGTGTTTGTTTTTGGGACTTCGACCCATACTGGTTTTAGTCTTATCTTGACCCCCTTTACATGTTTCATGAAGAAGGTTTGGTCATTTGATGTATAGATTGCATGTCTTATGTTATACCCTTTTGTGGCTCCATTTTGCCTTCCATTTCTAGCATGTTTGTCTTATGATTTAGAGGCTGCCATAAACTGAATATATGCTTATTTTTGGGCCTTCTTTCATGTTGTAGAAGAAAGTTTGTCCATTTGGTGTTTGTATATACCACCTCCCATTGTAATGCTCTTTTGGCCATTAATCTCGTATGATTTTGTTGCCATATCTATGTCTCCTTTTTGGCCATGTTTGTTACTGAAAAATGCCATATTTGGGACTGCCTTGCTACTGTTATTGCTGCCATGATCATATTTTGCATGTATAGCATGGCTATAGGCCATTTCGGGGCTTAATTTCACATTTTCGGGATGATTGCATGCTTCGGTTGTCATTTCGTATCATTTCGGGGCTGTTTTACATCATTTGCGAGTGCCGAAATTCCATGTTGCATGTTTGCATGTCATTTTGTGCCTTAATGCTTTGCCTCGGTTTCGTGCCCGCGGGTACGCATTTCGAGGCACCTTCGTTTTTATCCGACGGCCTCCTACGTGAGTGAGCTGAGGCTCTCCCATGTTGGTGTAAGCCCATCGCGGCATTCCGTGTGCCATTTCACTGCATTTCATCATCGCCTCGATTTGCGCGCCTGTGGGCACGCGTTTCGAGGCACTTCAGTTTTATCCGATTTTCATCTTTTATCATCGCCTCGATTTCCGTGCCTGTGGGCACGCGTTTCGAGGCACTTCGGTTTTATCCGATTTTCATCTTTCATCATCGCCTCGATTTGCGCGCCTGTGGGCACGCGTTTCGAGGCACTTCGGTTTTATCCGATTTTCATCTTTCATCATCGCCTCGATTTGCGTGCCCGTGTGCACACGTTTCGAGGCATTTCGGTTTTATCCGATTTTCATCTTTTATCATCGCCTCGATTTGCGTGCCCGTGTGCACGCGTTTTGAGGCACTTCGGTTTTATCCGATTTTCATCTTTCATCATCGCCTCGATTTGCGCGCCTGTGGGCACGCGTTTCGAGGCACTTCGGTTTTATCCGATTTTCATCTTTCATCATCGCCTCGATTTGCGCGCCTGTGGGCACGCGTTTGGCGATTGTTTATCCGATTTTCATCTTTCATCATCGCCTCGATTTGCGCGCCTGTGGGCACGCGTTTCGAGGCACTTCGGTTTTATCCGATTTTTATCTTTCATCATCGCCTCGATTTGCGCGTCTGTGGGCACGCGTTTCGAGGCACTTCGATTTTATCCGATTTTCATCTTTCATCATCGCCTCGATTTGCGCGCCTGTGGGCACGCGTTTCGAGGCACTTCGATTTTATTCGATTTTCATCTCATCATTTGCCTCGGTTTGCGCGCCTGTGGGCACGCATTTCGAGGCACCGTCCGTCCTATCCGATTTGCATTTCACATCATCACCTCAGTTTGCGTGTCCAGTGGACACGCATTTCGAGGCCCCTTCTTTTATCATTCTGGCATCCTATGTGAGTGCGACTGAGGCCCTCTCATGTTGGTATAAGCCCAATTTGCATTTCGCATGTCATTCCGCATTCCTCGGTTTGCGTGCCTGTGGACACGCATTTCGAGACATCTCATTTTCATAGCATTGCGCATGCTAGGTTGTATATTAGTTGCATTTCATGCATATCATGCATATTGCACGGAAAACGAGGTACGTTTCGTACTCCGAGTGACGGAACGGGTCTCAATTCCCAAGTCACCGACACTCCGGATTACCCATGATGGAGTTAAGTTTTGTTGTAGCATTCATCCCTATACTGAGTTGTGCAATCTGGTTCCTCGGCCATCATGCATCGGTATGCGTGATTGGTGGCACGAGGATCGAGGCATGCATATATTTGTGAAAATACATTGCTATGCCCTTTTCCTGCTCTCTGTTACAGCAAAATAGAGGATCAACGACTTTTCGGAATCCGGCGCGCATTTCGAGAAAAGTGCAAACAGAGGCTAATCAGGGCATCCCAGTGGATTTCCGCGCCAAGCAGCCCAGCATACATCATCTATCAGAAGCGAGGCAGTCCCTGGCTTGCATGCCAGTTTTACTTCTTTTTTTAATTAATTTGTTAATTAATTAGAATCTGTTTATTCGGACTGTATATTCTTTCATTCCGGACTGTATTATTATTTATTCGGACCCTCTGCGCGAGGGCATAATTGTAATAAGGGTGTGTGAGTGCGATGTATGTCTTCCAACCCCACGTCTTTCTCCCTTTTATTTACCTGCTTTGATGGTTAGATATAAGGCATATTTCATTTAGCATACAGTGTGACAGCATGTTTGCATCATTCATCTATTTCGCACGCACCGGGCTCGGCACATCATACAAACTGCATTGTATTTCAATTCTAAAGTTGAATACATGTTAGCTGTTGCATTCCATATACCATGTTTAGAATAGCCGAGCCTGCTATAGTTGCATTTTTGCATGTGTTGCATTAGGCATTCTGTATATTTTAGGGTCATGCATGATTTCTAATCAGCTTTTGTTTTGGCTTGGAGTACTAGGTAAGTTTTATGCTTTAGCATCCTTGCATGTGTGTGAGTGACTGCCATGAAAGCATGCTTACCATGAGGCTAAATGCTTATGTGATATAACTGCCTTGAATGCCTGTGGGTGGAGGTTGAGTTATTTAAATTGGGACAATTCATTGACTGTTTGTTTTTTAAGCCCACTAGATAGTGGCAAAATCATGTTTTTCTAAGCCCACCTGAGGGTGGCAAATCCGCATTTTAGCCTACCTGCGAGTAGCACCTTCACACCATTTTCAAACAAACAAACATGAAATGTTTTGTTCCAATTCAGACGGCCCAGTCTATACTTGTTTGCTGCGAGCATCACATAGTAACCTAGGCTAATAAACAGAATAAGAGCATACAATGTTTTCAAAATCAGATATCATGGTTAGTAGAGGCCGGTCTTCGACCGGGCGAGAGGGGGTGCTCACGATGTGACCTTCCCTAATCGTACCCAAGTTCCCGAGCCAACTTTGGTGATGAAGGACACGTGGCCTTTCGGCACCGAGTCAGGGTTTCCTAAATTTCCCATTTTAAAATATTTAGGTGGCGACTCATATCCGCAAAGCAGTCCATGTTTGGCACTTCTTTCAAAAAAATCTGTTTTCCTTCAAAACGATTTGCCGGATTCGGACTCTTTGGTTCGAGATTGAAAACCGCAACAAAATCGAGTCCGAACTGTAGTGAGGTCCCCCGCGGGCGTTGTTACAGCAGGGCAGTGTAAACAAAGGCAGCAATGGCTTGGTGCGGGTTTCCGAGCAAGTTGGATTGGACATGCATTATTCACGCATCCCGAGGCGGGGGCTGCAGCCATCTTCTCTTTGCATTTATTTTGAGTAGTTAGAAATTTTGTAATAATTTATTTATTATTCGGACTGTAATATTTATTTGGTCCCTCTGAGTGAGGGCGTATTTGTAATAAGTATGGGTGAGTGGTGTGCATGTCTTCCAACCCCCACTTCTTTCTTCCCTTTTATTTACCTGCTTATGATGGTAGATTAAGGCATATTTAAAATTAGCATACCTTATGCAATGCATGCGTGCATCCATACATTTGTCTTACATGCACCGGGCTCGGTACATCATGCTAATTGCATTGTATTTCAATTTCTAAATTGAATACTTGTTACTTGTAGCATTTCACATGCCACGCTTAGGATAGCCGAGCCTGTCTAGATTACACCCTTGCTTGCGTTGCATTAGCCACTTAACACGAACTAGGATCATACATATGATTACTAACTAGTTTCTGTTTTGGCTTGGAGTACTAGGTGAGTTTTTACGCTTTAGCATATCGCATGCGTGTGAATGTTGCCATAACAGCATGATTACCATGAGGCTAGCTGCATATGTGATATAACTGCTTGAATGCCTGTGGGTGAAGGTTGGATTGTTTGAGTTGGAAAAACTCATTGAAATCCGTGTTTTAGCCTACTTGCGAGTAGCAAATTTCAAAGCGCTTTTCAAAAAACAAACGGATATGCAATGCTTGTTTCCAAATTAGGCAATCTAGTCTATACTTGTTTGTTGTGCGCATAACATAGTAATTCTAGGCTAATAACCGGAATAAGAACATATAACGTTTTCAAAATTGGATATCATGGTTAGTAGAGGCCAGTCTTCGGATCGGGCGAAAGGGGGTGCTCATAGCTGACCTTCCCCGATCGTACCCAAGCTCCCGAGCCAAGACAACTTTGGTGATGACGGACACGTGGCCTTGACCGAGTCGTGGTTTCCTAAATTTCCCATTTTAAAAATATTTAGGTGGCGACTCAGATTCCGCAAAGCAGTCCATGTTTGGCACTTCTTTTCAAAATCTGTTTTTCTCAAAACGATTTGCCAGAATTGGACTCTTTGGTTCAGATTAAGAACCGCAACAAACAAAAAAGGGGAGTCCGAACTGTAGCCGAGGTCCCTCGTGGGCTTGTTACGCTTCAAGCGACTCACTGGGAGTTTAGAGAGCTTGACTCGAACTCGTGATATCCTGTTTTGATTCCATTTATGTGTCTCTTTGCATTGCATGTGCATTGGTGCGCCTAAGACACCGTGTTGGCCATCTGCTATTCCTGAGCGGTTTACTGGAGGCTTGTCTTGTCAAGACATGACCATAAGGCTGACCGGTTGCGGGCTCTGCCAGTATGGGAACACAAACCCTGGTTTTACCAGGGCACCCTTTTTGACCATTCGACCTAGTGCATATTCGGATCCATAGTGACCATTCCAAACTAGGACAGGTTGCTTACCCGATATAGGTTGTTTGAAGCCGCTGCGTGCGTAGTGAAACCCTAGCTTCTGACAAAATAGGACAGGGAAACCCTACCCCAACATAGGGGTGTATTGGCTCTTTTTTACATGCTATGTGCTTTTAGAGTGTATCTCTACAGGGAATGCATATACCAGCTATAGTCTGTATCCGTATCAAGGAGCACCAAGACGATATTTCAGTTATATCTGCGGGTATTAGATTCAGATTTGGGGCAGTGATTTCAGGGAACAGTGATCAGTAATAGAATACAGTTTTTCAACTTTGCTCGTATCTATTCCAGTGAAATTGAGCTGAGATACTGTCTGTTTTCTCTTTTGCTAGGGGTAGTCCTGGAATCCTAGCTTCAGAAGGCTCCACTATCTCCCGGGTACATTGGACTAGTGCTGATAGACTTTGTTAGATCAGAAATTCAATTCAAGGGCAACCAGTGTTCTTTCGCTGAAGCAAGGCAAAGAAAGGCCAGTTAGGGCTCACCGGTTCATTTGATCCGACAGTCACCAGTCACATCATCAGCAGACCCGTGATGGAATAGGGTTCAGAAGAATTTGTGGCCGTGATAGCAGCGTTCATCGAGGAAGCGCCATGCGTCGAGACCGGTATTGAAACGCAGCGCCCATCTGGGGCATCTACCTCACATCCAGCTTCGGGACCCCAGCCGAACTTTGATCCACTTCCGCCAGTTGAAGATTTACAGGGTTCGAATCCCCAAGAAGGGTTGGCTCAAGCTCGAGTTATCAGGCCCCTGGTGCAGCCTATTAAGAGGTTTCAACCCTTTCAAGTTGATGAGTTCAATCAGACTGCAGCGAAAATTGCGAGCCTTGATAAGCAATTCAAAAAGGCACAAGGCCGTAACTCCATTCCCGACATTGAGGATGGGCACACTGAGTCTGCCGTGCGGCTCCCAAACAGATTCAAAATGCCATATATTAACCATTTCGATGGGTCTGGAGATCCAATGGTACATATCCGACTTTTCTTGGATATCCTGAAGCCGATGGGTCTGACTAAGCCACAGAAACTCTCTCTGTATGGAAGAACCCTGTCAGGTGTAGCAGCCACTTGGTACGCTAAGTTGGAAGATAAAGTGAAGCAAAACTGGGAAGAACTAGCTGAGGCCTTTGTCGATCAGTATTCGTACAACACCCAAGTTGAAATGACCATCCAAGAGCTTGAAGTAACCCGCCAGAACCCAAAAGAGCCTTTTGTGGAATTTGTTGCCAGGTGGAGAGCAAAGGCAGCACAGATGACGGATCGTCGCCCTTCGGAGAGGGATCAAGTACAGATGATGGTGCGAAACCTCGAGCATGATATGTTGCAAAAGTTGATAGTCGCTCCGCTATTCACTTTCAAAAGTTTACATGAACTGGGGTTCAGTCGAGAACGCTGCTCAACAAGGATCATTCCTCGAACAAGTGAACCGACAAGGAGGGTGATTTCAGGGAATACCAATGCTCGTAGTAGCGCTATTCCCAAACCCACCGAAATCAATACAGTTGCCACAACCGACCCTTTTGCCAAACCAAGCCTACAACAATGCAGTACCAAAGCTCAGGCGTAACTTTCACCCCCCTCTATATGAGCTTGACTAGCGCACTAAAAGTCTTGATGGAAAGAGGGCATCTCAAACCCCTCGATCCTCAACCTCTTTCTGACCCACTCCCAACCAGACATAACCCTTCCAAGTACTGTGTGTACCATCAGCAGTGCGGTCATGGCACCGACCGTTGCTACTGCCTTCGTCATGAGATCCAAAATCTCATCGACAACCGGACGATAGCTCCACCTTCAACCCCCAATGACCAAGTACCTCATCCACATCTCAACCTAATCCACACACTGGCCGTCCCTTACGACCCCAGCGTATACATTACCCCAGCCCATTTACCCAAACCAGATGTGTTTATCCCAGATAGCCTGGACTTATGCATGATGGGTGCATCTGAACCCCAATCATCTCAAATCCATGAACCCACTACTTCTGAGCTGATGAAAATGATTGAAGACCTTCAGAGAACTGTGGCAGATCTAGCCTTTGGGGTTTTGGCCCCATCAACGACCATATCACGTACCAGGGAGTTTGTGTCTAAAGGCTCCCTAACCTTGGGACAAGTCGCATTGGAAAAAGGCCAATCCCTTGACGAAGTGGAAGCAAGTGAAAAGAACAAGGTAGGGGCATGCATTGGCCCCCATGAACACCTTCGGTGGGATATTGAGGCTTTAAAAGCTGAAGGACTGAACAAAGAGCAAGTCCTTGCGGTTGTTACAGAGGCTGTAGATGACACTTTCGCCACCCAAAATAAGAGCAGTCTGAATCAAGGGGCAAGCCGGAAGAAGGGCCTTTGTACCAGGAATGTTCCTTTCAGCCCTAATCCCGTGCTCGAAAGAGATCAGCAAACCCAGTCAACGCCTGCCAATCCCTTTGCTGGTGCATCCAGCAAAACTCCACAAACCTCAAAATACCCACCTCGAGGCTAGAGGGTGTTCGCACCACTGTACATGTCTCTATCAGCAGCCTTGAGGGTCCTGATTAGAGAGGGGGATTTGAAACCCTTGGAGCCGCGACCACTGCCAGATAGACTTCCTCCCTTCCATGATCCAAATGGCATCAGGTTTTCATCGCTAAGTCGGCCATGTCACTGATAGTTGTTTCCGTCTTCGCCACGAAATACAAGATCTGATTGACAATAAGGTCATCGTCACACCAACTCAGCAAAGTCTATCGGCACTTGATCAGTGAACTTGTGGGGGATAATGTGATGTGATCGGGATATGAACCACCTGCGGATGGCGCTCGATTTACTCCAGATGTGGCGTTTGGCACGCATTGTTTTGAGCATTTACGAATGCTAGTTTTGTAGTTTCTGACTTGGGCGTTGAAGTCAGTTCTGTAGTTTTGTTTTGAGTCTGTCTCTGCCTTGTTGTATCGAGTCAGTCCTGTTGTACAAAGGTTGGGTGATTCCGGGGATGTTACCTCGGGCATCACCCTTTTGTTTTGCGTTTGTCTTTTCATTTTGTTTTGAGTCTGTTTCTGCCTGGAGCTAGTTACACCAACAGATTTAAATAAACAGCAGTGATTTTCACATTCTTGTGTTCGCTTCTGCCTTGTGCTAGTTGTACCAGAAGTTCTGAATGAGATGACAGTATTTGACTAAGAACTCTGTCCTTTCTGTGCCTTGAAGTCGTTGTAATGACCTGAGTTTTTCAAAACTTTTTGAACACTACGGTGAAAACGAAGATGAGGGAATTCCTCGGGGTTTGTAAAAATTTGATCAATTGAGAGAAAGAGAGACATGCTAAACCCTTAATGATTGAGATCATGCTTGTTGATGTGAGTATTGAGAAAGATCCTGGCTTGATCCGGATTGGGTCCACACTGTCTTCAGCGCGAGCGACTAGTCGCTTTCTTAAAATTTTTCAAAAAATGTTTTGTGCGGTCCTGCGAAGACATGTGTGGAATCGCTCTTGAGATTGTGCAGCTTAGGATCGCTCTCAGCCTCAAGACTCGACCCCTTTGCTTTCAAACCTTGAACTTGGATTCAGAACGTTCAAAGGTCAATCATGATGTGAGGCCTGTGTGGTCAGATTTGAAGCAGCCCGCAGACTAGGGGCGAGAAAAGTCAGATCAAGAAGCTTGCGAAGCTAGATCAGGAGCACTCCTCAAACTAAAAAAAAAAAAGTGTCAGATGCGCTCAAAGAGTCAAAGATGAGTCACCAAGTTCCTATCCACAACACTAGGGGCAAATTCGGCCCCCATTGGATGGACTCCTACACCGACAGCAAACATCAGCCATTCTCCTAGATTCAGATGACTTTAGGATCTCAAAACCATTTGGCATGGACTTGTCATACTTTTACCCTTTGAGAGGCTCGCTGGGCCGAAAACCCGGAAGGCAAAAGTTAGAGCGAAGAAAAGAATGAAGAAAAAGAAAAAAGAGAAAAATGCAAAGATACAAAAAAATGCAAAAAAATAAAAGAAAAGAAAAATGCAAAAAAAAAGAAAAGAAAAAGGAATGAAAAGAATAGAAAAAAAAAGAAAAGAAAGAAGAACAAAGCTCGCAAGGTCGAAAACCTGCAATAGGCGCCTTGGCAAAAGTTAGAGCCTAAAAAGGAGAGGTTAAATACCCGAGTGTACCTTAACCCCGAACTACGTAAGGCTTGATTCCCATGTTTGGGATACGTAGGCAACTTCACTCTGAAGTCCAGCCGTAAAACAATTCAAATTCGACTATGTCCATGTCATGGTTTTGATCATCTTTGCCTTCTCTATATCCGAGAGTCTGGTCGTGTTCGTCGCTCAGAGGACTGACTACAATGTGCTGCGACATCATCCAAACAAGGGGTAACTTTCTGTTGCCATTCAAAATGCCGCAGTGTCATTTCAAACAAGGGGCAACTTTTCGTTGCCATGCAGCTCTCTTCGAACAAGGGGTAATTTTCCATTGCTATGGGTCCGAGATTGTGCATCTCAAGAGCTGGTTCCGTGCTTGTTGAGCATTGGCCGTTTGCAAAATAGTTTTTGAGAATTTTTACTGAGGTTGACTAATTTTCTCGAAAATTGTTCCATCTTTTCCAAAAAAACTGGACCATTTCTTGGACCCGAAAAAAGGAAAATTTTCAGTGCTCATAACCTAACTTGCATGATTTTGAATCAGAAAATTGAACAAGCATGTTAACCTAACTCTCATGTTGGTCAAAATTGTTTTAGTAGAAAGCCAAAAAAAATGGTCAAAATGATGAACTAGGGGCACAGTTGAGTCAGGTGTCCTGTCTTTTTCCCGTCGCCAGCATACTTGCCAGAAAGGGCACAACTGAAGTTAACAATAAAGGGCTGAAAGCTCTTTCATCCTCCAAGCAACAAGGTATCAAGCCAAGTGCAAAGCACAGATTAGAATGGATCAGGATGTTCCACTTCCTCATCTGGACAGATCTAACCACGTCCAAACTCCCTAGCAGAGCATCGTCAACCAATGTCAACTACAGATTTGCTACACACCCAGTTGTGGCGCAACCCCTCTGTGGAAAAGTTCACTGCTGTGTGCAGAAGAAAAAGAATCTAGCTGAATGCTAGGGGCAAGAGCCCACAACTTCCTGTTTATCCACCAACCACCCAAGGGAGGGATAAAAAATGAGAGATTGAAGAATAGAGAGATGTGCGTTGAGAGAAAAAGTGAGAAAAGGGCTTTTCCAGAAAAATAGAGATTGAGTGCCAGAGTGATGTGAAAATCACAAATGAGAAAGGGTGGGAAACAATACCCGAAGAAACTGGCTCCTTGTGCACTGAGAGGTCTCTCGTCTTTGTAATACGTCTGTGTGTCGCGTCTTTTATTTTGTTTGTCTCGATTCTTGTTTTGAGTCGTTCCGAGTGTGTCTCGATATGTTTAGGTTGTTTACCTTTGTTTTCCTTTGTTGAGTCGTGATGCGCTGTGTCCAGTCGTAGACTCAATACCCAGTTGAGAAATCATTTTCAATTTCGATTTCAAAATAAAATCGTTTTGTGCTCAGGGTGCTGTGCCATTCTCCACATTTGTGCAAAACAAGATTCGTCCTTTCATAAAACTGCAGGGCCCACCCCCGATAAGTGTGAACAGTAAAACAAGGACCTATCTGAAGCTATGTGGGTTCCAGACTGCAAAGCAAAAGAAAAAAGGAAAATTTTGGAGCATCTTAGTGTGTTTCAACTTCGGCAAATTCCGGGATTGTATTCCGGATGTACCTCTTCAGACCTTGTCAGTGTTCCGAAGAATGAGCGTGCCTCTACTTCAAGTGTAAGCCTGCTTCAAGTCAAAATGGTAGTCCAAACAACATCCGAGGGTTTCACATGCAGATGTTACCTCTCGCCAATATAAACAGGGTGTTCTCTTTTGAGCTGAGTATGTTGCAAAGCCCTCTGAGAGGTAAAACAGAGGCACCAGAGTACATGTTTGATACTCCTCCATTGCATAGAATATGAACTTTCATATCCACTGTTGTTACATGCGTGCCACGCATCGTTATGATTCATGCATAGAATACACTTACTTTTGATTTCGCATAGAATATGCTTTGCTTTCAATATTGCATAGAAAATGCTCGTATCTTTTGCAGAGAAAATGCATTCTTCCTCACTTGCATAGAACATGCATTTTATCGCACTTTCTTGTGCATTGTATCTCACTCGCACTATTTTTGTGCACTTACACATTGTATCTCATTTGCACTGTCTTGTGCATCTTGTGGTCGTATCTCCATCGCACTGTTTTGTGCAGTTTATCATTCGCGCTATCTGGCGTACCTCAATCGCACTGTCTTGTGCAATGGATATCATCGCGCTATTTTGCGCACCTCAATCGCACTGTCCTGTGCTTTGCATATCACATCACACTATCTTGTGCATTTCAAATCAATCGCGCTGTTTAGCGTATCGCACTATTTTGTGCATTGTATCATTCGCGCTATCTTGCGCATCCCATCTGCACTTGTTAGTGCATTACATTTTACTCACGCTATTTTGCGCAACGCACTATCTTGTGCATTCGCACTGCATTGTGCATCACATTTCATTCGCGCTATTTTGCGCATCGCACTGTTTTGTGCATTACACTTCATTCGCACTATTTTGCGCATCGTACTATTTTGTGCATTACATTTGCTCGCGCTATCTTGCGCACCCCATCTGCACTTGTTAGTGCATTACATTTTACTCGCGCTATTTTGCGCAACGCACTATCTTGTGCATTCGCACTGTCTTGTGCATCACATTTCATTCGCGCTATTTTGCGCATCGCACTATTTTGTGCATTACACTTCATTCGCGCTATTTTGCGCATCGCACTATTTTTGTGCATTACATTTGCTCGCGCTATCTTGTGCACCGCATCTGCACTTGTTAGTGCATTGCATTTTACTCATGCCATTTTTCGCATCGCACTGTTTTGTGCATTACATTGCATCGTTCGCGCCTTCTTGCGCATCTTACCTGCACTTGTTAGTGCATTGCATTGATCACGTTGTCTTACACACCCATCTACATCGCACTGTCTTGTGCACTCACGTTGTCTAACGCATCGCGCTATTTTGCGCACCTCATTCACACTGTTTTGTGCATCCTACTTGCATTGTGCGTTGCATTCCAATCGCGCTATTTTGCGCATCACGCTATCTTGCGCACCTCCATCGCACTGTCTTGTGCATTACATTTCATTCGCGCTATTTTGCGCATCGCGCTATTTTGTGCATCTCATTGCATTTTGCATTACATCTCATTCGCATTGTTTTGCGCATCGTACTGTTTTATGCACTTTACTTGTCAAAATCGGCATCGCGCAGCGTATAAGTCCAATTTTCAAGATTTTCCTGCATATCATTTGCATCCTGCCCCTGAACTACGCTGGTTTGATTCCTTGCAAAGGGATACGTAGGCAGCCTGCGGGCACAACTATTTATTTATCAATATTTTATTTGTTTGTCCAAGTCTTCGGCCTTGTCAAAAATGGGTCGTCTCTGGGCTTTGACATTCACTCCCGTCATTGTTATGACTTCCGAGTTCTATCAAAGAGGGGCAACTGTAGACACCCCATTTTTTACTGCCCTCAAGACTTGGGCACTACTGATGGTTTACTTGGTGTTTGAAGGTATGCAGGGCACAGGTCCAGTTTCTTCGGCAAGGTGAGAGGCGAACCTCAACTTCACACCCCATTTTGAACCAAAGCTATTTTGAATGGTTTTTAGACCTCGAAACCCTCTCTTTCAAAACATTTTTGAAATAAAGTTTCTACGATGTTCCGAAGCTCGCATTTTGTCAAACGTTGTGCTTTTCGGTAAACCGGGCAAGGACAAAGTGGAAGTGAATGAAAGAGAGATGAAATCTTTGAAAAATCTTTCAAAACACCTTGCTTAGGGGTTTGAAGTTGAAGAAAAGAGGAGAAGAGAGGAGAAACCAAGTTGGAGAAGAAGTTCGGCAAGGATCCGGATAGAAGGGAGTCGAGCAGCCCTCGCTGAATTGAGCTTATTTGTCTATACACTTGGAGTTAAGTTATGAGGCTACCACCATTGGAAAGAAGACTTCCAAGGCTTCATTTTGCACTTAAGAATCTCTCAAAGCCAAGTCCGGGTGGGGGAGATATGATTGGTTGAAGTAGGGGATCAGTCCGGTTGGATCGAATCTGCGCGGCTTTACCAAAAAGGGCATAACTTTTTGCACAGGAGGAATTTTAATGCAAGGTTTATGGCATTGGAAAGCTAACTTCTGAGGCTTCAATCTAGACACCCACAGGCACTTTTTGACCTCATCAGCCACCCATCGACACTCTATTTATCCGACCGGCCAGTATAAATTGCAGGTCGGCAATATATTGTGCCAACCGATAATTTATTTGGCCGATGACCCTTTTTCTTGGCCGGTTTGACCCTTTTGACTCTTGCAGGCATGGTGCATGGCAGCTGTGCCAGCTGGGACGCACAGACCCAGCTCTCCATGCATATATATGCCTATTTTGAGCCTTTGACCCCATTTTTGGACCCTTTGCTCAAGGCTTCTTGAGGAAGCCTTGACCCCTTGTCTTGGCTTCCTCAAGAAGCTTGCACCCTTGCCTTAGCTTCCTTGATAAGCCTTGCCCCTCTTGATCCCCTTGACTCTTCTACAATAGCTTCTCTAAGAAGCTTGGAGTCTTCCTCTTGTCTATATAAGAAAGGTCCCTTCTCCTTTGCAGGGCACAGGTCCAGTTTCTTCGGCAATGAGAGAGGCGAATCTCAACTTCACACCCCATTTTGAACCAAAGCTATTTTGAGTGGTTTTTAGACCTCGAAACCCTCTCTTTCAAAACATTTTTGAAATAAAGTTTCTACGATGTTCCGAAGCTCGCATTTTGTCAAACGTTGTGCTTTTCGGTAAACCGGGCAAGGACAAAGTGGAAGTGAATGAAAGAGAGATGAAATCTTTGAAAAATCTTTCAAAACACCTTGCTTAGGGGTTTGAAGTTGAAGAAAAGAGGAGAAGAGAGGAGAAACCAAGTTGGAGAAAAAGTTCGGCAAGGATCCGGATAGAAGGGAGTCGAGCAGCCCTCGCTGAATTGAGCTTATTTGTCTATACACTAGGAGTTAAGTTATGAGGCTACCACCATTGAAAAGAAGACTTCCAAGGCTTCATTTTTCACTTAAGAATCTCTCAAAGCCAAGTCCGAGTGGAGGAGATATGATTGGTTGAAGTAGGGGATCAGTCCGATTGGATCGAATCTGCGCGGCTTTACCAAAAAGGGCATAACTTTTTGCACAGGAGGAATTTTAATGCAAGGTTTATGGCATTGGAAAGCTAACTTCCGAGGCTTCAATCTGGACACCCACCGGCACTTTTTGACCTCATCGGCCACCCATCGACACTCTATTTATCCGACCGGCCAGTATAAATTGCAGGTCGGCAATATATTGTGCCAACCGACAATTTATTTGGCCGATGACCCTTTTTCTTGGCCGGTTTGACCCTTTTGACTCTTGCAGGCATGGTGCATGCCAATTTGCTGGATACAGACCCAGCTCTCCATGCATATATGTGCCTATTTTGAGCCTTTGACCCCATTTTTGGACCCTTTGCTCAAGGCTTCTTGAGGAAGCCTTAACCCCTTGTCTTGGCTTCCTCAAGAAGCTTGCACCCTTGCCTTAGCTTCCTTGATAAGCCTTGCCCCTCTTGATCCCCTTGACTCTTCTACAATAGCTTCTCTAAGAAGCTTGGAGTCTTCCTCTTGTCTATATAAGAAAGGTCCCTTCTCCTTTGATAGGGTTTGATTTTTTGAGCAAGAAACCAGAAGATATACACATATATCTGATATATACACATATATCCCACCTCCCTCTCCATATCTCTCTCATTCAACCATCAAATACCCTTGTTCTTGGGCCATTTCTTCACCAATCCATAGCACCGCACCTCTACACTTCATTCCAACACATTGGAGGTCATTTCCAGAGGCTAGGAGCTCATTTCCTTGGATAAAAACCTGCTGGTTTACTCCTCTACAAGAGTGAGTCATTTTCTTCCATTTTCTAGTCTTTTCTTGCTTCATATCTAAGCCATAGTTTCTTGTATATTTGAGCTCCGACCAAAACTGGAAGTAGTGTTTTTTTGAGCTCTATTTCATCTTTCATTAAGGGTCTCTCACTGTTTGGGGCCCCCATCTTGTACTTGCTTCATTATCCTCTTGAATGCCATATTTTTGCATGATATTTTTGGCTTATGAGTAATCTTTTTTGGAGTATTATGTAAACTGAAAATAGGCTTATTTTGAGCCCTTATTCAACATTGAAGAAGGTCTCACCACTGTTTGGGACCTCCATGTACCACTTGCTGTTGCACCCCTCTTTGGTCCCCATTTTTGCATGATTCATTAGCTTATTGAGCTTATGTTTTTGGACCTTGGTCTGAACTGAAAATGGCACTAAAATAACCCCCTCTTCATGTTTTATTTAGGGTCTAGGACTGTTTGAGACATCCTTGGTATACTTCATGTTATAGCCCTCTTGGTGGCCTCATTTTGCATGATATTTTGAGCATGTTTGTATACTGTTTTGGGCTCGATCATATACTGTAAAAAGTCATATTTTTGGCCCCTCTTCAATATTTTAGAAGGCCCCTTCTCTGTTCGGGGCCAGCATTTGTGAGTTGCTTCATTGCCTCCCTTGCGGAGCCATTTTTGCATGCTAATTTAGCCCCACTTGTACTCACTGTTTGGTCATGCTTTAAACTGTAAAAATGCTTGTTTCGGGGCTTCCTAGCTTCTTTCTTCACACTTCATGTACAAATCATGCATGCATTGCATAGCTATAGGCCATTTCATGTGCTTAATTTCATGTTTCGGGACTCGTTCCATGCATCGGGTTTCATCTCGCCATGTTTCGGGACTGTTTTCCCCCACATTTCAGTGCTGAAATTCACATGTTTTCATTTCATATTCCATGTCTTGCCATGTCTCATTAGAGTGGCATTCTGTGCCGTAGGTTCGGTCCTCGGTTTGCGTGCACGCGTGCACGTATTTCGAGTTTTCTCATTTTCATCTAATGGCCTCCTATGTGAGTGTGGCTGAGGTCCACTTGTATTGGTGTAAGCCCATCTTGCATTGTGTATGCCATGTTTCAATGCGTTGTGCATGTTATGTTATGTGCATTGTGTGTGCCATGTAGTTGCATTACATGTTTGTGTGTTAGCTTGCATGCTTAGGTTGCATGTGCATTGTTGTGCATTGCCTCACCTCTTGATCAACCATGATTGAGGTTGGGTCCCTTGTATGTTTGTGTGCGTTGCATTTGACATTGAAATGCAAACTTGGCCTCTTAGGCCATCATGCGTCGAAATGCGCCATTGATGGTCCGAGGGTCAAGGGCCGTGCTCCCTTGAGTCTATTACATGATAGGGAGTGTGTCCATGCATACATTTGCCTAGAAATTCTATGCCATATACTGCCTATCCTCTGTTGCTGTCAAAACTATTTTCTGCAGGAAGTTTCTGCCGACCGACAACACACAGTGCCGACTGGCCATTGGTGAATGGCCGATATCTTCATCAACAGCCGATTGCATTTTCCTGTGGCTGGTGGCCATTTCCTCTAGCCGATGGTATTCTACAGTGTGTAGGAAACTTGTTCCAGGACTTTGGCAGTCTTTGAGGAGGCAGGGCAGTGTAAACAGAGGCAGCAGTGGCATGGTGCGGGTTTCCGGGCAAGTTGGATCGGACATGCATTATTCACGCATCCCGAGGCGGGGGCTGCGGCCATCTTCTCTTTGCATTTATTTTGAGTAGTTAGAAATTTTGTAATAATTTATTTATTATTCGGATTGTAATATTTATTTAGTCCCTCTGAGTGAGGGCGTATTTGTAATAAGTATAGGTGAGTGGTGTGCATGTCTTCCAACCCCCACTTCTTTCTTCCCTTTTATTTACCTACTTATGATGGTAGATTAGGGCATATTTAAAATTAGCATACCTTATGCAATGCATACGTGCATCCATACATTTGTCTTATATGCACCGGGCTCGGTACATCATGCTAACTGCATTGTATTTCAATTTCTAAATTGAATACTTGTTACTTGTAGCATTTCACATGCCACGCTTAGGATAGCCGAGCCTGTCTAGATTACACCCTTGCTTGCGTTGCATTAGCCACTTAACACGAACTAGGATCATGCATATGATTACTAACTAGTTTCTGTTTTGGCTTGGAGTACTAGGTGAGTTTTTACGCTTTAGCATATCGCATGCGTGTGAATGTTGCCATAACAGCATGATTACCATGAGGCTAGCTGCATATGTGATATAACTGCTTGAATGCCTGTGGGTGAAGGTTGGATTGTTTGAGTTGGAAAAACTCATTGAAATCCGTATTTTAGCCTACTTGCGAGTAGCAAATTTCAAAACGCTTTTCAAAAAACAAACGGATATGCAATGCTTGTTTCCAAATTAGGCAATCTAGTCTATACTTGTTTGCTGTGCGCATAACATAGTAATTCTAGGCTAATAACCGGAATAAGAACACATAACGTTTTCAAAATCGGATATCATGGTTAGTAGAGGCCGGTCTTCGGACCGGGCGAAAGGGGGTGCTCATAGCTGACCTTCCCCGATCGTACCCAAGCTCCCGAGCCAAGACAACTTTGGTGATGACGGACACGTGGCCTTCGGCACCGAGTCAGGGTTTTCTAAATTTCCCATTTTAAAAATATTTAGGTGGCGACTCTGTATCTGGCAAAGCAGTCCATGTTTGGCACTTCTTTTCAAAATCTGTTTTTCTCAAAACGATTTGCCAGAATTGGACTCTTTGGTTCAGATTAAGAACCGCAACAAACAAAAAAGGGGAGTCCGAATTGTAGCCGAGGTCCCTCGCGGGCTTGTTACAGCATTCTGTCAACTGCAGGCTCAACCACTAATGGTCGCTGCCTATCACTAGCCGGGTACGGCCTTTTGTTATAAGCGTTGGTTGATTTAGGACGTCTCTGAACATCCCTATAGTATTGTTTCCCATCAATCGGAAGCCCCTTCAACCATTTGTAGCTTAGTCTGCATCTGGGACACATCCTCTACATTACAGCTGTTTCCAAGGAATCGTCATCCAGTGTTTCTTCATCAGAGTGTTCCTTCTGATGTGAGAAACCTTGTCCAATAACTGGTGGGTTTCTAGTCTCCTTCTTGGCAGTTGTTTGGTTGGCAATAGGCATTTGCACATTGACCTCTTCCAATTCCTGCAGAGATAGATTCTGAAAGTTTGGTACAACCACATTAGCCGCACTTTCTCCAACTTCTGGAAACGGGTTACTGTCAATCCCCATGGCTTTTTCTGTTTTGGCTGGGAACTTCAAACTTCCTTTCCGAATTTGCTCTTGGATCTTGTCTCGAAAAACAATGCAGTTTTTAGTCGAGTGAGACCAAGAATTATGCCATTTACAGTATACTTTTCCTTTAAGTTCATCTGGAGATGGCAGTTTTACTCCTTTTGGTAACTTAAGGAAATTGGCTGCAAGCAAATGATCAAAAATGTCATCTGCTTTTGTTAAATCGAAAGAGTACTTTCTGTGAAAGTCTTTCTTTTTAAACTGCTGGTCGATAGTTGTATCCTTATGAATTAATGCTTCACAGACATGTGTTCTTTGCCCACAATCTCGCTGCATCGATCTCATAATTGGGATCTCTATAATATGTCTTATACGAAGCATTATTTCGATCTTGTTCCTCCTCTAGTAATGCTTCATATCGAGACACCTTATAGGTTAATTCGACCAAATCCCTGAATTCAGTTGAGTCAAACTTCTTTCGAAGCCTGAACTCTAAACCGTTTTGAGCCAATCTTACAAATTCTGGCTCTGGAAGGATGACTATACATTTATTTCGAGCCCTTTTAAATCTAGCAATAAACTGAGTAGCCTTTTCTTCAGGCCTTTGACTCAATCTTGTCAAGTCTGCCATAGACACCTCTGGCTTCGATTGGAAGAATTGGGCATGAAATGCCTCTTCCATTTGTTGCCAAGTTTGAATGGAGCCAGGTGTAAGGTTGATATACCATACAAATGCTCCCCCAGTTAGAGAATTTGGAAATAATCTCAGTTTCATGTAGTCATGATTAGTGAATTCACCACATTGAGCAGCGAATCTGGCAATATGCTCTACTGTTGATTAATTTCCAGTTCCATAGAATAGAGTAAAATCTGGTATTCTGAATCCTCTTGGGTATTCATGTACCCTATTTACCCTATTTACCCATTCTGGGTATGGTTTTCTATATACAGGAGTCTGGACCCCCCGAGCCATCGGTCCACACATCTCCCTAACAATATCAGCAATTTGGTCCCTAGGGACCATATTTTGTGCTTGCTGAACCACTACTGGAGGGACAAACACAGGGTTTGGTGGACAAACTTGCGCCTGTGGTCCTCTTGGTCCATAAGGTGGTACATTTGGGACTGGTTGCCCCTGTGGTGCAGGTTGCTGTTGGGGGTATGGGTAACCCCTTTGAGCCTGTCCTGCGAAAGGACCTGTGAAAGGTGCTGGAACAGGTATTGTGTCCCTTCCATTTGTGGGAAAACCTTCCAACCCCCCGGGTATAAATTCGAATAAGGGATTATTATACCCCCTAGTGCCAGGTATGGCTTCGAACATGGGATTTGCCACCATTCTTATGCCAGTTTCTTGTACTTGGCCAGATCCACCAACTTGTGTGGCTTCATTGTTGAGTACTGAGGCATTTTGGCCTACTACAGGCCTCGAAATGGGTTCATACCAAGACTGAGGCGATGGTCTTTCATAGTTCTGAGTACTAGTCTGACCATTAGATTGTCCATTAACTTGCATAGGCTGTTTTTCTCTAGCCAATCTTTGCTGAGGGACATTTAAAATTTCCTCTGTGTGTCTTGTATTTGTTGGTTGGTGGTTATTCATTCGATCCAAAAGGGATGTTGCCCACCTTTCCATTGTGTTCATTAATTGTTGTCTCATAGCATCTACTAAGCCATCCCATGGATTTGTTGGCTGAGTAGATGGAATGGTGGATGGTCCAATTCCTTGGTTTCGTCCAATATTATGAACATATGGTTCTTGTCCAAAAGTACTGGTCTGTTCGACCAAAGGTTCTGATAGCATAGGAGTCTCCACATGATGCATTACCACATTCTCCTCTAGATTAGGTATCTCTACCTCTCCTTCTACGCCTTCTTCCAAGCGTTCATTTTCTCCTTGTCGTCTTCGTCTAGCCATTTTAACAAGTCCCACTGGGCGTGCCAAAAATATATGTTGGCATTTTGGCTTTTCGAAAGGTATTTTTATAAATGGGAGCGTGCCAGCAAGGATCAATCAGTCCTTACAGAAATTATAATTGCCAACCAATTATCAGACGATTGTGTTTTAGTTCTTTCAGCCTCAATGAAGAGGACTTTTACTGGTGGCTTGACTTAGGAGAAATTAAGAGAAATAACAGTTAATATGAAGAACAATCTCAATATTTCATTAAAATGAACACTTACAATAGTCCAAACTCAGCCTCGAAGAGGTTTACAGCAACAGTCTACTTGAATCTACTTGAAACTACTCTTATGAATCGAAGTGCAGTGCGGGTATTTAAAGTGCAAGTATTTAAAGTGCAGGTATTTAAAGAGCAGGTATTTAAAGTACAGGAAATGTAAAACTGGAAAAGAAAATATGAAGTAAAGACTGGTTTATATGATCTGAGTCTGGGAGTCTTTTCTGAGGGCTTCCCTACTATTTATACTTGTCAAAGATGACCTTCGAACTACACTTCAAACCGTCGAACTATTCCTCTATGATCACTGATCATGCTGCCTTAGAAGTAGTCCCACTAGGTCTTTGAGCTAAGGTTTGTGTGCTTGGGCAATTGAGTTTTGAAAACGTGTTTGTGAAAATCTCAACCAAACAAGTTTTGAGTTTTACAACTTGAATTTAATAAGAGTTTTAAAATATGTTTTGTAAAAACCAAATAAGTTTTAGGTTTTAAATTTTGAAAAAGTGATTCAAAACACTATTCTCACCCTATTTTATTTCAAAAACACTCTTTTTGTTGTTTTTATTATACATAAAAAATAAATTTATTTGAAATAAAATAGAATGACAATAGTAACTATTCATAATAAGGACAAAAAAAAAGAATACATTTGGAACAAAATGGAGTGTAAATAGCAACTCCCCCCAAAAAATAAAGATATTCTTAATATACTTTAATATTTCTATGATGGTGTTTATTCACTTTCTAAATTAACAAATATTAAGGCCTAGTTTGGGATTCCCAAAAAAAGCCAAAAAATTAAAAAGTTACTCAAAAAATTAAAAATTATCACTATTCACCAAAAAAAAATATTAAAAAAATAATTTTACACAAAATTAATTTTCAAACAACTCTGATGTAGGACAGGCGGAGCTGACTTTTTGGAAAATTACACTTATTTAGGTGCACAAATAACTCTGTGTTGTTCGACCTGTGGGGGCCCATCACGGGTCCCGTTTTAATAATCTGAACCGTTCAATGTGTAGAACTCGTCGAGTACTATATGCCTATAAAAAATCACATTCATCAGATATCGGTAACTATATGATCAAATCAATTAAAATTTATAAAATGGATGGTGTTATAGTTAACGATTGAAAACAAACTAATCCGATCAGATAGCTATCGATATCCGATCAACATGATTTTTTATAAAAAGATAATACTCAACGAGTTCTACACATTGACGATTTTGATTAGCAAAACAAGACCCGAGATGGGCCCCCACAGGCCGAACAGCACCTCCAATTCAATGTCCGAAAAGCAGGGAATCATTTCTCAGTCTCTACTCTGCCAACGCTGTCCCTGAATTCAGCCCACCGTACCGCCTATTCCATCCAATCTTCTTCTATATACTAATTTATACAATTTTTTAATATATATTTTTTCATAAAAAGTCAAAATTATTCCAAACAACTATTTTTTTTTCCTCAACTTTTTAGTCCAAAAAATCAGAAAGTACACTTATTTAGGAAACCTCAAACAATCCCTAACACATACTCAACTTTTCATTATTATTATTATTATTATTAACAAGTTCCCTCTAAAGGGAGATCTTACTAATTTAACAACTAATCACTAACTTTTGCTGATCAAAAAACAAAAAAAAAAATACACAAATACACAATGTCAGCACAGGATACTACATTCTTATTTACCATATGTAATATTAATCTAATTTTTAATAGTTCATTACTATTACACTTGTATGCATGATATTACATTACAAATACACATTAGTTATGGAACTTATTGCCAATATTGTGTTGACAAAATTAAAAACTTAATATAATATAAAAATATGGTAAATCTAACATTATTGTTGATAAAACAGTCTTGATTTTCTCTAAAAAGGAGAGTTATTGTAAAACTTCCACCCAAAAAGACAATAAAAAATAAAATAAAAAATTTGTCTTCATTAAAATAAATAAATAAATTTTATTTAACTCATTGGCTCTGTTTGGTAGGACTTATTTCTAGCTTATTTTAGCTTTTAGCTTAATTTAAGTTATTTTGATATGTTTGATTCAGCTTAACAATACAGCTTATAGCTTTTTGTAAGTCAAAAATCAACTTATTCTTTAAGTGGGGGAGGAGAAGCTTAATTTATAAGTCAAAAATCAACTTATATTCACAGTTATAAGTTATAAGCTGTTAGACTATAAGTTATAATCACTTTCCCACAGCTCTACCAAACGGGGCCATTGTCCATTTCTAGTCTAAAGGCACTTAAAAGAAAATGACATCAAATAAATAAATAAACTAAGCAATTAACTTGGGCCAAGCCATAGTTAGCATCAACTGCGGCTTGCATTTCGTTCGCAACAATGCTACAAACCCATAAATATTATCCAAAAACATTATTGTGTGGTTAAAATTCATCTAAGCCATAAACCCCACAATACAATAAATCAATCTCAGCCATGCACTAGTGCTCTGAACAGTTTTCATGGCAACTTTTTTTGGGTCCATGGCTTTAGTGTTTCGTTACCAATGTCATTCAAAACAAAAGCAGATGGCCCAAGATTAGAACAATTACTTTTCCAACATGGATTCAGTCTGGCGCTGTTAAAAAGCCATCTGTATTCTGTACTACTAGATAAGATGGAGCATAACTATACACCTTACATTTTTTGGTGCATATGCTGGTTACCAGAACACACTGAAGCTACCCAGTTCATCTTCCCAAAATCATGATGTGCTACTTTTTTTTGCCCTAAGTAGATCATCACTTTCACTTTTTAAGATACACTGAAAGGATAATGAATAGATCCTATTTATGCCACCGAATTCTTCATCTTAGTTTCAGAAATTATGCCCTCATCAAGATGGCAATAGCCTCCCACTCTAAACTACATATCACATCCTATTATGGCAACAATTGAAATCATTAGTCATTTTTAGCAATTCCACAAATATATGACATAGCAAAGTAATTTATCCCCAAGATCAAAATGTTGTACATCTCTAAGATAAAACTGAGTATAGGAGAAAGATAGAAGAAAAAAACACATCACCGAGGGGTTTTGTCGGTCAATGTCAAAGCTATTGATTGTACATGGTTCAGCCAAGAGTTCCTCACATGTGCAAAGGAACATTGTGAAGCAAATCAACCACCAGATAAGAGGTTACAGATTGTTTGAAGCAAGTATTCCTTTTGTACATGAGGCAAAAGGTTTAGATGGGTCAAAACAAATAATGCATTTAAAAAACTTGCCCATTTAATAAACGGGTTTAAGTGAGTTGGGTTGAATTTGGTACACAGGTATGGAAAATTAATCTGATCAAACCCATTAGCCTGACAAATTAACCAGCTCAACTCAACAGGTATACAATTCATTTATAACCTGTTTATATATATATTTTGACGAGAGTTTAAATGTCATGCCCCAAATTTTAACTAATCGAAATCATTACCAAAGCCTTTAATTTAGGTCCATTTTTTTTTTCCTTTTCACTAAAAATATTTATTACCCTTGAGTAATAGAAATACAATGATACATGTTCTCTTTCTCTCTCTTAATGAACATTACAATGATGACAATACATGCTAGCCTCCTACTGTGAAGCCACAATTAAATAAAATACAAATACAAGATCCATCACATCTACAATGAAACTACATAAAAAGGCACATGGACTTCGTAACTCTTCAATCAAAGAATCCACATTTTCTTCCTGTAAAAAAAGATAAAAACAACAGGGGTGAGCACTAATGCCCAGTAGGAATCTCCTAGTTCTAAACCAATAGCCAGCACACAGATAGAAATGATCATGCATGCAGGATGATACCATATAGTAGGTGATGTTTTGTAATTTCAAAATATCATACGTAAAGTACCTTTTTCTCAAAATTTATTTGAAACATTGTAAAGAAAACCTTCAACCATCAAGATTTTCCCTTTTTATCAGAAAAACATAAAATCCTTTTTGAAAGAAAATACATTTGAGGAACAACATCATTTTAATTTCTTTATTAACCCATTCCAAAATATTCCACCTTTAATGTCCATCTTAACATTCCTCTTTTTATTCTCATTCTCCCATTTTTCTAGTTACATTTATTACAACTCCAAACCTCACGTTCATGTTCCCTTAATACTCTAAACAACCCTCATACACTCCGTTTCCACCTATTAATCCTTTATTGCTATAACTCTTTAACGTAGAAATCCAAGAACAATTACATCACCTCCACATGTGCATTACCAACTATAATTCAACGTATCACTAGGATAATAAATTCTTTTAATTCAATTTCCCAATTAATCATAAAGAAAAACTCTTAAATTTTCTTTATGGATACAAACAACCTGGTAAGTTCATTATCACCAATCCCTTATCCAATTACCATTTCATTATCCATTCGTTTCAAATAATTTTCGATAAGCACTTCCATTCCATACCAATTTATACATCAAATAGTAATTTCACAAGTTCATCACAAGTCACACATATCATCACCGACCTCAAGACACGTCACAACACATTCCACCTTTTGCCGACTTGATACGGCGGGACAGCGGGCACCCAATCCATAACAAATTCCACCTTTTGCCGGCTATTATACGGTGGGAAGTGAGCTCCCAAAAACCATTTTCTCAAAAGCCATTTTCTTCTAAAAGCCACATTTTTCCAAAAACCAGCGTTCTAATTTTTAAAACCATCCCCCACATTTGCCGGCTATTATACGGCAGGACGTGGGCACCCAAAACATTTTTGAAAACCATCCGTTTTTCCACTTTTGCCGGCTACAATACGGCAAGACTGTGTGGACACCCAAAAACATTTTTCTACTTTCGCCGGCTACAATACGGCAGGACTGTGTGGACACCCAAAAACCATTTTTCCCATATTCGTCCAGCGATAAGCCTAGACAGGGCAATTGGGCACCTTGAATTCAAACCACCCCCACATTTACCGGTTATTATACGGACGGTTGTGGGCACCGAAAACCATTTTTTAAATTTTTTTAAAACAATCCCCCCACATTTACCGGTTATGATACGGACGGTTGTGGGCACCGAAAAACCATTTTTCAACTCCTCACTCGGGTACCAACACAACACCACCTAACACAACTCAACCCAAACTCAACACAACCGAACACAAAACAACTCAAACTTAACACAACCCAACACCAAACAATTCAAACTCAATACAACACAATACAACACAATTCAACACAACTCACCATAATTCAACACAATTCAACACAATTCAACATAGTCAACTCACTTCAACATAATCAACACAATTCTACATTACTCAACACAATTCAACATAATTCAAGGTGAACTCTTAAACTTTCATTTCATCATTTCACCCCAAGGCTCATGTCATCCATATCATTAATAAATCATTTTCCCCAATCTTCATTTCACTTTATAATATGATTTACAATGTCCATAATAAGGGTTCATTGGCTAATTTTTAACATAATCTTCAATCACTTCCAAAGTTCAATTAAACTTGTATATATATAATTCAATACCTCAATTTCATGATTTTACTTTCAATTTGGGCAAAATCATTAATTATCATCGTGAATCAATTTAGGGTTTTTAAGAGAAATTAAACCTTTTCACAAAACACATTTTATTCCAACCCTTCTATTACTTTTACACCCAAACTCATGACCCAAGATAATAATCCAACAAATGATCCCAACTATCTTCAAACCCTAACCCCCAATCTCATGATTCATCATAATATGCATAAAAATGTGAACTTTTGTATTTATATAAAGAAAATACCACAAATCTATCCATAAAAGAGGGTATTGAAAGAGAACTAGAAATTCCTACCTTTTGAAGCCAAGAGATGACGACCCGAACATCAATGGCGACGAAACCACGAACTCTTCGGACCAAAAGGATGCCCTTGACGAGATCTACACTTTTTCTCAAAGGACCATGGTGAAACAAACACTCTAGGTGAGTAGATCTAGAGATCTTAGTGCCAAAAGCTTGAGTTTAGAGAGAGGGAGGAGAACCCACGGTTTGAGAGAGAAGAAAGAGGAGAAAAAAATGAAATGAAAATATGTTTTGAGCCTATTTATAGTAGTGGAGGAGTAGCCCTAAGGCCCATAAAATAATAGGCCCAAAACCCCCCAAGGATAGGGCCCAAAACCAGCCCAAAATGCTGAAAATAACACGCAGGGGTCGACCCTTTCGAGCAGAGGTGTCGACCCTCAAGGAAAAAAAGCAATATGTGCAACAGGCAAGGTGTCGACCATTTGACAGGAAGGGTCGACCCTATTTTCGAGCAACCAACAACACAGATTTTGCAATATACAAAGGTCGACCCTTCCTAGACTGGTGTCGACCCTTGTAGACAGCATCAAGAGGCAGGTGTCGAATACTTATGCTCTGACACTTGAAAATCCCTTTCACTTGATTAACTACCAATTGAGAATCTCCAAATATGTCAACTGCATGAACTTGTAATACAATAAGAATTTCTAGTCCCACTATTAAGGCTTCATATTCAGCTTGGTTATTAGAATAGGTAGCTTCATCCACTCTGAAACCATGTGTGGTCTCTACCCCTTGTGGAGACCTAATCACAATACCAATTCCAGTTAAATCATTGGCTTTCGACCTATTGAACCACATCTGCCATGGCTCAACACTAGCCATACCAAGTTCCATTATCTCTTGGCTCTCTGTTTGAGATGGATGGTCTGCCAGAAAATTGGCTAAAACCTGCCCTTTTACTGCCCTTTGAGGGACATATTCTAGATGAAATTCTGATAAGGCTAATATCCACTTGCCAATTCTTTCCCTCAACATAGGTCTAGATAACATGTACTTAACCAAATCTGTGATTGCAATTACCAAGACAGTTGTAGGTAAAAGATAGTATCTTAATTTCATTGCAGCAAAATACAAAGCAAGACACAGCTTTTCAACGACTGAATATTTACATTCACAAGAATTTAAAAACCTACCAAGGTAATAAACAGCTTGCTCCTTGCCTTCTTCATTATCTTGGGCCAAGAAAGCTCCCAATGAATCTTCTGCTGCAGCTATGTACAACTTCAAGGGCTTATCACCCTTTGGTGGCATCAGCACTGGAGGGTTGACCAAGTAGGCTTTGATACCTTCGAAAGCAATTTGATGCTCTGCTGTCCACACAAATTCGTCTTCATCTTTCGGCCTTACCAAGGAAGAAAATACTTTAGTTTTCCCTGCAGTGTTAAAAATGAACCTTCGAAGAAAGTTAACCTGTCCAAGGAACTTTTGTAATTCTTTCTTACTTGATGGAGGTCTGGCTTCAATGATGGCTTTGGCTTTATTCTGGTCAATCTGTATTCTTTTCTTGTGTACCACATAGCCCAAGAAGTTTCCAGATGATACGCTAAAAGCACACTTAAGAGGATTGAGCTTTAATTTGAACTTTCTCATTCTTTCAAAGGCTGCTTCTAAGTGAAACAGATACTCCTCCATGGATTGGGATTTAACTACAATGTCATCAATATAACACTCTAAATACCCTCCAATGAGGTCATGAAAGATATTGTTCATAGCCCTCTGATATGTAGCCCCAGCATTCTTTAGGCCAAATGGCATTTTAAACCATTCGAAGGTCCCAATATTTCCAGGACATCTGAATGCTGTCTTGTGAACATCCTCCTCTGCAATGCAGATTTGCTTATAACCAGAATGTCCATCCATCATTGATAAAATTCGATGCCCTGCTGAACTGTCTACCAACAAGTCTACTATAGGCATAGGATACTCATCTTTTGGAGTTGCTAGATTCAAGTTTCTAAAATCAATGCATACCCTCATTTTACCATTCTTTTTTACCACAGGCACAATATTGGATAGCCACTCAACATACATGGCTGTCCTAATAGAGCCTGCCTTGAGTAGTCTAAGGATTTCTTCCTTAACTTTCTGAATCACTTCTGGACTCATTCTTCTTGGCTTTTGCTTGTATGGCTTGAAATTAAGCCTCATATGGAGCCTATGTTCCACTAATGACCTATCCAATCCTGGTAGTTCATTATAAGACCATGCAAAGCAATCTTTATATTTCTTTAGAACAACCAACAACTGGTTCCTGTCCAGAACATTCAGACAAACACTTATGTAGGTGGGCTGTTGTATGGAATCTTCCCATAAATTTACTTCTTCTAAGGGGTCTTGTGTCTGAGAACTTACTGAAGCTTCTTTTTTGATCTCTTCTATCTTCGAAGCAATCTTCCTGCTTTGTTCTGCTCCCAGGTTCTTTAATTCAACATCTTTGCCCTCCTCCTCATAGACAAAGTCTGTCCACAAGGCTTCCTCTTCCTATGTCTCCTGAACTTTTGTTTCAATGTCCAATGCACAGTATTTATCAAGGGTCAAAACTTTGACCTGTTGCTGCTTCTGCTTGCAGCCAATTATCATGGCTTCTCTCTGGCTCCTGTACTTTCTAGACTATTGATTTTACATTCAATGTTTAGAATTTAATTAGAGCCAAAGACTTAGCTTCTTGTGTTTCATTTCTTTGCCTATAACCAGGCATCATTGTCATCCTTAACGACAACCTCCTCATCAGCACTCTCTTGGACTAAGTGCTTTAGGTGTGTCACTTCCTGTAACAACCCTCGTACCCATTACCGTATAACCACTGAATTATATACTGATTAATGCTAAACTGAACTGATAATGACTGATAAGTGAACTGGATGAACTACTGAACAAACTGAATGAAACTGAAACTGAAACTGAATGAGTTTGTCTATTGAATTGCGTGTTGCATCTGTTTGAGTGTATGATTATCTGTTTGCATTTTATGTTTAAACTGCTAATTGAAGGCCTTATCGGCGGCCGATTTAGAAACCGTTTAGTGTTTTGTAATCAGGAGAATATTTGTGATTTTATGGTATTTTATCTGAAAATTTATTAGGAATGATTAAATTGGATTAAAATAAGTTAATTGTCGAGTTTGACTTAATTACCAAATTTGCCATTGAGTGGGTCTTGTTAATCTTATGACTTGAGCCTATTTTACACTTAATCAAAACATTCCTCAGCCCCTTTTTCTTCACCATAGTCGACCAAGAGAGGGAGCAAGAGAGAATTTGTGATTTGGCTTGAAAACCTTGAAGTATTGCTAGAAGAACTTGAAGATTGAAGTGTATGTGCATGAATTGAACTTCTAGGCAAGAATTCAACACTCTAGGTAAGGAATTCATCTTCTTATTTTAGTGTTTAAGCTTAATCTTGCATGAATCATGGTTATAGAGAAGTCAAGGCATGAATTTGCTCATAAAAAGCGAATTGAAGCTTGAATGTTGCATGCATGGTCATTTGGCATGTTTTGAAGTTAAATTCTTGGAAAATTGTACATGCATGCCCATGTTTTTATCATAGTTCATGGTTCCACATTGTTTTCAAAGATTAGAGCTCTTTAGAGCAAGAATTGAAGGTTGATTTTGGAGTAAAACTCATGCATTGCATGTTTTAAAGTGTTCTTGAATTGTTCTTGGAAAATGGATTTAATTGACTCACCTTTGGGGCTTGAATTCTCAAATTGGCTTTTGAAACTTGTTATACATTGTTTTGGGATGTATTCTCCAGAATTTGAGCCCAAGAGGTCGAGAATTGAGTTGAGAATGCTTGGTTTGAGCTTGGAAGGCAAATCTGGAAATTCCAGATTTGGCTTCTTCGCTCGAGCGAAGGATTCCTCGCTCGAGCGACCAACGTTTTCCTCGAGCCCCTCGGCGAAGGATTGGTGGCTCGGCGTAAAATCGAACATCGATTACTTTTCTTTGTTTCATCGGACCGCTCGGCGAAGAAGTCTCGCTCGGCGAACCCTGATCTTGGAAGCTCGCTCGGCGAGCATCGGCATCGAGCATCGCGTAAAAATTGAGCATCCAGTATTTTTACTGTTTCATCAGACCGCTCGAGCGAAGGATTGTTCGCTCGAGCGAAGCCTTTGTTTTTGCAACCTCGCTCGAGCGAAGGAAGGCTCGCTCGAGCGAGACCCCTGTTTTCAGCAACTTTTGAAAAATGCCTTCCAACTGTATTTGTGCATCCTCATCGCATCCTAGGCATTCTTAGGCCTAGTTTAAAGCATCTTAAGGAGGATTTAGACATAGAACCACACCGAGGGAATTTAGGGATTTAATTATCATCCTTTCCGACTGTAAACTTAGTGTGTGTTCTATTTGATTGACTGTTAGGGTTGACTCTCGGGGACGCGCTCTAGCTACTGATAGCCCAATCCTTTGTGAGTAATGATGTGTAAAGATATGTTCAAAATGGTTATCTTTTGAATCTCATTTGCAATCATTTCTTGATCGATATTATTCTTGAATGAATGTATGTCCTATTTCTGAGCTGTATTGTGGCATCCTTAGCACCTCTTGTTATTGATTCTGAGCTCTGTCGGTTCCTTGTGGAACCATCTTGTTCTTGAATGATTGGCCATCATTCTTGTTGGATTAAGACTCGGTCCTTTTGGACCTCTTGTTTATAGACTATTGGATGTACCACATATCACTGTTTCGGTGAAATCTTTGCAAGGCCGAACTCTTTGTTTAAATGAACTGATTTCATTCTTTGTAGGACATTCATTCATAACCTCTTTACGCTTTATGTTATTCACTGGGCTTTAGCTCACTGTTATATATATATGTAGGTGCTCAGCCGCCAGACCGAAGCTAGGAGCGTGGGATTGGTCCCTAGTTTTGTCAGCCAGCCTATTGTGCCTCACTGTGAGGTTCCGAGACGCCATGCCATGGCTTGGGGTGTTTTTGTGTCCCCACTAGTCTCCTACTGTTTTGCACTATTGTACGTTACTGTATAGACTGTTTTACTGCACTGTAAGCGAGGAATCAAGTCCCCGTACTGAATGTCTGTAATGATTGTGTATACGGTACTGGTAGTGAATGCATAAATGTATGAAAAAATGTTTTTGGCATACAGATTAACACAGCTCTATGGACACTAGTTTTTACTGTTTTGGCTTCCGCCAGGCCCTGAACTCTGTATTTACTGTATTACTGATTGGCAGGCCTTTGGTAATCTCGGATTACTGGCCAGTTACGGTGCTAAACCCATAGGGCCGGGTTTGGGTCGTGACACTTCCTCATCAGCCATCACTTCGGCTGAGCCATCAAGTTTCCTCAGTATACTGAGTGGTGTCACTCCATCAATATACAGTTTGGCCTCTACGAAGTCTGCACAGGCTATGAAAGGTTGAGGATCTACATCAATTTCCTTTGTCTCCCCATTGCCTAAGGCCATTATAATTTTCTGATGCAAAGAGGAAGGGACACATTTGTTAGTGTGAATCCAATCTCTCCCAAGTAAAGCATTATATTTAGCATTACTGTCGATTACGAAAAATGCTGTCATGCAGTCCCTGGTTCTCACACTCAGGTTGATGAGTAGAATTCCCTGAGCCATCTGTTTGTCTCCAGCAAAACCAGCGCTGGTTCTGCTAGTTGGGATTAACCTAAGATTCTTTTTTCCTAGTTTCTTCAAAGAAGATTTCGGTAGTAAATTCACTGCTGCCCCATTATCTATCAGGACTCGGTTCAATTGTGTCTCATCGAAGAAAGCCTTGATATACAAAGGCTTGACATGTTGTGTCATAAAATTTGAAGGATACTCAAAAGGATACGAGAGGTTAATGCTCACCTCTTCTTCACTCTCATATTCAGTTTCCATCGGGGTAGCCATTCCAGAATCATCTTGTACTATACTCACTTGTGAGTCTTTACTAGAGACAGGAATAAGATCAATTTCTTGGCCATCTTGGTCCTCATCTCCAGCCTAGAACTCATGAGGCAGTATGTGTACCATATTGACTGATACTGGAGGAAATTAGCCAAATTGGATGGCTGGCTGTACCTGCTTCCCCTCTCGGCTACCTTGTTCAGTTACTTCAGCAGCATCCTCCATGCTACACTCTGGCACTTCGTTGTTAACTGATTCCTTCGAAGGATTTTTCTCAACTGGTTTTTCAACCAAAAATATTTGCTCAACCAAGAAGGCTTCGAACATTTCTTCCTCTACCATTTCTTTCTTTTGGCTTATGCCAATTTCTTCTTCTGTCTCGCTATCACTATCCATCAGAGCTTTCTCCAATCCTGCCAAGCTAGATTCCTCTCTGGCTTTTAGTTCAGATGGAACCTTGGCCAACTATTCCTTGCTACAACCTACCTTGCTTTGTAGGGTTGTCTTTGGAGTGTGGTCTGATTTTGGAGTCTTCTTTCCTTCTGTCTGGACAAATGAAGAGCTCTCTTCATTTTCTTTCATATCTTTCTGGTACTGAGTCTACCTGTACTGAATCTTTCTCCTTTGTGATCTCGAAATGACTGGGACCATATCTGGCTCCTTCGTCTTTAGGTGTTTAAGCTATACCCAATTGTTCGGAGCCACCAAAAGAGGTTTAACCATCCTTCTTTGATTTCCAACATTCCTCTGAATGGGCACTTCCCTAGGTTTGTTCTTCATCACAAACCAATCTGGAACTCCAGGTACCCACAAACTTACTGATTCAAATGTTGACCTCATGTTTCGAGCCTGGTTTAGGCCTCGATGAAGGTGGCCACTTTCTGTCCTACGTAAGGTTGGTCTAGGAGGCCAATCTCTTGCTTTGATCCCATAACCTGAACTCTTCTCTAGTCTTCTTTCAGAATGACTGCTCTCCATTCTGTAGTAGTTGGGTGGCCTAGACTCATACAAGGGCCTCTTGCCTTTAGCATGCATTCTATCGACTGCTGGTTCAACTACCAATAGCTGCTACCTAACACTAGCCGGATACGGCCTTTTGTTCTAAGCATTGGTTGGTTTAGGGCGTCTCTAAACATCCCTGTAGTATTGCTTCCCATCAATTGAAAGCCCCTTTAACCATTTATAACTCAGTCTGCACCTGGGACACATCCTTTGCATTACTGCTGCCTCTAAGGAATCATCATCTAGTGATTCTTCATCAGAGTGTTCCCTCTAGTGTGAGAAACCTTGTCCAATAACTGGCAGATTTCTGGTGTCCTTTTTTATAGTGGCCTGGTTAGCAACATGTATCTGCATATTGACTTCTTCCAATTCTGTCAAGGACAAGTTCTGGAAGTCTGACATAATGACATTGGCTGCCACCTCACCAACTTTTGGAAATGGATTACTGTCGATCCCCATAGCCTTTTCTGTTTTGGCTGGGAACTTCAAACTTTCTTTTCGAATTTGTTCTTGGATCCTGTCTCGAAAAACAATGCAGTTTTTAGTTGAGTGAGACCAAGAGTTATGCCATTTACAATATGCTTTTCCCTTAAGTTCATCTGGAGATGGCAATTTTACTCCTTTAGGTAACTGAAGGAAGTTGGCCACAAGCAAATGATTAAAAATGTCATCTGCCTTTGTTAAATCGAAAGAGTACTTTCTGTGAAGGTCTTTCTTTTTAAACTGCTGGTCAATTGTTGTATCCTTATGAATTAATGCCTCACAGATCACAGGTTCTTTGCCCACAATCTCTGCTGCATCAATCTCATAATTATGATCTCTATAATATGTCTTGTACGATGCATTATTTCGATCTTGTTTCTCCTCTAGTAATGCTTCATACCTAGACACCTTATAGGTTAGTTCCACCAAATCTCTAAATTCAGTTGAGTCAAACTTCTTTCAAAGCCTGAATTCTAAGCCATTTTGAGCCAATCTTACGAATTCTGGCTCTAGCAAGATGACTCTACATTTATTTCGAGCCCTTTTAAATCTAGCAATAAACTGAGTAGCCTTTTCTTTAGGCCTTTGACTCAATCTTGCCAAGTCTGCCATGGAAACCTCTGGCTCCGATTGGAAGAATTGGGCATGAAATGCCTCTTCCATTTGTTGCCAAGTTTGAATAGAGCCAGGTGTAAGGCTGATGTACCATACAAATGCTCCCCCAGTTAGAGAATTTGGAAATAACCTTAGTTTCATATAATCATGATTAGTAAATTCACCGCATTGAGCAGCAAACCTAGCAATATGCTCTACTGTTGATTGGTTTCCAGTCCTATAGAAAATGGCAAAATCTGGTATCCTGAACCCCCTTGGGTATTCATGTACCCTATCTACCCATTCTGGGTATGGTTTTCTGTATACAGGAGTCTGGACCCCCCGAGCTATCGGTCCATACATCTCCCTCAGCAATTTGGTTCCTAGGGACCATATTTTGTGCCTGCTGAACCACTACTGGAGGGACAAACACATGATTTTGTGGATAAACTTGTGCTTGTGGTCCTCTTGGTCCATAAGGTGGTATATTTGGGACTGGTTGTCCCTGTGGTGCAGGTTGCTATTGGGGGTGTGGGTAACCCCTTTGAGCCCATCCTGCGAAAGGACCTGCAAAGGGTGCTGGAACAGGTGTTGTGTCCCTTCCATTTGTAGGCCAACCTTCCAATCCCCAGGGTATAAATTCAAATAAGGGATTAGTAAACCCCCTTGTACCAAGTATGGCTTCGAACATGGGATTTGTGACCATTCTTATGCCAGTTTCTTGTACTAGGCCAGATCCATCAATTTGTATGGCTTCATTGTTGGGTACTGAGGCATTTTGACCTGCTATAGGCCTCAAAATGGGTTCATACCAAGACTGAGGTGATGGTCTTTCATAGTTCTGATTACTAGTTTGACCATTAGAATGTCCATTAACTTGCATAGGCTGTTTATCTCTAGCCAATCTTTGTTGAGGGATATTTAAAACTTCCTCGATGTGTCTTGTGTTTGTTGGTTGGTGGTTATTCATTGGATCCAAAAAAAGATGTTGCCCACCTTTCCATTGTGTTCATTAATTGATGTCCCATGGCATCTACTAGGCCCTCCCATGGATTTATTGGATGAGTAGATGGAACAGTAGATAGTCCAATTCCTTGGTTTCGTCCAATACTATGAACATGTGGTTCTTGTCCTGAAGTACTGGTTTGTTCGACCATAGGTTCTGATAATATGGGAGTTTCCACAAGATATGTTACCACATTATCCTCTAGATTAGGTATTTCTACCTCTCCTTCTACGCCTTCTTCCAAGCGTTCATTTTCTCCTTGTCTTCTTCATCTAGCCATTTCAATGAGTCCCACCGGGCGTGCCAAAAATATATATTGGCTTTTTGACTTTTAAAGGGTATTTTTGTAAATGCGAGCGTGCCAGCAAGGATCAATCAGTCCTTACAGAAATGTTAATTGCCAACCAATTATAAGACGATTGTGTTTTAGTTCTTTCAGCTTCAATGAAAAGGACTTTTACTGGTGGCTTGACTTAAGAGAAATTAAACAAAATAACAATTAAATGAAGAGCAGTTGAAGTATTTTATTAGAATGAAAACTTACAATGATCCGAACTCAGCCTCGTAGAGGTTTACAGCGACAATCTACTTGAAATGACTCCTACGAATGAAGTGCATTGCAGGAATTTAAAGTGCAGGAATGTAAAGAGCAGGAATTTAAAGAATAGAAAATGTAAAACTGGAAAAGAAAATATATAAAGTAATACTAGTTTGTATGATCTGAGTCCGGGGTTTTTTCTGGGATCTTCCCTGCTATTTATACTTCTCAAGAATGACCATTGAACTGCATTTCAAACCGTTGAACGGCTCCTCCATGATCACTGATCATGTTGTCTTATAAGTAGTTTCACTACACCATCACTTGCAGTTAGGCTTCCCTCCTATATTTGAATTTTGAATCTGAGTAACCGTTGAAACCATATCACCTTGCACCTCTTTATTGATCCAATGCTACTCAGATCACGGGAGAACCAATACTAACTGCCACGTGTACGATCAGGATTGAAGATTTGAATAGTCTTCCTATATTACCCTTATTCTGTAACGTGTTGAATTGTGATTGGCTTGTACAAAATATGAAACCAACACACACACATATATATATATATACATGTATATTATAATAGAGAAAATAAATAGAACTTATTGGATTTCTTGCCCTAGGGCTATGTTTGTTTCAATAGAAAATTATTCCATGAAAATCTATCATTGCGAAAGAAAGTTTTTTTTAACGGTGCATTTGTCTTGACACACTATTACGCCACTTGGAGAAAATTTTCCTAGTTTTTTCTTTTTTATTTTATTTTAATCTTTAAATAATGAAAGAATTTGTTACTAGGTTAGTCCCGAAATTTTTTGATTTCCAAGAAAATATTTATCTAAAAGGAAAATGATTTGGAGCCCTAAAACTATCCCCCCTAATCCTCTTAATTTCCATTTTAGGCAACTGTTTCCTTTTTTGTTTTTTTTTTTTTACTTGATATGAAAATTAGGGGGATTAGGGGGAGTTTTTTTAGGGGGATGTAGCAAGGTCCTATCTGAAAATAGTTTTACAATTATTGTGAGAACTGTGTGGCGTGGGTATTCAATTTGAATGATCAGACTTGCCATGCTTCTGGCCCTTTTATACTAGGGATTGTTATGACACCATTCAAGGCATAGTAATTGTTTGGTAAAAATGTGGTGTAAAGTTCAGATATTGCACGGTATTTTACATAAAGCTATTCATCATTCAAAATCTTCTATGAACTTTACATTTAATTTAAATTTTTAGCTTCATCATTTTAATTTCATAGTCACCCCCCCCCCCCCCCCCCGGTTGAGATACAAGTCTGTTTGTTTTTAGAGATAAAATGAAGGGGATTAATAATGAGAAGATTATGTAAAATTATGTTTATTTTGATAGTAATTGTTAATGTGGGGATTGTTAAATTATTACCCTATAAAATAAATATAAAATATTAAAACAAAGAAAATTATGATTTTTACTTAACAAAAAATACAAAAACATTAAACATTAATATTAAAAAAAAATGCCTAACATGCAAATAAAAAAATAAAAAAACTTAATCTCATAGGACTAATTTCATAATACCATCTCCACCTCTTCCATCTCAATCTCAACACCAAGGTCTATCCTAATCTCATGTGATTATGAATCTCTTCTCTATCTCTCAAAACAAACACAACATATGGTCAATCTCAATCTCAATCTCAATCCAGTCTCATCTCTACCTTCCAAAACAAACGAGGCCATATGGTTTAGGTGAGAGGGATCGTTATATATTATTGTGTCTATTTAGGAATGGCAACGGGCCAGAGCGAGGCCGGGGATTACACTCCCTGTCCCCGATCCCCGACGGTGGAAATTTTTTCGTCCCCGGCCCCGATCCTCGACGGGGAACCTATCACCGCCCCCACCCCCTAACGGGGATCGAGTTTCCCCAACCCCGAAAATTCCCCAACCAAAATATAAACTAAACTAAACAACAACAACAGATCTGATATTCAACAACAACAACAACAACATATTTGATATTCAACCACAACAACAGATTTAATATTCAACAACAACAAAAACTCCAGATTTGATCTGATATTTAAAAAAAGCTTCAGATCTGCCATTTAAAATGGCGAGAAAGAGAAAGAGAGAGATAGATCTGCGATGGTAAGGTAGTAGTGAAATGGCAGAGGCGGTGGTGGAACAGCGATGAGGGGGGGAGAGGAGATGAGCTGCGATCGACTCTCGGCGTCGAATGGTAGAAGCAAAGGTGGAATAGCAGAGGCAGAATAGCAGAGGCGGTGGTAGACTCTATCTCCATGGTTTGTTCCTTCTCTGCTGAGATCAACGTTGGTTTGAGGTCTGAGAGAGATCTGAGGAAGATAGAGAGAGAGAGAGTAGATACAAATGAATAAAAGATTATGATGAAAGGGAGAGAGAGAGAGAGAGAGGAACATTGAATCAAAAAAGTATATATATATATAATAAAAAATGATGATGAAAGAGAGAGAGATAGAAACATTGAATCAAAAAGTATATATATAATAAAAGATGATGATGAAAGAGAGAGAGAGAGATAAGAGAGAGGAACATTGAATAAAAAAGTATATATATATAACACTTCGGGGGGGACAAACGGGACCGGGTCAAGGCCAGGTCTGGGGCTAAAACATGTATCTTCGTTTCCGGCCCGTGAATATCATCGGAAATTTATTTTTTAATACCATCTCCGGTCCGTTGAGGATATTTTTCGAGGAATAACCACTTAATTAGGAGTCGGAGGTCGGACCCCCGTCGGGTTGGATTCAAATTGGCATTCCTGTCTATTTCCATCATCTCTCTTCAAAAGCAAGACAGAGATAGAAAAGCAAGAGAGATGGCAAAATGTGAAGCTCTGCCATGCGAGGTGACTTAACAATAGTTGGCGAAATGTCATTTAAAATATTTACATTATTTAATATCACGTTTTTTAAATAAAAAAATTAACTATTAATTTAACTGCATCATTTTTTTTATTACTAGTTAACAAAAAAAAAAATTTAAAATGTACTTATTTAGATTATTCCAAACAACTCCTTAGCTTGGCAAAAAAAATTATATTTGAGATGATAGTTTTTTTTTTTTTTTAATTGATTTGATGATGGTAAGATAAAAAATACAATGATTATTGGTTAAATGTGATAATTTGTTTTATTAATTATTTTAATCTATTTTATATTTATTGACTATTTTAATCAAATATTCTCTAGCCAAATAAAACTATAATATTGTTATTTTTTTAATAAATAAAAAAATAAGCAAGAAATTAAAGTCATGATTCATGTGCAATGCATCTACCAAATGTACACGACCACCACGAATCATTTTGAGTTGTATTTTAAATTTTGAGTTATTTTTTAAAAATTTTAAAATTTATTTTTTAAAATTTTTAAAATTTTTCTTAATTTTACTATTTTAGGATAAATATTTTATATTTTAAATATTTATTTATTTATTTTAATGTGCACTATATTTCATACATTTTTGTGTTGTATTTTTTTAAATATTGAAAAATTGAAAAAAATATTTTTTATTTTAACTATATAATTTTTATTTTAAATATTTTATTTTATTTTATAAAAATATTTTTAAATATTTTAATTTTTTTTTGTTATGTATTTGGTTACGATTTGAATATAGAGTTTTGAAAGTAGTGTAGAGTTTTAAGTTATATGTTTGGTTATTAGTTTCAAAAATAATTTTCGAATTGAGTTTTGAGTTATGTATTTGTTTACGATTTGAGATTATTTTCAAAACTCAAAACTCAAAACTTTTTTCAAAATTTAAAATTTAAAAACTTCTTTCTAAACTCTTTTTTTAAAAAAAAAATTTTAAACTCATAACCAAATAAATTTTTTCTTTTTAAAATTTAACTCATAATTTCATATTTAAATCACAATTTCCTATTCAAATCATAATTTCAAAACTAAACCAAACACAATCCAAAAGTTTTGAATTTATGTGGACCCAAAAAATGATAGAAAGTTTTTGTAAAATATCAAATCCGAAATTCTTATAATTTGGTCAAATGTTTTGATTTTACAGAGACCTCTCTAAGTTTATCACACTTGCCCTTTCTCAACTTGCCATTTATCGAGAAAAGTTTGAACTTTCTTGACAGACAAAAGAAGGAGACGGTGGAAGATCCAGGAATATGTATGTATAGGAATGTAAGAAAAATCGATCAAATCGATTGAATCGTACCAAACCGGTTATATTTGGTCTGTTTTTTAACAAGAATTGGTTTGTGCCATTTTTAAATTTGAATTTTTTTGGTTTTCGGTTCTGTATCGGTTTAAGTACCTTGTGCACCGATCTAAACCGAAACCGACCGCTTCAACATATATTGTATTTATGATATACATATATATATATAATCTAATAATCTAATAATATTAACAAGTATAATAAATTATTAACCTTAATTAATTAATCTTATCATCTTTATAACCTAAGTTTGTAAATTCTTATTATGTATAATCTTAACTCTAACTCATTATTCTTGAAACCTTAGTATTTTTAATTTTTTTTTTGTTTTTATTTTTGTTAATTTAGGAATTAAAAAGTATGTATTAAATGGATGGATTGGATATGTTTGAAATGATAAACAAATAACTAATTTAATATTTTTATATAGATTAATTATTATATTTAAAAATGGCTCAAGTTTGAAAAATTCTAAACCGGTTAAACCGCACCAAACCGAACTGTTTCAATTGGTTCGGTTCGCTGCGGTTTGATGTGAGAAGCGGTCTGTATCGGTGTTCAAAATAATAAAAACCGACATTATCGGTTCGGTGTAATTTTTTACCTAAATACCAACCGTACCGAACCGATTACATCCCTATGTATGTATATATAGGGGTAATTTGGGAATTTGATAAAAAAACAAGTTTTTTGACTTTTAAATTTTTTTTACCTAAAAAAATCACAAAAAATACTAACTTTTTTACAAAAAAAAAAAAGAAAAAAAAGAAAGCCACCAGAAAGTCAAAAAAGTTAAAAAATTAATTTTTTTACCAACTTCTCAAAATACCACATATATGTTTTATATAATTGAATGTGAGAGATTTTTTCTAAATAAACCCATCTTTGAATGCATTGGAATTGCTGCTCTCTCTCTCTCTACATTTGGTTCCCAAGTCCAACAACCATCCCACATTGGAAAACAAACGAGGGGGAAAGAAAATTTAAAAAACAGTTTTTCTAAATCCGTTTCATAAAACGGTTTTTTTAAAATCTTTTTTGTGTTAAAAATATTTATGTTAAGAATATAAATTAAAAAAAATTAGTGTAAAACCGTTTTTCATTAATTCAGAATTAATTAAAACCATTTTTCAAAGTCGGTTTCTATATTCAAATTATATTATTATTTTAATTGCAAAGTACGACTTTTCAAAAGTTATTTTTTGAAAAATAGTCAGCTTGTTTGGTTTTATTTTTTTAAAAATACTTTTCAGAAAATTCTACTTTCTTATTTTTCGTGTTTTTTTTTCTTTTACTGAATTTTTTTAATGTTTTAAGCATTTTTTTTTTTACTTTTTAGATACACCTAACATAAATACACCTAAAAAGTAAAAAAATTATAAAAAAAAATCTTTTAAAAATTCAGTAAATATCAAAAATACAAAAAAAAAATATAAGAATTCAGTACATTTTTTATATTTTTATGTATTTATTAATTTTTTAAAATATTTTTTTACAAATTTTTTACTTTTTAGATACATCTAAGTAAGGTGCATCTAAAAAAGTAAAAAAAAAATGTTTAAAATTTTAAAAATATACACTAAAAACAAAAAAAAAAAAACACGAAAATCAAAAAACTCATATTTCAAAAAACTTAATCCAGAAAACTCAAACCAAACATACTGATTGCTAAATTCGTTTTATCTTACAATAGGAATAAAGATAAAAAAACTCATCCTAAAATGGGAATAAAATATTGAAAATGGCATAATCAAGGAAATCAGCCCCGTTGCTACTGATTTCTGCCTATGGGGTGTTTTGAGAAGATAATAAAAAGTTGACTTTTAGATTTTTATCAAGCTTTTTTGGATTTTTTGAAAAATGATTTGGGAAGTTAGTAAAAGCTATTTTTATTTTTTTATTATTAATATTTATTTATGATGTCATATCACAATAAAATAACCAAACTATCTCCACACAATTTAAAAAATTTACATATTCACCCATGTATAACCCTAAACAATATAAATAGTATAATTGTAATTTCTCAGGGTTACATACCTCGGGTATTTTACCTGTAGATTTATCTCGGCCAGGACCTCGCCTGTAAATTTTCCATAGACTTCAACAAGTATAAAGCATATAAACTCAATTAATCTTCATCTTGTAAATTGCTACAAATTTCAACAAGTGAAGATAAACAATCATATCGGCTTAATTTTAACTTGTAAATTGCTACAAATTTCAACAAGTAAAGAAAAGGAATTTATCTCAGCTTAACTTTAACTTGTAAATTGCTACAAATTTCAACAAGTAAAGATAAGGATTTTATCTCAGCTTAACTTTAACTTGTAAATTGCTACAAATTTCAACAAGTAAAGAAAAGGAATTTAACTTTAACGTGTTTAAACATAATCTCGGCTTAACTTCGGCTAAGCATTACTAATGTCTTCTCTCTGCCCCCAATGTGAACCTAAGTTCCTTTTGGGTTCTCATTATTCAAAAAACAACATCATGCAAAGTTGTATAAGTTTAGAGAAATTCTGCTAAGATTTTATTGATCATATCGGCAAGAAAAATCAAAGAACATCTAATGATAGAAAAACTTTAAATTACAAGTGTTCCATGGTCTAGGCAATGCTTTGCCCTCATTATCTTCGAGCCGATATGCCCCATTCCCTAACACCGAGGTGATTACGTGAGGCCTTCGGTTTGGGCCAAGCTTGCCCTCTCTGGGATCCTTCTTATTGCCGACGACTTTTCTCAAGACTAGGTCGTTGACTTGAAAATCCCTTGGATTGACCTTCTTGTTGTAAGCTTTGGCAAGTCGTTCTTTGGTATCTTTCAAATTTGGATTGCAGCTTTCTCTCTTCTTTCTTCTAGTAGGTCCAGATCTCGGGCTAAGAGCACATCATTAGACCCGTTCTCAACTCCCTGTGTTCTGATCTCTAGGATGCCGATCTCCAATGGAATGACTGCTTCTGTGCCATAAGCCATGGCAAAGGGGGATTCCCCTGTTGATCTTCTCGGCGTAGTGCGATATGCCCAGAGCACGTTGGGCAATTCGTCTACCCACTTTCCTTTTGCTGCCTGCAGCCTCTTCTTTATTCCATCTAGAATGACTTTGTTTGATGCTTCGGCTTGCCCATTACTTTGGGGAAAGCTTGGTGTTGAAAAATAATTCTTTATCTTAAACTTGGCGCAAAAATTCTTGATGAGTTTGCTGTCAAACTGTGTTCCGTTGTCGGCAACGATTGCTCTTGGAATCCCAAATCTGGTGATGATGTTTTTCCAGATGAAGTTCTTCACATCCACATCTCGGATTTTGGCAAGAGGCTCTGCTTCTATCCATTTTGTGAAGTAGTCTGTAGCTACCAGTAGGTACTTCCGTTGCCCAGTTGCTTGGGGCAATTTTCCAACAAGATCTATGCCCCATTGGGCAAATGGCCAGAAATTGAAGCAGGGTTGGTCGGTGACTAGGCGATGTATCAAGGGTGCAAACCTCAGTCATTGTCCACACTTCGTCACATAGGTTCCGGCACCTTTTTCCATATAGGGCCACCAATACCCCTGGGTAATGGACCTGTGAGCTAACGATCGCTGCGTGGCTTCCACAGACTCTTTCATGAATTTCATACAGAAAGTCTTCGACCTGAAGGGGGTGTACACACCTTAAAGAGGTCCATGAAAGATCTTACGTAGAGATGTCCTATTTGTCAGGCTGAATCTTGCCGACTTCAATCTGACCTTGTGTGCTTCCTTTCGATCTTCTGGCAGCTTGCCCTCTTTCAGGAATGCAACAATTATATCCATCCAGCTTGGTCCCAAGTCCACACATAATGCTTCTTGCATTGTGTGTGGTGACTCTATGCTCGGGCCTGATAGGTAATCGATCATTATTGTCCTCGTCTTTCCGGTTTGCATTGAGCTTGCTAAATTGGCCAACGCGTCGGCGTGGTTGTTATCATCTCGGCTAACTTGAAGAAGTCGGCAGTTTTGAAACATGTCTGCCAGCCTAAGGACTTCTTTTGCGTATGCCGACATCCTTTCATCTCGGGCAGCAAACTCTCCTGTAGTTTGATTCACTATAAGTTGCGAGTCGCAAAAAACTATTACCTCATCTGCCTCTGCCATCGCTACCGGCTTCAAAGAATCAATGCTTCATACTCCGCCTCATTGTTCGAAGCTTTGAACCCCAGTCGAATAGACTGCTCCAATATCTCCCCATCGGGGGAAATTAACAGTACTCCTGCCCCTGCCCCCTGCCGGTTTGAGCTTTCATCAACAAAAAGTTGAAAGGAATCGCCGATGTAAATCTTTGCGAGTCTGAGTTTTTCCTTCCTTGGTTCTTTAGCCTTTGGCTGGGCTTCTCCCTCCTTGTTTGGACATCGTTCATCTCGGCCCAACGGAGCCCGATGTTCGATGCATTCTGGCGAGAACTCGGCCACGAAGTCGGCCAAGACTTGGCCCTTAATTGCTGTTCTTGGCCTGAACTCCAAGTCATATTGGCCCAAAACTACTGCCCATCTTGCTATTCTTCCAGTCAAGTCTCCTTGTTGCAACAAGGATTTTATTGGGTGCTCTGTTAGAACCACTATCTTGTGAGCCTGAAAATAATGGTTTAGCTTCTTTGAGGCCATTACCAAGGCCAGCATTAATTTCTCCAGTGGTAAATACCTTTTTTCTGCGTCGGCCAAGGTTTTACTTACATAGTACACTGCCTTCTGCGCTCCCTTCTCTTCTCGGACAATCACGGCACTTACTGCGTGTTCTGAAACTGCTAGGTATAAGAACAGTTCCTCCCCAAGTTGAGGTGTTGAGAGGACTGGAGCCGAGGTAAGGTACCTCTTCAGGTCGGCCAGAGCGGCCTCACATTCCTCTGTCCATAGAAAATCCGAGGCCTTTTTCACCAGATTGAAAAAAAGTTTACACTTGTCCGAACTTCGGCTTATGAACCTGTTTAGGGCTGCAGCCCTTCCAGTAAGCATCTGAACCTGTTTAGCCGATGTCGGACTCTGTAATTCCAGAATGGCCTTGATCTGATCTGGGCTGGCTTCAATGCCCCTTCTAGTCACCAGGTATCCCAAGAACTTACCGGATCCGACTCCAAATGCGCATTTCGATGCGTTTAGTCGGAGCCGATATGTTTTGAGTATGTCAAAGACCTCTTCTAAGTCAGTGAGATGATCCTTTGGTTCCTTGGTCTTCACGACCATATCATCGATGTATACTTCTACAGTTCGGCCAATCAAGTGTCTGAACATCTTGGTCACCAGCCTTTGGTAAGTTGCTCCTGCGTTCTTCAACCCAAAAGGCATGACTCTGTAACAGTACAGACCTTTGGGAGTGATAAACGCTGTCTTCTCCTCATCCGGGGGGTACATGGCTATCTGGTGATACCCCCTATATGCGTCCAAGAAGCTCATCCTTCCATGTCCAGATGTGGCGTCCACCAACTGGTCGATCTTTGGCAGGGGGAAACTGTCTTTGGGACAAGCTTTGTTCAAATTTGTGAAGTCTAGACAGACCCTCCACTTGCCATTCTTCTTCTTTACTACCACGGTATTTGATAATCACGTCGGATAATTGGCTTCTCGGATGGCCCTGGCCTCTAGAAGTCTGGCTACTTCCTCTTCCCTTTGCCCGACGTGCATCAACGTCGGTCTTCTGGCTCGTTGTATTACAGGTTTGGCCGACCTGTCAACGTTGAGTCTGTGGCATGTGACCTCGGGGTCAATGCCAGGCATTTCATAAGGTGTCCAGGCGAACACCTCAATATTTTTCCTCAGAAAGGCTTCCAACTCCCTTTCTTCTTCTTCGGCTAATCCTGTGCCGAGAAGAAAGAAGCGTTCCTCATCGCCCTCTTGGACGAAGATTTTCTTCAATGCTTCTTCACTTTTTTCGGTCGGCTCCTTGCCGACATCATCTAGGACCTTCATGTCCTCTTTTTCAACTTCTGCTTCCTCTGGCTCTCGAATGCTGCAGGTTAACTTCATTGCTGCCATGGAGCAATTTTTCGCCTGCAACTGATCTCCTCTGATTTCCTCAATCCCATGTTCTGTTGGGAATCGTAGCAGTTGATGCAAGGTTGAGGGTACTGCCCCCATTGCATGCAACCACGGCCTCCCCAGGATGATGTTGTAAGGCGAAGGCGTATCAATCACAATAAATTCTGTCCTCATCTTCTTCGTGCCAGCTTGTACCTCCAAGCTTGTTGCGCCTAAAGGCCATGTCGGCGTTCCATTGAAGCCGACCATCGGGCCGTTTGACTGTTCCATGTCATCAGGGTGAAGGCCTAACTCCTTGTAGTATCTGTCGTACATGATGTCGCAGAGTCGCCACTGATCAATCAAGATCGTTTCACTGGCACTCCCAACGGAGAGATACTACCGGGGCATCATTGTGCGGGTCTTTGAACCATGTCGAGGTCGGCCTCTGTGAAGGTTATCATTGGTCCTTGGCAATCTTGGCCGAGGTCTTTTCATCCGACTGGTTGACATCTTGCAGATGTTTCACCTCTGCGTCTCCCCGTATGTCGTTTTCATTCACCTTTGAGTGGATCACGTTAACCACCGAGGTCCACACACGTGGTTCTTCTTGTTGGCGGGCGAAATTTCTTGCTTGGGGCAATCGTGCCTGCTCTTCCCTGGTTCTGGCCTCATCTACAAGGTCTCTTAAATGGCCTTGCCTCACCAGATCTTCTAGATGTGCTTTAAGGGCTCTGCAACCCTGAGTTGGGTGACCCTGCTCATTGTGATAGGCACAACGCCTACCAAGGTTTCTCCCCATAAATTCTCCTTGTGCTCTTGCCGGCGCCCTGAAGTAGGGCTGATTTCGAATTTGGTCAAGGACTTTTTGGACCGGAATTCGGAACACCGTCGTCACTGCTTGTTTAGCCCTCAACTCTGTCTCCTGTTTGTTCTGTCCATTGTTACCTCGGCCTCGCTTCGGCGAGCCGTTGCCTTTTTCTGTCTTCGTCTCCTTGTTTCCCGAGGTGTCTTCCTCGGCTCGTGCGTACTTCTCAATTCTCGCCATGAGTTCTTCCATGCTCTTTGGCAGGGTTTTCGCCAAAGACTTCCATAATGGACAGTCATCCTTCAGGCCGTTCTTGAAAGATACGACCGCCACCTCCTGGTTGCATTCAGGTATTCGATTGAACACCTCGTAGTACCGCTTTGCATAGGCTCTGAGGCTCTCCTCTTTGCCGATCTTCAGAGCCATCAATGCATCCACCCTCAATGGCTGCAGTTTGTTTGTTATGAACCTGGCCACAAACATCTCGGCCAGGCCTTTTCAGCTCTTCACGCTCCCCTTTGGTAGTTTGTGGAACCAGTCTGATGCAATCTCCCCGAAGGATGAAGGGAACACTTTGTAGAGCAACGGCTCGTTCCCACTATACAATGCCATTGAATTCAAAAATAATCCAACATGGAAGTTAGGGTCCGACTTACCATCATATATCTGGAGCCTCGGCATACTGAATCTTTTCGGTGCGACGAATCTATCCAATTCTGCCGAGAATGGAGTCCTCGGCTTAACCGGGGAAGTTACTTCGGCTCCGGCATTCTTCTGTTTCCTCTTGAGGTAATCTCTTAAGTCCTCTTTACTTCTTCCTGCAGCCCGGCTTTCATTGGGTTTTCACCTTTTTCAAGACTACTCTCGGCCTCATGGTGGCCCCTTTTCGACCCTTCTCCGCAGGACGCATCAAAACACAATATCCTCCCCGGAACATGTCGATGTTCCTTGGGATCTGCTTCCTTCTCGCGATATGTCCTTCGGGACTCTTCTCTTCTCGGCCGACTTTCCTGGAAGGTCGGTGAGAGTACCTTCCGCTCCTCGTGTGCTGTGGGGCTTCGGGGATTTCTTTCCGTCCTTTCTTCTGGGCGATTGCTGCTGGCATTGGTGTGTCCTGCAGCGGGTATGGCGGCTGCATGACATTGTTCTGCATCATGAAGTTGACGACCGATTGAAGGTCTGCCAACTTATTTGCCATTTCCTTTACTTCTTCATCCCTCCTCAGACATCTGTCTTTCTATGTCTGGAGGTCGTCCTCGTTATAGTATTTGCCCCTGTCCGCTTTCTTTGATGTATCACCGTTTTGGCCGACGGCGTTCTCTGCGTGATTCTGATCACGAACTTCCTCGTTGTGGTCTCCTTCTTCCGCGTTAAGGTCGACGGGTCTTCCACTCCCAACTGGAGTGTCGTCCCCAATCTTTTCCCTCTGCGTGTTACTGGCCATCTACTCTTCTCTCGTTCCCCTGACGGCGTAAATTGTGTGAGTGAATTTCCGATCACATCGCCTCCTTAGTGATTCAACAGAGAACACAGTGAGTAGACGGCTCCTCAGAACTGCGACAGAAGAAAAGGCTCGTGGTGGTTCTTCCACCCGGGCACTCCGACGATCAAGTCAGTATCTCTCAAAAATAACCAGTGCTAGAATTACTGCTCAAGGCTACAAATTGCGTACCTTAGACCCGCCGGGGGTGCCCTTCTTTTATAGCTTAACTGTCTCCCAATCCCATTAGAAGTCTTACTTCTATGGACTCCCATTCCGGATCTACTTTGGACTCTTCAAGAGATAAGGATAGACTCCCTAAGAATACTATCCTTATCCATCTTGAAGTCTTTCTTCATTCTAGGACTCTTGTCCCTTATCCGATCATCTCGGATTCCGATATCCTCGGAGGTAACCTCGGCAACTCCGAGATAACCTCGGCATAACTACCATGACACGTGGGATCTCGGCTGACACTTCGGTGTCACCTCGACCACGTGCTGGTACTCAAAAAATACATCCCCACAGTTTTTTTTCACCTTGTCAAATAACTTCTTACTAAAAAAGCCAATGTAATTTTTTTTTACCAAGCTGCAAATGTAGCTTTTTACCAATGTTGCCGAAAGACCACTATGTGGCCGTTTGGGAAGAGAGCAAGAAGCTCCGTCTTGCAGCATTCAAAAAATGCCACTACTAGCATAAAAAAGTAAGTAGGCTGATTTGGGAAAGGACAAAAACGCAAGGGACGAAATTATGTAATTACCCTCCATGAAATTAAGTAATTGTTCAAACAATCACATGGGTCAAAAAATAAATTTTTAAAATTTGATAGGGATATTTTAATCATTTTAATATGATATGACATCATAAATAAATATTATACCAAAAAAATATCTTTTTATCACATTCCTAAATCACTTTTCAAAAAAGTCAAAAAACTTAATAAAAAATCAAAACCCAACTTTTTACCATCTTTTCAAAATTCCCGTATATATTAATGTGTCCATTTCCATCATCACTCTCTTCACACGCAAGACAGAGTGAGAAAAGCAAGAGAGAGGGCAAAATGTGAAGCTCTGCCAAGCGAGATAACTTAACAATAGTTGGCAAAAATGTCATTTAAAATATTTATATTATTTAATATTACGTTTTTTTTTAAATTTATTAATCCATTTTTTTTACTATTTTAATAAATAAATTTAAAAAAAAAAAGAGTTAAAAACTGCACTTATTTAAATTATTCCAAACAATCCTTGGTCAAAAAAATTATGTTTGAGATGATTTTTTTTTTTTAATTGAGTTGAAAATTGTGAGATAAAGATTAAAATGATGATGAAATAGATGTGATATTTATATTTTAATCTATTTCATATTTATTGGCTATTTTAGCCAAATATTATATAGCCATACAAGACTATAATATTGTTATTTTTTGCTTTCTAAATAAAAAAATAAACAAGAAATTAAAGTCATGATTCATGTGCAATGCATCTACCTAATCTACACCACCAAGGATCCTCTAGAGTGAATTTTCCTAGAGTGATCCCTAAAGTGCAGATCCAATGACACAAAATTGAAGTTTGAATTTATTTTTATTTTTTATTTTTCAAATTATATAGATGGTGTATAGATGGTGGCTTTTGTGCCGTTGGATCTGCACTTTAGGGATCACTCTAGGAAAATTCACTCTAGAGGATCCTTGCTCAATCTACACGAGCACCGCGAACCATTCCCACGAGCAAGTTTTAGTCTATATATTCTCCAATTCTTTTAGATAATCTTTATACAAACAAAACTTCAAAACCCAATTAAGTAGAAGAAAAGATTAGAGGTGACCAAAACCATGGAGAAGGAGATTAAGGTTGAGATCATTGCTAGAGAAACCATCAAGCCATCTTCTCCCACTCCTCATCACCTCAGAAACTACAAGCTCTCACTTAGAGATCAGCACGCTACATTTCATTACATATCAGTGGCTTTCTACTACTCTACTCCCACTACTATTGGTGGTGGTGAATCTGAAGAGATGGTCGGTCTAATATCGGAACGCTTGAAGGTTTCCCTCTCTGAAACCCTCACTCGCTTCTACCCACTTGCCGGAAGATTGAGAGACAATCTCTTAGTCGATTGCAACGATGATGGTGTTGATTTTGTTGAAGCTCGAGTCATCAACAACTTCCATCTTTCAAACTTTCTTGATGAACCCAAACTTAAAGTCATCGATCATTTGGCTCCACCCGAACCGACAGATTGCTACAAGTCCCCTCTTTTACTCGTTCAAGTCAACTTTTTTCCATGCAACGGAGTTGCCGTTACTGTGAGAATGTCTCACAAAATTGCTGATGGATTCTCCTTTGGCATATTTATAAAGGGTTGGTCAGACATCGCTCTTGGATCTCCTGACACCATAGTCCCAGATTTTAATGCTGCCTCCTCTCGCTTCCCTCCAAGAGACGATATCCCTATAATTTCTCTTACCTTCAAGGACATAACCCAAAAGGTTGTTAAAAAGAGGTTTGTCTTCGATGCCTTAAAAATCGCTTCCCTCAAGGCCAAAACAGCCAGCGAGTGCGAGAGCGACCAGAAACCCACACGCGTCGAGGTTATTACAGCACTTGTTTGGAAATGCGCAGTGGCTGCATCAAGGTCAAGATTTGGGGGGTCTCCAAGGCCTTATGCATTGATGGGAGGCGTGAATATATGGTCAAGGCTTGTGCCACCCATGCCAAAATACTCATTTGGGAATATAGTGGGAATGTTGTGGGCAATGCTTGACAACGATGATCACGACTACGAGAGTCAAGCAACAAACCTGGCCGACTTGGTGTCTCAGTTGAGGAAAGGGTCTCAAGAGTCAAACGATAACAATAAGAAAAAAAAGATTGCATCTTTGAGGCAGGTTAAGGGAGATGATATGGAGATGTATACGCATAGCAGTTGGTGTAGGTTTCCTGTGTATGAAATTGATTTTGGATGGGGGAAGCCGACATTGGTGAGTCCAATTGATGAGGGTGGCCCAGTTGGAATTGAACTAATGGATGCAAGAGATGGTGAAGGACTTGAGATTTGGGTCAAACTGTTTAAAGAGGACATGGCTTTATTTGAAGCTGATCAAGAGTTGTTGGCTTATGCCTTAGCCAACCCAAGTGCTCTGTTAAACAACTAGTCTATTACATTACTTTCTATATATTTCCTAGTTTATATTTAGGCCAAGTTTGGTATGTCCACAAAAAGTCAAAAAATTAAAAAGTTACTTAAAAAGTTAAAAAGTTAACATAATTCACCAAAAGTCAACAATTACGGCTGCACAACTCTCAATTTTAATTTTCTCTTACAAACCAATTTTTACAATTTTTTATTACACATTTTTCTATAAAAAATCAAAAAGTTAACTCAAACATCTATATTTTCTTCCTCAATTTTTTAATCCAAAAAGACAAAAAAATACACTTATTTAAAATATTCCAAACAACCCCTTAATGTTATATAAATCGTCCTTTTATGTTATCTTTATTGTGCTATTTCGTGTGTCAGTATTTTATTGAACATTGGTAGTGAGATTTATTATGTACTAATAATGTATTCATACATAAGATAGTACTATGTAAGAATTAAAATCTTGAAGTCTCTGGTATTGTTGGTCCGTTTTATTTCTTTCTATTTATTTATATATATATATTCAAGTTTATATTTTAAGATGAGCATAAAAGCCCTGGAGTCTTGTAGATATTGTGTGATGGTTAATTGATCTTCTTTTTATTTTAAAAATAAGCATATCGTGGATCATGTGATCATGAATGTGTTAATCTATAGCAATAGTATTAATAGAATATTTAGCACAATTATTATAATAATAAAGACTATAAATAATAATTTATATAGACAAAAATAAGAGTATAAGAAATATGGGTGTGTTTGGTTTATGTTTTGAGATAAATTTTCAAAAAAAAAAAAAAAAAAAGAAAGGGAAGAGAGTTTAAAATTTTTTTTGGTTTGTTTGGTTGTATATTTTGAAAATAGTTTTGGAATTTAGGAGTTTGGAATGATTTGATATTTTGTTGTAGTTGAGTATATATGTGTGAGAGAAAAAAAAGATTGAGAATGAAAGAGGACAGAGAAAAAGTGATGAATTGATGTGTAATAGAGATAGAAGTAATTTTGAGTTTTTTTTTAGAAAATTTGTAATCAAACATATGTTGGGAGAAAACAAAACAAAAACCAACTCGAAATATCCGAATCCGGCACAAAAATAGCGGAAGTAGTTTATTCTCCCTCTTTGTGTGAACCTATTAGGAAACAATTTAATAGAGCACAATATATTTTGAAAAAATCTGAAAACGATGATTCAACAATCACACAATAAGGCGATAGCAATTTTTAACGTGGAAAACCTTCCCGATGTGGAAAGGAAAAACCACGGGACCGTAGTCCACCAAATATCTCCACTATAAACAAATAATGGGCATACAAGAGTTCTCTCTAGATAGAACTAGAGGCAAACAATCAAGAACAACTTACAAATAAGCTTCCTTGGCAACCAAAGATCAAACTACAAAGTTTAGGAAAAATCTCACCAAAAACGCTACTGTTCACGGGCCAAAAACCAGCATTAGAATACTCCAAATCTGATCTCCACCGTCCAGAATTTAGAGTCTTGAGTTGTGAACTCGCCTACCAAATTTCAGCTCAATTGGACCACAGATGCTTGTTGATCGGATAGCTTGATCACTGCTGGACAGAATTTTTCTTCTCCTCTGTTTTTTTTTTTTTGGTGGCAGCTTCTAGTCTCCTATTGTGTTACAAAGAAAGGGTTTGTAATCCTAAACTTATGGGCCAGATCTTTTCAAAAACATAACTTCTCCATGTGGGCTTTGGAATTCACATGGGCTTACTAAATGTTTTGGGCCTTCCTCCACATAGGAAGGAAACCCAACCCAACAAATCTCCCCCTTTCCGACTAGGTGGAGGGATTCTCCATCCCGGCAATCGAGCAACACGTCTCAAGCTTCTCCCTTACCAAAGCTTTTGTCAACATATCAGCACCATTATCATCAGTATGAATTTTTTCAAGTTCCAACAACTTATGATTAAGAATTTCTCTTATCCAATGGTACCTCACGTTGATGTGCTTCGACCTCGAATGGAATGTAGAGTTCTTAGCCAAGTGAATAGCACTTTAGTTATCACAAAACACACACATATTGTTGTTGTCTGAAACCAAGCTCCGTCAAGAACTTCTTCATCCATAGCAACTCTTTACAAGCTTCCGTTGCTGCAATAAACTCTGCCTCTGTTGTAGAGAGTGCAACACATTTTTGTAACCTTGCCTGCCAAGAAACAGCTCCACCTGAGAAAGTGATCAAATAACCCGAAGTAGACTTACGGGTATCCACATCTCCTGCCATATCTGCATCAGTGTAGCCAACTAAAATTGGTTGTCCATTTCCAAAACTGAGTGTCAACCTGGAAGTGCCTCTAAGATATCTCATTATCCACTTTACTGCATTCCAATGCTCTCTTCCTGGATTTGAAAGAAATAGGCTAACTACACCAACTGAATGAGCTATATCTGGCCTTGTGCAGACCATTGCATACATTAAGCTTCCCACAGCTGAGGCATACGGAACTCTTTCCATATCTTCCTTCTCCTTATTTGTAGAAGGGCTTTGATTAGTGCTTAACTTAAAATGAGTAGCAAGAGGTGAGCTAACCACTTTAGCATTATTCATATTGAATCTTTCAAGCACCTTTTTAATGTACTGCTCTTGTGACATGTACAACTTCTTCTCTTTTCTGTCTCGATAGATTCGAATACCAAGAATTTGCTTTGTTGGCCCCAAGTCTTTCATGGCAAAGAACTTGCTTAGTTGCTTCTTCAATTTGTCAATTCTTGAAGGATTCCTGCCAACAATCAACATGTCATCAACATAGAGCAATAAAATAATAAAATCATCATCAGAGAATTTCTACACAAATACACAATGGTTAGAAGTAGTTTTCATGTAGCCTTGCTCCTCCATAACTGACTCAAACTTCTTATACCCTTTGCACTGGGTGCTCGCTTGCACCATAAAGACTTTTCTTTAGCTGACACACATAATCCTCTTTTCCTTTCACCCTGAAACCCTCTCATTGTTCCATATAAATCTCTTCCTCCAAGTCACCATGAAGGAAGGCAGTTTTCACATCCATTTGCTCAATCTCTAAGTCTAGACTAGCAGCTAAGCCAAGAACCACACGAATAGAAGACATTTTTACAACTGGTGAAAAAATCTCATCAAAATCAATGCATTTTCTCTGACTGAACCCTTTAACAACTAGTCTAGCTTTGTATCGTGGTTGTGAAGTGAGTTCATCATGTTTCACCCTATACACCCACTTGTTCTTTAAAGCTCTCTTGCCCTTAGGCAGCTTCACCAACTCAAAGGTGTGATTGTCATGCAATGATTGCATCTCATCTTGCATCGCATCAGCCCATTCTAGCTTATGATCATCTTCCATGGCTTCTGCATAACCCTCGGGCTCTCCCCCATCAGTCATTAACATATAGTCATTTGCAGAATACCAAGTGGAAGGATGTCGGTCTCTAGCTGACCTCCTGGTTGGGACATCTGGTGGTAACTCTGGTGTTGCCAACTGCTCAAGAGTCTCATCACCTGTCTCAGCCTGTAAGGGATCATCTGCATCACCTAAACCTTGTTGGTCATCCTGAACATTATGCTCAACATGTGCAGACAAATCTGTCAGAGGAACCGGATCCAAGTCAACTAGACCATCACTATGCCAGGTCATTGTGTTCTCTGCTTTTTCAATATCTTGTATAGTTTGATCTTCAATAAACACAACATCTCGGCTTCTTACTAGTTTCTTGTCAACTGGATCATATAACCTGTAGCCAAACTCATCTAGGCCATATCCTAGAAAAATGCACTGTCGAGTCTTCATATCGAGCTTAGACCTCTCATCTTTGGGAATATAAACAAATGCTTTACATCCAAAGACACCCACGTGATCATAGGAAACATCCTTGCCAGTCCAAACTCTATCTGGTACATCGAGCTGAAGAGGAACACATGGTGTGAGATTAAGAACATGTACAACTGTGCTCAAAGCCTCACCCCAAAAGGATCTTGGCAACCGTGCCTATGAAAGTAAGCATCTAACTCTTTCAACCAGTGTCCTGTTCATCCTTTCAGCTAAACCATTCAACTGAGGAGTCTTCGGGGGTGTCTTTTGATGTCGAATACCCTGTTGTCTGCAATAATCATCAAAAGGACCGCAATACTCTCCCCCATTATCTGTTCTGATACACCTGAGCTTCTTCCCAGTCTGTCTCTCAACTAAGGCTTCGAACTGTTTAAAAGTCTCCGACACTTGATCTTTGCTTTTTAAAGTGTAGACCCACAACTTCCTTGAATAATCATCTATGAAGGTCACAAAGTAACGGGAGCCACCAAGTGTTTTTGTCTTCATAGGACCACAAACATCTGAATGTACCAAATCAAGTACATTTGGCTTTCTCGAAGGAGGGGAACTCTTGAAGGAAACTCTATTCGCTTCTCGCCAAACGGAGTACACCTTTTCAAAAGTGCATTCTTCATTCCAGACAGAAGATTCTTTTTAGCCAATGTTGCTAGGCCTTTCTCACTCATGTGAGCAAGTCTTTTATGCCACAATTCCACTGTAGACTCATCATCCATTGTATTAATAGCTTCTTTGGGGAGCCTTGCTTGCATTACGTACAAAGTAGAATGCTTCTTGCCTCGAGCCCCAACCATAGCACCCCTAGTGAGCTTCCACTGACCATTACTGAAAGTGTTGCAATACCCTTCATCATCAAGTTTACCTGCAGAAATCAAATTCATGCGGATATCAGGAATATGCTTTACATCTCTAAGAACCAACCTCGTGCCATTATTCGTCTCCAAGTGCACGTCTCCAACACCAATAATTTTGGCCAAGCCATCATTACCCATCTTTACCAAACCAAAGTCACCAGGTATGTAGGATGTGAAGAAATCTTTTCGAGATGTAGCATGAATAGAGGCACCACTATCAATTTTCTGCACTGTTTCTTGATGTGCCTTTCATGCCACAATGATAACACTCAGCATTAGCAAACTTGTTGGACTTGCTTCTACCTCTATTTCTGTTCTTCGGACCTCTGCTTTTGCTTCTCCCCCTCCTTTCTGTAACCAAAACCTCTGACTGTGAAGAAGATCCCTGTGATTTCCTCCTCATCTCTTCATTTAAAATACTGCTCTTAGCCAGATCCATATTGATTACACCATCCAGGGCCGAGTTATATAATGACATTCTAAATGTCTCCCAAGAGTCCGGCAATGTACCAAGCAAGCACAACCCCTGTACCTCACCGTCGAACTTGATACCCATTCCATTAACCGATTAATTACTCCTTGAAAAGTGTTCAAGTGATCTGCCAATGGGGTTCCATCTTGGTATCTCAAAGTCATCAATTGCTTTATTAGAAACATTTTATTGTTTCCAGTCTTCCGAGCATATAATTGTTCAAGTTTGTTCCAGAGTGTACGGGCTTGTGTCTCTCCACTAATATGATTCAAAACATTATCATCCACCCATTGCCTAATGTACCCACACACTTGTCGATGTAATAATGTCCATTCTTCATCAGATTTATTTTCTGGTTTTTCAGTGGCAAACACCGGTAGATGAAATTGTTTCATATAAAGGAGGTCTTCCATTTTTCCTTTCCATGTGTGATAATTAGAACCATTTAAAGTAACCATTCTACTTAAATTTGCTTCCATTATTCAACATAAGACCCACAACAATATGAACTTAGCTCTGATACCACTATGTTGGGAGAAAACAAAACAAAAATCAATTCGAAATATCCGAATCCGGCACAAAAATAGCGGAAGTAGTTTATTCTCCCTCTTTGTGTGAACCTATTAGGAAACAATTTAATAGAGTACAATATATTCTGAAAAAAATCTGAAAACGATGATTCAACAATCACACAATAAGGCGATAGCAATTTTTAACGTGGAAAACCTTCCCGATGTGGAAAGGAAAAACCACGGGACCGTAGTCCACCAAATATCTCCACTATAAAAAAATAATGGGCATACAAGAGTTCTCTCTAGATAGAACTAGAGGCAAACAATCAAGAACAACTTACAAATAAGCTTCCTTGGCAACCAAAGATCAAACTACAAAGTTTAGTAAAAATCTCACCAAAAATGCTACTATTCACGGGCCAAAAACCAGCATTAGAATACTCCAAATCTGATCTCCACCGTCCAGAATTTAGAGTCTTGAGTTGTGAACTCGCCTACCAAATTTCAGCTCAATCGGACCACAGATGCTTGTTGATCGGATAGCTTGATCACTGCTGGACATAATTTTTCTTCTCCTCTGTTTTTTTTTTTTTTGTGGCAGCTTCTAGTGTTCTATTGTGTTACAAAGAAAGGGTTTGTAATCCTAAACTTATCGGCCAGATCTTTTCAAAAACATAACTTCTCCATGTGAGCTTTGGAATTCACATGGGCTTACTAAATGTTTTGGGCCTTCCTCCACATAGGAAGGAAACCCAACCCAACAACATATTTTTGAAAATTTTCTTCCAAAAATATGTTTCAAAACACAAACCAAACACACCCTATTTATGATCACATGAGGCTTCATCCATGTCACAGATTTTGAGAGTCGTGTTGTCACTATCCTAAACTTGTTTTGCCTCCTCTCATGAAGGTACAATTAGAGTAAAGTAGTTCTAAAATAAAATTCTTGTTACTCACAGCATCCCTCGCCAATGTTTATGATCACGTGAGGCTTCATCCATGTCACAAACCACAATTGTCCAAAATATCTATATAGAATATAAAGAACTCTCTCTAAAACTTCTCATTTTTGAAATTACATTTTCGGCTCCTTTACTACTTTTGTGTATTCTCAAAACCTATATTCCCTCGTAGATATGGCAAACTATATATATTTATATATTTATATAGAAGAATAGGTATAGATATAATTAACTATCAATTAAACTCACATTTAATATCATAATTATCTTGAAATAAATCCTCATAATATGATTGTAATGACAATATAAATTTTGCAACTTAAAGCATAAATAATTATTAATCTTGTAACAATTAAATAATAAGATCATTTAATCATAAATACTATTTTATTTTCGTTAAAATTTCCGAACAGGATTTACGTTAGCTTTCCTTCCTAAGTTTATATTTTAAAAGGATCGTGTGAGGATCATGGTGATGTGATGGGAAAGATTATGTGATGGTTGTGTTCACGAGGGTTGAATTTCTCAAATTCAAGTTTTAATATTATAGCATTTGGGGGATTTATAAACTTATTATGAATTTTGTTTTGATATTTCGAATTATTATTATATAAGATTTTTAATGTATCTCATCTGTAAAGGAAATTAATTTGTTTTAATAATCGTAACATTTTTATTTTACCGCACTTGTCTTCAAAAAAATAAATGACAAATAAAATTTTAAAAATAGACCATTTGTGTTTTTAGTGACAAACAAGACAAAATAAAAAAAATTATAATTATCGAATCGATTTAATTTTTTCATTAATGATATATATTTAGAGTCTTATAAAATGAACAATTCAAATCATCAAAATAAAACCCATGATAGAGCCCATAGACCACTAAAATTCTCTCATGTTGGAATTTGATGTTGGAAAATATGGTTTATAAGGCTTATTCTGGGCCAACTTTGAGCTCAAAATTGAGTGGGCCCCTAACGTCTTTTGGGGCGAATCCGAATAGGTGAAGTGTTCCTTGCCGCGTGGCAAGTCACACGGTGAAGAGGGTTCATCAAAACCATTTACGAGTGAATGGGAACTTGACGTCGTTTTTGGGTTCGTGGAATGGACATTTAAAGATTTAAATGTGAGTTTCCTTAAAATGGGTTGTCCCACATTGAAACTTTAAGAGAGCTTTTTTTGTGTATATATAAGCTCTAGACTACAACACTTGGGTTGGGCCCCAAGGGGCACCCCAAGTTTGTAGAAGGGAGGAGTTATGGACAAAATGAACCTTAGCCAAAACCACCACACACGCCGTCACCGCCGTTCGTCTAGGTGCAGGTGTGGGTTGTGGGTCGATTCTAATATTAATTTTATAGACAAAATTTATTTGGATTTTTTTCAAAAAAATTCTTGTCGGAAAATTTAATTTTCTGAACTGAAATAAATTTAATTTTTGAATTTAATTTTTTCTGTCCATTTGATCCCTCTCCTGTCCGAATTCCAGCAGTTCAATTTGTTTCAAACAGCATTGCAAACTGCCTAGCAGTTACAGGCAGTTACAGGTTGCAAATTGTCGTGTATCTGTTCAAACTGCCATTGCATCTGTTTGAAATTCTAATATGAATCTGTGTAGTTTTCTTCACACTTGTTCACTTCCTTTTAGCACCTGTTCGGGTCAGTTTGGATTGCTTATAAATTCAGACCATTTTTAGCAGTCTTGCACACCAAAAAAATCAGTCTGAAAAATATTCTTTTGTTGTCCAAACTTTTATCTTTGGTGCGTTATTCTTCATATTAGTTTTAGAATAAAATTTAGAGAGTTAGAACACAGGTTTGGTTCGCCGTACAAATTTGTTTGGAGTGCTACTACAAATTTGTGAAGATCATTGTATCTTAGGAGATAGATGCCACTCAACCGTAAGCACCGTAGCAGGGCGAATTTTTCTCAAGGACAGAGTGTCACACACTCGACTTGGTCTATTATTTTTCCATTCGGTTTGATAAATAAATTATGTAATTATTTATTTTATTTAATTGATTTTATTTCAATTTATTTTATTTACACAGAAGATTGTTCCAACAATCTTAAGACTAATTTGAATTATTCTGTTTACAGAATTTTTCGTTTGTTTCCTTTTCTCTTTCTTCTTTTACAAAAATTATTTTTTGTGGATTTACAAAATAATATTCTGGTTGGAAAAACAAATAGTGATTATATGCTATTTGATAGATAGTAGTAATATACTGTCTATTTTCTTTAACAACTAGTAGTAATATATTGGTGTCATTAACAATTCAGAATATTTATTTGTGGAATTTTGTCAGAAATTAATTTTGGTTTTTAGAAATTATTTTCTGAGTGTTCATTAATTAAAATTCTGTTTCAGTTTTTTAATTATTGAAGTGTTACAGAAATTTAATTTTTTGTGTGGAATTAATTTGGTTAAATAAAATTTTATTTTATTTCCAAATTAATTGAAAAATAAAAGTTACATTTTTGTTTCTTTTATTTTTACAAAATTTAATTCTGTGAATTTGGATTAATTTTCTGTGTAGTATAAATTCTAACTATAATTTTGTTTTATAATTTAGAATTCATGGCTACTGAAACAAATGCTCAAACAAGTACTTGTGTGGTGGCTGCAATTGCGCCAACCCCCTCTCCTGTTGTGACAGTACTGGTAAATCACGGTGAGAAGCCAAAGAAGTTCTCAAGAACTGATTTTAAAAGATGACAACAAAAAATGTTGTTATATCTTATAACTCTAAACCTGGCTCGTTTCCTCCGTGAGGATGCTCCTATTTTGAAAGAGGATGAAACCGACCGGCAAGTGGTTGTTGCGGTTAATGCTTGGAAACATGCTGATTTCCTTTGCCGAAACTATTTCTTGAACGGACTTGACAACACATTATACAACGTCTACAGTCCTATCAAGACAGCAAAGGAACTTTTGGAATCTTTGGAGAAAAAGTACAAAACGGAAGATGCAAGCTCAAAGAAATTTGTGGTTGGCAAATTCATGGACTTTGTAATGGTTGATTCAAAGATTGTGATCAGCCATGTTCAAGATCTCCAATTCATTCTGCATGACATTCATGTAGAAAGCATGTCTCTCAGTGAATCCTTCCAAGTTGCAGCCTTAATTGATAAATTACCACAAGGCTGGAAGGAATTCAAGAACTACCTCAAACACAAGTGCAAAGAAATGTCTTTGGAAGAATTAATTATGCGTTTGAGGATTGAGGAGGACAACCGCAATTCAGAGAAGCGGGCTGGTAAGCATCCTATGGAGTCTGAGGCAAATGTAGTGGAACATGTTTCAAAAACCAAGAAACGAAAGTCTTCTGGAGAAAGTTCATCACAAGGCTCTAAAGGGGGAAGGGGGGGGGGAATAAAAAGTATGAGTTTAATGGCAAATGTTACATCTGTGACAAAAAGGGACATCGAGTCAAAGATTGTCGTAGCAAAGGCAAAAACAAAAAAAGAACAAGTAAGAAGCCTGTTCAAGCCTATATGACCGAAATGGAAAATATTTCCAAAGGTGTAGATGACATCAATCTTTCTGCAATTGTTTCCGAGGCAAATCTTGTCGGAAATCCTAAAGAATGGTGGGTGGACACTGGTGTTACTCGCAACATTTGTGCCGACAAAAAGATGTTCACATCTTATTCTACAATGGTCAATGGTGAACAACTTTTTATGGGCAACTCCTCAACTTCCAAAGTTGAAGGACAAAGAAAGATTGTACTTAAGATGACATCTAGAAAGGAACTCACTCTCAGCAATGTGCTGCATGTACCAGACATTCGCAAGAATCTTGTTTCTGGATCTTTGTTGAGTAAAAATGGGTTTAGGCTATTATTTGAGAGTGATAAATTTGTACTTACTAAGAATGTGATGTATGTAGGAAAATGTTACATGTCTGATGGCTTTTTCAAGATGAATGTAATGACCATCGTACCCTTAGTTATTAATAAAAATACATCTTCTTCTTACTTGCTTGAGTCTTCAAATTTATGGCATAGTAGACTAGGACATGTTAATTATGGATCTTTACGTAGATTAATTAATATGGAATGTTTACCTAAATTTGACATTGATTCAAATCATAAATGTGAAATTTGCGTTGAGGCAAAATCATCCAAAACTTCTTTTCATTCAATTGAAAAAAGTTCGGAACCACTTGAATTAATTCATAGTGATATTTTTGATTTTAAATCAATTCAAACCAGAGGTGGGAAAAAATATTTTATCACTTTTATAGATGACTATACTAGATATAGTTATGTTTATTTAATTCGAACCAAGGCTGAAGCTTTGGAAACTTTCATTCAATATAAGAATAAAGTTGAAAATCAACTTGGTAAGAAAATTAAGAAACTTAGAAGTGATAGAGGTAGTAAATATAAATCACCTTTTGGTGAATTTTGTAAAGAACATAGAATATTTCATCAAACCACCGCTCCTTACTCACCTCAGCAAAATGGAATTACAGAAAGGAAAAATAGGACTTTAAAAGAAATGATGAATGTCATGTTAATCAGTTCTGGTGTAATGCCCTCAAAATAATACATATAAACCCAACATTCTTGACATGCATAGACATAAGAGAATAAAGCATATTTCCATTTATCAGAGTATTAAGTACAAAAGCATTACATGTTGACAGTAAAAGTAAATGCCCTACGGGCTTACAACTTTCCAAGTCAACACTTGGGTACAACAAAAGAAGAGTTTTAACTCTTTATACAAAATAAGCCCTTGGCTTGGTTTACATGTAATACAAAAAGAAAACAACAAAATAGTCATTCAGCCTCTAAGCCTCCCAAGTTACGTCCTTGGAGGTGGCATACCATTTGTACCTGAAAATGATGTTCCATATAGGGTGAGCCAAAGCCCAGTAGAGACATACTAAACCAAATATGAGCAGTAACTAAAACATTAGCATTTGATAAAAGTGTAACTCATATACACCAATGTATATCTCTTTCATAATCAATCCATATTTTCAAATATGTTTCCATTCCTTTCCCTGTTTCATTAACCTAATCAATTCATAGATATGGTTCTCTATATTCATTCGGACAGTTTATAATGAGACTACAGCTCACATTAACCATACTTCAATAATAATCATTTAAAATGAGACTACAACTCATATTAAGACACTTCCATCATCCACAATTCAAATGAGACTACAACTCATATAAAAAAAAACATGTCAATACTTCAAGTATCTACATTATGCAAACGCAATTGGGATTTCGGGACTTTTACCTTGGACACTCCAGCCAACTTAGTTATCAATGGAGTCCATCCCCTATCTCCTCTCAAACAGGTTTGAGAGTACATCTCCCATCTCTTCTCAAACCATGGAGTACATCCCCCCATCTCCTCCCAAACAATATACATATACAATGTATTTAAACACTTATCATATACAATGATCAATCAATACACATATTCGACGTATTATTCCAACCGTCATATTCAATGACATATTCCAGGTAATTAATTTTACTTTTCCCTAATCAACATAACGTGTCTACAACAATCAAGACTATCCTCCACCGATAGCCCAAAGCAGTTATCTCTAAACAGGTAATAAATTTATCAAACAGATAAAATATCAACATTTTCATAGGTGAGTGATTAATTAATCCAACTACACCATTCAATCCCATAATTTTCCAATTTCATGATTTTCAACTCAATTTCACTCTTTCTCAAATTAATTATTCAAATTAATTATTCAATGTAATTAGGGCATTCTTCCCCCTTTTTCAAATATTGATCCTAAGAGCAAATTCCACCAATTCGACTCACAAACCCCCATTCCTAAGGCCTTATATGCACATGGAGCTTTAAAACACAAAATCCCTCTTTTTTTATTTCAATACAAACCCTATTTTTTTCAAAATTACCATAATTTACCAATTAATCAAAATGACTAAAATTTATGCCAAAACCCATAAGAATGAGTAGGGTATCCCTACCTCAAATGGACAGACTCAAAGGAGAAGATAAAGAAACTCAAGATGCTCCAAATCCAAAGATTCTCGGATCAAAACGTAGCCCACACCAAGCTCTACACTTTATACAAAGGAACTAGGGTAGAAGGCTTCTAGAACATAGAGTATTTGTAGAGAGAAGGTATGTAGAGAGAGAGGGAGCAGCCGTTCTAGGGTTTGAGTAAAAGAGATGAAGAAAAGTGAAGAAGAAGTTGCTGCTGCGAACTGATATATTCGAGCCTCGCTCGAGCGAAGGAGTGGTCGCTCGAGCGACCAGACACAAAGAAACCTTACTCGAGCGTAGAAAGCCTCGCTCGAGCCAACAACACGAAGTTTCAGGTCTGCAACCCAGAAGCGCGCTCGAGCGAAGGAAAGCTCGCTCGAGCGAAGAAACCCAAAACATAGTCCTCGCTCGCTCGAGCCAAGAAACAGAACCTTCAGGTCAAAAAGAGACGCAGACGCACGCTCGAGCACAAGAATGCTCGCTCGAGCCAATAGACACACCAATCAACTCTTGCTCGAGCGAAGGAACTAAAACACAAAGCTCGCTCGGGTGACAAAAGCCTCGCTCGAGCGAAGACACCAAAAATTGGGCAGCAACGATTTGTTTCAAAACACACCCAACCTGTAACAAACTTGCCCAACACATCCTAAAACTCAAATACAAAGAATTAAAGGACGGAAATGAAACATATACAACAACAAACATCCACGGAACCGAGTTCTGAATACAATAACCAATGGAGGGAAAACCGGGGTCGCTATATCTGGATTACCTCAGAACTTGTGGGAGGAAACAATACTTTTTGCTAATTATATACTTAATAAAGTACCCCAAAAGAAAGTGAATCAAACACCGTATGAAATGTGGCATGAAAGAGTACCATCCTACAAATACTTAAAAGTGTGGGGGTGTTTGGCTAAAGTGGCTATTCCTAGTCCTAAAAAGACTAAAATAGGTCATAAAACTATTGATTGCATTTTCATTGGTTATGCCAAGAATAGTAGTACATATCAGTTTTTGATTTATAAATCAAAACATAACGAAATGCATTTAAATACTCTTATAGAGTCTTGAAATGCATCTTTCTTTGAACATGTATTTCCAAATAAGACTGGACAAGAGACTAGTACTAATAAAAGTTCTTTTGATGTTATTACTAGTAATGATCAAGAACATGATTAGGAGCAAGAGTTAGATCAAAATGAGAAAAAGAAACCTAGGTGTTGTAAATGTGCTAGAACCTCAAAATCTTTTGGTCTAGATTTTCTAACATATTTATTAGAAAATGAGCCTTTAACTTTTAAAGAAACTATGTCCAGTCCTGAAGCTCCCTTTATGGAAAGAAGCTGTCAATAGTGAAGTTGAATCCATCTTGCAAAATCACACTTGGGAATTGGTGGATTTGCCACCAGGTTGTAAACCTCTTGGGTACAAGTGGATTTTCAAAAGAAAAATGAAAGTGGATGGATCAATTGACAAATACAAGGCAAGACTTGTGGTCAAAGGTTTTAGACAAAAAGAAGGTATAGATTACTTTGACACATACTCACCAGTTACTAGAATAACATCCATTAGAATGCTAATTGCTATTGTATCTTTGTACAATCTAGAAATTCATCAAATGAATGTGAAAACCGCTTTCTTAAATGGTGAGTTAGATGAAAAAATTTACATGGAACAACCAGAAGGTTTTTCTGTTCCAGGAAAAGAAAAGAAAGTGTGTAAATTGGTTAAATCATTATATGGTTTAAAACAAGCGCCAAAGCAATGGCATGAGAAATTTGACAAGGTAATGATGTCAAATGGTTTTAAAATTAATGAGTGTGACAAATGTGTTTATATTAAAAACACAGACAAAGGTTATGTCATTGTATGTCTTTATGTAGGTGATATGCTCATCATAGGTAGTAATAATGACATAATTAAAACTACTAAAAAAATGTTGAATAAACATTTTGACATGAAGGATATGGGCATTGCTAATGTAATTCTTGGTATAAAAATTATCAAAACATCATAAGGTTATGCTTTGTCACAATCTCATTACATTGAGAAAATACTTGACAAATTCAGCAAAGATGATGATCATCTTGCTGGAACACATGTAGATGTTAATTTGTTTCTATCTAAGAATGTACAGGAAAGTATTTCTCAATTAGAGTATGCCCAAATTATTTGAAGCTTAATGTTCTTGATGAACTGCACTCACCCAAATATAGCTTATGTAGTAAGTAAATTAAGTAGATATATGAGTAATCCGGGAGTAGAACACTGGAAAGCAATTATAAGGGTTCTAAGATATCTCCGATTTACTCATAACATTGGGCTTAATTATACTAGATATCCAGCAGTACTTGAAGGATACTGTGATGCAAATTAGATATCGGAATAATAAAGACTCGAAGTCCACCAGTGGGTATGTCTTCACTCTTGGTGGGGCGACTGTATATTGGAAATCTTCAAAACAGACTTGCATTGCTAGGTCTACCATGGAATCAGAATTCATAGTTTTAGACAAAGTTGGGAAAGAAGCAGAATGGCTTTGCCACTTCCTTGAAGATATTCCAATGTGGCCAAAATCGGTGCTTCCTATATGCATACATTGTGATAGTCAATCAGCAATAGGTAGAGCACATAGTCATATATATAACGGCAAGTCATGACACATTCGTCGTCGACATAACACCGTGAGACAACTACTCTCTAATGGAATTATTTCCATTGAATATGTGAAGTCTAAAGACAATATAGCAGATTCACTAACCAAAGGGTTAGCAAGAGAGCTAGTTGAGAATTTATCGAGGTAAATGGGACTTAAGCCTATTAAATAAGAGTTACCACAATGGCAACCCAACCTAGTTGACTAGAGATCCCAAGATCTAGGTTCAAAGGGACAATCGAGTTGTGAATAACTTAGAAGGATCACTGGGGAGTCCAACTCCTACCCATTACTAGGATGAAATAGTGATGTCTGCAGCGTTTTAGGTTAAGTAAAATTTTAATGATTCTTATATCTAGGTAAACCTAGTGGAGTATCGCAGAATATTCTTTATAAGAATCACCTATGTGAGTGTGAACTGGGCCGGTTCTATGAGATTTGTGAAGGGCTGAGCACTCATGACAGACCAGGTTTTCAGGGCCAAAATGAACACAATAGTGAGAACTAAACTATGTTTGGGGATATACTATGTGAGTTATATTGTTTTGGTTTACACAAACGGATGAACAGTTCAAGACATCATGTTCACTGGTTAGCTAGTAAATCCGATAGTGTCTCACAAGGGAGGTTCAAAGCCAAAAGCTACTTATCCTTTGCAAAATATTTCCAATTTATGTACTCTCTGACATTAGATCATGTTGTTGCTCTCCGTCAAATTCCATTCATGTGGGGGATTGTTGAAAAATATGGTTTATAAGGCTTATTTTGGGCCAACTTTGAGCCCAAAATTGAGTGGGCCCTTAATGATTTTTGGAGCGGGTCCGAAGAGGTGATGTGTTCCTTGTCACGTGACAAGTCACACGGTGAAGACGGTTCGTCAAAACCATTTATGAGTGAATAGGAACTTGACGTCATTTTTAGATTCGTGGAATGGACATTTAAAGATTTGAATGTGGGTTTCCTTAAAATGAGTTGTCTCACATTGAAACTTTAGAGAGCTTTTTTGTGTATATAAGATCTAGACTACAACATTTGGGTTGGGCCCTAAGGGGCACCCCAAGTTTGAAGAAGGAAGGAGTTATGGACAAAGTTAACCTTAGCCAAAACCACCACACGCACGCACGCTGCCGATGTCTGGCAGTCCGGCTGAGTCGGGCCGAGCACCGGTGTGGGTTGTGGGTCGATTCTAATATTAATTTTTTATACAAAATTTATTTGGATCTTTTTCAAAAAAATTCTTGCCAGAAAATTTAATTTTTTGAACCGAAATAAATTTAATTTTTGAATTTAATTTTTTCTGTCCATTTGATACCTCTCCCGTCTGAATTCTAACAGTTCAATTTGTTTCAAACAAGATGTTGCAAAGCGCCTAGCGATTCTGGTGAATTCTGAGTTGCAAAGCGTAGGTATCTGTTCAAACTGCCATTGTATCTGTTTGAAATTCTAATATGAATCTGTGTAGTTTTTTTCACACCTGTTCACTTCCTTTTAGCACCTGTTCGGGTCAGTTTGGATTGCCTATAAATTCAAACCATTTCCAACAGTCTTGCACACCAAAAAAATCAGTCTGAAAAATATTCTTTTGCTGTCCAAACTTTTATCTTTGGTGCGTTATTCTTCATATTAGTTTTAAAATAAAATTCAGAGAGTTAGAACATAGGTTTGGTTCGCCGTACAAATTTGTTTGGAGTGCTACTACAAATTTGTGAAAATCATTATATCTTGGGAGATAGATGCCACTCAACCGTAAGCATCGTAGCAGGGCGAATTTGTCTTAAGGACAGAGTGTCACACACTCGACTTGGTCTATTATTTTTCCATTTGGTTTGATAAATAAATTATGTAAGTTATTTATTTTATTTAATTGATTTTATTTCAATTTATTTTATTTATACAGAAGATTGTTCTAACATTTGAATATGAGAAAAATTCAACTCTTACGTTTAGTAGTTAAACTTGGGGGAGTAAGTACTTTCTATTATAATTTTAGAGCACAAATTGGCAAATGACAAATGACAAAGGAAGCTCCAGACAAGGGTTTTTGGCTCGAAGAGGTCCCTGCTAGGTTAGTGCATATTTTGTTGAATGAAGTTCCCATTTTGTGAGGGGGGCCGAACCCTCCACCCACTAACGGAAAAAAAATAAAATAAAAATAAAGAAAGTAATACACTACAAGATTATAAAACTATCAAATAATCACTTAATGTGATGGGCCATTATCCTCCATTCGACAAATTTTTGTAACTTATCATCGACAATTTTTTTAATCATGTATAAAACTTATTAAAAAAATAAAACAAAAATAATATGACAATGTTATTATGATAAATAAATTCATTTTTATAAATATATTATTTTTAAATGAATAGATTTTATTGAATCACATCATTTTGTGTAAATTTTCTGTTTGTATATTATAATTCTATTATAAATAAAATTTTTGCAATCATTTTGTATAAGATTACAGTCACACACATTTTTATAATATTTTTTACCGTCTACCCACAATGAAAGTGGGTCCCATATCCTGTGATGGTATGGAATTTATTCCCATTATGAATAGATGATAAAAAAAATTGTAAAAAAAAAGTGTGACTGAAGTCAGACTCACAATGTAAATACATTTTTTCATCTGTCTTTTTAACTTCACATATTTATTTTCCTCTCTATGGTATGTATTGTTTTATGTATTTATAGATTTTCGAATTCTTTACATTCAAATGACATAAGTAGGATGATTTTGAGCAGCTTACATAACCAATTTAGCTAAATTTGTTGTTTTTATTATTTTAAAATATGTATAATATTTCTTGCTATATAAAATTCCTAGAACTGTAAAACTGAATCGAACCAAACCAAATCAATTTCTATGATTTTGTTTGGGTAAGGTTATATAATTTTAACGATTCAATTATGGTTTTAATTTTTTTAGAATTGTAGGAAGCTATTTGATTACACCTCTAATAAAAATTTGTGAGAATTATAATTCATTAATTACACTCACCCTCTTCTAAGGTTTAGAAGAAATGTAATTAGCTACACACTTTTAGCATAATTACACTGTTATTTCCTAAAATTTTAATTTACATAACAATCAAGTCATTTTTCATCAAGAATTCATTAGTTGTATGTAAGAAAAAATGATGTTGTTATCTCTTAACTATTAAAAATGTATAATTATCTTTATTTATTTCAATGTTCACCTACTATCTACATTAATTTTAGTTGATTTTGTGTTACAAAATAGATATCAATATAATTATATCAAAAGTGTAGAGTTAACTATATTTTTTTCAAATTTCAAGAAAAGAGAATCTAATTTACACTTTATAAAAAATTTATAATTCCTAAATTATTTCTCAATTTATGAAGCAAATAAAATAAAAGATACAAGTACATTGTGAGAAACTTTATTCATCCGGACAAAAATGTGAAAAACCACAATCAATTTTTATTTTCTTACCTACAATAGAAATTACAATCAATCAATCTTTTATTTTCATGATCCGTATGTAGTAGAAATCTTTCATGTTAGAGAGGTTTTTTTTTTTTTTTTTTTTTTTTTTTTTTTTTTTTTTTTTTTTTTTAAGGGGAAGTTAGAGCATCTCCAATCTTTTATCAAAACTTTTTTTTATCAAACTTAAATCTAGTTTTTAACAAAAAATTTATTAAATGAGAAATGAATTAAATCTTTCATCAATTTTTCAACAACTTTTTTTTTTCACTAAAGTTTGTTAAAATTATTGAAAGATGAAGGATTGGAGATCATTTTTTTTTTAAAATGTGTTTTTTGGGATAAGTATTTAAAAAAAATTTGATGACAAAATTGATTCTCACCATTGAAGTGAGTTATAACAAAACAAACTTTTGATATAAAAATTACTTAGCAAATTTGATGAAAAAAGAGGTGAGGGGTTTTTTTTTGCCCATTAAATTTGAGTAAAAAATTGATCAAAATCTTAATTTGATGTGGATACTCCAATAATCACTATAAGAAAAAACACATTTGGCGACTAAATTTTTAGTCACCAAAAGTCGGTTTTTTAGTTTCCCTGACTAAATTTTTTAGTCGCCGGTTTGGTCGCCGAAAAACAGTCGGGAAAGGTATTGGCGACTAAAAAACTTTTAGTCGCCAAAAAGCAAGTCTTTAGCAACCAAAACTTTGGTCGCCAAATAGTCAATTATATTTTTTAAGTTATACATTTACCGACCAATATTTTAGTCGCCAATAGTCAATTATATTTTTTAAAAATTATACATTTACCGACCAATGTTTTAGTCGCCAATACTCAAGGAATCGGCGACCAAACCTTTTAGTCGCCAAAAGCTCATTCGTGGAAAAAAAAAAAATTACACTCACTAGCTTCTTATCTGCTCTGGTGGAGGTTCAAATTATCAACCTCCCACACTATAAACCTTATACAACACACTCTTTCCACTACACCTCTATAACGCCATATGATTATATATGCAACATATATTATTTATGTAGTACATAGACCCGTATTAATATAAAAATATATATAAAGATAATTATTTTTTTATTGAAAATAATTTATGTAAAAATAAATTATTTACTAGAAAAAAAAAGAAACCACTTTTGGCGACTAAACATAATTTTAGTCGCCAATTCTATACTTTTGGCTACTAATTATTTTTTAGTCATTAAAAATTTAATTCCCGCGCTAAAATTATCACTTTTGGCGACTAAACTTCTTTTTAGTCACCAAAAAGCCTCACTTTTGGCTACTAAACATCTTTTTAGTCGTCCAATACCTCACTTTTGGCTACTAAACATCTTTTTAGTCGTCCAATACCTCACTTTTGGCTACTAAATTATTTTTAGTTGCCAAAAAGCCTCACTTTTGGCTACTAAAATTTTTTTAGTCGGTAAAAGCCTCACTTTTGGCAACCAAACATCTTTTTAGTCGCCCAATGCCTTACTTTTGGCCAATAAATTTTTTTTAGTCGCCACAAAACCTTACTTTTGGCTACTAAAATTTTTTTAGTCGGTAAAAGCCATATATCGGCGACCAAACAGATTTTTAGTCACCAAAACCTATTCTTTTGGCTACTAAATTTTTTTTGTTGCCAAAAATCTTTACTTTTGGCTACTAATGCTTTTTTAGTCGCCAAAACCTATACTTTCAGCGACCAAAGGTGCTTTTTTAGTCGCCAAAGATGCTTTTTCTTGTAGTGAGTTTTCATTGAAGTGAGTTATAATAAATCAAACTTTTGACCTAAAAATTGCTTAACAAATTTGAGTAAAAATTTGTTCAAAATCTTAATTTGATATGGGATACTCCAATCGTTTTGGGAAATTCTATTTACATACTACTAATCCGTACACATCATTAACAGATTAAATTTATATTCCAATAATATCTTCAAATTAAAAGACCATTACATATAATATGAGGGTGTATTCTACTCATTTAAAGATTTTAATATATAAAATCACAAAATACTTTTCACACACCATCATCACCTATAGGCATATAAACAACCAAAATAAATTGGTTTTGAAGGTAGCATTTGGTTTGATTTTAGAATCATGATTTGGATAAAAAAAAATCAAAACTCTTTTCAAAACTTATAACCAAACTGTTAGAATAGTAAAGAGAGAGAGAGAGAGAGAGAGAGAGAGAGAGAGAGAGAGAGAGAGAGAGAGAGAGAGAGAGAGAGAAAATATATATGTATTTTATTGAATGTATTAATCCTATATGTTAGGTTTTTATTCTTGGTAATCCTGTTTGACAAAACCCCTTTCAATTGTAATTTTATTTGCTATTTTATTTCAATGAGACTATGAGTATTTAGATGTGAATTCAACCCAAATTGTCGACCATTTGTGCGCTCGAGCGGAGAATTTTTGGTTCCAGAAGTTTGACCTGTCTACAAAAGTACTGGAATTTGGGATTTTACGCTTGAGCGAACTTTCCTGCGCTCGAGCGAGGTCCGCTCGAGCAGCCATTCCTACGCTCAAGCAGAGATCACGGATCAGTTTTTTTTTTTTATAAATATGTGGTTTTATTCATTTTTAGGGTTACGACTTCTAGATCTTCTTCTTGAATATTAGGATTTATATTTGGAGCTTCTTTGCTAGTTTCTTTAATGTTTGTTTGAGTTTAAATCTGGTTTGAAAATTATACATCAAAGGATTGTTTGTTTCATTCAATACAAAAGAGAGTGTTGTTCTTCGGTGGATTCCGTGGAATTCGAGCCTGAAGCTTTGATGGATTCTAGAGTGGCTCATAGTTATGATTCGACATCGGCGTTGTGGATTCAATGTTGTACAAGACAATTTTGAGGTGAAGACGGGGCTGAAAGAGGCACATAGGGGTCGGTTTGATTCGGGCATGGATTCGCTAAGTAATTGAGAGTACACTTGTGTAATTCCTTTATGTCTTCTTAGTGATTGTTTTGTTGCTTTTGTCGGTGATTTTTTTTTATCACAATTGGAGGCGCTCTAATTACGGTTTTTCCACGTTAAATCGTTGTGTTGATTTGTCTTTGATTGTTTGATTGGGATTGCTATTAACTGTTTAAAATTGATACATAATCACAAATTAATATCTAGGGAATTTCTAGATTTTTCAATTTGTATCAGAGCAGATCGCTCTATTTTTTAAATTTTTTTTAATTCTTTTAGAGCGAGATCTTGTTTGATTTGTAATAATGGATTCAATTTGTGAGGAAAATTCTATGGTTCGACCACCTCTACTTGACGGATCCAATTATTCTTTTTGGAAAGCTCGGATGAGATCGTTTTTAAAATTTATTGATGAAAAAGTTTGGCAATCTATCATGTAAGGGTGGACCGAACCCACGATTACCGTTGATGGAGTAACATTCCCCAAACCAATTGATAAGTGGGACACAATTGATTACCAAAATAGTAGCTGGAATAGTAAAGCTATCAATTCTCTCTTTTGCGCTGTCACACCTGAAGTGTTTAGTCGTATTTGCAATTATAAAGTTGCAAAAGAGGCATGAGATATCTTACAAACTATTTATGAGGGTACTCTTTCGATTAAACGCTCAAAACTTCAAAGACTTACGTCTAGTTTCGAAAACCTTTCAATGAAAAATAGTGAGACCTTTGATGAATTTTATGCAAAGTTGAGTGACATTGTAAATTCCAACTTCAATTTAGGTGAAAAAATACCTAAATCCAAGGTTGTGGGAAAAATTTTGAGGTCCTTGCTCGATTAGTTCCAACCAAAAGTTACGGCTGTTGAGGAGGCTCAAGATGTTGACAACCTCAAGCTGGATCATTTGGTTGGAAATCTCTAAACTTATGAGGCACATAGAAATTTCAAAAAGAAACAAAAAGACGATATTGTTTTGAGTACTACTCATACAGTTGGAAATGATTCCAATGAGGATTATGAGATTGGCTCCAAGATTACAGATGCTTTTGTAAAACAATTTAAAAAATCTTTTCCAAAAAAAAATTCTAATCTTTTGGAGTCAACTCATAAATCCAAAGGCAAAGATAAATTCAAAATTAATTCTATAACCCAGAAAAAGAAAGGAAAGATACAAGGGAACTTTGAAACAGTCCAATGCTATGAATGCCAAGGATTTGGCCACTTTGCTCAAGAATGCCCTACTCGTTTGAGGAAGAAGAAAGCCCTCGCTACCACTTGGGATGATGAATAAAAAATTGATAAAGATGAAAGTGACAGCGAAGATCAAGGTGAAGAGGGACATGAACAATTTCTTGCTTTCTTGGCAGCTTTCGAAACTGAAGGACAAACAAAGTATCTGAAGAAGCCGGTTGAGAATGACACTGATGATGAATCCTCAAGGAGTGATGATGAAGAGCTTTAGCAAGCTTATGAAAAGTTGTATACGGAATCTCTTAACTTATTCAAATTGAATGACAAACTCACTATAAAACTCAAAGCATGTGAAAGTGAGAATGTCAAACTAAAGAAGGAGATTTATGAGGCTAGGAATGATGCCGTCAAGATATCTAATGATTGACAAGTCCTTTGTGCAAAACTCTTGACTTGCAAGACAGAGAGGAATGAGCTACAGCAAATCTATGCAACATATGAAGAAAAGATTGAAACTCTCGAGATGTCTCAAGGTGCCTTAGAAGAGCTAATCAACAAGAAAGAGGAAGAGCTCAAGTGTGCTATGGCAACCATTGGTCTTTGGAACAAAGGATCAAAGTCTTTGGACAATATCATTGGGTCTCAACAAATTTGTTCTGACAAGAGTGGCATTGGCTTTGGTGGTAAGAAAGAGCAAAAATAGAGTGCATCCACAACTCATGATACAAGAACTTAAGGGCAGGGGGAGCACAAGATTCAACGAGAGGATAGACTTCTCAATCTTCCTCGAGCTAGTAAGGTCAAAGAAAAGAAGGTACACTCTGTTTTTGTTTGTCATCATTATGGTATGTATGGTCATATTCGCCCTTATTGTTATGAGTTACATGGGAGAGTCTCATAGAGATGGAAAAATCCAACATCTCGCGGGGTATGAGCCACTTCATTGGTGGTAATAAGGTTAAGGGTCATATTAGACCTCGTTACTTTGATTTGCTTGAGACCAAACATGACCGGAGGTTGTGTTTGTTTAGACCTAAGAATAGGAAGTTGGACACCAAGTCGAGACGGGTTCCCAATGAAAAGGAAGGAAGCCACAACGTCAAGACACCACCCAAGAACTGCAATTCTCACAACTTTGTTTATACTAAAGCAGTTTGGGTGAGAAAACTTGACTTGTGTTAATTTGTTTATTCGTTTTAGTTTTTGGGTTGCTGTGTGTTTTTTCTTTTTGAGTCATTTAATGTGTGCCTGTTCATTTCCTATCTTTCTTTGTTTAAAAAATAAATGTGTGCTTGTTCATTTTATGTCTTGCTTTATTTTAGGGGAAAAATTAAAAATAAAAAAAACAAAAACAAAAACAAAAAAAAAAAAAAACAAAAAAAAAAAAATCCAAAAAGATTTTCGTAGTATGGCTTTGCAAGCTTGAAATTTTTGAGAAGTCCTTGGTACATATTGGAATTGATGAGAATATCCATTACATGTTAATATTTGTGTGCTTTCTGTGGTCATTACTCATTTTGGAGTGTGTGTACTTTGATTAGTATGTCTCATTCTGTACATACTCTTGGATTAGCAAATATCGAAATCTTCCGCCTTTGTGATCAATTTTCTCTATGGACTTCTAGCAGTGTGCCTTTTGTTTTTCTAGAAGAATTGACCTATACTTGCGTATCATGGGTGATGTTGAGTCTCTTAACCACCTTCTATCTTTTTGCATCTCCATGGCTTTCTCCTCAATTCTTTGTAGTTAAGGCATGAGGAAAAAGCTACCTCAGAGTCACTAACCAGGGCTATCCTTATTGTCTCCATGCTTCTCTGGTTCGGTTTCCATACTCTTGAGCGTGTCAGCCGCCAATGAGCATGCAAAAGAAAGAAAAAAAAAATGTGCAAAAGAAAGAAGAAAAAAAAAAGATTCATTAATTGAGGGCGATCCTCTGCTTTTACTCACCAAATATCCCTTGATTCCTATTGGTTTGACTTTTCATAGTTGTGCTTAGATTCTCTTGTCGGAGGTCTAGCTATCAAATCACTACTAGGATTTGAATCTTGTGTTTGTCAAACTCTAAGAGTCGCACACACTTTTATCATGGGATCTATGCTTTTCACATAATGCATCACTTTCTTTTATGAGGAATCTTTTAGAGTCTGTGCACATTGTGTTTTCAAGTAATTGTGTTTCTTGGATAATCTTGTGTGTTTTAAGGTACAAATCTGAAATTCCTTGCTTGCTCCACCATATTAGTTTTGTCATTTTTCTTCTTGTTCACTGTTTTCTATGTTTGTGGTTGCTTTTAGTGAAGGGGAGTTTGGTTCATCTTGGATTGGTTTGGTAAGGGAGTTTGGCATTAGTTGGTTTGTGTGTTGCTATCTACTGCTTGTTTATTGCTTACTTCTCGCAAGTTATTAATTTTTCCATCATTTTTGTCCCTGCTTGTGTGGTTTTTGATCTTGTTTTCGTTGTTTGAGCTTCCTTTGTCAATTCATGACAAAATGGGGGAGAAATGTTGTCAGGTGCATGTGTCTTAGGATTTCATGTATTCATGCCATGTGTCGTGTGCATGTGTCTTAGTTTTCATGTTTTCATGCTACATGTTCTTAAAATCTCCAATTTATATCTATTCATATTTCTATCTTATGCTTCAAGATAATCTTGCCATATATCTATTGCTTTTTCATATACTCTTGTGGCACTAATAGTTGTTTTGGAGATTGTGGCACTAATAGCTGTTTTGGAGATCATGCCTTTGAGAAAGAAGTTTGCTTTTATTGGCTGTAATGGGTTGGGGTGATTAGGATTTTATTTGTTAGGTGTGTTTTGTCACGACATTGCCAAAGGGGGAGATTGTTAGGTTTTTATTCTTGGCAATCCTGTTTGACAAAACTCCTTTCAGTTGTAATTTTATTCTCTCTTTTATTTCAGTGAGGCTATGAATATTTAGATACGAATCCAACCTGAATTATGCCTTGCAGAGAAGTTTCAGAAGTTAATTCTTTCATGTTTGCCACTTCGCTGACTATGTCGACTGAGAAAGAATACGTATTGTATTGAATGTATTAATCCTATAGAATAGAAGGCTTGTATATATAGACTGAGAAAAAATATCCTACTAGAAATCTAATTATGAGAAAGTGTATCCTACGAGAAACCTAATTATGGCTATTCCTAAATATATCTAGGAAATCAGTACCTAATATACCTAGGAATACCACATATATACTAATACAAACAAAGTTTTCAAAACTCATAACAAAACTTTTTTCAAAACTCTATTTTTTTATACAAAAAAAAAAAAAATCAAAATGGAAAATAATTTTTTATTTTTTAGTTTTTTGAAAAAATATTTTTTTATTCTATTTTTGAAGAAATTTTTTTAAAAATTTTTCAAAAAAAATATTTTGTTATTTTTTTTTTAAGTATTGGCCAAATAATTTGTTATGATGTAGATATATATGGGCAATCTAATTTTTTTTTAAATTTAAAAAAATTAAAATATTTAAAAAGTATTTAAAAGAATAAAGGGTAATGCACCAATGAATCCCAAATAGCAATCTTATGAACTGTTTGGTCCTCTATTCTTTCTTATAGACTCAAAAGTCCTATTCCATTGTAAATTACATAAAGGAGTAAGCTTAAAACGCACATGTTATGTGTTAAGGGACAAATGTAAATTTCTCATGATGTTGAAATTACAACTGTGAGTTTATCAAAACCATGCCAATTCGTACTATAGACTTTTATGCTCTTTCCTTCTTGATGAACGAATCCCACATTACAAACATGGGAAGATTTCTCAATTCACTATCACATTGTTCAATTCATTGTTGTAAACGGTGCATTCACAAATGGAAATGATGGATTTCCATTTCTAGTTGCCAAATTCACATCGAATTTGTGGTGCAAAAACCCTACATTATTGAAACCCTGTACTTCGCAGCCCCATTCACTACAACAATTCACACTTTGGCAACCGAATTTAGTCGCCAAAAGTTAACTTTTTGGCAACTAAAAAATGTATTAGTCGGTGTTTGTTTAGGCTGTAGCTACTAAATTTTTTTAGTTGAAATATATTATTTATTGGCGACTAAAAAAAAAATAGTAGCTGAATATGCCACCTTTTGATGACTAAAAAATATTAGTTGGCGTAAGTCGAGAATTTGGGCTACTAAAATAGGGTTTTAGTCGATGTATATTAACTATTGCTGACAAAAAAAAGTTTAGTCGCCAAATAAACAGCCATATTTTTACGTTACTCTTTGGCTACCAAAAAATTAGTCAGCAAATGTCCACTTTTGGTGATGTAGACACCCCATTTTTGACCGTCCTCAAGACTTGGACGTCACCGTTTGAACACCCGGTGATTGTTCATGTTTGTGTTCGTTTGGAGTTCCCGGAGGTCTCGGCTACGCGCCTTGCCTCAGGATCTCTGAACTCGACTGTTTAGTGTCTGGTTTTGCATCAAACACTTGTGTTTTGCCTTGGAGGGGCAGGGGATTCCTTGTGAGGTCTCCCCACAATCCACCGGCCATGGCTTGAGGCCACCGGCTATTGTTTGTGTCCATCGGCCATATATTTGGCCGACCGGCACTCTTGTTGGCTGACCGGCCATAAATTTTGTAAAAATGACATCTTTGGCCGGCCGACTACTGTGTATCTGCTTTTGCAGATATTTTAGCACAGCTGTCTTGCATTTGCTTCCCCTCCATACACGTGTATGGAGGGATGGCCCTCTTGTTAGCTTACCTTGTAAGCTTTACAAGATTGGCTCCTCTATAAGAGGAGGCCCTCTCTCCCTTGTTCTAGGGTTAGAGAAGTTGGAGAAGAGAGTGAGAAGACTCTGGTTTTAGGGTTTAAGTTAGTGTATCTAACCTATATCTATATCTCTCCCTCTCCTGCCATTGTGTGTGTTTTAGGCTTAGTTTTGTGCACAAACACCTACCATCACTCCATCTTCTTGGAACTGAGGTTCTTGAGGCCTGTTTTTGGAGCTTTGAAGATGTTTTGAGCTTAAAAAAGGGGCTGGTCCACCATTGTTGAAGAGGTTCTTCAAGGGTAAGAAACTAGTCCTTTTTACCCCTCTCTTGCATTGCTTTTTTTACCTATCTTAGAACTATTTTTGAGCTTAGTATATAATACAAAAAAGTTCTATTTTTAGGCCCTCTAAATAGTTTGTTTAGAGTGTTTTGTGGTTTGGAGGTGTTTGACCCCTCTTAAGCCTTGAGAGGCCCCATTTTGTGCTATTTTGAGTGAGCTTCGGGACTGTGGTGTTTGGGCCTCCTCACCACTGAAATCTTGAGGGATTTCAGTGGTAAGGATGGTGCTTTGAAGTCCCAAGAAGGAGAGGGCCACCCCTCTCCTTGTTGTCCTTGAAAAGGGCACTTTTTGGCCTCTTGAGGGAGCATCATGTTTGAGTGTTTGTTGATCATGCCATAGCTTCTTTTTATGCTTATTATGCCATGATATAACATTGTTGTGTGTTGGTTTTGGTACACCTTGTTAGTTTAACATACATGCCATGTAATGCCACTTTGATGCCTTAACATGTCTTAGGTCGTAAACCCTTATTCTAGCATGTTTTAGGTTTGGTCTTGTGAAGCTTTTGTGCTTATTTCACCATGTTTAAGGTATGTCCATAGTTGTTTGGGTCGATCTTGGCATGCTTTGTGTGGCCCCTTTACATTTTTGGTTTGTTGGCCTTAAGTGTGCAAGTGTGTAGCTTGCATTATTTGCTTCGGTTGTGGTTTGGCACCATTTGTAACATCATTTCAGTCCTTAAGATATGCTTGTATGCTTGCTTTGGACACCTCTTTAATGCTTTGAAAGCTTGTGTTGAATGTTCCATGTTTTGGCCATTGTGCATGCCTCGGACTTGAGCCACTTAGATGTCATCTAGGTGCACCCTTGGCTTTGTTTAAGTCTGCCTTTGACTTGTTTTAAGTCCCCTTAGCCTTGTGAGGCTTGGTGGACTTGACCTTGGATTAAGCCTCCATGGCTTGTCTTAAGTACTTAGGCCATTGTGGCATGTTTTGCTATCTTGTTTAAATTGACTTGGCATCATTTTTATAACATGATTTCAGAGCTTAGTTTGCATGCCATTAATCCATGTTTGTCCCTTTTAAATGTGTTTAAAAGTTGCTTCATTATGCTTAAGTCTTGAACCATGTATCTATGCATGTTTGCATGAACATTTGCCTTCATGTACTTAGCATTTTTTTTGCCATTGTTTTAGGCCTATTTAGAGCTGCCTAAATCATGTTTAAGTCTATCCCTTCGTTGGTTGCATATGCTCCTTGTGTGTTGTATCATATTGGAAAGTTGTTGCATGTTGGAACTTGCATGATTGAATGAAGTCGCATGCTTGTTTGCATGCTTGGACATCCACATTGCATCTTGCATGCTTGTTGGTTAACATTGATGTTTCATGTCTTGTATGCTTGTTAGCTTGTATGCTTATTTGCATTGCCATAGTTGCATACTAGTTAACATGTCTAGGTTGCATTCTATCTAGCATGCATGCCTTATCCCTTGATCTAGTGATAGGGAGTGGGCCTTTCTTTGTTTGGTTTGCATTGCATTTGAAATCAATGTGCACAACTTGGTTCTTTGGGCCATCATGCATGGAAATGCTTGATTGGTGGTCCAAGAACCAAGGACCATGTCCCTTTGAGTCATAAACATGATAAGAGGCTTGGTTGTTGCATACATGGCTTGAATTGCATTGCCATGCAAGGCCATGCCCTCTGCTGCTGTAAGTTGCAGGTTCAGCAGGCATTTTTGGCCGACCGGCAACACATAGTGCCGACCGGCCGTCCATCAGCGGCCAATAATTCAATCAGCAGCCGATGATCATATTTGGCGGCCGGTGGAAATCCTCTTCAGCCGGTGGTGATCCCCAGTGCTCAGAGAAGCATCTCTGAGACTTTGGCAGTCTTCAGAGGGGCAGAGCAGGGAAAATAGAGGCAGTCTATGCATGGCAGTGCACTTCCGAGCTAGATCGAGCATGCATTGCATTGGACTCGCTTCCTGAGAATTTTACTGCTTTCCTTAGCTTAGTTAATTTGTAAATTAATTAAGTGGTCTGTAATAATTAATTAGCTTGTAGGTTAATTAGTTTGTATATTTATTTGGTCCCTCCAGGCGAGGGCGAATCTGTAATAAGTGTGCGTGATTGTATGTTTGTCTTCCAACCCCACGTCCTTCTTCCCTTTTATTTACTAGCTTTCGATGGTTAGTCTAGGGCATATTTAAATTAGCATACCTTATGTTATGCATGCGTGCATCCATACATTTGTTTTCCATACACCGGGCTCGGCACATCACGCTAACTGCATATGTATTTCAAATTCCAAGATGAGTACTCATTAATTGCAGCATTTCACATGCCACGTCTATGATAGCCGAGCCTATTATAGCTGCATTTTGCCTGTGATGCATTAGCCACTTAACATGAACTAGGATCATGCATTGATTACTAACTAGTTTCTGTTTTGGCTTGGAGTATTAGGTAAGCTTTTATGCTTTAGCATATCGCATGCATGTGAATGTTGTCATAATAGCATGATTACCATGAGGCTAGCTGCTTATGTAATATAACTGCTTGAATGCCTGTGGATGGAGGTCGAGTTACCTAAATTGGAATAATGCATTAAAACTGTGAGTTTTAAAGCCCACTAGATAGTGGCAAAACCATCTTTTCTGAAAACCCACTCGAGGGTGGTAAAACCTACATTTTAGCCTACTTGCGAGTAGCAAACCATTTCCAAAACAAACATGAAATGTTTTGTTCCAATTTTGGCAATTTGGTCTATACTTGTTTGTTGCACGCATAACATAGTAATTCTAGGCTAATAACCGGAATAAGAGCATGTAATGTTTTCAAAACAAGATATCACGGTTAGTAGAGGCCGGTCTTCGGACCAGGCGAGAGGAGGTGCTCATAGCTGACCTTCCCCAATCATACCCAAGCTCCCGAGCCAAGGCAACTTTGGTGATGACGGACGCGTGGCCTTTGGCACCGAGTCAGGGTTTCCTAAATTCCCCCATTAAAAAATATTTAGGTGGCGACTCTGTATCTGGCAAAGCAGTCCATGTTTGGCACTTCTTTCAAAATCTGTTTTTCTCAAAACGATTTGCCGGATTTGGACTCTTTGGTTCAGATTTAGAACCGTGACAACAAATAGAGTCCGAACTGTAGTAAGCCCAAATATGAACAGAACGGGCGTTCATCCCCCAGGGGCGTTCAGGGACGTCTACAGTTTCTGGCGACTCTGCTGGGGACTTTAGAGAGCTTGACTCGAACTCGTGATATCCTTTTTTTGACTACACTTATGTGTTTCTTTGCATTGCATGTGCATTGGTGCGCCTAGGTGTAGACGTCCCCCGGTGGGGGGCTTCGCTCTACAGTTCGGACTCGATTTTTGTCGCGGTTCTAAATCTGAACCAAAGAGTCCAAATCCGGCAAATCGTTTGAGAAAACAGATTTTTTGAAAAGTAGTGCCAAACATGGACTGCTTTGCCAGATTACAGAGTCGCCACCTAAATATTTTTAATTGGGAAATTTAGGAAACCCTGACTCGGTGCCGAAGGCCACACGTCCATCATCACCAAAGTGGTCTTGGCTCGGGAGCTTGGGTACGATCGGGGAAGGTCAGCTATGAGCACCCCCTTTCGCCCGGTCCGAAGACCGGCCTCTACTAACCGTGATATCCGATTTTGAAAACATTACATGTTCTTATTCCGGTTATTAACCTAGAATCACTATGTGATGCGCACAACACAAAAGTATAGACTAGATCGCCTAACTTGGAAATAAACATTGCATATCCGTTTTGCCTCGAAAAACGTGTTGGTTTTTTTGCTACTCGCAAGTAGACTAAAATGCGGATTTCAACGAATTGTTCCAACTTAGGCAATCCAACCTCCACCCACAGGCATTCAAACAGTTTATCTCACATAAACACTTAGCCGCATGGTAAGCATACTGTCATGGTAAACATTCACACGCATGCGATATGCTAAAGCATAAAAGCTCACCTAGTACTCCGTGCCAAAACAGTAAACTAGTTAGCAAAACAATGCATGACCTAGTTCATATTAAATGGCTAATGCAACACAGGCAAGAATGCAGTTAGACAGGCTCGGCTATCCTAAGCATGGCATATGAAATGCTATCACATAGCACGTATTCAATTTCGGAATTTGAAAATTGCGATGCAGTTTGTATGATGTACCGAGCCCGGTGCATGTAAACAAATGCATGGATGCACGCATGCATTGCATAAGGTATGCTAATTTAAAATGCCCTAATCTACCACTGAAAGCGGGTAAATAAAAGGGTTAGAAAGAAGTGGGGGTTGGAAGACATACATCACACTCACCCACACTTATTACATTTTTGCCCTCACTCGGAGGGACCGAATAAATAAATAATACAGACCGAAGAATAAATGAATAAATGAATTATTACAAATTTCTAAGTACTGAAATTAAAGCATCTAAATGAAATGAAATGGGGCCTCGGCCCTGCCTTGGGATGTGTGAATGATGCATGCTCGTCGCGACTTGCCCGGAAAACCCGTGTCATGGCATTCTTTATACATTTTACTGCCCTGCCTTTCCAAAAATTCCCAAAGCTCTGAAATACCTCCCAAATGGTCTGAGATACTCCACCGGCTGGGGGGAGAGATTACCGGCTGTTCTTATTGATCACCGGCTGCTTTCTATGTTTATCGGCACGAATAAAGTGCCGATCGGCACATTGAACTGCCGGCCGGCAGAAAGTTCCTGCAGCAGACAGATGACAGCAGCAGCAACAGACAGCAATGCATAGGCATGGTTTTTGGGCAAATGTGAGCATGTCCAACACCTCCTATCATGTTTTGGGACTCAAGGGGGTGTGGCTCTTGGTTCTAGGGCTATCAATTGTGCATTTGATGCATGATAGCCTAAGGAACCAAGATTGCTCATTTTAATGTAAATATGCATGCAACACAACAAATGAATACTAAGTCCCTATCATGTGGAAATCAAGGGTCTTAGTGACCAAGGATTGAGGTGAGTTACACCACTTGAAATGTGAACTCCCCTCAATCCTAGGCTTGGCTTGACAACCCCAAACCAAGCTATGAGATGCAAGTATGCAAGCAAGGCTCAAATGCAATGCAACCTATCATATTAAGCATGCTAAGAGCTAAAGTATGTAGGATACAAGTGGCATGCAAGATGGGCCAATTAACATGGAACTAACAAGCATACATTCAAGGCTATAGTGACCAAGCAAGCAACAATCATGAAATAAGCATGCAACAATGGACTTAAGCCATAGAGGGCAGCCCCCAAACTCCCAAAAACAGTGGCAAAATGGATTGAAATCATGGATAAAATAGCATGCAAACATGCAAACTAAATGGCCCAAAACCAAGCCATGAACAAGAGGCTACCCATTACCATCAACATGACCACTCATGGCACATAGTGGACAACCAAAGACAGATTTTAAGCATGCAAAATAACACCCAAATCCCACATATTACAGCCCCAAAATATACCCATCATGAAAGCATGCACAATGCTCTTTTTAAGGCCTAAAAGACCAACATTCTAAAGCATGAAGGAGATGATAAATGGAGGTATTTGAACATGAAATAGGGACTGAAATGTCACCTATAATGATGCCAAATCATTAGATCAAAACAAACTAAATATGCTAGAGCTCCATACAAGCAAGACTTACAAGCCCAAAATGCAAGACAACCACTTCAAGCACACCAAACATGACAAAATCAAGGACTCATGACCCTCTAACATGGCAAAACAATGCTAGTATCTTCATGAAACTAAGCCAAAACATGCAAGAGTCATAACCTCAAAACATGGCATACAAGAGAGCATTTCAAAGGAGGTATGAGAAGCATGTTAGAGGCTACAATTCCAACCAAAAAAAAGAGATCAAACATGACCTAAAACACCCCCAAAAGCCCTGAAATGAAGCCAAATGCAAACATGCACACATGCTATGCCATGAGCTCAAGACAAAGGCAAATAAAGGACCAAAGGGAGAGGGGTGTCTCTCCCCTATTTGAGGCTCGAAAATATCATCTTCACCACTGAAAACCCACTGGTTTTCAGTGGTGAGAAGATCCAAGAACACCAAAACAAGAAGGCCTAAGAAAAGGCACCAAAGAGGGCCAAATAAGGCTTGAAGTGATGAAGCTTAACTCAAACCATAAAATGACCTTAATGAAGGTTCAAGAACAAGTAAAAACAAGACTTTTACATGTTGGACACAAATCCAAAAACACAAAGTAAAGAGGGTAGAAATGAGTTGCAAGAATGGGGAATATAAAGTGAAAAGCTCACCCTTGAAGATCCAATGAAGAACAGATGGTCCAGCCCTCCTCAAGTGATCAAAACCAGTCCAAAATCACTTAAAACAAACCTCCAAGCCTCCCAATCTCGGAGCTAGGTGTAATAGTGTGTGTAATGGTGCAAAAGTGAGACAAAACACACTATTTGGGCCCTAGAACACACACACAAGAGGAGAGAGAGGGAGATATAGATATATATGTATGTATGAGCTCTGGTTTTGTCTCCAAAAAATCTAACCCTAATGCAAGAGGAGAAGCTCCTCTCTTATAGGCAAAGAATGCTTAGCCATTAAGCAAACCAAAGCTTCATCCCTCCATACACGTGTATGGAGAGCAAAACTTTACAACCGCAATAAAAATATCCGATAAAGCAAGTGCACAAGATTCTGCCAAGAAGAGTTTGTTTTAACAAAAAGCGATGTCGGTCGGCACAAAGAGTGCTTGGCCGGCACAATAAAGTGCCGATATAATCTTGACCCGGTGGTGGCCTCTAGACCCAGCCGGTGGTGTGTAGGGATGCCTCACAAGGCGTTCCCTGCCTTTTCATGGCAAAACACAAGTGTTTGGTGCAAAACCAAACACAACTGGTCGAGTTCGGAGGTCCTGAGGCGGTATGCCAAGGCAGAACTCCGGGAACTCCAAATGAACACAAACATGGATAATCACCGAGTGTTCCGACGGTGACGTCCAAGTCTTGAGGACGGTCAAAAATGGGGTGTCTACACTAGGACACCGTGTTGGCCATCTGCTATTCCTGAGCGGTTTGTCGGAGGCTTGACTTTGTCAAAGCATGCCATAAAAATTTGGCCAGTTGCGGCTCTGCCAAGATGTAGAACACAAACCCCGGTTTTACCAGGGCACTGTTTTCGACCATTCGACCTAGTGCATATTCAGAATCCATAGTGACCATTCCAAACTAGGACAGGTTGCTTACCCGATCATAGGTTGTTTGAAACCACTGTGTGCGTAGTGAAACCCTAGCTCCTGACAATATAGGACAAGGAAACCCTACCCCAACATAGGGGTGTTTTTACTCTCTCTACTTGTTATGTGCTTTTAGAGTGTATCTCTGCAGGGAATGCATATATTAGTTTGCAAAGTTTGAGTATCAGGCCCGAGGGCACCAATGTCCGTATTTGATAGAATCAGTTATATCTGAGGGTATCCGATTCAGTGTTTTGGACAGTAATTTCTGGGGAACAGTGATCAGTAATAGAGTACAGTTGTTTGGCTGCACCTGTGTTTGATCCGTTTGGGCTGAAATGCTGCTTGCTTTTTTTTCCTTTCAAGGTTCAGAGGGTTCCAGAATAGTCAGTGTTCCCCCTTGCCGAGGCAGGACTTATGATGACGCAGAATTCAGAAGAGATAGTGGTTATGACAGCTGCATTAGATCAAGGGATCACTCTGCAAAGTGAGACCAATGTCGACGTGCCGCATCTACCCAGATCGCCGGTTGCGCACCCGGTCTGGACCCCCCAGTTATATCAGGCTCGCGAGCCCACCACATTCGAGTTAATGGAGATAATAGGTGATCTCCAAAGGTCCGTGGCGGATCTCGCTTACGGGATGTCAGCTTCGCCACCAGTTGCACCATATGCCGGGAGTTTTGTACCCCAGGAGCCCCCGCTGTTAGGACGAATTGTGATTGAACTTAGCCAACCGGAGATGGCCTCCAGCTATGGCAACGACATACCAACCCAAATCCTAGATCAGGCTGAGGCCAGAGACAAAGGCAAAATGAAGGCAGATGCCGATCCAATCGAACAACTGCTGTGGACAGTCGAGGCTTTGAAAGCCGGGGGGATGAACAAGCAACAGATATCTGCAGTTACGACAAAAGCTGTGGAGGATGCTTTCCCCACTCCACCTGCAGGTAGTTCAAGCCAATCAGAGAACCAGGATAGGCCTCGTCATGCCAGAACAATTCCTTCTGCTCCCAACCCTGCACCCGGGAAAGACCAGAAAGTTAAGGCAGTACCTGCCGATCCGTTCGCTAGTGCGTCTAGCAAAAATGCTCAGACTTCAAAGTACCTGCCCCGAGGGCGTAGGGTCTTCCATGCTCTCTACATGCCATTGTCCAAGGCACTTCAGATCCTTGCCGAGAGGGGACACCTTAAGCCCTTGGAGCCTCGGCCTCTCCCGAAAAACCTCCCTGCTACTCATGACCCTGCTCAGTACTGCGCGTACCACCAGCAGACAGGCCATGCTATCGACAATTGTTTCCGCCTCCGTCATGAGGTGCAGGATTTGATTGACAACGAGGTTATCCTCCCACCCACTTCAGCCAAGTCCGTTACCACCCAGTTATTGGATTTTGAGGACACAGACACTGCGAGTATGCAATCGATGGGTAAACCGCCTGCGGGCAGTGCCTAGTGCATTATGGATGTGGCGTCTGGCACGCATTTTTTGAGCATCTGCAAACACCAATTTTGTAAATTCTGGCTTGGGTGTTGAGTCAGTCTTTTGTTTTGTTTTGAGTCTATCTCGTTGTCTTGAGTCAGCCCTTTTGTTTACGGGTCTGTCTTGTTGTAGCGAGTCAACTCCCCCTTTTTTTCTCTTTTGTATAGAATGCCAGGTGATCCGGGGTTGTTGCCTCGAACACCGTTTTGTCTTGCAATTACCCGTTTTTGGTTTTTGAGTCTGTCTCTGCCGATGGGCCAGTTATACCAACAAATCTGAATGAAACAGCTGTGGCTATCTCGTTTTCATGCTTGCTTTCAGTATGAGTTAGTTGTGCCAGAAGAGGCGAATGGAATGGCAATATATTCTACCTACTCTTTTGTACTCTGAAAATCATTGTAATGACCTAAGTTTTTTTTTTCAAAAACCTCCTTTTTTAGCACTGCGGTGATAAAAACGAAGAGGAAGGAATTCCTTGGGTTTTCACAAAAACTTGATCATATTTGAGAGAAGGGTAGGCTTGCTAAACCTTTTTATGAATGAAATCATGCTTGTTAGCGTGAGTACTGAGAAGGACCCTAGCTTGATCCAGACCGGTTTCACACTATCTTCTGCGCGAGCAATTTGTCGCTTTCTTAAAAACTTTCAAAAATAAACTGTTTTGCGTGGTCCTGTGAAGACTTGTGTGGAATTACTCTTGAGATTGTGCAGCCAAGGATCGTTCTCAGCCTCGAGATTCAACCTATCTGTTGCGAACCTCGAATCCGTTCAAAACGTTCAACAGCCAATAGCCATGAAAGGCCTGCAAGGCCCGATTTGAAGCAACCCTCGAGCAAGAGGCATCAAACTCAGATCAAGAGATTAGATCTCACCGGAAGAGGCTCGTGAAGTGACCATGATGGATCCTTCTGCAAATCAGTACAACAGTCATTATCCTGGGCTCAGATGACTTCAGGATCTCAAAACCATTTGGCATGGACTATGCTACACTTTTACCCTTTGAGAGGCTCGCTGGGCCGAAAACCCGGAAGGGCGACCCAGGCAAAAGTTAGAGTAAGAAAAAGAAAAGAAGGAGAAAATGCAAAAAGAAATGAAAAAGAAAAAATACAAAAAATTGAAAAAAGAAGAAATGAAGAAAAATTAAATAAAGAAAAAAGAATTGAAAAAGAAAAGAAAGAACAAAGCTCGCAAGGTCGAAAACCTGCAACAGGTGCCTTGGCAAAAATTAGAGCCTAAAAAGTGAAGGTTAAAATACCCGAGTGTACCTTAACCGGAACTACGTAAGGCTTGATTCCCATGTTTGGGATACGTAGGAAACTTCATCTTGAAGTCCAGCCCCAACGCTTTCATAGCGCCTCAGTCCATGTAATGGTTTTGATCATCCTTGTTTCCTCTGCATCCGACAATTCGGTTGTAACAACCGGAACTACGTAAGGCTTGATTCCCATATTTGGGATACGTAGGCAACTTCATCCTGAAGTCCAACCACCATTGCTCTTACAGTGACTGTGTCCATATATTGGTTCAGACCGTTGTCTTCGGAGTTCAGTCGTCATTAATAAAAGCAGTTTACAGCATGCTGCGGCACCATCCAGACAAGGGGCAACTTTCTGTTGCTGCAAGTTATCATCCAAACCAAGGGCAACTTTCCGTTGCCATGCACCCCCTTCAAGCAAGGGGCAATTTTCCATTGCCTCCGATCCAAGGTTGCACATCTCGAGGGTAAGTGCCGTGCTCGTTCAGCATTGACTGTTTGCAAAAAATAGTTTTTGAAAATTTTTACTGAAGTTGACTATTTTCTCGAAAACTATTTCATTTTCCAAAACCGGGCCATTTCTTGGACCCCAAAAGGAAAATTTTCAGTGCTCACTGCCTGACTTGCATGATTTTCAATTCAAAAATCGGACAAGTACGTTAATACAACTCTCATTTTGGTCAAAACCGTTTTAGAAAACAAAAATGGTCAAAGTGATGAACTAGGGGCGCAGTTGAGTTAGGTCTTCTGTCTTTTCCCCGCCATCAACATACTTGCCAGAAGGGCACTCTATCCACCAGAAGAAATAACCGTGAGCTGACGGTGTTGGGCATGAACCCGCAACTTCCTATTCATCCATCAATCACCCTGGGGGGGATGAAAAATGAGAGAATAAAGAATAGAGAGGTGTAAGCGGAAAGAAATGTAAGCAAAAGGGTTTTGAGAGAAAAACCGAGCCTGAGGGCCGAGTGATGTGAGAATCACAAATCAGAAAAGGGGGGGGGGGTATACCCGAAGGAACTGGCTCCTCGAGATTTGAGGTCTTTTGTTTTTATAAACACGTCCATGTGTCGCGTCTTTTGTCTTGTTTACCTCAACTTTCATCTTGAGTCTTTTCCGAGCGTGCCTCGTTGTATCCAGGCCGCTCACCTTTTGTTTGAGTCTTTCCCACTGTGTTCGGTTTTAGGCTCGATACCCCGGTTGCAGAACCCCTCTTCAAAAGTCGAAATCGTTTATGCTCAGAGTGCTGTGCCATTCTCTACATTGTATGCGAAATAAAAGAAGAAAAGGGAAAAATTTGGGGCATCCGAGTGTGTTTCAACTGCAATTGTTTCAGCTTTCGTAGTCCGTCTTGTCAGATTGGGGCTGTTTGTTCAGGGTTTGCTGTGTGTAGAATGAACCAAATACTGTGTTATGGGCTGTATGTAAATTAGTCCCCAGTGGAGTATGGGCTGCGTGTTCAGGTTAAGCAGTGGTTTGCTTGGGTTGTTTTGCTATTTGCTGGATGGTCATCTGATTATTACAGTACAAGTGCTCAATTCACAAGTGCTTAATTCACAAGTGCTCAATTTTCAGACAACAGACCAATTTCATTTACATTGAGATGTAATATGATGTGATGTAATGCGATACAATGCATGAGATACACAAATATAACAACTTTTAGACAAAAAGTTTGTTTCATTTCATATAATCTTTTTCAAGTACAAAGTTTTGAGGAAAACAAAAATCTGCCTGCGGCAGTACAAGGTAATCTAACTACCAAAAAGAGAAAAGGTACAAAAGAAGGAAAAGAAAAAAAGCAGCCAAAATCTGAAGTAGCATCAGTGGTCTCACGCCTAGGGATCCGTCCTCGCCCTCTTCCTGGGCAGAAGTCCAGGAGCATCACCAGGAGCATCACCGTCTGAGCCCGAGCCCGAGCTGTCCCCGGTCTCCTCCTCAGATGACTCCGTCTCCGCCTCCGCCTCTGACTCATCGTCTGGGACTGGAGCCCGCAAGCTACTCCTGACATGAGTGCGCCTTCCCCTGGTGCGGGGGTATGCTCTGCCATCCTAAGTGGAGACAGAAGGCCCAGCTGGAGCGTCACCCACTGGAGGGATCTGGAAGGGAGGCTAAAAAAAGAAGCATGAAAGGCGAATACATAAGAATACCGTGAGCAGTAAATCAGTACAGAATGCAGTGTGTGAGTACAGTGTATGGATGCCGTGAGCAGTGAATCGCTGCGAGAATCAGGTGAGTATGATCTGTGAATGCCGTGAGCGAATCGCTGCGAATCTGAGTATGAGTACAGTCTGTGAGTGCCGTGAGCAGTTTATCAGTACAGAATGCAATGTGTGAGTACAGTATGTGAATATAGTGTATGAATGCTGTGAGCAGTTTATCAGGTGTTGTGTTGTGTATCAGATTATGTGAAGCAGTTTATGTATGGTTTGAGACTGTGGTCAGAGGAACATACCGGAATGTTGTAAAGGGCCAGGAGGTCGAAGGTCCGCTGTAGCATCCCTATCATGGAGGCATTCATCTCCAATGACTGCCGGGTGTACTCGGAGGAAGCCTGCAAAAATATCAGATACATCAATATTCTGCGGAATATCAAAACAAACTGAAATGAAATAACAGTACAAGATGAGAAATGAAGTAATACATACCGGAGGCAAGTCGGGGACACTGACCAACTCGTGATCAGCCGGCGGAGGAGCAAAGGGGATCTGGTAGGTCGCCCAACCCTACCCTCTGAAAGTCAGTGAAGTGGGCAACAGCGGCGCCCTCGCCTCTCAACTCCGCCGCCACGGACTCGAGCTCTCTCGACGCTCCTCCAAACCGCTTCCTCGCTTCCATCGGCGCCAGAGCCTCTTTCTCTCAACCGTGGCCGCCCAGAGGTCGCATGATGAAGGTCTAGACGTACTCCGAGTAACTGCCCTCGCCCCTGTAATCGCTCGCATCCCAGCCAATGGTGTAGTCCGCCATCTGCTCGGCGGTGAATCTCTCGGTATCCCTCATATGCTCAGGAGGGTACACTAGGACTATCTGCTCGGGTAAACCTAGGGTCTGGCGTAGGAAACGCTCGCCTAGGTACCAAGCCCGACAGACCGGGCCCTCCAGCAGAATCCAGAAATGCGAGGTCTCCTCAGCACCGGCAAACCGATCCCAAATCGTCGCTGGCAGTGGAGCCCATGGCTGCCCAGTGATCTAGAATTAAAATATAGTTTGTTATTTACTGTTATTGAAACATACAGTGGAAAGACGAAGCTTAAATAAACTGCAAGTAAAACATACCTCGGCAGCGGTGATAGTGTCGAAGTAGGGGCGGAAGAAGCTAAATGTCTCTCGGGGCCTCCACACGCACCTCCCGTCAAAGCGACGCTAGAAAGGGATGACCAGAGGAGTCTCCGTGTCGGGCATTGGCTCCAATCTGGGAAAATAGGCATAGACCCACAGCTGCAGAGCAAATACCAGTATGCTTATCAGGTAAAGCAGAATGCAGAATAAAGCAGAAATAACAGAGCCGTGTATTGTGCAGAGTGTACAGTGTGAGCAGTGTACAGTCAGTGTAAAGCAGAGTATGTGTGTGCCGTGTGTACAGTATACAGTCAGTGCGAAGCAAACCATAGAGTACAGTACAGAGTACAGAAAATGTAGAGCAGAAATGTAAAGTAGAGAAGAAAACGTACCTCCCAAGCTCGCCAATAGCCTCCGAGCAACTGCCCGCTGCCACGGGACACTAAGCTCATGTATCCGTAAAGAGAGGCCAGAGCGGCGCCACCCCAGTCATAATGCAAGATCTGCCTAACATCCACCAGGGCGCTGAGTAGGCAGAGGGGCACAATGTTCACCCGGTCGGCGAAAAGGGTAGTCCCCAGCAGAAACATCAGAAAGCCATGCGCATACTGCTCCACAGCCTCCTCAGTCATCGGAACTCCTCCCCTAACGCGGGTTGGACCCTGAACTGCACCTCAAACCAGGAATATTGGACGAAGCCTGGACGGACAAGAGGCGGCGCCGCGCCAAGCAGATAGACCTGAGCAGCGGTCCACTCGTCCATATCAATGTCAAAGGGGATCGGATCACCCCCTACCCCGATGCCTGTGAGCATCGAGAAATCATAGGGAGTCATCGTCATGTCTCCCGTAGCAGAAAAATGGAACGAGTCGGTGGTGTCCCACCACCTCTCCGCTAGAGCAGCGAGGAGAGGCCTGCACGTAGTGAGCCGGGATAGCCCCCTGCAAAATGCGCCAAAGCCGGCCTGGTCCACAATGTGGCGAACCGCCTCGGGTAGCTCTGCATACCAGTCTCGAGCGGCGATGTTCCCATAGTCGTGGATGGTATGGGAATCCCCCTGTTTTCAAGAACACAGTTGCGAAGCAATGCTAAATATACCAGTTCTCAGGACATGAAGAATTGAGATAAATGTAGCATGTGTGCGTGTTTTCAGATTCAAACAGATACCGAGTGCCGGTGTGTTTACAGTGAACTACAACGTGTGATGCATCAGCGTGTTTGCGTGGTTCAGTGCAAATTTAGCATGCGTGCAAGTTTTTCAGATTCAAACAGATACCGGGTGTCGGTGAGTTTACAATGAAATACGGTATGTGCCGTGTGTTTGAGTGGTCCAAGGCTAGTGCAGTGTGTGTGCATGTGTCGATCTTAAACAGATATCAGTTGCAAGTGTGTTTGCGATCAACTACAATACACAATGTATCAGAGCATCTGAGCTAAAGCAATTAAAGAATGTAATCAGCTATGGCAGTTGGTAGTTAAAAGTTTCACATTGCAGAAAGTAAAACAAAAAAAAATGTTACCTCAAAAGCGCCGAAGGATAGATGAGAGGCAGGCTCACGTAGTAGAAGCTTGGGAGGCGTCGCCCTATCGAAGCTCCGAAATTGGCGAAGAACATCAGGAGGTAGCACATGGATCGCCGGCCGGTAGGTCGCCGGGTCGAACGGGCGCTCGCTCAAAGGAAGGAGCTCGGCCCCCGGATCCATCTCGTGATCTGGAGAAGCCCCACCCTCTGGAAGATCATCCGCCATCTCGAAGAGAATGTGAGAATGCCCGGAAGAGGGAAAAATAGGAAAGAATACGAAGGGTCAACCGAAAACTCAACCCTGAGAGGGTGGAAAATGGCCGGAAAAGCCAGAGTAGGAAAAAGGCACGAAACTCGAGAGAAACTCGAGGGGAACAAGCCCCAAAAGGTGGAAATAGCAAAGGACGTACCGAAACAAAGTTTTAATCGGTTGAAAATGTCCGAAACGCGAAGGGAATCGCGAATCCGACGACGAAACGGACGTAGAACGCGAAGAAAACGAGGGAACGAGGAGGGGAAAACGCTCTAGAGAGAGAGAGAGTGTGAGATTTCGGCCAAGAGGAAGTGAAGAAATAGGGTTTGGAACACTATTTTAAAAGACCCGAGGTGAAATGTCAAGTCTGCCCCCGATTCAGACACTTTTGGCCGGTCGGCAATATATTTTGCCAGTCGGCAGAATATTGTGCCGATGGAACTTTTTGGCAGCCGATGGATAGCCGATGGCTTTCTAGTCCGGCCGGTGATCTTCCTACAGCCTTGTTCAGGCCATATGTGTAGTTTTTGGTCTTCATAGCCTAAGAAAGTGCAAGAAAAGTGCATCTCCGATGCTCAACCGACCTCCGTTTTGACCTCGGACCGTGTCTTTTGCACGTGGCACTCGAATTCATGCAATGTTGTATCCTTTTGTATCCTTTTGCCTTTTACAGGATTCAAAAGTCGCCCCGTATGCATGCATTCATCATACTGTCTGGTGCGTCACATCGCGCCGCGATGCACATCACAGTTGCATTGTTGTGCACTCATTTCACTTGCGTTGTCACGCGTGCTTCTCCCGCATTGTTGTGCACCTTTTTACTTGCGTTGTTTCTCTCTCGCGTGTATTACGCTGAGAGGTTTCTTTTCTTTTTCCTCTCCTGTGTATGATACGCTGAGAGATGTTGTGTTTGAGACTCCAGGTATTCTCGGTAGTCGCTTTTAGCCTTCTCCATGTGAGACCCCATGAGAATTTCTTAATTCTCTTACATCCTTTCTGCATGAGATGTAGTTTGGTTCATGTTTACTTGCTTGCATAGCACTCGCTTAAAATGTTGCATTTATTTTGCATATTTGCTTCATCGTAGCATCCTTTGCATGATCATAAGTTATGTACTTGCAATGTGCATCACTTTACATCCCGCATCATGGTCTAGGAGACCTTAAATCCTTCGAAGGTGCAAAACCTTTATTGTTACGCATGTCCACATGCATTGTAGTACACATCATCCCTTGCATCGTTTTGCATGACTACACGCGTTGTAACGCGCACAATTTGCATCGTCATGCACTTTTCCCGCATCACGGTCTGGGAGACCTTAAATCTTTGGGAGGTGCAAAACCTTCGGTCACATTGTCGCGCATCCCATTGCATTTGGCATGCATTTCATCGCACTGTCTTGTGCATTGCATCTCAAAAGCAACGCATTGTCGCGCATTTCGAAATTGCACATCTCCATGCATCCTCATGCATCGCACATCGTCATGCATCTCATGGCCGCGCGTCATCGCGCACTAGGAAGATCATGCATTGTCATTCAAGCGACTTGCGTTGTCGCGCATTCCATGCATCATGCATTTCAAAAAAAAAAACCAAAAAAATATATAGTTGCATTGTCATGCATCACCATAGATACATGCATTGTAAATACATGTATTGTAAACACTACATTGTCATGCATCATTGAATGTAGTGCATATTTGTAGATATTGCATAATAGCTTACATGCATCCATTGCATCCTCTCCGCTTATGGCTTGCGCCTTTCCATGTTGAGCTTGGTCTGGTATGTGCCCATACTTTTCACGTCGAAACATAGTTCAGTAGACCGTTCTATGTTAGCCGCGGCTCGTATGCGTACATGCCTTTCCTAGGCAAGATTTGGTTTGGCCCGCGTGCCATGTCCATTGTAAATATCCATTCCATTGCATATTTGTAGATATTGCATTGTAGCTTGTATGCATTCATTGCATCACTTCCACCTATAGCTTGCGCCTTTCCATGTTGAGCTTGGTCTGGTATGTGTCCTTACTTTTCACGTTAAAGCACAGTTCTGCATGTGTACGCACCTATTCCACGCTGGTATGTTGGTTTGAGGGTTGCGGCACCTTTTTTGTGTTAGACATGGCTTGTTTGTGTACATGCCCTTCCTAGGCAAGATTTGGTTTGGCCCGCGTGCCATATCCATAGTATCCATTTCATTGTAGATTGCATGCATTCATTGCATCACCTTCCGCCTATGGCTTGCGCCTTTCCGTGTTGAGCTTGGTCTGGTATGTGCCCATACTTCTCGTGTCAAAGCATAGTTCAGTAGACCGTTCTATGTTAGACGTGGCTCGTATGCATACATGCCTTGCCTAGGCAAGATTTGGTTTGGCTGCATGCCATATCCATTGTAGATATTACATTGTAGTATAATTTTTGCATCTGGCATTAGGATCATTGTCCTTTCCCCAGCGGGTTGTTTCCCCACTTATGTCATTCCACCCAATACTCGTTCTTGTGTCTGTCTACATTACTCATAGTTCAGTTGATCGTTCTATGGTAGAAGGACTTGTCACCTCCATCAATCTATTTGACATTTGTGTGGTTTCGAATCGCTCATGATTGGATCGTGATTCAATTGCTTTGCATGTAGTTCGCATTGTTTCAATTGCATTGCATTTTCATTTGCATTATTCATACATTGTTTTGTATATATTGCATATCATTTTGCATTCACTCTTGCATTGTCATGCATATTGCTAACAATACCATACCTGTTAAGTTGTTTTCTTTGCAGGCACGATATTGTATGTACGGTTCATTTGCGACTGATAGAACCAGACGAACCACACAGGTATTGTATCCTCCGAGTGAGACGTCTCAAGAATTGTATAATTCTCTTACATCCTTCCTGCATTATAATGTAGTTTGGTGTATCCTAGCTTAAAACTGTTGCATGTGTGCTTCGTTACAGCTTTTCTTTGCATGCTCATAAGTTATGCTCGGCTTCGTGCATTATCTTACATTTTGCCCCTGTCTTCGGGCGCATACCTTATTTGCCTTGCATGTTTGTCTAGGTCTTCGGCCTTGTCAAAAATGGGTCGTCTCTGGGCTTTGACATTCACTCTTGTCATTGTTATGACTTTCGAGTTTTGTCAAAGAGGGGCAACTGTAGACACCCCATTTTTGACCGTTCTCAAGACTTGGACGTCACCGTTTGAACACCTGGTGATTATCCATGTTTGTGTTCGTTTGGAGTTCCCGGAGGTCTCGGCTACGCGCCTTGCCTCAGGATCTCCGAACTTGACCATTTAGTGTTTGGTTTTGCACCAAACACTTGTGTTTTGCCTAGGAGGGGTAGGGGATGCCTTGTGAGGTCTCCTCACACTCCACCGGCCATGGCTTGAGGCCACCGGCTGTTGTTTGGGTCCATCGGCCATATATTTGGCCGATCGGCACTCTTGTTGGCCGACCGGCCATAAATTTTGTCAAAATGACATCTTTGGCCGGCCGACTACTGTGCATCTGCTTTTGCAGATATTTTAGCACAGCTGTCTTGCATTTGCTTCCCCTCCATACACGTGTATGGAGGGATGGCCCTCTTGTTAGCTTACCTTGTAAGCTTTACAAGATTGGCTCCTCTATAAGAGGAGGCCCTCTCTCCCTTGTTCTAGGGTTAGAGAAGTTGGAGAAGAGAGTGAGAAGACTCTGGTTTTAGGGTTTAAGTTAGTGTATCTAACCTATATCTATATCTCTCCCTCTCTTGCCATTGTGTGTGTTTTAGGCTTAGTTTTGTGCACAAACACCTACCATCATACCATCTTCTTGGAACTGAGGTTCTTGAGGCCTGTTTTTGGAGCTTGGAAGCTGTTTTGAGCTTGAAGAAGGGGCTGGTCCACCATTGTTGAAGAGGTTCTTCAAGGGTAAGAAACTAGTCCTTTTTACCCCTCTCTTGCATTGCTTTTTTTACCTATCTTAGAACTATTTTTGAGCTTAGTATATAATACAAAAAAGTTCTGCTTTTAGGCCCTCTAAATAGTTTGTTTAGAGTGTTTTGTGGTTTGGAGGTGTTGGACCCCTCTTAAGCCTTGAGAGGCCCCATTTTGTGCTATTTTGAGTGAGCTTCGGGACTGTGGTGTTTGGGCCTCCTCACCACTGAAATCTTGAGAGATTTCAGTGGTAAGGATGGTGCTTTGAATTCCCAAGAAGGAGAGGGCCACCCCTCTCCTTGTTGTCCTTGAAAAGGGTACTTTTTGGCCTCTTGAGGGAGCATCATGTTTGAGTGTTTGTTGATCATGCCATAGCTGCTTTTTATGCTTATTATGCCATGATATAACATTGTTGTGTGTTGGTTTTGGTACACCATGTTAGTTTAACATACACGCCATGTAATGCCACTTTGATGCCTTAACATGTCTTAGGTCGTAAACCCTTATTCTAGCATGTTTTAGGTTTGGTCTTGTGAAGCTTTTGTGCTTATTTCACCATGTTTAAGGTCTGTCTATAGTTGTTTGGGTCGATCTTGGCATGCTTTGTGTGGCGCCTTTACATTTTTGGTTTGTTGGCCTTAAGTGTATAAGTGTGTAGCTTGCATTATTTGCTTCGGTTGTGGTTTGGCACCATTTGTAACATCATTTCAGTCCCTAAGATATGCTTGTATGCTTGCTTTGGACACCTCTTTAATGCTTTGAAAGCTTGTGTTGAATGTTCCATGTTTTGGCCATTGTGCATGCCTCAGACTTGAGCTACTTAGATGTCATCTAGGTGCACCCTTGGCTTTGTTTAAGTCTACCTTTGACTTGTTTTAAGTCCCCTTAGTCTTGCGAGGCTTGGTGGACTTGACCTTGGATTAAGCCTCCATGGCTTGTCTTAAGTACTCAGGCCATTGTGGCATGTTTTGCTATCTTGTTTAAATTGACTTGGCATCATTTTTATAACATGATTTCAGAGCTTAGTTTGCATGCCATTAATCCATGTTTATCCCTTTTAAATGTGTTTAAAAGCTGCTTCATTATGCTTAAGTCTTGAACCATGTATCTATGCATGTTTGCATGAACATTTGCCTTCATGTACTTAGCATTTTTTTGCCACTGTTTTAGGCCTATTTAGAGCTGCCTAAATCATGTTTAAGTCCATCCCTTCATTGGTTGCATATGCTCCTTGTGTGTTGTAACATATTGGAAAGTTGTTGCATGTTGGAACTTGCATGATTGAATGAAGTCACATGCTTGTTTGCATGCTTGTTGGTTAACATTGATGTTTCATGTCTTGTATGCTTGTTAGCTTGTATGCTTATTTGCATTGCCATAGTTGCATACTAGTTAACATGTCTAGGTTGCATTCTATCTAGCATGCATGCCTTGTCCCTTGATCTAGTGATAGGGAGTGGGCCTTTCTTTGTTTGGTTTGCATTGCATTTGAAATCAATGTGCACAACTTGGTTCTTTGGGCCATCATGCATGGAAATGCTTGATTGGTGGTCCAAGAACCAAGGACCATGTCCCTTTGAGTCATAAACATGATAAGAGGCTTGGTTGTTGCATACATGGCTTGAATTGCATTGCCATGCAAGGCCATGCCCTCTCTTCTTTGTAAGTTGCGTGTTCAAGAGTATTTTGGCCCAATCGCAACACATAGTGCCGACCGTCATCCATCACGCCAATAATTCAATCAGCAGCCGATGATCATATTTGGCGGCCGGTGGAAATCCTCTTCAGCCGGTGGTGATCCCCAGTGCTCAGAGAAGCATCTCTGAGACTTTGGCGATCTTCGGAGGCGAGCAGGAAAATAGAGGCGATCTATGCATGGCGATTACGCCAGAGCTAGATCGAGCATGCATTGCATTGGACTCGCTTCCTGAGAATTTTACTGCTTTCCTTAGCTTAGTTAATTTGTAAATTAATTAAGTGGTCTGTAATAATTAATTAGCTTGTAGGTTAATTAGTTTGTATATTTATTTGGTCCCTCCAGGCGAGGGCGAATCTGTAATAAGTGTGCGTGAGTGTATGTATGTCTTCCAACCCCACGTCCTTCTTCCCTTTTATTTACTAGCTTTCGATGGTTAGTCTAGGGCATATTTAAATTAGCATACCTTATGTTATGCATGCGTGCATCCATACATTTGTTTTCCATACACCGGGCTCGGCACATCACGCTAACTGCATTTGTATTTCAAATTCCAAGATGAGTACTCATTAATTGCAGCATTTCACATGCCATGTCTATGATAGCCGAGCCTATTATAGCTGCATTTTGCCTGTGATGCATTAGCCACTTAACATGAACTAGGATCATGCATTGATTACTAACTAGTTTCTGTTTTGGCTTGGAGTACTAGGTAAGCTTTTATGCTTTAGCATACCGCATGCGTGTGAATGTTGTCATAATAGCATGATTACCATGAGGCTAGCTGCTTATGTGATATAACTGCTTGAATGCCTGTGGATGGAGGTCGAGTTACCTAAATTGGAATAATGCATTAAAACTGTGAGTTTTAAAACCCACTAGATAGTGGCAAAACCATCTTTTCTGAAAACCCACTCGAGGGTGGTAAAACCTACATTTTAGCCTACTTGCGAGTAGCAAACCATTTCCAAAACAAACATGAAATGTTTTGTTCCAATTTAGGCGATTTGGTCTATACTTGTTTGCTGCACGCACAACATAGTAATTCTAGGCTAATAACCGGAATAAGAGCATGTAATGTTTTCAAAACAAGATATCACGGTTATTAGAGGCCGGTCTTCGGACCGGGCGAGAGGGGGTGCTCATAGCTGACCTTCCCCAATCGTACCCAAGCTCCCGAGCCGAGGCAACTTTGGTGATGTCGGACACGTGGCCTTTGGCACCGAGTCAGGGTTTCCTAAATTTCCCCATTAAAAAATATTTAGGTTGCGACTCTGTATCTGGCAAAGCAGTCCATGTTTGGCACTTCTTTCAAAATCTATTTTTCTCAAAAAGATTTGCCGGATTTGGACTCTTTGGTTCAGATTTAGAACCGTGACAACAAATAGAGTCCGAACTGTAGTAAGCCTGAATATGAACAGAATGGGGGTTCATCCCCCCGGGGCATTCGGGGACGTCTACAGGTGACAAAAACATATTTAGTTGTGGTTTACTCAATTTTTTAAGACCAAAAAAAAAAAAAACAAATAAAATAAAAAATTAGTCTCCAGATTACAAGTTTTGGCGACTAATATTTTAGTAGCTGAAAATGAAGAGTTGGCTACAAAATTTTTAGTCATTATATATTAGTTTTTGGCGACAAATAGCTAGTTTAATCGCTATAGGTATAATTCATTTTAGAGGGAAATGAATTTTAATATTGGCACCCTGTTCTATGTTTAGACATCCAATTCTTTTCTTTCTCACACACAAATTCTCTATGACCACCAAACCACACCCCACCTCACCTCAGCACAAACCACTGTCTCTCGCCACTGCCGCAAATCACCATCGGCACTGCTTCATCCTCACAGGTTCTCTATGTGTGTGTGTGTGTGTATGTGTGTGTCCCCCTTTTCCCTATTTCCCTCTTTCTGAATCTTGCTCTAGGGTTTTTATGATTTCTTTAGTTTAATTTCGTGTTGATTTCAAAAAATGGGTTTAGTTGAAGTGGTTTGATTTCGAAAGTTTTATGGGTTTGATGTCCTAAATGGGTTTGATTTTAGTGGTTTGATATATTTTCCCCTTTTCTTCTTTTTTCTCTCATTAGTTTCAAAGCCTAACCCATTTTAGGGATTTTAGATTTTATATGCTTTTTAGATGCTCATGGTTTCATGGTTCAACATTTTCTCCACTGAAAACTTTGAAGCTAGCTTGATTATCAGGAAAAGAAATATTTTATTTATAGGCTAGGGGGTTGAATTGAATTTCTTCACAGAACCATTAACTGGGAATGTGTTTGCATGTATATCGAATGCTTTCAGCTTAGGGATTTTTGAGTCTCTGCAATTTGTATTTTTTTTATCACTTTTTTGGTTTCCTCTTTGGTTCTACTATGCCTTTTTTATTTGTTTCTTTTCAATTTTGATTTTTTTATTGTTTGTTTGTTTTGGCTGTTATGCGAGATATTGTCAAAAGTCTAGTGTTTCTGCTTGTTTATTGCTTGGAGTCAGTAGGGGACATTTTCTTAGACTTTTGAGGCGTGAATAGTGTTCTACCTCAAAGATATCTGACCAAATATGTATTTTTCCTTTTCTTGAAAAAATAACTGGAAAACAGATAAATGGACCCGAGGCTTTTATTTGTGTTGTAGCTTCCTAGATTGCTAATCTTGGTGAAAGTGTGATAGGTGCTTCCCTCCAAGAGGAAAAAGGATTCTGATGGGTAGGTGACCAACACAAATTATCATTTCAATTCTTTATTTTTTACTGGGTATCCATCTTTTTTTAGTATGATTGAGAAGTGAAATTAGTTCTTTATGCCATGTGGCCTAGTATAACACTGGGAAGATTGTTGTTTAGCAACTTAACTCTCTCTCTCTCTCTCTCTCTCTCTCTCTCTCTCTCTGCTGTTGTTCTATTTGGGATTTTAATTCACCATTGTTGACATCTATTGCTGGTTTGATTTTGCATCTGAGCAATGATGTTCTTAATGTCATCAACATATCTATCGAAAGTATTTTGGCAGTCTTGATGCAGCAAATTGAACTCCAAAACTGGTATACATAGTTTTACAAGATCACCCATTTAGTTTTAGATCATCTCGCAAGGAAAGGTGCATGGTTCAGGCCCATCTTTGCTTACAGAATCTGTGAATAAATATTGACTGAAAACAAAAAAACAATACATGACTGTGAAACTCTTAACCGTTTTTGGGTACCCAAAATTTTTTAATGAATCAAAGGATTGATCCATTTGCTTTGTATCTTTGTTCCCATCATAATTAATTACATCTAAGGAAAAAAAAAACACTGGGTCTAATTTTGTGCCTGAATATCAATACTCTTCTCATATGGAATTTTATTCATAATGTTTTCTTCTCAATCAATACATAGGGACAAGTAGTGACACTCTTCAAGACGGACAAAATGTATCAACTAGTTTATGATGGGGATGTTGAAGTCCCTAGAACAACCACAAATAGTACGACTGGGTAATAATTCATTTCTTTTTTGTTTAAAAGTGTATAGATTTAATTGATATTTTGAACCATTTGAATTTGAGTTGTTGAATTTTTCCAAACAATGCCTTGATGGTACTCTCTCACCAGAGCTTGTGAAAGGAAAAATTGTTTTGTGTTTAAGTGGGTATTCATATAATGTTCAGAAAGGCTTAGAGGTCAAAAGAGTCCAAGGAATTGGGTTCATTCTACAGAACCCTGTGAATGGCATTGGAATATTAGTTGATGCTCATGTACTTCCAGGAACAACAGTATTTTTTAGTGATTGAACCACAATTCTCAACTACATACGAACTTCTAAGAACCCAATGGCAACATTGGTCCCACTGAAAACTATTTTGAATAGTAAACCAGTGCATTTCATGGCATCATTCTCTTCAATGGGTCCAAATGGCCTTGAACCCGATAATCTCAAGATAAGAAGTATATATACTCATTGGTATAAAATTATAATTTTAGATGTCCATAACGAATCCCAGAACATTGCACATGTTGTTTCTAGTTATAAATCACTATAACAATCTAAAAAAATTATTTGAAAAAAAAGAAAAGAAAAGTGCACGGACTATAGTGTTGGCAATACTATATTTAGTGGAGTGTGTACTCCATCCAAGACAATGTGCATCATTCTTTTCAATGGAAGTTTTATATCTTTGTTCATTACTGAGGAGTCCTCAAGTATTGGACATGCAACTGCAATATCATTATATGGTTGGAACAGATGGTGAAAACGTTTGTGTTGCTTGGCATCGAAGACGGGGGTTTGAGAGTGACCTTGGCGTCCTTCCAATTGAGGGACTTGGGAGGCTTTCGTTGGCGCCTTCTAGGACAAGTACTTGCCTCCTATTGTTAGGGAGAAGTTAAGGGATCAGTTTTCTCGCCTCAAGTAGTTGAACACACCTGTAGCCGAATTTGAGGCCACTTTCACTAGCCTCTCTAGATTTGCACCTGAGTTGGTGGCGACTGAGGAGTGCCGCTATTTGGAGTTCGAGAAGAGGTTGAGGAGCGGACTCAAGTTTCGAGTGGTCAGGTCCATGATTAGAGATTATGGGTGCCTTGTGGAGGCGACGACTCATATTGAGACCATCATCCAGGCAAAGGAGGAGAGGATAAGGGGCTCCAAGAGGAGTCAGGATAGTTAGGGGGACAGTAAGAGACAGAGGGGTTCTAACCCTCAGCAATCCCAAGGAGTTCAGTCGGGGTCTACCTTTCTAATGCCTAGCTTGGGTTCTGGGAGAGGTGTTCAAGGAGATATGACCTGTTTCAAGTGTGGTCAGTTGGGCCACAAGTCTCTAGCTTGCCCACAGAGAGGAGGATGGTAGAGAGCAGCTTCGTTTTCGGTTCGTTCTCAGAGCTAGAGTCAGAGAAAAGAACAGCCACCCATTTGCTCTCAGTGTGGCTAGGTGAGGCATTGGAAGATGTCTTGCCCACAGTTGGGTGGCACACCTGGTGTGTCTGGTTCTAGGCAGACACACAGTCACCAGCCAGCATAGTCAGCACAGGCCTCGAGGGCCAATCAGGGAGCTTCTTCAGCTCAGTCAATACAACAGGCCTATGCTTTGAAGGGTTAGCAGGTAGATCAGAGGCCAACAGGGCACGTATATGCTGTTACTACGCCAAATCTTGTACCTACTCCTTCAGTAGTGAGAGGTACTTTCCTATTTTGCAATTCAGTTGCTAATGTGTTGATTGATACGAGTGCATCCCATTCTTTTATCTTGTCTATATTTGCATCGGTTTTGGGGTTAGAGTTGGCACAGCTAGCATCTCCTATTTGTGTAGAGTCACCTATTGGTGGTGAGGTTATATTGAAACAGTGGTGTCGGGGTTGTGACATAGAGGTCGCTGGTTGTCGACTTCCATTTGCATTTGTTTTGCTTGACATGACTAGTTATGATGTTATTTTGGGTATGGATTGGTTATCGTCATACCAGGCTGTTATAGATTGTTATCGTCAGAGGGTTACTGTATGTCTTTCAAGTGGCGACTGTTTTTATTTCTTGGGGGACTGGGTGGATAAAGTTTTATCACCGGTGTATGACCCGCGTTGGCGGAGCGAACTTAGTTGTCTCTTTGCTAGCTTTTTGAGTAATGAGGGTGATGAAGTACAGGTTAAGTTGTCGACGGTGGTTTGTGAGTACCCTGATGTCTTTCCCAAGGATCTTACTAGTTTACCACATCACTAAGAGATCGAGTTCTCCATTGATTTAGTACTTGGCACGACACCGATTTCTATGGCACTGTATTAGTTTGCACCCACTGAGTTGAGTGAGTTGAAGGTTTAACTCCAAGAATTATTAGATACAGGTTTTATTCGTCCTAGTACTTCGCCTTGGGGAGCGCCGACTCTCTTCATTAAAAAGAAAGATAAAGCCTTGTGACTTTGTATCGACTATTGAAAATTGAACCGAGTTACTGTTAAGAATAAGTACCCAATGCCTCATATAGATGACCTGTTTGATCAGTTGAAAGGATCTAAGATAGACTTGAGGTCAGGTTACCATCAATTGAAGGTAAGGGAGAAGGATATCCTGAAAACGGTATTCCGTATGCGGTATGGCCATTATGAGTTTCTAGTGATGCCTTTTAGGCTGACCAATGCACCAATTGTGTTTATGGATTTGATGAATCGGATTTTTTTTGAGTTCCGAGATTGTTTCGTGGTAGTGCTTGAATTGCTTAGAGAAGTTAAGTTCTTAGGCCATGTGGTATTCGGGGGAGAGGTGACGATAGATTCATCCAAGATTGAGTCAGTGCAAGATTGGGCACAACCTAAGAATGCCTTTGAGATTCCTAGTTTTATAGGGTTGGCAAGATATTACTGGAGGTTTGTGAAAGATTTCTCTAAACTAGCTTCACCTTTAACTAGGCTGACGAGGAAGGGGGTCAAATTTGTGTGGGATGAGACTTGTGAGAAATCATTCTAGGAACTTAAAGTTAGACTCACCACTGCTCCAGTTTTGATTATCTCAGAGAGGGGTTTAGGTTACTCGGTTTATTGTGATGCCTCACGGGAAGGCTTGGGTTGTGTTTTGATGCAAGAGGGGAAAGTAGTAGCCTATGGCTCGTGGTAGTTGAAAACACACAAGAGGAACTACCCTACTCACGGCTTAGAGTTAGCGGCAGTGATCTTTGCTTTAAAGATCTGGAGGCACTATTTGTATGGTGAGAAGTTTGAAGTATTTTCTGATCACAAGAGTCTGAAATATCTATTTACACAAAAAGACTTGAACCTGAGGCAGAGGAGGTGGATGGAGTTCATAGAGGACTATGACTTCAAGTTACATTATCATCTTGGAAAGACCAATGTAGTGGCCGATGCTTTGAGTAGGAAGTCTATCAGTAGTGTGGCCTGTGTCGCCATTCGGGAGTGGGAAATGTTGGATACCCTTAGGGAGTTTGACTTGCATCTTGGCGAGTCCGTTGAATCAGCAACCTTGTTTTCTGTGGTTGCACAACCTACACTCGTGAACCGAGTGTTAAAAGTGCAGAGGGGTGACCTTAAGGTAGAAACCCTTAGGGAGAAGATTTCAAGTGGGAAGGTAGAAAAGGGCTTGAATGTGTATCCTGACCAGAGTGTGAGATACCGGGACCGTTTTTATGTGTCGGAGTCTTGCCAAGAGGAAGTACTCCGAGAGTTTCACCATTCACACCTTGCAGTGCATCTGCAAGGCACAAAGTTGTATCATGATCTGAGTCGCCAGTTTTGGTAGAGGGGTATGAAGAAGGATATAGTCGTATTTGTATCGAAGTGCCTCACTTGTCAGCAAGTGAAGGCCAAGCATCAGAGGCCAGTGGGTCTGTTGCAACCCTTGCCTATAGCCGAATGGAAATGGGAACATGTCACGATGGATTTTGCTGTAGGTCTTCCGAGGACCCAATGGGGTAGTGATGCCATATGGGTGGTAGTTGACCGGTTAACCAAATCCGCGCACTTTATACCTATGCGTGTGAATGATTCGGTAGACTATCTTCCCGACTTGTATATCAGGGACATAGTGAGGTTGCACGAGGTCCCTGTGATGATCGTTTTAGATAGAGATTCGTGTTTTACAGCTCGGTTGTGGCAGAGCTTGCAAAGTGCCTTAGGCACTAGGTTGACCTTTAGCACAGCGTATCATCTTCAGATTGACGGGAAATCCGAGTGTACCATTTAGATCCTTGAGGATATGCTTCAAGGTTGTTTCCTTGACTTTAAGGGGTCGTGGGAGGGGCACTTACCCTTAGTGGAGTTTGCTTATAACAACAGTTTCCAATCGAGTATTGGCATGGCACCATTTGAGGCCTTGTATGGTCAACCTTGTAGATCTCCAGTGTGTTGGGCCGAGGTGGGTGACGCACCTTTGTTCGGCCCAGAATTAGTTTGGGAAACGACTGAGAAAGTGGCCCTTATTTGTAAGAGATTGATTACGGGTCAGACTCGCCAGAAAAACTATGCTGACCGTAAGAGGAGGCCCTTGTCTTTTGAGGTAGGTGTGGACTTGACTTTCTTTGCGCCCCCCCTTTTGGAGTGGCTCGAATTGGTCCTCCAACAGTTCGGACTCCTATCACGGTTCTGAATCTAATCTCACAAAGTGCAATGTAAGACTGATAAATCACCAAAAGTCCAAATCTGGCAATTGGTTTTGGAAAATCGATTTTGAATCAAAAAGCGCCAAACATAGACTGCTTTGCCAGATTACAGAGTCGCCACCTAAATATTTTATTTTTGGAAAATTTAGGAAACCCTGACTCGTGCCAAAGGCCACGTGTCCGTCATCACCAAAGTTGTCTCAGCTCGGGAACTTGGGTACGAGAGGGGAAGGTTCTGAAATGAGCACCCCCGCTTACCCGATCAAAGATTGGCCTCTACTAAGCATGATATGTCATTTTATAAACACATGTGTTCTTATCCAGTTATTAATCTAACTTACTATGTGATGTGCACAGTATACAAGTATAGACTCAATCATAAGAATTGGAACAAAATAACTCGTGTTTGCTTTCGAAAATGGTTTGAAAATGCCACCCGCAAATGGGCTAAAACGCGGATTTGCCACCCTCAGGTGGGCTTAAAACATGATTTGCCACTTTGTAAAGTGGGCTTAAAACTCACATTTGTCGAATTGTTCCAATTCAAGCAACAAAGCCTCCATCCACAAGCATTCATGCAGTTAATCATTTAAGCAAGTGGCCTCATGGCAAGCATGCGAAATATGGCAACATACACATCTCATGCAGTATGCTTGTGACAACCCTTGCCACTGATTACTGCTAAACTGTGACTGAACGTGATAAGTAACTGATTAGGATGAAATCCTAAACTGATGGCATAAGTATGTTGTTTGATTGCATTTCTATCTGTTTATCAATTGATTGACCTATTCGTGTTTTAAGTTTTGAACTGCAAATTGAAGGCCTTATCGGCGGCCGAATCTGAAATTGATTAGTGTTATATGTTAATTAGAATTTATGTGATTTTATGGTAGATTTAATTTAAATTTGATTTGGAACGATTAAATTAGATTAAATAATGTTAAACTACATTAGTTCAAGTTATTTACCAAAATGCCATTAAGTGGACTTTGCTAGACCAATTGTATAGTCTTGATTTACATGTGTTGGCATCACTCTTCATCACTCTTTTGAGGCCATAGCCGTGTGTGTGTGTGTGTGTGTGTGTGTGAGAGAGAGAGAGAGAAAGAGAGAGAGAGTAGGAGAAAACTTAGCTCATCAAGAATTTGGCTTAGAGACTTAGAAGATTTGAAGAATTCATTGCACAATTGAGCTTCTACCTTTGAAATTGAGGACCTAAGGTAGAGAATTCATCTTCTCCATTGTGAATTTGAGTTGCTTCTTGCATGGTTCTTGGTGAATTAGAGTTTAGAGTCAAGATTTGGTTCAAAATGTTGAATTGATTGGTAATCCATGCATGCATGTTTACATTCTTGAATTTTGAGGTTGTTTTCATGGAAATCATCACATGCATGTCTATATTCTAGCTATGGTCCATAAATTCATCATGTTTTTGAGTGAATTGACTCATTTGACCAAGTATTTGAAGCTTTGATTTCAATTGAACACTTGCATGTTACATGTACATTATGTTCATGAAGTTTTGTTTGGATTGTGTTCAATTGACTCACCCTTGGGTTTTGATTTTACAAATTGATCTTCAAAACAAGTTATATTATGGGTTTAAAGTGTTTTTCCAAAAAAATAGGCCCAAGAGGTTGAGTTTTGAGGTGTTGAATGCTTGGTTTGAGCTTGGGAGGCAAATCTGGAAATTCCAGATTTTGGCTTCCACGCTCGAGCGACCATCTTTTGTTCGAGCGTAGATTGCATACTTTCAGGTTTTTGGTGCACGCAGACGCACGCTCGAGCGAGGATTGTGTCTACACTCGAGCGAGCATCGAGCGGGCGTCGAGCGGAGATTTTCAACATCCAGCACTTTTTGCATTTTTACAGACCACTCGAGCGAGGAAGTCCATGCTCGAGCGACCCTACTATTTTGACAAGCTCGCTTAAGCGAAGAAAGCCACACTCGAGCGAGACCCCTGTTTTCTAAAAATTTTGAAAAGTGTTTTAAAATACATCTTTGCATCCTCATTTCATCTTAGGCATTCCTAGGCCTAGTTTAAGGCATCTTAATGAGGATATTGATGTATAACCACACCGAGTCAAGATAGGGACTAAGTCATTGATTCCCAAGCGTGTAACTTAGTGTGTGTTCATTTTGTAACTGTGTAGGGTTGGCATCCGAGGACGCTCACTAGCCTATCTATAGCCCAGTACTCTGTGAGTAACAATGTTGTAAAGATATGTTCAATTATGAATATTTTCTGAATGATCAACTGTTCTGTTTACTGAAACGTTATTGTTTGATGAATGAATGTTTGTCCTATTTGTAAACTGTATTCATAGCATCCATAGCAATTTACTGTTACTGTTACTGTTACTGCTACTGTCACAGAGATCTCTATCGGTTCCCATGTTTGGAACCACTACTGTTTACTGTTATGATGGCCATCAACTGACTGCTCTGTTTTGCTATGAAATGTACCACACATAACTGCTATGGTTTCTAAATGACTGATATGACTATTTAATGACTGAAAGGACATTCATTCTTAACCCCTTTACGCATTTGTTATTCACTGGGCTTTAGCTCACTGTTTATATTTATATGTAGGTGTCCAGGCACCGGACCGGAGTTAAGAGCGTTGGGTTAGCTCCCTTTTTGTCAAGCCAACCACTGTGCCTCACTTCGAGGTTCCAAGTGCTGCCAAGTCAAGGCTGTTTTGGGGTGTTTTAGATTTTCCCTTTTTGCCTCTGTTCTGTAATAAATGTCTACACTGGCACTGTACTGTTATGGTTTTAAATGTGAATATGTGCAGAAAAGTCTTTTTGCATTCAGATTGTCACAGCTCATTGGACATCTCTTATTACTGTTTTGGCTTCCACCAGCCCCTGTACTCTGTATTACTGTCATTACTGTTAAGCAGGCCTTTGCTAATCACAGATTACTAGCCGATTGCGGTGCTAGACTCATAGGGGCGGGTTTGGGCTGTGACAATGCTAAAGCGTAAACTTACAGTGTACTCCGAGCCAAAACAGAGAACTAGTTAGAAACAATGCATGATCCTAACTATGCTAGATGCCCAATGCAACACATGCAATAATGCAATTAAATAGGCTCGGCTATCTAAGATGGCATTTAAATGCAACAATTGATAACATGCTTTGAAACACGTGTTCAAAGCAGTGTATTGAAAATACAATGCGGTTTGAATAATGGGCTGAGCCTTGGTGCATGCAAGACAAATGAATGACACAAACATGCAAGTATAAGGTATGCTAATCGAAATGTGCCCTAATCTAACTGTCATGACCCGAACCCGCCCCTATGGGATAAGGACATAACCGGCTAGTAATCCCGTGATTACCTACGGCCTCAAACCGAAATAGACATAACTCGTCAGAGAAGGGGGCCAAACGGAAGCAAATCAAAAGTTTGTCCATAGAGTCGTGCTTATATGCACATCATACAAACCATACTCATACGCGTTAATAACCCACATCAAAAGTACAGTAACATAAACATTTTTACAAACATGATCATTCAAACTGAGCCAACCCACAACAGACTATATACAAATATACATAAAGTCCTTGCCAGCAAGACAAAATGTAGATACATTGCAAAATGGCAAGGACAGGTCTCGTGCGTGAGACACAAGGCTGGCTCTCTCAAAACTTATGTTGTTCCTGGCAGACTTCACTGGGGCTGGGTTTGGACCTCTCTTGGCTCACCTACAAACACATGAATGAGCATGAGCGATAGCCCGGTGAATAATATAAAATGTAGAAGTCATAAGAACAATATGTAGAACAACATACTCCAAACAGCCTTGGGCCCAATTCACTTCCCTACTTAACATATGTACATTATACAAGGTTTAGATCAAGTAACTATAGTTCCAAACATACTGGCCTTTGGCCCATCCAAATTTTCATTTATGTCAAAGCGGCCTTCGGCCCATTCATTGATGTCAAAACGGCCTTCGGCCCACTCATTCATATCAAAACGGCCTTTGGCCCATACATTCGTATCAAAACGGCCTTTGGCCCATACATTCGTATCAAACGGCCTTTCGCCCATACATTCGTATCAAAATGGCCTTCGGTCCACTCATTCATGTCAAAACGGCCTTCGGCCCATACATTCGTATCCAAACGACCTTCGGCCCATACATTCGTATCAAAACGGCCTTCAGCCCAATCATTTATGTCAGAACGGCCTTTGGCCCACTCATTCGTTCCAAAACGACCTTGGGTCCATTTATATTTATCAAAACGACCTTTGGTCCATTTATGTTTATTCATGTCAGACTTACGTCCACAATCCCAATTAGCAATTCATAAAGCTTATAAGGGAATAGACAATTGGACATTCACAAGCATTCAAATATCGATATTACTCACAGTGATCGGCTTGTGGATTTGCCCTGGAGCTTGACCCTACACATTTCATGAGCACAAAAGGGTCACTAACAGTTCAATCCGTTCTTTAATTCACATATTCCTCTTTAGGCTTTATCATTATCTCATTAACTCATTTACAATGCTTAACATATGCCTAAGAGTGCTTGCAAGTGAAAGAGAACGGAAAACAGAACACAAAATGCAAAAACAGGATTTCAGAAAATAGGGTCCCCGCTCGAGCGTGGACTTCCCTGCTCGAGCGGACCCTTAGGTCTGCAAAAGTACTGGTTGCCTTCAATTCCAGCTCGAGCGTGAACTCGACTGCTCGAGCGGACTGCCTGTCTACATAGCTCCCCGCTCGAGCGTCAACTTCCCCGCTCGAGCGGGCACCATGTTTGACAAAAATGCTGGGAGCTCGATTTTCCGCCGGCGGCACTTCCGCTTCGGCGGACATAAAAATCTGGGAATTCGTGTTGTGTTCTTGAGCCCAAATTCAATTTCCCAGCTACAATTCTTGCATGCAATGGCTCAAATCTCATGTATAATCATGCTAACATGGTATAGACCCCAAATTACAACTCAGTGAGGCTCAATTTCACAAATAAGTCACATGCATGCCCCAAAACCCATTCCAATATGGTAAAATCATACATTCAAGCTCATCTCTTAATTATTCAAATATGCATGCTAATTTTTGACCTCATTTCTAACCCAAACAAAGAAAATGGTGTTCATTCTCATGGAATACAACAAAAGCATGTTTGCATGTAAGATTTAGCACCTTCACTTCCATGTTCAACTCAATACATGCTAGATTATGCAATTCTACAACCATTACATACATGCATGCCTTCATTGACCATCAAATGAACACAAACAACTCAATTTCCTCAACATCAAGCTAACTCATGTTCTTGATTATCAAATACACTTGAATCTACACATTTACAACAAAAATCCATGAGTTCACTTACCTAGGAGCTTTAATCTTCTAAGCTCTAGTCAATTCTTGTGCCAATTCTCCAAAATTTCCAAGCTTTAAGCCAAATTAGCACAATTCCTCTCCCTTTCTCTCACTATGGCCGACCCTCTCTTTCTTCCTATTGTCTAACCCAGATTTTGAGTTCATATGGGCTAAAGGAGAGTATAGTGCTAATATCCAACTGTAGACGTCCCCGAACGCATCCCGGGAGGATGACTCCCGTTCTGGTTCGATGTTGTTGGGTCTACTACGATTCATGAGACTCGATTTTTGTTATGCGGTTCTAAATCTGAACCAAAGAGTCCAACCGCAAATAGTTTGAGAAAACAGATTTTTGAAAAAGTAGTGCCAAACATGGACTGCTTTGCCAGATTACAGAGTCGCCACCTAAATATTTTTAAAATGGGAAATTTAAGAAACCCTGACTCGGTGCCGAAGGCCACACGTCCGTCATCACCAAAGTTACTCGCTCGGGAGCTTGGGTACGATCGGGAAGGTCACTATGAGCACCCTTTTCGCTATCCGAAAACCGCCTCTACTAACCGTGATATCCGATTTTAAAAAAACATTACGTGTTCTTATTCCAATTATTAACCTAGAATTACTATGTTATGCGCACAGCAAACAAGTATAGACTAGATCGCCTAGTTTGGAAACAAACATTGCATATCCGCTTTTGTCTCGAAAAACGTGTTAGATTTTGCTACTCGCAAGTAGGCTAAAACGCGGATTTCAATGAGTACTCCCAACTCAAGCAATCCAACCTCCACCCACAGCATTCAAACAGTTTATAACACATAAGCATTTAGTCGCATGGCAATCATATCATCATGGCAACATTCACACGCATGCGTATGCTAAAGCATAAAAGCTCACCTCGTACTCGTGCCAAAAACAAGAAACTAGTTAGCAAAACGATGCATGACCTAGTTCACGTCAAATGACTAATGCAACACGTGCATGGATGCGGTTAGACAAAGCTCGGCTATCCTAAGCATGGCATATGGAATGCTATCACATAGCACGTATTCAATTTTGGAATTTGAAAATTGCAATGCGGTTTGTATGATGTACCTAGCCCGGTGCATGTAAACAAATGCATGGATGCACGCATGCATTGCATAAGGTATGCTAATTTAAAATGCCCTAATCTACCACTAAAAGCGGGTAAATAAAAGGGTTAGAAAGAAGTGGGGTTGGAAGACATGCATCACACTCACCCACACTTATTACATTTTACCCTCACTGAGGGACCGAATAAATAAATAATACGCATCAAGAATAAATGAATAAATAAATTATTACAAATTTCTAATCTGAAAATTAAATTAAACAAATAAAATAAGCGAGCCTCGACACTCGGAATGCGTGAATGAAGCATGCTCGTCATGACTCGCCCGAAAAACCTATGCCATGGCATTGCGATTGCTTTTCTTGTCTCCGCCTCCAAAATTCCCAAAATTCGAATGCCTCCCAAGTGGTCTGAAATGCCCCACCGGCCAGGCAAAGTAATCATCGGCTTCTACAAGGCCACCGTCAAGACTTTGGTAATTATCGGCACAAAATAGTAGTGCCGTCGGCACTATTTTCTACGCGGTCGTGAAAGTTCCCCGCACTGCATGATGACAAAGAAGAAGAAGACAATGCATAGGCATGGTTTTTGGGCAAATGTGAGCATGTCCAACACCTCCTATCATGTTTAGGGACTCAGGGTGTGGCTCTTGGTTCTAGGGCTATCAATTGTGCATTTGATGCATGATAGCCTAAGGAACCAAGATTGCTCATTTTAATGTAAATATGCATGCAACACAACAAATGAATCCTAAGTCCCTATCATGTGGAAATCAAGGGCCTTAGTGACCAAGGATTGAGGTGAGTTACACCACTTGAAACGTGAACTCCCCTCAATCCTAGGCTTGGCTTGACAACCCCAAACCAAGCTATGAGATGCAAATATGCAAGCAAGGCTCAAATGCAAAGCAACCTATCATATTAAGCATGCAAAGGGCTAAAGTATGTAGGATACAAATGGCATGCAAGATGGACCAATTAAACATGGAACTAACAAGCATACATTCAAGGCTACATTGACCAAGCAAGCAACAATCATGAAGTAAGCATGCAACAATGGACTTAAGCCATAAAGGACAGCCCTCAAACTCCCACAAACATTGGCAAAACAAGCCTCTCAACATGATCAAAATGCCTCACAAGCATGCTATTCAATGGGCCCAAGTCTAGGACACCAAAGAGAGTAATTTGACATCATTCATACAACCACTCATGGCATGCATTCAACAAACAAAAAAAAACAGATTTTAAGCATGTGGAATGACACCCAAGTCCCCTCATGGCACCCCCAAAAATACACTAATCATGGAAGCATGCACAATGCTCTTTTTAAGGCATAAAAGACCCACATTCTAAGACATGAAGGAGATGATAAATGGAGGTGTTTGAACATGAAATGGAGACTGAAATACCACCTATAATGATGCCAAATCATTAGATGAAAACAAGATAAGCATGCTAGGACTTCATACAAACAAGGCCTACAAGCCAATATGCAAGACAACCACCTCAAGCACACCAAACATGGCCAAAAGCAAGGCTCACACCCTCTAACATGGCAAAAACAATGCTAGTACCTTCATGAAACTAAACCTAAACATGCAAAAATCATGACCTCAAAACATGACATTCTTTTGGGCACAAGAGAGCATTTCAAAGGAAGTATGAGAAGCATGTTAGAGACTATAATTCCAACTAAAAACAGAGGTCAAACATGACCTAAAACAGTCCCAAAAGCCTTGAAATGAAGCCAAATGCAAACATGCACGCATGCTAAGCTATGAGCCAAAACAAAGGCCAACCAAAGGACCAAAGGGAGAGGGGTGTCTCTCCCTTAGATGAGGCTCGAAAATACCATCCTCACCACTGAAAACCCACTGGTTTTCAGTGGTGAGAAGATCCAAGAACACCAAAACAAGAAGGCCTATGAAAAAGGCACCAAATAGGGCCAATCAAGGCTTAAAGTGATGAGGCTTAACTCAAACCAAAAATGACCTTAATGAAGGTTCAAGAACAAGTAAAAACAAGACTTTTTATCTTAAACACAAACTCAAAATCACAAAGTAAAGAGGGTAGAAATAGATTGCAAGAATGGGGAATCTAAAGCAACAAGCTTACCCTTGAAGAACCAATGAAGAACAATTGGTCCAGCCCTCTCCAAGTGATCAAAACCAGTCCAAAGTCACTCAAAACAAACCTCCAAGTGTTCCAATCTCGGAGCTAGGTGTAATAGTGTGTGTAATGGTGCAAAAGTGAGGTAAAACACACTATTTGGGGTTTAAAACACACACACAAGAGGAGAGGAGGGGAGATATAGATATATATGGATATATATCAGAGAATGTATGTATATTCTCTGGTTCTTGACCTAAAATCTCTAACCCTTGAGCAATGGAGATGAATGGTGCTTATATAGGCAACCAAAGGTTTTAACTTAATGGCTAAGCAAGACCAAAAAGGTTCAAAGGGTGCAAAGGGTTTCTAGCTTCCAAGCCAAGCTTCTCCAAGAAGCTTGGCCAAGGGTTCAAGCTTCTAGAAGCTTCAAGGGGGTTCAAAGGGCAAAGGGTGCAATGTTATGCACGGGAGTGGTGATGGTGTAATCCAGTGCACACTGGCATGCACCATCCTCGAGGGGTTCGAAGGGTCACCGGCCGCCAAAACATCGGGCACAAAGTGTGCCGGTCGGCATCATAAATTGCCGATCGCCAAGGATCAAGGTAAAAAGTGCCGATGTCCACTATGGATAGCGGTGGAGGTGTGGGGAAGCCGGTGGGTTCTAGGGATGGCTAACAAGCCTTCCTCCTCAAATGCAACAGACACAAGTCTTGGTAGAAAACCAAGCAGAACAAACCGGTTAAGAGATCCACGAGGCACGGCCTTGATCGGGACCTCCGGGAACTCAAAACGAACACAAACATGGATAATCACCGGGTGTTCAAGCGGTGATGTCCAAGTCTTGAGGACGGTCAAAAATGGGGTGTCTACACCAACAAGTCCCACTAACATTTTATTTAATATAAAATAGTTGAGCACTCAGTTCATCAATTAAATCGACTTAATCTGGCCCGAATCAATTTTCAATTAAATTTTACTGTAGGCTCTAAAAATTATGCCAATCACAATGGCGTAATCAATTTCGGGTTTCGCGGCCGATAAGGCCCTCAATTTAATTTCCAAAGCAGATTATTCCTACGGTGAACAGATAGAATTCCAAAATCACATAAATTCACATAATGGCACACCCAATCATATCAAAATATATAATCATATACGTATTAGGGACCTATTAACATAATACAGAACAGGGGTATCACACTAACCATCAAAACCGGTTAAATAAAAAGGAGAAAGACGTGGGGTTGGAAGACATGCACACACGCACGTACACTTATTACAACATTGTGCCCTCACGAAGGAGGGTCTGAATAAATAAGCCAAGCTACGCTAAGCTAAGCTAATTATTACAAACCAACTAATTAACTAACTTAGCTAATTAATTACAACACAATTGAATAACTAGCTATGCTAAGCTAATTAAAATATTACAACACTTCAATGATTAATTACACAAACTAATCATAAGCAATGAAATGGCCTCGCGGGCGAGGGAGACATGCATGCTCGTTTGGTTTCCTCCTGAAAATCCATCGCCTTGCCGTCGGTTGTCTCTGTTTGCACTCGCCTCTATTTTCTAAACATTGTGCCAACTTCATCTGCCTTTGCCTCAAAACAGGAACATTCTTGAACCAAAAATGGACTGGTGGCCGGTTGGCCACCAAAAGTGGCTATCGACCACCACCACTGTCAGGTGGTCGGTCGGCCAGTCCTTTTCCAGACTTCTGATTTTACTGCAATAGAGAATAACAGAGGCAAGACAATGTATTTGCAAGGAAATGTGTGTAGTACCACTCTCCTCATCATGTCTCAAGCTCAAAGGAGAGTGGCATTCAGCTCTCAAGTCACCAACCAAGCATCTCAATGCATGATGGCCCAAAAACCAAGCTTGTACGAGCTTAGTGAATGCACAAACAATACACAAAGAGCCTCCACCCTATCATGCATGATCAAGGGTGTTGGCGACCAAGAAATGTGACACGTTTCATCACTTTGAGTATGAAATGTCCCTCATTTCTTGTGTTTGGATTAACATCCGATCCAAACACATGCAATGCAACACAAACGCTTATCTTGCACAAGTTTTACTTGATTTAATTCTTGTTTAGACATTTTAGCTTACCAATTAGTCCTTTAACCGGTTAAGTCCAATGTGAGAGTCCTCTAATTGGAAAGGTGGCCTAAGCCACAAGTGCCTTGAGCATGAAAGAGGTCTCATGTTGTTGGTTAGTAGAAACCCTCAAGGGAGGATTAAAACCGTTAGGCATGAGTGCCTCAAGTTCATGCTCAAGCCAACAAGGGGCTTAAGACCACTTTCAAAAGTGAATTAAAAAGTGAAGAATGAAGGGAGGTGGCAGGCTTTCAATGCTGAAGTGGCACGCTCAAGACACTAAATCATGTAATCAACATATGCACAACATGTTCCAAAGTTAAGAGCATGAAACTTGTGAAGAACGCTACACTAGAGGCATGTAATACCAAGCTCAAATGATCAAACCAGCTATGGACAAACCTAAAACATTCCAAATCAGTGGCCTAAACATGTTGAAATTAAGGCACAAAATAGTAGAAGATCATGCGCACATGTTGGCTTGCAAGCAAGGCATAAGGCATAACTCTCAAAAGCAATTAAAGAGTGATATATGTAAGAGTGTGACAGAGGTATATGCTCTGAAATCACATGCTAAATGATGTTATACCATGTAAACATCACAAATAAGGCATGCTAGAGGGCCTAAAACACAAAGCTAGTGAAGCTATTTGCACTATAGCTATGCAAAACATGATCCATATGACCAAGACCACTCAAAACAGAGTTAAAGCATGACAAAACATGAGTAAAAGCATGTTGATATGGAGCTAACACAAGCTAAAATGATAGGCTAACTCATTATGCATATGAAGCTAGTAAGCATGATTACACTACAAGTGTAAGAAGCAAGCAACAAGTGACCCAACCAGCTAGAAATAGAGCTAAAGTAGGTTAAAAAAGTCACAAAAACATGCTGAGATCAAGCCATGGGATGGTAGAAAAACATGCTCACATGTTGGGCCATCAACACTCGCAAAGAAGACACAAGAAGGGGAGGCCACCCCCTTCCCCCCTATTTGCGACCTCAAAACCAAGTTTTTGCCACTGAAAATCCCTTGGATTTCAATGGTCAAAAGGCCAAACAGAGGTTGTTTGAAAAGCTTTGAAAGATGGCACAACACCTAGCAAATAAGTAACAAAGGTGGGTGGACCACCCCTAACTCCAAAAAGGCCTTAAACCACTATTTTTAAACCTTAAAAATAGATGGTTTTGTAGTAGAAAGCTTGGCCAAAAACAACATGCAATGGTAGCCAAACAAGTAAATGAAACAAAGCTTGAAGGGGGATAAGGCCTTACTGTAACAAGCCCGCGAGGGACCTTGGTGTTACAGTTCGGACTCCCGTTTTTGTTGTGGTTCTAAATCTGAACCAAAGAGTCCAAATCTAGCAAATCGTTTTGAGAAAACAGACTTTTGAAAGAAGTGCCAAACATGGACTGCTTTGCTAGATACAGAGTCGCCACCTAAATATTTTTTAATGGGGAAATTTAGGAAACCCTGACTCGGTGCCAAACGCCACGTGTCCGTCATCACCAAAGTTGCCTCGGCTCGGGAACTTAGGTACGATTGGGGAAGGTCAGCTATGAGCAACCCCTCTCGCCCGGTCTGAAGACCGGTCTCTACTAACCGTGATATCTTGTTTTGAAAACATTATGCATTCTTATTCCGGTTATTAGCCTAAAATTACTATGTTGTGCGCACAGCAAAACAAGTATAGACTAGATCGCCTAATTTGGAACAAAGCATTGCATATCCGTTTGTTTGAAAAATGGTTTGAAGTTTGCTACTCGCAAGTAGGCTAAAATGCGGATTTCAATGAATTATCCCAATTCAAGTAATCCAACCTCCACTCACAGGCATTCAAGCAGTTATATCACATAAGCAGCTAGCCTTATGGTAATCATGCTATTATGGCAACATTTACACGCATGCGAGATGCTAAAACATAAAAGACTTACATCGTACTCCATGCCAAAACAATAAACTAGTTAGCAAACATGCATGACCCTAATTCATGTTAAGTGGCTAATGCAACGCATACAGGATGTAATTAGGATAGGCTCGGCTAATCCTAAAATGGCATGGGAAATGCATAAGTAGAACGTATTCAACTTAGATTTGAAATACTTATGCAGTTAGCATGATGTGCCGAGCCCGGTGCATGCAATATTGATGAATGATGCACGCATGCATAGCATAAGTAATGCTAAATTAAACATGTTCTAATACTAACCATCAAAGCGGGTAAGTAAAAGGGAGAAAGAAGTGGGGGGTTGGAAGACATGCACACACGCACCCACACTTATTACAAATTTGCCCTCGCTCGGAGGGACCAAAAGAATAATACAATTTAACCAACTGACAAGCTAATTAAACATTACAGACAATTAAATTAATTAAGCAAATTAATTAATCTAAGAAAACAGTAAATAGAAGCCTCGGGGAGAGGGCTCAATGCATGCGCGCTCGGTTCCGCCCGGAAATCCACTGTCATGCTCAAGATGCCTCTGTTTTCCCTGCTCTGCTCCTCTGATGACTGCCAAAGTCTCTGGGTCTACTCTCTGGATGCTAGGGAACACCACCGGCTGAAGGAGAACACCATCGGCCATGTAGAATGGTCACCGGCCACAACTTTGATCCATCGGCCAAAAATGATGGCCGGCCAGCACTGTATTTAGCCGACTAGACAAAAGTTCCTGCAGAATCTGGTTTGACAGCAGCAGAGGGCAATACTTGGCATGGCAATGCATTTCAAGCAATGTATGCACCAATCATATCCCTTATCATGTTTATGACTCAAAGGGATATGGGCCTCGATTCTCGAACCATCAATCACGTATTTGCATGCAAGATGGCCCGAAAAATCAAGCATGCAACTTCAATTTCAAATGAATGCAAACCAAATAAACACACAATGTGGTCCAACCTCTATCATACTTATTTCAAGAGGTCTAGCATGCATGCTTATGCAATGCAATTCTAAGCATGTTGATTAGTGTGCAACATGGAAATGGAAGGGAGCATACAAAACATGCAAGGCATGAGACAATGCAACTAACAAGTATGCAAGGCATAATGTGGGCATTCAAGCATGCAAGCAAGCATGTGACTTCATTCAATCATGCGAGTTCAATCATGCAACAAGTCACCAATATGCTACAACATACAAGGAGTACATGCAACAAACAAAGAGATAGACTTAAACATGATTTGGGCAGCCCTAACTAGGCCTAAAACAGTGGCCAAAGATGCTAAGGAATGAGGGTTAATTGACACACAAACATGCATGAAAACATGGACCAACATTTAAGCATAAAGATCAACTTCTAAGCACACTTAAGAAGATGCAAACATGGACAAATGGCATGCATTAAGCTCTGAGAATCATGCAAGAAAATGGTGCCAAACCAAGCAAACAAGATAGGCTAAACATGCAACAATGTTCCAAAACTTAAGGCTAACAAGCCAAAATGCAAAGGAGCTAAGCAATGCAAGCCTTGGTCGACCAAAACAGCCAAGGACAGACCTTAAACATGGCAAAATAAACATGAAAGCTTCACAAAGCTAGGCCTAAAACATGCTTGAACAAGGTTTAAAACCTAGATGCATGTTAAGGCAACAAAATGGCATTACAAGGCATGTATGCTAAGCAAGCATGGTGTACCAAAACCAACTAAAAACAGAGGCATATTATGACATAATAAGCACAAAAATCAGCTAAGGCATGGCCAACACACACTTAAGCTAGATGCTCCATCAAGAGGCAAAAAATGGCCCTTTTCAAGAACAACAAGGAGAGGGGGTGGCCCTCTCCTTCTTGGAACCTCAAGGCACCATCCTCACCTCTGAAATCCCTCAAGATTTCAGTGGTGAGGAGGCCCAAACACTGTGGTCCCGGATCTCACACAAAATAGCACAAAACAAGGGCCAAACAAGGCTTAAGAGGGGTCAAACAACCTCAAACCACAAAACACTCTTAACAAACTATTTAGAGGCCTTAAAAATAGAACTTTTATGTGTTATATGCAAAGCCAAAAAACAATTGTAAGATAGGTAGAAAAGCTTTGCAAAATTGGGGAATAAAGGGACAAGCTTCTTACCCTTGAAGACCCTCTTCAACAATGGAGCTCCAGCAGCTTCTTTAGGTTGAAACCAGCTCCAAAACTCCAAAACAACCCTCAAGGGCCTCAGCTCTAAGAGATGGTGTGATGGTGGGTGTTTGTGAGCAAAAATGAGACAAAACACACACTAGAGAGATATAGAGATAGGATATGAACCAAACGCTAACCCTAGAACTCAAACCCTAAAAATGGCTGTCTAAAAAATGCCTCCCCTTGTCTAACCTCTATGCCAAGAGAAGAAGCCTCCTCTTTATAGAGCTTTTAGTCTTGTAAGCTTACAAGACAAGCTTCTAAAGAGGGAGATCCCTCCAGGGGAGCCAAGTGCATGCCAGCTACACCAAAATATCTGCAAAAGCAGATGCACAGTAGTCAGCCGACCAAAAATGCAATTGACCAAAAAAAGATAGCCGGCCGGCCATCTAGAGTGCCGACCGGCCAAACATTTGGCCGGTGGCAACAAAACACAGCCGGTGGCCTCAAGCCATGGCCGGTGGAGTGTGGGGATGGCTCACAAGCCCTTCCCTGCCCCTTCAAGGCAAAACACAAATGTTTGGTGCAAAACCAGACACGAAACAGTCGAGTCGAGAGATCCTGAGGCAAGGCGCGTAGCCGAGACCTCCGGGAACTCAAGACAAACACAAACATGGAAGATCACTGAGTATCCAAGCGGTGACGTCCAAGTCTTGAGAGCGGTCAAAAATGGGGTGTCTACAGTTGCCCCTCTTTGACAGAACTCGAAAGTCATAAGAATGACGGAAGTGAATGTCAAAGCCCAGAGACGACCTATTTTTGACAAGGCCGAAGACTTAGATAAAGCATGCAAGACAATAAAGATATGTGCCCAAGGGCAGGGACAAAATGCAAGATAATGCACCGAGCCGAACATAACTTATGATCATGCAAAGAAAGCTGTAACGAAGCACACATGCAACAGTTTTAAGTTAGCATACACCAAACTACACTACAATGCAGAAAGGATGTAAGAGAATTATGCAATTCTCAATACGTTTCGCACGGAGGAAACAATACCTGTCCGGTTCGTCTGGTTCGACCAGCTGCAAATGAACCGTACATACAATATCGTGCCTTCAAAGAAAGGAAACTTAACAGGTACAATATTGTTAACAACATGCATAACATGCAAAATGAATGCAAAATGATATGCAATGTATAATAATGCAAATGAAAATGTAATGCAATTGAAACAATGCAAATGAAATGGAATGCAATCGAATTATGATCCAATCATGAGCGGTTCAAAACCACAGAAATGTCAAATAGATTGATGGAGGTAACAAGTCCGTCTACCATAGAACGGTCTACTGAACTATGAGTAATGTAAACGGACATAAGAACGAGTATTGGGGGGGGATGACATAAGTGGGAAAACGAACCGCTGAAGAAAGAACAATAATCCTAATGTTGGATGCAAAATTACACTACAATGTAATATATACAATGGATATGGCGTGCAGCCAAACCAAATCTTGCCTAGGAAAGGCATGTACACATACAAGCCGCGGCTAACATAGAACGGTCTACTGAACTATGTTTTAACACAAGAAGTATGGGCACATACCAGACCAAGCTCAACATGGAAAAGCGCAAGCCATAGATGGGAGTGATACAAGGAATGCATGCAATCTACAATGCAATATCTGCAAATATGCAATCCAATGGATATGGCACGCGGGCCAAACCAAATCTTGCCTAGGAAAGGCATGGACGCATACAAGCCGCGGCTAACATAGAACGGTCTACTGAACTATGTTTTGACGTGAAAAGTATGGGCACATACCAAACCAAGCTCAACATGGAAAGGCGCAAGCCATAGATGGAAGTGATGCAAGGAATGCATGCAATCTACAATGCAATAGCTACAAATATGCAATGCAATGGATATGGCACGCGGGCCAAACCAAATCTTGCCTAGGAAAGGCATAACGCATACAAGCCGCGGCTAACATAGAACGGTCTACTGAACTATGTTTTGATGTGAAAAGTATGGGCACATACCAGACCAAGCTCAACATGGAAAGGCGCAAGCCATAGATGGAAGTGATGCAAAGAATGCATGCAATCTACAATGCAATATCTACAAATATGCAATGCAATGTACATGTAATATTTACAGTGGAAATGCATGACAATGCATGTTTACTTTCTACGATGCATGACAATGCAATATTTACCATGTATGCATGATAATGCTCTATTTACAATGAATGCACTACATATGCATGTTTTTTTTTTTTTTTTTTTTTTTTTTTTTTTTTTTTGTATGCATGATAATGCTCTATTTACAATGAATGCACTACATATGCATGTTTTTTTTTTTTTTTTTTTTTTTTTTTTTGCAAATGATGCATGAAATGCATGTTGCTTGGAATGCGTGACAACGCAAGTCGTTTTGAAATGCAAGACAATACATGGATTTTCTAATGCGCGACAACCCGCGGCTTGAGATGCATGAAAATGCATGAATTTTAAATGCGCAGCAATGCACGACTTTAGAGATGCATGACAATGCAAACGAACTGTGCACATCAATGCACGAAAGGTCTTGCACCTTCCAAGGATTTAAGGTCTCCTAGACCGGTGATGCATGAATTTTGTTTTTTTTTTGAATGTATGATTTTGCATGGTTTCAAAGTGCGCGACAACGCGTGGCTTTTGAGATGCATGACAATGCATGTTGATACAAGTGCGAAACAACGCGTGTCTAATGCATATGAACCCGAATGCGCAACCACGCGCATCATTTGAAATGCATGACAATACAACCGAGCGGGTTTAAGGTCTTTCCAGACCGAGCGTATTTAAGGTCTCGCCAGACCAGTGTGTGTTTAGGGTCTCGCCAGACCATTCTGCATGCCAAATGCAATGAGATGCGCAAAACAAGGCGATGCAATGCACCAAACAGTGCGATGAATGCGTGCAACACACACGGGACAACTTTTGAATCTTGTAAAAGACAAAAGGATACAAAAAGGATACGCCTTGCATGACTTCGAGTGCCACGCATAGAAGACATGGTCCGGGATCAAAACGGAGGCTGGTTGAGCTTTGAAAATGCACTGTTCTTGCACTATCTTGAGCAATGAAGGCTCCAAACTACAGATCTAACCAAAAAAAGGTTATGGGAGGCTCACCGGCCGGGAGAGGAGGCCACCGGCTATCCACCAGCCACAGAAAAACATCATCGGCCAAAAATTTGGCCGGCCGGCCAAAAATGTAGCCGACCGGCCAAAAGTGCCTGGATCGGGGCAGTTTTGACTTTTTGCCTCGGGTGTTTTAAAATAGGGTTCCAAACCCTATTCTTTTCATTCCCTCTAGCCGAAATTCCCTTCTCTCTCTTTCTAGAGCATTTTCCCCTCCTTTATCCCTCGATTTTCTCACGTTTCACGTCCGTTTCGTCGTTCGATTCGCGATTATCTTCGCGTTTCGAACATTTTCATCCGATCAAAACTTTGTTTCGGTGCTTCCTTTGCCATTTCCACCTCTTAGGGTTTGTTTCCCCCAAGTTTTTCTTGACTTCCGTACATTTTCCACTTCCCGGCTTTTCCGGTCATTTTTCGCCCTCCCGGGGGTTGACTTTTCATTGACTTTTCGCATTCTAGCTCTATTTTCATTTTCCCAGCCATTCTCTCATCACTTCTGACATGGCGGACGATCTTCCATAGGCAGGACTCCCCCGGATCACGAGATGGACCCTGGGGCCGAGCTCTTGCCTTTGAGCGTCCACTCGTTCGACCCGGCGACCTACCGGCCGGCTATCCACGTCTTGCCTCCTGATGGACTTCGTCAGTTTAGGAGCTTCGACCGGAGCGTGCCGCAAGACCTTCTTCTGTGCGAGCCGGCATCTCATGTATCCTTCGGCGCTTCTGAGGTATAGTCTCCCCCCTATGTTGCTTTCCGCACATTTAACTGCTAGAGTTAATTATTTCTTTAACTGCCTAGGCCGAATACATTGATGCACTGCATATTGTAGTTGACTGTAATCATACTTGCAACTGATATCCGTTTGAAACTGAACACGCGCACACACACTGCACTTGCCCTGCCGTATCTGCACTGAACCATGCAAACACATTGACACATCACACGTTGTAGTTTTCTGTACGCACATCGACACCCGATATTTGTTTGAACTTGAGAACGTGCACACACACTATATCTGTACTGAACCACCCAAACACGCTGACACATCACACGTTGTAGTTCACTATGAGCATACTGGCACCCGGTATTTGTTGGAATTCGAATACGTGCACACACGCCGTATCTATCACCAATTCTGAATGCACTTCAAAACTGTATTTTTTATATATTGCTTCGCCATGGTTTGCTTTTGAACAGGGAGATTCCCATACCATCCGCGGGTATGGGAACGTTGCTGCCAGAGATTGGTACATGGAGCTACCGGACGCCGTTCGTCACATTGTGGACCAGGCCGGCTTCGGCGCATATTGCAGGGGACTTCCCCGTCTTACTGCATGCAGACCTCTCCTTGCTGCTCTAGTGGAGAGATGGTGGGACACCATCGACTCGTTCCACCTTTCTGTTGCCGGGGAGATGACGATGACTCTCGTCGACTTCTCGATGCTCACAGGCATCGGGGTAGGGGGTGATCCGATCCCCTTCGATACCGACATAGACGAGTGGACAGCTGCTCAGATCTATCTGCTTGGCGAGGTGCCGCCTCTCGCCCGCCCAGGCTTCGTCCGCTATTCTTGGTTTGAGGTGCAATTTAGGGTCCAGCCCGCGTTGGTGGAGGAGGCTCCGATGACTGAAGAGGCCGTGGAGAGATACACGCGCGGCTTTCTGATGTTCCTGCTAGGGATGACTATTTTCGCAGACCGAGCAAATACTGTGCCCTTGTGTTTGCTCAGAGCTCTAGTGGACATCACCCGGATCTTGGACTACGACTGGGGTGGCGCCGCTCTGGCTACCCTCTACGGATATATGAGCTCGGCTTCCGTGGCAATGAGACGATTGCTCGGGCTACCGGGCGTTGGGAGGTACGCTTCTTTCGCTTTACATTGCCGCTTTTCAGAACTCAGATACTTTGTATTGTACATGACGCATGCGTAATCTATTTTACACCGACCGTACATCGCCACACCGCATTAATCGTGATAGCTCATCTTTACGCACAATATACTGCACAATACACGGCTCTGTTATTTCTACTTTATTCTACATTCTGCTATATCTGATAAGCATACTGGTATTCTGCAATTGTGGGTCTACGCCTACTTTCCTAGGCTGGCCCCAGTTCCTGACGTAGAGACCCCTCTCGTCGTCCCGTTCTCGTGACGCTTCGACGTGAGGTGTGTGCGGAGACCACGGGAGACGTTCATCTTCTTCCGTCGCTACTTTGACACCATCACCGCCGCGGAGGTACGTTTTACTTGCAGTTCATTTAAGCTTCGCTTTACACTGTATGTTTTCAACAACAGTAAATATCAATCTGTATTTCATTTTCAGATCACCTGGCAGCTTTGGGCCCCACTGCCAGCTGAGATTTGGGAGTGATTCGCAGGCGCGGTAGAGACTGCCCAGTTCAGGATCCTCTTTGAGGGACCAGTCTGTTAGGCCTGGTACCTAGGCGAGTGCTTCTTGCACCAGACCCTGGGTCTACCAGAGCAGATAGTTCCAGCTCCCCCCCTTGAGGACATGAGGGAGACTGAGAGGTACACTCTCGAGCAGATGACCGAGTACACAGTTGGTTGGGATGCGATACGCCACAGGAGCATAGGTGACTACACGGAGTTCATCTGGACCTTCCTTATGCGGCCTCTGAGCGGTGGCCGCCAAGCTGAGAGAGAGAGACCTGCGGTGCCGACAGCCAGGACAGGCGCAAGGGTAGGGACATCGAGGAGGGCTCGGGTCCGTGGCGAAAGCGAAGCTCGGAGAGGGCGGGGGGCTAGTTGGCCTGCACTGCCCACCTCATTGACATACAAAGGGCAGGATGGGGCCTCCTACCAGATCCCCTTTGCTCCTCCTTCGGCTGATCACGAGTTGGTCGGTTTCCATGACCTGCCTCCGGTATGTATTATTGCATTTTGCATCTTGCATTGTCATTTCATTTTCAGTTTATTTGATATTCCGCAGAATACTGATGCATCTGATACTTTTGCAGGCTTCCTCCGAGTATACTCGGCAGTCTCTGGAGCTGAATGCCTCCATGATGGGGATGTTGCAGCGGACTTTCGACCTTCTGGCCCTCTACAGTATTCCGGTATGTTCTTCTGACCACAGTCTCAAACCATGCATAAAATGCTTGACATATACGGCCCATCGCATCCGATAGATCAGACTATACATCGCATTCTCGCAGCGATTGATCGCTCACGGCATCCACAATCAGACTCATACATCAGATTCTGTGACTGATTCACTGTTCACGGCATCCACACACTGTACTCATACACTGTATTCTGCATTGATTCACTGTTTTGCGTAGCATACTGATGCGTCTGCGATTTATGTTTTTCAGCCTCCCTTCCAGATTCCCACTGTAGGAGTTGCTCGAGCTGGACCTTCCGTTCCTGCTCGAGGGAGAGATGAGGAGGGCAGAGTATTTCCCCGCACCAAGGCGGGGCGCACTCATGCTGGGAGTAGCTCCCGGGCGCCAGTTCCAGAGGATGACGAGTCGGAGGCGGAGGCGGAGTCGGAGGCGGAGGCAAAGTCATCGGAGGAGGGGACCGGAGACGACTCGGACTCGGGCTCAGATGATGATGCTCCTGATGATACTCCTGGACCCTTGTCTAGGAAGAGGACCAGGACAAGCTCCCAGGCCTGAGATCTCTTGATGTTGATCCAGATTTTCCTACTTTTTCTCTTTTTGTATTCCCCCTCCCCTCTTTTTTTGTAGATTAGAGTATCTTGTACTGCCGTAGGCAAATTTTTGTTTCCAAAACTATGTACTTGAAAAAAATAATGAAATGAAACAAACTTTTTATCTAAAAAGTGTTACATTTGTATATCTCATGCATTGCATCGTATTACATCACGCTATATCATATTACACCTCAATGTAAATGAAATTGATCTATTGTCTGAAAATTGAGCACTTGTACTGTAATAATCAGATAACCAACCAGTGAATAGCAAACAACCCAAGCAAACCACAGTTTAACCTGAACACACAGCTCATACTCCATTGGGGATCAGTCCGCATACAGCCCATAACATAGTACTCGGTTCATTCTGCACACAGCAAACCCTAAACAAGCAGCCCAATCTGACAAGACGGACTACAAAAGTTGAAACGGTTGAAGTTGAAACACACTCAGATGTCCCAAATTTTTCCTTTTCTTCTTTTGCTTCGCATAAATGTAGAGAATGGCACGTCACTCTGAGCATAAACGATTTTAGAAATTGAAAAAGGGTTTTTCAACCGAGGTATCGAGCCTACAACTGAACACAGCGAAAAAGACTCAAAGAAAAGGTGTGCGACCTAAACACAACGAGACACGCTCCGAAAAGACTCAAAACGAAAGTTGAGATAAACAAAACAAAAGACACGACACACGGACATGTTTACAAACAAAAGACCGCAGATCTCGAGGAGCCAGTTCCTTTGGGTATCATTCCCACCCTTTCTGATTTGTGATTCTCACATCACTCGACCCTCAAGCTCGGTTTTTTTTTTTTTTTTCAAAACCCTTTTCTCGCTTTTCTCTCGACTTATACCTCTTTATTCTTTATTCTCTCATTTTTTCATTCCTCCCTTGGGTGATTGATGGATGAATAGGAAGCCGTAGGTTCACGTCCAAGGCTATTAGCTCACGACTATATCTTCCAACGACGTTTAGTCGAGGTTCCGGATAGGGAAAGCTTCTTCTGGCGAATAGGGTGCCTTTCTGGCAAGTATATTGACGGCGCGGGGAAGACAGAACACCTGACTCGACTGTGCCACTAGTTCATCACTTTGACCATTTTTTTTTTTGTTTTCTTCCTAAAACAGTTTTGACCAAAATGAGAGTCGGATTAACATACTTGTTCAATTTTTGATTTGAAAATCATGCAAGTCAGGCTGTGAGCACTGAAAATTTTCCTTTTTTTGGGTCCAAGAAAATGGTCCGGTTTTGGAAAATGAAATAGTTTTTCGAGAAAATAGACAACCTCAGTAAAAATTTTCAAAAACTATTTTCGCAAACAGCCAATGTTAAACGAGTATGAAACCGACCCTCGAGATGCGCAACCTCGGATTGGAGGCAATGGAAAATTGCCCCTTTCTTGAAGGGGCGCGTGGCAACAGGAAGTTGCCCCTGGTTTGGACAGCAACTCAGGGCAACTTATGACAACTCATGGCAACGGATGGCAACGAAAAGTTGCCCCTTGTTTGGATGATGCCGCAGCATGCTGGAAATAGTCCTCACAAATGATGATCGAACTCTTGGACACGGAGAAGACGAAGACGGTCTAAACCAATATATGGACACAGTCACTGTGAAAGCGTTGGTGGCTGGACTTCAGGAGGAAGTTGACTACATAGTTCCGGTTGTCACAACCGAACTGTCAGATTCAGAGGAGGCAAATGTGCTCAAACCCATTACATGGACTAAGGCGCTATGAAAGCGTTGGGGCTGGACTTCAGGATGAAGTTGCCTACGTATCCCAAACATAGGAATCAAGCCTTACGTAGTTCCGGTTAAGGTACACTCGGGATACGTAGGATCAAGCGTCTTGAAGGACCCACTTACCTAGATCGTTAGAGCACGAACCAGCCTGGTCAAGCCGGGTCCTTCTCAAGATTAACACCGACAGTTGATTTCATTCATTAAAGGCTTAGCACGCCTCTCTTTCTCTCAAAAATGATCAAAGTTTCGCAAAGCCCGAGGAATTCCTTCCTCTTCATTTTTATCACCGTAGTGTTACAAAAGGGTTTTTTGAAAAACTTAGGTTAATGCAATGAGTTTGGCACGCAGGACAGCAGGCGAGATGTACTATTAGCCCATTCAAATCCTCTGGCATAACTGGCTCAAGATAAACAATAAGTAAGGGAACATGATAGCCGCGGCCGTTTCATTCAAAACTTCCAACTGCAACTGGCTCCTCAGCAGAGACAGACTCAAAAGGAGTAATTACAAAACAAAATGGTGTTCAAGGAAACAACCCCGGAATCACCTGACATCCTATACAAAGGGGACCAACTCGCTACAACAAGACAGACCCTTGAGCAAAAAGGACTGACTCAAGACAATGAGACAGACTCGAAACAAAACAAAAGACCGACTCGATACCCAAGCCGGAATTTACAGGACTATCATTCACGGATGCTCGAAAATGCGTGCCAAATGCCACATCCAAAATATACCAAGCGCCGCCCGCAGGTGGTTTACTCTCTGGTTACATACTCGTAGTATCAGTGTCCTCAAAATCCAATAACTGGGTAGTAACGGACTTGGCTGAGGTGGGTGGGAGGATAACCTCGTTGTCAATCAAATCCTGTACCTCATGACAGAGGCGGAAGCAATTATCGGTAGCATGACCAGTTTGCTAGTGGTACGCGCAGTACAAAGCAGCATCATGTGTAGTAGGGAGATTCTTCGAGAGAGGCTGAGGCCCCAAAGGTTTAAGATACCCCCTCTCGGCAAGGATTTGAAGTGCCTTGGACAACGGCATGTAGAGAGCATGGAAGACCCTGTGCCCTCAGGGTAGGTACTTTGAGGCCTGAGCACTCTTGCTTGACGCATTAGCGAAAAGGTCGGCAGGCGCCACCTTGGCTTTCTAATCTTTCCTGGGTGCGAGATTGGGAGTGGAAGGAACTGTTCTAGCGTGACGGGGTCTATCCCGGCTTTCTGACTGACTTGAACTACCCTCAGGTGGAGTCGGGAAAGCATCCTCCATAGCTTTTATCACAACTGCAGATATTTGTTGCTTGTTCATCCCCCCGGCTTTCAAAGCCTCGACTGCCCACAGCAGTTGTTCGATGGGATCAGCGTCTGCCTTCATTTTGTCCTTACCCCTGGCCTCAGCCTGATCGAGGGTTTGGGTTGATGTTGATACGTCATTGCCATAGCTGGAGGCCATCTCTTGTTGGCTGAGTTCGATCACAATCCGTCCCAATAGCGGGGGCTCCTAAGGTAGAAAATTTCTGGCATACGGTGCGGCTGGTGGCGAAGCTGACATTCCGTAGGCGAGATCCGCGACGGACCTCTGAAGGTCACTGTGGGAGCCGAATAAATAGACGAACGAAATCTGGTATACCCGAGGAGTCGGGAATTAAACGGCTCCATTCTGCTCAACTAGGACGCCGAATACGTTCTTAAGGCCGAATAGATTTGAGAAGGCATATCAGGACAAATGAAAGAATAATAAATAAAAAGTAGACTCTGGCCCCGAGGTCCAGAGAATGGATATAAATACAAGAGCTTCAGATTTGTAAAGGTATGTAAGAATCACTTCTAAAAACTTAGTGCACAAACTTTCTTGAGGAGAAGAACTGACTTGTCCGTCGGAGTGCTAATTCCGGCACCCCCGACCGGAATATTTGTATCTTTGCAGGTGGCTAGCTGAGGATCATTGGCGTCTTCCAGGATCTGAAGAGTATTTCCTTATCCACTTCCCCACAATTGGCGCCGTCTGTGGGAATACTCAAATATATCCATGAAAGACGTGACTGAAGATCCTCCGATAGCCACCGACGAGACCGCACAGAGAGACGACTTCACTCCGGCAAATACGCTCGGAAAGGAAACTGTCGTGCAGTGATGCGCCTCGAACTCTAACTCATCAATGACTTCAACGACGGAGACGATGCAAGCGACCATAAAACAAGCCAGACAGACCAAACAGAGTTTGGAGAACATCATCGCTGAGAACGAAAGCCTTCGCCGCGATCTGGCCTTAGAAAAAGCAAAGTCCAAACGGGCAGGGCTCAAGGTTCCTGAGCGATTCCCACGGGCAGGTCCTCAACGACCTCGAGGCCAACAGCACAATGCCGACGGTCTCCGTGCCTTAACCGATTACCATGAGGAGGTGACAGAGGACGCACGTCGCCCAAGAGGCGTCGCGCTTGACACCATGCATATGATATACAGCCTGCCGATAGCCCCGACTGTACATGCAATCCAGTCACTTCCAAGCCCCCAAAGATCACCACACCAACAAAGCGACCGGCCCGAAGCGCCAAGCATCACCTTCAACGACTCTGATTTGAGCGGCGTAACACTCCCTCACGTAGATCCTCTGGTTGTTGCGCTACACGTAAACAGGTTCACCGTTGAACGCGTCCTTATCGACCAGGGAAGCACTTCAGAGGTTATGTACTATAAAACCTTCATCAAACTCGGGTTCAACGATTCGGATCTGACTCCAGGTCCTTATCCACTATTCGGCTTCAATGCCAACCCGGAGTACCCATTGGGAAAGATCAGTCTACCCGTTCGAGTTGGCTCTAGAACGGTGGATGTGGAATTCTTGGTCGTCACGCTACCGTCGCCGTACAATCTCATCATGGGGCGATCATGGTTGCATACCCTGCAGGCCGTTCCAAGCACCTACCACCAGCTGCTACGTTTCCCAACGGAACACGGCGTTGAGCAGATCTGTGGCTCTCAATAGTCAGCGCATGCATGTTACCTTCTCGCCGCCAAGATGCCGAAGGAACTGCAAGTAAAATCCATTGAAGTGCTCAGTCGAGAGATCCTAGATGACGTCGGGCATCAACCAAACGAAAAGGCCACGGAAGGTTTAGACCGGGTTGACATTGATGGAAGCCCAGAAAAGTTTTTTATGATCGGCGCCTCTCTGAGCCAGGTCGATAGACAGCAGCTGATCACTTTCTTACTCGGCAACCTCGACGTCTTTGCGTGGACTCCATACGAGATGCTGGGAGTAGACCCGTCAGTCTCACAGCACCACCTCAATGTCGATCCCCGGTGCAAGCCGATCATTCAGAAAGGCCGGCGATCCTCTGCAGAACACACCGCCGCCATTGTAGAAGAAGTTGACAAATTGCTTGATGCCGGGGCAATTAGAGAAGTCACCTAACCCACGTGGCTCTCCAACACAGTGGTGGTGAAAAAGAAAAATGGAACTTGGCGAAAAGGCCGATTTCACGGATCTGAACAAAGCTTGCCCCAAAGATCGCTTCCCTTACCTAGAATTGACCAAATTGCCGATACGGCACGCCACCGGCGCAAGATGAGTTTCCTTGATGCCTACAGAGGCTACCATCGACGCCATGAACTGATGATCAAGACAAAACTGCATTCCTCACTCCAAGAGGAACCTACTGCTACAGGGTTATGCCTTTTGGACTGAAGAATGCAGGGGCAACTTACCAAAGACTGGTCACCACGATGTTCAAAGAACAGCTCGGACACACTATGGAAGTATACATCGATGACATGGTGGTCAAATCCAAAGAAGAACAAAACCATATAGCCGATCTGAAAAGACATTCAACACCCTCACGAATACGTAATGAAGCTAAACGCCTAAATGCGATTCGGATCGGCCCGCAAATTCTCGGGTTATATCGTCAACCACCGAGGAATCGAAGCCAACCCGAGGCAAGTCACGCAATTTTGGAATTGAGTTCCCCGCTCGAGGAAAGAAGTCCAAAAGTTGATGGGAATGGTCGCACTCAATAGGTTCATCACCGATCTACGATCGCCGCAGACAATTCTTTCGACACTACGTCGAGCAGAGCTTTAATGGTCCGCCAATGTGAAGCGACTTTAATCTGCTCAAGACCTACCTCCGACAAGACCTCTTCTAACAACACCTGCCGCCGGTGACCCCTTCATTCTATATCTGGCAGTCTCCGATGTAGCCAACAGATATTAAAAGAGGAGGAAGGGCAGCAACAACCAGTGTATTATGTGAGCAAGGCAATGGTGGATGCCGAAACACGCTACCTACCGCTGGAAAAACTCGTCCTAGCCTTGGTCGTGGTAGCAAGAAAACTAATGCATCACTTCCAAGGACACAGCATTAGGGTGCTAACAGACTATCCCCTTCGATCAGTACTACGGAATGCAGAAGCATCAGGGCGTGTTTCGAAGTAGGCTCTCGAACTCGGCCAATACGACATTCAGTTTTTACCCAAAACTGCAATCAAGGGGCAGGTGCTTGCCGACTTTGTTGCCGAATTCACAGGAGGGCTTGCCGCCCTCAAGCCTGATGACGTCCAGCCAAAGGCCGAAGTTCGGTCAAAGCCAGATTGGAGAATTTATGTTGGGGACATTTGGCAGTTATACTGTGATGGATCGTCTAACCAACGGGCAAGCCGGCGTGTCGTAATTATGTCTCCAGACGGCGAAGAATTGAGCAAGCGTCAAGCTCGGCTTCAAGCATCAAATAACGGTTTAATATGAAGCCCTTTAGCCGGATCATGAACGCACATCTGCTTTCGGCCAAGGCTGTTGGTGTTTTGTGACTCAAAATTGGTAATCAACCAGCTGAAGGGGGAGTACGCAGCAAGAGACGAGCGTATGGCGGCCTATATGGAAACGGCTAACTCCTTGCTGACTAAATTCGACCATCATGAACTAAACCAAATAACACGCGATCAAAATACACACGCGGATGCCCTGGCTTGCTTAGCCTCCGCCATCAACTCCGAGCTCAAGCATACCATCGAAGTAGGTTTCGTCCCGGAACCAAGTATCGGCCCTCTGGAGGAAACCCACATCAACATTATAGAATCCGCTCCAAGTTAGAAGGACCCCATTGCTGCATTCCTTTCTTCTGAGCAACTCCCAGAGGACAAAAAAGAAGCACACAAGCTGCGAAACAAGGCCCTGCGGTACTACTTAGATCCACAAGGAGGGCTTTACAAAAAGTCCCTCGCTGGTCCATACTTGGAATGCGTGCACCCGGACAGAGTGGAGAAGCTGCTCACTGAGATACACGAGGGCAGCTGTGGTGCCCATTCGGGGGGACGCTCCCTAGCCCATCGAGCGATAACACAAGGATATTATTGGCCGACGATGAGAGCCGATGCACAAAATTATGTCAAGAAATGCGAACAATGCCAAAAGTTCTCCCCACTAACCCATCAGCCGGTAGAAGCTTTGAATTCTATCACAAGCCCCTGGCCGTTTGCTCAGTGGGGACTTGATATCGTAGGACCATTGCCGAGGGCCCCAGGGAACAAGCGATTTCTAATTGTAGCAACAGATTACTTCACAAAGTGGGTCGAAGCGGAGGCTCTAACCCATATACGAGATTCCGACATTAAGCGCTTTGTGTGGAGGAACATCATTACGCGATTCGGCATTCCAAGAGCATTGATCTCGGATAATGGTACTCAGTTCGATTGTGGCGTATACCGAGAATTATGCAGCAAGTATGGTATTGAGCCTTATTTCTCTACGCCAGCCTACCCCCAAAGTAACGGTCAAGCGGAAGCCTCAAACAAATCCATCTTGGACGGCATCAAAAAGAGGCTGGAAAGTGCCAAAGGAAGATGGGTTGAAGAGTTGCCGAGTGTACTGTGGGCCCATCGTACAACGCCAAGACGATCTACCGGAGAAACGTCGTTTGCCTTATGCTTCGGAACCCAGGCAATCTTACCCCTAGAGATCGGCTTACCAACTCTGAGATCGCAAGCCTTTGACATAGGCCGAAATGACATGATGCTCGCCCTGGACCTGGTTCTGATTGAAGAACGAAGAGACCGCGCCTTAGCATCCATGGCACGTTATCAGCAGCAGCTCGCTAAGTCATACAATCGGCGAGTTCGGGCTGCGCCATACAATCCAGAGAACGGTCCTAAAGAAGATTACTAATGACGGAGGCCAGCCGATGGAAAGCTTGGTCTTAATCGACGGCCCCTATCGATAGATTCCGTAGCAGTGAGGGCATATCGGCTCGACATGTCGAAGAAGCTTCGCCACGGCCGTGAATTCAAAGACATCTACGTAAATTTTATCAATGACCCGACCTGTGGGCTTGATACTTGTACACACGTCGTTGTAATGCAAGGTTTAGTGTTTTTTACATGTTTGAGCTCAACACCTTAGGGCCAAATAAGTCTCCGGATTCGGAGCCCCCTTTGGTGCATGACACCTTAGGGCCGAATAAGTCTCCGGATTCGGAGCGCTCTTCGTGGATGTCACGATTGGCCAAAACAAGTCTTCGGATTCGGATCCCCCTTTGCTGCATGATGCCTTAGGGCCGAATAAGTCTCCGGATTCGGAGCGCCCTTTGTGGATGTGACGATTGGCCAAAACAAGTCTCCGGATTCGGAGCCCCCTTTGGTGCATGACACCTTAGGGCCGAATGAGTCTCCGGATTCGGAGCTCCCTTCGTGGATGTCACGATTGGCCAAAACAAGTATCCGGATTCGGAGCCCCCTTTGGTGCATGACACCTTAGGGCCGAATAAGTCTCCGAATTCGGAGCGCCCTTCGTGGATGTCACGATTGGCCAAAACAAGTATCCGGATTCGGAGCCCCCTTTGGTGCATGACACCTTAGGGCCGAATAAGTCTCCGGATTCGGAGCGCCCTTCGTGGATGTCACGATTGGCCAAAACAAGTATCCGGATTTGGAGCCCCCTTTGGTGCATGACACCTTAGGGCCGAATAAGTCTCCGGATTCGGAGCGCCCTTCGTGGACGTCACGATTGGCCAAAACAAGTCTCCGGATTCGAAGCCCCCTTTGGTGCATGACGCCTTAGGGCCGAATAAGTCTTCGGATTCGGAGCGCCCTTCGTGGATGTCACGATTGGCCAAAACAAGTCTCCGGATTCGTAGCCCCGTTTGGCGCATGACCCCTTAGGGCCGAATAAGTCTCCGGATTCGGAGCGCCCTTCGTGGATGTCACGATTGGCCAAAACAAGTCTCCGGATTCGGAGCCCCCTTTGGTGCATGACGCCTTAGGGCCGAATAAGTCTCCGGATTCAGAGCACCCTTCGTGGATGTCACGATTGGCCAAAACAAGTCTCCGGATTCGGAGCCCCCTTTGGTGCATGACACCTTAGGGCCGAATAAGTCTCCGGATTCGATGCGCCCTTCGTGGATGTCACGATTGGCCAAAACAAGTCCCCGGATTCAGAGAGCCCTTTGGGGCATGACGCCTTAGGGCCGAATAAGTCTCCGGATTCAAAGCGCCCTTCGTGGATGTCACGATTGGCCCAAACAAGTTTCCGGATTTGGAGCGCCCTTTGGGGCATGACGCCTTGGGGCCGAATAAGTCTCCGGATTCGGCGCGCCCTTCGTGGATGTCACGTTTGGTCGAAACAAGTCTCCGGATACGGAGCCCCTTAGGTGCATGACGCCTTAGGGCCCACTAATGCATTTCTGAACGTTTATACCATGCAGTGCAAAATATTCTAATCAAAATCTAAATATTCCAATAAAATGAATCGACACGTTTGAACTAGAAATATTTTACAATCAAAATATTTTATGATCAAAGACGGACATTGAAAATGAAAGCCTATTTATTCATAGTGAAGTCTGTTGTTGCATTACACTCTAGTTAATCGGCCTCCTCATCGTCGCTCTTCTCGATTTCAAATTCGGAATAGGGAAGGTAATGTCGCTGATATAGGGGTGAAGCCGAATCTATGCCTAGGGACCCAAGAACCTCCACGGTTTGAAGGGCCTTGATCCAGCCATGCTTAAAACCGCGTGCCAATGAGTATGAACCATTCGCTTTCGATCGCGCCGCTGGCCAAGGGCAGATTTATTAATCTAATCGGCCACCTTTTCGAAGATGCCTCGGCCAGCCCGCGAGTATGAACCATTCGGCTCTTCACGCTCGCGCCCTGGCCAAGGCAAGGGCAGATTTATTAATCTAACGGGCCACCTTTTCAAAGATGCCTCGGCTAGCCCCCGAGTGTGAACCATTCGGCTCTTCACGCTCGCGCCCTGGCCAGGGCAAGGGAAGATTTATTAATCTAATCGGCCACCTTTTCAAAGATGCCTCGGCACACCCGCGAGTGTGAACCATTCGGCTCTTCACGATCGCGCCCTGGCCAAGGCAAGGGCAGATTTATTAATCTAACCGGCCACCTTTTCGAAGATGCCTCGGCCAGCCCCCGAGTATGAACCATTCGGCTCTTCACGCTCGCGCCCTGGCCAAGGGCAAGGGCAGATTTATTAATCTAATCGGCCACCTTTTCAAAGATGCCTCGGCCAGCCCATGAGTGTGAACCATTCGGCTTGTCACGCTCGAGCCCTGGCCAAGGCAAGGGCAGATTTGTTAATCTAATCGGCCACCTTTTCAAAGATGCCTCGGCCAGCCCGCGAGTTTGAACCATTCGGCTCTTCACGCTCGCGCCCTGGCCAAGGAAAGGGCAGATTTATTAATCTAATCGGCCGCCTTTTCAAAGATGCCTCGGCCAGCCCCCGAGTGTGAACCATTTGGCTCTTCACGCTCGCGCCCTGGACAAGGCAAGGGCAGATTTATTAATCTAATCGGCCGCCTTTTCAAAGATGCCTCGACCAGCCCACGAGTATGAACCATTCATCTCTTCACGCTCGCGCCTTGGCTAAGGCAAGGACAGATTATAGATCTATTAAGAAATATCACCATAAAATTACGGAAACATGAACACATTGAGCAGAATTCATAACATTTTATAACTACAAAAAGTATCGACGTCCATTTCTGTATCATAACATTTTATAATATCAGCCCGCATGAAAAATGTTTGATAAACAAATACAAAATAACAAAAACAAACGAAAAAAGTACTTTCTTGAAATCATAACAATTGTGTATCGTAAAGATCAACCCTCGGAATCAGTCTCCAACGGATCGATGTCCACTTGCTCTTACGGTATTGGCATATTCAGCGAAACTCCAGCTGCAGCAAGGGCCTTGTGCCAACCATGTTTGAAGCCCCGATTCTCAAACCGAGAGACCTGGTCCACATACTCGGCGAGTCCAGCCTCTTTCCCGGCTTCGAAAACTTTTGAATCGGCAATCACCTTCGCCGCCTTCATTTAAGCCAACTCAGCCTCCAGGCTGGTAACTGCCTTTTGGGACAAGGCAAGTGCAGCTTCCATATCGTCGGCCTTCTTCTCGGCCTCCGCTCTCAACTTATCCGCATCACGAGCTTTCTCGACCGTGGCCTCTGCCCAAGAAGCCTCCTAGTTCGCTCTTAAAAATTCATCCTCGGCCCTTTTCCTCTGGCCCTCAACTTGCTTTCGTAAACGACTAATCTGCTTGATGGCGTCGAGATGGCGGCGGCCTACATCGGCTATCCTACCAACGGTCTGCAAAAGAAAAATTCAAAAAACGTAACGCGAACAATGTTTGGATGAAGTGAAGGAAAAATCAGAATACGCACCAAAAGGGCTGACTGCGCGGCTAACATTGTCGCATTCAAATCCGGTTCCAACTGGAAAGCCTCCATATTAGACGGCAACGACAAAGACGTTGCTACGTCGAACGCGACCTCTGGGTCTTTAAGCGTCGAGGCGTCCGAAGGAACCGGCATGTTTCTTACCATCGGTCGAATCACAAAGGGCACAACCTCACTCGATCCCTCCATTCGAGGACGTTTACCGCCATGATCTTCTAAACTGACCTCACGATCCCTAGCGCGTTTCTCCGCCTTTCCCTTAACATCCTGAACGGCTTTCCCAACCAATGCGGATTCGACATTCTTATTTGTTGCCGCCTCCTCAACAATTCCCAAGGATCTCGATTCGGTAACTGGGAGGGAATGTTGAGATTCACTGGTGGGCGGTTCGGTCGAAAGGCCCTCCGCTCTTCGCCGTGCGGCTAACCTCTCCGCATTCGCCTTCTTAGTAAGCTTTGTCAGGCCTAACCCAGCCATGTTAGTGGAGCCTGAGATGGGAAGATTGTCTGTACGTTGAGGAACGTCGTCAACAGAAAGGTTCCCCCGCTCCGAAGTAGAGGGAGGATCGGCAAAATCCAATACCTCCTCAGATTCGGCCTCGAACTGATCTGATTCGGCAGTATCGGATACTTCAGTATTCTCCGAATCGGACCCTTCAAAACCTACCTGTCTCAAGTTTTTGAAGTCGGATAAAATATGAGCGACGAGAAAATCTTCCCCCTTCGGAATCGGTATGTTTTTCGCAGCCGAAAAGGTTGTATATGTAGGCTCGTAGCAAAGCAGAACGTGAGCCGCTCTTCCCTGCTTATGAAGACTGCGACGGCCGAAATAACTAAGAGCAATCCTAATGTCCGAAAGAACGGCGTCGTCAGTTGAAGCTTGGACTTTTTTCAAATCGTTCCCTGCACAAGACAAGCCGTAAGACTCAAGAAAACAGGGTATGGCAAATATGAACACACAATACGAGCAAGAGGGCATTCGGCGACCTGGTTCGCCCCTACGTCTAGGAATAGGATCGACACGATCCTCCCCTTCGCCGAACTCCCAGTTGCCGCGGACAACGACCATGACATCATCAACTCGTTTCCCAGAGCTGGAAAGCATAGTGATCAACTGATGATCTGTATCCTTAGCTCTGAGGAAGTAACGCCCGTGCCGACCAGAGGACTTGGCCAAAGCTTAACAGTGCCGAATGGCAGGAATGCCAAGATTAATTCCAAGGCAACGGTTCAGCGCTACGACCCCCATTATAATTCTAAAGAAATTCACATTGGGCTGGGAAGGGATCAAATCCCAATGGCGAAGAACAACCCTTAGAAATGGGTGAAGGGGAAAGCGGACTCCACCCTCTGCGATTGACAAAAGGGGAAAGACAATCGTGGTTTTGTCCTCGCTCTCCATGTCAAGAGTGTCATCCGCCACAAACGACAGGTGGACATCGTCAGGAATAGAGAAATGGCGTCTAAAGCCAGCAATTTGATCTGACGAAAGGAGGTCTTTCAAATGTTTCGCCATAACCTACTGACTATAAGAACATGCGACGGAATAAACAAACTAGGAAAAGCTTCAGAGCAGGGGAGAGGAAAACTTACAAAAATGAAGAGAGTATCACAGATGGAAGAATTGCAAGAACGATTCGAAGAGCAACCCAGCAACCAGCGTCATAGAACACGGATTCGAAAGGACATCAGATTTCAAATCATAATAAATAGGCGTGTACGAAGGGACGGGAAGTTGAGACGACGATTAAAGGGGGAGTAATTAAACGTCAGCGTGATAAGTCTAACCCCCAAACTTTGGTTCAAAGTATTTGAAAATCGAAACCAAGCATTTCACCCAACTGTCAATGACAGAACGCTTGGGGGGCAATTGTGGGAGCCGAATAAATAGAGGAATGAAATCTGGTATACCCGAGGAGCCGGGAACTGAACGGCTCCGTTCTGCTCAACTAGGACGCCGAATACGTTCTTAAGGCCGAATAGACTTAAGAAGGCATATCAGGACAAATGAAAGAATAATAAATAAAAAGTAGACTCTGGCCCCGAGGTCCAGAGAATGGATATAAATACAAGAGCTTCAGATTTGTAAAGGTATGTAAGAATCACTTCTAAAAACTTAGTGAACAAACTTTCTTGAGGAGAAGAACTGACTTGTCCGTCGGAGTGCTAATTCTGGCACCCCCGACCGGAATATTTGTATCTTTGCAGGTGGCTAGTTGAGGATCATTGGCGTCTTCCAGGATCTGAAGAGTATTTCCTTATCCACTTCCCCACAGTCTCCTATCATCCCCATTAGTTCGAACGTAGTAGGCTCACGAGCCTGATATAGCTGGGGGACCCAACCCGGGTGCGCGACAGGCGACCTGGGTGGATGTGTCATATCAACATTGGTCTCACTTTGCAAAGTGATTCCTTGATCTAATGCAGCTGTCATAACCACAATCTCCTCCGAATTCTGCGTCACCATAAGTCTTGCCTCAGCAATGGGGAAACACTAGCTATCCTGGATCAACTTTCTGAACTGAAAAGAAAGACAAGCAGCATTTCAGCCCAAACGGATCAAACGCAGGTGTAGCTGAACGACTGTACTCTACAACTGATCACTGTTCCCCATAATCACTGCCCCAAAATACTGAATTGGATACCCACAGATATAATTGATTCTCACAGATACTGATATTGGTGCCCTCAGGCCCGATACTCAAATTTGCAAACTGATATGCGCGTTCCTGTAGAGATACATTCTAGAAGCACATAGCAAGTAAATGAGCCAAAACACCCCTATGTTGGGGTAGGGTTTCCCTGTCCTATTTTTGTCAGGAGCTAGGGTTTCACTACGCACGCAGCGGTTCTCAAACAACCTAACATTGGGTAAGCAACCTGTCCTAGTTTGGAATAGTCACTATGGATTCTGAATATGCACTAGGTCGAATGGTCGAAAAGGGTGCCCCGGTAAAACTAGGGTTTGTATTCCCATCCTGTCAGAGCCCACAACCGGTCAGCCTTATGGTCATGCCTTGACAAGACAAGCCTCCGGCAAACCGTTCGGGAATGGCATGTAATAACCCGACCCTCGTCTATGATCCTGGTATACTTTCAGTTTCCTTATTCTATCTATTTATATGCTTATTGTGAATTTCCATGCGGAAAAATTCCAAGTTTAAAAGAAGTCTATCTGTTTCACAAGAAAACTATCTGTCACCATTAAAACGTTTGATTTAGAAATTGGATGCCTTAATGGCTTAATTATCTGAAATTGATTATATATCTGTGATCAGCATAATTTTCTGGTAATATTAAGTACGTTTACAAAATTTCAATTTCGGAATGATAAAACGATTCAATTTTGTCTTATTACAAAACATAAATATCTAAGTGCATATATATCTATAAAACTCCTTGGAAATGTTGACTGAGAACTCTCTTGGAAACAAAAAGGGGGGGAAATCGTGGGTGTGGGAGAGAAGCTCTCCAAAGTGAAGAAATTGGGGGAAAGTTGTGAAGATTGTGTGTGGATTTAACTCAAGGTATGAAATTCCTTGATCTAGCATCTCTCTCTTGCTCTTAGTTTAGCATTTCCTTTTTGTTTGGAAAGCTAAGGTAGATGTTGCACATCTTATGTGATAACTTGTGTTTTAGAATCAAGATGAGTCATGGAGGGAATTTATACTTTAAAGCCTTGCTATTCCATGAAAATATGCAATTATGAGTTGAATTGGAAGCTTGAGTAGCTTTATGTGTATATATGTGTGTGTATATGAAGTATGAAGTGAGTTAGGAGTGGGTTATGGAATTTAAGTGAAGATTGAACTCAATTTTGTGGGAAGATCTAATTTATATGGAATAATTGTGTGTTTGAATGATTTTAGAACTATGGTAACCCTTGATCATGCTTGTCAATGAGAAATTGAAGTTTGAATATCAAGTTGGAACTCAAATGGAGAAAAACAGAGTTTCAGAATTCTGTCGTCCGCCGGCAGAGGATAGCCCGCCGGCGGAAAATCACTCTCTCAGCATCTTTTAGTAAAATTGTGTAGTCCGCTCGAGCGGCCAAAGTGGCCCTCGAGCGGAGGACTGTTTTTCAGGAAAAAATTTGTGTTGTTCCACTTTACGTGCTGTGCTCTCTAGTCTTTTTAGAGGATTTTTCTGATGACTTTGAGATGATTATAACTTCATATGAAGCATGATAACACCAAATGGTTTCCCAATAATTCAAACAAAAAGGAAACTAATTTATAAGTTATGATTGTGTGCAGGGCACACTCCTGAAGGCACTAGCACGCTGACACATCGCTGTGAGTAATAGTACACCATTTGTACATTTTATCTACCATTGATAATTATTGTCACTAACGCTTTGTTCCTTGTAAGTGTTATAGGAATAGTTATGACGATAGGAAATCAATGTGAATATGGAGAGGTTGGCATACATTGGTATGACTTAGTAATCATTTTATTCTGTTAATAACGAAGGTGCTACCTATGGAACCTAGATCGTTTAGATCCTATGATATGAATGCAAGGGTTTAATGTTACTATGTGACCATGTTAGAATGTAAATTGGTCTATCTTTATTAAATATAATGGAATGACATATGTGCCTCTGTTAATAGCACACGCCTCTCGATCCACATTAATGTTATGCATTGCTATCTATTCACGAGACAACCATGGTGTTAGTTACTACGAACACTCTGTTATCTATGAACTAGTGGCACTAATTCATGACAAACAAATGAGATGTGAATGCATTATGAAGTTCAATTTATTAGCACTCTGTGGTACGTAACATAACTATGTTAACTCGTGTGAATAATTAGAAGGGCCTACTTGTGCGAATTGTGAATTTGTGAAATATGAAGTTATGAGGCTGAAAGTCAACCGGTGAAGTATGATTCGCCAATGTGTGAAGTTATGACTCTAAGTTGTGAACTTATGAGGCAGAGGGCCAATTTGTGATATTGTGAACTTATGAGGCCAAAGGGCCATTTGTGAAACTATGTGGCCAAAGGCCATTTGTGAACTAAGATGTTATAAAAGGGCCATTTGTGAACTAAGATGTTTTGAGGCCAAGGGCCGATATGTGAAATATGAATTTGTGATCTTGTGAATTTGTGAATCAAAAAGAGCCGTAAGACTATTCTGGGTTGTAAGGCTATTATGGGCCGTAAAGCTATTCTGAGCCGTAAGGCTGTTCTGGGCCAAAGGCCGTTCTGGAAATAAAACCGTATCAGACGCATTGTTGGGATCTCAATTTGTGAACATGCTATCATGCATTGTAATTACAATTGATTATTAGACTGCTTAAGTATTATTATTATTCACTGAGCTTGTCTCACTCTGTTATTTTGTTTGATTCTGTAGGTCTCAGTATCAACTTGGAAGTCAGTCCTAGCACCGTTATCATATATCTTTTGTCAACCTAAGAACAACCAGGCACTTGGAGAAGCCTTTTGCATGCTAGGGCAGTTTTGTTAAACCTTGTCATCTTGTACTAATGCTTGTTAACCAGTTGTTGTATCTAATATTTTGTTGTATGCCTAATCTCTGGGCTAAACTTGTGATGTGTATGTAACTGAATCACAGATGCATGTCCACTATGAGTTTTAATTCTGAATCGTGGTCCTGGCATATGTGTAGTAGCTCAATGGATGTATCTGCATGTTATTTTATTCTTTTAGCGCTTCCATTCAGGCCCCGGTTATTCTATATAGTAGGTGAAGTGTCTGTTTCTGGTTAGGTCATGCCCAAACTTTTAGGGGCGGGTTTGGGGAGTGACAAGTGGTATCAGAGCCAGGTTGCTATCTCACGCATGGATCCATTGAGCTTTAGAACGTCTAGAAAAGTTTTAGGCATCTTGCATGACATCCAAAAAATATATGATAGACCGATAGCAACGTTAAGAGTACTCTGATAAGGCTACCACTTTTGAATTATGTCTACTATATAATGATTGTTGTGCAGAATATGGCGAGAGTAAGAATAAAGGATTTTACCTCCGCTGGGTTGAAAAAAAAAAAAAAAAAAAAAAAAAAAAAAAAGAAGAAAAGAAAAGAAAAATTGTTGGTAAACTATATAGGCAAGCAGGTGGAATTGGATCAACAAAGTTGCCGGTAGAAGTGGGGTAAGAATTCGAGTTGACTGGTAAGATAATTTATGTGTCCATGATAAAGTGCACTTTTATGTTATTGGTTGTTATTGATGGATTGATCGATATTTGTGGACAATGACAATAAATGATTGTGTTTTCTAGCATCTGTTTAGCTGAATGGCTCACACCTTAAATATGGATTATTCCTACAACTTAGTGATTAAACAAAATAATATATACAATATGAACATTTCGCAGTATGGTCACGTTCACCGTATTAGAGCAATGTTCAAACCTGCGGGGGCTTGTACTTAGACTTTCTGACAAGAATGAATTTTGCATGACGTTTGGTAATGTATTGAGAGGGACTGGCTGTGATAACCTGTTTCCTACTGATAGTTTATACGAAAGAAGAGAATGACATACATATTAGTTGTGTTTGGACATGTGAAGATTGACCTTGAACCGATTTGCTCAAGTACTATGACATCTGATTTGGAATAAGCTATAAAGACTATGAATTTGTGAGCTGACACATTTATTATCAATGTCTGATGGGGACTGAGGGGTTTGTTTATGAAAATTTGAAATCTGTAACTTGTTTTGTTATGTATAATCGATAATCCGTGACCAAGATTCTTGAAGTAAAGTTGAATCATCTACGATTTATGACAAGTAATGGAATGAATGAAGGGAATTTATGGTTAATTGAAGCTACTATGTGGTATTTGATCTATGGAACATCTATGAGCATATATATAGCATTACATCATGAATTTATGCTTTAATCATGTTTCTTTGCCCGATTTTAAGATTGTGAAAGCCTTCAAGTGCGAACCGTTCTGTATGACAATGTGAATTCGGACAGAAACAAATGGAATTGGGAATATGCTATGTTAATGATTTTTTTTTTCGATTCGAACGATAATTAATACATGGTTACAAATTGATTTACGATAAAATATTATTGTTTGTTTAGCTTTGACATTACTGACTGTGCTAACTATGAATGCGGCATATTTAATGGGGATTTAAGATTTTGTAAATGGATCTAATAGTACCTATGTGCGAAAAGTAACTGGATACACTGCTTATATGGCTAACTAAGCTGCATGTTGGATTGTACCTCTGTATGAGTTTAGAATCCTTCTGTTGTGTCACTAATGAATAAAAAGCCGTCTTACTATTTTTAAGCAAACTAAGTTGTACCTTACCGATTAAATGGAAGGATGTTTATATATAAATTAGGGTACCTGTGCGAAGTTGAGATTATTCTGTTGTGTTACGTAGGGACCTGAGTTGTTTAAACTTACGGCATGAAAGCAAAAGTTTGACCTCATTAGAATGTGAATTGTTTATTAGTGTACTCTAATGACATAATTCTATCATCTGATACGTTATGTTTCGAATTTGTTTGTTATGTATAATTTGTGATCTGATCCCTGCTTTGTTTATGTCGAACTTGTACTCTGCCATTGAGACTTCTTATAAGGAGGAGTCGAATAACATAAGGAACCCCGCCTATAATCCGAGTCCGTCCATATGATACTTGCAAAGCAATAACTAATCACTAAGTAAATTAATTAGTAATGTGATAGGTTACTGTAAGAATTAGCATCCTATCGCTAAGAAGAAGAAAAGACGTCTGTGATAAAAATTTTGTGTGAATATTGCAAATTGTCAAGCCAACCCCTAGGTTGTATTTGGCGGAATTAGACAAGCTGTTCTGGGTGTCACTATGAATTTTGACGAGAATAAATGATTATAGGGGTATTTCCGGATAAAAATGAGTTGCTGGATATATATATCTCCTCTTACATGGTCATACAGATTTGTATATTCCGCATTGTGTGAGTCGATAGTAAGTGCCTGTAGTGTTGATCCATCACTTTATGGATATACTGTTGGGTTAAGTTCCTATAGCCATGTTAGAGATTTAATTGAGTCTACATACGGAGAAGAACCAGATACTTTGTTGTTGATTATATGCACTATCAAAAAAAAAATAATAATAATAATAATATAAATCCTAGAGTGATGATGGAAAAGGAAGAAAAGAGAAGTGACGCACTTGTTTGTAGTAACTGGATAGAAGACTTAAGAAGAGTGGGTGTAATACTACATCATTGTAATTGAGTGATGCAATATGATCCTAAACGTGATTTCTAACTTATTTTTAAATGACTCGTTTTGCTTGAAACGACGATTGTCGTAATTCTATTTGTTACTTAGATTTGTATTCATGAAACATGTCCAAGTGTTATGACGATAAACCTGCATGAAGTTATGTAAGTGTTATCTTAATCGTTGACCGGGGTATGGTTTTCCTTGTAATTCGACACTTCCAGTAATGCTATCAAAATGTCGTTTTTAAAGATTTGTTAAAAACAAAAAAAAAAACAAAAACAAAAACAAACAAACAAAAACATTGCATGTAATTCTAAACCAATATAATGGTATGCTTTTGGAATATTTGTGAACATTGAAGACTGTGAGACTAGTGGATATATACTTAAACGGCTCCTTTGTAACGGCTAAAATGAATTATACATGTTTAGGTAGGGCCCTGCTGGGTGAACCTTGGTGTCTGATTGAATTATACATATTCCGACTTGACTCTAACCACGTAATTGCACAAAACTAAAACAAAAAAAAAAAAGAAGAGAAATATAATAATAATAATCATAATAAATAAGTAATGTTGTGGCTAGAATTAATGTATGCTACGGAAATATGATTTATGTGACTCATGTGTTGAAGGTAACGATATCTATTATGTTCTGTATTTGAAAATTGTATGCTTTTATCCATGAAAATTACTTGTATCAAACTTATGGATGCGATTCGATATCCTGCCTATTGGCGATTACATGTCTGTAATACCCTATTATGGATTCGTGTAATCTTGTCCTGCGTTATTTTGTTTTTACGTGCCCACTACATATTAACTCGATTGGTTAAATAAAACAGTAAGATATTGATTGTGGTGACACCTTGTAAATGATGATGGTAAGGACCAGAGTAATCTGTGAAACGTTTGAACTACAGCATTATGTGAACCCTTATAAGCAAAGGAGGCACTGAGACTAAGATTTCTACCTTGTTAGACGTTGAAACAAGTTTGGAGGACCAAACTTATTTAAGGGGGGGAGAGTGTAATAACCCAACCCTCGTCTATGATCCTGGTATACTTTCAGTTTCCTTATTCTATCTATTTATATGCTTATTGTGAATTTCCATGTGGAAAAATTCCAAGTTTAAAAGAAGTCTATCTGTTTCACAAGAAAACTATCTGTCACCATTAAAACGTTTGATTTAGAAATTGGATGCCTTAATGGCTTAATTATTTGAAATTGATTATATATCTGTGATCAGCAAAATTTTCTGGTAATATTAAGTACGTTTACAAAATTTCAATTTCGGAATGATAAAACGATTCAATTTTGTCTTATTATAAAACATAAATATCCAAGTGCATATATATCTATAAAACTCCTTGGAAATGTTGACTGAGAACTCTCTTGGAAACAAAAAGGGGGGGAAATCGTGGGTGTGGGAGAGAAGCTCTCCAAAGTGAAGAAATTGGGGGAAAGTTGTGAAGATTGTGTGTGGATTTAACTCAAGGTATGAAATTCCTTGATCTAGCATCTCTCTCTTGCTCTTAGTTTAGCATTTCCTTTTTGTTTGGAAAGCTAAGGTAGATGTTGCACATCTTATGTGATAACTTGTGTTTTAGAATCAAGATGAGTCATGGAGGGAATTTATACTTTAAAGCCTTGCTATTCCATGAAAATATGCAATTATGAGTTGAATTGGAAGCTTGAGTAGCTTTATGTGTATATATGTGTGTGTATATGAAGTATGAAGTGAGTTAGGAGTGGGTTATGGAATTTAAGTGAAGATTGAACTCAATTTTGTGGGAAGATCTAATTTATATGGAATAATTGTGTGTTTGAATGATTTTAGAACTATGGTAACCCTTGATCATGCTTGTCAATGAGAAATTGAAGTTTGAATATCAAGTTGGAACTCAAATGGAGAAAAAGCGAGTTTGAGTTAAATGCAGTCGCTCGGCGGAGGATAGCCCTTTCGGCGGAAAACCACTCCCTCAGCATCTTTTAGTAAAATTGTGTAGCCCGCCCGAGCGGCCAAAGTGGCGCCCGAGCGGAGGACTGTTTTTCAGGAAAAAATTTGTGTTGTTCCACTTTACGTGCTGTGCTCTCTAGTCTTTTTAGAGGATTTTTTCGATGACTTTGAGATGATTATAAATTCATATGAAGCATGATAACACCAAATGGTTTCCCAATAATTCAAACAAAAGGAAACTAATTTATAAGTTATGATTGTGTGCGAGGCACACTCTGAAAACACTAGCACGCTGACACATCGCTGTGAGTAATAGTACACCATTTGTACATTTTATCTACCATTGATAATTATTGTCACTAACGCTTTGTTCCTTGTAAGTGTTATAGGAATAGTTATGACGATAGGAAATCAATGTGAATATGGAGAGGTTGGCATACATTGGTATGACTTAGTAATCATTTTATTCTGTTAATAACGAAGGTGCTACCTATGGAACCTAGATCGTTTAGATCCTATGATATGAATGCAAGGGTTTAATGTTACTATGTGACCATGTTAGAATGTAAATTGGTCTATCTTTATTAAATATAATGGAATGACATATGTGCCTCTGTTAATAGCACAGTCGCCCTCTGATCCACATTAATGTTATGCATTGCTATCTACGAGACAACCATGGTGTTAGTTACTACGAACACTCTGTTATCTATGAACTAATGGCACTAATTCATGACAAACAAATGAGATGTGAATGCATTATGAAGTTCAATTTATTAGCACTCTGTGGTACGTAACGTAACTATGTTAACTCGTGTGAATAATTAGAAGGGCCTACTTGTGCGAATTGTGAATTTGTGAAATATGAAGTTATGAGGCTGAAAGTCAACCAGTGAAGTATGATTCGCCAATGTGTGAAGTTATGACTCTAAGTTGTGAACTTATGAGGCAGAGGGCCAATTTGTGATATTGTGAACTTATGAGGCCAAAGGGCCATTTGTGAAACTATGTGGCCAAAGGCCATTTGTGAACTAAGATGTTATGAAAGGGCCATTTGTGAAACTATGTGGCCAAAGGCCATTTGTGAACTAAGATGTTATGAAAGGGCCATTTGTGAAACTTTGTGGCCAAAGGCCATTTGTGAACTAAGATGTTATGAGGCCAAGGGCCGATATGTGAAATATGAATTTGTGATCTTGTGAATTTGTGAATCAAAAAGAGCCGTAAGACTATTCTGGGTTGTAAGGCTATTATGGGTCAGAAGTCGCTGAGCCGTAGGTCGTTTCCGCCAAAGGCCGTTCTGGAAATAAAAGCGTATCAGACGCATTGTTGGGATCTCAATTTGTGAACATGCTGTCATGCATTCTAATTACAATTGATTATTAGACTGCTTAAGTATTATTATTATTCACTGAGCTTGTCTCACTCTGTTATTTTGTCTGATTCTGTAGGTCTCAGTATCAACTTGGAAGTCAGTCCTAGCACCGTTATCATATATCTTTTGTCAACCTAAGAACAACCAGGCACTTGGAGAAGCCTTTTGCATGCTAGGGCAGTTTTGTTAAACCTTGTCATTTTGTACTAAGGCTTGTTAACCAGTTGTTGTATCTAATATTTTGTTGTATGCCTAATCTCTGGGCTAAACTTGTGATGTGTATGTAACTGAATCACAGATGCATGTCCACTATGAGTTTTAATTCTGAATCGTGGTCCTGGCATATGTGTAGTAGCTCAATGGATGTATCTGCATGTTATTTTATTCTTTTAGCGCTTCCATTCAGGCCCCGGTTATTCTATATAGTAGGTGAAGTGTCTGTTTCTGGTTAGGTCATGCCCAAACTTTTAGGGGCGGGTGTGGGACGTGACATGGCAGATGGCAAACATGGTGTCCTAGGCGCACCAATGCACATGCAATGCAAAGAAACACATAAGTGTAATCAAAACAGGATATCACGAGTTCGAGTCAAGCTATCTAAACTCCCTAGCAGAGTCGCCAGAAACTGTAACAAGCCCGCGAGGGACCTCAGTGCTACAGTTCGGACTCCCATTTTTGTTGTGGTTCTAAATCTGAACCAAAGAGTCCAAATCTAGCAAATCATTTTGAGAAAACAGATTTTTGAAAGAAGTGCCAAACATGGACTGCTTTTCCAGATACCGAGTCACCACCTAAATATTTTTTAATGAGGAAATTTAGGAAACCCTGATTCGGTGCCAAAGGCCACGTGTCCGTCATCACCAAAGTTGCCTCGGCTCGGGAACTTAGGTACAATTGGGGAAGGTCAGCTATGAGCACCCCCTCTTGCCCGGTTTGAAGACCGGCCTCTACTAACCGTGATATCTTGTTTTGAAAACATTATGCATTCTTATTCTGGTTATTACCCTAGAATTACTATGTTGTGCGCATAGCAAAACAAGTATAGACTAGATCGCCTAATTTGGAACAAAGCATTGCATATCCGTTTGTTTAGAAAATGGTTTGAAGTTTGCTACTCGCAAGTAGGCTAAAATGCGGATTTCAATGAATTATCCCAATTCAAGTAATCCAACCTTCACTCACAGGCATTCACGCAGTTATATCACATAAGCAGCTAGCCTCATGGTAATCATGCTATTATGGCAACATTCACACGCATGCGAGATGCTAAAACATAAAAGACTTACATCGTACTCCGTGCCAAAACAATAAACTAGTTAGCAAACATGCATGACCCTAATTCATGTTATGTGGCTAATGCAACGCATACAGGATGTAATTAGGATAGGCTCGGCTAATCCTAAAATGGCATGTGAAATGCATAAGTAAAACGTATTCAAGTTAGATTTGAAATACTTATGCAGTTAGCATGATGTGCCGAGCCCGGTGCATGCAATACTAATGAATGATGCACGCATGCATACCATAAGGTATGCTAAATTAAACATGTCCTAATACTAACCATCAAAGTGGGTAAGTAAAAGGGAGAAAGAAGTGGGGGGTTGGAAGACATGCACACACGCACCCACACTTATTACAAATTTGCCCTCGCTCGGAGGGACCAAAAGAATAATACAATTTAACCAACTGGCAAGCTAATTAAACGTTACAGACAATTAAATTAATTAAGCAAATTAATTAACCTAAGAAAACAGTAAATAGCAGCCTCAGGGAGAGGGCTCAATGCATGCACTCTCGGTTCCGCCCGGAAATCCACTGTCATGCTCAAGATGCCTCTGTTTTCCCTGCTCTGCTCCTCCGATGACTGCCAAAGTCTCTGGGTCTACTCTCTGGATGCTAGGGAACACCACCGGCTAAAGGAGAACACCACCGACCATGTAGAATGGTCACCAGCCACAACTTTGATCCATCGGCCAAAAATGATGGCCGGCCGGCACTGTATTTAGCCGACCGGACAAAAGTTCCTGCATAATCTAGTTTGACAGCAGCAGAGGGCAATACTTGGCATGGCAACGCATTTCAAGCAATGTATGCACCAATCATATCCCTTATCATGTTTATGACTCAAAGAGACATGGGCCTCGATTCTCGGACCACCAATCACGCAATTCCATGCATGATGGCCCGAAGAATCAAGCATGCAACTTCAATTTCAAATGAATGCAAACCAAATAAACACACAATGAGGTGCAATCTCTATCATACTCATTTCAAGAGGTCTAGCATGCATGCTTATGCAATGTAATCCTAAGCATATTGATTAGTGTGCAACATGGAAATGCAAGGGAGCATACAAAACATGCAAGGCATGAGACAATGCAACTAACAAGTATGCAAGGCATAATGTGGGCATTCAAGCATGCAAGCAAGCATGTGACTTCATTCAATCATGCGAGTTCAATCATGCAACAACTCACCAATATGCTACAACATACAAGGAGTACATGCAACAAACAAAGAGATGGACTTAAACATGATTTAGGCAGCCCTGACTAGGCCTAAAACAGTGGCCAAAGATGCTAAGGAATGAGGGTTAATTGACACACAAACATGCATGAAAACATGGACCAACATTCAAGCATGTGGTAGCCGAATAATTGACAAACATAGAGGAGGTACATTTCGAAGGCTTGACGATAGCCGGCCTCTGTCACACAAGGATAAGGGGCTGAATAGGATCGAGGGCCGAATATGGTCCATCCCTATAGCCGAGTAGTAGAAAAGGTAATGATTGAAAAAGTAGGCCCTGATCCCGAGGATCAGAGGAGGCGAGTATAAATATAGAGACAACGGACTAAACAAAGGACCAAGAATTACTACTAATAACTGAGGAAGCAAGCTCTCTCGCGGGACGAACTAATTTGTACGTCGGAGTGCTAATTCCGTCACCCCTGACCGAAGTTTCCATATCTTCTCAGGTGACTAGCTGAGGATCATTGGCGTCTTCCAGGATCCGAAGAGTATTTCCAACCCACTTCCCCACAATTGGCGCCGTCTGTGGGAATACTCAAATATATCCATGGAAGGCGTGACTGAAGATCCCCCGATAGCCACCGACGAGATCGCATGGGAAGACAACCTCACCCCCGCTAACATGCTCGGAAAAGAAACCATCGCGGCACGACGCGCCTTGAACTTTGATTCGCCAACAACTTCAGCACAAGAAGCAATGCAGGCTATCATGGAACAAGCAAAGCAGAACGAACAAAGGCTCGAAAACATGATCGCTGAGAACGAACGACTCCGTCAAGACTTGGCCTTGGAGGTAGCAAAATCTAGAGAGGTCATGCGCCAGGAACCAGAACAACTTCCAAGGGTAGACGGACAAAGACCTCGGGCCCGACCGAAGGATACCGATAACAACTCCAATTCATTATCTACGGAGTCCGACGCAAAGGGACGACCCGAAGCCTCCAGCTCCTCCGAAAAGGATCCACGAACAAGGAACAAGCGCAGGAGAAGTAGCTCCAACGAGGAAGACCAGCACGATCCTTTCGTTCGACGGATCGCAAGGGCGTCCCTGCCCAAGAAATTCAAAGCTCCGTCGTTTACTCTTTACGACGGCAAGTCAGATCCCACAGATCATATCCGTCATTACAAACAGGCTATGATGCTGCACGCAGACAATGAAGCCCTCATGTGCCGAATATTCCCTAGCAGCCTAGGTCCACTAGCCGTCCGGTGGTATTACAAGTTAGAGCCAGCTTCAATTAAAAGTTTCCGCCAACTGCAGAAATCCTTCAGGGCCAGGTTCATCACCAACGAGGTACAACCGAAACAGGCCGACTCCCTCTGGGCCATGCAGATCCAGTCGGGAGAGACGCTCAGAGCGTACTCGGCACGATACTGGGAGTGCTTTAACCTCGTCGACGACGCTTGCAACGACTCCATGGCCATCACCGCTTTCAAAATGGGCTTACATCCGACAAGTGCTGCGGTTCCTCGACCGGAGGCCCCGATGCAGGCATTGATGAAGAAAGTTGAAGAATATTGTAAAGTGGAAGACGATGCCCTGAGGATAAAAGCAGGACAAATATCCAGCAAAACGGCCCACCCCGAAATTGCTCGACCAATCAGCTCCGTCCCGCCACAAAGCCCTGAACCCCGGCAACGAACCAAGCGAGACAAAAGGCGGGACTCTCGCCGACCAAGCGATCAGTGCTCCCATCGCACGAACGAACAGCTACAGGTCGACAGCAGACGCTCAAGGCGAACCGATAAGAAGTATACGGAGTTGACGGAGCCGATCGCGACAATAATGACCAAGGTCCAACACCTTCCGTTTTTCAAATGGCCGTCAAAGATGGTGGGCCCTCCCGACACACGGAGGAGGGACAAGCGATGTGAATACCACAAAGATCACGGCCACGAAACTGAGAACTGTTATGCCCTAAAGGATCATCTGGAGGAGCTGGTGCAAGATGGTCGGCTGCATCAGTACGTGGGCAAGGGCAGGCCAACCAAAGCATTAGCCTTGAGGCAGGACTCACCTCCACTTGGTGTAATCCACGTAATCCACGGTCCGCCGACCGTGCATACGATCCAATCGCGCCCAATACCCCGGCAACATGATATGTCAACGGGCAGACACAGCGAAGCTCCGACAATTAAGTTCGATGACTCTGACTTCATCGGAACAGTGCCTAGCCACGTCGATCCTCTGGTCGTCCGATTACGCGTACGCCAGTTTAGCGTTGAACGCATTCTTATAGACCCAGGAAGCACTTCGGAGATCTTGTATTACAGAACTTTTGTTGAGCTCGGCCTCAAAGAGTCGGACCTGTCTCCATCGTCTCAGCCACTGTTCGGCTTCAACACGAATCCAGAGTACCCGTTGGGGAGAGTCGTGCTACCGGTTCGAGCGGGCTCAAAGACGGTAGACGTGGGATTCTTTGTTGTGAAGCTTCCGTCGCCGTATAACGCCATCATGGGGCGCCCCTGGCTGCACGCCATGAAGGCTGTCCCTAGCACCTACCATCAGCTTATGCGCTTCCCGACTGACCGCGGCATTGAGGAGATCCGAGGCTCGCCGCACTCTGCGCGAACGTAGATTTTGTCAATATCCATCCCCGGACCCGACTTCTGGGATCTGATGCTTGTACTGGTACCACATTTTAATGGAAGTCGATTTTCTTTGTCACTCTTCCAAGCCTCTTGGCCCAAATTAAAGTCTCCGGATTCGGAGCGCCCCTTGGTGCAGGTCACCATAGGGCCGGACAAGCCTCCGAATTCGGAGCGCCCTTCGTGGATACCACGATTGGCCAAATTAAAGTCTCCGGATTCGGAGTGCCCCTTGGTGCAGGTCACCATAGGGCCGGACAAGCCTCCGAATTCGGAGCGCCCTTCGTGGATACCACGATTGGCCAAATTAAAGTCTCCGGATTCAGAGCGCCCCTTGGTGCAGGTCACCATAGGGCCGGACAAGCCTCCGAATTCGGAGCGCCCTTTGTGGATACCACGATTGGCCAAATTAAAGTCTCCGGATTCGGAGCGCCCGTTGGTGCAGGTCACCATAGGGCCGAATAAGCCTCTGAATTCGGAGCGCCCTTCGTGGATACCACGATTGGCCAAATTAAAGTCTCCGGATTCGGAGCGCCCCTTGGTGCAGGTCACCATAGGGCCGGACAAGCCTCCGGTGAGCGCCGTGGATACCACGATTGGCCAAATTAAAGTCTCCGGATTCGGAGCGCCCGTTGGTGCAGGTCACCATAGGGCCGAATAAGCCTCCGAATTCGGAGCGCCCTTCGTGGATACCACGATTGGCCAAATTAAAGTCTCCGGATTCGGAGCGCCCGTTGGTGCAGGTCACCATAGGGCCGGACAAGCCTCCGAATTCGGAGCGCCCTTCGTGGATACCACGATTGGCCAAATTAAAGTCTCCGGATTCGGAGCGCCCGTTGGTGCAGGTCACCATAGGGCGGACAAGCCTCCGACTCGGGCGCCTTCGTGGATACCACGATTGGCCAAATTAAAGTCTCCGGATTCGGAGCGCCCGTTGGTGCAGGTCACCATAGGGCCGAATAAGCCTCCGAATTCGGAGCGCCCTTCGTGGATACCACGATTGGCCATATTAAAGTCTCTGGATTCGGAGCGCCCCTTGGTGCAGGTCACCATAGGGCCGAATAAGCCTCCGAATTCGGAGCGCCCTTCGTGGATATCACGATTGGCCAAATTAAAGTCTCCGAATTCAGAGCGCCCGTTGGTGCAGATCACCATAGGGCCGAATAAGCCTCCGAATTCGGAGCGCCCTTCGTGGATACCACGATTGGCCAAATTAAGGTCTCCGGATTCGGAGCGCCCGTTGGTACAGGTCACCATAGGGCCGAACAGGCCCCCGGATCCGGAGCTCATTTGTCAACTAATAGGTCCGCCGGCTAGGGCGTGCCTGAGCCGGCCCACTAGTACGACCCATTGTCAAACTCGTACCCCGCCTAAGGCAAGGGCCAATAGCGCTATCAAACCATACGAAATGACCTGCTCAAACTATTAAACAAGAGGCTCAGAGTCCTATATGAAATAAACTGTTAGCAAGCTATCAAACCATACGAAATGACCTGCTCAAACTATTAAACAAGAGACTCAGAGTACTATATGAAATAAACTTTTATATTTGATTTAAAAAATGTTACACAGACGCAATCCGCGTTCGAACATTACAATATCTATCTCTAACTTCGAAGACAAATCAACCCATCACTTAAGCAACCATTGCGGTTCAAAACGCATCGATCTAACCGCGCCGGAACCGGCATGTCGCCGGGCCCCTGACACCATCGACAATGTCAAGGCCAAGATCCAAGACAAGGGAGGTTAGGGGCAGCGGTCGTTGTGTCTCCTTTCGGGGCGATCTGCTTCAACGACTTGGAAGCTGACAATTTTCCAGTTTCTCCTTTCAGCGGTCCACCTCCCACATCGGAGAATCCTCCGCCGCAAACCATCTGAGCGCCAGGGTCGGCTGGAACTTGAGCTCCTGCAACTATCATCACCATCTGATGATGAGAACTCTAGCCTATCCCTCGCAAATATGTTCGACTGCATAAGGCACCTGCCGCTTTTATTCTCAGTAATGGCCGCAATCTCAATAACCAAATCTCGAAATGATTTTATCAACACCAAACCCCACGAGACAGGCGTCGGTCAACGTTCTCCATGACCTAGTCATTCAGCGGTTGGCTAAAACCCGCAGAGAATACGCAAGGGCAAACATTACCTTGCCCAACCGGCTAGACACTCGATATTCGAGCTAAGTCCGTAGCCCCTCCGACCCCTGACTCACGGCCTCTTTAAATTTCAACACATCAAAACGGCTTTATACAAAAATAAACGGCCTACACATGTAGGCCGAACACTCCAAAGAGTCGGCGCACCGATTTGATATGTTGAGTCTGATTGATGTATTCACGTCTATCCAAACAATCCATGCAATAAAGTTAAACACCCACACGCCGAATGCGGGAAACAATTTGATACTTTCAACAAAGCGTCTTTTATTCAAAAAATCGAGAAATTACATAATTTCGAACCTAACAACAATTAAAGTCATACGGCGTCGCCCTCATCCTCGCTCTTCTCAACTTCGAAAGCAGAAAACGGAAAGTCCTTACTGTGGTAGAGAGGTGACGCCGAATTTATGCCTGACAAGCGAAGAGATTCGGCGACTTGAGTTGCTTTGATCCAACCATGCCTGAACCCACGGTTTTCACATCGGCAAACCTCTTCAACTAGTCGACAAAAGCTACCCTCTTTGATTCTCTTCCATCTCCTTTTTTTGCTTTTTTTTTTTTCCTCGACTTTCTCTTCCTCTTTGTCTTCTTCTCTTCTGTCTTCTTCTTCTTCTTTTTCTTCTTCTTCTTCTTCTTCACTCTCTTTCGTCTACTTAATCACTCTCTTCTCCTTCTTCTTCCTCATTCCCCTTGAGAGTGACAGAACATCGAGACTGAGCAGAGGAGAAAAGCTATCCCAAAACTTAGTCTGTTCTCTGCTATTTCTCTCTGACTCCTTTCTTTCTTTTTACATTTCTCACCACACATGGCCTCATCTCATCCTCTCACTCTCTTTCTGGACCTCAATGATCCAAGCTCTCCTAGACCGAGTGCGACTGCTCTTACTCTTCCTAGCCTTCCTGGACCGAGTGTCCCTGCGCTTACTCTTCTTAACCTTCCTGGACAAAGTGCCCATGCTCCTACTCTCCTTATCCTTCCTGAACAGAGTGCCCTTGCTTCTACTCTTCTTAACTTTCCCATGATGTCAGTTGAGCAAATCATGGCCGCTCAATCTGACATTGAAACCAACCATTTCACATTGAGATCCTGGATGGAGACAGTGACTACGGTTGCCAAATTGTCTCACCGGCTGCAGAATAGGACCGGTGAGGTACATCAAGTAAATGCCCAACTTTCTCTGCTCCAGCGCATGTGCAAAGATGCGTGAGCAAAGATTTGCGCACTGAAGGTGGAGAATAAAGAGCTGAAACGGAAGACCACCGTCATGGCCCGATTCGGAGCACCTTCGTACTTCGCCTTTGACAGCAAGCAAGAAGTGAACTCTCTTGGCGGTCATGTAGACACTGAGGCAGGGCCTTCAAGGGTCACCCAAGACGACAAAAAAAGGAAGAGCTTAGCGGGAGAGTCGAGTAAATGAAGTCGGCATGTGGCCGTCACCAAAAACTAGATCCCTCTTCTTCTTTTTTTCTTTTTTTCTTTTTTTCATGCCACTGCAATCGGGGATGTCATCTCTTGACTTCAATAAAATCAGTTTCTTTTTTTTTTCTTCATAATCTGGTGTAATAATTTACTTAATATCCATCCAAAGTGATTATCTCAAGACTCTTAACTAATGAGAACACCCTCCCTTTAAAGACACAATTCGATGATATATTTTGTAATTGCAATTGTCACACAACAACTAACTCATCTCAATATTAAAATGAATTCATACTCAGTTACCCAATTGAATAAAACTAACACAAACAATGACTCCAAATATTTCATCCCATGAGAACCTCCATTCATCCCCTAGTACAATCATATTCTTCCATGAATTATTCCAAAAACAAAATTCACAGATCACCTTAGCCTCAACTACTTCACTTGAACAAGAAGAAACACCAACTCTTACGAAAAATAATGCAATCATGCCAAACACACTACTCAAAAATTCTCAGCCACAACTTTAGTTGCCCAACCAAACAATTTCTGTATTATTTTTACCTATCCACTCTATTTCTTTCACTTGACGAACTGACTAATAGTTTACGCAAACTTGTCTACATCCACCCACACAATTTCGCTCTAACATAGAATTTACCCAAACACTCACACAATGCACTTCGAGTCCACATAGAATTCATCAAGACTACATATACATTCTAACAATACTAAGGTACTCCCAACAAATACTCATAGTTGTAGTGACTTTGAAATCTCCTTTGAAGTCTCTAGTCAGCTCGCTTCTACCCAAATTCTAAAAGATATAACCACAAGCTATGATGCCACTCATTCACTCTGGAAAAAAGTTTCTATGACAACAATAGTCATTCCATAAAAATTTCCAAGACTAACAAAACAATGAAAGTACTTCATACCAATTTATTCCCCGATGAGGGGTCTGCCAAATAACTTCTTCTAAGGTAATATCACCACAAAACACGATGAAACAAAATTAAAATAACAAATCATCATCGATTAGGCAAAACTAAATACATTTTAATTAAGAAAACACTTACCACTTAAGGTCAAATACACTCATCAAATTGAACTCAATGGTAATATTAGACCAACATACCAACAATACGAATTCTTACCACACTTGTAGCAAAACAAAGGATCAATATAAGGAATTCATAACACTTACTCCAAGGATACAAAACAATCTTGTAGCTAAAGGACAAAGGATACAAAATAATCTCCATTTCCATTACATGAACCACACCATCACAACACACACCAAATTTAACTCAAAACACTCTCATATACCTTATAACTTCACAATTTCTAACTCATACACAAAAGCAACTGTAAAAGTTAACATCAATCACTCTCAATGGGTCAATCATAAATTCCCATGGAAATACTCAAATTACCACCATACTAATTATCCTAAAGCACCTAATTTAGAATTATAATATCCTCACAAAGTAATCTTAAAAATTTCCTCCAAAAACATTGGTTGCTAACACAACACAAACTCTACTATTTTAAGGTGACATTTACACCCACAATCATACAAATCGGTTAACCTACACTTTAATACGAATTCCACAACATCTTGACCAATCAACCCAAGTGCCTCTATTACGGCCTCTCTCACTTTTTGACATTTTATATAAGAGACAGAATTTAGCTAGTAAGTACTCCACACTAGTTCTAACACGCTGCATGCGGATTAAACATAAACCTACACATGTATCTACATCACATAAGGCAAACCATATAAGCACATAGTCACATAGAGCACATACGACTTAACCCTCCAAAATATTGACTCGTTCCACAAATATTCAAAGACTTCCAAATAGAAAAAGCATTGATCAGGTGCTTTTCAAAAAGGACCTCAAAGAATTTCATTAACGCAAATCACATCTCAGAATTTTAACCCTATACCCACATAGTCACATAAACATGTTATTACATAGCACATAAGATATGCAACATTTCTCACTAGCGAAATGAACCCACTGTGCTAGAAACCACTTCTCGCGAGCCCCAAGTATTCAAACTCGGTAGCTCTGATACCAAGTTGTAACACCCCGAAAATTGGGCAGGGTATACCTATTTACGTAACAAAACCCACCTAATAGACAAACACATATATATAGCTAACTATTCCATACATCCATTTCCATTAAATCCCAAATGCCAAATACATGTTGTTCACATCTCAATGCCCCAGTTCCAATCCCAAGCATGCATTTTACAATAAGTATGAAATGGAAGCCAAACAGATAATAAGTGCCCTACAGGCTTCCAAATTTATCCAAGAACATTCTTGGTTACACAAAATGGAGTTTCTACTTAACGTAAATACAACCCTGGGCTTACATTCAACAAATAACAATAGAACAAAAATGAAGCCTCAGCTCCGAGTCCTCCCAAGTCAATGCTTTGGCGGAGGCATAACACCTCTACCTGAAATGGTTTCCCATATAGAGTGAGCCACAACCCAATAGAGATATACTACACAACATATGAACCATAACAAGACTAAAGAGGAGTATGCTCATGCCATGCTCATGATAAAACAGATCATCTCTCTTTTTATAAAGCATGCAATGCTGAGATGCAACAACAGATATAAAGACATTTCCATTTTAAACCATATATGTTACATGAATACAGGCTCTGTGAATCTCTAGGTGAGTGTCTACAAGAAGGCCCTAATGCACTACCACTGTCATTTTTACCAGTAAATTGGAAGGCTCGACACCTAACTGCGTGGTTCCACACCCCCTACCCAAATTCACCAAGCATTCACCTATTCGTAAACAGATATATTTACAAACATTTCTCAAAAACATATACATTTCCAATGAAATGAATGTAATGCAATGCCCAATGCAACAAATGAGAAATGTGGTTCGATTTACCTAAGTCTCATTGTAGACGTCCCCGAACGCCCCGGGAGGGTGAGTCCCCCCCATTCTGTTCATATTGGGCATACTACAGTTCGGACTCGATTTGTTGAGGTTCTAAATCTGAACCAAAGAGTCCAAATCCGGCAAATCGTTTTGAGAAAAAAAAAAAAGATTTTGAAAGAAGTGCCAAACATGGACTGCTTTGCCAGATACAGAGTCGTCACCTAAATATTTTTTAATGGGAAAATTTAGGAAACCCTGGCTCGGTGCCAAAGGCCACGTGTCCATCATCACCAAAGTTGCCTCGGCTCGGGAGCTTGGGTACGATTGGGGAAGGTCAGCTATGAGCACCCCCTCTCGCCCGGTCCGAAGACCGGCCTCTACTAACCGTGATATCCAATTTTGAAAATGTTATGTGTTCTTATTCCGGTTATTAGCCTAGAATTACTATGTTATGCGCACAACAAACAAGTATAGACTAGATCGTCTAATTTGGAACAATATTGCATATCCGTTTGTTTTAGAAAATGCTTTGGGATTTACTACTCGCAAGTAGGCTAAAATACGGATTTCAACAAGTTTTTCCAACTCAGACAATCTAACCTTCACCCACTGGCAATCAAACAGTTTATCACATAAGCATCTAGCCACATGGTAAGCATGCTGTCATGGTAGCACTCACACGCATGCGGTATGCTAAAGCATGAAAATACTTACATCGTACTCCGTGCCAAAACAATAAACTAGTTAGCAGATATGCATGGTCCTAGTTTATGTCAAATTGACTAATGTAACACATACAGAATGCAATTAAGGTAGGCTCGGCTAACGTAAACATGTCATGTGAAATGCAATCAATTGATGCACGTATTCAATTTGGAATTGAAGTACAAATGCAGTTAGCATGATGCGCCGAGCCCGGTGCATGCGAGACCACTGTATGGATGCACACATGCATAGCATAAGGTATGCTAATTTAAACATGCCCTAATCTACCATCATAAGTAGGTAAATAAAAGGGAAGAAAGAAGTGGGGATTGGAAGACATGCACACACACGCACCCATACTTATTACAGATTCACCCTCGCTCGGAGGGACCAAAAGAATAATACAAATTAACTAACTACGAGCTAATTAAATATTACAGATTACCTAATTAGTTAACAAACTAACTAAGCTAGGAAAAACAGTAAACCGCCTCAGGAGGAGAGTCTGGTGTAATGCATGCTCGGGTCCTGCTCGGAAGCGACCGCCATGCGATCGCCTTTGTTTTCCTGCTCGCCTCTCAAGACTGTCAAAGTCTCAATTGATTCTCGATATCGGGAATACCGCCGGCTGAGTAGAATTACCACCGGCAGTGGGGTGTGGTCATCGGCACAAGATGCATCCATCGGCCACCAATGGATGGCCGGTCGGCACTATGTGTTGCCGGTCGGCCAAAAGTGCCTGCAGAACCTACAACCTACAGCAGCAGAGGACAGAACTTGCATGGCAATGCAAGTCAAACCATGTATGCCCTAACCATACCCCTTATCATGTGTGGAACTCAAAGGAACATGGTCCTTGGTTTTCGGACCACCAATCAAGCATTTCGATGCATAATGGCCCAAAAACCAAGTGTGCACATTTCAATTTCAAATGAATGTAATGCACATAATCACATAAAGGGCCAACCTCCATCACACTCACTTCAAGAGGCCAAGCATGCACATTGATGCAATGCAATCTTAGGCACATTGACTAGTATGCAACCATGGCCATGCAAATAAGCATACAAGACATGAAACATCAATGTTAACCAACAAGCATGCAAGATGTAATGTGGATGTTCAAGCATGCAAACAAACATGTGACTTCATTCAATCATGCAAATTCCAACATGCAACAACTTACCAATATGCTACAACACACAAGGAGCATATGCAACCAATGAAGGAATGGACTTAAACATGAATTAGACAGCTCTAATTAGGCCCAAAACAATGGCCAAAATACTCAAATATGAGGGCTAAACACACATACACACATGCACATGTTAAGACACAAACCTAAGCATTAAGCAAGTAACTCTCAAGCACAGTTGAAAGGAGTATAACATGGACACTAGGCATGCAACATAAGCTCTGAAAATCATGCTATAAGAGGTGCCAAACCAACTCAAACAAGACAAACATTAGCATGCAAATACTCCAAGTACTTGAAGCAAGTCAAAGAGGCTTAAACCATGGTTAAACCAACCAAGCCCCGTAAGGCCAAGAAGGCTTAAAATAGGTTCAAGACAGTCCTTAATCATGCAAAAGGGACCCTTAGATGGCATCTAAGTGGCTCGAATTCAAAAGCATGCACAATGGCCAAAACATGGAGCATACAACACAAGCCTTCAAAGCATAAAAGTAGTGCCTAAGGCAAGCATACAAGCACATCAAAGGGGCTGAAATGATGCTACAAATGGTGCCAAACCACTTAAACCGAAGCAAGTGATGCAAGCTACACACTTATACACTTATGGTCAACGAACCAAAATGCAAAGGCGCCACACAAAGCATGTCAAGATCGACCCAAATAACTATGGACAGACCTTAAACATGGTGAAACAAGTACAAAAGCTTCATAAGACCAAGTCTAAAACATGCTAGAATAAGGGTTTACAACCTAAGACATGTTAAGGCAACAAAGTGGCGTTACATGGCACGTATGTTAAACTAACATGGTGTACAAAAACTAACAAACAACAATGTTATATCATGGCATAATAAGCATAAAAAGCAGCTATGGCATGATCAACAAACACGCAAACATGATGCTCCCTCAAGAGGCCAAAAAGTGCCCTTTTCAAGGACAACAAGGAGAGGGGGTGGCCCTCTCCCTCTTGAGACTTTAAGGTACCATCCTTACCACTGAAATCCCTCAAGATTTAAGTGGTAAGGAGGCCCAAGCACCAAAGTCTCGGAGCTCACCAAAAATGGCACAAAATGAGGCCTCTCAAGGCTTAGGAGGGATCTAACACCTCCAAACCACAAAACACTCTAAATAAACTATTAAGAAGGCTTAAAAAAAAAACTTTTTTGTATTATACACTAAGCACAAAAACAGTTCTAAGATAGGCTAACAAGCTATGCAAAAATGGGGATAAAAGGGACTAGTGTCTCACCCTTGTAGACCTCTTCACAAAAGATGATCTTGTTGCCTCCTTGAGCTTCAATCCAGCCAAGAATAGCAAGAACAAGCCTCAGGTCCCTCAAGAACCAAGAGAAGGTGAAAGACTATGTGTTTGTGTGCAATAGTAAGGACAACTACACCTAGAACACACACAAGAGAGATATAGAGATAGGTTATGTATGGAACTCAAATCCTAAAACCAGAGCTTCTCCCCTGTGTTTTCCTCACAAAATTTCTCAAACCCTAATGCCAAGAGAAGACCCCTTCTCTTATAGGCAACCCATCTTGCAAAGCTTATTCAATAAGCTAACAAGGAGGCCATCCCTCCATACACGTGTATGGAGGGGAACCAAATGCCACACAACTATCCTAAAATATCTGCAAAAGCAGATGAACAGTAGTCAGCTGCTCAAAATTGCTAATTTGACAAAATTGATGGCCGGTCGGCCAACAAGAGTGTCGGTCGGCCAAATATATGGCCGATGGACACAAACAACTGCCGGTGGCCTCAAGCCACGGCCGGTGGAGTGTGGGGAGACCTCACAAGGCATCCCCTGCCCCTCCAAGGCAAAACACAAGTGTTTGGTGCAAAACCAGACACTAAACGGTCGAGTTCGGAGATCTTGAGGCAAGGCGCGTAGCCGAGACCTCCGAGAACTCCAAACGAACATAAACATGGATAATCACCAGCTGTTCAAACGGTGACGTCCAAGTCTTGAGGACGGTCAAAAATGGGGTGTCTACAGTTGCCCCTCTTTGACAGAACTCGAAAGTCATAACAACGACGGGAGTGAATGTCAAAGCCCAGAGATGACCCATTTTTGACAAGGCCGAAGACTTAGACAAACATGCAAGGCAAACAAGATATGCGCCCGAAGGCAGGGGCCAAAATGCAAGACAATGCACGAAGCCGAGCATAACTTATGATCATGCAAAGAAAAGCTGTAACGAAGCACACATGCAACAGTTTTAAGCTAGCATACACCAAACTACACTACAATGCAGAAAGGATGTAAGAGAATTATGCAATTCTCGAAACGTCTCACGCGGAGAACACAATACCTGTCCGGTTCGTCTGGTTCCACCAGTGGTAAATGAACCGTACATACAATATCGTGCCTGCAAAGAAAACAACTTAACAGGTATGATATTGTTAGCAACATACAGGACAATGAATGCAAAATGATATGCAATATGATATACAATATATACAAAACAATGTATGAATAATGCAAATGAAAATGCAAACTATATGCAAAGCAATTGAATCATGATCCAATCATGAGCGGTTTGAAACTACACAAATGTCAAAAAGATTGATGGGGGTAACAAGTCTGTCTACCATAGAACGGTCTACTGAACTATGAGTAATGTAGACAGACACAAGAACGAGTATTGGGGGGATGACATAAGTGGGGTAACGACCCGCTGGGGAAAGGACAATGATCCTAATGCCAGATGCAAAAATTACACTACAATGTAATATATATAATGGATATGGCACGCGGGCCAAACCAAATCTTTCCTAGGAAAGGCATATACACAAACAAGTCGCGGCTAAAATAGAACAGTCTACTGAACTATGCTTTGACATGAGAAGTATGGGCACATACCAGACCAAGCTCAACATGGAAAGGCGCAAGCCATAGGTGGCAGATGATGCAATGAATGCATGCAATCTAAAATGCAATGGAAATGGATACAATGGATATGGCACGCGGGCCAAACCAAATCTTGCCTAGGAAGGGCATGTACGCATACGAGCCGCGACTAACATAGAACGGTCTACTAGACTATGCTTCAACACGAGAAGTATGAGCACATTCCAGACCAAGCTCAACATGGAAAGGTGCAAGCCATAGATGGCAGATGATACAATGGATGCATGCAAACTACACAATGCAATATTTACAAATATGCAATGGAATGGATATTTACAATGGATATGGCACGCGGGCCAAACCAAATCTTGCCTAGGAAGGGCATGTACGCATACGAGCCGCGGCTAACATAGAACGGTCTACTGAACTATGCTTTGACACGAGAAGTATGGGCACATACCAGACCAAGCTCAACCTGGAAAGGCGCAAGCCATAGGTGGAAGGTGTTGCAATGAATGCATGCAATCTACAATGGAAATGCATGACAATGCAGTACTTACAATGGATGCATGACAATGCACTATGATGCAATGGCTATGATTGCAGCTTTCTCTATCTTACCAACGAGGCGATATACTAGGTTGGTTCAGTATCCAGAATCGAGGCGCAGATATGCCGCCTCAACCTATGGGGCTTCCATACAGATTTCAAGCTGAGGATACACCCCCTGGGTATTTAAACCAGACTTTAGTCTCGGAACTCCCGAACCTTTGCGTTCTAGGCATAAGCTGTTCGAACTCTAGTTTTCACCGTCCCAGTTGGTCTTCTAGGAACTTATCGCCAAAACAGGCAGGTGGCTTTACCAGCCCACCGAAAGTCGTTTGGGCACGACAAACACCAAAGGAATTGCACCTTTAGAGGATTTAAGGTCTCCTAGACCGGGATACAAAAAGGTGTATGCATGACAATGCATGTTGCATGGAATGCATGACAACGCAAGTTTACTTGAAATGCATGACAATGCATGAAAATGAACTGAACTGAGAACTGAGAACGCATGAAGATGTATGATCTCGAGATGCGCGACAACGCGCAGCTTTTAAGATGCATGATAATGGGATCGAGTGGGCTTACGGTCTCGCCAGACTGCACGTGTTTTGGTCCTTACCGGACTGTGGCGTGTTTTCGGTCCCGCTGGACCCATTTTGGGGCAATGCATGAATTGAGATGCGGTGCACAAAACAGTGCGATGCGCAAGATCGCGCGATGGAATGCATGCCAAATGCAATGAGATGTGCAAAACAGCGCGGTGCGTTCAGACAACGCGAATGAAGGTTTTGCACCTCCCAAGGATTTAAGGTCTCCTAGACCGTGATGCGGGAAAAGTGCATGACGATGCAAAACGAAGTGGGTGCATAACATTGCAACTGCGATGTGTATCGCGGCGCGATGCGACGTACCAGACAGTATGATGAATGCATGCAACGCATACGGGGCAACTTTTGAATCTTGTAAAAGACAAAAGGATACAAAAGGATACAACATTGCATGAATTCGAGTGCCACGCACAGAAGACACGGTCCGAGATCAAAACGGAGGCCGGTTGAGCGTCGGAGATGCACTTTTCTTGCACTTTCTTGAGCTATGAAGACCAAAAACTACACATATGGCCTGAACAGGGCTGTGGGAGACTCACCGGCCGGAAGGGGAAGCCACCGGCTGTCCACCGGCTGCAAAACAGTTCCATCAGCACAATATTCTGCCGACCGGCAAAATATATTGCTGACCGGCCAAAAGTGCCTAAGTCGGGGGAAGACTTGTCCTTTCGCCTCGGGTCTTTTAAAATAGGGTTCCAAACCCTATTTCCTTACTCTTCCTTAGCCGAAATCTTGCCCTCTCTCTCCCTAGAGCATTTTCCCCTCCTCATTTCGTCATTTTCTTCACGTTCTACGCACGTTTCGTCGTCAGATTCATGATTTCCTTCGCGTTTCAGACGTTTTCAACTGATTGAAACTTCGTTTCGGTACACCCTTTGCTATTTCCACCTTTTTGGGGTTTGTTCCCCTCACTTTCCTCTTGATTTCCGTGCCTTTTTCACATCCCGGCTTTTCTGGCCATTTTCCACCCTCTCGGGGTTGACTTTTTGGTTGACCTTTCGTATCCTAGCCCGGTTTTCCTTCTTTCGGCTATTTCCTCATCACTCTTGATATGGCCAACGATATTCCACGCAGTGGGACTCCCTCGGATCACGAGATGGATCTTGGGGTCGAGCTCCTACCTTTGAGCGAGCGCCCGTTCGACCCGGTGACCTACCGGCCGGCGATTCATGTCTTGCCTCCCGATGGACTTCGCCAGTTTCGGACCTTTGATAGGGCGACGCCTCCCGAGCTTCTACTACGTGAGCCTGCCTCTCACCTATCCTTCGGCGCTTCCGAGGTAACATTTTTTCTCTGTTTTACTTTTTGCAATGTAGAACTTTTAACTGTCAACTGCCCTAGCTGATTACATTCTTTAATTGCTTTAGCTCAGATGCTATGATACATTGTGTATTGTAGTTAATCGCAAATAAACTTGCAATTGATATCCGTTTAGGATTGACACATGCACACGCACTGCACTAGCCTTAATCACCCAAACACACGGCACACACCGTATTTCAGTGCGAACTCACCGACACCCGGTACCTGTTTGAATCTAAAACACTTGCACGTATGCTACATTTATACTGAACCACTCAAACACGTTGACACATCACACGTTGTAGTCCACTGAAAACACACCGGCATCCCAGATTCGCTGAACACGAAAATATGCACACATGCCACATTTATCTCAATTCTGAATGCTTTTCAAAACTGGTATATTTAGCATCGCTTTACCACTGTCTGCTTGAAAACAGGAGGATTCCCATACCATCCGCGGGTATGGGAATGTCGCCGCTTGGGACTGGTACGCAGAGCTACCCGAGGCGGTTCATCACATCGTGGACCAGGCCGGTTTTGGTGCATTTTGCAGGGGGCTATCCCGGCTCACTACGTACAGGCCTCTCCTCGCTGCTCTAGCGGAGAGATGGTGGGACACCACCGACTCGTTCCATTTTTCTACTGCGGGAGACATGACGATGACTCCCTATGATTTCTCGATGCTCACAGGCATCGGGGTAGAGGGTGATCTGATCCCCTTTGACATTGATATGGACGAGTGGACCGCTGCTCAGATCTATCTGCTTGGCGCAGCGCCGCCTTTCGTCCGCCCAGGTTTCGTCCGATACTCCTGGTTTGAGGTGCAGTTTAGGGTCCAGCCCGCGTTAGGGGAGAAGGCTCCGATCACTGAGGAGGCTGTGGAGCAAGATATCTGTGCTTTCGATGTTCTTTGCTGGGACTACCCTTTTTCGCCCGAGGCGAACATCTTGTGCCCTCGCTTGCTCGGCCTTGGTGGATGTTAGGCAGGTCTTGCATTATGACTGAGGCGGTGCAGGCTTGGCCAGTTTATGTGGTTACATGAGCTCGATCTCGTGGCGTGACGCTGCTCGGAGGTTACTGGCGAGCTTGGGAGGTACGTCTTCTTCTCTGCTTTACATTTCTACTCTACATTTTCTGTACTCTGTACTGTACTCTGTAGTTTGCTTCGCACTGACTGTATACTGTACACACGGCACACACATACTCTGCTCTACACTGACTGTACACTGCTCACACTGTACACTCTGCACAATACACTGCACAATACACGGCTCTGTTATTTCTGCTTTATTCTGCATTCTGCTTTATCTGATAAGCATACTGGTATTTGCTCTGCAGCTGTGGGTCTATGCCTACTTTCCCAGATTGGAGCCAGTGCCCGACACTGAGACTCCTCTGGTAGTCCCTTTCTCGCGCCGCTTCGACGGGAGGTGCATACGGAGGCCCCGAGAGACATTTAGCTTCTTCCGCCACTACTTCGATACTATCACCCCTGCCAAGGTATGTTTTACTTGCAGTTCGTTTAAGCTTCGTCTTTCCACTGTATGTTTCGATAACAGTAAATAACAAACTGTATTTCAATTCCAGATCACCTGGCAGCCGTGGGCTCCACTGCCAACGACGATTCGGGATCGGTTTGCCGGTGCTGAGGAGACCTCGTGTTTCTGGATTCTGCTGGAGGGCCCGGTTTGTCAAGCTTGGTACCTGGGTGAGCGTTTCCTACGCCAGACCCTAGGTTTACCCGAGCAGATAGTCTCGGTGTACCCTCCTAAGCATATGAGGGATACCGAGAGATTCACCGCCGAGCAGACGGCGGACTACACCATTGGCTGGGAGGCGAGCGATTACAGGGGCGAGGGCAATTACTCGGAGTACGTCCGGACCTACATCATGCGACCTCTGGGCGACGGCCGCCGAGCTGAGAGAGAGAGGCCAGCGGTGCCGGCAGCTGGAGCAGGAGCAGGGGCTGGAGGGGGAGCGTCGAGGAGAGCTCGAGTCCGTGGCAGGGGCGGAGTTCAGAGAGGACGGGGGACCGGCTAGCCTGCTCTACCCACTTCACTGTCATGCAGAGGGCCGGGTGGGGCGACCTACCAGATCCCCTTTGCTCCTGCCCCGGCTGATCATGAGTTGGTTGATGTCCCTGACTTGCCTCCGGTATGTATTACTTCATTCTTCATTTTGCATTGCCATTTCAATTTGTTTGATATTCTGCAGAATATTGATGCTATTAATACCTTTGCAGGCGTCCTCAAGTACACGCCGTCATTGAAATGAATGCCTCCATGATGGGGATGCTTCAGCGGACCTTCGACCTCCTGGCCCTTTACAGTATTCTAGTATGTTCTTCCTGACCACAGTCTTAAACCCTACATAAACTGCTTCACATAATCTGACACACAACACAATACCTGATAAACTGTTCATAGCATTCATACACTGTATTCACATACTGTACTTATACCCTGCATTCTGCATTGATAAACTACTCACGGTATCCACATACTGTACTCATACACTGCATTCTGTACTGATAAACTGCTCACAACATCCACACACTGTACTCATACACTGCATTCTGTACTGATTCATTGCTCACGGAGTATTGATGCATTTGCCTTTCATACTTTTTCAGCCTCCCTTTCAGCTTCCTCCAGTGGGTGGCGTTCCAGCTGGGCCTTCTGTTTCCACCTGGGATGGCAGAGCACACCCCCGCACCAGGGGGCGGCGCATTCATGTCGGGAGTAGCTCGCGGGCCCCAGTCCTAGACGATGAGTCGGCGGCAGAGGCGGAGGCGGAGTCATCTGAGGAGGAGACCGAGGACAGCTCGGGTTCGAGCTCAGACGATGATGCTCCCGATGATGCCCCTGGACTTCTGCCCAGTAAGAGGGCGAGGACGGATCCCTAGGCGTGAGACCACTGATGCTACTTCAGATTTTGGCTGCTTTTTCTTTTCCTTCTTTTGTACCTTTTCTCTTTTTGGTAGCTAGATTACCTTGTACTGCCGCAGGCAGATTTTGTTTTCCTCAAAACTTTGTACTTGAAAAAGATTATATGAAATGAAACAAACTTTTTGTCTAAAAGTTGTTATATTTGTGTATCTCATGCATTGCATCGCATTACATCATATCATATTACATCTCAATGTAAATGAAATTGGCTTGTTGTCTGAAAATTGAGCACTTGTAAATTGAGCACTTGTAAATTGAGCATTTGTACTGTAATAATCAGATGACCATCCAGCAAATAGCAAAACAACCCAAGCAAACCACTGCTTAACCTGAACACACAACCCATACTCCACTGGGGACTAATTTGCATACAGCCTGTATTACAGTATTTGATTCATTCTACACACAGCAAACCCTGAACAAACAGCCCCAATCTGACAAGATGGACTCTGGCAAATGAAAGCAGTTGCAGTTGAAACACACTCGGATGCCCCAAATTGTTCCCTTTTCTATGTAGAGAATGGCACAGCACTCTGAGCATAAACGGTTTCAATCTTTTGAAGAGGGGTTCTGCAACCGGGGTATCGAGCCTGAAACCAAACACAGCGGGAAAGACTCAAACAAAAGGTGAGCGGCCTGGACACAACGAGGCACGCTCGGAAAAGACTCAAAACGAAAGTTGAGATAAACAAGACAAAAGAAACGACATACGGACGTGTTTATAAAAATAAAAGACCTCAGATCTCGAGGAGCCAGTTCCTCCGGGTATACTCCCACTCTTTTCTGATTTGTAATTCTCACATCGCTCGGCCCTCAGGCTCGGTCTTTCTCTTAAAGCCCTCTTGCTCACTTCTCTTTCCGCTTACACCTCTCTATTCTTTATTCTCTCATTTTTTATCCCTCCCCAGGGTGATTAATGAATGAATAGGGAAGTACGGGTTCATGCCCAACACCGTTAGCCCATGGCTATTTCTTCTGGCGGATAGAGTGCCTTTCTGGCGAGTATGTTGACGGCGGGGAAAAGACAGAAGACCTGACTCAACTGCGCCCCTAGTTCATCACTTTGACCATTTTTTCTTTTCTTCTTAAAACAGTTTTGACCAAAATGCGAGTCGGATTAACACACATGTTTGATTTTTGATTTGAAAATCATGCAAGTCAGGCTGTGAGCACTGAAAATTTTTCTTTTGGGTCCAAGAAAAAAAGGTCCGGTTTTTTGGAAAATGAAATAGTTTTCGAGAAAATAGTCAACTTTAGTAAAAATTTTCAAAAACTATTTTTTGCAAACAATCAATGCTCGACGAGCACGGAACTTACCCTCGAGACGCGCAACCTCGGATCGAAGGCAATGGAAAATTGCGCCTTGCTTAAAGGGGGGAACATGGCAACGGAAAGTTGCCCCTGGTTTGGATGGTAACTTCATGACAGCGGAAAGTTGCCCTTATGCAGATGGTCTTGCAGACATCAGTAAGCCCGAACTTCTGAGCGACGATCTGAACCAATATATGGACACAGTCACTGTAAGAGGAAAGGTGGCTGGACTTCAGGATGAAGTTGCCTACGTATCCCAAACATGGGAATCAAGCCTACGTAGTTCAGGTTGTTACAACCGGATTGTCAGATACAGAGGAAGCAAGGATGATTAAAACCATTACATGGACTGGGGCGCTGTGAAAGCGTTGGGGGGTGGACTTCAAGATGAAGTTGCCTGCGTATCCCAAACATGGGAATCAAGCCTTATGTAGTTCCGGTTAAGGTACACTCGGGTATTAACCTTCACTTTTTAGGCTCTAACTTTTGCCAAGGTGCCTGATGCAGGTTTTCGACCTTGCGAGCTTCTTTTCTTTTTCTAATTTTTTTGTTCAGAATTTTCTTTTCTTTTCCTTTCCTTTTTCGCTTTTTTTTTTTTTGTTCTTCTCTTTTCTTTTCTTTTCTTTTTTCTTGCTCTAACTTTTGCCTGGGTCGCCCTTCTGGGTTTTCGGCCCAGCGAGCCTCTCAAAGGGTAAAAGTGTAGCATAGTCCATGCCAAATGGTTTTGAGATCCTGACGTCACCTGAGTCCATGAGAATGGTTGTTGTACTGATTTGCAGAAGGATCCATCACGGTCGATTCACGAGCCTCTGCCAGTGAGATCTAATCTTCTTGATCTGAATTTGATACCTCTTGCTTGAGGGCAGCTTCAAATTGGGCCACACAAGCCTTTCATGGCAATTAACTGTTGAACGTTTTGAATGGATTTCAGGTTCGAAACTGATAGGTTGAATCTCGAGGCTGAGAGCGATCCTAGGCTACACAATCTCAAAAGTAATTCCACACAAGTCTTCACAGGACTGCGCAAAACATTTTATTTTTGAAAGTTTTTAAGAAAGAGACAAATCGCTCGCGCTGAAGATAGTGTGGAACCAATCTGGATCAAGCTAGGGTCTTTCTCAGTACTCACGCTGACAAGCATGATTTCATTCATAAAAAGGCTTAGCACGCCTCTCTTTTTCTCAATTGATCAAAGTTTTGCAAATCCCGAGGAATTCCTTCCCCTTTGTTTTCACTACAGTGTTCAAAAAGTTTTTTTTAAAAAAAAATTTAGGTCATTACAACGATGTTCAAGGCGCAAGACAGTAGGTAGAATGTACTGCCGTTCCATTCGCCTCCTCTGGCACAACTAATTCACACTAAAAGCAAGCATGAAAATGAGATAGCCACAGCTGTTTCATTCAGATTTGTTGGTATAACTGGCCCCTCGGCTGAGACAGACTCAAAAACCAAAAACGGGTAATTAGAAGACAAAACGATGTTCGAGGCAACAACCCCAGAATCACCTAGCATTCTATACAAAAGGGGGGGTTGACTTGCTATAACAAGACAAACCCATAAGCAAAAGGACTGACTCAAGACAATGAGACAGACTCAAAAAAAAACAAAAGACTGACTCGACACCCAAGCCAGAATTTACAAAATTAATATTCGCAGATGCTCAAAAATGTGTGCCAGACGCCACATCAAAAACATACCAAGCGCCGCCCGTAGGTGGTTCACTCTCTGATTACATACTTGCAGTATCAGTGTCCTCAAAGTCCAACAGCTGAGTAGTAACGGACTTGGCTGAGGTGGGTGGGAGGATAACCTCGTTGTCAATCAAATCCTGTACCTCATGACGGAGGCGGAAGCAATTATCGGTAGCATGACCGGTTTGCTAGTGGTACGCACAGTACAAAGCAGCATCATGTGTAGCAGGGAGGTTTTTCGGGAGAGGCCGAGGCTCCAGGGGTTTAAGGTGTCCCCTCTCGACAAGGATCTGAAGTGCCTTGGACAATGGCATGTAGAGAGCATGAAAGACTCTGCGCCCTCGGGGCAGGTACTTTGAAGTCTGAGCATTTTTGCTAGACGTACTAGCGAACGGGTCGGCAGGCACTGCCTTAACTTTCTGGTCCTTCCCGGGTGTAGGGTTGGGATTAGAAGAAACTGTTTTAGCGTGACGGGGCTTGTCCCGGTTTTCTGATTGGCTCGAACTACCCACAGGTGGAGTGGGAAAAGCATCCTCCACAGCTTTTGTCACAACTGTAGATATCTGTTGCTTGTTCATCCCTCCGGCTTTCAAAGCCTCGACTGCCCACAGCAGTTGTTCAATAGGATCGGCATCTGCCTTCATTTTGCCTTTGTCTCTGGCCTCAGCCTGATCTAGGATTTGGGTTGATACGTCGTTGCCATAGCTGGAGGCTATCTCCGGTTGGCTGAGTTCAATCACGATCCGTCCCAACAGCGGGGGCTCCTGGGGTACAAAGCCTCCGGCATATGGTGCGGCTGGTGGCGAAGCAGACATTCCATAGGCGAGATCCGCCACGGATCTCTGAAGATCACCTATCATCCCCATCAGTTCAAATGTAGTAGGCTCGCAAGCCTGATATAGTTGAGGGGTCCAAACCGGGTGCGCAGCAGGCGACCTAGGTGGATGCGGCATATCAATATTGGTCTCACTTTGTGGGGTGATTCCTTGACCTAACGCGGCTGTCATAACCACGATCTCTTCTGAATTCTGCGTCGTCATAGGTCTTGCCTCGGCAAGAGGGAACACTGACTATTCTGGAACTTTCTGGACTGAAAGGAAAAAACAAGTAGCATTTCAGCCCAAAACGGATCAAACACAGGTGCAGCCGAACAACTGTACCCTACTACTGATCACTGTCCCCCAGAAATTACTGTCCAAAACACTTAATCGGATACCCTCAGATATAACTGATTCTATCAAATACTGAGATTGGTGCCCTTGGGCCTGATACTCAAACTTTGCAAACTGATATGTGCGTTCCTGCAGAGATACACTCTAAAAGCACATAACAAGTAGAGAGAGCAAAAACACCCCTATGTTGGGGTAGGGTTTCCCTGTCCTATTTTGTCAGGAGCTAAGGTTTCATTATACACACAACGGTTTCAGACAACCTAACATCGGGTAAACAACCTGTCCTAGTTTGGAATGGTCACTATGGATTCCGAATATGCACTAGGTCGAATGGTCGAAAAGGGTACCCCGGTAAAACCGGGGTTTGTGCTCCCATACTGGCAGAGCCCGCAACCGGTCAGCCTTATGGTCATGCCTTGACAAGACAAGCCTCCGGCAAACCGCTCAAGAATAGCAGATGGCCAACACGGTGTCCTAGGCACACCAATGTACATGCAATGCAAAGAAACACATAAGTGTAGTCAAAACCAGATATCACGAGTTCGAGTCAAACTCTCTAAACTCCCCAGCGGAGTCGCCAGAAACTGTAGACGTCCCCGAACGCCCCGGGAGGGTGAGTCCCCCCCGTTCTGTTCATATTGGGCATACTACAGTTCGGACTCGATTTGTTGCGGTTCTAAATCTGAACCAAAGAGTCCAAATCTGGCAAATCGTTTTGAGAAAAAAAAAACAAATTTTGAAAGAAGTGCCAACCATGGACTGCTTTGCCAGATACAGAGTCGCCACCTAAATATTTTTTAATGGGGAAATTTAGGAAACCCTGACTCAGTGCCAAAGGCCACGTGTCCGTCATCACCAAAGTTGCATCGGCTCGGGAGCTTGGGTACGATTGGGGAAGGTCAGCTATGAGCACCCCCTCTCGCCCGGTCCGAAGACCGACCTCTACTAACCGTGATATCCAATTTTGAAAACGTTATGTGTTCTTATTCCGGTTATTAGCCTAGAATTACTATGTTATGCGCACAACAAACAAGTATAGACTAGATCGTCTAATTTGGAACAATATTGCATATCTATTTGTTTTAGAAAATGCTTTGGGATTTGCTACTCGCAAGTAGGCTAAAATATGGATTTCAACAAGTTTTTCCAACTCAGACAATCTAACCTTCACCCACAGGCAATCAAACAGTTTATCACATAAGCATCTAGCCACATGGTAAGCATGCTGTCATGGTAGCACTCACACGCATGCGGTATGCTAAAGCATGAAAATACTTACATCGTACTCCGTGCCAAAACAATAAACTAGTTAGCAGATATGCATGGTCCTAGTTTATGTCAAATTGACTAATGTAACACATACATAATGCAATTAGGGTAGGCTTGGCTAACGTAAACATGTCATGTGAAATGCAATCAATTGATGCACGTATTCAATTTGGAATTGAAGTACAAATGCAGTTAGCATGATGCGTCGAGCCTGGTGCATGCGAGACAACTGTATCGATGCACACATGCATAGCATAAGGTATGCTAATTTAAACATGCCCTAATCTACCATCATAAGTAGGTAAATAAAAGGGAAGAAAGAAGTGGGGATTGGAAGACATGCACACACACGCACCCACACTTATTACAGATTCACCCTCGCTCGGAGGGACCAAAAGAATAATACAAATTAACTAACTACGAGCTAATTAAATATTACAGATTACCTAATTAGTTAACAAACTAACTAAGCTAGGAAAAACAGTAAACCGCCTCAGGAGGAGAGTCTGGTGTAATGCATGCTCGGGTCCTGCTCGGAAGCGCACTGCCATGCATAGACTGCCTCTGTTTTCCCTGCTCTGCCCCTCTGAAGACTGTCAAAGTCTCTGAATTGATTCCCTGGATACTGGGGAATACCGCCGGCTGAGTAGAATTACCACCGGCAGTGGGGTGTGGTCATCGGCACAAGATGCATCCATCGGCCACCAATGGATGGCCGGTCGGCACTATGTGTTGCCGGTCGGCCAAAAGTGCCTGCAGAACCTGCAACCTACAACAGCAGAGGACAGAACTTGCATGGCAATGCAATTCAAACCATGTATGCCCTAACCATACCCCTTATCATGTGTGGAACTCAAAGGAACATGGTCCTTGGTTTTCGGACCACCAATCAAGCATTTCGATGCATGATGGCCCAAAAACCAAGTGTGCACATTTCAATTTCAAATGAATGCAATGCACATAATCACATAAAGGGCCAACCTCCATCACACTCACTTCAAGAGGCCAAGCATGCACATTGATGCAATGCAATCCTAGGCACATTGACTAGTATGCAACCATGGCCATGCAAATAAGCATACAAGACATGAAACATCAACGTTAACCAATAAGCATGCAAGATGTAATGTGGATGTTCAAGCATGCAAACAAACATGTGACTTCATTCAATTATGCAAATTCCAACATTCAACAACTTGCCAATATGCTATAACACACAAGGAGCATATGCAACCAATGAAGGGATGGACTTAAACATGAATTAGGCAGCTCTAATTAGGCCCAAAACAATGGCCAAAACACTCAAATATGAGGGCTAAACACACATACACACATGCACGTGTTAAGACACAAGCCTAAGCATTAAGCAAGTAACTCTCAAGCACAGTTGAAAGGAGTATAACATGGACACTAGGCATGCAACATAAGCTCTGAAAATCATGCTATAAGAGGTGCCAAACCAACTCAAACAAGACAAACATTAGCATGCAAATAGTCCAAGTACTTGAAGCAAGTCAAAGAGGCTTAAACCATGGCTAAGCCAACCAAGCCCTGTAAGGCCAAGAAGGCTTAAAATAGGTTCAAGACAGTCCTTAATCATGCAAAAGGGACCCTTAGATGGCATCTAAGTGGCTCGAATTCAAAAGCATGCACAATGGCCAAAACATGGAGCATACAACACAAGCCTTCAAAGCATTAAAGAAGTGCCTAAGGCAAGCATACAAGCACATCAAAGGGGCTGAAATGATGCTACAAATGGTGCCAAACCACTTAAACCGAAGCAAGTGATGCAAGCTACACACTTATACACTTAAGGCCAACCAACCAAAATGCCAAGGGGCCACACAAAGCATGTCAAGATCGACCCAAATAACTATGGACAGACCTTAAACATGGTGAAACAAGCACAAAAGTTTCATAAGACCAAGTCTAAAACATGCTAGAATAAGGGTTTACAACCTAAGACATGTTAAGGCAACAAAGTGGCGTTACATGGTATGTATGTTAAACTAACATGGTGTACAAAAACCAACAAACAACAATGTTATATCATGGCATAATAAGCATAAAAAGTAGCTATGGCATGATCAACAAACACTCAAACATGATGCTCCCTCAAGAGGCCAAAAAGTGCCCTTTTCAAGGACAACAAGGAGAGGGGGTGGCCCTCTCCCTTTTGAGACTTTAAGGTACCATCCTTACCACTGAAATCCCTCAAGATTTCAGTGGTGAGGAGGCCCAAGCACCAAAGTCTCGGAGCTCACCAAAAATGGCACAAAATGAGGCCTCTCAAGGCTTAGGAGGGCTCTAACACCTCCAAACCACAAAACACTCTAAATAAACTACTAAGAAGGCTTAAAAACAAAACTTTTTTGTATTATACACTAAGCACAAAAACAGTTCTAAGATAGGCTAACAAGCTATGCAAAAATGGGGATAAAAGGGACTAGTGTCTCACCCTTGTAGACCTCTTCACAAAAGATGATCTTGTTGCCTCCTTGAGCTTCAATCCAGCCAAGAACAGCAAGAACAAGCCTCAAGTCCCTCAAGAACCAAGAGAAGGTGAAAGACTATGTGTTTGTGTGCAATAGTAAGGACAACTACACCTAGAACACACACAAGAGAGATATAGAGATAGGTTATGTATGGAACTCAAACCCTAAAACCAAAGCTTCTCCCCTGTGTTTTCCTCACAAAATTTCTCTAACCGTAATGCCAAGAGAAGACCTCTTCTCCTATAGGCAACCCATCTTGCGAAGCTTATTCAATAAGCTAACAAGGAGGCCATCCCTCCATACACGTGTATGGAGGGGAACCAAATGCCACACAGCTGTCCTAAAATATCTGCAAAAGCAGATGAACAGTAGTCGACTGCTCAAAATTGCCATTTTGATAAAATTGATGGCCGGTCGGCCAACAAGAGTGCCGGTCGGCCAAATATATGGCCGATGGACACAAACAATAGCCGGTGGCCTCAAGCCACGGCCGGTGGAGTGTGGGGAGACCTCACAAGGCATTCCCTGCCCCTCCAAGGCAAAACACAAGTGTTTGGTGCAAAACCAGACACTAAACGGTCGAGTTCGGAGATACTGAGGCAAGGCGGATAGCCGAGACCTCCGAGAACTCCAAACGAACACAAATATGGATAATCATCGGGTGTTCAAACGGTGACGTCCAAGTCTTGAGGACGGTCAAAAATGGGGTGTCTACACTCATGCCTTTCTAAAACAATCATGGCTATCCTCCACCGTAGCCCAAATAGATATATCTAAACAGATATTTAAACAATTAAATTCCATTAATTCTGATAAATACAATCTATTTCACATCTCATTAAATATGAATAACTACACTAGTTTTCATATCACAATCACGTCCAGTAACCTCTCAAGGTCCATTTCTAACCGTGTCGGTTTTATTCCAACAGATGCATTAAGCAAAATAATACCGTTAATGCCCATGAAAACATCATTTTCTTTCCAAACTCATTCTCCAAGTATTATTCAACTATGGCATCCTATTTTCATCAAAAGCCCCAAAAGTTAAGCCTAATTCCTTTGTTTTCTTTAAAAATGCTCTTTTGGTCACAAACTGGTAAAAATTTCAAAACCAATCAAGTCAAAGTCCGTTTTTGTTCAAATTTAGAACATAGCTTTTTCACAACCTTACAAACATATCCCACGTTTACACTTTCGCAATTTGGGCATCAACTCTTTATTTTTCTCAAAATTTCCCTTTTAATCAAATAAATCACAAATTTTCCACAAATTCTAATTAAATTATATATAACTCTAAGCTCTATATAATCAAGTAAAAGTATATAAAGAAATATAGGAAAAATCCCTACCTCGAGCCAAGAAGCTTTTAAATTTTTCGGCAACAGAAATTACATTTTTTTGGAGCCAAACGACACCTTTTCTGCCCTCTACGTTTTAATCCAAAGCACTATGGATGAAAAATGACTTACACTAGATCAAACCCATGAAAAACCAACATTGGAACCCTTTCTCTTCTCTTTCTCATGGTAAGAACTCCAAGAACTCTCAAAAGTTGAATAAAAAATCCTTTTGGTTACTTTTATAGATATTTCCTAAACAAATATCTAATTGAACAAATATCTAACTATATATATGCACCTATATATATGTATATAAATTTAAAAATACATTTCAACATCTTTAATGACAAAAGTGAATATAACATTTTCTCACCACAAAATATATTTCGTTTAATGGTACACACCATAAATATTCACAACTCTTTTGTGGTAATTAAATAATAATAATAAAACCATAACAATATTACATGGTTACTAACAGATCACAATTCAATCAATTGGGTCCAAACGAATGGAGTTTAATAATTTACAATAAATCCCCAGCTAAGATTAAAATATAAATTCAATTTGATTCAACTCGTTACAATAACTTTTTAAAAGAACATCACTTCTTGAATCAAAATGTGAACTTCATAGTTCTGCATGACCCTTCTTTAGGGTTTCTTATTTGATATGAGTTACAAGATTTGTACACATTATAAGGAGGTATACATCATTCTCTATTATACGCATATCATGTTTCATATTTATAAGATTCTTTGTAGCTACAATTGACATGATTTTTTTGTTTATGTATGTGGCGAAAAGAGTTTTTCTAACCAATGGCTTTATATTGCAGATATTTGCATACATTACTGGCTTTGTACAACTTACATCTATCACAATAAAAAAAAGATTGGTACATATATTTAGCGCTAAGATCCATTTCCTCAATTGGTCTGTTACTTCTGCTTGCTTATTTATTTTGTAGCCTTGTCGTGCTCATGAATTACTGATTAATAAAAGAGGTCAGATTGTGATTTCCTAATATAAAGAAAAGGCATGAACTATCAGAATGAAAGGATCAACATTTATGTTGTTGCAGCTTATTTATTTAAGAAAAATCACTAAATTAATGGATTGACTTGAAAGCAGTTGGATATCCTAAGAAACTGCCTCGATAATCTTACCACCAAATGCATTTGTTCTTAGTATTGCTATTGTTTTTTGTTGCTATTGTTACTACCCATCATGATTATTATTATTATGCAATTTGGAGAGGTTTTTCCAATGAGTAAATGTGTCACGACCTAAACCCGCCCTTATAGATTTAGAGTCATGACAAGCCAGTAATCCTAGATTACCTTCGACCTCAAAAAATAAATTTCAAAATATTTAAAATCAAATCAGGGCCTAAAGCAGAAGCAAAACAAAAATAATAATGTCCGTTGAGCTTGTACCTACATGATACAATAATAATTTATATACATGTACAAATCTTATATATCTCACACACATATATATTTAAGACTTAGCAAATATACTAGACTTTAACAAAGCTAAGGGGCAGATTTTCTTGGCTCTACTCGAGCCTAACTTGCTCCATTCCAGAAGCTCTTCAAAAGGCTGACACGGGTAGACTCCGAGACTTTCTCTATCCTTGTTGCTCAATTTGCTCACCTACATATACATATAAATAGTGAGTTAAAGCCCAATGAGTAATAACAAAATGAAGAGGTTAAATAAATGAAGTTCGATGATAGTACAAAAACATGTCTTACAAATTCTAAATGAATCTTAAATCATTTTCAAAGTGAAGCATTTGCCACATTATATCATATTTACAACAAAACATTTTCCATGTCAAATCCCATATCAAAACATATCTTTCATTTTTTGAAGCAATCCATTTCAATAGCAGAACATTTCAATTAGCAATCATATCATCTCTTTACAATAACAAAAGCCATTTGTATCATTATATGTGGCACATCCATGAAACAATAATATTCCAATAACAATGGACCACAAAGGGTCAAACCAATGGACCACAAAGGGTCAAACACTAGAGATCAATGTGCTTCAATCAATCCAATAGACATAGTATTGTTACCCCCAAGTAAGGGCCTATCACCATGGTACTATTACTCCCAGGCAAGGGCCTATCGCCATGGTACTGTTACTTCTAGGCAAGCGCCTATGGTCTATGGATGCCACAATACAATTCCAAAAGTGAATTTCATTCATCAATAGAAAATAACATTTTAATAAACCATTCAATCAATCGCATATTGATTTCAAGAACAATAACAATTTCAAAAATAAATATTACTTGAACATATCTTTATAAAGTTACTACTCAGAGTGGGTTAAGTCGATATAATGCCTCGAACGTTTGCCTATACAAATCACATAACAAAGATACAATAGAAGCATCATTCAATATTCATTTCATTTTAATTCAACTCTCTTTATATGTTTCTACCTTATTCCATGACTATATGAGTCCAATTGGCGCCTAAGAATACATAGAATGTCATGAGGATGCAAATAGGTACTTAGAAGAGTTAGTCAAAAATTGCTGAAAACAAGATCTTCGCTCGAGCGCACCTTTGGTCGCTCGAGTGGTCAACAAATTTTCTGTGCTATTTAAAAACCAACAAAAATAATTTCAAAACACATTTTCAAAACTTAGACTCTTGCATGAACTAATTTAAACATGTAATTTTATTAATAACAATCAACCCTTGACTAATTTTCCAATTTCTAATGCAAAAATCTCTTTGATCATTAAGATTAAAACCAATAATTTCATGAATATAATAATTTCAACATTTTTCTTCTTTTGTGTTATAAAAAATAAAATTAGAGCTATAAAGCTCTTTAAAAGCTATATTTGCATATATGAAATTTAAATCAAAATCAAACTAATTTTTTATTCTCAAGTATAAATTGTAATTTATTCCCAAATTTGTCCAAATTTAGATTTGATTCATTTTCTTTATATCAAACCCACAAATTTTACAATATGAATTAAACTTTCAAAACTCTTGAAAATTTCGTGATGTGCGTAAAAATAGAACCCAATTTCATTATTAGTAACAAAATTCAAACTTAACTAATGAATTACAGCATTAATTTCTTAGAATTTCAATGTAACTCAATCTTTAACCAAAACTTAGGAGGTGTTTGGGAACCTAGTTTTGAGGCTAAAATAGCCTTAAAAACAAAAAAAACACAAAAAACACAAAAAACAAAAAAAAGCCCAAAAGCCTTTGAACCAAAAGGTTTTTCAAAAAAAAAAAAATATATAGGCCGGCAAGAAACTGTCACTATGACAGCCTACCACTGTCACAGTGATAGGTAGGGAAATTACAATTTTGCCCCTTTGGATTTATTTTAAAAAATGTAAAGTTAGGGATAAATTTGTCATTTTAACTTCAAACATCATTTCAACACATTTTTCAATACACCAACTCAAATAAAAATTTATCCCATCTTCCCAAACACAAAAACTAAAATAGCCTACTAAAATAGCCAAAAAGCCAAAAAAAAGTCTCTAAAATAGCCACTTCCCAAACACCCACTTAATTTATAATTATATATGTTCCAAAAATGTGTTTAAATTGAATAAAACTTTTAAATAAAATTATTTGCATGGATTAAAAATCAAAATCAAACAAATTTATGATTTTCAAAGCTTTTCCTTTTTCTTTTCAAAATATGAGATTGAATTGGTTCAAATTTTTCAAAATCCGTGATGCATGTATAACTAGAGTATTAAACCTATAGATTTTGCTCATGCATGTAACAATGAGGCTTAATTTCTTGCAAGACTACAACATCAAACCCAAAATAATTAATTTCCATAAACATGAACCTACCTTAATTTCTTCATCTTTGTTTTCTAATTCTTTAAATAAATGAAATTAGAGCCAAACTCATCTTTAATTTCAAGTGTGATACAAGGATTTTACAAAAATCAAGATTGAAATCCTTACCTTTAATCTTCAATTTGATAAATTTCTTGATGGTCTTCCATTTTCCTTTCTGGAATTTCCTTCAGAACCCACTAGCACACAGAAACAAGCTCGCTCTCTCTCTCTCTCTCTCTCTCTCTCTCTCTCTCTCTTTATACTGTGTTCTTTCCAGCCAAAACAAATAGATGATGAATAGCAATGTACCAAACCCCCTTTCTTTATTCTACTTTGTTCCCCCCTCATCCCCCCACAGGGCGGTTTATATATATATAATGTTAAAATGATAGAACACTCTAATCCTCTCATCTTATTTAATTGACTTGATTAGATTATTTCACTAATCACATATTAACATAATTAATCAATTGTTAATCTAAATTAATTATGTCTAATCTTTAGTTTAAATAATCTAATTGGCTTCAGTTAAAGCCCAATTAATTATATTTAATTTTTACCATTCTGAATCAGATTTTTAATCAAATTCCCAAAAAGCTCCAAATATTAAATTAAACTTATTGTCATCATCAATTTTGATTTCCCAAATCAGTTATGCCTTCAATTTCTGATTAAACTCAAATTTCCGTCAATAAAATACATATTCAAAATGGACACCTCATAATTAAATTTAATTCATAATAATCACAATTCTCAATCTGCATAACTTGATCAACTCTAATTCGGACTCAATTAATAAAATCTCAATTTTACTAAACTAAATCGAATATTTAATTAAACTCTCATATGGTCCGATACTCGAAATTAAAATATTTCAATTCGTCAATTTCACCTTCTTGAGCCACTTAAGTTTTTAATTTCTAATTCCAAAATTACTCTTTTATAAAATTATATACAAATCAACCCCAATATTGTTCATCAATTCCACAATTAAATCAGAATAATAATTAATTAAAATCTAAATCACCTTTTGATTAATTAAATGTAAAATATTTTACGTGGCGGTGCCGTCACAAAATGACTACACAATGATGAGAAATACCTACATCTCAAAAAGAAAATTTATTAATGCAATTCACAAAGTTACAAAGAAAATAAACATCAATAATCACCAAGTTGCAAGATAGCATCATGGCTAAAATATTCCAAATAGTTTGGCACATGGATTCGGACAAATCATACGTAAGCACCGAGGAAAAATAACTACTGGTAAGAAACCAACCAAAGACAAAAGAAAGCCAAAAACTAGAGAAAAGCCACACAACAAAATGATACCCAAATAACAACTCTATCCCCAATATTGAGCAGCTAACCTATAATCAAAACCAAATTCGTGATCCCATTCATTACTTCCAGGACAATTGATCACCACAGGAACTAATCAAAGACAGCAAAAAGAATGACCACAAAAATGCAAACCAACCCACCAACCCAATCCAAAGAACTATTATGAGACATCAATGTGGAGTGTTTGGATAATTTGGTATAAGGTTACAATCTCAAGAAAAGATAGATTGGCTTGCAATTCCCAGTTGAGGTGATTATAATTTGGTGTTTGTTGTATTGATGATGACATGGTTCCAGACCATTTTAAGAGAAACTAAAAAATGTGCTTGTCCCAAAAGGGAGCAATACAACTTATTGCATGTTTGGAATTGAGCATGGACATAAGTGCTTAGAGTAGTGTTGAATTACTTTTGGCAAAAATGTCATGTATGGTAGGAATATAAATACTAATTGAAAAATTGCTTACAGTGTTAATGTCATGATTTTTTATTAGGATATATTACATTGCAACACTGATCGTCTGATATTTCTTAGAGTTTCACATGTTATATTTGCAAGATTTTATATTGGTTAACATTAGATTATAAATTGTCATTGTCGTTGCTTATATGGTGAGGTAATATATAGGTCTGTATCGAGGAAAAAACTAAATATTGCTGAAGTGAAAACCTAACCTGCATTGTCTTCTGCTTTTGCTTTCCATATACCGACATTTGCAGCATACAAACTCCTTGGTTTCGTGAAAGGATTTTTGTCAGTTGGTTCAGAGGTACTGTGACGACCCAGAAATTCTTTCCTCCGCTCGAGCGGAGGAGTGGCCGCTCGAGCGTACTTGTGAGGCTCCCAGTATATTGTTGCAGACTGCCTGAGAATCTGAGGGTTGTAGATTCTCGCTCGAGCGTAGAAGTGGACGCCGGCGGGCGTCCTTCGTCGGCGCTTCGGCGCAGGAGGCGCTCGAGCGGGTCGCCTGGTGAGCTTGAATGTTGAGGCACGTGGGTTCGCCTGAGGCATTTGTAATAAGGTATTTGGAACCTCCTTATTTTATTTTGGGGTATTGATTGTGGTGGTAATATGATGGTAGAGTAAGATTGGATCCAAAACTGTAGTTTGAATAATTCGTTTACGACCAACCGTCACTCATTTGTCCTTTTCTTTTTCCACCCTTTGAGTTTGGATGTGAGGTTAGAACCATTGGAAAGATTATTTCCGGGGCTTCAATTTGGACACAAGAACGGCCTAAAACAGAGTCCGGATGGGAGAATTATACGTGTTCGAAGTTTTGAAATCTGTGTTGGGAACAGGTCCGCTCGAGCGGGAATAGGGACGCTCGAGCGGGAAGAGCGGACCAGCAGCTTAAAAAACGGGATTTTGAGATCTTTTTCTACATTTTCTTTCCCCTCTCTTATTTCTTCTTCTCCTAAGTCCGAAACCCTTCGAAACCCTAGCCCCAAAACCTTGATCTCCTCTAGTTTGAGCAATAATCTACCATGATTTTGGCATCAAGGATGGAGAATAAGCGAAGAGCAATGTTTTTAACCGATTGGAATTCTGAAATTATAGAGGAATCTCACCAAAGCTTGCTTGATTTTTGCGGTATGGAATCTTGAGAGTTAAATTGATGGGTTAAAAGGGTAAATTATGATTCTTAAGTGTTTAATCAACAGGAAAATTAGAATTAAAGGTAATGAATTAATAGGTTTGAATTTGTCTTGAATTTCAACATTTTCTTGAAACCCTAGGTTGATTAATGATGATAACCCATGAGTTGGCCTAATTTGAAAGTAGTATAATGAAATTGAGTTATTGAATTGTAGGTCTACAGGTTTAATTGGAATTTGGAAATGTCTGGCAATTATGTTTAAATTTAGCGAATGAACCTTGTTATAAATGTTGGAATGTATGTAATAGTGTAAAGGAAAATTAGGGAAATAACTTAGTAAGGATCTGGATGACATGAACTCAATTGTGGAGTGTTGAAATGAGATTCAAAGATTTAGTTTGAATTATGTTGAAGTGCAAAGTGACGTGTAATTTGGATAAAGAGAATTAATTAAGAACGAAATAAGTTTATGTGATCCGATTTCTTTGTGTATTATAAATTGTGTAGGGACAACTACAGGGGCAGACCAAGCAGCCAAGCACTGTGAGTAATAGTACTCCATACGTACCTTATTTTTCCGTTAATAATCATTGTTAATAACATTCTGTTCTCCGTGGAAATATGGTGACATGTATGTGGATTGAGGATCGATGTAACCTATGTGAACGTGGAAAGAGTTGGCTTTATTCTGTGTTCCGTCTACAGTTCAGGATTATCGGTAATGTACTAAGCTAAAAGTTATGTATGATGTCGCATAATGAAGGTAGATGACTTATTAAGATGATGGACTTAAGTTAACATCTGATTAGAAACCTGATATATAATTGGGATTGCTTACTGTTGATAACATTATTAATGTTCTGCTGTCTGTCAATTATCTGTATTGATTTGTAGTGAACAAGAGAAACAATAATGCTCATGTATTCTGACTCCTTCTGTCTTGTCAATGATGAGTCAAGACTGTTATGAGGTAACTTATTCCGTTCTTGTAAGGAGTATTATTAATGTCCTAATATACATGAGGCGAATAAGCTATGAGATGATTTGTGTATCCTATGGTCTGACGATGTTCATATGGATTTGAGATTGTTCTGTTCTGTTTATTTAATCTGTTTATGTATTTTGCCCTATTGATCCGTTCCGTTTACGATTAAGCATGATATGTATGGTCGATTTTGAGACTTATTGACTTCTGGTATGGAACAAAGTGTTGTACGGAACAAAGTGCTACACCTTGGTGGGAGCCACCTCTGGAATCCGTACGAGCCACCTCTTGAGTCCATACCCCACACTATATGCGTTCTGTTCCCCCATGCTATATGCGTTCTGTTCCCCCACGCTATATGCATTCTGTTCCCCCACGCTATATGCGTTCTGTTCCCCTACGCTATATGCGTTCTGTTCCCCCACGCTATATGCGTTCTGTTTCCCCACGCTATATGCGTTCTGTTCCCCTACGCTATATGCGTTCTGTTACCCCACGCTATATATGCGTTACATACCCACGCTATATGCGTTACGATAATTCGGGCCGAGGCGTTACGTAATAATTGTAAAATATGGAAACGTAATAATAAAAAGATTTACGTACATATTAGTATGTTCTGGGCCGAAAGGCTATTCTGATATTTCTAGGCCAATAGGCCGTTCTGTTATAATTATAATGTTAGCCAAAAGGCCGTTCTGAAGGTAAAATCATATCAGTCTTATTTTTGTAAATGCACGATTATATATGGTGGATTGAGTTGGTTATTAAACTGCTTACGTATTATTATTCACTGAGCATGTCTCACTCTATTAATTTGTTTGTTTCTATAGGAAACTAACTTGGAGGTCAGTCCCAGCATCGGTACCATCTCTCTTTTGTCAACCTAAGGACAACCAGGCACTTGGACAACCCTTTGCATGCTAGTGCGATTTTACTAGACTTTATTATTTTGTATTCATGTTTTGTTGGCCAAAGTTGTTTGTATCCGGCATTGTGTTGTATGCCCAACCTCTAGGCTAGTCTTGTAACGGCATATGTAACTTAATCACGGACACGTTCACTTTATGTTTAACTTCGAGTCGTGATCCTGGCATGTTTGTAGTTGCTCAATGGATGTGTCTACATGTTATTTTATTTTATTAACGCTTCCATTCAGGCCCTGGTTATTCTTTATAGCAGGATAAGTATCTATTTCTGAATAGGTCATGCCCAAATTTTCAAGGGCAAATTGGGACGTGATAGGTACTCTATCACCCATATATATTTTGTATCTTTGTACATGATACCAAGCATTTTTAAGACTTAGTGTGATAAGTTGTTCTCACTAATATCAAAATAATGTTCAACAGGAACCCAAGCAGGATGAAAAGTTGCGAAAAGAGAGAGAAGAGACGGAGAGGAGAGGTTCAAAAACCAAATTTGAGAGGACAAGAAATTGATTGTGCACTTCTGAAATGATAGACTAGCCTTTGGTTAGATCATAAAGTTTCTCGAGTACAACTAAGTCTGCTATGTTATCTCCAAGTACTGTGAAATCAAGTCCCGTTGTCTGGTTTTGGATGGGAAGAACTTTAACGTGCTTGTCATGGATGGACATTCTCAATCTAATGTGTTTTCATAGTCAAGTTTAAGTATTTTTATCGATGTACTTAATTTTCCTAAAACTACAGGAATCTTTTTTGGTTTATCCCAATGTTGTGTTTATATAAATAGATAGTGTCCTAGTGTTGTGTTTGACTCTTACAATTATGATAAATGAACTTTCCACAAAATTCTGAAGTATTTTTGGTTTATCAACTTTTCCCTCTATTTTTCTAAAATAAATTGGATTTATTGTAAAATGAAAACGCAGAGGAAATGTTTATGTTTTGAATCTTCCATCATTCTTATTTTCTGAAATTCGAAATTTGAAAACCAAAAATAAAAAGAGAAGAATGAAAACATAACAAATTGCCCCTCAAATATTCTATGAAGAATTTTGGTTCCTCTTTTTAGGAAGTTACGAAATCAAACTCTCAATGCTTTCAATGGCTAACCACAAACACAAAACAAACATTGGATGATCTTAATCCTACACAATCAAAATTTTATTCAAAAATATCAATGCATGATTTCAATTTAATCTGTATACATGAACCTCATAATACATTATTTAAATCTCAACACTTCACTATCATTCTAGACAACTTTTTTTGATAAAAGTTCACTTTTGAAAGTGAGTGGTTGCTGAGTCCCCAATCCAAGTAAATTAGAAGACTCATCAACAAACCATCAAAAGATAAAATAAAAAATTCCCAACAAGCCATAACCAATAAAATTTGTTTTTTATTTGTGTAATGTTCCATACAATATATGATTTATGGTTTGTCTAATCAAAGCAAATCATTCTAAATCAATCAAGATAAAGATTCTTCATAATTAATGAATTGGAATTGTTATAAGAAAAAACATTATAAAAATTGTGGAATGAATTTAGAGTCTAACAAGTAAAAAACATTCATAAAAATTTCAAAAAACTACATAAGATATACTAATTCTTCCCCCTCCCCCCTTTTTTCTTTTGATCGCAAATATACCAATCCTTTTCCTTACACTAAAGCACCATCATCTTGTTGGAATAATTTGTCTTGAATTCTTCAGTTGGTGGTCTTCAAAACTTGGCAATGATCTTGTCTATGTAGAACAGAAATTCAATACTTCAGATTGCGTTACTTAGTCACTTTCCTAAAGACAATAGTTGCACCTACCAAAAGGTGTGCAGGTGGTTACAGCAAATTCCCCTCCAAAATACAATGAAGTCTGATCTAAGGATCAAGTCTACCGGTGTCTGCATAGGCAACAGTAGATCAAAATACTCTTGATATAATCAAGAAAATCAAGACACTGATAATCAAGTCTACAGAATTTGATTACCAGTAAGAAAAGCAGAAACTTACTTAAGAAACTTTTGATCGAAAACTCTAAATCAAGAGGGAGAGAGAGAGAGAGAGAGAGAGAGAGAGAGAGAGAATTCAACAACTTAAAAATTTATTTTCTAGATCATTCTTTGCACTTTTCTTTTCCTTCTTCCTTCCTCTCACCCTAGGTCCGAAAACCCTAGATTTTTTACCCAAATACCTTCCATTCCTCAAAGATTTGGCCAAGATCTCTTACCAAAAAGTGAAAAAGGCTTGAAGATCTTACTTTTCAACCGATTGAATTTTGATTTTCGAAAGGATGCTCTTGATCTAGCTTCTTTTCTTGCTCTTTGAGGTAGGGGTTCTAGTTCTCCTTCAATGCTCTCATTTATAGATAGATTTGTGGTATTTTCTTATATAAATACAAAATTTATATTTTTGAGCATATTATGATAAATCATGAGATTGGGGGTTTAGGGTTTGAAGTGTTGGGGTTTAATTTTTGGATTATGATTATGGGCTTATGAAATTGGGTGTATAATTAATAGAAGAGTTGGAATAAAAAGTGTTTGAGTGAAAAAGCTTTAATTTCTTTTAAAACCCTAGCTTGGTAAATGTGGATGATTGATGGTTTTGCCTAAGATGGAAGTAGAATCATGAAATTGAGGTATTGAATCGCACATATACAAGTTTAATTGAATTTTGGAAGTGTTTAGGAATTATGTAAAATTTGCAATTAAACACTTGTTGTGGACCTTATAAATCACGTTATAATATGAAAGCAAATTTGGGGGTAAGAATTGGTGATGGTATGGATGACATAAGCCTTGGGATGAAATGATGAAATGGAGATTCAAGAGTTCACCTTGAATTATGTTGAATTGCATTTAGTGGTGTTGAATTGAATTGTGTTGAATTATGTTGAGTTGTATTGAACTATGTTGAATTGTATTGAACTATTTTGAATTGTGTTGAATCATGTTGAGTTGTGTTAGATTGTGTTGAGTTGTGTTGGGTCGAGTTGTGTTGAGTTGGGTTAAGTTGTATTGGGAGGTGTGTGTTGGTATCTGCGCGAGGAGTTGAAAATGTTTTTGGGGGCCCACGTCCTACCGTATAATAGTCAACAAATGTGAGGGTGGTTTTCAATTAAAGGTGCCCAAATGCCCTGTTTAGGCTTATCGTTGGACGAATGTGGGAAAAACATTTTTGGGTGTTCACACAGTCCTGCCATATAATAGCCGACAAAAGTGGAAAAATGATTTTGAAAAAATATAGTTTTTGAGAAAGTGATTCTTGGGAGTTCACTTCCCGCCGTACAATAGCCGTCGAAAGGTGAAAAGTGTTAAGAATTGGGTGCCCACTATCCGACCCTATCAAGTCGGCAAAAGGTGGAATGTGTTGAGAAACGTGTTGAGTCAGTGATAATATGTATGAATTGTGATGAACTTATGAAATTACAATTTGATGCTTACTTTGGTACGGAGGGGAATTGCAAATGGAAATTATTTGAAAAGATTGGATAATGAAATAGTAATTAGAGAAGGGGTCGGTGATGATGAACTCACCGGGTTGTTTGTATCTACAAGGAAAGATTAAAAGATTTGTTTTTCTAATTAATTGAGAAATTGAATTAAATGGGTTTACTATTCTTGTGTTATGTTGAATTATAATTGATAATGCAAATATGGATGTAATGTAGTTGTTAGACAAGTAAGAGTTGAGTGGAGGAGAATTGTTATTGAATATAAAGGAGATTTGGATTTCTACATTATGGGGTTATAGAAAAAATGGATAGACAAGTGGGAAGGGAGTGTATAAGGGTTATTTTTGGAGTACTAAGGGAATTTAAAACTTTGAGATTATGGAGTTATAATAATTGTGAATAATAAAAAGGTAAATAGAGATGAAATGAGGAATACTTTGGAATTGATTAATAAATTTAAATTGATATTGTTCCTTGTACATATTGGTTTCATAAAGGATTTATGGTTTTCTAACAATAAGGTATAATTTTTATGGCAGAAAGTTTCCTTAAATATTCAAATAAATTTTGAGAAAAATGTACTCTACATATGATATTTTGAAATTACAAAGTGTCACCCTACTATATGGTATCATCTTGCATGCATGATCTCTTCTATTTGTGTGTTAGTTATTGTTGTAGAACTATGAAATTCCTAATGGGCAATTATGCTCATCCCCTACTGTTTCATATTTTTTTTACAGGAAGAGAATTCGAATTTACTGGTTGAAGATTAAGAAGTCCATGTGTCTTTTATGTGTAATTTTCATTATAGATGTGAAAGGAATAAATATTGTACATTGTTGTTTGTAATTATTTATTTGTGGCTCCGCAGTGGAAGCTTGACATTTATTATTGTTATTATTGTATTCATTGAGAGAGAGAGAGAGAGAGAGAACATGTGTTATGTTTCTATTACTCAAGGGTAATGGATATTTGTTATAAAAAAAAATGGACCTAAATTACAGACTTTGGTAATGTTTCCGAGTAATTAAAATTTTGAAATTACAAAGTGTCACCTTACTATATGGTATCAACCTGCATGCATGATCACTTTTATCAGTGTGTTAGTTATTTTAGTAGAACTATGAAATTCCTATTGGGCAATTATGCTCATCCCCTGTTGTTTCATTTTTGTTTTACAAGAAAATAATTCGGATTTACTGGTTGGAGAGTAAAAAGTCCATGTGTCTTTTATATGTAATTTTCATTGTAGATGTGAAAGGAATAAATATTGTACATTGTTATTTGTAATTATTTATTTGTGGCTCTGCAATGGAAGCTTGACATTTATTATTTTTATTATTGTGTTCATTGAGAGAGAGAACATGTGTTATTATGTTTCTATTATTCAAGGGTAATGGATATTTGTTATAAAAAAAATAAAAATAAACAAAAATTGGACCTAAATTACAGGCTTTGGTTATGTTTCTGAGTAATTAAAATTTGGGGCGTGATAGGCGAGAAGATACGCTAGCCAGAGTAGTCGCACTAGCTGTTTCTGGGGAGAACCAAGAGGAAATTCAATTTCAATTCCTCAAACCGTTAAAAAAACATATCGTTACTAGCTGCAGCAAATTTCATCTTTGAGAAGCAATGCCTGTAAGCCAGTAATCACCTCCGTCCTCTATACATTATAGGATTGTTGGATGGTGTTCTAGTCAATAGGCTTTTGGTAGACAATGACTCTGTAACCAATCTCATGCCTAAAGCTATGATGCAGAAATTGGGCAAGACAGAGAAAGATTTGTTACCTTCCAATGCTAGGCATCACAGATTTTGCAGGAGGGTCAACAATTTCTCAAGGAATCTTGATCATAAACTTGATTGTACGAGCCAAAAGCCTAACTACTTCTATCGTTATCATTAACTCTAAAGCAGCCTATAACATTCTATTGGGTAAAGATTGGATGCATGCCTGTGTGGCTGTTTCTTCCTCTCTTTATTAGTTCCCTATATTTTGGAATCATAAAGATGTGGAAGTAGTCTAGGTAGATAGAAAGCCATTTGTAGCTTCTGCAAACCATGTAGAGGCAATGCTCTATAATGAAGAGATTGGACCTATAAAGTTTTCAAGAAAGGACAAGTATGGTCGTCCAAAAACCATAAACTCATCCAACCATTCCTCAATAGAAGAGTTGGAAAGTGTCTAAAAAGAGCTAGTTGGCCCTTTAGTCTTAGAAATCAGCGGGCCAACATCTAGATTCACAGAAAGGTTTAAGAATGGACCCAAGGTCCTTGAATACTTAAAAGGTCATGGCCCTTAAAGTCATGATGGCCAGGTTGACAGCCTGCCTGACAGAAACAAAGTTAGTAGGTCTAGATGAAGAAGAGGATGGCTACTTAGGATACAATCATATTTTCATAGCAGAGGAGGATACATCCAAAATAGATTTCCGTTGTCCTGGTGTATTGGTAACATACGAATGTGTTGTAATGCCTTTCATACTTCAAAACGCTTGGCTTACTTACCAACATGCCATGAATTTCTTATTTCATGACATGATGAGTCAATTTATGGAAATATACATTGATGATGCAATGGTAAAGTCCAAACCTATGAGGAACACTTGGCAGATCTGAAGAAATCTTTTAAAAGAATAAAGGAATGTGACTTGAAAATGAATCCTTTAAAAGTGCTTTCAGTGTAACACCAGGCAATTTCTTAGGATTTTTGGTTCATCAGAGAGGAATGGAGGTTGATAAGAACAAGACAAGGGTGATCTAGGAAGCCAAGCCTCCTACCTGCAAAAAGGAACTACACAAACTTCTAGGACAACACAATTTTCTTAGACGTTTCATTTGCAATTTGTAACGCCTCAAAATAATAACAATAACCTAACTCATAGTATTTAATATAAATATAACGTGTGAAACAATAACCTTTCATTTATACTCCTTGATCATACAAAAGATGACATATGCGCGTATAAATTCATAAATCCTAGATCTTGAATCTATAGCATATGACATGTGTACAATAATTGAAATAAAAGGAGAATCAAATAATTTTATGCCCTGATGGCTACATATTTCCTAGTCAATGCTTGGGTACAACAAAATTAGTTCAACTCAATACAGTTAAAGCCCAAGGCTTGTACAAAAAATAATTACATCAAAAAAAATAATTAAAAAAAAAAAAACAAAAGAAGCTCTTGGCTCTAAGTCCTCTCAAGCTATGTTCTTGGTGGAGGCATATCATCAGCACCTGAAAGTTGTTTTTCATATAGTGTGAGCTAAACCTCAGTAGAGATACTTTAACACAATATATAAACCTTAACAAAGTTATAAGGTGAATGCATATGCATACCATTTGTCAACATTATACTTTTCCATCTCAAGACAATGCAATGCCACACTTATATATCAATTCATGAAAACATCCTTTTATATCAGAAAATAGGGTAGTTGATACAAAACACTTGGAATCTTTAGGTACTTGTCTGCCAGCAAGCTATGCAAGCACTACTAAAGTCATTTTACCAGTACTGACTGGAAGGATAGGCATCTAACCGCGCAGATTTTTGGACTTTCACCAAGGACACAGACTGACAATGTAAACCACAACCATACCCTCTAACCAGATTCACCAAGGTATATACCATTTTTTTTTTCTAAAAAAAAATACATTTTCAATGTTTAAGTATGAAACGATGCTCAATGCAAGATGTATGAGTAATTAGTTTCAATTCACCTAATTCTCATGCAATTTTTACAACAATCAAAGTTATCCTCCACCGATAGCCCAAAACATATATTTTTATTCCAAAAATAATTTCCAAAAAAAAACATAATCTCATCATTTTCAAAATGGGAGCGATATTACATATCCAACTCCACCCTCATCATTGACAAATTCATTCATTTTATCTTTTCAAAACCCAACATCTTTTCCCTTTTCTTCCATAAATCAAATATCAATGATTTTTGAAAAAAACCTCCTTTACTTTGAAAATCACATTTAAGTAAAGAAATTCCAACATTTCAACATATCTCAACCATAAACACATTCCTGCAACCTTTCTCAAGCACCCATTTCAAAATCCCTCTTTTACATTTTAAAATCAAGCCCTAGGATTAACTCAAAATCCCCAAATCACTAGATCCTTTCAATGAGCAAATAACTACATTAAAAAACATACGAGAGGTGGAAGAAATCCCTACCTTAAGAGTAGAAAAGGAAGAGAGCAAGTGTGAAATTTTGGCGGAGCCGAAAACAAGATCCTCTTTGATTAGATAGAAGCTCACGACAAGCTCTACCTTTTCCTCCAAAGAGCAATGGTGGAGAAATCAATGGATGATGGGGTATTTGAGGTTTTAAGCATAAACTAGAGAGAAAAAGTGAAGAAACTAGGGTTTTGGAATGTTTTAGAGAGAGCAAGGAATGAAAAAGAGATCAAAAAATCCATTTTTTTTTTAATTGATATACACGTAAATCGCTCGAGCGACCAAAACACCACTCGAGCATACAATGACCATTTTCTAGAAGTTTTGCATACAGAAGAAGACCACTCAAGCGAAGATCGCCCTACTCCCAGAAGTTTTGCAGATCTACTCAAGGTCGGAATCAAGTGTTTCCATGTCTTCGTTCTCAAAGGAATTGGGGTATCCAGAGTAAGCTTGGCCCTTGAAAGGGCCTTGGTCCATCCATGTTTAAACCTTCGATTTTTGAACTTGAGCGCTTCATTAACATAAGTGTTAGTGGCTGACTCCTTCGCTTGTTGGTAGGCTTGAAATATTGATTGTTCATCTTGCATGAGATCAGCCCTAACCTTTATCAGCTCATCATCTCTTGCTTTGTAAACTACTTCAAAAGCAGCAACTCTTTCCTTGGTAGCAAGGCATACTTTCAATATCTCTTCGGCTCTCACATACTCGGTGGAGGCCTTCTCATTTGCTGCCATAAGATTAGCTCTCGCCATTTAAGCTTTCTTCTCTGCAGTCGCCACTTGGTCTTTGAGCTTGCTAACCAAGTTTATTGCATTATGATGTCGAAACCAAAAATTTATTTGGGGAAGTACTTACTAGATTGTCGCATGGGTTGCAAGGGCTTTGCCTTCACGTCATCCGCGGTGCGATAATTTTCCTTGTCCAAGGGAAGCATGATTACCTTACCCATGCTAAGGGCAACCGCAGGCTATTTGAGAGTTGAAGCACCAGTCGGTATGTTCACACCCTTCACTTTAGGTTGAATCACAAAGGGTGCTAAGATGTCCAATGCATGGGAGGTGCGATCCCTCTTCTCAACGGGTTCAACTGATTCGGCAAGACAGTTGGAACCCCTTTAAGCAGCCTCTTCTATGGTCACAACAGCGGGGGTTATTTTAGTTGCCAGTGCCTAGGGAATGGTAACAACCTTTTCAATGCCTAGCATGCCAATCAAAGGTACAAGTTCCCCACTCTTTTTAGCAACTGCTATCTTATTCTTTGCAGCCATCTTCTTGGCATTGTCCCTTTTGGCGATCTGCAAATAGGGACATTTGCTTGCCACCCATATCTTCAGTTGAGCTTGACAAATCCTTTAAATCTTGAAAGATGAAGTTAGTGCCATCCTGAGTGAGTGCTTAGGGATCTACTCAGTCAAAAAAGATTTCAAACTTAGGAAATAGATTGAGTTCTAACGTGCCAACTTCTTCGTGTGAAAAGGTTATTTGCCAACTTCCTATCCTCAGCTCTTACTTCAACACTTTTGTCATTGACTAAATCAACTCATTCCAACTCCCTGAAGCGAAGGGCGTCGCCGTGTGTAATGGCTACTAGATGTGTTTCCCCTTCAAGGATTGATACGTTGTCAGTGGCAGCGAACATGGTGTAGGTGGGGTTGTATCTCAAAAGGATGTAGGTGACACGGCCTTAACCTTGCCAATCTCTTCGGCCAGTATAGTCTAAGGCTTTCCTTACTTGTGCAAGCACCTCAGTATTCCTTGTCTAGGGAGCTTTTTATTATTATTATTATTATTATTTATTTTTATGTTAGCACTAACAAAAAAATAAATCCGATCAAAAACAATTTAGAAGGCATTTTTCAAATGTAAAAATATAGGCTATTCAGCTATCTGGGTCACCCTTAAGCCTAGGAATGGGGTTTACACGGTCTTCCTCATCGTTGAATTCCAAGTTGCCATGAGCTAGGACCATTACTTTATCAACTTTTTTTTCTTGAACTCGCTAATATGGTTACCAATTGGTGGTCCATATCCTTGGCTTTCAGGAAAAATCTTCCAAGTTGACCAGAATATATGCCTAGGGAGTAGTAGTGTCGAATAGTAAGAATGCCAAGATTGATCCCAAGGAAGTTGTTCAATTCAACAATCCCCATTATAATGTGGAAGAAATTGATGTTTGGTTGAGAGGGAATTAAGTCCCAGAAACGAAGGATGATTCGCAGAAAAGGATGAAAGGGGAAGCAAACTCCCGCCTTAGTGATGACCAACAAAGGTAGAGCAATGGTGCTCGTGTCAGCCATTTCTAGGTTAAGGACACCATCCCCGATGAGTTCTAACTCAATGTTATCTGAGATTTCAAAATGATGATGGGAAGAGATGACCTTCAACTCAAAAAGAAGGGATTTTAAGTAGTTCACCATAGCCACTCACAGGTAAAAATGAAAAAAACTCAAAGGAAATGGGACAAAATTAAAAATGCAAAATACAAAGAGAGAATGGGGGATAGAGGGCTTACAAAGGAATTTGTGGAATGCTCAGAGAGGAAGGATGCAAAATGACTTCAAATGAGGGAAACAAGAGTGAAGAGTTGTAGAAAGTAGATGGACTTTTCGAAGACGTAAGGGTGCTGAGAATTCAGTTTTTGAAAAGACAATAAATAAGGCATGTGAGGGAAGACTGAAGAAGTGGGAAGTTATATATATATATCTCTTTTTGTGGGGTCCCATCAATCCTGCCAAAGTTGAAGCAACGTACTTGTCACGCGCCCAAATTTCAAGGCGAACGGTCTCACGTGAGCCGAGCACGCAAGCCACTCTACGTTCGAGGTAACCAAGAGCTTGGGGGCAATTATGTGAGTTGAGTGTAAAAATTGCACATTCAGCAAACAAAGCACATCTACTCCCATCAATCATGTGCCCATATCCAACCAAGCTCACTAGATTACAGAGGTTCAAACAATGAGCAACCGGTTCGCCAATCAAGTGATACATCGAATAGGTGATACTGGTAGAATTGGAAAACATCCATGCCGAGTTCTAGAATGGGCCCAGACTGTCCCTTTTCGGAGGCATGGTAGGAACTTGGGTCTTGACATTGTAATGATAATGACAGACAGACCAAATTATGTGGGAAATATCTACATCAAGACTCTATAAATGAAAGGAAAAATGTATGATCTATCATTCAACTTGACTTCATTTTCAAATTGTCTAACCCATCTCCTCTCATCCGAAATCGGAGTGCTAATTTCAGTACTCCCGACTAGAGTGTTTCTTGTTTTAGGCACCGAAACAAGGATCCAATAAAGGTCTGTTTGGAATGAAGGAATATTATAGAACCACCCTTCACAACTTCTATAATTTAGATAGCTTCCCTTTATTTATTGTTTGGTTGATTTCCCTTATGTTGCATCTTAAAATATATTGGTTGGGTTTGGTTTGAGGGGTAAGGCCCATTGCCCAATTTGTTTGGCTTTTTAAGGCCAACTCAAAAAAACGTTAAAGGCCTTGTTTGGTTTGTCTCTTGTGAGAGGATTTTTGAAAAAAAAAAAAAAAATTCAAAAATTTGTTCGTTTGAAAATTTTTGAAAAAAAAAAAAAAAAATCCAAAATCACTTTTCTCTCTCCTCTCTCGTTCTCTCATATCCTATACATCAATCATTCACTTTTTCTCTTATACCCATTTATTTAACTAAAAAAAAAATTTTAAATCATCCAAAATTCCAAAACTATTTTCAAAACATACAATCAAATAAATTTTTTCATTTTGTAAACTCTTTTTAGAAAATTATTTTTCAAAATTATGTCGCAAATACAAACCAAACATAGCCAAAATCTCTCTTTTAGCAACCAAGTTGTTAGTTTGGGTTTCATCACTTTTGATGGTCAAATGTTTCAATACATTATCACAATTTTAGTTGCCAAATATCAATTTTACATACAAATGACATTTTGTAGTTGCAAAAGAGTTTTACTAATCAAGGATCCGCAACCAAAGTGACGACTAAAATAATTTGTTATAGAATGACTTTAGCGACCAATAATGCATATTTTGCGACTAAATTTTTAATTAATGAGTTCCTCTAATGAGCCCATGTTAGAGGACCATATATTCTCAATGATATATATATATATTCTTTTTGGGTAAATTATAAATAGGGTCTTGAGATTTGCTCAAAATACAAATTATCCACTGTGATTTTGAAAATTATAAATACTCTTTTATTAAAAAAATTTGATTTAGTAGACATGATAGAAAAAATAATAATAATTATCCTACTAACGATCACCTGTGCTTGGACCAAAGTTAGTTCGTGAGACTACTAAGAAAGTGGCTCTCATTCAGAAATGGTTAATTACAACTCAAAACCGACAGAAAAGCTATGCCGATCGGAGGAAGAGGCCACTATCTTTTGATGTTGGTGACCATGTCTTTCTAAAGATATCTCCTAAGAAGGGTTTGATGAGATTTGGTTGAAGTGGGACATTATCACCTAGATTCATTGGTCATTTCGACATCATGGAACAGGTGGAAAAGGAAGCTTATCGTCTTGTGTTGCCATCATAGCTTTCTGAAATACATGATGTGTTCCATGTTTCCATGCTTCACAAGTATGAGCCCGACCCTTCTCATGTTTTGAATTGGAGAAACTTTGAGGAGAGACTGGTGAAGATCTTAGATTCACGAGAGCAAGTTTTGAGCGGTAAAACTATTCATTTAGTTAAGGTGTTGTGGCATCATCATGGGGTGGAAGAAACAACTTGGGAGTGTAAGACCGAGGTATGTGAGAAGTACCCGGATTTGTTTAGTGATGTGTGATCTATCTTTGTATATATTTCCCTTTTGTACCCTTGGTATAGTGTTATATATATATATAAATATATGTGTGTGTGTGTGAGAGAGAGAGATGTAAAAAATGATTGTGTTAAAACTTTGACATTAGAACTTCTACAATTGGGATTGTTGATTTATTGTCATAACTGATGATTTGTTGTCGTTGTTGTGTTTATGGTTGTGGTTGTGAAGGTGTAGCGAAATTTTGGGAGCAAAATTCTTTAAGGATTTAAGGTTGTAATATCCTGAGAAATGGGGGACCACTTGAGTGGTTAATTAACCGCTCAAGCGAAGAATCTAGACAACCAATACTTTGCATTGCAAGCCTGAAATGCTAGGAGCATAAGTTCATTGTTCGAGTAGTGGAAAGACTGCTCGAGCAGTCTGCGTGAATCAATAGCTTAAGAAGTTGCTTTTTGGCTCATTCTTTTCACTTTTTCTTTCCTCCTTTTCCTCTTCTCTCCCTAGCTCTGAAAACCCTAACTTTTTCTCTCTAGAAATCTCTTTTCTCACCTAGAATCAAGCCTAGATCTCTTGTAAAAGGCAAAGCCCGCGTAGAAACCATGATTTCCACCAATTGGATTGCTTTTTCATGAAGACGTTTTCTTGGATCTTGCTTTTTTTCTCTCATTCTTGATGTAGGGGTACTCTTAACTCTTTATATCTAAGATTGGAGATGTGTGTGTGATTTTTTTTCTTAGTATATATATGAGATGAAGGTGTTGATTAAATGGGGTTTTAAGCATAAAAAGGGGTTTTTACCCAAATTTTTGAAAATATTTTGAATAACTATGGATGATAGGGATTCTTGATAAGAAGTATTTGTTCTATACCAACTAGAGAAGGAAAAGCCCCAATTTTACTAAAACCCTTGTTTTGAATTTTGTTCTAGTGGTAAAGTTTTATTCAATTGGACCTTGGATCATGAAATTTGGTTGATGATTAGTAATGATGTGTATGAATGTTGATTATGAGTTAAGTTGGAAGTTTATGATATGATGAAGGCATTTGAATATGGTTGTAATGTGAATATCCTTTTGACTTTGGTTATTATAAATCATTATTTCCTACATGAATGAATCATAGCTAAATGGAATTATTTTCATATTCATGCATCATGTTGCATTTAATGATTTTGGTTCTGTGATTCTTATAATTATCTAGACATTTGGAAATGATGAACGGGAGTAAATAGCATATGAGTTCGGGTAGTTGAGCAAAATTTCGAAAACATGATGAGTATGGTACTAGCACCCATGCAGGGAGTCAATGTACCCAATTGCCCTGTCTTGAACTTATTGCCAGACAAATGTGGAAAAATATTTTTGGGTGTCCACTGGCCCTGCCGTTTCAGGAATTGGCAAATGTGAAAAAACGGTGTTCTTAGGTCCCATCACCCTGCCATTTTAGGAGTCGGCAAATGTAGGGATATTTCAAAGTGTGTGTGTGTGTGTATTATTGTGCGGAATTTTCTTGGGACATCATCATGTATTTATCGCCCCTTTTTTTATGATGAGTTTTTAAAAATGGATATCATGCATTGAACATAGAGTTTATCATACTATGTGCGTGACATGATCATATGCATTTCAATCATTTATATACTTTGTTAATAGTATTCCTACTGGGCATTAGCTCATCCCAATAACTTTCAAGACTTGGCATGACGATGGAGATGTTTTGAATGGAGCATGATGGCTCATTGGTTGTTAATTGTTGAAGCTCCAGAGCTATTTTGTGATTTGGGACTAAATGTCCATCTTTTGTGAAATCAAGGACCCTTAATTAGGGCATTTTATTTATTTATTTATTTATTTATTTATTTATTTATTTATTTATTTATTTATTTATTTTGTATTGTTTTACCCTTTGAACTGTTATTACTCATGATTGTATCTTAATGAAACAACAATGTATATTTCACTTGGAATAGCTCAACGAGAAAGAGATTATTTTGAGTAAAAGATTATGTTCTTTAATGGTGTTTATTGTAATGGTTGAAAGATATTTAATGGTTTCAATTATAAAATTGATAATAAATTTAGGGGCATTACTACTGACTTAATGATTGATTAATGGAAATGTTATTTGTTACGAGATTAGAGATTTTAAGGGGCATGATATAATTTCTAGAAATACATGTATTTTAAGCAAATTTTATAGGGTGTATTTATAATTTATCTTCTTTTTTTTTTTATGTTTTTAAATGTACATATACATCTTTAATATAATATTAAGATTAAAATTGAAAAATTAAGAGCGTAGTAGACCAACTATGAAATTAGTAACTATATTTTAACGGGGTTAAATATACATTTTAGTCATATAACCATAATGAAAGTAATTAGGGATTGGGAAGGCTGCTGCACACCATGCGAGTAGCCATTGTTGCATAATCAATGGAGTCTTTTCTAGGTCTCATTCTGACGATTTGAACCGTTCACTTTTTAGAAGATATTGATTAGAACATACCTACAAAATTTCAAATTAATCAGATATTGATATCCCTTTGAACAAGACATATTTGTATCTAAAAAATTGAATGGTAAATTTAATTTTAAGTATAAATCTAAATGCAAACATGACTTGATGAAAGGGATACCGATGTCCAATTAACTTCAATTTTTACATGCATGTTCTAGTCGATATCTTCTAAAAAGTAAACAGTTTGGATCGTCAAAATGAGACCTAGAAAGGGCTTCATTTGCTGCATAACAGTCACTACTACGCATGGTGCCCAACAGTCTCCCCAAGCTCCCATAATTATAGAGTGGTTTGTGAATACTATAAATAAGCCAAAAAAAAAACCATACAAGTTGTCACATTACTTTCACTATTTTCCGATACATCTTTTCTTAAAAAGCTAAAAATTAAGGGAGAGAGGGGGAAAAAGCATTCCCAAAACGATATTTTAATAAATAAAGTTAAGTTTTTCATTTTTCATATTCAATCTATATAACCATGGAAGGCTTGGTTTGAATTCAAGGGCTCAAAATGTATATGTGTCAACAAATAGATCATTACATTGATTCAATCTAATGACTGAAAATGTCTTACTCTCATTTGTCCAATTTGGACATTTCAATGGTTGAGATCAATTACCATCAAGATTTAATGGTCCAAAATGTAAGTTCCAAAATATCTCAAAATATGTCTCTCACACCTACTCCTCTCATTTCAAAATCTGTCTCTCTTCCAAATTTCAAAATTTGAACACAAACCCTCTGTCTCTCTCTCTCTCTCTCTCTCTCTCTCTCTCTCGGAGCCCATTCTTGTGCTCTTCTTCAATTCTTATCAGAGCCCAACCCTTGCCGAAGACCCAACCCTGAACCCCCTATTACTCTCTCTCTACATCTTCATCAACAGTGGCAACGACAACCGAATGAAGCCATTGCAAAATGAAGAATCTAAAGGAAGAATCTGGTATATTTGACCCATCATGGTATATTTCCAGCAAGAGAGCAAACGAAAAGAATCTAGTATACTGTTCAGGTGAAGAATCTTCTTCTATATTTCCAGCAAGCATATTTTTTTGAGTATTTCTATCTTTAAATCAAGTATACTTTTCTGAGTTTCTTTTGAATTTGGTAGTATTTTTTTGATGTGTCTAATTCTTTTTCTTGAGTATTAATTTTTTTGGTTGAAGCAAGTATATTTCCAACAGGTTTGTTACTCTAATTCTTTTTCTAGCAGGTTTGTTTCCATTAGGCATTGTGTTTGATTAATTGGGTATTCGGATTCACTTTTTCTAGCAGGTTTCAATATTGTGTTTGTTACTCTAAATCAATATTTGCAAATATGTACAAATATATATATGTATAATTATACAATCAATTTTATTGATCAAGGCACAATCTTGAATTTATTTTTGTTGATTTTGGTCTTAAAAAAACTCCCATAGTCCATATTCAAAAACCTTCAGCCTTATCAACCATGATAGTTGACAATGATCACCTACCAATCCTCCTTTCCTTCTTTAACTCCAACGACACAAACCAAGTCAAAGAAAACAATCTCAAAAGTAAGAAAATAAAATTGTATGGGAAAATTACACATACCTTTTACCTTTGTTGTTTTATGATTGATTTTGAGATAAACTGTGCCTGATGAAATGGTTGAGTGAGACATTATATAATATGTTCTATTATTTTATTTTATTTTATTTTATTTTATTTTGAGGAAAGATCAATTATTTTTTTGTATATTTAACAATGCATACAAGGTGTTTGAAAAAATACATGTGAGAGATACAAATTGGTGGTGGTGGCTATTGGGGTGGTGGGTTTTAACTGGTTCTGGAAGGTGCAATTTGGTCAATTAATTTTTTATATATTGTTTAAAAGTACTAAAATAAACTTTGAAGGATAAAATTTTTATTTTTATTTAAACTTTGACGACATTATTAATTTTTTTGCATTTATCTAATATTGATTATCAAAAGATTGTAAGTGTAAAAAATCATGTTGTCCCTTATCAATGTTTGGATTTTTAGGTGTTTAGACAGAGAATTGAAGAGTTACGCTTTGAGATTGATACATGTTTAGGAATCTATTATGTTTTTCCTGTGTATAATACAAACATTACAAATAGCCAAATAATTTTTAGAAATAAAAAAATTGGACCAACCTTATCAATCATGACAGTTGACAGTGATCACCTACCAATCCTCCTTTTCTTCTTTAACTCCAATGACACAAACCAAGTCAAAGAAAACAATCTCAAAAGAAATAAAATAAATTGTATGGGAAAATTACACATACCTCACTTGACAATTATCCTTTTACCTTTTTTCCTTTGTTGTTTTATGATTGATTTTGAGAGAAACTGTGTTTGATGAAATGGTTGAGAGTTACACTGTGTAATATGTCCTTTTGAGCAGTTATTACTAGGGTATTCCCGTGCTTGAAGGCATAGTGAAAATATTATTGGAATGAAAATGTAATTGGAATGATTTTATGATTTTAAACAAACAGTAAAATGTAAGTCCCACAACACAGAAACATATAATAAAAATCAAACGAAATACGCTAGCCAGTGCATATAAGGTGTTTGAAAAAATGCTTGTAAGAGATAGAAATTGGTAGTGGTGACTGTTAGGGTGGTGGGTTTTAACTGGTTCTAGAAGGTGCAATTTGGTGAATTAATTTTTTATTTATTGTTTAAAAGTACTAAAATAAACTTTGAAGGATAAAATTTTTATTTTTATTTAAACTTTGATGACATTATTTATTTTTTTACATTTATCTAATATTGATTAACATAAGATTGTAAGTGTACTATAATTAAGCTTTTAGCAAAATTTGTTATAATGTTTTATATCAATAGTCTTTTCTTTTTCTTTTTCTTTTTTTAATTACAAACGAAGGTCCATAAAATATCAAAAAATGGTTCTTTCTATTTGGGACACCATATGACACATATCATAAACCAATCACAAATCATTATGCCTTCTGTTGTTCCTTATCACCTAACAAAAAAATCATGGGTTCTACCTTCTCTACTAAGCCATGCAATAACACGTGGTTGTACCATTGAGACACAGGACAACTATGCTAAAATATCCTTAAATTGTTTTTGACTACCTTAATGTGGCATTGAAATGAAAATCAATGGTTGGACGTAGGATGAAACCTCTTACCTCACAAGCTATATCAAAAAGAAATTGAATAGTAAAAAAAATCATATGTGTGAATGTTTTTATACACAAGAAAAACATAATAGATTTGTAATATACACAGTTTGTTATCCTTACTATTCAAGATTTCAGCATTCCCATGCGTAAATAGTTTGTGTTGTTTCTTAGCTTTTGTCACCAATAGTTTGTTTGGATTTTATTGAGTGTCAACTCTTTTTTGGTTAGTGCTTTGATTGGTTATTGTTTGGATGCAATATAGGATTGCTCTAAATCATAAAACAAGGCGTCTGATTTGTGCAAACTGGTAATCAGGTCATATTAAATTCGAACATATTTAATAGAAGTTGTGTTTGGATTTTTTGGTGTTTGGACAACTGGACTATGGATTTTATCAATTGCATATGACTAAAAACACCCTTGATTTCAAAACAAGGGTGAAAGGATTTTTTTTTTTTTTGGTTGTTGTGTGTGTGCTTGAATCTTGGATTTGTAGAGTGATTTGTGGAGGGAAAAGGAAAGTGATTGCAAATATGAATGAAAGCTAAGATTTTTTTTTTTTTTTGGCCCTTCCCTTGAAGAAAAAATTTTCCTTTAAATATTTAGTTCATACTTGAGACTTCAGCTCATTTCCCTCTTTGGTATGTATGGGTTACAATATATTCTTTTGTTCCTGTGATAACAAGATATCTTTCCTTTCTTCCCCCCCCCCTTTTTTTTCCCTCTAGTTTTTATGTGAAGGGCTACCTTTATTTTTATTTATTTTTTCTTTTTCCTATTTCGTAATCTCGGAGAATGTTAAGAAGTTGAGATATTCAAAATTGAATTTGAAACTCTCACACTCAAATTTTAGTTGGTTTTCCTGAAGGGAAAGCATTAGTTGCTATAATTGAGAAGACCCATAGTGGTAATGGACCCATGTTGATCGGCTTTCCAATTGATACATTTGTTAAGCTTACTCATTTTCCTTGGTATTTTTTTCTCATTTGACAATGCCATTGTCTATTAAAAACAGAAACCCTTGCGTGATAGTATGTGTTGTCCACTATTATTACACCATTACAACAGTTCAATTTTGCAGACAAGTGGAGTGAGATCAACCGAGGATGCTAAGCTAGGATAAGTTCTATGGTAATTTCTATTAATACACCATTGCTGAGGGATTTTAATCTCTGCTTTGTTCATTCTATTTCAAGTGATATTTGTTATCTCTACTTTGTTCATTGTTATTTCTTTATTTGTTATTTCTTCATAATAGGATGGAGTCACTTGATTGAAGTCAATTTAATTTTTATTTTTATTTTTATTTTTATTTTAGATTGCTTAGCACTGGCTGGTGTGCATTATTTACTATTTATTTTAAATCTACTTTTTTTGGTATTGTAGAGCACTGGTTGGTGTGTATTGTTTGTTATATATATTTTGAATTATATTTTTCTAGATTGCAAAGCACTGGCTGGTGTGCTTCACTTGGTGTTTAATAATTTTTTGGTAGTGCAAAGCACTAGTTGGTGTGCATTGTTTATTGTTTATTTAATTTTAATTTTTAAATGGCTGGTATTATTTGGTAACAAATGAATAATGAAACAAATATATATACCCGTGTCTAGGGGTTGTTATCTATAATTGAGCTTTGTAAAGTGTGTGGTACCAACAAAATTACAGAGTGTGGGTTTTAAAAACAATATTTCTTTATATTTCTCAATGTCTTAAGTATTTGGTATGTTTTTCAATAAATTGCATTTGTATTCAATTACATTTTGATCTTAATATTGTTTACATCGTGTCATTATGCACAAGTATACTTTTTATTTTGTAGTTTACATACCTCTTATTCTTCCGTTTGCATTCTCTTTATGTACCTACTCTTCTCATCTTTATTGTAAATTTTTATATTTTATTATCCGATTTGCTACTAAAATTGTTATAAGCTGTTAAAGAAGAATAATATTTGTTAATATTTTTTCAGTGTCTTTATCAAAAATCAAAAAATGCTACAGACTCTGAAGTAGGTTGTTAACCAAAATATGTTAGGAGGTTGTTAATTTTGTGTCGATTAATTTTTTTATGGCAATTATTAAACCTCATTCTGCCTTCTTACAGTTATTTTTTTCAAATTGACTTAAGCAGACACTTTTAGGGTGAGACACTCTTGACCTTTAACCTCTAATTATGGACAACATTACTATTTTTGGTTACGTAAGTTTTTTTATTTTTAATTTATTTGAAAAAAAAAATACACCTTTCTTATAAGTCTAAGTCAATTTCCTATTCTTTTCATTATTTTTTTTATCTAATTTCCTTATAACAAAATGCTCTTTTCTTATATTTTATAAATGGATGGAGACCTATATCAAACTGTAATATTGACTCTTTTTACTCATTTTCTTACATGCATACATTTTTTAATTTTTTTTTACCTCTAATTCTTTTGTATTTATAGGTCCAATTTCTTCAAGAAAGAAACGGTAATGTTGTCATCTATGATGAGTGTAACCTTAATGTCATCCGGGTTTGAGAGGTAGGCCCAATTTAATTATATAGAATTTTTTTTAAATGCCGTATTCTCTTATTTACATTATTTTTTAAACTTCCTAAATATATATATTTATTGCGAACACCTATCACGCCATGAAGAGTCCGACTCATACAACCATATCTCTAATATTTGCCAACACTCAAAATCCAAACAAATGGAACAAAGAACCAAGTACATATAGCTTTCTTTCCTCTTGAACTATTCCCCAAAAAAATGGAGTCTTACACAAGTATTCAATTACACTCCTCTAAATAGAAATACAAAACAAAAGAGAACAGTTCAGAAGGAAAGAGGTAGAAATTAATACAAAAGATTCAAAAGGACATCTTCCTTAACACGATGCTCTATCGTTCACTAAGTCATAAACATCAATTACCAAAACAAAATACAGTCATCAATACCATGCCCCCAACCAAACTTCAACAAAAATGTGCTAGCTGTATAAACATCATCGCTTGACAGGTATCTCGTCCTCATTCCCTGAAAATTTGTTAGTTTTTTGGGTGAGCATAAGCTCAGTAGGTGATGTATTTAACTAGTTATAAAATCTTTTGAAAAGCTTATGCTCGTGCAATGCAGTGCATAGGTGTGCATGACAAGGTTACAAACAATGCTAGAGTATGCCATCAGTAGTATGCAAAATACATTGAACAATACCTCAACTTTTATCACATTCTCATCAGTAATAACTCTATCATGACATATACAGATAGTTGTCCAAAATCAAACATACATAGACATTTATTATCGTATATGGAAATTAATCCCACATTTGCCGGCTCCAGAAACGGCGGGGCAATGGACACCCAAAACATCACAACTTTCCACATTTGCCGGCTCCATAAACGGCGGGGATGTGCACACCCAAAACCAGCCATTTTCCACATTTGCCGGCTCCATAAATGGCGAGTTCATGGACACCCCAAAACAAAACCTTTTCCCACATTCGTCTGGCGATATGCACATACAGGGCAATTAGGCACCTTGACTCCCCCCGCGGATACCAAATACAATACACAACTCACTTCTAACCCAACTCGCTATCAGGACTCATAAACTATTTATCTACTCCCAACTTTCAATCATTTAATTAAAAAAAAAAAAACAAAAGCAAAAGGAAATGTATAATGCACATGATGCTATGAATTTATAAACAATGCTTTATTATCCCAATGCAATATCAATTCATAACAATCCACCTCCTCACCTTTCATAATTCAAGAATCTATCATCAAGCACCCACCATATCCCACTCAAGGTTTACATTAAGAAGGAAGCCCCAACTTCACATTCACTCTCAAAATCAAGTAATCACATTCAATTTCATGTTTTAGAAATTTACTGAGCAAAACCCCTTTTTATAAATTAAATTTGAAAACTAGGGTTTGAGTAAAATTGGGGTTTTTCTCTCCTTGATGAAATTGAGTTAATTATTCGTCATGAACAATGATATTCACCCATAACAAGTGTATATCTTTCAACAATCCCAACATTTCACCATCACCATTCTTAATTTACAATCATCAAGCTCAAACAATACATACATATATGTATATATATATATCTACCTACATGAATAGGTTAAGAAATCACCACACAAGCTACTCAAATTGAAGATATAAAGAGTTAAAGACACCCCTACCTTGAGTTGGGATGCTAGAATGGCAACATCGCTTGTACTTTGTTGATTTAGCGAAACAACCGGTGAGAGTGAGGATCTAGCTTCTCTATCAACAAATCTGCACACACAAGTTACCCTTTCAAGACTCTAACTAGCCCCATGGCACTCAAAGATTTCCTAGTGGAAATGGCATTGATCAGGTGCCTTTCCAAAAGCATTTCAATGAGTGCAATGGACACAAGTCGTGTCCTGAGAGTTTAACTTCATACTTCACACAACCAGAAAAGGAGACACGCAAGACAATCTACTATTTTTCCCTCATCTAACGTGACAACCCAATGCGGCAGGGCTGCTTTCCACGAGCTTCACGTATTCGACCTGGTTCGCTCTGATACCAATTTGTCAAGCCCTGAAAAATCCGACTCATACAACCATATCTCTAATATTTGCCAACACTCAAAATCCAAACAAATGGAACAAAGAACCAAGCACATATAGCTTTCTTTCCTCTTGAAATATTCCCCAAAAAAATGGAGTCTTACATAAGTATTCAATTACACTTCTCTAAACAGGAATACAAAACAAAAGAGAACAGTTCAAAAGGAAAGAGGTAGAAATTAATACAAAAGATTCATAAGGACATTTTCCTTAACACGATGCTCTATCGTTCACTAAGTCATAAACATCAATTTCCAAAACAAAATACAGTCATCAATACCACGCCCCTAACCAAACTTCAACAAAAATGTGCTAGCTATATAAATATCATCGCTTGACAGGTATCTCGTCCTCATTCCCAGAAAAATTGTTAGTTTTTGGGGTGAGCATAAGCTCAGTAGGTGATGTATTTAACTAGTTATAAAATCGTTTGAAAAGCTTATGCTCGTGCAATGCAGTGCATGGGTGTGCATGACAAGGTTACAAACAATGCTAGAGTATGCCATTAGTAGTATGCAAAATACATTGAACAGTACCTCAACTTTTATCACATTCTCATCAGTAATAACTCTATCATGACATCTACAGATAGTTGTCCAAAATCAAACATGCATAGACATTTATTATCATATATGCAAATTAATACCACATTTGCCGGCTCTAGAAACGACGGGTGATGGGCACCCAAAACATCACAACTTTCCACATTTTCCGGCTCCATAAACAGTGGGGATGTGGACACCCAAAACCATCTGTTTTCCATATTTGTTGGCTCCATAAACGGCAGGCTCGTGGACACCCCAAAACAAAACCTTTTCCCACATTCGTCCGGCGATATGCACATGCAGGGCAATTGGGCACCTTGACTCCCCGCACGGATACCAAATACAATACACAACTCACTTCTAACCCAACTCGCTATCAGGACTCATAAACTATTTATCTACTCCCAACTTTCAATTGTTTAATTAAAAAAAAACAAAAGCAAAAGGAAATGTATAATGCACATGATGCTATGAATTTATAAACAATGCTTTATTATCCTAATGCAATATCAATTCATAACAATCCACCTCCTCACCTTTCATAACTCAAGAATCTATCATCAAGCACCCACCATTTCCCACTCAAGGTTTACATTAAGAAGGAAGCCCCAACTTCACATTCACTCTCAAAATCAAGTAATCACACTCAATTTCATGTTTTAGAAATTTACTGAGCAAAACCCATTTTTATAAATTAAATTTGAAAACTAGGGTTTGAGTAAAATTGGGGTTTTTCTCTCCTTGATGAAATTGAGTTAATTACTCATCATGAACAATGATATTCACCCATAACAAGTGTATATCTTTCAACAATCCCAACATTTCACCATCACCATTCATAATTTACAATCATCAAGCTCAAACAATACATACATACATGTATATATACATATATATCTACCTACATTAATAGGTTAAGAAATCACCACACAAGCTAGTCAAATTGAAGATATAAAGAGTCAAAGACACCCCTACCTCGAGTTGGGATGCTAGAATGGCAACACACACTTGTACTTTATTGATTTCGCAAAGCAACCACTGAGAGTTAGGATCTAGCTTCTCTATCAACTAATCTTGGAAGATCTTAGGTAGATCTTGAGTTAAGATTGGGGGAATCTATGGAAATCTATGGCCTTGTAAGTTAGGGTTTGAGGAAAAGTAGAGTTAAAGATACAGAGAGAGAGAGAGAGAGAGAGAGAGAGAGAGAGAGAGGAAAAGTGGCTAGAAAAAGACATTGAATCACTATTTTAAAATATGTTGTCCCCGAAAGGTTGCTCGAGCGTGAGTTCCTCCACTCGAGTGTAAGGCACAAATAAGCGGTCCCGCTCGAGCGCAGATTCCTCTGCTAGAGTGGAGAAGAACAAGTCGCAAAAGTTTTGCAGAGTTATAGAGAAACTACTGGGAGCATGCATTTCATGCTCGAGTGGCAACTCCTCCACTCGAGCGGATCGCCTGCAAAATCAAAAATTTATGGGAGTTAAAGATCTGCACTCGAACAGGGAAAAGCCTTGCTCGAGCGGGGTGAAAAACTCAGTTGCCACAGCACCAGTGTTTAGTCATGGGCAATTGTATGTGGCCCTATCCAAATGCACATCTTTTGATCATATATGTGTCTTCTTCCTTCTCAATGATGAGCTAGATTCTATTGCAAACATTGTTTATTCTAAAATTTTGTTATAGTGTTACTTATGGATCAAATCACTTTTGTCAAAAGGTACAATTTATTTATTGACAAATTTGCTTCTGTTGATTATAAATTATTATTTTTAAAAAAATACTATATATGTCTACTTTTGTAGGATTGGGTTAAAAAATATATGGACCTCAAAAAAATAAATACAACTAGATTGCTTCGATGAGGATATAACAAGGTAATTTCAATTTAAAAGTGTTTTGATATTTTATATAGATTTTCTTCTACTAATAAACTAACTTTTTTATTTTCATAAATTACTAGATTGTCGTTCATGCTCCTCATTGGGGATATATAGAAGTTGAAATAAATTCTTTTTCGAAAGTGATGCGGCGCTCTTAGGAATTCTAAGAAAGAACAAGTTTGAAGATCATATTTATTTTTGTGAAAAGCATACATATGCTAGCTACAATCTAGATTTTCTAAAGTTTCATATTGATGTGAATTTTAGTTTTGTAAAGCCTTTTATCTATGTGCAATTTATAACTAAGTTTAGATATATGTTATGTAATATTCATTTGAATTATTCACTCGGTGTGAAAGTCTTTTTTTTTTTTTTCTTCCTAATATGCTATTGAATTAGCTTAAAGAAAACTTCATATTTTTTTTTTTGGTTAAATTTGATTTTTTGCTTCCATATATATTTTTATCAAGAAAGGTGTTGCTTTTAATATAGGATTGGACTGTGTACATATTAATCTTTTGAAATAATTGTTCATTGCACAATTTTTTATCATTTCTTTTTTGAATTGCAAAGCACGGCTGGTGTGCTTTATTTGTCATTTTTTTTTCTATTGTGGAGCACTGATTGGCCTGCTTAATTTGTTATTTGTTCTTTTTTTTCTTTTTTTTTTTTGTATTGTAGAATATTGGTTGATGTGCTTAATTTGTTATTTGACATTTTCTTTATATTGTAGAATACTGGCTGGCGTATTTCGTCTTATTTTTATCATATGTTTGTGTTGTGGGACTTACATTTTATTGTTTGTTTAAAATCATAAAATCATTCCAATTACATTTTCATTCCAATAATATTTTCACCATGCCTTCTGGCATGGGCATACCCTAGTTCTAACTATTGTAATGTAACTGAAAATTTTGTATTATGATTTTTTTTATTTTTATATATTTTGAATTTAATAAATAAAGCCAAAATTAAAATAGGGAAATATCATATTAGTTGGTTCTGCAAAAATAACTACAAATTAGTGAGATATTTTATGAATATTAATTGTTAGGTCTCGACTAATTGCCAATTCTGTGAACAACCGTGAGTTTATCTTGCTATAATTTTCCTTATGTTTTTGGTCTTCCTACTCAAGCGAAGTTTCCACCACCGCAGTATTTTGGCTTGTCTGCTAAAAATGTTGTGTGGTGTGCTTTTACGCTCGAGCATAAGTTCCTACGCTCGAGCGTGAATCCTGGCTTGGAACACACGTTTTAGCATCTCCGCTCGAGCGTCTATTCCTATACTCGAGCGAACTTCGCGATTTCAGCAGCTATAAAGCTGTAGGTTGCTCCAAATCTAGGGTATCTTTTTGAGATCTTATTAAAGGGTTTTAGGGTTTTCTTTCGGGGTGGTTTTGCTAGTTTTCCTTGATGTTTGATTGAATATTAAACTCATGTTTTGATAAGCACACATCAAGGAGTTTGATTGTTCATCTTTAAGATTGTTCTTCTTCGGTGGAATCCGAAGATTAAAGCGCAGAGTAGTCGAAGGTGTTTGATGCTCTGCGCAATCGTTGATTCGACAATTTGTGTTATGGATTCAACATCAATCTGATTAATTTTGAGACGAAGGTTACGATGAAAGATATACAGATTGTTGAAGACAAATTGACAGCGTTTGGATAATTTGTTCGATATATTTGTAATCTTTTTTTCTTCAGTAGTGGGTTGATTTGTGGCTTTTCGCTCGTGCTTTTTTAATCACAATTGGAGGTGCTCCAATAGTGATTTTTTCCACGTAAAAATCGTTTGTATCTATTTATTGTTTCTGAAACAACAATCTAAATCACTTTCGTACAAGCTTGATGATATGGATTGCTAGTTTTAATTTGTTGGGAATTGGCACAATTAAATTTTGATCTAATCACGAATCACTTAGGTTTTTCAATTGATATCAGAGCAGGTCACTCTTCATTTTTATCAAAACTAAAGGAGTGTGATTTTGTGTGATTGGTGATATGGATTTAATTCGCGAAGGTAACTCGACCCATAGACCTCTGTTACTTGATGGTGCAAACTATTCTTATTGGAAAGCTCGTATAAGAGCATTTTTAAAATCTATCGATGAGAAAGTTTGGCACTGTGTGATCTACGGGTGGAGTGAACCTGTTGTCACCATTGATGGTGTTGATATTCCCAAACCTCTTGATAAATGGGACGCATTCGACTATCAAAACTTGAGTTGGAACAGTAAGGCTCTCAATTCCTTCTTTTGCTCCGTCACACCTGAAGAGTTTCGTCGTATTTGCACATGTGAGGTAGCAAAAGAGGCTTGGGACATTCTTGAAACAATTCACGAGGGTACTACTTCTGTTAAAAGGTCAAAACTTCAACGTCTCACATCTTCTTTTGAAACTCTTTTTATGCGTGATGATAAGACATTTGATGATTTTTATGCTAAACTTAGTGACATCATGAATTCGTGTTTCACACTCGGTGAAAAAATCCCTGAAGCTAAGGTTGTTGGAAAATTTTTGAGGTCTTTACGCGAGAGGTTCCAATCAAAATTTATAGCTATTGAAGAGGCTCAGAATGTTGATACCCTTAAGCTTGATCAGTTGGTTAGAAACTTGCAGACTTATGAAGCACACCAAATTTCTAAGAAAAAACAAAAAGATAGTGTGGCTTTTTCTAGTGCTCATGAGACTGTTAAGACCCTTGAGATTGAGTTTGATCTAGAGTCTGAAATGACAGCTATGTTTACCAAACAGTTCCAAAAAAAAAAAAACAATTAAAGAAGAAAAAGCCTAATTTCAAGGACCCTAGTTCAAAAGATAAGGGGAATGAAAAAACTCAAAACTTGTCCACCAAAAATTGCTTCAAAACCTAAAAATAAGACTGTGAAGGGGCAAGGTGTCAAGTGTTACGAATGTTAAGGGTTTGGACATATTGCTCTTGAATGTCCTTCAAAAAAAGAACCGAAATAAAGTCTATACAGTGACTTGGGATGATGAAAGTGGGTCAGAGCAAGAACCTGAAGAAACCAAATCCGGTGAAGATAGAGATAGTACTTACATGGCATTTTGGTCTACTGTCACTCAACCTCCTCTAAAGCCAGTGGAATTTGCTCATGGTCAGAATCTACACCGTGCTTCTACCTTTGATGGAAGTAATTACCTATTCTGGAAGATCAAAATGAGGATGTTTTTGAGAGCTTACAATCCTGAGGGATGGCAAGCCATTGAAGAGGATGTTGAAAGCGCTGACAACCCAAGTAATCAAAGAGTTCTGACTACCATTCGTGAAGCAATTTCTGACGAAGAACGGCAACAGATTGCTCACTACACAAAGGCCAAAGATGCATGGGACATTCTGAGTCAATTTCATGAAAGAGGAGAGTCATCTTCACCATCATCTATTAATTTTCGTGCCTTAGTTGCTCAATTGCATGAGGTCCAGGAGAAAAAGGAGCAAAAAGAAGATGATGAGACCTCGGAAGACTATGATGAGATTGATTGTGATGACCTACAACAAGCTTATGAAAAACTTTACGATGAATCTCTGAATTTGGCCAAGATCAATGACAAACTCACTCTCAAGCTCAAAGTATGTGAAAACGAGAATGTCAAGCTAAAAGGAGAGATTGCAACAACAAAGCAGAACATCATCAAGATCTCTAATAACAGGCAAGACCTATGTGGAAAACTTCTATCTTGTGAAACCGAAAGGAATGAACTTCTGAAAATATATGCCACATGTGAAGAGAAGATTGAAAAACTTGAGATGTCAGAAGCTGCATTGGAAGAGATGGTTAGTCAAAAAGATGAAGAACTCAGAGATGCTAGAGCCACAATTGCCATGTGGAACAAAGGTTCCAAGACATTAAAAGACATCCTCGGGTCTCAACAAATGGGTTGTGACAAAAGTGGGCTAGGTTATGGTAATGCAACAGTTCACAAGGGACAGGCCTCTATATCACATGACCTAAAGACTCAAACAAATGGAAAGCTGAAGGTGCAACAGGGTGATCCCTCTATTCATCTGCCTAATGGGGGTAAGATTTACAAAAGGGAGATAAAACCTATTTTTATTTGTCATCATCATGGTAGGTATGGCCACATTCGTCCATATTGTTTTGAGTTGTTTGGTAAGGTGTCTCAAAAGGGTAGAAATTCTAATACTGTTTGGGTTAGAAGACAACCTTACATGTCTAAGCAGAATACCAAAATTCATGTGGGTGTTCACAACGCTCAGACATTTACCAAGACTGCCAGTCCTGATTTTACTAAGACTAAAAAGATATGGGTGAGAAAGGATGACTTGACTTGTTTTGTTGTTCACACTGCTCTGAAAGCACGTGACTCACACATGTGGTATCTTGATAGTGGGTGCTCTCATCATATGTCTGGTGACAAATCCTACTTCACTTCTCTTGAAAAATATGAAGGAGGAATTGTTACTTTTAGAGATGGCGGCATTTCTAGAGTCATTGATAAGGGCTCTATAAGTGTGGCCGGTCTTTCCAAGCTCTAAAAATGCATTACTTGTTGATGGCCTCAAAGAAAATCTTTTGAGCATCAGTCAAATATGTGATTGCCACCATGAAGTATTATTTTCAAAAAAATCAATGTAAAATTTTAGATAAGAAGGGAAATACTGTCATGCATGGGGTTCACACATCTGATAACTGTTATGGGATTGTTACCACTAATGATCTCACTTGCCACTCAACCATCATAAGTAATATTGATTTGTGGCATCAAAGATTAAGTCACATGAATTTCAAAAACCTAACTAAAATAACCAACAAAGAGCTTATGAGAGGAGTACCTAAACTGGGTAAGAATATGAACCATGTGTGTGGACCATGTCAACTTAGGAAGCAAACCCATGCCCCTCATAAAAAAGTGAATAGCTTCATAACCAAACGTCCTCTGGAACTGGTTCATATGGATATTATGGGACCCACTCGCACTGAAAGCATTAGAGGTAAAAGATAAATTTTTTTAACCGTTGATGATTTTACTCGTTTTTCATGGGTAAATTTTTTAAGAGAAAAATCAGATACGTTTGATGCTTTCCAGGCCTTAGTCCTTAAAATCCAAAATGAACAGGGTGTTTCTATTGGGCGTATCATAAGAATCTGAACTGATCATGGTCGTGAGTTTGAAAATAGTTCATTTTTGGATTTTTGTGATACGCATGGAATTAAGCATGAATTTTCTGCACCGATTACTCCACAACAAAATGGAGTTTTTAAGAGGAAGAACAAGGTTGTTCAAGAGATGGCTAGGGTCATGCTCCTGAATAAGGAAGTTCCTCCAAAGTTTTGGGTTGAAGCCTTAAATACCGCTATTTATATTGTGAATCGTGTGTATTTAAGGCCCAGCACTTTACAAACTCCATATGAATTGTGGAAAGGTTTGAAACCTAATATAAAATACTTCAAAAATTTTGAGAGTAAATGTTACATTTTCAAAGATAGAGAGCCTTTGGGAAAATTTGACTCCCGAAGTGATAAAGGTATTTTTCTAAGGTATTCAACCACTAGTAGAGCTTTTCGTGTCTATAACCTGCAAACTTTATCTTTAATGGAATCGATCAATGTGGTTATAGATGACATAGGTTCTCCTACTTCAACCATAAATGAGGAAGAAAATGATGAGTCTCCAATCCTAGATACTGAACCACAAAGTCAAAGAGAAGCCGACGTCCAAGCACAAGAAGGTGAACCAGCACCAACTTCTAAGGTAAGTCAGAGTCCAAAGAGTGCACAGAAAGACACCACTTCTGATACCTCTGTCACCACAAGTCCAGAGTTCAAACCAGCAGCAAGGGTGAAACTAAATCATCCGACTCAACAAGTGATTGGAAGTGTCTCAGATCGAATGAAAACCCGAAGACAAATTCGGGAGGAGGTATTTCATATGTGTTATGTTTCATTAATTGAACCTAAGAATATAAAAGAGGCCTTACTAGATGATAGTTGGGTCAATGCTATGCATGAAGAATTAGGTCAACTTGAACGTAACAATGTTTGGACTCTTATCCCCAGACCTAGAGACATGAATGTGATATGTACCAAGTGGATCTTTAAGAATAAATCTAATGAGAATGGTACAGTAGTTAGAAATAAAGGTAGGTTGGTTGCTCAAGGCTATACTCAAGTAGAGGGTGTTGACTATGATGAAACGTTTGCCCCAGTTGCACGTCTCGAATCTATTCGTATTTTATTTGGTGTTGCACATCTTGAATCTATTCGTATTTTACTTGGTGTTGCATGCTTTCTTGGTGTTGCACGTCTCAAAAGAAGAGGCTTATGTTGAGCAACCAAAAGGGTTAGAGCACCTTAAATGTCCAAACCATGTCTACAAGTTAGACAATGCTTTGTATAGATTGAAACAAGCCCATCGGGCTTGGTATGATAGACTTTCTACATTTCTTCTTGATAATGATTTTCAAAGGGGTAGTGTGGATAAGAATTTATTTGTGAAACATACTAAGTCTCATATATTTGTTACTCAGATTTATGTTAATGATATTGTGTTTGGATCCACTGCTGATCATCTTGTGAAATATTTTTCGAATTGCATGACACATGAGTTTGAGATGAGCATGATAGAAGAGTTGTCTTATTTCTTGGGTCTTCAAATTAAATAGTCTCCTTCGGGTATGTTTGTTTCTCAAACTAAGTATGCCAAAAACCTTGTGTCAAAGTTTGGTCTCAAGTCTGCCAAACATGCACGCACTCCCATGAGCACTAGTCTTCACCTTTCCAAAGATTCCTCTGGTACTAATGTTGATCCCACCCTTTATAGGAGTATGATAGGGAGTCTCTTGTACCTCACAGCCAGTCGTCCTGACATTGCATTTAGTGTAGGTGTTTGTGCCCGTTACCAAGCCTGTCCTAAAGAGTTTCATCTTATTACAGTCAAACGCATGATTAAGTATGTTAATGGGACATTGGGTTATGGGATTTGGTTCTCAACCGACACTACAGCTGAAATCACTAGTTTTTCTGATGCCGACTAAGCAGGGTGTGCTGATGATCGTAAGAGCACATGTAGGGGGTGTTTTTACCTTTGGAATAATTTGGTTTCCTGGCATAGCAAAAAGCAAAATGCCATCTATCTTTCGACAGTTGAGGCTGAGTACATTGCTGCAGGGAGTTGTTGTGCCCAAATGTTGTGGATGAAGCAAATGCTTCATGATTATGGTATAGACCAGAACACTCTCACCCTTTTCTATGATAACACAAGTGCCATTAACATTTCTAAAACTCCTGTCCAACACTCTCATACCAAAACATTGACATTCGTCATCATTTCATTTGAGAGTTAGTGGAAGAGGGCCTTGTTGCTCTTGAACATGTACCGACTAAGCATCAAAAATGTTATATTTTTACAAAATCCCTTGATCTTCTTAGGTTTGAGTTACTCTTGGGTGCAGTGCTCAGTCACTAGGGTGTTACCTGTTACTTGAGAGGGTGTGAGTGATTGGTATTATGTGTACTTAGACGCTGTAATCTCATTTTCATTGATTCTTGTCATCTCTACATTTAGATTCATATGAACACCTCTCATGCTGCTAGCAATATGTCATTCTTGTTTGTTCATAGCTCATTATGAATGCTCTTGCTCATTGACTTCATTATCTCATTTTGTACACATCCTTGAGATAAACTACTGTAGGGGTTTTCGCACAAGTGATCAAAGTTCTCTATGGACCACTAACAATGTCTCTTTTACATTATTGGAGGAATTGACCTATACTGGTATATCCTGGATGATGTTGAGTCTCTTAACCATCTACCATCGTTTTTTCACTTCCACAGTTCCTCCCTCAATTCATTGAAGTCCGGGCATTAGGAAAAGGCTACCTCAGAGGCACCAACCAAGCCATCCTTACTAATTTCATGCTTCTCTGGTTTGGTCTCCATACTCTTAAGCGTGTATGCCACCAGTGAGTGCCCACAAGAAAGAAAAGTCACAAACAAACAAAATAAAAAATATATATATATAAGGAAACTCATTGATTGAGGGAGAGACTTCGCGTTTACTCAACAAATACCCCTTGATTCCTAGTGGTTTGACTTTTCTCTGTGATGTTAAGTTACTCTTGCCGAAGGTCCAGTCATCCGATCACTATGAGGATCAACTCTAGCTCTGTGGCCTCTCAAGGATTACACACACACACATTCATTATGTGAGCTCTCATGTTTGTTTTTGAGTTGTGCATTTCCATGTAGCTTATGCTCATTGATCAATTTTTTATCGGACTTGCTCATGTTATTCTGCTTCATATTGTCATAATTGCAAGTTTGCGGGCTTCAAGGTTTGTAGATTATCTCATCTTAGTGTCACATTCTTGCTATTGTGCTCACCTCTATTTGTTTCAGGTCCCATTTGACAGGGTGAGTTGGGTTTTAATCTGCTCAGAAGCATGCATTTTTCATTTTTATTTTTTTTGCCCCCGCTCGAGCGTAGGGAGTGGCGCTCAAGCAGAATTGTCACTCTTCCAGCACTCTTACAGAGGCGACAAACTTCTGAGAGGGTGTTTTTGGCGCTCGAGCGCATGATTCCTTGCTCGAGCGTAGCCATGCATGTCCAAGTTCTCGCTCGAGCATGTAAACCCTCACTCGAGCGGACTGGATTGCTTTAAAAACCAAGACCTTGACTCTTCAGCCAATTTTTTCCCAAAAATCTTTTCATCACTCCTAGGGCTTTGTTTGTGGTGCCTTTCCTTCCTCTTGTGACTTGCATTGCATCGTGTGCGTGCCTTTCCTTGCTTTTGTGTGCTCTTCTTCCATCTCTGGTTTGTCTTTTTCTTCCTCTTTGTTTTTTTATTTATTTTTTTTTATCTTATATTGTTTTTTTTTTTTTACTACTTGAGGTATTGGGTGTGGTATCTTCGCCTCTGTGTTTAGTTGTTGTTCTCCACTTGTTCACACACTTTCATTGCGGGTCATACCTGTTGAGTTTCTCATGGGGTTGGTTCGGCATTTCTGTATGCAATGTGATTATATTTTCTCATTCTCTTGGATCTTTGGTTTTATACTCTAATGGGTTGTGGGATATTGGGCTTTGTCGATTGGTATTATCACTGACTTCTGTTCTATTGCGATTTACATTATGTCTATTTGGATTTGATTTTGCTCTTCCTATGTCCTCTGATCTCACTAGGTGTTTTATTTTGGATCCAGTTATATTGTGTTCTATTTGCGGGTTGATCCTACTGATTTGGTTACTGATCTTGGCTATTTGATTTTTTATCTATTTAAACTTTGCTACTAATGGTTTGTTTGTGTTTTTAGTTTTGGTTCTTGTCTTGGGTTGGGAGGTTTGTGGTTGTCTCCATTGGGTATCCTTGGCTTAGTCATGTCCACCTCTAAATGTAAGAAGTCAACTGCCACTCGCCCCACTTATCACACGGATCGATTTCCATCCGCCGATAAAGCCAAGTCGTTTAGAGAGTCTTACACCACTAGGACTGTCCATCTTGAATGCAATGTCCATCCAAACACCTTTGAGTCCATCCACATTCGACCTTTGTTTGATCCTTTGGGGAGAGATTTGGTCCTTTCTTTCTCAGGCCGTCAAAACCTTCATCGGGTGCGGGAATTTTATTGTAATATTGTGGAGATTGACGATATTGGCCCTACTTTCAAGGCCTAGGTTAGGTTTAAGTCCATCACCATTACCCCTGACCTTATTCGTGAGCTATTAGGCATTGGCCAGGTCTTTCCTTGTCACTATCCCTTTCCTATCCGACCCACCTATGACTTTGACATGGCCACGACATTGTGTGGCACACCCCGTACTTGGTTCAAGGGCGCCTTGATAAAACAGCATGAGTTTCTTCTACAATTCCAATTGCTAAATCTCATTGTGTGTGCCAACATCATCATCACCACCACAACTCTGAAATCAATCAAGAACAAGGTTCTATACTTTTTTGCATTGCTCACCACCATTCTATCAACCTTGCCACCTTGATTATTCAAAAAATGGTCGCTGCTTTTGAGCGAAATAACTTAGGTCTTTCTCATGGTTGCCTCATTAACTGGCGTCTCACCAAATTTGAGGTTCTTTCTTTTGATGAGGACGAATTTGTTTTTCCTACCCGCCCATTCACCAAAAAGACCGTCTCTCAGAGTCAGTCTCATGTCAAGGGGGTTCCTTCCGGAGTGGGTAGTTCTAGTGCAAGTGCAAGAGATGCTTCTTTGGCCGAGGAGGCCGAGACACTGCAGCTATAGAAGAGGCTGCCAGTGAAAGGGAGCAGCTTCCTCTAGCTCGTCAGTTTAAGTAGTCCATGGTTTCCTGTTTTGACCGCTTCGAGGACCAGATGAATATCCTTGATACTTGGCTTACTGATCTTGAGACTACCACTGATGCCCGGCTCATTGCTTTAGAGGCCTCCTCCAGCCGCATTGAAGAGTCTGTTGCTCAGCATCTTTTCCAAATCTTGTCCCTCCTTCAAATGCAGCCACCTCCACAGCCACCAGCTCAGTGATGCTTATTTTCTTGGCTAGTATATTTCTTTGCCCAGTGTAGACACCCCATTTTTGACCATCCTCAAGACTCGGTTGTGCTTGCAGGTACATCCAGCCACAAGTTCGATTGCTCATTGGGTATTCGACTTTTGCGGTGGAACGTCACAAGTTTGAGCTTTCCAAACCCTGTATCCTTTCTGCCCCATTCTTGGACCATGACTTGGTCCTTTCAGAATGTTTGTCTTGGTGCACTGCCGGCAACCTTTTGGACCTGTCGGCCTTCACTTTGTTGTTGCCGACCATTGATTGAGCCTACCGGCCATCAATGAGCCACTGCTGTCCATCACTGATGGCCGGCAGACCCCTTGTCTCAGCTGGTTTCACTCCAGATTTTTTGAGCCAACTGGAATCCTTTCATCTCCCCTCCATACACGTGTATGGAGGGATGAAGCTCTTGCCAAGCTTCTTGAAAAAGCTTTGCATTGTTTTCCCTCTATATAAGGGGAGAGCCTCTCTTCTTAGCAAGGGTCATCCATTTTAGAAGAGATATAGCTCTCTCTCTATATTGTTGTGGTTTAGTCCATTTTTCTTGCACTTTTACACTACAACACTTAGAGATACACCACCACCATTGGACTGAGGTTCTTGGGAAGGTTATTTGACTCTGAAAGTGAGGTTTTGGCCCATGAGGTTGTTGGTTTCGAAGCTGATCTTCAAGGGTGAGTATTTTCCCCTTTTTAGCACTTTTTTCTACCTCATTTTGGCTATCCTTGCATATTGTTAGGCCTTTCTTTCAACTAAAAAAAGTCTTGTTTTTAAGTGGTTTTGAAGTTTGTTTAAGGTCTTTTGGTTGTTGAGGGTCTTCAATCCTCTTGTTGGCCTTGTTTGGCCTTGTTTTGAGCCATGCCTTAGGGCCTTCGAGCTAGCCTTGGTTTGGCCTTCTAACCACTGAAATCCAGTGAATTTTCAGTGGTAGGCATGTGGTTTTGAGACCTCAAATCAGAGGGGGTGACTCCATCTCTTTTGGGTTTTGTTTGGTTGGATTTTTGGCCTTCCAAAGGAGTATGCCTCTCTGTACATTTGAGGATTGGTTCAGGCCTTTTTTTGTGACTTTTAGGACCTTCCTTGGCTCTGTCCATGACTGGTTTGGTCACCTTTTGCATGCATCTTGTATGTGTAGTGTAATCTCATTTGTAGCTCATCAAAGTAGCATGTTTGCCTAGCTTGTGTTGAGTCCATTTCAGTAGGTTTTTGGTAATGTTTTACCATGCCTTAGATCTGTTTTGGGTTGTTTTTGTCACTCCATGCATGTATAATACACTTGTAGTGTAAATCTCATAAACTAGCTTTATATGCTTCTTGCTAGCATGTTATCCTAGCTTATGTTGAGTCCATTTTAGCATGTTTTTGGTGATGTTTTGCCATGTCATGACTCTATCCATAGCTGGTTTGGTCATCCTTTGCATGCTCCATATACTTGTAGAACAAATCTTGCTTACTAGCTTTATGTGCATGATGTTTTGACTCATCATCCTAGCATATTTTGGCTTTGCTCCAACATGATTTTATTCTTGTTTTGGGCTGTTCTAGGACTGTTTTGGGCTTCCATGGCCATATCACTTATGTTTTGCATAGCTATAGTGTAAATGCTTAGGCTAGCCTTGGGTTTTGAGGCCCCTACCATGCCATACATGTGATGTTTGCATGCTTTGCCATCATTCTAAATGTTATTTCAGTCCATGAAATGTAGTCATACACTTGCATTTGACATGCCTTTAATGCCTTGGAGGCTTGGCTCTTTATGCCTCAAGAATGAACTTTTGTGTAGGCCATTAAGCCTAAGCCTTTGGCTCATCATATCAGTGCATTTTTGGTCTTGTTATACCATGATGTAACTCTGTTTTATGTTGTCCAAGTCATGCCATGTTTGGTTTCAACAGGTGTAGTGCATTGCCTCTTTTGTAGCCTTACATGCTCCATGTTTTTGGCCTTGCGTTCTAGCTCATGTTGGCTAACTTCGAGCTTATTTTTGGCCTTGTTTGGACCTGCCTTGGGACTTTTTTAGGTTCCCTTAGCCCTTTGGGGCTAGCTTTGTATGGCCATGACTTAAGTCCCTTTGCTAGTTCTTAGCTTTTGAGCTTCATGCATGCCATGCTTGTGTTATGTGTGTGATTTGGCATCATTCCTAACATCATTTCAGAGCATATAGTATTGTCATACTTGCATGTTTTTCACTCCTCAAGTGTGCTTAAAAGTTGCATCTTTATGCCTTAATTCTTGGGCCCATTAGCATGCATGTTTGTCTAGCATTTTGTACCGTCAATTCAGCACCTTTTGGCCCCTGATTTGGGCATAGTTGAGATTTGCCCATCTTGGTTTAAGGCCATCCTTGCGTGTTGTTGCATGCTTGTCTTGCATATTGTTGTATGCTTGCTCCATCTTTGCATGTTGTCGCATGCTAATTCCATTACATGTTGTTGCATGTTTATTACACTGCATTTTGCATGCTTAAGTCATATTGCATGATTGCATGTTCAAGTTAGCATTGTGTATTACATCCTTGAATTGCATTGCTGTTTGGATTAAGTGTTAATCCGAGCATGAGAAACCAGGGACGTTTCATACTTCAAGTGATGAGACATGTCTCAATTCTTGGTCACCGGCGCTCTTGATTATCCATGATAGAGTTCTAGGCACTTATGTGTTTATTTGTGCATTCATATCATATTGATTTGCACAAGTTGGTTCTTTCACCATCATGCATCGGGATGCGTGATTTATGGTCGTGGATCCGACTATGCCTCCCCCTTGATGTTTCGAGGTGATATGGGGTGGCATAGTGCATACATGCCCTTGGGAGACCCTCACTTTTCTCTATTTTGTGCTCTGCTATAGCTTGGTTTCTCAGTACATCAGTGGCCGACAGTGCCTTGCAAATGGCCGGCAGTCCTTCATTCTTGGCCGGCAGTGTGCCATCTTTGGTCGGCAGGTGGTCGGTAGCATCTCTCCATGGCCAGTAGGCCACTGATGCACTCCCCAGCATGTTTTTGGTAAGATCCATCAGCAAGTTCTCAATGACACCCTGCAGACAGAGCCTCTAAAGAGCAACTAGAGAGCCTTTCGAGACAAGAACTGAGCATGCACCTTCTGCTTCTGTGAACAGAGCTGGAGCAGCATTGTTTGTTGCTTTTCATTTGTACTTAGTTAATTTGTTAATTAATTAAGTTTTGTAATAATTAGTTGTAGCTAGTTATTCATTCAGTTGTGTAATAGTTAATTAGCTTGTTAGTTAGTTAATTAGTTGGCATGTATTATTTATTCGGACCCTCCATCGAACGGACGAATTTTGTAATAAGTGTGCGTGCGTGTGTGCATGTCTTCCAACCTCCATTTCTTTCTCCCTTTTACTTAACCGCTTTCAATGGTTAGTTCTAGGTCATGTTTCAATAAGCATGCTTATGCTCGCATGTTTGCATCCATTTATCTGTCTAGCACCCTTATGCTGTGCATGTTTGCATACATTCATCTATCTTGCATGCACCGGGCTCGGCGCATCATACTAACTGCATTGTACTTCAATTCCAATTTGAATACATGTTATCAAATGTCACATTTTCTATGCCATCTTAGAATAGCCGAGCCTATTTCTAGTTGCATTTCGCATGTGTTGCATTAGCCATCTTAACATGAACTAGGATCATGCATTGATTACTAACTAGTTTCTATTTTGGCTCGGAGTACACTGTGAGTGTTTACGCTTTAGCATACTGCATGTGTGTTAATGTTAACATAACAGCATGCTTGCCATGAGGCTATCTGCTTAATTGATATAACTGCCTGAATGCCTGTGGGTGAAGGTTGGATTGCTTGAATTGGAACAATTCATTGAAATTCGCATTTTAGCCTACTTACGAGTAGCAAACTTCAAACCATTTTCCAAACAAATGGATATGCAATGCTTTGTTCCAAATTAGGCGATCTAGTCTATACTTGTTTTTGTTGTGCGCATCACATAGTAATTCTAGATAATTAACCAGAATAAGAACCCATGTGTTTTCAAAAACGAGATATCATGTTTAGTACAGGCCGATCTTTGATCGGGCGAGGGAGGGTGCTCATAGTTGACCTTCCCCAATCGTACCCAAGTTCCCGAGCCGAGGGAACTTTGGTGATGACGGACACGTGGCATTAGGCACGAGTCAGGGTTTCCTAAATTCCCCCAAAACAAAATATTTAGGTGGCGACTCTGTATCACCCGCAAAGATTCCGCAAAGCACACATGTTTGGCACTTCTTTCTTAAAATTAGTTTTCCAAAACAATTTGCCGGATTTGGACTCTTTGGTGATTTATCAATCTCACATTACACATTGTGAGATCAGATTAAGAACCGTGACAATTTGAGTCCAAACTGTAGCATGAAGGCCCTCGGGGCGCGTCTACAATTTCTGGCGACTTCGCTGGGGAGTTAGAGAACTTGACTTGAACTCATGATATCTTGTTTTGTTTGCACTTATGTGTCACTTTGCATTGCATTTGCATTGGTGTGCCTAGGACACTGTGTTTGCCGTATGCTATTCCTGAACGGTTTGCCGGCAGCTTGCTTTGGGAATCGTACCATAAGGCTGACCAGTTGCAAGCTCTGCCACGATGGGAACACAAACCCCGGTTTTTACCGGGGCACCCTTTTTGACCATTCGACCTAGTGCATATCAGAATCCATAGTGACTATTCCAAACTAGGATAGGCTGCTTACCCGATTTTAGGTTGTTTGAAACCGCTGTGTGCATAGTGAAACCCTAGCTTGGTTTCGAGTACAGCGTAATCTTCGCACTCGGCACAGAGCGCCGTTGGCAAAGGCCTACACCCTTGACCGGGGTTATAATACCACAGGTCTACATCCTCTCCCGGGGATAATAATACAGTGGTCCATTTTTTGATTGATATATCTACTTTATTTAAATCTGTCTTACTTGATTCAGGTAATCATTTCCGTGCTCGGCATATAGAAATATTTCTTGCTCGGCATAAAATTCCATATTGGAAGCAATCTTTACACTCGACAATATCTTACACCCTTGCCCGGGGTTATAATACCGCGGCCTACACCCATGCCCAGGGGTTAGAATACCGTGGCCTACACCCATGCCCAGGGGTTAGAATACCGTGGCCTACACCCGTGCCCGGGGGTTAGAATACCGTGGCCTACACCCTCGCCCGGGGGTTATATTACCGCGGCCTACAGCCCTTGTCCAGGGGTAACAATACCGTGGCCCATCGTTATGATTTGTTTGTATTCCTTTCTGGGTTTTAGCTTAACCCCCCTCATCTTATGACCAAAACATACGTACATTTATACATACATTCAAGATATACATACATTCAAGACATACGTACATTTATGCATACATTCAAGATATACATACATTCAAGACATACGTACATTTATACATACATTCAAAACATACGTACATTTATACATACATTCAAGATATACGTACATTTACACATACATTCAAGCATGCATTCAAGCATACATGCAGTCATCTATTCATATGTTTTATTCATTTATCAAATGCATTCTTTGTCAAAGAACCTAACATCTATTTGAACAGCATAACTCAGCAATAAAACTCTCATTCGTTCTACCGAAAACAACGAAAGTTTTGGGGCAATTGTGGGAGCCAGAAAATAATATATATCAACTTATTGGGCTAACCCAAACAAGGCTTGCTAAAGCCCCAACTATTGGGCCTATTCGGCCCACCCCCGTTTATAAAAGGAAGAGACCTCATAACATACAGGCATGTTCTCATCTCTCTACACACAACACACACCCCTTCAAATGCATATACTATTTCTTCCTCGATACAGGGACTGACTTCATCATCGGAGAGTCCCCGGCCGGCAACCCCGGTTGGGTGGCACCGACTATGTTCATCATTGCAGATCTACAGGGGTGAAGCTCTTCTCTTCGTTGGATCTCCACAACATCCATGTGAGAGGATATTTCATGGTCTCACAATTGGCGCCGTCTGTGGGAACAACTGAAAGAGATCAACGAAGAACACAACAAATATACTACTGTAAGTAAACATATACTGGTTGCTTGGAGGTCAGTGCACTTTCCACAAAAGCAAAAATCAATCCCAAGTAATACGGCCCACAACTGAGTTTTTGGCATTCTGATTATGTTTCTTTGCTAAAGTTCAGGTATACATATATATATACACACATCTATGTATGTATCTATTTAAGCTCACAGATTTGATCAAAGCATTGTTGAATATTAATATTGCTTAGAAAGGTTGTCAAAACAAGAGGAGGTTAGTAGCTGTTTTCTCTCTCTAAACATGGGTTTCACACCTTTATTGGTGCAAACATCTTTTCGGCAATTCAATAAAGTTATTCGGCTAAATTCATACGTGGGTCTGTCCATTTATTTATTTATTCTTTATCTCTCAAAACTTAGCTTAAAGTTGATGCTTGACATGTATGCACGTATACCCATGCTAGAACTTTCTGTAGAATCCAAGGCTGGGTCTGTTATTCTCATTTTGATTCAACTCGATTCGCAATATGCATATCTACGTACATATAATATTATATATCTGTGATGCCAGTTGTGGTGGGTTGATTTTTTGAATATCATTTTTTGTGTAGCTATAACCAACAAGAACAAAAACAAAGCAGAGCATTTTCACTTATTCTCTCTCAAAGTGGGTTTTAGCTCTTTTCGGCATTACTAGTAGGGTTTCTCGGCCAAAATCATACATGATCTATTCATCACTAAATGGGTCTTCACTTTTTCTCTCTCTAGTAAATTGACATAAATAAAGCCATGAGTTATTATAACCTGTAATTTAACACTTTTTACTTCGTAATTTATGAGAATATGAAGCAATCTATACGACTTGTGTTGCTCAAATAATTTTTGGTGTTATATAAAGGAAGTTTGAAAGCTCCATCATCTCATCCACAGACTGTTTGGCACTGCGCCTTAATATAATGTTCAGCACTAATTATTTGGCACTTCATTATTCGGCACTTAATATGATGTTCGGCACTGCACCGTAATATAGCACCATCATCTCGGCTTCATTGCTCAGCGGTTTAGTTCGGCATAAAAAATTAACCATCTTGGCCAAGACAAGCTAATACTCGGCAACCTACCGCCGAAAATCGGCAATCCGACAAGGCTATTCGGTAGCTCTTCCATCATTCTCGGCAACACTATGCTCACCCAAGCTTTCCCCGACGCTCACCCAAAATGATTCTCGGCAGCCCATACGTCACAACATTGGCACTTCTCGGCCACTGAAGCAGTTTGGGAACCCGCCTTACTCGGCATTACCATTGGCCTATCAACTCGTCAAGGAAATATTTTCGGCATCCAGCTTTCGGCAACCCAAATGTACTAGCCTAGCTCGGCACAGCCAACACACTATTCGGCAACCACCAATGAACCAACTTACATGGATCGTCCCAATGAACAAGCCGGCAACTCATCGGCTTATTTGGCAATTTTTATTTTCATTCACTTTGCATAGTATCACTCATCGGCATATTATCAACAAAGTTTCAACGACTTAATTGTTTTATTTGCATTCCCTCTGCATGTTATCAACTTATTCAACTTGTTTGGCTCTATGCTCTCGGCATAAAACTAGCACCGCGACTTTCATCAAATCCACATCTAACAATACTAGCGGATTCTCGTCGATTCAAGAAGTTCAAAGCCATTCACTAGAGGAGCAAAAAAGTAACCGATGCTTGCCGATAGTTGCGCAACAGCCCATAATTTCAGCAAACTGCAATTTTCAGCATTCTCAAAACCTAATTTCGACCATACCAGTGTGAAGTACTCTTTGAGACGAGTCCAACGCAAAAAACGGCGTCAAAATCGGACTTAAAACGAAGGAGATACAAGGCCTCAAAGTCACAAGCTCAAAACTGGAACTCTGCCTTTCACGACATGCAGCATGAAGGTGGTGAAAAATGAATTTATCATGTGCTTCTCGGCACAATGTGCTCCGTTGCATCTTACCGCGTTCCAGTTAATCGGATGGTCCAGTAATTTTGAGGACGCCTACCCTCTAGTTTTTTGCTGTGTAGGATCCATTTTTGAGGTCCAATTTTGTGAATTTCGAGTTTTAGCTTGGGATCAATCGACTGGCAAATCGGGGACATTAAATGATAGTTCACCGGTCAGATCGTGTCCGATCAATGTGCAATTTTAATAGCAGGCTCCTAGAGCTGGGCCATGATCATCCATCTTCACTGATCACTCACCTCAACTTGAATTTCTTTTACATTCGGCTATCATAACTACGGATATATGGAAACCAACAAACCAACTCATGTCCACAATTAATTCGGCAACTTAGTGACTTAATCGGCTCATTACCTACTCGGCCACAAGACTTATCTGCCCATACGTCACCGCATCGGACAATCCCGCCCCATTATCTACGTTATTCGGCTCACAACGTTATATGTCAACTTATTCGGCAATAGAGTTTATCGGCGATATGAACGCGGCTTGCATATGATCAACTCGGCTCATAACTTATTCGGAAAAAATTACACAGCATTTATCATTCGGCACATTATTTTGGCGCTCGGCACGGACATGTTACTCGGCAATACTGAGAACTGATAGGCAATTGCTCGGCAAAGCTGCCAAGCTACTTTGGTGATTTATTCGGCTTATATATTCAGCATATCAACTGCAAATTCACTACTTATTCGGCACAAACATCTCAAAAATTCGGCTAACATTATTCGGCTCCTTGATTACTCGGCAAGACTACTCGGCCACACGCGGTAACATGCTCCATAACATTGGACATCCTCGGCACAAAACTACAATTATTAACCGTTATTAACTTGCCTACCTTTTTGACAAAAGTCCCGCGCGCATTATCTCGGCGTAGAACTAGTATCTCAGCTTGCCGAAATCATCATCTGAATATACAAGAGGATTCGCATCAAATCAAGGAGTCCAAACCCACCAACCCGAACAGCCAAGAAGTAACCGAAGTTCACTGAAAATTGCGATACGGCTCACATTTTCCGACAACTAAAATTTTCAATGCTATCAAACTCAAGTTTTGCCCACACCAACGTGAAGTACTCATTGAGACGAGTCCAACGCGACAAACCGCGTCAAAATTGGAGCTCAAACGAAGCCGTACGGGCCAATCAAAGTTTGCCCAGAAAATAATTTCTTTCTGTGGAGAAGACAACCCAAAGAAGATATGCAGAATAATCAGGTTTCATAGCTTGCATTACACCCCATTGATATGAGCCGTTAGATCCATTTTGGCTGTAATAACGCCATCAAGAGTCTGATCACAGCAATCCAATAGTCCTTTCCATCTATTTGATGCATTCCGAACAGGGGCACGAAATCCGTTTCAAATTGTTATCGGTCTACTCAGCAATTTTGTCCCAAGACAATTTTATTCCTTCCGAATAACCAATGTCATTCAAAAGCAATGGGGCAAATATACGTTATACAAGAAGCTCAACTTCACCAACTTCACCAAATTGGCAACCATTGCCAACCAAGTTCTTAGCAAATTTAACTCCGAAGGAATGCCGACACACCGCGAAGCTAAGAAAAATCGCCGACCAAACGATCGGCACAATCACCGACCCAAGTGTAAACGGACTTCGATGTTTTGACAACCAGTTACTCGGTAGTGCATCAACTTTACCTGGCAAGATTATTCGGCCATTATTAATTCAACATTATACATGACCATTATTCGGCCGTGCATCAACTTTATTTGGCTAAGCAATATTATTTGTCAACTTTATGCATTGTCAAACTTTATGCAGCAACATTGGCCACAGTATTTGGCAACTTTATTCACCTAACATTATTTGGCAAAACAATTGTCCACTGGGACATCAGTCAATTTTTCACTTTCCAATCGGGGCACATTAGCCGATCATCATCTTGGCACCTTTGACATGCATGCATAATCGGCCAACTTGGTACAAACATTACAAGAATGTTTACTTGAGTTACAAACTCCGGCTCCTTTTCACACAGCTTGAAGCAACCGCCTGTTTTCGGGCAATACATTACACTTGGCAATCGACAGCTTGCATATTTTTGCGCGCCGTCATTTTACCAAAGCCGAATCTTCCCTGCAACATAGGGCAATGGGAATCTACATTCCTCCCGACTAACACCTATCATTCAAAAGCAATGGGGCAAGTCTACCTTGGACTAAACGCAAACTGAACAACTCGGCAATTAAATAGCTGGCCTAATATCTACTCGACAATTCCATACAAGCAGAGCAATATTATTGGTGATTAACACGTCCACCTTATTCGGATAGATTATTCAAAGTCCTTGCCATATTGGCACTTAGTTGCCACTTAAAATCAGCAAAAGTCTCCGAGTACAGCGTAATCTTCGCACTCGGCATAGAGCGCCGTTGGCAAAGGCCTACACCCTTAACCGGGGTTATAATACCACAGGTCTACACCCTCTCCCAGGGATAATAATACAGTGGTCCATTTTTTGATTGATATAGCTACTTTATTTAAATCTGTCTTACTTGATTCAGGTAATCATTTCCGTGCTCGGCATATAGAAATATTTCTTGCTCGGCACAAAATTCCATATTTGGAAGCAATCTTTACACTCGACAATATCTTACACCCTTGCCCGGGGTTATAATACCGCGGCCTACACCCATGCCCAGGGGTTAGAATACCGTGGCCTACACCCATGCCCAGGGGTTAGAATACCGTGGCCTACACCCATGCCCAGGGGTTAGAATACCGTGGCCTACACCCGTGCCTGGGGGTTAGAATACCGTGGCCTACACCCTCGCCCGGGGGTTATATTACCGCGGCCTACAGCCCTTGTCCGGGGGTAACAATACCGTGGCCCATCGTTATGATTTGTTTGTATTCCTTTCTGGGTTTTAGCTTAACCCCCCTCCTCTTATGACCAAAACATATGTACATTTATACATACATTCAAGATATACATACATTCAAGACATACGTACATTTATGCATACATTCAAGATATACATACATTCAAGACATACGTACATTTATACATACATTCAAAACATACGTACATTTATACATACATTCAAGATATACGTACATTTACACATACATTCAAGCATGCATTCAAGCATACATGCAGTCATCTATTCATATGTTTTATTCATTTATCAAATGCATTCTTTGTCAAAGAACCTAACATCTATTTGAACAGCATAACTCAGCAATAAAACTCTCATTCGTTCTCTACCAAAACAACGAAAGTTTTGGGGCAATTGGGAGCTTAAAATAATATATATCAACTTATTGGGCTAACCCAAACAAGGCTTGCTAAAGCCCCAACTATTGGGCCTATTCGGCCCACCCCCGTCTATAAAAGGAAGAGACCTCATAACATGCAGGCATGTTCTCATCTCTCTACACACAACACACACCCCTTCAAATGCATATACTATTTCTTCCTTGATACAGGGACTGACTTCATCATCGGAGAGTCCCCGGCCGGCAACCCCGGTTGGGTGGCACCGACTATGTTCATCATTGCAGATCTACAGGGGTGAAGCTCTTCTCTTCGTTGGATCTCCACAACATCCATGTGAGAGGATATTTCATGGTCTCACATTAGTTGTAGCTAGTTATTCATTCAGTTGTGTAATAGTTAATTAGCTTGTTAGTTAGTTAATTAGTTGGCATGTATTATTTATTCGGACCCTCCATCGAACGGGCGAATTTTGTAATAAGTGTGCATGCGTGTGTGCATGTCTTCCAACCTCCATTTCTTTCTCCCTTTTACTTAACCGCTTTCAATGGTTAGTTCTAGGTCATGTTTCAATAAGCATGCTTATGCTCGCATGTTTGCATCCATTTATCTGTCTAGCACCCTTATGCTGTGCATGTTTGCATACATTCATCTATCTTGCATGCACCGGGCTCGGCGCATCATACTAACTGCATTGTACTTCAATTCCAATTTGAATACATGTTATCAAATGTCACATTTTCTATGCCATCTTAGAATAGCCGAGCCTATTTCTAGTTGCATTTTGCATATGTTGCATTAGCCATCTTAACATGAACTTGGATCATGCATTGATTACTAACTAGTTTCTATTTTTGGCTCGGAGTACACTGTAAGTGTTTACGCTTTAGCATACTGCATGTGTGTTAATGTTGCCATGATAGCATGCTTACTATGAGGCTAATTGCTTATGTGATTAACTGCCTGAATGCCTGTGGTTGAAGGTTGGATTGCTTGAATTGGAACAATTCATTGAAATCCTTGATTTAGCCTACTTACGAGTAGCAAACTTCAAACCATTTTCCAAACAAATGGATATGCAATGCTTTGTTCCAAATTAGGCGATCTAGTCTATACTTGTTTTTGTTGTGCGCATCACATAGTAATTCTAGATAATTAACCAGAATAAGAACCCATGTGTTTTCAAAAACGAGATATCATGTTTAGTACAGGCCGATCTTTGATCGGGCGAGGGAGGGTGCTCATAGTTGACCTTCCCCAATCGTACCCAAGTTCCCGAGCCGAGGGAACTTTGGTGATGACGGACACGTGGCATTAGGCACGAGTCAGGGTTTCCTAAATTCCCCCAAAACAAAATATTTAGGTGGCGACTCTGTATCTGGCAAAGCAGTCCATGTTTGGCACTTCTTTCTTAAAAATTAGTTTTCCAAAACAATTTGCCGGATTTGGACTCTTTGGTGATTTATCAATCTCACATTACACATTGTGAGATCAGATTAAGAACCGTGACAATTTGAGTCCAAACTGTAGCATGAAGGCCCTCGGGGCGCGTCTACAATTTCTGGCGACTTCGCTGGGGAGTTAGAGAACTTGACTTGAACTCATGATATCTTGTTTTGTTTGCACTTATGTGTCACTTTGCATTGCATTTGCATTGGTGTGCCTAGGACACTGTGTTTGCCGTATGCTATTCCTGAACGGTTTGCCGGCAGCTTGCTTTGGGAATCGTACCATAAGGCTGACCAGTTGCAAGCTCTGCCACGATGGGAACACAAACCCCGATTTTTACCGGGGCACCCTTTTTGACCATTCGACCTAGTGCATATCAGAATCCATAGTGACTATTCCAAACTAGGATAGGCTGCTTACCCGATTTTAGGTTGTTTGAAACCGCTGTGTGCATAGTGAAACCCTAGCTCCTGACAAGATAGGACAGGGAAACCCTACCCCAACATAGGGGGTGTTTTGGCTCTCATTTGCTTGTTTTATGCTTTTAGAGTTGGCCTCTACATGAATGTGCATATCAATTTGCAAATTTGGGTATCAGGCCTACGGGCATCAGTATCAATATTTTGAGAATCAGTCATATCTGCGGGTATCAGATTCAGTTTTGGGGAAGTGATTTGGGAACAAGCGATTAGTGGTTAAGGACAGTTCTTTCAGCTTGCTTGTGCTAACTGTGTGTTGTATTTATTTAAGCTGTTATGCTGTCCGTTTTTCTGTTCATTATTTCCTTATTATGCTTTATTTATCTTTTTGCAAGTTAGTTTAGCACAATTGCATCCGACTAGGTAGATATTCCCCGAGCACTCTGGGTTAGAGGTCGTAGACATAATCGATCCAGGGATCTGGTAGACGGACAAGCAGTGTTTCTGTCTTTACCCCCGATTACCAGGCAGAGGTCAGCCAGGCGCAGTGTATCAGTACAGCGGTCGCCAGATCAGTGGTCTACCCCATTAGTGAACAGTCAGACTGAGGTCTCAGTTTCTATTGCAGGGACAGATATACTGGTTATTCAGATAGATCCGTACAATATGGCAAGCTTAGAGGAGATGGTGCGTCACCTCCAAGAAAGCATGAAAACTACGCAGCAGGACGTTGCTGCCAGCGACCGCCAAACAACAAAGCCGCGGTTGTGACCCAACAGTGTAATTAATCACCAAAGCAAGAGCAAACTAAAGCATCTGCTTCACACCAGGTTCCTCCCCCACTAAGAGTTCCCATACTCAAGGAGACAACTAACATCTAGGATGATACGAACATTCTAATCGGGCCGGCTTCGCCCCCGGTTCTACCCCAGTTGTCCAAAACACCTACCAACCTACCGGATTCTCCCTTTGAGTTTGAGATGGACCCCACAGCACTGAAAGTAAGCAAGCTTGAAAAGCTGTTCAAGAAGTCTCAAGGGGTTCATTCCATTCTGGATATTGAGGATCGGTACACTAACTCGGCCGTGACGTTGCCGGACCATTTTAAGATGCCACATATTGACCGCTTTGACGGGTCGGGGGACCCTATGGTGCATTTGCGGCTGTTTTCAGACATTCTAAGGCCGATGGGCCTCTCTAGATTACAGAAGCTTTCCTTGTTTAGCCGGACCTTGTCAGGTGTAGCAGCCATTTGGTATGCAAAATTGGAAGATTCCGTCAAGAGGAGTTGGGAGGAGATGGCCGAGGCCTTCATAGCTCAATACTCATACAATACACAGATCAAGATTACGACCCGTGATCTTGAGACAACCAGGCAGGAGCCGAAGGAGAGTTTCTCCAATTTTGTAACCCGGTGGAGGGCCAAGGCCTCGATGATGACCATCAGGCCAGTTGACAAAGATCAAATACGGATGGTCATGCGCAACCTCCAGCCCAAGCTTATGCAGAAGATGACTGTTCTCCCCCTCCCCACCTTTGTAGACCTACACGAGATAGGGGTGCAGATCGAGGATGCTATGAAACAGGGTCTGATTGACCAAGACCGAGAGTAGCCCAAGAGGGCATTCAACCGCAGTTCAAATGCAGGCACAAGCAGTACTGCAGCTGGCAGATCTTCAGATGTGGGAATGGTCACCACCACCACCCCAAGAACCCTTGCAGCTACGCCATTCACCGGTGCGTCCGGAAGTAGCTCACAAACAACCAAGTATTTCCCCCGAAGCCAAAGAACCTTCACCCCACTATACATGCCCCCGTCCAAAGCTCTTGGGATTTTGATCAAGAAAGGGCACTTAAAGCCCCTAGAGCCGCGGCCACTACCAGACAGACTCCCTGCTTCCCATAACCCGGCCAAGTACTGCGCCTATCACCAGCAGCATGGTCATGACACCGACCAGTGCTTTCAATTACGTCATGAGATTCAGGATCTCATCAATAACAGGGTGATCATGCCTCCGGAAAAACCAAATGTCACAACCAACCCTCTCCTACCACATAACCAAGCTCCACCTCCTAAACGCATTAATCTAATCCAAACTGGGGTTGTGTCATACGACCCCAGCATATATATCACCCTTTCTCACCTACCCAAGCCGGAAGCGTTCATTCCTGACAGCACTGACTTGTGCGAGTTGGACATCTCCCAAACCTAACCAGAAACGGTGGTGGTAACTATCAGAGATGGAACTGTGTCAACTGTGAGAACAGACGAGGATGAGCAGTTAGAACCTGAGGGATCTACGAGTTTCAAGTACAACCCGAGCAGTTACATTACATCAGTAGGCTAGGCTAGGCCGAATGTGGAATTGCCAGTAGGGGTAGAGATTTGTGTAGGACGAGAGGATGGACCTGATCAAGGGCTAGATGACCTAGCAGATCTGGAAAAAGGCCTTGTAAATCTGCAGTTCTTTGAAGAGCAGGATTCAGGGGACATAACAGTCAATTGGTTTGATAGGTCAGCAGAAACTACTAGATGGCTTGACGACCAACCAGATGTTGTGGAACAACCTCGGTTAGAGCAGAGTTCGCTAGGGACGGAGACATCAACAATGGCCGAAAGGGTCGAGAATTAGAATGCACTGCCGGAGAGCACCGGTGATAATAATTTTGCTCAGGACCAGAGCATTTCGAGTATAGAGGACATTGAACAGCAAGCCGCACTGAAACATTTCGAGCGAGAAAGGACCAAGGATTCTGAAAGAGTCAGGAAAGCCAAAGCCCCTGAGGGGACAGAACGTGTTGTGAGCACAGGAACGGAAGGTACTGTGGATACAGGAATAGTTGTAACGGAGCCAGACAGGTGCCTGTCGGTTGCCGATGGCATGTGGTGGGAAGATGACAACCTACGTCTTGCACACACAGATGACGATTGGGGACAAAGCCAGCCAGATGGCACCTGGTATGTGGGTGAAGTAGACCACATGACTAGGAGTGGGCGGTATTTTAAGCCCCCGCACTTAGATCAACCAGAAGCGTCCGGGAAGGACAAGGAAGTGGAGAAATAAAAAGAAAAGTTACTCGAAGAAGAGGCTGTGCTGAAACAGCTGAAGAAGATACAGGCAGACATCTCCATCTAGGGACTGTTTATGGCTTCACGAGTTCATAGACAGGCTGTCCTTTCGGCAATGAACAAGGCCAAACTCTCAATAGATACCATACCTGAACAGCTAGTAGGGCTGGTCTTTCCAGGAGGAGCTTCCCCGACATTGACCTTTTCTGACAAGGAACTGCCACCTGAGGGCTCGGATCACAACAAACCACTATACATCTCTGTGGAGTGTGGAGACAAGTGGATACCAGTGGTTCTTGTCGACATGGGATCTACCATTAACGTGTGCCCGTCAAGGACAGCATATGCAATCGGGTTGAAGCCCGCAGACTTCGTGCCAACTACCCAAGTGATAAGGGCCTACGACAATACAAGCAGAGAGGTGAAGGGGATTGTGCAGATTCAGGCCAAGGTTGGTCCAGGACAACATGATGTTGATTTTCATGTCTTGGACGTTCCCGCAACCTTCAATCTACTCCTAGGGCAGCTGTGGCTGCACCAGGCGAGGGCGGTCTCTTCCACCCTGCATCAGACGTTGAAATATCCCCACGGGAAGGGGGTAGCTATTGTTTTTGGGAATTCGTCAATTCATCCGCCACCAGAGGTGTCCACGCCGGTTTTGGAAATCGAGCATGGCACGGAGGATGTGTTCCTATCGGGATTCACCTTAGCCGAGGCCCAGGTCGTTCAGAACATCTTAGCTATTGACGAGGGATTATATGTCAGCTCACAGTCTGTGTACCTCATAAACAAGCTTCAGCACATCCCCGGGATGGGATTAGGAAAAAGTGGCCAGAAGGGCATTACTGCATCGGCCGATATGCCGCACAATCCGCATACCTTTGGTTTGGGTTATGTGCCCACCAAAGAGGACTGGGTAGGGAAAGGCAAAGAGATGACTGGAAGAGCCAGAGCCAAGTAGACCGGGAAACATTTTGAGTTCATACACCGACCCATCCAAGGTATCCGGAACGGACGCTTTATCCAGGAGGGGAAAGACTTTCCATTTTGCGGCTTCCCAGAGCCATGGTTGAACGCAGAAAAGAGGTGCATACCAGGATTTGAAATCTTCTTCAACTTGCAGTTGTCCGAGGATGATGTCGCCAAGGAGCAGACAGATCCATCTGCTGAGGTTGAGTAGTGTAAGGAAGTGGATTCTTAGAACACCGAGTTCGAAATGGGGGTAGCACTGACCTGTCTACTATCAGATCCTCCGATTGTACATGAGTGTTTGGGGGATGATCTCTCGGTGTCTATGATTGGGAACGAAACAGCTGCGAGCCCACCTTCTAACATTTTGGATACATCCGTCGCACCCTCCCTCGTCTGGCAGTACAAGGAGGGATTCTTATCGAGCAACACCGGGTCAGGTAGTGAGCCGGAATCTAATTCCACTGAGTCCGTAGAGTCGGAATCAAGTTCCAACTCGTCTGAATCTGAGTCTGGTAGTCCTGGGAGTGACAACCCGGATGCCACAGTCCTATCCAGGTCGTCATCTTCTTTCTCTTTTGAGTCTGTTGTAACAGAAGAATCAGATGGACTGGATGAAGTGATTAATGAGAATGGAATAGTTGTGGCTTCTGAGTACTTTTCTGTGCCTTTGATTTATTGTATTAATCAGGACTTTCAAAATTTTGATGAAAACGACGAGGAAGAAATTCCTCCGGTTTTGAAATATTTGCTAAACAAGAGCAGGAGAGGTTTGTAAAACCCTTGGTTGATGAAATCACCCAAATTAACGTTGGTACTGAGAAGGACCCGCAGCTGGCCCAGATCGGGTCCACGTTGTCTTCGGAGCGCGAGCGCTTAGTCGCTTTATTAAAAGATTTCAAAAATGTTTTCACGTGGTCCTACAAAGACATGCCTGGAATCGATCCTAAGATTGTACAGCACCGAATCCCTCTTGACCCAGAGGCCCGACTTGTCAAGCAGAAACTCAGGGTTCTTGCTGGTATCCGAATACCCAACTTGGTTGGCCAACATAGTTCCAGTGCCGAAGAAGGATGGTAGAATTCGGGTATGTGTAGATTTCATGGATTTGAATAAAGCCAGTCCGAAGGACGACTTTCCTCTACTGCATATCGATGAGTTAATGGATTTTACTGCTGGGCATGCATTGCTTTCGTTCGTGGACGGTTTTTCAGGCTACAACCAGATTGTAATGGCACCTGAAGACCGGGAGAAGACTGCCTTTACCACCCCATGGGGGACGTATTGTTATAGGGTAATGCCATTTGGGTTGAAGAATGCTGGAGCTTCATATCAACGGGCTGCGACCACGATATTGCATGACATGATCCACAAAGAGGTTGAGGTGTACGTGGACGACATGATTGTCAAGTCCAAAGAAAGAGAGGGCCACTACACCGCCTTGCAAAAGTTCTTCCAAAGGATCAGAGAATTCCGGTTGCACCTGAATCCTCATAAGTGTATGTTTGGTGTTACGGCAGGAAAAATGTTGGGGTTCTTGATCACACAAAGGGGCATCGAAGTTGACCCTTCCAAAATCAAGGCCATCTTAGAAATGCCACCACCAAGGACTAAAAAGGAGGTGCAAGGCTTTCTGGGTAAAATGCAATTCATAAGACGGTTTATCTCAAAATTAACCTTGACTTGTGAACCACTCTTTGGTCTCCTGAATAAAGGAACGAAGTTCCAATGGGACGGCCGATGCCAAGCTGCTTTTGAACAAATTAAGCAATACTTACAGAACCCACCTGTGTTGTCACCGCCTGAGCTAGGGAAACCGTTGATTTTGTATCTTTCAGTGATTGAGACTACAATGGGCTACATGCTTGCACAAGAGTCTGAGGACAAAGTAGAAAGGGTTATTTACTATCTGAGCAAGAAAATACTGGAATACGAGACCCGCTATACTCCGTTGGAGGAGGCTTGTTTGGCCTTGGTATAGGCTACCAGGAAGCTGCGGCACTACCTGTTAGCTCACTCTATAATGTTGGTTTCGAGATTAGATCCCATCAAGTATCTCTTCGAGAAACCGGCACTTATGGGTAGGCTAGCTCGTTGGTTGCTTCTACTTTCCGAATTCGACCTGAAGTATGTGACTCACAAGTCAGTAAAGGGGAGAGTGGTAACAGAGTTCCTTGCCGATCACCCAGTTGAAGGGGATGAAGCAGTTGAGTACCTGTTCCCAGACGAGGCCATTCTGCACATCGAAGAAGAATCTTGGACGATGTACTTTGATGAAGCATCAAACCAATACGGATATGGGATAGGAGTGTTACTGATAGCGCCCAACAATTCCTGCATCCCTCTAGCATTCAAACTCCATTTCAAAGTATCGAACAATGAAGCAGAACACAAGGCATGCATTGCTGGTTTAGAAGCTGCCCTAGAACTAGGGGAAAAACGGTTAGATGTCATCGGGGACTCAAACCTTGTTGTATCTCAGGCTAAAGGGGATTGGAAAGTCAAAGAAGAAAAGATGAGAAGTTACCACCAGACCTTGGACTTGCTCATTCCTTGGTTTGAGAAGCTGAACTTTGCTCATCTGTTAAGAGAGAACAACAGGTTCACAGATTCACTAGCAACTCTATCATCTATGATAGACATCCCTTTTGGAGTCCAGATGCGTCCGATCATCATTGACCAGAAATTTGTACTGGCCTACGAGCTGATTGCTGCTATGGATGAGGTTTAAGATGAGAACCCCCGGTATTACGATGTCTGGAACTTCTTGGAGAAAGAGGCATATCCACCAGGGGCAAACGCCAAAGATAAGAGGGCAATACGAAGAATGGCTGCTCAATTCATCATCTGCGGGGCTAAACTGTACAAGAGAGGTTATCTAGGAATGCATAAGCTGTGTGTGGATGCCGAAGAATCAAAGCGCCTAATGGAGGCCATCCATGGAGGAGAGTGCGGAGCGCACATGAACGGGGTGATGCTAGCCCAGAAAATCCTTAGACAAGGTTACTACTGATCCACTATGGATGAGGATTGTATTGGCTTTGTCCAGCGATGCCACAAATGCCAGATCCATGCAAACCGCATGAACATTTCGCCATCTAAGCTATATAACATGACTTCGCCATGGCCATTTCCAGTCTGGGGGATAGATGTGATTAGAGCTGTCACTCCGAAAGGGTCCAATGGGCATGAGTTCATTCTGGTCGCGATAGACTATTTCACGAAGTGGGTCGAAGCCCAATCTTATGCAGTGTTGAAGGCATCACATGTTGCCAAGTTCATCAAGAACAACATTATCTGTCGCTACGGGATCCCGAACGAGATTATTTCAGATAATGGTTCCCATTTCAAAAAGGAAGTGATTGACTTGTTGGACAAGTACAACGTGGCTTTTCACAAGTCATCTACATACCGGCCACAGACCAACAGAGCAATTGAGGCTGTCAACAAGAACAGCAAACACATTTTGCAGAAGATGGTGGAAACCTACCAGGACTGGCCAGATAAGTTGCCATTTGCTCTGTGGGGTTACCAGACTTCAATTAGAACTTCTACTGAAGCGACTCTATATTCCTTGGTCTATGGAATAGAGGCTGTTCTACCTATTGAAGTTGAGGTTCCATCTTTGCGAGTATTGGCTGAGTGTCAGATAGCTGAGGCAGATTGGCAGCAAAGCAGATTTGAAGAACTCATGTTGTTTGATGAGAGAAGGCTGAAAGCACTGTACCATGTTCAGGGTTATCAACATAGAATCACCAGGGCTTTCAACAAGAAGGTTAAGTCCAGGAATTTGAAAGAAGGAGATTTGGTGCTCAAAGACAACCGAGCTCCCATCCACAATCCTAGGGGCAAGTTCAGACCTAATTGGACTGGTCCTTACATCATCAAGTCTATTTGGTCAGGTAGAGCTGTTGTTCTGATGGACCTAGATGGCCTAGAGTTCTCCCAACCGATCAACATGGACAAGTTGAATAAATATTACCCCTGAGTGGCTAGCTAGGCCGAAACTAGAAAGGGCGACCTAGGCAAAAGTTAGAGCATGAAAATTTTGAAATTACAAAAACTGAGCTCGCAAGGTTAAAAACCCGCAAAGGGTGGCCTTGGCAAAAGTTAGAGCGCAAAAGAAGAGAGTAAATACTCGAATGAACCCAAGCCGAACTACGTAAGGCTTGATTCCTATCTTTCGGATACGTAGGCAACTTCATCCTGAAGTCCAGCCATAAACACTTTGTGACGATCCAGAAATTTTTCCTCCGCTCGAGCGGAGGAGTTGCCGCTCGAGCGGACTTGTGAGGCTCCCAGTATATTTTTGCAGGTTGCCCGAGATTCTGAGGGTTGTAGATTCCCACTCGAGCGTAGAAGTGGACGCTCGAGCGGACGTCTTTGTTCGTCTGAGCGCTCGAGCGCAAGGTGGGCGCTCGAGCGGGTCACCTGGTTGAGCTTGAATTTTGAGGCACGTGGGTTCGTCTGAGGTATTTGTATTAAAGTATTTGGAACCTCCTTATTTTATTTTGGGGTATTGATCGTGGTGGTAATATGATGGTAGAGTAAGATTGGATCAAAAACTTTAGTTTGAATAATTTGTCTATGACCAGCCGTCACTCTTTTGGCCTTTTCTTTTTCCACACTTTGAATTTGGATGTGAGGTTAGCACCATTGGAAAGCTTATTTCTGGGGCTTCAATTTGGACACAAGAACGACCTAAAACGGAGTCCGGATGGAGGAGTTATACCTGTTCAAAGTTTCGAAATCTGTGCTGAAAACAGGTACGCTCGAGCGGGAATTTCTCCGCGCGAGCGGGAATTACGGGACAGCAGCTTCAAAAACGAGATTTTGAGATCACTTCTTATATTTTCCTCCCCTCTCTTGATTCCTTTTGCCCTAGTTCCGAAAACCCTAGGGTTTTGATCCCAAATATTTCCATTTCCCTTAGGTTTGAGCAAGATCTTCCACTAAGAAGTGAAGAAGGCAAGAAGATGACCATTTCCAACCGATTGGAATTTTGGGATTTTGGTGGTTTCGTCTCAAAGCTTTGCTCCTTGTTTGGTTCTTGAGGTAGGGATCCTTGTCCTCTTTCAATACTTGCATTCATGGATGGGTTTGTGGTATTTTGAGTATATAAATACAAAATCTATTGTTTTGTGCATATTGTGTCAAACTTGAGATTTGGGGATTTAGAGTTTAGAATGTTGGGAATGCAATTGCTTGGTTTAAGTGATGGATTATGAACTTTAGACTTGTAATCAATGAGAAAATTGGAACAAGAAGTAATGGTTTGGGAAATTTGGCTTTTTCTTGAAATCCTTTATTTTCTTGAAAACCCTAAGTTGATTTATGAGGTTAAGCAAAGAGTTTACCCAAATTGAAAGTAAAATCATGGAATTAAGATATTGAATTGGATATATGCAAATTTATTTGAAGTTTGAAAATGTTTGGGAATTTTATTAAAAATTAGCGAATGAACCTTGTTTTGGGCATTGGAAATCATATTAAAATGTGAAATGAAATTGGGAGAAAAGGTTTTGTTGATGATGTGGATGATATTAATTTGGCTATGGAATCTTGAAATGAGATCAAAGAATTTACCCCGAATTATGTTAAATTATACTCGGTAGTGTTGAATTGAATCATGTTGAATTGTGTTGAGAATGTTGAGTTTTGTTGAAAGATGATGAAATGTTTGGGTTTTGGTGCAAACACTAGAAATTTAAAGAGTTTTGGGGAACATGGAAATGTTCATAAAAATCCTTTCTTTCTTTGAATAGAAGATGATGGGTGTAAATTCCATAATGTGTTTTATAAGACTAGTAATCCTTTATATGTATATATTGAGTTGGAGAAATAGGTTTGAAGACTTCATGCTGCAAAATATTGTTTGCTTTGTTTTATGTGCTTGATGCCCTTAAGATGCTTGTAAATTCATTTGAAGTAAAATAAAGCAGGAAATGAATTAAGAAAGAAAAGGAATTAATGTATAAGTTGTGTACATGTGTAGGGCATAACCCAGGAAGGACAAGCACTCCGTTATAGCACTGTAAGTAGTAGTACTATAATTGTACATTACTTACCGTTAATAATCATTGTTATTAATATTCTGTTCTTTATGGGCAATTATGCTAACGTATGTGTGGATTGAGACTTATGTAAGCAGTGAAGGATTTGACATACCTCAGTTTGGGCAGATGGCTAGAACTATGGATAGTGCTATAGTCATGTGCTTTGTTTACTGTTAATGAATACTATTAATGTTCTGTTATCTGTAAATTACCCCTGTTGGTTTATAGTGAACAAGAAGAACAATGATGCATGTGTCTTCCATCAATAAGTATTACTACTATTCCGATATACGTAAGATGAATATTTTAACTTGGAATGACTTATGAAGAGACTTGTGTACACTATTGGGTGACAAGGTATTTTTGTGAACCTGAGGTTATTCTGTCCTATTTATTCGTTCTGCTTATGATATGATATATAACGATATGATTTCTGGTATGGAACAAAGTGCTACACTTTGGTGGGAGCCACCTCTTGAGTCCATACATATGTGAATTGGGCTTAAAGCCTATGTGAAAGTCATGAGGCCTATGGCCGCTCAATGAAAGATATAATTTGTGAAGTTATGAAGATACAATTTGTAAAGTTATGAAAGATATAATTTGTAAAGATACGAAAAGTATTTAAGGCATTTTTAGTACAAGGCCCTTGCCCGGGGGTAATAATACCGTGGTTTGTGGCCCTTGCCCGGGGGTAATAATACCGTGGTTCAAGAATATGTTTTATATGAAATTGTGAAGTATTTGTGAACTATGAAATTATGAGGCCAAGGGCCAATTTGTGAATTTGTGAAATTATGAGGCCAAGGGCCACTTTGTGAATCATGAAATTATGAGGCCAAGGGCCAATTCGTGAATTTGTGAAATTATGAGGCCAAGGGCCACTTTGTGAATCATGAAATTATGAGGCCAAGGGCCAACTTGTGAAATATGAAATTATGAGGCCGAGGGCCAATTTGTGAAGTGTGAAACTGTAACTTGTGAAACTATGAATTTCAGAGGCCGAGGGCCAACTTGTGAAGTGGTGCATCTAGCCGAAGGCTAATTTGTGAATTTGTGAACCCATCAGGCCAAAGGCTAATCTGTGAAGTTATGAACCGACAAAGCCGTACTGAAACGTGTATAGAATCAGACTAACCACAGAATTTTTGTATTTATTTATGTAATTAGATGAACATGTATATTGTAAGTAAGTTAAGTTAATCTTTAAATTGTTTATATACTACTGTTCACTGTGCTTGACTCACTCGTGTTATGTCTGTTTCTGTAGGCACTCCACCTGGAGGTCAGCTTTAACCCATAGCGTCCGTACCTCTTTTATCAACCTCAGGGTGTCCAGGCACTCAAATGAAGGCAGCTCATTTTGCTAAGCTTTTGATTTTGTACCCTGATTGTCTGCTTAAGGTTGATGTATATATAATTCCTTTGCCTGTCCATGTTGTTTTACGCCCAATTCTAAGGGCTAGGTCTGTACATATATATATATATACATAGCTAATTCTTTGATGCACGTCGATGTATGATTATTTGCCTTATGTTGTCTGTGATCCTGGCATGATAGTGGTCGCTCAATGGATGCAATTCTTTTTTTATGTTAATTTATATTGGTAAATGCTTCCGTTCAAGCCCCATATATTTTATGTATCAGGTTAAGTGTCCGTTTCTGAATAGGTCATGCCCAAACTTTTAGGGGCAAGTTTGGGGCGTGACACACTTCCTCGATCAACTTTGTCCATGTGATCATGTTTGGTAGCATTCAAGAGCTCGGTTATGATCTCCAGTGCAGTGCTATTCAGACTAGGGGCAACTTTCCAGTTGCTAGGATCCGAGGTTGTACATCTCGGTGATAGATCTCGGGCATGTCCAGTTCTGATCCATATTTAAAATGGTTTTGAAAAGTTTTAATAAAAGTTGATTTTGTTCAAATTAATCTTTTTACAACTTAGACCATTTTTGGACCAAACGGAAAATTTTCAGTACCCACAACCTTCAATTTCATTGATTTCAATACAGAGTTCTCCTACTCTTGAATACAAATTAAAGTCACTTTTTATTACATTCAAAATAAAACTTGAAAGTACTGATAAAGCAAAATAAATCTGGGGCATAGTCAGGTGTTCCTGCGTCCCCTCCCAAAGTTTGTGGAAGCCTCTGACGCCAAAGTGGGCCCTACCTGCGCCTCTTCATTGAGCCAATCTAGGCACTCATCAAAAAGGGTGCAGCTGAAAGTGGGAGCAGGAGCCAGAAGCTCTCTTATCCACCAAGCTGTGGCATACCGAGCTAGCTGCGTGCCTCGAACCGGAAATGTAGCAGGGTACTCTATCCCCTCCTCCAGGCAAGTCTGATCATGTCTGAACTAGCGCCGAAATCGGAACGGAAAGTAGAACACGCAGTGTGTCAGGCCAACCAATTGAATCTCGGGCTGACGGATCATACTGTAACTCATTGTCGGTAGATTAAGCCAAGGACAACGCCAAGCAATGTCTGTAGCAGATAAGCTATACATCCAGTTGAACCATCATCCCTCATCCAGGGCATCGACTAGACGTCACCGGAAGAAATAGCTGCGAGCTGAATATGTGGGGCAGGAGTCCACAATCTTCAATTTGTCCATCAACCATATTTGGGGAGGGATGAAAAATGAGAGATTAAAGAATAGAGAGATATACGTTGAGAGAAAAGTAAGAAAAAGGGTTTTGAGAGAAAAACCGAGTTTGAGGGCCGAGTGATGTGAGAAACATATGCAAGACGGGATGGGAAACATTACCTGCAACAGTAGTGGGCTCCCTGCCAATCTAGCCGTCTCCCGACAATGAAAAGTGTCCAAACCCATCAATGTCTCAGCTAGCATCATGGCGATGCAGTTTTTGCCCTCCCTCAAGCCCTCAGCAACTTCAATCAAACGAGTGCTAAACCCACCGAAGCCTGGGGCAAGTAAGAGATAAGATAAAATGCACAAGCAAAGCGCATGTTGCCGATAACCCTGCCAATGATGGTGGCCGCGGTCACCGACATCAGAAAACCGACAAACAAAGCTCGGAATGTCTAACTCTCTATCATGAATCAATGATCGAGCATCATGAAAAGTGAGCCCACACATCTGTCCCAAGGCTTGGGCGTGGCCAAAGCGGAATTGTGGCAAGATTTCTTCGTCGCACTCGAATTCCATTAGAGCTTGGAAGTCTTCAAAAGTGGGACACATCTCTTGCCCGCCAAAGCTAAAGACGTGTGTCACTGGATTCCAAAATCTTCCCGTAGCATGAAGGAACGAGAAACGCAGCGGGGTGTGACCCAACGTAAATAGTGCATTTATGCCAAAACCCCGAAAATTAAGCTTTTTCTGAGCCATCTAAGTTGGCAATCCAATTTGTGAGGTTTTAAGGAAGGAATGCTTCCATTTGGTGCAAATTTGAGTTGAAATGAAGAGAATCCCGAAGCTAGAACTCATATAAAAGATAAGGCAGTGAGTGGAGGATAGATGTTGACATTTTCGAAAATCTGCCATTGATGGCCGGCAGTGGCTCATTAGTGGCCGGCAGTGCCACACTAATGGCTGGCAGGACTCCATCGATGGCCGGCATCACCTCCCTAATTCTCACTGACCCTCTTGTTGAAAACCCACTTGTTTGCTGCAGAGAAGTCTTGTTACTCATGTCTTTTAAGGTCTTGTTTTTGTCCTGTTGTGTCTTGTTCAAGACATTTGTTTTTGTCCTAGTCTTCGTTTTTCTTTATTTTATCGAGTTGTAATCATTCTCCTCTCACTTATTGAGTTATTGTAATTTGCTTATCGAGTTGTAAACTTGTAAAGGCTTTGTTTTGCTCATCGAGTTGTTTTGTTATTACTCGGTTCACTACTTGATTAGTGCCATTCAAGTGTTTGGTTGTCAAAACAAAAGTTCGATCTCATTTACATTGTTGTGTAAAGTGATGCGATGCATAGAATGTACAAATGAAACACTTTTTCAACAAAAGACTGCTTTCATTCCATCATAGAATCTTTTTACAAAAGAGCATAGTTTTAAAAAGTAAATCTACCTGATGCAGTACAATGTGCAAAACTACTAGTAAAAAGAAAAATAAAGCAAAAAAAAAGAGCGACGTCTGAATCAGCAAAATGTCTGGATCGGCACCAGTCGCCTCAAAACTGAGAAGTCCTCCTCGTCCTCTTCCTCGACCGAGAGGATTTTGGAACATCGCCACCGTCAGCACCTAAATCTGAACTCTAGTCATCCCTAACTCCACCTCCACCCTGAGACAACTCTGACCGTGGACTCACTGCCTTCTCGTCGGACTCATCATCATCTAGGGCAGGCCCCCGTGAACTAGTCCCTCATCTCGCTCCCCCTGCAGCTCGGGGAGGTACTAAAGGGCCCGCCCTTGCTCCTGTTGAGGTACCGGATGGGCCTGGCGTCAAGAAAGGAATCTAAAAAAAGGCAATCCGCCAAAATGCAATAGTAATCAAGATGTATCAGATGCCAAGAATAATGTGCTGTTAGTAGTGAATGATTTGCAGTGAATGTGTACTGTGAGCGGTGTATGGGAGCAATGTATCAAATCAGTGTAGTGTGCAACTATGCAAATGATGGCGTGTCGAGAAAAGACTGTCTGGCATGAAGTATGGTTTGCAAGAACTCACCGAATCTCAGAATACCGAAAGGTGTCCATGCGTCTGCAAAGATCCCCATCACCGAAGCCGTCATCTCCAGAGACTGACGAGTGTACTCAATGGGAGCCTGCAAAAATGTTGAAGTCATTAGTATTCTGCGGGATATCAAATCAAATGAAATGACTGTGGAAAATGAAAAGTATAGCATATACCGGGGTCGAGCCGTAAACTCCGACAAGCTCATGACCAGCTGGAGGAGGAGCAAAGGGAATCTAATAAGTCTCTCCAGCCCGCCCTCGGCATGTCATAGTAGCAGGCAGTGCGGGCCATGCAGTACCCTGTCTCCCCTCAGGACCTCTCCTCTTACGAGACCTGGTCGCTCCGCCTCTCCCTTTCACAGCTGGAGCCCTCGCTCCCTCTCCTCCTCAGACACCAGTCAAAAGTGTCATCAGATGCATCCGAATAAAGGCTGCGTAGTCACCCTTGGCACGGAAGAAATCTGTCTCCAGCCCTACCATGAACTGAATCACCTGGTTGGTGGACAACATGTGTGTCTCCCTCATCGATGGTGAAGGTGCTATCGGTACAAATGGAGCAGGTAACCCCAAGGTCTGACACATGAAGCGCTCACTCAAAAACCAGGCACGACAGATCGGGCCCTCGAAGAGAATGTGGAACTGAGACATAGTCCGAACAGTGTGGTACTAATCTTGGAGTCCTGACGGGATAGCATCCCATGGCTACCACGTGATCTAAGAAAAGAGAATAAACAAGATGATCAGTTGTCAAATAACTAAGGTGGGTGCATCGAGTTAATTGAAATAATCTTATTGCAAACTTACCTCGTGTGCCATGACCGTGTCGAAATACTGCTGAAAGAACACGAAGCTCTCTCGGGTCCTACAACGGAGCGAACCGTTGTATACGTCAAAGAATGGAACTGTCGTTGGGGTCTCCTCCACAGGCACTGGAGCAAGTGTCGGAAAGTATGCGTATACCCACAGCTGTTAGAAAGATGTGATCAGTACAGTGTATGAACAGATTGTTGAACATGCAGAAAGCAGAATGCAATACAGTGCATAACGGATGCAAGCCTAAAGCGGACATTAGATTCTGTGTGTGCAGTGTATGGTAAGTAGTGTGCAGCATGTATGGTGTACATAAAATGCAAAGCAAAAAGCATACAGTGCAAGAGCAGATACAGAAAATACAGAAAGTACAAGTATCGAACAAAGCAAAAGTACAAATGCTGAGTAAAACAATGAAAAGAGGAAACTAGGTTGTGTACCTCCCAAGCTCGCCAGTAGCCGCCAACCAACCTCCCACACATCTGAGAGGTGGAGCTCATGTATCCATAAAGAGTGGTGAGGCCAGCCGCGCCCCAGTCGTAGAAACAGACTCGCTGGAGTACCACCAGAGCACCCAAGAAGTATAAACCTACAGTATTCCACCTGTTCGAAAACAAGGTGGTACCGAAAAGGAACAAGAGGAAGCCCCTGGCGTACTACTCTGCCTCCTCATCATTATCAGGATCCTCCCCTCTGTAGTGCTCCTTGAACCAAGTGTATCTAACCATGCCTGCTCGAAGAGTAGGTGGACGTGCTCCAAGCAATGTGTCCCATGCTGCCACCCACTCTCCCATGTCGGGATCAAGGGGAATCGGATCACCTCCTACGCCCAGGCCAGTGATCATGGCAAAGTCGAAAGGAGTCATGGTCATCTCTCCCGCCGTGGAAAAATGGAAAGAGTTGGTGGTGTCCCACCACCTCTCGAAAAGAGCCCCTAGGGGAGGTCGACTCACTGTAACCCATGTCAAGCTGCAGCAAAATACGCCAAAGCCGGTCCCGTCGATGATCCAGCGGACCCTCACAGGAAGTACATAATACTGTAGACATCCCCGAACATCCCGGGAGGGAAATCCTGTTCTGTTCATTGGGCTCACTATAGTTTAGGACTCAATGTCACGGTCCTGTATCTAACCTCGCAGAGTGCAATGCAAGACCGATGAATCATCAAAGAGTCCAGATCTGGCAAATTGTTTTTGAAAACAAATTTTTTTGAAAGAAGTGCCAAACATGGACTGCTTTGCAAGATACAGAGTCGCCACTTAAAAAATTTTTATGGGTAATTTAGGAAACCCTGACTCGTTTGCCTAAGGCCACGTGTCCGTCATCACCAAAATTGCCTCAGCTCGGGAACTTGGGTACGATTGGGGAAGGTCAGCTACGAGCACCCCCGCTCACCCGATCAAAGATCGGCCTCTACTAACCATGATATCTAGTTCTGAAAACATTATGCGTTCTTATTCCGATTAATTAGCTAATGTTACTATGTGATGCGCACAACACAAAGGTATAGAATAGATCTCCTAATTTGGAACAAAGCATCACATATCCGTTTATTTGGAAAATGGTTTGAAGTTTGCTACCCGCAAGTAGGCTAAAACACGGATTTCAATGAGTCGTCCCAACTCAAACAATCTAACCTTCACCCACAGGCATTCAAGCAGTTTATATCGCATAAGCATCTAGCCACATGCTAAGCATGCTGTCATGTTAACATTCACACTCATGCAAGATGCTAAAGCATAAAAAGCTTACCGAGTACTCCGAGCCAAAACAAAGAACTTGTTAGCAATCAATGTATGATCCAAGTCCATGTTAAGTGGCTAATGCATCGCATACAAAATGCAACTAGAATAGGCTCGGCTAATCCTAGTATGGCATGTGGAATGCAACCAATAACACGTATTCAAGTTAGATTAGAAATACAATGCAGTTAGCATGATGCGCCGAGCTCGGTGCATGCAATACAAATGAATGGATGCATGCATGCATAGCATAAGGATGCTAAATTAAATATGCCCTAATACTAGCCATCAAAAGCAGGTAAGTAAAATGGAGAAAGAAGTGGAGGTTGGAAAACATGCACACACGCACCCACACTTATTACAAATTCGCCCCTGCTCGGATGGACCAAAAGAATAATACAATTTAATCAACTAGCAAGCTAATTAAATAGTTACAAACTAATTAACTAGTTAAGCAAATTAACTAAGCTAATAAAGCGATAAAATAGCCTCGGAAAGAGGGTCCAATGCATGCGTGCTCGACTCCGCTCGAAAATCCACCACCATGCACAAGCTGCCTCTGTTTGCACTGTTTTATGCCTTTGAAAATGGTACAAATCCCAAGAAGCACTCTCTGAACACTGTGGGGTGCCACTGGCCATAAGGAATGGTCACCAGCCATGGAAAAGTGGTCATCGACCATCTACTGAGCTCTCGGCCACCAATTCATGGCCGGTCGGCACTGGATGTGGTCGGTCGGCCATGTATGCCTGCAGAATCCTGTTTTGACAGCAGCAGAGGGCAAACATGGCATGGCAATGCATTTCAAGCAAATGTGTGCACCAACACCCTCCTTATCATGTTCATGACTCAAAGGAGGATGGTCCTTGATTCTCGGACCACCAATCGCGCATTTCAATGCGTGATGGCCCAAGAAACCAAGTGTGCCATTTCAATATCAAATGAAATGCAAACCAAATAAACGCATAAGGCCCAACCTCTATCATGGTGATTTCAAGAGGCAAGGCATACATGCTCAATGCAATGCAACCTAGGCATGCAAGCTAAGTATGCAACATGACAATGCAAACCAGCACACAAGGCATGTGACATGTTAGGTAACCAAACAAAAGGAAATGCATGCCAAATGCAATGTGATTCAAGCATGCAACAACATGCGATAGGCCAAGTATGCAACAACGCAGAAGGCGAGCATGCAACAACATGCGAATGATGGACTTAAGCTGATTTAGGCAGCTCTCAAACAAGCCCAAAACAGTGGCCAAATGCTATGGAAATGGGGGCCAAAACACATACAAACATGCATGCACATATAGTCCAACACTTAAGCATAAAGAGGGGACTTTTAAGCACACTTAAAAGAGGACAAATAGCATACATGATAAGCTTTGAAAATATGTAGAAGATGATGCCAAATCAACCTACCAATGCAAGCAAAGCATGCAACCAAGCCCAAGGACTTAAACTATGGTCATGTGACACATGAAGCAAATGACCAAAGCGGACCAAAATAGTCCCAAATCATGCCAAAGTAAGCCCCAAAAACCACTTAGATGGCATCTAAATGACCTAATCTTAGAGGCATGCACAATGGTACAAACATGGAGCATGAAACACCAACCTTTTAAGGCATTAAAGGCACGTCAAATGCAAGCATACAAGCATACCATATGGACTGAAATGACATGGTAAGTGGTTCCAAACCACTAAAATGAGCCAAGTAATGCATGCTCAACACTCGCACACCCAAGGCTAACAAACCAAAATGCAAGATGGCTATACAAAGCATGTCAAGCATGACCAAATCAACTACAATCAAACCTTAGGCACACTAAGACATGCACAAAAGCTTCACAAAGCTTGGCCAAAACAAGTAAGCATAGTAGTCTAAATGCTAAGTACATGTTAAGGCAAATAATGGCATTACAAGACAAGTATACAAAGCAAGCATGGTGTGTCTAAACCAATTGAAAATAGTGCTATGTCGTGGCAAAATAAGCACAAATACTACTTAAGACATGGCCAACATGAGCTTAAACAAGGTGCTCACACATGAGGCTAAAATGACAATTATTGAAGGTGATAAGGAGAGGGGATGGCCCTCTCCTTCTTAGGACCTTAAAACACCATCCCCATCTCTGAAATCCCTCTGGATTTTAGTGGTGAGGAGGCCAAGACAAGGTGGTCCCGGAGCTCACCAAAATAGCACAAAAATGGGGCCAAACAAGGCCTAAGAGGGGTCAAACAACCCCAAACACCAAAGCAACCTTAAACAACTATTTTAAGCACTTAAAATCAGAACTTTTATATGTTATAAGTTAAGCTTAAAAACAGATGTAAGGATGGATTAAAGCCTATGCAAAAATGGGGAATAAAAGGGAAAATTCTTACCCTTGAAGACCTTCTTCACAAGGGCCACTCCAGCAGCCTCGCCAAGTTTAGATCAACTCAAGAACTCTGAAAATTACTCCTTAGTACCTCAGTAGCCAAAGGAAAGTGTAACACTAGGTGTTTGTGTACAAAACTATGAACAAAACACCTTAAACCAAAAAAAAAGAGGGAGATATAGAGATAAAGAGATACAAATTCTAAACCCTAATCTCAGACCCTCTCTGGAACTTTTTGTAACCCCTGGGGAGGAAGGAGAAGGCCTCCCTTTATAGAGATCCACTCTTGCAAAGCTTACAAAACAAGCTAAGCAAGAGTGAAATCCCTCCATACACGTGTATGGAGGGGGTGCAAAGTGGGTGCCAGCTATCACAGCTGGCACAAAATATATGCCAAAAGCAGATGCACAGTGGTCGGCCAGCCAAAAATGACAAATTGGCCAAAAAAAGGGTCGGCTGACCACAAAGAATGCTGGCCAGCCAAACATTTGGCCGATGGAAACAAAACAATGGCCGGTGGCCTCAAGCCATGGCCGGTAAGGTGTGGGGATGGCTAACAAGCCATTCCATGCCCCTCAAAAGCAAAACAGTCGAGTCGAGAGGTCTTGAGGCAAGACGCGTGGCCGAGACCTCCAGGAACTCAAGATGAACACAAACAAGGATGATCACCGAGTGTTCAAACAGTGATGTCCAAGTCTCAAGGACGGTCAAAAATGGGGTGTCTACAGTTGCCCCTCTTTGACAGAACTCGAAAGTCATAACAATGACGGGAGTGAATGTCAAAGCCTAGAGATGACCCATTTTTGACAAGGCCGAAGACTTAGACAAAGCATACAAGCTACAGATAAGATATGCGCCCTAAGGTAGGGTCAAAATGCAAGACAATGCACAAAGCCGAGCATAACTTATGATCATGCAAAGAAAGCTGTAACGAAGCATAACATGCGACAGTTTTAAGCAATCAAACACAAATCCAACTACATTACAATGCAGAAAGGATGTAAGAGAATTATGTAATTCTTGCTACGTTTCACACGGAGAATACAATACCTGTGCAGTTCGTCTGGTCGTGCCAGCTTCAAATGAACCGTACATACAATATTGTGCCTGAAAAAGAGAGAAACTTAACAGGTACAATATTGTTAGAAGTATGCATAACAATGCAATTGGAAGTGCGTAGCAACGCAAGTGAAGGAGTGCATGACAATGCAACCTATGTATGACAACGCATAACAATGTGAAATGGATGCAAAATGATAATGCAATATTTACAAAACTATGTATAAACAATGCAAATGATATGCAATGCATTTAAAACATGATCAAAACATAAGCAGTTCAAAACCACACAAATATCATAAGGAAATGGAGATGCAAAGTTCTTCTACCATAGAAAAGGTGCCGACACCCTCAAACCACAATACCAACAGTGGAATAGGCGCGTACACATGCAGAACTATGAGTGTGTAGACGAAACACAAGATACAAGTAATTAGGTGGGACGATATAAGTGAGGAAATGATCCGCTGAGGAAAGATCATGATCCTAAATGCTAGATGCAACAAATTACACTACAATGTAATATATACAATGGATAAGGCATGCAGCCAAATCGTATCTTGCCTAGGAAAGGCATGGACACATACAAACCATGTTTAATACGGAAATGGTGCCGTCACCCACAACACTAGGTGCGTACACATAATATCATAACCGTACTTCAATGTGAAAAGTACGGGCACATACCAGATCAAGCTCAACAAGGAAAGGCGCAAGCCGTAGATGGATATGATGCAGCAAATGCATGCAATGCTTTCTATATACAATGCAATGAATGCATGAAAATGCAAGCTATGTACAATGAAACCTACATACTAAATGATGCAGTAAGGAAATGCATGACAATGCAAAGTAAGGAAGAATGCAATACAATGCATATAAGGAAAGATGCATGACAATGCAAGCTATGTACAATGCAATATTTACAAGCTAGAATGCAATGGATGTAGCGGATAAGGCCTGCGGCCAAACCGCATCTTGCCTAGGAAAGGCATGGACACATACAAGCCACACCTAACACAGAAATGGTGCCGTCACCCACAACACTAGGTGCGTACACATAATATCATAACCGTGCTTTAACGTGAAAAGTATGAGCACATACCAGACCAAGCTCAACAAGGAAAGGCGTAAGCCGTAGATGGAGGTGATGCAATGAATGCATGCAAGCTACAATGCAATATATATAATATACAATATTTACAATGAATGCATGACATATGCATTATGTACAATGAATGCATGACAATGCATGTATACAATGAATGCATGACATATGCACTATTTATAATGGAATGCATGACATATGCACTATTTATAATGAAATGCATGACATATGCACTACTTGCAATGGAATACATGACATATGCACTTTTTACAGTGGATTATTGTGACACCCCATATTTTTAGTGTCTTTTCATAATCCAACTAGTGACTTGTCTATTCATATCCAAATAATAGGCTTTTATGACAAACTTGTTCATTTAATATCCTTATTAGTGATTCATTTACTATCCTTATTAGTGGTTCATTCATATTCAAACTTGTCCTTTCAAATTCCAATTAGTAGACTTTAATTTCAAGTAAATCCTAATGTGTCCTTTCATATTCCAACTAGTATGTTACACCAAGTTGCCTATAAATTGAGCTCACCTCTCAACTTCTTTCTATGGTTTTTCCCATATCTCTCCATTTGTTATACAGATTTTGAGTTTAGATTAAGAGTGGTTAGAGTGAGAGTAAGCATTTTCATAAAGGAGGAGAGTTGTAGATTTTGTGAAACCTTACATACCTTATGGCTTAGAATTTGGAGATTTATGGAGAAAGATCGAGATTCGAGTGTTGGAGACGGAGGAGATTGATTTGAGGTAATTCGAGTGGTATACAATATGCTTCCCAAATTCTCTTTGCAAAGAGTTTATTTTTAATTCCCATAAAGTTGTACTCCTCGTGATTATTCAAATTGTTTGATAAATTCTATGGAATTATTCGTTGTTGATTCATTTGATTACTCTAATCATTTGATGAACTCTGTGTAGTTATTCTGTGTTGGAAATGTTGATTTGTCTGGCTAAATGACGTGGAAATGCTCCGTACATGGATCAAGTGGACTTTGCCAATATACTCTGTACCAATAGCCCGGATAAGCGGTTGTGCTTGGGTGAGGGGGTGAGGCCAGTCACTAGTCATGTACCGAGTAGGACCGGGTATTTGGTTCTGGATAAATTATCATATGTCGAGTTGACTTGTTTGTGCAATTTGGTAAATTGTTTGTTTATCGAATCTAATCGGTTGTGTAATTGCTGGATCTTTGTTAATTTATTTTCTATCTGAACCTTGCTATTCCTGTTGTATTGTATACTTCCCGAATTAATTTATTTTTCAGGCATGGAGCAAATTTAGTGGCGATTGGAGTTGAAGCATCTAAAGGTTGATTTGAGGTTGATTTGATTTATTAACGACCCGGAAGTCGGGGCGTTACAAATGGTATCAGAGCGTAGGGATTAGGTCTTACATGGGATCTATTGGGTGACTAATAATTGGGTTCAGTATTTGACGTAAAAAAAAATGGTTGTTTATATCAGAGTGCGTAGCGAAAGTGTATTATCTAAAGAGTTTGTCGTTATTAAACTTTGGAGTATAAGAGATTGTCAATTTCGAGGATGAAATTTGTTTAAGGGAGATAGATTGTGAAACCCCGAGCTTTTCGAAGGCAGTATGTAGTTGAATTTCGGGGACAAAATTGTTTTAAGGGGGATAGATTGTGACACCCCATATTTTTAGTGTCTTTTCATAATCCAACTAGTGACTTGTCTATTCATATCCAAATAGTAGGCTTTTATGACAAACTTGTTCATTTAATATCCTTATTAGTGATTCATTTACTATCCTTATTAGTGGTTCATTCATATTCAAACTTGTCCTTTCAAATTCCAACTAGTAGACTTTAATTTCAAGTAAATCCTAATGTGTCCTTTCACATTCCAACTAGTATGTTACACCAAGTTGCCTATAAATTGAGCTCACCTCTCAACTTCTTTCTATGGTTTTTCCCATATCTCTCTCCATTTGTTATACAGATTTTGAGTTTAGATTAAGAGTGGTTAGAGTGAGAGTAAGCATTTTCATAAAGGAGGAGAGTTGTAGATCTTGTGAAACCTTACATACCTTATGGCTTAGAATTTGGAGATTTATGGAGAAAGATCGAGATTCGAGTGTTGGAGACGGAGGAGATTGATTTGAGGTAATTCGGGTGGTATACAATATGCTTCCCAAATTCTCTTTGCAAAGAGTTTATTTTTAATTCCCATAAAGTTGTACTCCTCGTGATTATTCAAATTGTTTGATAAATTCTATGGAATTATTCGTTGTTGATTCATTTGATTACTCTAATCATTTGATGAACTCTGTGTAGTTATTCTGTGTTAGAAATGTTGATTTGTCTGGCTAAATGACGTGGAAATGCTCCGTACATGGATCGAGTGGACTTTGCCAATATACTCTGTACCAATAGCCCGGATAAGCGGTTGTGCTTGGGTGACGGGGGTGAGGCCAGTCACTGGTCATGTACCGAGTAAGACCGGGGTATTTGGTTCTGGATAAATTATCATATGTCAAGTTGACTTGTTTGTGCAATTTGGTAAATTGTTTGTTTATCGAATCTAATCGGTTGTGTAATTGCTGGATCTTTGTTAATTTATTTTCTGTCTGAACCTTGCCATTCCTGTTGTATTGTATACTTCCCGAATTAATTTATTTTTCAGGCATGGAGCAAATTTAGTGGCGATTGGAGTTGAAGCATCTAAAGGTTGATTTGAGGTTGATTTGATTTATTAACGACCCGAAAGTCAGGGCGTTACAAATGGTATCAGAACGTAGGGATTAGGTCTTACATGGGATCTATTGGGTGACTAATAATTGGGTTTAGTATTTGACGTAAAAAAAATGGTTGTTTATATCAGAGTGCGTAGCGAAAGTGTATTATCTAAAGAGTTTGTCGTTATTAAACTTTGGAGTATAAGATATTGTCAATTTCGAGGACGAAATTTGTTTATGGGAGATAGATTGTGAAACCCCGAGCTTTTCGAAGGCAGTATGTAGTTGAATTTCGGGGACGAAATTGTTTTAAGGGGGATAGATTGTGACACCCCATATTTTTAGTGTCTTTTCATAATCCAACTAGTGACTTGTCTATTCATATCCAAATAGTAGGCTTTTATGACAAACTTGTTCATTTAAGATCCTTATTAGTGATTCATTTACTATCCTTATTAGTGGTTCATTCATATTCAAACTTGTCCTTTCAAATTCCAACTAGTAGACTTTAATTTCAAGTAAATCCTAATGTGTCCTTTCATATTCCAACTAGTATGTTACACCAAGTTGACTGTAAATTAAGCTCACCTCTCAACTGCTTTCTATGGTTTTTCCCATATCTCTCTCCATTTGTTATACAGATTTTGAGTTTAGATTAAGAGTGGTTAGAGTGAAAGTAAGCATTTTCATAAAGGATGAGAGTTGTAGATTTTGTGAAACCTTACATACCTTATGGCTTAGAATTTGGAGATTTATGGAGAAAGATCGAGATTCGAGTGTTGGAGACGGAGGAGATTGATTTGAGGTAATTCGGGTGGTATACAATATGCTTCCCAAATTCTCTTTGCAAAGAGTTTATTTTTAATTCCCATAAAGTTGTACTCCTTGTGATTATTCAAATTGTTTGATAAATTCTATGGAATTATTCGTTGTTGATTCATTTGATTACTCTAATCATTTGATGAACTCTATGTAGTTATTCTGTGTTGGAAATGTTGATTTGTCTGGCTAAATGACGTGGAAATGCTCCGTACATGGATCGAGTGGACTTTGCCAATATACTCTGTACCAATAGCCCGGATAAGCGGTTGTGCTTGGGTGAGGGGGGTGAGGCCAGTCACTAGTCATGTACCGAGTAGGACCGGGTATTTGGTTCTGGATAAATTATCATATGTCGAGTTGACTTGTTTGTGCAATTTGGTAAATTGTTTGTTTATCGAATCTAATCGGTTGTGTAATTGCTGGATCTTTGTTAATTTATTTTCTGTCTGAACCTTGCTATTCCTGTTGTATTGTATACTTTCCGAATTAATTTATTTTTCAGGCATGGAGCAAATTTAGTGGCGATTAGAGTTGAAGCATCTAAAGGTTGATTTGAGGTTGATTTTATTTATTAACGACCCGGAAGTCGGGGCGTTACAATTATATACAATGAATGCATGACATATGCACTATTTACAATGGAATGCATGACATATGCACTATTTATAATGAAATGCATGACATATGCACTACTTACAATGGAATGCATGACATATGCACTATTTACAGTGGATTATATACAATGAATGCATGACAATGCACATGAGGTACGCATGACGATGCGACCTAAAGAATGTGCATACTAATGCAAGTATGGCGTGCGCATGACAATGCGTGTAGACATGCATAACAATGCAACGTATTATGAAGTGGTTTCCAAACCTTTGCAAGGTACAAAAAGATACGAAAAGGATACACCTTGCACGTATTCGAGTGCTACGCACAGAAGACGCGGCACAGAAACCGGCTAAGCTTCAAAAATGCCTTTTCTTGCACTGTGTTGAGCAATGAAGGCCGCAAACCACATATCTAACCCAAACAAGGGTGTAGGATGCTCACCGGCCACTGGGGGAGGTCACTGGCCATCTATTTGGCTGACCAACCAACAATATGGCCGACCGGCCAAAAGTGCCTGTTCGGGCCAGTTTTGTCAATTCGGCACGGGTCTTTAAATATTGGGCTTGAAACCCTATTCTATCACTTGCCTCTTGCTCGAAAAATCCTCCCCCACCTCTCTAGGTCATTTTTCCATCTTCGATCCTCGTTTTTCCATGGTTTTCGGGCCCGTTTCGTCGTTTGATTCGCGAACTCCTTCACGTTTCGCACGTTTTCAACCGAACAAATCTTTGTTTCGGTGTGTTTTTTTCGATTTTTTCCACTCGGGGTTTGTTTCCCTCGAGTTTACCTCGATCTCTGTGCCTTTTCCGCACCCCGACCTTTCCAGCCATTTTTCACCCTCTCGGGGTTGACTTTTTTAGTTGACTTTTTGTATTCTCACCCGGTTTTCACATTCCCGACCATTTTCGCACCATTCTCGAGATGGCGGACGACATTCCAGGCGGTGGGGCTCCCCCAGAGATGGATGTTGACCCCGAAGTCGAGCTCCTACCTCTGAGCATTCGATCGTTCGACCTGACGACCTACAAGCCGGCGATCCATGTGCTGCCTCTTGACGGCATTCGCCACTTCAGCAGCTTCGCGAGGGGTGTGGTACCGGAGCTCCTACTGCGCGAGCCAGAGTCACATCTGTCATTCAGTGCCTCCGAGGTACACTATTCTTCGTTTTATTTTCTGCAAAGTAGAATGCATAACTGCAATAGTCGATTCTGCCTTTTAACTGTTTAACTCGGATACACCGATATACCGCATGCTGTAGTTGACTGTGAACATGCTTGCACCTGATATCTGTTTGAATCTAAAAATGTGCACTGACGCTGTATTTTCACTGAACCACCCAAACACACTGACACATCGTATGTTGTAGTTCACTGTGAGCACACCGGCACCTGATATCTGTTTGAATCTGAACACATGCACACATGCTATATCTGTACTAAACCACTCGAAAACACTAACACGTCATATGCTGTAGTTTTCTGCAAGCACACCGACACCCGATGTCCGTTTGAATTTGAACACGTGCACATATGTTGTATCTGTACTGAACCACTCAAAAACACTGACACATCATATGCTGTGGTTTTCTGCAAGCACACCAGCACCCGATGTCCGTTTGAATTTGAACACATGCACACACGCTGTATTTCACTAATTCTGAGCACATTCAACACTGTATTTATAACGCCACTTCGCGACTGTTTTTTTTTTTTACCATAGGGAGATTCCCACACCCTCCGAGGGTATGGGAATGTCGCCGCACAAGGTTGGTACATGGAGTTACCTGATGCGGTTCGTCGTATCATTAACCGAGCTGGTTTCGGGACCTTCTGCATGGGGCTCTTGCGCCTTACTGCGAACAGGCCGCTCCTTGCTGCATTGGCGGAGAGGTGGTAGGAAACCACAGACTCCTTCCACCTTTCCGCCGCTGGAGAGATGACGATGACTCCCTTTGACTTCTCGATGCTTACCAGCATTGGGGTAGGGGGTGATCCGATCCCCTTTGATATAGACATGGATAAGTGAGAGGCTGCCCAAATGTACCTGCTTGGCGCCCTACCACCTCTTGCTCGTCCGGGATTCGTACGATATTCTTGGTTCAAGGCTCATTTTCGAATCCAGGCGCCGACTACCCAAGAGGAGGAGGGGCATTACACACGTGGCTTTCTGATGTTCCTGCTGGGGACCACTCTCTTCGCCGATAGGGCGAACACCGTGCCCCTTTACTTGCTGAGTGCACTAGTTGACGTGACCAGGATCCGCGGCTACGACTGGGGTGGCGTAGGCTTGGCCACACTCTACGGCTACATGAGCTCATCCTCTCGCCTCAGCGGACAGCTGCTCAGAGGCTACTGGCGGGCTTGCGAGGTATGTCTTCTTCTTTTGTTTTGCATTTCTGCTTTACATTCTCTGTATTCTGTATATTGCACACACTGCACAATACACTGCACATACCGATTTCTACTTTATCTGCATACATCTTTACCTGATAAGTATACTGATATCTGTTCTGTCATACTGTAGTTGTGGGTATACGCCTACTTCCCGAGGCTTGCCCCAGTGCCAGATGAGGAGATATCCTCCCATGATCCCATTCTCTCACCACTTCGACGTGAGGTGCAAGCGGAGGCCTCGGGAGTCTTTCATATTCTTCCACTGCTATTTCGATACCATCACTGCCGCAGAGGTATTTTAGAACTTGCAATTCATTTAAGCTTCGCATTGCATTGCATTTTCAATAGCAGTAGATAACGAACTGTATATATTTTTTGCAGATCACTTAGCAGCCGTGGGCCTCCTTGCCCATCGCGGTACAGGATCGGTATGCTGGTGCCCGAGAGACGGCCCGATTCAAAGTTTTACTAGAGGGCCACGTCTGTCGTGCCTGGTACTTGGGGGAGCGCTTCTTGCGACAGACCTTAGGCGTACCAGAGCAGACAGTTATGCGGCCACCTCCTACTCATATAAGGCATACCAAGAGGTACACTCTCGAGGAGATGGTAGACTACACGATAGGTTGGGCCTCCGAGGGCTTCAGGGGCAAGAGCGACTATGCAGAGTACGTCCAGACCTACATCATGAGGCCTTTGAGCAGTGGCCGTCGAGTTAAGCGAGAGAGGCCCGTGGCACCGGCGACTAGGGAAGGAGCAGGAGCAGGAGCATCGAGGATGGCTCAAGTCCGTGGCAGGAGTGGGACCCGAAGAGGACGAGGGGCTAGTTGGCCAGTACTGCCCACGACGATGACATGCCGAGGGCAGGGTGGAGAGACTTACCAGATCCCCATTGCTCCTCCTTCGGCTGATCACGAGCTAGTCGGGTTCTATGACTTGCCTCCGGTATGTACTATTGTATTTTACATCTTGCACTGTCATTTCATTTGATATTTCACAAAATACTGATGTTTCTAACACTTTTGCAGGCTTCTTCCGAGTACACTCGCTAGTCCCTGGAGTTGACTGCCTCTGTGATGGGGATCCTCCAGCGGTGCCTCGACCTTCTGGCCATCTACAGTATTCTGGTATGTTCTTCTGACCACGATCTCACACCATACATAAATTGTTTCACATAATCTGATGTATCGTACTGTCAACACAACACTCGATACACTGCCCTCACGGCATTTGATACACTGTAACCCATAGACTGTTCACAGCATTACTCACGGCATTCGTACACTACACTCAGTCACTGTACTCTGTATTCATACACTGCTCATAACATTCATACACTGTACTCATACACTGCATTCTGTACTGATATACTGCCTTGTGTAGCATAACTGATGCATTTACCATTTGTCCTTTTCAGCCTCCATTCTAGATTCCTGCTGCAGGAGGTGCTCCAGCTGGGCCTTCTGTTCCTGCTCGAGGAGGAGAGCGAGGAGGCACAGTATATCCCCGCACCAAAGCGGGGCGTACTCATGTTGGGAGTAGCTCTCAGGCACCAATTCCTGATGATGACGAGTCCGAGGCGGAGACAGAAGCAGAGTCGGAGACAGAGTTGTCCAAGGAGGAGACCGGAGATGACTCGGGCTCAGGCTCAGATGACGGTGCTGACGATGATGCTCCTGGACCTTCGTCCAGGAAAAGGACGAGGACAGACCTGTAGGCCTGACATGGCTGCTGCTGATTCAAACTTTTACTGCTTTTCTTCTTTTTCCTTTGTTCAGACATTTTCCTTTTTAGCTAGTAGTTTGAGTACTTTGTACTGCCGCAGGCAGGTTTTTGTTTTCTCCAATACTATGTACTTGAAAAATGATGAAATGAAACAAACTTTTTGTCTGAAAAAGTGTTACATTTGTACATTTCATACTTCACATTGCATTGCATTATATTACACCTCAATGTAAATGAGATTGGTCTCCTATCTGAAAATCAAACACTTGTATTGTAATAATCAGATGAGGAACCGGCCAACGGCCAAAACAACTCAAACAATCCACTGCTCATTTTGAACACACAGCCCATAACACAGCGCTTGGTTTACCCGACACATAGCTCATACACACAGCTCATTCTGAACACTGCTCATTCTAAACTCAAAGCCCGTAACACAGTATTCTGTTTATTTGCGCACGGCCCATTATGAACAAACAATTCAATCTTGAAAAGATGGGATACAAAGGTGGAATCTGCTGAAGCTGAAACACACTCGGACGCAATCCAGAACCCATACGTTCACTGTTTCCAAGTGATCCAGGGTTGAACCCCTGCGGTTTTACAAAAGAACCAAATCATGTTTTGCACAAATGTGGAGAATGGCACAACACTCTGAGCGCACAAAATGATTTCAGAAAAGGGTTTTCAACTGGGTATTGAGCCTACGACTGAACACAGTGAAAACGACTCAACAACGGAAAAACAAAAGGTAAACAACCTAAACACAACGAGACACGCTCGGATACGACTCCAAACAAGAATCGAGACAAACAAAGCAAAAGACACGACACACAGACGTGTTACTGAGACGAGAGACCTCAGATCACGAGGAGCCAGTTTCTCCAGGTATAGTTCCCACCCTTTCTTATTTGTGACTCTCACATCACTCGGCCCTCGGGCTCGGTTTTTTTTTTTTTTTTTCTCAAAACCCTTTTTCTCACTTTCCTCTCAACTTACACCTCTCTATTCTTTAATCTCTCATTTTTCATCCCTCCCCAGATATGGTTGGTGGATAAACAAGAGGTAGTGGGATCATGCCCAACACTGTTAGCTCACAGCTATTTTTTTTTTTTTTTTTGTGGCATTTAGTCGATGCCCCAGCTGAGGGAATAGAGTATCTTGACCCATTCCGATTCGTGCTTTGCACTTGGTTTGATACCTCGTTGCTCGGAGGATGTTGAGAGCTTTCAGCCCTTTGTTGTTAACCTCAGTTGTGCCCTTTTTTGGTAGGTAAAGTGCCCTTCTGGCAAATATGTTGACGACGGGGGAAAGACAGAACACCTGACTCAACTGCGCCCCTAGTTCATCATTTTGACCATTTTTTGTTTTCGTTTTCTATTAAAACAATTTTGACCGACATGAGAGTTAGATCAGTATGCTTGTTCGACTTTTGATTTGAAAATCATGCAAGTCAGGCTATGAGCACTGAAAATTTTCCTTTTTTGGGTCCAAAAAAAGGGTCCAATTTTGGAAAATGAAATAATTTTTGAGAAACTAGTCAACCTCAGTAAAAATTTTTAAAAACTATTTTTGCAAACGGTCAATGCTCAACGAGCGCAGAACTTACTCTCGAAATGCACAACCTCGGATCGGAGGCAATGGAAAATTGCCGCTTGTCTGGATGGCACTGCACGGCAACAGAAAGTTGCCCCTAGTTTGAATGGCGACTCATGGCAACGGAAAGTTGCCCCTTGTCTAGATAGCGCCACGGCATTTTGTAGTCAATCCTCATTAGCGATGATCACGACCGAACTCTCGGATATAGAGAAGACGAAGATGGTCAAAACCAATATATGGACACAGCCACTTTGAAAGTGTTGGTGGCTGGACTTCGGGATGAAGTTGCCTACGTATCCCAAACATGGGAATCAAGCCTTACGTAGTTCCAGTTAAGGTAAACTTGTGTATTAACCCTCACCACACTCTAACTTTTGCCAAGGTTGCCATTCTGGGTTTTCAACCTTCCAAGCTATGCTTTTCTTTCCTTTTCAATTCTTTTTATTTTCTTCTTTTTTCTTTTTTTCTTTTTTTTCATTTTCTCTTTTTTTGTATTTTTTTTCTTTTTTCTGTTTTTTTCTTTTCTTTTCTTTTTTGTATTTTTTCTTGCTTTAACTTTTGCCTGGGTCGCCCTTCCGGGTTTTCGGCCTAGCGAGCATCTCAAGGGTAAAAGTGTAGCTTTGTCCATGCCAAATAGTTTTGAGATCCTGAAGCTATCTAAATCCAGGAGAATAGTTGTTGTATTGATTTGCAGAATGATTCATCTTCGGCTCTTCGAGTACATCGGACGTTTTTGCCCCTAGTTCGAGGGGTGCTTCTGTTTTAGCTTCGCACGCTTCTTCTAACAACATCTGATCTTCTTGATCTAATTTTCCTTGCTTCTTGTTCGAGGGCTGCTTCAAATCTGGCCACACAGGCCTTACATTGCGGTTGATTGTTGATCATTCTGAATTCAAGGTCAAGGTTTTGAGGGAAAAAGGATTGAATCTTGAGGCCGAGAGCAATCCTAAGCTGCACAATCTCAAGAGTGATTCCACACAAGTCTCCGCAGGACTGCGCAAAACATTTTGTTTTTGAAAGTTTTTAAGAAAGCGACAAATCGCTCGCGCTGAAGATAGTGTGGAACCAATCTGGATCAAGCCAGGGTCCTTCTCAGTACTCACGTTAACAAACATGATTTCATTCATTAAGGGCTTAGCATGCCTCTCTTTCTCTCAATTTGATCAAAGTTTTGCAAAACCCGAGGAATTCCGTCCGCTTTGTTTTCACCGCAGTGTTCAAAAAGTTTTGAAAAACTAAGGTCAATGCAATGATTTCGAGGTTGTAAAAGAGCAAGTGGAATGGGCGGCCGTTCCATTCAAATTCTCTGGCACAACTAGCTCAAAGTAGCAGTAAGCACGGAAACATGATAGCCGCAACTGTTCCATTCAAAACCTCTGGTTGCAATCCACAGCAGAGACAGACTCAAAAGAAAGCAAAAACACAAAATAAAATAGTGATATCCGAGGTAACACCCCCGAAATCACTAAACTTCTATACAATGGGACTGACTCGACACAACAAGACAAACCCGACCGACATAGTACAAAAAGACTGCTTATATACATACAAGATAACAAAACTGACTGAATACCCAAGTCAGAAAGTGCAAAACTAGCATTCGCAAATGCTCCAAAGTGCGTGCCATACGCCACATCCGAAGTAAACTGAGCGCCGCCCGCAAGTGGGCCAACTTCTGATCACATACTCGTATTATCCTCAAAATCTAACAACTCAACAGTGACAGACTTCGCTGAGGTAGGCGGGAGGATGACCTCATTGTCGATCAAATCCTGTACTTCATGACGAAGACGGAAACAGTTATCGGTGCTATGACCAGTTTGCTGGTGGTACGCGCAGTACAAGGTAGCATCATGTGAGGGAGGGAGATTCTTCGAGAGAGGCCGAGGCTCGAGGGGTTTAAGGTGCCCCCTTTCGGCAAGAATTTGGAGCGCCCTAGACAGAGGCATGTAAAGGGCATGGAAGACTCTGCGCCCTCGGGCGGTACCAGTTCTTGACTTTGCGGGCACACTGGCAAAAGGATCGGCAGGTGCCGCCTTGACTTTCTGATCCTTTCCCGGTGTAGGGTTGGGATTTGAGGGAACTGTTTTGGCATGATGGGGCCTATCCCGATTTTCCGCTTGGTGGGAACTCCCCTCGGTTGGAGTGAGGAAAGCATCGTCCACAGTTTTGGCCACCACTGCGAATATTTGTTGTTTACTCAATCCTTCGGCTTTCAAAGCCTCGACTGCCTACAGTAGTTGTTTAATGGGATCAACACATGTTCCCACTTTGTTCTTACCTCCGGCCTCAGCTTGATCGAGGGTTTGGGTTGTTATATCAGAGCGAAACCCGGTTGTTGTTGACATGTCATGGCCATAGCTTGAGACAGCCTCAGGCTGGCTGAGCTCAATCACAATTCGCCCCAATAGCGGGGGCTCCTATGGTACAAAATTCTCGGCGTAAGATATGGTTGGTGGTGAAACCGACATTCCGTAGGCGAGATCAGCCACGGATTTTTGAAGATCACCAATCATTCCCATCAATTCAAACGTGGTAGGCTCATGAGCTTGAAACAACTGGGGTTCCCAGATCGGGCGCATGGCGGGCGACCTGGGCGGATACGGTACATCAACATTGGTTTCATTCTGTAAGATGATTCATTGGTTTAATGCGGCTGCCATAACCACAATTTCCTCTGAACTTTGGGTCATCATAAGTCCTCTTGAACTGAACTGAGATGATGGATCAGATGTCTGTCTTGCCTCAGCAAAGGAGACCATTGGCTATTCTGTACTAAATCTCTGAATTGAAAGAGAAAACACGCAGCATTTCGGCCCAATCAGAACAGACACAAGCATAGCTGAATAACTGTACTCTACTACTGATAACTGTTCTCCAAAATCACTGCCCTAAAAACTGAATCTGATACCCGCAAATATAACTGATTCTCAAATTCCGATACTGATGCCCTCAGGCCTGATACTCAGACTTGCAAACTGATATATGCATTCCCTGTAGAGATCAACTCAAAAAGCACATAACGAGCAAGCAAGAGCCAAGACACCCCTATGTTGGGGTAGGGTTTCCCTGTCCTATTTTGTTAGGAGCTAGGGTTTCACTACGCATGCAGCGGTTTCAAACAACCTATAATCAGGTAGCAACCTGTCCTAGCTTGGAATGGTCACTATGGATTTCGAACATGCACTAGGTCGAATGGTCAAAAGGGTGCCCCGGTGACAACCGGGGTTTGTATTCCCATCGTGGCAGAGCCCATAACCGATCAGCCTTATGGCACGCTTCTTGAAGCGAGCCTCCGGCAAACCATTCAGGAATAGCAGACGGCAAACACTGTGACTTAGGAGCACCAATGCAAATGCAATGCAAAGAGACACATAAGTGTAATCAAAACAAGATATCATGAGTTCGAGTCAAGCTCTCTAAACTCCCCAGCAGAGTCGCCAGAAACTGTAGACGTCCCCGAACATCCCGGGAGGGAAATCCCGTTCTATTCATTGGGCTCACTACAGTTCAGGACTCAATATCACAGTCCTGTATCTAACCTCACAGAGTGCAATGCAAGACCGATGAATCATCAAAGAGTCCAGATCCGGCAAATCGTTTTTGAAAACAGATTTTTTTGAAAGAAGTGCCAAACATGGACTGCTTTTCCAGATACAGAGTCGCCGCCTAAATCTTTTTTATAGAGGAATTTAGGAAACCCTGACACGTTTGCCTAAGGCCACGTGTCCATCATCACCAAAGTTGCCTCGGCTCGGGAACTTGGGTACGATTGGGGAAGGTCAGCTATGAGCACCCCCACTCACCCGATCAAAGATCAGCCTCTATTAACCATGATATCTAGTTTTGAAAACATTATGCATTCTTATTCCGATTAATTAGCTAATCTTACTATGTGATGTGCACAACACAAAGGTATAGACTAGATCTCCTAATTTGGAACAAAGCATCACATATCCGTTTATTTGGAAAATGGTTTGAAGTTTGCTACCCGCGAGTAGGCTAAAACACGGATTTCAATGAGTCGTCCCAACTCAAACAATCCAACCTTCACCCATAGGCATTCAGGCAATTTATATCGCATAAGCATATAGCCACATGGTAAGCATGCTATCATGTTAACATTCACACTCATGCAATATGCTAAAGCATAAAAAGCTTACCGAGTACTCCGAGTCAAAACAAAGAACTTGTTAGCAATCAATGTATGATCCAAGTCCATGTTAAGTGGCTAATACATCGCATACAAAATGCCACTAGAATAGGCTCAGCTAATCCTCGGATGGCATGTGGAATGCAACCAATAACATGTATTCAAGTTAGATTTGAAATACTATGCAGTTAGCATGATGCGTCGAGCCTGGTGCATGCAATACAAATGAATGGATGCACGCATGCATAGCATAAGGATGCTAAATTAAATATGCCCTAATACTAGCCATCAAAAGCAGGTCAGTAAAAGGGAGAAAGAAGTGGAGGTTAGAAGACATGTACACACGCACCCACACTTATTACAAATTTGCCCCTGCTCGGATGGACCAAAAGAATAATACAATTTAATCAACTAGCAAGCTAATTAAATAGTTACAAACTAATTAACTAGTTAAGCAAATTAACTAAGCTAATAAAGCGATAAAACAGCCTCGGAAAGAGGGTCCAATGCATGCGTGCTCGACTCTGCTCAGAAATCCACCACCATGCACAAGCTACCTCTGTTTGCACTGTTTTATGCCTTTGAAAATGGTACAAATCCCAAGGAGCACTCTCTGAAAACTATGGGGTGCCACCGGCCATGGGAAAGTGGTCACCGACCATCTACTGAGCTCTCGGCCACCAATTCATGGCCGGTCGGCACTGGACGTGGTCGATCGGCCATGTATGCCTGCAGAATCCTGTTTTGACAGCAGCAGAGGGCAAACATGGCATTGCAATGCATTTCAGGCAAATGTGTGCACCAACACCCTTCTTATCATGTTCATGACTCAAAGGAGGATGGTCCTTGATTCTCGGACCACCAATCGCGCATTTTAATGCGTGATGGCCCAAGAAACCAAGTGTGCCATTTCAATATCAAATGAAATGCAAACCAAATAAACGCATAAGGCCCAACCTCTATCATGGTGATTTCAAGAGGCAAGGCATACATGCTCAATGCAATGCAACCTAGGCATGCAAGCTAAGTATGCAACATGGCAATGCAAACAAGCACACAAGGCATGTGACATGTTAGGTAACCAAACAAAAGGAAATGCATGCCAAATGCAATGTGATTCAAGCATGCAACAACGTTCGATAGGCCAAGTATGAAACAACGCGGAAGGCGAGCATGCAACAACATGCGAATGATGGACTTAAGCTGATTTAGGCAGCTCTCAAACAAGCCCAAAACAGTGGCCAAATGCTATGGAAATGGGGGCCAAAACACATACAAACATGCATGCACATATGGTCCAACACTTAAGCATAAAGAGGGGACTTTTAAGCACACTTAAAAGAGGACAAATAGCATACATGATAAGCTTTGAAAATATGTAGAAGATGATGCCAAATCAACCTACCAATGCAAGCAAAGCATGCAACCAAGCCCAAGGACTTAAACTATGGTCATGTGACACATGAAGCAAATGACCAAAGCGGACCAAAACAGTCCCAAATCATGCCAAAGTGAGCCCCAAAAACCACTTAGATGGCATCTAAATGACCTAATCTTAGAGGCATGCACAATGGTACAAACATGGAGCATGAAACACCAACCTTTTAAGGCATTAAAGGAGCGTCAAATGCAAGCATACAAGCATACCATATGGACTGAAATGACATGGTAAGTGGTTCCAAACCACTGAAATGAGCCAAGTAATGCATGCTCAACACTCGCACACCCAAGGCTAACAAACCAAAATGCAAGGTGGCCATACAAAGCATGTCAAGCATGACCAAAGCAATTTCAATCAGACCTTAGGCACACTAAGGCATGCACAAAAGCTTCACAAAGCTTGGCCAAAACAAGTAAGCATAGTAGTCTAAATGCTAAGTACATGTTACGGCAAATAATGGCATTACAACACAAGTATGCAAAGCAAGCATGATGTGTCTAAACCAATTAAAAACAGTGCTATATCATGGAAAAATAAGCACAAATACTACTTAATACATGGCCAACATGAGCTTAAACAAGGTGCTCACACATGACGCTAAAATGACAATTATTGAAGGCGACAAGGAGAGGGGATGGCCCTCTCCTTCTTAGGACCTTAAAACACCATCCCCACCACTAAAATCCCTCTAGATTTCAGTGGTGAGGAGGCCAAGACAAGGTGGTCCCGGAGCTCACCAAAATAGCACAAAAATGGGGCCAAACAAGGCCTAAGAGGGGTCAAACAACCCCAAACACCAAAGCAACCTAAACAACTATTTTAAGCACTTAAAATCAGAACTTTTATATGTTATAAGTTAAGCTTAAAAACAGATGCAAGGATGGATAAAAGCCTATGCAAAAATGGGGAATAAAAGGGAAAAGTTCTTACCCTTGAAGACCTTCTTCACAAGGGCCACTCTAGCAGCCTCGCCAAGCTTAGATCAACTCAAGAACTCTGAAAATTACTCCTTAGTACCTCAGTAGCCAAAGGAAAGTGTAACACTAGGTGTTTGTGTACAAAACTATGAACAAAACACCTTAAACCAAAAAAGAGAGGGAGATATAGAGATAGAGAGATACAAATCCTAAACCCTAATCTCAGACCCTCTCTGGAACTTTTTGTAACCCCTGGGAAGGGAGGAGAAGGCCTCCCTTTATAGAGATTCACTCTTGCAAAGCTTACAAAACAAGCTAAGCAAGAGTGAAATCCCTCCATACACGTGTATGGAAGGGGTGCAAAGTGGGTGCCAGCTATCACAGCTGGCACAAAATATCTGCCAAAAGCAGATGCACAGTGGTCGGCCAGCCAAAAATGACAAATTGGCCAAAAAAAGGGTCAGCCGACCACAAAGAATGCCGGCCGGCCAAACATTTGTTCCGATGGAAACAAAACAATGGCTGGTGGCCTCAAGCCATGGCCGATAAGGTGTGAGGATGGCCAACAAGCCATTCCCTACCCCTCAAAAGCAAAACACAAGTGTTTGGTGCAAGGCCAAACACAAAATAGTCGAGTCGAGAGGTTTTGAGGCAAGGCGCGTTGCCGAGACCTCCGGGAACTCAAGATGAACACAAACAAGGATGATCACCGAGTGTTCAAACGGTGATGTCCAAGTCTTAAGGACGGTCAAAAATGAGGTGTCTACACATACCAATCCCGAGCAGTCGTAGCACCATAACCTCGAAAGGAGCGGGATCCATCCTATGGAAAATATAGTTCAAGACAGATCTACGATGTATTGAAAATACAATTCAAGTCAGATCAGCGATGTATTGAAAATACAGTTCAAGACAGATCAGCGATGTATTGAAAATGCAATTCAGATCAGATCGATGATGTATTGAAAATATAATTGCATGCAAATCAGTGGTGTATCGAAGATACAGTTGAATTCAGAATAGTGACGCCTGAGGTGCGCTCATATACAGTACATATAGGGCAGTGATGCGCAAAGTACAGTTCAATGCAGAGCAATAATGTATGAAATACAGTCAGGTCAAAGCATGTGATGCGATTAGATCGAAACAGTGCAAGAAATGCAAATAGTTAAAAGTAATACTGCAGAAAAGCAGAGTTCGTACCTCCACAGCAATGGCCAACAAGTGAGACATCGGCTCCCTCAACAAGAGGTCGTCTGGCACGTCTTCATCAAAATCAGTAAAAGTGTGGATGCCTCCCGCCACCAGTATAATGTGAGTCCCCGGATAATACCTCGCGGGGTCAAAGAGACGTGTGCTCAATGGTAAAGGCTGATGCTCGACCTCTGGCTCAACCACAAAGTCTGCCGCCAACTCTACTAGAGGGAGTGCGGGGAAGCCCTCATCATATGGGACATCATCAGCCATCTAAGATAGATGCAAAAATGAGCAAATGATGAAGTTTTGAACAAATCAAACCCTAAGAGAGAGAAAATTCAAGAAAAGTTGAAAACCCGGGGAAAGTGAACTAACCTCGAGAGAAGTTCGAGGGAAATGATCCTTGGATGCGAGAAATGATGAAAGAGGCCTCAGATGCAATTTCTGATCAGTTCAAACCAAAGAGAGCAAAGGAATTTTAACGATTCAAGGTTGTTTAGGGTGTTGGGAAACGCGCGAATCTAGAGAGAAGGCACACTTAGAGGGCAAGGGAAATGATTTCTATGCAAGGGTTTGTGAGGAAATGGGTTAATTTTGGGCCTATTTAAAGACCCATGGCCGAAAATACCATTTTGCCCGAATCTGCCACCGATGGCCGGCAAGGGCACATCGATGGCCGACACAACTCTATCGATGGCCGGCAGTGACTAATAATGGCCGACAGTAGCCGGCGGCTCTCTTTGATGGCCAGCAGTCCTCCACTAGCTTCCTCTGCTTATTTTGTCTTGGTATGTGTCCCTGGGTTCCAACAATCCCGAGGAATGCTCAAAATTTGATTCAAAACACCTCTGTGGAAACTCGGGAATCATGTCCTCAATGTACGGTGGTCGTCACCCATCAACGCGCACAAGGTGTATCCTTTTTGATGCATCACAAACCTTCCAGGAAGTAAACCGGAAGTCCCCTTTCAAGATGTCTTCATTAAGCATGTTTTTTTTTTTTTTTTTTTTTGTTATTGTCACCTAGCATTCGCTTGTTAAATTAAACACCCATTCCTTATAATTGTCTTGCATCTAGTTTATATTTGAATTGTCTTGCATCTAGTTTATATTTGCATTGTCTTGCATCTAGTTTAATTTGCATTGTCTTGCATCTAGTTTAATTTGCATTATTTTGCATCTAGTTCATATTTGCATTGTCTTGCATCTAGTTTATATTTACATTGTTTTGCATCTAGTTCACATTTGCATTGTCTTGCATCTAGTTTATAACTCGCATTGTTTTGCATCTCGCATTACCCCTTTTCTTAACTTGAGCTATTACACAGGTTATGTGCACTATTACACACTTATTTTCTTAACTTGCGCTGTTACGCAGGTTATGTGCGCTGTTACGCACTCATTTTCTTAACTTGCGCTGTTACGCAGGTTATGTGCGCTGTTACGCACTCATTTTCTTAACTTGCACTGTTACGCAGGTTATGTGTGCTATTACGCACTCATTTTCTTTTAACTTGCGCTGTTACGCAAGTTATGTGCACTGTTACGCACTCATTTTCTTAACTTGCACTATTACGCAAGTTATGTGCGCTATTACGCACTTATTATCTTAACTTGCGCTGTTACACAAGTCATGTGCGCTGTTACGCACTCATTTTCTTAACTTGCGCTGTTACGCAAGTTATGTGCCCTGTTACGCACTTATTATCTTAACTTGCGCTGTTACGCAGGTTATGTGCGCTGTTACGCACTCATTTTCTTAACTTGCACTATTACGCAGGTTATGTGCGCTATTACACACTCATTTTCTTAACTTGCCCTGTTACGCAGGTTATATGCGTTGTTACGCACTCATTTTCTTAACTTGCGCTACTACGCAGGTTATGTGCGCTGTTACGCACTTATTTTCTCTACTTGCGCTGTTACGCAGGTTATGTGCGTTGTTACACACTTATTATCTTATCTTGCGCTGTTACGCAGGTTATGTGCACTGTTACGCAGGTTATGTGCGCTATTGCGCATTTATTTTCTTTAACTTGTGCTGTCACGCAGGTTATGTGCGCTATTATGCACTTATCTTCTTTACTTGCGCTGTTACGCATGTTTTAACTTGCGCTATTACGCATGCTCTTCTTCTTTTAACCTGCGCTGTTACGCATGTTTATCTCTTTAACCTGCACTGTTACGCATGTTTATCTCTTTTACCTACGCTGTTACGCATGTCTTACTTGTTTTACTTGCGCTATTACGCATGTTTTACTTGCGCTGTTACGCATGTCTTACTTGTTCTATCTTGCACTGTTACACATGTTTTACTATCTTTACTTGCGCTGTCATGCACACACCTCTATCCTGCGCTGTCACGCACTTCTCTTTAACTTGCACTGTCACGCATGCTCTACTGGCGTTGTCATGCACTTTTCACTTGCATTGCTATGCATGTTTCTAACGATATTGTACCTGTTGAGTCTCTTTCTTTTACAGGCACGATATTGTATGTACAGTTTATTTGAAGCTAACGCGACTAGACGAACTGGACAGTATTGTATTCACTCCGCGTGAGACATGGTGAGAATTGCATAATTTTCTTACAACCTTTCTGTTGGAATATGTAGGACTGTTATTCACTTGCTTAAAAATGTTGCATTTATTGTATATAATTCCTTCGTTATAGCTCTCTTTGCATAACCATAAGTTATGCTATCGCATCTTGCATGTCATTTACATTTTGCCCCAGCCTCCGGGCGCATCTCTGCATGCTTATATTGAGTGTTTGCCTGAGTCTTCGGCCTTGTCAAAAATGGGTCGTCTCTGGGCTTTGACACTCACTCCCGTCACTTTGTGACTTTCAAGTTCTGTCAAAGAGGGGCAACTGTAGACACCCCATTTTTGACCGTCCTCAAGACTTGGTTGTGCTTGCAGGTACATCCAGCCACAAGTTCGATTGCTCATCGGGTATTCGACCTTCACGGCGGAACGTCACAGGTTTGAGCTTTCCAAACCCTGTATACTTTCTGCCCCATTCTTGGACCATGACTTGGTCCTTTCAGAATGTTTGTCTTGGTGCACTGCCAGCTACCTTTTGGACCTGCCGGCCTTTACTTTGTTGTTGCCGGCCATTGATTGAGCCTGCCGGCCATCACGGATGGCCGGCAGACCCCCTGTCTCAGCTAGTTTCACTCCAAATCTTTTGAGCCAGCTGGAATCCTTTCATCTCCCCTCCATAGGATGAAGCTCTTGCCAAGCTTCTTGAAGAAGCTTTGCATTGTTTTCCCTCTATATAAGGGGAGAGCCTCTCTCCTTAGCAGGGGTCAGCCATTTTAGAAGAGATATAGCTCTCTCTATATATATATTTCTTACTCTCTCTATATATTGTTGTGGTTTAGTCCATTTTTCTTGCACTTTAACACTACAACACTTAGAGATACACCACCACCATTGGACTGAGGTTCTTGGGAAGGTTACTTGAGCTTTGAAAGTGAGTTTTTGGACCCTGAGGTTGCTGGTTTCGAAGCTGATCTTCAAGGGTGAGTATTTTCCCCTTTTTAGCACTTTTTTCTACCTCATTTTGGCCATCCTTGCATATTGTTTTAGGCCTTTCTTTCAACTGAAAAAAAGTCTTTTTTTTTAAGTGCTTTTGAAGTTTGTTTAAGGTCTTTTGGTTGTTGAGGGTCTTTAACCCTCTTGTTGGCCTTGTTTGGCCTTGTTTTGAGCCATGCCTTAGGGCCTTTGAGCTAGCCTTGGTTTGGCCTTCTAACCACTAAAATCCAGTGGATTTTTAGTGTTAGGCATGTGGTTTTGAGGCCTCAAATCAAAGGGGGTGACCCCCTCTCTTTTGGTTTTTGTTTGCTTGCATTTTTGGCCTTCCAAAGGAGCATGCCTCTTTGTACTTTTGAGGATTGATTTAGGCCCTTTTTTGTGACTTTTAGGACCTTCCTTGGCTCTGTCCATGGCTAGGTTGGTCACCTTTTGCATGCATCTTGTATGTGTAGTGTAATCCCATTTGTAGCTCATCAAAGTAGCATGTTTGCCTAACTTGTGTTGAGTCCATTTCAGTAGGTTTTTGGTGATGTTTTACCATGCCTTAGATCTATTTTGGGTTGGTTTTGTCACTCCATGCATGTATAATACACTTGTAGTGTAAATCTCATAAACTAGCTTTATATGCTTCTTGCTTTAGCATGTTATCCTAGCTTATGTTGAGTCCATGTCAACATGTTTTTGGTGATGTTTTTCCATGTCATGACTCTGTCCATAGCTGGTTTGATCATCCTTTGCATGCTCCATATACTTGTAGAACAAATCTTGCTTACTAGCTTTATGTGCATGATGTTTTGACTCATCATCCTAGCATATTTTGGCTTTGCTCCAGTATGATTTTATTCTTGTTTTGGGCTGTTCTAGGACTGTTTTGGGCTGCCATGGCCATATCACTTATGTTTTGTATAGCTATAGTGTAAATGCTTAGGCTAGCCTTGGGTTTTGAGGCCCCTACCATGCCATACATGTGATGTTTGCATGCTTTGCCATCATTCTAAATGTTATTTCAGTCCATGAAATGTAGTCATACACTTGCATTTGACATGCCTTTAATGCCTTGGAGGCTTGGCTCTTTATGCCTCAAGAATGAACTTTTGTGCAGGCCATTAAGCCTAAGCCTTTGGCTCATCATATCAGTGCATTTTTGGTCTTGTTATACCATGATGTAACTCTGTTTTATGTTGTCCAAGTCATGCCATGTTTGGTTTCAATAGGTGTAGTGCATTGCCTCTTTTGTAGCCTTGCATGATCCATGTTTTTGGCCTTGTGTTCTAGCTTGTGTTGGCTAGCTTCGAGCTTGTTTTTGGTCTTGTTTGGACCTACCTTGGGACTATTTTAGGTTCCCTTAGCCCTTTGGGGCTAGCTTTGTATGGCCATGGCTTAAGTCCCTTTGCTAGTTCTTAGCTTTTGAGCTTCATGCATGCCATGCTTGTGTTATGTGTGTGATTTGGCATCATTCCTAACATCATTTCAAAGCATATAGTATTGTCATATTTGCATGCTTTTCACTCCTCAAGTGTGCTTAAGAGTTGCATCTTTATGCCTTAATTCTTGGGCCCATTGGCATGCATGCTTGTCTAGCATTTTGTACCATCAATTCAGCACCTTTTGGCCACTGATTTGGGCATAGTTGAGGTCTGCCCATCTTTGTTTAAGACCATCCTTGCGTGTTGTTGCATGCTTGTCTTGCATATTGTTGTATGCTTGCTCCATCTTTGCATGTTGTCGCATGCTAATTCCATTACATATTGTTGCATGTTTATTACACTGCATTTTGCATACTTAAGTCATATTGCATGATTGCATGTTCAAGTTAGCATTGTGTATGCCATCCTTGTATTGCATTGTTGTTTTGATTAAGTGTTAATCCGAGCACGAGAAACGAGGGACGTTTCATACTTCAAGTGATGAGACGTGTCTTAATTCTCGGTCGCCGACGCTCTTGATTATCCATGATAGAGTTCTAGGCACTTATGTGTTTATTTGTGCATTCATTTCATATTGATTTGCAAAAGTTAGATCTTTGACCATCATGCATCGGGATGCGTGATTGATGGTCATGGATTCGACTATGCCTCCCCCTTGATGTTTTGAGGTGATATGGGGTGGCATAGTGCGTACATACCCTTGGGAGACCCTCCATTTTCTCTATTTTGTGCTCTACTGCAGCTTGGTGTCCCAGCACATCAGTGGCCGGCAGTGCCTTGCAGATGGCCGTCAGTCCTTCATTCTTGGCCGACAGTGTGCCATCTTTGGTCGACAGGTGGTCGGCAGCATCTCTCCATGGCCGGCAGGCCACTGATGTACTCCCCACCATGTTTTTGGTAAGATCCAGCAGCAAGTTCTCAATGACACCCCCAGACAAAGCCTCTAAAGAGCAACCGGAGAGCCTTTCGGGACAAGAACTGAGCATGCACCTTCTGCTTCTGTGAACAGAGCCGAAGCAGCATTGTTTGTCGATTTTCATTTGTAATTAGTTAATTTGTTAATTAATTAATTTTTGTAATAATTAGTTGTAGCTAGTTATTCATTCGATTGTGTAATAGTTAATTAGCTTGTTAGTTAGTTAATTAGTTGGCATGTATTATTTATTCGGACCCTCCGTCGAAAGGGCGAATTTTGTAATAAGTGTGCGTGCGTGTGTGCATGTCTTCCAATCTCCATTTCTTTCTCCCTTTTACTTAACCGCTTTCAATGGTTAGTTCTAGGTCATGTTTCAATAAGCATACTTATGCTCGCATGTTTGCATCCATTCATCTGTCTAGCATCCTTACGCTTTGCATGTTTGCATACATTCATCTATCTTGCATGCACCGGGCTCGGCGCATCATACTAACCGCATTGTACTTCAATTCCAATTTGAATACATGTTATCAAATGTCGCATTTTTTATGCCATCTTAGAATAGTCGAGCCTATTTCTAGTTGCATTTCGCATGTGTTGCATTAGCCATCTTAACATGAACTAGGATCATGCATTGATTACTAACTAGTTTCTGTTTTGGGTACACTGTGAGTGTTTACGCTTTAGCATACTGCATGTGTGTTAATGTTAACATAACAGCATGCTTGCCATGAGGCTATCTGCTTAATTGATATAACTGCATGAATGCCTGTGGGTGAAGGTTGGATTGCTTGAATTGGAAGAATTCATTGAAATCCGCATTTTAGCATACTTACGAGTAGCAAACTTCAAACCATTTTCCAAACAAATAGATATGCAATGCTTTGTTCCAAATTAGGCGAGCTAGTCTATACTTGTTTTTGCTGTGTGCATCACATAGTAATTCTAGCTAATTTACCTGAATAAGAACGTATGTGTTTTCAAAAACGAGATATCATGTTTAGTACAGGCCGATCTTTTATCGGGTGAGCGGGGGTGCTCATAGCTGACCTTCCCCAATCGTACCCAAGTTCCCGAGCAGAGGCAACTTTGGTGATGATGGACACGTGGCCTTAGGCACGAGTCAGAGTTTCCTAAATTCCCCCAAAACAAAATATTTAGGTGGCGACTCTGTATCTAGCAAAGCAGTCCATATTTGGCACTTCTTTCTTAAAAATCAGTTTTCCAAAACGATTTGCCGAATTTGGACTCTTTGGTGATTTATCAATCTCACATTGCACATTGTGAGATCAGATTAAGAACTGTGACAATTTGAGTACGAACTGTAGCATGAAGGCCCTCGGGGCGCGTCTACACCCAGTTTCTTCTCTTGTTGTTTTTTTTCTTGGTTTTTGTACTTGTGCTTGACTCTCGGACAAAAAACTGGAGTAGATATCTTGGATATTGGGAAGTCATGGATATTGGAGTTTGTTTGTTTTGCTAACACCTGGACATGGATATTGGGATTGGTTGAAATGTACACGGATTTTGGATATATATTTGGATATTGGATATATATTGCTTATTTCACTCTTTTGGTCTTATTTGGTCCACAGTTTTGGTTTGTATGGTTTTCCACAGGTGCTTTGTTCAAAAGATTTCTCAAATCGGCTTGTGTGGTTTTGCAGTTTTATGCTTTGTTCACAAGATTTCTAAAATCGGCTTGTTTGGTTTTGCAGTTTTCATTTTGTTTAGTTAGTCTAGTGCGTGTGTTTGGTAGGAAACATTGTTAGTAAAGTTTTGTCCGGGAATTGACAAAGGGGAAGATTGTTAGGTCCCGACTAATTGCTAATTCCGCAAACAAGCTTGAGTTTATCTTGCAGTAATTTTCCTTTTATTTTTGGTCTTCCGACTCGAGTGAGGAACATGGCGCTCGAGCGGAGCTTCCACCATCGCAGTACTTTAGCTTGTCTGCTAAAAATACTATGTAGTGTGCTTTTATGTTCAAGCGTAAGTTCCTACGCTCAAGCGTGAATCCTGGTTTGGAACACGCGTTTTAACGTCCCCACTTGAGCATCCATTCATACGCTCGAGCGTACTTCGCAATTTCAGCAGCTATAAAACTGCAGGTTGCTCCAAATCTAGGGTATGGATTTAAGATCCTCTTTAAGGGTTTTAGGGTTTTAGGGTTTTCTTTTGGGGTGGTTTTGTTAGTTTTCCTTGATGTTTAATTGAGTATTAAACTCATATTTTGATAAGCACACATCAAAAAGTTTGATTATTCATCTTTAAGAGTGTTCTTCTTTGATGGAATCCAAAGATTCAAGCGCAGAGTAGTCGAAGGTGTTTGATGCTCTGCGCAGTCATTGATTCGACAATGGATGTTGTGGATTCAACATCAGTCTGATTAATGCTGAGACGAAGGTTGTGGTGAAAGATATACAGATTGTTGAAGGCAAATTGACAGCGTTTGGGTAATTTGTTCAGTATATTTCTAATCTTTCTTTCTTCAGTAATGGATTGATTTGTGGCGTTTCACCCATGATTTTTTAATTACAATTGGAGGTGCTCCAATAGTGATTTTTTCCACGTAAAAATCGTTTGTGTCTATTTATTGTTTCTGAAACAACAATCTAAATCACTTTCGTACGTGCTTGATGATTTAGATTGTTAGTTTTAATTGGTTGGGAATTGGCACAATTAAATCTTGATCTAATCACGAATCACTTAGATTTTTTAATAATAATTAAAATTGTAAATTTTTTCACGAATTTGTAAATTTTTTTTTTTTTTAGTTGAATAGATGTGTGTGAAAGAAAAAAAAATGATTGATTGATGTGTAGAGTGTCAAAAAAAAGGGGGGGGGAGAGAGAAAAAAATAATTGATTATGTATAGTAGAGAGAAAAAGTAATTTTGAATTATTTTTTCAAAAAATTTTAATTAAACAAAATTTTGAGATTTTTTTTAAAAAAATTGTATCATTATATACAAATCACGCAAGGCGAACATGACAACTATTTTTTTTTCTTTTCTTTTTTGTACATAACAACTAAATTTATTTGAATGTATGATTTTTGCTTGTTTTGGAAACATGGTTAAAAATATATTTTTTTTTTGACTTTTTTAAGTTTTTTTGGATCACATCTTCTCTCTTCATTTTATTTTTTTCATATTTTTACAAAAAAAAGTTTTAAAAAAAATTTAAAAAATCAATTTTTAACATTCTTCTCAAAACAAGTCTCTTTTGGCATGTTTGATTGGATGGATTAGAATATGGGATTGGGATTATTAATCCGTGGGGTCAATTATCATATGTTTATTTTAAATTTAGGATTATTAATCCAATGGATAATTAATCTAACAAATTTGTAGAATTATTAGTAATGGGATAGAGGTGGGATTATTAATCTAATAAATATTAATCTAATTAGATAATAAATACCACATTAATTTAATAAAATTATTAATACTTTATTATTAATCTTATGAATCAAACATGAACTTTGAGATCAGAATCCACCTGGGTGAATTGATTTGTTTGTCCACCGAGAAGAAAGAAATAGTAAAGGAAAAAAGTTGAGTTGGATTCCACATAAAATAATGATGCATGTGAGGGCCCCACGTTCACGTTTAAAGGTGGGGAAATTACTTTGGATGTCATTGAAAAAATAGTTACAGAAATCAATTGGTTTTGAAGTTTATCAATATTAAAATTAATTGATTTTAAAAATTTGTATATTATGAATAATAAAGAGATTGTTAATTTTGAACAATAAAATAATGAAAAGATCAGTTTATTATTTAACTTTTTGATTTTTTGTTTACGTCACTTGTATAATCGTTGAGAAGATGACTTTTATGTCACATATTCGAATAACTTGAGTTGACCTTTTACACAATATTCAATTATTTATTCAAACAAAATAATTTTATTCAAATTATTAAGGTTGACCAAATTATAAATATTCATACATAAAAAATTGAATATTTTAATTCCTTAAGAAATTTATTTCTCAAATTTAATTCAATTCAATAATTTAATTTATTTTTTGGTATATTTTCTTTTCTTTTTTACGAAAACTAGATGTATTCAACATTTACAAAGAAATAAAAATAAAAAATAACATATAAAATTTAATATATATCCAACAGAAAAAATAAACATATAAAAAATATTCAACATAATAAGTTTGAACGAGTTGAAATTGTTCAGCATATAAAGTATGAACGTATTTATTTTGTTTAATATAAATATTTTGAGCATATTCAATTTTATTTTTTTTATGACGATATTATGTTCAAACAATCAAAAGTGAGCTAAACTCGAAATAGAAATTGCTATGGAAGTTGAATTGGTAACTAAATCAAAAATATATATATATATATATCATGGTGTGAATCAAGAGTGAAAATGACAAATCTTCAACACTGACAATGCAACGGCGAGATGACGGTAAAATTGGAGATCTAAAATGACGACAATGCACTGGCAAGCCAACAGTAAAACGACGATGACGATAGGGATCTGAAACGATGAGAATGCATTGGTCGAATGAAACCCTCTGTCGACAATGGAGATCTTCAAAGCCGACGATGGAGATCTATAGTGTTATAAAGATGGAGGTCTCTGGCATTCTGAAAATGAAGATATTTGAGTTTAGATTGTGATGTATATTCAAACAAATAAGTGGTGTGTTATCTTAGAGCTAGTAATGAAAAGTTAAGACATGAACTAAGATATTTTCAAACCTTAAAAAAAGAGCGAATTACACTAACAGTCCCTATAGTTTAGTGCTTATGTCACTTTGATCCTTGACTTTTCAATTATAACACATTTGACCCTGAATTTTAAATCTTGTTCCAAATAAGGACAATTGAAGATACAATTGCTCAATTTCAAGAGCAAAGTCGTCAATTTGATAAAATATAAACTAATTTGATAAAAATAAATGTCAAAAAATATTTTTGAATTTTTCAAAATTATTTCTACCCATCAAAGATAAAATTATGTAAAATTGATAAATCTTTTACACATTTATTTATTTTTTTACCAAATTAATTTTTATTATGTGTTTGGATGATGATCATGTAATGGGTTATTGTTAACATTTTAATGTGTAATCAATATATTTGATATATGAAATGTTTTTAGTTTTTGATTTTTTGATTTAATGGATTGGTTTAATAATGATATCAAAGCTGTTGCCATATTTAACTTTTGAAAAAACAAAAACTAATTTAATAAAAATAAAAACAACCACATATTATATGATCATCATCAAAACATATAATAAAAATTAATTTGATAAAAAAAATAAATAAATGTGTAAAATATTAGTCAATTTTACATAATTTTATCTTTGATGGGTAGAAATAATTTTTAAAAATTAAATTTTTTTTTTGACATTTATTTTTATCAAATTAGTTTATATTTTATCAAATTGATAACTTTGCCCTTGAGATTGAGCAATGGTATATTCAATTGTCCTTATTTTGAACAAAATTCAAAATTTAGGATCAAATGTGTCACAATTAAAAAGTCAGAGACCAAAATGACACAAGACCTAAACTATAGGGACCTTTAGTGTAATTCACCCTTAAAAAAATTAGGACATGTTTGCCTGGATAGACTAGCTAAAGAAGGATTGGAATACAAAGGACTATTAGTCCTAGATAAATAGTCCCAAGACTATTTGGATGAAAATAAAGTGTATCTCATGTTCTTTTTTTCATGAGATTAGATTTATGAAAATGACTATTTTAGTGAATCTCATATTTAATTAGAAATTATAAAAAATGATAACTTCTCAAAAGATTATTTTTTCTTTCTAAATTGTTTACAATGGAAATACTAAATTTAAAGTATATATTTTTTTATTTTGGTAAGACCACTATTAATTTTATTTAAATGCAACATTCAAAGTATATTTTCATTTATAATTTTGTTAATACAAAAAACGAAAGAAAGGAGAAGACTATTATATATTATGAGATTAATTTATTTACATGTTTAAAAAAAATCAACATGTTTAAAAAAATATTTTAAAAAATAAAGAAAGAATATGTTATATATTCTTTTCCTTTTAAATATTGAAAGTATATTTCCTTTTATTATTTTGCTAATACCAAAAAAATAAAAGAGAAAAAGTTATATATCACGGTGTTAATTTATACATGTTTAAAAAAATCAACATGTTTAAAAAAATAAAAGAAAGAAATTTTATATATTTAAAGGGTCAATTTAGCTAATTCGAAGGTTTGGCTTAATTTGACCATTTCTATCTCACACCTGTAATAACCTCACCATCTGCATCGAATGACCACCGACATCGTTAAACCGAGATCGATTATGATTGATAATCAAGTAATCAAATATCGAATCGATCGATCAAATCAAACTGATTGACTGAGTATATGTTAGTTAAATTGTATTCTATCTGTTTGCTTGCCAAATTATCTGTTCGCTTGCCAAATTATCTGTTCATGTCTTTGTGTTTAAACTGCTAATTGAAAGCCTTATCGGCGGCCGAACCGAAAATCGATTAGTGTTTTATGATCGTCATAATTTATGTGATTTTATGGTGTAATTAATTGAAAATTTATTTTGTATGATTAAATTAGATTAAATATTGATAAATTGCATTAGTTGGACTTAATTGCCAAAATGCCACTTAGTGGCCACTATCTAAACCTTTTTGAGCCTTATCACACTCAAAACACAATATTTCATCAGCCAATTCCTTGTATAACCGACTAGAGAGAGAGGATAGAGAGTTAGAGTGAGTTCATCTTGAATTGCTTGGAGACTTGAAGGATTGAATGTGTAAATTGGCAAATTAAGCCTCTAGACTTGCAATTGAGGAACCTATATATGAATTTCACCCTCTTAATTGTGTATTTGAGTTCCTCCTAGAATGGATCATGGTAGTTTAAAGAGCTAAGTCAAGAATTGGTTCAATGTTGTTGAATTGAAGCTTAATTGTTGCATGCATGGCATACTCTTGCATTTTCGAGCTAGTTCCTCATAAATTGGACATGCATGCTCATATTTTTACAATAGACCATGAACTTACCATGTTTTGAAAGATTTGGCTCATTAGAGCATGTTTTGGAACTTGGGAGTTGTTTAAAGTTCATGCATGTCATGTTTGGATCATGTTAATGGAAATGGGCTTGAAATTTGGATTTAATTGACTCACCCTTAGGCTTTGATTTCACAAATTAAGCTTTGAAACTTGTTGTATATTGAGTTTTGATGTGTTTTCCAGAAATTGGGCCCAAGAGGTTGAGTTTTGAGCTGTAGAATGCTTGGTTTGAGCTTGGGAGGCAAATCTGGAAATTCCAGAATTTGGCTTCTTCGCTCGAGCGAAAGATTCTACGCTCGAGCGACCACCGTTTACTCTGAGCACCGCTCGAGCAAAGGAATGATGGCTCGAGCGTAAATTTGAAGCTCTCAGAATCTTGGTGCACGCAGACGCACGTTCGAGCGAGAGAACCTACGCTCGAGCGAGGACTATGTCTTACGCTCGAGCGAGCGTCGAGCGGAGTTTTCTAACATCCAGCACTTTTTGCATTTTTGCAGACCGCTGGAGCGAGGAAGTCTACGCTCGAGCGACCCTACTGTTTTGACAAGCTCGCTCGAGCGAAGAAAGCCACGCTCGACCGAGACTCTTATTTTCTGGAAAATTTTTGAAAATATTTTCTAAGTGCATCTTTGTATCCTCATCCCATCCTAGGCATTCTTAGGCCTAGTTTAAGACATCTTAATGAGGATATAGATGTAGAACCACACCGAAGCAATTTAGGGATTAAGTTATTACTTTCCCAACTGTGTAGCTTAATGTGTGTTCAATCTGTAAACTGTGTAGTGTTGGCTTTCCGAGGGGACGCTCTAGCTCACAGTAGCCCAGAACTCTGTGATTAACAATTGTGTAAAGATATGTTCAAAATGATTATCTTTTGAATACCGAATCGCATCGCTTTCAATCGCCATCGTTAACCTAATGAATGTATGTCCTATATTCTCGAATCAGACAGGCATCCTTAGCAACTCATCGCTATCATATGTAGATCTTTGTCGATTCCCTTGTTGGAACCACTACTATTTACCGATTGATGGCCATCATTTACTGTTCAGTCTTTTAAGACCTACTGTTTACTGTTATGCTAATGGATGTACCACATATGACTGTTTACTGTACTGAACAACTGATATATTGATTTAATGAACTGTTTTCATTACTATAAGGACATTCATTCTAAACCCCTTTACGCATTATGTTATTCACTGGGCTTTAGCTCACTGTTTATATATATATGTAGGTGTACAGGCACCGGACCAATGCTAGAAGCGTCAGGGTAAACTCCAGTTTTGTCAAGCCAACCACTGTGCCTCACTGCGAGGTTCCGAGCCTGCCAAGCTATGGCTTAGGGGTGTTTTACTTTTCCGCCTGCCTCCTCAAACCGCTTGTAATAATCAGATAGACCGTGATCTTGTTTAGTAGGGATTAAGTCCCTGTTTTGAATGATTATATATATGTACATACTGTTTTGTCACCGACTGCATATATGTATGAAAAGTTTTTTTGCATACAGACTGTCACAGCTCATTGGACATTGTTTATTTACTGTTTTGGCTTCCGCCATGCCTCAGATTTGTTTTATCAGACATCATAAGCGTGTCTTGAGAATCTCTTGACATCGCCGATTCTGACTAAACCCTTAGTGGCGGGTTTGGGTCGTGACAACACCCCTTCCATGGGATAGAGTCATCCCATATATCGTGGACTATTAGTCCGACCAGGCTATTAATCCAACCTTCATTTTTCTATCCAAACCTTGAACTAATTATTCCATTGGACATGGAGTCCAATCCTATGGTTGTATTCGACCAAACAAAGGTAAATTACCAATAGGTCTTAATAGTTGGACTTAATTTCCATTAAGTCCTGGTACAATTATCGCTAAAAGTAATTTTTTGTGATGATTTTTTGCATATGCCGCTAAAAATTAATAATTAATGACTTTTTTGTCACAATTTTAATAAATTGTCGCTAAAACTTACAATTAGTGACTTTTTGTGACAAATTTTTGCAACTATCGTTAAAAGTTGAAAATTAGTATTTTTTTTTTTGTTACAATTTTTTTAAACTGTTATTAAAACTTATAATTAGTGACATTTTTTGTGACAATTTTAAGACTATCGCTGAAAATGAACAATTAGTGACAATTTTTTAATAGTATTTGATGAAAAATGTTATTAATTATCATAAAATCTATTGGACAATAAAGTGCACCTATTAGGATCTATACTTCAGTCACCCTAAAAATTATTATGTGTGTGTACTAGTGTGTATTGAAAGTATTAGTGATATGTAAATAGAATTATCCAATAATTTTTCATCAAATTTAACTAATAATTTGATTTGGTGAAAAAAGTGCATGTTGCAATCCTCACTTAAAAATCTCTTCAAAACTTTTTTAAAATTCCAAACTCATCCCTGGAAGCTTATTTCATCAAATTTGCTAAAATTAGTTTTTGCCTTAATTTAATGAAAACTTGATTTGATACATGTTTGAGATTTTTACTAAATTTTTCATCAAATTTAAATTTGACGAACAAATTGGAGAAGTGTGAAAATATCAAAAATACTGATCGAATAGTAATATCTTTGAGTAGGGCTGGGCATAGGGTCATCCGACCCGCCCAAACCGCCCTACCTGATCTGAACCACACGCATGTGGGTGGTTTCGCAAACACATTAGGGTAGGGTGCGGTTTGGATTTTACACAAATTTCGGGTTACGGCGCGGGTGGCGGGTTTGAACCGCACCCGCCCAACCCGCCCATATTAAATTAATTAATTAATTAATTAATTAAATTTTTTTTTTTCATCTTTCAAATCTAACCGTCCATCTCTCACTCGCCATCTCACTCACGGTTAAGAAACAAAACAAAAGAAAAAACCCTAAAATCAGTCGTCTCCCCTCACTCTGTCATCTCAACTCATTACTGTCTCTCTCTCTCTCACTCTCTCGTTTCTGCACCGATCACTCTCTTACCGCCGATCATCTCATCGCACCGATCATCACACCGCCGATCTACTCACAGGTAAACTCTCTCTCTCAATCTCTGTCTCTCTCTCTCTCGCCCCAATTGATCATTGATTTTTTTTGTTTTATATATATATATATGATATATCTCTCTGATCTGATCTGTCTTCCTCACTCTCTCATCTCATCAGTCTCACTTTGTGCATCTCTGCACCGATCGACTCACACACAGGTAAGCCTCTCTCTCTCTCTCTCCTCCTAATCTCTCATCTCTGCACCGATCGAATCTATGTTTCTTTGGAAATAAATCTGATTTTTTTTGTGGACCAACAGATCTGATTTTTTGAATTTGTTTTGGCCTGTGTTTGTTTTGTTTGAGGTAGCTTCGGTTTCAGATTTGTTCTTCAAATTGTTTTGGCCTCTGTGTTTGTTTTGTTCGGTTTCAGATTTGTTTTGGCTAGTCTGCATCGAATCTGTCTGTATGTTAAATCTGAATCTGTTCAAATTTGTTCGAATCTGTGTTTCTTTCTTCAAATTTGTTCTTTAAATCTATGTTTCTTTCTGTGTTTCTGTATGTTAAATCCGATTGAATCTGTGTTTCTTTCTTCAAATTTGTTCTTTAAATCAAATCAATCAGATATGTTATTTAATTTTTGGAATTCAGATTGACCAACTAGGTGGAATTCAGAAAAAATAGGTAGAATCTGAATGTTATTTAATTCTGAATTGAATCTGTTTACATTCAATCTGTTTACATTGAATCCGTTTGTTTACATTCAAACTGATTGATTTTGTCTGTATAATTTTCGTACATCTGAATCTGAATCTGTCTGTATAATTTTGGAATTCAATATGTTATTAAATTGAATTTTAGTTTATTAATTATTAATGTTGGAGCGTTTTTGGAAAAGGCTTGATTGATGTTTTAGGTTTAATATAAGTTTTTAGGAAAAGGCTTAATATAAGTTTTAGTTTATTAATTATTAATGTTTTAGGTTCAAAATAAAGATTGACAAAGAAAAAAAAGGTTTAAAAATAATTTTTTTTTAAAAAAGTTCAATCCAAGAAACCGCCCAAGAATCGCTTAATAATAAACCGCAAAACCGCATTAAGGGCGGTTATGGTTGATTTTTTCCCAAACCGCATAAATGCGGACGGGTCCAAACTGAACCGCAAACCATCCTAAACCAAACCGCGGACACCCCTATCTTTGAGCATTCATATTGGACAATTTGTTCAAAATTATATATACATATATATATACATGTATATTATAATAGAGAAAATAAATAGAACTTATTGGATTTCTTGCCCTAGGGCTATGTTTGTTTCAATAGAAAATTATTCCATGAAAATCTATCATCGCGAAAGAGAGTTTTTTTTAACGGTGCATTTGTCTTGATACACTATTACGCCACTTGGAGAAAATTTTCCTAGTTTTTTCTTTTTTTATTTTATTTTAATCTTTAAATAATGAAAGAATTTGTTACTAGGTTAGTCCCGAAAATTTTTGATTTCCAAGAAAATATTTATCTGAAAATAGTTTTACAATTATTGTGAGAACTGTGTGGTGTGGATAGTTGTTCAATTTGAATGATCAGACTTGCCATGCTTCTGGCCCTTTTATACTAGGGATTGTTATGACACCATTGAAGGCATAGTAATTGTTTGGTAAAAATGTGGTGTAAAGTTCAGACATTGCACGGTAGTTTACATAGGGGTCGTTTGGGAAAGGCTTCCGGGCTAAATTAGCCACTAAATGTCAAAAGAGACTAATTTAGTCAGTAAAGGACAAAAGAGCCACAATTGGTTGGCAACAATAAACGGGCAGGAGAATTTACGAAACTACCCCTCATGAAGCGGGGCATGCGGCAGCACAAACAAAAAATAAAAATAAAATAAAAAAATTTCCCAAAAAACACATTTTCCCAGAAAAAACAAAGTTGAAAAAAAAAAATTAAAAACATTTTTTTTTGTTTTTTGTTAAAATATTTTATGAAAATAAATTCAAACTCTATTTTATAAAAATAGCTTTAAATATTTCAATTTTTTTGTTATGTATTTAGTTATGATTTGAGTGTAGAGTTGTGAAAGTACTATGGAGTTTCAAGTTATGTGTTTAGTTATGAGTTTTAAAAATAATTTATTACTTAAGTTTTATTTTATGTGTTTGGTTATGATTTGAGTGTAGATTTGTTTTTAAATTTAAAATATTAACAATTTAAATTATTTAAATTTTTCCGATTTCAATTTTGTGAATATTTATTTTAATTTTATACTTATTCAATTTTGTAGATTATTTACATTATTTAAATATTTAAAATAAAATATTACGATTTAACATATTATGATTTGAGTGTAGAGTTATGAAAGTAGTATGGAATTTCGAGTAATGTGTTTGGTTATGAGTTAACTCAATAATTTATTAATTGAGGTTCATTTTATGTGTTTGGTTACGACTTGAGTGTAAAGTTGTTTTTAAATTTAAAATATTAACATTTTAAATTATTTAAATTTTTTGAATATTTAAATTATTTAAATTTTGTTGTTAAAATAAATTTTTTATTATTTAAATTGATTAAATTTTTACGATTTACATATTTTTGAATATTTAATTTAAATTTTTGCGCATTAAATTTTTTAGATTATTTACATTATTTAAATATTAAAAATAAAATTAAAATTAAAATTAAAAATGTGAAAATATAACGAAAAGGAAAAGGAAAAAAAAAAACAGAAATTAATATTTGTCACGTAATTTACAAATACATAAAATATATGAAAATCTATTTTTGAAATATAAAAACAAATTAATGTGGATGAATTAAAAAAAGACAAAATTGTAAATTAAAAAAAAATAACGACAAAGATACGGCTCATTGAAATTAAAAAAAAAAAAAAAAAAAAAAAAATTACCATTCGCCACGTAATTAAATAAGGCAATAAATATAAAAATAAATAATTAATGTATAAAACAATAAATAAAAATAAATATGGAAAAAAAATAAATGAATAAGGCAAAAATTAAATATTACGATTTAAATTTAAAATATTACGATTTTTTTTAAAAATATTATGATTTAATTTTAAAATATTACGATTTAAATTTTTTTAATTTTAAATTTTTTTATAAAAAAAATTCAAACTCTATTTTATACAAATATTTTTAAATATTTTAATTTTTTTGTTATGTATTTGGTTATGATTTTAGTGTAGAGTTGTGAAAGTAGTATGAGTTTCGAATTATGTGTTTGGTTATAAGTTTTAAAAATAATTTCTTAATTAAGTTTTGTTTTATGTGTTTAGTTACGATTAGTGTAGAGTTATTTTTAAATTAAAATACTAACATTTTAAATTATTTAAATTTTTTCAATATTTAAATTATTTAAATTTTTACGATTTAAATTTTTAGATTATTTAAATAAAATTAAATATTACTTAAATATTAAAAATTAAATTAAAATTAAATTATTTAAAATGCACAGGACAATAAAATAAAATCTCACTTTTTATCATTTTACAGAAAATGAAAACAAATTAAAATTAAAAATAGAATAAAAATAAAAATAAAAACCACATGAAAAACTATTTGTAAAAAAAAAAAAAAAAAACTTAGCTTGGTTGGTGACGCCATCGTCAGATAAATTACCAAATAAAAACAAAATTTAATACCAGGGGCAGTTTAGTAATATTACATATGGACACCTCACCAAAAAGTCAAAAAAATCAAAAAGTCCTTCCCAAATCAGACTTTTTAGCCCAGGCTAAAATAGTCAAAAAGCCAAAAAGCCACCCATTTCCCAAACGAAGGCATAAAGCTGTTCACCATTCAAAATCTTCTATGAACTTTACATTTAATTTAAATTTTTAGCTCCATCATTTTAATTTCATAGTCACCACCCAGTTGTTTTTAGAGATAGAATGAAAGGAATTAATAATAAGGAGGTTATGTAAAATTATGTTTATTTTAATAGTAGTTGTTAATGTGGCGATTGTTAAATTATTACCCTATAAAATAAATATAAAATATTAAAAAAAATAAAATTATGATTTTTACTTAACAAAAAATACAAAAACATTAAACATTAATATTAAAAAAAATGGAGTTTTTTTGATAAATCTACTTTCTAAGAGTTTTATTCCATCTAACCCATATTCTTTTTTATTATTCTATTATGTCCTATTTGAGATAAGAAGACGAAAATACATTTTCATCTACTTATGTTCTATTTAGTTCACATTATTTTCTTATATTTCAATAAGTCCTATGGGTGACATAATTACCAAAATACCCCTAATGTGAATGTTCACACCGTCAATGTGAATGTTCATATCGTTAATGTGTAGGGACCCGGCCCATGTCGATCCTCGTGGGTGCCCGGAAAAATTCGAGTCGAACCGGGGCGAGCCCGGCCCATTGACAATGTGAATATTCACATTGACATGTTAATATTCACATTAATATGAGTGTAAAATTGGCCCGCAGCCCGTGGCGGCGTGAAACCCGCCCGCGGCCCATAAGCGGCCCGGGGTGGGCCCGGTCCGGCCCATTGACAATGTGAATATTCACATTGACATATTGGGTGGCCAAAAGCCCGCCCGCGGCCACGGGCTGGCCCGGCCTAGCCCAGCCCGTTGATAATGTGAATATTCACATTGACATGTTAACATTCACATTAATAGGAGTGTAAAATTCGCCCGCGTCCCGTGCCGGCGCAAAACTCGCCTGCGGTCCATGGACGGCCCGGGGCGGGCTCAGTCCGGCCCATTGACAATGTGAATATTCAAATTGACATGTTAACATTCACATTGATAAGAGTATAAAATTGGCCCACAGCCCGCGGGTGGCCAAAAGCCCAATGTTAACATTCACATTGATAAGAGTGTAAAATTGGCCCGCGGCTCATGGGCGGCCAAAAGCCCGCCCACGGCCCAGGGCGGGCCCAGCCCGTTGACAATATGAATATTCACATTGACATGTTAACATTCACATTGATAGGAGTGTAAAATTAGCCCGTGCCTTGTGACTGCCCGAAACCCGCCTACGGCCGGTGGGCGGGCCCGGCTCGACCTGTTGACAATGTGAATATTCACATTGACATGCTAATATTCATATTGATAAGAGTATAAAATTGGCCAGCAGCCTAGGGCTGGCCCGGCCCGATCCGTTGACAATGTGAATATTCATATTGATATGTGAACGTTCACATTGATAGGAGTGTAAAATTAGCCCGTGTCTCGTGGCTGTCCGAAACCCGCCCATGGCTGGTGGGTGGCCCGGGGCGAGTCTGGCCTTTTTTTTTTTTAATTCTTTTTAATTTTTTCATCAAAATTTTATTATTTTTCATAAATAAAGACACTAGGCCTCGGCGCGGGCCGGGCCTCGGACCGAACCTTAAATAGGCCTTAACTGGGCCGATGGGCTGGGCCGGGCTTCAAAGTGATGGCCCAGGCCCTAGTCTAGAGTCTCGGATTAGGCTCGAGCTTGGGCCCAAACGAGCCTTTCTCGGGCCGGGACGGGCCGACCTACGGGCCAAAAAATTAGGCACAGGCCCTAGCCCTGGCACAAGGGTATTCGGGCTTTTGATGGGCCGATGGATCGAGCCTCGGGTCGGGCCGGTAGGCCTGGCCTCGAGCTTAGGTCGGGCTCGGGTGGGCTTGGCCATTTTTTTTTAATTCTTTTTAATTTTTTCTACCAAAATTTTATTATTTTTCACAAAAAAATACATTGCGCCTTGGGCGGGCTGGGCCTCGGATTGAGCCTTGAATGGGCTTTAAGCGGGCCAATGCGCTGGGCCGGGTTTCAAAGTGATGACCTAAGCCCTAACCTAGGGTCTCAGATATGCTCAGTTCGACCCAAACGAGTTCAGCCGCCGTAGGCAATCTTCAGTGTTTACGGTCATGCCAATTCTACATTCCTATCAATGTGCATTTTAACATGTCAATGTGAATATTCACATTGTCAACGGGTCGAGTCGGGCCGGGCCTACCCCGGGCCGCGGGCAAGCTTTGGGCAGCGGACAAATTTTAGACTCTTATCAATGTTAATATTAACATGTCAATATGAATATTCACATTGTCACGGGTTGGACCAAGCCCGCCTCGGGCTGCAGTCGGGCTTCGGGCCGCCCACGGGTTGCTGGCCAATTTTACACTCTTATCAATATGAATGTTAACATGTCAATATGAATATTCACATTGTCAACGGGCTGGGTCGAGCCCGCCCTGGGTCGCTGGCCAATTTTATACTCTTATCAATGTGAATGTTAACATGTCAATGTGAATATTCACATTGTCAACAGGCCGAGCCAGGCCCACCTCGGGCTGCCCACAGGCTGTGGGCGGGTTTCGGTCAGCCACAAGGTGCAGGTTAATTTTACACCCCTATCAATGTGAATGTTAACATGTCAATGTGAATATTCACATTGTTAACAGGCCGAGCCGGGCCTGCCTCGGGCCGCCCACGGGCCGTGGGCGGGTTTCGGGCATCCACGGGGCGCGGGCTAATTTTACACTCCTATCAATGTGAATATTAACATGTCAATGTGAATATTCACATTGTCAACGGTCCGGACCTGCCCCGAGCTGCGGCGCGGGCTTTTGGCTGCCTATGGGCTGCGGGCCAATTGTATACTCTTATCAATGTAAATGTTAACATGTCAATGTGAAAATTCACATTGTCAACGGGCCGGGCCGAACTGGACCCGCCCTGGGTCGTCTATGGGCCACGGGCGGGTTTCGCGCCGCCACGGGACGCAAGCCAATTTTACACTCCTATTAATGTGAATGTTAACATGTCAATGTGAATATTCACATTGTCAAAGGGCCGAGCCCACCCCGGCTCGCGGGCGGGTTTCGGGCCGCCTATGGACCAATTTTACATTCCTATCAATGTGAATTTTAAAATATGAATGTTCACATCATAAAATTGCTAACCGTTCAAAAAATATTTATAAGGGTATCAAAATTAAATATAAGGGCATAAGTGTCCAAGAAAATAGTGTAAATCAAGAAAAATGACTTCATGGAATAAAACTATACATACATGGGACTAAATAGGTTAAAAAACTCCTTCATGGACTTCTTGGGTTAAAACAATTCTAAATGGGATTTATCAATAATTTTCCCTAAAAAAAAATGTTTAACATGTAAATAAAAAAATAAAAAAACTTAATCCCATGGGACTAATTTCATAATACCATCTCCACCCCTTCCATCTCAATCCCGACACCAAGGTCTATCCTAATCTCATGGGATTATGAATCTCTTCTCCATCTCTCAAAACAAACACAACATAAGGTGAATCTCATCTCATCTCAATGTCAATCTCAATCCAGTCTCATCTCTACCATCCAAAACTAACGAGGCCATATGGTTTAGGTGAGAGGGATCGTTATATATTATTGTGTCTATTTAGGAATGGCAACGGGCCGGGGGCGAGGCCGGGGATTACACTCCCCGTCCCCGATCCTCGACGGGAAACCTATCACCGCCCCCACCCCCTAACGGGGATCGGGTTTCCCCGACCCTGAAAATTCCCCAACCAAAATATAAACTAAGCTAAACAACAACAACAGATCTGATATTCAACAACAACAACAACAGATTTGATATTCAACCACAACAACATATTTAATATTCAACAACAACAAAACTCCAGATTTGATCTGATATTTAAAAAAACCTTCAGATTTGCCATTTAAAATGGCGAGAAAGAGAAAGGAGAGATAGATCTGTGATGGTGAGGCAGTAGTGGAATAGCAGAGGTGATGGTGGAGCAGCGATGAGAGGGGAGAAGAGATGAGTTGCGATCGACTCTCGGCGTCGAATGGTAGAGGTAGAGGTGGAATAGCGGAGACGGTGGTGGACTTCATCTCCATGGTTTGTTCCTTCTCTGCTGAGATCAACGTTGGTTTGAGGTCTGGGAGAGATTTGGGGAAGAGAGAGAGAGAGAGAGAGAGAGAGAGACGATACAAATGAATAAAAGATGATGATGAAAAGAAGAGAGAAAGAGAGGAACATTGAATCAAAAAAGTATATATATATAATAAAAAATGATGACGAAAGAGAGAGAGACAGAAACATTGAATCAAAAAGTATATATATATAATAAAAGATGATGATGAGAGAGAGAGAGATATGAGAGAGAGGAACATTGAATAAAAAAGTATATATATAACACTTCAGGGGGACAAACGGGGCCGGGTCGGGGCTGGGTTCGGGGCTGAAACATGTATCCTCGTCCTCGGCCCGCGAATATTATCGGGAATTTATTATTTACATTATTTAATATCACATTTTTAAATAAAAAAAAAATTAACTATTAATTTAACTATATCATTTTTTATTACTATTTAACAAAAAAAAATTAAGAAAAATACACTTATTTAAATTATTCCAAACAACTCCTTAGCTTGGCTAAAAAAATTATATTTGAGATGATAGTTTTTTTTTTTTAATTGATTTGATGATTGTAAGATAAAAAATACAATAATTATAGGTTAAATGTGATAATTTGTTTTATTAATTATTTTAATTTATTTTATATTTATTGGCTATTTTAGTCAAATATTCTCTAGCCAAACAATACTATAATATTGTTATTTTTTTAATAAATAAAAAAATAAACAAGAAATTAAAGTCATGATTCATGTGCAATGCATCTACCAAATGTACACGACCACCACGAATCATTGAGTTGTATTTTAAATTTTGAGTTATTTTTTAAAAATTTTAAATTTTATTTTTTATAAATTTTTAAAATTTTTCTTAATTTTAGTATTTTAAGATAAATATTTTATATTTTAAATATTTTTTTTTTATTTTAATGTGTACTATATTTCATAGATTTTTGTGTTGTATTTTTTTAAATATTGAAAAATTGAAAAAATATATTTTTTATTTTAACTATATAATTTTTATTTTAAATATTTTATTTTATTTTATAAAAATATTTTTAAATATTTTAATTTTTTTGTTATGTATTTGGTTACGATTTGAGTATATAGTTTTGAAAGTAGTGTAGAGTTTCAAGTTATGTGTTTGGTTATGAGTTTCAAAAATAATTTTTGAATTGAGTTTTGAATTATGTATTTGCTTATGATTTGAGATTATTTTCAAAACTCAAAACTCTTTTCAAAATTTAAAATTTAAAAACTTCTTTCTAAACTCTTTTTTAAAAAAAAATTTAAAACTCATAACCAAATAAATTTTTTATTTTTTAAAATTTAACTCATAATTTCATATTTAAATCACAATTTCACACTCACATCATAATTTCAAAACTAAACCAAACACAATCCAAAAGTTTTGAATTTATGTGGACCCAAAAAATGATAGAAAGTTTTTGTAAAATATCAAATCCGAAATTCTTATAATTTGGGAAGTGTATTGGCTTTTTGACTTTTTAGCTTTTTTGGTTATTTTAGCTTGGGCTAAAAAGTTTGGTTTGGGAAGGACTTTTTGACTTTTTGACTTTTTTGACTTTTTTTATGAGAGAAGAGTGTAATAATTATGGGTTGAATGTGATATTTTGTTTGTTATAATTAAAATAGTCTATTTTATCTTTTGTGACTAAAATAACCGAAAACTAACTTGCCAAACGGACTCTAAGTTTATCACACTTGCCCTTTCTCAACTTGCCATTTATCGAGAAAAGTTTGAACTTTCTTGACAGACAAAAGGAGGAGACGGTGGAAGATCCACGAATATGTATGTATATATAGGGGTAATTTGGGAATTTGTTAAAAAAACAAGTTTTTTGACTTTTAAACATTTTTACCTAAAAAAATCACAAAAAATACTAACTATTTTACAAAAAAAAAAAAAGAAAAAAATAAAGCCACAAGAAAGTCAAAAAAATCAAAAAATTAATTTTTTTACCAACTTCTCAAAATATCACATATATGTTTTATATAATTGAATGTGAGATTTTTTCTAAATAAACCCATCTTTGAATGTATTGGAATTGATGCTCTCTCTCTCCCTCTCTACATTTGGTTTCCAAGTCCAACAACCATCCCACATTGGAAAACAAACGAGGGGGAAAGAAAATTACAAAAACAGTTTGTCTAAATCCGTTTTATAAAATGTTTTTTTTTTAAATCTTTTTTGTATTAAAAATATTTATGTTAAGAATATAAATTAAAAAAATTAGTGTAAAACCGTTTTTCATTAATTCAAAATGAATTAAAACCATTTTTCAAAGTCAGTTTCTATATTCAAATTATATTATTATTTTAATTGCGAAATACGACTTTTCAAAAGTTATTTTTTTGAAAAACAGTCAGCTTATTTGGTTCTATTTTTCTAAAAATACTTTTCAGAAAATTCTACTTTCTTATTTTTCGTGTTTTTTTTTACTTTTACTGAATTTTTTTTAATGTTTTAAGCATTTTTTTTATTTTTTAGATACACCTAACATAAATACACCTAAAAAGTAAAAACATTGTAAAAAAAATATTTTAAAAATTCAGTAAAGACCAAAAATACAAAAAAAAAAAAATACAAGAATTCAGTACATTTTTCATATTTTTATGTATTTATTAATTTTTTAAAATATTTTTTCACAAATTTTTTATTTTTTAGATACATCTAAGTAAGGTGTGTCTAAAACAGTAAAAAAAAAAAATATTTAAAATTTAAGAATATTCACTAAAAATAAAAAAATACGAAAATCAAACACTACAACATTTTCTTAGTTTAGTGACATTTGAAAGTGTCACAAAACTATCCTTCTAATGACATTTTTTGGTCTTGTGGCATTTTGAACAAGTGCCACTTCTATCGGTGCCACGGTAGATACGAGTGCCACGGTAGATACTTGCAAGTGTCACTGCACCATCATTGCTAAAAACTTTCAATGAAATTTTAATGTCATGGTAGCTATTATTTGTGGCACTATCAAGTGCCATTAAAAAAAGAGTTAGTGACACTTATAAGTGTCATTACACTATCAAGACTAAAACCTTTCAGTGACACTTTAATGTCATGGTAGACACTATTTGTGACACTATCAAGTGCCTTTCGTGACGATAATTCGTTGTAGAACAATTTGATCCGTTCTTGCGGAGACTCGAACCGCCAACCTCCCGCACCATAAACCTTATACACCACACTCTTCCCACTGCACCTCTATAGCACCACATGATTATATATGCAACATATATTATTTATATAGTATATACATCCATATTAATATAAAAGTATATGTATAAACATAATTATTTTATTGAACATAATTTTTGTAAAATAAATTATTTACTACCAAAATAAAAAAAAGACCACTTTTGGCTACTAATTATTTTTTAGTTGCTAAAAAATTTAACTTTTATCGACCAAAATCGGATTTGGTCGCCGAAGATGCACTTTCAGCTACCAAAATTTTGGTTACCAAAAAATTTTATTCCCGCGTTAAGATTTTAGTTATCCCGCACTAAAAATGACCACTTTTGGCGACTAAACTTATTTTTTAGTCGCAAATTGTCGACTTTTGGCTACTAAATTTTTTTTTGGCACCAAAAAGCTTTACTTTTGGCTACTTTTTGTTTTTAGTCGGTAAAACCCATATAATGAACGACCAAATTTATTTTTAGTCTCCAATTGTAGACTTTTTGCTACTAAATTTTTTTAGTCGCCAAAAAGCTTTACTTTGGGCTACTAAAAATTTTTTAGTCACTAAAACTCATATAATCAGCGACCAAACTTAGTTTTAGTGGCCAATTGTAGACTTTTGGCTACTAAAATTGTTTAGTCACCAAAAAGCTTTACTTTTGGCAACTAATGCTGTTTTGGTCGCTGAAAGCTATACTTTCAGCAACCAAATTTTTTTGGTCTGGAAATTTAGTCGCCGAATATACTTTTTCCTGTAGTGTATATTGAGTTTAATTCATTTATTTTTAATCATTTACTGCATTTTAAAATTTTAGAAAATATATTGGCATTTTTTGTTTTTTCAAAAATGTCATTATAAGCTTGGAAAGTTTTTGGCTTAGTGGCATTTCTCAAAATGCTATAAAATATTTGTTTATGACACTTTTCACCTAAGTGCCATAAAAAATAATTTGCACCTACCTAGTGTCTTGACATTTTTAAAAAAATGCTATTGCAACTAAAGTTTAGTGGCATCTGTTGGTAAATGTCACGAACATAATTTTTTGTGTCATTATTTTATAAAATACCATAAAATTGATGTGAGATTTCTTTATTGAAATACCACTAGAGCCTTATATGTTTTGTGGTTCTATGGCATTTTTCTAAAACATTTAATGCCAATTTTTATTTTTGTAACATTTTCTAAAAACATGCTATTAGTGTAGTGTCACTAAAGTTTAAATTTGTTGTAGTGACATTTTTGTTGTAGTGAAATGACACTTTTTTTTAATTGAAATGCCACTAGAGCCTTGTATGTTTGTGGCTCTATGACATTTTTCTAAAAAATGCCACAAAATATTCTTTTTGTGACATTTTTTAAGAACATGCCACTAGTATGGTGTCATTGAAATATGTTTTTGTTGTAGTGTTGTGACACTTTTTCATTGAAATGTCACTAGAGCCTTTTATGTTTGTTGTTTTGTGGCATTTTTCCAAAACGTGCCACTAAATATCATTTTTGTGGCATTTTCTAAAAATATGCCACTAGTGTAGTGCCACTAAAGTATGTTTTTGTTGTAGTGTTGTGACACTTGTTCATTGAAATGTCACTAGAGCCTTTTATGTTTGTCGTTTTGTGGCATTTTTCAAAAACGTGCCACTAAATATCATTTTTGTGGCATTTTCTAAAAATATGCCACTAGTGTAGTGCCACTAAAGTATGTTTTTGTTGTAGTTTTGTGACACTTGTTCATTGAAATGTCACTAGAGCTTTTTATGTTTATCGTTTTGTGGCATTTTTCAAAAACGTGCCACTAAATATCATTTTTGTGGCATTTTCTAAAAATATGCCACTAGTGTAGTGCCACTAAAGTATGTTTTTGTTGTAGTGTTAAAAAACTCAAATTTTAAAAAATTTAATCTAAAAAACTCAAACTAAACATACTAACTGCTAAATTCATTTTATCTTACAATAGGAATAAAGATATAAAAAAAAAAAATCATCTTAAAATGGGAATAAAATATTGAAAATGGCATAATCAAGGAAATCAACCCTGATGCTACTGATTTCTGCCTATGGGGTGTTTTGGGAAGATAATAAAAAGTTGACTTTTAGATTTTTATCAAGCTTTTTGGATTTTTTGAAAAATAATTTGGGAAGTTGATAAAAGTTACTTTTGATTTTTTTTTTGATTAATATTTATTTATGATGTCATATCACAATAAGATAATCAAACTACCCCCACACAATTTAAAAAATTTACATGTTCACCATGTATAACCCTAAACAATATGAATGTTATAATTATAATTTCTCATATAACTTTTTTTCACCTTGTCAAATAACTTCTTGCTAAAAAGCCAATGTAATTTTTTTTTACCAAGCTGCAAATGTAGCTTTTTACCAATGTTTGCCGAAAGACCACTATGTGGCCATTTGGGAAGAGAGCAAGAAGCTCCGTTTTGCAGCATTCCAAAAATGCCACTAGCAGCATAAAAAAGTAAGTAGGCTGATTTGGGAAAGGACAAAAACGCAAGTCATGAAATTATGTAATTGCCCTGCATGAAATTAAGTAATTGTTCAAATAACCACATGGGTCAAAAAATAAATTTTCTAAGTTTGGAAGGGATATTTTGATCATTTTAATGTGATGTGACACCATAAATAAATATTATACCAAAAAATATCTTTTTATCACATTCCTAAATCACTTTTCAAAAAAATCAAAAAACTTAATAAAAAATCAAAAATCAACTTTTTACCACCTTTTCAAAATCTCCGTATATATTGATGTGCCCATTTCCATCATCACTCTCTTCCCAAGCAAGACAGAGAGAAAAGCAAAAAAGAGGGCAAAATGTGAAGCTCTGCCAAGCGAGGTAACAATGGTTGGCAAAAATGTCATTTAAAATATTTATATTATTTAATATTACGTTTTTTTTAAATTTATTAATCCATTTTTTTTTACTATTTTAATAAATAAATTTTTAAAAAAAGTTAAAAACTGCACTCATTTAAATTATTCCAAACAATCTTTTAACTTGGTCAAAAAAATTATGTTTGAGATGATATTTTTTTTTAATTGATTTGAAAATTGTGAGATAAAGATTAAAATGATTATGAAATAGATGTGATATTTATATTTTAATCTATTTCATATTTATTGGCTATTTTAGCCAAATATTATATAGCCATACAAGACTATAATATTGTTATTTTTTGCTTTCTAAATAAAAAAATAAACAAGAAATTAAAGTCATGATTCATGTGCAATGCATCTACCTAATCTACACGAGCACCACGAACCATTCCCACGAGCAAGTTTTAGTCTATATATTCTCCAATTCTTTTAGATAATCTTTATAGAAACAAAACTTCAAAACCCAATTAAGTAGAAGAAAAGATTAGAGGTGACCAAAACCATGGAGAAGGAGATTAAGGTTGAGATCATTGCTAGAGAAACCATCAAGCCATCTTCTCCCACTCCTCATCACCTCAGAAACTACAAGCTCTCACTTAGAGATCAGCACGCTACATTTCATTACATATCAGTGGCTTTCTACTACTCTACTCCCACTACTATTGGTGGTGGTGAATCTGAAGAGATGGTCGGTCTAATATCGGAACGCTTGAAGGTTTCCCTCTCTGAAACCCTCACTCGCTTCTACCCACTTGCCGGAAGATTGAGAGACAATCTCTTAGTCAATTGCAACGATGATGGTGTTGATTTTGTTGAAGCTCGAGTCATCAACAACTTCCATCTTTCAAACTTTCTTGATGAACCCAAACTTAAAGTCATCGATCGTTTGGCTCCACCCGAACCGACAGATTACTACAAGTCCCCTCTTTTACTCGTTCAAGTCAACTTTTTTCCATGCAACGGAGTTGTCGTTACTGTGAGAATGTCTCACAAAATTGCTGATGGATTCTCCTTTGGCATATTTATAAAGGGTTGGTCAGACATCGCTCTTGGATCTCCTGACACCATAGTCCCAGATTTTAATGCTGCCTCCTCTCGCTTCCCTCCAAGAGACGATATCCCTATAATTTCTCTTACCTTCAAGGACATAACCCAAAAGGTTGTTAAAAAGAGGTTTGTCTTCGATGCCTTAAAAATCGCTTCCCTCAAGGCCAAAACAGCCAGCGAGTGCGAGAGCGAACAGAAACCCACACGGGTCGAGGTTATTACAGCACTTGTTTGGAAATGCGCGGTGGCTGCATCAAGGTCAAGATTTGAGGGGTCTCCAAGGCCTTATGCATTGATGGGAGGCGTGAATTTGAGGTCAAGGCTTGTGCCACCCATGCCCAAATACTCATTTGGGAATATAGTGGGAATGTTGTGGGCAAAGCTTGACAACGATGATCACGACTACGAGAGTCAAGCAACAAACCTGGCCAACTTGGTGTCTCAGTTGAGGAAAGGGTCTCAAGAGTCAAACGATAACAATAAGAAAAAAAAGATTGCATCTTTGAGGCAGGTTAAGGGGGATGATATGGAGATGTATACACATAGCAGTTGGTGTAGGTTTCCTATGTATGAAATTGATTTTGGATGGGGGAAGCCAACATGGGTGAGTGCAAGTCGTGAGGGCGGCCCAGTTGGAATTGAACTAATGGATGCAAGAGATGGTGAAGGAGTTGAGATTTGGGTGAATCTGTTTGAAGAGGACATGGCTTTATTTGAAGCTGACCAAGAGTTGTTGGCTTATGCCTCACCCAACCCAAGTGCTCTGTTAAACAACTAGTCTATTACTTACTTTCTATATATTTCCTAATGTATATTTAATGTTATATTAATCCTCCTTTTATATTACCTTTATTGTACTATTTCGTGTGTGAGTATCATATTGAAGACAAACATTAACGGCGAGATCTATTATATACTAATAATGTATTCATACATAAAATAGTCCTATGTAAGAATTAAAGTCTTGAAGTCTCTAGATTATGGTATTGTTGGTTCATTTTATTTCTTTCTATTTATATATATATATATATATATTTCCAAGTTTATATTTTAAGATGAGCATAAAAGTCTTGGAGTCTAGTAGATATCGTGTGATGATTCATTTATCTTCTTTTTATTTTAAGAATAAGAGTATCATGGATCATGTGATCATGGATGTGTTAATCTATAGCAATAATATTAATAGAATATTTAGCACAATTATTATAATAAGAATGACTATAAACAATAATTTATATAGACAAAAACAAGAGTATAGGAAAATATAAGTTTGAGATTTTGAGAATCGTATTGTCACTGTCCTAAACCTGCTTTGCCTCCTCTCGTGAAGGTACAATTAAAATAAAGCAGTTCTAAGATAAAACTCATGTTACTCACAATATCCCTCACCAATGTTTATGATCACATAAGGCTTCAACCATCTCACAAACCACAATTGTCCAAAATATCAATATAGAATATAGAGAACTCTATCTAGAACTTCTCATTTTTTAAATTTCATTTTCTTCTCCTTTACTACTTTTGTGTATTCTCAAAACCTATCCTCCCTCGTACATATGGCAAACTATATATATTTATATAGAAGAATAGTTATAAATATAATTAACTCTCAGTTAAACTCATATTTAATGTCATAATTATCTAGAAATAAATCCTCATAATATGATTGTAATTAATATAAATTTTGCAACTTAAAACATAATTATAAATCTTATAACAATTAAATAATAAAATCATTTAATCATAAATACTATTTTATTTTCATTAAAATATCCCAACAGGATGTACATTAGCTTTCTTTTCCAAGTTTATACTTTAAAAGTATCGAGTGTGAAGATGATGGTAATGTGACGGGAAAGATTATGTGCCGGTTGTGTCCCATGTTATATTTAGGGTTGAATTTCTCATATTCAAGTTTTAATATTATAGCATCTGAGGGATTTATAAGACTCGCTATAAATTTTGTTTTGATATTTCGAATTGTTATTATATGGGACTCTTAGGTCATGTTTGTTTGACTCTTTAAAAAGGGGGATTGGACTAATAACCTGTGAGACTTACGTAAAGAGCGTTTAGTTGGAGACATGAATAAAGGGATTAACTATCCCCTTAGACTAGTAAACTTCCCATGTGGTAGGATTAACAAAGTCGTAGGAGGGTTGAGATTAGAAATCAATTGAGGGGATTAGGGAAATTTTAAATGATGTTTAAGCAAAAATTATATTTTTTAGAATAAAAAATACTAAAACTTAACAAATATTAATTTTATATATTAATATTATCTATACCATTACTAATCCGATAGTGTACAAACAAACACTCTTTATCCTACATCTCCAACTTAATATCACTGTTACCCAAAAAACAACTTAAGAGGGGCGGTGAATTAGGTTTTTACAATTAAAATTAATAATATCCTAATAAAAATTATAACTAGCACAATAGATAAATATAATTAATGAAATAAAAATAATTAAAACAAGTATCTTAACAACTATGTCAATTAATGATTTTAGCACAATAAAAATGTAAAATATAGCTATGACAATTTAAAATAAAATAAAGAGATAAGGGAGAGAGAATCAAACAAATTTATAGTGGTTCGGTTTCAACTCGGCCTACGTCCACTCCTCAAGCTTCACCTAAGATTTTTCACTATCTTCTAGCTTCACAATGATACTAGTAACCTCTTTACAAATGGAGCAATTCTCCACGGATTTTACACACACTTCACAAGTCCAAACCCTTGCAAATCTTAGGTGATTCACAATCACTCTCAAGATTTCAAGAACACAGTATTTGTAACACTTTTACAAGATGAAATGGTATTTTTGCTTTCAAAGAAAGCTTACAATAAATATCTCTCGAAGATAGATATATAAAATAAAGTTTTGATTTTTCTGTAAATCTCACACAGGAAAGATGGGCTTAAAACTATAAAGCTCAGTATATAATTTCTAAGAATATATGTGAGTGATTATAGATCAAAGAATATTTTCAAGTTTTTTGTAACTTGTTTACATTAGAGGCTTTGGTATATATAATAAAAATTATAGTTGTTTATAGCCGTTGTATTCATTTGAATTTATAACCGTTGTAGTCATTTGAATTTATAGCCGTTTATAGCCATTGTACTTCCATCATTACCAATTTGAATATCTTCCACTCCATCATTACAAATTTGAATATTTTCCACTTGAACCTTTTGGCCTTTTGAACCTTTATAACTGTTTATAGCCGTTATACTTCCATCATTACTAATTTGAATATCTTCCACTTGAACCTTTTGAACCTTTTGGCTTGCTACTGTGCTAGGCTGTTTGAACCTTTGTTTTGGGTTGTTTGAACTCCTGATTTAATCAAATATTAAATACATTCTAACAACATTTAGAATAAAGGTTTAGGTGAGAAATAATGGGACAAAATAAATTTTGATTTTATTTTTCTCTTTCAAATAAATCATCAAAATAAATTTTGATTAAAATATAATTAAATAAATCATCAAATTAAATTTTGGATTATATTTTTCTCTTTCAAATAAATTAAAACATAATTAAATAAATCATCAAAATAAATAAGTCTAACAATCACTACACTAATAATCTCCTTACTCAATCCCACCATATTATTAATCCCCTCCATCCTATGGAGCCAAACAAACATGATATTAATGTATCTCATCAATAAAATAAAGTAACTTGATCTGATAATCGTAACATTTTTATTTTACCACATTTATATTTGAAAAAATAAATGACAAATAAAATTTTAAAAATAGACCATTTGTGTTTTTAGAGACAAACAAGACAAAATAAAAAAGTTATTGTACGGGGGCGAAATATCATTTGCTCTCCGTACGCCTTGAACGTCAAGCTTCTGGTGACGGCGTCGATCTCTGCAACACAAAAATGGTGAGCTGCCCAGCGGTGGTGTGCCGGAAAGACCCTCCGACGATCAAGTCAGTTCTCTAAGGAAGAAGACAATAAGGAGAGAGTGTTAGTGAGAATAAATTCCATACCTCCAACGTTCGTCTCTCTCCCTTTTTCTAGGCTGGCCATGCAGCCTCAAGGTTGTGCGGGCACTACCTCTATTGTCCTTCCCTGGACAGGTGGCAGTGTGCGCCTTTCACCACCTTACGTGTGTAAAGATTTTGTCCTTCCATCAGTACACACAGAACTGTCTAACGGTATTGAGACGTTCGTGGAGCAGATGTCCTTTCCCTTGCGCCATTGGCCCAGGTGGCACACTTAACCGGAGTACCACGACCGGCCTATTACTTGTGGAAGATCACCATTACGCGTACACAACCGAGCTTTATGTTGCCGAACTGTCCCTTAGGACCATGTGAAAGCCTGACCACCTTAACCGAGCTACTCTAGACCGATTCATCAGGACCAACCGGTTGCGAGGCATGCCGGCCTCCAACCATTCCATCTAAATTCTCGGCTATATGGAACCATTCACCTCGGTTGGCCGGACGGAGGCATGCCGGCCTCGCTGCAGCCTCGGCCCAGCCCGGGTCACCCAATAGCTCGGTTTATCATTCGCCGTTCAATCGTTCGAACGCGGCGAAGTCAACCGGCTTAGGGCTGGCGCTTGCTCGGTCAATGTCTTTGACCGTGCGAGTCAGTCGTGTCAACAGAGTTAGCTCGGCGTCGTGCATTTCGTTAAGTCTGACGTCGCCTCAGTTCGGCCGTACTGTCATGCAAATCTTCCCTCTCAATTGCCCCTTAAACCCATCCGAGCTATCGTGCTTGGGTTTACCACCGTGTTCGAGCTAAGGTTGAGTTGCGCTCTTGCTAGGCCGAGCTCAATTGGGGGAATGTATGCTGCCGAGCCATGGTCGAATCGGGGACACTTCTGTCGCCGAGCAATCTCAATTGGCCGGCCATTACTTCCGCAGTCACATCAAAGGTCTTACGGCCGTACTGACACGTTCGCTGCCAGTACGCGGGCGCCTCATTGGGTCGTGCAACAGCATCAAGACGCAAGACAATTCAAACGGCGCAGCCGTTTGGGTTTCCCACCCTTTCTTAAACGCCATTCGAAGGGTTTTAACCCTTCACTTTTCATCTTCCACTCAAGCTCCAAAAACCCTAGCCCTCTCTGCCATCACTGTCTCTGAGCTCCCATTCCCCACGTTCCTTCCTGCCATTCTCACCGTTGCAGTCAAGCTCGCGAGGCTCAACTCACCTCACCTCCGTTTTCTGGTAAGCTTTTCTTTCCCCTTATTACATTTTCAATTTCTTCAAGCTCTTTGCGATTTTCTGCCACTGTTCTGTATTTTCATGCCACTGTGCTTCGCACTTTTTGTTTGTGAGTACTCATGCCCCCTTTCTTTGTTTAGAACCTGCACACCCTAGGGCAAACGGAAACATTAGGAAAGGATGAGGCCTTCGTGCCCCTTGTTCTTCCTGGGTTCGAACTGGTTCGTCCTGTTTATGGGAGGAACAGTTTGAATCTGGGTTGGGCCGAGCTAAACGCTCATTTAGATCCGTAGGTGGAACAATAACCGAGCAGAAAACTGTTTGTAGCTCCTCGCTGAAGCTGCAACCGAGCTGAAGAACCCATTAGATCAGCGAGTAGAGTGGACCGAACTACAACTATGAAACCCCCGCCCGCAACCTTGACCGAGCTGAAGGATCAACTAGATCCTGCATGTAGCCTTAACCGAGCTAGAACCGGATTAGTAGGCTTAGGCACACACGTGGTTAAACCGAGCTGAGACTTGTCGGTCAAAACTCCAAATCCTTCCCTGAGCTATTTTCATTAGGAGCTGCGCAATATCTGCCGTGCTAACCCTTGGCCTTATTTTTCAACATGCAGAACAACTAGGATCGACCAAGCCAGTCCAGCATTATAACTGGTGCATCTCAAAGTCCGAGCAAACACACCAACGTTTTTGACCGAGATACAAAACCGAACAAGACCAACATAAATGGGAAGTACCGGTTCATGGTTAGCACGCCCGGTGCAATGACCGAGTTCCGTAGGGAGTACAATGTCCCCAATGACGTCGTCTTAGAGCTCGCTAAGAAGGGAGATACACCATGGGGGGACTTAGACCGGTGCCCCTTCACGGTCGTTTCCATAGTAGAGGGAGGCATCCGCTTCCCGGTTCAACCCTTGCTCTGCGAATTTTTGAGGCAGACAATGCTTTGCCCGAGCCAAGTTTCCACCAACACGTTCAAGATAATAAATGGCGTCGCCGAGCTGAACCGAAGGCTCGGTCTCAATCTCGACCTCGCAGAAATTTTCCACCAATACAGCCTTAGTAAAAATAAGGGTGGGTTTTGCTAGTACCTCAAAGTCAAGAAGGGCCGAGCAAAACTCATCGAAGGCAACCCAGACAAAGAAGCCAACGATGACGACTTCCTCTGGGTGTCCGGTAATTACGAGGACACCGAGGCGCCCATACCGGGCTGGTACATTAGGAAAGACTTCGGCCATGCTTGGGAGTAGCCCGGCTCACCATGCTATCTTCATAATGCGGCAATTTCTTTATTATTTTGCACCGGTCTAACACTTGTCTTCCTCTTGCAGATAGACACTTGGCAGCGAACTATCATTAGGCCAATCCAAAAGCAATCCGAGCTCTGCTTCGTCACCCCGAGGAAGAGAGAGAGGCCTCAAAACTGCTTGGTTTCGAACAAACATATCGCTACCAGGCATCGCGCAAAAGCCGCGTGAACGACTTTCTGCACGCTCCATCTCCAGAACCGGACCCAACTCTTCCACCGATCAGACTCGTTCCACTCACCGCGGGGCAAGAAATGGCGAAAATCAAGGCCATTAAGTCCATGATCACCGGAGAGGAGGGAGAGTCCCAACCTCGAAAAGCGACCGGGGGAACATCCTCCACCCCCGCCGGACAAAAAGAAGGAGCGGTGCTCGCCCTGGCTAGCGAACAACAGGCTGGCCGGCCAAAGAAAAGGCCAAGGAAAGACAAAGCCGGTCAAAGCCTCATTGACGAAGACTCAACCGAGGTTGGTTCAACTGAGCCGACAGACCAGACCGAGCCACTGCCTCAAGAAATCCAAGGGCAAGGGCCTCGCACCCTGCCTGGGCGCCCGAGTTCAATTACTGTATTTACCGCCGAGGCTTCAGTCTACGTTGATAAGGATTACTCCCTTGGCTTCAACATGACCAATGGGCTAATCCTTCCAGCCAACATGAAGAGGCATGACGAGCTGTCGGACTTGAAGGTTCTCCGCTCGGCGGCAAAAGCCATCGTGTTGGTAAGTCCTTCCATTTTTTTGTTTTTGCTTCAACTGTTTGCTCGGTTCCTCAAACACTTATAATCTTTCGCTTGCATGCAGGCCGCACAAAAGAATTACCTGGCCCACGATCGGATGATAAAGGTGTGGTAGAGCTTGCGCGATGCAATCGCCGAGAACAATGAGCAAAAGGCCAAGATAGCCAAACTGAGGGCCGTGCAGGAGGCCATCGCGGTAGAGTGGGATGAACTGAAGCAGAAGGTTGACCGAGCAGAAGCTGAAAAGCAACGGGCTGTGAAGTCAACCAAAGCTCGGTACCTCGCCGAGCTGGGGAAGCTTCGAGATGCGCACAAAGCGGCCATGGACAAGGCGGTTGACGATGCAGAGGACCGCAGATATGCTCAGGGCGAGAAGACTTATGAGCGGCAGGTCCAGGCGACCAAGGACATCTTTTTCCAGTGCGGTTGGAAAGCCGCCGTGGAAAAAGTTGGCCTTGGTCAGGATTCTGACATGTTCATCAATCCGCCCTCTGCATATATCCCGGTCTATATGCAAGCATACGCCAACGCCGCACAAAATCGATTAATTGCAGAGGCAAGGAAGGAGGCTGAGGAGGAAGCCGCCGCCGCACAACAGGCCGAGCAGACTTTACCGGTGTCATCCCAAGATGCAGAAAACGAAGAAGTCACTGATCGGAAGGTTGTTACGGTGGAGGCTGACGACGCCGAGGAAAACCTGCCCGAGCAAATAATCATTGCCGGCGAGCAGACGGAAGAAACGGCCGAACAGAACCTTGCTCAAGATTGAAGATTTTTTTCTGTTTTTTTTTTTTTTTTTGCTTTCCTTGGCTTTTGTTTTTGCTTTATTTTGCAATGTAACCGGGCTATGCCCCACCTTCTGTACTGAATTACTTCTGATCAATGAAACTCAACTTTTTGCTCGTTCATTGTTTATTCTTGTTCGGCTCTTGTATGTGTGAATTTCTCGCTTCAAACTTTAGTTAACTTTCAGGTCAGCTAAACCGCACAAACAATCAGCTTACAAGCAATCTAGCAGTTCCTTGCACTTCCAAATAAAATGGCATTTTGCACTTGGCCGAGCAAAATCCGCTCGGCCTTGATCGGTTTGCAGACACCAACATTGCCGGTTGTTGTTCCAACACTCTAGTTCGGCCGAGCAAAAACCAGCTCGCCTTTCAAGTTGTTTAAAGCGCCAATATTTCCTTTTGGCCGAGCAAAGTCAGTTCGGCCTTATAATTGTTGGACAAGACACCAACGTTGCCAATTCCGCCAAGCAAAATCAGCTCATTTCCCATATTGGACAAGACACCAATATGCTGAATGGGCCGAGCAAAATCAGCTCGGCTCCTACATTGGGCAAAACACCAATGATTAACACCAATGATTCAGTTAGGTTGGTCATGCCGCCAACATTGCCACTGGGCAAAACCAGCTCAGCCCTAATGCGCATTGTTCCATACGCAACTGTTTGTGCGGTCTGCTCCCATTCCGAGGAAAATAGTCCGGTCACATTCAGGTCGGTTCTTGCCCCTGGCATCCATAACTGCCTCTTGTGTCTTGCTATATCATTGGACAAACGTAATACCGAACAAGAAGAGACTAATTTTCATTACAAAAACATTGCCATTTCTTACATCAAATGCCAAAGGGGTCTAGAAAAGCTAAACAACATAAGCAAATTACATTTCAAAAGTAAAAGACCTTAAGGTTGGATGCATTCCATGGTCTGGGGACAGCCTTGCCATCTAAATCTTCCAGATGGTATGCCCCCTTGCCAGCAAGACCAACCACCTTGTATGGTCCTTCCCAATTTGCACCGAGCTTTCCTTTACCAGGGATCACTGTGTTGCCAAGCACTTTCCTTAGGACCCAATCCCCAATCTTGAATAGCCTGGGGCGCACTGCCTTGTTGTATTTTTTAGCGAGCTCCTGCTGATAGGCCGCTATGTGGATCAATGCGTGCTCTCGTCTTTCTTCAGCAAGGTCCAGCTCTAATGCCACGGCTTCATTGTTCAGGTCCGGCTGGAAACTTTCTGAGCGGATGGTTGGCATGCCAATTTCTAATGGGATGACGGCCTCCATACCATAGGCCAGAGCGAATCGTGTCTCTGCAGTCGATCGCCTTGGCGTAGTGCGGTATGCCCAGAGCACATTAGGAAGCTCTTCAACCCACTTTTCCTTTGCCTTCTCAAGCCGCTTCTTCAGCCCGTCCAGGATGGTCTTGTTCGAGGCCTCTGCTTGACCATTCGACTGAGGATAGGCCGGCGTTGAATTGTAGGACTCGATCTTCAACTCTTCGCAAAATCCGCGAAAGAGTTTCCCATCGAATTGAGTACCATTATCTGAGATGAGCGCCCTGGGTATACCGAAGTGAGTGATCACATTTTGCCAAACAAATTTCTTAACGTCCTTCTCCTTAATGGTTGCCAGTGGCTCGGCCTTCACCCACTTGGTGAAATAGTCGGTGGCGACAATGAAAAACTTGCGATTGCCCGGTGCAACTGGGAGGGGTCCAACAATATCCAATCCCCAGAGTGCGAACGGCCAAGGACTTGTAAAGAAGAGCAATTCCCTCGCCGGTTGGTGGATCTGGTGAGCAAATTTCTGACATTTCTCGCATCTACAAACATATTTCTGCGCGTCCGCTTGCATACATGGCCACCAATAACCCTGCGAGATTGCTCGGTATGCTAGAGATCTACCCCCAGTATGGCTGCCGCAGATGCCTTCATGGATCTCATAGAGGAAAGCTTCCACCTTAGAGGGGTGGACACACTTCAGATACGGTCCCGTGAAAGATTTCTTGTACAAGGCTCCGGAAGGTGAGAGCCAAAACCGCTCTGACTTTGCCCGGATCTTGTGGGTCGCCTTCTTTTCTTCTGGTAGAATTCGATCTTTCAGAAAGGCGACGATGGGGTCCATTCAGGAAGGTCCCAAGTCGGTGCAGAGTACCTCGGCTGCTTCTGGTTCCTCAATGCTTGGCCGGGGTAAAAATTCAATCCTCAATGCACTCAACCTCTAGAGCGCCGGCACCCTCTGAGCCTCCCGACGGCACGCCCTCTCCTCCAGCACGTCTCTGAGATCCCTGGAACGGGAGGAGGCAGAGTATCGCGACGTTGTCAATAGGCGTGAGGGGCGATAGGTGCTGTCACGAGTGAAGGATCTGCCCTCTCGCTGGTCTGAATCTCCCACCCCATAGTTCCTGGTGATGGAGATTGAACGAGTCCTCCTCTGGTGGCGACTGCCAGAACGAGGGGAGGGGGTGTGCTCACTGAGGTCGCCCTCTCCAGCAACACCCTTCCCCCTAACTTGGCGCTTCAGTAGCTCCATCTCCGCCGCCATCCTACGAATGAGGCCTTCTTGATCCTTGAGTTTGTGCTCCAGACGCTCCTCACGGAACTCCCCCTGCGCCGGCGGCCCTCTGGACTCTGTAAATGATCCGAACTCCTTCCACGCTTGTCGCGCGCTCCTCGTGCAGAGGTTTCCAGGCCCGCCATGGTTGGAACATTAGGGGGGCCTTCTCTCCTTCGTACATACTCTGGAGTGACACCATCGACGACGGACGGCGGAACTTCGTCGTTGTTGGCCATGGAAATGGTCAAAGAAGCTTACAGAACAAGGGTTAAGTATCAAAGATTCCCACAGACGGCGCCAATTGTATGGGGGCGAAATATCCTTTGCTCTCCGTACGCCTTGAACGTCAAGCTTCTGGTGACGGCGTCGATCTCTGCAACACAAAAATGGTGAGCTGCCCGGCGGTGGTGTGCCGGAAAGACCCTCCGACGATCAAGTCAGTTCTCTAAGGAAGAAGACAATGAGGAGAGAGTGTTAGTGAGAATGAATTCCATACCTCCAATGTTCGTCTCTCTCCCTTTTTCTAGGCTGGCCATGCAGCCTCAAGGTTGTGCGCGCATTACCTCTGTTGTCCTTCCCTGGACAGGTGGCAGTGCGCGCCTCTCACCACCTTACGCGTGTAAAGATTTTGTCCTTCCACCAGTACACACAGAACTGTCTAACGGTATTGAGGCGTTCGTGGAGCAGATGTCCTTTTCCTCGCACCATTGGCCCAGGTGGCACACTTAATCGGAGTACCACGACCGGCCTATTACTTGTGGAAGATCACCATTACGCGTACACAACCGAGCTATATGTTGCCGAACTGTCCCTTGGGACCATGTGAAAGCCTGACCACCTTAACCGAGCTACTCCAGACCGATTCATCGGGACCAACCAGTTGCGAGGCATGCCGGCCTCCAACCATTCCATCTAAATTCTCGGCTACATAGAACCATTCACCTCGGTTGGCCGGACGGAGGCATGTCGGCCTCGCTGCAGCCTCGGCCCAGCCCGGGTCACCCAATAGCTCGGTTTATCATTCGCCGTTCTGAACTGTCTAGAACGTACGAGTCACAGCTCGGCTAGGGCCAGTTTGCGCTTGCTCGGTCAATGTCTTTGACCGTGCGAGTCAGTCGTGTCAACAGAGTTAGCTCGGCGCCGTGCATTCCGTTAAGTCTGACGTCGCCTCAGCTCGGCCGTATTGTCATGCAAATCTTCCCTCTCAGTTATGATTATCAAATTGATTGAATTTTTTCATTGATGATATACATTTACATTTAAAGTCCTATAAAATGAACGATTTAAATCATTGAAACACGACCCATGGTAGGGCCCACGGACCCCTGAAGTTCTCACATGTTGCGATTTGAATATGAAAAAAATCCAACTCTTGTATATGTTCATTTTATGTTATTTGAATGTTTGTAGTGTTCGTTTGTCTATGATGCATGTTTGATGTCGACGATGTGTTTAGTTGTTATAATATGATAATTTCGTAATTGAATGTTAGTTCGAATTTGAGTCACCTCTATTGTTCAAGTAATACATAATATTTTCACGTTTTTTACATTTTGGTGCCTTGTTTTGGGGTTCAATTTATTGAACAATGGGGTGATGTTTACCTCCAACCAACATTATCAAACAAATATCTTGCACAACTTAACATTCCATTATTATCACAAAAATCGAATCAAACATTAGACAAAAATGAATCATAAAAGGGCATTGACGTCAACTCAAATGGTACAAAATATAACATTCCAAAAAAAAAAAAGAGAGGACTAATTGGTTCATAAGGAAACTCTTAGGATTAAATGGATTTACTTTACCTCATATGGGATTTTTTGGTAAATTTTCTTAAAATAAAAATTATATATTTAAAATATATTTTTTAAAAATTTTTAAAAATATTTTTAAAATATTTTTAAAAAAATATAGCACACAAATGTAGTAAATACATCGTACATTAAAAAAATAAATATTTACAATAAAAAATATTCACCATAAAAAATAAAATTATTATTTTTTTAAATATTTAAAAAATATAAATCCAAAACAATTTCAAAATACAAGTCAAAACTCAAAATTCTTTTCGAAATTCATAACCAAACAAATTTCAAAAATTTATCTTTCAAAACACAACACCACACTCAAAATTCAATTCAAAAACTAAACCAAACAGAGAGAGTTGTGATGTGACGAATCTCTTTAAAACAAGTTAACAAATTTTGATTCAAAATTCCTATTCCATATTGGAATCCGTACTACTTTTGAACCTCATGAATCACGTGTTATGACCTATTTTCTCTTTATGATTGTTCGTGTCTAAAAGTGCATTTCGAAACGTCGACTTGGGTCTTTGGGTGTTGTAACGAGTCAGGGAATGGTGGGAGTACTCTACAGTCATTTTTTTTTTACCCTTACTTGAAAATTGAGTCCGTTTGAGCAGTCCTTTGGTCGCTCCAGCGGTAAACCCGTCTATCTAGTTCTTTGTTCTAAAATTTGAAATATTGGGAGTGTGATTTCACTAGTCCAGTAAAAGTTTTACCGCTCGAGCGATCTGTCTGCAAAGAAGAAAGATTCTAGTAGTTTGAATTTACCGCCTGAGTGTAGAATCTATTGCTCGAGCAATCTATCTAGAGTTGGGTTCGAAAAGTGTGTCCAATCACTTTAAGTCTGATGTAAATAACCTTCCCTTCTCACTTTTCTTTATTCTCTCTCTCTCTCTCTCTCTACACTTCACTCTACTCTCTTTTCTCTCGTCTCTCTTTAGAATACATCCACCAACCCTATTAAATTCTTGATCTCTTCAAATCCATTAGAGGTTTGACCCTAGTTGTTTCATCAAGTTTTGGAGAGCACATCAAGGGCTACGACATGTGCGGTAGAGTTCGGATTTTGATACTGTTGATTTTAGGGCTTTTTCTCATTTTTCTCTCCAACCTTGAGTTATGGAGTTTTTTTTAATTATATATATGATTTTGGCATGTCTTAGCCTATTTCTTTGATGAAATCAATGTGTTATGAGTAAGGGTTTGAGTTATGGGTTTTGATTGTGCTCCAATAAGGATATTTTCTCATCTCTTTTATGAAATTAATTTGATTTATGAAATGTGTGACTCTTGGAAGTCCATGGATGTTAATACCTTTTGTAATGAGAAAATTTATTTTGAAAGGAAAACCCTAGATTTTTGGAAATTGGAGAAAAGTTTTTTTCTTAAAGAAAACTGATGAGATCATGATATTTCATTGAGAAAGATGAGGAAAAGCATATGTTCATATATTGTTGAACCATCTATGAAATGGATGGATTTGTTGAGAAATGTGCCATGGATAATATGTTGAGAATACTTAGATCATAGGCTTTTGGTAATTACATAAATTGTGAATATGGAATATTGTCATATGTCACATGCCATATGTCACATGTATATGGAGGTTGGTTATTATTCTAGAAATTGAGAAATATTGAATGTGGTATTTCACATTGAGAAAAAAAATGTTGAGAATTGTGGAAAAATGTACAATAAGGTTATATAATTGCGTTTGCATTTCATTCATTTGCATAACTTTTGAATATTGATTATTATGTTTTGAAACTTGGGTAATTGTTTTGAGAAAACAATTAAGCTATTGAAATGTTTTGAGGTAAATACGTTTGGTATAACGCCCTCGAAATATGATATAATCATTCATTCACAAGATCTATAGACATAATAGAAATATTATATTTTCATTCATCAGAGTCCTATTTACAAAATGTATTGCATGCATTACATTTTCATAAATGTTTATCTTAAAATTATAGCATGTAGCTCTAACTGATAACAACAAAATAAATGCCCTACGGGCGTACAGCTTTCCAAGTTATCACTTGGTTACAACAAAAGAAGAGTCTCAACTCTTTTACATATAAAGCCCTCGGCTTGAATTTACATTAAACACCAAACAACATATGCAAAATGGAGCTTTCAGTCCCTAAACCTCCGAAACTATGACCTTGGAGGCGGCATGTCACCTATACCTAAAAATGGTTTCCCAAGTAGGGTGAGCCAAAACCCAGTAGAGATATACTAAACAATATATGAGAATTAACTAAAATATGAGCATAAGATAAACGTGCAATATTCTTAACCAACACATATCCTTTCAAGGTCATTCAATATAGATAATCAATATCTCAATTCATTTTCATTCTTCCATTTCGGGTAAGTCAATTAACCAAATTTGTTATTATCAAGCAACCAATATGAGACTACAACTCAATGGTTCACAATTCAATACATTCATCAATTCAACACTTCTATTTCTTATCATTTTACGGAACCACGTCCGAGGGAACCGACATCCATAAATATATAAGATTTTGGGACTTTCACCCTGGACACTCCGGCCGACTTAATTATCAATGGAGTCAATCCCCTATCTCCTCCCAAACAATGGAGTGCATCCCCTATCTCTTCCCAAACAATGATACATATACAATGCATTTAAACAGGTTGTCATATACAATGACTAATCGAATCACATATTCAATGGTTTAATCAAACCGTCATATTCAATGACAATATTGATATGGCTAGTTTCAATTTACCTAGTCCTCATACAGTTTCTACAACAATCACATCTATCCTTCACTGATAGCCCAAAACAGATATATCTAAACAGATAAATAAATCTATCAACAGATAATTTATCAAATTCCATAGGTGAATGATTTATCAAATCCAACTATACTCTTTATTTACACATCCTCCAAATTTCATATTTCCCATACCAATTTCATTATTCAAACAAAATAATTATTTAATTCAAATTAGGGCAATCATGCCCATTTCACAAATATTACACCCAAGACCAAATTTCACCTATTATACCCAAGCAATATCATGTTCAAGGCCTCTTATACACATATGGTACCAAATATGGAAAACCCCTCTTTCAAATATCAAAACCCTAACCTTAACTTCACCCAAATCTTTTCAAATCCCATCATTTATACAAAATGACAAATATCTAGGTTAAAGCTCATATTAAAGAGTAGAATATCCCTACCTCAAAGCTAGGAGACAAAAGGAGATGATAAAGAGCTTCAAGAATGCCCCAAATTCGGTTTTGCTCGGATCAAAGGAAAGCCCTTGAGATGCTCCAACACTTTAGCAAAGCGACTAAGGTTGAGAGATGCTTAGATCTAGGGTTATTTGTAGAGAGAGAGGGTATTTTAGAGAGAGAGACAGCCGGATTAGGATTTTGGGTGAAAAGAAGACCAAAAAGTGATATAAAACGACGCTGCTGCGAACTGATATACACAGTCCTCGCTCAAGTGAAGGAGTCGTCGCTCGAGCGACCAGACACAACAGTGACCTCGCTCGAGCGCATGAAGTGTCGCTCGAGCGTAGAATGCAAAGCTTCAGGTCTGCCACCAACGCAAACGCACGCTCGAGCGCAATAAGTCTCGCTCGAGCAAAGAACCAATTACACAAGGCTCGCTCGAGCGTTCAAGCGAATAAGCCAAAATCTGGGCAACAACATTCTAGACCAATTAACAACCAACCTATTCCAAACTCACCCAACAAGTCCCAAAACTCAATTTCAAAGAATTAAAGGGAGGAAACAAGACATAGACAACAACATACAATCACGGAATCCGAGTCCGAAACACAACAAAGGTTGGGGTAAAACCGGGATTGCTATAGTTCAGATGGAGATGTAGTTTGGTATTGATTAAGTTGGCCTGAGTGTCACTACAACAAATGGCACTTTTACCAACTAAATTTTTAGTCCCCAAAGGACAAGTTTTAGTCACCGAAGGTTTTTAGCAACTAAATTTTTTGGTCACCAAATTGGTCGTTGACTAATTGTCATTGGGAAAGGTATTGGCCACTAAATGTTTTTTAGTCGCCAAAAGTCATAAATTGGCGACTAAATATTTAGTTGCCAAAAGTTTTCAAATAAAATTAATTTAGTTTTTAGCGACTAAAACTTTTAGTCTTGGATAAGTTTTAGTCACAATATTACTAAATTTAGGGACAAAAGAATTTAGTCGCCAAAAAAATTATTTTTCATTTTATTTTAGTTTTTGCAACTAACTATTTAGTCGCCCAAAGTCTCATTTATTTTTGACTACTAAATATTTAGTCGCCAAAAAAAATTATTTTTCGTCTTGTTGTTTTTGGCTACTAAACTATTTAGTTGCCTAAAGTCTCATATAGTTTTAGCTACTAAATTCTTAGTTGCTAAAAATAATGATTTGCTTTTTAACTACCAATAGGTTAGTCGCCAACAAGTTCACTTTTTTTTTTTTTGCTACTAAACATTTAGTCGCCAAAAACTTTATTTAGTATTTTTTTATTATTATTAATTTCTTTATAACCTGTATTTATTTCATGCAATGTGCACCCTGTACATAAACAAAACTATACACATACCTATTTCTATTTCACTTTCCACCATCCAAAATTTTGGTCTTTTAACATCAAATTCTATACAAACCAAATATAATCCAATCCAAAATAATAATTTCATACAAACAGATAATCATACAAAAAACATGTCCTCCGTACACAAAAAAGAAATATCCATTAGTAATCTATACCACACCAATAGTAACATGTTCCTTCTGTGGTATACAGTCTAGCTTGATAACCATCTTTTGCAACATCCTTGAATTCTTTAGTAGAAATTGCACAAATGAGAAGTACAAGTCACATCAATTCCATCTTAAACCAGCAAACTTAAGTATCTTTAAACGCATCATCAAACATTGAAAAACCTTCTTCTCTGATGTCCGGTAATGCTCCTTGTTAAAATTGAAAGGTTGGGTGAGATCGTTATTGCAGATGAAGAATCATTAAGCTGAAATCTATGCATGACTTTAGCAAAGAATTTGACTTCTTACCATCACTGAAATGATTCAAAATTCCACAACATATGTCATTTAGAGAATATTTTGAAGATGTAAATATGATGGGCAAATAAAATTTTATTTACTTGCAAAAAAAAAAAAAAAAAAAAAAGAGGAAATTTTCAATAGAATCACTTACAATCTAGAGGAATGACTCATAAATACTAAAAGCACTAGAATTGATTGGCTTTACTAGATAAAATATATAAAGATAGATTCATAACCAATTTTTGATGGAGTCTTTCCATATCTTAAAGAAAATAATCAAGGAAATTATTATGAAAAGACGTACCTCATTATTCATAGAAGGGAACATGGTTATGACTAATGTCTCTAGATGAGAAGAACTTTCCAAGATGTTTGCTATTCCAAGGAGGACTGATTCCTCAATATGCGTATCTAGTGTTAAACATTCACACTTTGACAGTGGCGAATGCAAAACTTTCATTTCCATTATTGATAATAGCTTTCCCCCATCAGAAACAAGATGCAAAACAAATATATACATAAATACATATAAAGCAAGACAACACCAATTAGAAGATTCTAGAAGATTGTTTGACATACTTACAATAATATATTTTGTGTATTAAAAAACAAACTAACTATGTGTAATTCCTGAATCATATTTAATTTTCAAACCATTGTCACTCCTTACATTGGAGCAAAAGTAACCACAAAGGATCAGATCATGAAAACACAATAATAAAGTAACCCAAACATAGTACTGTTAATTGTAATTGAGACTTTTTTCTAATAAATATCATTTAGCACAAAAAGAAGCTCAAAATATGGACAAAGCCATAGCTTCTTTTCTTTTTTCTTTTTTTTTTTTCGTACAATTGAGATGACTCAAACTCAATATTTGCATCAGGAATATTAGTTATTTATATCATGGTATGAATTGCAATGTACTTCATCAATTAAATTGGGGTTTGAATCAACTACTTAGCTATGGGAGGTAACTATCCCAAAACCCAACAACTTATACTAACTATTACTATGCCCTTCTAATTTAAGAAATATGCACAACCATTGAAGAATTGATTGGCAAAGTTACAAACAGGAACAATTCTGCATTATTCAAGAATTTAAGTCCTGAAATACCTAACAAATGATTCTAGACACAAAAATTGTGTAAATTTCAATGAAGAATTACATAAATTCAATCAAGATTTAGAACCAGTGTTATTGGCAATCTTAAACATAAATTATCTAAAAAGGAAATGATAGACAAACTTGGTTTATCTAAAAGCTAATTTGCAGAGAACATGTGATTGTGTGAGCAAGCCCAATGTTTAATATAAAATTACATACCAAATGAATTATCTCTAGCATACTTAGAGAGAACTCTAAAGGGAGATTTCCCTTGCTATTTATTTTCTGCTGCCAAGTCAGAGATGCAGGTTTTGCAGGGTCAACCTTAATCTGGAAAACAAAAAAGTATAAGAATAAGATGACCACTAAATCAAAGCACCGACTAAGAAACACGTTAAAACTGGTATGCAACAACTAACAAAAAATTTAGTAGCGTAAAACATGATCTAATGCAGACTAAAATAATTTTTAGTCACCTATTGTGGCATATTTAGCGACTAATTTTTCTTTAGTCGCCAATAATTAAGATACAACTACTAACAAAAATTAGTAGCTAAAAACCATATTCAACGCCGACCAATGTAATTTTTAGTCACCTATTCTACAACTTTTGGCAACTAAAAAAAGTTTGGTCACAAATAATGTAAATTATTATAGTGTGTCATGGTGAAAGACCGAAAATACGCGTAAAGCAAGTTCCACATGCTTTCCAGTTAAGAGTCGGTAAAGTAATGATTGGTAGTGCTTAATATGCCAAATTGCAGATACCAGCTTAGGGATTACCCGAGTCGTATTTACCGCTCCATATTTGTATTTTGAATTCATTGAGATAATGTTCTTTCGAAAAGAGCATTGCATGTGATTTTCAAAAGGATAAAACTTGCGGTTTTGGAGCATGACATGCCATTGCATCCGATTTAAGACTACTTAAAACATATATACTTTGTTAAGATCTTCTTATTGGGTTTCATGCTCACCCCTAGTGGATTTATGCAGGAAATGATGTGGTAGTTCCGCCTCAGTGAAGGCGAATGGATGTTTTGAGAGTACAAGGCTCTTTTGTTTATTTGTTATATTTTTTGATAAGCCAAGGGCTTATGTACATGGGTTTGTAAATCACTTACTTGTAATCAGGCTTAAGCCTTAGAACTTGTGGCCCGGGGGGCATTATTTTGCACTTTGTTCTTTACTTTTATCTGTCTCACATTATATAGATTCATATTTTAGAGAAAACTAAATGTATATTGCATGTGGACACCTTTTGTACATCTCTCACATATCAAAAAATACAAGTATCGAGATTTATTTAATATTATGATATTAGGAATTTCATGATTATCTAACGGGATAAGAATAAAATCAAAATCCTTGTATGTTAATTATTTGAAAGTGTTACAAGGGTGTAATTACCTCAATTTAGACCCATATGGGCAACTCTAATCCGGAATCATAACTTCATATTTTGAAGTCTATGAATAGGGTTTGAGTTTTATCACAACGACAGACCTGGACTGACCCATTGACAGGTCAAAGCCCATGTGCTTGGGCCTAGTCATGAAATTTTATGGCCACCCCATGCCTTAGTGAGAGCAAACTAAGGCCACAATTTTCGTAAGATTTCAAATTTTATCTTTGATATTTGGGTTAATTACTCACAGGCCAGTTATAAGCATTTGTGTATCATTAAGTCCCAAAAGTATTTATATATTCTATGAAGTCCCTTCAATTCGTCGTTGAAAGTTGTTCTATCAGAAGACTAGGCCCCGTTTGGGGACCTACCTTTTTAGTCAATTAGCCAAAAAGTTACTAAATTAGCCAAAAAGCCAACCACTCATACTAAAAAGTTAAAGATTCTCTTTTCTCTCTACTTTTTGCACATCTTTTCGTAATTAGCCAAAAAGTCATCCCAAACATACAAGTTTTTTTTACCTATCTTTTTAGCCAAATAGCCAAAAAATTACTAAATTAGTCTGTTCCCAAACGAGGCCTAAAAATGACTTTTAGTGACGATTTTATAGATCTGTTGTTAAAATATGACAATTAATGATATGTTTTTGTAACGATTTTCTAAATATGTCGCTAAAAATAACAATTAATAATGTTTTCCCTAACAAATTTTTAATTGTTACTAAAAAATAATAATTAGTGACACTTTTTTTATGAAAACACCGCTAAAAAAATAATAAATAAAAAATAAAAAGATTTTGTGGTGGTTAATTAAAAGTGAATAAGACTTTGATACACCAAAAAGTGAAGAGCATTTATTACCCTCATCTTCCTAATACAATTTTTTAGCCTTGATATTCTTTTAAAAGGTCTTATAAAAATTATTTTTGTTTGAAGGACCTACAAACTAAAAAGCTAATTTATCAAAAAAAAAAAAAAAATCTATTAAGTTTTATTATTTTTGTAAATATAGTGGGTCCTATGAATGACAACGGATTCTATTTTTTTGGGTTTTGCACGCAAATTCTTTATTTAAAGTTGAATAATTTTAATGATACAATTTTATATTTTATTATAAAGTTGATAATTTTAACCTACCTATCACTATATTTTACCCTGCCCAATCAACGCTCTCTCAAACCACTAATATTAAATCTAGTTGGATCAAATACAATTAGATTGAGAAATTTTGTCATCCCTAAGGGGTCCCACAAATATGTATTACTTTTATTATATAAATATACAGCAAAATTAAAACAAAGTTGTGAAATAAATTCACTAATAAATAATATTTTTCTTTTTATTTTAGTGGACCTTCGAACAAATTTTATTTTATTTTTAAATGTTATATATTGTGGAATTTATTTCATCTTCCATGCATAGACATGCAATAAAAGTCATGTAAATGTGGGGTTTACCTTATTTAAAAAATATTAAAATTTATTATGTCACATAAGAAACCACCCTGAAAGCTTTTGATAAAATATTTCGATGGGATTTGCTTATTTTTTTATTTTTTTTTATCTTTTTGAATTATTTTCATCTTTAAAAAAAAAATTAAAAAAACTCTTAGTTTTTAGATTCAACTCGACAAGATAAAGTGGAAAATTATAAATTTTTAAAATTATAAAAAAAAAGTCCAAAAAAGACATAAATAAGTGAAAAATAGTGGAATTTTTTTGGTTTATTTTGACTTTTTCACAATTGTTTTGGAATTTCTCAAAACAAATGTATTTTTTTTTATTCATTTGGACAAGATGGACCAAAAAAGTAAAAAATTATGACATAATTCTTAAAAAAAAAAAAAAAAGGTGAAACACCAATAAATTTCAAAATGTGATATTGTGAACTGTTCAGTCCTCCCTCTTTTCTTATGAATCCGAAGTTCCCATTAAAATAAAAATTACACAAAAAGGTAGTCATTTACACATTTGGGTTTAATTTTGGAGAGATAAAAGTAGGTTTCTTCAAATGTGAAATTACACATTTGGGCAATTCAGACTATAGAAGTTTTGAATTTTTCTTTCTTTTGAAACAAATTTCACATTACGAATAAGAACATGACACTTCAATAATGTAACATTTCAATGTAACACACTAAAAAACTCATTAGTGTACACGTAATAACGTGGCACTCCAAATTTTTTCCAAACGTGATATTCCAATATAACACACTCCAATATAACACACAAAAAAACTCTTTAATATACTTTTTCTATACGTAACATTTCAATCAATATAACTTCAAAAATAACATTCTAATGTAACACATAAAAATATTAAAAAAATTACTTAGTATACTTTTTCCAAACGTGACACTCATAATTTGAAATTATACATTTACCAAAGCTTACTAAAGAATTTTTGTACTCCTTTTGAAATGGTTTGAAGAATCGCACACCCTTTTAAAATAGTTTGAATCCGACATCCTTTTTTTGGAGTGTTACATTAGAATATTACATTTGAAAAAAGTACACTAAGAAATTTTTGTGTGTGTTACAGTAGACATCCCCGAACGTTCCGGGAGGGAATCCCGTTTTGTTCATTAGGCTCACTACAGTTCAGGACTCAATGTCACGGTCCTGTATCTAATCTCGTAGAGTGCAATGCAAGACCGATGAATCATCAAAGAGTCCAAATCTGGCAAATCGTTTTTGAAAACATATTTTTTTGAAAGAAGTGTCAAACATGGACTGCTTTGCCAGATACAGAGTCGCCACCTAAATATTTATTTTGGGGGAATTTAGGAAACCCTAACTCGTGCCTAAGGCCACGTGTCCGTCATCACCAAAGTTGCCTCGGCTCGGGAACATGGGTACGATTGGGGAAAGTCACTTCGTGAGCACCCCCGCTCGCCCAATCAAAGATCGGCCTCTACTAACCATGATATCGAGTTTTGAAAATATTATGTGCTCTTATTCCGGTTATTAGCCTAGAATTACTATGTGATGCACACAACATACAAATATAGGTTGGATCGTCTGAGTTGGAACAAAACATTTCATGTTTATTTATTTGAAAGATGGTTTGAGGGTGCTATTCGCAAGTAGGCTAAGACGTGGATTTGGCCACCCTCAAGTGGGCTTAGAAAAACATGATTTTGCTACTCTCAAGTGGGCTTAAAACTCGCAGTCAATGCATTTATTCTAATTCAGATAATCCAACCTTCACCCACAGGCATTCAGGCAGGTATAACATAAGCAGTTAGCCTCATGGTAAGCATGCTATCATGGCAGTCACTCACACACATGCAGGGATGCTAAAACATAAGCACTTACCGAGTACTCCAAGCCAAAACAGAAGCTATGTTAGAAATCAATGCATGATCATAGTTCATATTAAGATGGCTAATGCAACACATGCAAAATGCAACTAAGATAGGCTCGGCTATTCTAAACATGGCATATGAAATGCAATAGCTAACACGTATTCAACTTGGAATTGAAATACGATGCAGTTAGTATGATGCGCCGTGCCCGGTGCATGCAAGACAGATGAATGGATGCAAACATGCGAGCATAAGTATGTTAATTGAAACATGCCCTAATCTAACCATCATAAGCTGATAAATAAAAGGGAGAAAGACGTGGGGTTGGAAGACATACATCACACACACGCACACTTATTACAATTGTGCCGTCACTCGGAAGATCCGAATAAATAATACAGTCCGAATAAATAATTACAGTCCGAATAAATAATTAAATATTACAAAACCCTAATTAATTAACAAATTAACTAGGAAAGCAAATAAATTAGCGTGCAAGTCTATGGACTGCCCCGGCTCTGCTCCGAATGATAAAAGATACATGCATGCTCGAGTCGCCTTGTCGGAAAATTCCTCGCGATGCCCCGATTTGCCTCTGTTTGCAATTAATCCCGGAATGTTGTGCAAAGCTCTAGAAGGCTGCTGATTTCTGGTTTGCTGCAACAGAGAGCAAGAAAGGGGTATGGCGAAGTATTTTTACATATGTATGCACACCTCGATCCTCGTGTCACCAATCACGCATCTCGATGCATGATGGCCGAGGAGTCGAATTGCACGACTCGATGTGAAATGAATGCACATGACAACACAACAAGTCCTAGACTCCATCATGGGTAATCCGGAGTGTCGGCGACCGAGAATTGAGGCACGTTCCGTCACTTCGGGTACGAAACGTCCCTCGTTTGCCGTGTTTGGGCTAACTCCTATCCCAAACACAATGCAATGAGATGGCATACATAATGCGACTAACATGCAACCTAGCATACGCAATGCTATGGACTAAAATGGCGTACACAATGCAAGTGACATAACATGATATATACAATGCACTTACGAAGACTATCATGCGCACATGAACTAAATGGCATATACAAATGCAAGATCAACTTACACCAATATGAGTGAACCTCAGCCACACTCACATCAGTGGCCATATCATGGAAATGAGACAACCGAAATACATGCAAATATGCACGGATGCAAAGGACCGATCCTAAGGCACAACATGCAACTCTAACTAAGCATGGCAAAGGATGAAATATGGCATACAAGCATACATTTTTCAGCTCTGAAACATGATGTACAATGGCCCCAAATCATGCAAATATGTTACCCAATGCATGCTAGATGGCCCGAATACCGAAACTAGTGAAGTGCGTTACACTAGAGGTACACAAAGCAATGCACGAATGGAAAAACCAACCCCAAATAGACCCTAGGAAGGTCTAAAACAGTGGGAAAATGGCCCAAAATGATGGTTCAAAGTGCATGGAAATGAAGCTCATTCAATGGTCCGAAAACAAGGCATTCATGCACAACTCTCAAGCACACTTAAAGAGGAGAAAACATGAGGATTTGGCATTCACATAGGCTCTAATATATGATGCAAAATGACCCCAAAGCATGAAAACATCTCAGTATATGCATGCAATAGACCTCAAATCTCAAAGCTAGGCAAGTGTATTGAACTACAAGCATGCAAAACAAGCATCATTCAACCATGAGACCCAAAAACAGAGCTAGGGCAGTTCAAAATATGCACAAAGTCAATTTAAGGCAAGGCCAAAAAGTGCTAAAATCAAGGGTAAACAAAGCATGCAAAATAAGCTAGTGAATCATGATTTGCACTACAACTATATGAAGCACATGAGGGCTCACCAAACCAGCCAAAAATAGAAGTATTCCATGCCAAAATATGCCCAAAAACCCACTGAAACTTAATCAATGCATGCAAGAATGATAGGCTCCTTTGAAAGGCCATGCAAGGGGTTGTTCTACACATATATAACAGACACACAAAATGGCAAAACAACCTCTAGAAAGAGGTTATGAGGGTCCTAAAACCCACCAAAATGGTCCTGGAATTAGTCTAGGAAGCATGCAAGTGAAAGCCCCTTTGAAAGGCCTTGAAGAAGATTACTCTACACATGCATAATAGACACTTAATATGGCAAAAAGGGCCCCGGAAAGAGTTCATGCAGGTCATAAAACTCACAAATAATGGCCTGAAATATGGCTTCAAAACATGCAAGTAAGGGCTCCTTTGTAAGGCCAACAAAGCTAGTAAAGAGAATAAGGGGTGAGAGGGTCATCCCTCTCTAATTTTGAGGCTTAAAAATACATATTAGCCACTAAAAATCCATTGGATTTCAGTGGCCAAAAGGTCAAACCAAGGCCAACACAAATGCTCTAATGCATAGCTCAAAACATGAGGAAATGAAGCATGCAAGGGGGTAGATGACCCCCAAAAGAAAAATGACCTTAATCAAACTTGAAGAGGAGCTCAAAATAAGACTTTTTTTTATTTATTTTATGACGAAGTCCAAAAATTCTTGAAAATAAGGCTAAAGAATGAAGCAAAATAAAGCTACAAAGAGGGATATGGTGACTTACCCTTGTAGCACAGCAATGCAGCAAGCTCTGGACCAAGAAAGTGAGCTATCAACCTCTGAAAAACAGCTCCAAGGTACTTAGGATGGTAGTGGAGGTGTTGTGCTTGGAGGTGTAGTGCAATGGGTGCAAGAACAATGGAGTTTGAAGCTTGAAGGAGAGAGATATTGAGGGAAGTGTATGTATGCTCTAGACCAATTGTTCAACCCTTGCAATGGAGGAGAAGGCCTCTCTTTATAGAGAAGAGAGGCCAAAGCTTCTCTTGGAAGCTTCAATCCCAGAATAAACATCCTCCATACAAGCGTATGGAGGATGCATCAAATGGCTCCCAACTGGCACAGCTGGAACACATTCAATGAGACCAAAAAACAGAAAGCAGGCCGACCAGTTAAGGTGGTTGGCCGGCCACTCCCCCTGGTCGGCCGACCAGGGATCAAAAGGTTCAAGTTGAAAAGGTGGTCGGCCAGCCCAGATTGGTGGTCTCCCAGGTGAATGCAACTCAATGGTGGTATGGGAGACCCGAAATTGTGGCTCAAAAGTGAGGGAAACCAAGGGGTCAAAAGGTTCAGGTTGAAAAGGTGGTCGGCCATACCAGATTGGTGGCCTCCCAGATGAATGCAACACAATGGTGGTATGGGAGACCCGAAATTGTGGCTCAAAAGTGAGGGAGACCACCTACCTGCCAAGAAAAACCGGCCGACCGGGGAAAGGTGGTCTCCAAGAAGAAAAGGTGGTCTCCCACCCTACTACCACCTTCCTAACAATGAAACTAGGGTCCATACCAAAAATGAACCCACACCGATGCGAAATGAGGGTTCGAGGGCCAAAACGCGCAGCCGGATGCCCGAAAATAGGCTGTTAGGCACCGGAGGTGGTGTGCGACCACAAAAGTGCTCTCCCGGGCCACAGTTTCCCTCTAGGGAGAGGGAACAAGGTGTGTTCCAAAAATCGGAGCAAACGGAGAAAGTTAAACGGTCCCGAACCGAGGCGCACGGCCGACGGCTCTGAAAACCAGAAACTGGTCTCCAAACGGGAATAGTGGCCTACGACCACGAAACGTAGCCTACGGCCACTGAGAGATGGTCTTCAAGACCTCTCCCTTCCTTCGGGAAGAGAAAACAGAGAAAACAGGACTTGGTTCGCAAACCGAGGTAAATCACAAAAGAGTCCCGAAGTTTGGAGGCAAGGCTCTCAGCCAAGACTCTGTGACCTTAGAACGAGCACAATATGCATCATCACCGAGCGCTCAATTGGTGACGTCTGAGTCTTAAGGTCGGTCAAAAATGGGGTGTCTATAGTTACATTGGAGTGTTACATTAGACTGTTACAGATTGAAATTATACAAATCCACAAACCTTATTAAGGAGTTTTTGTAATCCTTTTAAAGTATTTGAGGAATCTCACATCGTTTTGGAATATTTGAAGAATCCCATATTGTAAGTCATTTTTTTTTTTCTTTTGAAATGTTTGAAAAACCTTACATATCAAGTCATTCCAAATAAAAAAGGTTCTCATATAAAAATTCATTCCAAATTTGATTCTCATAGATAATGTATCTTACCTTTCTAGCACCCAAAAAAAAAAGAAGAAGAAGAAGAAGAAAAAGAAAAAGAATAAAAAAAATAATAGAAATAAGGATATAATCATAAATCTAATTTTTAAATAATATATTAAATCTATCCTTCCAAAATCAATGAAATTAATTAGTCTATAAGAAAACTCTTGAAACTAATTGAATCACCATTTTTCAATATAGAATTTATAGGTAAATTTTCAAAAACAATTACTAAAATTTTTTTTTTTTACAAAGAGCCTTTTTTAGAGGTTTCCAAACCACTAACTCTCAAACAAAAACTTACTGATCATAGGTTACTAATAATAAAGGCGGAATAAAAAAAATTATTGTGCAAAGATCTTATGTTCAAACCACCCCCCCCCCCCCCCCCCCCCCAAACAAAAAAATAAAAAAATAAAGAATTAATAAATTTCAAAATGTGATTTTATAAATTTTTTAATTTTTCCTTCTTTTTTTTTTTATGAACTCAAAAATCTCATTAAAGTAGAAATTATACAAAATAGTAGTCGCTTATACATTTGGGTTTAATTTTTAAGAAATAAAAGTGGGTTTCTTCAAATATGAAATTACACATTTAGGCAATCTGTACAATAGAGATTTTGGATTTCCCTCCTTTTGGGACAAATTCCAGATTACGAACAAGAACGTAATACTCCAATAAAGTAACACTCTAATGTAATACATTAAAAAATTACTTAGTGTACTTTTTACAAAAGTAACACTCCAATGTAACACACAAAAATACTAAAAAAACTCTCATATTTATTTGGACAGACTGGATAAGGGTGAATTGTAATCCATTAAACTGTTAATCTTAGGATACATAGTCCCTGGACTATTTTGTTGGATAAGATGTGTATTCTATGTTTGTTTAGTCATGAAATTAGATGCAAAGAAAAGACTATTCCATTGAATCTTATGTTTGTTTGAGTTATTATAAAGATGATAAATGTTCAAAAGATAATTTTTCCATTTTAAATTATTTACTAAATAATATCAATATTAAACATATCTTTAACATTTTAATTTTTGGGGGGCTAGATTAAATAAAAATTTATTTTATTTTAAAAAAATTAAATAATTTTTTTAAAAATAAATAAATAAATAAAATATCAATAAAAATATGTGTTATTTTATAAAATAAATTTATTTTTAAAATAATAATTATTAAATAAAGCATCAATAAAATTTTAAAATAAAACATTTATAAAATTTTATTTTAAAAATTAAATAAATAAAAAATCAATAAAAATTAAATAAAATTATTTTATTTTTAAATTGAGACATTTAAATTTTATTTAATTTTATTAAATATAATACCTAATTAAATCAAATACTTTGAGGGCAAATATACCATTTTACAATTTAATCACATGGAATAGTTTTTTTTTTTCAGCAAAAAAGAACTTTATTGATGAAGAAAGCAATACAAGCAAAAACTTATATTAACAAAGAGGGAAGTGCAAGAAACATCAATGATGACCTTAACAATCCCAACTAAGTTGGCACTGCTAAGAAATCACTATCATTTGTTAGCACTTGACCCAAGATTGGTGAGAAACCAATCAAGAGAAAACAAAAACCAGATAAGAAAACAAAAAAATACAAAACAACCCACCAACAGCAACAGAGCAACAACCTAGAAACAACAACATACCAGCTCCTCTCCAATCACATGGAATAGTTATCCACCTATAATCCAACATATGTAGGATTGATAGTCCAATCGGACTTCTAATCTGACCTATGAATTTGCAACCAAACAATGGATTCCATGATTCAATAGACATGGTGTCCAATCCCCCCTTCAACCCCTCCAAACAAACACTCCCTTAGTATACTTTTTCTAAACGTAACACTCACAGTCTAAAATTATACATTTATCCAAAACTTACTAAGGAATGTACTCCTTTTGAAATGGTTTAAGGAATCTTACATCCTTTTAGAATGGTTTGAAGAATTACACATCTTGTTTTTTTAGTGTTACATTGAAGTGCTATGTTTGAAAAAAGTACACCAAGGAGTTTTATTGTGTGTTACATTAGAGTGTTACACTAAGAAATTTTTTTGGAGTGTTATATTAGAGTGTTACGTTTGGGAAAAATGCACCAAGGAATTTTTTTGAAGTGTTACATTAGAGTGTTACAATTTGAAAGTATACATTTATCCAAAGCTTAGTGAGAAATTTTTGTATTCCTTTTGAAATGTTTGAAAAATCCCACATCATTTTGGAGTGTTTGAAGAATCTCATATTTCAAGTCATTTTTATACTCCTTTTGAAATATTTGAATAATCTTACATTTCTAGTCATTTCAAATAAAAAAGATTCTCATATAAAAATTCATCCTAAATTTGATTCACATAGGTTGTATATCTTACATTTTTAGCACCCCCCAAAAAATAATAAATAATAATAATAATAATAGAAATAGGGGTAAAATCGTAAGTCCAATTTTCAAATACGTGTTTTTTTCCATACTTAGGTGGCACATTTTAAGGGCTTGCTTTTTTTTTTTTTTTTTTTTTTTTCTAAGAGAGTTACGTCAATATGTATTTTCTTAATTACATATAGAGTTCAACACAAACTCAAACTTAATTTAAATTATACTAACTTTACTTATTTTATATGGATTCTATTTGACAAATATTGTTTTTCCATATATATTTTCATGGTAAATTGACATAATCCACAAATCCAATACCAATTTTATATTTCTCATTTTTTCTTCTTAATTCTTTCAAGGGTATTAGGATTTTTTTTAATGCTAAATTTTTTTTTTCTTCTTCTTATTTTCTCATGCATTATTCTATATTCAATATCAATTCTACATTATTGTATATTATGGATTTGTCGTTTAAATTTTATAGTGATTCTAAATTACACTTCTTTTTCTACATTATTTTATATAATCACAATTGACAGGAGGAAAAATTTGCACAATAACGATATTCTCGAGGAATCTCTACAGTTTAGATTTATTGCTTGAGTTATTTTTTCAATTGTTGAACAGTATGTTCTTTTATATTTTGACATCATATTATAGATAATTAATCACTTCCTACACTGAGATGTATTTATCGTTTGAATGTTTTCATTATTTTTTCTTTTTGGATTTAAATGTTATGTGATTCTTTCTTTGGTTAGTCATTGTTGAATTTCTTTTATATAGTTAATATTTTAATTTAATTAAGAGTGTTTATTTTACAATCTTATAATTTAATATATATATATATCATATAAAATCATTATATGATAATCCAATTATAACATATTTATATTTAATTTTTTTAATAAATTTTATATAATTTCTATTTCTACATAGAAAAAAGATTGAAAGTTTTAAATTAAGAGCTCTAATAGCTCTAATTGGTGTGTGGGTCCCGTGTGATGTGATGTTTTGGCCCTAGTTTGTTTTTTTCTTTCTTTTTTTTGATTTTTCACATCATTAGTGCTATAGCGATCCCGGTTGTCCCTTTACTGTTCCGTTGTATTCCGGATTCGGTTCCGTGAAGTTGATAGTAGTAATTTACGCCCTTTACTCTTTGTGTTTGGGTTTTGGGGATGTCTTGGGCAGGTGTGTTACAGGTTGATTGAGCCTAAGTCTAAATTCTAGCCGCCCAGGTTTTTGGTGTTGCGCTCGAGCGGGTTATTCTACGCTCGAGCGGAGTTTGGTTTTTGGTTGTCCGCTCGAGCAGGCCTTCTTGTGCTCGAGTGGGGTTTACACTCTTAAAGTATTTTGTATCCCTGCAAAACTTTTGCAGGTGTGTTTTCTGCGCTCGAGCGGGTCGCACTCGAGCGGGTCGCGCTCGAGCGGTATTGTTGGCGCTCGAGCGGGTAGTACTTTTAGGGTGTAAGTTCTGGGAGGGGGAAATCCACGCTCGAGCGCGAAAAGCAGACTGGTTTTCGGGCTCGAGCGGATGTACTTTATTATTGTGTCTTGGCACTCGAGCGGTACTTCTTGCGCTCAAGCGTACCTAGTTATTTGTTCTTTACGCTCGAGCGTTGTGTTCTCCGCTCGAGCGGGAATGTCGTCTAACAGAAGGTAGTTGGGCATTTCTAAATCACTTTTTCATCCTCACTCTCTCTCTCTTACTTTCCAAAAACTCCATTTGAGAGCTTCTCTCTCTAAAGTTCTCACTTCTCTCTAAGTGTTGATCTAGTTAGAGTGTTTTCCAAACCTTTGGCCTTTACAAAAAGATTGTTGATCGTCGTGAGCTATCTTTTGATCCAAGAATCTCGGGATTTGGTGCATCTTCATTTTCGTCATCTTCTTCGTTGGGTTTCATCTTTTGAGGTAGGGATTCCTACTCACTACTATGGGTTTTGACATAGATTTTTAAGCATTTTGTTAAATGGTTGAGTTTGGGAGTTAGGGTTTGAAAATGATGAAAAGGGGTTTGTTATTTTGATTCTAAAAATGTGTATTTTGGATTTCAAGATAATGATATTGTTGTTGGTTGTTGATATATAGACCATTGGGTCAATATTTGGAAATGGGGTAGAAAACCCTAATTTGTTGTATAAATTAATTGGTATAATTAATTTGGGCTAATTGTGGTTATATGGGATTGAGTTGGAAATAATGAAATTGACTCATTATATTGTAAAATGGTGGAGTTGGATTTATTAATCGCTCACTTTTGAGAACATTGATATTTTATCTGTAGGAGCTCTTATTATCTGTTAGAAATAATTGCTTGGGCTACCAGTGGAGGGTAGTTTTGATTGTTGTAGACAATGCATGATGATTAGACAAACTAAAACTAATCAATTGGATATGTCATAGAATATGACGGTTGACAGAATACATTAACGTTATGTATTGATTGGTTGTGTATATGACTTGTATGTATATACCTTGTGTGTGTGGGAGGAGATAGGAGATGTACTCCACGGTTTAGGGGAAGATAGGGGATGGACCTCTAAACCGGTTGTTGATGGGGAGGAGATAGGGGATGGACTCCACTGATACAGCTTATATGCTTGTCAGTTAATGTGTAGATATAGCTAATATGCTTATCTAAGGAAGTGTTGATACAACTCATATGTTTATCATTGGAAGTGTTGATATAGCTAATATGCTTATCTGTTGAAAAGTGGATACAACTTGTATGCTTATCTGTTGAGATGTTGATACAACTATTATGTTTATCTATTGTAAAATGGGAAACGTTTAATATGAGTCACTGTCTCATATAAGTGGTTGGCCAGGTTCTGAGCCGTTGATGTAAATTGTGAAGTTGATAAGAAATGAAAAATGAAACGAAACATGAACATAGTGGTCAGGAAATGAAAATGGGTTATGAATTGATTTATGGGAATTGAACATTTATCAATTGCTAATGTCTTAGTCATTGCTCATACTGTGTTTAGCATATCTCTACTGGGCGTTGGCTCACCCTATACGGGACATCATTTTCAGGTACAGGTAGCTTGCCACCTCCAAGAACATAGCTTGGATGATGAGGATGAGAGTTGAAGACTCTTTTATTTATTTTGTTTGTATTACCTGTATATCAAGCCAAGGGCTTCTTTTGTATAGAGTTAGTACTCTTTTTGTGTGTAACCAAGTGTTAACTTGGAAAGCTGTAAACCCGTAAGGCATTTGCTTTTGTTGTTAACATGTAATACTTTTGTAAGAACTACTCTGATGAATAGGAATAGTTGATTTCTCTTGTATCAATTCATGTCTTTAGTGATAGGTTTTATGTTTTATTTTGAGGGTGTGACAAGTGCTCTTTTAGAACTCCCAAATTAGAGGAATGTATCATTTTTGTTCTACATATTTTTATTTTCCAAATGAATATAAAAGAAAATTAATAGTTAAAATTACTTTTAATTTTATGTTACTAATTCTTTTTCTAATTTAACTATTATTTTTAATATCAAAATAAGTATTTATTTTACTATTTTATAATTTAATATATATCATATAAAATTATTATTATATGATAATTATACTTTTATAATACAATAGAACTAAAATTATCAAAATACACAAATAATTTAACTAAAATTAGTATATATAAGTATTCAAGTAACAATTTTATAGAACGATAGTGTCAATATTATCAAAATAAATAATTAAAATCATACTTTAATTTTAATTTTAAATTTAAATTTAAATTATTCTTTTATAACACACATTGTACCGTCAAATATTTTTTTTAAAAAAAAAATAGCACGTACATTGCAAAGGTCAACTATTAGTAATATATTAAATCTATCTTTCCAAAATCAATGAGACTAATTGATCTTATAAAAAAATCATTGGAACTAAACAGATCACCATTTCTCATGATGAAATTTATAAGTAAAATTTTCAAAATAATAATAATAATAGTGATGATTATCTCAAAAAGGCCCACCAAATTAAAAAATTAATTGTCTGATAGTCCTCCAAGAATAAAGACAGTAAAGTTCAACCCCAAAGCAATTAAAGACAAAATTGATAACAAATATTTTTCTTCCAAATTAAACACAATTCAAAACAACCACTATACTGAGGTAACAACTGGCGTCATGATAAGTAACAAACATCATAAAAAGTCTAATAATTGTTGATAAAGTCTAATAACATTCAATGGCTCACCACAAGAACAAACAAATCGTGGATGATTGTAAATATTACACATTCAAAATTTTATTTAAAAGTAACGTGTGAATTCAATCTAATATATAAAGCTTTCATAATACATTATTTGAATCTTGGGTGCTGAAGTCTCCAATCCCAATAAATTAAAAGACTTCACCGAACAATCAAAAGATAAAATAAAAATTTCCCAACAAGCCATAATCAATCAAATTCATTTTGTATTTGTATAATGTTCCATACATATGCAAATTGAGGGAAAGTCTATAGTACATTTTGTTTAAAAAATGTATGGTACATAGAAAATCAATGGTTCAGATTGAGCCACATCATTAAAAGTGACCTGGTAAGCAGGTCACTTTTTATAGTTATGAGCCAAAATCATATTTGTTCATAGCTAGAATCAAATTAATCATAACTTAGTTATGAGCTCTCATCACATATCTCATAACCACATCTCATAACCAATACCATTTTGTTGATAACCAATATCATGTATTTCATAACTACAATCACATATCTCATAACTACATCTCATAACCAATATCCTTTAGCTCATAATCACACCACTTTGATCATAACCAATATCACATATCTCATAACATTAATCACATATCTCATAACTACTACCCATATAACTCATAACCACATCTTATAACCAATCCCCCTTTGGCTCATAACCAACATTACATATCTCATAATCAACACATTTTTGCTCATGACCACATCACTTTGATCATAACCAATATCACGTATCTTATAACTAATAATCACATATCTCATAACCAAACACTCTTTTGACTCATAACTACACTACTTTGCTCATAACCAAAATCACATATCTCATAAACAACAATCATATATCTCATAACCATTACCCACATATCTCATAACCAACACTCTTTGGCTCATAACTAACATCACATATATCATAACCACTAATCACATATCTCATAACACCATTTGGCTCATAGTCACACCACTTTGATCATAATTAACATCACATATCTCATAACCATTAGTCATATATCTCATAATCAATACTCTTTTTTATAGTTATGAGCCAAAATCATATTTGTTCATAACTAGAATCAAATTAATCATAACTTAGTTATGAGCTCTCATCACATATCTCATAACCACATCTCATAACCAGCACCATTTTGTTGATAACCAATATCATATATTTCATAACTACAATCACATATCTCATAACTACATCTCATAACCAATATCCTTTAGCTCATAATCACACCACTTTGATCATAACCAATATCACATATCTCATAACATTAATCACATATCTCATAACTACTACCCATATAACTCATAACCACATCTTATAACCAATCCCCCTTTGACTCATAACCAACATTACATATCTCATAATCAACACCCTTTTGCTCATAACCACATTACTTTGATCATAACCAATGTCACATATCTTATAACTAATAATCACATATCTCATAACCAAACACTCTTTTGACTCATAACTACACCACTTTGCTCATAACCAAAATCACATATCTCATAAACAACAATCATATATCTCATAACTATTACCCACATATCTCATAACCAACACTCTTTGGCTCATAACTAACATCACATGTATCATAATCACTAATCACATATCTCATAACACCCTTTGGCTCATAGTCACACCACTTTGATTATAATTAACATCACATATCTCATAACCATTAATCATATATCTCATAATCAATACTCTTTGGCTCATAACCATACCACTTTACTTATAACCACTAATCACATATTTCATAACCAACATTCTTTGGCTCATGACCATACCACTTTACTCATAACTACTAATCACATATCTCATAACCACACCACACAACAAGAAAAGTGGGCTTATGAGGTGGAACTTTTTGCGACGGCACATTTGCCGTTGCAAAAAATGACTTTTTGCAACGGCACAACTTGTCGTCGCAAAAAATGTGACTTTTGGAGACGGCACAACTTTTCATCTAAAAAAAATGTGACTTTTTGAGACGGCACAACTTGCCATCACCAAAAAATGTGACTTTTTGAGACGGCACAACTTGCCGTTGCAAAAAAATAGAGTATTTGCGACGACAGAAATTGCTGTCGCAAAAAAAAAAAAGAGTATTTGCGACAGTACTAGCTGTAGTCGCAAAAAAAGAAAAAAAAGAGTTTTTTGCGATCGTAATACGTACCGTTGCACCAAAAAAAAAAAGTTTATATATATATGTATTGTGGCTTTAAGACGGCTTCATATATATAGTCATAAAATGGTTTAAATAAATGCAACGGTATTTTTCTGTTACAAAAAAAAAATAAAAACGATGTCGTCTTACTCTTTTGAACATTTCTCTTTTCACCCATTTTTTCATCTTTCTATCTCTCTGTCTCTGTCTCTCTTCTATTTCTCTCTCTCACTCATAACTCTTCTCTGTCTGTCTGTCTCTCTTTTTCTCTATGTGTCTCTGTCTCTCTTATCTCTCTTTCTCTCACTCATCACTCTTCTTTGTCTGTCTGTCTCTTTCTTTCTCTCTATGTCTCTGTCTCTCTTCTCTTTCTCTCTCACACTCATCATTCATCACTCTTCTCTGTCTGTCTGTCTCTTTCTTTCTCTCTGTGTCTCTCGTCCATCTTTCTTCTCTTTATCTCTCTCGCTCTCTCGCTCATCTCTCTCTGTCTCTCTCTCGTTTATCTCTTTTCGCTCTTTCTCTCTCTCTCTCTCTCTCTCTATTTGTCTATATCTTTTCATCTATTTTTTCGTCTTCCTTCCTTTCTCTCTTCTCTTTCTCTCTCTCACTCACCACTCTTCTCTATCTGTCTGTCTGTCTATCTCTCTCTCTATGTCTCTCACTCATTTATCTCTTTTCTCATCTCTTTTCTCTCTCTATCTCTTTCGCTCACATCTCTTCTCTTTATCTCTCTCGGTCATCTCTCTTCTCTCTCATCTTTCTCTGTCTCTCTTGCTCATCTCTCTTCTCTCTATCTTTCTCTCTGTCTCTTTCGTTTATCTCTCTTCTCTTTATGTCTCTCTCGCTCATCTCTCTTCTCTCTATCTCTCTCTGTCTCTCTCGTTTATCTCTCTTCTCTCTATGTCTCTTTTCTGTCTCTCACTCTCACTCTCTATCTCTTTTTCTTTCTCTCTCTCTCTCTCTATCTCTCTCTCTCTCTCTCTCCCACTGTGTTGGCGTTGTTCACTCTCTCACTCCCGTCTTCTCTATTTACTAAGCTCCCTCTAGATTTATTGATCCACTACAAGAAAATGCACTATTAGCAACTACTTTGTCTCTCTCTCGCTCATCACTCTATCTCTCTCTCTCCTCTATCTGTCTCTCACTCATTTCTCTCTCTCTCACCACTCATCTCCTCTACCACCTTCACCACTACTACAAATGCTATTCCACCACCACCACTACTTCCACTGTCGCCACTTCACCTCTATGACTACCATCGTCACCACTTCATTACCACCACTACTACTACTATTACCTCTCCTTCACCCCTGTCACTCTATTTACACTACCACTACCACAACTTCACTACTAATCTCTTTCACCATCACCATCACCATCACCATCACCATAATCTCTTATTCACCACATTCACCACTACTTCCGCTCATTTTCCTCTACCACAAAAAATTAGTTCATGATTTTTAGTAACAAAAAAAAAAATAGGCCACAGAAAAATATTTTTCATTGACTACAAAAAAATTAACTTTTATTTTAGTAGAAAATATTTTTCATTAAAATATTACCCCTACTTTTACCAAATAAAAAATAATAAAATTTTTTTAAAAAAATTCATTAACTACAAAAAAATATATATTTTAACAAAAAATAATTTTTTTTGACGACGACAACCCCCGCTGCAAAAAAAAAAATAAAAAAAAATTAAACGACGTTATTTTATTATTTAAATTTCATTTGTGGCTCAAAAAAAATTATTTTTTTATTTTTTAATCCCGCCCCTTTTTTTTTCCATTCCCGCTCCCCCCTTCCCTTTTTTTCTTTCCATTCCCCCAAAAAAAAAAAACAAAAAAATCCCCAATCTCAAACCCAAAAATCCCTAATCTCTTCTTACCCCCCCTCTCTCTCTCTCTCTCTCTCTCTCTCTCTCTCTCGAGAGAGAGAGAGAGAGAGAGAGAGATCGACGTCGAGCAGCGGAGGAGGAAGAGCAACGTCAGAGCAGCAGCAGTGTCGGCCTGCTCAACTTTACGCCTACATTTTTAATTCCTAATAGGTAGTTACAACATACCCATGCAACTTTTGTGAGGGGATTCTTGAATCCAGTGAGTATTCTAACAGTTACTTGTAGCATTCAAAAATTCATTACTCATATGCTTAGTTACACTGTTTTCCCCCTACTGCATATCATCTTTCAATTTGCTAAATATTGACGGTTTGCTGTGGCCAAGGCATATTATGGCCTGCATTCTACATCGGCAATTCTAGAACTGGTGGGTACTGTAGAGAGTTCTGATCTTCCATTCACAAGCATTTCTGTTCTCAAGCAACATGGTGAGAATGATATGAGCTACAAGATATTCTCTCGTGAACCAAGATGGCAGATGCATTCTTTGGATCACATTTTTAGGTAAGCCGTAAATCTCATTTAATTATTGCAGGAAAGACTGATCTATTACTTTTTTTCATTTTAGTAGTTTCTTTGTGTTGTGGGAAGATTTATTTAATATGTGCTAATGTCCCAATTACAAATCCTGAAGTTTTAAAAGGAACTGTTATAAGTGGAAAACCTAAACTTGATAGTTTGAAGATGTGAGCAAGTATCACATAATATATAGAGTGCCTAATTAGCAGAATTTCATTGATTTTCATAGACCAATCAGATAACTGAATTTATCAGAAGTTCAAAATGTTTGATGGTTTGTTAATTCTTGCCATTGTAGTGTGCAGACGAAGACAATTAGAATAAATTGGGGAGCTTATCCTCATTACAAGACACCAGTTTGTTAATTCTTGCCATTGTATGTGAATTTTTGTTTGTATATTCATGTTTGTGGCTTAAAATACACATTTTACACTTATGTCCAAACTGAACATTAATAGGTCATGTTGGATTGAATAGGATAAGAAATACAAATTAAGCCGATAGAGATTCAAATATTGTTGCAGTTTGAAAATGTTGAATGTACATTATTGTAATTTGAGTATCTCCCTCTCTGCTAGGAGAAATTTTTCTCTCCAATTATATGTTGTCATATATCTCCGTCATTGCATATGTATCATTTGACTACTGCTTTTTCCTTCTTCTTTTTTTCTTCTCCCATTTAATCAAATAGAAAAATGCTATGAAACCCACTTAAGTACCTCTATTTATCCTGAATGAGAGTTATCTAGTTGAGATTAAATTTGTGTAATGTGGAGTTGATATGTAGAATAATTTTAAATCACAAGATAACAATTTTGGACAGTTAAGTCTAGATTTGTATTGTAGTATTACTGAATCAAATAACCTAATATCAATTTATCTTCTGTCTCATACTTTTTGATGTCTTAGAGAGCCCCTTTTTTTTTTAATTTATAAAAATTATGTTTTCTTTTTTTCTTTTTAAAATCTTAATTGCACACCAAGTACAATGCTCTTGTTCAAATTTTTTTTTTTCTTTTTGGGTGTATCACATAACTCTTCTTTTTTCTTCTAAGGTGTTTCAGAACTCTGTGTGTGTGTGTGTTCAATCTACTTTCCCAAATCTATCTCTATTTATTTTTTCTTACTTTTCTTTTTATGAATTTCTACTTGAACACAAAATTGCTTAGTTTCAAAGCAGTTCATCTCCATCTCTCTTTTGTTTTTAATTTTTAATGAAATGCAAAGTTTTTCCTACTGAGTTTTCTGTTGTATATTTCTTATAAAACACGGTTCTTTATATTTTTAACAATTTTTTTAAAATTTCTTTGTTTTGGTATAATTTAGACTCATTTTGTATATACTTCTCAAAAATGTTAATTTACATACAAATTGTTACGAGTAGGATGTTATGATCGTTGACCTATTATATCAGCGTTGACCTTATCTTCAGCAAAAGGAGGTTTGCAGCCAGAATAGTAACGTTTTGTAATATCAGCGTTGACTTACATGCTTCGGAAGAGTGTGTGTGAGATTTTTTAAATCACATCACCTCTGTAGGGCATCAACTACTAAGGCCTTCTGTTCCAAGTTCCAACTGCTCTTGCTGGTGGTCTTTATTTATCCTTTTATTTGTAACAACTTTTGTCAGTTAGGTAGAATGTGAAGTGCAGTTCTAAAATGCTTTCATAGCTCATGTGATGTTTATCTCTGTCGTTGCAACATTTGATGAGGGTTTTCTTAGTGGGAGTAGTTGGGAGCACGACTGATGTTTAGCAGAGACATGACAATCCTACTGGCTAGCTGGAGTGTTCTTGTACAAACATTAGTGCCATTTCAATGGTTTTTACCTACCATGCTGCTTCTTAAGTTCTTTCTTGTGCTTTATCATTAATTGGTGCCATCTTATCTTTAATGCAGATTCATCGCCAGAGTTCTATGTCTAACGTGGATAATAGCCCACAATCTTTGCTCGCATTCAATGGAAATCAAAATGTGCATGGGTTATATGATTTTCTATTAAATTATAGGTGGGTATATGAATATCATGTCTGATTACAACACATATGTCTTCAGTACCCTTTAAACTGAAAGAAAGAGAGAAAACTTGACCTTTATATTATTTACATTTTTTTATATATTAAAGAATTTTTTTTCTATTTAATTCTATCACTGGATTCTAATTTCATCTTATTTGGCTGCCATTTTTCCAGATTTTTATTAACCTCTTTGACTAGTATGGATGTTCCTGTATTATATTCACCAGTACCATTTCAAAACGCTGCCCTTTCTTGTCCAGAGGTAGGGCTGCTTAGTATGTGCATTGGTAAACAAGCTTTTTGAATCTTTGCTATTTCTATCCACTCAATTGGAATTGGCTTTGCTTTGTCTTCCATAGTATTACTCAAATTTTGTTATATTACACCATTATGCTATGGAAATTTTATAATTGGTTAACTGCAAATTTATTAGTTTTTGCTAGATGCACTAGGCAATTGAAGCTTTCTTCTTTGAAAATTAAATGGCGAAGGGAATTTTCAGTTCCTTTTTGAATTAGTAATGTGGATTTCTATTAACTGTTAGAGGTCCTCAAACTCTCTTTTCTTTGAAGAGTCTAATGTCTCATTTTTGTTGCCTAGAGTTGAGAGTAACACTGTGCGTGCTTACTGCCTAATCTATTAGGAACAAGATGCAATTTCTCTGATAGAATCCAAAATCCATAACCTAGAATCTGCCTTGTTTGTGCAGGGGACTAGCAAAACTGTGTCTATGCTAGTTTGTGAACTAGCTAAACCACTTTAAAAAAAAACAATTAAAAATAAATAAAAATAGAAGTATAAACTTACTACCAGAAGCCGAAGAGAAAGAGAACCCTGATAGCTTGGTTTTGGATGTTTTTGTTGAAAAAGATCTTCTATTCACCACCAATTTTGGAAGTTATTTTTTGCTACAAAGTTGAGCATATATGATGTTTTGTTATACAATGTTTGAAAAGTGCATCCACCTTCAAAATTTCACTGCCACTTTACATATGGGAAAATTAGGGCACTTGAGAAGGGATTAATTGTACATTGGGAAACCATCCATTGATTATTGTTATGGATTTGTTATTTCTAACAACCATGATGACCATGCAGGCAAGCAAGTACAAATAGAACAGGATGAGGAATATTTGTGAAGCATTTCAAAAACATTCCAATGGCTGATATGGAAATTGTCCTTGTAAGTTTTTGGCTGCCCTGACTGTCTCTTTCTCTTTCAGTGATATTTTAACTTTTCTAAAGCCTTGTACCCACTTATTAACGTATGAACTCGTGAACTTCTACTCATTAACAGCCAGAAAAGAAAAATCCAGGTTTAACGCCTATGGACTGGGTCATATTTCTTGGTTTTGCTATTGTTGGACTGGTTAGTTACCTGATATATATATGGAACTTGTTTCCTACTCATCCTTTATCTATTTTGTTTAGATAAACATACCATGTTTTTCTATAGGTTGCAGTTATGGGTTCGCTCGACATGCCTAAAGCTGATCTTTGGGTCATATTTGCCATCCTTTCGACTGTGATTGGTTACTGTGCTAAGACATACGTCACGTAAAGTGTTTGTAGTATTTGATTTTGATTCATGTGGATATGTATTGTTCATTGAGCAAACATGCATGTTGTCTGCGTGATCTACCATGTGATGGATCTGCTTTAGAATTGTCTTATATGACAAGTTGATCTGGTCAAATGCATATTTAGTTTTCTATATATTTTGCATTCTTTCCACCTTACTGCTATAGTGGACGAGTGAGTCAGATCAGGGAAACTCCTGATGTAGGATTTCATCTTGGTTGGAGCCACTGCTTCATGCATTAGGCTTGGAGCTGTGATTGCATGTGCTCCGTACATGCCACAGGCAAACTATATTTACATAATAATCATGCTTTTTCCTTTGTCATTGCTTTGTTCTTCCTTTAAAGTCTGTTGATCTCATAGGTATTGATTTACCAAATGTTTCAACTGGCTGTAGGTTTCAGCAAAATATGGCTACATATGAGAACTTAATTACTCAGTCCATGTATGACAAAGAACTGGATAGTGGAAAGGGCACTCTTCTTCACTTGTGTGATGACGTGATTCAACAGGAAGTAAGTTGCTAGCTAGAAATTTGTTTCTTTTTTTTTTTTTTCTCCCCCTACTTGAAGAATTGAAACCAGCAAGTTGGGTTGGGTGGGTTAGATGATAAAAATTGGTGGGTTGGTTGGCTTGTGAGTTAAAATTTGTCAACCTACCTACGAATCAACCCAACCTGCCTATATTCTTTTCCATTTTCTATTTCTAGCCCACTCAAACCGTTGGTTTGAAACAGCCAAAATATTCTTCCAACCTGCCTATTTTGAGGATGGGTGAGTTGGTGGCGGGTTGATAAGTTCTCAATCTGCTAAATCTGGTTTGTGTGATTGAAACCATGACTTTGCACAACACTTCACATGCCCTAGTGCTCACATAAGCTTGAACTTGTTGGGGCATGGACTTGGTACCCTATAGTTTGCTAGTTTGTTTCCTCCACCCTGATTAATTATTTGATACTTCCTTTGGTTTTCAGGAACTATTGGAGGGATTATGATACTGCCCTTTTCATATTGAAACAACAGACGAGACATAGCTGAAGAAACTGAGTTGCTTGAAGAAACCAAAGATGGCAGCTCCAAATATGAAAGCGATGCAGATGGCTCATCAGAACAAAGAGAGGCTGTGGAGGAAGAACTTCCTTTAACATTTGCTGATGGGGTTTTGATAAAAAAACTTCTCAAGGAAAGCAAAGAAGATTATGAAAAGACACTGAAAATTTCCTCTCCATTTGTTCTGCAAAATGTTAGTGCATTAAGACATTAAGGATTAGTCAGTCTTTGTTTCTAACCAACAGATACCTATTTCTTATTTCTTCATGCTGTACGTAGGAAGAAATTTGGAACATTGTGTGAAGAATTACATGAACGGATTCCATATGCTTTCTGCATAGTTTGTATATTGAAATAGTGAATCACTGAATTACATGAATAGTTTTAAAAAAAAAAATGAAAAGAACAAAAAGGAGGAGGCTATTTCAAGATGTATTCTTGAATCACTGAGCTTTAATTGTTCTTTCTTTTCTGAACTATTGAGTGTATGGGCAGTGAATTCTTCATTTTGCTCAACTCTAGGAAAGAATGGTATGGTCATTGTATTTTCTTGGTTCATAACTTTATATTGTCAAGTTTTCACACTTGTTACAAACGACTTGTATTCGACACATGAATTGAAAAGTAAATAATTGAACAGAACACTTTGATTGTTTTCTTTTTCAAAGGTGAGTTGAAAATTGTTGAAAAATGTTAGGGATACTAACATACTTACAAGTTGATGTGGGTTCCATATCAAGTGATGGTTGATCTTATCAAAATTTGTGAGTGTGTTAATAAGATTGTTAGTAAATGTACAAGTATCTCTAGCATTGTTGAAAACTGTTTGGTATTAAATTGCTTAAATTTAATATAGATTAATCATATTAAAAATAAAATATAGGGGGGATGGGGAGAAAGCAATCTTCAAGGCCAACAATGAAATAGTTGATCTGATATCATGATGAATAATATGAAAAATAGAGGAGGAGAAGAAAAATGAGGAATATAGAAAACTAGGGCTCTCTCCTTAAGCCCTTTGTAATTTAAGGAGAACATCAAAAAAGTGAAAAGTGAAAAAATAATTACAAAATGATGAAGGTACAAGTGATTTATAAATTCAATTATGCAAAGATATCTTGTACTTTCATTAGTTGGGAAAAAAACTTTTCACTATCCACTTTTTTGAAATTCTCCCATGTATTTATACTAAAGCATTCTAAAGCATTCAAAAAAATTTAAGGTAAACTACTAATAGGTTCTAATAGTTGAACTATTCCCATCAAGTCCTATTGAAAATAAGTCTTAGTAAAATTGCCACTAAAAATAATTTTTTTGCAACATTTTTTATGTCTCTAAAAATTGACAATTAATGACTTTTTTTGGTCATGATTTTTATAAATTGTCGCTAAAATTTATAATTAGTGACTTTTTTTATGGCAAATTTTTTCCATAGAACCTATTAGATAATAAGTCTACTTATTAGGATCTACATGTAAGTACCCCTTCAATTTACTAAAGCATTCAATTTACAAAAAACAGTGTTCTAAGTACAACTAATATTCACACAACAGTAATTATAGTAGCCTGCAACAACAAAAGCAATTGCTGCAAACTTTAATATTTGCATAAACAGTCATTAAGAAAGTATCAGCTTGACCTCGGACAGATTATCCTTGGGAATCTCCATGGTATCATCAATAGCTGTGTGTGTGTGAGAGAGAGAGAGAGAGAGAGAGAGAGAGAGAGAGAGAGAGAGGGGTATATTTACTGACACCTAACATGGTCACTAACACAATTTTCTCCACCAGCCTTGAGGGATGCTGGCTACTCCTGGAAGATATGTTGCATCAACTGTTGTCTCTGTCATGAGGTCTGGAACCAAACTATTCTTGTTAGCCTCTTTCAAAAATCCTGTAAAGTTTCTCCAGTGAAGCAACCTGTAGGAGTAGGATCAACACATTATTCCATAATCACAAGCAAAAAATGCAATGCGTAACTTTAAAATAAAAATAGATAAAATAAAAAAAAAAAAAGAATGTCAAACTCCTATAAGTCAAGCAAATTGCTGAACAATACAAGGAGTGAAAGCCTGCACCAATGCAAGCTACAACCATATACACTTTAATAACTATTAGAAGCTTCAAAAATCTAGAGTACCAATAAGTCGAAAAGACCAAGCTAGATAGTACCTGACGAACTCTTTATTTAGCACGAGTGACACAATACATTGGATGGTAAAGTATCCATTTAATTTTCATTGGAAATTTAAAAATACTCAAGATACAAGGAACTTGCACACCAGAGTAACATTTGGTATCATCTAGAGGGAATCCACAAAAATACCTAGATAAATGTTCCATTTGTAGCCATTGAAGTTGGTGGCTTGAAGAAAAAGTCTCATGGAAGGAAATAAGACATGCTAGATTGACCATTCACGCTGGGCCCAGGCAGTCTCTGCCTCGGAAATTAGTTCACGCTCATTTTCGTCCTCCATTATGCGATCCTCCAAGAGAAATTAGGATTCTTTCATTAGATCTAATCAATGTATCAGTTTAACAAAAGACAAGGAAAGAGGCTCAAAACTGGGAAATCATTAAGGAAAAGGCAGATGATCGTGCTTTAAATGCAAACAATCCACAGGACCAAGACATCTTTCATTAGATCTATTCAATGTATCTGTACACAACATCCACTGGACTAAGCATGCATGTTTGAGTGGTGTGTTCAGAATCCAGATAAGAAAACTGGGAAATCTTAATGGCTCATCTCATGCTTTGAATGCAAACAATCTTTGTGCAGCAAATGACAAAGCAAAAACATGGGTATACCACACAAAAAATCTCTTGGGCACATCACACACACAAAATGCCAAAATAAAATAAAGAAAGTGATTTTAGAAGAAAAAATTTACTACTATAGACTATAGGGTACATCATCGAGGAAAACCTTGATGTTCACAAAAATAATCTATCAGCAATTAAAAAAGAAGATCCTGGTTATATAGTCAGCAAGTCTTCTCCATGGTCCAAAGAACACAAGGTAGGTGGTCAAACCATTCAAGTTACTAAGCAATATAACCAATATAAAATGGATAGGATCTGTAGAAGGAAACACCCATAATAGTATTCTTCATGGAATTTTCTTCTACTTGGGGACTTTTGAATGGTTTCCTCCTCTCGTAAATTTGCAAACCATCACCTGATGGATTGGGCAACAAAGGTGGATGCATGGCATAAAAGTTTCCAAGAGCAGCAGCAATTGATTGGAAGCAACTTTTCTCATCCCCCCAGTCAACCTATATATATGAGAAAAATTCGCAATATGGATCAAATAATTCATAAGACAGTAAGAATGAAGAATAAGAGCTTGAATGGACAGAGGTTACATGCATTGTTGATCATCATGATTTTACTACCACAATTGAAATTATGAAAAAGACATTTACAGCTGTCTTAGTTAAGTAAACAAGCAGGAAAGATGGTTCAATCAAAAGCACCAAAAGGAGCAGGCGTGAATCTTCTGTATTTGAAGTTTGTTCACAAACTACAAGATGCAATACCCAAAGTACATAAATAATTAAAAACTATGACTTTTTATAGATAGAGAATAAAGATAAGCTAATTACATCAGAAGACAGAAAATGAAACCAAGTCCCAACTCGTACCTTTTAGAGGGGGATGGAGAGGAGGATATAAAACACGTGTCATGATTAAAATGGGTGAAAGCCAAAAGTGTTCTCTTTTTCATTTCAATTTTGTGCATGTCTTAGTGGTACAATCTCTAGCATAGAAGGGAACATAATATCTCTTGTAAAAAAAAAAGAGCCAAAAATCTATGTATGGGTTTCTCTACTGTTGGACTGGAATTGTAAAAAAGTATAAGTAATGCATAATCAACAATTGAATACAACCTTTGGTACTACCATATTGCTATAAACATAGACAAAGACAAAAAGAAAGAAAATGATGTTAGAAAAAATAGATATCAGAACTTCCATCATTTCCCAAACAAAGTACAAATTCTGGGACCCGGTCCATATCAGGTGTGTACTGATCAAGTATGACAGGAAGCCTAGACAAGTTACCTTATGAATCAACATAGATACAAAAATATTCCTCTAGCATCTCAGATTTATTCTTGAGCAGCTCTGTGTTCATCTGGAGAAGAACAAAAATGTAACTTTAGTCATATAGTACAAATGAAGACCAGCCATTGTGAAAGAACCCATTTTACACCACTTCATAAAATTTTATATAAGGTTTGCCTTTTATGAATAGTAAGATTTTTTTCTAGTTTCTGCCAGATGGAAGAAAAAAGAATCACCAGTGCCAAATCACAGATATCAAAAGAAAGAAAAGAACATATAATAAATACATGTATGTAGAAGAATTGTCGACTGAGTGTTTCCTCAAATATGGCACAAATTTTATTTATTTTTTTTTTGTGATAAATCAAAAGTGAATCGCATGATTCATAATTCGATTCATGTTTTATGATTCATGCAACTTCTGAAACTATCGGGATCAATAGATTCTAACCCCATTTTGACTCTTTTTGGTGAAAATATCAAGATACAACTTCTAAAGTGTTTAGTATGAAAAGTAACCAATATATATACATGCTTTGTTGTTATTTTGGGATCAAATAGTTTAATAGGATCCAATCAGATTGCCCTACAAGTGAAACTTGATCAATACGAATCATGTGGCAAATGTATAGTATACATAAAGTTGATCAGCATTTGCCAACAAAACCAAAATAATACTAACACTGGAGAGAGAGAGAGAGAGAGAGAGAGAGAGAGAGAGAGAGAGAGAGAGAGAGAGCACTTAAACATTATATAAATACTAAACAATCATACACGAATTAAACAAAAAACGATCCATGAACTCAACAGCAGAGGCAAAACAGGACGACAGGAGCAAAATTAAGTGCAAATCAAGCAATTAATCTGTTTGGATTAAGATCGATTATACGCAATCTTTTCTTTCAGTTCATCCTTTTCATTGCATTACGGGTCTACATCCTCCTCTTTTAGTGCCAGATAATCAACTCGAGTGAAATTTGGGTAACTTAGTTGTATTGCATTAAAATGAGCAAACCAACGAAGGACTTGCTGATACATGGAGGCATAAAAGCAAATAATAAAAAAAAAAAAAATCAATAACTGAAGACATAGAAGTGGAACATTGAGTAATCAGTGCCCCCAAGACCAATTTGAACTAGAAAAGAAGCAAGACAAGCTCAAATAGTTTACTTTCAGAACCTGCAAGTGGGTCGATCCGCAAAAATTATATGACAACAAAATTCATGGTATCATTGTTTTCCAGAAAGATAGATAAGTAGAAATTTAAGTCTATCATTTTAAGAAGCATAGAAGAGCATTATTACCACAAAGTCACTACATTGGCAAGACACAAGTGAGTATTATGCTGAAGTAGAGCAAACACATCATCTGCCATCCCAATATAGGTGCAGTGCCTTACAATGTCCAGCAGAGCTACAGAGATACATTATTGCAAAGAGTTATCCAAATTTATTCAACTTTAAGAAACTTTCGAGTGTCAACGATGGTGAATTTGGTAAAAACATACCAGAATGGCATTTGTTATCAATGTCATCAATAAGCTCCTGAATACTAGTTAGATCGAGCAGCTTCCTTGGGTTCCTCCTTTGTCGGATAGAAGATCTGCAGTTGGAGTTCTTTCATAAATCATAATAAAATAACTAAATATGCATCTACAACTTATTCATGGATCATGACCAGCGTAGATACCTCCTAACCTACCAAACATCAGCATTTGGAAACTTTAACTTAGAAGTTGCTACCATAAAAGTTGCTATTTAAAAGCAACTTTAACTTAGAAGTCAAGAGAGAAGGTCAAATAATGTTTCCCTGAAGAGTAGGTAACACAAAACAATTTACTAAGGGCTATTAGTTTTGGGTCCTCCAGGTACCACTCCTCATTTCCCCATTATGCTACCTAATTAGACACTACAGATTCACCGTAAATCTAAAATTGGTAAAAAAAAAAAAAAAATTTAATACGAGAGATATAATTACTAATTTATTAAATATATGATTTCAAGGTCTAAAGATCGATACAAACAATCAAGAAAACTAATGGGTATCGGGGTAGATTATATGTATGCATATATACATACCTATATGCATATGATATGCTATCTCTATGTGTGTGTGTATATATAAACAACGCCCAAATAGTATACATTAATATGTGTTGGGGAGGGAAAAGATTGGGTACACACCTAACCTTTGACATAGTACACAGAGTGGCCTCCTCGAGACTTAAACTCATGACTTCAAGGTTATTAGGCTAAGATTTTTAGCATTGAACCAATGGTCACTCCTATGTGTGCGCGCGCGCATATATATATATATATATATATGTATATCTTAAATATACAAATATGAGAAAGTAACATTTTTCATAGGAAAGTAAGTTTCCAGTAAACCAAAAAATGGGTAAACAAGAAGTATTATCATTGAATCCGTAAACAATGTTCAAGATTATCATTACCAAAGGGTTCAATAAAACCACAATACACATACACACAACGAAATGATTTTCTAGATAATAATTTTTGAAGAATTCATCAAGAAAATTGGTTGCACCTGTCTTCAACTAGCCTAAGTTGAAAGAAAAGAATTCATCAAAAAAACATTATTTATATTTTTTGGAAAATTTTGATAAAACTCTAATTTGAACAAGAGTGTTAAGATGAGTTGGGTTTTCCCAAATCACACTAATCTTGCACACAACTTTCAAATCCAAAATTTCATATCAAGAAGTACTAAACAATCCAAGAAGGCTCTTTTGATTCTAACGTATTAATCCGAAACTCAAACAAGGTCTACAATTTCTTACATATCTATTGGTTTTCATAAAAAAAATCATATGATCAAAACAAGACCCAAATAACTTATTCTATCAAACAACACCATTCAAGCTCGATCCACAGATCATCTTAAGATATGTAAAAACACCAATTAGATTATATTATTTTATTATAAATTTTCTTTTACACATTATTATGTTAAAATTAGTGTTTGTTTTATATGTCTAGATTTTTTTATTTTACTTGTGTCTAATAAAAATTTGGATCTGCCAAACTTAAAATAAAAAAAAAAAAAAACTTAAAAGTAATTTTGTAGCTTAAAAATTTACATTGTAAAAAAAACTCGTTTAGATTTTTCTCCTCAAAAAAGCTTGAGCTGGGTCGCCTGTGTGTTTAATCAGCATGTAGACGTATAATGCTATAGCAAAGAGAAGCAATTAAACAAATGCCAAATTGATTGAAAACCGATGTTAATTTTGAATGTGAAGAAAACTTAATATCATCAGCTATTCACTTTTTAGGGTTAGGGTTTTAAAATCAAAGCCCTATCATGGGTGGTTACAGATGTTAATTTTGACTGAGAACAAACCTTAATATTAGATATTCAATAAGGGTTAGGGTTTTGAAATCAAAGCCCCAATGTCACAGCTATCTTGGGTGGCTGTAAATAGGAACATACCTGACCTACAGAAGAGAGTTCTCGTAAATATTCAATTCGACTAGAAGGGAAAATATTTGCTGACAAACCCATGGTGGAGACGTGAACAAAGTGATGGCTTGTGAAAAAGATGTAGACAACGGTGGCGTGGATCGCCGACGGGCTAGTGGTCTTTGGCCATGGCAGAAGCTTCGGCTATAGTGGAAGAGAAAAGAAAGGTGAAGAGCAAGAGAGAGAGGGCGGCCAATCGTTCTTCTCTCGCTATGGTGGAAGAGAAGAGAAAGGTGAAGAGCAAGTGAGAGAGGCTATGGTGGAAGAGAAGAGAAAGGTGAAGAACGGTGGCCCTGATGCTTGACCGTTGGACTTCGACAATCTCTGCAGCTTCGGCTATGGTGGAAGAGAGGAGGGAGGAGAAGAGAAGATCAAGAGCACGAACCAGAGCAAGAGAGGGAGGCAACTGACTTGGGACCATTGGACTTCTGATTTTGGCAACCGGTTAGACCGGTTGCCAATTCAAAATTAAATTATTAAAATAATTTAGTTATATGATAATTATAAGATAATATGGTATATATAAATAAAACTAAGTTATGAGTTAATATGAGAATAGTTATGAATTATATGATATTAGTTATAATATCAAACCACATAATCTCATAACTAATGTATGGTACATCCAAATGTACCATAGCATCACCCATTTGCAAGTGTGTATATGAAAAAGTATACAGAAAAACAGAGAAATTTCTGACCTCTTTGCTTTGTCTAATCAAAGTGTAATTCATTCTGGATCAATCAAGACAAAGATTTTTCTTAATTACTTAATTGGAATTGCCATAAAAAATAAAAAATAAAAAAAAAACATTATGATTTATAAAAGCCTAGTAATAATCTCTATTATAGTGTTGTATTCTCTTGCAATTTTGCTTCTGAATGAAACAAGAGTCTAACAAATAAAAGCATTCATAAAAATTTTGAAAAACTACACAAGACTACAATTCTATGAAGTTCCAAGATATACCAATTATTTTCCTCAAACCAAAATGCCATCATCTGGCTTCCTGTGAGCATATCCACCATATTGACGATTCCAACGACGGAGGCAAGCAAGAGAAATACACAATCCAGCGAAGACAAGAACCGCCATCACAAGGAAAAACTTCTGCTCCATCATCATCTCTTTCACCCAAAAAAGCCTACCCAACTCTGTATTTGAATCCTTTCCAGTTCTGCTCTCAATTTCATTTTTTGTGACCCTACCGTCGTACCATGGATATAGTAGGGTCTGAAACGCAGGATCAAAGAAGTCCTCCACCCCATGAACAATCACATGCCCATTGTTGTAGATATCCCAATTTGTAACCTTGACTCCATTAATGGAAGCGCGATCGCTATGATGGGGTGTTGTAGTAACCACAAGTGGGTGATGGGGAAGGAGAGTATCGACCTTGGATTCGTATGGAAGAGAAGACTGAAGAGCCTCCCTATCAAGCCTTAGCGGTGCAACGTGGTACTGCAGGAGGGTGAATGGTAGCTGAGGGTACTTGGAAGACACGAAAGCCTTATCAAGTGGGCAGAATATGGTGATTGTGGTATTGTGGGTTACTTCGAAAGGTATCAATGTAGGGAGGATTTGTTCGAGAATTAAGGACATGGCTATGTAACCCTTGTTGGATAAGACACTTGAGATCATCCCAACATTCAACCTGTGATCATGGTGGTTTGTTTCTTGAGCAACTGTTGAAATAGTGGGTTGTGGAAGGATTGAAAGAAAAACAAGAAGAAAGGCGAGCGAAAGCTTGGATGCCATGAAGGAAAAACAGTAGATTGATGAGGAGAAGTTGAAGAAGAATAGAGAAAGTGTAAAGGATCTGAGAGCAATGTATGTATTGTATAATGTAATATTTGTATAGATTGAGAACCCCAACTGGGACTTAGATATAAATAACTAAATTGAAACCTTGTCCAGATAGGATTAAAAGACCTAGTAGATCAGGGTTTCCAAAAACAATCACACGTTTAGGAACCTACCAGCTCCTAATAGATTAAAAAAAAAAAAACTTTAATTACAAATTTTAAATGGAAGTGTTTTTATTAATGTGAACTTACTATCTTTGTGTCTCATTAAAACACTCTTTTGTTTTGTTTCTTGATTTTTAAAGGAGTCTTAATTTGTTAGCTTAATTTTTAGGTTAGTTTGCACTACAACAATCCATTTTAAATCCAATTCATCATTAATATGGAACTTTCTAAAATTTGAGTCCATAAACGAGTTCAACTGCTTTGCCAAACCCAATCCAAAACCTCCCAAACAAACAGTTCATTTTTTTTTTAAAATGAAATTCACCAATTTTTTTTATAAAAAAAAAAAAAAAACAGAATTCACCGAACAGCCAAATCTTTAAAAAAAAAAATTAATACAAATTTCATCAAAAAAAAAAAAAAAATAAACAGAATCAGACAACAAAAATAAGAAGCAAGCAATTTCACGCTATTTTTAAGCAATCTCAAAGAAATTTATAGAGAAATTTCAAACAATCTCAAACGAAATTTGAACAATAATGTGTTTGGTAACGTTTACGTTTTCAGTTTATATTTACAAAAATTTTATAAACTGGTTTTTGTTTATTTTTAGAAAAACATAAACTACAAACACGTTTGGTAATTGACAAAATGTTTTAAAAAATTTAAAAATATAAAAAAGAGCGAGAAATGGCAAGTGGTGACAAGTGGTGACGGTGGGTGGTGGGTAGCTGGTGGAGGTGGGTGGGTGGGTGGGTGACGGTGAGGGTGTCGGGTAGCGGGTGGTAGCGAGTGGGTGGTGGTGGTAGTGGTGGTGGTGGTGGCGGTGGCGGTGGCGGGTGGCGGGTGGTGGGTGGTGGTGGCAGGTGGGTGATGGGTGACGGGTGGTAGTGGTGGGTGGGTGGGTGGGTGACGGTGGCGGATGGTGAGTGATAGCAAGTGGGTGGTGGTGGTAGTGGTGGTAGTGGCGGGTGATGGGTGGTGGTAGTGGTGGTAGTGGCGGGTGATGGGTGGTGGTGGCAGGTGGGTGGCGGATAGGTGGTGACAGATGGGTGGTAGATGGTGATGGTGATGGTGGGTGGGTGGGTGGTGGGTGGTGATGGCGGGGGATAGGTGATGGTGGTGGGGCGGTGGTGGTGGTGGTGGTGGGTGGTGGTGGGTAGTGGCAGGTGGGTGGTGGTGGTGGTAGAGGCGGGTGTGTGGCGTGTGGGTGGTGGGGGATGGTGGTGGTGGTGGTGGTAGTGGTGGTGGGTCGTAATGGCGGGTGAGTGGCAGGTGGCAAGTGGGTGGGCAGGTGACGGTGGCAGGTGAGTGGTGGGTGGTGATGGTGGGTGGGTGGGTGACGTTGGCGGGTGGTAGCGTGTGGGTGGTGGTGGTGGTGGTAGCAAGTGGGTGGCGGATGACGGGTGGTGGTGGCGGGTGGTGGTGGTGGTGGGTGGATGGGTAGGTGACGGTGGTGGGTGGTAGATGGTAGCGGGTGGGTGGTGGTGGCGGTGGCGGTGGTGGTGGTTGGTGGGTGGTGGTGGCAGGTGGGTGGCAGGTGAGTGGGGGGTGAGGGTGGTAGTGGTGGGTGGTAGGTGGTGGGTGGTGGTGGGTGGGTGATAGATGGTGGTGGTGGTGGCGGTGGGTGGTGAGTGGTGGTGGCAAGTAGATGGCGGGTGGTGTGGCCAGGCCAGTGGTGGTGGTGGTGGTGGTGGAGAGGGGTGGGTGGTGGTGGCAAGTGGGTGGCAGGTGGGTGATGGGTGGTGGTAGCAGGTGGTGGTGGTGGTGGAGAGGGGTGGGTGGTGGTGGCAAGTGGGTGGCAAGTGGGTGATGGGTGGTGGTAGCAGGTAGTGGTGGGGGGTGGGTGGTGGGTGGTGGTGGCGGAAGACGGTGGTGGAAAATGGTGGCGGGTGGTGGCTAGTGTTGGGTGGTAAAAAAAAAAAAACTCAAAACTCAAAATGGAAACATATTTTTTGTGTTTTCATTTTTTGGCCAAATTTATAAACTGAGACTACTGATTTATAAATCAAAAATTTTACCAAACAAGTTTTTATGTGAGTTTTTAAAATTTTTGTAAATATAAACAGAAAACTGGAAACGCAAGTGTTACCAAACGGTACCTAATACTTGGATTTCAAGATAGTTGATGGATTTTCCTAATATGAAGCTGTGGCTTCGTCTTCTTCATTTCCATCTTCTTCAGAAAGCAGAATTGGATGAGTTTCTTCAAGGGTTTCAACTTTCAAGTGATCGAAGATAGACATAAGATTTTTATAATTTGACATTTTGCCACTGTAACATGCTAAAAAATATAACTTTGACATTACTAAAATGACAATGACAATTGGAGATGCTTTTAAGAATCTGTGTATACTATGGGCGCGATTTTGCTGCGGTCTTTTATAGTGTTGTTGCTTTATGTCAGTGATGTGGTCCAATTGAAGAGTGACATGTGTTGTCTTTACCAGTTAAACAACCAACAGAGAAGACTCATGTTATCTTGTTATTTTTATAGGTTTTTTTTTTTCCTTATTCTGCTGTCCTCTTTTCTTTTCTTTTTTTCTCCTCTCTTTCACCTCTCTCTCTCCATTATTTTGTTCTTCTTTCTTTGAATCTGTCTCTCTTTTTACACATGGTAATTCAAATGAAAACCTACAACAATCTTTCATTCAATCGACGGTAAAACGAATCACAGATTGCAAAATCTGATAAAAAAAAACACGGAATTTTAAATTACATGAAATTAAAACCAAAAAAATTTGACAAGAAAGATGTAGCAATACTACTATTGTAAATAAATTAATTTTTAACCATGTTCTGTTTCATCTTCAATCGTATTTTGTTTTCACAATGAACTACATCATTACATATGAAAATTATGTATGAATTTTTTGTTTATATAATATTAATTAAAGAAAAATCAAATATAGAAACTGCCTCAATCAATTCCATTGTTATTTTTCATACATAAATCCCTAATTCCACAACTGCAAGCCAACCATTTGGCGTTGATGTTGTAGAAACCACCACATAGGCACAGACCCACTTATCATTTTCTATTTCTTGCAGTCCCATTTCTTGAATATGTAAGTGTGGTTATGGCACCAGAAATTTTTCTTAGTTTCCAATGAGATTTGAGAAGCTAATTTTACACAGTTCAACCATGGGATGGTGGAATTAAAACAACAGGAGAGTTGTAATGGAGATGATGATAAGCATCCATGGTGGAGGTTTTGGTGAGTTGATGGTGGGTGTTAATGTGATAGGAGTTGGTGGTAGTTATGGATGAAATGGCATTTGGGGGGACTGATTTTTTGGGTGAGAAAGAATGAAATGGTGATTATCCAATCCTCTGTTCTTAACTAATCAACAACAACTCTCACCATATTTTGTCCTACCAACAACACTTTCTTCTCTCTCAAGTACTCGCAACATCCATTCACTCTCCTTCAATGTCACATCATTCCCATGAAGCTCGATAGGGAAGCTCTTGAATCATCTCTTCCATTCGGGTCCAAGCTCGATACCTCCTCGCAGGCCATCCACTGGTTGTCGAAACCTATGTTACACGGACTCTTCAAAATAGATCAAATACCCGTGTCGGACACCCGACACTCGGACAAGGGTATGGGATATGTGTCGGATACTTTTCAACAGATACTTCTTATATAATTGTATATAACACAATTATCATATGTGCATATTATTGTTTAATTACTATAAATGTCATTTTGACACTGTAAGTTACATATAGTACCATTTTATCTCACATATTAGATTAAAAATATAAAAATATGATTTTTTTTGCCGAGTCCGCGTACCCTTAAATTTAAGATTTAATGAGTCCGACCTCTAGATACATACCCGCACCCGACACCCGTACCCGAGTCCAGGTAACATAGGTCGAAACAATACCCAAAAGCCAATCCGCTTCCATTAATGAAGTCAATATCAGAGATTGGGAGATTTTCAACGATGGGCATGTCATCGTTCGTGGCATCAAAGACTTCTTTGATCCAGCCTTGCAGATTCCACTAAATAGTTTTGTAATATAGTCGATCTTATGTATGATTTTATCAATTTTAATTTTGAAAAAACTCTTATTTATAAAAAATTACCATTGCAGGTGTTGCCAATAATATTATTCTATAAGCATACAAACATTTGGGAATAAATCTAGCCTTTCTACGTACATCAATTAGACTGTTTCTTTAATTTTGAAACAAAACCTAGACCATCAATATTATAGAAAGTATCGTGTTTTAAAACATGCTCAAGATTAAGACTACTTTTTCATTAACATTTTGAATTTAAATAGAAAACTACAAATATTTTCGTACTTGAGTACAATACTATAATCACCCTAACATTAATCTATATGTTAGTGGGGCCTCTATCTATGCAGGGCTAGGCGATGTGCTTGCTTACTTAAAGGACGAGCTGCTATTGATGAGAAAACAAATGAATCAATGATCTGATCATGAGTTGACGCGTTCAGAGATCACGGTTAAAAGATTGAATTCACGCTCCAATATCCATGATGACTCGTTCTGATGGTTGATACTTAAACTGTACTCCAGAAAGTACCCGCTGCAGGTGATGGGGGATATAATGGCTCTGAAAAAATCAAATACAGAGAGTTACTATAATTGTTAGATTCCTATTGAAAAATCTAGAAACCCTTAGATGTTGATTTGTGATTATATATCAATTTTAAGCAGAATATAAAAATCCGAATCAAACAATCAAGACAAAGAGACACAATGATTTTTACGTGGAAAAACCACAATTGGACACCTCCAACTGTGATAAAAAAATCACGGGCAACTACTGTGGACGTCCCCCGGTGGGGGGCCTCACTCTACAGTTCGGACTCGATTTTGTGTCGCGGTTCTAAATCTGAACCAAAGAGTCCAAATCCGGCAAATCGTTTGAGAAAACAGATTTTTGAAAAGTAGTGCCAAACATGGACTGCTTTGCCAGATTACAGAGTCGCCACCTAAATATTTTTAATGGGAAATTTAGGAAACCCTGACTCGGTGCCGAAGGCCACACGTCCGTCATCACCAAAGTGGTCTTGGCTCGGGAGCTTGGGTACGATCGGGGAAGGTCAGCTATGAGCACCCCCTTTCGCCCGGTCCGAAGACCGGCCTCTACTAACCGTGATATCCGATTTTGAAAACATTACGTGTTCTTATTCCGGTTATTAGCCTAGATTTACTATGTTATGCGCGCAGCAAACAAGTATAGACCAAATCGCCTAAGTTGGAATAAAACATTACGTGTTTGTTTTGAAAAATGATTTGCTACTCATAAGTAGGCTAAAATGCAGGTTTTGCCACTCTCAAGCGGGCTTTTAGAAAAGATGGTTTTGCCACTATCTAGTGGGCTTTAAAACTCACGGTTTTAAATGTGTTGTCCCAATTTAGGTAATTCAACCTCCACCCACAGGCATTCGAACAGTTTATCATGTAAGCACTTAGCCGCATGGTAAACCTACTGTCATGTTAACATTCACACGCATGCGATATGCTAAAGCCATGAAAACTTACATCGTACTCCTTGCCAAAATAACAAACTAGTTAGCAAACATGCATGACTTAGTTCATGTTAAGTGGCTAATGCAACACAGGCATAGATGCAATCTAGAGTAGGCTCGGCTAACCCTAAACATGGCATGTGATCAAATAGCATGTATTCAATTTGGAATTGAAAGTACGATGCAATTTGTATGATGTACCGAGCCCGGTGCATGTAAACAAATGCATGGATGCACGCATGCATTGCATAAGGTATGCTAAAGTAGACGTGCCTTAATCTACCATAAGCAGGTAAATAAAAGGGATAGAAAGAAGCGGGGATTGGAAGACATGCACCCACTCACGCACACTTATTACAATTGCGCCCTCGCTCGGAGGGACCGAAAGAATATACACAACCGAATAAATAATTAACTATTCTAACTAATTAAATATTACAAATTAATTAAATTAAATAAATAAACTAATTAATCTATTTAAGCGATAAATGCCTCGGAAGGAGGGCTGACTGCCGCGTGTGCCCGGGACTCGCTCGGAACTGCACTGCCGTGCAAGTGTGCCTCTGTTTCCTCTGCTCTCCTTCTCTGAAAATTCCCAAAACTTCAGGAGTGCCTCTCAGAGCACTGGGGAGCATCACCGGCTGAGGCAGGGAGCCACCGGCTGAAGAAGGAATCCACCGGCTCTGAATTTCATTATCGGCTGCCAAGAGGCAGCCGGCCGGCACTAAAGAGTGCCGATCGGCCCTTTATCCCTGCAGAACTCCAGAATCGACAAAGAAGAGAGGAAACCAAAGGCAAGGCAATGCAAATCAAAGCATGTATGCACCAGGCACATCCCTCATCATGCTATGGACTCAAGAGGGCATGTGCCTCGATTCCCGGACCACCAATCGCGCATTTCCATGCATGATGGTCCTAAGAACCAAGGGTGCAAATTCAATGTCAAATGCATGCAATTCAAACAAAGGTGCCAAACCTCTATCAAACTCACTTCAAGAGGCCTAACATGCACAATGCCAATGTAACCCTAAACATGTCATCTAGCATGCAATATGGCAATGCAATGCAAGAATATTGTTGTGTAAACATATAAGCATGCAAAGAAAATTAGGAATGGACTTACACATGAATTGGACAGCTCTAAAAAGCCCAAGAACAGTGGCCAAAGTGCCTAGAAAATGAGACCAAATACACACACACATGCAAGTGTGAAGGCCTAAGACTTAGGCATAAACAAGCAACATTCAAGCACACTTAAGAAGGCCAAACATGGACTACTAGCATGCATTAATAGTTCTGAAATTTATACAAAAATGATGCTAAATCATGCGATGAAGCATGCCAAATGGAGCATGCGAATGGCCTTAGGCTTAAGGTAAGTCAATAGGGCATTTAAACCACACTTGGCACAAACACATATGGCATGCACTTAACAACCAAAAATAGGTGCTTAGCATGTTAAAGCAAGGCCAAAGAGCTACTTAGATGGTATCTAAGAGTCATTAAACTAAAGGCATGCATTGAAGCCAAAACATGGAGCATACAAGACATACTCTTAAAGCATTAACAAAGCCACTAAGGCAATCCAACAAGCATGTATGAAGGACTGAAATGGCATGTTAGATGGTTCCAATCATCAAAAACAAAGCTAGAATAGCATACCACATATTCATGCTTTTGAGGCCAACAAGCCAAATACAAAGAGGCTACCAAATTCATGCCAAGAATGACCAAAATAGCTATGGACAGAGCTAAATCATGGCAAAATAAGCACAAGCTTCACAAGTCTAAGCTTAAAACATGCTAGAAAATAGGGCAAACAACCTAGGCATGTTAAGGCATAAAAGAGGCATTACAAGGCAACTATATTAAGCATGTATAGGAGGCCAAAACCAACTTGAAAACATGTTATATCATAGTAATATAAGCATAGAAAACAAGTCAAACAAGCTCAACACACACTCAAGCATGGGGCTCTCTTAAGAAGCAAAACTTGCCCTTTTCAGGACATCAAGGAGAGGGGTGGCTCTCTCCTCTCAAGGACTTTGTGGCCCCATCCCCACCACTGAAATCCCTCAAGATTTCAGTGGTGGAGAGGCCCAAGTACACAAGTCCCGGATCTCTCCAAAATAGCACAAAAAGTGACCTTTTTCAAGGTCTAAAGGGGGTCAAACCTCCCCAAACCACAAAACACTCTTAATATACAATGAAGAGGGTTCAAAATCAGAACTTTTTTATGTTATATGCTAAGCTCAGAAACTATTTTAAACTAGGTAAAAATGGAGTGCAAAAATGGGGAATAAAATGCAAGTTTCTCACCCTTGTTGTCTACCTTCACAAGAGTTGATGTTGTTGCTTCCTTGAGCTCCAAACCAGTCAAAAATGTCAAGAACCGACCTTTGGAACCCCAGAACCAAGAGAAAGGTGGAACTCTAGGTGTTTTAGTGCAATAGTGTGAACTAAACACCTAGTGTACTAAGGGAAAAAGAGAGATATGGTATATGTATCTAACTTAACCCTAAAAACCAGAGCTCCAGCTCTCTAACAATGGCCAATGCTCTGAAAAATGCTAACCCTAAGTCAAGAGGGAGAGCTTTCCTCTTATAGAACTTGTAATGACTTACAAGCTAAGCAAACAAGACTCATCCCCTCCATACACGTGTATGGAGGGGAAGCAAATGCTCAAAAGTCATGCGAAAATATCTCGTAGCAAAGAAGTCATTTGGGCAAAATGGTCATTTGCCCAAAATAGTGCCGACCGCACAAAATAGTGCCGGTGACAACTCTGACCCAGCCGGTGGCCTCTAGCCCCGGTGGTGTGTGGGATGCCTCGAAGGCATTCCCTGCGCCTCAAGGCAAAACACAAGTGTTTGGTGCAAAACCAAACACAACGGTCGAAGTTCGGAGGTCCCGAGGCACGGCATGAGCCGAGAACTCCGGGAAGTCCATACAAACACAAACTTGGGTGATCACGGAGTGTGCCAGCGGAGATGTCCAAGTCTTGAGGACGGTCAAAAATGGGGTGTCTGATTGCCCCTCTTTGTGAACTCGAAAGTCATAACAATGACGGAGTGAATGTCAAAGCCCGAGACGACCCATTTTTGACAAGGTCAAGACTTGGACAAACATACAAAGCGCAAATGGTTGAACTACAAGTCGCCACGTATCCTTTAAGGAATCAAACCAACAGTAGTTCAAGCACGCACACATGCCAAGGATAAGATATGCTACCGTGGCGGGGCAAAATGCAAGAAAATGCAAGAAGCCGAGCATAACTTATGATCATGCAAAGAAAGTAATGAAGCATACATGCGCAGCTTATAAGCTAACATACACCAATCTACACTACAATGCAGAAAGGATGTAAGAGAATTATGCAATTCTCAAAACGCTCTCACACGGAGGATACAATACCTGCGGCTCGTCCTATGCGCCGTGTAAATGAACTGACATACAATATCGTGCCAGAAGAAAGCAAACTTAACAAGTACAATATTGTTAGCAACATGCATGACATATGCAATGCGAATGATGAATGATATGCAATATATACAAAATGATGTATGAATAATGCAAATGAAAATGTAGTGCAATTAAAGCTAATGCGAACTACATGCAGGGCAGTTGAATCACGATTCAAACCGGAACGGTTCGAAACCACACGAATGTCAAATAGGTTGATGGAGGTAACAAGTTCGTGTCCCATAGAACGATGTCTGATCTATGAGGAATACGCACGAACACAAGAACAAGTATTGAGTGGAATGACATAAGTGGGGAAACGACCCGCTGAGGAAAGAATAATGATCCTAATGCCGGACGCAATGATTACACTATAATGTAATGGAAATGGATACAATGGATATGGCACGCGGGCCAAACCGTATCTCGCCTAGGAAAGGCATGCACACATACAAGCCATGTCTAACACAGAAAAGGTGCCGCAACCTCAAACCAAGTTCATCAAGGAATAGGCGCGATGCACATGAACCATGTTTCAACGTGAAAAGTATAGGCACATACCAGACCAAGCTCAACAAGGAAAGGCGCAAGCCAAGGATGGAAGATGATGCAGTGGAATGCATGCGATGGAATAGATACAATGGACATGGCACGCGGGCCAAACCCAGTCTTGCCTAGGAAGGGAATGTACGCATACAAGCCATGTCTATACGTAACTCGCTTCGACGTGAAAAGTAAGGGCACATACCAGACCAAGCTCAACAAGGAAAGGCGCAAGCCATAGATGGAAGAGGATGCAGTAGACGCATGCAACTACAATGCAATGGAGATGGATATTTACAGAAAATGCATGACATATGCACTATACTACGAGGATGATGCACGACATATGCATGGTTTTTTTGTTTTTGTTTGTTTTGAAATGCATGACATATGCAATAGTATTGATGATGCGTGAGATGCATTTTTTTGTCTTTTGAATTTTTGAAAATGCATGACATATGCGATAGTATTTACAATGAAATGCATGATAAATGTAATGTGATGCAATGGTCATGAAAAGTGCGGTTTTCCTATTCTACCAACGGGTGATATACTAGGTTGGTTCAAGATCCACTGAGACGTAAACACGCCGCCTCAACCTATGGGGCTTCCATACAGATTTCAAGCCGAGGGTACATCCCCCTGGGTATTTAAACCAGACTTTAGTCTCGGAAATTCCGAACCTTTACGTTCTAGGCATAAGCCATTCAAACTCTAGTTTTCACCGTCCCCATTGGTCTCCTAGGAACTCACCGCAAACACAGACGGGTGGCTTTACCAGACCACCGAAAGTCGTTCGGGCACGACAAACACCAAGGGAATTGCACCTTCAGAGGACTTAAGGTCTCCTAGACCGGGCGTGTTTAAGGTCTCGCCAGACCAGACGGGGCAACGATGAAATGCGCAAAACAATGCTACGAAATGTATGCAAAATGCAATGAGGTGCACCTTAATGCACCGAAGGTTTTGCACCCCCCCGAGGATTTAAGGTCTCCTAGACCGTGCGTGTTTCAAAAGATGGAAAATGGAGTGCAATGAGGTACACGTGCCTCAAAGGATGGAAAATGAAGTGCAATGGGGGGTGTGCGCCAAACGGCGCGATGGAATGCATGCCAAATGCAATGAGGGGCAACTGTTACACAGTACTCAAGTGCATGCAATGCAAATGAGACGCGCATGAGACGCGCGTGTCTCAAAAGATGGAAAAATGAAGTGCAAAACGAGGCGTACGTGCCTCGAGATGCAATGAAATGCGAAATGAGGCACACGTACCTCATTTGATGGAAAATGAAGTGCAAAACGAGGCGTACGTGCCTCGAGATGCAATGAAATGTGAAACGAATGTGATGAGGTACACCTCAACGCACCGAAGGTCTTGCACCTCCCGAGGATTTAAGGTCTCCTGGACCGTGCGTGTTTTTGGTCCCGTCGGACCGTGCGTGTTTAAGGTCTCGCCAGACCCGTGCGTGTTTAAGGTCTCGTCAGACCGTGCGTGTTTAAGGTCTCGCCAGACCGGTGCGTGTTTAAGGTCTCGTCAGACCGTGCGTGTTTAAGGTCTCGCCAGACCGGTGTGTGTTTAAGGTCTCGTCAGACTGTGCGTGTTTAAGGTCTCGCCAGACCGGTGCGTGTTTAAGGTCTCGTCAGACCCGTGCGTGTTTAAGGTCTCGTCAGACCCGTGGGGCATGAAATGCAAAACGAAGCGCGTGAGGTAGCACACCTCACGGGACCCAAGATGAAATGCAAAATGAGGCAGTATGACACGCATGCCATATGATAATGCAAAATGGAGCAAGTCTCAAGGGACGTGCAAGATGGCGTGATACGATACGCCGGGAAATGCGATGGATGGGCGAACGCGACACGGGCAACTTTTGAATCTCTGTAAATGACAAAAGGATACAAAAGGATACAATCTCTGCTTGAATTTGAGTGCCACGCACAGTAGAGACGGTCCGAAGTCAAAACGGAGGCCGGTTGAGCATCGGGGATGCATTTTCTTGTACTTTCTTGAGCTATGAAGACCCAAAACCCCTCAACTTGCCTAAAAAGGGCCTTAGGAACACCACCGGCTGGGTGGGGTGGTCATCGGCTGCCACCGGCTGCATAAACTCATACACCGGCACAAAAATGTGCCGACCGGCACAAAATAGTGCCGACCGGCCAAAAATGACTGATCGGGGGCAGTTTTGCCATTTTGCCTCGGGTTTTATAAAATAGGGTTCCCAAACCCTATTTTCTTCACTTCAAGCCGCCGAAAATTTTTGCTCTCCCTCTCTAGAGTATTTTCGACCCTCGATCCTCGCATTTTCTCGCGTTTTACGTCATTTTCGCCGTCCGATTCGCGAATACCTTCGCGTTTCGAACACTTTGAACCGAACATTTCTCCATTTCGGTGTTCCTTTCGCTATTTTCGCCTTTTCGGGACTTGTTCCCCTCGATTTTCTCTTCATTCTTGTGTCTTTTCACATTCCGACCCTTCCGGCCATTTCCGACCCTCTCGGGGTTGACTTTGTCGGTTGACTTTTCGTATTCCGGCCCTTTTTTCATTTTCCGGTCATTTTCCCGCTACCACTACCATGGCCGATGATGTTCCACATGTCGGGACTCCCCCGGACCATGAGATGGACCCCGGGGTCGAGCTCCTCCCATTGAGCGAGCGCCCATTCGATCCGGCGACCTATCGCCCGGCCATCCACGTGCTACCACCTGATGGACTCCGCCACTTCCGCGGCTTTGACAGAGTTTTGGACCCAGAGCTTTTGCTGCGCGAGCCGGCCTCCCACTTGTCTGCTGGCGCCACCGAGGTAACATTCTCGTCTCTTATTTTCTGCAATGTAGGATTTTTTATCAATTGCCGTAGCTAACTGAACCCATTGCTTGTTTAGTCCTGACGTACTATGCTTGTAGTCGATTGTAGACAAACTCATAACTAACACTTGTTTAGGACCGACGCACATGCACACACACTGCACTAGTCTGAATCACGCAAACACATGGCGCACATTGCACTGCCAACTCGCCGACACCCGGCGCTTATTTGATTCTGAAAACTCGCACGCATGCTAGATTTGCACAAAACTACACCAACACGCGGACACATCACACGTTGTAGTTTACTGAAACATACCGAGACTTGGCTTCTATTTGAACGTTGAAAAGCACGCACACACGCTGTTTACACCGATCTTCATAGGAGCACTGACATGTCACAGACCGTAGCCCACACACTGGTAAGCTGAAACCCGACATCTGCTTGAATCTGAAAAATGTGCACACATGCACCGTGTTTATATGCTATTTCTCACAAAACACACTGACACATCACAGGCAGTAGTTCACCGCAGTATACTGAAACCCGATATCTGCTTGAATCTGAAAAATGTGTACACACGCACCAAGTTTATACTGGAGCATCTAAAACATACTGACGCGCCATGGGTTTGTAGTTTAATATAAGCACACCGGCACCCGGTTTCTGTTTGAATTTTAAAGACAATCTGCACGCATACTAGATTTATACCAACTGCATATTTTCATATGGCTTTGTAATTTCTTGACTACAGGGGGACTCCCATACTCTCCGCGGGTATGGGAACATTACCGCTACCGCGCTGATGCCTTACGCCGTATGACAGCATTGTGGATCGGGCCGGCTTCGGTACCTTCTGCAGGGGACTTTCCAGACTCTCCACTTGCAGACCTCTTCTTGCCGCTCTGGCAGAGAGGTGGTGGGACACCACCGATTCTTTTCATCTGTCAGCGACCGGGGACATGACGATGACCCCTTTCGACTTCTCGATGCTCACTGGCATCGGGGTGGGGGGTGATCCGATCCCCTTTGACACAGACATGGACGAGTGGATCGCCGCTCAGGTTTATTTGCTCGGCGAGGCACCACCGCTTGTCCGTCCAGGGTTTGTCCGCTATTCCTGGTTTGAGGTACGCTGAAAAGTGCACTATGCCGGTGGGACGTGGCTCCGGCGACCCAGGAGGCTGCTGAGAGGTATGCACGCGGCTTCCTCATGTTTTTGCTAGGGACCACCCTATTCGCCGACCGGGCGAACACCGTGCCTCTCTGTCTCCTCAGCGCACTGGTGGACGTCCGACGGATTGTGCAGTATGACTGGGGTGGTGCGGCTCTGGCCACCCTTTACGGCTACATGAGCTCCGTCTCCCGTGGCGTGGCACGGGCTAGGAGGCTCTTGGCGAGCCCGGAGGTATGTCTTCTTCTGCTTTCATTTCGTTTTACTTTTACTTCGTACCAGACACCGCACACACCGTTGTTCAGTATCGCATACACACGCACACACATACATATATTGCTTTACATCGACCGTACACTCGCTCACACACAATAATACTGTCATAAACACACGCTGTTATTTCCTGCTTTATTCAGACCGCTTTATTCTAATAATCGTACTGACGTCTGTTTTGCAGCTGTGGGTGTATGCCTACTTCCCAGTGGAGCGATCTGGGAGACGGAGACCCCTCTGGTCGTCCCCTTCTCTCGCCGTTACGACGGGCGATGTGTCCGGAGGCCCCGGGACACTTTTAGCTTCTACCGTCGTTTCTTCGACACCATCACCCCTACTGAGGTATGTTTTACTTACAGTCCGTTTGAAGCTTCGCTTTCATGCGTACATTTCTGTATTAGTAGATAATCAACTGCATTTCATTTCAGGTCGTCTGGCAGCCTTGGGCTCCACTCCCATCGGTGATACGAGACAGGTATGCTGGCGCCACCGAGACCTCGCGCTACCGGATTCTCCTGGAGGGCCCGGTCTGTCGGGCCTGGTACCTGGGTGAGCGCTTCTTGCGTCAGACCCTGGGATTACCGGAGCAGATAGTTCCGATCCAGCCTCCCGAGCACATGAGGGACACCGAGAGGTTTTCGGAGCAGCAGATGGAGGACTACACCCTTGGCTGGGCCATAGATGTGGATGCCTCTGAGGTGTGAGGCGACTACTGAAAGTCGTCCGACCTTCTTGATGCGGCTCGAGCTGGGGCTCGAGCTGATCCAGAGAGACCTGGCGCCCAGCCCGGCAGAGACAGAGGCAGAGGCGGGGCCATCACAGAGGGCTCGAGCTCATGGCGGAGAGGGGTGCAGAGGGGCGAGGATTGGCCCGCTCTACCTACTATGTTGACTTATAGGGGGCAGAGCGGGGAGACCTACCAGATTCCTTTTGCTCCTCCTCCGGCTGGTCACGAGTTGGCCGGCATTCCCGAGTTGCCTCCGGTATGTATTACTTTATTTCTGCATCTTGCATTGTCATTTCAGTTCGTTTCAGATATCCCACGGAATACTGATGTATTTAATACTTTTGCAGACCTCCTCCGAGTATACCCGTCAGTCTGTGGAGTTGAATGCCTCCCTGCTGGGGATGCTGCAGCGGACTCTCGACGCTTTGGCCGCCTACGGCTTGCCGGTATGTTTTACTGACCACGGTCTCGAATCATACTCTGTTTCGCATAATCTGCTTCACTGCACAAAAATCTGATAAACTGCTCACGGTTTTCATACATTGCACTCATACACTGCATTCTGTACTGATAAACTGCTCACGGCATTCACACACTGTACTCAGACACTGCATTCTCAGATCGATAAACCGCCACGGCATTCACATTAATCGCATCGCATTCGTACTCGATAAACCGCTGCATTCATCTTGATAAATCGCTCACGGCATTCACACCGCACTTTCGACACCGTGCATTCTCAGATCGATAAACCGCTCACGGCATTCACACACACTGCATTACCGCTCAGATTTTACGATGTGTTTGTTCTTTGTATGTTCAGCGTCCTTTCCCGATCCCTCCGTGGGTGACCTTTGCTCAATTGAGCCTCCCGTCTCTACTCGGGATGGCAGGATCTTCCCTCGTACCAGAGGGGGGCGTGGTCATGTGGGGAGCAGCTCACGAGCTCCAGTTCCAGGAGATGGGGAGTCGGAGGCGGGGACTGAGTCATTTGCGGAGGAGGCCGGGGATAGCTCGGGTTCGGGCTCCGACAAAGGATGGCAGCCGACGACGCTTTTGTGCTTCTGCCCAGGAAGAGGGCGAGGACTGATCCTTAGGCACGAGGCCTATTGCTGATGATGATGATTTTGCTGCTTCTTTCTTTTATTTCTTTTCTTGTACTTTTCTCTTTTTGGTAGATAGAGTACTGTGTACTGCCGCAGGCAGGTTTTTGCTTTTGAAAACTATGTACTGGAAAAGATTATATATAAAACAAACTTTTTGTCTAAAAGAGTGTTATATCTGTATGTCTGCGTATACCTGCACATTTCATACTTTGCATCGCATTGCATCATACTACACCTCAAATGTAAATGATATTGATTTGTATCTGACAATTGAACATTTGCACTGTGATAATCAAATAACCAACCAACTAAGCAGCAACACAACTCATACAAACCACTACTCAAACTGAATAGACAGCCCATATTCTACTGGGGATTGATCTGCATACAACCCATAACCCAGCGCTCGGTTTATTCTGCCCACAGCAAACCTTAAATGAATAACCCAATCTGACAAGACGGATCACAAAAACCGATACGGTTGCAGTTGAAACACACTCGGATGTTCCAAATTTTCCCTTCCTTCTCCTACTTTGCACGGATGTAGAGAACGGCACAGCATTCTGAGCATGAGCAATTGCCTTTTGGAAGAGGACGGGTTTCGTACCGGGGTATCGAGCCTACCACAGGACATGACGAGACAGACTCAAACGAAGAAACAAAAGGCGCACAACCTAACACGACGAGACACACTCGGAAGAGACTCAAAGCCAACGTCGAGACCGACAAATCGAAAGACACGACACACAGACATGTTTAAAAGAGACCTCAAATTTCGAGGAGCCAGTTCCTCCGGGTGCACCTCCCACCCTTTCTGATTTGCGTGATTCTCACATCACTCGACCCTCAGGCTCGGTTTTTCTCACAAAAACCCTTCTCTCACTTTTCTCTCAACTTACTCCTCTCTATTCTTTATTCTCTCATTTTGCATCCCTCCCCGAGGTGAATGACAGATGAATAGGAAGTTGCGGGTTCATGCCCGATATAGCTAGCTTGCAACCACTCCTTCTGGCGGATAAAGCGCCTTTCTGGCAAATGCATGTTGACGGTGGGGGGGGGGGGAACAGGATACCTGGCTCCACTGTGCCCCTGGTTCATCATTTTGACCATTTTTGTTGTGTTTTCTAAAACAGTTCTGACCAAAATGAGAGTTAGATTAACGCACTTATGCAATTTTGATTTGAAAATTATGCGAGTCAGGCTGTAAGCACTGAAAATTCTCCTTTTGTTGGATCCAAACATGGTCCTATTTTGAAAGCGAAACAGTTTTCGAGAAAATAAGTCAACCTCGGTAAAACTTTTCAAAAACCATTTTTGGAGGCAATCAATGCTCAACGAGCGTAGAACTTACCCTCGAGATATGCAACCTCGGATCGAAGGCAATGGGAAATTGCCCCTGGCTTAAAAGGGGAGGGAGGGCAACGGAAAGTTGCCCCTGGTTTGAACATAACTCAGGGCAACTTATGACAATGGAGGGCAACGGGAAGTTGCCCCTTGTTTGGATGATGCCACGGCATGTTGTAAGCCAGTCTTTGCTGACGACGGTCGGATCCCTGAACACGGAGGAGTCGAAGACGGCTTGAATCAATATATGGACACAGTCACCTGGAAGGTGTTGGTGGTTTGGCTTCAAGAGGAAGTTAATCACGTAGTTCCGGGTTGCTGCAATCGAGACATTGGATTCGGAGAGGGCAAAAAGTGATCAAAACCATGACATGGCCTGAGACGCTATGGAAGCGTTGGGGGCTGGACTTCAGGATGAAGTTGCCTACGTATCCCAAACATGGGAATCAAGCCTTACGTAGTTTCGGTAAGGTACACTCGGGTATTTTAACCTTCACTATTTTTAGGCTCTTACTTTTGCCAAGGCGCCCAATGCGGGTTTTCGACCTTGCGAGCTTTTTTTTTCTCTCTCTTTTTCTCGTTCTTTTTCTTTTCTTTTGCATTGTCTTTTCTTTTGTGGTTTCCCCCCCTTTTTTTGCCTTTTTTTTTTTTCTTTTTTTTTCTTTTCTTCTTTTTTTTTGCATTTTTGTATCTTTCTTTCGCTCTAACTTTTGCCTGGGTCGCCCTTCCGGGTTTTCGGCCCAGCGAGCCTCTCAAAGGGTAAAAGTGTAGCTCGCCCATGCCAAATGGTTTCGAAATTGAAGCCGCTCTGTATCTGGGAGAACGGCTATTGTGCTGATTCGCAGGAAAAGCCCATCACGGTTGCTTCTCGAGCTTTGCTTGGTGGGATTTTGATCTTCCTGATCGAACTCTGATGCCTCTTGCTCGAGGGCTGCTTTGAACTGGGCCATATGGGCGTCGCATTGGTAGCTATCTTTTGAACATTCTGGATACTGGTCCAAGGTTTGAAAAATGAGGGGTCGAGCCTTGAGGCTGAGAGCGATCCTAGGCTGCACAATCCCCAGGGCGATTCCACACATGTCTTCGCAAGACCGCGCAAAAAAATTTTGAAAGTTTTTAAGAAAGCGACAAATCGCTCGCGCTGAAGATAGTGTAGGACCAATCTGGATCAAAGCTAGGGTCCTTCTCAGTACTCACGCCGACAAGCATGATTTCATTCATTAAGGGCTTAGCACGCCTCTCTTTCTCTCAGATTGATCAAAATTTTACAAAACCCGAGGAATTACTTCCCCTTTGTTTTTATCATCGCAGTGTTCAAAGAAGGTTTTGAAAAACTTAGGTCAAAACAATGATCTTTAGGGCACAAAAGAGCAGGTGGAATGCACTGTCACCCCATTCGAATTCTCTGGCACAACTAGCCCAACATAAATAGTACGGGATCACGATAGCCGCGGCTGTTTCATTCAGGTTCCCTAGATGTAAACTGGCTCCACGACAGAGGTAGACCCAAAAAGAAAGCAAGAAGTAATTACAAAACAAAACGGTGCTTGAGGCAACAACCCCGAAGTCACCTAGTATTCTCATACAAAAGAGGAACTGACTCATTACAATTAGACAGACCCTTAAGCAAAAAGGACTGTCTCAAAACAATGAGACAGACTCAAGACAAATCAAAAGACTGACTCGACACCCAAGTCAGGTTTTACAAAACTAGCATCGGCAGGTGCTCAAAAATGCGCGCCAAACGCCGTATCCAAAAATGTACCAGATATTGCCCGCAGGCAGTTGAATCTCAATTACATACTCGCAGTATCGGTGTCCTCGGTATCTGTGTCCTCACAATCCAAGAACTCTGTAGTGACTGATTTAGCCGAGGTGGGTGGGAGGATAACCTTGTTATCAATCAAATCCTGTACCTCATGCCGGAGGCGGAAGCAATTATCAGTGGTGTGGCCAGACTGTTGATGGTACGCACAGTACTGAGTGGCATCATGGCCTGCTGGAAGGGGTTTGGGGAGCGGCCTAGGATCGAGTGGTGTGAGATGCCCCTTTTTGGCTAAAATCAGAAGTGCCCTAGACAACGGCATGTAGAGAGGATGGAAGGCCCTGCGCCCTCGGGGCAAGTACTTCGGAATCTGAGGACTCTTGCTAGATGCACTAGCGAACGGATCGGCGGGTGCAGCCTTGGATTTCTGATCCTTTTCGGATGCAGGGCTGGGAGTGGAAAGAATCTTCTTGGCATGACGGGGTCTATCCCGGTTCTCTGATTGACTGGAACTGCCCTCAGGCGAAGTAGGGAAAACGTCATCCATACTTTTGGTTACAATCGCGGATACCTGTTGTTTGCTCATTCCTCCGGTTTTCAAAGCCTGGACTGCCCACAGCAGTTGTTCCACGGGATCGGCATCGGCCTTTACTTTGTCTTTGCCTCTGGCCTCAGCCTGATGAGAGGTTTGGGTTGGTACTGGTACATCATTGTTGTGGGTGGAGGTCATCTCCGACTGAGTGAGCTCGATCACAATCCGCCCGATGTCGGGGCTCTGGGGTTCGAAATTTCCAGCATACGGTGCAACCGGTGGCGAGGTTGACATTCCGTAAACGAGATCCGCCACGGACCTCTGGAGCTCGCCTATCATCCCCATTAACTCGAATGTAGTGGGCTCGCGAGCCTGATAGAATTGAGGGGTCCAGATTGGGTGTGCAGCGGGTGACCTAGGCGGGTGTGGCATATCAACAGTAGCCTCATCTTGTGGGGTGGTTCCTTGACTCGGCGCGGCCGTCATGACCACAATCTCTTGAGTTCGCATCATGTTCGGTCTGTCTCGGCGAGAAGACACTAAGCTTACGACTCAACTCTCAATCATCGAATCAAACGGAAAACAAGCAGCATTTCAGCCCCAAACAGATCAAACAAGGGTGTAGTCGAACAACTGTACCCTACTACTGAATACTATTCCCCGAACTCACTGTCCCAAATCTGAAACTGATTTCCGCAGATATAACTGATTCCCACAAACCGATACTGGTGTCCGCAGGCCGGATACGCGGACTCGCAAACTGGTATATGCATTCCCTGTAGAGATACACTCTGAAGCACATAACAAGTAAATGAGAACCAATACACCCCTATGTTGGGGTAGGGTTTCCCTGTCCTATTTTGTCAGGAGCTAGGGTTTCACTACACACGCAGCGGTTTCAAACAACCTATGATCGGGTAAGCAACCTGTCCTAGTTTGGAATGGTCACTACGGATTCCGACTATGCAACTAGGTCGAATGGTCGAAAAAGGGTGCCCCGGTAAAACCGGGGTTTGTGTTCCCATACTGGCAGAGCCCGCAACCGGTCAGCCTTACAGACATGCCTTGACAAGACAAGCCTCCGGCAAATCGCTCAGGAATAGCAGATGGCCAACACGGTATCCTAGGCGCACCAATGCACATGCAATGCAAAGAAACACATAAGTGTAGTCAAAACAGGATATCACGAGTTCGAGTCAAGCTCTCTAAATCCCCAGCAGAGTCGCCAGAAACTGTGGACGTCCCCCGGTGGGGGGCCTCGCTCTACAGTTCGGACTCGATTTTGTGTCGCGGTTCTAAATCTGAACCAAAGAGTCCAAATCCGGCAAATCGTTTGAGAAAACAGATTTTTGAAAAGTAGTGCCAAACATGGACTGCTTTGCCAGATTACAGAGTCGCCACCTAAATATTTTTAATGGGAAATTTAGGAAACCCTGACTCGGTGCGAAAGGCCACACGTCATCACCAAAGTGGTCTTGGCTCGGGAGCTTGGGTACGATCGGGGAAGGTCAGCTATGAGCACCCCCTTTCGCCCGGTCCGAAGACCGGCCTCTACTAACCGTGATATCCGATTTTGAAAACATTACGTGTTCTTATTCCGGTTATTAGCCTAGATTTACTATGTTATGCGCACAGCAAACAAGTATAGACCAAATCGCCTAAGTTGGAACAAAACATTACGTGTTTGTTTTGAAAAATGATTTGCTACTCATAAGTAGGCTAAAATGCAGGTTTTGCCACTCTCAAGCGGGCTTTTAGAAAAGACGGTTTTGCCACTATCTAGTGGGCTTTAAAACTCACGGTTTTAAATGTGTTGTCCCAATTTAGGTAATTCAACCTCCACCCACAGGCATTCGAACAGTTTATCATGTAAGCACTTAGCCGCATGGTAAACCTACTGTCATGTTAACATTCACACGCATGCGATATGCTAAAGCCATGAAAACTTACATCGTACTCCTTGCCAAAATAACAAACTAGTTAGCAAACATGCATGACTTAGTTCATGTTAAGTGGCTAATGCAACACAGGCATAGATGCAATCTAGAGTAGGCTCGGCTAACCCTAAACATGGCATGTGATCAAATAGCATGTATTCAATTTGGAATTGAAAGTACGATGCAATTTGTATGATGTACCGAGCCTGGTGCATGTAAACAAATGCATGGATGCATGCATGCATTGCATAAGGTATGCTAAAGTAGACGTGCCTTAATCTACCATAAGCAGGTAAATAAAAGGGATAGAAAGAAGCGGGGATTGGAAGACATGCACCCACTCACGCACACTTATTACAATTGCGCCCTCGCTCGGAGGGACCGAAAGAATATACACAACCGAATAAATAATTAACTATTCTAACTAATTAAGTATTACAAATTAATTAAATTAAATAAATAAACTAATTAATCTATTTAAGCGATAAATGCCTCGGAAGGAGAAATTTGCAGCGTGTGCCGGGACTCGCTTGAACTGCTTGCCGCAAGTGTGCCTCTGTTTCCTCTGCTCTCCTTCTCTGAAAATTCCCAAAACTTCAGGAGTGCCTCTCAGAGCACTGGGGAGCATCACCGGCTGAGGCAGGGAGCCACCGGCTGAAGAAGGAATCCACCGGCTCTGAATTTCATTATCGGTGCCAGAGGCGTGCACTAAAGAGTGCCGATCGGCCCTTTATCCCTGCAGAACCTGCAACTGACAGCAGCAGAGGAAACCAAAGGCAAGGCAATGCAAATCAAAGCATGTATGCACCAGGCACATCCCTCATCATGCTATGGACTCAAGAGGGCATGTGCCTCGATTCCCGGACCACCAATCGCGCATTTCCATGCATGATGGTCCTAAGAACCAAGGGTGCAAATTCAATGTCAAATGCATGCAATTCAAACAAAGGTGCCAAACCTCTATCAAACTCACTTCAAGAGGCCTAACATGCACAATGCCAATGTAACCCTAAACATGTCATCTAGCATGCAATATGGCAATGCAATGCAAGAATATTGTTGTGTAAACATATAAGCATGCAAAGCAAATTAGGAATGGACTTACACATGAATTGGACAGCTCTAAAAGGCCCAAGAACAGTGGCCAAAGTGCCTAGAAAATGAGACCAAATACACACACACACATGCAAGTGTGAAGGCCTAAGACTTAGGCATAAACAAGCAACATTCAAGCACACTTAAGAAGGCCAAACATGGCCTACTAGCATGCATTAATAGTTCTGAAATTTATACAAAAATGATGCTAAATCATGCGATGAAGCATGCCAAATGGAGCATGCGAATGGCCTTAGGCTTAAGGTAAGTCAATAGGGCATTTAAACCACACTTGGCACAAACACATATGGCATGCACTTAACAACCAAAAATAGGTGCTTAGCATGTTAAAGCAAGGCCAAAGAGCTACTTAGATGGTATCTAAGAGTCATTAAACTAAAGGCATGCATTGAAGCCAAAACATGGAGCATACAAGACATACTCTTAAAGCATTAACAAAGCCACTAAGGCAATCCAACAAGCATGTATGAAGGACTGAAATGGCATGTTAGATGGTTCCAATCATCAAAAACAAAGCTAGAATAGCATACCACATATTCATGCTTTTGAGGCCAACAAGCCAAATACAAAGAGGCTACCAAATTCATGCCAAGAATGACCAAAATAGCTATGGACAGAGCTAAATCATGGCAAAATAAGCTTACAAGCTTCACAAGTCTAAGCTTAAAACATGCTAGAAAATAGGGCAAACAACCTAGGCATGTTAAGGCATAAAAGAGGCATTACAAGGCAACTATATTAAGCATGTATAGGAGGCCAAAACCAACTTGAAAACATGTTATATCATAGTAATATAAGCATAGAAAACAAGTCAAACAAGCTCAACACACACTCAAGCATGGGGCTCTCTTAAGAAGCAAAACTTGCCCTTTTCAAGGACATCAAGGAGAGGGGGTGGCCCTCTCCTTTCTAGGACTTTATGGCACCATCTCCACCACTGAAATCCCTCAAGATTTCAGTGGTGGAGAGGCCCAAGTACACAAGTCCCGGATCTCTCCAAAATAGCACAAAAAGTGACCTTTTTCAAGGTCTAAAGGGGGTCAAACCTCCCCAAACCACAAAACACTCTTAATATACAATGAAGAGGGTTCAAAATCAGAACTTTTTTATGTTATATGCTAAGCTCAGAAACTATTTTAAACTAGGTAAAAATGGAGTGCAAAAATGGGGAATAAAATGCAAGTTTCTCACCCTTGTTGTCTACCTTCACAAGAGTTGATGTTGTTGCTTCCTTGAGCTCCAAACCAGTCAAAAATGTCAAGAACCGACCTTTGGAACCTCAGAACCAAGAGAAAGGTGGAACTCTAGGTGTTTTAGTGCAATAGTGTGAACTAAACACCTAGTGTACTAAGGGAAAAAGAGAGATATGGTATATGTATCTAACTTAACCCTAAAAACCAGAGCTCCAGCTCTCTAACAATGGCCAATGCTCTGAAAAATGCTAACCCTAAGTCAAGAGGGAGAGCTTTCCTCTTATAGAACTTGTAATGACTTACAAGCTAAGCAAACAAGACTCATCCCCTCCATACACGTGTATGGAGGGGAAGCAAATGCTCAAAAGTCATCTCAAAATATCTCGAAGCAGTAAAAGTGGTCATTTGGCCAAAATGGTCATTTTGCCCAAAATAGTGCCGACCGGCACAAAATAGTGCCGGTGACAACTACAGCCAGCCGGTGGCCTCTAGCCCCAGCCGGTGGTGTGTGGGGATGCCTCAGAAGGCATTCCCTGCCCCTCAAAGGCAAAACACAAGTGTTTGGTGCAAAACCAAACACAAACGGTCGAGTTCGGAGGTCCTGAGGCACGGCGCGCGAGCCGAGAACTCCGGGAACTCCAAACGAACACAAACATGGATGATCACCGAGTGTTCCAACGGTGACGTCCAAGTCTTGAGGACGGTCAAAAATGGGGTGTCTACAACTACCACAAGACAATCCACTAAGAAGAATTAAAGGAATTACACAGGTATACTCTCAATTATCCAGCGAATCCACAAGGCCTAATTGAACCAACCTCTATGTGCCTCTTCCAACCCCATCTTCAGCACGAAATTGTCTTTCTGATGAGCCACTCTGGATTCCACCAAAGCTTCAGGCTCGAATTCTTCAGAATTCACAACTGAAGAACAACTCTCTCTTTTGTGTATAACAAACAAACCTTTGATGTACTCTCTTTAAATCATGAGTTGAATACTCAATAAAACATCAAAGAAAAAATAACAAAATATCCCCAGATATAAACCTTTAAGAACCAAAAAGAAGATCTGGAGGAATTCAATGAATCCCTTAGTTTTGTGAGAAAACCAAGTATTTATAGAGAACCAAAAGTAATCCTAGATTGGGAAGAAAACAAACTTCTTGAGAAATCCGGATTCTGAAGCTCGCTCAAGCGAAGCTTTGCTGGCTCGAGCGAGGAGTGTATTTTTCGTGATTTCTACTAGTGCCTTAGCTCGAGCGACGGATCCTTGGCTCGAGCGAGGAATACACTCTTTCAGGTTTTTGTATGGACGCAATCCTTAGCTCGAGCGAGAATTCCTTGGATCGAGCGAGCAAACCTTCGCTGAAGCGAGCTCTTCTTGGCTCGAGCGACCAATGGCAGACATGCAATTTTGAATGCAATTTTTCATTTTGCTTCGAGTGGCAATCTTGAAAGCATTAACATCACAAACTTCTATGCATGGCTTGATTCAGGTTTGGATTTGCATCTAATAAACTCATAGCCTCACTGAAATAAAAGTGCGAAAATAAATACATCTGAAAAGAGTTTTGTTAAACGGGGTTGCCAAGAATAAAAACCTAATACCTATAAATATAATTCAATTAATGTCAACAAAACAAAAGTAACAAAGTGAATTCACATGAAGGCAATAAAGACAACTCCATTCCATTAGGCAAACATCGAATGGATCATGAAAATAACCCACAATAGAAATTTGTTCTATGATGGGATTGCAACAATTGTTCTATGGCAAGATTGCAGCAATTTCAAACTCAAACCATAGTTACTGTAAATAAGCTTTACAAACATTATTTCATGGAACAAAAGAGTTTTTAAAAGCAAGATTTCAGTTTTAATGATTGCAATCTCTATGAAATAATACAAGCTCCTCCTCGAGCATGGTTTCAGAAGTTCCATAACAAAACATGTAGTCAGACGTAGACACTTATTCTCCTGCAAATAGAACAACCATAATCTACTTCAAAATCAGAATCGACCCTCCTCAGTCCAATCACCACCCCACCATATCACTTTCAGGAGGAAATCAATGGAAACTCCATTGATCATTAAAACTATATAGTAACTTCATCATCATATGTCAAAACCTTTTCTCAATGAACTCATAAAAAATCTCATTGCTGCAGCACAATGGGCAGGGGATTGCACAATCACATCAAAATAGGAAGGATGTTAACAAAATACTAATATATATCAATAAAAACACAATGTACATCAACTCCAACGGTGAGCTATCCTTGATGCCAAAGTCAAAATTTGGCAACAACTCTTTCAAATTCATCTTCAATTGTTCGCTATCTTCCATGCCTAATTATAGCAATATCAAACTTAGTGCCAAAATTATAGGCATGGAAAATTTGGCACAAAAGTTTAGCGATTGTCAAAATCGGCAAGAGCATCTCTCTATCCTTCTTGAGGAAGATGTTAGAGATAAATCTGGAATACTAATCTTATCTCTAGAGATTAATAGAAAAAAGATAATGCTTAGGATATAGTAGATATCCAATCCAATTTCATAATAAGAAAAGGAAAGAAAAATGTACTTTATATTCAGTGCATGATACCCACCTCCTGCCCCACACCCCCAACCTTTTTATTTTTCCCTTTTATAGATCCTAGTTCCTGATGTATGTAAATTGTTAACCATCGGAACTTAAGGAAAATAAGATTGTAATGTTTAAAATGGATCAAATAGTTGAAATTTCAACTTAGTTAATGCCACGTGTTGCAAACTGATGCAAGAGGTTTACATATTGCCAGCTGGCAACAGCAACTATTGAGCTAAGTAGCCCCAGACATTTTATACACTGTTGCTGTGCTCGTAAGATCTCATTGCATCTTGCCTTTATTTGAAAGCTGAAGAAGCAACACAGGATTGTAAGCAGTATGTTACATGCTCTCCAAGAATTCATAGTACCTTTGCTGCAAAGCATTGGAGGTCCAAGAAAAAAAAAAAAATTGAGGGATTGTTTGGGATGAACTAAATAAGTGCACTTTTTGACTTTTTGAATAAAAAAGGAGAGAAAAAAATGGTTATTTGGGATAACTTTTTAACTTTTTACGAAAAAATGTGTATTAAAATATTATATATAATAGCAAAATTACCATATTACCCCTAAATATATAAATGTGTACTGACATCCCTTGTACCATGGAGCCGATTATATGTCGCATAACTTTAATGGGCGATGCCTCGGTCGAGCACAACACAAGACGGTGTTGTTCGGCCCGTGAGGGCCCACCACGGGTCCCGTTTTAATAATCGAAACTGTTCAATGTGTAGAACTCGTCGAGTACTATATAATTGTAAAAAATCACTTTGATCGGATATCGATAGTTATCTGATCGGATTAATTTTTTGTCAATCGTTAATTTGTTTAACGTTCATTTTTTTTTTATGCAAAACTGATTTGATCATATAGTTATCGATATCCAATCAACATAATTTCTTATACGTATATAGTACTCGATGAGTTTTACAAATTGAACGGTTCAGATCATCAAAATGGAGCATGTGATGGGCCTCCATTGGCTGAACAGTACCGTCCTGTGTTGTGCACCGCCTGTGTAATTTGTACTATCATTTGAGATTTTTTTTTTTTTTTGAGCAGACATCACTTCAGACTGTACCATTGTCATGTCATAGAAAGTTGGCTTGTATTTTTTTTTTTTTTTTGCAAATTTTTTATTTTTTATTTTTTATTTTTTTTGTGAATAGTGATAACTTTTGGACTTTTTTAGTAACTTTTTGACTTTTTGTTTTTTTTATAACATGCCAAACCAGCCCTTAGTTTGAAGAAGAAGAAGAAATGAAAGAAAAAGAAGGGGTAAATTTTTAGAATTGGTCATGCTGCATTAATGTGCAGTTGAGAAACTTGTGAATAGAAAAGGAAAAGGACAGAATTTCTATGATTCTATCAGCACTTATTTAACAAGTAAAAATACCACCCCCCCCCCAAAAAAAAAAAAAAAAAAAGTTAAAGAATAAAGGGTCATCAGGCCAGCCATCTTCTGACAAAAGGATACCACGTCCTCCATTAATGTTCAACTCCAATTTCTATAGACTTCACGAGAATGAAACATAGAAAATGTGTACATTGTCCTATAGGGTGTTGTAACATGGGAGAGTTGATGTAGGATGTTGTAACATTATTTATGCCATATCTGCACGTGGTTGTTTAATTTGTTCCATGACTCTTGTCGTTCGAGCTATTTTCGGTTTGATGATGTCTCACTGAAGAGCCCCATCCTCCATATTACACATATAAATCAATTACCGAACTTAATTGAAAAGGTTTAGATTCCCAAATTTCCAATAGTACAATTTTATTTATTTATTTATTTATTTTGATTAAGGAGCAAACAGAAATATTGAGCTTGATAGGTAAATCTTTCGGCCTAAGCCAATTGTTGCAATAGGTGGATGGAGAACAAGACTGCTAGTTTTCAGGAAACACAATCACGAGTTTTGGATATAAGCTTTTGTTAATTAAAATATTTATTTCTAAAAACCAGAAGCATTAGAATTCAACATAAGTTACATTATGGCTAAGATACACTAAAAGCTTCTCAAAATAAGGTGTAAGCAGTTTAACTAAAAATAACATAAAAGAGGATGGCACCTGGATTTGAAATCATGCATTAAGCATTATAACTAAAAAGCTTATAAGAAAATGTATCATAACCTCACAGTGAGAATGGCGTTCCATGACATTGTAGACTAATACAGATCCTTTTGTCGTACTCGCTGGAAGAGCCAAAAAGCACCCATCCAAACTTGAGGAAAATGCACAAAGTCCTGAGAGAGTACCAAATATGTTAGCAGAAATCAATTTTATAATCCAATTTATTCAGCACATGAGGGTCTTAAGGAAAATGCAGATTAAGAACCACAACATTATTGTAAATAAAAAAGAAATACGAAATACAACACACTAGCCTTCATTCTAGAAAAACTGTCAAGAATTCAACTTTGGGTCAAAAACGTAAGTTCCCTCCATCAAATTAAGTAATTGTTCAAACAACCACATGGGTCAAAAAGTAAATTTCCTAAGTTCGGTAGGGTTATTTTGATCATTTTAATGTGATGTGACACTATAAATAAATATTATACAAAAAAATATCTTTTTACCATCTTTGCAAATCACTTTTCAAAAAAATCAAAAAACTTGATAAAAAATCAAAAGTTAACTTTTTTTCATCTTTCCAAAATACTCCTATATATTAGTGTGTCCATTTCCGTCATCACTCTCTTCACAAGCAAGACAGAGAGAGAAAAGCACGAGAGAGGGCAAAATGTGAAGCTCTGCCAAGCGAGGTGACTTAACAATAGTTGGCAAATATGTCATCTAAAATATTTATATTATTTAATATTATGCTTTTTTTAAAAAAAATTAATCCACTTTTTTACTATTTTAATAAATAAATAAAAAAAGATTAAAAGCTGTACTTATTTAAATTATTCTAAACAATCCTTTAACTTGGTCAAAAAAATTATGTTTGAGATGATATTTTTTTTTAATTGATTTGAATATTGTGAGATAAGAATTAAAATAATTATGAAATAGATGTGATATTTATATTTTCATCTATTTCATATTTATTGGCTATTTTAGCAAAATATTCTATAGCCATACAAGGCTATAATATTGTTATTTTTTGCTTTCTAAATAAAAAAATAAACAAGGAATTAAAGTCATGATTCATGTGCAATGCATCTACCTAATCTACACGAGCACCACGAAACATTCCCACGAGCAAGTTTTAGTCTATATATTCTCCAATTCTTTTAGATAATTTTACGAAAAAATTATTTATAAATCCTATTAGAGAGACTTATACTACATATGGTTCTACTAAAAAATTTATGTTCCTATAAGTTCTGTGGGAAGTTTGTCGACACATTTACCTTCAATATTAGTTGTTAATATTATAAATAATAGTAATCTATATATAGGAAATTGAATGTTACCATATATCATATCTGTACGGGAAAGAAATAAACATTCTCGTATAATCCTGTTGATCAAGTCTGCGTTCCTCCGTACGTCATCGCTTTATCACCTGAAAACACAAACGTGAGCTAGCCAACGGGTGTGTGTCGGAAACCTCTCCGATGCCTAAGTCAGTAAGCTTGACAAATAGACAAAAGCTCTGTGTATTCAGAAAGCAAAGTTGTGTTACCTCTCCATAGGTGATGTTGTGAGCTTTTATAGATTCCGTGTAGCACAATCCTAGTAGGACTTTTACTCCTCCATTCAGAATCCTCCTAGGAATCACACTCCTGAAGGATAATGCTTATCCTTCAACACCCCCCTCACTGCTTAAACCAAGTGAGATGGTTTTACCACGGTTGGATGTCATTACAACCGAAATAACATGACCATGCTAAAGCCACAGACTAGACCGAGCTACCACTAGCTTGGTTCTTCCTTTCACTGTATGTACCTCGGCTTGACATATTCCAACTTAGTTGTCTGAGACCGTACTAACCACAACGAGCACGGACTAGGCTAACCAATAGCATGGTTATGAGGAAAGCTCAATCATACTTCGGCTCAATATGATATGACCGAGCTAACTACAAAGCTTTCTCGGACCGGACTAACTCCAAGGCTCCCTTGGACCGGACTAACTCCAAGGCTCTCCATGACCGAGCTAACTCCAAGGCTCTCTTGGACCGGACTAACTCCAAGGCTCTCTTGGACCGAACTAACTCCAAGGCTCTCTTGGACCGGGCTAACCGAAGTAAGCTTCTACCGCGCTATCCAGAGCGAGGCCCACCAAGAGAAGCCATTACCTCGGCTCCAAGTGCCATGGCCGAGATAACTATCTCTACTCCGATTGGTAACTTATAATCACGTTTGGACCAAGGTAACACTTGAAAAAGTCCCTACCACACTTGGACCGAACTAACACTTGGACCGCGACCCACTTGCTAGTCTTTTCTACCGTGGCCCATATGCGTTTCGTTCTTGGACCGAAGTAAATCTATCCTTACCTCGGTCCATTACGCTGCCCAATTTCCAAGGAAGTCTCCTCCTTAGCTCAGCCCAATTTAGTTATAAATTACCCTCTCAATTGCCCCTTAATTCCATCTGCCATGCATGATTTGGGATTACTTGTTTCCAACTGAGCTAAACTTTAGCCTCTCAACCGAGCTAAACTGTGGCCTTCTACCGGGCTAAATTAGCTCCCTGACTTAGTCAAAACCGAACTAAGAATGCTGCACAATAAGCTTTAACCGGGCTACGAATCCTTCGTTCCACTTAGCCGAGCGAGGACTCCATTTATTTCGCCTTTGTTTCTTTTAGCACGATCCAATGATCCGTGCTTAATACTTTTCCTTTTTACTTTGCAAACTGACTAGGTTGGCTAGGCACACCTTCGCACGCTCAACCGAGATACTGGGCGAGCTATATCCTACAATGTGAGGCTGCCAAAGTCCTCTTCTTCAAGTGTGGGTGGAAAGCAACTGTGGCGCAACTCGGTCATAACCAAGAGACCGAGGTCTTTCTAAACCCTCCTCCATATTTTATACTGAGCTCCATGGTGGAGTATGTAAATGCCATTCAGCAAAAAATTTCTTCAATACTGAGGAAGAGGATGTATCCCAAGAGCCTGACAATAACGCCCAGCTCGGTTGCCAGTCCAACTCCAACTCCTGTGGTCTCCATCCCACCTTTGCCTGCTGTGTTTGATGCGGTGCCTTCGACCGAGCTTGACCAAAGTGTGCTTGATATGACCGAGCTATCTTTAATTGAAGCCAGGGTTGATTTGGACGCCGATTTAAATGACCTCTTTGTAATCGGGCTACGGCCCCTCTTTTTGTAATGCACTTTTGGAATGAAATCTTCAGTTCTCTCAACTGCTTGTTCGGCTTGCATTTACTTTCCACTTATGTTTTAAATGAAGTATGACATTCTCTGGCCGAGATAATTATCTCGGTCTTAACCTTGCAATCTATCTTGTCATACCTGCCAACCACTCTTCAGCTTTGATCCTTAGCTCGGCTGAAGAGTAAGTGTTGGTTTTTCCAGCCAACCATTCTTCAGCATAGATCCTTATCTCGGCTGAGGAGAAGTAAGTGTTGGTTTTTTCAGCCAACCACTCTTTAGCCTAGAGCCTTATCTCGGCTAAAGGGTGCATAAAATTTTTTTGTTTGGTCACACCTGCCAACCACCTTTAGCCTAGGTCCTTACCTCGGCTCAAAGGGTGCAAAAAAGTTTGTTGGTCAAACCTGCCAACCACCTTTAGCCTAGGTCCTTACCTCGGCCTCAAGGGTGCAAAAAAGTTTTGTTGGTCAAACCTGCCAACCACCTTTAGCCTAAGTCCTTACTTCGGCTAAAGGGTGCAAAAGAGTTTTGTTGGTCAAACCTGCCAACCACCTTTAGCCTAAGTCCTTACCTCGGCTAAAGGGTGCAAAAGAGTTTTGTTGGTCAAACCTGCCAACCACCTTTAGCCTAAGTCCTTACTTCGGCTAAAGGGTGCAAAAGAGTTTTGTTGGTCAAACCTGGCAACCACCTTTAGCCTAGGTCCTTACTTCGGCTAAAGGGTGCAAAAAAGTTTTATTGGTCAAACCTGCCAACTTCTTGCAGCCTTATCTCGGCTTTAGAGAGCTAAATGTTGGTTATTCCGGCCAACATAGAGCCAAGTGTTTGGTTATTCCGACCAAACTTGCCCCCAAGTCGGGCAAAGACTTGTTGGTCAAACCTGCCAACTTCCTGCAGCCTAGATCCTTATCTCGGCTTAGGAAAGGTAAGTATTGGTTTTTCCAGCCAACTCTGCTTTCAATGCCCCTAGCTCACTAAAACAACTTTTATAGAAGAAAATATTCTATGCTGAAAAGGAAACTACTTGTTTTATTGAGGAAAATGTAAATTACAAGTACCCTATCGAAAAAATAGCTCGATATTGGCAGTGTTCCATGGTCTGGGGATAGCCTTGATGGCTCCATCCTTTAAGTGATATGCCCCTTTTCAGCTAAACCAACCACTTTGTATGGTTCATCCCAATTGGGCCCTAGCTTGCCTTCTCTGGGTTCTTTACATCTATCATTTCCTGTACCAAGTCTTCCACTGCCTTCTGTTCAGCTGCCTCGCTAACATCTGCGAACAGCTCCTTACTCTCAAGTTCTTCCTTTTATGTATTGGTCCAAGTGCCCAGCTGCCACTAACTCCTCCAAATGCTGCTTTAATGGCGTGCAATTTTTAGTGCGGTGCCCTTGTTCATCATGGAAGGTGCACCACGATCTCTCGTCGTAGTCTTTTTGCGCTTCTCCCAGCTTAGCAGGCCATCGGACGGAAGGTTCATCGCGTATCTCGCTGAGAATTCGGTAGATTGGTTTTTTGAACACCGTGATCATGGCAGTGTGGACTCTCAACTTTCTTTTGCCTTGGTCCTCTCCGTTGTCCCGCCTGCCTTGCCTATTTCTGCTTGGACGTTCTACCATGTTGACCTTTGCCATAGTCATTTTATCTGGTATTGTGGTTGTGCCAGATTTTGTTTTAGCGTGGGCGCCATCTTCCTCCACGCAAATATGTTGGTGTACTCTTTCCATCAAGGCTTCCATCGTGAGGGGCGGCGTCATGGTAATTGAGTCCCTCAACCTGTTTCCGACTAGAAGACCTCTATTGTATTGCGCGATGGCGAGATTTATGGGGCAATCTCCTATCTGGTTGAAGGTCTCCCAATAACGGCTGTTGTAGGACCTCAACGTCTCCTTGTCGCCCATGTCGATGAAGAGTAGCTGATCGATCTCTACCGGGGTTTTGGTGTTCGTTCTAAACCTTGTCACGAACGCCTCGCTAATCGCTACCAGGAGGCTATCTTTGCCGAAGTTTTTCAAACCAAGTCAAGCCTAGGTCGCCAAGGCTAGATGGGAAGAGGATGCACATCAAAGCCTCGTTTCGCCGGTATACAGCCATGACCTGGCGAAAGTGGCTCAAGTGTGAGTAGGGGTCCGTCTTTCCCTCATATGTAGTGAATTTGGGCTGAAGGAAGCCTGATGGTAGGGGCGCGTTTTCAATCGCCAGAACGAACGGTGAGGTCTGCAGCCTCGCTAATGCCTTGTCCGTCGGCTCGTAGGCAGGGCGTGGTATTGGCATTCCAACCTCAACGCTTCCATGCGTCCGAGGAGCCAACCGCTGTAAGGCAGAAACTCTGTGTGGATCACGTGCCCTAGCGTTCTCCCTCCATCGTGCCTTTTCTTCGAGCACGGTTTGTAAGTCGGATGATTTGGGCAACTCCGTCTGTCTGGATCTTGTTTGGTGCGTATGTGAGGGCCAATAGGTGCTTCCTTCAGTGTACGACCTCTCAGATCTTGTCCTTTCAGACCTAGAGTGACAAGTTCTGGAAGACCTGGATTGGGTATCGCCTGTCCTGAGGCTTCTACTCCCTGCTTGCGAGGGTGTGGTATCCCTACCACGACCTTCCGAGTGGCGAGGGGGCGTTTTGCTTGTGCACCCCTCTCCTGTCGCCACTCATTTTCCCTTCATCTGGCGCTTTAGAGATTTCATGTCTACCGCCATCCGTCGTATCAATTCGTCCTGCTCCTTGACGCGATCCTCCAAGGCTTGAGGATCAATCATTCGCCTTTGTCTCTCTAGAATCTGTGAACGAGAGTGACAGGGGCTGTTAGTCCGCCTTCTCCCTCTTGTATCTCTCCTGGGATTTTGTCGTTGTGGCTCCAAGTCCGCCATAGGAGGGATCAAGAGTAGACCTTCGCGCCTCGCACCCCCTTCTGGTGTTTGTCCGTCAATGGCAGACTGTGACAAATCTTCATTGTGCGCCATTGATTCTAGAGAGGAAAAGCTTGATCAAGAGGTTTTGTTCTTGTCTGAATTCCCACAGACGGCGCCAATTGTACGGAAAAGAAATAAACCTCTCGTATAATCCTGTTGATCAAGTCTGCATTCCTCCGTACGTCATCGCTTTATCACCTGAAAACACAAACGTGAGCTAGCCGGCGGGTGTGTGCCGGAAACCTCTCTGATGCCTAAGTCAGTAAGCTTGACAAATAGACAAAAGCTCTGTGTATTCAGAAAGCAAAGTTGTGTTACCTCTCCATAGGTGATGTTGTGAGCTTTTATAGATTCCGCGTAGCACAATCCTAGTAGGACTTTTACTCCTCCATTCAGAATCCTCCTAGAAATCACACTCCTGAAGGATAATACTTATCCGTCAACACCCCCCTCACTGCTTAAACCAAGTGAGATGGTTTTACCACGGTTGGATGTCATTACAACAGAAATAACATGACCATGCTAAAGCCGCAGACTAGACCGAGCTACCACTAGCTTGGTTCTTCCTTTCACTACGTGTACCTCGGCTTGACATATTCCAACTCAGTTGTCTGAGACCGTGCTAACCACAACGAGCACGGACTGGGCTAACCAATAGCATGGTTATGAGGAAAGCTCAATCATACTTCGACTCAATATGATATGACTGAGCTAACTGCAAAGCTTTCTCGGACCGGACTAACTCCAAGGCTCTCCATGACCGAGCTAACTCCAAGGCTCTCTTGGACTGGACTAACTCCAAGGCTCTTTTGGACCGAGCTAACTCCAAGGCTCTCTTGGACCGAGCTAACCGGAGTAAGCTTCTACCGCGCTATCCAGAGCGAAGCCCACCAAGAGAAGCCATTACCTCGGCTCCAAGTGCCATGGCCGAGACAACTATCTCTACTCCGATTGGTAACTTATAATCACGTTTGGACCGAGGTAACACTTGAAAAAGTCCCTACCACACTTGGACCAAACTAACACTTGGACTGCGACCCACTTGCTAGTCTTTTCTACCGTGGCCCATATGCGTTTAGTTCTTAGACCGAAGTAAATCTATCCTTACCTCGGTCCATTACGCGGCCCAATTTCCAAGGCAGTCTCCTCCTTAGCTCAGCCCAATTTAGATATAAATTACCCTCTCAATATCCATATAAACGTAACGTGACATCTGTACGTAACGTGACACCTACATAAACGTAACGTGACACCTATGATTTATGGCAACATTTAATTTCCTATATAGGAAATTGAATGTTGCCATAGATCATGTCTACATAAACGTAACGTGACACCTATGATCTATTTATATGAAACGTAACGTGACACTAACATAAACCAGCAATATTTTCACATTCAATTTAAAAAAATAAAAACTCATTAAGTTTGCGAAACGTAACATGACACGTTACGTTACGTTTATATAGGTGTCATATTACGTTACGTTTATGTAAGTATCACGTCACGTTACGTTTATGTAGGATCTTGTGAAATACATTCCTATCTAAATAGGACTTGAGACTCTATAAGAAATTATATAGGACTTAACCTAACATAATTGTCTGAAAAAGAATTTATAAATAATTCTCCCAATCTTTATAGAAACAAAACTTCAAAACCCAATTAAGTAGAAGAAAAGATTAGAGGAGTGGAGGTGACCAAAACCATGGATAAGGAGATTAAGGTTGAGATCATTGCTAGAGAAACCATCAAGCCATCTTCTCCCACTCCTTATCACCTTAGAAACTACAAGCTCTCACTTAGAGATCAGCACGCTACATTTCATTACATATCAATGGCTTTCTACTACTCTACTCCCACTACTATTGGTGGTGGTGAATCTGAAGAGATGGTCGGTCTAATATTGGAACGCTTGAAGGTTTCCCTCTCTGAAACCCTCACTCGCTTCTACCCACTTGCCGGAAGATTGAGAGACAATCTCTTAGTCGATTGCAATGACGATGGTGTTGATTTTGTTGAAGCTCGAGTCATCAACAACTTCCATCTTTCAGACTTTCTTGATGAACCCAAACTTAAAGTCATTGACCATTTGGCTCCACCCGAACCAACAGATTACTACAAGACCCCTCTTTTACTCGTTCAAGTCAACTTTTTTCCATGCAACGGAGTTGTCGTTACTGTGAGAATGTCCCACAAAATTGTTGATGGATTCTCCTTTGGAATATTTATAAAGGATTGGTCAGACATCGCTCTTGGATCTCCTGACGCCATAGTCCTAGATTTTAATGCTGCCTCCTCTCGCTTGCCTCCAAGAGACGATATCCCTATAGTTTCTCTTACCTTCAAGGACGTGAACCTTTTAAAAAGACGTTTGTCATCGATGCCTTAAAAATCGCTTCCCTCAAGGCCCAAACAGCCAGCGAGAGCTTGCATAAACCCACGCGTGTCGAGGTTATTACAGCACTTGTTTGGAAATGCGCGGTGGCTGCATCAAGGTCAAGATTTGAGGGGTCTCCAAGGCCTTATGCATTGATGGAAGGCGTGAATTTGCGGTCAAGGCTTGTGCCACCCATGCCCAAATACTCATTTGGGAATATAGTGGGAATGTTGTGGGCAATGCTTGACAACGATAATCACGACTACGAGAGTCAAGCAACAAACCTGGCCAACTTGGTGTCTCAGTTGAGGAAGGGGTCTCAAGAGTCAAACGATAACAATAAGAAAAAAAAGATTGCATCTTTGAGGCAGGTTAAGGGAGATGATAAGGAGATATATACGCATAGCAGTTGGTGTAGGTTTCCTATGTATGAAATTGATTTTGGATGGGGGAAGCCAACATGGGTGAGTGCAAGTCGTGAGGGCGGCCCAGTTGGAATTGAACTAATGGATGCAAGAGATGGCGAAGGAGTTGAGATTTGGGTGAATCTGTTTGAAGAGGACATGGCCTTATTTGAAGCTGACCAAGAGTTGTTGGCTTATGCCTCACCCAACCCAAGTGCTCTGTTAAACAACTAGTCTATTATATTACTTTCTATATATTTCCTAATGTATATTTAATGTTATATTAATCCTCCTTTTATATTATCTTTATTGTACTATTTCGTGTGTGAGTATCATATTGAAGACAAACATTAACGGTGAGATCTACTATATACTAATAATGTATTCATACATAAAATAGTACTATGTAAGAATTAAAGCCTTGAAGTCTCTAAATTATGGTATTGTTGGTCCATTTTATTTCTTTCTATTTATATATATATATATATATATTTCCAAGTTTATATTTTAAGATGAGCATAAAAGTCTTGGAGTCTAGTAGATATCGTGTGATGATTCATTTATCTTCTTTTTATTTTAAGAATAAGAGTATCGTGGATCATGTGATCATGGATGTGTTAATCTATAGCAATAATATTAATAGAATATTTAGCACAATTATTATAATAATAATGACTATAAACAATAATTTATATAGACAAAAACAAGAGTATAGGAAAATATAAGTTTGAGATTTTGGGAGTCGTATTGTCACTGTCCTAAACTTACTTTGCCTCCTCTCGTGAAGGTACAATTAAAATAAAGCAATTCTAACATAAAACTCATATTACTCACAATATCCCTCACCAATGTTTATGATCACATAAGGCTTCAACCATGTCACAAACCACAATTGTCCAAAATATCAATATAGGATATAGAGAACTCTCTCTAGAACTTCTCATTTTTTAAATTTCATTTTCTTCTCCTTTACTACTTTTGTGTATTCTCAAAACCTATCCTCCCTCATAGATATGGCAAACTATATATCTATACTATATATTAAGCAAAAAGGCCTTTTAAACCCCAAAGTTTGTGGAAGCTCTAACATGCCAATCCTAATTTCCTGATTTTTTACTTTTTTTTAAAAAAAAAAAATGACTTGGTGATTAGTTCAAAGATTATAATAATTACACTATTGAATAACGCAATAAATGAAATCCTAATTTCATTACTTTTTACATCCCCAAGAGACCCATGTAATTATTGTGTAAATGGCTCTTAATTTTTTTCTCTCTTAATTTTTTTGTTTTGTTTTTTGAAAAAACAAATAAATAAATACTTGTTAAATTCTTTCAAACTCCTCGGTCAAACCCCATGTATTTAATTTATATATTAAAAAAAATTAATTGACTTGGTGATTGGTTCAAAGATTATAATAATTATACTATTGAATAACGCAATAAATGAAATCCTAATTTCCTTACTTTTTACATCTCCAAGAGACCCATGTAATTATTGTGTAAATGACTCTTAATTTTTTTCCCTCTTAATTTTTTTGTTTTGTTTTTTGAAAAAACAAATAAATAAACACTTATTAAATTCTTTCAAACTCCTCGGTCAAACCACATGTATTTAATTTATATATTAAAAAAAATTAAAACAAATATAAATATCTATAATTATCCCGTGCATAGCACGGGTGATAGGCTAGTATTTATATAGAAGAATAGGTATAAATATAATTAACTCTCACTTAAACTCGTATTTAATGTCATAATTATCTAGAAATAAATCCTCATAATATGATTGTAATGACAATATAAATTTTGCAACTTAAAACATAATTATAAATCTTATAACAATTAAATAATAAAATCATTTAATCATAAATACTATTTTATTTTCATTAAAATATCCCAACAGGATGTACATTAGCTTTCTTTTCCAAGTTTATACTTTGAAAGTATCGAGTGTGAGGATGATGGTAAAGTGATGGGAAAGATTATGTGCCGGTTGTGTCCCATGTTATATTTAGGGTTGAATTTCTCATATTTAAGTTTTAATATTATAGCATCTGAGGGATTTATAAGACTCACTATAAATTTTGTTTTGATATTTCGAATTGTTATTATATAGGACTCTTAGGTCATGTTTGTTTAACTCTTTAGAAAGGGGGATTGGACTAACAACCTGTGAGACTCACTTAAAGAGCGTTTAGTTGGAGACATGAATAAAGGGATTAACTATCCCCTTGGACTAGTAATCTACCCATGTGGTAGGATTAACAAAGTCATAGAAGGGTTGGGATTAGAAATCAATTGAGGGGATTAGTGAAATTTTAAATGATTTTTAAGCAAAAATTATATTTTTTAGAATAAAAAATACTAAAACTTAACAAATATTAATTTTATATATTAATATTATCTATACCATTACTAATCCGATAGTGTACAAATAAACATTCTTTATCCTACATCTCCAACCTAATATCACTGTTACCCAAAAGACAGCCTAAGAGGGGTGGTGAATTAGGTTTTTACAATTAAAATTAATAATATCCTAATAAAAATTATGACTAGCACAATAGATAAATATAACTAATGAAATAAAAATAATTAAAACAAGTATCTTAACAACTATGTCAATTAATGATTTTAGCACAGTAAAAATGTGAAATATAGTTATGACAATTTAAAATAAAATAAAGAGATAAGGAAGAGAGAATCAAACAAATTTATAGTGGTTCGGCTTCAACTCAGCCTATGTCCACTCCTCAAGCTTCACTTAAAATTTTTCACTATCTTCTAGCTTCACAGTGGTACTAGTAACCTCTTTACAATAGAGCAATCATCCACGGATTTTACACAAACTTCACAAGTCCAAACCCTTGCAAATCTTAGGTGATTCACAATCACTCTCAAGATTTCAAGAATACAGTGTTTGCAACACTTTTACAAGATGAAATAGTATTTTTGCTTTCAAAGAAAGCTTACAATAAATATCTCTCAAAGATAGATATACAAAATGAAACTTTGATTTTTCTGTAAATCTCACACAAGAAATATGAGCTTAAAACTATAAGGCTCAGTGTATAATTTCTAAGAATATATGTGAATGATTATAGATCAAAGAATATTTTCAGGTTTTTTGTAACTTGTTTACATTAGAGGCTTTGGTATATATAATAAAAATTATAGTTGTTTATAGCCGTTGTATTTATTTAAATTTATAACCGTTGTAGTCATTTGAATTTATAGCTGTTTATAGCCATTGTACTTCCATCATTACCAATTTGAATATCTTCCACTCCATCATTACAAATTTGAAGATCTTCCACTTGAACCTTTTGAACCTTTTGACCTTTTGAACCTTTGTAGCCGTTTATAGCCGTTGTAATTCCATCATTATTAATTTGAATATCTTCCACTTGAACCTTTTGGCTTGCTGCTGTGCTAGGCTGTTTGAACCTTTGTTTTGGGCTGTTTGAACTCCTGATTTAATCAAATATTAAATACATTCTAACAACATTTAGGATAAAGGTTTAAGTGAGAAATAATAGGACAAAATAAATTTTGATTCTATTTTTCTCTTTCAAATAAATCATCAAAATAAATTTTGATTAAAATATAATTAAATAAATCATCAAAATAAATTTTGGATTCTATTTTTCTTTTTCAAATAAATTAAAACATAATTAAATAAATCATCAAAATAAATAAGTCTAACAATCACTGCACTAATAATCTCCTTACTCAATCCCACCATATTATTAATCCCCTCCATCCTATGGAGCCAAATAAACATGACATTAATGTATCTCATCTATAAAATAAAGTAATTTGATCTGATAATCGTAACATTTTTATTTTACCGCACTTATATTTGAAAAAATGAATGACAAATAAAATTTTAAAAATAGACCATTTGTGTTTTTAGAGACAAGCAAGACAAAATAAAAAAAAGTTATGATTATCGAATTGATTGAATTTTTTCATTGATGATATACATTTACATTTAAAGTCCTATAAAATGAACGATTCAAATCATTGAAACACGACCCATGGTAGGGCCCACGGACCCCTGAAGTTCTCACATGTTGCGATTTGAATATGAAAAAAATCCAACTCTTGTATATGTTCATTTTATGTTATTTGAATGTTTGTAGTGTTCGTTTGTCTATGATGCATGTTTGATGTCGACGATGTGTTTAGTTGTTATAATATGATAATTTGGTAATTGAATGGTAGTTCGAATTTGAGTCACCTCTATTGTTAAAGTGATACATAATATCTTCACGTTTTTTTCATTTCGGTGCCCTGTTTTGGGGTTCAATTTATTGAAGAATGGGGTGATGTTTACCTCCAACCAACGTTATCAAACAAATATCTTGCACAAGTTAACATTCCATTATTATCACAAAAATCGAATCAAACATTAGACAAAAATGAATCATAAAAGGGCATTGACGTCAACTCAAATGGTACCAAATATAACTTTCCAAAAAAAAAAAAAAAAGAGGACTAATTGGTTCATAAGGAAACTCTTAGGATTAAATGGATTTACTTTACCTCATATGGGATTTTTTGGTAAATTTTCTTAAAATAAAAATTATATATTTAAAATATATTTTTTAAAATTTTTTTAAATATTTTAAAAAAAATATAGGACACAAATGTAGTAAATACATCGTACATTAAAAAAATAAATATTTACAATAAAAAATATTCACCCAAAAAAATAAAATTAATCTTTTTTTTAAAAATATTTAAAAAAAATAAATTCAAAACAATTTTGAAATACAAGTCAAAACTCAAAATTCTTTTAGAAATTCATAACCAAACAAATTTCAAAAATTTATCTTTCGAAACACAACTCCACATTCAAAATTCAATTCAAAAACTAAACCAAATAGAGAGAGTTGTGATGTCATGAATCTCTTTAAAACAAGTTAACAAATTTTGATTCAAAATTCCTATTCCATATTGGAATCCGTACAACTTTTGAACCTCATGAATCACGTGTTATGACCTACTTTCTCTTTATGATTGTTCGTGTTCAAAAGTGTATTTCGAAACGTCGACTTGGGTCTTTGGGTGTTGTAACGAGTCTTGGAATGGTGGGAGTACTCTACAGTCATTTTTTTTACCCTTACTTGAAAATTGAGTCCGCTTGAGCGGTCCTTTGGTCGCTCCAGCGGTAAACCCGTCTATCTAGTTCTTTGTTCTGAAATTTAAAATACTGGGAGTGTGATTTCACTAGTCGAGTAAAAGTTTTACCGCTCGAGCGATCTGTCTGCAGAGGAGAAAGATTCTAGGAGCTTGAATTTACCGCCTGAGCATAGAATCTATAGCTCGAGCAATCTATCCAGAGTTAGGTTCAAAAAGTGTGTCCAATCACTTTAAGTCTGATGTAAATAACCTTCCCTTCTCACTTTTCTTTCTTCTCTCTCTCTCTCTCTCTCTCTCTCTCTCTCTCTACTCTCTTTTCTCTCGTCTCTCTTTAGAATACACCCACCAACCCTATTAAATTCTTGATCTCTTCAAATCCATTAGAGGTTTGACCCTAGTTGTTTTATCAAGTTTTGGAGAGCACATCAAGAGCTACGACATGTATGGTAGAGTTCGGATTTTGATACTGTTGATTTTAGGGCGTTTTCTCATTTTTCTCTCCAACCTTGAGGTATGGAGTTTTTTTTAATTATATATATGATTTTGGCATGTCTTAGCCTATTTCTTTGATGAAATCAATGTGTTATGAGTAAGGGTTTGAGTTATGGTTTTTGATTGTGCTCCAATAGGGATATTTTCTCATCTCTCTTATGAAATTAATTTGATTTATGAAATGTGTGACTCTTGGAAGTCCATGGATGTTAATACCTTTTGTAATGAGAAAATTTATTTTGAAAGGAAAACCCTAGATTTTTGGAAATTGGAGAAAAGTTTTTTTCTTAAAGAAAACTCATGAGATCATGATATTTTATTGAGAAAGATGAGGAAAAGCATATGTTTATATATTGTTGAACCATCTATGAAATGGATGGATTTGTTGAGAAATGTGCCATGGATAATATGTTGAGAATACTTAGATCATAGGCTTTTGGTAATTACATAAATTGTGAATATAGAATATTGTCATATGTCACATGCCACATGCCACATGTATATGGAGGTTGGTTATTATTCTAGAAATTGAGAAATATTGAATGTGGTATTTCACATTGAGAAAAAAATGTTGAGCATTGTGGAAAAATGTACAATAAGGTTATATCATTGCGTTTGCATTTCATTCATTTGCATAACTTTTGAATATTGATTATTATGTTTTGAAACTTGGGTAATTATTTTGAGAAAACAATTGAGATATTGAAATGTTTTGAGGTAAATACGTTTGGTATAACGCCCTCGAAATATGATATAATCATTCATTCACAAGATCTATAGACATAATAGAAATATTATATTTTCATTCATCAGAGTCTTATTTACAAAATGTATTGCATGCATTACATTTTCATAAATGTTTATCTTAAAATTATAGCATGTAGCTCTAACTGATAACAACAAAATAAATGCCCTACTGCGTCTGACTTTCCAAGTTATCACTTGGTTACAATAAAAGAAGAGTCCCAACTCTTTTACATATAAAGCCCTCGGCTTGAATTTACATTAAACACAGAACAACATATGCAAAATGGAGCTTTCAGTCCCTAAACCTCTGAAACTATGACCTTGGAGGCGGCATGTCACCTGTACCTGAAAATAGTTTCCCAAGTAGGGTGAGCCAAAGCCCAGTACAGATATACTAAACAATATATGAGAATTAACTAAAATATGAGCATCAGATAAATGTGTAATATTCTTAACCAACACATATCCTTTCAAGGTCATTCAATATAGATAATCAATATCTCAATTCATTTTCGTTCTTCCATTTCGAGTAAGTCAATTAACCAAATTTGTTATTATCAAGCAACCAATATGAGACTACAACTCAATGGTTCACAATTCAATACATTCATCAATCCAACACTTCTATTTCTTGTCATTTTACGAAACCACGTCCGAGGGAACCGGCACCCATAAATATATAAGATTTTGGGACTTTCACCCTAGACACTCCGGCCGACTTAGTTATCAATGGAGTTCATCCCCTATCTCCTCCCAAACAATGGAGTACATCCCCTATCTCTTCCCAAACAATGATACATATACAATGTATTTAAACACGTTGTTATATACAATGACTAATCGAATCATATATTCAATGGTTTAATCAAACCGTCATATTCAATGACAATATTCATATGACTAGTTTCAATTTACCTAGTCCTCATGCAGTTTCTACAACAATCACAGCTATCCTCCACCGATAGCCCAAAACAGATATTTCTAAATAGATAAATAAATCTATCAACAGATAATTTATCAAATTCCATAGGTGAATGATTTATCAAATCCAACTACACCCTTTATTTACACATCCTCCCAATTTCATATTTCCCATACCAATTTCATTATTCAAACAAAATAATTATTTAATTCAAATTAGGGCAATCATCCCCATTTCACAAATATTACACCCAAGACCAAATTTCACCAATTATACCCAAGCAATATCATGTTCAAGGCCTCTTATACACATATGGTACCAAATATGGAAAACCCTTGTTTCAAATATCAAAACCCTAACCTTAACTTCACCCAAATCTTCCCAAATCCCACCATTTATACAAAATGACCAATATCTAGGTTAAAGCTCATATTAAAGAGTAGAATATCCCTACCTCAAAGCTAGGAGACAAAAGGAGATGATGAAGAGCTTCAAGAATGCCCCAAATTTGGTTTTGCTCAGATCAAAGGAAAGCCCTTGAGATGCTCCAACACTTTAGCAAAGGGACTAGGGTTGAGAGATGCTTAGATCTAGGGTTATTTGTAGAGAGAGAGGGTATTTTAGAGAGAGAGACAATCGGATTAGGGTTTTGGGTGAAAAGAAGACCAAAAAGTGATATAAAACCATGCTGCTGCGAACTGATATACGTAATCCTCACTCAAGTGAAGGAGTCGTCGCTCGAGCGACCAGACACAACGGTGACCTCGATCGAGCACATGAAGCGTCGCTCGAGCGTAGAATGCGAAGCTTTAGGTCTGCCACCAACACAAATGCACGCTGAGCGCAAGAAGTCTCGCTCGAGCAAAGAAACAATTACACAAGGCTCACTCCAGCGCTCAAGCAAATAAGCCAAAATCTGGGCAACAACATTCTAGACCAATTAACAACCAACCTATTCCAAACTCACCCAACAAGTCCCAAAACTCAATTTCAAAGAATTAAAGGAAGGAAACAAGACATAGACAACAACATACAATCACGGAATCTGAGTCCAAAACACAACAAAGGTTGCGGTAAAACCGGGATCGCTATAGTTCAGATGGAGGTGTAGTTTGATATTGATTAAGTTAGCTTGAGTGTCACTACAACAAATGGCACTTTTGCCAAATAAATTTTTAGTTCCCAAAGGTCAAGTTTTAGTCGCCGAAGGTTTTTAGCGACTAAATTTTTTGGTCACCAGATTGATCGTTGACTAATTTGTCATTGGGAAAGGTATTGGCCACTAAATGTTTTTCAGTCGCCAAAAGTCATAAATTGGCGACTAAATATTTAGTTGCCAAAAGTTTTCAAATAAAATTAATTTAGTTTTTAGTGACTAAAACTTTTAGTCTTGGATAAGTTTTAGTCACAATATTACTAAATTTAGGGACAAAAGAATTTAGTCGCCAAAAAAATTATTTTTCATTTTATTTTAGTTTTTGCTACTAACTATTTAGTCGCCTAAAGTCTCATTTATTTTTGGCTACTAAATATTTAGTCGCCAAAAAAAATTATTTTTCGTCTTGTCGTTTTTGGCTACTAAACTATTTAGTTGCCTAAAGTCTCATATAGTTTTAGCTACTAAATTCTTAGTTGCTAAAAATATTGATTTGCTTTTTAACTACCAATTGGTTAGTCGCCAACAAGTTCACTTTTTTTTTTTTGGCTACTAAATATTTAGTCGCCAAAAACTTTATTTAGTGTTTTTTATTATTATTATTAATTTCTTTATAACCTGTCTTTATTTCGTGTAACCTGTACCCTGTATATAAACAAAACCATACACATACCTATTTCTATTTCACTTTCCCCCATCCAAAATTTTGGGCTTTTAACATCAAATTCTATACAAACCAAATATAATCCAATCCAAAATAATAATTCCATACAAATAGATAATCATACAAAAAACATGTCCTCCGTACACAAAAAAGAAATATCCATTAGTAATCTATACCACACCAATAGTAATATGTTCCATCTGTGGTATACAGTCTACCTTGATAACCATCTTTTGCAGCATCCTTGAATTCTTCAGTAGAAATTGCACAAATGAGAAGTACAAGTCACATCAATTCCATCTTAAACCAGCAAACTTAACTATCTTTAGACGCATCATCAAACATTGAAAAACCTCCTTCTGTGATGTCCGGTAATGCTTCTTGTTAAAATTGAAAGGTTGGGTGAGATCGTTATTGCAGATGAAGAATCATTAAGCTGAAATCTATGCATGAGTTTAACAACATGACTTTAGCAAAGAATTTGACTTCTTATCATCACTGAAATGATTCAAAATTCTACATCATATGTCATTTAGAGAATATTTTGAAGATGTAAATATGATGGGCAAATAAAATTTATTTACTTGCAAAAAAAAAAAAAAAAAAAAAAATTCAATAGAATCACTTACAATCTAGAGGACTCATAAATACTAAAAGCACTAGAATTGATTGGCTTTACTAGATAAAATACATAAAGATAGATTCATAACCAATTTTTGATGGAGTCTTTCCATATCTTAAAGAAAATAATCAAGGAAATTATTATGAAAAGACGTACCTCATTATTCATAGAAGGGGACATGGTTATGGCTAATGTCTCTAGATGAGAAGAACTTTCCAAGATGCTTGCTATTCCAGGGAGGACTGATTCCTTAATATGCTTATCTAGTGTTAAACATTCACACTTTGACAGTGGAGAACGCAAAACTTTCATTTCCATTATTGATAGTAGTTTTCCCCCATCAGAAGCAAGATGCAAAACAAATATATACATAAATACATATAAAGCAAGACAACACCAATTAGAAGATTCTAGAAGATTGTTTGACATACTAATAATATATTTTGTGTATTAAAAAACAAACTAACTATGTGCTATTCCTGAATCATATTTAATTTTCAAACCATTGTCACTCCTTACATTGGAGCAAAAGTAACCACAAAGGATCAGATCATGAAAACACAATACTAAAGTAACCCAAACACAGTACTGTTAATTGTAATTGAGACTTTTTTCTAATAAATATCATTTAGCACAAAAAGAAGCTCAAAATATGGACAAAGCCATAGCTTCTTTTCTTTTTTCTTTTTTCCTACAATTGAGATGACTCAAACTCAATATCTGCATCAGCAATATTAGTTGTTTATATCACGGTATGAATTGCAATGTACTTCATCAATTAAATTGGGGTTTGAATCAACTACTTAGCTATTGGAGGTAACTGTCCCAAAAGCCAACAGCTTATACTAACTATTACTATGCCTTTCTAACTTAAGAAATATGCACAGCCATTGAAGAATTGATTGGCAAAGTTACAAACAGGAACAATTCTGCATTATTCAAGAATTTAAGTCCTGAAATACCTAAGAAATGATTCTAGACACAAAAATTGTGTAAATTTCAATGAAGAATTACATAAATTCAATCAAGATTTAGAACCAGTGTTATTGGCAAGCTTAAACATAAATTATCTAAAAAGGAAATGATAGACAAACTTGGTTTATCTAAAAGCTAATTTGCAGAGAACATGTGATTGTGTGAGCAAGCCCAATGTTTAATATAAAATTACATACCAAATGAATTATCTCTAGCATACTTAGAGAGAACTCTAAAGGGAGATTTCCCTTGCTATTTATTTTCTGCTGCCAAGTCAGAGATGCAAGTTTTGCAGGGTCAACCTTAATCTGGAAAACAAAAAAGTATAAGAATAAGATGACCACTAAATCAAAGCACCGACTAAGAAACACATTAAAACTAGTATGCCACAACTAACAAAAAATTTAGTAGCGTAAAACATGATCTAATGCAGACTAAAATAATTTTTAGTCACCTATTGTGGCATATTTAGCGACTAATTTTTTTTTAGTCACCAATAATTAAGATACAACTACTAAAAAAAATTAGTAGCTAAAAACCATATTCAACGCCAACCAATGTAATTTTTAGTCACCTATTCTACAACTTTTGGCGACTAAAAAAAGTTTGGTCACAAAAAATGTAAATTATTATAGTGTGTCATGGTGAAAGACCGAAAATACGTGTAGAGCATGTACCACATGCTTTCTAGTTAAGAGTTGGTAAAGTGATGATTGGTAGTGCTTGATATGCCAAATTGCAGATACCAGCTTAGGGATTACCCGAGTCGTATTCACCGCTCCATATTTGTATTTTGAATTCATTGAGATAATGTGCTTTCGAAAAGAGCATTGCATGTGATTTTCAAAATGATAAAACTTGCGGTTTTTGAGCATGACATGGCATTGCATCCGATTTAAGACTACTTAAAACATATATACTTTGTTAAGATCTTCTTATTGGGTTTCATGCTCACCCCAAGTGGATTTATGCAGGAAATGATGTGGTAGTTCCGCCTCAGTGAAGGCGAATGGATGTTTTGAGAGTACAAGGCTCTTTTGTTTATTTGTTATATTTTTTGATAAGCCAAGGGCTTATGTACATGGGTTTGTAAATCACTTACTTGTAATCAGGCTTAAGCCTTAGAACTTGTGGCCCGGGAGGCATTATTTTGCACTTTGTTCTTTACTTTTATCTGTCTCACATTATATAGATTCATATTTTAGAGAAAACTAAATGTATATTGCATGTGGACACCTTTTGTACATCTCTCACATATCAAAAAATACAAGTATCGAGATTTATTTAATATTATGATATTAGGAATTTCATGATTATCTAACGGGATAAGAATAAAATCAAAATCGTTGTATGTTAATTATTTGAAAGTGTTCCAAGGGTGTAATTACCTCAATTTAGACCCATATGGGCAACTCCAATCCGGAATCATAACTTCATATTTTGAAGTCTATGAATAGGGTCCGAGTTTTAGCACAACGACAGACCTGAACTGACCCATTGACCGGTCAAAGCCCATGTGCTTGGGCCTAGTCATGAAATTTTATGGCCATCCCATGCGGTAGTGAGAGCAAACTAAGGCCACAATTTTCATAAGATTTCAAATTTTATCTTGGGGAACTTACTGATAAGTCCCATGTACTAAGTTCAAGATCCAGCTAATCCCAAAACAAAATACTTGCACCAATTAGTCCAACACATTTTTAATTGTTACCAAAAAATCCTTTTTTTTTTTTTTTAATTTACAGACACTATTCACATCTTACTATCGTCGGACTTCCGTCAAACGGTCGCCGGAGACTCGTCGGAATGTTCAACATCGCCGGAAAGTCGTCGGAATGTTTAAAACATGCTATGAAACTGTAAAAAAAAAAAAAATTGCATGTTATAAAACTGCAAAATTTTACAGTTTTAAACCATGATTCATTCCAGCACCAAAAAAAAAAATTCAAACTGCAAAATTTTACAGTTTTCACCGCCTGTAACTAAAACTCGAAAATTACTTGTTCAGAATTCGAAAATTTTCTCATTACAAATCTGTGTGATAGCTGTACAAATCTAAGTTATTACAGATCTATTTCAATGATATTATAGATCTATTTTATCATCAACAACAACCATAGATCAAAAACTATCCCCCAAAAAAATCTGTAAATAGAGAGAGAAAGAGAGAGAAATTGACAAAACCATATTCATGGCAGATTCTTACAACAGCTACAGCAAGCTTCGTAGATCTGTTGTGGGTACTTCACAAGCACGGCCTCATCTAGCTTCTGGTTGATTTCTTCTATCAGAGTCATCCAATAGGTTCGAAGATCGAATTTCGTCGACATTGACGATGATGGTGTCGATGATGAAGAAGAAGAAACAGAGCATCGAATTTTGGGATGCGAAATTGATCTGAAGAACGCATTGTTGATGAAAAACGCATTGTTGATGATGATGAAAAATCTGCAGAAAATTTCCAGATCTGAAGATTTTTTTTTGTTGATGTTGATGAACCCATTGTTGATGATGAACACGTAACAAGAGAGGCAAAAATCAGAGAGATAAAGGAAAGGACTTTTTGGGGCACTCAAAAAGTTTTGGGATTAAATGGTCACCACATGTTTCACATGGGACCTCCCAGTAATTTCCCCTTTTATCTTTGATATTTGGGTTAATTACTCACAGGCCAGTTATAAGCATTTGTGTATCGTTAAGTTCCAAAAGTATTTATATATTCTATGAAGTCCCTTCAATTCGTCGTTGAAACTTGTTCTATCAGAAGACTAAAAATGACTTTTAGTGACGATTTTATAGATCTGCTGTTAAAATATGACAATTAATGATTTTTTTTTGTAACGATTTTCTAAATATGTCGCTAAAAATAACAATTAATAATGTTTTCCTGACAAATTTTTAATTATTGCTAAAAAATAATAATTAGTAACACTTTTTTTATGAAAACACCGTTAAAAAAATAAAAAATAAAAAGATTTTGTGGTGGTTAATTAAAAGTGAATAAGACTTTGATACACCAAAAAGTGGAGAGCATTTATTACCCTCATCGTCCTAATACAATTTTTTAGTCAGTTCCCTTGATATTCTTTTAAAAGGTCTTATAAAAATTATTTTTGTTTGAAGGACCTACAAACTAAAAAGCTAATTTATCAACAACAACAACAAAAAAAAAATCTATTAAGTTTTATTATTTTTGTAAATATAGTGGGTCCTATGAATGACAACGGATTCTGTTTTTTTGGGTTTTGCACGCAAATTCTTTATTTTCAGTTGAATAATTTTATTGATACAATTTTATATTTTATTATAAAGCTGATAATTTTAACCTACATATCACTATAAGGTAAGCAAATCACTATATTTTATATAGTTGGATCAAATACAATTAGATTGAGAAATTTTGTCATCCCTAAGGGGTCCCACAAAGATGTAATACTTTTATTATATAAATATACAGCAAAATTAAAACAAAGTTGTGAAATAAATTCACTAATAAATAATATTTTTCTTTTTATTTTAGTGGACCTTCGAACAAATTTTTTTTTTTTTAAATGTTATATATTGTGGGATTTATTTCATCTTCCATGCATAGACATGCAATAAAAGTCATGTAAATGTGGGGCTTACCTTATTTAAAAAATATTAAAATTTATTATGTCACATAAGAAACCACCCTGAAAGCTTTTAATAAAATATTTCGGTGGGATTTGCTTATTTTTTTATTTTTTTATTTTTTTGAATTATTTTCATCTTTAAAAAAAATTCAAAAAACTCTAGTTTTTAGATTCAACTCGACAAGATAAAGAGGAAAATTATAATTTTTTAAAATTATAAAAAAAAAAGTCCAAAAAAGACATAAATAAGTGAAAAATAGTGGAATTTTTTTGGTTTATTTTGACTTTTTCACAATTGTTTTGGAATTTCTCAAAACAAATGTATTTTTTTGATTCATTTGGACAAGATGGACCAAAAAGTTAAAAAATTATGACATAATTCTTTTTTTTTTTTTTTAAAAGGTGAAACACCAATAAATCTCAAAATGTGATATTGTGAACTGTTTAGTCCTCCCTCTTTTCTTATGAATCCGAAGTTCCCATTAAAATAAAAATTACACAAAAAGATAGTCATTTACACATTTGGGTTTAATTTTGGAGGGATAAAAGTAAGTTTCTTCAAATGTGAAATTATACATTTGGGCAATTCACACTATAGAAGTTTTGAATTTTTCTTTCTTTTGAAACAAATTTCACATTACGAATAAGAACATGACACTCCAATAATGTAACATTTCAATGTAACACACTAAAAAACTCATTAGTGTACTTTTCCTAAACGTAATAACGTGACACTCCAAATTTTTTCCAAACGTAATATTCCAATATAACACACTCCAATGTAACACACAAAAAAACTCTTTAATATACTTTTTCTATACGTAACATTTCAATCAATGTAATTTCAAACATAACATTCTAATGTAACATATAAAAATATTAAAAAAATTACTTAGTATACTTTTTCCAAACGTGACACTCATAATTTGAAATTATACATTTACCAAAGCTCACTAAAGAATTTGTGTACTCCTTTTGAAATGGTTTAAAAAATCGCACACCCTTTTGAAATAGTTTGAATCCGACATCCTTTTTTTGGAGTGTTACATTAGAATATTACATTTGAAAAAAGTACACTAAGAAATTTTTGTGTGTATTACATTAGAGTGTTACATTAGACTGTTACAGATTGAAATTATACAAATCCACAAACCTTATTAAGGAGTTTTTGTAATCCTTTTAAAGTATTTGAGGAATCTCACATCGTTTTGGAATATTTGAAGAATCCCATATTGTAAGTCATTTTTTTTTCTTTTGAAATGTTTGAAAAACCTTACATATCAAGTCATTCCAAATAAAAAAGATTCTCATATAAAAATTCATTACAAATTTGATTCTCATAGATAATGTATCTTACCTTTCTAGCTCAAAAAAAAAAAAAAAAAAAAAAAAATGAAGAAGAAGAAGAAGAAGAAGAAGAAGAAGAAGAAGAAAAATAAAATAAAATAAAATAATAGAAATAAGGGTATAATCGTAAATCTAATTTTTAAATAATATATTAAATCTATCTTTCCAAAATTAATTAAATTAATTTGTCTATAAGAAAACTGTTGAAACTAATCGAATCACTATTTTTCAATGTAGAATTTATAGGTAAATTTTCAAAAACAATTACTAAAAATTTTTTTTTTTAAAAAGAGCCTTTTTTAGAGGTTGCCAAACCACTAACTCTCAAACAAAAACTTACTGATCATAGGTTACTAATAATAAAGGCTGAATAAAAAAATTTTATTGTAGAAATTATACAAAATGGTAGTCACTTATATATTTGGGTTTAATTTTTAGGAAATAAAAGTGGGTTTCTTCAAATATAAAATTACACATTTAGGCAATCCGTACAATAGAGATTTTGGATTTTTCCTCCTTTTGGGACAAATTCCACATTACGAACAAGAACGTAATACTCCAATAAAGTAACATTCTAATGTAATACATTAAAAACTTACTTAGTGTACTTTTTACAAATGTAACACTCCAATCAATGTAATCCCAAACATAATACTCCAATGTAACACACAAAAATATTAAAAAAACTCTCATATTTGTTTGGACGGACTGGATAAGGATGAATTGTAATCCATTAGACTGTTAATCTTGGGATACATAGTCCTTGGACTATTTAGTTGGATAAGATGTATATTCTATGTTTGTTTAGTCGTGAGATTAGATGCGAGAAAAAGACTACTCCATTGAATTTTATGTTTGTTTGAGTTATTATAAAGATGATAAATGTTCAAAAGATAATTTTGCCATTTTAAATTATTTACTAAATAATATCAATATTAAACATATCTTTAACATTTTGATTTTTGGGGGGCTAGATTAAATAAAAATTTATTTTATTTTTTAAAAAAATTAAAAAATAAATTTAAAAATAAATAAATAAATAAAATATCAATAAAAATATGTGTTATTTTATAAAATAAATTTATTTTTAAAATAATAATTATTAAATAAAGCATCAATAAAATTTTAAAATAAAACATTTATAAAATTTTATTTTAAAAATTAAATAAATAAAAAATCGATAAAAATTAAATAAAATTATTTTATTTTTAAATTGAGACATTTAAATTTTATTTAATTTTATTAAATATAATACCTAATTAAATCAAATACTTTGAGGGCAAATATACCATTTTACAATTTAATCACATGGAATAGTTTTTTTTTTTTTTTTTTTTATCAGCAAAAAAGAACTTTATTGATGAAGAAAGCAATACAAGCAAAAACTTACATTAACAAAGAGGGAAGTGCAAGAAACATCAATGATAACCTTAACAATCTCAACTAAGTTGGCACCGCTAAGAAATCACTATCATTTGTTAGCACTTGACCCAAGATTGGTGAGAAACCAATCAAGAGAAAACAAAACAGCCCACCAACAACAACAGAGCAACAGCCTAGAAACAACGACATATCAGCTCCTCTCCAATCACATGGAATAGTTATCCACCTATAATCCAATATATGTAGGATTAATAGTCCAATCGGACTTCTAATCTGACCTATGAATTTGCAACCAAACAATGTGTACGGGAAAGAAATAAACCTTCTTGTATAATCATGTTAATCAAGTCTGCGCTCCTTCGTACGTCGTCGCTTTATCACCTGAAAACACAAACGTGAGCTAGCCGGCGGGTGTGTGCCAGAAACCTCTCCAATGCCTAAGTCAGTAATCTTGACAAATAGACAAAAGCTCTGTGAATTCAGAAAACAAAGTTGTGTTACCTCTCCATAGGTGATAGTTGTGAGCTTTTATAGGTTCCGTGTAGCACAATCCTAGTAGAACTCTTACTCCTCCATGTAAAGTCCTCCTAGGATTCATACTCCTGAAAGATAATGCTTATCTCTCAACACCCCCCTCACTGCTTTAACCAAGTGAGATGATTTTACCATGGCCGGATTCCAGTATGACCGAAGTAGGCATGGCCACGCCGAGCTACAGAGTAGACCGAACTATCGTTAGTCTGGTTCTTCCTTTCACTACTCCTACCTCAGCTCTTCCTGCTTAAACCATACCAACTATGAGGTTGCTCGAACCATGCTAACAATTTAGCTAGGTCCTACCGAGCTAGCCGCGCTATGCCTGCGACCGGGCTAACTTCTGAGTGTGGCCATCTGGTCGACCGAACTAACCGTAGTACTCTGAAGCCGAGATAACATTAGGCACTTCCGGGACCGGAGTAACTTTGAGGCCTTTTTTACTCTGCCTTTCGTACTTCGGCCCATCCCGATCCATTACTTGGCTTGGCCCCATTTACATATACGAATTACCCTCTCAATTGCCCCTTAATTCCATCTGCGCAACATGATAGGGATTACCCGTCTATCAGCCGAGCTAATATTTATAGCATTACAACCAAGCTAAAACTTTTAAGCCTTTCCAGCCAAGCTAAAACTCTTTTAGCCTCTCCAGCTAAACTAAAAACCCTTTTAGCTTTTCCAGCCGAGCTAAAAAGTCCTTTCAGCCTATCCAGCCGAGCTAAGTTTCTCACCGGGCTTCGCTTGTCCGGTCAGAACGTCTCTTCAATCACAGAACTTGAAACGCTTCTCCTTCCAAGGACACGTGGCACGCTCCCATTGGTCAATCATAGCTGTCACGCAGCCCTCGTACTTCGCAAAATTTGAACAGTTCCCGCCTCTTCATCCCTCTCTTTTCACAAAACAAATCTCAAAGTTTAGGATTCACTCGCTTCACTACTTATTTCCTCTTCACTTTCTCTCGTTCTTGGGCTCCTTCAACTCCTAGGCTCGTGTTCTTCATTGCTGCTACTGCTCCAATCTCCAGTTCTTTCCTCTTCCTCTGGTAAGTATTACAAATCCTTTTGATTTCTCTTGTTTTCATGTTTACTTAATTCATAGCATACTGTTTTTCATGTTTTTGTAAAACACTCTACTTCCATTTGCTTTGCTTTGCGTTTTTCTGGAAAAATCCTCATAAGAACCACTCGAATCTATGAAACCTGTAGAACACTGATTTTGATTCAAAATAACCACGTAACCGAACTAAGAGGTAGTTTGTCTTGTGAGGCCTAGGCACACCTCACAACCGAACTAAAACCTGCACTATACTTGTAGATCTTAGAAAACCAAACCACCTTTGTTTTAGCCGAGATAATAAACTAACCGAGCTAAGTCCGAACTTCGTATACTTGAGAGCCTTAATTTCGACCGGACTAAGTCTTCGGGGCTAAGCCAACTTTCTTAGTTTTTAAACCGAACTCAGAAAGCTGCCCCTAGAGGCTCAACCGGTCTAACAAAACCCCCTCATTAACTGAGATATTGGATCGTTCGCCCAGACCGAAATAACAAATCCCTTTCTCAACCGAGCTACCAAGCACCTTGTTGACACCGAGATAAAACATGTAGTAACCCACCTAGCCAAAGTAGGGCTTCTTTTATCTTGCTTTGATTTTGTAGCACAGTCAACGATCTGTGCTTAACACCTTTGTTTTCCACTTTGCAGACTTAGGTTGCCCAGGCACTCCTCTGTGCGCTCAACCGAGCTACTGAGCACAATTTTTCGACCGAACTAATTTATTTATAACATTATAAAATAAATGAGTAAGTATAGGTTTTTGGTAGAAACACCTGGTGGTCTAGCCGAATTCCGAAAGGACTATAACATTCCTAACGATGTCCACCTTACCCTAGCAAAAAAAGGTGTCGCACCATGGGGGAATGAAGGCTTTGTACCCTTTACCCTTCTTTCAATAATAGAAACCAGACTAAGATTTCCAGTCCAACCCTTAATTTGTGAATTCCTTACGCAAACCAGAATATGCCCAACCCAGCTTTCCATCAACTCATACCGTATAATAATGGGAATAGCCGAACTAAACCGCCAAGCCGGTCTTAACCTCGGTCTAGCCGAACTGTTCCACCAATATTCCTTAGGTTCAAAAGAAGATGGGTGGGTCTATTACTTAAGAATACGCCGTCGCCGAAAAAAGATAATAAAAGATACACCGGATAAAGACTTAAACGATGAGGATTTTTTTTGGGTGTCTGGGAATTTTGAAGATCATCAAGCCCAGATTCCTGGCCGACGTATAAACTAGAAAAAAAGGGATACCTGGTATAATTACTTCGGTTTCCTTGCATTCTTCTTTTTTATTTCGGTTTCCTATTCTGAGCCGAACTAACAGTTTTTCTTCATGCAGATCTAGCCCATATTTATTCATTGTACAGCTACCCCAACCTTGATACTCTCCGCGCCGCACTACGGTATCCAGAACGGAGCTCGGCTAAGTTGTTAAATTTTGAGCCGACGTACAGATACAGCGGTCGCCGAAAAGCCAGAGTGACTGACTTTTTTCTAGAGGACACCCCAGAACCAGACCCAACCTTGCCCCAAATCAACCTAATCCCACTGACTGCTGAAGAAGAAATGGCCAAAAGAAATAGATTCAGGGCCCTCTTGACCAAGACAAACAGGACCGAGGTACCACCAACCAACCAATCACAAGAAACCGTTGTGGCCCTACCATCTCAACAGCCTTCAACATCTCGGGCGAACAAGCGTGCCCGGACTAGCCAAACCGAGCAGCGCCTTATGGATGAAGATGAGACCATTCTTCCGCCACCAAGCCCTCCACCGAGCCCTCAGCTGGAGCGATCCAACCGATCTAGCTCTTCCAAGTGGGCACCCAAGCTCACTTTCCAGAACCGAGATATCCAGGACACTGACTCGATGGTCGCAGAGAAGGATCACGTACTGGCCTTCAATCTGGCCAAGAGTGTGTGTCTTCCAAAAGACATGGAGCACCACCACAATCAACTGAACACCGAACTGAAGTCCATCCGGTCGTCAACGAAATCAATGATTCTGGTAAGTAGCTATTTTCGATCTTTCTAATTTTTCCAAGTTTCAGCTCGGCTAAAAAGAAACAATTCTTTTGCAGGCCATTCAAAAAAACAATATCACACACAGGCGAGTGTTGGAGTTAAGGAAAACCACAAGGCAGGCAATAGCGTAAGCCGAAGCTAAGACTGCCGAATTAAAACAATCACAAGCAAAGACGGCCGAGCTGGAGGCCAAGGTAACTCTTCTAACCGGACTAGTTGCCTCGGCTAACAGTGACAAACAGCGAGCTCTTACCGAAATGAAAGATAAATATTTGTGGGAGATGGCACAGGTTGAAGGCGCTAAAGACGCCGAAATAATAGTTCTGAAGAAGAAAGCTGAAGACGCCGAGCTAAAGGGTTTCAAGGAAGGCGAGGCTGCATACATCCAGCAGTGTGAAGCTGCGAAGGACTTATTCTTCAAATGCGGCTGGAGGGGTGCTGTGGAGCAGCTTGGTTATGGGCCCGACACCGAGGTCTACAATGCTCCACAATATTTCATTCCGGCCTCACTGGTGGAGTATGCTGCCAACCTCGAGAAGCAATTTCTCGAAGCATTTGACGATAAAGAAGAAGATGAGCAAACTGAGACTCCGGTTGTTAATGAGCCTGCCAATGATCAATCAGCTCGGTTGGAGCCAGTAGTTGAAGACTTGACGACCGAAAACGTGCTTCCAACAGAGACCGGGCTTCCAACCGAGACTGCTCTAACCTCTGAACCGGAGTCGGTGTTGATATTGAAGCCGATCTCGAAGATCTTTTTAACTAATTCTGTAATTTTTTCTTTCTTGGACTTGTAACCGGGCTGCGGCCCCTCCTGTGTACCTGTTTTTTATTTCAATGAAAATCTTCTTTTGTGCTCAACTCTTATTCTGGTTTTTGATTTGTATGCTTGCACTTGTAATGAATTTTACAATGAACTCTTTTGCTCGACTGTGATCTCGGTTTGAATGCTTGCTTTCTAACTGCAATTTGAAATATTTTTTGGCAATCTGAGTAGGCTTACTAGCCAACCACTCTTTTAGCCGATATACTTATTTCGGCTGAAGAGTACTAAGAGTTGGTTTAATCCAGCCAACTACTCTTCAGCCGACATACTTACTTCAGCTGAAGAGTAACAAGAGTTGGTTTAATCCAGCCAACCACTCTTCAGCCATACCCTTACTTCGGCTGAAGAGTACAAAGAGTTGGTTTAATCCAACCAACCACTTTTCAGCCATACCCTTACTTAGGCTGAAGAGTACAAAGAGTTAGTTTAATCCAGCCAACCATTCTTCAGCCGACATAATTACTTCGACTGAAGAGTAACAAGAGTTAGTTTAATCCAGCCAACCACTCTTCAGCCATACCCTTACTTCGGCTGAAGAGTACAAAGAGTTGGTTTAATCCAGCCAACCACTCTTCAGCCATACCCTTACTTCGGCTGAAGAGTACAAAGAGTTGGTTTAATCCAGCCAACCACTCTTCAGCCATACCCTTACTTCGGCTGAAGAGTACAAAGAGTTGGTTTAATCCAGCCAACCACTTTTCAGCCATACCCTTACTTCGGCTGAAGAGTACAAAGAGTTGGTTTAATCCAGCCAACCATTCTTCAGCCATAACCTTACTTCAGCTGAAGAGTACAAAGAGTTGGTTTAATCCAGCCAACCTCTAAGTTAGTTTTTCCAGCCAACTTAGAATAAATGTTTGGTTATTGCGACCAAACGTCCTGCAGCTTGGATCCTTATCATGGGCTTAAAAGGGGTGTTGGTTTAATCCAACCAACCTCTAAGTTAGTTTTTCTAGCCAACTTAGAATAAAATCTTTTTTTTTTTTTTGCCCCTAACTCACTAATTTATTAAAACAAACTGTTACAGAGAAAAATGTTTATTCTGAAAAGACAACTGTTTGTTTTATTGAGAAAGGAAAAAAATTACACATACTTAAAAAAGAAAAAAGCTAAAAATAAAATAACTTGAGATTGATAGTATTTCATGGCCTGGGAATTGTCTTGTCATCCTCATCTTCTAAGTGGTATGCCCCTTTGCCTGCTAATCCAACCACTTTGTAAGGTCCTTCCCAATTAGGCTCTAACCTGCCATTTCCGGGCACCAGGGTGTTTCCCATCACTTTGCGCAGTACCCAATCTCCGATCTTGAATTGTCTTGGATGAACTGCCTTGTTGTATTTCCTGGATAACTCTTGTTGGTACGAGGCAATGTGAACCAGTGCTGTTTCTCTTCTTTCCTTTGCAAGGTCGAGCTCCAATGTTATGGCCTCGCCATTCAAGTCTGGATCAAAATTCTCGCTTCGAATCGTGGGGAGGCCAACTTCCAGTAAGATTACTGCCTCTATACCATAGGCTAAGGAGAATGGTGTTTCTCCTGTTGATCGCCGAGGTGTGGTGCGGTAAGCCCATAAAACATGAGGGAGCTCTTCTGCCCACTTGCCTTTTGCTTTCTCTAACCTTTTCTTTAATCCATCCAAGACTACCTTGTTTGAAGCTTCTGCATGTCCATTTGCTTGGGGATATGCCGGTGTAGAGTTGTAGAACTCTATCTTGTACTCTTCACAAAAGCCTCTGAAGATTCTGCCGTCGAACTGAGTGCCGTTGTCAGATATTAGTGCCTTTGGTATGCCAAATCGAGTGATGATATTCTGCCAGACAAACTTTTTCACATCTTTTTCCTTGATTGACGCCAAGGCTTCTGCTTCCACCCATTTTGTGAAGTAGTCGGTTGTTGCAAGAAAGAACTTCCTGCTTCCTGGTGCTGTTGGAAGTGGTCCTACTATGTCCAATCCCCACATTGCGAAGGGCCATGGGCTAGTTAGAGGTAGGAGTTCTCTGGCAGGTTGGTGTATTTGGTGTGCGACCTTCTGACACTTCTCGCACTTTTTGACATACTTTTCTGAATCCGCTTGCATGTATGGCCACCAATATCCTTGCGAAATTGCCCTGTATGCTAGTGATCTTCCTCCTAGATGGCTTCCGCATACGCCCTCGTGTATTTCGATCAAGAATGCTTCCACTTTGCTGGGATGTACACACTTTAGGTAGGGTCCTGAGAATGACTTTTTGTATAATGCCAAAGATGGGGAGAGCCAAAATCGCTACGACTTCGCTCTTATTCTGTTGGCTTCTTTTTTCTCTTCTGGTAAGATGTCATCTTTTAAGAACAGGATGATGAGATCCATCCAAGAGGGGCCTAGCTCTGCTCAACATACCTCTTCTGCTTCGAGGTCTTCAATGCTTGGTCTAGGTAGGTAGTCGATCAGCAATGGATGAGGGATGGAAGTGTCTGCCATTGAGGCAAAGCCTGCTAGTTCGTCCGCTCTGCTATTTTCCTTCTTGCCGATTTGTTCTATCCTGATTACTTCAAATTTCTTGATCTCTGTTCTGACCAATTCTTGGTATTTGGCCATCCTGTCATCCTTTGCTTCGTAGTCGCCAGATATTTGGTTTACCACCAGCTGTGAGTCACTGTAAACCATTAGCTCGGTGGCCTTCATGCAGAATGCTGATTTGAGGCCTGCAAGAAGCGCTTCATACTCCGCTTCGTTGTTTGATGCTGGGAAGCCAAGGTTGATTGCCTGCTCCACCACTAGGCCATCTGGAGAGATGAGGACGATGCCGAGCCCTGCTCCATGCCGGTTGGATGCTCCATCCACGAAGAGCTTTCACATCTCTCCAACGAACAATTTCCAGCAAGTGGAGGGATTAGATGATGCCTTGGGATCTTCCATGTTGCTGGTGTCTTCTTCGAGGTCCATGCTCGTCGTCTGTCCCTCGCTATTTGATTGTACCAAGTCTTTGTTTGTTGGTTAGTTGACTTGGTGCAGCATGGTTTGCCTCTTCTTTCCTTGCTTCGCTTTGGTCCGCCTTGGCGTCTGGCTGAGTATCCTGCACCAGGGGTTGCGCTATTCCGGCGTCAACTTCTATCCTTAGTTCATCTGTTTCAGTCAGGTCGACTGGGCAGATGTGATGACTTTCTAGTGTGAATTCTGCGACAAAATCTGCCAATGCTTGAGCTTTTATTGCGATTCTGGGTTGGAATTTGATGTCGTATTGTCCCAACTCTACTGCCCACTTCAAGATTCGCCCAGAAAAGTTTGTCCTTTCAAACAAAGCCTTTAATGGGAAGGCTGTTAGGACGACTATGGTGTGGGCATGAAAGTAGTGCGACAACTTTCTTAAGGCCATCATCAAGGCCAATGCCAGTTTTTCCAGTGGCAAGTACCTTGTTTCGACGCCCAGTAATGTCTTGCTGACATAATAGATGGGCAGATGTTGTTCCTTCTGCGCGGACCAACACTGCGCTAATTGCGTGTTGGGAGACTGCCAGGTATAGGAAGAGTTCTTCTCTAGGTACCGGGGTGACAAGTAGTGGTGGAGAAGACATGTATTCTTTTAAGCTTTCCAGGGCGTGGTCGTATTCTTCGTCCCACTCAAACTTGGCTTTTAAGGCATGAAAAAATGGTCGTAGTCTATCTGACGACCGGCTTATAAACCGATTGAGCGCAACTACCATGCCGGTGAGATGCTGCACTTCTTTTACTGAGTTTGGTCTCTCCAACTCCTGGATTGCTTTGATCTGGGAGGGGACTGCTTCGATACCTCGATTGGTCACCAGGAAGCCTAGGAATTTGCCAGATCCTACTCCGAACGCACACTTAGATGCGTTGAGGCGCAACTTGTGCTTCTTCAGGATCTCAAACATCTCACCTAGGTCCTTGAGGTGGTCATTCTCGTCCTTGCTCTTGACCACCATGTCGTCGATGTAAGCCTCCATTGTTCTGCCTAACAATGGTTCAAACATCTTGGTGACCATCCGTTGGAATGTCGCCCCTGCGTTCTTTAGGCCAAAGGGCATGACCTTGTAACAGTAAAATCCTCTTGGAGTTGTAAAGGATGTAACCTCCTGGTCTGGCTCATGCATGGCAATTTGGTGGTAGCCTCTGTATGCATCCAGAAAGCTAAGTCGGTTGTGCCCCGCCGTTAGGTCTACTAGTTGATCTATCCGTGGTAGAGGAAAGCTGTCTTTTGGGCACGCCTTGTTGACTGTTTTGTAGTCAACGCAGACATGCCACTTGCTATTCTTTTTTGGCACTACGACTGTGTTGGAGATCCATCTTGGGTAGTGTACCTCTCTGATTGCTCCTGCCTCCAGCAGGTTTCCTACTTCCTCTGCCACAATCTTGGCATGGTAGAGCGCCGATCTACGTGTGCGCTGAATGATTGGTCTGGCGGAAGGGTGGACATTGAGTTGGTGACAGATGAAATTGGGATCAATGCCTGGCATGTCGTATGGCGTCCAGGCGAACACTTCGATATTAAAGGTCAAAAATTCCAATACCTCTAATCTCTCAGTGCTAGACAACGATGAACCGAGCAAAAAGAACTTATCCGGGTTCTTTTCATCTATTCTTACCTCTACCAAGTCTTCCACCGCTTTCTGATCAGCTGTTTTGCCGACATCTGCGAATAGTTCATTGCTCTCAGGTTTTTCCACCGAATGAACGTATCCTTTGGCAGCGCGGCTGCCATTCACCGTGACGAAGCATTGCTTTGACATGATTGATCTCCATAGACTTCTTCAATTACCCCGGTGTCGTTGGGGAACCGCATTACTTGGTGGTAGGACGACGCCACCGATCGCATGGCATGCAGCCATGTTCTGCCCAAGATGATGTTGTAAGTCGAAGGGACCTTCAATACCCAGAACTCCACTTGTTTCGTCACGCTTCCTGCTCTAACTGGAAGAATTATTTTGCCGACGGGCCATTCCGGCATGGAGTTGAATCCAATTAGGGGAGATACGGCAGGCACTAAGTCTTTTTCTTGTAGCTTCAATTGTTTAAATGTTTCATAGTACATTATTTCACATGAACTACCTTGGTCAATCAGAATCCGCTTGACGTCAAAATCCTTGACTCGGAGGGTGACGACCAGGGCATCATTGTGAGGGCAATATATCCTCGCCAAGTCTTTATCTGAGAAAGACATGACGTTCGTGGCCTCTGTCTTCCCTTTCTTGGTGGTAGGTTGGGCACTTAGTACCTCTCTTAAGTGCTCAGCCTTTTTGATTGAACCTCTGAGCTCGCATACACGCTCAGGTTCGTAGACCCCATATATCACATTGATCACGCATTGAGATGGGGTGTCGATTGGCATTCCGTTGGGGTTATTATGGTCCTGGGGGGCTGGTTGCGCCCCTCCTTCAATGTATTTATCCAAGTGACCTACTGCCACCAACTCCTCCAGGTGGTGTCTCAATAGCGTGCAATTTTCAGTGCGGTGCCCCTTTTCTTTGTGGAAGGTGTACCGTGATCTTTCGTCATAGTCTTTCTGAGCTTCCCCAAGCTTGGCTGACCATCTGACGAAAGGCTCATCCCGTATTTCACTTAGAATTCGGTAGATCGGTTTCTTGAAGACCATGGTTATGGCAGTGCGGACTCTCAACCATCTTTTATCCTGGTCTTCTCCGTTGTCACGCCTGCCTCGTCCGTTTTTGCTTGGACAGTCTACCGCGTTGACCTTTGCTGAGGCCTTCTTATCTGGTACTATGGTCGTGCCAGATTTTGTTTTGGCACGTGCGCCATCCTCTTCCACCCTGATGTGCTGATGTACTCTCTCCATTAAGGCTTCCATGGTGAGGGGTGGTGTCATGGTGATTGAGTCCCTAGGTCTGTTCCCGACTGGAAGGCCTCTCTTGTATTGTGCAATGGCGAGATTGGTGGGACAGTCTCCAATCTGGTTGAAGGTCTCCCAGTAGCGACTGTTGTAGGATCTTAAGGTCTCCTTATCACCCATGTCGATGGAGAGCAGCTGATCGATCTCCTCCGGGGTTTTGGTCTTCGTTCGGAACCTTGTGACGAATGCTTCCGCCAATTGTGCCCAGGAGGCTATGCTGCCTTCTGGAGGTTTTTCGAACCAAGTCAAGCTTAGGTCGCCAAGGCTAGATGGGAAGAGGATGCACATTAAAGCCTCGTTTCGCCGGTATATTGCCATGACTTGGCGAAAGTGGCAAAAGTGTGAGTAGGGGTCCGTCTTTCCCTCATATGTAGTGAATTTGGGCTGAAGGAAGCTTGATGGTAAGGGCGTGTTTTCAATTGCCAGAACGAACGGTGAGGTCTGCAGCCTCGCTAATGCCTTGTCCGTCGGTTCATAGGCAGGGCACAGTATTGACATTCCAACCTCGACACTTCCATGCGTCCGAGGAGCCAACCGCTGTAAGGCAGAAACTCTGTGTGGATTGCGGGCCCTGGCATCCTCCTTGCATCGTGCCCTTTCCTCGAGCACGGTTCGTAAGTCGGACGATCTGGGCAACTCCGTCTGTCTGGATCTAGTTTGATGCATATGTGAGGGCCAATAGGTGCTTCCTTCAATGTACAACCTCTCAGATCTCTTCCTCTCAGACCTGGAGTGACGAGTTCTGGAAGACCTGGATTGGGTATCGCCTGTCCTGAGGCGTCTGCTCTCTGCTTGTGAGGGTGTAGTATTCCTACTACGATTTTTCGGGTGGCGAGGGGGCGTCTTGTTTGTGCGCCCCTCTATTGTCGCCACTCCTTTTCCCTTTACCTGGCACTTTAGAGATTCCATGTCCGCTGCCATCCGTCGTATTAACTCGTCTTGCTCTTTGACGCGATCCTCCAAAGCCTGAGGATCAATCCTCCGCCTTTGCCTTTCTGGACTTTGCGAGCGAGAGTGATGGGGGCTATTAGTCCGCCTTCTCCCCCTTGTATCCCTCCTGGGATTCTGTCTGTGTGCCTTCAAGTCCGCCATAGGAGTGATAAGAGGTAGACCTTCGCGTCTCGTACCTCCTTCGGGTGTTTGTCCGTCAATGGCGGATTGTGGAAAATCTTCGTTGTGCGCCATTGATTTTGAAAAGGAAAAGCTTGATCAAGAGGTGTTGTTCTTGTCTGAATTCCCACAGACGGCGCCAATTGTACGGGAAAGAAATAAACCTTCTCGTATAATCCTGTTGATCAAGTCTGCGCTCCTCCGTACGTCGTCGCTTTATCACCTGAAAACACAAACGTGAGCTAGCCGGCGGGTGTGTGCCGGAAACCTCTCCGATGCCTACGTCAGTAAGCTTGACAAATAGACAAAAGCTCTATGAATTCAGAAAACAAAGTTATGTTACCTCTCCATAGGTGTAGTTGTGAGCTTTTATAGGTTCCGTGTGGCACAATCCTAGTAGGACTCTTACTCCTCCATGTAAAGTTCTCCTAGCATTCATATTCCTGAAAGATAATGCTTATCTCTCAACACCCCCCTCACTGCTTTAACCAAGTGAGATGGTTTTACCATGGCCGGATTCCAGTATGACCGAAGTAGGCATGGCCACGCCGAGCCACAGAGTAGACCGAACTATCGTTAGTCTGGTTCTTCCTTTCACTACTCCTACCTCAGCTCTTCTTGCTTAAACCATACCAACTATGAGGTTGCTCGAACCATGCTAACAATTTAGCTAGGTCCTACCGAGCTAGCCGCGTTATGCCTGTGACCGGACTAACTTCTGAGTGTGGCCATCTGGTCAACCGAACTAACCGTAGTACTCTGACGCCGAGATAACATTAGGCACTTCCGGGACCAGAGTAACTTTGAGGCCTTTTTTACTCTGCCTTTCGTACTTCGGCCCATCCCAGTCCATTACTTAGCTCGGCCCCATTTACATATATAAATTACCCCCTCACAATGGATTCCATGATTCAATAGACATGGTGTCCAATCCCCCCTCTAACCCCTCCAAACAAACACTCCCTTAGTATACTTTTTTCAAACGTAACACTCACAGTCTGAAATTATACATTTATCCAAAACTTACTATGGAATGTACTCCTTTTGAAATGGTTTAAAGAATCTTACATCCTTTTAGAATGGTTTGAAGAATTACACATCTTGTTTTTTTGGTATTACATTGAAGTGCTATGTTTGAAAAAAGTACACCAAGAAGTTTTATTGTGTGTTACATTAGAGTGTTACACTAAGGAATTTTTTTAGAGTGTTACGTTTGGGAAAAGTGCACCAAAGAATTTTTTTGGAGTGTTACATTAGAGTGTTACAATTTGAAAGTATACATTTATCCAAAGCTTAGTAAGAAATTTTTGTATTCCTTTTGAAATATTTGAATAATCTTACATTTCAAGTCATTTCAAATAAAAAAGATTCTCATATAAAAATTCATCCTAAATTTGATTCACATGGGTTTTATATCTTACATTTTTAGCACCCCCCCCAAAAAAAAAAAAAATAATAATAATAATAATAATAGAAATAAGGGTAAAATCGTAAGTCCAATTTTCAAATAAGTTTTTTTTTTTCATACTTAGGTGGCACATTATAAGGGCTTGCTTTTTTTCTTTTTTTTCTTTTTTTCTAAGATAGTTACGTCAACATGTATTTTCTTAATTACATATAGAGTTCAACACAAACTCAAACTTAATTTAAATTATATTAACTTTACTTATTTTATATGGATTCTATTTGACAAATATTGCTTTTCTATATATTTTTTTCATGGTAAATTGACATAATCCACAAATCCAATACCAATTTTATATTTCTCATTTTTTCTTCTTAATTCTTTCAAGGGTATTAGGATTTTTTTTTAATGCTAATTTTTTTTTTCTTCTTCTTATTTTCTCATGCATTATTCTATATTCAATATCAATTCTATATTATTGTATATTATGGATTTGTCGTTTAAATTTTATAGTGATTCTAAATTATACTTCTTTTCCTACATTATTTTATATAATCACAATTGATAGGAGGAAAAATCTGCACAATAATGATATTCTCGAGGAACCTCTACTGTTTAGATTTATTGTTCTAGTTATTTTTTCAATTGTTGAACAGTATGTTCTTTTATATTTTGACATCCTATTATAGATAATTAATCACTTCCTACACTGAGATATATTTATCATTTGAATGTTTTCATTATTTTTTCTTTTTGGATTTAGATGTTATGTGATTCTTTCTTTGGTTAGTCATTGTTAAATTTCTTTTATATAGTTGATATTTTAATTTAATTAAGAGTGTTTATTTTACAATCTTATAATTTAATATATATATATCATATAAAATCATTATATGATAATCCAATTACAACATATTTATATTTAATTTTTTTAATAAATTTTATATAATTTTATTTCTACATAGAAAAAATATTGGAAGTTTTAAATTAAGAGCTTTAATAGCTCTAATTGGTGTGTGGGTCCCATGTGATGTAATGTTTTGGCCCTAGTTTGTTTTTTTCTTTTTTCTTCTTTCTTTTTTTTTTTTATTTTCCACATCATTAGTGCGCTCTTTTAGAACTCCCAAATTAGAGAAATGTATCATTTCTGTTCTACATATTTTTATTTTCCAAACAAATATAAAAGAAAATTAATAGTTAAAATTACTTTTAATTTTATGTTACTAATTCTTGAAAAATCTAGAAACCCCCTAGATGTTGATTTGTGATTATGTATCAATTTTAAGCAGAATATAAAAAATAACAATCCCAATCAAACAATCAAAAGAAAGAGACACAAAGATTTTACGTGGAAAAACCACAATTGGACACCTTCCAATTGTGATAAAAAACTCGGTCACTGACCACCGAACAATCCACTAAGAAGATATAAAGGAATTACACAGGTATCACTCTCAATTATCTAGCGAATCCACAACGCCTAATTGAACCAACCTCTATGTGCCTCTTCCAACCCCATCTTCACCACGGAATTGTCTTTCTGATGAGCCACTCCGGATTCCACCACCGGAGCTTCAGACCGAATTCTTCAGAATCCACAACTGAAGAACAACTCTCTCTTTTGTGTAACAAACAAAACCTTTGATGTAGCCTTTTCAGATCATGAGTTGAATACTCAATAAGACATCAAAGAAAAATAAAATATCCCCAGATATAAACCTTTAAGGACCAAAAAGAAGATCTGGAGGAATAATTTTGTTAGTCTAGTTTTGGGAGAAAACCAACTACTTATAGAAAATCCAAAGCAATCCTAGTTGGGAAAGAAAACCAACTTCTTGTTTGTAGAAAATCAACTTCTTGCAGAACTCCAAAGTAATCCTGTTTTTGACGGAAACCAACTTCTTGGAAACCAACTTCTTAAAGAACTCTTGTTACAACCTTGGTTTTGATCCATGGAATTTGACAACAAAAGGTCCTAACAATCTCCCCCTTTGTCAAATCCTGGATAAAACCAATCTAAAACAAATTTCCTAACAAAAACACTAAAACAATTTTCCAATCAAAACAAGAACAACGCCACCAACTAGGAACCAGCATTTATAACCAAATCTCTTTACAAATTTATTTCTCAAGGTCATGATCTGCAAAACAACTATTAGTGCCACAATCTCCAAAACAACTATTAGTTCCACAAGAGTATATGAAAAAAACAATAAACATATGACAACATTATCTTGAAGCATGAGATGAAAAACATGAATACCATGAAGATGCAACTTTAGAGATTTTAAGAACATGTAGCATGAAAACTGAACCGACACATGGCATAAAAACATGAAATCCTAAGACACATGAAAAACAACTTTCTCCCCCTGTTTGAATTGACAAAGGAATCTCACATAACAAAATCAAGATCAAAACCCACACAAGCATGATATGATGATGTAAATATCAGGACATGCAAAACAACTATAGCCAATCTCCCTTACCAAACAAACCAAAGTGGTCATGGTAACAAACACTTGTAATGATAAACCAAACTCCCCCTCACTAAAAGCAACCACAAAAACTGAAAACAGTGAACAAATAATATGGTGAAGCAAGCAAGGAATTTCAGATTTGTACCTTGAAACACACAAAATTATCCAAGAAGCACTATTACAAGAAAACACAATGTGCACAGCCTCTAGAAGATTCCTCATAAAAGAAAGTGATGCATTATGTGAAAAGCATAGATCCCATGATAAAAAGTGTGTGTGTGACTCTTGGAGTTCGACAAACACAAGATTCAAATTCTAGTAGTGATATGAAAGCTGGACCTCCGACAAGAGAATCTAAGCACAACTAAGGAAAGTCAAACCACTAGGAATCAAGGGATATTTGGTGAGTAAAGGCGGAGGCTCCCCCTCAATCAATGAATCCTTTTTTTTTTTTTTTATGCACATTTTTTTCTCTTTTCTTTCTTTTGCACATTTATTTTCTTTCTTTTCTTTCTTGTGCACATTTTTTTTTTTTTTTCCTTTCTTTTCTTTTGCACACTCATCGGCGGCTGACACGCTCAAGAGTATGGAAACCGAACCAGAGAAGCATGGATATATTAAGGATGGCCTGGTTGGTGACTCTGAGGTAGCCTTTTCCTCATGCTTGGACTACAAAGAATAGAGGGGAAAGCCATGGAGATGCAAAAAGATGGAAGGTGGTTAAGAGACTCAACATCACCCATGATATGCTAGTACAGGTCAATTCCTCTAGAAAAGCAAAAGATATCATGCCAGAAGTCCATAGAAAAAATAACCACTAAGGCAATTGACTCCAATATTTGCTAATCCAAGAGTGTGTACAGAATGAGACATACTAATCAAAGAACACACACTCCAAAAGGAGTAATTATCACAGAAAGCACACACATATTAACATGTAATGGATATTCTCATCAATTCCAATATGCACCAAGGACATCTCAAAAATTCAAACTTGCAAAACCATACTAAGAAAATCTTTTTGGTTTTTTTTTTTTCAACAATAAAGCAAGACAAAAAAAAACAAAACATGCACATTTTTTTTTTATTAAAAAGAACAGAGACCCAAAAAACTAAAAAGAGAAAACACATTAACACAAGTCAAGTTTTCTTACCCAAATCTTTTTGGTTTTAACAAAATCAGGTCTAGCGGTCTTGGTAAATGTCATGGTGTTGTGAACACCCTCATGAATCTTGATATTCCGCCTAGACAAGTAAGGTTGTCTCCTAACCCAAAAAGTATTCAAATTTCTACCCTTTTGAGACATTCTCCCATGCAATTTATAACAAAAAGGGCGAATATGACCATGCATACCACAATGATGACAAATAAAAACAGGATGTACCTTCTTTTCTTTTACCTTTCCAACTCTAGGGAGTTTGAGAAGTTTTTCCTCTTGTTGAATCTTTTGTCCTCCCTTTCCTTGAGTTCTTGCATCATGAGATGTTGATGCACTCTGTTTTTGCTCTTTCTTGCCACCAAAGCCAATGCCACTCTTGTCTGAACAGATTTGTTGAGATCCAATGATATCCTCCAAAGTCTTTGATCCTTTGTTCCAAAGACTAATGGTAACCATGGCAACCTTGAGCTCTTCCTCTTTCTTGATCATCAGTTCTTCCAAAACAACTTGAGACATCTCGAGAAATTCAATATTTTCTTCATACATGGCATGAGTTTCCTGTAGCTCATTCCTTTCTGTCTCACAAGTCAACAGTTTAGCACAAAGAACTTGTTGATCATCAGCTATCTTGATGGCATTGATCCTAGCCTCGGAAATCTCCTCCTTAAGTTTGACATTCTCACATTCACATGCTTTGAGTTTCTTTGTGAGTTTGTCATTCAATTTGAATAACTTAAGAGACTCCTTATACAACTTTTCATAAGCTTGTTCAAGTTCTTCATTATCACTCTCAGAGGATTCATTATTAGTGGTATTCTCAACCGACCTCTTTAAATCCATTATCACAAATCAAACAAGATCTCGTTCTAAAATTTATTTTTAAAAAAAAAAAAAATAGAACGACCCGCTCTGATACCAATTGAAAAATCTAAAAACCCCCTAGATGTTGATTTGTGATTATGTATCAATTTTAAGCAGAATATAAAAAATAACAATCCCAATCAAACAATCAAAAGAAAGAGACACAAAGATTTTACGTGGAAAAACCACAATTGGACACCTTCCAATTGTGATAAAAAAACCACGGGTCACAGCCACCAGAACAATCCACTAAGAAGATATAAAGGAATTACACAGGTATCACTCTCAATTATCTAGCGAATCCACAACGCCTAATTGAACCAACCTCTATGTGCCTCTTCCAACCCCATCTTCACCACGGAATTGTCTTTCTGATGAGCCACTCCGGATTCCACCACGGCTTGCATCGAATTCTTCGTAATCCACAACTGAAGAACAACTCTCTCTTTTGTGTAACAAACAAAACCTTTGATGTAGCCTTTTCAGATCATGAGTTGAATACTCAATAAGACATCAAAGAAAAATAAAATATCCCCAGATATAAACCTTTAAGGACCAAAAAGAAGATCTGGAGGAATAATTTTGTTAGTCTAGTTTTGGGAGAAAACCAACTACTTATAGAAAATCCAAAGCAATCCTAGTTGGGAAAGAAAACCAACTTCTTGTTTGTAGAAAATCAACTTCTTGCAGAACTCCAAAGTAATCCTGTTTTTGACGGAAACCAACTTCTTGGAAACCAACTTCTTAAAGAACTCTTGTTACAACCTTGGTTTTGATCCATGGAATTTGACAACAAAAGGTCCTAACAATTCTTTTTCTAATTTAACTATTATTTTTAATATGAAAATAAATATTTATTTTACTATTTTATAATTTAATATATATCATATAAAATTATTATTATATGATAATTATACTTTTATAATACAATAGGACTAAAATTATCAAAATACACAAATAATTTAACTAAAATTAGTATATATAAGTATTCAAGTAACAATTTTGTAGAACGATAGTGTCAATATTATCAAAATAAATAATTAAAATCATACTTTAATTTTAAATTTAAATTATTCTTTTATAACACACATTGTACCGTCAAATATTTTTTGAAAAAAAAAATAGCACGTGCATTGCAAAGGTCAACTATTAGTAATATATTAAATCTATCTTTCTAAAATCAATGAGATTAATTGATCTTATAAAAAAATCATTGGAACTAAACGGATCACCATTTCTCATGATGAAATTTATAAGTAAAATTTTCAAAATAATAATAATAATAATAATGGTAATAGTGATGATTATCTAAAAAAGGCCCACCAAATTAAAAAATTAATTGTCTGATAGTCCTCCAAGAATAAAGACAGTAAAGTTCAATCCCAAAGCAATTGAAGACAAAATTGATAACAAATATTTTTCTTCCAAATTAAACACAATTCAAAACAACCACTATACTGAGTAACAACTGGCGTCATGATAAGTAACAAACATCATAAAAAGTCTAATAATTGTTGATAAAGTCTGATAACATTCAATGGCTCACTACAAGAACAAACAAATCGTGGATGATTGTAAATATTACACATTCAAAATTTTATTTAAAAATAATGTGTGAATTCAATCTAATATATAAAGCTTTCATAATTCATTATTTGAATCTTGGGTGCTAAAGTCTCCAATCCCAATAAATTAAAAGACGTCACCGAACAATCAAAAGATAAAATAAAAATTTCCCAACAAGCCATAATCAATCAAATTCATTTTGTATTTGTGTATATATATATATATGAAAAAGTATACAGAAAAACAGAGAAATTTCTGACCTCTTTGCTTTGTCTAATCAAAGTGTAATCATTCTGGATCAATCAAGGCAAAGATTTTTCTTAATTACTTAATTGGAATTGCCATAAAAAATAAAAAAATAAAAATAAAAATAAAAACATTATGATTTATGAAAGCCTAGTAATAATCTCTATTACAATGTTGTATTCTCTTGCAATTTTGGATCTGAATGAAACAAGAGTCTAACAAATAAAAGCATTCATAAAAATTTCGAAAAACTACACAATACAATTCTATGAAGTTCCAAGATATACCAATTCTTTTCCTCAAACCAAAATACCATCATCTGGCTTCCTGTGAGCATATCCACCATATTGACGATTCCAACGACGGAGGCAAGCAAGAGAAATACACGATCCAGCGAAGACAAGAACCGCCATCACAACGAAAAACTTCTGCTCCATCATCATCTCTTTCACCCAAGAAAGCCTGCCCAACTCTGTATTTGAATCCTTTCCAGTTCTGCTCTCAATTTCATTTTTTGTGACCCTACCGTCGTACCATGGATATAGTAGGGTCTGAAACGCAGGATCAAAGAAGTCCTCCACCCCATGAACAATCACATGCCCATTGTTGTAGATATCCCAATCTGTAACCTTGACTCCATTAATGGAAGCGCGATCACTATGATGGGGTGTTGTAGTAACCACAAGTGGGTGATGGGGAAGGAGAGTATCGACCTTGGATTCATATGGAAGAGAAGACTGAAGAGCCTCCCTATCAAGCCTTAGCGGTGCAACGTGGTACTGCAGGAGGGTGAATGGTGGCTGAGGGTACTTGGAAGACACGAAAGCCTTATCAAGTGGGCAGAATATGGTGATTGTGGTATTGTGGGTTACTTCGAAAGGTATCAATGTAGGGAGGATTTGTTCGAGAATTAAGGACATGGCTATGTAACCCTTGTTGGCTAAGACACTTGAGATCATCCCAACATTCAACCCGTGATCATGGTGGTTTGTTTCTTGAGCAGCTGTTGAAATAGTGGGTTGTGGAAGGATTGAAAGAAAAATAAGAAGAAAGGCGAGCGAAAGCTTGGATGCCATGAAGGAAAAACAGTAGATTGATGAGGAGAAGTTGAAGAAGAATAGAGAAAGTGTAAAGGATCTGAGAGCAATGTATGTATTGTAGAATGTAATATTTGTATAGATTGAGAACCCCAACTAGGACTTATATATAAATAACTACGTTGAAACCTTGTCCAGATAGGAACCTACCAGCTCCTAATAGATTAAAAAAAAAAAAAAAACTCTAATTACAAATTTTAAATGGAAGTGTTTTTATTAATGTGAACTTACTATCTTTGTGTCTCCTTAAAACACTCTTTTTGTTTTGTTTCTTGATTTTTAAAAGAGTCGTAATTTGTTAGCTTAATTTTTAGGTTAGTTTGCACTACAACAATCCATTTTAAATCCAATTCATCATTAATATGGAACTTTCTAAAATTTGAGTCCATAAACGAGTTCAACTGCTTTGCCAAACCCAATCCAAAACCTCCCAAACAAACCGATCATTTTTTTTTAGGAATGAAATTCACCAATTTTTTTTTTTTTTAAAAAAAAAAAAAAACAGAATTCACCGAACAGCCAAATCTTTAAAAAAAAAATTCATACAAATTTCATCAAAAAAAATAAATAAATAAACAGAATCAGACAACAAAAATAAGAAGCAAGCAATTTCAAACTATTTTTAAGCAATCTCAAAGAAATTTATAGAGAAATTTCAAACAATCTCAAACGAAATTTGAACAATAAATACTTGGATTTCAAGATGGTTGATGGATTTTCCCAATATGAAGCTGTGGCTTTCGTCTTCTTCATTTCCATCTTCTTCAGAAAGCAGAATTGGATGAGTTTCTTCAAGGGTTTCAACTTTCTTAAGGTGATTTCAAGTAATCGAAGATAGAACATAAGATTTTTATAATTTGACATGCTAAAAAATATAACTTTGACATTACTAAAATGACAATGACAATTGGAGATGCTTCTAAGAATCTGTGTATACTATGGGCGCGGTTTTGCTGCAGTCTTTTATAGTGATGTTGTTTCCTGTCAGTGATGTGGTCCAATGGAAGAGTGACATGTGTTGTCTTTGCCAGTTAAACAACTAACGGAGAAGACTCACGTTATCTTGTTATTGTTATAGTTTTTTTTTTTTTTTTACTTATTCTGCTGTCCTCTTTCTTTCTTTTTTTTTCTCCTCTCTTTCGCCTCTCTCTCCATTATGTTGTTCTTCTTTCTTTGAATCTGTCTCTCTTTTTACACATGGTAATTCAAATGAAAACCTACAACAATCTTCCATTCAATCGACGGTAAAACGAATCACAGATTGCAAAATCTGATAAAAAAAAAAACACAAAATTTTAAATTACATAAAATTAAAACCAAAAAAATTTGACAAGAAAGATGTAGCAATACCACTATTGTAAATAAATTCATTTTTAATCATGTTCTGTTTCATCTTCAATCGTATTTTGTTTTCACAATGAGTTACATCATTACGTACGAAAATTATGTATGAATTTTTTGTTTATATAATATTAATTAAAGAAAAATCAAATATAGAAACTGCCCCAATCAATTCCATTGTTATTTTTCATACATAAATCCCGAATTCCACAACTGCAAGCCAACCATTTGGCGTTGATGTTGTAGAAACCACCACATAGGCACAGACCCACTTATCATTTTCTATTTCTTGCGGTCCCATTTCTTGTGTTAGATAAATTGATAGAGAGAGAAAGAGCAAAATGAATTAACTCTGTATTAATGTGTGTTTTACAATGAACCTAATAGGCTCTCTTTATAGAGAGAAGCACCGAAAGCATTTATATTAAATTACATTAAACAACCGACCGAAAGCTAAGCGGAAAGGTGAGTGGGTGTGTGCTTTGTGCTTTACAGTGTAGTGGGTGCTTTACAGTGTAGTGGGATATATCGTACTATTATTATATTAACAGCCCCCCTCAAACTCAAGGAGGATAGGTACTAACCAACTTGAGTTTGGGGAGAGTAATAAAACAGGAAAAGAATCTGACAAATAAAATAAAAGTGGATAGGAGATACTGTGTGGTCGTGTCAGACCGTTGTTGTAGAGGCTGACCGGAATCAATGTCGGGACAGTTTGTGGGGTCATGTCGGACCGATGTAGCAGACACTATGTGGTCATGTCAGACCGTGGTTGTAGAAGCTGACCGGAATCAATGTCGGGACAGTTTACGGGGTCATGTCGGACCGATGTAGCAGACACTGTGTGGTTATATCAGACCGTTGTTGTAGAAGCTGACTGGAATCAATGTCGGGACAGTTTACGGGGTCATGCCGGATCGATGTAGAGGACACTGTGTGGTCGTGTCAGACCGTTGTAGAAACTTTGGTGGTGCACCAAGGAGGCGACTTAGGGAGTGCCCCATGAGGTGGCTTGGGTGGTTCGCATGATGTGTAACCATGCTCACCATGATATATGTATAACCCCCCCTCAAACTCAAATAGGTGTGAAGATAGAAACCGAGTTGAGGTTGAAACAAAGAGATTGAGAAAGTGGAGCAAAATAGCTCAACACAGAGTGAAAATGTAAAATATATATATATATATGTTTTTGTTTTTTTTGTTTTTTTGTTTTTGTTTTTGTTTTTTTTTTTTTTTTTTTAATGAAAAAAGAAAGATAAAATAAAATAAAGAAAGCGGAGCAACGTGGGTGGGGTGCAAAAGGTAAAGATTGACTCAGTTGCTTCAGATGAAAAAGAAAAAGAGGCATGGGTTTGTGTAAAAGTTGACATAGTGAAAGGTTTGAGTAATATATTATAATAACAAAATATATATATGCTTTGTCCCCTGAATCAGTAGATATAGGGTGAGTGGAGGATAATAGTGTGGGTAATATATTATAATAATAAGAAGATAGTGGAGACAAGGTTGGTGAAGACACTAATCAAAGAAGAATAATTTATTAAGGAGCGCACATGCTGTGTTGCAGAGAATCCCATCACAATGGCTTCTTTAGTGCTGTCCAAAATGGAGAGCTCGAGACAGTGGAGACTGTAGACACCCCATTTTGACCGTCCTCAAGACTTGGACGTCACCGCTTGAACACTCAGTGATTATCCATATTTGCGTTTGTTTGGAATTCCCGGAGTTCTCGGCTACGCGCTTTGCCTCAGGATCTCCAAACTCGACTGTTTTGTGTTTGGTTTTGCACCAAACACTTGTGTTTTGCCTTGGAGGGGCAGGGAATGCCTTGTGAGGCATCCCCACACACCACCGGCACTAGCTAGAGGCCACCAGCTGGTTTTTCTTGCCACCGGCAATGTACATTGCCGGTCGGCACTCTTTTTTGCCGGCCGGCAGTCATTTTTGTCAAAATGACATTTTTGGCTAGCCAGCTACTGTTCAGCTTCTTTTTCAAATATTTTAAGGCAGCTGTCTTGCATTGACTTCCCCTCCATACACGTGTATGGAGGGATGGACCTCTTGTTTGCTTACTAGTTAAGCATTACAAGATTGCCTCTTATAAGAAGAGCCCTTCCCCCTTGGCTTTAGGGTTGGCTTTTTAGTGAGAAAACAACTCAGAGCAAGCTCTGGTTTTAGGGTTTGAGTGCCATTCATATCCTATCTCTATATCTCTTTTGTGTGTGTTCTAGGTGCTTTGTGTCTTACTATTGCACACAAACACCTAGTCTTTCACTTTTTCTTGGTTTCTTCAAGGACTAGAGCTTGTTCTTGGTGTTCTTGACTGGATTTGAGCCCAAGGAAGCAACAACATCAACACTTGTGAAGGTGGTCAACAAGGGTGAGAAACTTGCCTTTTATTCCCCATTTTTGCATCCTATTTATACCTATCTTAGAGCTGTTTTTGTGCTTGGTGTTTAATACAAAAAAGTTCTATTTTTAGGCCCTCTTGATAGTTTATTAAGAGTGTTTTGTGCTTTGGGGAAGTTTGGCCCCTCTTAGGCCTTGAAAGGCCTCATTTTGTGCTATTTTGTGCAAGTTTCGAGACTTTGGTGTTTGGGCCTCTTCACCATTGAAATCTTGAGGGATTTCAGTGGTGGAGATGGTGTCTTGAAGTCTCCAAAAGGGGAGGGCCAGCCCCTCTCCTTGTTGTCCTTGAAAAGGACCTATTTTGCTACCTTAAGGAGCCTTATGTTCAAGTGTGTGTTGATCATGTCTAGGCTGCATTTCATGCTTATTATGCCATAATATAATCATGTTGTGTGTTGGTTTTGGTACTCCATGAATGTTTAGCATAGTTGCCATGTAATGCCTTGTAATTCCCTTAACATGTCTTAGGTTGTTAGCCTTTGTTTGAGCATGATTTAGGCTTGGACTTATGAATGTTTTGCGCTTATTTTGCCATGATTTAGGTCTGTCTGTAGCCGTTTGGATCGATTTTGGCATGTTTAGTATAGTTCCTTTGCATTTGTGGCTTGCCGGGCTTGTATACCTCAAGTGTGTGAATGTATGGTATGTGTTGATTGCATTGTTTTGGTGGTTTGGAACCATCCAACATGTAATTTTAGTCCCTTTGGCATGCCCATATGCTTGCCTTAGTTGCTTCTTTGTTGCTTTAAAAGCATGTGTTGTATGCCCTATGTTTTGACCATTATGCATACCTTTGAATTTGAACCACTTAGACGCCATCTAAGTAGTCCCTTGGCCTTGCTTTAACATGCTAAAAATCTGTTTTTAGTTGTTTAGTGCATGCCATGTTTGTTGTGTTAAGTGTGCTTCATGACTTGCCTCAAGTATTTGGATTGTGCTTGCATGCTTATGCTTGCTTTATTTGGCTTGGTTTGGCACCACATTCTAGCATGCATTTCAGAGCTTATATTACATGATAGTTGTCCATGATATCTCCTTTCAAGTGTGTTTGAAAGTTGCTAGTTTAAGGCTTAAAGTGTTGGTCCAACTTACTTGCATGTGTGCATGTGTGTTTAGTCCTCATTTTTGGGCATTTTGGCTTCTGATTTTGGGCCTATTTTGGAGTTGCCTAAGTCATGTTTAAGTCCCTCTTTTACTTGGTTTGCATGCTTGCCTTGCATGCTTGCTTGTATGTTTGTATAAGTGCCTTGCATTGTCCATATCACATGCTAGCCAACATGTTTAGGATTGCATTGCATTATGCATACTTGGCCTCTTGAAGTGAGTGTGATAGAGGTTAGGACCCTTTGGTTTGTTATTTGCATTGCATTTCATTTGACATGAAAATTGCACACTTGATTCTTTGGGGCCATCATGCATGGAAATGCGTGATTGGTGGCTCAAGAATCGAGGCACATCTTCCTTTGAGTCACAAACATGATAAGGAATGTGTTTGGTGCATACATTGCTTGAATAACATTGCCATGCAAGATTTTTCCCTCTGCTGCTGTGAGTTGCAGGTTCTGCAGGAATTCATTGCCGGCCGGCAATGTTTAGTGCCGACCGGCAATCAATTATCAGCCGATGGATGAATTCTGTGCCGATGGCCACATATAGTAGCCGGTGGCTATTCTGTTTAGCCGGTGGTGATCCCCAGCATCCAAGGAAGTAGTTCTGAGACTTTGGCAGTTCTCAGAAGGGCAGGGCAGGGAAAATAGAGGCAGTCTAGGCATGGCAGTGCAATTCCGAGCAAGACCCGAGCACGTGCTGCATTTGGCTCTCCTCCCGAGACGGTTTACTGTTTTTCTTAGCATGGTTAATTTGTTAATTAATTAGGCAATTTGTAATATTTAATTAGCTTGCGTAGTTAATTAATTTGTATATTATTTTGGTCCCTCCGAGCGAGGGCAAATCTGTAATAAGTGTGCGTGAGTGGTGTGTATGTCTTCCAACCCCCACTTCTTTCTCCTTTTTATTTACCTGCTTACGATGGTAGATTAGGGCACGTTTATTTTAGCATACCTTATGCAATGCATGTGTGCATCCATGCATTTGTTGACATGCACCGGGCTCGGTACATCATACAAACCGCATTGTATTTTCAAATCTAACTTGAATACGTGCACCGAATGATTGCATTTCACATGCCATTTTAGGGTTGGCCGAGCCTATCCTAATCACATTTTGCATGCGATGCATTAGTCACTCTAACATGAACTAGGACACGCATGTTTGCTAACTGGTTTATTGTTTTGGCACGGAGTACGATGTAAGTATTTACGCTTTAGCATATCGCATGCGTGTGAATGTTAACATGACAGCATGATTACCATGTGGCTAAATGCTTATGTGAGATAAACTGCTTGAATGCCTGTGGGTGGAGGTTGGATTACTTGAGTTGGAAAAACTCGTTGAAATCCGTGTTTTAGCCTACTTGCGAGTAGCAAATTCCAAAGCGTTTTCAAAACAAACGGATATGCGATGCTTATTTCCAAATTAGGCAATCTAGTCTATACTTGTTTGTTGTGTGCATAACATAGTAATTCTAAGCTAATAACTGGAATAAGAACGCATAAAGTTTTCAAAATCGGATATCACGGTTAGTAGAGGCCGGTCTTCAGACTGGGCGAAAGGGGTGCTCATAGCTGACCTTCCCCGATCGTACCCAAGCTCCCAAGCCAAGACCATTTTGGTGATGACGGACATGTGGCCTTCGGCACCGAGTCAGGGTTTCCTAAATTTCCCATTTTAAAATATTTAAGTGGCGACTCTGTATCTGGCAAAGCAGTCCATGTTTGGCACTTCTTTCAAAATCTGTTTTCTCAAAACGATTTGCCGGATTTGGACTCTTTGGTTCAGATTAAGAACCGACAACAAAAGTCCGAATCAGAGCGAAAGCCCAACGGCGCTCTGAGACCATCGTTGATGATGAGGCAAGTGTCTTTGATGCGAACCCTTTGTTTGTGGGAAGCTCTCTGCACTTGATGATGAGCCAAGAAATGGGTTGATTAATTTCTGAGAGACGATGTTGAGGCTGAGTCCAGCTTGTGGTGGTGACTCCATTGATGGTTCAACTAGAATGATCATTTGTGCCAACATGCAGCAACAAAACCAGAGACTTCACGGGGGTGCGAAGAAGGATCTCGCTCAAGGTTGAAACTGAAATGATGCTGTGAACTGAGATGATGCTGTGAGGGAGAGAAATAGAGGCCGTGAAAAATGCGTTTAAGGTAAGAGGAGTCTGTGTGGAGATGATAATCTGCGAAAATGGAGCATTGAGACACAACAACACTGCTGCAAAATCATCAGCTTAGAGCTTCTGCAACTTCAGACCGAGACCGTAAGGTTGTCAATGAGAATCACCTTGAAGTCTCTTCCTTGGTGCTGACGGCGTGGATGTAGGCGTGGATTCGGGTGGGCCCCCAATCGTCCGGGTTGAAGGGGACTGCTCCGACTTCAAAGCCCACCATTGATGAGAGATAGAGAGAGACTGCAACTGTGATTAGGGATGGTGATAAGGTTGGATTCAAAGAGCCGAACCCATGAGGGTGAAGAGGTTGCTTCGGTAGGGTATAGGTATCGCCGGTGGAAGCTTAATAACGATATGTATTTTGTGGCAGCGGAGTGAAGGAATGTGTAGAGGTCCGGCGGGCGGCCAAGGCAAGGCTGCCGCCCGCCGGTGAAGCGGAATTATTAGGTTGTTAACCTAGCTCTGATACCATGTAACCTAGCTCTGATACCATGTTAGATAAATTGATAGAGAGAGAAAGAGCAAAATGAATTAACTCTGTATTAATGTGTGTTTTACAATGAACCTAATAGGCTCTCTTTATAGAGAGAAGTACCGAAAGCATTTATATTAAATTACATTAAACAACCGACCGAAAGCTAAGCGGAAAGGTGAGTAGGTGTGTGCTTTGTGCTTACAGTGTAGTGGGTGCTTTCCAGTGTAGTGGGATATATAGTACTATTATTATATTAACATCTTGAATATGTAAGTGTGGTTATGGCCCCAGAAATTTTTCTTAGTTTCCAATGAGATTTGAGAAGCTAATTTTACACAGTTCAACCATGGGATGGTGAAATTAAAACAACAGGAGAGTTGTAATGGAGATGATGATAAGCATCCATGGTGGAGGTTTTGGTGAGTTGATGGTGGGTGTTAATGTGATAGGAGTTGGTGGTAGTTATGGATGAAATGGGATTTGCGGGGACTGATTTTTTGGGTGAGAAAGAATGAAATGGTGATTATCCAATCCTCTGTTCTTAACTAATCAACAACAACTCTCACCATATTTTGTCCTACCAACAACACTTTCTTCTCTCTCAAGTACTCGCAACCTCCATTCACTCTCCTTCAATATCACATCATTGCCATGAAGCTCGATAGGGAAGCTCTTGAATCATCTCTTCCATTCGAGTCCAAGCTCGATACCTCCTCGCAGGCCATCCATTGGTTGTTGCAACAATACCCAAAAGCCAATCCGCTTCCATTAATGAAGTCAAGATCAGAGATTGGGAGATTTTCAACGATGGGCATGTCATTGTTCGTGGCATCAAAGACTTCTCTGCCCTTTTATTTGGAAGGTTTGGTCACATATGCTAAAATGGTGGGGTCTGCAGTGGGTTCAACCTGGTACTGTGCAGTGTCTGCTAGATTGGTGGGCTGGTTCAAGGATGAAAAAACAAGAGAGGGTGATCTGGAAGGCCATGCCTCTGGCTGTGCTTTGGTCTACCTGGAAATTAAGGAATGATTGTATCTTTAATGGCATTCATCCAAATTTTGAGGAGCTGTGTGAGGTCATTAAAGTGCGAGTTGCGATGTGGAGTAAAGATGCTGGCTCTCTCTGCTCAGGTTATTCAAGAATCGATATTGTGAACAATCTGAACAGTAAGGTTCTCATTGATTGGGGCGTGATGTAAAGATGTCTGCTGGTGTTTCGTCTTCATTAGTGAAGGGTGGTCTGTGCATATGTAGGTGGGAGTGATGGTCTCGATCTTTGGAAGGTTTTGGCCTTCGCCTGTCATTCAGTGTCTGGCTTCAGCAGTGGAGGGTGGTCTGCATCAAATTTTGGCCTTGAGTTTCTTCGCATATGGCCTCAGAGGGACTGCTGCTCTGCTCTGGTTTGGTTTTGTATCTTCCGGTTGTTTTCTCTTCAACCTTGTGGTGTGATGGTAATTGTATGGGCTTTCCTCGTGGTACCAACCTAGTTGGGATCGTGAGGCTTGCTTTGTTGCCTTTTGCACTTCTTTTTTCCTTTAATTGATGTAATTTCATTTTGATAATTCTCATCAATAAAGGGTGTTTTCTTTTGCTGTTCAAAAAAAAAAAAAGACTTCTTTGATCCAGCCTTGCAAATTCCATTAAATATTTTTGTAATATAGTCGATCTTATGTATAATTTTATCAATTTTAATTTTTGAAAAAACTCTTATTTATAAAAAAAAATTACTAAACGGATCATCATTCCTCAAGATGAAATTTATAGGTAAATTTTCCAAAATAATAATAATAATAATAATAATAATAATAATAATAATAATAATAATAATAGTGATGATTATGTAAAAAAGGCCCAGCAAATTAAAAAATTAATTGTCTGATAATCCTCCAAGAATAAAGACAGTAAAGTTCAATCTCAAAGCAATTAAAGACAAAATTGATAACAAATATTATTCTTCCAAATTAAACACAACTCAAAACAACCACTATACTGAGGTAACAACTAGCATCATGATAAGTAACAAACATCATAAAAAGTCTAATAACATCCAATGGCTCACCACAAGAACAAACAAATCGTGGATGATTGCAAATATTACACATTCAAAATTTTATTTAAAAATAACGTATGATTCAAATTCAATCTATATATAAAACTTTTATAATACATTATTTGAATCTTGGGTGCTGAAGTCTTCAATCTCAATAAATTAAAAGACTTCAACAAACAATCAAAAGATAAAATAAAAAAATCCCCATCAAACCATAATCAATCAAATTGGTTTTGTATTTGTATAATGTTCCATACATATGCAAATTGATAGCGTGTATATATATGTAGAAAAGCAGAGAAATTTCTGGGGTCTTTGCTTTGTCTAATCAAAGTGAAATTCATTCTGGATCAATCAAGACAAAGATTTTTCTTAATTACTGAATTGGAATTGTCATAAAAAATAAAAAATAAACATTATGATTTATGAAAGCCTAGCAATAATATCTATTACAATGTTGTATTTTCTTGCAATTTTGGATCTGAATGAAACAAGAGTCTAACACAAGACTACAATTCTATGAAGTTCCAAGATATACCAATTCTTTTCCTCAAACCAAAATACCATCATCTGGCTTCCTGTGAGCATATCCACCATATTGACGATTCCAACGACGGAGGCAAGCAAGAGAAATACACGATCCAGCGAAGACAAGAACCGCCATCACAACGAAAAACTTCTGCTCCATCATCATCTCTTTCACCCAAGAAAGCCTGCCCAACTCTGTATTTGAATCCTTTCCAGTTCTGCTCTCAATTTCATTTTTTGTGACCCTACCGTCGTACCATGGATATAGTAGGGTCTGAAACGCAGGATCAAAGAAGTCCTCCACCCCATGAACAATCACATGCCCATTGTTGTAGATATCCCAATCTGTAACCTTGACTCCATTAATGGAAGCGCGATCACTATGATGGGGTGTTGTAGTAATCACAAGTGGGTGATGGGGAAGGAGAGTATCGACCTTGGATTCGTATGGAAGAGACGACTGAAGAGCCTCCCTATCAAGCCTTAGCGGTGCAACGTGGTACTGCAGGAGGGTGAATGGTGGCTGAGGGTACTTGGAAGACAAGAAAGCCTTATCAAGTGGGCAGAATATGGTGATTGTGGTATTGTGGTTTACTTCGAAAGGTATCAATGTAGGGAGGATTTGTTCGAGAATTAAGGACATGGCTAGGTAACCCTTGTTGGATAAGATACTTGAGATCATCCCAACATTCAACCCGGGATCATGGCGGTTTGTTTCTTGAGCAACTGTTGAAATAGTGGGTTGTGGAAGGATTGAAAGAAAAACAAGAAGAAGAAAGGCGAGCGAAAGCTTGGATGCCATGAAGGAGGAGAAGTTGAAGAAGAATAGAGAGAAGTGTAAAAGTTCTGAGAGCAATGTATGTATTGTAGAATGCAATATTTGTATAGATTGAGAACCCCAACTAGGACTTATATATAAAACTACATTGAAACCTTGTCCAGATAGGATTAAAAGACCTAGTAGATCAGAGTTTCCAAAAACAATCACACGTTTAGGAACCTACCAGCTACTAATAGATTTTAAAAAAATAAAAATAATAAATAAATAAATAAATAAAACTTAAATTACAAATTCTAAATGGAAGTTTTTTTATTAATGTGAACTTACTATCTTTATGTCTCATTATAACACTCTTTTGTTTTATTTCTTGATTTTTAAAAGAGTCTTAATTAGTTAGCTTAATTTTTAGGTTCCTTGGGGCATAAGTTTGCACTACAACATTCTATTTTAAATCCAATTCATCATTAATATGGAACTTTCTAAAATTTGAGTCCATAAACGAGTTCAACTGCTTTGCCAAACCCAATCCAAAACCTCCCAAACAAACAGTTCATTTTTTTTTATAAATGAAATTCACCAATTTTTTTTATTAAAAAAAAAAAACAGAATTCCCCAAGCAGCCAAACCTTTAAAAAAAAAAAAAAAAAAAAAATTAAACAAATTTCGTCAAAAAAATAAACAGACAACAAAAATAAGAAGCAAGCAATTTCAAACTATTTTTAAGCAATCTCAAACAAATTTATAGTGAAATTTCAAACAATCTCAAATGAAATTTGAATAATAATACCTGGATTTCAAGATGGTTGATGGATTTTCCCAATATGAAGCTGCGGCTTCGTCTTCTTCCATTTCCATCTTCTTCAGAAAGCAGATTTGGATGAGTTTCTTCAAGGGTTTCAACCTTCTTTAGGTGATTTCAAGTGATCGAAGATAGAACATAAGAATTTTATAATTTGACATTTTGTCACTGTAACATGCTAAAAAATATAACTTTGACATTACTAAAATGACAATGACAATTGGAGATGCTTTTAAGAATGTGTGTGTACTATGGGCGCGGTTTTGCTGCAGTCCTTTATAGTGCTATTGCTTCCTGTCAGTGATGTGGTCCAACTGAAGAGTGACATGTGTTGTCTTTGCTAGTTAAACAACTAACAGAGAAGACTCACTTTATCTTGTTATTGTCATAGTTTTTTTTTTTTTTCTTATTCTGCTGTCCTTTTTTTTTTCTCCTCTCTTTCTGCCTCTCTCTCTCCATTATTTTGTTCTTCTTTGAATCTGTCTCTCTTTTTACACATGGTAATTCAAATGAAAACCTACAACAATCTTCCATTCAATTGACGGTAAAACAAATCAGAGATTGCAAAATCTGATTTAAAAAAAACACGAAATTTTAAATATAAATAAAATTAAAACAAAAAAATTTGACAAGAAAGATGTAGCAATACCACTATTGTAAATAAATTCATTTTTAATCATGTTTTGTTTCATCTTCAATCGTATTTTGTTTTGCAATGAAAAGTTCACAATGAGCTACATCATTACGTACGAAAATTATGTATGAATTTTTTGTTTATATAATATTAATTAAAAAAAAAATCAAATATAGAAACTGCCCCAATCAATTCCATTGCTATTTTTCATACATAAATCCCGAATTCCACAACTGCAAGCTAACCATTTGGAGTTGATGTTGTAGAAACCACTACATAGGCACAGACCCACTTATCATTTTCTATTTCTTGCAGTCCCATTTCTTGAATATGCAAGTGTGGTTATGGCCCCAGAAATTTTTCTTAGTTTCCAATGAGATTTGAGAAGCTAATTTTACACAGTTCAACCATGGGATGGTGGAATTAAAACAACAGGAGAGTTGTAATGGAGATGATGATAAGCTTCCGTGGTGGAGGTTTTGGTGAGTTGATGGTGGGTGTTAATGTGATAGGAGGTGGTGGTAGTTATGGATGAAATGGGGTTTGGGGGGACTGATTTATTGGGTGAGAAAGAATGAAATGGTGATTATCCAATCCTCTGTTCTTAACTAATCAACAACTCTCACCATATTTTGTCCTACCAACGCTGCTTTCTTCTCTCTCAAGTACTCGCAACCTCCATTCACTCTCCTTCAATATCACATCATTCCCATGAAGCTCAATAGGGAAGCTCTTGAATCATCTCTTCCATTCGGGTCCAAGCTCGATACCTCCTCGCAGGCCATCCACTGGTTGTCAAAACAATACCCAAAAGCCAATCCGCTTCCATTAATGAAGTCAAGATCAGAGATTGGGAGATTTTCAACGACGGGCATGTCATCGTTCGTGGCATCAAAGACTTCTTTGATCCAGCCTTGCAGATTCCACTAAATAGTTTTGTAATTTAGTCAATCTTATGTATGATTTTATCAATTTTAATTTTAAAAAAACTCTTATTTATAAAAAATTACTATTGCAGGTGTTGCCAATAATATTATTCTATAAGCATACAAACATTTGGGAATAAATCTAGCCTTTCTACGTACATCAATTAGACTGTTTCTTTAATTTTGAAACAAAACCTAAACCATCAATATTAATCTATATGTTAGTGGGGCCTCTATCTATGCAGGGCTAGGCGATGTGCTTGCTTACTTAAAGGACGAGCTGCTATTGATGAGAAAACAAATGAATCAATGATCTGATCATGAGTTGACGCGTTCAGAGATCACGGTTAAAAGATTGAATTCACGCTCCAATATCCATGATGACTCGTTCTGATGGTTGATACTTAAACTGTACTCCAGAAAGTACCCGCTGTAGGTGATGAGGGATATAATGGCTCTGAAAAAATCAAATACAGAGAGTTACTATAATTGTTAGATTCCTATTGAAAAATCTAGAAACCCCCTAGATGTTGATTTGTGATTATGTATCAATTTTAAGCAGAATATAAAAATCTCAATCAAACAATCAAGACAAAGAGACACAATGATTTTTACGTGGAAAAACCACAATTGGACACCTCCAACTGTGATCAAAAAACTACGGGCAACTGCCACAAGACAATCCACTAAGAAGAATTAAAGGAATTACACAGGTATACTCTCAATTATCCAGCGAATCCACAACGCCTAATTGAACCAACCTCTATGTGCCTCTTCCAACCCCATCTTCAGCACGGAATTGTCTTTCTAATGAGCCACTCCGGATTCCACCAAAGCTTCAGGCTCGAATTCTTCAAAATTCACAACTGAAGAACAACTCTCTCTTTTGTGTATAACAAACAAACCTTTGATGTACTCTCTTTAAATCATGAGTTGAATACTCAATAAAACATCAAAGAAAAAATAATAAAATATTCCCAGATATAAACCTTTAAGAACCAAAAAGAAGATCTGGAGGAATTCAATGAATCCCTTAGTTTTGTGAGAAAACCAAGTATTTATAGAGAATCAAAAGTAATCCTAGATTGGGAAGAAAACAAACTTCTTGAGAAATCCGGATTCTGAGGCTCGCTCGAGCAAAGCTTTGCTGGCTCGAGCGAGGAGTGTATTTTTCGTGATTTCTACTAGTGCCTTGGCTCGAGTGACGGATCCTTGGCTCGAGCAAGGAATACACTCTTTCAGATTTTTGTATAGACGCAATCCTTGGCTCGAGCGAGAATTCCATGGATCGAGCGAGAAAACCTTCGCTCGAGCGAGCTCTTCTTGGCTCGAGCGACCAATGGCAGACATGCAATTTTGCATTTTGCTTCGGCCGCGAGCTGACCGGGCAGCTCGACCCCCGTAATAATCAGCGAAGTGGCAATCTTGAAAGCATTAACATCACAAACTTCTCTTCATGGCTCGATTCGGGTTTGGATTTGCATCTAATAAACTCATAGCCTCACTGAAATAAAAGTGCGAAAATAAATACATCTGAAAAGAGTTTTGTCAAACGGGGTTGCCAAGAATAAAAACCTAACACCTATAAATATAATTCAATTAATGTTAGCAAAACAAAAGTAACAAAGTGAATTCACATGAAGGCAATAAAGACAACTCCATTCCATTAGGCAAACATCGAATGGATCATGAAAACAACCCACAATAGAAATTTGTTCTATGATGGGATTACAACAATTGTTCTATGGCAAGATTGCAGCAATTTCAAACTCAAACCATAGTTACTGTAAATAAGCTTTACAAACATTATTTCATGGAACAAAACAGTTTTTAAAAGCAAGATTTCAGTTTTAATGATTGCAATCTCTATGAAATAATACAAGCTCCTCCTTGAGCATGGTTTCAGAAGTTTCATAACAAAACATGTAGTCAGACGTAGACACTTATTCTCCTGCAAATAGAACAGCAATAATCTACTTTAAAATCAGAATCAACCCTCCTCAGTCCAATCACCACCCCACCATATCACTTTCAGGAGGAAATCAATGGAAACTCCATTGATCATTAAAACTATATAGTAACTTCATCATCATATGTCAAAACCTTTTCTCAATGAACTCATAAAAAATCTCATTGCTGCAGCACAATGGGCAGGGGATTGCACAATCACATCAAAATAGGAAGGATGTTAACAAAATACTAATATATATCAATAAAAACACAATGTACATCAACGCCAATGGTGAGCTATCCTTGATGCCAAAGTCAAAATTTGGCAACAACTCTTTCAAATTCATCTTCAATTGTTCGCTATCTTCCATGCCTAATTATAGCAATATCAAACTTAGTGCCAAAATTATAGGCATGGAAAATTTGGCACAAAAGTTTAGCAATTGTCAAAATCGGCAAGAGCATCTCTCTATCCTTCTTGAGGAAGATGTTAGAGATAAATCTGGAATACTAATCTTATCTCTAGAGATTAATAGAAAAAAGATAATGCTTAGGATATAGTAGATATCCAAACAATCCTCTCCCTATCTCTAATGTCTACAAATATGATTGTACTCATGTGTGTCCATTTGCACGAGTAAAAATGAAATAGTACTACTGATCTTCTCCTGTGGACATAGGCCATCATGGATGAACCATGTAAACTTCATATCAAATTGAATAGTTGACCACCAACTCATTTAAAATCATAAGCTTTTAGATGAGTTAATGGTCACCTATTCAACATGGTATCAAAGCAGACAATAGATATTGTGTTTTAACCTTACCGCCTACCCAATAATTAAAATACTTACACATGTTTAGCCCGCTTATGAAAACGAGTCCGGCCATATAAATAATAAAGTTAACCCTTTCTCCGATAGCTTAATCTTTTGGATGAGTTGGTGGTCAACAATTTAACAATACATACCATAAACTCAACTAAATGGAAGAAAGGATCAAAGAGAGGGAGCAAGAGAAAGAAAAAGGCTATGAAAACAAGAGCATTGTCAAGAAGTAATCACAATATCAGTGCGCTTACCTGTATGCCGCAGATTCAGACATAGATGATTCTGCAACTTTATCTACCTTGCGAATCACTGCATAACTGCACCGGACACATGATTTAATAAAAAAAATTGCAAAAGAAAAGCAAAAACCCAGTTTGCTTTCTTACATTAAAGGTGCATAAGATAAAATGCCCAAATCATTAGAACAATCTACTCTTAAAATTTTTTGCATATTGACTCCTTGAAGGGCCAAGGATTTTGATTTTGCGAGTCATCATCACTGGAAGGTCCCATATTTCCATACTGAAACCTGACTTGACAATGTAACTAACAAATCAAGTGCTGTTCCTTTTTTTTTTTGCTGTAAAAAAATCCAGGTATTGTACTGTATCTTCCAGCACGTTATTTCAATGGTGCCTCTCTCTTGTTTCAAAACTGCCCCATGAAAAGTGAATATAGTAATTCTTTTAATATATGGCCAAAATTGGTCATCATGCACTCACTTTCAAATAGCAACAGACTAGATTAGGGGTAGGCCGTTGATGCAAAGTGTTTGGCCAGAGAGTTCCTAGAACTTATGGACAAGCAATGCAAAGGCAAAAGGCACTAGTTGAGGCAAGACGACACATGCTCAGAATAACGATCAAGACTCATCACTTCACCATGGCCTACGATGGATTTTGGGCGAACTCCAACGTTTAGGTGTTCAATTTTGCGGATTTTCAGTTTTTGGAAATTTTTTATTCATATTTAACTTGGTCTAGATGAATCTGATTGTGCCTAAGTTTTTTCCAACATATTTCTTTTTCATTATAGTGAATTTCAGCCTAACTAAAATCTTTTCATTTTTGGTATTTTTTTTTTAAAATTTTATTTGATTTCAGCTTGATTAGCAAGTAATTAGCCTAGGATTTGGTTTTCCTTTTTGCTTTAGGTTTTCTCTACTATAAATTCACATGAACGCCTTAGGGAAGTTGATTTCAGAGAATTAATAATATTGTCAGAGAGAGTATCTCTTTTTATCAAATTCATTGTTGTTCATCCCATTACCCTTCCCTGCATAAGCAGGTAGTAAAATGAAAGTAACAAACCCAATACAAAGCCCAGCCCCTTTTGCAGTGATACTGAGATTTGAGATCAAAAGCATCAACATACTTATGTATTCATATTATAATTAATTTTCAGTTATTTATTAGGTTACATGTTTTTCTCTCATTAATAATTAAGGTTAAAGTTGAGATTAAAGAGAGAGAAAATTATGGCAGGGCTAGAACGGTTATAAAAAAAAAGACTACTTTTATTTCCATTGAGCAATCAAAAGGAACACTTGAGACACAACATGACAACAAGTTGATTATGTAGCATCACAGATTAGGTGTCCAAAATATCTCCCCCCAACCATCCTAGCATGCCAATGGTAAACTAATACTCTCTTAATGGTCCACTAAAATGGTTACTTTTAGGTAAAAATTCAAAAAGAACTTCACCTTTTAACTCGTGCTGGAGAAGCATTATGGAGTACATGATGATGAGCTGATGCATCATTAACAGATTCTGGGATTATAGACCCGAGAAAACTACTTGGACTTCTGCTTCTATAAATTTATAAATAAACAGATCAGTTGACTTCACAAATCCTTCAAATGAACTACAGCTTCAAGTTAAACATAAATAGAAGTATGTGCCCAATGCAATTCTGGAAGAACATAAAGAAAACAGCATTAAGAACAATGGAATAACAGAAACCAAAAAGGAAAAGATGTTAAAGTGTTAAATTAATGCATGTGACAAATTATGATAATGGAAATTTTATGATTACATGTTATGACAAATTATGATTGATATAAGATCCTTACATAGTATGTCATAATGAATAAATTTATACAAGTGTATACAAATGAAGTGTATATAAATATGATCACTAACTTGTGTGGCAAACAGAGAAGAGGTTCAAATGCAGTTCACCTTTGATTTAAAGCGAATCCTAGAGGGAAAGCATGAACAGAACCTGAAGAACTTGTGGCTAGAAGAATATCTGGAAGTTGCATGGATGGCCCAAATGACAACGAAAATATAGTTGATGGGTATGTCCCCCTTCGGAAGCTATATGACTGCTAAAGATAGAATAGTTAGGTTCCTTAAGTATAATACAATCAATTACAGATATGACCCAAAGTAAAGCTGATATCTTGCATTAAATCTGAGGTAAAAATGGTCATGCATTATTGACATTAGGCAACAGCATGACAGTATAGAAAAGGGTGGTCTATCCATTTATATGGGCCTCTCACAAAATCTAATTTAATCAATCATTAAATGCTAATAAACCAGGTTAATTTTTGTCCTAGTAACTATAAATTGAGCAGCTCATCAAACAGTCAGTTCACTATCCTTCTGCCTTCATCCACAGCAAGGTGTGGCACTATGTGAGCCTGAATGCACCAATTCATAGATACAAGAGCTACTCCCCGTGTCGGAAGTCCCATCAAAGGCATATGATATACTTCACCCCCAACCTTTTTATTTTTCCCTTTTATAGATCCTGGTTCCTGATGTATGTAAATTGTTAACCATTGGAACTTCAGGAAAATAAGATTGTAATGTTTAAAATGGATCAAATAGTTGAAATTTCAACTTAGTTAATGCCACGTGTTGCAAACTGATGCAAGAGGTTTACATATTGCCAGCTGGCAGCAGCAACTATTGAGCTAAGTAGCCCCAGACATTTTATACACTGTTGCTGTGCTCGTAAGATCTCATTGCATCTTGCCTTTATTTGAAAGCTGAAGAAGCAACACAGGATTGTAAGCAGTATGTTACATGCTCTCTAAGAATTCATAGTACCTTTGGTGCAAAGCATTGGAGGTCCAAGAAAAAAAAAATTTTTTGAGGGATTGTTTGGGATGAATTAAATAAGTGCACTTTTTGACTTTTTGAATAAAAAAGGAGAGAAAAAAAAATTGTTATTTGGGATAACTTTTTAACTTTTTACGAAAAAATGTATATTAAAATATTATATATAATAGCAAAATTACCATATTACCCCTAAATATATAAATGTGTACTGACATCCCTTGTACCATGGAGCCAGTACTATATGCTGCACACTTCAGAACTGGACGATGCCTCCAGTCCGAGCATAACACAAGACGGTGTTGTTCGGCCCGTGGGGGCCCACCACGGGTCCCGTTTTAATAATCGAAACTGTTCAATGTGTAGAACTCGTCGAGTACTATATAATTGTAAAAAATCACTTTGATCGGATATCGATAGTTATCTGATCAGATTAACTTTTTGTCAATCGTTAATTTGTTTAACGTTCATTTTTTTTTTATACAAAACTGATTTGATCATATAGTTATCGATATCCGATCAACATAATTTTTTATAGGTATATAGTACTCGATGAGTTTTACAAATTGAACGGTTCAGATTATCAAAATGGAGCATGTGATGGGCCCCCATTGGCTGAACAGTACCGTCCTGTGTTGTGCACCGCCTGTGTAATTTGTACCATCATTTGAGAATTTTTTTTTTTTTTTTTTTTTTTGAGCAGACATCACTTCAGACTGTACCATTGTCATGTCATAGAAAGTTGGCTTGTATTTTTTTTTTTTTTTTTTTTGCAAATTTTTTTTTTTATTTTTTTTTTGTGAATAGTGATAACTTTTTGACTTTTTTAGTAACTTTTTGACTTTTTATTTTTTTTTATAACATGCCAAACCAGCCCTTAGTTTGAAGAAGAAGAAATGAAAGAAAACGAAGGGGTAAATTTTTAGAATTGGTCATGATGCATTAATGTGCAGTTGAGAAACTTGTGAATAGAAAAGGAAAATGACAGAATTTCTATGATTCTATCAGCACTTATTTAACAAGTAAAAACACCACCCCCAAAAAAAAAAAAAAAAGTTAAAGAATAAAGGGTCATCAGACCAGCCATCTTCCAACAAAAGGATACCACGTCCTCCATTAATGTTTAACTCCAATTTCTATAGACTTCACGAGAATGAAACATAGAAAATGTGTACATTGTCCTATAGGATGTTGTAACATGGGAGAGTTGATGTAGGATGTTGTAACATTATTTATGCCATATCTGCACGTGGTTGTTTAATTTGTTCCATGACTCTCAAGCTGTTTTGGGTTTGATGATGTCTCACTGAAGAGCCCCATCGTCCATATTACACATATAAATCAATTACCGAACTTAATTGAAAAGGTTTAGATTCCCAAATTTCCTATAGTACAATTTTATTTATTTATTTATTTATTTATTTATTTTGATTAAGGAGCAAACAGAAATATTGAGCTTGATAGGTAAATCTTTCGGCCTAAGCCAATTGTTGCAACAGGTGGAAGGAGAACAAGACTGCTAATTTCCAAAAAACACAATCACGAGTTTTGGATGTAAGCTTTTGTTAATTAAAATATTTATTTCTAAAAAACCAGAAGCACTAGAATTCAACATAAGTTACATTATGGCTAAGATACACTAAAAGCTTCTCAAAATAAGGTGTAAGCAGTTTAACTAAAAATAACATAAAAGAGGATGGCACCTGGATTTGAAATCATGCATTAAGCATTTTAACTAAAAAGCTTATAAGAAAATGTATCATAACCTCACAGTGAGAATGGCGTTCCATGACATAGTAGACTAATATAGATCCTTTTGTTGTACTCGCTGGGAGAGCCAAAAAGCACCCATCCAAACTTGGGGAAAATGCACAAAGTCCTGAGAGAGTACCAAATATGTTACAGTAGCAGAAATCAATTTTATAATCCAATTTATTCAGCACATGAGGGTCTTAAGGAAAATGCAGATTAAGAACCACAACATTATTGTAAATAAAAACGAAATACGAAATACAACACACTAGCCTTCATTCTAGAAAAACTGTCAAGAATTCAACTCTGGGTCAAAAACGTAAGTGCCCTCCATCAAATTAAGTAATTGTTCAAACAACCACATGGGTCAAAAAGTAAATTTCCTAAGTTTGGTAGGGTTATTTTGATCATTTTAATGTGATGTAACATTATAAATAAATATTATACAAAAAAAATATCTTTTTACCATCTTTGCAAATCACTTTTTAAAAAAGTCAAAAAACTTGATAAAAAATCAAAAGTCAACTTTTCCTCATCTTTCCAAAATACCCCTATATATTAGTGTCTCCATTTCCATCATCACTCTCTTCACAAGCAAGACAGAGAGAGAAAAGCACGAGAGAGGGCAAAATGTGAAGCTCTGCCAAGCGAGGTGACTTAACAATAGTTGGCAAATATGTCATCTAAAATATTTATATTATTTAATATTATGTTTTTTTAAAAAAAAAATTAATCCACTTTTTTACTATTTTAATAAATAAATAAATAAAATTAAAAACTGTACTTATTTAAATTATTCTAAACAATCCTTTAACTTGGTCAAAAAAATTATGTTTGAGATGATATTTTTTTTTTTTAATTGATTTGAATATTGTGAGATAAGAATTAAAATGATTATGAAATAGATGTGATATTTATATTTTAATCTATTTCATATTTATTGGCTATTTTAGCCAAATATTCTATAGCCATACAAGACTATAATATTGTTATTTTTTGCTTTCTAAATAAAAAAATAAACAAGGAATTAAAGTCATGATTCATGTGCAATGCATCTACCTAATCTACACGAGCACCACGAAACATTCCCACGAGCAAGTTTTAGTCTATATATTCTCCAATTCTTTTAGATAATTTTACGAAAAAATTATTTATAAATTCTATTAGAGAGACTTATGCTACATATGGTTCTACTAAAAAATTTATGTTCCTATAAATTCTGTGCAAAGTTTGTCGACACATTTACCTTCAATATTAGTTGTTAATATTATAAATAATAGTAATCTATATATAGGAAATTGAATGTTACCATATATCATATCCATATAAACGTAACGTAACGTGACACCTGTACGTAACGTGACACCTACATAAACGTAACGTGACACCTATGATTTATGGTAACATTCAATTTCCTACATAGGAAATTGAATGTTGCCATAGATCATGTCTACATAAACGTAATGTAACGTAACATAACGTGACACCTACATAAGCGTAATGTGACACCTATGATCTATGATAACATTCAATTTCCTATATAAAAAATTGAATATTACCATAGATCATATTTTTATGAAACGTAACGTGACACTAACATAAACCAGCAATATTTTCACATTCAATTTAAAAAAATAAAAACTCATTAAGTTTGCCATTCAATTTAAAAAAATAAAAACTCATTAAGTTTGCGAAACGTAACATGACACGTTACGTTACGTTTATATAGGTGTCACGTTACGTTACGTTTATGTAAGTATCACGTCACGTTACGTTTATGTAGGATCTTGTGAAATACATTCCTATCTAAATAGGACTTGAGACTCTATAAAAAAATTACACAGGACTTAGCCTAACATAAGTGTATGAAAAAGAATTTATAAATAATTCTCCCAATCTTTATAGAAACAAAACTTCAAAACCCAATTAAGTAGAAGAAAAGATTAGAGGAGTGGAGGTGACCAAAACCATGGATAAGGAGATTAAGGTTGAGATCATTGCTAGAGAAACCATCAAGCCATCTTCTCCCACTCCTCATCACCTTAGAAACTACAAGCTCTCACTTAGAGATCAGCACGCTACATTTCATTACATATCAGTGGCTTTCTACTACTCTACTCCCACTACTATTGGTGGTGGTGAATCTGAAGAGATGGTCGGTCTAATATTGGAACGCTTGAAGGTTTTCCTCTCTGAAACCCTCACTCGCTTCTACCCACTTGCCGGAAGATTGAGAGACAATCTCTTAGCCGATTGCAACGACGATGGTGTTGATTTTGTTGAAGCTCGAGTCATCAACAACTTCCATCTTTCAGACTTTTTTGATGAACCCAAACTTAAAGTCATTGACCATTTGGCTCCACCCGAACCAACAGATTACTACAAGACCCCTCTTTTACTCGTTCAAGTCAAATTTTTTCCATGCAACGGAGTTGTCGTTACTGTGAGAATGTCCCACAAAATTGTTGATGGATTCTCCTTTGGAATATTTATAAAGGATTGGTCAGACATCGCTCTTGGATCTCCTGATGCCATAGTCCCAGATTTTAATGCTGCCTTCTCTCGCTTCCCTCCAAGAGATGATATCCCTATAGTTTCTCTTACCTTCAAGGACGTGACCCAAAAGGTTGTTAAAAAGACGTTTGTCATCGATGCCTTAAAAATCGCTTCCCTCAAGGCCAAAACAGCCAGCGAGAGCGTGCAGAAACCCACGCGTGTCGAGGTTATTACAGCACTTGTTTGGAAATATGGCTGCATCAAGGTCAAGATTTGGGGGGTCTCCAAGGCCTTATGCATTGATGGGAGGCGTGAATATGCGGTCAAGGCTTGTGCCACCCATGCCAAAATACTCATTTGGGAATATAGTGGGAATGTTGTGGGCAATGCTTGACAACGATGATCACGACTACGAGAGTCAAGCAACAAACCTGGCCAACTTGGTGTCTCAGTTGAGGAAAGGGTCTCAAGAGTCAAACGATAACAATAAGAAAAAAAAGATTGCCTTTTTGAGGCAGGTTAAGGGAGATGATATGGAGATGTATACGCATTGCAGTTGGTGTAGGTTTCCTATGTATGAAATTAATTTTGGATGGGGGAAGCCAACATGGGTGAGTGCAAGTCGTGAGGGCGGCCCAGTTGGAATTGAACTAATGGATGCAAGAGATGGTGAAGGAGTTGAGATTTGGGTGAATCTGTTTGAAGAGGACATGGCTTTATTTGAAGCTGACCAAGAGTTGTTGGCTTATGCCTCACCCAACCCAAGTGCTTTGTTAAACAACTAGTCTATTATATTACTTTCTATATATTTCCTAATGGACAATCGGGAGGAAGGGGTTCACTGTAGAGGGGCGATTTCCGATTGGAAAAGTGATTTCCGTTTGAAGGGCGATTTCTGGCAAAACAACATTCAAATAGGTGATCGATTGGAGGAAGGGGTACAATGGAGAGGAGAAGAGTAAGAGAACTAGGAGGTTGGAGACCAGTTGTTCGTAGACATGGAAGGCAAAGCTCAGAAGGCTGGAGGGCTCAGTCTGCTGTCCATACCATCTTCGTGGATGACATTCCTGACTCGATGGATCCTAGGAGGCTACATTCTCTATACTCAAATTTTGGAGTCGTAAGGGATGTTTTCATTTCCTTCAAGAGAAGAAAACTGTCTCGCACCAGGTTTGGTTTTGTTCGATATAAATGTTTAGTGGCAGCAACCAGGGCAATCCAAAAAACAGATGGGATGTGGTGTGATGATAAAGCGCTAAAGGTCAAGATGGCCCAATTTGGGAAGGAGGAGGTTGTGAAGCATAAGTCAGCACATCCACATGTTGGTCGAGAAGGGAGAGGCAAGTCTATTCCTGTCCCAGGTACACATAGAGGGAGCAAGTCTTACTGTGGAGTTCTTCGAGAAGGTGGGTCCATGGCCAAACCAACTATAACTGTCGAGAACCTTTGGAGGAAGGAAATGGCTGGTTATATGAAAGTGTAGTTGTCAGGTTGAAGGCCACTTGCTCTGTAACTGATTTTAAGAAGGAGTTGCTGATCAGGGATTTGGGGGAGGTTAAATTTACAGTTGGTGGGGGTAGAGATGTTATACTCTTCTTTAACTCAGTAAGGATGATGCAACATGAACTTAATAGAATGGAAGGTTGGATTAAGGAGTGGAGTGATTCAGTAAGAGTTTGGAAACAAGGCATGCTCTTGGATCAAGAAAGAGTTGTGTGGTATGCTGTTATGGGGTGCCTCCTAATTTATGGAGTTTCAACACTTTCAATAGTATAAGGAGGCAGTGGGGGCAGGTGATTGAGGTAGATGATGACACTTTGAAGTTAAAAAACTTACAATGTGGTAAAGTAAGGATAGCTACATCCTGTATGGAATCTATTAACGAATCCATTATCTTAGATTGCAGAGGGGTTTTATACCCAGTCAAGATCTGTGAGGAACAGATTGTTATTGCTAAGGTAGTAGTGCAACAATGCAGTTGTCGTTCTTCCCAACTGGAAAGAGCCAGCCAGAGTTCATACAAGGAGGCTGCTGATGAGGCTTCCGATTCAATTCTGGGCAAATTGTCGGTGGTGCAGGGGGACGGTGAGGCTGCCAAGGTAGGAGTTGGTGATCACAGGGATGTTGTGGCAGTAGGGGAGCGTTCTGTGTCAGTGGATGATGGAAAGTTAAACAGTGGGCAGAGTGTTTCTGTAGTGGAAGAGACAGTTAGTCTGCTGGAGGTTGCATGTGAAGCACATAAAGTCAGCCCTGAAGTCAATTTGGTGGGCTCTATGCAAGGTGTAAGTGGAGATCATGCAAATGTCAATGATGTATTATGCACGCCTGGTTTCATTAGAAGTGTGAGTGGTTCTGTTGGTAAAGGGCCCGGTTTAAACCTTGAGGTGGTATTGGGCAAAGGCCAAGCCCAATATGGGGGGAATTTTTTAAATCAGGCCCAAGGCCTTGGTGCTTCTAGATGTCCAGAAAGTCCAACTCATGTTGAGAATTATTTTCAGCCTATATGTGGGGTTAAGGCTCAGCATCAATTACAAATTGAGTCAGTTAGTGGAGTGGGTTTGGGCAAGTCTGGGGAATGTTCAAAACTCTCATCTCAGGTTAACAAAACCTACAGGAAACAGAAGAGTAAAGGTATGAAAAGGAGAATCTGGAACAAGAAAGGGGGCCTTGAGCTCCATAACCGTATTGGTCCATCAACACAAGTCAAGAAAGGAGCTATTCTTAGGCCTGCAGTGGCTGCTATTTTGCTGTCTATGGCAAGTGATTCCAATCGTGGTAGATTGCTACTCAATGAGGCCGAAGCAACTTTACAGATAGGGCGAGTACTTGGGCTCAATTGTGAAGGCAAAGAAGAGGAGGCTGTGAGCAAGCTTATGGAATTGGAGTCCATGGATATGGATAAGGTGAACAGAAAGGGAAAGGGAGTAGTCAGTTAATTGACTTCTTCTAGGAGATTTAGGAGTGCTTTTTTGTTAAATGAAGCTTTTATCATGGAATGTTAGGGGGTTGGGTAGAACTGGTAAATGTAGGAAAATCAAGCAGGTGCTTAAGGAGAGGAAGATAGATATGGCTCTCTTGCAAGAGACCAAAAAAGAGGTGGTTAACTCACAGCTGGTGCAATCGATTTGGGCTAGGGAAAAAATGGAGTTCGTGTCAGTTGATTCAATAGGGTCTGCTGGTGGGCTTATCTGTATATGGAATCCTGAAGTTTTTCAGCTCAAGAACTGCTGTTGCAACCGCAATTTTATTCTCCTGGAAGGTTCGATCTTCTTTTCTTTTAATTGTGTCATTGTTAATGTTTATGGGCCAAATGATCCTGTAGGAAGGAAAAGGGTGTGGGATATTCTTGTGAAGCTTAAATCACAATTCTTGGATCCATGGGGCTTGGGGGGTGATTTTAATGAGATTAAAAGCATTTCTGAAAGAAAAGGTTGTTCTAGAAGGGATAAGGGGATGAGGGAGTTCAATGAAATGATAGGACAACTAGAGGTCTTTGATCTACCTATGTGTGGAAGGAAGTTTACTTGGTGTCATTCACAAGAGGGTGTTAGATGGAGCAGGCTAGACAGATTTTTATTAAATCTAGAATGGTTGCAGACATTCAATTTCAAGCTTTGGGGTTTACCTAGACTAGCCTCTGACCATTGCCCTATTGTTTTGATGGAGGATGAAAGGGACTGGGGGCCTAGACCATTCAGGTTTATAAGTGCTTGGACTATGCATCCAAAATTCTTGTCATTTGTGGAACAAACTTGGGCTGCTCTAAATGTGATCGGCTGGGCTGGGATTCAGGTGTTTAGTCAAATTCAGAGGGTTAAAATCAGCTTTGAAGAGGTGAAATAATGACGTGTTCGGAAATGTGGAGAGCAAGCTCAAAGCTACAGAGGAGGAAGTTCATGCAATTGATATAAGGGTTGAAGTAAGGGATTTATCTGCAGATGAATTAGCTAGGAAGAGAGAACTGAAAGGTGATGCTTGGAAATTAAGTAAAATGCTGGAGAGGATGTGGTTTCAAAAATCTAGACTTAAATGGGCATTATTGGGTGACAGAAATACCTCTTTTTTCCATGCAATGGCCAGATGTAGAAGTAATAGGAATGCCTTATGCTCTATTTTGGTGGGTGGTAATACTATAGAAAAGCCAATAGCTATTAAGGATGAGGTCTTCAGACACTTTAACAACATGTTTGAGGAGTCTTGGAGGGTTAGACCCACCTTAGATGGCCCCTTTAAGTCAATTAGGGAAGGCCATGATTCTAGTTTTTTGGAAGCAGAATTTTCTGAAGAGGAAATCTTTAGTGCTATTAAATCTTGTGGAGGTAACAAGGCCCCCGGGCCTGATAGATTTAATATGGGTTTTTTTCAGAAATGCTGGCACATTGTGAAGGAGGAGGTCATGCAAGTTATGAGGGACTTTCATCAAAATGCCAAGTTGGTCAGAGGGTTAAATAGTTCCTTCATAGCTTTAATCCCAAAAAATGAGAACCCAGCTAGCCTTAATGAATATAGGCCCACCAGCTTAGTGGGCTCCATATACAAGATTTTGGCCAAGGTACTTTCAAATAGGTTGAAACAGGTGCTACCCAGGATCATAAGTGAATCTCAATCAGCATTTTTGAGGGGCAGAAACATTTTAGATGGCATACTCATTGCTAATGAGATAGTAGATGGGAGGAAGAAGACTAGAGGAAGTGGAGTTGTGCTTAAACTAGATTTTCATAAAGCCTATGATACGGTTAATTGGGAATTTTTGTATTCTATGTTATCTAAATTTGGTTTTGGGCCTAAGTGGGTAAGTTGGATGAAGGAATGTGTTGCTTCTGTGAGAACTTCAGTGTTGGTTAATGGGTCTCCAACTCCTGAATTTTGTCCTCAGAAGGGACTTCGACAGGGAGACCCACTGTCACATTTCCTGTTCATCATTGTGGCTGAAGCACTTAATATCTTGTTGGGTAGAGCAAAAAATTTGGGCCTGATTAGAGGGGCGTCTGTTGGGTCCAATGGTCTTCGGATTACTCACCTTCAATTTGCGGATGATACCATTTTGTTCTGTGAAGCAGATTGGGGGGAAATGGTTAATATAAAACGAATTCTCAGGTGCTTTGAAGTCTTGTCAGGACTTAGAATTAATTTTAACAAAAGTGTGGTCTGTGGGGTGGGGATTCCAGATGAGCTGGGTCAAGATTTTGCAAGTAGGTTGAATTGTAAATTCCAGAAATTGCCCATCAAATACTTGGGGCTGCCATTAGGGGCCAGCCCAAGTAGTGGTAGAACTTGGCGGCCAGTGGTTGATAAATGTAAACAAAGGCTTGCTTCTTGGAAGAGGAGATATCTATCATTTGCAGGTCGGCTCACCTTGATTAAGTCTGTTCTTGCCAGCTTACCTATATTTTATCTCTTAATCTTTAAGATGCCTGAGATGGTAGCTAAAAAGATGGAAAGTATTCAGTCAGTTTTTCTTTGGGGAGGCTCAGACTTGAGGAGGAAAGTGCACTTGGTCAAATGGGAGGATGTTTCTAAATGTAAAAACATGAGAGGGTTGGGTGTTAAGAGAATTAGAATTATGAATATATGCCTTTTACTGAAATGGTGGTGGAGGTTTGGTACTGAAGAGAACTCTCTTTGGAAGGATGTTATATGTGGTAAGTACAGGGAGTCAGGTGGGGCATGGTTTCCTTCTAGTGAGAGGGCTAGCACCTTCTCCAAGACTTGGGCTGACATTATTTACACTGTGGCTTGTAGGGCAGAGCTTATGCACTTTTTTAGGAGCAATGCAGTGGTCAAGGTTGGGGATGGTAGGAGAATTAGATTTTGGTCTGATTGTTGGGCAGAGGGCGTTTGTCTTAGAGATGAGTTTCCTAGACTTTATTCCCTATCAGTTGACAAGCAAGGGTCTGTATTCATGTTTCACAGCAATAGGGATGAATATGGGAATTGGGTGTTTAATTTTAGGAGGCCACTCTTTGTTTGGGAGGAAGAAGAATTGAGTAGATTGCTACAGCATCTAAGTAACCCCCCTTTGCTCAGAGCTAATGTTGCTGACTGTATGACTTGGAATGCTACTTCATCTGGTTGCTTTAGTGTATCATCTGTCTATCAGTGGTTTGAATTGGGCTTTGGGTCTAATAGTTTGATTTTTACTTGCTTGTGGAAGGCCCCTGCTCCACCAAGAGCACTATTCTTTGGTTGGTTGGTATGGAGGGGAAGAATCAAATCTGCTAGTTATTTGCGTAGGATTGGTATCCTTAATGCCAATGTTGATGTCTGCTGTGTTTTCTACAAAGAAGCGGAGGAAACCATTAATCATGTGTTACTTCATTGCCCTTGTGTGTGGCTGATTTGGTCTTATTTTGTCAAAAGATAGGGGATGCAGTGGGTTTCACCTGGTTCGGTCCAGAGTGCTCTTCAATGGTGGTATGGTTGTAGAATGAGGCAAATTGAAAAGAAGTTATGGAGTGTAATACCATATTCCATTTTCTGGTCCATATGGAAACAGAGGAATGACTCAGTGTTCAATGGGGTGGAACCAAATTTTGTAGCGCTGTGTGAAACCATTGAGGTACGAATTGCTTTGTGGGTTAAGTCCTATGTCCCAGCTTTGAACTACACTGTCCATGATCTGGTGCATAATCTGCAGCAGATTAGAAGGTGCTTGCCTTAGGAGTTTCTGTAGCAGATTGCTCTGTTGTTCTAGTGTGTTTTCTAAGCAGCAGTTTAGTTGTTGCCCTGCTGTGTTGAAACTGTGTGTTGTTCTGGTGTTTTCTCAGTTGCATCAGGATCAGTGGTTGGTGAGCTTCAGCTGGTATCAATTGGGTCTGTCAACACATCTGGTCTGCTGGTCTGGTTTTTGTGAATGTGTGAATGGTCTGTTAGCTCCTGATCTGTTTGGTGTTTGGAGGTTTTGGTTGTGTGAAACATGGGGCTTGGATTGTGAATGGGGTATTTGTCCTACTGCAAGCTGCAGCTCTGTTAATAGTTGTTTGCTGCTGTGTTGGATTAAACAAAAATTGGGCTTCGATTGAGTGAAGGATGGCATTCTGTTTTGTGTGAATGGGAATTGGATCAATCTGTTTTCCTGATATGAAGAGTGTATTTGTGGAGTTTGCTCAGCTGGTGTAACCTGCTAACAGCTTGTTTTTTCCTTTTGTTGGTAAATTGGCCAGCTCCTCTATGGGTTCTCATTTTAAGCAAACTCTACATTTCTACTTCAGGATGTTGTTCTCCCATAGCAGATGGATGCAATATATAAATTCTTTGACCATTTTTCCTGTTAAAGCAAAAGCAAGTGTTACTACAGGCCATTTCTGTTGGGGCTGCTGATCTATAATGCTCTGCTGGGCTTGTATAGGAGCTGTTGGGGATGTTGATCTGGTTGGTTTAACACTCTGATTTTTGCTGCAGTGTTACAACCTCTGGGAGTTTTTGGTTTTGTTTGTTGTTTTTTCCTCTTCTTTTCTCTTTGTTGGTTTCTCACCAACTGGCGCTTGGGGCTTTTCAGGCCCAAGCTCCTCTTTATTGATGTAAACTTCATTCCTTGAATGTTTTTTCAATAAAGATTTTCTTTGCCGATCAAAAAAAAAATATTTCCTAATGTATATTTAATGTTATATTAATCCTCCTTTTATATTATCTTTATTGTACTATTTCGTGTGTGAGTATCATATTGAAGACAAACATTAACGGTGAGATCTATTATATACTAATAATGTATTCATACATAAAATAGTACTATGTAAGAATTAAAGCCTTGAAGTCTCTAGATTATGGTATTGTTGGTCCATTTTATTTCTTTCTATTTATATATATATATATATTTCCAAGTTTATATTTTAAGATGAGCATAAAAGTCTTGGAGTCTAGTAGATGTCGTGTGATGATTCATTTATCTTCTTTTTATTTTAAGAATACGAGTATCGTAGATCATGTGATCATGGATGTGTTAATCTATAGCAATAATATTAATAGAATATTTAGCACAATTATTATAATAATAATGACTATAAACAATAATTTATATAGACAAAAACAAGAGTATAGGAAAATATAAGTTTGAGATTTTGGGAGTCGTATTGTCACTGCCCTAAACCTGCTTTGACTCCTCTCGTGAAGGTACAATTAAAATAAAACAATTCTAAGATAAAACTCATATTACTCACAATATCCCTCACCAATGTTTATGATCACATAAGGCTTCAACCATGTCACAAATCACAATTGTCCAAAATATCAATATAGAATATAGAGAACTCTCTCTAGAACTTCTCATTTTTTAAATTTCATTTTCTTCTCCTTTAGTACTTTTGTGTATTCTCAAAACCTATCCTCCCTCATAGATATGGCAAACTATATATATTTATATAGAAGAATAGGTATAAATATAATTAACTCTCACTTAAACTCATATTTAATGTCATAATTATCTAGAAATAAATCCTCATAATATGATTGTAATGACAATATAAATTTTGCAACTTAAAACATAATTATAAATCTTATAACAATTAAATAATAAAATCATTTAATCATAAATACTATTTTATTTTCATTAAAATATCCCAACAGGATGTACATTAGCTTTCTTTTCCAAGTTTATACTTTAAAAGTATCGAGTGTGAGGATGATGGTAATGTGATGGGAAAGATTCTGTGCCGGTTGTGTCCCATGTTATATTTAGGGTTGAATTTTTCATATTCAAGTTTTAATATTATAGCATCTGAGGGATTTATAAGACTCACTATAAATTTTGTTTTGATATTTCGAACTGTTATTATATAGGACTCTTAGGTCATGTTTGTTTGACTCTTTAGAAAGGGAGATTGGACTAATAACCTGTGAGACTCACTTAAAGAGCGTTTAGTTAGAGACATGAATAAAGGGATTAACTATCCCCTTGGACTAGTAATCTACCCATGTGGTAGGATTAACAAAGCCATAGAAGGGTTGGGATTAGAAATCAATTGAGGGGATTGGTGAAATTTTAAATGATTTTTAAGCAAAAATTATATTTTTTAGAATAAAAAATACTAAAACTTAACAAATATTAATTTTATATATTAATATTATCTATACCATTACTAATCCGATAGTGTACAAACAAACACTCTTTATCCTACATCTCCAACCTAATATCACTGTTACCCAAAAGACAACCTAAGAGGGGCGGTGAATTAGGTTTTTACAATTAAAATTAATAATATCCTAATAAAAATTATGACTAGCACAATAGATAAATATAATTAATGCAATAAAAATAATTAAAACAAGTATTTTAACAACTATGTCAATTAATGATTTTAGCACAGTAAAAATGTGAAATATAGTTATGACAATTTAAAATAAAATAAAGAGATAAGGGAGAGAGAATCAAACAAATTTATAGTGGTTCAGCTTCAACTCGGCCTACGTCCACTCCTCAAGCTTCACTTAAAATTTTCCACTATCTTCTAGCTTCACAGTAGTACTAGCAACCTCTTTATAAATAGAGCAATCATCCACGGATTTTACACAGACTTCACAAGTCCAAACCCTTGCAAATCTTAGGTGATTCACAATCACTCTCAAGATTTCAAGAATATAGTGTTTGCAACACTTTTACGAGATGAAATGGTATTTTTGCTTTCAAAGAAAGCTTAGAATAAATATCTCTCAAAGATAGATATATAAAACGAAACTTTGATTTTTCTGTAAATCTCACACAGGAAAGATGAGCTTAAAACTATAAGGCTCAGTGTATAATTTCTAAGAATATATGTGAGTGATTATAGATCAAAGAATATTTTCAGGTTTTTTGTAACTTGTTTACATTAGAGGCTTTGGTATATATAATAAAAATTATAGTTGTTTATAGCCGTTGTATTTATTTAAATTTATAACCGTTGTAGTCATTTGAATTTATAGCCGTTTATAGCCATTGTACTTCCATCATTACCAATTTGAATATCTTCCACTCCATCATTACAAATTTGAATATCTTTCACTCGAACCTTTTGACCTTTTGAACCTTTGTAGCCGTTTATAGCCGTTGTACTTCCATCATTATTAATTTGAATATCTTCCACTTGAACCTTTTGAACATTTTGGCTTGCTGCTGTGCTAGGCTGTTTGAATCTTTGTTTTGGGCTGTTTGAACTCCTGATTTAATCAAATATTAAATACATTCTAATAACATTTAGGATAAAGGTTTAGGTGAGAAATAATAGGACAAAATAAATTTTGATTCTATTTTTCTCTTTCAAATAAATCATCAAAATAAATTTTGATTAAAATATAATTAAATAAATCATCAAAATAAATTTTGGATTCTATTTTTCTCTTTCAAATAAATTAAAACATAATTAAATAAATCATCAAAATAAATAAGTCTAACAATCACTGCACTAATAATCTCCTTACTCAATCGCACCATATTATTAATCCCCTCCATCCTATGGAGCCAAACAAACATGACATTAATGTATCTCATCTATAAAATAAAGTAATTTGATCTGATAATCGTAACATTTTTATTTTACCGCACTTATATTTGAAAAAATGAATGACAAATAAAATTTTAAAAATAGACCATTTGTGTTTTTAGAGACAAACAAGACAAAATAAAAAAGTTATGATTATCGAATTGATTGAATTTTTTCATTGATGATATACATTTACATTTAAAGTCCTATAAAGTGAACGATTCAAATCATTGAAACACGACCCATGGTAGGGCCCACGGACCCCTGAAGTTCTCACATGTTGCGATTTGAATATGAAAAAAATCCAACTCTTGTATATGTTCATTTTATGTTATTTGAATGTTTGTAGTGTTCGTTTGTCTATGATGCATGTTTGATGTCGACGATGTGTTTAGTTGTTATAATATGATAATTTCGTAATTAAATGGTAGTTCGAATTTGAGTCACCTCTATTGTTAAAGTAATACATAATATCTTCACGTTTTTCACATTTCGGTGCCCTGTTTTGGGGTTCAATTTATTGAACAATGGGGTGATGTTTACCTCCAACCAACGTTATCAAACAAATATCTTGCACAAGTTAACATTCCATTATTATCACAAAAATCGAATCAAACATTAGACAAAAATGAATCATAAAAGGGCATTGACGTCAACTCAAATGGTACCAAATATAACTTTCCAAAAAAAAAAAAAAAAAAAAAAAGGACTAATTGGTTCATAAGGAAACTCTTTGGATTAAATGGATTTACTTTACCTCATATGGGATTTTTTGGTAAATTTTCTTAAAATAAAAATTATATATTTAAAATATATTTTTTTAAAATTTTTAAATATTTTTAAAAAAATATAGCACACAAATGTAGTAAATACATCGTACATTAAAAAAATAAATATTTACAATAAAAAATATTCACCCTAAAAAATAAAATTATTTTTTTAAAATATTTAAAAAAAATAAATCCAAAACAATTTCAAAATACAAGTCAAAACTCAAAATTCTTTTAGAAATTCATAACCAAACAAGTTTCAAAAATTTATCTTTCGAAACACAACTCCACACTCAAAATTCAATTCAAAAACTAAACCAAATAGAGAGAGTTGCGATGTCACGAATCTCTTTTAAGCAAGTTAACAAATTTTGATTCAAAATTCCTATTCCATATTGGAATTCGTACAACTTTTGAACCTCATGAATCACGTGTTATGACCTACTTTCTCTTTATGATCGTTCGTGTCCAAAAGTGTATTTCGAAACGTCGACTTGGGTCTTTGGGTGTTGTAACGAGTCTGGGAATGGTGGGAGTACTCTACAGTCATTTTTTTTACCCTTACTTGAAAATTGAGTCCGCTTGAGCGGTCCTTTGGTCGCTCCAGCGGTAAACCCGTCTATCTAGTTCTTTGTTCTGAAATTTAAAATACTGGGAGTGTGATTTCACTAGTCGAGTAAAAGTTTTACCGCTCGAGCGATCTGTCTGCAAAGGAGAAAGATTCTAGGAGTTTGAATTTACCGCCTGAGCGTAGAATCTATTGCTCGAGCAATCTATCTAGAGTTAGGTTCGAAAAGTGTGTCCAATCACTTTAAGTCTGATGTAAATAACCTTTCCTTCTCACTTTTCGTTCTTCTCTCTCTCTCTCTCTCTACACTTCACTCTACTCTCTTTTCTCTCGTCTCTTTTTAGAATACACCCACCAACCCTATTAAATTCTTGATCTCTTCAAATCCATTAGAGGTTTGACCCTAGTTGTTTTATCAAGTTTTGGAGAGCACATCAAGGGCTACGACATGTATGGTAGAGTTCGGATTTTGATAATGTTGATTTTAGGGCGTTTTCTCATTTTTCTCTCTAACCTTGAGGTATGGAGTTTTTTTTAATTATATATATGATTTTGGCATGTCTTAGCCTATTTCTTTGATGAAATCAATGTGTTATGAGTAAGGGTTTGAGTTATGGGTTTTAATTGTGCTCCAATAGGGATATTTTCTCATCTCTCTTATGAAATTAATTTGATTTATGAAATTTGTGACTCTTGGAAGTCCATGGATGTTAATACCTTTTGTAATGAGAAAATTTATTTTGAAAGGAAAACCTTAGATTTTTGGAAATTGGAGAAAAGTTTTTTTCTTAAAGAAAACTCATGAGATCATGATATTTTATTGAGAAAGATGAGGAAAAGCATATGTTTATATATTGTTGAACCATCTATGTAATGGATGGATTTGTTGAGAAATGTAACATGGATAATATGTTGAGAATACTTAGATCATAGGCTTTTGGTAATTACATAAATTGTGAATATGGAATATTGTCATATGTCACATGCCACATGCCACATGTATATGGAGGTTGGTTATTATTCTAGAAATTGAGAAATATTGAATGTGGTATTTCACATTGAGAAAAAAATGTTGAGAATTGTGGAAAAATGTACAATAAGGTTATATAATTGTGTTTGCATTTCATTCATTTGCATAACTTTTGAATATTGATTATTATGTTTTGAAACTTGGGTAATTATTTTGAGAAAACAATTAAGATATTGAAATGTTTTGAGGTAAATATGTTTGGTATAATGCCCTCGAAATATGATATAATCATTCATTCACAAGATCTATAGACATAATAGAAATATTATATTTTCATTCATCAGAGTCTTATTTACAAAATGTATTGCATGCATTACATTTTCATAAATGTTTATCTTAAAATTATAGCATGTAGCTCTAACTGATAACAACAAAATAAATGCCCTATGGGCGTACAGCTTTCCAAGTTATCACTTGGTTACAACAAAAGAAGAGTCCCAACTCTTTTACATATAAAGCCCTCGGCTTGAATTTACATTAAACACAAAACAACATATGCAAAATGGAGCTTTCAGTCCCTAAACCTCCGAAACTATGACCTTGGAGGCGGCATGTTTGTAACAGGCCCGCAGGGGGACCTCGCTACAGCTCGGACTCGAATTTTCTCACGGTTCTTAATCTAAACCAAAGAGTCCAAATCCGGTAAATCATTTTGAGAAAACAGATTTTTTTGAAAGAAGTGCCAAACATGGACTGCTTTGCCAGATACAGAGTCGCCACCTAAATATTTTATTTTTGGGAAATTTAGGAAACCCTGACTCGTTTGCCTAAGGCCACGTGTCCGTCATCACCAAAGTTGCCTCGGCTCAGGAACTTGGGTACGATTGGGAAAGGTCACTTCGTGAGCACCCCCGCTCGCCCGATCAAAGATCGGCCTTTACTAACCATGATATCTAGTTTTGAAAACATTGTGTGCTCTTATTCCGGTTATTAGCCTAGATTTACTATGTGATGCGCACAGCATACAAATATAGACTGGGTCGCCTGAATTGGAACAAAACATTTCATGTTTGTTTATTTGAAAGATGGTTTGATGGTGCTACTCGCAAATAGGCTAAGACGTGGATTTTGCCACCCTCGGGTGGGCTTAGAAAACATGATTTTGCCACTGTCTAGTGGGCTTAAAACAAACATTTGATGAATTGTTCCAATCCAAATAACTCAACCTCCACCCACAGGCATCCAAGCAGGTATATCACATAAGAAGTTAGCCTCATGGTAAGCATGCTATCATGGCAGTCACTCACACGCATGCAAGGATGCTAAAGCATAAAACTCACTGAGTACTCCAAGCCAAAACAGAAACCAATTAGAAATCTATGCATGATCCTAAGTATACAGAAATGCCTAATGCAACACATACAAAAATGCAACTATAGCAGGCTCGGCTATTCTAAACATGGCATATGGAATGCTACAGCTAACACGTATTCAACTTAGAATTGAAATACAAATGCAGTTAGTATGATGCGCCGAGCCTGGTGCATGCAAAACAGATGAATGAATGCAAACATGCTATCATACTGTATGCTAATTGAAACATGCCCTAATCTAACCATCATAAGCTGGTAAATAAAAGGGAAGAAAGACGTGGGGTTGGAAGACATACATCAAACACACGCACACTTATTACAACATTGCCCTCACGCAGAGGGTCCGAATAAAATAATATACAGTCCCAAATGAATAGTACAATCCAAATAAATAATACAGTCCAAATATGTACAAAACCCTAATTAATTAACAAATTTAACTAGGAAAGCATTAAATTGGCGTGCAAGCCAGGGACTGCCTCAACTCTACTCCGGATGATGAATGATGCATGCTCGGGTTGCCTTTGCACGGAAATCCATGGCGATGCCCCAATTAGCCTCTGTTTGCAATTGTTTCTTGAAAAGCGCGCCAAGCTCCGGAAGGCTGCTGATTCTTGATTTGCTGCAACAGAGAGCAGGAAAGGGGTATGGCAATGTATTTTCACATATGTATGCATACCTCGATCCTTGTGCCACCAATCACGCATCTCGATGCATGATGGCTGAGGAGTCGAATGGCACAACTCGATATGGAATGAATGCACATATAAACACAACAATACCTAGACTCCATCATGGGTAATCTGGAGTGTCGGCGACTGGGGAATTGAGACACGTTCCGTCACTCGGAGTACGAAACGTACCTCGTTTCCCGTGCTTGGGCTAACTCCTATCCCAAACATAATGCAATATGCATGACATGCATGACATGCAACTAAGATATAACCTAACATGCACAATGCTATGAAAATGGCATACACGATGCACGAGGTAGCATGACATACACAATGCGCTAACATACAACCTAGCATACACAATGCTATGAAACGGAATGGCATACACAATGCATAATGGACTTACACCAACACAAGTGGACCTCAGCCACACTCACATAAGGGGCCATTAGATGAAAATGAGACACTCAAAATGCGTGCACACGTGCACGCAAACCGAGGACCGACCCTAAGACACCGAATGCCACTCTAACAAGACACATGGCAAGACATGGAATGTGACATACTAGCATGCAAATTTCAGTAGCAAAAATTGATGTAAAACAGCCCCGAAACATGGCAAAAGTGCACCCGATGCATGAAATGAAACCCGAAATCCAAAATTAGGCACATGGAATGACTTATAGCTATACAAAGCATGCATTATTTGAACATGAAGCATGAATAAAGAAGCAAGGAAGTCCCAAAAAATGCATATTTACAGTTTTAAGCAAGGCCAAACAGTGAACACAAATGGGGCTAAGCTAGCATACAAAAATGGCCCTAAAATTGAGATAATGAAGCAAGTAGCAGCTTCTGGCCCCAAATGGCCGAGAGCCCTTCAAAAAAGTTGAAGAAGGGCTCAAAAAATGGCATTTTATAGTTAGTGACCAAACCCAAAACAGTGCACAAGTAAGCCTAAAATACTATGCAAGATAAGGCCAAAAAGAGGGCTTCAACACAAAGTATACAAAGGATACCTCAAACCGCAAAAGACCCTTAATGAAACATGAATAGGGGTCAAAATAAGGCTATTTACAGTTCGGACAAGAGCCCAAAAACAGAAGCACAAGGGGCTAACAAATCATGCAAAAAGAAGGCCAAAAGAGGGATACAAAGGCAAGTGGAAAATGGAAGCCTCAAACAGTGAGGAGACCTTCAACAATGTTGAAGAAGGGCTCAAAATAAGCCACTTTACAGTTTAAAACATTCCTCAAAAAAATTTATAAATAGGCCTAAAATACTATGCAAGAAAATGGCATAAAAGAAAGGTAAAGAAGCAAGTGCCACAAGGAAGCCTCAAACAGTACGAGGCCCTTAAAAAAACATGAAATAGAGCTCAAAAAAATACTATTTTCAGTTAGGGTCGGAGCTCAAAAAAGTAATCACAAGGAGCTAGAATATAAACCAAGAAAAGGGTCAAAAATGGAAGAAGAGGACTTACCCTTGAAGACTAATCTTTGACAGCCTTTTGGACCAAAATGCAGCACTCCTAGGCTCTGAAGAACAACCTCAAGCTTCTGGAATGGAAGATGGAAGGGTGGGGCTATGGGTTGGTGAAGAACCAATGGGGTTTTTAAGGCTTAGAGTAGAGAGATAGAGAGATTTAATGTGAGAGCTCTAAATAAAAATTTTCTAACCCCTAAAACCAAAGTTTGGGAGTGTTTATATAGGCAAAAGAGTGGGGGAAAAGGGGGGGAAATTGAAATTCAAATTTCCCCCAAAAAGGCCAAAAAGTGAGATAAAGGGGCAAGTGGTAGCTGCTGGTTTCAAACTAAAGAGAGCCCTTCAACAAAGTTGAAGAGGGGCTCAAAACAAGACATTTTGTAGTTTATGACCAAGTCCAAAACAGCTCACAAGTAAGCCTAAAATACCATACAAAAATAGGCCTAAAAGAGAGTTAAAGAGGCAAGTGATAGTAGGAGACCTCAAACAGAAAAAGGTCCTTAATCAAACATGAAAAGAAGCTCAAAATATGACTATTTACAGTTTGGGTCGGACCCCAACAATGCTTGCAAGCAAGGCTCAGGGGCCAAAACGCGCAGCTTGGGGCCCCGAAAATTGACTATTAGGCACCGGAAGTGGTGTTCGACCACGAAGTTGGTCTCTCGGACCACAGTGTCCCTCAAAAGGGAGGAAATAAGGTATGTGCCAAAAATCAGAGCAAACGGAGGTGGTTGAGCGGTCCCGAACCGAGGCACACGGCCGTCGGCTCCGAAAAACCAAAAACTGGGCTCCAAACGGGAAAAATGGCCTACGACCACGAAACATAGCCTACGGCCACTGAGAGATGATCTACGAGACCTCTCCCTCCCTTCGGGAAGAGAAAACAGAGAAAACAGAGCCTGATTCGCAAACCGAAGCAAAGCACAAAAGAATCCGGAAGTTCGGAGGCAAGGCTCGCAGCCGGGACTCCGCAACCTCAGAACAAGCACAATATGCAACATCACCAAGCGCTCAATCAGTGACGTCTGAGTCTTAAGGTCGGTCAAAAATGGGGTGTCTACAATGTCACCTGTACCTGAAAATGGTTTCCCAAGTAGGGTGAACCAAAGCCCAGTAGAGATATACTAAACAATATATGAGAATTAACTAAAATATGAGCATCAGATAAATGTGCAATATTCTTAACCAACACATATCCTTTCAAGGTCATTCAATATAGATAATCAATATCTCAATTCATTTTCATTCTTCCATTTCGGGTAAGTCAATTAACCAAATTTGTTATTATCAAGCAACCAATATGAGACTACAACTCAATGTTCACAATTCAATACATTCATCAATCCAACACTTCTATTTCCTGTCATTTTACGAAACCACGTCCGAGGGAACCGGCACCCATAAATATATAAGATTTTGGGACTTTCACCCTGGACACTCCGGCCGACTTAATTATCAATGGAGTTCATCCTCTATCTCCTCCCAAACAATGGAGTACATCCCCTATCTCTTTCCAAACAATGATACATATACAATGTATTTAAACACGTTGTTATATACAATGACTAATAGAATCATATATTCAATGGTTTAATCAAACCGTCATATTCAATGACAATATTCATATGACTAGTTTCAATTTACCTAGTCCTCATGCAGTTTCTACAACAATCACAGCTATCCTCCACCGATAGCCCAAAACAAATATTTTTAAACAAATAAATAAATCTATCAACAGATAATTTATCAAATTCCATAGGTGAATGATTTATCAAATCCAACTACACCCTTTATTTACACATCCTCCCAATTTCATATTTCCCATACCAATTTCATTATTCAAACAAAATAATTATTTAATTCAAATTAGGGCAATCATCCACATTTCACAAATATTACACCCAAGACCAAATTTCACCAATTATTCCCAAGCAATATCATGTTCAAGGCCTCTTATACACATATGGTACCAAATATAGAAAACCTCTGTTTCAAATATCAAAACCCTAACCTTAACTTCACCCAAATCTTCCCAAATCCCACAATTTATACAAAATGACAAATATCTAGGTTAAAGCTCATATTAAAGAGTAGAATATCCCTACCTCAAAGCTAGGAGACAAAAGGAGATGATGAAGAGCTTCAAGAATGCCCCAAATTCGGTTTTGCTCGGATCAAAGGAAAGCCCTTGACATGCTCCAACACTTTAGCAAAGGGACTAGGGTTGAGAGATGCTTAGATCTAGGGTTATTTGTAGAGAAAGAGCGTATTTTAGAGAGAGAGACAGCCGGATTAGGGTTTTGGGTGAAAAGAAGACCAAAAAGTGATATAAAACCATGTTGCTGCGAACTGATATACGCAGTCCTCGCTCAAGTGAAGGAGTCGTCGCTTGAGCGACCAGACACAACGGTGACCTCGCTCGAGCGCATGAAGCATCGCTCGAGCGTAGAATGCAAAGCTTCAGGTCTGCCACAAACACAAATGCACGCTGAGCGCAAGAAGTCTCGCTCGAGCAAAGAAACAATTACACAATGCTCGCTCCAGCGCTCAAGTGAATAAGCCAAAATCTGGGCAACAACATTCTAGACCAATTAACAACCAACCTATCCCAAACTCACCCAACAAGTCCCAAAACTCAATTTCAAAGAATTAAAGGAAGAAAACAAGACATAGACAACAACATACAATCACGGAATCCGAGTCCAAAACACAACAAAGGTTGGGGTAAAACCGGGATCGCTATAGTTCAGATGGAGGTGTAGTTTGGTATTGATTAAGTTGGCTTGAGTGCCGCTACAACAAATGGCACTTTTGCCAACTAAATTTTTAGTCCCCAAATGTCAAGTTTCAGTCGCCGAAGGTTTTTAGCGACTAAATTTTTTGGTCACCAGATTGGTCGTTGACTAATTTGTCATTGGGAAAGGTATTGGCCACTAAATGTTTTTCAGTCGCCAAAAGTCATAAATTGGCGACTAAATATTTAGTTGCCAAAAGTTTTCAAATAAAATTCATTTAGTTTTTAGCGACTAAAACTTTTCGTCTTGGATAAGTTTTAGTCACAATATTACTAAATTTAGGGACAAAAGAATTTAGTCGCCAAAAAAAATATTTTTCATTTTATTTTAGTTTTTGCTACTAACTATTTAGTCGCCGAAAGTCTCAATTATTTTTGGCTACTAAATATTTAGTCGCCAAAAAAAAATTATTTTTCGTCTTGTCGTTTTTGGCTACTAAACTATTTAGTTGCCTAAAGTCTCATATAGTTTTAGCTACTAAATTCTTAGTTGCTAAAAATATTGATTTGCTTTTTAACTACCAATTGGTTAGTCGCCAACAAGTTCACTTTTTTTTTTTGCTACTAAACATTTAGTCGCCAAAAACTTTATTTAGTGTTTTTTTATTATTATTATTAATTTCTTTATAACCTATATTTATTTCGTGCAACCTGCACCCTGTATATAAACAAAACTATACACATACCTATTTCTATTTCACTTTCCACCATCCAAAATTTTGGTCTTTTAACATCAAATTCTATACAAACCAAATATAATCCAATTCAAAATAATAATTCCATACAAACAGATAATCATACAAAAAACATGTCCTCCGTACACAAAAAAGAAATATCCATTAGTAATCTATACCACACCAATAGTAATATGTTCCTTCTGTGGTATACAGTCTACCTTGATAACAATCTTTTGCAGCATCCTTGAATTCTTCAGTAGAAATTGCACAAATGAGAAGTACAAGTCACATCAATTCCATCTGAAACCAGCAAACTTAACTATCTTTAGACGCATCATCAAACATTAAAAAACCTTCTTCTGTGATGTCCAGTAATGCTCCTTGTTAAAATTGAAAGGTTGGGTGAGATCGTTATTGCAGATGAAGAATCATTAAGCTGAAATCTATGCATGAGTTTAACAACATGACTTTAGCAAAGAATTTGACTTTTTACCATCACTGAAATGATTCAAAATTCTACATCATATGTCATTTAGAGAATATTTTGAAGATGTAAATATGATGGGCAAATAAAATTTATTTACTTGCAAAAAAAAAAAGAGGAAATTTTCAATAGAATCACTTACAATCTAGAGGACTCATAAATACTAAAAGCACTAGAATTGATTGGCTTTACTAGATAAAATACATAAAGATAGATTCATAACCAATTTTTGATGGAGTCTTTCCATATCTTAAAGAAAATAATCAAGGAAATTATTATGAAATGACGTACCTCATTATTCATAGAAGGGGACATGGTTATGACTAATGTCTCTAGATGAGAAGAACTTTCCAAGATGCTTGCTATTCCAGGGAGGACTGATTCCTCAATATGCATATCTAGTGTTAAACATTCACACTTTGACAGTGGAGAACGCAAAACTTTCATTTCCATTATTGATAGTAGTTTTCCCCCCTCAGAAGCAAGATGCAAAACAAATATATACATAAATACATATAAAGCAAGACAACACCAATTAGAAGATTCTAGAAGATTGTTTGACATACTTACAATAATATATTTTGTGTATTAAAAAACAAACTAACTATGTGCAATTCCTGAATCATATTTAATTTTCAAACAATTGTCACTCCTTACATTGGAGCCAAAGTAACCACAAACGATCAGATCATGAAAACACAATACTAAAGTAACCCAAACACAGTACTGTTAATTGTAATTGAGACTTTTTTCTAATAAATATCATTTAGCACAAAAAGAAGCTCAAAATATGGACAAAGCCATAGCTTCTTTTCTTTTTTCTTTTTTTTTTTCCCCTACAATTGAGATGACTCAAACTCAATATCTGCATCAGCAATATTAGTTGTTTATATCATGGTATGAATTGCAATGTACTTCATCAATTAAATTGGGGTTTGAATCAACTACTTAGCTATAGGAGGTAACTGTCCCAAAAGCCAACAGCTTATACTAACTATTACTATGCCCTTCTAATTTAAGAAATATGCACAACCATTGAAGAATTGATTGGCAAAGTTACAAACAGGAACAATTCTGCATTATTCAAGAATTTAAGTCTTGAAATACCTAACAAATGATTCTAGACACAAAAATTGTGTAAATTTCAATGAAGAATTACATAAATTCAATCAAGATTTAGAACCAGTGTTATTGGCAAGCTTAAACATTAATTATCTAAAAAGGAAATGATAGACAGACTTGGTTTATCTAAAAGCTAATTTGCAGAGAACATGCGATTGTGTGAGCAAGCCCAATGTTTAATATAAAATTACATACCAAATGAATTATCTCTAGCATACTTAGAGAGAACTCTAAAGGGAGATTTCCCTTGCTATTTATTTTCTGCTGCCAAGTCAGAGATGCAAGTTTTGCAGGGTCAACCTTAATCTGGAAAACAAAAAAGTATAAGAATAAGATGACCAACTAAATCAAAGCACCGACTAAGAAACACATTAAAACTAGTATGCCACAACTAACAAAAAATTTAGTAGCGTAAAACATGATCTAATGCAGACTAAAATAATTTTTAGTCACCTATTGTGGCATATTTAGCGACTAATTTTTTTTTAGTCGCCAATAATTAAGATACAACTACTAAAAAAAATTAGTAGCTAAAAACCATATTCAACGCCGACCAATGTAATTTTTAGTCACCTATTCTACAACTTTTGGCGACTAAAAAAATTTTGGTCACAAAAAATGTAAATTATTATAGTGTGTCATGGTGAAAGACCGAAAATACGCATAGAGCAAGTACCACATGCTTTCCGGTTAAGAGTCGGTAAAGTGATGATTGGTAGTGCTTGATATGCCAAATTGCAGATACTAGCTTAGGGATTACCTTAGTCGTATTTACCGCTCCATATTTGTATTTTGAATTCATTGAGATAATGTGCTTTCGAAAAGAGCATTGCATGTGATTTTCAAAATGATAAAACTTGCGGTTTTGGAGCATGACATGGCATTGCATCCGATTTAAGACTACTTAAAACATATATACTTTGTTAAGATCTTCTTATTGGGTTTCATGCTCACCCCTAGTGGATTTATGCAGGAAATGATGTGGTAGTTCCGCCTCAGTGAAGGCGAATGGATGTTTTGAGAGTACAAGGCTCTTTTTTTTATTTGTTATATTTTTTGATAAGCCAAGGGCTTGTGTACATGGGTTTGTAAATCACTTACTTGTAATCAGGCATAAGCCTTAGAACTTGTGGCCTGGGGGGCATTATTTAGCACTTTGTTCTTTACTTTTATCTGTCTCACATTATATAGATTCATATTTTAGAGAAAACTGAATGTATATTGCATGTGGACACCTTTTGTACGAATTTCATGATTATCTAACGGGATAAGAATAAAATCAAAATCGTTGTATGTTAATTATTTGAAAGTGTTACAAGGGTGTAATTAGCTCAATTTAGACCCATATGGGCAACTCCAATCCGGAATCATAACTTCATATTTTGAAGTCTATGAATAGGGTCCGAGTTTTATCACAACGACAGACCTGAACTGACCCATTGACCGGTCAAAGCCCATGTGCTTGGGCCTAGTCATGAAATTTTATGGCCATCCCATGCCTTAGTGAGAGCAAACTAAGGCCACAATTTTCGTAAGATTTCAAATTTTATCTTTGATATTTGGGTTAATTACTCACAGGCTAGTTATAAGCATTTGTGTATCATTAAGTCCCAAAAGTATTTATATATTCTATGAAGTCCCTTCAATTCGTCGTTGAAAGTTGTTCTATCAGAAGACTAAAAATGACTTTTAGTGACGATTTTATAGATCTGCTGTTAAAATATGACAATTAATGATATTTTTTGTAACGATTTTCTAAATATGTCGCTAAAAATAACAATTAATAATGTTTTCCCTGACAAATTTTTAATTGTTGCTAAAAAAATAACAATTAGTGACACTTTTTTTATGAAAACACCGCTAAAAAAATAAAAAATAAAAAGATTTCGTGGTGGTTAATTAAAAGTGAATAAGACTTTGATACACCAAAAAGTGAAGAGCATTTATTACCCTCATCTTCCTAATACAATTTTTTAGTCAGTTCCCTTGATATTCTTTTAAAAGATCTTATAAAAATTATTTTTGTTTGAAGGACCTACAAACTAAAAAGCTAATTTATCAACAACAACAAAAAAAAAAATCTATGAAGTTTTATTATTTTTGTAAGTATAGTGGGTCCTATGAATGACAATGGATTCTGTTTTTTTTGGGTTTTGCACGCAAATTCTTTATTTTCAGTTGAATAATTTTAATGATACAATTTTATATTTTATTATAAAGTTGATAATTTAAAAAATATTAAAATTTATTATGTCACATAAGAAACCACCCTGAAAGCTTTTGATAAAATATTTCGGTGGGATTTGCTTATTTTTTTATTTTTTTTGAATTATTTTCATCTTTAAAAAAAAAATCAAAAAACTCTTAGTTTTTAGATTCAACTCGACAAGATAAAGAGGAAAATTATAATTTTTTAAAATTATAAAAAAAAAAAGTCCAAAAAAGACATAAATAAGTGAAAAATAGTGGAATTTTTTTGGTTTATTTTGACTTTTTCACAATTGTTTTGGAATTTCTCAAAACAAATGTATTTTTTTGATTCATTTGGACAAGATGGACCAAAAAGTTAAAAAATTATGACATAATTCTTTATAAAAAAAAAAAAAAAGGTGGAACATCAATAAATCTCAAAATGTGATATTGTGAACTGTTCAGTCCTCCCTCTTTTTTTTATGAATCTGAAGTTCCCATTAAAATAAAAATTACACAAAAAGATAGTCATTTACACATTTGGGTTTAATTTTGGAGGGATAAAAGTAAGTTTCTTCAAATGTGAAATTACACATTTGGGCAATTCACACTATAGAAGTTTTGAATTTTTCTTTCTTTTGAAACAAATTTCACATTACGAATAAGAACATGACACTCCAATAATGTAACATTTCAATGTAACATACTAAAAAACTCATTAGTGTACTTTTCATAAACGTAATAACATGACACTCCAAATTTTTTCCAAACGTAATATTCCAATATAACACACTCCAATGCAACACACAAAAAAACTCTTTAATATACTTTTTCTATACGTAACATTTCAATCAATGTAATTTCAAACATAACATTCTAATGTAACATATAAAAATATTAAAAAAATTACTTAGTATAATTTTTCCAAACGTGACACTCATAATTTGAAATTATACATTTACCAAAGCTCACTAAAGAATTTTTGTACTCCTTTTGAAATGGTTTAAAGAATCACACACCCTTTTGAAATAGTTTAAATCCGACATCCTTTTTTTGGAGTGTTACATTAGAATATTACAATTGAAAAAAGTACACTAAGAAATTTTTATGTGTGTTACATTGGAGTGTTACATTAGACTGTTACAGATTGAAATTATACAAATCCACAAACCTTATTAAGGAGTTTTTGTAATCCTTTTAAAGTATTTGAGGAATCTCACATCGTTTTGGAATATTTGAAGAATCCCATATTGTAAGTCTTTTTTTTTTTTTTTTTTTCTTTTGAAATGTTTGAAAAACCTTACATATCAAGTCATTCCAAATAAAAAAAGATTCTCATATAAAAATTCATTACAAATTTGATTCTCATAGATAATGTATCTTACCTTTCTAGCACCCAAAAAAAAAATGAAGAAGAAGAAGAAGAAGAAGAAGAAGAAGAAAAAATAAATAAATAAATAAAATAATAGAAATAAGGGTATAATCGTAAATCTAATTTTTAAATAATATATTAAATCTATCTTTCCAAAATTAATGAAATTAATTAGTCTATAAAAAAACTCTTGAAACTAATTGAATCACTATTTTTCAATATATAATTTATAGGTAAATTTTCAAAAACAATTACTAAAAAATTTTTTTTTAAAAAAGAGCCTTTTTTAGAGGTTGCCAAACCACTAACTCTCAAACAAAAACTTACTAATCATAGGTTACTAATAATAAAGGCCGAATAAAAAAAATTATTGTGCAAAGATCTTATGTCCCCCCCCCCCCCCCCAAAAAAAAAAAAACCAAAAAAAATGTAAAGAATTAATAAATTTCAAAATGTGATTTTATAAATTTTTTAATTTTCCTTCTTTTTTTTTTTTTATGAACCCAAAAATCTCATTAAAGTAGAAATTATACAAAATGGTAGTCACTTATGCATTTGGGTTTAATTTTTAAGAAATAAAAGTGGGTTTCTTCAAATATAAAATTACATATTTAGGTAATCCGTACAATAGAAATTTTGAATTTTCCCTCCTTTTGGGACAAATTCCACATTACGAACAAGAACGTAATACTCCAATAAAGTAACATTCTAGTGTAATACATTAAAAAATCACTTAGTGTACTTTTTACAAATGTAACACTCCAATCAATGTAATCCCAAAAGTAATACTCCAATGTAACACACAAAAATATTAAAAAAAACTCTCATATTTGTTTGGACGGACTGGATAAGGGTGAATTGTAATCCATTAGACTGTTAATCTTGAGATACATAGTCCCTGGACTATTTAGTTGGATAAGATGTATATTCTATGTTTGTTTAGTCATGAGATTAGATGTAAAAAAAAAAACTATTCCATTGAATCTTATGTTTGTTTGAGTTATTATAAAGATGATAAATGTTCAAAAGATAATTTTGCCATTTTAAATTATTTACTAAATAATATCAATATTAAACATATGTTTAATATTTTAATTTTGGGGGGCTAGATTAAACAAAAATTTATTTTATTTTTTAAAAAAATTAAATAAATTTTTTAAAATTAAATAAATAAATAAAATATCAATAAAAATATGTGTTATTTTATAAAATAAATTTATTTTTAAAATAATAATTATTAAATAAAGCATCAATAAAATTTTAAAATAAAACATTTATAAAATTTTATTTTAAAAATTAAATAAATAAAAAATCAATAAAAATTAAATAAAATTATTTTATTTTTAAATTGAGACATTTAAATTTTATTTAATTTTATTAAATATAATACCTAATTAAATCGAATACTATGAGGGCAAATATACCATTTTACAATTTAATCACATGGAATAGTTTTTTTTTTTTTTTATTAGCAAAAAAGAACTTTATTGATGAAGAAAGCAATACAAGCAAACACTTACATTAACAAAGAGGGAAGTGCAAGAAACATCAATGATAACCTTAACAATCCCAACTAAGTTGGCACCGCTAAGAAATCACTATTATTTGTTAGCACTTGACCCAAGATTGGTGAGAAACCAATCAAGAGAAAACAAAAACTAGATAAGAAAACAAAAAAAATACAAAACAGCCCACCAACAGCAATAGAGCAACAGCCTGGAAACAATGACATATCAGCTCCTCTCCAATCACATGGAATAGTTATCCACCTATAATCCAATATATGTAGGATTGATAGTCCAATCAGACTTCTAATCTGACCTATGAATTTGCAACCAAACAATGGATTCCATGATTCAATAGACATGGTGTCCAATCCCCCCTCCAACCCCTCCAAACAAACACTCCCTTAATATACTTTTTTCAAACGTAACACTCACAGTCTGAAATTATACATTTATCCAAAACTTACTATGGAATGTACTCCTTTTGAAATGGTTTAAAGAATCTTACATCCTTTTAAAATGGTTTGAAGAATTACACATCTTGTTTTTTTAGTGTTACATTGAAGTGTTATGTTTGAAAAAAGTACACCAAAGAGTTTTATTGTGTGTTACATTAGAGTGTTACACTAAGGAATTTTTTTAGAGTGTTACGTTTGGAAAAAGTGCACCAAGAAATTTTTTTGGAGTGTTACATTAGAGTGTTACAGTTTGAAAGTATACATTTATCCAAAGCTTAGTAAGAAATTTTTGTATTCCTTTTGAAATATTTGAATAATCTTACATTTCAAGTCATTTCAAATAAAAAAGATTCTCATATAAAAATTCATCCTAAATTTGATTCACATGGGTTGTATATCTTACATTTTTAGCACCCCCAAAAAAATAATAAATAATAATAATAATAATAATAATAATAATAATAGAAATAAGGGTAAAACCGTAAGTCCAATTTTTAAATAAGTGTTTTTTTTCCATACTTAGGTGGCACATTATAAGGGCTTGCTCTTTTTCTTTTTCTTTTTTCTAAGAGAGTTACGTCAAGATGTATTTTCTTAATTACATATAGAGTTCAACACAAACTCAAACTTAATTTAAATTATATTAACTTTACTTATTTTATATAGATTCTATTTGACAAATATTGCTTTTCCATATATTTTTTCATGGCAAATTGACATAATCCACAAATCCAATACCAATTTTATATTTCTCATTTTTTCTTCTTAATTCTTTCAAGGGTATTAGGATTTTTTTTTAATGCTAATTTTTTTTTCTTCTTCTTATTTTCTCATGCATTATTTTATATTCAATATCAATTCTATATTATTGTATATTATGGATTTGTCGTTTAAATTTTATAGTGATTTTAAATTATACTTGTTTTCCTTCATTATTTTATATAATCACAATTGATAGGAGGAAAAATCTGCACAATAATGACATTCTCGAGGAACCTCTACAGTTTAGATTTATTGCTTGAGTTATTTTTTCAATTGTTGAATAGTATGTTCTTTTATATTTTGACATCATATTATAGATAATTAAACACTTCCTACACTGAGATATATTTATCATTTGAATGTTTTCATTATTTTTTCTTTTTGGATTTAGATGTTATGTGATTCTTTCTTTGGTTAGTCATTGTTAAATTTCTTTTATATAGTTGATATTTTAATTTAATTAAGAGTGTTTATTTTACAATCTTATAATTTAATATATATATATCATATAAAATCATTATATGATAATCCAATTACAACATATTTATATTTAATTTTTTTAATAAATTTTATATAATTTCTATTTCTACATAGAAAAAATATTGGAAGTTTTAAATTAAGAGCTCTAATAGCTCTAATTGGTGTGTGGATCCCATGTGATGTGATGTTTTGGCCCTAGTTTGTTTTTTTCTTTTTTCTTCTTTCTTTTTTTTTATTTTCCACATCATTAGTGCTCTTTTAGAACTCCCAAATTAGAGAAATATATCATTTCTGTTCTACATATTTTTATTTTCCAAACAAATATAAAAGAAAATTAATAGTTAAAATTACTTTTAATTTTATGTTACTAATTCTTTTTCTAATTTAACTATTATTTTTAATATGAAAATAAGTATTTATTTTACTATTTTATAATTTAATATATATCATATAAAATTATTATTATATGATAATTATACTTTTATAATACAATAGAACTAAAATTATCAAAATACACAAATAATTTAACTAAAATTAGTATATATAAGTATTCAAGTAACAATTTTGTAGAACGATAGTGTCAATATTATCAAAATAAATAATTAAAATCATACTTTAATTTTAAATTTAAATTATTCTTTTATAACACACATTGTACCGTCAAATATTTTTTGAAAAAAAAAATAGCACGTGCATTGCAAAGATCAACTATTAGTAATATATTAAATCTATCTTTCTAAAATCAGTGAGATTAATTGATCTTATAAAAAAATCATTGGAACTAAACGGATCACCATTTCTCATGATGAAATTTATAAGTAAAATTTTCAAAATAATAATAATAATAATGATAATAGTGATGATTATCTAAAAAAGGCCCACCAAATTAAAAAATTAATTGTCTGATAGTCCTCCAAGAATAAAGACAGTAAGTTCAATCCCAAAGCAATTAAAGACAAAATTGATAACAAATATTTTTCTTCCAAATTAAACACAATTCAAAACAACCACTATACTGAGTAACAACTGGCGTCATGATAAGTAACAAACATCATAAAAAGTCTAATAATTGTTGATAAAGTCTGATAACATTCAATGGCTCACTACAAGAACAAACAAATCGTGGATGATTGTAAATATTACACATTCAAAATTTTATTTAAAAATAATGTGTGAATTCAATCTAATATATAAAGCTTTCATAATTCATTATTTGAATCTTGGGTGCTAAAGTCTCCAATCCCAATAAATTAAAAGACTTCACCGAACAATCAAAAGATAAAATAAAAATTTCCCAACAAGCCATAATCAATCAAATTCATTTTGTATTTGTATAATGTTCCATACATATGCAAATTGATAGTGTGTATATATATATATGAAAAAGTATACAGAAAAACAGAGAAATTTCTGACCTCTTTGCTTTGTCTAATCAAAGTGTAATTCATTCTGGATCAATCAAGACAAAGATTTTTCTTAATTACTTAATTGGAATTGCCATAAAAAATAAAAATAAAATAAAAAACATTATGATTTATGAAAGCCTAGTAATAATCTCTATTACAGTGTTGTATTCTCTTGCAAATAAAAGCATTCATAAAAATTTCGAAAAACTACACAAGACTACAATTCTATGAAGTTCCAAGATATACCAATTCTTTTCCTCAAACCAAAATACCATCATCTGGCTTCCTGTGAGCATATCCACCATATTGACGATTCCAACGACGGAGGCAAGCAAGAGAAATACACGATCCAGCGAAGACAAGAACCGCCATCACAAGGAAAAACTTCTGCTCCATCATCATCTCTTTCACCCAAGAAAGCCTGCCCAACTCTGTATTTGAATCCTTTCCGGTTCTGCTCTCAATTTCATTTTTTGTGACCCTACCGTCGTACCATGGATATAGTAGGGTCTGAAACGCAGGATCAAAGAAGTCCTCCACCCCATGAACAATCACATGCCCATCGTTGTAGATATCCCAATCTGTAACCTTGACTCCATTAATGGAAGCGCGATCACTATGATGGGGTGTTGTAGTAACCACAAGTGGGTGATGGGGATGGAGAGTATCGACCTTGGATTCGTATGGAAGAGAAGACTGAAGAGCCTCCCTATCAATCCTTAGCGGTGCAACGTGGTACTGCAGCAGGGTGAATGGTGGCTGAGGGTACTTGGAAGACAAGAAAGCCTTATCAAGTGGGCAGAATATGGTGATTGTGGTATTGTGGGTTACTTCGAAAGGTATCAATGTAGGGAGGATTTGTTCGAGAATTAAGGACATGGCTATGTAACCCTTGTTGGATAAGACACTTGAGATCATCCCAACATTCAACCCGTGATCATGGTGCTTTGTTTCTTGAGCAGCTGTTGAAATAGTGGGTCGTGGAAGGATTGAAAGAAAAACAAGAAGAAAGGCGAGCGAAAGCTTGGATGCCATGAAGGAAAAACAGTAGATTGATGAGGAGAAGTTGAAGAAGAATAGAGAAAGTGTAAAGGATCTGAGAGCAATGTTTGTATTGTAGAATGCAATATTTGTATAGATTGAGAACCCCAACTAGGACTTATATATAAATAACTACATTGAAACCTTGTCCAGATAGGATTAAAAGACCTAGTAGATCAGGGTTTCCAAAAACAATCACACGTTTAGGAACCCACCAGCTCCTAATAGATTAAAAAAAAAAACTTTAATTACAAATCTTAAATGGAAGTGTTGTTATTAATGTGAACTTACTATCTTTGTGTCTCATTAAAACACTCTTTTGTTTTGTTTCCTGATTTTTAAAAGAGTCTTAATTTGTTAGCTTAATTTTTAGGTTAGTTTGCACTACAACAATCCATTTTAAATCCAATTCATCATTAATATGGAACTTTCTAAAATTTGAGTCCATAAACGAGTTCAACTGCTTTGCCAAACCCAATCCAAAACCTCCCAAACAAACCGATCATTTTTTTTTAGGAATGAAATTCACCAATTTTTTTTTTTTAAAACAAAAAAACAGAATTCACCGAACAGCCAAATCTTTAAAAAAAAAATTAATACAAATTTCATCAAAATAAAATAAACAGAATCAAACAACAAAAATAAGAAGCAAGCAAATTCACACTATTTTAAGCAATCTCAAAGAAATTTATAGAGAAATTTCAAACAATCTCAAACGAAATTTGAACAATAAATACTTGGATTTCAAGATGGTTGATGGATTTTCCCAATATGAAGCTGTGGCTTCGTCTTCTTCATTTCCATCTTCTTCAGAAAGCAGAATTGGATGAGTTTCTTCAAGGGTTTCAACTTTCTTAAGGTGATTTCAAGTGATCGAAGATAGAACATAAGATTTTTATAATTTGACATTTTGCCACTGTAACATGCTTAAAAAATATAACTTTGACATTACTAAAATGACAATGACAATTGGAGATGCTTTTAAGAATCTGTGTATACTATGGGCGCAGTTTTGCTGCAGTCTTTTATAGTGTTGTTGCTTCCTGTCAGTGATGTGGTCCAATTGAAGAGTGACATGTGTTGTCTTTGCCAGTTAAACAACTAACAGAGAAGACTCACGTTATCTTGTTATTGTTATAGTTTTTTTTTTTCCTTATTCTGCTGTCCTCTTTCTTTTTTTTTTTCTCCTCTCTTTCGCCTCTCTCTCCATTATTTTGTTCTTCTTTCTTTGAATCTGTCTCTCTTTTTACACATGGTAATTCAAATGAAAACCTACAACAATCTTCCATTCAATCGACGGTAAAACGAATCACAGATTGCAAAATCTGATAAAAAAAAAACACGAAATTTTAAATTACATAAAATTAAAACCAAAAAAATTTGACAAGAAAGATGTAGCAATACCACTATTGTAAATAAATTCATTTTTAATCATGTTCTGTTTCATGTTCAATCGTATTTTGTTTTCACAATGAGCTATATCATTACGTATGAAAATTATGTATGAATTTTTTGTTTATATAATATTAATTAAAGAAAAATCAAATATAGAAACTGCCCCAATCAATTCCATTGTTATTTTTCATACATAAATCCCGAATTCCACAACTGCAAGCCAACCATTTGGCGTTGATGTTGTAGAAACCACCACATAGGCACAGACCCACTTATCATTTTCTATTTCTTGCAGTCCCATTTCTTGAATTTGTAAGTGTGGTTATGGCACCAGAAATTTTTCTTAGTTTCCAATGAGATTTGAGAAGCTAATTTTACACAGTTCAACCATGGGATGGTGGAATTGATGGTGGGTGTTAATGTGATAGGAGTTGGTGGTAGTTATGGATGAAATGGGGTTTGGGGGGACTGATTTTTTGGGTGAGAAAGAATGAAATGGTGATTATCCAATCCTCTGTTCTTAACTAATCAACAGCAACTCTCACCATATTTTGTCCCACCAACAACACTTTCTTCTCTCTCAAGTACTCGCAACCTCCATTCACTCTCCTTCAATATCACATCATTCCCATGAAGCTCGATAGGGAGGCTCTTGAATCATCTCTTCCATTCGAGTCCAAGCTCGATACCTCCTCGCAGGCCATCCACTGGTTGTTGCAACAATACCCAAAAGCCAATCCGCTTCCATTAATGAAGTCAAGATCAGAGATTGGGAGATTTTCAACGATGGGCATGTCATTGTTCGTGGCATCAAAGACTTCTTTGATCCAGCCTTGCAGATTCCCCTAAATATTTTTGTAATATAGTCGATCTTATGTATAATTTTATCAATTTTAATTTTGAAAAAACTCTTATTTATAAAAAAAATTACTAAACGGATCATCATTCCTCAAGATGAAATTTATAGGTAAATTTTCCAAAATAATAATAATAATAATAATAATAATAATAATAATAGTGATGATTATCTAAAAAAGGCCCAGCAAATTAAAAAATTAATTGTCTGATAATCCTCCAAGAATAAAGACAGTAAAGTTCAATCTCAAAGCAATTAAAGACAAAATTGATAACAAATATTATTCTTCCAAATTAAACACAACTCAAAACAACCACTATACTGAGGTAACAACTAGCATCATGATAAGTAACAAACATCATAAAAAGTCTAATAACATTCAATGGCTCACCACAAGAACAAACAAATCGTGGATGATTGCAAATATTACACATTCAAAATTTTATTTAAAAATAACGTATGATTCAAATTCAATCTATATATAAAACTTTTATAATACATTATTTGAATCTTGGGTGCTGAAGTCTTCAATCTCAATAAATTAAAAGACTTCAACAAACATTCAAAAGATAAAATAAAAAAATTCCCAACAAACCATAATCAATCAAATTGGTTTTGTATTTGTATAATGTTCCATACATATGCAAATTGATAGTGTGTATATATATGTAGAAAAGCAGAGAAATTTCTGGGGTCTTTGCTTTGTCTAATCAAAGTGAAATTCATTCTGGATCAATCAAGACAAAGATTTTTCTTAATTACTGAATTGGAATTGTCATAAATAAAAAAAAAAAACATTATGATTTATGAAAGCCTAGCAATAATATCTATTACAGTGTTGTATTTTCTTGCAATTTTGGATCTGAATGAAACAAGAGTCTAACACAAGACTACAATTCTATGAAGTTCCAAGATATACCAATTCTTTTCCTCAAACCAAAATACCATCATCTGGCTTCCTGTGAGTATATCCACCATATTGACGATTCCAACGACGGAGGCAAGCAAGAGAAATACACGATCCAGCGAAGACAAGAACCGCCATCACGAGGAAAAACTTCTGCTCCATCATCATCTCTTTCACCCAAGAAAGCCTGCCCAACTCTGTATTTGAATCCTTTCCAGTTCTGCTCTCAATTTCATTTTTTGTGACCCTACCGTCGTACCATGGATATAGTAGGGTCTGAAACGCAGGATCAAAGAAGTCCTCCACCCCATGAACAATCACATGCCCATCGTTGTAGATATCCCAATCTGTAACCTTGACTCCATTAATGGAAGCGCGATCACTATGATGGGGTGTTGTAGTAATCACAAGTGGGTGATGGGGAAGGAGAGTATCGACCTTGGATTCGTATGGAAGAGACGACTGAAAAGCCTCCCTATCAAGCCTTAGCGGTGCAACGTGGTACTGCAGGAGGGTGAATGGTGGCTGAGGGTACTTGGAAGACAAGAAAGCCTTATCAAGTGGGCAGAATATGGTGATTGTGGTATTGTGGGTTACTTCGAAAGGTATCAATGTAGGGAGGATTTGTTCAAGAATTAAGGACATGGCTAGGTAACCCTTGTTGGATAAGATACTTGAGATCATCCCAACATTCAACCCGGGATCATGGCGGTTTGTTTCTTGAGCAACTGTTGAAATAGTGGGTTGTGGAAGGATTGAAAGAAAAACAAGAAGAAGAAAGGCGAGCGAAAGCTTGGATGCCATGAAGGAGGAGAAGTTGAAGAAGAATAGAGAGAAGTGTAAAAGATCTGAGAGCAATGTATGTATTGTAGAATGCAATATTTGTATAGATTGAGAACCCCAACTAGGACTTATATATATAACTACATTGAAACCTTGTCCTTTTTTCTATTTTTTTTTTTTTTTTTTCAGGGGGCTTTTCGGTTTTTTTTTTTTTGTTTTTCATCAGGGGGTTGTTTCTTTGTTGTCTGGTTCTGTTTCAATACAGAGTAGAAGGTGGTCGGGTTTGGTCTGGTTTAGAGGTTGGCCAGATCTAGTTGGATCTTCATTCGGGCGCTCTTTTGCGAGTGGGAGTTTGAGGGATGATCTAGATCTGTCTAAGATTTCATTCGAGCGCTCTTTTTCGTGTGGGAGTTTGAGGGGTGAGCTTCATCCAGATGTATGGTGTTATCTCGGCGGTTGTTCGATGTTTTGGGTTGTCAACACCGGGGCTATTGCAGTGGGCGTGTTCGGAGTTTGGAGCCGGAAAGCTGTGCCCGATCATGGAAGTGGAGTTGGTAGTGGTTTTTGTTGTCATGAGTGTTGATCGGTCTTGGGTGTATTCAGAGTGCTCGGAGTTTTTGAATCAGTTTAGAAGTTTTAGCCCGTGGAAGTGGGTTGTGGCGTGGTGATCAAGCTCGGTAGGTGCAAAGGAGTGTGTAGCAGGTAGGTGATCAAGATGGTAGGAGCGTGCAGCAGCAGGAGTTTTGAAAAGCTTCAGCAGTAGTAGCAGGTGGCTATGGTGATCAAGCTGTGTTTCAGTAGGTGTAGCAGGTGTTCCAGCCATGGAGATGGAGTCTTTCGTCCAGAGGAGCGTGCAGCAGATTAAAAAAATAAATAAATTAATTAATAAATAAAAGAGTTGATAAGTTGGGAGCGTGTAGCAGGTTTGTCAGGTGGGCTTTGGGAGTTGAAGCAGGTGCAAAGGTTTAGATTCAAAAAATAGCAAGGGCGGTAAAGTTGTAGCAGCTGAGAGGGCTGCTTAGTTTGCATAGAGGTGGCGTGTGGCTGCATCAGAGGTGGCATGTGCATAGAGAGCTGTAGCAGCAGTGACGTTGGCAGAGGCTTGAGGCTTGGCAGAGGCTTGAGGCTTGGGTGTCTTTAGTTTATTTCTTGTTTTTAGTTTGGTTTGCAGCAGTGAGGTGGCCTTGTTTATTATGTGGGGTTTGTTTATTATGTGGCCTTAGTTTAGTTTTCTAGTTCGTTTTGGGTGCCTTTGGGGTTATTATGTGGGGTTTCATGTATTTTAATTTTTCTGTTAAGTTCTTCTTAACTTTTTTATTAAAAAATCGAGAGGCTTAGGGGTTGGTTGTATGGATGCGAGTAGCAGTAGTAGGGGTATTTTTATACTTCCGAATCTCTCTCAATGCATCTCATCTTCCTGTACTTTTAATTTCATGCTGTTAAATGAAATTTTTCTTTGCTGATCAAAAAAAAAAAAAAGACCTAGTAGATCAGGGTTTCCAAAAACAATCACACGTTTAGGAACCTACCAGCTACTAATAGATTTAAAAAAAATAAAAATAATAAAAAAATAAATAAATAAAACTTAAATTACAAATTCTAAATGGAAGTGTTTTTATTAATGTGAACTTACTATCTTTATGTCTCATTATAACACTCTTTTGTTTTATTTCTTGATTTTTAAAAGAGTCTTAATTTGTTAGCTTAATTTTTAGGTTCCTTGGGGCGTAAGTTTGCACTACAACATTCCATTTTAAATCCAATTCATCATTAATATGGAACTTTCTAAAATTTGAGTCCATAAACAAGTTCAACTGCTTTGCCAAACCCAATCCAAAACCTCCCAAACAAACAGTTCATTTTTTTTATAAATGAAATTCACCAATTTTTTTTATTTAAAAAAAAAAAAACAAAATTCACCGAGCAGCCAAACCTTTAAAAAATAAACAGAATCAGACAACAAAAATAAGAAGCAAGCAATTTCAAACTATTTTTAAGCAATCTCAAACAAATTTATAGAGAAATTTCAAACAATCTCAAATGAAATTTGAATAATAAATACCTGAATTTCAAGATGGTTGATGGATTTTCCCAATATGAAGCTGCGGCTTCGTCTTCTTCCATTTCCATCTTCTTCAGAAAGCAGATTTGGATGAGTTTCTTCAAGGGTTTCAACCTTCTTTAGGTGATTTCAAGTGATCGAAGATAGAACATAAGATTTTTATAATTTGACATTTTGCCCTGTAACATGCTAAAAAATATGACTTTGACATTACTAAAATCATAATGACAATTGGAGATGCTTTTAAGAATGTGTGTGTGTACTATGGGCGCGGTTTTGCTGCAGTCCTTTATAGTGCTGTTGCTTCCTGTCAGTGATGAGGTCCAATTGAAGAGTGACATGTGTTGTCTTTGCCAGTTAAACAACTAACGGAGAAGACTCACTTTATCTTGTTATTGTTATAGTTTTTTTTTTTCTTATTCTGCTGTCTTTTTTTTTTTCTCCTCTCTTTCTGCCTCTCTCTCTCTCCATTATTTTGTTCTTCTTTGAATCTGTCTCTCTTTTTACACATGGTAATTCAAATGAAAACCTACAACAATCTTCCATTCAATCGACGGTAAAACAAATCAGAGATTGCAAAATCTGATCCAAAAAAAAAACACGAAATTTAAATATAAATAAAATTAAAACAAAAAAAAAAATTGACAAGAAAGATGTAGCAATAACACTATTGTAAATAAATTCATTTTGAATCATGTTTTGTTTCATCTTCAATCGTATTTTGTTTTGCAATGAAAAATTCACAATGAGCCACACCATTACGTACGAAAATTATGTATAAATTTTTTGTTTATATAATATTAATTAAAGAAAAATCAAATATAGAAACTGCCCCAATCAATTCCATTGCTATTTTTCATACATAAATCCCGAATTCCACAACTGCAAGCTAACCATTTGGAGTTGATGTTGTAGAAACCACTACATAGGCACAGACCCACTTATCATTTTCTATTTCTTGCAGTCCCATTTCTTGAATATGCGAGTGTGGTTATGGCCCCAGAAATTTTTCTTAGTTTCCAATGAGATTTGAGAAGCTAATTTTACGCAGTTCAACCATGGGATGGTGGAATTAAAACAACAGGAGAGTTGTAATGGAGACGATGGTAAGCATCCATGGTGGAGGTTTTAGTGAGTTGATGGTGGGTGTTAATGTGATAGGAGGTGGTGGTAGTTATGGATGAAATGGGGTTTGGGGGGACTGATTTATTGGGTGAGAAAGAATGAAATGGTGATTATCCAATCCTCTGTTCTTAACTAATCAACAACTCTCACCATATTTTGTCCTACCAACGCTGCTTTCTTCTCTCTCAAGTACTTGCAACCTCCATTCACTCTCCTTCAATATCACATCATTCCCATCAAGCTCGATAGGGAAGCTCTTGAATCATCTCTTCCATTCGGGTCCAAGCTCGATACCTCCTCGCAGGCCATCCACTGGTTGTCGAAACAATACCCAAAAGCCAATCCGCTTCCATTAATGAAGTCAAGATCAGAGATTGGGAGATTTTCAACGATGGCCATGTCATCGTTCGTGGCATCAAAGACTTCTTTGATCCAGCCTTGCAGATTCCACTAAATAGCTTTGTAAAAAAGTCGATCTTATGTATAATTTTATCAATTTTAATTTTGAAAAAACTCTTATTTATAAAAAATTACTATTGCAGGTGTTGCCAATAATATTATTCTATAAGCATACAAACATTTGGGAATAAATCTAGTCTTTCTACGTACATCAATTAGAGTGTTTCTTTAATTTTGAAACAAAACCTAAACCATCAATATTATAGAAAGTATCGTGTTTTAAAACATGCTCAAGATTAAGACTACTTTTTCATTAACATTTTGAATTTAAATAGAAAACTACAAATATTTTCGTACCTGAGTACAATACTCAAAGATAATCACCCTAACATTAATCTATATATTAGTGGGGCCTCTATCTATGCAGGGCTAGGCGATGTGCTTGCTTACTTAAAGGACGAGCTGCTATTGATGAGAAAACAAATGAATCAATGATCTGATCATGAGTTGACACGTTCAGAGATCACGGTTAAAAGATTGAATTCACGCTCCAATATCCATGATGACTTGTTCTGATGGTTGATACTTAAAACTGTACTCCAGAAAGTACCCGCTGTAGGTGATGAGGGATATAATGGCTCTGAAAAAATCAAATACAGGGAGTTACTATAATTGTTAGATTCCTATAAATATAATTCAATTAATGTCAGCAAAACAAAAGTAGCAAAGTGAATTCACATGAAGGCGATAAAGACAACTCCATTCCATTAGGCAAACATCGAATGGATCATGAAAACAACCCACAATAGAAATTTGTTCTATGATGGGATTGCAACAATTGTTCTATGGCAAGATTGCAGCAATTTCAAACTCAAACCATAGTTACTGTAAATAAGCTTTACAAACATTATTTCATGGAACAAAAGAGTTTTTAAAAAGCAAGATTTCAGTTTTAATGATTGCAATCTCTATGAAATAATACAAGCTCCTCCTCGAGCATGGTTTCAGAAGTTTCATAACAAAACATGTAGTCAGACGTAGACACTTACTTATTCTCCTGCAAATAGAACAGCAATAATCTACTTCAAAATCAGAATCGACACTCCTCAGTCCAATCACCTTTCAGGAGGAAATCAATGGAAACTCCATTGATCATTAAAACTATATAGTAACTTCATCATCATATGTCAAAAACTATTCTCAATGAACTCATAAAAAATCTCATTGCTGCAGCACAATGGGCAGGGGATTGCACAATCACATCAAAATAGGAAGGATGTTAACAAAATACTAATATATATCAATAAAAACACAATGTACATCAACTCCAATGGTGAGCTATCCTTGATGCCAAAGTCAAAATTTGGCAACAACTCTTTCAAATTCATCTTCAATTGTTCACTATCTTCCATGCCTAATTATAGCAATATCAAACTTAGTGCCAAAATTATAGGCATGGAAAATTTGGCACAAAAGTTTAGCGATTGTCAAAATCGGCAAGAGCTCCTCTCTATCCTTCTTGAGGAAGATGTAAGAGATAAATCTGGAATACTAATCTTATCTCCAGAGATTAATAGAAAAAAGATAATGCTTAGGATATAGTAGATATCCAAACAATCCTCTCCCTATCTCTAATGTCTACAAATATGATTGTACTCACGTGTGTCCATTTGCACGAGTAAAAATGAAATAGTACTACTGATCTTCTCCTGTGGACATAGGCCATCATGGATGAACCATGCAAACTTCATATCAAATTGAATAGTTGACCACCAACTCATTTAAAATCATAAGCTTTTAGATGAGTTAATGGTCACCTATTCAACATGGTATCAAAGCAGACAATAGATATTGTGCTTTAACCTTACCACCTACCCAATAATTAAAATACTTATACATGTTTAGCCCGCTTATGAAAAAGAGTCCGGCCATATAAATAATAAAGTTAACCCTTTCTCCGATAGCTTAATCTTTTAGATGAATTGGTGGTCAACAATTTAACAATACATACCATAAACTCAACTAAATGGAAGAAAGGATCAAAGAGAGGGAGCAAGAGAAAGAAAAAGGCTATGAAAACAAGAGCATTGTCAAGAAGTAAGCACAATATCAGTGCGCTTACCTGTATGCCGCAGATTCAGACATAGATGATTCTGCAACTTTATCTACCTTGCGAATCACTGCATAACTGCACCGGACACATGATTTAATAAAAAAAATTGCAAAAGAAAAGCAAAAACCAAGTTTGCTTTCTTACATTAAAGGTGAATAAGATAAAATGCCCAAATCATTAGAACAATCTACTCTTAAAATTTTTTGCATATTGACTCCTTGAAGGGCCAAGGATTTTGATTTTGCGAGTCATCATCACTGGCAGGTCCCATATTTCCATACTGAAACCTGACTTGACAATGTAACTAACAAATCAAGTGCTGTTCCTTTTTGCTGTCAAAAAATCCAGGTATTGTACTGTATCTTCCAGCACGTTATTTCAATGGTGCCTCTCTCTTGTTTCAGAACTGCCCCATGAAAAGTGAATATAGTAATTCTTTTAATATATGGCCAAAATTGGTCATCATGCACTCACTTTCAAATAGCAACAGGCTAGATTAGGGGTAGGCCGTTGATGCAAAGTGTTTGGCCAGAGAGTTCCTAGAACTTATGGACAAGCAATGCAAAGGCAAAAGGCACTAGTAGAGGCAAGACGACACATGCTCAGAATAACGATCAAGACTCATCACTTCACCATGGCCTACGATGGATTTTGGGCAAATTCCAACGTTTAGGTGTTCAATTTTGCGGATTTTCAGTTTTTGGAAATTTTTGATTCATCTTTAACTTGGTCTAGATGAATCTGATTGTGCCTAAGTTTTTTCCAACATATTTCTTTTTCATTATAGTGAATTTCAGCCTAACTAAAATCTTTCCATTTTTGGTTTTTTTTTTTTTAATTTTATTTGATTTCAGCTTGATTAGCAAGTAATTAGCCTAGGATTTGGTTTTCCTTTTTGCTTTAGGTTTTCTCTACTATAAATTCACATGAACGCCTTAGGGAAGTTGATTTCAAAGAATTAATAATATTGTCAGAGAGAGTATCTCTTTTTATCAAATTCATTGTTGTTCATCCCATTACCCTTCCCTGCATAAGCAGGTAGTAAAATGAAAGTAACAAACCCAATACAAAGCCCATCCCCTTTTGCAGTGATACTGAGATTTGAGATCAAAAGAATCAACATACTTATGTATTCATATTATAATTAATTTTCAGTTATTTATTAGGTTACATGTTTTTCTCTCATTAATAATTAAGGTTAAAGTTGAGATTAAAGAGAGAAAATTATGGCAGGGCTAGAACCGTTATAAAAAAGACTACTTTTATTTCCATTGAGCAATCAAAAGGAACACTTGAGACACAACATGACAACAAGTTGATTATGTAGCATCACAGATTAGGTGTCCAAAATATCTCCCCCCAACCATCCTAGCATGCCAATGGTAAACTAATACTTTCTTAATGGTCCACTAAAATGGTTACTTTTAGGTAAAAACTCAAAAAGAACTTCACCTTTTAACTCGTGCTGGAGAAGCATTATGGAGTACATGATGATGAGCCGATGCATCATTAACAGATTCTGGGATTATAGACCCGAGAAAATTACTTGGTCTTCTGCTTCTATAAATTTATAAATAAACAGATCAGTTGACTTCACAAATCCTTCAAATGAACTACAGCTTCAAGTTAAACATAAATAGAAGTATGTGCCCAATGCAATTCTTGAAGAACATAAAGAAAACAGCATTAAGAACAATGGAATAACAGAAACCAAAAAGGAAAAGATGTTAAAGTGTTAAATTAATGCATGTGACAAATTATGATAATGGAAATTTTATGATTACATGTTATGACAAATTATGATTGATATAAGATCCTTACATAGTATGTCATAATGAATAAATTTATACAAGTGTATACAAATGAAATGTATATAAATATGATCACTAACTTGTGTGGCAAACAGAGAAGAGGTTCAAATGCAGTTCACCTTTGATTTAAAGCGAATCCTAGAGGGAAAGCATGAACAGAACCTGAAGAACTTGTGGCTAGAAGAATATCTGGAAGTTGCATGGATGGCCCAAATGACAACGAAAATATAGTTGATGGGTATGTCCCCCTTCGGAAGCTATATGACTGCTAAAGATAGAATAGTTAGGTTCCTTAAGTATAATACAATCAATTACAGATATGACCCAAAGTAAAGCTGATATCTTGCATTAAATCTGAGGTAAAAATGGTCATGCATTATTGACATTAGGCAACAGCATGACAGTATAGAAAAGGGTGGTCTATCCATTTATATGGGCCTCTCACAAAATCTAATTTAATCAATCATTAAATGCTATTAAACCAGGTTAATTTTTATCCTAGTAACTATAAATTGAGCAGCTCCTCAAACAGTCAGTTCACTATCCTTCTGCCTTCATCCACAGCAAGGTGTGGCACTATGTGAGCCTGAATGCACCAATTCATAGATACAAGAGCTACTCCCCGTGTTGGAAGTCCCATCAAAGGCATATGATATACTTCACCTTAGTCGCATCTGAAACAAGGTGAACTCTGATTATGGTTCCCTGTTCAGATGCCGTTGCTATGTACATTCCTTTTGAAGAAAGAACCATCGCAGCCAGCGGTGAGCGATGAGCATCTATCTGTAATATATTAGATTTAGTTTAGAAATTAACTCATCAAAAGAGAAATATACACATTCAAGAAAAAGCTTCAATGTCATTGAAGCATCAAAGCACTATCCACAAACAAGAAAATAAAATCAGGCAATTAAGATTTTTGTTACATGCACTTGGGTATAAGTATTCGGTGCAAGTCCAAGCATTACTTTCATAAATCTAATCTTAGGATATTGGGATAATATCCAAAAGTTAGATAAGGGTACAGGGAAGCATCGTGAACATGATATATATATTGCATATTGCATATCAAATAATATTCTTAGACAAGATATTGTAAATTTTGTAGAAATGTACTAAAAATTAAATAAGATTTAGAGAAAATATAGAATTTTTATCCCTCAATTATGTGAGAGGCTAGAAATGTTTCTTTACTAGAAAATGTGAGTTTCTTCTTTTTCAAACATCGTAAGAAATTGGAGGTTCCAAATGTCTAAATTGGATACGGGTGCCGTACACATATATCACACCTTACCCTTATCATATCTACTGGACATGGATATTGTGAAGAAAATAAGAGTCCCATGTAACATAAGATATATCCAATCCAATTTCATAATAAGAAAAGGAAAGAAAAATGTACTTTATATTCAGTGCATGATACCCACCTCCTGCCCCACACCCCCAACCTTTTTATTTTTCCCTTTTATAGATCCTGGTTCCTGATGTATGTAAATTGTTAACCATCGGAACTTAAGGAAAATAAGATTGTAATGTTTAAAATGGATCAAATAGTTGAAATTTCAACTTAGTTAATGCCATGTGTTGCAAACTGATGCAAGAGGTTTACATATTGCCAGCTGGCAGCAGCAACTATTGAGCTAAGTTAGTAGCCCCAAACATTTTATACACTGTTGCTGTGCTCGTAAGATCTCATTGCATCTTGCCTTTATTTGAAAGCTGAAGAAGCAACGCAGGATTGTAAGCAGTATGTTACATGCTCTCTAAGAATTCATAGTACCTTTGATGCAAAGCATGGGAGGTCCAAGAAAAAAAAAATTTAGGGATTGTTTGGGATGAACTAAATAAGTGCACTTTTTGACTTTTTAAATAAAAAAGGAGAGAAAAAAAAAATGGTTATTTGCAGGGGCGGAGGTACTTGGGGACCAGGGGGGTCACGTGCCCCCCCTGAATTTTAGGCTTTTTTTTTTTTTTTTTTTGACAAATATAAAGAAAATATTTTAAATAAAAAAATTATAAAAATAATATTAGAGTGTGTTAGGTCCTATCTTGTCAAAATCCCGCGAACAAAACTCAGTGATTGAGTTGTAAATTTTCTATGTTATTTTCTTCCTCGCTCGAGCGAAGATGTCCTCGCTCGAGCGAAGGACTGCGTCTGGTGTAAAACCTGAAGGAGATGAATGTGCGCTCGAGCATAGAATTGGTGGATCGAGCGAAGGTCAATGCTCGCTCGAGCGAAGATGAAGGTGGCTCGAGCGACGAATTGCTTCCATACAAAAACCTGAAAAGTGTTGTTTCCTCGCTCGAGCGAAGAGTTCGTGGCTCGAGCGAAGAGTTCGTGGCTCGAGCGAAGGCACTAGTAGAAATCACGCGAGATAAGAGGAGCCTCGCTCGAGCGAGCTTCAGAATCCGGAATTTTTCAAGTGATTGGTTTCTTTCAGGATTGGGATTCTTTTTGGTTGTCTATAAGTAGATGGTTTTCTCCTAAAACTAATCTAACTTTTTTCTAGATCTGATTCAAGAATTCTAGAGTTTTGTTTGAAGTGTTCTTCTGAAAGTTTGATGAGTTTTTTTTTATGTTCTTAAGAGAGTTCTAAACTCATGAGTTGAGATTCATACATCAAAGAGTTTGATACTACATATTCAAGAGTGTTCTCTTCGGTGGAATCCGAAGATCAAACACGTAAAGTTTCCAAAGGCGTTTGATTCTTTACATAGTCGTTAATTCGACAAGTGAAGTTGTGGTGTGGAATCAACTTCAGAATCAGTTCCGTGACGAAGGCGTGGTGAAAGAGTTACAGAAGATTCAGAGACAAATTGACTGGGTTGGGTAATTTGTATGGTTTCTTTGTAACCTTGTAGTTCTTCTGTAGTGGATTGATTAGTGGCGGTTCGCCCGTGGTTTTTTATTACAATTGAAGATTTTTCAATTGTGGTTTTTCCACGTAAAAAATCATTTGTGTTGATTTATTATTTATTCCTAAAAACAAACAAACTAAAATCACTCTCGTAAGTGCTTGATGATTTTAGATTAAGTGTTTTGGAATTTTTGGAATTTGGAATATTTTAATCTTTATCTAATCACGAATCATATAGGATTTTCAATTGGTATCAGAGCTGGTCACTCTTTGTTTTATCAAAAAACTTTTGTTTTTATCAAAACTATAGGAGTGTGATTTTGTGTGACTAGTATTATGGATTCTATTCGTGAAGGTAACTCGACTCATAGACTCCCTTTACTTGACGGTACCAACTATTCTTATTGGAAAGCTCATATGAAAGCATTTTTAAAATCCATCGATGAGAAAGTTTGGCACTGCGTTGTCTTTGGGTGGAATGAACCTATTGTCACTATAGATGGCATTGATATTCCTAAACCCCTTGATAAATGGGACACAACTAATTACCAGAACTTGAGTTGGAACAGCAAGGCTCTCAACTCCCTCTTCTGCTCTGTCACACCTGAAGAATTCCGTCGAATTTGCACGTGTGAAATAGCAAAAGAGGCATGGGATATTCTTGAAACAATTCACGAAGGAACCACCTCTGTCAAAAGGTCAAAACTTCAACGTCTCACATCCGCCTTTGAAACCCTTTTTATGCGTGACGATGAGATGTTTGATGATTTCTATGCAAAACTCAGTGATATCGTGAATTCCTGTTTCACTCTCGGTGAAAAAATCCCGGAAGCAAAAGTTGTGGGAAAAATTTTGAGGTCCCTTCCCGAGAGGTTCCAATCAAAGGTGACAGCCATTGAGGAGGCTCAGAATGTTAATACCCTCAAACTCGATCAATTGGTTGGAAATTTGCAGACTTATGAAGCACACCAAATTTCCAAGAAAAAGCAAAAAGAAAGTATGGCTTTCACAAGTACTCATGAGACTGCAAAACCTCCGGAGACTGAATTTGATTTAGAGTCTGAGATGACGGCTATGCTTACAAAACAGTTTAAATTTTTTTTGAAAAAGAAGCCTAATTTCAGAGCCCCTATTTCAAAAGATAAGAGTAATGACAAACCAAAAACTTTTCCACCAAAATTTGCTCAAACTACTGAAAAGAAGGTTGTTAGGGGGCCAGGGGTCAAGTGCTATGAATGTCAAGGGTTTGGCCATATGTCCCTTGAATGCCCTACGAAAAAGAATCGGAAGAAAGTCTACACCGTAACTTGGGATGATGAAAGCGGGTCGGAGCAAGAACCCGAAGAACCTGAATCTGGTGAAGATGGGGATAGTGCTTTCATGGCATTTTAGGCCACGTTTTCTCAACCTCTTCCAAAGCCTTCGGAATCAGCCCATGGTCAGTGTAGACACCCCATTTTTGACCGACCTTAAGACTCAGACGTCACCGATTGAGCGCTCGGTGATGTTGCATACTGTGCTCGTTCAGAAGTCTCAGAGTCGCGGCCGTGCGCCCTGCCTCCGGACTCCCGAACTCTCTTCTGTGCCTTGTCTCGGTTTGCGAACCAGACTCGATTTTCTCTATTTTCTTCCCTAAGGGAAGGGAGAGGTCCCGTAGACCATCTCTCAGTGGTCGTGGGCTACTTTTCGTGGCCGTAGGCCATTTTGCCCATTTCGGAGCCCGGTTCTCGGTTTTCGGTTTTCGGAGCCGTCAGGCCGTGTGCCTCCGTTTGGGACCGTCTAACCATCTCCGATTCCTCCGATTTTTGGCATGCATCTCATTTACTCCCTTTCAAGGGACACTGGGGTCTTAGATACCCACTTCGTGGCCAAACACCACTTTCGGTGCTTAACGGCCGGTTTTTGGGATCCCGAACTGCGTGTTTTGGCCCCCGAGCATTCGTTTTGCATCTGTTTTTGTTCATTTTTGGCAGGTACCTTTGTTTTATCATAAGGAAGGTCACTGGAGGGTGGGAGGACAGCAATTGTCTCAGCAACCAGTTATGCTCCTCCGGCGCCCCCCGGCGCCCGTTTTTCTCACTTCCGGGCTAATGTTGAACACCCTAGGGCCATTTTCTTCGAGCCAAAACCACATATTTGTGTTGTACACACATGGGAGGACCCTAAAAACACATGGCCAGACAATAATTCCTCTTTTCATTTTTGACCCTCTCCTAAAGGTGGCATGTTGTCTCTCCTGTTTCAGAATTGCCAGATTCCAACCATAGGGCCTTGTTGTGCACACTTGGGAGGACACCAACCTTTGGTGGCCGGACAGAAACTCCCACTTTCCATTTTTGCCCTTGGCCGACCGGCCATGGGGGGTGGCCGGCCGGCCGGCCACCTCCAGTAAAAGCACATGGCCGGCCATGCTCCTCACTCACACTTTACTTCAATTTGTATATTTGTTTCTCCAAAATATCTTTGCATCCGGGGGATATTTTGGGAGGGAAAGCTTGGGTGCATTTCCCTCCTCTTTTACACCCCCTTCTTAGCCTTTATAAGTGGCTGGCCAGCTCCTTCATTAGGGTTAGAAAAACTCCCCTTAAGAGCTCATATACATTAGCTTACATCTCCCTCTCCAAAAACCTCCAAAATCCCTAAGTTTGGTGCCATTTCTTCATCATCTTCAAGCACTACCTTTATCACTTCCATTCCAGCAGCAAGGGAAGGTTTTTCAGAGGCTAAGAAGCAACAAACTCAAGCCAAGGAGCAACCAAGTGTAGTCTTCAAGGGTAAGTCTCAAATTCCCTCTTTTGTAGCACTTTCTTGCCTCATTTCTTAAGCCTACTTTATTACTGTTTTGGGCTCTGACCTTAACTGAAACTAGGTCTATTTTGAGCTATTCTTCATGTTTGTTCAAGGGCTCAACCCTGTTTGAGCCCTCCATCTTGCACTTGTTTCAATATCCTCTTATATGCCATTATTTTGCATTGAATATTTGGCCTATGTGTGATCTGATTTGGAGTATCTCATGAACTGATATTGTGCTTATTTTGAGCCCCTCTTCAATATTGAAGAAGGACTAAACCTTGTTTTCATTCTCCATATGCCACTTGCTTTAAATCCATGTTTTGTCCTTGTTTTTGCATGCTTTTTCTAGCCTATGAGTGATCTTTTTTCGAGCATAATGTAAACTGTGAGTGGGCCTGTTTTGAGCCCCTCTTCAACATTTAAGAAGGGCTCAACCCTGTTTGGCCTCTCTATCATGCACTTTCTTCATAATCCCTCATATTTACCGTAAATTTGCATGATTTGTTTGACCTACATGTAGTCTGTTTTGGAGCATGTCATGAACTGTGAGTAAGATTATTTTGGGTCCCTATACAACATTGTATAAGGGATCAACCTTGTTGGGGGTCTCCATGTTATACATACCATTATATCCCTCTTTGACCCCCATTTTTGCATGCTTTTTAAGCTTATCTAGCTTCTGTTTTGGGCCATCATCAGAACTAGAAAGAGTCATATTTTGATCTTCTTGACATATTTTATTAAGGGTCTTTGCTGTTTTGATGAATTTTTAGGGTACCTCATGTTGTAGCCTTATGTATCCTATTTCTTACATGACATTTTTAGCATGTTTGCATACTGATTTGGGGGATATCATCTACTGTAAATGTGCATATTTTTAGTCCCTCATCAGTGTTGTAGAAGGGTATTTTTCAGTTTGAGCATCGCATACATCACTTGCTTCAATACCCCTCTTGCGGAGCCATTTTTGCATTCTTGCTTAATTCTATGTGTGCTTGCTGTTTAGCCCTTTTTATGACTGAAAAATGCTTGTCTTGGGGCTGCCTTGCTACTTTATTTTCATTCCATGTCTATATTGTGCATGTTTGGTATAGCTATAGGCCATTTCGGGTGCCTAAATTCATGTTTCGGGGCCATTTCATGCATCGGGTGTACTTTCGCCATCTTTCGGGACTGTTTTCCCCCATATTTCAGTGCTGAAATTTCATTTGCATGTTTGCATATCATTTCCATGCCATTTCATGCCTTAGGGCCATTGCCTCGGTTTGCGTGCCCGTGTGCACGCATTTCGAGGCACTTCATTTTCATCCATCGGCCTCTTATGTGAGTGTGGTTGAGGCCCTCTCATGTGAGTGTAAGCCCAATTTGCATTGTGTACGCCATTTCATTCCATATGTCATTGCCTCGGTTTGCGTGCCCGTGTGCACGCATTTCAAGGCATCTCATTTTTCATCTCTCGGCTTCTTATATGAGTGTGGCTCAGGCTCACCCATGTTAGTGTAAGTCCATTTTGCATTCTGTATGCTATTTTAGTCTCGTTGCATCGTGTATGCCATTGCCTCGGTTTGCGTGCCCATGTGCACGCATTTCGAGGCACTTCATTTTCATCTCCCGGCCTCCTGTGTGAGTGTGGCTGAGGCTCGCTCATGTTGGTGTAAGCCCATATTGCATCGCATATCTCATTTTAGTCCTGTTGCATTCCGTATGCCATTTTCTCGGTTTGCATGTCCGTGGACACGCATTTCGAGACATCTCATTTTAGTCTTATTGTATGTCATATTTTAGGCCGTTTCATGCCCTTATGTCATTGTCTCGGTTTGCGTGCCCGTGTGTACGTACTTCGAGACACTTCATTTTCATCCATCGGCCTCTTATGTGAGTGTGGCTGAGGCTCACTCATGTTAGTGTAAGTCCTTTTTGCATTGCATATGCCATTTCGTGCCTTAGGATCATCGCCTCAGTTTGCGTGCCCGTGTGCATGCATTTCGAGGCATCTCATTTTCATAGCATTGTGTATGTCAGGATTGCATATTAGCTACATTTCATGCATATCATACATATTGCATTGTGTTCGGGATAGAAGTTACCCCGAGCACGGGAAACGAGGCACGTTTCGTACTTCGAGCGACGGAACGGGTCTCAATTCCCAAGTCACCGACACTCCGAATTATCCATGATGGAGTTAGGTTTTGTTGTAGCATTCATATGCATTCATCCTATATTGAGTTGTGCAATTCGGCTCCTCGGCCATCATGCATCGAGATGCGTGATTGGTGGCACGAGGATCGAGGCATGCATATATTTGTGAAATACATTGCTATGCCCCTTTCCTGCTCTCTGTTGCAGCAAAATCAAGAATCAGCAGTCTTCCAAGGCTTGGCACGCATTTCGAGGAACATTGCAAACAGAGGCTAATCGGGGCATCCCAGTGGATCTCCGCGCAAAGCAGCCCAAACATGCATCATATCATCATCTGGAGCGGAGTCAAGGTAGCCCCCTGGCTTGCATGCCGGTTTACAGTTCTTCTTAGTTAATTTGTTAGTTAATTAGGAATTTGTACATTATCTGTATATTTATTCAGACTGTATTATTCTTTTATTTCAGACTGTATTATTATTTATTTGGACCCTCTGCGCGAGGGCATAATTGTAATAAGTGTGGGTGAGTGTGATGTATGTCTTCCAATCCCACGTCTTTCTTCCCTTTTATTTACCCGCTTATGATGGTTAGATATAGGGCATGTTTTAATTAGCATACAGTATGACAGCATGTTTGCATCATTCATCTGTTTTGCACGCACCGGGCTCGGCGCATCATATAAACTGCATTTGTATTTCAATTCTGAATTGAATACGTGATAGCTGTTGCATTCCATATGCCATGTTTAGAATAGCCGAGCCTGCTATAGTTGCATTTTTGCATGTGTTGCATTAGGCATTGTTGTATACTTAGGACCATGCATGATTTCTAACATAGCTTCTATTTTGGCTTGGAGTACTCGGTGAGTTTTATGCTTTAGCATCCTTGCATGCGTGTGAGTGTTGCCATGATAGCATGCTTACCATGAGGCTAAATGCTTATGTGATATAACTGCCTTGAATGCCTGTGGGTGGAGGTTGGGTTACTTGAATTGGGACAATTCATCAAATGCTTGTTTTAAGCCCACTAGATAGTGGAAAAATCACGTTTTTCTAAGCCCACCTGAGGGTGGCAAATCCGCGTCTTAGCCTACCTGCGGGTAGCACCATCAAACCATTTTCAAACAAATAAACATGAAATGTTTTGTTCCAATTCAGGCGATTCAGTCTATACTTGTATGCAGTGCGCATCACATAGTAACCTAGGCTAATAACCGGAATAAGATTCACAATGTTTTCAAAAACAGATATCATGGTTAGTAGAGGCCGGTCTTTGACCGGGCGAGCGGGGGTGCTCACGAAGTGACCTTCCCCAATCGTACACAAGTTCCCGAGCCGAGGCAACTTTGGTGATGACGAACACGTGGCCTTTGGCACCGAGTCAGGGTTTCCTAAATTTCCCATTTTAAAATATTTAGGTGGCGACTCTGTATCTGGCGAAGTAGTCCATGTTTGGCACTTCTTTCAAAAAAATATGTTTTCAAAACGATTTGCCGGATTTAGACTCTTCGGTTCAAGATTGAGAACCGTGACATTTGAGTCCTTCGAACTGTAGTGACCCAATATCGAACCAAAACGGGGGGGGGACTCGCACTCCTTCCCCCGGGATGCGTTCGGGGACGTCTACAGTCAGAACTTGCATCATGCTCCCACCTTTGATGGAACCAACTACCTGTATTGGAAAATCAGAATGAGGGCTTTTCTGAGAGCCTTTGAACTAGAAGGTTGGCAAACCATTGAAGAAGATACAGAAAGTGCAGATAATCCGGGCAATCAGAGAGCCCTAATCATTATTCGTGGAGCAATTTCTAATGAAGAACAGTAACGGGTCGTTCACTGCACAAAGGCTAAAAATGTATGGGAAATTCTGAGCCAATTCCATGAAAGAGGAGATTCACCTCCACCTCCATCCAACAACTTGTCTGCCTTGGTTGCTAGATTGGATGAGGTTAAGGAGAATGAGAAGCAAAGAGAGGACGATGAAACATCTGAAGACATTGATGAGATCAATGGCGATGAACTACAACAAGCTTACAAGAAGCTGTACGAAGAATCTCTGAATTTGTCTAAAACCAACGACAAACTCTCTCTCAAGCTCAAAACATGTGAGAGTGAGAATGTCCGACTCAAAGGAGAACTCTTGACAGCAAAGCAGAATGTCATCAAGATCTCAAGTGACAGGCAAGACTTATGTGGAAAACTTCTATCCTGTGAAACTGAAAGGAATGAACTTCTGAAGGTGTATTCCACATATGAAGAGAAACTTGAAAGTCTTGAGGTGTCACAAGCTGTATTGAAAGAGAAAGTCAGTCAGAAAGATGAAGAACTCCGTATTGCTAGAGCAACAATTGCCATGTGGAACAAAGGTTCTAGATCTCTAGAAGACATACTCGGGTCTCAACAAATGGGTTCTGACAAAAGAGGGCTAGGCTATGGTGCGACAGCTCACAAAGGACAGGCCTCTACCTCACATAATTTGAAGACTCAAGCAAAGGGAAAATTGAAGGTAAATCAAGATGACTCTTTCCTTCATCAAGCAAAAGCAGGCAAGATCAACAAAAGGGAGGTAAAACCTGTGTTTATTTGTTATCACTGTGGTAGGTATGGCCACATTCGTCCTTATTGTTTTGAACTGTTTGGTAAGGTGTCTCAAAAGGATAGAAATTCTAAGACTTTTTGGGTTAGGAGACAACCTTACATGTCTAGGCGGAACACCAAGACTAAAAAGATTTGGGTTAGAAAAGATGATTTGACTTGTTTTGTTGCTCACACTGCTCTAAAAGCACGTGACTCACACATGTGGTATCTTGATAGTGGGTGCTCTCGTCATATGTCCGGTAACAAATCCTACTTCACCTCTCTTGAAAAATATGAAGGAGGAATCGTTACCTTTGGAGATGGCGGCACTTCTAGAGTCATTGGTAAGGGTTCTATAAGTGTTGCTAGTCTTCCCAAGCTAGATAATGCCTTACTTGTTGATGGCCTTAAAGCAAATCTTTTGAGCATTAGTCAAATGTGTGATTCCCATCATGAAGTATTGTTTTCAAAAGATAAATGTGAAATTTTGGATAAAAAGGGAAATACTATGTTACATGGGGTTCACACATCTGATAACTGCTATGGGATTCTTACAACTAATGATCTCACTTGTCATTCTGCCATCATAAGTAACATTGATCTGTGGCATCAAAGATTAGGTCACATGAATTTCAAAGACCTAACTAAGATTGCCAATAAAGAGCTTGTGAGAGGAGTTCCTAAACTGGGTAAGAATTTGAGCCATGTGTGTGGACCATGTCAGCTTGGCAAGCAAACCCATGCTCCGCATAAAAAGGTGAACAGCTTTACAACCAAATGTCCTCTTGAATTAGTTCACATGGATTTAATGGGTCCTACTCGCACTGAAAGCATTGGAGGTAAAAGATACATTTTTTTAACTGTTGATGATTTTACTCGATTCTCATGGGTAAAATTTTTAAGGGAAAAATCTGACACGTTTGATGCTTTCCAAGCTTTAGTCCTTAAAATCCAAAATGAACAGGGTGTTTCCATTGGGTGTATCATAAGAATCCGAACTGATCATGGTCGTGAATTTGAAAATAGTTCGTTTTCGGATTTTTGTGATATGCATGGAATTAAGCATGAGTTTTCTGCACCTATTACTCCACAACAAAATGGAGTGGTTGAGAGGAAGAACAGAGTTGTTCAAGAAATGGCTAGGGTCATGCTCCTTAGTAAGAGTCTTCCTCAAAAGTTTTGGGCCGAAGCCTTAAATACTACTGTTTATGTCATAAATCGTGTGTATTTAAGGCCCGGCACTTTACAAACTCCTTATGAATTGTGGAAGGGTTTGAAACCTAATGTAAAATACTTCAAAACATTTGGGAGTAAGTGTTACATCTTCAAAGATAGAGAGCCCTTGGGCAAATTTGACTCCCGAAGTGATGAATGTATTTTCCTAGGGTATTCAACCAACAGTAGGGCTTTTCGAGTCTATAACCTGCAAACTTCATCATTAATGGAATCTATCAATGTGGTTATAGATGACACAGGTTCACTTACTTCAGCAACAAATGAGGATGACAATGGTGAGTTTCCAATCTTGGATACTGAACCACAAAATCAAGAAGATGCTGCGGCTCAATCACAAGAAATTGTTACAGCACCATCCTCACAGGTAAGTTCAAGTCCAAAGAGTGCTCAAAAGGACAGCACTCATGTTCCTCCTGTCACCCCAAGTCCTGAACTTAAACCATCAGCAAGGGTGAAACTGAATCATCCAACTCAACAGGTAATTGGAAGTGTTTCAGATCGAATGAAAACCCGAAGACAGATTCGGGATGAGGTATCACATATGTGTTATGTTTCATTAATTGAACCTAAGAATTTTAAAGAGGCCTTGCTAGATGATAGTTGGGTCAATGCTATGCATGAAGAATTAGGTCAATTTGAACGTAACAAAGTTTGGACTCTTGTTCCCAGACCTAGAGACATGAATGTGATAGGTACCAAGTGGATCTTTAAAAATAAATCTGATGAGAATGGTACTGTTGTGAGGAATAAAGCTAGGTTGGATGCTTAAGGCTACACACAAGTAGAGGGTATTGACTATGATGAGACGTTTGCCCCAGTTGCACATCTCGAATCCATTCGCATTTTACTTGGTGTTGCATGTTTCCTTGGCTTTAAATTGTTTCAAATGGATGTGAAAAGTGCTTTTCTGAATGGGTACTTAAAAAAAGAGGCATATGTTGAGCAACCAAAAGGGTTTGAGGACCCTAAATGTCCTAATCATGTCTACAAGTTAGACAAGGCTTTGTATGGGTTAAAACAAGCCCCTCGGGCTTGGTATGATAGGCTCACTACCTTTCTTCTTGATAATGATTTTCAAAGGGGTAGTGTGGATAAGACTTTATTTGTGAAACATACTAAGTCTCATATTCTTGTTGCTTAGATATATGTTGATGATATTGTGTTTGGTTCCACTGCTGATCATCTTGTGAAATATTTTTCGGATTGCATGACACATGAGTTTGAGATGAGCATGATGGGAGAGTTGTCTTATTTTTTGGGTCTCCAAATTAAACAGTCTCCTTCGGGTATATTTGTTTCTCAGTCTAAGTATGCTAAAAATCTTGTGTCAAAGTTTGGTCTTGAGTCTGCCAAACATGCACGCACTCCCATGAGCACCATTCTTCACCTTTCCAAAGATTTCTCTGGTATTGATGTTGATCCTACTCTTTATAGGAATATGATAGGGAGTCTGTTGTATCTCACAGCCAGTCGTCCTGATATTTCCTTCAGTGTCGGTGTTTGTGCTCGTTACCAAGCCAGTCCTAAAGAGTCTCACCTTCTTGCGGTCAAATGTATTATCAAGTATGTAAATGGGACCTTGGGGTATGGGGTTTGGTTTTCCACTGATACTACAGCCGAAATTACTGGTTTTTCTGATGCCGACTGGGCAGGGTGTGCTGATGATAGGAAAAGTACATCCGGGGGGTGTTTTTACCTTGGGAATAATCTGGTTTCTTGGCATAGTAAAAAGAAGAATGCCATCTCTCTTTCCACTGCTGAGGCTGAGTACATTGCTGCAGGGAGTTGTTGTGCCCAAATGTTGTGGATGAAGCAAATGCTTCATGATTATGGAATAGAACAGAACGCTCTTACTCTTTTTTGTGATAACACAAGTGCCATAAACATTTCAAAAAATCCTGTCCAACACTCTCGCACCAAACACATTGACATCCGTCATCATTTTATTTGAGAGTTAGTGGATGAAGGCCTTGTTGTTTTGGAACATGTTTCTACTGAGCATCAAAAAGATGATATTTTTACAAAATCCCTTGATCTTTTTCGATTTGAGTTTCTTAGAAAGACCTTGGGTGTATTGTCTCAGTAACTAGGTTGTTTCCTGTGAGTGAGTGTGAGTGGTTGACTTACTGTTCTTGGATGTGATAATCTATGATTGAGTTCTGATATCTTTGCATCAAATTTTATATGAACACTGCTCATGTTGCATACAAGATCTTTTTCATCTTTGTTCATAGCTCATTCTGAATGCCCATACTCATTTACTTCATAATCTCATTCTGTACACATCCTTGAGATAAACTGTTGCAGGGGTTTCCGCACAAGTGATCAAAGTTCTCTATGGACCACTGACAGTGTTTCTTGTACTCTTTCAGAGGAATTGACCTATACTGGTATATCATGGGTGATGTTAAGTCTCTTAACCATCTACCATCTTATTTCACTTCTATGGTTTCTCCCTCAGTACATGATTTTCGGGCATTAGGAAAAGGCTACCTCAGAGGCACCAACCAGGCCATCATTTTGAATTCGTTCTTCTCTGGTTTGGACTCCATACTCTTGAGCGTGTATGCCACCAGTGAGTGCCCACAAAAAAGAAAAGTGTTAAAAAAAAAAAAAAAAAGAGGGATCATTGTCTGAGGGGGAGCTTCCGCATTTACTCAACAAATACCCCGTGATTCCTAGTGGTTTGACTTTTCTTTGTGATGGTCAGTTACGATTGTTGGAGGTCTAGCCATCAGATCACTACGAGGATTAACTCTAGCTTTGTGGCTCTCAAGGATTGCACACACACACATTCTTTATATGAGCTCTCATATGTGTTTTTGAGTTATGCATTCTCATGATGCGTGTGGCTTTGATTTAATATTATCTGTTTTATTCATGAGCTGTTGTTTCATCTCGTTTCTCAAATTTTCAGGACTCATGTTTGATGGATTTCTTTGTCCTTGTGGAATAGTCTGTCACTTGGTCACCTTACCTGTTACAGGACAACCTAGGTGTTTTGGTTTAAAAATATATAAAAAAAAAAAAAATTCCTCTTGGCTCGAGCGACGAGTTCCTCGCTCGAGCGTGCGTTTGCTTTTGCATTCAACCTGAGAGCTTGTTTTCTTGGCTCGAGCGACCGTGTCCTGGCTCGAGCGAACTGTCGCGGTTCAGTTTTTTTAAAAAGGGGTCTCTTCAGTTTTTGTTTGCATCTCTTCGTGTTCTTCTCTCTCTCTCCCCTAGGGCTTTTGTGTTCTCCGTTGCTAGGCTCGTTTGAGGGTTCTTTCTTGGATTTAGAGTTTCTTTTGTTTCATCCTCATCTTTGGTAAGTGTTTTTTTTCTTCTCATTTTGTTTCTTCTTCGTCTCATATTGGGATTGTGGTGGTGCTTTGTTTTTATCCAGGGTTTTTTCTTATTGTTTTTGGATTTTTTTTTTGCTACTGCTTTCATATCATTCATGCTCTAGGATACTTAGTTTGCATCGTATGCTTTGCATTTCCTTCTAGGGTTTCGATTTGGGTTGATTTGTATTGGGAGTTTATTGGTGATAACATTGGGGATTTTGTCTATCTATATTGTTTTGTTATCAATTCCATGTTTTTTTTATGCTAATTTCTACTGCTATCTTCATATCTTGCTCCATGTATTCCTGGCTTTTATACTGCTGCACAAATGGTTTCTGTTGGACTCATAACCTCATATCTTATACTTATTGTTCTCACATGTTTGTTTTTGGACTAATGGACTCATGTTTGTCTGTCTGTGTTCCTTGATTTGGCATTGGGGATTTGGGGTTGCTGGTTTTGGTTTTGGTTACTTTGGTTCTGGTTTCTTTGGTTCATGTCCAGTGTATTGTGGGTTTTTTGTTCATCATGGCAGAGTCTTCTAAGCGTCGAAAGACGACTGTTTCTCGCCTTTCTTACAACACTGTCAAATTTGAATCAAAAGAAAAGGCAAAATTGTTTCGAGAATCCTTTGCCTCTTGCACAGTTCACCTAGAGCGCAATGTGTTACCTAATGCTTTTGATGTCCTTCCCATTTGTTCTTTGTTTGATCCATTAGGTGGTGATCAAGTTCTCCATTTTTCAGGTCCCCAAAATTTAAGTCTTGTCCGAGAATTCTACTGAAATATTCATTCTATTCAGACAGAAATTTTGCCCTTTTTTCAGACTTGGGTTAGGAAACAATCTCTTGTTATCAATGAGGATGTGTTTCGTGAGTTTCTTGGTCTTCCTGACGTTGGTGCTTGTCATTATCCATTTCTTACCAGGTCGGGTGTCAATTTTGATTTGGTTGCTTCAGACTTGTGTGGTGTTTCCAAGATGTGGATCGCCAGGACACTCATTCAGCAAAATGAGTTGCTTCCACGATTCCGTCTTCTCAATATCATTGTCTGCGCAAACATTCATGTCACCACACATTCTTCCCATATTACTCAGGACCAAGGCTATGTTTTATACTGTATTCATCATCGTCTTCCCATTGACCTTCCCGAGATGATTGTTCTTAAAATGATTGGGGTCTTTGAGGGTCGAAAATCTTTAGGGCTTCCATATGGTTGTTTTATTACCCGTTATCTCACTTCCCTTAATGTTCCTATTTTTGAAGATGATGAGTTTGCACATCCTGTGAAACCCATTACCAAACTCACAGTCTCACAGAGTCAGGCTCATGTGAGGGGGAGTGGATCCGGGGTTGGGAGTTCTAATGCAGGTGGTCCAGGTATTGCGGATGATAATGATCCTCTTGCCGAAGAGGAGGAGGTCGAGGCTGCCCATACAGGTCCAGCAGCAGGTTCTTCTAGCTTGGAGCAGGTTCTTACTCATCGTCTTGATCTTATAGATGCTCGACTTGACGAGCAGAGTGCTCAGCTGGCACAGATACTTTCTCTACTTCAGATGCAGCATCCACCACCTTCTTCCTAGTATTGGCTTCTGGTCATTTTCTATCCTCTTTTGGTTTATTCTCATGGATAGTTGTCCTTTTTGGACCGTTTTTGCTATTTCTTGCCTCCTTTTGTCTCTCTCCCGAACAAAAAGGGGGAGATGGTTACATCACATCTATGCTCTGTGACAGGATATATTGTTTTGATATGATCTGTGGATATATTGTTTTGATATGATCTGTGCTTTGGACATATTGGATATATTGTTTTGATGTATATGGGATATTTGATGTAGACAGGATTGATGTTGATATTTTTGGATACATGCATTACAGCTCTTTGTGTTATATGCATACTCATGATACTGCAGACTCATGTTACAGCTTCATGGATTGCTTACTTGATCTTGATATTGTTTTTTTGGTACATAACAAATCTTTTTCAAGTTATGGTGTGCAGATTGGGTAGTTATCAAGACTGGTTTCATTGTGGTCTATCATTGAGTTGTATTTTTTTGTCGCTCATTCCTTGAGTTGTAATTAGTTAGCAAATTCCTTGAGTTGTAATTGTTTGGCAAATTCTTTGAGTTGTAATTGTTTTAGTTAGTTCTTGTGGTCAGAAAAATTGTTTAGAAAGTTTTGTCCAGGTATTGACAAAGGGGGAGATTGTTAGGTCCTATCTTGTCAAAATTCCGTGAACAAAACTCAGTGATTGAGTTGTAAATTTTCTATGTTATTTTCTTCCTCGCTCAAGCGAAGATGTCCTCGCTCGAGCGAAGAACTGCGTCTGGTATTAAACCTGAAGGAGATGAATGTGCGCTCAAGCATAGAATTGGTGGATCGAGCGAAGGTCAATGCTCGCTCGAGCGAAGATGAAGGTGGCTCGAGCGACGAATTGCTTCCATACAAAAACCTGAAAGTGTTGTTTCCTCACTCGAGCGAAGAGTTCGTGACTCGAGCGAAGGCACTAGTAGAAATCACGCGAGATAAGCTTCTCGCTCGAACGAGAGGAGCCTCGCTCGAGCGAGCTTCAGAATCCGGAATTTTTCAAGTGATTGGTTTCTTTCAAGATTGGGATTCTTTTTGGTTGTCTATAAGTAGATGGTTTTCTCCTAAAACTAATCTAACTTTTTTCTAGATCTGATTCAAGAATTCTAGAGTTTTGTTTGAAGTGTTCTTCTGAAAGTTTGATGAGTTTTCTTTGATGTTCTTAAGAGAGTTCTAAACTCATGAGTTGAGATTCATACATCAAAGAGTTTGATACTACATATTCAAGAGTGTTCTCTTCGGTGGAATCTGAAGATCAAACACGTAAAGTTTCAAAAGGCGTTTGATTCTTTACGTAGTTGTTAATTCGACAAGTGAAGTTGTGGTGTGGAATCAACTTCAGAATCAGTTCCGTGACGAAGGCGTGGTGAAAGAGTTACAGAAGATTCAGAGACAAATTGACTGGGTTGGGTAATTTGTATGGTTTCCTTGTAACCTTGTAGTCCTTCTGTAGTGGATTGATTAGTAGCGGTTCGTCCGTAGTTTTTGATTACAATTGAAGGTTCTTCAATTGTGGTTTTTCCACGTAAAAAATCGTTTGTGTTGATTTATTATTTATTCCTAAAAACAAACAAACTAAAATCACTCTCGTAAGTGCTTGATGATTTTAGATTGAGTGTTTTGGAATTTTTGGAATTTGGAATATTTTAATCTTTATCTAATCACGAATCACATAGGATTTTCAGAGTGAATTATCAATGACATTTTAAAAATTATAAGAACAATAATGGTTGTTTTGATTGAAAATGAAGAAACTACTATAAATCATAATATCTATGAAAACTTTATAAAAAATTTTGAATGTAACAATAATGTCATTATTATTAATATGCAAGTATAAGTAATCTCACTATAAAAATATGAAATTTATTGGATTGTTAGTTACATTTGACATAGAGGTTTACTCTCTATGTGTTTATTTACTATTATTTGATGGTATCACATATTAATGATGGCGTGGTATTACCATTATATTGAATTTTTAATCAAATTTTGTATGAAAAAATAATTTATCATTATATAATTTAGGATAAATTATAAATACACCCTATGAGATTTGTTTAAAATATAAATTGTCCATGTTGTTTGAAAAATTACAAATACCTCTTTGTTAGTATTTTTAATTTAACAGAATTAACTAAAAAAACGAAATTCATAATTGATCTTCTATACAATAATAAAATTACCTAAATTATTAATTGAAATATATTTCTAATATCATTAAAAACTGTTAATTGACTTGATGATTCATTAATTAAATGAGCTATTTGTTATGAAATTAGAAACCTCAGGGGTGGAATGTAATTTTCAAAATCACAGGGGGCGATTCGTATTTTAATCAAATCTCAGAGGGTGTATTTGTAATTTATCCTATAATTTATTTTAAGACTTATATCCATATATTTTTTATATTGTTCACGATACACTAGTTATAAATAACATTATTTTTTTGATATTTCTCGAAATCAATCATAAAAACTTGCATAAAATATTTTTGTAAAAATTTTCGATATTGTAATTAATAAGTGCCCCCTCTAATTTAATTTTCTGGCTCCGCCACTGGTTATTGGGATAACTTTTTAACTTTTTACGAAAAAATGTATATTAAAATATTATATATAATAACAAAATTACCATATTACCCCTAAATATATAAATGTGTACTGACATCCCTTGTACCATGGAGCCAAGATTATATGTCGCACACTTTTAATCGGGCGATGCCTCCAGTCCAAGCACAACACAAGACGGTGTTGTTCGGCCCGTGGGGGCCCACCACGGGTCCCGTTTTAATAATCGAAACCGTTCAATGTGTAGAACTCGTCGAGTACTATATAATTGTAAAAAATCACTTTGATCGGATATCGATAGTTATCTAATCGGATTAATTTTTTGTCAACCGTTAATTTGTTTAACGTTCATTTTTTTTTTATACAAAACTGATTTGATCATATAGTTATCGATATCCGATCAATGTAATTTTTTATAGGTATATAGTACTCGATGAGTTTTACAAATTGAACGGTTCAGATTATCAAAATGGAGCATGTGATGGGCCCCCATTGGCTGAATAGTACCGTCCTGTGTTGTGCACCGCCTGTGTAATTTGTACCATCATTTGAGATTTTTTTTTTTTTTTTTTGAGCAGACATCACTTCAGACTGTACCATTGTCATGTCATAGAAAGTTGGCTTGTATTTTTTTTTTTTTTTTTGCAAATTTTTTTTTTTATTTTTTTTGTGAATAGTGATAACTTTTGGACTTTTTTAGTAACTTTTTGACTTTTTTTTTTTTTTTTTATAACATGCCAAACCAGCCCTTAGTTTGAAGAAGAAGAAGAAATGAAAGAAAAAGAAGGGGTAAATTTTTAGAATTGGTCATGCTGCATTAATGTGCAGTTGAGAAACTTGTGAATAGAAAAGGAAAAGGACAGAATTTCTATGATTCTATCAGCACTTATTTAACAAGTAAAAATACCACCCAAAAAAAAAAAAAAAAAAGAGTTGAAGAATAAAGGGTCATCAGGCCAGCTATCTTCTGACAAAAGGATACCACGTCCTCCATTAATGTTCAACTCCAATTTCTATAGACTTCACGAGAATGAAACATAGAAAATGTGTACATTGTCCTATAGGATGTTGTAACATGGGAGAGTTGATGTAGGATGTTGTAACATTATTTATGCCATATCTGCACGTGGTTGTTTAATTTGTTCCATGACTCTTGTCGTTCGAGCTATTTTGGGTTTGATGATGTCTCACTGAAGAGCCCCATCCTCCATATTACACATATAAATCAATTACCGAACTTAATTGAAAAGGTTTAGATTCCCAAATTTCCAATAGTACAATTTTATTTATTTATTTATTTTGATTAAGGAGCAAACAATATTGAGCTTGATAGGTAAATCTTTCGGCCTAAGCCAATTGTTGCAACAGGTGGAAGGAGAACAAGACTGCTAGTTTCCAGGAAACACAATCACGAGTTTTGGATGTAAGCTTTTGTTAATTAAAATATTTATTTCTAAAAACCAGAAGCATTAGAATTCAACATAAGTTACATTATGGCTAAGATACACTAAAAGCTTCTCAAAATAAGGTGTAAGCAGTTTAACTAAAAATAACATAAAAGAGGATGGCACCTGGATTTGAAATCATGCATTAAGCATTTTAACTAAAAAGCTTATAAGAAAATGTATCATAACCTCACAGTGAGAATGGCGTTCCATGACATTGTAGACTAATACAGATCCTTTTGTCGTACTCGCTGGAAGAGCCAAAAAGCACCCATCCAAACTTGAGGAAAATGCACAAAGTCCTGAGAGAGGACCAAAAATGTTACTGTTAGAAATCAATTTTATAATCCAATTTATTCAGCACATGAGGGTCTTAAGGAAAATGCAGATTAAGAACCACAACATTATTGTAAATAAAAAAGAAATACGAAATACAACACACTAGCCTTCATTCTAGAAAAACTGTCAAGAATTCAACTCTGGGTCAAAAACGTAAGTGCCCTCCATCAAATTAAGTAATTGTTCAAACAACCACATGGGTCAAAAAGTAAATTTCCTAAGTTTGGTAGGGTTATTTTGATCATTTTAATGTGATGTGACACTATAAATAAATATTATACAAAAAAAAAATATCTTTTTACCGTCTTTGCAAATCACTTTTCAAAAAAATCAAAAAACTTGATAAAAAATCAAAAGTTAACTTTTTCTCATCTTTCCAAAATACCCCTATATATTAGTGTGTCCATTTCCATCATCACTCTCTTCACAAGCAAGACAGAGAGAGAAAAGCACGAGAGAGGGCAAAATGTGAAGCTTTGCCAAGCGAGGTGACTTAACAATAGTTGGCAAATACGTCATCTAAAATATTTATATTATTTAATATTACGTTTTTTTAAAAAAAAAAAATTAATCCACTTTTTTACTAGTTTAATAAATAAATAAAAAAAATTAAAAATTGTACTTATTTAAATTATTCTAAACAATCCTTTAACTTGGTCAAAAAAATTATGTCTGAGATGATTTTTTTTTTTAATTGATTTGAATATTGTGAGATAAGAATTAAAATAATTATGAAATAGATGTGATATTTATATTTTAATCTATTTCATATTTATTGGCTATTTTAGCCAAATATTCTATAGCCATACAAGACTATAATATTGTTATTTTTTGCTTTCTAAATAAAAAATAAACGAGGAATTAAAGTCGTGATTCATGTGCAATGCATCTACCTAATCTACACGAGCACCACGAAACATTCCCACAAGCAAGTTTTAGTCTATATATTCTCCAATTCTTTTAGATAATTTTACGAAAAAATTATTTATAAATTCTATTAGAGAGACTTATACTACATATGCTTCTACTAAAAAATTTATGTTCCTATAAGTTCTGTGGGAAGTTTGTCGACACATTTACCTTCAATATTAGTTGTTAATATTATAAATAATAGTAATCTATATATAGGAAATTGAATGTTACCATATATCGTATCCATATAAACGTAACGTAACTTGAAACCTGTACGTAACGTGACACCTACATAAACGTAACGTGACACCTATGATTTATGGCAACATTTAATTTCCTATATAGGAAATTAAATGTTGCCATAGATCATGTCTACATAAACGTAACGTAACGTAACGTGACACCTACATAAGCGTAACGTGACACCTATGATCTATGGTAACATTCAATTTCCTATATAGAAAATTGAATATTACCATAGATCATATTTATATGAAATATAACGTGACACTAACATAAACCAGCAATATTTTCACATTCAATTTAAAAAAATAAAAACTCATTTAGTTTGCCATTCAATTTAAAAAAATAAAAACTCATTAAGTTTGCGAAACGTAACATGACATGTTATGTTACGTTTATATAGGTGTCACGTTACGTTTATATAGGTGTCACGTTACGTTACGTTTATGTAAGTATCACGTCACGTTACGTTTATGTAGGATCTTGTGAAATACATTCCTATCTAAATAGAACTTGAGACTCTATAAGAAATTATACAGGACTTAACCTAACATAAGTGTCTAAAAAAGAATTTATAAATAATTCTCCCAATCTTTATAGAAACAAAACTTCAAAACCCAATTAAAGTAGAAGAAAAGATTAGAGGAGTGGAGGTGACCAAAACCATGGATAAGGAGATTAAGGTTGAGATCATTGCTAGAGAAACCATCAAGCCATCTTCTCCCACTCCTCATCACCTTAGAAACTACAAGCTCTCACTTAGAGATCAGCACGCTACATTTCATTACATATCAGTGGCTTTCTACTACTCTACTCCCACTACTATTGGGGGTGGTGAATCTGAAGAGATGGTCGGTCTAATATTGGAACGCTTGAAGGTTTCCCTCTCTGAAACCCTCACTCACTTCTACCCACTTGCCGGAAGCTTGAGAGACAATCTCTTAGTCGATTGCAACGACGATGGTGTTGATTTTGTTGAAGCTCGAGTCATCAACAACTTCCATCTTTCAGACTTTCTTGATGAACCCAAACTTAAAGTCATTGACCATTTGGCTCCACCCGAACCAACAGATTACTACAAGACACCTCTTTTACTCGTTCAAGTCAACTTTTTTCCATGCAACGGAGTTGTCGTTACTGTGAGAATGTCCCACAAAATTGTTGATGGATTCTCCTTTGGAATATTTTCTAAAGGATTGGTCAGACATCGCTCTTGGATCTCCTAACGCCATAGTCCCAGATTTTAATGCTGCCTCATCTCGCTTCCCTCCAAGAGACGATATCCCTATAGTTTCTCTTACCTTCAAGGACGTGACCCAAAAGGTTATTAAAAAGACGTTTGTCATCAATGCCTTAAAAATCGCTTCCCTCAAGGCCCAAACAGCCAGCGAGAGCGTGCAGAAACCCACGCGTGTCGAGGTTATTACAGCACTTGTTTGGAAATGCACGGTGGCTGCATCAAGGTCAAGATTTGAGGGGTCTCCAAGGCCTTATGCATTGATGGGAGGCGTGAATTTGCGGTCAAGGCTTGTGCCACCCATGCCCAAATACTCATTTGGGAATATAGTGGGAATGTTGCGGGCAATGCTTGACAACGATGATCACTGAGAGGGAAAATTTGCATGGCAGTACGGCCGAGCTAAGGCAACGTCGGATTTAACGAAGGGGCACGGCGCCGAGCTAACCCAGTTGACGCGACTGGCTTGCACGGTCGTTGACATTGACCAAGCAAATGCGAGTATGCCCTGGCCAAGCCGTGTTCCGGGCAGAGTTCAGAATAGCGAGTGGCGACCGAGCTATAGGGTTCTGGCCAGGCCGGGGTTCTGGCCGAGGCGGCAAGCCTCTGAGATGGATAGCTCGTGTGACCGAGGAGTCAGATGGGATGGTTGGGGGCCGGCATGCCCCGCAATCAGTTGATTCTAGTGTGCCAGTCTGAAATAGCCCGGGCGGAGTGGTTTGCCTTTTACTCGCTCCAAAGGGACAGGCCGGCGATGTGGAGTTCGGTTGTGTACAAGTAGTGGAGTTCTTCCACAAGCAATAGGCCGGTCGTGGTACCTCGGTCAAGGGTGCCACCTGGGCCAATGGTGTGGGGGAAAGGACGTCTGCTCCACGAACGCCCCAATATCGTTAGACAGTTCTGTGTGTACTGGTAGAAGGACAAAACCTTTACACGCGTAAGGTGGTGAGAGGCGCGCACTGCCACCTGTCCAGGGAAGGACAACAGAGGTAGTGCGCGCACGACCTTGAGGCTGCATGGCCAGCCTAGAAATAGGAGAAGATATGAAGGTTACAGGTATGCGAATTCACTCTCACAAGCATTCTCTCTCTCTTCTCACTGTCTTCTTCCTCAGTGAACTGACTTGAGCGTCGGAGGGTTTTTCCGGCACACCACCGCCGGGCAGCTCACCATTCTTGTCTTGAAGAGACAGACGCCATTACCAGAAGCTTGACGTTCAAGGCGTACGGAGAGCTAAGGATATTTTGCCCCCGTACAATTGGCGCCGTCTGTGGGAAATCTTTGATACTCAACTCTTGTTCTTCGAGCTTCTTCGACCATTTCCATGGCCAACAACGATGAAGTTCCGCTGTCCGTCATCGATGGTGTCACTCCAGAGTATGTGCGAAGGAGAGAAGGCCCCCCTAATGTTCCAACCATAGCGGGCCTAGGAACCTCTTCGCAGGGAGCGCGCGACAAGCGTGGGAGGAGTTCAGATCGTTCACAGAGTCCTGAGGGCCGCCGGCGCCGGGGGGAGTCCCGTGAGAAGTGCCTGGAGTACAAACTCAAGGATCAGGAGGCCCTCATTCGTAAGATGGCGGCGGAGATGGAGCTTCTGAAGCGCCAAGTGAAGGGGAAGGGTGTTGCTGGAGAGGGCAACCTCAGTGAGCGCACCCCCTCCCCTCGTTCCAGCTGTCGCCACCAGCGGAGGACTCATTCAATCTCCATCACCAGGAACTATGGGGTTGGAGATTCTGACCAGCGAGAGGGTAGATCCATTACTCACGACAGCACCTATCGCCCCTCGCGCCCGTCATCCACGTCGCGATACTTTGCCTCCTCCCGTTCCAGAGACCTCAGGGACGTGCTGGAGGAGAGAGCGCGCCGTCGGGAGGTTCAGAGGGTGCCGGTGCTCCAGAGATTGAGTGCCCCAGCTCGTTGCAATGAAGAAGTGATGATGCCGGCGCCCAGAAACGTAGACCCAGCACTGGTAGACAAAGAGCTAGCAAGGCTTACAGCCACGCCATTGTCCCCAGAGATTGAGAGCACCCCACTCCCTGCCGGATTCCACCAGCCAAAATTCACTTTGTACGACGGCAAGACGGATCCGTACATGCATGTGAGTCATTACCGGCAAGTGATGGCGGGGCACCGACGGAACGATGCCTTGATGTGTCTCATATTCCCAGCAAGTCTGGGAGAGCTTGGCTTGAAGTGGTTCGAAAGGCTCCCTGAGGGGAGTATCGAGGGGTGGCAGCAATTGGCGGAAGCCTTTGTCACCAGATTCAAGACTAACACTCGAACACCGAAGGAGGTAGACCATCTGCTGGGCGTCAAGATGGAGTCGGGGAGTACATTGAAGGCATACAATGCGAAGTACTGGGAAACTTACAACGAAATTCTCGACTGCCCCACCAATTTGGCGATCACTCAATACAAGAGGGGTCTCCCAGTCGGACATAGGCTGCAAGATTCACTCACGATGCATTAGCCGACCACCATGGAATCTTTGATGCAGCGGATCAACGAACACATTCGTGTGGAGGAAGATGCCGCCTCTATGACCGAAAAGGATAATCCGGTCGGGGTGGACAGAAGGGTAGCAGGGAAAGTTCACTCGGTCGGGCAGGAGGAGAACCACCCTAATGACCGACCAAAAGATCAGCGTCGAGGGACCGGCCAAAATGACAAAAATAGAGGCCGCAGAAATGACCGGGCTGATGCACCCCGCGACGCAGCAGAGGATGCCAAGAGAAAATTGAAGGCGCGGACAGGGATTACCACGGTCTTCAAAATTTCCATCTACCGCATTTTAAGCGAGATCCATGAGCCTTTTGTCCGCTATCGCTGGTAAGCCGGGAGCGCCAGCAGGGCTTCAATCCAAAGTATCGCTGCACCTTTCATGAAGAAAGGGGGCACCGGACAGAGGATTGCTTGCCGCTCAAACAGCATTTGGAGGAGTTGGTGGCAGCAGGGCATCTTGACCAATATATTGATGGGGGAGTCAAGGCCGTGCCGACTGGACAGACAGAGCCAAACGGAATGGCCGCCCTAGAGGCACCCCCACAGGGTGTGATCAACGTCATCCACGGCATCATTGAACCAGCAAGGGTCTGCGAGCTGAGAGGGATGATCAAGAAGGCCGAGCACATGAGGGAAGTACTCTCGGTCCAGCCCGCGGTGAAGAGAGGGAAGACTGAGGAGAAAGACGTCCTTTCGTTCTCTACCAAAGACCTGGAAAGGGTGCAGATGCCGCATAATGACGCTTTGGTGGTGACCCTTCGCGTCAAGGATTTCGATATCAAGAGAATATTGATCGACCAGGGGAGTTCGGTCGAGATAATGTACTATGACGCGTTCAAACAAATAAAGTTGGAGGACAAGGATTTGGCTCCTGCAACATCTCCTCTGGTCGGCTTCAACTCGTAACCGGAATGGCCGATTGGGAAGATTATCTTGCCGGTCAAGGCGGGGTCGGTTGTGAAGCAAGTAGAGTTCTGGGTGCTCAAAGTTCCATGGACTTACAATTTGATTCGGCGAGGTTGGTGCCGCGCCATGCGATTGCTTCTACTTTCCATCAAGTCATGCGCTTTCCGTAGCGAACAAATAGAGGAAATGCAGGGAGACCGGTGATGGCCAAGCGATTAGCCGTTACGGTAAATGGCAGCCGAGCGGCGAAAGGGTTTGTTCAGATGATCGAGGGGCCCGAGGGAAAGAAAGTCCTTGAAGACGTGGGCAGAAAGGCCGAGGAAAAGTTAGTCGAAGATTTGGTGGAAGTGTGCATCGACGAGAAAGATCCGACTAAGTTCTTCCTCCTGGGATCGTCTTTGTCCGGCGCTGAACGGTCGGATTATGTCAACTTCTTGATCGACAACTTGGAAGCTTTCGCATGGACGCCTTACAATATGTCTGGTGTCGATCCGAGTTTTATCTGCCACCAGTTGAATGTCTTCCCCAACGCGCGGCCGGTCATACAAAGGACACGCCGCTCAGCCTTGCACCATGCTGAAGTGGTGGCAGAAGAAGTGAAGAACCTGTTGGAAGCCGGGGCCATAGAAGAGGTGCAGTACCCTCGGTGGATATCTAACATGGTGGTGGTTCCTAAGAAGAACGGCAAGTGGCGAGTCTGCGTGGATTACAAGACTGTCAACCGTGCGTGCCCAAAGGATAGCTTTCCTCTCCCTCGAATTGACCAGCTGGTGGACTTAACCGCTGGCCATCAGAGGTTTAGCTTCCTGGACGCATATCGCGGTTATCACCAAATAGCCATGTACGAACCGGACAGAGAGATCACGTCCTTCACCACCCCCAGAGGCTTATACTGCTATAAGGTCATGCCGTTCGGACTGAAGAACGCCGGGGCAACCTTTTAGCGGATGGTGACGAAGATGTTCGCTCCTCTCTTGGGTCGGACTATGGAAGCTTATATCGACGACATGGTGGTGAAAAGTAAGGAGAAGTCTCAACACCTCACCGACCTAGCAGAAATGTTTGCCATACTCAAGCGCCACAAGCTCCACCTGAATCCCTCTAAGTGCGCCTTTGGGGTTGGCACTGGGAAATTCCTAGGTTTTCTGGTCACAAACCGGGGAATTAAGGCCGACCCATCGCAAATCAAGGCAATCCAAGAGTTGGAGCGCCCTAACTCCACGAGGGACGTGCAACATCTTGCCGGGATGGCAGCCGCGCTGAATAGATTTATCAGCCGATCTTCGAATCGTTGCAGGCCCTTCTTCAAAACTTTGAAATCCAAGTTCTTTTGGGATGAAGAGTGCGACCATGCTTTGGCGGACTTGAAAGCGTATCTCTCTTCAACACCCATTTTGGTTACACCTCAACCTGACGAGGAGTTATGTCTCTACTTGGCGGTCTCTCAACATGCGGTGAGCGCTGTCCTAATCCGCGCTGAGGGGATTCAACACTTGCCCATTTTCTATGTGAGCAAGACTCTGCTCCCGGCTGAAACGAGATATCTTCCCTTGGAAAAATTGGCATTGGCTCTCATGATGGCGTCTCGAAAGCTGGCGCACTACTTTCATGCCCATACAATAGTAGTGTTAACCGAGTTCCCGCTCAAGGTGCTCTTCGAAAAAGCGGACTTTACTGGGAGAATTCTGAAATGGGCCGTGGAATTAGGCCAGTCCGACATTAAGTTCAGACCACGCACCGCAATCAAAGCTCAAGCCCTTGCAGATTTTGTGGCAGAATTTGCCCCAGGAACGCATCCTGTCTGTCCGGTTGATTTGGTTGATGCGGATTTAGCACAACCAGGTTCGCAACAGAGATAAGTGATGGCTCATGGCGGAAGAAAGCGAGCTTACTGAAATAGCAAAGGCCGACGAATCATCGCAAGAAGAACCCCGCAAAGAAGTGCAAGGAGACCAGATTAAACCTACCAGAGACTTGGAGTTGAGAAGCTCCCAAAATCCGTCCGATTGCTGGAAGCTTTTCGTCGGTGAGTGTAGACACCCCATTTTTGACCGTCCTCAAGACTTGGACGTCACCATTGGAACACTCGGTGATTATCCATGTTTGTGTTCATTTGGAGTTCCCGGAGTTCTCGGCTGCGCGCGCCCTGCCTCAGGACCTCCGAACTCGACCAGTTGTGTTTGGTTTTGCACCAAACACTTGTGTTTGCCATGAAAGGAAGGAATGCCTTGTGAGGCATCCCTACACACCCTGCCAAGGAACTAGAGGCCATCGGTGGTGAAACTTCTATCGGCACTTTATTGTGCCGACAAGCACTCTTTGTGCCGGCCAAGCCTTGTGTTTTTAAAAAATGGCACTCTTTGCCGGCCGGGTACTGTGCACTTGCTTTATCAGATATTTTTATTGCAGCTGTAAAGTTTTTGCTCCCCTCCATACACGTGTATGGAGGGATGAAGCTTTGGTTTGCTTAATGGCTAAGCATTCTTTGCCTACAAAGAGAAGCCTCTCCTCTTGGTTTTAGGGTTGAAGTTTTTGAGACAAAAAACCAGAGCTCATACATACATATATATCTATATCTCCCTCTCTCTCCTCTTGTGTGTGTGTTCTAGGGCCCAAATAGTGTGTTTTACCTCACTTTTGCACCATTACACACACTATTACACCTAGCTCCGAGATTGGGAGACTTGGAGGTTTGTTTTGAGTGATTTTGGACTGGTTTTGATCACTTGAGGAGGGCTGGATCATCTGTTCTTCATTGGATCTTCAAGGGTGAGCTTTTCACTTTAGTTTCCCCATTCTTGCAACTACTTTTTACCCTCTTTGCTTTGAGTTTTTGAGTTTGTGTTTAACATAAAAAAGTCTTGTTTTTACTTGTTCTTGAACCTTCTTTAAGGTCATTCTATGGTTTGAGTTAAGCCTCATTACTTTAAGCCTTGTTTGGCCATTTTTGGTGCCTTTTTCTTAGGCCTTCTTGTTTTGGTGTTCTTTGATATTCTCACCACTGAAAACCAGTGGGTTTTCGATGGTGAGGATGATATTCGAGTCATATCTGAGGAGAGACACCCTCTCCCTTTAAGGTCATTTGGTTGGCCTTTGTTTTGGCTCATAGCATGACATGCATGCATGCTTTCCTTAGCTTTCATTTGAGCTTTATGGTGTATTTTAGGTCATGTGTGACCTCTGTTTTGGTTGATTTCATGGCCTTTCGCATGCTTTCCATGTTGGCTTTAGAATGCTCTTTCATGCTTATAAGTAGTGTCATGCTTTGAGCCTTGATTCTCGCATATTTTAGTTTGGTTTCATGAGGATATAAGCATCTATTTGCCATGTAATAGGGCTGTGAGCCCTTTGTTTTAGACACCCTTGGTATGCTTGATGTGCATGTTTTGCATTTTAGGCTTGTAAACTTTGCTTCCATGGAGCTCTAGCATGATTGACTTGTTTTGATCTAGTGATTTGGCATCATATTAGATCTCATTTCATGTCCATTAGTCATGTTTGCATGTTGGCATATGTGGCTTAATTCATGTTTTAAAGGTATGCTCTTGAATGCTTTAAAATAGACATTGTGCATGCTTCCATGTTTGGTGCACTTTTGGGGGTGCCATGAGGGGATTCGAGTGTCATTCCACATGCTTAAAATCTGTTTTTTTTTGTTTGTTGAATGCATGCCATAAGTGGTTGTATGAATGATGTCAAATTACTCTCTTTGGTGTCCTAGACTTGGGCCCATTGAATAGCATGCTTGTGTGGCATTTTCATCATGTTGTGAGGCTTGTTTTGCCACTGTTTTTGGGGGTTTGAGGGCTGCCCTCTATGACTTTAGTCCATTGTTGCATGCTTATTTCATGATTGTTGCTTGCTTGGTCAATATAGCCTTGAATGTATGCTTGTTAGTTCCATGTTAATTGGCCCATCTTGCATGCCATTTGTATCCTACATACTTTAGCTCTTTGCATGCTTAATGTGATAGGTTGCATTGCATTCGAGCCTTGCTTGCATACTTGCATCTCATAGCTTGGTTTGGGGTTGTCAAGCCAAGCCTAGGATTGAGGGGAGTTCACATTTCAAGTGGTGTAACTCACCTCAATCCTTGGTCACTAAGGCCCTTGATTTCCACTTGATAGGGACTTAGTATTCATTTGTTGTGTTGCATGCATATTTACATTAAAATGAGCCATCTTGGTTCCTTAGGCTATCATGCATCAAATGCACAATTGATAGCCCTAGAACCAAGAGCCACACCCCCTTGAGTCCCTAAACATGATAGGAGATGTTGGACATGCTCACATTTGCCCAAAAACCATGCCTATGCATTCTTTGTCTCATTCTTCTTTCTTTGTCATCTGTCAGTGCGAGAACTTTATGCCGACGGCGAAAATATCGCCGACCGGCACTATCTTTGTGCCGTTAATTATCAAGTCTTGCAGGTGGCCCTTTGGAAGCCGATGACTTCTGCTTGCCCGAGGTGGATCATTTCGGGCTTTTGGAAGGTATTCAAGTTTTGAGAATTTTTGGAGAGGCGAGCGATAAAAGCGAGACAATAGTGCCAAGGTGTGGGCTTTTAAGACAAGGCGGGCATCGGGCATGCATCATTCAGCGATCCCAAAGCGGGGCGAGGCCCCATTTCATTTCACTTAGATGCTTTAATTTCGATGCTTAGAAATTTGTAATAATTTATTCATTCATTTATCCTTGATTACGTATTATTTATTTATTAGGTCCCTCGAGTGAGTGTAAAATGTAATAAGTGTGTGTGAGTGTGATGTATGTCTTCCAATCCCCACTTCTTCCTAACCCTTTTATTTACCCGCTTTCAGTGGTAGATTAGGGCATTTTAAATTAGCATACCCTATGCAATGCATGCGTGCATCCATGCATTTGTTTACATGCACCGGGCTCGATACATCATACAAACTGCATCGCAATTTTCAAATTCCAAAATTGAATACGTGCTATGTGATAGCATTTCATATGCCATGCTTAAGATAGCCGAGCCTGTCTAACTGCATTCTTGCCTGTGTTGCATTAGCCATTTAACATGAACTAGGTCATGCATTGTTTTGCTAACTAGTTTACTGTTTTGGCACGGAGTACTAGGTGAGCTTTTATGCTTTAGCATATCACATGCGTGTGAATGTTTACCATAATAGCATGATTACCATGAGGCTAAGTGCTTATGTGATATAACTGCTTGAATGCCTGTGGATGGAGGTTGGATTGCCTGAGTTGGACAACTCGTTGAAATCCGTATTTTAGCCTACTTGCGAGTAGCAAAAGAAAAAAACAACACGTTTTTCGAGACAAAACGGATATGCAATGTTTATTTCCAAATTAGGCGATCTAGTCTATACTTGTTTGCCGCGCGCATAACATAGTAATTGTAGGCTAATAACCGGAATAAGAACACGTAATGTTTTCAAAATCGGATATCACGGTTAGTAGAGGCCGGTCTTCGGACCGGGCGAAAGGGGGTGCTCATAGCTGACCTTCCCCGATCGTACCCAAGCTCCCGAGCCAAGACCACTTTGGTGATGACGGACATGTGGCCTTGACGCAGTCGAGTTTCTAAATTTCCCAAAAATAAAATATTTAGGTGGCGACTCATGTCAGCAAAGCATGATCCATGTTTGGCACTACTTTTCAAAAATCTGCTTTCTCAAAAGATTTGCGGATTTGGACTCTTTGGTTCAGATTTAGAGAACCGTGACACAAAAAGTCCGGCGTAGTCACGAGGTCCCCATGGACGTCTCTGATTTAGGCGACTCTCTTTGAGATTTAGAGCTTGACTCGAACTCGTGATATCTGTTTTGACTACATTTATGTGTCTCTTTGCATTGCATGTGCATTAGTGCGCCTAGGACACCGTGTTGGCCATCTGCTATTCTGGCGGTTTCTTGGGAGGCTTGTCTTGTCAAGGCATGTCCGTAAAATTTGACGGTTCTTGAACTCTGCCCGGCATGGGAACACAAACCCCGGTTTCATCGGCACCCTTTGGACCATTCGACCTAGTTGCATAGTCGGAATCGTAGTGACCATTCCAAACTAGGACAGTTGCTTACGATTTAGGTTGTTTGAAACATTGCGTGCGTGGTGAAACCCTAGCTCGACAAAATAGGGCAGGAAACCCTACCCCAACATAGGGGTGTTTTGGTTCTCATTTACTTGCTATGTGCTTTAGAGTGTAACTCTGCGAGAACATACTGCGTCGGTTTGCAAGTTTAAGTATCGTGCCCGGGCAGGGCATCGATATCGATGTTTTGGGAATCGGTTATGCATGGATATCAGTTGAGCCTAGGGGCAATGGTTCATGATCAGTGATCAGTGGTTGGGAAACAGTGTATCCAGCATTCGACCGTTTATTTTAAAATACCCGACCGTGTGTTGTGTGTTTATTTACTTTCTAGATTATCTTTGTCCGATTATCTGTTTATTTATGTGTTTTATTTATCTTTTTATTAGGTAGTTGAGCACAATTGCTACCGATTCGATAGATATTCCCCAAGCACCCTGGGTCAGAGGTCGTTGACTCCTTCGATCTGAGGATCTGATAAACGGACAACCAGTGTACTACTCACTACCCCCGGTTACTAAACGGAAGTCAAAGCGAAGGACATCGATTACAACGATCGATTCGAGGGCTTTGTCTACCCCACCTGTGCTCAGTAGAGATCGGGGTTTTGTGTTACCAACAGAGAGGGAATTTATACGATAATCAACGAGCAGGATAGTATGGCGGTTTGGAGGAGATGGTGCGCCACCTTCAGAGAGCATGAAAGCAATGCAACAGATGCCGTCGTCAGCAGACTTCGCCGAACAACGAGCCAGATTGTGAGAAAACGGCGTAAACAATTGCGAGCTAAAGACAAGCCGGACATCTGCTTCACATCAAGTTCCTCCCCACGGGAGTTCCTAACGTCGGGGAGACCAATGTTCAGACGTCTGAGCTACCCAGGACCACCCCACCTCCAACCCTACCCCAAATTCAACCTCAACTATCAAAAACACCCACCAATCTACGGACTCTCCCTTTGAGTTTGAGGTGATCCCACCGCACTCAAATTAAGCAAGCTTGAAAAGCTATTCAAGAGATCTCAAGGGGTCAAGACTATCCCGATATTGAAGATGGTTACCTTGTGGCCTTGTTGTGTGTTGCCAAGCAGGTTCAAAATGCCTCATATCGATCGGTTCGATGGGTGCGAGGACCCTATGGTACATTTAAGACTATTTTGGACGTCCTAAGGCCAATGGGCCTCGATAGGCTCGAAGTTGTCTCTGTTTGGTCGGACCACAGCGTGGGCGTCTGCATGGTATGCTAAGCTAGATGATGGCGTGAAGAGAAATTGGGACGAAATGGTGAGGCCTTCATCATGCGATATTCATACAACATGCATTGAGATCACTACTCGTGATCTCGAGACAACAGACAAGATCCTAAGGAGAGTTTTTGAATTCGTAACGGATGGAGGCCAAGGCTTCAATGATGACCTTAAGGCCCTACGGACAAGGACGGTTCGGATGATTGTGCGCAATCTGACGAAATTGATGCAAAGATGATAGTAGTCCCATTTCCCACCTTTTCGACCTGCATGAAATGGGGTGCATTGAAGACGCCTTGAAACAAGGTTGGATTGATAGTGATCGGGAAGCAACCAAGGACCTTCAACCGTAACACTAATCTGAGGCGAGTGGCACATCTGCTACAGAACCTCCGAAGTGGCGTGGTCACCACAAACCCCCACAAAGAAATCTGGCCGCCATTCTCCGGCGTCGGAAGCAACCCTAAACAACCAAATACCCACCCAAAAATTCCAGAATTTTCGCTCCGCTCTATATGCCCCTATCCAAAGCTCTAGGGGTATTAATCAAGAAAGAACTGAGGCCCTGGAGCCGCGGCCCTACGAGAAAAACTCCTCCTACCCATAACTTGACCAAATATTGTGCATTTCATCAATGACACGGTCACGACACCGACCAGTGCTTCCGGTTACGCCATGAAATTCAAGACCTTATCGATAACGGGGTGATTTTGCCTCCCGAGAAGCCCAATGTTACCACAAATCCCCTTCCTGCACATAACCAAGCCCCACCACCTAAAAGACTTAATTTCATCCATATTGGGGCCGTATCTTACGACCCTAGTGTTTATATCACACCCACCCACTTGCCTAAACCAGAGGTGTTCCTCCCTGAGTGCACTGACTTGTGCATGATGGACATCTCCGTAGCCCAGCCTAAGCCGTCAGTGGTGACCACCGAGAACAGGAGAGAAGAGACCCCGAAGGAGAAAAGGGTTGTTGAATCAGAGTCTACGGAATCTGGGAGTTACAATGGGAAGACATACAGTCCGAGTGACTACATCTCGTTGATAAGCCAAGGTAGGCCCGGGATGGAAGCGCCAAGCGAGGGAGAATTGTGCATGATCAGAAGGATGATGCAGGACAAGGAATCGATGATGTGACAACCGTAGGAGAGGACTGGCCAATCTCGACTCCACGACCAATATCCGGAGGGCCTTGGCGATTCGTGGTTCAATTATGAAGATTGATAGAAGCTAGGGTGGTTGGACGATCACCCGGATGTGATAGAAGAATTTCATTTGACGGAAGGAAGCCCGGCGGGAACATCGATATGACGGAAAAGTTGAAAAAGCGAGTGCTTTTCTTGGGAAGCGCCGACGAAAGAATTTCACTCGAGAATGGAGCATCTTGACCACGGAATTGTCGGCGGTAGGGTGTATTAGCCACGGTCGAGCGAGGAAGTGTTTGAGGATCTGAGAGAGCTAAGAAGGCAAAGGCCCAAGTAGGGATCAAACCGCTGTGCCAGAGGCGGATAATGCTACGAGTGTAAGAATGGAAGGTCTTAGTAAATGCGAGAAACGACCATGCCAGAGCAAGCAGATGTTTGTCGATTCTTGATGGGATGTGGTGGGAAGATGAGGATCTTTGTCTTGCCCATCTGAGGCGAAGACGGGAAATGATCAACTGGCGGTACACGGTACCTAGGGAAATTGACCACATGACACGGGTGGGCGGTATTTCAAACCTCCACACTTGGATCAACCAGAGGCCTCGGGGAAGGAGAGAGGTGAGAAGCGAAGAAGCGGCTCGAAGAGGAAGCCGTACTCAAGCAATTTGAAAAAGATACAAGCGGACATCTCTATTTGGGGAATTTGCTTATGGCTTCTCGAGTGCATAGGAGGAAATGTTTTATCGACCATGGATAAGGCAAAGCTTTCAATAGAAACAACACCGAGCGACTAGTGGGGCTAGTCTTTCCGGGAGGGCTACCGATGTTGGCGTTCTTGATAAGGAATTACGCTGAGGGCACAAATCACAACAAGCCACTCTACATCTCGTAGAGTGTAGGAATAAATGGATACGGTAGTCCTTATTGATCTGAGGTCCGCCATCAACGTCTGCCCATGAGACGACTTCTGTGATCGGTCTGAAAGTCGCGGACTTTGTACCCTAATCCAGTGTCGGGGCATATGACAATACAAGTAGAAGTGATGGGAACCGTTAAAATCCAGACCAAGGTTGGGCCGGGACAACAGGAAATAGATTTTCATGTCTTGGAAGTACCTGCAACTTTCAATTTGTTATTGGGGTGGCCGTGGCTGCATCAGGTGAGGGCAGTATCATCTACTTTACACCAAATGGTGAAATACCCCTACGGGAAGGGAGTAGCCATCGTCTTCGGGAATTCATCGATTCATCCACCACCGGAAGTATCCACACCTGTTCTGGAGATAGAGCATGGCCTGGAAGATGTGTTCATATCGGGTTTTACCTTGGCTGAGGCTCAGGTCGTACAGAACGTCATGGCCGCTAACGAAGGGATATATGTTAGTGCCCAAGCAGTGTACCTCATGAACAAACTCAATACATCCGGGATGGGATTAGGGAAGAAGCGGCCGTAAAGGCATTGCAACATTGGTGAAATGCGCACAACCCTCACACCTTGGCTTGGGTTACTGCCCACCAAGGAAGATTGGGTAAGAAGGGGAAAGAGATGGTGGAAGAGCCAAAGCAAAAGCAGATGGAAACCTTTTGAATTGATGCACCGGCCCATCCGGTACCTTGAAGCAGACGTTTAAATCAAGGGAGAAGATTTCCCGATTCTGTGGTTTTCGAGCCATGGTGAATAAAGAGAAGAAAGCATCTTAGGGATTTGAGATTTTCTTCGACTTGCGGTTATCTGGGGATAATGTTCTTTGAAAAGCGAGCAGAACCCGATTGAAATTTGAACATAGCAAGGAATTGGAGTCTGCGGACCACGAGTTTGAAATGGGGGTAGCATCTACTTTCGAGATCCTTTGATCAACGGTTGTGCTTGGGGATGACTCCTCGGTGTCCATGATTAGAGATGAAAGCGGTGTGGGCCAACCGGTGACTATTTTGGAATGGCGTCCATCACACCCTCCCTCATCTGGCGATCTGAGGAGGATTTTTATCAAGCGACAGTCGGTGGTGGTGGCGAATCTGATTCCACCGAGTCTTGTGAGTCGGAATCGGAGTTCAGCTAAATCTGAAGTCTGAAGTATTCACAGGAGTGATAACCCGGATGCCACGATCTGTCGGTCGTCTTTTTCTTTCTCTTTTAGTCTGTTGTATGAGAAGAATCGGACGGTTTGGAAGTATCTAATGAGAATGAGGTAGCTGTGGTTTCAAGTACTTTTCTGTGCCTTTGGTTTATTGCTTAAATCGGGACTTTCAAAATTTTGACGAAAAGCAGCGAGGGCGAAATTCCTCGGTTTTTACGATTAATTGAACAAGAGCAAGAGAGGTTTGTTAAACCCTTAATGGATGAAATCACTACCGTGAACATTAGTCTTGAGAAGGACCCATGGTGGTCAGATTGGGTCCACGTTGTCTTGAGGAGGCGGCGCTTAGTCGCTTTATTAAAAATTTCAAAGATGTTTTCGCGTGGTCCTCACGAAGACATGCACAGAATCGATCTGAGATTATGCGACCGGATCCCTCTTGACCCGAGGCAGGCACAAGCGAAACTCGGGAGGATCCGCCCGATTGGGCCATTAAGATCAAGGAAGAGGTCACCAAGCAAATTGGCCGAGCTTCTCTTTGGTATCTGAATACCGACTTGGTGGCCAACATTGTACGATCTTAGAAGAAGGATGGTAGAATCCGGGTATGTGTGGACTTGAGGATTTGAGCGAGCCATCAGAAGGATGACTTTCCTTGCCACATATCGGCGAGTTGGTAGATTTCCGCGGGGCATGCTTTGCTCTCATTCATGGATGGCTTCTCGGGCTATAATCGGATAGTAATGGCACCGAAGATCGGAGAAGCGCTTTACCACCCGTGGGGTACATATTACTTCTGAGTGATGCCGTTTGAAATTTGAAGAACTGAGACTACGTATCAACAAGTGCAACTACAATATTACATGACATGATCCATAAAGAGGTCGAGGTGTATGTGGGCGATATGATTGTCAAGTCCAAAGAAAGAGGGCCACTACACGCCTTGCAAAAGTTTTCCAAAGGATCGAGAATTTAATTTGCGGTTGAATCCTCGAAATGTCGTTTGGCGTTCTGACGGGCAAAATCTTTGGGATTTGATTACACAAAGGGCATCGAAGTCGACCCTTCCAAAATCACGGCCATCTTAGAAATGCCACCACCAATGAGTGAAAAGGAGGTGCGAGCCTTTCTAGGAAAGTGCAATTCATAAAGGCGGTTTATCTCTAAACTAACCTTGACTTGTGAACCACTTTTTGGTCTCTTGAAGAAAGGAAAGAAGTTCAATGGGACGGCCGATGCCAAGCGCATTTGAGCAGTTAAAAAGTATCTGAGAATCCGCCCGTGTTGTCACCACCAAAGCCGGGAAAACCGTTGATATTGTACCTATCAGTAACTGAAGCTACGATGGGCTGTATGCTCGCACAAGAATCGGAAGATAAAGTGGAAAGGGCCATCTACTATCTGAGCAAGAAGATCTTTGGATTCTGAGACCGCTACACTCCATTTGGAGAAGGCTTGTCTAGCCTTGGTATGGGCTACTAGGAAGCTACGGCACTACCTGTTAGCTCACTCTGTAATGTTGGTTTCACGACTTGATCCCATCAAATATCTTTTCGAGAAACCAGCGCTTACGGGTAGGCTAGCTCGTTGGTTCTTTGTTGCTCTCGAATTTGACCTCAAGTATGTGACACGCATAAGTCGGTAAAGGGAGGCGGTGGCGAGTTCCTTGCCGACCACCCGGTTGAAGGGATGAAGCGGTTGAGTACCTATTCCCGGATGAAGCTATTCTACACGTCGAAGATGAAACACGGGCGATGTACTTTGACGGGCGTCAAATCAATATGGATGCAGGATAGGAGTCTTGGCGATAGCGCTGACGACTCCGTATCCTTAGCATTCAAACTCGGTTCAAAGTCTCGAACAATGAGGCGATACGAGGCATGTATTCTTGCGGGTTAGAAACCGCCCTAGAACTAGGGGCAAGACGTTTGGACGTTATTGGAGATTCGAACCTGGTTGTGTCTCAGGCGAAAGGAGATTGGAAAGTGAAGGAGGAAAAGATGATAATATATCACCAGACCTTGGATTTGTTAATTCCTCGGTTTGAAAAGCTAAGTGTCACTCACCTAGTGAGAGAGAACAACGAGTTGTTCAGATTAAGCTAGCAACTCTATCTTCCATGATAGACATCCCGTCGGGAATCCGGATGCGTCCAGTAATCATTGATCAAAAGTTTGCGCCAGCATATGAGTCAATCTCTGCCATAGAAGAAGTGCAGGATAACAACCCTTGGTATCATGACATATGGAATTTCTTGGAAAAGGAGGCATATCCACTAGGGGCAAACGTCAAAGACAAAAGGGCAATCAGAAGAATGGCTGTTCAGTTTATCATCTGCGGGGGTAAATTGTACAAGAGAGGTCATCTGGGAATGCACAAGCTATGTGTGGAAGCTGAAGAATCGAAGCGCCTGATGGAGGCCATTCATGGAGGAGAATGTGGTGCGCATATGAATGGGGTGATGCTGGCACGAAAGATCCTCAGACAAGGTTACTACTGGTCTACCATGGAGGAAGATTGTATCGGTTTTGTTCGGCGATGCCACAAATGCCAGATTCACGCAAACCGCATGAACATCCCGCCATCAAAGTTATACAACATGACATCGCCATGGCCGTTCTCGGTTTGGGGAATCGATGTGATCGGAGCTGTTACCGAAGAATCAGATGGGCATGAGTATATCTTAGTAGCAATAGATTACTTTACAAAGTGGGTCGAGGCCCAGTCCTACGCAGTGTTGAAGGCTTCGCATGTCGCGAAGTTTATCAGAAACAACATTATCTGCCGTTATGGAGTCCCGAACGAGATCATTTCAGACAACGGTTCCCATTTCAAGAAAGAGGTGCTTGATTTGCTGGAGAAGTATAATGTGGCTTTTCATAAGTCATCCACGTATCGGCCGCAGACCAACGGAGCAGTTGAGGCCGCCAACAAGAACATCAAACACATCTGCGAAGATGGTAGAAACCTATCGGGTGGCACGACAAGTTGCCATTAAGCTCGTGGGGCTCCGGGACTTCAATTAGACCTCCAACTGGAGCAACTCCTTATTCGCTGGCCTATGGGATGGAACCCGTTCTACCGATTGAGATTGAGGTTCCATCATTGCGAGTGCTGGTTGAGTGTCGGATAAATGATTAGCGTGAGTAGGTTCGAGGAACTTATGCTCTTTGATGAAAGAAGGTTGAAAACCTTGTACCATGTCCAAGGTTATCGGTAGAATCGCCGACTTTCAACAAGAAGGTTAAGTCCGAGAATTTGAAGGAAGGAGATTTGGTGCTCAAGGACAACCGAGCTCCCATCCACGACCCAAGGGCAAGTTCGGACCTAATTGGGCGGGTCCCTATATCATCAAGTCTATATGGTCGAATTGGGCTGTGGTTACGATGGACCTAGATGGCCTAGAGTTCTCCCAACCGATCAACATGGACAAGTGAAGAAATATCACCCTGAGAGGCTCGCTGGGCGAAAACCGGAAGGCGACCTAGGCAAAATTGAGCACGAAAAATTAGAAAATATAAAGACCGAGCTCAATAAGGTTGAAAACCCCATAAAGGCGGCCTTGGCAAAAGTTAGGCGCAAAGGAGTGAAAATACTCGAGTGAACCCAAGCCTGAACTACGTAAGGCTTGATTCCCATCCTCGGGATACGTAGGCAGCTTCATCCTGAAGTTCAGCCATAAACATTTTCCCCGATCAGCTTTGTCTATTTGATCACCTTGGTCATCTTTGTCCATCAGCATTCATCGCAATCTCCGGTGTAGTGCTATTCAGACTAGGGGCAACTTTCCGTTGCCATGCAGTGCCGCGGTACTAATTCAAACTAGGGGCAATTTTCCAATTGCAGGAATCCGGGGTTGTGCACCTCAGTGACAAATTTCAGGCGTGTCCAGTTCTGATCCATGTCGAAAATGGTTTTGAAAAGTTTTGATAAAAGATGACTTTGTTCAGATAAATCTTTTTACAACTAAGACCATTTTTGGACCAAAACGGAAAATTTTCAGTACCACAACCTTCAATTTCATTGATTTCAAATAGAGTTCTCTTGCTCTTGCATACAATCGAAGTTGCTCTTTATTACATTCATAAAGAAAACTTGAAAAGTACTAATAAAGCAATAAATCCGGGGCATGGTCAAGTCAAATGTCCCTGCGCCCCCCTCCGGGTCAAGCCTCTCGATGCCAAAGTGGGTCCCTCTGTGCCTCTTCATTAAGCCAATCCAAGCACTCATCGGACAAAGTGCAAGCCGAAAGCGGAGGCGGGGCAGAGCTCTCTCGTCCTCCATCTTTGCGGCATACCTGGCCAGCTGTGAGCCTCGGATTAGGAGTGCAGCCGGGTACTCCATCCCTTCCGGCGGGCAAGTCTGATCATGACCGAACTAGCGCAGGATACGGAATGGGAAGTAGAAAACACTGTGAGTCAAGCCAATCAATTGGATCCCCGGCTGACGGGTCATGCTGTAACTCATCATTGGGAGATTGAGCCAAGGGCACCGCCAAGCGATGCGATCTGCGGACAAACTGCGCATCCACTCAAGCCACCAACCTTCATCAAGGGCGTCAACTAGGCGTTGTCTGAAGAAATAGCCGCGCGCTGAATATGTTGGGCAAGAGTCCACAACCTTCAGTTTATCCATTAACCACACCTGGGGAGGGATAAAAAAAAAATGAGAGAATAAAGAATAGAGAGAAGTATGATGAGAGAAAAAGTAAGAAAATGGGTTTTTGTGAGAAAAAAATCGAGCCTGAGAGCCGAGTGATGTGAGCAAACATAAAATGTGAGATGGGGTGGGAAACATTACCTGCAGTAATAGTGGACTCCCTGCTAATCTGGTCGTCTCCCGACGATAAAAGGCGTCTAAACCCAACAGTGTCTCAGCCAGGACCATGGCAATACAGCTTTTGCCCTCCTTCAAGCCTTGGGTAACTTCAATCAACCGGACCTTTGGATCCTCCGGAACCAGAGGCGAGCGAAAATGAGATAGCATACATAGGCGGAGGCGTGCCGAAAGCCTTGCGATGATGGTCGCCACGATCGCCGATCTCGAGAAAAAGCAGCAGACCAAACTCGGAATGTCTAGTGTCCGTCACAAATCGTGAGAACGAGCATCGGGTATTGAGAGCCCACACATTTGTCCTAAGGCTTGAGCATGGCCAAAACGAAATTGGGGTAGGATTTCCTCATTACGCCAGATTCCATTAGAGCTTGGAAATCTTGAAAGTGGGACACACTTCTTGCCCACTAAAGCTAAAGACATGCGTTCTGGGGTTCGAGAACCTTGCAGCGGCATGGAGGAATGGAAAATGCAGCGGGGTGCGGCAAAGTGAATAGTGCGTTTATCTTAAAGCAGGAAACTCGGCTTTTCCGAGCCGTCCAAGTTGTTAATCAAGTTCGAGATTTTGAGTAAGAAATTCCTCCATTTGGAGTCAATCGATTAATGGAAATGAAGAAGACCACGAGGCTAAGATCTTTTGTAGAAGATAAGGTTGAGTGGAGGACACGTGTCAACATTCATTGGTGCGAGCAGTCTGATAGGCCGTGATAAAAAGTGCCGACCGGCCACAATTTTGTGCCTACGACCAAGTATTATGCCGATGACAATTATCTTCGGCCGACGACCTTTGTGTCCAGCCGATGGTCTTCCTTCTATGATTTCTAAGCTTTCTATGCTGAATATTTGGGAATTCCACCCCTCTCAGCACTCTCCGGTGATTGATTCCCGTTGAGTCACGCATATTTGTTTATCGAGTTGTTGTATATTTGCTTATCGAGTTGTATGTCACTCACTTTAAGTCTTTGATGTGACTAGCAAGTTGTGCTTCCACTCGGCTAGTCTGTCGAGTCTTTGATTTGCTTATCGAGTTGTAGTTGGTTTACTACCTGATTATTACGATGCGATGCTTTGTTTTCATAAACATAAGTTTCAGTTTCAGTCACATTGTGGTGTGAAACCTTGCGATGCGATGCATAGAACATGCAAATGCAATACCTTTTGAACAAATAGTTGTTTCATCTCCATCATATGTTTTGCAAAAATACACGATTTTGAGAAATAAAACCTGCCTAAGGCGATTGCAATGTAAACTCCTAGTAAAAGGAAAGTAAAGCAAGAAAATAACAGGTAGCGAGTCTTTGAGTTTGACATTGGGAACCTCCTCCTTTCGGCCATCGCACCCTTTTTGCGCCCTTGTTCGGGTCAGTCATGTGATTTAGTATCTTCATCGCTTAAGGCAGTCCAAGAAGTGGCACCTTCAGAATATAAGCGAAGCTTCGAGTTGACCTCGTGCTACAACTTTGGTGAGTGATGCTCAGAACGCGCGAAGGATGTTCCTTCTCGTATCCTTTTTACGTCTCGTAAATTTCAAAAGAAATTGTTTCAATCATGCTGTGTTGTAGTACGTCGCATTTCAACATCATGTTTTACTATGTTCAATTTCAATTTCCTCTATACACATTGCATTGTATGCGTGCTATGCTTTACTGATATGTGTTCAATTTTCTCCATACACATTGCATTGTATGCGTGCTATGCTTTACTGATATGTGTTCAATTTCCTCTATACACATTGCATTGTATGCGTGCTATGCTTTACTGATATGTGTTCAATTTCCTCTATACACATTGCATTGTATGCGTGCTATGCTTTACTGATATGTGTTCAATTTTCTCCATACACATTGCATTGTATGCGTGCTATGCTTTACTGATATGTGTTCAATTTCCTCTATACACATTGCATTGTATGCGTGCTATGCTTTACTGATATGTGTTCAATTTCCTCTATACACATTGCATTGTATGCGTGCTATGCTTTACTGATATGTGTTCAATTTTCTCTATACACATTGCATTGTATGCGTGCTATGCTTTACTGATATGTGTTCAATTTTCTCCATACACATTGCATTGTACACGTGCTATGCTTTACTGATATGTGTTCAATTTTCCTTATACACATTGCATTGTATGCGTGCTCTGCTTTACTCACATGTGTTCAATTACAACTGCCTATACACGTCGCATCTGCCACACACCTCCAATCGGGTAATTTGCATGTTGCTAACAATACCATACCTGTTAAGTTTACTTTCTTTGCAGGCACGATATTGTATGTACGGCTCATTTGAGGCGGTGCCTGGCAGACGAGCCGAGTATTGTATCCTCCGCGTGAGACGTTTTGAGAATTCCATAATTCTCTTACATCCTTTCTTCATTGTAGTGTAGATTGGTGCATGTTAGCTTATAAGCATGCATGTGCGCTTCATTCTGACTTTCTTTGCATGATCATAAGTTATGCCGGCTTCTTGCATTTTCGGTTGCATTTGCCCGCCTTGGGCACATATCTTACTTGTTTTGCATGATTGTGTAAGTCTTGACCTTGTCAAAATGGGTCGTCTCACGGGCTTTGACATTCACTCCGTCATTGTTATGACTTAGAGTTCTGTCAAGAGGGCAACAGCTGTAGACACCCCATTTTTGACCGTCCTCAAGACTTGGGCGTCACCATTGGAACACTCGGTGATTATCCATGTTTGTGTTCATTTGGAGTTCGGAGTTCTCGGCTGTGGCGCCGCCTCAGGACCTCCGAACTCGACCGGTTGTGTTTGGTTTTGCACCAAACACTTGTGTTTTGCCATGAAAAGGAAGGGAATGCCTTGTGAGGCATCCCTACACACCACCGGCTGGAACTAGAGGCCACCGGCTGGCTGAAACTTCTATCGGCACTTTATTGTGCCGACCGGCACTGTGTTTTTAAAAATGGCACTCTTTGCCGGCCGGGTACTGTGCACTTGCTTTATCAGATATTTTTATTGCAGCTGTAAAGTTTTTGCTCCCCTCCATATACGTGTATGGAGGGATGAAGCTTTGGTTTGCTTCATGGCTAAGCATTCTTTGCCTATAAAGAGAAGCCTCTCCTCTTGGTTTTAGGGTTGAAGTTTTTGAGACAAAAAACCAGAGCTCATACATACATATATATCTATATCTCCCTCTCTCTCCTCTTGTGTGTGTGTTCTAGGGCCCAAATAGTGTGTTTTACCTCACTTTTGCACCATTACACACACTATTACACCTAGCTCCGAGATTGGGAGACTTGGAGGTTTGTTTTGAGTGATTTTGGACTGGTTTTGATCACTTGAAGAGGGCTGGATCATCTGTTCTTCATTGGATCTTCAAGGGTGAGCTTTTCACTTTAGTTTCCCCATTCTTGCAACTACTTTTTACCCTCTTTGCTTTGAGTTTTTGAGTTTGTGTTTAACATAAAAAAGTCTTGTTTTTACTTGTTCTTGAACCTTCTTTAAGGTCATTCTATGGTTTGAGTTAAGCCTCATTACTTTAAGCCTTGTTTGGCCATTTTTGGTGCCTTTTTCTTAGGCCTTCTTGTTTTGGTGTTCTTTGATATTCTCACCACTGAAAACCAGTGGGTTTTCAGTGGTGAGGATGATATTTTCGAGTCATATCTGAGGGAGAGACACCCCTCTCCCTTTAAGGTCATTTGGTTGGCCTTTGTTTTGGCTCATAGCATGACATGCATGCATGCTTTCCTTAGCTTTCATTTCAGAGCTTTATGGTGTATTTTAGGTCATGTGTGACCTCTGTTTTTAGTTGATTTCATGGCCTTTCGCATGCTTTCCATGTTGGCTTTAGAATGCTCTTTCATGCTTATAAGTAGTGTCATGCTTTGAGCCTTGATTCTCGCATATTTTAGTTTGGTTTCATGAGGATATAAGCATCTATTTGCCATGTAATAGGGCTGTGAGCCACTGTTTTAGACACCCTTGGTATGCTTGATGTGCATGTTTTGCATTTTAGGCTTGTAAACTTTGCTTCCATGGAGCTCTAGCATGATTGACTTGTTTTGATCTAGTGATTTGGCATCATATTAGATCTCATTTCATGTCCATTAGTCATGTTTGCATGTTGGCATATGTGGCTTAATTCATGTTTTAAAGGTATGCTCTTGAATGCTTTAAAATAGACATTGTGCATGCTTCCATGTTTGGTGCACTTTTGGGGGTGCCATGAGGGGATTCGAGTGTCATTCCACATGCTTAAAATCTGTTTTTTTTTGTTTGTTGAATGCATGCCATAAGTGGTTGTATGAATGATGTCAAATTACTCTCTTTGGTGTCCTAGACTTGGGCCCATTGAATAGCATGCTTGTGTGGCATTTTCATCATGTTGTGAGGCTTGTTTTGCCACTGTTTTTGGGGGTTTGAGGGCTGCCCTCTATGACTTTAGTCCATTGTTGCATGCTTATTTCATGATTGTTGCTTGCTTGGTCAATATAGCCTTGAATGTATGCTTGTTAGTTCCATGTTAATTGGCCCATCTTGCATGCCATTTGTATCCTACATACTTTAGCTCTTTGCATGCTTAATGTGATAGGTTGCATTGCATTCGAGCCTTGCTTGCATACTTGCATCTCATAGCTTGGTTTGGGGTTGTCAAGCCAAGCCTAGGATTGAGGGGAGTTCACATTTCAAGTGGTGTAACTCACCTCAATCCTTGGTCACTAAGGCCCTTGATTTCCACTTGATAGGGACTTAGTATTCATTTGTTGTGTTGCATGCATATTTACATTAAAATGAGCCATCTTGGTTCCTTAGGCTATCATGCATCAAATGCACAATTGATAGCCCTAGAACCAAGAGCCACACCCTTGAGTCCCTAAACATGATAGGAGATGTTGGACATGCTCACATTTGCCCAAAAACCATGCCTATGCATTCTTTGTCATTCTTCTTTCTTTGTCATCATCTGTCTGGTGCAGAACTTTATGCCGACGGCAGAAAATATCGCCGACCGGCACTATCTTTGTCTTGATAATTATCAAGTGCAGGTGGCACTTGGAAGAAGCCGATGACTACTGCTTGCCCACGGTGGATCATTTCAGCTTTTGGAAGGTATTCAAGTTTTGAGAATTTTTGGAGAGGCAAGCGATAAAAGCAGTAGTGCCAAGGTGTGGGCTTTTCGGACAAGCGGGCATCGGGCATGCATCATTCAGCGTCCCAAAGGCAGGGAGGCCCCATTTCATTTCACTTAGATGCTTTAATTTGATGCCAGAAATTTGTAATAATTTATTCATTCATTTATCCTTCGGTCTGTATTATTTATTTATTCGGTCCCTCCGAGTGAGGGCAAAAATGTAATAAGTGTGTGTGAGTGTGATGTATGTCTTCCAATCCCCACTTCTTCCTAACCCTTTTATTTACCCGCTTTCAGTGGTAGATTAGGGCATTTTAAATTAGCATACCCTATGCAATGCATGCGTGCATCCATGCATTTGTTTACATGCACCGGGCTCGGTACATCATACAAACTGCATCGCAATTTTCAAATTCCAAAATTGAATACGTGCTATGTGATAGCATTTCATATGCCATGCTTAAGATAGCGAGCTTTGTCTAACTGCATTCTTGCCTGTGTTGCATTAGCCATTTAACATGAACTAGGTCATGCATTGTTTTGCTAACTAGTTTACTGTTTTGGCACGGAGTACTAGGTGAGCTTTTATGCTTTAGCATATCACATGCGTGTGAATGTTTACCATAATAGCATGATTACCATGAGGCTAAGTGCTTATGTGATATAACTGCTTGAATGCCTGTGGATGGAGGTTGGATTGCCTGAGTTGGACAACTCGTTGAAATCCGTATTTTAGCCTACTTGCGAGTAGCAAAAGAAAAAAACAACACGTTTTTCGAGACAAAACGGATATGCAATGTTTATTTCCAAATTAGGCGATCTAGTCTATACTTGTTTGCCGCGCGCATAACATAGTAATTCTAGGCTAATAACCGGAATAAGAACACGTAATGTTTTCAAAATCGGATATCACGGTTAGTAGAGGCCGGTCTTCGGATCGGGCGAAAGGGGGTGCTCATAGCTGACCTTCCCCGATCGTACCCAAGCTCCCGAGCCAAGACCACTTTGGTGATGACGGACATGTGGCCTTGACCAGTCGTGGTTTCCTAAATTTCCCAAAAATAAAATATTTAGGTGGCGACTCTGTAATCTGGCAAAGCAGTCCATGTTTGGCACTACTTTTCAAAAAATCTGTTTTCTCAAAAGATTTGCCGGATTTGGACTCTTTGGTTCAGATTTAGAACCGTGACACAAAAAAAGGGAGTCCGAACTGTAGTGCGAGGTCCCCCCGCGGACGTGCTACAGTGAGATATGGAAGTTGTTCGTCGATGGGGCGTCCAATAGGCATGGGGTTGGCTAGGAATTGTGTTAACTTCGCCAGATGGGCTGATTATTGAGCAAGCAGTTACGCTCGGCTTCCCAGCATCCAACAATGAGGCGGAGTATGAAGCCCTCCTCGCCGGTCTAAGAAGCGCGCTGAAAATGAAGGTCACAGCCCTTATGGTGTTCAGTGACTCCAAGTTGGTGGTCAATCAAGTCTTAGGGGAGTATGAGGCCAAAGATGAAAGAATGGCCAAATGTCGGTATTCGAAGCGAAAGTCAAGAAATTCGATGCCATCAGAGTCGAACAGATCAACCGCGAAGGAAACAGTACAGCCGACGAATTGGCCGGCCTCGCTTCAACTCAGACGACCTTTCCCAATCCCTTGATGATTGAATTTTTACCCCGGCCAAGCATTGAGGAACCCGAGCAAGCGAGGTACTCTGCACCGACCTGGGACCTTCCTGGATGGGCCCCATCATCGCCTTTTTGAAAGATCGAACTCTGCCAGAAGAAAAGAAGGCGGCCCACAAGATCCGAGCAAAGTCAGAGCGGTTTTGGCTCTCACCTTCCGGAGCCTTGTACAAGAAGTCTTTCACAGGGCCGTATTTGAAGTGTGTCCACCCCTCTAAGGTGGAAGCCTTCCTCTTTGAGATCCATGAAGGCATCTGCGGCAGACATACTGGGGGTAGATCTCTAGCCTACCGAGCAATCTCGCAGGGTTGTTGGTGGCCATGTATGCAGGCGGACGCGCAGAAATACGTTCGCCGATGTGAAAAATGTCAGAAATTTGCTCACCAGATCCACCAGCCAGCGAGGGAGTTGCTCTCACTCACAAGTCCTTGGCCGTTCGCACTCTGGGGATTGGATATTGTTGGACCACTCCCAGTCGCACCGGGCAATCGCAAGTTTTTCATCGCCGCCACTGATTATTTCACCAAATGGGTGGAGGCCGAGCCACTGGCAACTATTAAGGAGAAAGACGTTAAGAAATTTGTTTGGCAAAATGTGATCACTCGCTTCGGTATACCCAGGGCGCTCATATCAGATAATGGCACTCAGTTTGATGGGAAACTCTTTTGCGGATTTTGCGAAGAGTTGAAGATTGAGTTCTACAATTCAACCCCGGCTTATCCTCAGTCAAATGGTCAAGTAGAGGCCTCAAACAAGACCATCCTGGATGGGCTAAAGAAGCGGCTTGAGAAGGCAAAGGGAAAGTGGGTTGAAGAGCTTCCCAATATGCTATGGGCATACCGGACTACGCCAAGACAGTCAACCGGAGAAACGCCGTTCGCTTTGGCTTATGGTATGGAGGCCATCATCCCATTAGAGATTGGCATGCCAACCATCCGCTCAGAAAGTTTCCAACCGGACTTGAACAATGAAACCGTGGCACTAGAGCTGGACCTTGCTGAGGAAAGACGAGAACGCGCATTGATCCATATAGCGGCCTATCAGCAAGAACTCTCTAAAAAATACAACAAGGCAGTGCACCCTAGGCTATTCAAGATTGGGGATTGGGTCCTCAGAAAGGTGCTTGGTAACACAGTGATCCCTGGCGAAGGCAAGCTCGGTGCAAATTGGGAAGGACCATACAAGGTGGTTGGTCTCGCTGGCAAGGGGGCATATCATCTGGAAGACTTAGATGGCAAGGCTATCCCCAGACCGTGGAATGCAGCCAACCTTAAGGTCTTTTACTTTTGAAATGTAATCTGTTCATGTTAGTTTTATTAGACCCTTAGCCCTTTGGCATGAGATGTAAGAGATGGCAATGTTTTTATAATGAAAGTTAGTCTCTTCTTGTTTGGTATTACATTTGTCCGATGATGTCACAAGACACAAAAAGCCATTATGGATGCTAGGGGCAAGAACCGACCTAAAGGCAACCGGACTGTTTTCCTCGGAATGGAAGCAGACCGCACAAAGAGTTGCGTATGGAACAATGCGCATTAGGGGCCGAGCTGGTTTTGCTCGCCCGGTGGGAATGTTGGCGGCATGACCAACCCAATTAAAACATTGGTGTTTTGCCCAATGTATGAGCCGAGTTGGTTTTGCTCGGCCCATCTAACATGTTGGTAAATTGTCCAATATGAGAAACGAGCTGATTTTGCTCGGTGGAATTGGCAATGCTGGTGTCTTGCCCAGCAATTATAAGGCCAAGCTGAATTTGCTCGGCCGAAAAGAAATATTGGCATATTGAACTTAAACAGGCGGGCAGTTTTTGCTCGGCCGAATAGGTGTTGTCAACCAAACAAGGCCAAGCGGATATTTGCTCGGCCGAGTACAAAATATCATTTTATTTGGAAATCGAGGAATTATAAGGTTACATGAAGGCGACTATCTGTGCGGTCTCGCCGACCTGTCAGTTGATTAAAGTGCGAGTAAGAACTTCGAAATTACACGAGCCGAACAGAAACAATAGATGTACGAGCAAAAAGTTTGACATTTCATTAATAGAAGAAATCCAGTACAAGGTAGGGGCATTGCCCGGTTACATTGCAAAAAAAAAAAAAGAAGAGGAAAAGCAAGAAAAGCGAAAAGTGCAATCTTCAGTCCAAATCAAGGTTTTGGTCGGCCTCCTCCACCGTTAACTCGGCGCTCGGGACAGTTTGCTTGGGCAGGATTTCCTCGGCCTCGTTGTCAGTGCCTTCCACCGAGACGACCTCCCGATCAATCACTTCATCCTCAGCATTTTGGGATGCTTCAGGTGGAGTTTGCTCGGCTTCTTTCTCGGTGGCGGCCTCTTCCTCAGCCTCTTTCCTTGCCTCTGCTATCAGACGATTCTGTTCGGCCTTAGAGTAAGCTAGCATATAGACCGGGATATAAGCAGGGGGCGGATTGTTGAACATCTCAGAATCCTGGCCAAGGCCAACTTTTTCCACGGCGGCCTTCCAGCCGCACTGGAAAAAGATGCCCTTGGTCGCTTGGACCTGCCGCTTGTAGGTTGTTTCCCCCTGCTTGTATCCTCGGTCCTCCGTTTCTTCAACCGCCTTGTCCATCGCGTCCTTGTGGGCATCCCGCAGCTTTCTGAGCTCGGTGAGGTACCGAGCTTTAGCTTTCTTCGCGGCCTCTTTCTTGTCGGCATCAGCTCGGTCCACCTTCAGCTTCAACGCGTCCCGCTCGGCCGCGACCTCCTCTTGCGCGGCCTTGAGTTTTGCTATCTCGGCCACGTGGGCCTTGTTTTCGGCGATAGCATCTCGGAGGCTCTGACGCAGCTTAATCATACGGTCGTGCTCCAAGTAGTTCTTTTGCGCGGCCTGAAAACAAGTGCAAAATCAAGCATGAGAAAACCGAGCAAAAAACCGAACAATAACTTGAAGGAAAAGGTGGAGAACTTACCAGCACGATGTCTTTCGCCGCCGAGCGAAGGACCTTGAGGTCAGATAGCTCGTCGTGCTTTTTCATATCGGCGGGCAGGATTAACCCCTTGGTCATATTAAAGCCAAGCGAGTACTCATTGTCCGCGTCGACCGAGTCTTCGGCAGAGACTGCTCGGCCCTGGTAGACAAACTCGGGCGCCCAAACCGGGGGGGGCAACAGGGCCCTTGCCCTTGGATTTGCGGGCAAGTGGCTGCTCGGTCTGGTCGCCCAGCTCGGTGGAGGCGACTTCTGTGGAATCTTCATCAACAAGGCTCTGGCCGGCCTTTTCCTTTCTTGGCCTCTTCCTTGCCCGGCCAGCCTGTTGCTCGCTGGCAAGGGCGAGCACCGCCCCTTCTTTTTGCCCGGCAAGGGTGGAAGATGTTCCCCCGGTGGTTTCTGGAGGTTGGGATTCGCCTTCGTCCCCAGTGATCATGGACTTGATAGCTCGGATTTTCGCCATCTCTTGCTCGGCGGTGAGCGGAACCAATCTGATCGGCGGTAGATTTGGATCTGGCTCTGGAGATGGAGCGCGCAGAAAGTCAGTCACGCGACTTTTGCGCGGCGCTTGGTAGTGATATGTTTGCTCGAAGCCGAGCAGTTTTGACGCTTCTCTCTCTTCCTCGGGGACTTGGAGTAGAGCTCGGATCGCTTCGGGGTTGGCCTGGCGGTAGTCCGCTGCAAGGTACTTATCTACAGAAAAAGACAAGTGTCAGATCGGTGCCAAATGACAGTAATGAAATGCAGAATGAAAATAGCACGATCGGCCGGACCACTTACCAGCGCTACCGAAATCCTTTCTAATGTACCAGCCCGGTATGGGCGCCTCGGTGTCCTCGTAGTTACCGGACACCCACATGAAGTCGTCATCATTGGCCTCTTTGTCCGGGTTGCCTTTGATGAGTTTTGCTCGGCCCTTCTTAACTTTGAGGTACCAGCAAAACCCACTTTTATTTCGGCTGAGGCTGTATTGATGAAAAATCTCTACGAGGCCGAGATTGAGACCGAACCTTCGGTTCAGCTCGGCGACGCCGTTTATTATTTTATATGTGTTATTTGAGACCTGGGTTGGGCAAAGCCTTGTCTGCCGCAAAAATTCGCAGATCAAGGGTTGCACGGGAAAACGCAACCCTCCTTCAACAATAGACACGACCGTGAAGGGGCACCGGTCTAGGTCCCCCCAAGGAATATCTCCCTTCTTGCCGAGCTCTAGGACGACGTCGTCAGGAATATTGTACTCCTCTCGAAACTCCGCCATCGCCCCGGGCGAGCTAACCCTAAAGCGGTATTTGCCCATCTCGGTTTTATTTTGATGTATTGTATCTCAGTTTTATTTGCTAAATCGGCCGAAACGGTTATTGTGGTTGCTCGGTCTTTGAGCTCCACCAGTTATAACGCCGAAGGGCTTGGTCGGTCCTACTTGTTCTGCATATTGAAAAAGGCCAAGGGTTAGCACGGCAGATATTGCGCGGCTCCAAATGGAAATAGCTCAGGGAAGGATTTGGTGTTTGGATCAGTCTCAGCTCGGTTTAACTACATGTGCTTAAATCCTTCTAGTTTATTTACTGCACGGTCAAGACTAGTTCAAAGATCTATCTGGTTTTCAGCTCGGTCAAGGTTCGAGGCGGGGTTTCAGTCCAGTTGAGGTTAGAAGTGGAGACCACAAGTTTTAGCTCGGTGGAGATGTAATGATGGGTTTGTTTGACCCCTCAGCTCGGTGAAGGTGTCAGGCCGCGGTTTCCGTGTTTTAGTTCGGTTTATTCTACTCGCCTATCTAATGTGGCACACAGCCCGGTTGCAGCCCCTACGAGAAGCCACAAACTTGTTTTCGCTCGATTACATCCCTAATGGCGGATCTAAATGAGCTTTTTGCTCGGTTTTACCCAGTATTCGTCTAATTCATCCAGTTCTTCCTAGGTTCGTGGCTCACTCACTCAACCTAAGGCAAAACAGGGGCACGAAGAGCCCCCCTACTTTACCATTCCCATTTTCCTAGAGTTTTCCCGATCTAATGGTCCCAAACAAAGGAAAAACATAGAGAACAATAGAGCAAAGACGTAGAACAAGCATGAAAACAGCAGGTGAAAGGCAAGGAAGAGGGGTTTAGAGAGCTTACCAGAAACGAATGAAGAACGAGGTGGGGCCTTCGAGCTTGGGTGTAATGCTGGAAACGGCAACAATGGGCGAGGACAGTAGCAGCTTCTTAGAGGTTTTGGAGGCTAGGGTTTATGGGGCGTCTGAGAGAGAAGATGAAGTGTGAAGGGTTAAAACCCTTCGAATAGGGTTTATGGATGGGGGGAAACCCCAAACGGCGCAGCCGTTTGAAATCTCGCGTCTTGAGACAAATTTGACGCACGACCCAATAAGGCGACGACGTGGCAACGCAGCAACGCGGTCGATCTGATTGTACGACCTTTGATGGGACAGCAGCGATCGTCCCCGTCCAATTGGGATTGTTCGGCGGCAAAAGTGTTCCCAATTTAATCATTGCACGGCGGCAAAAGTTACCCTATGCTAGCTCGGCCTGGCGATGGTACGACTCGATCATAGCTCGGACACGAAGGTAAACCCAATCACGATAGCTCGGATGGGTTTAAGGGGCAATTGAGAGGGAAAATTTGCATGGCAGTACGGCCGAGCTAAGGCAACGTCGGATTTAACGAAGGGGCACGGCGCCGTGCTAACCCAGTTGACGTGACTGGCTTGCACGGTCGTTGACATTGACCGAGCAAATGCGAGTATGCCCTGGCCAAGCCGTGTTCCGGGCAGAGTTCAGAATAGCGAGTGGCGACCGAGCTATAGGGGTTACAGCGAGGCCGGGGTTACAGCGAGGCCAGCAAGCCTCTGACCGGCCAGCCGAGATGGATAGCTCGTGTGACCGAGGAGTCAGATGGGATGGTTGGGGGCCGGCATGCCCCGCAATCAGTTGATTCTAGTGTGCCAGTCTGAAATAGCCCGGGCGGAGTGGTTTGCCTTTTATTCGCTCCAAAGGGACAGGCCGGCGATGTGGAGTTCAGTTGTGTACAAGTAGTGGAGTTCTTCCACAAGTAATAGGCCAGTCGTGGTACCTTGGTCAAAGGTGCCACCTGGGCCAATGGTGTGGGGGAAAGGACGTCTGCTCCACGAACGCCCCAATACCGTTAGATAGTTCTGTGTGTACTGGTAGAAGGACAAAACCTTTACACGCGTAAGGCGGTGAGAGGCGCGCACTACCACCTGTCCAGGGAAGGACAACAGAGGTAGTGCGCGCACGACCTTGAGGCTGCATGGCCAGCCTAGAAATAGGAGAAGATATGAAGGTTACAGGTATGCGAATTCACTCTCACAAGCATTCTCTCTCTCTTCTCACTGTCTTCTTCCTCAGTGAACTGACTTGAGCGTCGGAGGGTTTTTCCGGCACACCACCGCCGGGCAACTCACCATTCTTGTGTTGCAGAGACAGACGCCGTTACCAGAAGCTTGACGTTCAAGGCGTACGGAGAGCTAAGGATATTTTGCCCCCGTACAATCACGACTAGGAGAGTTAAGCAACAAACCTGGCCAACTTGGTGTCTCAGTTGAGGAAGGGGTCTCAAGAGTCGAACGATAACAATAACAAAAAAAAGATTGCATCTTTGAGGCAGGTTAAGGGAGATGATATGGAGATGTATACGCATAGCAGTTGGTGTAGGTTTCCTATGTATGAAATTGATTTTGGATGGGGGAAGCCAACATGGGTGAGTGCAAGTCGTGAGGGCGGCCCGATTGGAATTAAACTAATGGATGCAAGAGATGGTGAAGGAGTTGAGATTTGGGTGAATCTGTTTGAAGAGGACATGGCCTTATTTGAAGCTGACCAAGAGTTGTTGGCTTATGCCTCACCCAACCCAAGTGCTCTGTTAAACAACTAGTCTATTATATTACTTTCTATATATTTCCTAATGTATATTTAATGTTATATTAATCCTCCTTTTATATTATCTTTATTGTACTATTTCGTGTGTGAGTATCATATTGAAGACAAACATTAACGGTGAGATCTACTATATACTAATAATGTATTCATACATAAAATAGTACTATGTAAGAATTAAAGCCTTGAAGTCTCTAAATTATGGTATTGTTGGTCCATTTTATTTCTTTCTATTTATATATATATATATATATTTCCAAGTTTATATTTTAAGATGAGCATAAAAGTCTTGGAGTCTAGTAGATATCGTGTGATGATTCATTTATCTTCTTTTTATTTTAAGAATAAGAGTATCGTGGATCATGTGATCATGGATGTGTTAATCTATAGCAATAATATTAATAGAATATTTAGCACAATTATTATAATAATAATGACTATAAACAATAATTTATATAGACAAAAACAAGAGTATAGGAAAATATAAGTTTGAGATTTTGGGAGTCGTATTGTCACTGTCCTAAACTTACTTTGCCTCCTCTCGTGAAGGTACAATTAAAATAAAGCAATTCTAACATAAAACTCATATTACTCACAATATCCCTCACCAATGTTTATGATCACATAAGGCTTCAACCATGTCACAAACCACAATTGTCCAAAATATCAATATAGAATATAGAGAACTCTCTCTAGAACTTCTCATTTTTTAAATTTCATTTTCTTCTCCTTTACTACTTTTGTGTATTCTCAAAACCTATCCTCCCTCATAGATATGGCAAACTATATATATTTATATAGAAGAATAGGTATAAATATAATTAACTCTCACTTAAACTCATATTTAATGTCATAATTATTTAGAAATAAATCCTCATAATATGATTGTAATGACAATATAAATTTTGCAACTTAAAACATAATTATAAATCTTATAACAATTAAATAATAAAATCATTTAATCATAAATACTATTTTATTTTCATTAAAATATCCCAACAGGATGTACATTAGCTTTTTTTTCCAAGTTTATACTTTAAAAGTATCGAGTGTGAGGATGATGGTAAAGTGATGGGAAAGATTCTGTGCCGGTTGTGTCCCATGTTATATTTAGGGTTGAATTTCTCATATTCAAGTTTTAATATTATAGCATCTGAGGGATTTATAAGACTCACTATAAATTTTGTTTTGATATTTCGAATTGTTATTATATAGGACTCTTAGGTCATGTTTGTTTAACTCTTTAGAAAAGGAGATTGGACTAATAACCTGTGAGACTCACTTAAAGAGCGTTTAGTTAGAGACATGAATAAAGGGATTAACTATCCCCTTGGACTAGTAATCTACCCATGTGGTAGGATTAACAAAGTCATAGAAGGGTTGGGATTAGAAATCAATTGAGGGGATTAGTGAAATTTTAAATGATTTTTAAGCAAAAATTATATTTTTTAGAATAAAAAATACTAAAACTTAACAAATATTAATTTTATATATTAATATTATCTATACCATTACTAATCCGATAGTGTACAAATAAACATTCTTTATCCTACATCTCCAACCTAATATCACTGTTACCCAAAAGACAGCCTAAGAGGGGTGGTGAATTAGGTTTTTACAATTAAAATTAATAATATCCTAATAAAAATTATGACTAGCACAATAGATAAATATAATTAATGAAATAAAAATAATTAAAACAAGTATCTTAACAACTATGTCAATTAATGATTTTAGCACAGTAAAAATGTGAAATATAGTTATGACAATTTAAAATAAAATAAAGAGATAAGAGAGAGAGAATCAAACAAATTTATAGTGGTTCGGCTTCAACTCAGCCTACGTCCACTCCTCAAGCTTCACTTAAAATTTTTCACTATCTTCTAGCTTCACAGTGATACTAGCAACCTCTTTACAAATAGAGCAATCATCCACGGATTTTACACAGACTTCACAAGTCCAAACCCTTGCAAATCTTAGGTGATTCACAATCACTCTCAAGATTTCAAGAATACAGTGTTTGCAACACTTTTACAAGATGAAATAGTATTTTTGCTTTCAAAGAAAGCTTACAATAAATATCTCTCAAAGATAGAGATATAAAATGAAACTTTGATTTTTCTGTAAATCTCACACAGGAAATATGAGCTTAAAACTATAAGGCTCAGTGTATAATTTCTAAGAATATATGTGAGTGATTATAGATCAAAGAATATTTTCAGGTTTTTTGTAACTTGTTTACATTAGAGGCTTTGGTATATATAATAAAAATTATAGTTGTTTATAGCCGTTGTATTTATTTAAATTTATAACCGTTGTAGTCATTTGAATTTATAGTCGTTTATAGCCATTGTACTTCCATCATTACCAATTTGAATATCTTCCACTCCATCATTACAAATTTGAAGATCTTTCACTTGAACCTTTTAAACCTTTTGACCTTTTGAACCTTTGTAGCCGTTCATAGCCGTTGTAATTCCATCATTATTAATTTGAATATCTTCCACTTGAACCTTTTGGCTTGCTGCTGTGCTAGGCTGTTTGAACCTTTGTTTTGGGCTGTTTGAACTCCTGATTTAATCAAATATTAAATACATTCTAACAACATTTAGGATAAAGGTTTAAGTGAGAAATAATAGGACAAAATAAATTTTGATTCTATTTTTCTCTTTCAAATAAATCATCAAAATAAATTTTGATTAAAATATAATTAAATAAATCATCAAAATAAATTTTGGATTCTATTTTTCTTTTTCAAATAAATTAAAACATAATTAAATAAATCATCAAAATAAATAAGTCTAACAATCACTGCACTAATAATCTCCTTACTCAATCCCACCATATTATTAATCCCCTCCATCCTATGGAGCCAAACAAACATGACATTAATGTATCTCATCTATAAAATAAAGTAATTTGATCTGATAATCGTAACATTTTTATTTTACCGCACTTATATTTGAAAAAATGAATGACAAATAAAATTTTAAAAATAGACCATTTGTGTTTTTAGAGACAAACAAGACAAAATAAAAAAAGTTATGATTATCGAATTGATTGAATTTTTTCATTGATGATATACATTTACATTTAAAGTCCTATAAAATGAACGATTCAAATCATTGAAACACGACCCATGGTAGGGCCCACGGACCCCTGAAGTTCTCACATGTTGCGATTTGAATATGAAAAAAATCCAACTCTTGTATATGTTCATTTTATGTTATTTGAATGTTTGTAGTGTTCGTTTGTCTATGATGCATGTTTGATGTCGACGATGTGTTTAGTTGTTATAATATGATAATTTCGTAATTGAATGGTAGTTCGAATTTGAGTCACCTCTATTGTTAAAGTGATACATAATATCTTCACGTTTTTTACATTTCGGTGCCCTGTTTTGGGCTTCAATTTATTGAACAATGGGGTGATGTTTACCTCCAACCAACGTTATCAAACAAATATCTTGCACAAGTTAACATTCCATTATTATCACAAAAATCAAATCAAACATTAGACAAAAATGAATCATAAAAGGGCATTGACGTCAACTCAAATGGTACCAAATATAACTTTCCAAAAAAAAAAAAAAGAGGACTAATTGGTTCATAAGGAAACTCTTAAGATTAAATGGATTTACTTTACCTCATATGGGATTTTTTGGTAAATTTTCTTAAAATAAAAATTATATATTTAAAATATATTTTTTAAAAATTTTTAAATATTTTAAAAAATATATAGCACACAAATGTAGTAAATACATCGTACATTAAAAAAATAAATATTTACAATAAAAAATATTCACCCTAAAAAATAAAATTAATCTTTTTTTTTAATATTTAAAAAAAATAAATCCAAAACAATTTTGAAATACAAGTCAAAACTCAAAATTCTTTTAGAAATTCATAACCAAACAAATTTCAAAAATTTATCTTTCGAAACACAACTCCACACTCAAAATTCAATTCAAAAACTAAACCAAATAGAGAGAGCTGTGATGTCATGAATCTCTTTAAAACAAGTTAACAAATTTTGATTCAAAATTCCTATTCCATATTGGAATCCGTACAACTTTTGAACCTCATGAATCACGTGTTATGACCTACTTTCTCTTTATGATCGTTCGTGTCCAAAAGTGTATTTCGAAATGTCGACTTGGGTCTTTGGGTGTTGTAACGAGTCTGGGAATGGTGGGAGTACTCTACAGTCATTTTTTTTACCCTTACTTGAAAATTGAGTCCGCTTGAGCGGTCCTTTGGTCGCTCCAGCGGTAAACCCGTCTATCTAGTTCTTTGTTCTGAAATTTAAAATACTGGGAGTGTGATTTCACTAGTCGAGTAAAAGTTTTACCGCTCGAGCGATCGGTCTGCAGAGGAGAAAGATTCTAGGAGCTTGAATTTACCGCCTGAGCGTAGAATCTATAGCTCGAGCAATCTATCTAGAGTTAGGTTCAAAAAGTGTGTCCAATCACTTTAAGTCTGATGTAAATAACCTTCCATTCTCACTTTTCTTTCTTCTCTCTCTCTCTCTCTCTCTCTCTCTCTACACTTCACTCTACTCTCTTTTCTCTCGTCTCTCTTTAGAATACACCCACCAACCCTATTAAATTCTTGATCTCTTCAAATCCATTAGAGGTTTGACCTTAGTTGTTTTATCAAGTTTTGGAGAGCACATCAAGAGCTACGACATGTATGGTAGAGTTCGGATTTTGATACTATTGATTTTAGGGCGTTTTCTCATTTTTCTCTCCAACCTTGAGGTATGGAGTTTTTTTTAATTATATATATGATTTTGGCATGTCTTAGCCTATTTCTTTGATGAAATCAATGTGTTATGAGTAAGGGTTTGAGTTATGGGTTTTGATTGTGCTCCAATAGGGATATTTTCTCATCTCTCTTATGAAATTAATTTGATTTATGAAATGTGTGACTCTTGGAAGTCCATGGATGTTAATACCTTTTGTAATGAGAAAATTTATTTTGAAAGGAAAACCCTAGATTTTTGGAAATTGGAGAAAAGTTTTTTTCTTAAAGAAAACTCATGAGATCATGATATTTTATTGAGAAAGATGAGGAAAAGCATATGTTTATATATTGTTGAACCATCTATGAAATGGATGGATTTGTTGAGAAATGTCCCATGGATAATATGTTTAGAATACTTAGATCATAGGCTTTTGGTAATTACATAAATTGTGAATATAGAATATTGTCATATGTCACATGCCACATGTATATGGAGGTTGGTTATTATTCTAGAAATTGAGAAATATTAAATGTGGTATTTCACATTGAGAAAAAAATGTTGAGAATTGTGGGAAAATGTACAATAAGGTTATATAATTGCGTTTGCATTTCATTCATTTGCATAACTTTTGAATATTGATTATTATGTTTTGAAACTTGGGTAATTATTTTGAGAAAACAATTGAGATATTGAAATGTTTTGAGGTAAATACGTTTGGTATAATGCCCTCGAAATATGATATAATCATTCATTCACAAGATCTATAGACATAATAGAAATATTATATTTTCATTCATCAGAGTCTTATTTACAAAATGTATTGCATGCATTACATTTTCATAAATGTTTATCTTAAAATTATAGCATGTAGCTCTAACTGATAACAACAAAATAAATGCCCTACGGGCGTACAGCTTTCCAAGTTATCACTTGGTTACAATAAAAGAAGAGTCCCAACTCTTTTACATATAAAGCCCTCGGCTTGAATTTACATTAAACATAGAACAACATATGCAAAATGGAGCTTTCAGTCCCTAAACCTCCGAAACTATGACCTTGGAGGCGGCATGTCACCTGTACCTGAAAATAGTTTCCCAAGTAGGGTGAGCCAAAGCCCAGTACAGATATACTAAACAATATATGAGAATTAACTAAAATATGAGCATCAAATGAATGTGCAATATTCTTAACCAACACATATCCTTTCAAGGTCATTCAATATAGATAATCAATATCTCAATTCATTTTCGTTCTTCCATTTCGAGTAAGTCAATTAACCAAATTTGTTATTATCAAGCAACCAATATGAGACTACAACTCAATGGTTCACAATTCAATACATTCATCAATCCAACACTTTTATTTCTTGTCATTTTACGAAACCACGTCCGAGGGAACCGGCACCCATAAATATATAAGATTTTGGGACTTTCACCCTGGACACTCCGGCCGACTTAGTTATCAATGGAGTTCATCCCCCTATCTCCTCCCAAACAATGGAGTACATCCCCTATCTCTTCCCAAACAATGATACATATACAATGTATTTAAACACGTTGTTATATACAATGACTAATCGAATCATATATTTAATGGTTTAATCAAACCGTCATATTCAATGACAATATTCATATGACTAGTTTCAATTTACCTAGTCCTCATGCAGTTTCTACAACAATCACAGCTATCCTCCACCGATAGCCCAAAACAGATATTTCTAAATAGATAAATAAATCTATCAACAAATAATTTATCAAATTCCATAGGTGAATGATTTATCAAATCCAACTACACCCTATATTTACACATCCTCCCAATTTCATATTTCCCATACCAATTTTATTATTCAAACAAAATAATTATTTAATTCAAATTAGGGCAATCATCCCCATTTCACAAATATTACACCCAAGACCAAATTTCACCAATTATACCCAAGCAATATCATGTTCAAGGCCTCTTATACACATATGGTACCAAATATGGAAAACCCTTGTTTCAAATATCAAAACCCTAACCTTAACTTCACCCAAATCTTCCCAAATCCCACCATTTATACAAAATGACAAATATCTAGGTTAAAGCTCATATTAAAGAGTAGAATATCCCTACCTCAAAGCTAGGAGACAAAAGGAGATGATGAAGAGCTTCAAGAATGCCCCAAATTCGGTTTTGCTCAGATCAAAGGAAAGCCCTTGAGATGCTCCAACACTTTAGCAAAGGGACTAGGGTTGAGAGATGCTTAGATCTAGGGTTATTTGTAGAGAGAGAGGGTATTTTAGAGAGAGAGACAGTCGGATTAGGGTTTTGGGTGAAAAGAAGACCAAAAAGTGATATAAAATCATCTTTCTTGTGGTGATATCTGTGATCCTCCTCGCTCAAGTGAAGGAGTCGTCGCTCGAGCGACCAGACACAACGGTGACCTCGCTCGAGCGCATGAAGCGTCGCTCGAGCGTAGAATGCAAAGCTTCAGGTCTGCCACCAACACAAATGCACGATGAGCGCAAGAAGTCTCGCTCGAGCAAAGAAACAATTACACAAGGCTCACTCCAGCGCTCAAGCAAATAAGCCAAAATCTGGGCAACAACATTCTAGACCAATTAACAACCAACCTATTCCAAACTCACCCAACAAGTCCCAAAACTCAATTTCAAAGAATTAAAGGAAGGAAACAAGACATAGACAACAACATACAATCACGGAATCCGAGTCCAAAACACAACAAAGGTTGGGGTAAAACCGGGATCGCTATAGTTCAGATGGAGGTGTAGTTTGATATTGATTAAGTTAGCCTGAGTGTCACTACAACAAATGGCACTTTTGCCAACTAAATTTTTAGTTCCCAAAGGTCAAGTTTTAGTCGCCGAAGGTTTTTAGCGACTAAATTTTTTGGTCACCAGATTGATCGTTGACTAATTTGTCATTGGGAAAGGTATTGGCCACTAAATGTTTTTCAGTCGCCAAAAGTCATAAATTGGCGACTAAATATTTAGTTGCCAAAAGTTTTCAAATAAAATTAATTTAGTTTTTAGCGACTAAAACTTTTAGTCTTGGATAAGTTTTAGTCACAATATTACTAAATTTAGGGACAAAAGAATTTAGTCGCCAAAAAAATTATTTTTCATTTTATTTTAGTTTTTGCTACTAACTATTTAGTCGCCCAAAGTCTCATTTATTTTTGGCTACTAAATATTTAGTCGCCAAAAAAAAATTATTTTTCGTCTTGTTGTTTTTGGCTACTAAACTATTTAGTTGCCTAAAGTTTCATATAGTTTTAGCTACTAAATTCTTAGTTGCTAAAAATATTGATTTGCTTTTTAACTACCAATTGGTTAGTCGCCAACAAGTTCACTTTTTTTTTTTTGCTACTAAACATTTAGTGGCCAAAAACTTTATTTAGTGTTTTTTATTATTATTATTAATTTCTTTATAACCTGTATTTATTTCGTGCAACCTGCACCCTGTATATAAACAAAACAATACACATACCTATTTCTATTTCACTTTCCACCATCCAAAATTTTGGTCTTTTAACATCAAATTCTATACAAACCAAATATAATCCAATCCAAAATAATAATTCCATACAAATAGATAATCATACAAAAAACATGTCCTCCGTACACAAAAAAGAAATATCCATTAGTAATCTATGCCACACCAATAGTAATATGTTCCTTCTGTGGTATACAATCTATCTTGATAACCATCTTTTGCAGCATCCTTGAATTCTTCAGTAGAAATTGCACAAATGAGAAGTACAAGTCACATCAATTCCATCTTAAACCAGCAAACTTAACTATCTTTAGACGCATCATCAAACATTGAAAAACCTCCTTCTGTGATGTCCGGTAATGCTCCTTGTTAAAATTGAAAGGTTGGGTGAGATCGTTATTGCAGATGAAGAATCATTAAGCTGAAATCTATGCATGAGTTTAACAACATGACTTTAGCAAAGAATTTGACTTCTTACCATCACTGAAATGATTCAAAATTCTACATCATATGTCATTTAGAGAATATTTTGAAGATGTAAGAAGATGTAAATATGATGGGCAAATAAAATTTATTTACTTGCAAAAAAAAAAAAAAAAAAAAAAAAAAAAAAAAAAAGAAGAAATTTTCAATAGAATCACTTACAATCTAGAGGACTCATAAATACTAAAAGCACTAGAATTGATTGGCTTTACTAGATAAAATACATAAAGATAGATTCATAACCAATTTTTGATGGAGTCTTTCCATATCTTAAAGAAAATAATCAAGGAAATTATTATGAAAAGACGTACCTCATTATTCATAGAAGGGGACATGGTTATGACTAATGTCTCTAGATGAGAAGAACTTTCCAAGATGCTTGCTATTCCAGGGAGGACTGATTCCTCAATATGCGTATCTAGTGTTAAATATTCACACTTTGACAGTGGAGAACGCAAAACTTTCATTTCCATTATTGATAGTAGTTTTCCCCCATCAGAAGCAAGATGCAAAACAAATATATACATAAATACATATAAAGCAAGACAACACCAATTAGAAGATTCTAGAAGATTGTTTGACATACTCAATAATATATTTTGTGTATTAAAAAACAAACAAACTATGTGCAATTCCTGAATCATATTTAATTTTCAAACCATTGTCACTCCTTACATTGGAGCAAAAGTAACCACAAAGGATCAGATCATGAAAACACAATACTAAAGTAACCCAAACACAGTACTATTAATTGTAATTGAGACTTTTTTCTAATAAATATCATTTAGCACAAAAAGAAGCTCAAAATATGGACAAAGCCATAGCTTCTTTTCTTTTTTCTTTTTTCTTTTTTCCTACAATTGAGATGACTCAAACTCAATATCTGCATCAACAATATTAGTTGTTTATATCATGGTATGAATTGCAATGTACTTCATCAATTAAATTGGGGTTTGAATCAACTACTTAGCTATTGGAGGTAACTGTCCCAAAAGCCAACAGCTTATACTAACTATTACTATGCCTTTCTAAGTTAAGAAATATGCACAGCCATTGAAGAATTGATTGGCAAAGTTACAAACAGGAACAATTCTGCATAATTCAAGAATTTAAGTCCTGAAATACCTAACAAATGATTCTAGACACAAAAATTTTGTAAATTTCAATGAAGAATTACATAAATTCAATCAAGATTTAGAACCAGTGTTATTGGCAAGCTTAAACATAAATTATCTAAAAAGGAAATGATAGACAGACTTGGTTTATCTAAAAGCTAATTTGCAGAGAACATGTGATTGTGTGAGCAAGCCCAATGTTTAATATAAAATTACATACCAAATGAATTATCTCTAGCATACTTAGAGAGAACTCTAAAGGGAGATTTCCCTTGCAATTTATTTTCTGCTGCCAAGTCAGAGATGCAAGTTTTGCAGGGTCAACCTTAATCTGGAAAACAAAAAAGTATAAGAATAAGATGACCACTAAATCAAAGCACCGACTAAGAAACACGTTAAAACTAGTATGCCACAACTAACAAAAAATTTAGTAGCGTAAAACATGATCTAATGCAGACTAAAATAATTTTTAGTCACCTATTGTGGCATATTTAGCGACTAATTTTTTTTTAGTCGCCAATAATTAAGATACAACTACTAAAAAAAATTAGTAGCTAAAAACCATATTCAACGCCGACCAATGTAATTTTTAGTCACCTATTCTACAACTTTTGGCGACTAAAAAAAGTTTGGTCACAAAAAATGTAAATTATTATAGTGTGTCATGGTGAAAGACCGAAAATACGCGTAGAGCAAGTACCACATGCTTTCTGGTTAAGAGTTGGTAAAGTGATGATTGGTAGTGCTTGATATGCCAAATTGCAGATACCAGCTTAGGGATTTCCCGAGTCGTATTTACTGCTCCATATTTGTATTTTGAATTCATTGAGATAATGTGCTTTCGAAAAGAGCATTGCATGTGATTTTCAAAATGATAAAACTTGCGGTTTTTGAGCATGACATGGCATTGCATCCGATTTAAGACTACTTAAAACATATATACTTTGTTAAGATCTTCTTATTGGGTTTCATGCTCACCCCAAGTGGATTTATGCAGGAAATGATGTGGTAGTTCTGCCTCAGTGAAGGCGAATGGATGTTTTGAGAGTACAAGGCTCTTTTGTTTATTTGTTATATTTTTTGATAAGCCAAGGGCTTATGTACATGGGTTTGTAAATCACTTACTTGTAATCAGGCTTAAGCCTTAGAACTTGTGGCCCGGGAGGCATTATTTTGCACTTTGTTCTTTACTTTTATCTGTCTCACATTATATAGATTCACATTTTAGAGAAAACTGAATGTATATTGCATGTGGACACCTTTTGTACATCTCTCACATATCAAAAAATACAATTATCGAGATTTATTTAATATTATGATATTAGGAATTTCATGATTATCTAACGGGATAAGAATAAAATCAAAATCGTTGTATGTTAATTATTTGAAAGTGTTACAAGGGTGTAATTACCTCAATTTAGACCCATATGGGCAACTCCAATCTGGAATCATAACTTCATATTTTGAAGTCTATGAATAGGGTTCGAGTTTTATCACAACGACAGACCTGAACTAACCCATTGACCGGTCAAAGCCCATGTGCTTGGGCCTAGTCATGAAATTTTATGGCCATCCCATGCAGTAGTGAGAGCAAACTAAGGCCACAATTTTCATAAGATTTCAAATTTTATCTTTGATATTTGGGTTAATTACTCACAGGCCAGTTATAAGCATTTGTGTATCGTTAAGTCCCAAAAGTATTTATATATTCTATGAAGTCCCTTCAATTCGTCGTTGAAAGTTGTTCTATCAGAAGACTAAAAATGACTTTTAGTGACGATTTTATAGATCTGCTGTTAAAATATAACAATTAATGATATTTTTTTGTAACGATTTTCTAAATATGTCGCTAAAAATAACAATTAATAATGTTTTCCTGACAAATTTTTAATTATTGCTAAAAAATAATAATTAGTGACACTTTTTTTATGAAAACACCACTAAAAAAATAAAAAATAAAAAGATTTTGTGGTGGTTAATTAAAAGTGAATAAGACTTTGATACACCAAAAAGTGAAGAGCATTTATTACCCTCATCTTCCTAATACAATTTTTTAGTCAGTTCCCTTGATATTCTTTTAAAAGGTCTTATAAAAATTATTTTTGTTTGAACGACCTACAAACTAAAAAGCTAATTTATCAACAACAACAACAACAACAAAATCTATTAAGTTTTATTATTTTTGTAAATATAGTGGTCCTATGAATGACAACGGATTCTGTTTTTTTGGGTTTTGCACGCAAATTCTTTATTTTCAGTTGAATAATTTTATTGATACAATTTTATATTTTATTATAAAGTTGATAATTTTAACCTACATATCACTATATTTTACCTTACTCAATCAACGTTCTCTCAAACCACTAATATTAAAATCTAGTTGGATCAAATACAATTAGATTGAGAAATTTTGTCATCCCTAAGGGGTCCCACAAATATGTATTACTTTTATTATATAAATATACAGCAAAATTAAAACAAAGTTGTGAAATAAATTCACTAATAAATAATATTTTTCTTTTTATTTTAGTGGACCTTCGAACAAATTTTTTTTTTTTTTAAATGTTATATATTGTGGGATTTATTTCATCTTCCATGCATAGACATGCAATAAAAGTCATGTAAATGTGGGGCTTACCTTATTTAAAAAATATTAAAATTTATTATGTCACATAAGAAACCACCCTGAAAGCTTTTGATAAAATATTTCGGTGGGATTTGCTTTTTTTTTTTTTTTTTTTTTTTTTTTGAATTATTTTCATCTTTAAAAAAAATTCAAAAAATTCTTAGTTTTTAGATTCAACTCGACAAGATAAAGAGGAAAATTATAATTTTTTAAAATTATAAAAAAAAAATAAAGTCCAAAAAAGACATAAATAAGTGAAAAATAGTGGAATTTTTTTGGTTTATTTTGACTTTTTCACAATTGTTTTGGAATTTCTCAAAACAAATGTATTTTTTTGATTCATTTGGACAAGATGGACCAAAAAGTTAAAAAATTATGACATAATTCTTTTTTTAAAAAAAAGAAGGTGAAACACGAATAAATCTCAAAATGTGATATTGTGAACTGTTTAGTCCTCCCTCTTTTCTTATGAATCCGAAGTTCCCATTAAAATAAAAATTACACAAAAAGATAGTCATTTACACATTTGGGTTTAATTTTGGAGGGATAAAAGTAAGTTTCTTCAAATGTGAAATTATACATTTGGGCAATTCACACTATAGAAGTTTTGAATTTTTCTTTCTTTTGAAACAAATTTCACATTACGAATAAGAACATGACACTCCAATAATGTAACATTTTAATGTAACACACTAAAAAACTCATTAGTGTACTTTTCCTAAACGTAATAACGTGACACTCCAAATTTTTTCCAAACGTAATATTCCAATATAACACACTCCAATGTAACACACAAAAAAACTCTTTAATATACTTTTTCTATACGTAACATTTCAATCAATGTAATTTCAAACATAACATTCTAATGTAACATATAAAAATATTAAAAAAATTACTTAGTATACTTTTTCCAAACGTGACACTCATAATTTCAAATTATACATTTACCAAAGCTCACTAAAGAATTTGTGTACTCCTTTTGAAATGGTTTATAGAATCGCACACCCTTTTGAAATAGTTTGAATCCAACATCCTTTTTTTGGAGTGTTACATTAGAATATTACATTTGAAAAAAGTACACTAAGAAATTTTTGTGAGAGCTCACTAAAGAATTTGTGTACTCCTTTTGAAATGGTTTAAAGAATCGCACACCCTTTTGAAATAGTTTGAATCCAACATCCTTTTTTTGGAGTGTTACATTAGAATATTACATTTGAAAAAAGTACACTAAGAAATTTTTGTGTGTACTACATTGGAGTGTTATATTAGACTATTACAGATTGAAATTATACAAATCCACAAACCTTATTAAGGAGTTTTTGTAATCCTTTTAAAGTATTTGAGGAATCTCACATCGTTTTAGAATATTTGAAGAATCCCATATTGTAAGTCATTTTTTTTTTCTTTTGAAATGTTTGAAAAACCTTACATATCAAGTCATTCCAAATAAAAAAGATTCTCATATAAAAATTCATTACAAATTTGATTCTCATAGATAATATATCTTACCTTTCTAGCCCAAAAAAAAAAATGAAGAAGAAGAAGAAGAAGAAAAATAAAATAATAGAAATAAGGGTATAATCATAAATTTAATTTTTAAATAATATATTAAATCTATCTTTCTAAAATTAATGAAATTAATTTGTCTATAAGAAAACTGTTGAAACTAATCCAACCACTATTTTTCAATGTAGAATTTATAGGTAAATTTTCAAAAACAATTACTAAAAATTTTTTTTTTTAAAAAGAGCCTTTTTTAGAGGTTGCCAAACCACTAACTCTCAAACAAAAACTTACTGATCATAGGTTACTAATAATAAAGGCCGAATAAAAAAATTTTATTGTAGAAATTATATAAAATGGTAGTTACTTATATATTTGGGTTTAATTTTTAAGAAATAAAAGTGGGTTTCTTCAAATATAAAATTACACATTTAGGCAATCCGTACAATAGAGATTTTGGATTTTCCCTCCTTTTGGGACAAATTCCACATTACGAACAAGAACGTAATACTCCAATAAAGTAACATTCTAATGTAATACATTAAAAACTTACTTAGTGTACTTTTTACAAATGTAACACTCCAATCAATGTAATCCCAAACGTAATACTCCAATGTAATACACAAAAATACTAAAAAAACTCTCATATTTGTTTGGACGGACTGGATAAGGATGAATTGTAATCCATTAGACTGTTAATCTTGGGATACATAGTCCTTGGACTATTTAGTTGGATAAGATGTATATTCTATTTTGTTTAGTCATGAGATTAGATGCAAGAAAAAGACTACTCCATTGAATCTTATGTTTGTTTGAGTTATTATAAAGATGATAAATGTTCAAAAGATAATTTTGTCATTTTAAATTATTTACTAAATAATATCAATATTAAACATATCTTTAACATTTTGATTTTTGGGGGGCTAGATTAAATAAAAATTTATTTTATTTTTTAAAAAAATTAAATAAATTTTTTAAAAATAAATAAATAAATAAAATATGAATAAAAATATGTGTTATTTTATAAAATAAATTTATTTTTAAAATAATAATTATTAAATAAAGCATCAATAAAATTTTAAAATAAAACATTTATAAAATTTTATTTTAAAAATTAAATAAATAAAAAATCAATAAAAATTAAATAAAATTATTTTATTTTTAAATTGAGACATTTAAATTTTATTTAATTTTATTAAATATAATACCTAATTAAATCTGTAGACGTCCCCGAACGCATCCCGGGGGAAGGAGTGCGAATCCCCCCCGTTCTGGTTCGATATTGGGTCTACTACAGTTCGAAGGACTCAAATGTCACGGTTCTTAATCTTAAACCAAAGAGTCCAAACCCGGCAAATCGTTTTGAAAATAGATTTTTTGAAAGAAGTGCCAAACATGGACTGCTTCACCAGATACAGAGTCGCCACCTAAATATTTTTTAAATAGGAAATTTAGGAAACCCTAACTCGGTGCCAAAGGCCACGTGTCCGTCATCACCAAAGTTGCCTCGGCTCGGGAACTTGGGTACGATTGGGGAAGGTCACTTCTTGAGCACCACCGCTCACCCGGTCAAAGACCGGCCTCTACTAACCATGATATCCGATTTTGAAAACATTGCGAGTTCTTATTCTAGTTATTAGCCTAGGTTACTATGTAATGCGCACAGCATATAAGTATAGACTGAGCCACCTGAATTGGAACAAGACACTTCGTGTCTGTTTGTTTGAAAATGGTTTGATGGTGCTACCCGCAAGTAGGCTAAGACGTGGATTTGCCACCCTCAGGTGGGCTTAGAAAACATGATTTTGCCACTATCTAGTGGGCTTAAAACAAACATTTGATGAATTGTCCAATCCAAGTAACTCAACCTCCACCCACAGGCATTCAAGGCAGTTATATCGCATAAGCATTTAGCCTCATGGTAAGCATGCTATTCATGGCAGTCACTCACACGCATGCAAGGATGCTAAAGCATAAAACTCACCGAGTACTCCAAGCTAAAATAGAAGCTATGTTAGAAATCATGCATGGTCCTAAGTATACAGCAATGCCCAATGCAACACATGCAAAAATGCAACTACAGCAGGCTCGGGTATTCTAAACATGGCATGTGGAATGCTACAATTAACACGTATTCAATTTGGAATTGAAACACAAATGCAGTTTGTATGATGCACCGAGCCCGGTGCATGCAAAACAGATGAATGAATGCAAACATGCTATCATACTGTATGCTAATTGAAATATGCCCTATATCTAACCATCGTAAGCGGGTAAATAAAAGAGAAGAAAGACGTGGGATTAGAAGACATACATCACACTCACCCACACTTATTACAATTTTGCCCTCGCACAGAGGGTCCGAATAAATAATACAATCTGAAATAAAAGAATAATACAATCTGAAATATAATAAATATACAAATTCCTAATTAATTATCAAATTAAATAAGAAAGCTGTAAAATGGCATGCAAGCCAGGGGGCTGCCTTGACTCCGCTCCGGATAATGATATGATGCATGTTTGGGCTGCTTTGCGCGGAAATCCACTGGGATGCCCCAATCAGCCTCTGTTTGCAATGTTTCTCGAAATGCGTGCCAAACTCCGGAAAGTTACTGATTCTTCATTTTGCTGCACCAGAGAGCATGAAAGGGCATAGCAATGTATTTCACAAATATATGCATGCCTCGATCATCGTGCCACCAATCACGCATATCGATGCATGATGGCCGAGGAGTCGGATTTGCACAACTCAATATAGGGTGAATGCAGATGAATGCTACAACAAAACCTAACTCCATCATGTGGGATCCGGAGTGTCGGTGACTTGGGAATTGGGACACGTTCCGTCGCTCGGAGTACGAAACGTGCCTCGTTTCCCGTGCCCGGGCTAACTCCTATCCTGAACACGATGCAATATGTATGATATGCATGAAATGCAACTAAAATACAATCCTAGCATGCGCAATGCTATGAAAATGAGATGTCTCGGAATGCGTGCACGCGGGCACGCAAACCGAAGAAATGATCCTAAGGCATAAAATGGCATACGCAATGCAAATTGGACTTACACTAACACGAGTGGACCTCAACCACACTCACATAAGAGGCCGTTGGATAAAAATGAAGTGCCTCGAAATAGGTGCACACGAGCACGCGAACCGAGGCAATGGCATACACAATGCGATGATGCTAAAATGAGATGTCTAAAAATACGTGCCCACGGGCACGTAAACCGAGGCGATGGCATACACGATGCAGTGAGACTAAAATGAGATGTCTCAAAATGCGTGCCCACGGGCACGCAAACCGAGAAAATGGCATACAGAATGCAGTGATGGCTAAAATGAGATATGCGATGCAATATGGGCTTACACCAACATGAGAGAGCCTCAGCCACACTCATATAAGAGGCCAATGGATAAAAATGAAGTGCCTCGAAATGCGTGCACACGGGCACGCGAACCGAGGCAATGGCCCTAAGGCATGAAATGGCATGCAAATGCAATGATGGGCTTATACCAACATGAGAGGGCCTCAGCCACACTCACATAGGACGCCGAAGGATGAAAAATGAGATGCTTCGAAATGCGTACCCGTGGGCACGCAAATCGAGGCAATGGCCCTAAGGCATGAAATGGCATGCAAATGCAATGATGGGCTTATACCAACATGAGAGGGCCTCAGCCACACTCACATAGGACGCCGGAGGATGAAAAATGAGATGCTTCGAAATGCGTACCCGTGGGCACGCAAACCGAGGCAATGGCCCTGAGGCATGAAATGGCATACGAAATGAGACGTGGCATATGGCATATGGAAAATGCAAATTTCAACAGTCAAAATGATGCAAAAACAGCCCCCGAATTATAGCAAAATTACACCCGATGCCCGAAATGCTATGCTGAGTACCCGAAATGACTTGCAGCTATGCCAAACATGCACAATATGGACATGAAGTGTAAAGACAGATGCTAGGCAGTCCCTAAACTAGCATTTTTCCAGTACAAAGCATGGCCAAACAACAATCACAAGTGTGGCAAAAATAGCATGCAAAAATGGGGGAAAAAAGGGAAACAATGAAGCAGATGGTATACGCAATGCTCAAACTGAAAAATACAGTTCTACAACACTGAAGAGGGACCAAAAATATGAACATTTACAGCTTATGAAAACCCCCAAAACAATATGTAGATATGCTCAACATAGCATGCAAAATATGAGCCAAAAGAGGGCTATAAAGAGAGGTATACCAAGAATTCACCAAACAGCCTAAGACCCTTAACAAAACATGAAGAGTGGGTCATTTTAAGACTATTTTCAGTTCTGATCATGGCCAAAAACAGAAGCAAGATAGGCCTAAAAAATCATGCAAAATGGTGGACCGAATAGGGGTATAATGATAGGTCATGCATGGAAGCACCAAACAAGTTTGATCCCTTCTACAATGTTGTATAGGGGCTCAAAATAAGCTCAATCACAGTTTAAGGCATGCTCCAAAAACAAATGTACATAAGCCAAAATTACTATGCAAGATTATGGCATATAAGATGGGTATTGAGACAAGTAGTATATAGAAGTGCCAAACAAGGTTGAGCCCTTCTTCAATGTTGAAGAGGGGCTCAAAATAGGCCTAAACTCAGTTAGGGTCGGAGCCCAAAACCACAAGAAAATAGGGTATAAAAATGATGCAAAAAAAGTGCTAGAAAAGGGGAAATAGTGACTTACCCTTGAAGACTACACTTTGGTTGCTTCTTGGCTTGAGTTTGTTGCTTCTTAGCCTCTGAAAAACCTTCCCTTGCTGCTGGAATGGAAGTGGTGAAGGTAGTGCTTGGTGTTGATGAACAAATGAGGCCAAAACTTAAGGATTTTGGAGGTTTTTGGAGAGGGAGATGTAAGCTAATGTATATGAGCTCTTAAGGGGAGTTTTTCTAACCCTAATGAAGGAGCTGGCCAGCCATTTATAAAGGCTAAGAAGGGGGTGTAAAAGAGGAGGGAAATGCACCCAAGCTTTCCCTCCCAAAATATCCCCCGGATGCAAAGATATTTTGGAGAAACAGCTATACAGCTGTAATGAACTCAAACTGAGGATGCAGACCGGCCATGTGCTTTTACTGGAGGTGGCCGGCCGGCCACCCCCCATGGCTGGCCGGCCAAGGGCAAAAATGGAAAGTGAGAATTTTTGGCCGGCCACCAAAGGTTGGTGTCCTCCCATGTGTGTACAACAAGACCCTATAGTTGGAAATTGGCAACTCTGAAACAGGAGAAACAACAAGCCACCTTTAGGAGAGGGTCAAAAATGAAAAGAAGAATTACTAGCCGAGCTCTATTTTTTAGGGTCCTCCCATGTGTGTACAACACAAATATGTGGTTTAGGCTCGAAGAAAATGGCCCTAGTGTGTTCAACATTAGCCCGGAAGTGAGAAAAACGGCCCCCGGGGGGGCGCCGGAGGAGCATAACTGGTTGCTGAGACAATTGCTGTCCTCCCACCCTCCAGTGACCTTCCTTATGATAAAACAGAGGTACCTGCCAAAAATGAACAAAAATCGATGCAAAACGAATGCTCGGGGGCCAAAACACGCAGTTCGGGGCCCCGAAAACCGGCCGTTAAGCACCGAAAGTGGTGTTTGGCCACGAAGTGGGTATCTAAGACCCCAGTGTCCCTTGAAAGGGAGTAAATGAGATGCATGCCAGAAACCGGAGGAATCGGAAATGGTTGGGTGGTCCCGAACCGAGACACACGGCCTGACGGCTCCGAAAACCGGGAATCGGGCTCCGAAATGGGCAAAATGGCCTACGGGCACGAAATGTAGCCCACGGCCACTGAGAGATGGTCTACGGGACCTCTCCCTCCCTTCAGGAAAAGAAACAGAGAAAACCGAGTCTGGTTCGCAAACCGAGACAAGGCACAGAAGAGAGTTCGGGAGTCCGGAGGCAGGGCGCACGGCCGCGACTCTGAGACTTCTGAACGAGCACGATATGCAACATCACCGAGCGCTCAATCGGTGACGTCTGAGTCTTAAGGTCGGTCAAAAATGGGGTGTCTACAGTTGCCCCTCTTTGACAGAACTCGGAAGTCACAAGTGACAGGAGTGAATGTCAAAGCCCAGAGACGACTCATTTTTGACAAGGTCGAAGACTTAGACAACCATACAAGATGAATAGAGATATGTGCCCGCAAGCGTGCCCGCAGGCAAGGGGGGCAAAATGCAAAGCCGACATGCACAAAGCCAAATGATCATGCAAATGCAGCAAGCTGTAATGAGGCAAGTATTCGCAAATCGATGCAACAGTTTTAAGCAAGAATGCAAAGCAAACAACTACATTTCATGCAGTTAGGAATGCGGAGAATCATTCAATTCTCGTCGCGTCTCGCACGGAGAAGATACGATACCTGCGCAATTCGTCTGGTCGCACCAGCCTCAAATGAACCGTACATACAATATCGTGCCTGCAAAAGAGAGAAATTCAACAAGAACAATATGCTAACAACATATATTCAATGTGATTCCTGTGGTTCCGAAAGTCTAACACACGCAGTGTCGGCGAGTGAATGCATCGCAATGCGAGAAAGGAATGTGCGTGACAACACATGCTCGAGCACAGAGGTATGGTACAACAAGAAATCATGCATGACAATGCAAAATGCTCATAAGAATACGAGTTATATGCAAAACAATGCAAAACGAGCATAAATCAGAGCGCCGGTTTGTTGCGAAACAACGAGCTGGGAAACGCGCATTTCGGCGAAGGCAACTTGATCGCGGCCTCTGATTCACCTCTCGGAGAGGTTACAACATGTTTGAAAAGGATACACCTTGATTTTGATGAGTGATGATGAGACACATGTCAGAAATTGCAGCTGAAGTTCCGGCGGAGCAATTTCGCGCCAGAAAGTGCACTTTTCTTGAACTTTTTCGGGTCCCGAGAACTCCGATCTTCCTCAAAATTTGCAGAGAGCTAGAGGGGGGTGTGGGGAACACCACCGGCCAGGTGGTTTCCCTAGGGGAGGCCACCGGCTAGGAAAGAAAAAGCAAATGGCCGGCCAGCCAGAAAAGGTGGCCGGCCGGCCACTTGCCCAAAAGTAGGGGCATTTAGGTCTTTTGCCTCATTTCTATATATATCCTTTCCCATTCATTCCGAAATCACTCCCACAGCCGTGAAATCTTCTCCCCTTGCTCCCCAAACCATTTTTTCTTTCAGATCTGCACTTTATACGCGCTTTTTAGCCTCCCACGCAAGTTGTTTTCGCGAAATCTTTCAGTTTTAAGCACTTTGAGCCGACTAAATTTTGGTTTCGGGGCTTCTTTTCTCATTTTCACCACTTGAGGTAAGTTTGTCTCAATATTTGGAAGATTTTCTCAGGAGTTGACTTTTGTTGACTTTTCTATTTCCCGGGAGTTGACTTTTGTTGACTTTTTTCCAATTTTGGCTCATTTTGCTCATTTTTGCTCCTTTTTGCAGATTTCTTGAAATGGCGGGTGATTACCCTCATGGTGGAGGTCCTCCAGGTGCCGGGGACGATTTTGATGTCATGACACTACCCCCGAGAGTCCGCCCTTTTATTCCTGGAGATACGCCTATGCATATATATGCTTCGTCGTTTCTCTGGGTTCAATGACCGAGCACCCGGGGATTTACTTCTGCGAGAGCCGGAGCAGCACCTCTCTCACGATGCACGAGAGGTATTTCACTTTATTTTCTGCATTTTCGTGCATTTTGTAGCTTTGCCATGCTTGAACCCACAGTTTTAGCTTATGACTTAATACTTCGTTCGCATTCTGAACATGTAACTTAAACACTTGAATCACTGAACACACGGCCCATTGACTGATTGATTGTGAACGCACGGTACACATTAGTTAAGAATTGAACACACGGCTCAAACACTGATTTGTCGAACACACAGCCCGAACTTGAAGGTGAGCACACCGCACACACTGATTAAGAGTAGAACACACAGTCCCCCAAAACTCTGATTTTCTGAACACGCAGTCCAAGTCGATGATGAACACACAGCCCACACTAATTGAGAGTAGAACACACAGTCCCAAACTCCGATTTTCTGAACACACAGTCCAAGTTGATGGTGAACGCACAGCCCACACTACTTAAGAGTAGAACACACAGTTCCAAACTCCGATTTTCTGAACACGCAGCCCAGGTTTTGAAGTGAACACGCAGCCCACTGATTAGGATTGAACACACAGTCCAAAACAGTTCTTGAACCATGACCCAGTTGAAGTGAACACACGTTAATCGATTTTTTCGAAATTTGAACCATGACCCAAATACCAAATTTACTAAACCATGACCCAGATTTGAAGTGAACACGCAATTTATCGATTTTTCTAAAATTTGAACCATGATCCAAATACCAAATTCTTGAACCATGACCCAGTTGAAGTGAACACGCATGACCTTGATTTTTTACGAAATTTGAACCACGACCCAAATACCAAATTCTTGAACACATGACCCAGTTTGAAGTGAACACACGACCTTGATTGAGAATTTGAACACATGACCCAAATACCAAATTCTTGAACCATGACCCAGATTTGATGTGAACACACAACCCACTGATTAAGATTTGAACACGCATGACCCAAAACACGAGTTCTTGAACCATAACCCAGTTTGGAAGTGAACACGCATGACCGATTGAGAATTTGAACACGCAGACCCAAAACCACAGTTCTTGAACCATGACCCAGATTTGATGTGAACACACAAATTTGATTAAGATTTGAACACATAGCCCAAAACACAAATTCTTGAACCATGACCCAGATTTGAAGTGAACACACTGACCATCGATTGAGATTTGAACCATGACCCAAAACACAAATTCTTGAACCATGACCCAGTTGAAGTGAACACACAGCCCACTGATTGATTTCATTTGCACACAGCTATTTCACTTCATTTGCACACAGCTTCTTCATTTCATTTGCACACAGCTTTTATTTGATTGTGTACTGAACACATGCATTCATTCTGAATGCAAGGTGGCTCTCGCACCGTGAGAGGATACGGCTCTACCACCGCGAGACCGGTATCTTTGAGCTTCAGAGGTCAGGGATCTGGTCGATTTAGCGTGGTTCGAGCATTCTGCGTGGGATTATCACGTTGTCTGCCCAGCAGACTTTGTTAGCTGCTTTGGTGGAGAGATGGTGGGACACCACCAATTCCTTCTACTTTTCTGCCACCGGGGATATGACCATGACTCCGCTGGACTTTGCCGTACTCACCGGCCTAGACATAGGCGGTTGGCCCATACCTTATGACGAGGATATGGGAGAGTGGGAGGCCGCTTGGACATATCTATTGGAGGCTCGCCCGCCTGTAGACAGAGCTTCCGAGAGAGTCCAGTACACCTGGTTCTCTTCCCGTTTTCGGATGATGGAGCCTGAGTCTCTCGAGGAGGTTGAGCAGTACGCCCGTGGCTTCCTTATGTTCCTCTTTGGCACCACTCTGTTTGCCGATAGGGGGAACACTGTCGGGTTGTACCTTCTGAGTGCCCTAGTGGACCTATCACAGGTCAGTCGATATGACTGGGGTGGCGCTGGCCTGGCTACCCTCTATTGTTACATGAGTGCAGCCTCTCGCGGGCGGGGAGACTTACTCGGCGGCTATTGGAGAGCCTGGGAGGTACGTTCTGTCCTCTTGATTTATATTTCTGCTCCTCATTACTTGTTCATTGCACACACACAGCGCACTTTGCACTCTGTATTCTGCCTTTAGCACTTTGTATTCATATTCTACACTACTCTTCTCAGCTATGGGTGTACGTATACTTTCCCACATTAGCCCCGGAGATGGAGGTGGCAGGACTCCTTATGACCCCATTTTCATTAGTGTTCGAGGGCGAGCACCGAGTGAGACCTCGAGAGACTCTCTTCTACCTGCGACAGTATTTTGATACTGTGGGGACGACAGAGGTATTTCAGAACTCTCAGTTCCTTTCATTTTCATCTTTGATCTGTCCTGTATATTCCTGATTTCTGATTGATTTATGCACTGGTTATCCGCAGATTACTTGGCAGCCCTGGGTGGTCTTTGGTGACGATCTCCGACATCAGTATCCCGGAGGATCGGGCACTTCCCAGTATAGGTTCCTGCTCGAAGGACCTGCTGGTAGGGCATGGTTCCTGGGGGAACGCTTCATGCGTCAGGTATGGGGGTACGATTCTCAGGACCCTCCTGCTGTACCTCCAGCCACTATGCGGACTGCCGATAAACTGTCTTCCCAGGAGGTCACTAGTGCTATGCAGGGCACCGATGCTTTGTTACATCTCATGGAGGGGGACTACGCCACCTATCGTCGTATATATCTGATGCCCCCCTTGACGGGAGTGCGTGCTCCGTCACGGAGGTCTACTGATGTACCATCTTCGAGTCGTGCCGGTGCTACGGATATCCCCTCCTCTAGCAGGGCTGGTGCATCTAGGGGTAGAGGTAGTTCGATTCCTCCGATCCCTCCGTCTCTTCATCATCATCCTGGGTGGCCAGACATGCCGACCGAGTTGACGGGTTGGCGGTTCGGGACTCCTTACCAGGTCCCGCTAAAGCCTCCTCTTCCTGACCACAGATATGTCTGGGATCCTGATTCACCCTCGGTATGTTTTACAGCTTTGAGTTATCAATTAGATTACTTGGACATTCATTCCCTCACTGATAGTTTTACATTTGTATTTGCAGCCCCCAGTTGACTACACAGAAGAGCTGCTTGGGATGCTGGCCACATTCGAGGGCATGATCCTACGGAGGGAGGCACAGATGGCCATCATGGGTGTGCAGGTATTATCCATCTTCCTTGTATTTAGCATATTTCTGATGACACGCTAGTTTTGAACATCTTGCTGTATTGATAGGTTGTGTAGAGCACATCTGGCACACACCCCACTCACATATTGTATTAACATCTGCTTTTCATATTTGAACTGATGTATTGAACTCTTCACTTTCAGATGCCTCCCGTGTATGCTCCGCCGCGGGCCGGGCCACCCGGGCCTTCTCAGGGAGATCGAGGTACTGGACCTGTTCGAGGTACTGGGCCATCCGGGCCTTTTCGAGGAGCTGGGCCATCCAGGCCTTCTCAGGGAGCTGGGCCATCTAGGCCTTCTCGAGGAGCTCGAGGAGCAGGGTCGTCTCGCAGACGCAGGGCACCCATTATTGAGGAGGAGAAGGAGGTCGCAGACCGTGAGTCAGAGACATCCGCTGGGGAGGGAGGCTCCGGTCTTGCTTCCGGGAGTGGAGACGAGGCTGAGGGGGATCCGGAGGATGATAGCTCTGACCTGGATGGTGATGATGGTGCAGAGGTCATCCCGTAGAAGAGGATGAGAGGGCCTCCTCATTCCCGTTCTCGAGGATATTGATGCTATTTCCTGCTTTATTTTACTTTTTGCTAGTAGTTTGTAGCACCTTGCATAGTGTTAGGCAGTTTTATTTTCTGTAAAACTTGTACCTTTATTTTGTTGTACAACATGATGGAATGAAACAGCTTTTGAAAAGATGTTTGTATTTGAAATTCTTAGCATCGCAACGCATCATTTTGCACAAAATGGAATTGAATGAAAATGTGCCTTGTGTATTTACCGAGTCAGGTAATGAACCGACGCAACAAATCAAAACTCGACTTACTAAGAAATAACAGAATCTTAGCAAGTTTACAACTCGATAAGCAAAGTACAATAATGTTAACGGCTCAACAAACAAGACTTAACAAAATTGTGTAAGCAAAAGGTAACCACTTAAAACACAAAATGCGACAGCTCGACAAAACTTACAACTCGATAAACAAAGCAACAACTTGACAAGAAAAACAACAACTCGATAAGCAAAAATACAACTAAGCGTACTTCGGACGGACGATCTGGACGATGGAACGTATCCGAAACTGAGAAAAATGGAGGCCTTCGACGTTCCCGATGCCTAGAAATGCCTCAAACTTCCTTTCCGGAGGGCAAAACAGGACCAATGCGTGGCCGAACACATTTTGCATTTGGAGACTAGAGGGTGGCCGGCCTACTAGAATAGATGGCCAGCCAGCCACCTCTCCCGCAACCCCCAGAATTTTGACACGTGTCCTTTGAATAGTGTTTTACCCCCCCTATAAAGCTCCAACTTTGGAACTCATTCATTTCATCACTGCTTTGCACAAAATTGAGGCATTTCTCGCAGAAAATCTCACATCTTGGATTTCTTCTCTGGACGGCTCGGAAAAGTTGAACTTCCGGGGTTTCGGCTTGAATGCACTATTCACGCTGGGCCGGACTTCACTGCATCTTCCTTTCCTCCATGCGGCGATGAGATTTTGGAACCCCGTGACGCACGTCTTCAGCTTCGGAGGGCAAGAGGTATGTCCTACTTTCGAAGATTTTCAAGCTTTGATGGAGTCTGAATGCTCAGAAGAGATCTTGCCTCAGTCTCGTTTTGGCCATGCCCAAGCTTTGGGGCGGATGTGCGGTCTCAACGCGCATGACGCTCGATCTCTGATTGGTAATGGCATGTTGGATATTCCGAGCCTGATTTACCAATTCTCTGGTGCCGGTGACCGCAGCAACCATCATTGGCAAGGTTTCCAACAACATGCCCTCTGCTTGTGTATGCTATCTCATTTTCTGTTTGTCTCGGACTCCGGAGGAGCTAGCATCTGTTTGATTGAAGTCGCTCAAGGCTTGAGGGAAGGAAAGAGCTGTGTCGCCATGACATTGGCCGAGACACTGCTAGGTTTGGATGCCTTCTATGGCCAAGAGACAACCAGGTTTCTTGAGGAGTCCACCTCTTTGTGTAATGTTTCCCACCCAAGCTCACATATGTATTTGCTCACATCACTCGGCCCTCAGGCTCGGTTTTTCTCACAAAACCCTTATCTTACTTTTCTTTCATCGCACATCTCTCTATTCTTTATTCTCTCATTTTTCATCCCTCCCCAGATATGGTTGATGGATAAATTGCAAGTCGTGGATTCTTGCCACCTTACTTTCGACCCATTTACTTCTTTCGGCAACGCCTGGTTGACGCCCTTGATGAGGGATGGTGGTTTGAATGGATGTGCAACTTGTCAGCTGAACGTATTGCTTGGCGCTGTCCTTGGCTTAACCTTCCGGCGATGAGCTATAGCATGTTCCAGAATACTGGGATCCGGTTGATTGGCCTAACCCATTGTGTATTCTATTTCCCATTCCGCATTCTACGTCAGCTTGGCCGTGATCAAACTTGCCCACCAGAGGGGATTGAATACCCGGTCACTTTCCCGGTTCGAGGTGTGCACCTCGCTCGACATACTACAGCCTGGAGGACTAGAGAGCTCCTACCCCCCGCCCCTGTTTTCAGTTGCACTTTATCTGACGAGTGCTGGGACTAGCTTAATGAGGAGGCACAGGTTGGGCCGAGGTTGGCATCAGAGACTTCAACTAGCTCTGGCAGGGGGCGCAGGGACACCTGACTTGACTATGCCCCGAATTTATTGCTTTATTAGTACTTTCAAGTTTTCGTTATGAGTGTAATAAAAGCAACTTCAATTGTATGCAAGAGCAAGAGAACTCTGTTTTGAAATCAATGAAATTGAAGGTTGTGGTACTGAAAATTCCTCGCTTTGGTCCAAAAATGGTCTTAGTTGTGAAAAGATTAATTTGAACAAAGTCAACTTTTATTAAAACTTTTCAAAACTATTTTTCGATATGGATCAGAACTGGACACGCCTGAGATCTGTCACTGAGATGCACAACCCTGATCCTAGCAACTGGAAAGTTGCCCCTAGTCTGAATGGTGCCGCGGCGATTCATAGCAACGGAAAGTTGCCCCTAGTCTGAATAACAACATGCTTCGAGATCACGATAAGTGCTGATGAACAGAGATGACTGAGGTGATCAAATGGACAAAGTTGATCGGGGAAAAGATTGGGGCTGAACTTCAAGATGAAGCTGCCTACGTATCCCATAGACGGGAATCAAGCCTTACGTAGTTCAGGCTTGGGTTCGCTCGGGTATTTTTACTCTCCTTTTGTGCTCTACCTTTTGCCAAGGCCGCCCTTTGCGGGTTTTCAACCTTGCGAGCTCAGTTTTTTTTTATAATTTCAAATTTTCTATGCTCTGAATTTTGCCTAGGTCTCCCTTTCGGGTTTTCGGCCTAGCGAGCCTCTCAGGGGTAGTATTTCTTCAACTTGTCCATGTTGATCGGTTGAGAAAACTCCAAGCCATCTAGATCCATCAGAACCACAGCTCCACCTGACCAGATTGACTTGATAATATAGGGACCAGTCCAATTGGGTCTGAACTTGACCCTTGGGTCGTGGATGGGAGCTCAGTTGTCTTTGAGTACCAAATCCCCTTCTTTCAAATTCCTGGACTTAACCTTCTTGTTAAAAGCCCGGGCGATTCTGCGTTGATAACCTTGGATGTGGTACAGTGCTTTCAGCCTTCTTTCATCGAAAAGCATGAGTTCCTCAAATCTGTTTTCTTTGCCATCTGCTTACTCGGCCAATACTCGTAATGACGGGACCTCAATCTCAATAGGCAGAATGGCTTCTATCCCATAAACCAATGAGTACGGAGTCGCCCCGGTAGAAGTTCTGATCGAAGTCCTGTAGCCCCACGAGCGGCGGCTTATCTGGCGATCCGATAGGTTTCCAGCATCTTCTGTAGTATGCGCTTGATGTTTTTGTTGGCGGCCTCAACTGCTCCGTTGGTTTGCGGCCGGTAAGTAGACGACTTATGAAAAGCCAAATTATATTTCTCCAACAAATCAATCACCTCCTTCTTGAAGTGGAAACCATTGTCTGAAACGATTTCATTTGGGACTCCGTAGCGACAGATAATGTTGTTTCTGATAAATTTTGCTACATGCAAAGCCTTCAACAATGCATAAGATTGGGCCTCAACCCACTTTGTGAAATAATCTATCGCTACCAAGATGAACTCATGCCCATTCGACCACTTTGGCGTAACAGCTCCGATTACATCAATTCCCCAGACAGAAAACAGCCATGGCGAAGTCATGTTGTACAGCTTTGACGGCGGGATGTTCATGCGATTTGCATGAATTTGACACTTGTGACATCGCCGGACGAAGCCAATACAATCCTCCTCCATGGTGGACCAGTAATAACCTTGTCTAAGGATCTTTCGTGCCAACATTACCCCATTCATGTGTGCACCGCATTCTCCCCCGTGGATGGCTTCCATCAGACGCTTTGACTCTTCAGCATCAACGCACAGTTTATGTATTCCCAGATGACTCCGTTTATACAGTTTACCCCCGTAGATGATGAACTGGACTGCTATTCTTCTAATTGCCCTCTTGTCTTTGGCATTTACCCCTGGCGGGTACGCTTCTTTCTCCAAGAAGTTCCAGATGTCGTAATACCAGGGGTGTTCGTCCTGAACTTCATTTATGGCTGCAATCGACTCATAGGCAGGTGCAAATTTCTGGTCAATGATGACCGGACGCATTCGGACTCCACACGGGATGTCTATCATAGAAGATAGAGTTGCTAAAGAATCTGCGAACCTGTTGTTCTCCCTTAGTAGATGAGTAAAACTTAGTTTCTCAAACCGAGGAATCAGCAAATCCAAGGTTTGGTGATACATCATCATCTTTTCCTCTTTCACTTTCCAGTCTCCTTTAGCTTGAGACACAACAAGGTTCGAATCCCCAATAACGTCCAGTCGTCTTGCCCCTAGTTCCAGGGCTGCTTCTAGACCAGCGATACACGCCTCATATTCTGCTTCATTGTTCGAGACTTTGAACTGGAGCTTGAAGGCTAAAGGGATACGGGAATTGTCGGGTGCTATCAGCAACACTCCTATCCCATACCCATGTTGATTTGACGCTCCGTCAAAATACATCGTCCAAGTTTCTTCGTCGATATGCAGAATTGATTCATCCGGGAATAGGTACTCGACCGCTTCATCCCCCTCAACCGGGTGGTCGGCAAGGAACTCTGCCACTGCTCTTCCTTTCACTGACTTGCGTGTCACGTACGTGAGATCAAATTCGGAGAGCAAAAGCAACCAACGAGCTAGCCTACCCGTAAGCGCTGGTTTCTTGAAGAGATATTTGATGGGATCAAGTCGTGAAACCAACATTACAGAGTGGGCTAACAGGTAGTGCCGCAGCTTCCTGGTAGCCCATATCAGAGCTAGGCAAGCCTTTTCCAGCGGTGTATATCGGGTCTCATACTCCAGCATCTTTTTGCTCAAATAATAGATGGCTTTTTCTACCTTATCTTCTGATTCTTGTGCAAGCATGCAGCCCATTGTAGTTTCAGTTACTGACAGATACAAAATCAACGGTTTCCCTGGTTCTGGTGGCGATAAAACGGGTGGGTTCTGTAGATATTCTTTGATCTGTTCAAATGCAGCTTGACATCGGCCGTCCCATTGGAACTTCTTTCCTTTCTTCAGGAGGCCAAAAAGTGGTTCACAAGTCAAGGTTAGTTTTGAAATAAACCGTCTTATGAATTGCACTTTACCCAGAAAGCCTCGCACCTCCTTTTCAGTCCTTGGTGGTGGCATTTCTAGGATGGCCTTGATTTTGGAAGGATCGACCTCGATGCCTCTTTGTGTAATCAGAAACCCCAGCATTTTCCCCGCTGTAACACCAAATGTACATTTCTGAGGGTTTAGCCGCAACCGGAATTCCCTGATCCTTTGGAAAAACTTGTGCAAGGCGGTGTAGTGGCCCTCTCTTTCCTTGGACTTGACAATCATGTCGTCCACATACACCTCAACCTCTTTGTGGATCATATCATGTAGTATTGTGGTCGCGGCCCGTTGATAAGTAGCCCCAGCGTTCTTCAACCCAAACGGCATTACCCGGTAGTAGTATGTCCCCCACGGGGTGGTGAATGCGGTCTTTTCTCTGTCTTCTGGTGCCATTACTATCTGGTTGTATCCTGAGAAGCCATCCATGAATGAGAGCAATGCATGCCCTGCTGTGAAATCTACCAACTCATCGATGTGCGGTAAGGGAAAGTCGTCCTTCGGACTAGCTTTGTTCAAATCCCTGAAGTCTACACACACCCGGATTCTGCCATCTTTCTTCGGCACCGGAACAATGTTGGCCAACCAAGTCGGATATTCAGATACCAGCAGGAAGCCTGTGTCGATTTGCTTGGTGACCTCTTCCTTAATCTTGAGAGCCCAATCCGGGCGGATCCTTCTGAGTTTCGCTGATGTGTCGGGCCTTGGGGTCAAGGGGGATCCGATGCTGTACAATCTCAGGATCGATTCCAGGCATGTCTTCGTAGGACCACACGAAAACATCTTTGAAATCTTTTAATAAAGCGACTAAGCGTTCGCATTCCTCCGAAGACAACGTGGACCCGATCTGGACCAGCCGCGGGTCCTCCTCAGTACCAATGTTCACGGTGATGATTTCATCCATTAATGGTTTAACAAATCTCTCTTGCTCTTGCTCAATTAAACGTTGTAAAACTGAAGGAACTTCATCCTCGTCGTTTTGATCAAAATTTTGAAAGTCTGAATTAATGCAATAAATTAGGGGCACAGAAAAGTACTCGGAAACCACAGATAGTTCATTCTCATTAGGCACATCCAAATCATCCAATTCATCGGTTACAACAGACTCAAACGAAAAGGAAAAAGACGACCTGGACAGGACTGTGACATCCGGGTTAACATCCCCAGGAGTACCAGACTCAGACTCAGTCGAGCTGGAACCTGATTCCGACTCACAGGACTCGGTGGAATCAGATTCCGGCTCACTACCTGACTCGGTGCTGCTGGACAAAAATCCCTCCTCGTACTGCCAAGTGAGAGAGGGTGCGATTGATGCATCCAAGATAGTTGCTAGTCGGCTCGCAGCCGTTTCATCTCCAATCATGGAAACCACGAAGTTATCCCCCAAGCACTCTTGGTCGATCGGAGGATCAGAGAGGAGACATGCCAGTGCTACCCCCATTTCCAACTCTGTGCCCTCAGGATCCACTGCTTTATTCTGCACAACCTCAGTTGTTGGGTCTGTCTGCTCTGTGGCAACGTCATCCCCGGATAGTTGCAGGTCGAAGAAGTGCCAAAGAGTTCAAACCCGGCAAATCGTTTTGAAAATAGATTTTTTGAAAGAAGTGCCAAACATGGACTGCTTCGCCAGATACAGAGTCGCCACCTAAATATTTTTTAAATAGGAAATTTAGGAAACCCTAACTCGGTGCCAAAGGCCACGTGTCCGTCATCACCAAAGTTGCCTCGGCTCGGGAACTTGGGTACGATTGGGGAAGGTCACTTCTTGAGCACCCTTCATGGGCCAAAGACCGGCCTCTACTAACCATGATATCCGATTTTGAAAACATTGCGAGTTCTTATTCTAGTTATTAGCCTAGGTTACTATGTGATGCGCACAGCATACAAGTATAGACTGAGCCGCCTGAATTGGAACAAGACACTTCGTGTCTGTTTGTTTGAAAATGGTTTGATGGTGCTACCCGCAAGTAGGCTAAGACGTGGATTTGCCACCCTCGGGTGGGCTTAGAAAACATGATTTTGCCACTATCTAGTGGGCTTAAAACAAACATTTGATGAATTGTCCAATCCAAGTAACTCAACCTCCACCCACAGGCATTCAAGGCAGTTATATCGCATAAGCATTTAGCCTCATGGTAAGCATGCTATTCATGGCAGTCACTCACACGCATGCAAGGATGCTAAAGCATAAAACTCACCGAGTACTCCAAGCTAAAATAGAAGCTATGTTAGAAATCATGCATGGTCCTAAGTATACAGCAATGCCCAATGCAACAAATGCAAAAATGCAACTACAGCAGGCTCGACTATTCTAAACATGGCATGTGGAATGCTACAATTAACACGTATTCAATTTGGAATTGAAACACAAATGCAGTTTGTATGATGCGCCGAGCCCGGTGCATGCAAAACAGATGAATGAATGCAAACATGCTATCATACTGTATGCTAATTGAAATATGCCCTATATCTAACCATCGTAAGCGGGTAAATAAAAGGGAAGAAAGACGTGGGGTTGGAAGACATACATCACACTCACCCACACTTATTACAATTTTGCCCTCGCACAGAGGGTCCGAATAAATAATACAATCCGAAATAAAAGAATAATACAGTCCGAAATATAATAAATATACAAATTCCTAATTAATTATCAAATTAAATAAGAAAGCTGTAAAATGGCATGCAAGCCAGGGGGCTGCCTTGACTCCGCTCCGGATAATGATATGATGCATGTTTGGGCTGCTTTGCGCGGAAATCCACTGGGATGCCCCAATCAGCCTCTGTTTGCAATGTTTCTCGAAATGCGTACCAAACTCCGAAAAGTTACTGATTCTTCATTTTGCTGCACCAGAGAGCATGAAAGGGCCATAGCAATGTATTTCACAAATATATGCATGCCTCGATCCTCGTGCCACCAATCACGCATATCGATGCATGATGGCCGAGGAGTCGGATTTGCACAACTCAATATAGGGTGAATGCAGATGAATGCTACAACAAAACCTAACTCCATCATGTGGGATCCGGAGTGTCGGTGACTTGGGAATTGGGACGCGTTCCGTCGCTCGGAGTACGAAACGTGCCTCGTTTCCCGTGCCCGGGCTAACTCCTATCCCGAACACGATGCAATATGTATGATATGCATGAAAAGCAACTAAAATACAATCCTAGCATGCGCAATGCTATGAAAATGAGATGTCTCGGAATGCGTACACGCGGGCACGCAAACTGAGGAAATGATCCTAAGGCATAAAATGGCATACGCAATGCAAATTGGACTTACACTAACACGAGTGGACCTCAGCCACACTCACATAAGAGGCCGTCGGATAAAAATGAAGTGCCTCGAAATACGTGCACACGGGCACGCGAACCGAGGCAATGGCATACACAATGCGATGATGCTAAAATGAGATGTCTCAAAATGCGTGCCCACGGGCACGCAAACCGAGGCGATGGCATACACGATGCAGTGAGACTAAAATGAGATGTCTCGAAATGCGTGCCCACGGGCACGCAAATCGAGAAAATGGCATACAGAATGCAGTGATGCTAAAATGAGATATGCGATGCAATATGGGCTTACACCAACATGAGAGAGCCTCAGCCACACTCATATAAGAGGCCAATGGATAAAAATGAAGTGCCTCGAAATGCGTGCACACGGGCACGCGAACCGAGGCAATGGCCCGAAGGCATGAAATGGCATGCAAATGCAATGATGGGCTTATACCAACATGAGAGGGCCTCAGCCACACTCACATAGGACGCCGAAGGATGAAAAATGAGATGCTTCGAAATGCGTACCCGTGGGCACGCAAACCGGGGCAATGGCCCTAAGGCATGAAATGGCATGCAAATGCAATGATGGGCTTATACCAACATGAGAGGGCCTCAGCCACACTCACATAGGACGCCGGAGGATGAAAAATTAGATGCTTCGAAATGCATACCCGTGGGCACGCAAACCGAGGCAATGGCCCTAAGGCATGAAATGGCATACGAAATGAGACGTGGCATATGGCATATGGAAAATTCAAATTTCAGCAGCCAAAATGATGCAAAAACAGCCCCCGAATTATAGCAAAATTACACCCGATGCCCGAAATGCTATGTTGAGTACCCGAAATGACTTGCAGCTATGCCAAACATGCACAATATGGACATGAAGTGTAAATACAGATGCTAGGCAGTCCCTAAACTAGCATTTTTCCAGTACAAATCATGGCCAAACAACAATCACAAGTATGGCAAAAATAGCATGCAAAAATGGGGGAAAAAAGGGAAACAATGAAGCAGATGGTATACGCAATGCTCAAACTGAAAAATACAGTTCTACAACACTGAAGAGGGACCAAAAATATGAACATTTACAGCTTATGACAACCCCCAAAACAATATGTAGATATGCTCAACATAGCATGCAAAATATGAGCCAAAAGAGGGCTATAAGGAGAGGTATACCAAGAATTCACCAAAAAGCCTAAGACCCTTAACAAAACATGAAGAGTGGGTCATTTTAAGACTATTTTCAGTTCTGATCATGGCCAAAAACAGAAGCGAGATAGGCCTAAAAAATCATGCAAAATGGTGGACCGAATAGGGGTATAATGATAGGTCATGCATGGAAGCACCAAAAAAGGTTGATCCCTTCTACAATGTTGTAGAGGGGCTCAAAATAAGCTCAATCACAGTTTAAGGCATGCTCCAAAAACAAATGTACATAAGCCAAAATTACTATGCAAGATTATGGCATATAAGATGGGTATTGAGACAAGTAGTATATAGAAGTGCCAAACAAGGTTGAGCCCTTCTTCAATGTTGAAGAGGGGCTCAAAATAGGCCTAAACTCAGTTAGGGTCGGAGCCCAAAACCACAAGAAAATAGGGTAGAAAAATGATGCAAAAAAAGTGCTAGAAAAGGGGAAATAGTGACTTACCCTTGAAGACTACACTTTGGTTGCTTCTTGGCTTGAGTTTGTTGCTTCTTAGCCTCTGAAAAACCTTCCCTTGCTGCTGGAATGGAAGTGGTGAAGGTAGTGCTTGGTGTTGATGAACAAATGAGGCCAAAACTTAAGGATTTTGGAGGTTTTTGGAGAGGGAGATGTAAGCCAATGTATATGAGCTCTTAAGGGGAGTTTTTCTAACCCTAATGAAGGAGCTGGCCAGCCACTTATAAAGGCTAAGAAGGGGGTGTAAAAGAGGAGGGAAATGCACCCAAGCTTTCCCTCCCAAAATATCCCCCGGATGCAAAGATATTTTGGAGAAACAGCTATACAGCTGTAATGAACTCAAACTGAGGATGCAGGCCGGCCATGTGCTTTTACTGGAGGTGGCCGGCCGGCCACCCCCCATGGCTGGCCCACCAAGGGCAAAAATGGAAAGTGAGAATTTCTGGCCGACCACCAAAGGTTGGTGTCCTCCCATGTGTGTACAACAAGACCCTATGGTTGGAAATTGGCAACTCTGAAACAGGAGAAACAACAAGTCACCTTTAGGAGAGGGTCAAAAATGAAAAGAAGAATTACTAGCCGAGCTCTATTTTTTAGGGTCCTCCCATGTGTGTACAACACAAATATGTGATTTTGGCTCGAAGAAAATGGCCCTAGGGTGTTTAACATTAGCTCGGAAGTGAGAAAACGGCCCCCGGCCGGAGGACATAATCAGTTCTTTGAGACAATTGCTGTCCTCCCACCCTCCAGTGACCTTCCTTATGATAAAACAGAGGTACCTGCCAAAAATGAACAAAAACCGATGCAAAACGAATACTCGGGGGCCAAAACACGCAGTTCGGGGCCCCGAAAACCGACCGTTAAGCACCGAAAGTGGTGTTTGGCCACAAAGTGGGTATCTAAGACCCCAGTGTCCCTTGAAAGGGAGTAAATGTGATGCATGCCAGAAACCGGAGGAATCAGAGATGGTTGGGTGGTCCCGAACCGAGAGACACGGCCTGACGGCTCCGAAAACCGGGAACCGGGCTCCGAAATGGCCAAAATGGCCTATGGGCACGAAATGTAGTCCACGGCCACTGAGAGATGGTCTACGGGACCTCTCCCTCCCTTCAGGAAAAGAAACAGAGAAAACCGAGTCTGGTTCGCAAACCGAGACAAGGCACAGAAAAGAGTTCGGGAGTCCGGAGGCAGGACGCACGGCCGCGACTCTGAGACTTCTGAACGAGCACGATATGCAACATCACCAAGCGCTCAATCAATGACGTCTGAGTCTTAAGGTCGGTCAAAAGTGGGGTGTCTACAAAATCAAATACTTTGAGGGCAAATATACCATTTTACAATTTAATCACATGGAATAGTTTTTTTTTTTTTTTTTATCAACAAAAAAGAACTTTATTGATGAAGAAAGCAATACAAGAAAAAACTTACATTAACAAAGAGGGAAGTGCAAGAAACATCAATGATAACCTTAACAATCTCAACTAAGTTGGCACCGCTAAGAAATCACTATCATTTGTTAGCACTTGACCCAAGATTGGTGAGAAATCAATCAAGAGAAAACAAAACAGCCCACCAACAGCAACAGAGCAACAGCTTAGAAACAACGACATATCAGCTCCTCTCCAATCACATGGAATAGTTATCCACCTATAATCCAATATATGTAGGATTGATAGTCCAATCGGACTTCTAATCTGACCTATGAATTTGCAACCAAACAATGTGTACGGGAAAGAAATAAACCTTCTTGTATAATCATGTTAATCAAGTCTGCGCTCCTTCGTACGTCGTCGCTTTATCACCTGAAAACACAAACGTGAGCTAGCCGGCGGGTGTGTGCCGGAAACCTCTCCATGCCTAAGTCAGTAAGCTTGACAAATAGACAAAAGTTCTGTGAATTCAGAAAACAAAGTTGTGTTACCTTTCCATAGGTGATAGTTGTGAGCTTTTATAGGTTCCGTGTAGCACAATCCTAGTAGGACTCTTACTCCTCCATGTAAAGTCCTCCTAGGATCATACTCCTGAAAGATAATGCTTATCTCTCAACACCCCCCTCACTGCTTTAACCAAGTGAGATGGTTTTACCATGGCCGGATTCCAGTATGACCGAAGTAGGCATGGCCACGCCGAGCCACAGAGTAGACCGAACTATCGTTAGTCTGGTTCTTCCTTTCACTACTCCTACCTCAGCTCTTCCTGCTTAAACCATACCAACTATGAGGTTGCTCGAACCATGCTAACAATTTAGCTAGGTCCTACCGAGCTAGCCGCGCTATGCCCGCGACCGGACTAACTTCTGAGTGTGGCCATCTGGTCAACCGAACTAACCGTAGTACTCTGAAGCCGAGATAACATTAGGCACTTCCGGGACCGGAGTAACTTTGAGGCCTTTTTTACTCTGCCTTTCGTACTTCGGCCCATCCCGATCCATTACTTAGCTCGGCCTCATTTACATATATAAATTACCCTCTCAATTGCCCCTTAATTTCATTTGCGCAGCATGATAGGGATTACCCGTCTATCAGCCGAGCTAATATTTATAGCATTACAACCGAGCTAAAACTTTTAAGCCTTTCCAGCCAAGCTAAAACTCTTTTAGCCTCTCCAGCTAAACTAAAAAACCCTTTTAGCTTTTCCAGCCGAGCTAAAAAGTCCTTTCAGCCTATCCAGCCGAGCTAAGTTTCTCACCGGGCTCCGCTTGTCCAGTCAGAACGTCTCTTCAATCACAGCAACTGAAACGCTTCTCCTTCCAAGGACACGTGGCACGCTCCCATTGGTCAATCATAGCTGTCACACAGCCCTCGTACTTCGCAAAATTTGAACAGTTCCCGCCTCTTCATCCCTCTCTTTTCACAAAACAAATCTCAAAGTTTAGGATTCACTCGCTTCACTACTTATTTCCTCTTCACTTTCTCTCGTTCTTGGGCTCCTTCAACTCCTAGGCTCGTGTTCTTCATTGCTGCTACTACTCCAATCTCCAGTTCTTTTCTCTTTCTCTGGTAAGTATTACAAATCCTTTTGATTTCTCTTGTTTTCGTGTTTACTTAATTCATAGCATACTGTTTTTCATGTTTTTGTAAAACACTCTACTTCCATTTGCTTTGCTTTGCGTTTTTCTGGAAAAATCCTCATAAGAACCACTCGAATCTATGAAACCTGTAGAACACTGATTTTGATTCAAAATAACCACGTAACCGAACTAAGAGGTAGTTTGTCTTGTGAGGCCCAGGCACACCTCACAACCGAACTAAAACCTGCACTATACTTATAGATCTTAGAAAACCAAACCACCTTTGTTTTAGCCAAGATAATAAACTGACCGAGCTAAGTCTGAACTTCGTATACTTGAGAGCCTTAATTTCGACCGGACTAAGTCTTCGGGGCTAAGCCAGCTTTCTTAGTTTTTAAACCGAACTCAGAAAGCTGCCCCTAGAGGCTCAACCGGTCTAACAAAACCCCCTCATTAACTGAGATATTGGATCGTTCGCCCAGACCGAGCTAACAGATCCCTTTCTCAACCGAGCTACCAAGCACCTTGTTGACACCGAGATAAAACATGTAGTAACCCACCTAGCCGAAGTAGGGCTTCTTTTATCTTGCTTTGATTTTGTAGCACAGTCAACGATCTGTGCTTAACACCTTTGTTTTCCACTTTGCAGACTTAGGTTGCCCAGGCACTCCTCTGTGCGCTCAACCGAGCTACTGAGCACAATTTTCCGACCGAACTAATTTATTTATAACATTATAAAATAAATGGGTAAGTATAGGTTTTTGGTAGAAATACCTGGTGGTCTAGCCGAATTCCGAAAAGACTATAACATTCCTAACGATGTCCACCTTACCCTAGCAAAAAAAGGTATCACACCATGGGGGAATGAAGGCTTTGTACCCTTTACCCTTCTTTCAATAATAGAAACCAGACTAAGATTTCTAGTCCAACCCTTAATTTGTGAATTCCTTAGGCAAACCAGAATATGCCCAACCCAGCTTTCCATCAACTCATACCGTATAATAATGGGAATAGCCGAACTAAACCGCCAAGCCGATCTTAACCTCGGTCTAGCCGAACTGTTCCACCAATATTCCTTAGGTTCAAAAGAAGATGGGTGGGTTTATTACTTAAGAATACGCCGTTGCCGAAAAAAGATAATAAAAGATACACCGGATAAAGACTTAAACGATGAGGATTTTTTCTGGGTGTCTGGGAATTTTGAAGATCATCAAGCCCAGATTCCTGGCCGACGTATAAACTAGAAAAAAAGGGATACCTGGTATAATTACTTCGGTTTCCTTGCATTCTTCTTTTTTATTTCGGTTTCCTATTCTGAGCCGAACTAACAGTTTTTCTTCATGCAGATCCAGCCCATATTTATTCATTGTACAGCTACCCCAACCTTGATACTCTCCGCGCCGCACTACGGTATCCAGAACGGAGCTCGGCTAAGTTGTTAAATTTTGAGCCGACCTACAGATACAGCGGTCGCCGAAAAGCCAGAGTGACTGACTTTTTTCTAGAGGACACCCCAGAATCGGACCCAACCTTGCCCAAAATCAACCTAATCCCACTGACTGCTGAAGAAGAAATGGCCAAAAGAAACAGATTCAGGGCCCTCTTGACCGAGACAAACAGGACCGAGGTACCACCAACCAACCAATCACAAGAAACCGTGGTGGCCCTACCATCTCAACAGCCTTCAACATCTCGGGCGAACAAGCGTGCCCGGACTAGCCAAACCGAGCAGCGCCTTGTGGACGAAGATGAGACCATTCTTCCGCCACCAAGCCCTCCACCGAGCCCTCAGCCGGAGCGATCCAACCGATCTAGCTCTTCCAAGTGGGCACCCAAGCTCACTTTCCAGAACCGAGATATCCAGGACACCGACTCGGTGGTCGCAGAGAAGGATCACGTACTGGCCTTCAATCTGGCCAAGAGTGTATGTCTTCCAAAAGACATGGAGCACCACCACAATCAACTGAACACCGAACTGAAGTCCATCCGGTCGTCAACGAAATCAATGATTCTGGTAAGTAGCTATTTTCGATCTTTCTAATTTTTCCAAGTTTCAGCTCGGCTAAAAAGAAACAATTCTTTTGTAGGCCATTCAGAAAAACAATATCACACATAGGCGAGTGTTGGAGTTAAGGAAAACCACAAGGCAGGCAATGGCGGAAGCCGAAGCTAAGACTGCCGAATTAAAACAATCACAAGCAAAGACGGCCGAGCTGGAGGCCGAGGTTACTCTTCTAACCGGACTAGTTGCCTCGGCTAACAGTGACAAACAGCGAGCTCTTACCGAAATGAAAGATAAATATTTGTGGGAGATGGCACAGCTTGAAGGCGCTAAAGACGCCGAAATAATAGTTCTGAAGAAGAAAGCTGAAGACGCCGAGCTAAAGGGTTTAAAGGAAGGCGAGGCTGCATACATCCAGCAGTGTGAAGCTGTGAAGGACTTGTTCTTCAAATGCGGCTGGAGGGGTGCTGTGGAGCAGCTCGGTTATGGGCCCGACACTGAGGTCTACAATGCTCCACAGTATTTCATTCCCGCCTCACTGGCGGAGTATGCTGCCGACCTCCAGAAGCAATTTCTCGAAGCGTTTGACGATGAAGAAGAAGATGAGCAAACTGAAACTCCGGTTGTTAATGAGCCTGCCAATGATCAATCAGCTCGGTTGGAGCCAGTAGTTGAAGACTTGACGACCGAAAACGTGCTTCCAACAGAGACCGGGCTTCCAACCGAGACTGCTCTAACCTCTAAAACCGGAGTCGGTGTTGATATTGAAGCTGATCTCGAAGATCTTTTTAACTAATTCTGTAATTTTTTCTTTCTTGGACTTATAATCGGGCTGCGGCCCCTCCTGTGTACCTGTTTTTTATTTCAATGAAAATCTTCTTTTGTGCTCAACTCTTATTCCGGTTTTTGATTTGTATGCTTGCACTTGAAATGAATTTTACAATGAACTCTTTTGCTCGACTGTGATCTCGGTTTGAATGCTTGCTTTCTAACTGCAATTTGAAATATTTTTTGGCAATCTGAGTAGGCTTACTAGCCAACCACTCTTTTAGCCGATATACTTATTTCGGCTGAAGAGTACTAAGAGTTGGTTTAATCCAACCAACCACTCTTCAGCCGACATACATACTTCGGCTGAAGAGTAACAAGAGTTGGTTTAATCCAGCCAACCACTCTTCAGCCATACCCTTACTTCGGCTGAAGAGTACAAAGAGTTGGTTTAATCCAGCCAACCACTTTTCAGCCATACCCTTTCTTAGGCTGAAGAGTACAAAGAGTTGGTTTAATCCAGCCAACCATTCTTCAGCCGACATACTTACTTCGACTGAAGAGTAACAAAAGTTAGTTTAATCCAGCCAACCACTCTTCAGCCATACCCTTACTTCGGCTGAAGAGTACAAAGAGTTGGTTTAATCCAGCCAACCACTCTTCAGCCATACCCTTACTTCGGCTGAAGAGTACAAAGAGTTGGTTTAATCCAGCCAACCACTTTTCAGCCATACCCTTACTTCGGCTGAAGAGTACAAAGAGTTGGTTTAATCCAGCCAACCATTCTTCAGCCGACATACTTACTTCGGCTGAAGAGTAACAAGAGTTGGTTTAATCTAGCCAACCACTCTTTAGCCATACCTTTACTTCGGCTGAAGAGTACAAAAAGTTGGTTTAATCCAGCCAACCACTCTTCAGCCATACCCTTACTTCGGCTAAGGAGTACAAAGAGTTGGTTTAATCCAGCCAACCACTTTTCAGCCATACCCTTACTTCGGCTGAAGAGTACAAAGAGTTGGTTTAATCCAGCCAACCACTTTTCAGCCATACCCTTACTTCGGCTGAAAAGTACAAAGAGTTGGTTTAATCCAGCCAACCATTCTTCAGCCATACCCTTACTTCGGCTGAAGAGTACAAAGAGTTGGTTTAATCCAGCCAACCTCTAAGTTAGTTTTTCCAACCAACTTAGAATAAAATGTTTGGTTATTGCAACCAAACGTCCTGCAGCCTAGATCCTTATCCTGGGCTTAGGAGGGGTGTTGGTTTAATCCAACCAACCTCTAAGTTAGTTTTTCTAGCTAACTTAGAATAAAATTTTTTTTTTTTTTTTGCCCCTAACTCACTAATTTATTAAAACAAACTGTTACAGAGAAAAATGTTTATTCTAAAAAGACAACTATTTGTTTTATTGAGAAAGGGAAAAAATTACACATACTTAAAAAAGAAAAAAGCTAAAAATAAAATAACTTGAGATTGACAGTATTTCATGGCCTGGGAATTGTCTTGCCGTCCTCATCTTCTAAGTGGTATGCCCCTTTGCCTGCTAATCCAACCACTTTGTAAGGTCCTTCCCAATTAGGCCCTAACTTGCCATCTCCGGGCACCAGGGTGTTTCCCATCACTTTGCGCAGTACCCAATCTCCGATCTTGAATTGTGTTGGATGAACTGTCTTGTTGTATTTCCTGGATAACTCTTGTTGGTACGAGGCAATATGAACCAGTGCTTTTTCTCTTCTTTCCTCTGCAAGGTCGAGCTCTAATGTTATGGCCTCGCCATTCAAGTCTGGATCAAAATTCTCGCTTCGAATCGTGGGGAGGCCAACTTCCAGTAAGATTACTGCCTCCATACCATAGGCTAAGGAGAATGGTGTTTCTCCTGTTGATCGCCGAGGTGTGGTGCAGTAAGCCCATAAAACATGAGGGAGCTCTTCTGCCCACTTGCCTTTTGCTTTCTCTAACCTTTTCTTTAATCCATCCAAGACTACCTTGTTTGAAGCTTCTGCATGTCCATTTGCTTGGGGATATGCCGGTGTAGAGTTGTAGAACTCTATCTTGTACTCTTCACAAAAGCCTCAGAAGATTCTGCCGTCGAACTGAGTGCCGTTGTTTGATATTAGTGCCTTTGGTATGCCAAATCGAGTGATGATATTCTGCTAGACAAACTTTTTCATATCTTTTTCCTTGATTGACGCCAAGGCTTCTGCTTCCACCCATTTTGTGAAGTAGTCGATTGCTACAAGAAAGAACTTCCTGTTTCCTGGTGCTGTTGGAAGTGGTCCTACTATGTCCAATCCCCACATTGCGAAGGGCCATGGGCTAGGTAGAGGTAGGAGTTCTCTGGCAGGTTGGTGTATTTGGTGTGCGAACTTCTGACACTTCTCGCACTTTTTGACATACTTTTCTGAATCCGCTTGCATGTGTGGCCACCAATATCCTTGCGAAATTGCCCTGTATGCTAGTGATCTTCCTCCTAGATGGCTTCCGCATACACCCTCGTGTATTTCGAACAAGAATGCTTCCACTTTGCTGGGATGTACACACTTTAGGTAGGGTCCTGAGAATGACTTTTTGTATAATGCCAAAGATGGGGAGAGCCAAAATTGCTACGACTTCGCTCTTATTCTGTTGGCTTCTTTTTTCTCTTCTGGTAAGATGTCATCTTTTAATAACAGGATGATGGGATCCATCCAAGAGGGGCCTAGCTCTACGCAACATACCTCTTCTGCTTCGAGGTCTTCAATGCTTGCTTTAGATAGGTAGTCGATCAGCAATGGATGAGGGATGGAAGTGTCTGCCATTGAGGCAAAGCCTGCTAGTTCGTCCGCTCTGCTATTTTCCTTATTCCCGATTTGTTCTATCCTGACTACTTCAAATTTCTTGATCTCTGTTCTGACCAATTCTTGGTATTTGGCCATCCTGTCATCCTTTGCTTCGTAGTCGCCAGATATTTGGTTTACCACCAGTTGTGAGTCACTGTAAACCATTAGCTCAGTGGCCTTCATGAAGAATGCTAATTTGAGGCCTGTAAGAAGCGCTTCATGCTCCGCTTCGTTGTTTGATGCTGGGAAGCCAAGGTTGATTGCCTGCTCCACCACTAGGCCATCTGGAGAGATGAGGACGATGCCGAGCCCTGCTCCATGCCGGTTGGATGCTCCATCCACGAAGAGCTTCCACATCTCTCCAACGAACAATTTCCAGCAAGTGGAGGGATCAGATGATGCCTTGGGATCTTCCATGTTGCTGGTGTCTTCTTCAAGGTCCATGCTCGCCGTCTGTCCCTCGCTATTTGATTGTACCAAGTCTTTGTTTGTTGGTTAGTCTTGACTTGGTGCAGCATGGTTTGCCTCTTCTTTCCTTGCTTCGCTTTGGTCCGCCTTGGCGTCTGGCTGAGTATCCTGCACCAGGGGTTGCGCTATTCCGGCATCAACTTCCATCCCTAGTTCATCTGTTTCAGTCAGGTCGACTGGGCAGATGTGATGACTTCCTAGTGTGAATTCTGCGACAAAATCTGCCAATGCTTGAACTTTTATTGCGGTTCTGGGTTGGAATTTGATGTCGTATTGTCCCAACTCTACTGCCCACTTCAAGATTCGCCCAGAAAAGTTTGTCCTTTCAAACAAAGCCTTTAATGGGAAGGCTGTTAGGACGACTATGGTGTGGGCGTGAAAGTAGTGCGACAACTTTCTTGAGGCCATCATCAAGGCCAATGCCAGTTTTTCCAGTGGCAAGTACCTTGTTTCGATGCCCAGTAATGTCTTGCTGACATAATAGATGGGCAGATGTTGTTCCTTCTGCGCGGACCAACACTGCGCTAATTGCGTGTTGGGAGACTGCCAGGTATAGGAAGAGTTCTTCTCTAGGTACTGGGGTGACAAGTAGTGGTGGAGAAGACATGTATTCTTTTAAGCTTTCCAGGGCGTGGTCGCATTCTTCGTCCCACTCAAACTTGGCTTTTAAGGCATGAAAAAATGGTCGTAGTCTATTTGACGACCGGCTTATAAACCGATTGAGCGCAGTTGCCATGCCGGTGAGATGCTGCACTTCTTTTACTGAGTTTGGTCTCTCCAACTCCTGGATTGCTTTGATCTATGAGGGGTCTGCTTCGATACCTCGGTTGGTCACCAGGAAGCCTAGGAATTTGCCAGATCCTACTCTGAACGCACACTTAGATGCGTTGAGGCGCAACTTGTGCTTCTTCAGGATCTCAAACATCTCACCTAGGTCCTTGAGGTGGTCATTCTCGTCCTTGCTCTTGACCACCATGTCGTCGATGTAAGCCTCCATTGTTCTGCCTAACAATGGTTCAAACATCTTGGTGACCATCCGTTGGAATGTCGCCCCTGCGTTCTTTAGGCCAAAGGGCATGACCTTGTAACAGTACAATCCTCTTGGAGTTGTAAAGGATGTGACCTCCTGGTCTGGCTCATGCATGGCAATTTGGTGGTAGCCTCTGTATGTATCCAGAAAGCTAAGTCGGTTGTGTCCCGCCGTTAGGTCTACTAGTTGATCTATCCGTGGTAGAGGAAAGCTATCTTTTGGGCACGCCTTGTTGACTGTTTTGTAGTCAACGCAGACATGCCACTTGCTATTCTTTTTTGACACTACGACTGTGTTGGAGATCCATCTTGGGTAGTGTACCTCTCTGATTGCTCCTGCCTCCAGCAGGTTTCCTACTTCCTCCGCCACAATCTCGGCATGGTGGAGCGCCAATCTACGTGTGCGCTGAATGATTGGTCTGGCGGAAGGGTGGACATTGAGTTGGTGACAGATGAAGTTGGGATCAATGCCTGGCATGTCGTATGGCGTCCAGGCGAACACTTCGATATTAGAGGTCAAAAATTCCAATACCTCTAATCTCTCAGTGCTAGACAACGATGAACCGAGCAAAAAGAACTTATCCGGGTTCTTTTTATCTATTCTTACCTCTACCAAGTCTTCCACCGCTTTCTGATCAGCTGTTTTGCCGACATCTGCGAATAGTTCATTGTTCTCAAGTTTTTCCACCGAATGAACGTATCCTTTGGCAGCACGGCTGCCATTCACCGTGACGAAGCATTGCTTTGACATGATCTGATCTCCATATACTTCTTCAATTACCCCGGTGTCGTTGGAGAACCGCATTACTTGGTGGTAGGACGACGCCACCGATCGCATGGCATGCAGCCATGTTCTGCCCAAGATGATGTTGTAAGTGGAAGGGACCTTCAATACCCGGAACTCCACTTGTTTCGTCACGCTTCCTGCTCTAACTGGAAGAATTATTTTGCCGACGGGCCATTCCGGCATGGAGTTGAATCCAATTAGGGGAGATATGGCAGGCGCTAAGTCTTTGTCTTGTAGCTTCAATTGTTTAAATGTTTCGTAGTACATTATTTCACATGAACTACCTTGGTCAATCAGAATCCGCTTGACGTCAAAATTCTTGACTCGGAGGGTGATGACCAGGGCATCATTGTGAGGGCAATATATCCTCGCCAAGTCTTTATCTGAGAAAGACATGACGTTCGTGGCCTCTGTTTTCCCTTTCTTGGTGGTAGGTTGGGCACGTAGTACCTCTCTTAAGTGCTCAGCCTTTTTGATTGAACCTCTGAGCTCGCATACACACTCAGGTTTGTAGACCCCATATATCACATTGATCACGCCTTGAGATGGGGCGTCGATTGGCATTCCGTTGGGGTTATTATGGTCCTAGGGGACTGGTTACACCCCTCCTTCAATGTATTTATCTAGGTGACCTGCTGCCACCAACTCCTCCAGGTGTTGTCTCAATAGCGTGCAATTTTCAGTGCGGTGCCCCTTTTCTTTGTGGAAGGTGTACCATGATCTTTCGTCATAGTCTTTCTGAGCTTCCCCAAGCTTGGCTGACCATCTGACAAAAGGCTCATCCCGTATTTCACTTAGAATTCGGTAGATCAGTTTCTTGAAGACCGTGGTTATGGCAGTGCGAACTCTCAACCATCTTTTATCCTAGCCTTCTCCGTTGTCACGCCTGCCTCGTCCGTTTTTGCTTGGACAGTCTACCGCGTTGACCTTTGCTGAGGCCTTCTTATCTGGTACTATGGTCGTGCCAGATTTTGTTTTGGCACGTGCGCCATCCTCTTCCACCCTGATGTGCTGATGTACTCTCTCCATTAAGGCTTCCATCGTGAGGAGTGGTGTCATGGTGATTGAGTCCCTAAGTCTGTTCCCGACTGGAAGGCCTCTCTTGTATTGTGCAATGGCGAGATTGGTGAGACAGTCTCCAATCTGGTTGAAGGTCTCCCAGTAGCGACTGTTGTAAGATCTTAAGGTCTCCTTATCACCCATGTCGATGGAGAGCAGCTGATCGATCTCCTCTGGGGTTTTAGTGTTCGTTCGGAACCTTGTGACGAATGCTTCTGCCAATTGTGCCCAGGAGGTTATGCTGCCTTCTGGAAGTTTTTCGAACCAAGTCAAGCCTAGGTCGCCAAGGCTAGATGGGAAGAGGATGCACATTAAAGCCTCGTTTCGCCGGTATATTGCCATGACTTGGCGAAAGTGGCGAAAGTGTGAGTAGGGGTCCGTCTTTCCCTCATATGTAGTGAATTTGGGCTGAAGGAAGCCTGATGGTAGGGGCGCGTTTTCAATTGCCGGAATGAACGGTGAGGTCTGCAGCCTCTCTAATGCCTTGTCCGTCGGTTCATAGGCAGGGCGCAGTATTGGCATTCCAACCTCGACGCTTCCATGTGTCCGAGGAGCCAACCGCTGTAAGGCAGAAACTCTGTGTGGATCGCGGGCCCTGGCATCCTCCTTGCATCGTGCCCTTTCCTTGAGCACGGTTCGTAAGTCAGACGATCTGGGCAACTCCGTCTGTCTGGATCTTGTTTGATGCGTATGTGAGGGCCAATAGGTGCTTCCTTCAATGTACGACCTCTCAGATCTCATCCTCTCAGACCTAGAGTGACAAGTTCTGGAAGACCTGGATTGGGTATCGCCTGTCCTGAGGCTTCTGCTCTCTGCTTGTAAGGGTGTAGTATTCTTACTACGATTTTCCGAGTGGCGAGGGGGCGTCTTGTTTGTGCGCCCCTCTCCTGTCGCCACTCCTTTTCCCTTCACCTGGCACTTTAGAGATTCCATGTCCGCTGCCATCCGTCGTATCAACTCGTCTTGCTCTTTGACGCGATCCTCCAAAGCCTGAGGATCAATCCTCCGCCTTTGCCTTTCTGGACTTTGAGAGCGAGAGTGATGGGGGCTATTAGTCCGTCTTCTCCCCCTTGTATCCCTCCTGGGATTCTGTCTGTGTGCCTTCAAGTCCGCCATAGGAGTGATAAGAGGTAGACCTTCGCGTCTCATACCTCCTTCGAGTGTTTGTCCGTCAATGGCGGATTGTGGCAAATCTTCGTTGTGCGCCATTGATTTTGAAAAGGAAAAGCTTGATCAAGAGGTGTTGTTCTTGTCTGAATTCCCACAGACGGCGCCAATTGTACGGGAAAGAAATAAACCTTCTCGTATAATCCTGTTGATCAAGTCTGCGCTCCTCCGCACGTCGTCGCTTTATCACCTGAAAACACAAATGTGAGCTAGCCGGCGGGTGTGTACCGAAAACCTCTCCGATGCCTAAGTCAGTAAGCTTGACAAATAGACAAAAGTTCTGTGAATTCAGAAAACAAAGTTGTGTTACCTCTCCATAGGTGATAGTTGTGAGCTTTTATAGGTTCCATGTGGCACAATCCTAGTAGGACTCTTACTCCTCCATGTAAAGTCATCCTAGGATTCATACTCCTAAAAGATAATGCTTATCTCTCAACACCCCCCTCACTGCTTTAACCAAGTGAGATGGTTTTACCATGGCCGGATTCCAGTATGACCGAAGTAGGCATGGCCACGCCGAGCCACAGAGTAGACTGAACTATCGTTAGTCTGGTTCTTCTTTTCACTACTCCTACCTCAGCTCTTCCTGCTTAAACCATACCAACTATGAGGTTGCTCGAACCATGCTAACAATTTAGCTACGTCCTACCGAGCTAGCCGCGCTATGCCTGCGACTAGACTAACTTCTGAGTGTGGCCATCTGGTCAACCGAACTAACCGTAGTACTCTGAGGCCGAGATAACATTAGGCACTTCCGGGACCGGAGTAACTTTGAGGCCTTTTTTACTCTGCCTTTCGTACTTCGGCCCATCCCAGTCCATTACTTAGCTCGGCCCCATTTACATATATAAATTACCCTCTCACAATGGATTCCATGATTCAATAGACATGGTGTCCAATCCCCCCTCTAACCCCTCCAAACAAACACTCCCTTAGTATACTTTTTCCAAATGTAACACTCACAGTCTGAAATTATACATTTATCCAAAACTTACTAAGGAATGTACTCCTTTTGAAATGGTTTAAAGAATCTTACATCCTTTTAGAATGGTTTGAAGAATTACACATCTTGTTTTTTTGGTGTTACATTGAAGTGCTATGTTTGAAAAAAGTACACCAAGGAGTTTTATTGTGTGTTACATTAGAATGTTACACTAAGGAATTTTTTTAGAGTATTACGTTTGGGAAAAGTGCACCAAAGAATTTTTTGTAGTGTTACATTAGAGTGTTACAGTTTGAAAGTATACATTTATCCAAAGCTTAGTAAGAAATTTTTGTATTCCTTTTGAAATATTTGAATAATCTTACATTTCAAGTCATTTCAAATAAAAAAGATTCTCATATAAAAATTCATCCTAAATTTGATTCACATGGGTTTTATATCTCACATTTTTAGCACCCCCAAAAAAAATAATAAATAATAATAATAATAATAATAGAAATAAGGGTAAAACCGTAAGTCTAATTTTCAAGTAAGTGTTTTTTTTGTCATACTTAGGTGGCACATTATAAGGGCTTGTTTTTTTTTTTTTTTTTTTTCCTAAGAGAGTTACGTCAACATGTATTTTCTTAATTATATATAGAGTTCAACACAAACTCAAACTTAATTTAAATTATATTAACTTTACTTATTTTATATGGATTCTATTTGACAAATATTGCTTTTCCATATATTTTTTTCATGGTAAATTGACATAATCCACAAATCCAATACCAATTTTATATTTCTCATTTTTTCTTCTTAATTCTTTCAAGGGTATTAGGATTTTTTTTTAATGCTAATTTTTTTTCTTCTTCTTCTTCTTCTTATTTTCTCATGCATTATTCTATATTCAATATCAATTCTATATTATTGTATATTATGGATTTGTCGTTTAAATTTTATAGTGATTCTAAATTATACTTCTTTTCCTACATTATTTTATATAATCACAATTGATAGAAGGAAAAATTTGCACAATAATGATATTCTCGAGAAACCTCTACAGTTTAGATTTATTGTTTGAGTTATTTTTTCAATTGTTGAACAGTATGTTCTTTTATATTTTGACATCATATTATAGATAATTAATCACTTCCTACACTGAGATATATTTATCATTTGAATGTTTTCATTATTTTTTCTTTTTAGATTTAGATGTTATGTGATTCTTTCTTTGGTTAGTCATTGTTAAATTTCTTTTATATAGTTGATATTTTAATTTAATTAAGAGTATTTATTTTACAATCATATAATTTAATATATATATATATATATATATCATATAAAATCATTATATGATAATCCAATTACAGCATATTTATATTTAATTTTTTTAATAAATCTTATATAATTTCTATTTCTACATAGAAAAAATATTGAAAGTTTTAAATTAAGAGCTCTAATAGCTCTAATTAGTGTGTGGGTCCCATGTGATGTGATGTTTTGGCCCTAGTTTGTTTTTTTCTTTTTTCTTCTTTCTTTTTTTTGATTTTCCACATCATTAGTGCTCTTTTAGAACTCCCAAATTAGAGAAATGTATCATTTCTATTCTACATATTTTTATTTTCCAAATGAATATAAAAGAAAATTAATAGTTAAAATTACTTTTAATTTTCTGTTACTAATTCTTTTTCTAATTTAACTATTATTTTTAATATCAAAATAAGTATTTATTTTACTATTTTATAATTTAATATATATCATATAAAATTATTATTATATGATAATTATACTTTTATAATACAATAGAACTAAAATTATCAAAATACACAAATAATATAACTAAAATTAGTATATATAAGTATTCAAGTAACAATTTTGTAGAACGATAGTGTCAATATTATCAAAATAAATAATTAAAATCATACTTTAATTTTAATTTTAAATTTAAATTTAAATTATTCTTTTATAACACACATTGTACCGTCAAATATTTTTTGAAAAAAAAATAGCACGTGCATTGCAAAGGTCAACTATTAGTAATATATTAAATCTATCTTTCCAAAATCAATGAGATTAATTGATCTTATAAGAAAATCATTGGAACTAAACGGATCACCATTTCTCACGATGAAATTTATAAGTAAAATTTTCATAATAATAATAATAATAATAATAATAATGATAATAGTGATGATTATCTAAAAAAGGCCCACCAAATTAAAAAATTAATTGTCTGATAGTCCTCCAAGAATAAAGACAGTAAAGTTCAATCCCAAAGCAATTAAAGACAAAATTGATAACAAATATTTTTCTTCCAAATTAAACACAATTCAAAACAACCACTATACTGAGTAACAACTGGCGTCATGATAAGTAACAAACATCATAAAAAGTCTAATAATTGTTGATAAAGTCTGATAACATTCAATGGCTCACCACAAGAACAAACAAATCGTGGATGATTGTAAATATTACACATTCAAAATTTTATTTAAAAATAATGTGTGAATTCAATCTAATATATAAAGCTTTCATAATACATTATTTGAATCTTGGGTGCTAAAGTCTCCAATCCCAATAAATTAAAAGACTTCACCGAACAATCAAAAGATAAAATAAAAATTTCCCAACAAGCCATAATCAATCAAATTCATTGGAATTGCCATAAAAAATAAAAAAATAAAAATAAAAATAAAAACATTATGATTTATGAAAGCATAAATCGTATTCTCTTGCAATTTTGGATCTGAATGAAACAAGAGTCTAACAAATAAAAGCATTCATAAAAATTTCGAAAAACTACACAATACAATTCTATGAAGTTCCAAGATGTACCAATTCTTTTCCTCAAACCAAAATACCATCATCTGGCTTCCTGTGAGCATATCCACCATATTGATGATTCCAACGACGGAGGCAAGCAAGAGAAATACACGATCCAGCGAAGACAAGAACCGCCATCACGAGGAAAAACTTCTGCTCCATCATCATCTCTTTCACCCAAGAAAGCCTGCCCAACTCTGTATTTGAATCCTTTCCAGTTCTGCTCTCAATTTCATTTTTTGTGACCCTACCGTCGTACCATGGATATAGTAGGGTCTGAAACGCAGGATCAAAGAAGTCCTCCACCCCATGAACAATCACATGCCCATCGTTGTAGATATCCCAATCTGTAACCTTGACTCCATTAATGGAAGCGCGATCACTATGATGGGGTGTTGTAGTAATCACAAGTGGGTGATGGGGAAGCAGAGTATCGACCTTGGATTCATATGGAAGAGACGACTGAAGAGCCTCCCTATCAAGCCTTAGCGGTGCAACGTGGTACTGCAGGAGGGTGAATGGTGGCTGAGGGTACTTGGAAGACAAGAAAGCCTTATCAAGTGGGCAGAATATGGTGATTGTGGTATTGTGGTTTACTTCGAAAGGTATCAATGTAGGGAGGATTTGTTCGAGAATTAAGGACATGGCTAGGTAACCCTTGTTGGATAAGATACTTGAGATCATCCCAACATTCAACCCGGGATCATGGCGGTTTGTTTCTTGAGCAACTGTTGAAATAGTGGGTTGTGGAAGGATTGAAAGAAAAACAAGAAGAAGAAAGGCGAGCGAAAGCTTGGATGCCATGAAGGAGGAGAAGTTGAAGAAGAATAGAGAGAAGTGTAAAAGATCTGAGAGCAATGTATGTATTGTAGAATGCAATATTTGTATATATTGAGAACCCCAACTAGGACTTATATCAGGGTTTCCAAAAACAATCACACGTTTAGGAACCTACCAGCTACTAATAGATTTAAAAAAAAATAAAAATAATAAATAAATAAATAAATAAAACTTAAATTACAAATTCTAAATGGAAGTGTTTTTATTAATGTGAACTTACTATCTTTATGTCTCATTATAACACTCTTTTGTTTTATTTCTTGATTTTTAAAAGAGTCTTAATTTGTTAGCTTAATTTTTAGGTTCCTTGGGGCATAAGTTTGCACTACAACATTCCATTTTAAATCCAATTCATCATTGATATGGAACTTTCTAAAATTTGAGTCCATAAACGAGTTCAACTGCTTTGCCAAACCCAATCCAAAACCTCCCAAACAAACAGTTCATTTTTTTTTTAAAATGAAATTCACCAATTTTTTTTATTAAAAAAAAAAAACAGAATTCCCCAAGCAGCCAAACCTTTAAAAAAAAAAAAAAAAAAAATTAAACAAATTTCGACAAAAAAATAAACAGACAACAAAAATAAGAAGCAAGCAATTTCAAACTATTTTTAAGCAATCTCAAACAAATTTATAGTGAAATTTCAAACAATCTCAAATGAAATTTGAATAATAAATACCTGGATTTCAAGATAGTTGATGGATTTTCCCAATATGAAGCTGCGGCTTCGTCTTCTTCCTCTTCCATTTCCATCTTCTTCAGAAAGCAGAGTTGGATGAGTTTCTTCAAGGGTTTCAACCTTCTTTAGGTGAGTTCAAGTGATCGAAGATAGAACATAAGATTTTTATAATTTGACATTTTGTCACTATAACATGCTAAAAAATATAACTTTGGCATTACTAAAATGACAATGACAATTGGAGATGCTTTTAAGAATGTGTGTGTACTATGGGCGCGGTTTTGCTGCAGTCCTTTATAGTGCTATTGCTTCCTGTCAGTGATGTGGTCCAATTGAAGAGTGACATGTGTTGTCTTTGCCAGTTAAACAACTAACAGAGAAGACTCACTTTATCTTGTTATTGTCATAGTTTTTTTTTTTTCTTATTCTGCTGTCCTTTTTTTCTCCTCTCTTTCTGCCTCTCTCTCTCCATTATTTTGTTCTTCTTTGAATCTGTCTCTCTTTTTACACATGGTAATTCAAATGAAAACCTACAACAATCTTCCATTCAATCGACGGTAAAACAAATCAGAGATTGCAAAATCTGATTTAAAAAAAACACGAAATTTTAAATATAAATAAAATTAAAACAAAAAAAATTGACAAGAAAGATGTAGCAATACCACTATTGTAAATAAATTCATTTTTAATCATGTTTTGTTTCATCTTCAATCGTATTTTGTTTTGCAATGAAAAGTTCACAATGAGCTACATCATTACGTACGAAAATTATGTATGAATTTTTTGTTTATATAATATTAATTAAAGAAAAATCAAATATAGAAACTGCCCCAATCAATTCCATTGCTATTTTTCATACATAAATCCCGAATTCCACAACTGCAAGCTAACCATTTGGAGTTGATGTTGTAGAAACCACTACATAGGCACAGACCCACTTATCATTTTCTATTTCTTGCAGTCCCATTTCTTGAATATGCAAGTGTGGTTATGGCCCCAGAAATTTTTCTTAGTTTCCAATGAGATTTGAGAAGCTAATTTTACACAGTTCAACCATGGGATGGTGGAATTAAAACAACAGGAGAGTTGTAATGGAGATGATGATAAGCATCCGTGGTGGAGGTTTTGGTGAGTTGATGGTGGGTGTTAATGTGATAGGAGGTGGTGGTAGTTATGGATGAAATGGGGTTTGGGGGGACTGATTTATTGGGTGAGAAAGAATGAAATGGTGATTATCCAATCCTCTGTTCTTAACTAATCAACAACTCTCACCATATTTTGTCCTACCAACGCTGCTTTCTTCTCTCTCAAGTACTCGCAACCTCCATTCACTCTCCTTCAATATCACATCATTCCCATGAAGCTCAATAGGGAAGCTCTTGAATCATCTCTTCCATTCGGGTCCAAGCTCGATACCTCCTCGCAGGCCATCCACTAGTTGTCGAAACAATACCCAAAAGCCAATCCGCTTCCATTAATGAAGTCAAGATCAGAGATTGGGAGATTTTCAACGACGGGCATGTCATCGTTCGTGGCATCGAAGACTTCTTTGATCCAGCCTTGCAGATTCCACTAAATAGTTTTGAAATATAGTCGATCTTATGTATAATTTTATCAATTTTAATTTTGAAAAAACTCTTATTTATAAAAAATTACTATTGCAGGTGTTGCCAATAATATTATTCTATAAGCATACAAACATTTGGGAATAAATCTAGCCTTTCTACGTACATCAATTAGAGTGTTTCTTTAATTTTGAAACAAAACCTACACCATCAATATTATAGAAAGTATCGTGTTTTAAAACATGCTCAAGATTAAGACAACTTTTTCATTAACATTTTGAATTTAAATAGAAAACTACAAATATTTTCGTACCTGAGTACAATACTCAAAGATAATCACCCTAACATTAATCTATATATTAGTGGGGCCTCTATCTATGCAGAGCTAGGCGATGTGCTTGCTTACTTAAAGGACGAGCTGCTATTGAAGAGAAAACAAATGAATCAATGATCTGATCATGAGTTGACACGTTCAGAGATCACGGTTAAAAGATTGAATTCACGCTCCAATATCCATGATGACTCGTTCTGATGGTTGATACTTAAACTGTACTCCAGAAAGTACCCGCTGTAGGTGATGAGGGATATAATGGCTCTGAAAAAATCAAATACAGAGAGTTACAATAATTGTTAGATTCCTATAAATATAATTCAATTAATGTCAGCAAAACAAAAGTAACAAAGTGAATTCACATGAAGGCGATAAAGACAACTCCATTCCATTAGGCAAACATCGAATGGATCATGAAAACAACCCACAATAGAAATTTGTTCTATGATGGGATTGCAACAATTGTTCTATGGCAAGATTGCAGCAATTTCAAACTCAAACCATAGTTACTGTAAATAAGCTTTACAAACATTATTTCATGGAACAAAAGAGTTTTTAAAAGCAAGATTTCAGTTTTAATGATTGCAATCTCTATGAAATAATACAAGCTCCTCCTCGAGCATGGTTTCAGAAGTTTCATAACAAAACATGTAGTCAGACGTGACACTTACTTATTCTCCTGCAAATAGAACAGCAATAATCTACTTCAAAATCAGAATCGACACTCCTCAGTCCAATCACCACCCCACCATATCACTTTCAGGAGGAAATCAATGGAAACTCCATTGATTATTAAAACTATATAGTAACTTCATCATATGTCAAAACCTTTTCTCAATGAACTCATAAAAAATCTCATTGCTGCAGCACAATGGGCAGGGGATTGCACAATCACATCAAAATAGGAAGGATGTTAACAAAATACTAATATATATCAATAAAAACACAATGTACATCAACTCCAACGGTGAGCTATCCTTGATGCCAAAGTCAAAATTTGGCAACAACTCTTTCAAATTCATCTTCAATTGTTCGCTATCTTCCATGCCTAATTATAGCAATATCAAACTTAGTGCCAAAATTATAGGCATGGAAAATTTGGTACAAAAGTTTAGCGATTGTCAAAATCGGCAAGAGCTCCTCTCTATCCTTCTTGAGGAAGATGTTAGAGATAAATCTGGAATACTAATCTTATCTCTAGAGATTAATAGAAAAAAGATAATGCTTAGGATATAGTAGATATCCAAACAATCCTCTCCCTATCTCTAATGTCTACAAATATGATTGTACTCATGTGTGTCCATTTGCACGAGTAAAAATGAAATAGTACTACTGATCTTCTCCTGTGGACATAGGCCATCATGGATGAACCATGTAAACTTCATATCAAATTGAATAGTTGACCACCAACTCATTTAAAATCATAAGCTTTTAGATGAGTTAATGGTCACCTATTCAACATGGTATCAAAGCAGACAATAGATATTGTGTTTTAACCTTACCGCCTACCCAATAATTAAAATACTTACACATGTTTAGCCCGCTTATGAAAACGAGTCTGGCCATATAAATAATAAAGTTAACCCTTTCTCCGATAGCTTAATCTTTTGGATGAGTTGGTGGTCAACAATTTAACAATACATACCATAAACTCAACTAAATGGAAGAAAGGATCAAAGAGAGGGAGCAAGAGAAAGAAAAAGGCTATGAAAACAAGAGCATTGTCAAGAAGTAAGCACAATATCAGTGCGCTTACCTGTATGCCGCAGATTCAGACATAGATGATTCTGCAACTTTATCTACCTTGCGAATCACTGCATAACTGCACCGGACACATGCTTTAATAAAAAAAATTGCAAAAGAAAAGCAAAAACCAAGTTTGCTTTCTTACATTAAAGGTGAATAAGATAAAATGCCCAAATCATTAGAACAATCTACTCTTAAAATTTTTTGCATATTGACTCCTTGAAGGGCCAAGGATTTTGATTTTGCAAGTCATCATCACTGGCAGGTCCCATATTTCCATACTGAAACCTGACTTGACAATGTAACTAACAAATCAAGTGCTGTTCCTTTTTGCTGTCAAAAAATCCAGGTATTGTACTGTATCTTCCAGCACGTTATTTCAATGGTGCCTCTCTCTTGTTTCAAAACTGCCCCATGAAAAGTGAATATAGTAATTCTTTTAATATATGGCCAAAATTGATCATCATGCACTCACTTTCAAATAGCAACAGACTAGATTAGGGGTAGGCCGTTGATGCAAAGTGTTTGGCCAGAGAGTTCCTAGAACTTATGGACAAGCAATGCAAAGGCAAAAGGCACTAGTAGAGGCAAGACGACACATGCTCAGAATAACGATCAAGACTCATCACTTCACCATGGCCTACGATGGATTTTGGGCGAATTCCAACGTTTAGGTGTTCAATTTTGCGGATTTTCAGTTTTTGGAAATAGTTGATTCATCTTTAACTTGGTCTAGATGAATCTGACTGTGCCTAAGTTTTTTCCAACATATTTCTTTTTCATTATAGTGAATTTCAGCCTAACTAAAATCTTTCCATTTTTGGTATTTATTTTATTTTATTTTATTTTATTTCAGCTTGATTAGCAAGTAATTAGCCTAGGATTTGGTTTTCCTTTTTGCTTTAGGTTTTCTCTACTATAAATTCACATGAACGCCTTAGGGAATTTCAGAGAATTAATAATATTGTCAGAGAGAGTATCTCTTTTTATCAAATTCATTGTTGTTCATCCCATTACCCTTCCCTGCATAAGCAGGTAGTAAAATGAAAGTAACAAACCCAATACAAAGCCCATCCCCTTTTGCAGTGATACTGAGATTTGAGATCAAAAGAATCAACATACTTATGTATTCATATTATAATTAATTTTCAGTTATTTATTAGTTTACATGTTTTTCTCTCATTAATAATTAAGGTTAAAGTTGAGATTAAAGAGAAAGAAAATTATGGCAGGGCTAGAACGGTTATAAAAAAAAGACTATTATTTCCATTGAGCAATCAAAAGGAACACTTGAGACACACCATGACAACAAGTTGATTATGTAGCATTACAGATTAGGTGTCCAAAATATCTCCCCCCAACCATCCTAGCATGCCAATGGTAAACTAATACTCTTAATGGTCCACTAAAATGGTTACTTTTAGGTAAAAATTCAAAAAGAACTTCACCTTTTAACTCGTGCTGGAGAAGCATTATGGAGTACATGATGATGAGCCGATGCATCATTAACAGATTCTGGGATTATAGACCCGAGAAAACTACTTGGTCTTCTGCTTCTATAAATTTATAAATAAACAGATCAGTTGACTTCACAAATCCTTCAAATGAACTACAGCTTCAAGTTAAACATAAATAGAAGTATGTGCCCAATGCAATTCTTGAAGAACATAAAGAAAACAGCATTAAGAACAATGGAATAACAGAAACCAAAAAGGAAAAGATGTTAAAGTGTTAAATTAATGCATATGACAAATTATGATCATGGAAATTTTATGATTACATGTTATGACAAATTATGATAGATATAAGATCCTTACATAGTATGTCATAATGAATAAATACATACAAGTGTATACAAATGAAGTGTATATAAATATGATCACTAACTTGTGTGGCAAACAGAGAAGAGGTTCAAATGCAGTTCACCTTTGATTTAAAGCGAATCCTAGAGGGAAAGCATGAACAGAACCTGAAGAACTTGTGGCTACAAGAATATCTGGAAGTTGCATGGATGGCCCAAATGACAACGAAAATATGGTTGATGGGTATGTCCCCCTTCGGAAGCTATATGACTGCTAAAGATAGAATAGTTAGGTTCCTTAAGTATAATGCAATCAATTACAGATATGACCCAAAGTAAAGCTGATATCCTGCATTAAATCTGAGGTAAAAATGGTCATGCATTATTGACATTAGGCAACAGCATGACAGTATAGAAAAGGGTGGTCTATCCGTTTATATGGGCCTCTCACAAAATCTAATTTAATCAATCATTAAATGCTATTAAACGAGGTTAATTTTTATCCTAGTAACTATAAATTGAGCAGCTCATCAAACAGTCAGTTCACTATCCTTCTGCCTTCATCCACAGCAAGGTGTGGCACTCTGTGAGCCTGAATGCACCAATTCATAGATACAAGAGCTACTCCCCGTGTTGGAAGTCCCATCAAAGGCATATGATATACTTCACCTTAGTCGCATCTGAAACAAGGTGAACTCTGATTATGGTTCCCTGTTCAGATGCCGTTGCTATGTACATTCCATTTGAAGAAAGAACCATCGCAGCCAGCGGTGAGCGATGAGCATCTATCTGTAATATATTAGATTTAGTTTAGAAATTAACTCATCAAAAGAGAAATATACACATTCAAGAAAAAGCTTCAATGTCATTGAAGCATCAAAGTACTATCCACAAACAAGAAAATAAAATCAGGCAATTAAGATTTCTGTTACATGCACTTGGGTATAAGTATTCGGTGCGAGTCCAAGCATTACTTTCATAAATCTAATCTTAGGATATTGGGATAATATCCAAAAGTTAGATAAGGGTACAGGGAAGCATCATGAACATGATATATATATATATTGCATATTGCATATTAAATAATATTCTTAGATAAGACATTGTAAATTATGTAGAAATGTACTAAAAATTAAATAAGATTTAGAGAAAATATGGAATTTTTATCCCTCAATTATGTGAGAGGCTAGAAATGTTTCTTTACTTGAAAATGTGGGTTTCTTCTTTTTCAAACATCGTAAGAAATTAGAGGTTCCAAATGTCTAAATTGGATACGGGTGCCGTACACATATCACACCTTACCGTTATCATATCTACTGGACAAGGATATTGTGAAGAAAATAAGAGTCCCATGTAACATAAGATATATCCAATCCAATTTCATAATAAGAAAAGGAAAGAAAAATGTACTTTATATTCAGTGCATGATACCCACCTCCTGCCCCACACCCCCAACCTTTTTATTTTTCCCTTTTATAGATCCTGGTTTCTGATGTATGTAAATTGTTAACCATCGGAACTTAAGGAAAATAAGATTGTAATGTTTAAAATGGATCAAATAGTTGAAATTTCAACTTAGTTAATGCCATGTGTTGCAAACTGATGCAAGAGGTTTACATATTGCCAGCTGGCAGCAGCAACTATTGAGATAAGTTAGTAGCCCCAAACATTTTATACGCTGTTGCTGTGCTCGTAAGATCTCATTGCATCTTGCCTTTATTTGAAAGCTGAAGAAGCAACACAGGATTGTAAGCAGTATGTTACATGCTCTCTAAGAATTCATAGTACCTTTGATGCAAAGCATGGGAGGTCCAAGAAAAAAAAAAATTAGGGATTGTTTGGGATGATGAACTAAATAAGTGCACTTTTTGACTTTTTGAATAAAAAAGTAGAGAAAAAAAAATGGTTATTTGAGATAACTTTTTAACTTTTTACGAAAAAATGTGTATTAAAATATTATATATAATAGCAAAATTTACCATATTAACCCTAAATATATAAATGTGTACTGACATCCCTTGTACCTCAGAACTGGACGGTGCCTCTAGTCCGAGCACAACACAGGACGGTGTTGTTCGGCCCGTGGGGGCCCACCACAGGTCCCATTTTGATAATCGGAACCGTTCAATGTGTAAAACTCGTCGAGTACTATGTAATTGTAAAAAATTACTTTGATCGGATATCAATAGTTATCTGATCGGATTAGTTTTTTGTCAACCGTCAATTTGTTTAACGTTCATTTTTTTTATACAAAACTGATTTGATCATATAATTATCGATATCTGATCAACGTAATTTTTTATAGGTATATAGTACTCGATGAGTTTTACAAATTGAAAGGTTCAGATTATCAAAACGGAGCATGTGATGGGCCCCCACTGGCTGAACAGCACCGTCCTCTGTTGTGCACCGCCTGTGTAATTTGTACCATCATTTGAGACTTTTTTTTTTTTTTTGAGCAGACATCACTTCAGACTATACCATTGTCATGTCATAGAAAGTTGGCTTGTATTTTTTTTTTTTTTTTGCAAATTTGTTTTTTTATTTTTTTTGTGAATAATGATAACTTTTTGGCTTTTTTAGTAACTTTTTGACTTTTTATTTTTTTTATAATATGCCAAACCAGCCCTTAGTTTGAAGAAGAAGAAGAAATGAAAGACAAAGAAGGGGTAAATTTTTAGAACTAGTCATGCTGCATTAATGTGTAGTTGAGAAACTTGTGAATAGAAAAGGAAAAGGACAAAATTTCTATGATTCTATCAGCACTTATTTAACAAGTAAAAATACCACCCCCCCCCCCCAAAAAAAAAAAAAGAGTTAAAGAGTAAAGGGTCATCAGGCCAGCCATCTTCTAACAAAAGGATACCACGTCCTCTATTAATGTTCAACTCCAATTTCTATAGACTTCACGAGAATGAAACATAGAAAATGCGTACATTGTCCTATAGGATGTTGTAACATGGGAGAGTTGATGTAGGATGTTGTGACATTATTTATGCCATATCTGCACGTGGTTGTTTAATTTGTTCCATGACTCTCAAGCTGTTTTGGGTTTGATGATGTCTCACTGAAGAGCCCCATCCTCCATATTACATATATAAATCAATTGCCGAACTTAATTGAAAAGGTTTAGATTCCCAAATTTCCATTAGTACAATTTTATTTATTTATTTATTTTGATTAAGGAGCAAACAGAAATATTGAGCTTGATAGGTAAATCTTTCAGCCTAAGCCAATTGTTGCAACAGGTGGAAGGAGAACAAGACTGCTAGTTTCCAGGAAACACAATCACGAGTTTTGGATGTAAGCTTTTGTTAATTAAAATATTTATTTCTAAAAACCAGAAGCACTAGAATTCAACATAAGTTACATTATGGCTAAGATACACTAAAAGCTTCTCAAAATAAGGTGTAAGCAGTTTAACTAAAAATAACATAAAAGAGGATGGCACCTGGATTTGAAATCATGCATTAAGCATTTTAACTAAAAAGCTTATAAGAAAATGTATCATAACCTCACAGTGAGAATGGCGTTCCATGACATTGTAGACTAATACAGATCCTTTTGTCGTACTCGCTGGAAGAGCCAAAAAGCACCCATCCAAACTTGGGGAAAATGCACAAAGTCCTGAGAGAGTACCAAATATGTTACAGCAGCAGAAATCAATTTTATAATCCAATTTATTCAACACATGAGAGTCTTAAGGAAAATGCAGATTAAGAACCACAACATTATTGTAAATAAAAAAGAAATACGAAATACAACACACTAGACTTCATTCTAGAAAAACTGTCAAGAATTTAACTCTGTTTCAAAATTATGTTGGGCATCATTAAGTGATCCATAGTATTGTCCCTTCCTCTCTTGTTGAGACATTTCCAAACAAGAGCAACTGGGCTCAATTCATCTTGCCAATTATGCCCCTCTCCATGTAGCATCTCCTACCATTTGTTAGGATTAGTCCACCCATGTGATAAAGGTGGGTCCCATATAATTATTAGATTGGTTTATACATGTATTTGGTGTGGAATAGTAGAGCTCAAAATCTACTAGGAAACCTAATACGTGTAGGATTTGGTTACCTAATTATATGGAACTGGGATTCTTATGGGTAGACTATTATAAATAATCATGTGGACTATACGGTTTTCTTGAGAGAGAGATTGAGAGATTAAGGTGAGAGAAAAAATCGATATGTAAGGGGTGACAGAAAAAATACCATGAGAGCAACTGGTGAGCAAGGGCTCAACTACCCTTGAGCATGGGGTTCGGGTAGTGGTGTGGGTTTTGAGTGTTTTGTCCATCTCATATGTATTCTCTATTTTATTTATAGTGGAAGCTCTCTCTCCCGTGTCGAACCACATAAATCTGTGTGATTATTTTTCTCTTTGATGTGTGCATGGTGTGCTTCCATTTTCGTTGGTGGATATAGAATAAATCCCAACAAATGGTATCAAAGTTAAAGGTTACCGATCCTAGTGGCAATTGGTAAAGGGTGTGGTAACTGCACACGGAGGACTCGCACAAAAGAGAAAGAAATCCCGGTGGTACAAAAAAAAGAAAAAAAAAAAAATGGTTCAAATTTGGTGAAGGCTTCCCCAAGAAGAAACCTGGTAAAAAAATTCACGACAAAGGTGAATCTCAAGGTTTTCAGGAGTTGCGGTTTGATCAGTACATTCAGAATTTTTAGATTCTAAACGGTTAAAGGGGTTGACCAAATTCAAGGGCGATCAAAGGTGATTGCATGTGATATAGGCGATCTAGGAGCAATTTGGATCAATCAATGATGCAGAAGACCAATGCAATTGGTTGGCAACTTGTACAAGTTCATGGAGCATGTTGTGACAAGAGGGAAGCTAAGCATTAGACGAGTAGTATGAGTTATGGGTGAATAGTGGTGAGCAACCGTTGCAAGGATATTTGGTGGCCACCAACAGGAAGACAACGGGTTGCAGATTGTTCACAAAAAAAGGAAGCTTCAGGCATAGAACTTGAGAAGGTTTCACAACAAAAAAAGTGTACACCGGAGGAAGTCGAGTCTCTTTCTATGAAGGTTTTGGTTTGTGACAAAGGAGACACCTCAGGGAAGTGCGGCAAATCTCATTGGCTTAAGCATGAGGACAAAGGAAGCCACGAAAGACACGTTTGAGCACTATGGTAATGTGGCACTTGATTCAAGCGGGTGAAACAACTTTTAGGTGAAGGTGGAGTGCATCACGCAAACCAGGACATCCAAGTTGCCAGATGCACATAACATTTACCCCACATGAGTGGACGGGGTGATTGTTAGGATTAGTCCACCCATGTGATAAAAGTGGGTCCCATATAATTATTAGGTTAGTTTATACATGTATTTGATATAAGATAGTAGAGCTCGAAATGTACTAGAAAACCTAATATGTGTAGGATTTAGTTACCTAATCATATGGAATTAGGATTCTTACGAGTAAACTATTATAAATAGTCATGTGGCCTATAGGGTTTTCTTGAGAGAGATTGAGAGATTGAGGTGAGGGAAAAAATAGAGATGTAAAGGGCGAGAGAAAAAATACCATAAGGGCACCTGGTGAGCAAGGCCTCAACTACCCTCGAGCATGGGTTTCGGATAATGGTGTGGGTTTTGAGTGTTTTGGCCATCTCACATGTATTCTCTATTTTATTCATAGTGGAAGCACTCTATCCCATGGATGTAGGCCATTTGGGTCAAATCACTTAAATCTCTGGGTGATTATTTTTCTCTTTGGTGTGTGCACGGTATGCTTCCGTTTGCATTAGAGGATATGGAATAAATCCCAACACCATTAACCCTGTCAACCTTTGCCTCCTGAGCCATAAATACATAATATCTCTCTCCCTTGTCTTTGATTCATTCCCTCCACGCTTTCAAAAGCCACTCCATTGGTGTTATCTCTATGGAAATGTGAAAATTGTTTCGAAACTTTGAGAATCTTGAACTTGGCAAGTTTGGAAATATATGTTGGAAACATGGAATTTGTGGTTTCAGAAATGAATTGGTTTGAGAACCATGGATGAAGAATTTTGGAAACAGTAATGGATTCGGGAATGAAAGTGGATTTCTAGATAACAATGAATTCAAGATAGTATATAGAGATGATGAGATTGTTAAGCTAGGCTGAGAGACTCCGCTGCGAAAGACCAAAAATTCAAGCAGAGTAGCTACCAATTTCCTTTTGGCTAACAACCGGTAAAATAGGAGATTAGGTGGATCTTGTGATAGACCACTGAAAAATACACGACTTGGGAATTCACCTTAATTAATTGGAGTTGTTTTGTGAACTGGAACAAATGGTATTTTGTATGAACTTTGTTAAACAAAAAGGTTTGTTTTGAAATGAACTTTGATTTCTAGTTTTGTAATATAACAGTATAATGTATAGTATCATGATCATATATATTTTTAAGCATTATCTACAAGACTTTTGTTCATCTCTCGTTGTTTAACCTTTTCAGGTGTTGATGATGGACCACGTCGGCCATAAGTTGGTATGGAATTTGGATGTGAGCACTGGTTCCATTTGTTGATTGGCCTAGGGCCTTATTTGTTGGTCATGTACCTTCTGTGTAAATGTTGGACCTTATTTATTGTTGTAGCCCGTAGGGCATTTGATTTCATTTGTTAGCTATACTCTTTTGTAACATGTTGTATATCATGAGATGTATATCATTGGGAACAGAGTGCATGGTTGGATTTACTCCTTAATCTTGATTATTTCCTTATTTTACTTCATTATCCATTTATTTCACCTATTGTCATGGTTTCTTTTATTTCTTATTCATGGGTTTGGATCTTGTGAATCTGGGGCCTCGCAGGCTTACTCTTGCAAGAGCTAAATAAAACCTCACAAAGACGATCACAATTCTTTAAAGCTTAACTTTATTAAATAGAAGAATTAACAATACTAAAGTTCTCTAATTCCAATAGGACTATGACTCATTTAAGAAACAAAGAAAATTTGGCCACACAGAATATTCTAAACCTAACAATACAATTAATAACTATATATGAGACCCAAAAACAATTACTCATAGTAAGATCCATGGGTGGTCCTTACAGCCTATATATCCAACAAAATTGCTATCTTTGCCTACTAAAGCCTAGTAAAATATATACAAAATGTTTACAAGAGCATACTAAGTTATAAGAGAAATAAATATAAAGACTCAAGACTAATCCAAAGGTTCAAATGTGATGCCCTAACCTAGCATGCTCCACATGATGGTAAAAAATAATGAAAAAAATTCAAATTATACAAAATACATATATATATATATATTCCTTTTCATAAAACAGATATTCGTATGAATAAATCATCTATTTCAAGTTTCTAACTTATTAATCTTAAAATTCAAATAATTAGAATGGAGTTATGTTGCTTGGATATGGAGTTTACAACAAATTTGACAATATTTATCTCAACACCTCTTAAGAAATGGTCCCAATATTTAAAACCAATTTTATATTTTTTTTTCATTTGGAGTCATACTTTTATTGTATTATACAAATGACACATCTCAATGTTTAAGGCTCAACAAAAACATGTCCATGTGCATTGAAGAAGGGAAAACGATTGAGACCCCACAATTTTACCCACAATGACATGGCAAGTTATGTGTCAACTTTTAAATTCTCACAAACTCAACCATGTAAGGCCCAACACCATTGCAATGTCATAGTGGGTGAAATGTGGGATTTAAATTGTGGGTCTCTAGCATTTCTCTTGAAGAAGTATCAAATCTCTGTCCAAAACTAAAAAACTAAGGGTTGGTTTGGGAAATGGCTTTTTTAGTGGCTTTTTGGCTAAAATATGAGGTGAACAAAACTAATTGTTTGGGAATTTTTTTTTTTTTTTTTTTGGCTTTATATGGAAAAACATGCAAAAATAGAGAGAATGAGAAGAAATCTTTGACTTTTTTGTATGACTCTTTGGCTTCTTGGCTTTTTTGCCTTTTTAGTGGCTTTTTGGCTAAGAAAGCCAATTGCTAAATGCTTGCTTCAGTCTCATTTGGTTGGGAGAATAAAATCATTTCATTTTGAATTATTTAATTCCAAATCTATCAATTTACAAATGAGCCAATTCAAATATTTTGCAGTCACCAAACAGAGTATATTTTAAATCTCTCAATTTTAAATTTCTGATATTTTAAAAGAAATGACCAAATTCATATTTTCACTAAAGAAAAGTTAATTTATTTAGTTTATTTTACAACCAAATACATCTAGTTATAAAATTCACAAATGAGCTAATCCTAAAATTACATGATTCATATTTTTGAAACAATCAAATGGGTCATTAATTAAATTAAGTACTACATCTACAAAATATAAGTCATATCCAAAAGTATTCTCTCCAATGTTGATGCAATATAGATATAGTTGTTTTTAAAAAGTATCCATAAATACTTAGGTGCTTATTGTAATTAGACAATGGACATTATTACTTTAGGAAACAAGAAAACTCTATCACTGGTGCCCCCTTGAGAAAATTGACAATATATATATATAAACATGTTGATTGCACAAATTGTGAATTCAGTCATAAATTGCAGAGCAAGGGATTCCAACCTCACCTTTAAAATTTGGCACTGTATCTATTGTGTCCAATATATCAAGACTGTTTATGTCATATATGTATGTCTTTTCTTGCAAAATAACAACCAATCTGCACATAAAAATACACCATTTCAACAAGAATTGAAAAAAGAAATGAAGTTATTGAATGAGAGAACAGTAACCAGATTCCTACAGTTAGGAAACCTGCTTAGATGTCAAGATCGGAGATATTGTTCCCAATTTTAAGATTTACCAATTATTCTTCCATTCTCTCCCCCCCCCCCCCCCAACATCACTCGTTAGTTTCAATAAGACAGTGACAATAAACCAAACCATTGAATCTTTTTACTGCTTTAGTACGATCAAATAGAAAAATACGAGAGAGATTATAGAGAATTTTCTCTCAAAAAAGAAAAACTTGAATTTGTGAGGCCAGCCATCAAACATATTGAAATTATACACTTAAACTTTGGCTTGTATTAAACACCCAAAGGAAGTTTTTTTTTTTTTTTTTCCCCCAACTAAGCACACTTCAAAACATCCTAATTTCATTTGATTATTCATCATTACAAACATTTCTTTCCTATCACCTCTGATCCCCCACAGGAAATTATAGTTCTTTACAAGGCTCAGAATCGCAAGGACAATTATCTCACTACATGCCCATGTTCCACACACCTGTAAGGTTACAACTGTAGTCAGCTTGGGTAATTGACAAAGTTGCTACATGCTTATGAGCATTGACGAAACTCAATCCAGGGCTAGGTACAACCTCCCACAAAATTTACCACTTGAGCAAAGGAATCCAGTATCTTGGCAACTCAAAATAAACTAATCTTGAATATCCGGTCGAGATAGGGTCGAGATAATATAATTATAATTAAACCGCCAAGAAACAAAAATGGACCGTAAATAACATTGAGGGCCATATAAATTTGAAGTGCATTATAATCTCAAACTAGTTTAAATGCAAGGAAAGGAACCCTAAATTGAGGAGAAAACCCATGATGGACTGATGTTGCATGAGTAAAACAGCAGGGCAAAAGAGTGATTCATCTTCTTTTGCATTATCTAGCAGCTACAGAGGTATGTGGATTGACTTTTGCATGATATGGCATTTAGTGGGTGATGCCTTGTTTAGTGAGATTTATTTGGATGTTGGAGTAGGCCCAATAGAGAGGGGGTTAGGAGCTTGTTCCATTGGTACCTAAGGAGAAAAGGCAATAGGAGAACTTTTATGGGGTGAAACATTCCTGGCCAAAAAGGAATGTTCGTTGTTTCCACTAATTCCAGCCTGTGGATAGTGGTTGGCAGACAATGTTGGGGGAGGCTGGAAAGTAAATCCCAGCATTAGAAAGTGGTGCTGTCAACAAGCTAGTGCTGGAGCCTTCAAAGATGAAACTCTTTTTTGTTAAGTCACTTCATATTAAATGGTTCCACATGATTTGAAAATTGACTTACCAATCACTGATCTGTAAGTCATTTCATGAAAAAGTTTTCAGGAAATAGCTTACCTTACCAATAAAAAGGTTTACTTAAACTTGTGCACAGCCAAATACCAAAATTTAGGAAAATATTTTCAGGAAAAATATTCTACTGCAAAATGAACTGAGCCTTACTGTGACCAAATCTCTAAGAAGCTTTTAATAATTAGAATATTGTACTACAGAAAATCTTAAAGGTTATATTACAATTCGCCATTTTTGTCCCAAGTATCATCCAAAAGGCGGGTTTCTACCTTCCCAAATGAACTAATTCTTAAAATTCCTTCGAAAGTTCCCACATAGGTTTCTCATTCAAATTTCAACATTATATTCAAACCATTGAAGAAGACCATCTTAACATAACCCAAAATAAAGGGGAAAAGAAAAAGATAAAAGGACCACACCTAAAAGATGGATGTATGCAAGGAAAGAAAGGACAACTTGGTCACTCAATGGTTTGATCATTCAAGAAACAAAACAGGTTCCTCAGATATTCATCAAGTTTACATGTCTGAAAATTATCATCAATGCCTTAACAATACTGCTAATACTTCACTTCAAGTCGTGTTTAATGTTAAAAGCACAATTATCAAATTAAATGTTTCCAGCTATCCATAAAAGAGCAAGTCCAATGTAGATGTTTTACCTTTTCCTATTAACACGAACAGCAAGGATTGAAGTTAAGAAATTTAGATCTCGAAGAGCATTTCCAGTTGTAATATTGAATAAACATAGACGTCGTGGGGATAGAGATGCCTGTTGGATTCAAGAAAAAATGGTAATTAATTAATGAAATTTTAAAATTTGATAAAAAATTGTATGTTTACTAGAAGTGCTAAACCATCTGAAAGTGCACAAATCAATGGACAGCATAAGAACCTGTTCACCAGCTCCAACAATCGCAAGGAGACTTGAGGCATAAAGCATTTCCACAATGACAAATGCTCCAATAGCTGACAAAAGAAAATAGATTTGATTAGGATGATCTTAAAAAAACATGAAATCATGTTAGCTTTACTGTATCTCAAATGCACACTACATGCATTCAATTTGAAAAATACTATGCATAGCAATCAACATGAGAGGGAAGACGAGTAGGGAGGGAGTGTGGGGAGTGTTGTAGTGGAGAGACTAGGCTAGCTAACTTAGTTAGATAATCAAATGAGTACCAAACACAAATCAACTGACACGTATTAGTGAGTGAGAGAATGACATGAGTGAAAAATCAACTACAATTATGAAGTTTAATATCAACCCAAATAAACTCATCAAACTCGTCTCAACTCTCAACCAATTTTGATTGGATATGGGAATTTTGTTCAAACTTTTAGGCCTTTAATATTAATATAGGGAAGAATCAGAATAAGCAAGAATAAAAATTTTAATGCAGTACATCAGTTCGCAAGTTTCCTTCTTCTGTTTGTATAATTTCTTTTGAAACTTTTAACTCGAAAAACAAATCTAAACTATCAATGTCCAAAAAAAAAAAAAATCATGTTTCAGAAAACATTTGTGATCAAGACAATGTTTTTTCAAACTATTATCGTCAAGTAATTTTAATTTTACAAAATAATTTTAAAAAACCAAAAATGTCTTCAGATATTTAAAATTGTTCAAACCTATTTTGAATTGAAGAAATAGTTTTACTGATGATATATATGAAATAATCAATTTTAAAATATTTTTGAGCAGATTGTGTAGTCTTATCATAAGCATTCCCGTCAAGATATTTCTTTCTACGAATTATACATTTTTCATGAAATACAACTTCTATTTCTATTTTATCTCCAATCTCTTCAGGTGAAATCATAGCAGCTGTTAATCCATTTTCTCTAATTAAAAAATAAAATAAACTTTCATTGATCTATATCAACAGCAATATGAATGACTTTCGATTTACGAGTGGCGAGCTTTGTTTCTTCAATTGCATTGCAGTTGTGACTTTTTTTGGTATGATCTAAGTTACTAAGTAACATAGACACAAACACACAACGCAACATGTGACACTATACGAACATGTCGACGTGTCGATTTTCAAAATATCCAGGACACGACACACTTGATCCACATTAAAAATTTATATTTTTACGAATTAATAATGCCATATATTTGAATAATTTATTCAAAGATAATGAAAAATATGTAACATAATACATTAAAATCTATATATTTATAACTTAAACATCAAGATATCATTCACATAGAAATCATATTTTAAATAATGCAAAATAATAATACAACATTGTAATACAGATGATGTATTCATCTTATAAATGTTTCAAAACATATTTAGAATTCACAAGTCATGTTATGAATAATGCAGAATATTGTTATCATGAAGGAATTCATTATATAGGGTGTGTTTAGAGACGGTTCAAGAAGTGTTGCCTAAGTGTCTACAAAGTGTCGGTGAAACGTCCGATATTATGAATTTGATTTTTTAATTAAGACACATTAAAGAAGTGTCTAATATGCTTTAGGACTGTCCAAAGAGTCCACAAAAGAGTCCGTGCTTCTTAAGGTAAGATGTATAGATTAGAAAATATGGGGCATACTCCAATTGGAACCTTAGGCAATGGCATTATGCATGAGATAGTCCAACAAGCAACCCTTAGGGCTTGTTTGATTGAGCAGATTATAACACATGATGGGGATTATGAACCCATGGGACTCACATTCTATTGATTAATAGCAAATTTTATTATTCAGATTAGATTCCAAAGGCCATTCTTTCTAACAAAATTGACCCATTATTTATCGTACGACTAATAATGCAAAACATAGGGATTATATATTTCCATCTCTATTACAAAAAAAAAACAAAACAAAACAAAACAAAAACAAAAACAAACAAAACAAAACAAAATGTGGACAAGAGGAAATTATATATCTCACTAATCCTCTGGATAATTAATCATTGTTAGTCCTCTCACTATTAATCCAGCTAATCAAACAGGCCCTTAATTGACACTCAAGCGCCCAACGGAAGTATTTTCACTCAAACAAGTTTAAAACAATTTTTACAGACTCAATTCATGGGCAAAGGAACTAAATTAAACAACAAAAGCAGCAACAGCGTCAACAACTATCACTATATCAATTAACTAATAAATAATTGAAATCAAAAATTTTAAAAACTTGTATGATGTACTTGCCTCGTTCATAACACAGCCTCCCAGTATTGGCATCAAATATTTTGAATCCATCCATAGTCGCAATTGCAAAGCAACTGAGAAAATTCGGAATAAAATCAATTCCTAAATCAAACTAAATTTCAAATTCACACAACTAAAAATCAAACCCTAATTCGGAAAATCAACAAATATAAATTACCTGTTATCCTGATTGAAGGAGGCACAGAGGATTGGATAGGAAGAGGAGGATGACTGATTCGCCATTTTTGGAGATTTTGCTGCTAATTTTTTCTCATCGGTTTGTTTTTATATGTTTTTTGAATCATCATCAAGAACCCTGTGAAAGAGAGAATATAAAAGAGAAGAGACTATGCTTATGCATTCCTGATGCTACCTGGTTTCCTTTCCTTACACTTCACGAGGTAGTCTTCTTGTTTTCTTGGTCGTCACATTTTTATATGTATTTGAGCCTCGTTCGGGAAGTCTGTTGGCTTTTTGATTTTTTTAGTTTTTTTATTATTTTAGGACAATTTAAATAAATTAAAAAGTTAAAAAGTCATTATCTTATTTAAATCACATCATTTTATTTAAATCATATCACCTCTCTAACACATCACATCAAACTCAATTCAAACTCAATCCAAACTCACCAATAAGTCAAAAAGTACACTTTTTTAGGACATCTCAAACTAACTTTTTTTTTGTATGAGAAGACTGTAATGATTATTGGTTAAATGTGATGTTTTGTTTATTATGACTAAAATAACCTATTTTACTTTTTATGACTAAAATACCCAAAAAAAATCCAACCAACTTCTCAAACGGTGCCTGAATATGTCACCTCGAATCTTAAAGGTAAATTTAGGCAAAACTCCTTTATTGAACCTTTTGTTCGGTGAAAAGAACGGTTCTATTCATTTTGTTTCATAAATTCTTTAAGGAGGGAGTGTATAATTGAGAAATGATAAATTAAATTTTTTTTTGAATAATATTACCATATATATATATATATTTTAAAGAGTTTTTTTTTTTTTTTTGACAAAGAACACTTTTATTTTATTTTATATACGGTTAAAAGCATTGTTTATGTGTATTTTTTATTGGTTCATCTAGTATGTACTTTACTTTTTGAAATAGTAAAATGTTACTGTGAATTAGAGTAACATATTACCATAAATCAAAATAACATGTTAGTGTCAAACAGAGTTTACTGTTTAGCTCAATTTCAACTGTATTTTTTTTTTTTAAGAATTTCATAGTCAATATAGATCTTGTTTGATAGATCTTGATAAGAAAATTCTAAAACTACTAATTTTATTAAAAACTGACATCTAAATCGAAAGTTATATTATTTTAAAGTTTAAAATATTAAATTACTCACTAAGTATGCTTTTGTAATAGTAGTATATGTTGGATTTTTCAAGGAAAATTTTTTATATTTATTTTTAATGCATTAAAGATTTATTATGAGTAGGCTTTGACCAAATCCCACAATTTTAAAAATATTTTAGTTTAATGTATGAACTATAAACTTTTAATTTTTTAATTTAAATTCCCTCCATTTCATTAAAAAATCAATGTAACCATTTGTTATTGGATGTAGAAAACACTATTACGTTAGATATTTCCTAGTTGACTCTATTTTAGGTTTAAAGTGAAAAAATACTAATCTAGTACTATTTTAAAAGTCTAAAAAAATCCAAGTGTTTTTTGCTTTTTATGTGTCTCAAAAATACTCTCTCGAAGGTATTCTATTTAAATCCAACCATTGCATCATGTACAAAAGTTCTTTTTCTTTTCTTAACACTAACATTAACATATATTTATTTATTTAACACTAAAAAACGATCAATTTTCTATTCCTCTCTTTCCAAAAGTTCTATAACAAATTTGTGTCCCTATTTTTGAATTGATGATTGAACTATAAAATTTTTCTTATTTCCTCTATCTACTTCCATACTATTATACATATTATTTATTTACAACTGTCTATAATGGATTAGACCACTATGAATATTGTGTGAATATGTTGAATTGAATCTTAGAGTTGTATTCATTTTTTCGAATCTACACAAAAATACTGTAATTATTTTGGGTTAAATCGTAGAGTTGTATACAGCTATTTGAATCTACATAAAGGGAGACGCATCTGGTTTCGTACTGCATCTCAGGAATTCGTAGGTTATTTTTATACACTTTCTTTTTGTTTAGATTTTATATTTTGCAAGGTATTTTAATAATCAAGAATATTACAGACCTCCAAAAAACACAACCCCACAAACCCCGCTCACCTGTGATTGATCCAAGAAGGAAAGAAAAAAAAAAACAAAACAAAAACACATGATTGGTCCACATCATTTTGGGGGTCATGGGGTTCCCCAATTTTGAGAGTCCCAAGCATTTTTGTTTAATAATCTACGTATGTTGTCAAAATTCTTAATAATAACAACTTTCTTTGGTTTAATTTTTGAAAACTATTTTTTAATTTTGGGTTTTTCATATTTTTAATTGATTTTCATTTCATATTTTCTCATTCTTATTGATTAGTGATAGTGAAATTTCTTCACATTATATATATATATATATAATACTTTTTAGATGTATATCCAATATAAATATAATTAAAAAGTAAAATATTTGTGAAAAATTACTAATTACAAATAAATATGAACATGTACTAATTTTTCGTATTTTATTCATATTTTCTTGTATTTAAAATATAATAATATTTAACATTAAAAAAATTTAAAAAATTACACAAATAAATTAGTTTCCAAATGTATTTAGATTAAAAATTATATTATATTATTATATTATATTGGTAACAATAGCAATGAGAAATAATGGAGTCCTAATGGAGCCATTAAATGACAGGATTTAACGGTATCTAAAAGTTATTCCTTGTAAACTTTTTCTTACTGATATAAATCAATAAGATACATAGAATTGTATTTAGAATTTTACATAAAATGTGTAGTTCAAATTCATTCTACATGTGTAGTTCAAATTCATTCTATATGTGGATCCACCATACACCAATTGAACCTCAACCACACTTCTTCATCCATGACAATTTTATTGCTTTTGATTCATTCTACATCTATATCTCATAATACGGAACATTACTTCTTGATTCATGGCAATTTTTTTGACAAATTTTTATAGTAATTAGATTTTTCCATATGTAGAATTAGAACAAATATAAATCACACATTGACGTTTATAAATAAAAGTTGGCATGTTTTTACACTTCTCTTAAACCTTTCAATTTCAATTTATGAGGACTCGATTTGTTTGAATTGTGTTTCACTTTGATTTTATCTATTCATTATCACATTATAGATATTGAAGTTGCGCCAAACCATGAAATTGTTGTTCATTTGAAACTTTGACGGAAATATATTTTTTGATTTTATTTTGTGTTGAAGGTGTAAACATAAATTTCAGAACATAAACCTTACACTTTGGATCATTTACCATGTGTATTATCAAGAAATCAAGACAAAATGACATACCTGAATCCATTGATGAACAGTTAAACGGAAGCGTGATTATCAATAAACTCTTTGTTATTGATTATGTTATTGCCTTCTAATCCTTTCCCCTTTGGTGCCTTATGTTTCTCCTTGAGAGGATTTAGAAAAAAATGGCAGTGTTCTTTTTTTTCCACTTGGGAAGGAATAGGGACCATAACCTTTTAAAGATTGTAATTGGTTTTCAAAACTGAAAGGTTGTGGAAGTTCAAAAGGAATGAAAACCAACTTTAACCATTATTGGTTTTAATTTCTATTTATTGGTTTTCAAAACTGAAAGGTTGTGGAAGTTCAAAATGAATGAAAACCAACTTTAACCAATATGTTTTAATTTCTATTTCTGCCCCTCATAGAAATAGAAATTATACAACTAGTATCTACACATTAGGTCCATAACACATATACCCTTAAGCCTATTAACTAAATTGAATCACTTAAATTGTAAGCTTCTTATAAACGATAACACCACATTTAATTATGTGGTCCCATTGAGACATTATCTAACAGAAGGTAGTTATAGTTGAATTTATTTTATTTTTTTTATTAAAATTATTATAATTTAAAAATATATATATATCGAGTTTCCTAAAATGTCTTATTAAGTTAGAACTCTATCTTAAAGTTTTTATTCAAAAATAAATAAATTTTGTTCAACAAACAGTATACATTATTTTGTTCATGATTCCAAAAGCCTTGTGGATTTGCTTTAGGAAGTTTTTTCAATTTCTTTCTATTTTATAACAATAAGGCGGGTGATTCTATTTGAACTCAAATAATAACTCAGTACGCTCAATTAAAATTTAAAATTTTAATTTCTATTATATCCTATTATAAATTTACTAATGAGGACAATACATATTAAACTTTAAAATAAAATATTTTTTTTTTTATGATACCTCAAAACCACTTATACGTATTCTTCATATTCAACTCTCTTCATTTTCTTCTCTAAGTTTCAATTATTTTCTTATCTTCTTCCTCACTCCAAACAACAACCACTATAAGAAGCTTTAGGCTGGCCGTGGAATAGAAAAATGAGAGAACAAGTAGAGAGCAATAAATCCCAAATGAATAATTGTAATGAGAAATCTATTTAAATGTTTTTGAAAGGATTTTTCAAAGTGATATAATTTGGGATTTGGATGTACATTGAAGGATAATTTGGGAAAAACCACAAGGTGTATTGGCAGTAAATTATAATTATAAATAATTTAATAGAAGTGTATTGAAAAATTGGGTGTACTTAATGATTTTTTGGGTACAAATAGAAGTATCTTAATAAGTCTAAATGCACAAAGTACCAAATACAGAATGAGATAAAAATATCTTACAAGGAGTGGGACATAATGTGGAATTTTAGATATATAAAAAATACATTTTTTTTTGGGTAACGACTTCAAATTTTAACTTTTTCAATTTTCTTTTTTCTACATATATATATATATATATTTTATCAAGTAGTAAAAAAAAAGATTTCCATTAATATTTGAGTGGTTGATTTAATGGCTATGGCGTACAACCTTATATTATTTTTAAACATACATTTTTAGATATTTATATCCAAATTCTATGCAGTTTGTGCCTATATTTTGACTATGCAATGTGGACAACTAGACATAAGTTAATTCACACCTTAATTTATAATTTTTTACTTCGCCTAACTTTATTTTCATTTTCAAATGATATACATATAGATAATACCTCGCACAAGTTGATCTCTGAGAGGGAGATTTGTGCTGGACTAGTACGACTGAGTTACGATGGCTCGGGGTGTGACGATGTAACAACCCTCGTTACCGATTACTGACTAAACATTGACCGCGGATTTATTACCGATTACTGTGAAATGAAGATTGCTTACGACTGATAATTGAACTGACTGAAACACTGAACAGACCGATTGAAAACTGGAATTGAATTGACTCAGTGTGTCTATAGTATTGCATTTCCATCTGTTCGATGGTTTAATTATTTGTTCGTGTGTTTACGTTTAAACTACAAATTGAAGGCCTTATCGGCGACCAAACTAAAAATTGTTTAGTGTTTCATGATTACCATAATTTATGTGGTTTTATGGTATATTTAATTGAAAATCGATTTGGTATGATTAAATTAGATTAAAATGAGCTAATTAAAGAGTTTGACGTAATTACCGTTTTGCCATTGTTAGTGGGCCTTGTATTATATCATGTTTGAGCATTGATATACCTTAGGCAAACACTTTCCCTCAGCCATTTTATGTCTCTAAACCGACCAAGAAGAGAATTAGAGAGAGAAAGTGAGAGTTTGGCTTGTTCTTGAGTTTTGGCTAGAAAGCTTGAAGATTTGGAGTGTAGATTTCATAATTTAGCTTCCTCACCTTGTAATTGAAACTCTAGGTAAGAAACTCATCTTCTTATTGTTTTCATTGAACTAGTTCTTGCTTGTTTCATGTTAAATTTATGAGCTAAGTCATGTTTTAAGCTTAGCATGTGAGATTGAAGCTTAATTGTTGCATGCATGTTGGTTTTAGTGAGTTTGAAGTTGATTTCATGGTCAAATGCCACATGCATGTTCATAATCATGTTTAAATCCATGTTTTCATCTTGTTTTGAAAAGATTGAGCTCTTTGGAGCAAAAGTTGAAGCTTTGATTTGGTTTAAACCTCATGCATGTTCATTTAAGCTATGTTCATGAAAATGGGTTTGATTTTGGATTAAATTGACTCGCCATTGGGCTTTGAATTCTCAAATTAAGCTTTTGAACTTGTTGTATTTGGCATTGAGATGTGTTTTCCAGAATTTGGGCCCCAAGAGGTCGAGGTTTGAGTAATGGAATGCTTGGTTTGAGCTTGGAAGGCAAATCTAGAAATTCCAGATTTGGCTTCTTCGCTCGAGCGAAGGATTCCTCGCTCAAGCGACCAACGTTTCCTCCGAGCTACGCTCGAGCGAAAGATTGGTGGCTCGAGCGTAAAAATCGAGCATCCAGTACTTTTACTGTTTCATCAGACCGCTCGAGCGAGGGATTATTCGCTCGAGCGAAGCCTTCGATTTTGAAAGCTCGCTCGAGCGAAGGAAGGCTCGCTTGAGCGAGACCCCTGTTTTCAGCAACTTTTGAAAAATGCCTTCCAACTGTATTTTTGCATCCTCATCTCATCCTAGGCATTCTTAGGCCTAGTTTAAGGCATCTTAATGAGGATTTAGACATAGAACCACACCGAGGAAATTTAGGGATTTAATTATCATCCTTCCCGACTGTGAAACTTAGTGTGTGTTCTATTTGTTAACTGTTTAGGGTTGGCTCTCGGGGACGCGCTCTAGCTGCTATTAGCCCAAACTCTGTGAGTAACAATTGTGTAAAGATATGTTCAAAATGATTATCTTTTGAATCTTGAATCAATTGTTTATTGAATCGATATTGTTTATTGAATGAATGTATGTCTGTATTTCGAATCAGACATTGTGGCATCCTTAGCACCCATCGTTATTATTGGTATTCTGAGCTCTGTCGGTTCCCTTGTGGAACCATACTATTTACTGATTGATGGCCATCATTACTGTTGGGTCTGTTAAGACCCGGTCCTTTGGACTTACTGTTTATAGGCTAATGGATGTACCACATATGGCTGATTGATTGAAATCTTGATTGGTGAAATCTTGAAGATTGAAATGCTGTATAATGAATTGATTTCATTACTGTAAGGACATTCATTCATAACCTCTTTACACGTTATGTTATTCACTGGGCTTTAGCTCACTGTTTATATATATATGTAGGTTCTCAGCAGCCAGACCGGAGCTAGGAGCGTGGGTTGGTCCCCAGTTTTGTCAAGCCAGCCTATGTGCCTCACGGCGAGGTTCCGAGTTGGCATGCTATGGCTTGGGGTGTTTTTGTTTCCCCTACCTATCTCCCTACTGTTTTGTGTCCTTTGTATAGGCATCTCTTGTTTTTCTTGCCGTTATCGAGGGTTAGGTTCCCGTCTGTATGTATGTATATATCAGTATATAGATCTTTGTATGAATGCATGAAAAATGTTTTTGGCATACAGATTTTCACAGCTCAATGCACACTAGTTATTTACTTTATTGGCTTCCGCCAGCCCATACTACTGTTTAATCAGTATTCTTGTTGAGGCCTTTGGTAATCACGGATTCTTGGCGATTCTGATGCTAAACCCATAGGGTCGGGTTTGGGTCGTGACAGAGTGGTATCAGAGCGATACTTAACCACGAGTTATACCGCACACACGTGTCCAAATGAGCTATAGGATGTCCTAGAAAAGAAATTAGGGCATTGCATGAGCATGAAAAGTGTGTGCGACAATGACATGACTGATTATATGCCAATGTGTTAAACTGTTTAAGTATGCAACTGTTTATGTTTATAATTGCTACCACTGCTTATAGTGAAATGAAACGAAACCTATATGCATACTTAAAGAAGTTAAATGGAATAACATGTAATGTTAATGTTACTACCGACTGTGGAAATCTATAAGAAAGTGAACGTGTGAAAGTAAAAGGGTCATGTGACCATACCTGAACTGAAATGAAAGTATACGCACGTCTGATATGGAATAAAATGTGAAATCAGTGAGAACTTCCCTGTGTTGATCAAAGAAATATGTGGGAACCTAATTTGTGGAATGTTAAACCGTAGAGTCTCATGCCTTTATTGAATGACCTGGAAAGTCCGATTGGAATCACGTTGGCCAGCATTGCTTCGAGTCGGAAATTCTTGGTAAATTCCTCGGGAATGAATAGGTTAACTGAGAATCTGAAATAACAACAGCAAGGGCGAGGATTGTGAACGAACTGAAACTTCTAATCTGAGGATTAACAGGCTAGAATGAATGATTGAGGCCTTAATCGAAAATCTGAGAGAATAAAGGCAGACATGCGTGCCTGAACCAACTGAATATGAACTGATGACACTAATACTGAAACCCAAATAAACTGAAACCACCGGAATTTCTGGGAGGTACTGAACCACTGAAAACTAAGACTTGGGTTTAGAAACTGAGAAAATATGTGAAGTTCTCTTAAAAAAAAAATGCTTTCCCCAATACATCTGAAATAGGAAAGTATCCGAGTTTGAGCAACTTGAGTAAAGTGATAGGACTGTGGTCGAATATGACGTAAAATTTACCCAGCTAATCTGATGGGCAACCCACATGATAGACACTGACTGGAAAAGAACTGGAGGTGGGAGTGACCTAGATGTGTTTGACATCGTCAACTGAAATTAGAAAGAATGAAACAAAAGTAACAGAAAGTGAAAATGACCGGTGCTTCAATGCCCTCCGGGAATGGAAAATCTCGGCAATAGCTTTGACCAATGAAGGTCAAAGAAGTAATGTGAACAACGATATACCTATCTGTACCGTATGTGGGAAATACCAATGGGGCGTTGCCACCGCCTATCTGAAACTTATTCTGGGCATGGACAGGAGGGATATTTGCCTAAGTCTTGCCCACAAATGCTCGGAACACCGGAAAGACTGACGTAGGTATGACCTGAAACAAATGAAATTGCTTATACGAATGATTTTGTGGGGAATTGTATATTCCATAATTTGGTATAGACTGCGAACATATTGACTGCGCTAATTGAACTACTGGAATTATGAACCATACACTGAGAACTGTTAGAACTTGTGAACAGCGAGGACTTGCTGAGTTAGGTCCTTGTATCGTATTGTAACAACTGAATGTGAACTGTTAGATGTGACCTTTTGAACTGTACTAGAACTGTTGAACATGGGAATACCTTATGATTGACTGTAATTCGAGAAATTTGTACGACTATGATTGGTACTGAACTGTTACGTATTAACGGACATTATTGAATGAACGGACCCTTGAACTCGAATTATACACGTGACCTGTTTGTGTGTGGGACCGCTGAAATTGAGAACCCATATTGGTTTGTAAAGATGAACTTCTGCTTATGAATTTGTGAACGAAAGCCTACATGAAAACTGATTTTGATCTCACACCTGTATGTATGTTCCCATGCTGTAACACTGTTAAGATTGAGAGGAATGGACTATGAATAACGGATCTTTTGAAATCTACCGTTGATGCGGACTATATGTGCGACACTGTAAAACCTCATGTTAACATTTGCCTATGCTAAGGAAACTGCTTAGACTTGTGTACATATCTGCTTACCTTTGCTTAAGGATATTACTAGACTGAATGGATATATGACTGGTTATCTTAACTATCGTATATGGAGGAACTATTTTGCATTGTACATTGAACCCGTGAACCGGTAATGGGACTGTTAGTAGATTCTGAACATGCACATATATGACTGTACCTTTGCTCGGAATGACTGATTAATTTGTTTGATAAATTAACCGTTGGGACTATGACTCTGTAACTGCATGACTGAATAAAGACCCCAACCGATAAACTCTTGACTGGGAATCGTGATTGTGGAAAATTGACATGACTGTTGGAGTTGATCGGCGAGCCTATGCTTTAGTGACTATATGACTGATTTGGAACCCTTGTATGACAACTCACCATTATGTGCCACCAAGAACTTTGTGTGATGTATTACTGTATACCATGTGCTTATATGAAGGATTTATTTGGAAATTGCTATATTGACTGTGATGCTTACCTCTCGATATGACTAGCTGCGTGTCTGTGCATTTGTCTGTAAACTTATTGGGAGGAACACACTGAATGTGACCTGTACTGCTTTGATATGAATTGTAATGGTACCGGACTCTGATGTAAGTTTAATAATGGATGAACTCAGACTGATTGTGAAACTACTATGTACCGAAATGACCGGAGTATGAACTAATGTTAACTGATCTGGAAATGATAAGAATGGAACTTTGATCTGAACTAATCTGATGGAACCATGGGTTAATGAAACCCGTTTGTGTAACTGATAGAACTTTTGTTTGATGCTTGCGCTTCGAACTTTTATTCGATATGTTTGGACAGAACTTGCATCTGAAATGACCTAGTCGAACTTTCATCGATTTGATCTGAGAGAACTCTTATTAAGAGCTATTACCGGATTTGTTTACAATGTAGGAAAAACCTGGGTATGTGGCATGTGATTGCTTACCCGGTATTACCATTCTAACCATAAACTTGTTTGACTAGGAAATGATTGTTTTGGTGATTACTGTACTTCAGAACTAGTGGGATCTGTTGACCACAGACTGGTTTTGATCATAAACTCTGACTGTCTGGAAGTATATGTAATCTGTATGACTGCTTTCGTATTGACTTGTGCTATGACCGAATCTGTAAGGACTAGAACTGATGAACAGTGAATGATTACTTCGGAACTCTGCCTACTGTTATGGGAGTAGTGTACAATTCGCCTTATGTCCCCAATAGCTCCCGAATGAACTGGACTGACTGTAATGGATTCTTGATCGAGAACTGGATCGAACAAAGGCAAGGAAAGACTCGAAATTGAATGGATCGAATCTACGTAAACCAGAAATTACTTATGAAACTGAGACCAGTGTTAAGCCATAACCCCGATAAGTACTTGATATAAGTAGTGTGAATACTACTAAATTGCTCTTTATCTTTATTCTTGTATTGTATCGTTCTTTATTCTTGTATTGTATAAATCCTTTATTCTTGTATTATGCGTTCTTTGTTATTGTATTGTTACCATTATCACTTTATCGCTTTGCATCTATTGTGTACTACTGTGCCACTTTATTCATATTTCGTGTCACGAAATAAGTTTTGTCTCGAAAATGCTATATGCTGTTTACTGAATGATCGTTCAATCCCTGTGATATATTCGTGACTCTTAGTATTATGTAATATATGTTAGCTGCCCGGTATCGGAGGTTTCTTTATGAAACTTATATCTGTCTGCACTCTGTTACCCGTACCGGAGACCTCGTCATGAGGGCTCGACCATCTTGATACGTTACATTGCAGATTCAGATTCCTTATGGAACTGGTTATTCATAACCATTATGTAAGCTATGTCTGCTTTCTGTCTTGCACCGTTACATCTTTATATGCATCAGATCTGCTCTAATAATGCACCATGTATACATAAGCCAGGATTGTGTATCTACGTATGCTCTAGACAAAAATATGCAAATGAACATGTATCTGAATCTGTCCTTGACTGAGATCTGGATGTGCATAAGATTCTGTTTTAATATGAGCCCTAATCCTCATATGTGATTTCGGATTTTGTCTCTATGCATTGCTAAGATTGAGATTGGGCCATGAACCTGTTATAGAGTGAAAGTTACCTTTGTGTTAGGCACCATCTCTGTTGTCATATGTTAATTCGAGTTTGGAGGACCAAACTCTTTATAAGGAGGGAAGACTGTAACAACCCTCGTTACCGATTACTGACTAAATATTGACCGCGGATTTATTACCGATTACTGTGAAATGGAGATTGCTTACGACTGATAATTGAACTGACTGAAACACTGAATAGACCGATTGAAAACTGGAATTGAATTGACTCAGTGTGTCTATAGTATTGCATTTCCATCTGTTCGATGGTTTAGTTATCTGTTCGTGTGTTTACGTTTAAACTGCAAATTGAAGGCCTTATCGGCGACCAAACTAAAAATTGTTTAGTGTTTCATGATTACCATAATTTATGTGGTTTTATGGTATATTTAATTGAAAATCGATTTGGTATGATTAAATTAGATTAAAATGAGCTAATTAAAGAGTTTGACGTAATTACCGTTTTGCCATTGTTAGTGGGCCTTGTATTATATCATGTTTGAGCATTGATATACCTTAGGCAAACACTTTCCCTCAGCCATTTTATGTCTCTAAACCGACCAAGAAGAGAATTAGAGAGAGAAAGTGAGAGTTTGGCTTGTTCTTGAGTTTTGGCTAGAAAGCTTGAAGATTTGGAGTGTAGATTTCATAATTTAGCTTCCTCACCTTGTAATTGAAACTCTAGGTAAGAAACTCATCTTCTTATTGTTGTCATTGAACTAGTTCTTGCTTGTTTCATGTTAAATTTATGAGCTAAGTCATGTTTTAAGCTTAGCATGTGAGATTGAAGCTTAATTGTTGCATGCATGTTGGTTTTAGTGAGTTTGAAGTTGATTTCATGGTCAAATGCCACATGCATGTTCATAATCATGTTTAAATCCATGTTTTCATCTTGTTTTGAAAAGATTGAGCTCTTTGGAGCAAAAGTTGAAGCTTTGATTTGGTTTAAACCTCATGCATGTTCATTTAAGCTATGTTCATGAAAATGGGTTTGATTTTGGATTAAATTGACTCGCCATTGGGCTTTGAATTCTCAAATTAAGCTTTTGAACTTGTTGTATTTGGCATTGAGATGTGTTTTCCAGAATTTGGGCCCCAAGAGGTCGAGGTTTGAGTAATGGAATGCTTGGTTTGAGCTTGGAAGGCAAATCTAGAAATTCCAGATTTGGCTTCTTCGCTCGAGCGAAGGATTCCTCGCTCAAGCGACCAACGTTTCCTCCGAGTTACGCTCGAGCGAAAGATTGGTGGCTCGAGCGTAAAAATCGAGCATCCAGTACTTTTACTGTTTCATCAGACCGCTCGAGCGAAGGATTATTCGCTCGAGCGAAGCCTTCGATTTTGAAAGCTCGCTCGAGCGAAGGAAGGCTCGCTCGAGCGAGACCCCTGTTTTCAGCAACTTTTGAAAAATGCCTTCCAATTGTATTTTTGCATCCTCATCTCATTCTAGGCATTCTTAGGCCTAGTTTAAAGCATCTTAATGAGGATTTAGACATAGAACCACACCGAGGAAATTTAGGGATTAAATTATCATCCTTCCCGACTGTGAAACTTAGTGTGTGTTCTATTTGTTAACTGTTTAGGGTTGGCTCTCGGGGACGCGCTCTAGCTGCTATTAGCCCAATCTCTGTGAGTATGCATTGTGTAAAGATATGTTCAAAATGGTTATATGTTGAATCTTGGCTGAATTTATTGAACCGATATTGTTTATTGAATGAATGTATGTCTGTATTTAATGTATTGTGGCATCCTTAGCACCCATTGTTATTGGTATTCTGAGCTCTGTCGGTTTCCTTGTGGAACCATATTGTTTATCGATTGATGGCCATCATTCTTGTTGGTTCTGTTAAGACCGGTCCTTTGGACCCTCGTTTATAGGCTAATGGATGTACCACATATGACTGATTGATTGAAATACTGATTGACTGAAATACTGAAGATTGAAATACTGTATAATGGATTGATTTCATTACTGTAAGGACATTCATTCATAACCTCTTTACACGTTATGTTATTCACTGGGCTTTAGCTCACTGTTTATATATATATGTAGGTTCTCGTGACGAGCCAGGAGCTAGGGCGTGGGTTGGTCCCCGATTTTGTCAAGCTGCCCTATGTGCCTCACAGCGAGGTTCCGAGTTGGCATGCTATGGCTTGGGGTGTTTTGTTTCCCCACTGTCTCCCTCTTGTTTTGTGTCCTTTGTATAGGCATCTCTTGTTTTCTTGCCTTTGTTATCGAGGGGTTAGGTTCTCGTACCATCGTATGTATATATTTGTATATAGGTATATAGATCTTGTATGAATGCATGAAAAATGTTTTTGGCATCTGATTTTCACACTCAATGGACACTAGTTATTTTCTTGTATTGGCTTCCGCCAGTACTCTGTTTGCTTATTCAGATATCGTTCAGCAGGCCTTTGGTAATCACGGATTACTGGCCAGTTACGGTGCTAAACCCATAGGGCCGGGTTTGGGTCGTGACAGACGGACCAGGTGAGAGCCGTTTGCTTGGTTGGTGTAGCTCCCCGCCGGTCACGTCGGACCGAGCTACATTTGTTGACCAAAGCATGGAAGTCGTGCCTATGTCGGGCCGAGTTGTGATTCGGCTAGTTGTTCAGCCAAATTTACTATACCATAGCTGGACCAAGCAGATCACGACCCGAGGTGATATAGGATCGGTTTGGCGGGCGACACGCCAGACGAGCAGTCAGGCTGATTAAAGGTCAAAGTACCTCGGCCATGTTGATTGTGGTTCTGTTTCTTCCTAAGGGATAGGTCGGTCAAGGTATCCCGGTAAGGCGTGTCACCTGGACCAATGGCAGGACGGAAGGAAAATCCACTCCTGGCACGCGTCAATACCGTTTGGCGGTACCACACGTACTACTTGGAGGTTTTGTCCTTTACACGCGTAAGGCGATGAGAGGCGAGCACTGCCACCTATCCAGGAAAGGATAGCAGAGGTAGTGCGCGCACAATCTCTGAGGCTGCATGGCCAGCCTAGAAAAAAGAATGGAAGGGGAACATTAGAGGTATGCTATCTGAACAACCCTCAGTCTCTCTCTCTAACGGTATGCTCCTTCAAGTGATCTGACTTGATCGTCGGAGGGTCTATCCGGCAACTCCCCGCCGGGCAGCTCACCCTTTCTTTGTCTTCAGGTCAGGCGACGTTACGCGAAGCTTGAGTTCAAGGAGTACGGAAGGAGAAGGATATTTCACCCCGTACAATCTCAATTTTTTTCAAAATTTTGCTTAAATTCATGAACACTACGTTGGTAAAAAAATGTGTTAGACCAAAATAGTCATGTGTGTTGCGTGTATGCTTTAACTAGTAAATAAGAAAAAATATATAAAGAAACAAAATCACATACAATTTAAGGTGAAATTTCGCTTTCGATCATTTTTTCTTCACATTTAAATTAGGACAAATTACATTAACAGTTCATATAGTTTGTATCATTTTGGTTCTTAACATTTCAATTGTGATATATTTGATCTTGAATTTTGAATTTCGTTTCAAATAAAAATAATTGAAGACATCATTGCTCCATTTTAAGGCAAAGTCATTAATTTGATAAAACATAAACTAGTTTGATAAAAATAAATGTCAAAAAATTATTTTTGAATTTTTAAAAATTATTTCTATTTTCTACCCACCAAATATAAGATTATATAAAAATAAAAAATCTTTTACATTTTATTTTATTTTATTTCTTTATCAAATTAATTTATAATATGTGTTTGGATGATGATCTTATAATGAGTGATTGTTTTTTGTTGATGTTTTTGAATAGTTCTCATGTAATAGATGATTGTATTTGTTGTTAATAGATATTTTTTAATGATTATCATGTAATGGGTGGTTATTAAGTTTTTAATGTATAATCGATATGTTTAGAATATGAAATACTTTTAGTTTTAAATTTTTTGATTTAATAGGTTAGTTTAATAATGACATCAAAGTTGATATGTTTGACTTTTTAAAAAATAAAAACTAATTTGATGAAAATAAATACAAAAAAATTTATTTTAGAAAATTATTTCTACCCTCCCAAAAGATAAAATTATGTAAAAATTATGAGTTTTTAATTTTTTTCACTAATTTAATTTTTAGTTTCTTAGAATTTTTTTTAAAAAAAAAATAGATTCTGAAAACCTAACCTAACCAAACCAAACCAAACAAAACAGAACTTTATAACCAAGAAAATTTTAGCATTATTCATTAACAAAAGGTTATTACATTTTGAACAATATTGTGTTAACTAACACAAAATAAGTTATATGACGATTTTGCTATTGAAATTGACTGATTTTTGACAATTCTTATTTGGAAGAAAATTCAAAATTCAAAATTAAATATATCACAATTAAAAAGTTAGATACCAAAGTGATAGAAATCTCAAATTACAGGAACTGTTAATGTAATTCTCTCTTTAAACTATTATTCGATTAGTTTAAATCATAAAATTAGACAGATTAAGAAGTACCCTGTAATTAGTTTGAGACATTTATTAGGAAATCTCATTTGAACAATTATTTTTACTTTTATTAGTAGATTGGACTACATTGACTTAATTATTATAATAAAAATGTTTAAATAAAAACATTAAAAATTCAACTGTTACATTAAACCTAGAGAAAGTTAGAAAGCTTAAGTAGAATAATTAAAAGGGTCTGGACGGTCTTCAGTCCGGTCTAGTTTGATCTATTGGGCTTACTTTTGAATCCCTTTTCAATAATCAGAACCGTTCACATTTTAAGATTTGTTGAGTACATTATTTCTGTAAAAATCACGTTGATCGGATAACAGATATTATGTATTCATATCACTTTTTTCTAGAAAAAAATTAACGGTTCATAAAAAAGTGATATGATTATATATTATCTATTATCCAATCGACGTGATATTCTACAGTGATAATGTACTCAACAAATCCTAAAATGTGAACAGTTTGAATTATGGAAAAAGAACCCAAAAGTGAGCCTAATGGGCTAGACTAGACCCTCCAGTCCAGATGATGGACCGGAAGCAAGCAAGCCCATTCTAATTAAAAATTCAAGGGTTACATTGAAAATTAAAATAAAGTTAGAGAGACTAGTTAGTAATTTATCTATTTTTCTATTTTAACTCCCTCCATCTTGTTTTTTCCATTTCACAAAATTTTATTTTTTAAAATATGGTTTGTGTATTCACCCTGGTATATCAAGTTTTACTTAAAAATATGTATAAATTACATTGACCTTCTTAATATTTGTGTTTAACACAAATACCCTTCACATACTTAGAAATTAAACTAACCTTTATTGTTAGTTTGTCTCTTGAACATACAGAACCCAAAAAAAAAAAGAAAAAGAAAAGGAAAAAAAAAAAGGATAAAATTATTTTGTGCCCTCACAATCTAGAGTTAAATTACCATATGATTTTATCTCTATACCATAGTTCACCGCCATTTCTCCCTCGCCTCTCTCTTCATGCTTGTCTTTTTTTCTCTCATTGGAGATCAACTTATATTTACAACTGCAATTAGCTCACCAGCAACCATTACTAAACCAAATCAACCAAATCACTGACTAATCATCAAATCTCCTCCAAACTCCTATCACCATCCTAAATCTTTGAACGTCTCATCATTGACTACTCACTACAACAAAAATACATTTTAGTGATACTATAATAGTAGCATGTTTTTAAAAAATGTCAGGTGACATGTTTTAGAAAAATGTCATAGAGCCACAAATATACAAAACTCTAGTGGTATTTTAATAAAAAAGTGTCATTTCAGTACAACAAAAATGTGATTTAATAGCATCAATTTTGTAGCATTTTATAAAAGAATGACACAAGAAATTGTTTTAATGACATTTATCTAGATACCACTAAACTTTAGCAGTAATGACATTTTTTTAGAATGTCACTAAACTAGATAGATGTAAGTTACTTTTTATGATATTAAATGAAAAGTGTCATAAACAAATATTTTATGGCATTTTGAGAAATGTCACTAAACCAAAAAAATTTCAAGCTATGTAATGTCATTTTTTGAAAAAAACAAAAAATGTCAATATACTTCCAAAATTTTTTAAAATGCACAAAATAAATATAAAAAAAAATTGAACTCAATCTAACATGCTGTCAATTGGATCAATTTGAGACAAAATAAAAAATTCAAGGTTAAAATCGATTCAATTGAATTTACAAAAACTAAATTGACATAATAGCCAAAATAGAGAGACTAATAGTGTAATTTGTCCTAATTGTTAGCATTTTTTAATGACAAATATGCATATAAGTGACATATGCCACTCTTTTAGGGGCAACATAATAAACTTGCTCAACTCGGTGAGTTAATCTGAACAAATTCATCAATCATTTTTCATCAAAAACATTAACGATATTATTAATTAGACCAAATTGACACAAAATTAAAAATAAAAAATTTAAATTGATCCAATTAAAAATATAAAGATCAAAAATAAATTTTACTTTTTTATTTAAAATGTGAACAAATTTACTATCCATGCTTCACTTCATTTCACTTCACTTCATTACTCCACCCTTTTTTTCTTTTTTTTTTTTATAAAAATCTATATCTATAACCTATATAAAAAAGCATGTAACAGTGGTATAACGTTGTTGCTTGCAGTGGTGTAATGCTGCAGCTTGCTTCATTTCTAACGCTTTGCAACAGACAAATGGAACCGCTTGACCTCTGTCTCATCTGTAGCAAACCAAAAAATCTAGTATGTTCTCCTCTGTCTCATCCTATCTTCAATAATGTATTTGATTCTGTTTTCTGCCATACATTCATGCTCTTGTTTCATTCATATTTGGTTCCCTTTAAAATTTGCCTACCATGTGTTTGCCAATATGTCTAAACCATAAAAAAATTTCATAATAGTGCAAAATGTAATAAATTAGCATTGACCGTAACTGGTAATTGCCATAAGAAAATTCCGTTGGTTGGTAATCCAGGTATCCGCATTGATCCTCACACTCATCACTTATTATTGGAATTTTTTTGGGGGCTGTTTCTTGCTTTTTTCAGTGGCTTAATTTTGCTGAAGATGTTGTCAGAGTACATTGATATTAATAATAATTTGCCAGCACTGTCTTCAGAAGTTGTGCATCACGTCGTTGAAATCTTGAAGTTTTTCAATACGAGGACTTGTCAGCTTGTTCTTGGTACTGGTGCCTTGCAGGTATTTGTTTTCAGATTGTAATTGATGGATACAGGCTTCTTAAGTTGTTAGTTGATTCTAAAACACTGAGATACTCATCAATCCTAGAGAAAGAACACCCGTTAACTGTTTTATGAGTATTCAAATCAAACATCCTCTTGTACATAATGTTACTCTACTCCATACTTCTATTCATTTTTGTTCTGTTTTGTGTTGGATTTTTTTTTTTTTTTTTTTTTTTTAAGCAAAAATTTTGAATGAGTATATGTTAGTCATGTATTGTCTGCATGAAACTGCAGGTGGACGGTTTGAAATCCATTACTTCTAAGCACTTGGCATTGGCAAGTCAGGTTATCAGTTTTATGGATGGTGTTATGTAGACGTCCCCGAACGTCCCGGGAGGGTTAAGTCCCGTTCCGTTCATATTGGGGTCACTACAGTTCAAGGACTCAAATGTCACGGTTCTTAATCTTGAACCAAAGAGTCCAAATCCGGCAAATCGTTTTGAAGAAAAACAGATTTTTTGAAAAGTAGTGCCAAACATGGACTGCTTTGCCAGATTACAGAGTCGCCACTTAAATATTTAAAATGGGAAATTTAGGAAACCCTGACTCGGTGCTGTAGACGCGCCCGTGGGGCTTCCTCGGCTACAGTTCGGACTCAATTTTTTGTGTCGGTTCTAAATCTGAACCAAAGAGTCCAAATCCGGCAAATCGTTTGAGAAAACAGATTTTTGAAAAGTAGTGCCAAACATGGACTGCTTTGCGGTCTGAGTCGCCACCTAAATATTTTATTTTGGAAATTTAGGAAACCACGACTCGGTGCGAAGAATGCGTGTCGTCATCACCAAAGTGGTCTTGGCTCGGAGCTTAGTACGATTGGGGAAGGTCAGCTATGAGCACCCCCTTTCGCCCGGTCCGAAGACCGGCCTCTACTAACCGTGATATCCAATTTTGAAAACATTACATGCTCTTATTCCAATTATTAGCCTAGAATTACTATGTTATGCGCACAGCAAACAAGTATAGACTAAATCGCCTAATTTGGAAATAAACATTGCATATCCGTTTTGTCTCGAAAAACGTGTTGTTTTCTTTTACTACTCGCAAGTAGGCTAAAATGCGGATCTCAATGAGTTGTTCCAACTCAAGCAATCTAACATCCACCCACAGGCATTCAAACAGTTTTATCATGTAAGCACTTAGCCGCATGGCAAGCATACTGTTATGTTAACATTCACACGCATGCGACATGCTAAAGCATAAAACTTACATCGTACTCCGCGCCAAAATAATAAACTAGTTAGCAAAACATGCATGACCTAGTTCATGTTAAGTGGCTAATGCAACACAGGCATAGATGCAATCTAGAGTAGGCTCGGCTAACCCTAATCATGGCATGTGAAATGCGCGAGTAGCACGTATTCAATTTGGAATTGAAAACTGCAATGCAGTTTGTATGATGTACCGAGCCCGGTGCATGTAAACAAATGCATGAATGCACGCATGCGTAGTATAAGGTATGCTAAAAAAGACGTGCCCTAATCTACCATTGTAAGCAGGTAAATAAAAGGGAGAAAGAAATGGGGATTGGAAGACATACACCCACTCACCCACGCTTATTAAAAAAAAAGCCCTCACTCGGAGGGACCAAATAATAATACAGGACCGAATAACTAATTAACTACACAAGCTAATTAATTATTACACATCAACTAAATTTAATTAAATAAAATAATGAATCTATTTAAGCGATAAATGCCTCGGAAGGAGGGCTGACTGCCGCGTGTGCCCAGGACTCGCTCGGAACTGCACTGCCGTGCAAGTGTGCCTCTGTTTCCTCTGCTCTCCTTCTCTGAAAATTCCCAAAACTTCAGGAGTGCTTCTCAGAGCATTGGGAAGCATCACCAGCTGAGGCAGGGAGCCACCGGCTGAGGGAGGAAGCCACCGGCTCTGAATTTCATTATCGGCTGCCAAGAGGCAGTCGGTCGGCACTAAAGAGTGCCGATCGGCCCTTTATCCCTGCAGAACCTGCAACTGATAGCAGCAGAGGAAACCAAAGGCAAGGCAATGCAAATCAAAGCATGTATGCACCAAGCACATCCCTCATCATGCTATGGACTCAAGAGGGCATGTGCCTCGATTCCCGGACCATCAATCGCGCATTTCCATGCGTGATGATCCTAAGAACCAAGGGTGCAAATTTGATTTAAAATGCATACAAACAATCAAACAAGGGTGCCAAACCTCTATCATACTTCACTTCAAGAGGCTTAACATACATGCAAATGTGATGCAACCCTAAGCACGCTGTCTATCATGCCAAATGAACAATGTGATGCACTTGTGCAAGGCTTACAAGCAAGCATGCAAAACAATGAAATGATGGGCTTTAGACATGAATTAGGCAACTCCTATAGGCCTAAAATCAGTGGCCAAAATGCCTAGAAAATGAGACTAAATGCACACACACATATGCAAGTGTTAAGGCCCAAGACTTAGACAAACCAAAGCGATTCTCATGCATACTTGAAGAGGCCAAACATGGACTAATAGCATGCATTTAAAGCTCTGAAATTTCATGTTAAACATGATGCCAAATCATGCGATAGAGCATTCCAAACAAAGCATGCAAATGGCCTAGGCTTAAAGCAAGTCAATAGGGCATTAAACCACACTTAGCACAATCATACATGGCAATATTCAAGCACTTAAAGACAAAGTTTTAACACATAAAACTAAGCCTAAATGACCACCTAGATGGCATCTAGGAAGCATGGAATCTAAGGCATGCAATAAGGCCTAAACATAGAGCACTTAGCACAAGCTCTTAAAGCATTAACAAGGCCACCAAGGCAATCAAACAAGCATGTATGAAGGACTGATATGGCATGTTAGATGGTTCCAATCATCAAAAGCAAAGCTAGAATAGCATACCACATATTCATGCTTTTGAGGCCAACAAACCAAATACAAAGAGGCTACCAAATACATGCCAAGATTAGCCAAAATAGCTATGGACAGAGCTGAATCATGGCAAAATAAGCTTACAAGCTTTACAAATCTAAGCCTAAAACATGCTAGAAACTAAGGCAAACAACCTAGTCATGTTAAGGCATAAAAGAGGCATTACAAGGCAACTACACTAAGCATGTATAGGAGACCAAAACCAACTTAGAGGCATGTTATATCATGGCAATATAAGCATAGAAAACAACTCAAACATGCCCAATACACACTCAAGCATGGGGCTCTCTCAAGAGGCAAAACTTGCCCTTTTCAAGGACATCAAGGAGAGGGGGTGGCCCTCTCCTTCTTGAGACTTCAAGGCATGCTCTTCACCACTGAAATCCCTCAAGATTTCAGTGGTGAAGAGATCCTAAGACCAAAGTCTCGGATCTCTCACAAAATGGCACAAAAGGTGCCCTTTTCAAGGCCTAAAGGTGGTCAAAGTTCTTCAAACCACAAAACACTCTTAATATACAATAAAGAGGGTCAAAATTCAGAACTTTTATATGCCAAACACTAAGCTCAAAAACAGTTCTAAATTAGGTAGAAATGAGTTGCAAAAGTGGGGAAAAAAGTGCAAGTTTCTCACCCTTGATGACTATCTTCACAAGAGTTGTTAGTGGTGCTTCCTTGAGCTCAAATCCAGTCAAGAACCTCCAAGAACAGCCTCTGGAACCTCAGTTGCAAGGAGAGGGTGAAACACTAGGTGTTTTAGTACAATAGTGTGAACTAAAGCACCTAGTGTACTAAGAGAAAAAGAGAGATATGATATATGTATCTAACTTAACCCTAAAAACCAGAGCTCCAGCTCTCTAACAATGTCTAATGCTCTGAAAAATGCTAACCCTAAGTCAAGAGGGAGAGCTTTCCTCTTATAGAACTTGTAAACTTACAAGCTAAGCAAACAAGGGTTCATCCCTCCATACACGTGTATGGAGGGGGAGCAAATGCTCAAAAAGCTGCGAAAATATCTCGAAAGCAAGTGCATTGGTCGGTTTGGGCAAAATGGTCATTTCGCCCAAAATAGTGCCGACCGGCACAAAATAGTGCCGACCGGCACAATATAGTGCCGGTGACAACTACAGCCAGCCGGTGGCCTCTAGCCCCAGCCGGTGGTGTGTGGGGATGCCTCATAAAGCATTCCCTGCCCTTCCAAGGCAAATCACAAGTGTTTGGTGCAAAACCAAACACAAACGGTCAAGTTCGGAGGTCTTGAGGCACGGCGCGCGAGCCGAGAACTCCGGGAACTCCAAACGAACACAAACATGGATAATCACCGAGTGTTCCAACGGTGACGTCCAAGTCTTGAGGACGGTCAAAAATGGGGTGTCTACAGGTGCCGAAGGCCACATGTCCTTCATCACCAAAGTTGTCTTGGCTCGGGAGCTTGGGTACGATCGGGGAAGGTCAGCTATGAGCACCCCCTTTCGCCCGATCCGAAGACCGGCCTCTACTAACCGTGATATCCGATTTTGAAAACATTACATGCTCTTATTCCAATTATTAGCCTAGAATTACTATGTTATGCGCACAGCAAACAAGTATAGACTAGATTGCCTAATTTGGAAATAATCATTGCATATCCGTTTGTTTAGAAAACAGTTTTGAAATTGCTACTCGCAAGTAGGCTAAAATACGGATTTCAATGAGTTCTTCCAACTCAAGCAATCCAACCTCCACCCACAGGCATTCAAACAGTTTATCTCATATAAGCATTTAGCCGCATGGTAAGCCTACTGTCATGTCAACATTCACACGCATGCGATATGCTAAAGCATAAATACTTACATTGTACTCCGTGCCAAAACAATAAACTAGTTAGCAAACATGCACGTCCTAGTTCATGTTGAGTGGCTAATGCAACACATGCAAAGATGTAATCTAGAGTAGGCTCGGCTAACCCTAAAGATGGCATGTGAAATGCACTTTATTCGATGCACGTATTCAATTTGGAATTGAAAATACAATGCGGTTTGTATGATGTGCCGAGCCCGGTGCATGTAAACAAATACATGGATGCACGCATGCATTGCATAAGGTATGCTAAAAATAAACGTGCCCTAATCTACCATCATAAGCAGGTAAATAAAAGGGAAGAAAGAAATGGGGGTTGGAAGACATACACACCACTCACCCACACTTATTACAGATATGCCCTCACTCGAAGGGACCGAAAGAATAATACAAATAATTAACTACGCAAGCTAATTAAATATTACAAATAGCCTAATTAGTTGACAAACTAACTAAACTGAGAAAAACAGTAAACCGCCTCGGGAGGAGAGCCAAATGCGGCACGTGCTCGGGCCTTGCTCGGAATTGCACTGCCATGCCTAGATTGCCTCTGTTTTCCCTGCTTTGCACCTCAGAAGACTGCCAAAGTCTCAGAACTACTTCCTTGGATGCTGGGGATCACCACCGGCTAAACAGAATATCCACCGGCTGCTATATGTGGCCACCGGCACAAAATTCATCCATCGGCCATAAATAGACTGCCGGTCGGCACTAAATCTTGCCGCCGCATCTTGAATGTCTGCGCAGAACTCACAAAGAAGAGAGGGCAAAAACTTGCATGGCAATGTAATTCCAACAATGTATGCACCAATCATGCCCCTTATCATATTTGTGACTCAAAGGGGCATGTGCCTCGATTCTTGGGCCACCAATCACGCATTCCCATGCATGATGGCCCAAAGAACCAAGTGTGCACTTTCAATCTCAAATGCATGCAAACCAAACAAACCAGCATCCCAATCCCTATCACCAAATCAAGGGACAAGGAATGCATGTTCATGCAATGCAACCTAGTCATGTTAACTATCATGCAATATGAACAATGCCATGTACTTATGCAAAGCATACAAGCCAACATGAGGTAAGCATGCAAGCAAGCAAATGATGGTCTTAAACATGATCTAGGCAACCCCAAATAGGCCTAAAATCAGTGGCCAAAATGCCCCAAAGATGAAAGCCACCACACACATACACACATGCATATGTTAAGACTTAACACTTAGGCACCAAGTAAGCAACCCTCAAGCACACTTGAAAGGGGATATCATGGACATTAAGCATGCATCATAAGCTTTAAAATCATGCTATAGAATGATGTCAAATCATGTTAAACAAGACAAGCAAATGCAATGCAAAAGGGGCCAAGTATTCAAGGCTCATCAAAGAGGTAATGGACTACACTTAACACAACCATACATGGCATGCAATAGGCGACCAAAAACAGAGTTTTAACACATAAAACTAAGTCCAAAGGACCACTTAGATGGCACCTAAGGGTCTCAAATTCAAAGGCATGCATAATGGTCGAAACAAGAGGCATACAACATATGCTTTCAAAGCAATAAAGAGGCGACTTAGGCAAGCGTATGAGCATGCCAAAGGGACTGAAATTACATGTTAGGTGGTTCCAAACCACCGAAACGATGCAAGAAACACAAGCTACACATTCACATACTTGAGGCGTACAAGCCCGGCAAGCCACAAATGCAAAGGAGCTATACTAAACATGCCAAAATCGATCCAAACGACCATGGACAGACCTAAAGCATGGCAAAATAAGCACAAAACATTCATAAGTCTAAGCCTAAATCATGCTCAAATAAAGGCTAACAACCTAAGACATGTTAAAGGCATTACAAGGCATTACATGGCAACTATGCTAAGCATGCATAAGGGACCAAAACCAACTTAAAATCATGTTATATCATGGTATAATAAGCATGAAAAACAGTCATGGCATGCTCAATACACACTTGAACATAGGCTTCCTCAAGAGGCCAAAACATGTCCTTTTCAAGGACAACAAGGAGAGGGGGTGGCCCTCTCCTTCTTGGGACTTCAAGGCATCACCTTCACCACTGAAATCCCTCAAGATTTCAGTGGTGAAGAGACCCCAACACCAAAATCCCGGAGCTCAACAAAATAGCACAAAAATGAGGCCTTTCAAGGCCTAAGAGGGGCCAAACTTTCCCAAAGCACAAAGCACCCTTAATAAACTATCAAGAGGACTAAAAAACAGAACTTTTTTGTATTAAACACCAAGCACAAAAACAGTTCAAAGATAGGTCAAAATGGAGTGCAAGAATGGGGTATATAAAGCAAGTTTCTCACCCTTGTTGACCTTCTTCACAAATGTTGACTTTGTTGCTTCCTTGAGCTCCAAACTAGTCAAGAACAGCAAGAACAACCTCTTGGGACCTCAGTAGCCAAGGGAAGGTGAAATACTATGTGCTTGTGTGCAATAATGAGACACAAAAACACACAAGGGCAAGAGAAGAAGAGGTATAGATATAGGTTAGATACACCAAAGCAAACCCTAAAAATCAGAGCTTTTCCTTCTCCTCTCCAATCTTTCTAACGCTAAAGCAAGGGAGACAAGGCCTTCTCTTATAGAGGAGGCAATCTTGTAAGCTTAGTCACTAAGCAAAACAAGAGAGGCATCCCTCCATACACGTGTATGGAGGAGAAGCCAATGCCATACAGCTGCCTCAAAATATCTGAAAAAGCAACTGCACAGTAGTCGGCAGGGCAAAATTGTCATTTTGACAAAATTGACTGCCGACCGGCACAAAAGAGTGCCGACCGGCACAATATAGTGCCGATGGCAACACAAACCAGCCGGTGGCCTCTAGCCACTGCCGGTGGTGTGTGGGGATGCCTTACAAGGCATTCCCTGCCCCTCCAAGGCAAAGCACAAGTGTTTGGTGCAAAACCAGACACAAAACGGTCAAGTTCGGAGGTCTTGAGGCAAGGCGCGTAGCCGAGAACTCCGGGAACTCCAAACAAACACAAACATGGATAATCACCTAGTGTTCAAATGGTGACGTCCAAGTCTTGAGGACGGTCAAAAATGGGGTGTCTCTGATTGCCCTCTTTCCACGAACTTCGGAAGTCATAACAATGACGGGAGTGAATGTCAAAGCCCAAAGACGACCCATTTTTGACAAGGCCGAAGACTTGGACAAACATGCAAGACAAACAAGGTATGCGCCCGAAGGCAGGGGCAAAATGCAAGACAATGCAAGAAGCCGAGCATAACTTATGATCATGCAAAGAAAGCTGTAATGAAGCACGCATGCAACAGTTGTAAGCTAGTATATGCCAATCTACACTACAATGCAGAAAGGATGTAAGAGAATTATGCAATTCTCAAAACGTCTCACGCGGAGGATACAATACCTGTGCGGCTCGTCCGGTTGCACCGGCCTCAAATGAACCGTACATACAATATCGTGCCTGAGAAGAAAGCAAACTTAACAGGTACAATATTGTTAGCCACATGCATGACAATGCGAAATGACAAATGTAAAATGATATGTAATATATACAAAACTAAGTATAAACAATGCAAATGATAATGCAATGCAATTGAAACAATGCAAACTACATGCAAAGCAATTGAAGCATGATTCAATCGTGAGCGATTCGAAACCGCACAAATGTCAAGTAGATTGATGGAAGTAACAAATCCGTCTGCCATAGAACGATGTCTGAACTATGAGTGATGCAGACGGACACAAGGACAAGTATTGGGTGGATTGACATAAGTGGGGTGACAACCCGCTGAGGAAAGAACGATGATCCTAATGTTGGATGCAACAAATACACTACAATGCAATAGAAATGGATATGGCATGCGACCAAACCGTATTTTGCCTAGGAAAGGCATGTACACGTACAAGCCATATCTAATACAGAAAAGGTGCCGCCACCCTCAAACCAAGTTCATCAAGGAATAGGCGCGTACACATGCAGAACCGTGCTTCAACGTGAAAAGTATGAGCACATACCAGACCAAGCTTAACAAGGAAAGGTGCAAGCCATAGATGGAAGATGATGCAGTGGATGCATATAACTAAAATGCAATATGTACAATATGCAATGGAAATGGATATTTACAGAAAATGCATGACATATGCACTATATTACAATGAAATGCATGACATATGCATGGTTTTTTTTTGTTTTGGATTTTTTGAAATGCATGACAATGCAGTATGTTTTTTTGTTTTGTTTTTTTGTTTTTTGAAATGCATGACATATGCAATATTTACAATGATGCATGACAATGCAATATGATGCGATGGCTGCGATTGCAGTTTTCCCTATTTTCCCAACAGGGCGATATACTAGGTTGGTTCAGTATCCAGAACTGAGGCGTAGACACGCCGCCTCAACCTATGGGGCCTCCATACAGATTTCAAGTCGAGGGTACACCCCCTGGGTATTTAAACCAGACTTTAGTCTCGGAAATCCCGAACCTTTGTGTTCTAGGCATAAGCCGTTCAAACTCTAGTTTTCACCGTCCCAGTTGGTCTTCTAGGAACTCACCACAAACACAGACCGGCAGCTTTACCAGACCACCGAAAGTCGTTCGGGCACGACAAACACCAAAGGAATTGCACCTTCAGAGGATTTAAGGTCTCCTAGACCGGGATGCAATGCATGACAATGCATGTTTTCTTTTGGTTTGCACATGATGCATGATGTTCCTTTTGAAATGCGCGCCAACACGCGACTTTTGAATGCACGATAATGCATGAATTTGAAATGCGCGGCAACGCGCGGCTTTGCGAATGCATGACAATGCATGCGCCAAAGGTTTTGCACCTTCGAAGGATTTAAGGTCTCCTAGACTGTGCGTGTTTAAGGTCTCGCCAGTCCCGGGGACAACAATGAGGTGCGCAAAATAGCGCGATGGAATGCATGCCAAATGCAATGAGGTACACCTCAATGCACCGAAGGTCTTGCACCTCCCGAGGAATTAAGGTCTCCTAGACCGCGCGTGTTTAAGGTCTCGCCAGACCCAGCGAAAAACAATGAGGTGCGCAAAATAGCGCGATGGAATGCATGCCAAATGCAATGAGGTGCACCCTAATGCACCGAAGGTCTTGCACCTCCCGAGGAATTAAGGTCTCCTAGACCGCACGTGTTTAAGGTCTCGCCAGACCCGGGGACAACAATGAGGTGCACAAAATAGCGCGATGGAATGCATGGCAAATGCAATGAGGTGCACCTTAATGCACCGAAGGTCTTGCACCTCCCGAGGAATTAAGGTCTCCTAGACCGCGCGTGTTTAAGGTCTCGCCAGACCCGGAGACAACAATTACACAACACTTTAAGTGAATGCGATGCAAGCGAGTAAACTCGAACCAAACTACATCTCATGCAGCAAGGATTAAGCGAGTTATGCAATTCTCACGGCGTCTTGCGCGGAGAAGGCTAAAAGTGACTACCGAGAATACCCGGAGTCTCAAACACAACATCTCTCTGCGTATCGCATGCAGGAGAGGAAAAAGCAGAGCAAAAGGAAAACTCTCGGCGTAGTACACGCGAGAGGGGAAAGACAAGAAGCCTCTCAGCGTAGTACACGCGAGAGAGGAAAGACAAAAGGCCTCTCAGCGTAGTACACGCGAGAGGGAAAAGGCAAAAAGGCCTCTCAGCGTAGTACACGCGAGAGAGGAAAGGCAAAAAGGGCTCTCAGCATAGTACACGCGAGAGAGGAAAGGCAAAAAGGGCTCTCAGCGTAGTATACGCGAGAGGGGGGGGGGAAAAGTGCGAGGCAACGCACATGGGACACGCATGCCAATGCAAATGAGACACATATGCCGATGCAAATGGGGCAAATGAGACGTGCGTGCCTCAAAAGATGAAAATGGAGTGCAATGAGGTACGCGTGCCTCAAAGGAGATGCAGAACAATGCAAGTGTGACACGCATGCTGTACAAAAATGCAAAACGGCGCAAGTCGCAAGGGACGTGCAAGACGGCGCGATGCGACGCACCAGACATGTGATGGATGCGTGCAACGCACACGGGGCAACTTTTGAATCTTGTAAAAGACAAAAGGATACAAAAGGATACAATCTTTGCTTGAACCTGAGTGCCACGCATAGAAGACACGGTCCGAGGTCAAAACGGAGGCCGGTTGAGCATCGGGGATTCACTTTCTTGCACTTTCTTGAGCTATGAAGACCCAAAACTGCTCACATGGCCTAAACAAGGCTGTGGGAACACCACCGGCTAGGAGGGGAATCCACCGGCTGAAAAATAACTCCACCGGCACAATATTGTGCTGACCGGCACAAAATAGTGCCGACCGGCCAAAAATGCTCGATTACGCCATTTCACCACGGGTCTTTTAAAAATAGGGTTTCTAACCCTATTTCTTTACTTCTCCACCGCCGAAAACTATCTCTCTCTCTCTCTTTAGAGCTTTTTCTCTCCTCATTTCCTTGTTTTCTTCGCGTTCCAAGCCCGTTTCGTCGTCGGATTCGCGATTTTCTTCGCGTTTCGAACATTTTCCACAGATTGAAATTCTGTTTCGGAGCATCCTTTGCTATTTCCACTTTTCGGGACTTGTTCCCCTTGATTTCCTCTTCATTTCTGTGCCTTTCCATCTTCCGGCCTTCCCAGTCATTGTCGGCCCGCTCGGGGTTGACTTTTTTCGGTTGACTTTTCACATTCCAGCTCTTCCGGCCATTTTCTCACCACCATTGCCATGGCTGACGATGTTCCACACGTCGGGACTCCCCCGGATCACGAGATGGATCCCGGGGTCGAGCTTCTCCCGTTGAGCGAGCGTCCTTTCGACCTGGTGACATACCGCCCAGCGATTCATGTGCTACCACCGGATGGACTCCGCCATTTTTGCAGCTTTGACCGAGCACTGGACCCGGAGCTCCTCCTACGCGAGCCGACCTCTCACCTATCCTTCGGCGCTTCCGAGGTAACGCTCTTTCCTGTTTTACTTTCTGCAATGAAGAACTGTTAACTGTCAAAATTGCTTTCGTTCTTTAACTGCTTGATTCTGATACACTATTCACTATAGTAGATTGCAATCATGCTTACAATTGATATCTGTTTAAGACGGACACATGCACACACACTGCACTAGTCTCAATCACCCAAACACACGGCGCACACCGCATTTCACTGCAAACTCACCAACACCCGATAACTGCTTGAATCTGAAAATATGCACGCATGCCACATTTGTACTGAACCACTCAAACACGTTTGACGCATTACACGTTGTAGTTCACTGTAAGCACACCGGCACCTGGTATTTGTTTGAATCTGAAAAACTTGCACGCATGCCACATTTGCACTGAACCACGATTTTTTCAAAATTGTACATTTCATATTGCTTCGTTGCTATTTGTTTGAAAACAGGGAGATTCCCATACCATCAACGGGTATGGGAACGTCGTGGCTCGAGATTGGTATTTGGAGCTTCCCGAGGCGGTTTGACGCATCGTGGACGAGGCGGGCTTTGGTTCCTTTTGCGGGTGTCGACGGCTCGCGCTTGAGCCTCTTCTAGCCGCCCTGGCAGAGAGGTGGTGGGACACCACCGATTCATTTCACTTATCTGCGACCGGGGACATGACGATGACCCCTTACGATTTCTCGGTGCTCACCGGCATCGGGGTAGGGGGTGATCTGATCCCCTTCGACATTGATATGGATGAGTGGACCGCTGCTCAGATCTACTTACTTGGCGTGGCTCCGCCACTTGCGCGTCCAGGTTTCGTCCGCTACTCCTGGTTCGAGATGCAGTTCCAGGTGCAGCCTCTTCTTGTTGACGCAGCTCCGATGACTCAGGAGGCCGTGGATAGATATGCACGCGGCTTTCTGATGTTTTTGTTCGGGATGACTCTCTTCGCCGACCGGGCGAACACAGTGCCCCTCTGCCTTCTCAGCGCACTGGTGGATGTCCGGGACATCTTGCGTTTCGATTGGGGTGGTGCGGCTCTGGCCACCCTCTCTGACTATATGAGCTCGGTCTCCATGACGTAACAGTTACTCGGGGCTACTGGCGTGCTTGGGAGGTACACTTCCTTTTCGCTTTATATTTACGCTTTACATTTTACGTACTCTGCACTTGCACACATTGTAGTCTGTTTCACGATTTGTATCGTACCTACCTGCACACATACTACCTTTACCTTGTTGTACCTGCTTGTTCACACGGTACACTCTGCTCAATACACTGCACAACACATGGCTCCCTTATTTCTGCTTTATTCTGTATTCTGCTTTATCTGATAAACATTTTGGTATTCACCTTGTAGTTCTGGGTTTACGCCTACTTTCCTAGGCTCGCTCCATGCCCGATCTGAGACTCCTCTGGTCGTCCCCTTCTCCGCCGCTTTGACGGAGATCGCCGGAGGTCATGGAGACTTTCGGCTTCTTCGCGCTTCTTGACACCATCACCCTGCCGAGGTATGTTTTACTTGCAGTTCATTTAAGCTTCACTTTTCCATTTGTATATTTGCAATACCGATGGTAACAAAGCGTATTTCGATTTGAGATCACTGGCGGCCGTGGACTCCTCTGCGGCGATAGTGCGAACGGTTTGCGGCGCCATCGAGACCTCGCGTTACGGATTTTTTCTTTGGAGGGCGATGCATCGGGCTTGGTACTGGTGGCGCTTGCGTCGGACCTCGGCGTTACTGGCGAATAGTCGGTGCACCCTCCGAGCATATGAGGACACTAAGCGTTCACCGGCTGGCGGATGGCGGACTACACCATTGGTGGGGAAGCGGGCAACCCGAGCGGCGATTACTCGAAATGCGTTCGGACCTTCATCATGCGGCCTCTGGCGGTGGTCGCCGAGTGAGAGAGACTGCTTGGCGCGGCGGGCGAGTAGGAAGGAGCGCCGAGGAGGGCTCGAGTCGCGGCGGCGGAGTCGAGAGGGCAGGAGGCAGTTAGCCGCTTTACCTTCTTCATCGTCTTTCCGGGTCGGACGGGCGACCTATCAAATCCCGCCCGCCCCTCATGGTGATCACGAGTTTGTCGGTGTCCCCGACTTGCCTCCGGTATGTGTTACTGCATTTCTGTACAGTTATTTCATTTTAGTTTATTTGACATTCCACAGAATATTGATACATCTGATTCCCTTGCAGGCGTCTTCTGGATACACCCGGCAGTTACTAGAGATGAATGCCTCCATGACGGGGATGCTGCAGTGGACCTTCGACTTCCTAGCCTTTTACGGCCTTCCGGTATGTTCTCTCTGTCATCGCTTCAAACCATACACAAACTGCTTCGCATAATCTGATGCATATCACAACACTGGATACTCAGCCCTCACGGCACTTGATACACTGTACTCACACACTGCATCTTGTACTGATTCGACTGCTCACGACATTCATAAACCGTACTCATACACTGCATTCTGCACTGTTTCAACTGCTCACGGCATTCATACTTTGTATTCATACACTGCATTCTGCGCTGTTTCAACTGCTCACGGCATTCATACTCTGTATTCATACACTGCATTCTGCACTGATGAACTGCTTCATACATACTGATGCATTTGCCTTTCATGTTTTTTCAGCCTCCCTTCCCACTTCCTCCGGCGGGTGGCGTCGCTCCACCTGGACCTTCCATTTCTACTCGGGATGGCAGGATATTCCCCCGCACCAGAGGAGGGCGTACTTACGCCAGGAGCAGCTCGCGGGCTCCGATTCGAACAGCGAGTCGAGGAGAAGCGGAGTTATCAGGAGGAGGCCGGGCGAGCTCGGGCTCGAGCAGTGACACACGGTGATGCTCTGGACTTCTGCCGGGAAGAGGGCGAGCAGATCCCCGGTATGACCATTGATGATGCTGATGACCCAGACTTTTGCTATTTCTTTTATTTCTTTTCTTGCACTTTTCTCTTTTGTTGGTAGATAGAGTACTTTGTACTGCCGCAGGCAGGTTTTTGTTTTCCTCAAACTTTGTACTTGAAAAAGATGATATGAAATGAAACAAACTTTTTGTCTGAAAAGAATGTTATGTCTGTACATATCTGCATCTTTCATACTTTGCACTGCATTGCGTCATGTTACACCTCAAATGTAAATGATAACGATCTGTTGTCTGAAAATTGAGCAATTGTACTATGATAATCGGATAACCAACCAATTAACAGCAAAACAACTCATACAAACCACTGCTCAATCTGGATATACAGCCCATACTCTACTGGGAATTGACCTGCATATAGCCCATAACACAGCATTCGGTTCATTCTACACACAGCAAACCCTGAACAAATAGCCCCAATCTGACAAGACGGATCACAAAGCTGTCACGGTTGCAGTTGAAACACACTCGGATGTCCCAAATTTTCCTTTCCTTCTCTTGCTTTGCACGAATGTAGAGAATGGCATAGCATTCTGAGCACAAGCGATTACTTTTTGGAAGAGGATGGGTTTTCAACCGGGGTATCGAGCCTACCACAGAGCACGACGAGACAGACTCAAACAAAGAAACAAAAGGCACACGACCTGACATAATGAGACATGCTCGGAAAAGACTCAAAGCCAAAATCAAGGTCGACAAATCAAAAGACACGACACACAGACATGTTTACAAAAAGACCTTAGATCTCGAGGAGCCAATTCCTCCGGGTATTATTTCCCACCCTTTCTGATTTATGATACTCACATCACTCGGCCCTCAGGCTCATTTTTCTCTCAAAGCCCTTTTCTCACTTTTCGCTCAACTTGCTCCTCTCTATTCTTTAATCTCTCATTTTTCAATCCCTCCCCAGAGTGATTAATGGATGAATAGGAAATCGCAGATTCACGCCCAACACTGTTAGCTCACGACTATTCCTTCTGGTAGATAGGGTGCCTTGCTGGCAAGCATGTTAGCGGGGGGAAGACAGAAGACCTGACTCAATCGTGCCCCTAGTTCGTCATTTTGACTATTTTTGTTTTCTAAAACAGCTTTGATAAAAAATGAGAGTTGAATTAACACACTTATTCAATTTTTGATTTGAAAATCATGCAAGTCAGGCTGTGAGCACTGAAAATTCTCCTTTTTGGGTCCAAACATGGTCCAATTTTGAAAATGAAACAGTTTTCGAGAAAATAAGTCAACTTCAGTAAAAATTTTCAAGAACTATTTTTGCAAACAATCAATGCTCAAACGAGCACGGAACTTACCCTCGAGATATACAACCTCGGATCGGAGACGATGGAAAATTGCCCTTGGCTTAAGGGGGGGTAAGGCAATGGAAAGTTGCCCCTGGTTTGGACAGCAACTCAGGGCAACTTATGGCAACGCATGGCAACGGAAAGTTGCCCCTTGTTTGGATGATGCCGCGGCATTTTTGTAAGCTAGTCCTCGTTGATGACGATTGGACCCTCGGACGCGGAGGAGGCGAAGACGGTTTGAATCAATATATGGACACAGTCACCTGGAAGGTGTTGGTGGTTTGGACTTCAAGATGAAGTTGGTCACGTAATTCCAGGTTGCTGCAATCAAGATATTGGATTCGGAGGAGGCAAAAAGTGATCAAAACCATGACATGGACTAAGACGCTATGGAAGCGTTGGGGGCTGGACTTCAGGATGAAGTTGCCTACGTATCCCAAACATGGGAATCAAGCCTTACGTAGTTCCGGTCAAGGTACACTCGGGTATTTTAACCTTCACTGTTTAGGCTCTAATTTTTGCCAAGGCGCCTGTTGCAGGTTTTCGACCTTGTGAGCTATGTTTTTCTTTTTCTTTCTTTTTCTTTTCTTGTATCTTTGCATTTTTATTTCTTTTCTTTCTTTTCTTTTCTCTTTTTGTTTGCATTTTTCTTTTTTTTCTTTTCTTTTTTCTTTGCTCTAACTTTTGCCTGGGCCGCCCTTCCAGGTTTTCGACCCAGCGAGCCTCTCAAAGGGTAAAAGTGTAGCTTGGTCCATGCCAAATTGTTTTGAGATTGAAGCCTCTCCGTATCCAGGATAGCAACTGTTGTGTTGATTTGCAGGAAAGTCCATCACGGTTGCTTCTCGAGCTTTGCTTGGTGGGATCTGATCTCCTTGATCTTACTTTGACGCCTCTTGCTCGAGGGCTGCCTCAAAATGGGCCACACAGGTGTTTCAAGGCACTGAATGTTTTGAACAGATTCCGGTTTGCAACAGATAAATCAAATCTCGAGGTTGGGAGCGATCCTGGGCTGCACCATCTCAAGGGCGGTTCCACACAGGTCTTCACGAGACTGCGCAAAATATTTTGTTTTTGAAAGTTTTTAAGAAAGCGACAAATCGCTCGTGTTGAAGATAGTGTGGAACCAGTCTGGATCAGGCCAGGGTCTTTCTCAGTACTCACGCTGACAAGCATGATTTCATTCATTAAAAGCTTAACAGGCCTCTCTTTCTCTCAAAATGATCAAAATTTTGCAAAAACCCGAGGAATTCCTTCATCTTCGTTTTTATCACCGCAGTATTCGAAAAGGGTTTTTATGAAAAGCTTAGGTCATTATGACGATGTTTAAGGCGCAAGAGTGTAGGCGAAATGCACTGTCGTTCCATTCACATCCTCTGGCACGGCTAACTCAAATAGCAACAAATACGGCACATGATAGCCACAGCTGTTTCATTCAGATTTGGTGGTATAACCGGCTCCTCGGCAGCAACAGGCTCAAAAAGCAAAAGCAACTAATTACAAGACAAAACGGTGTTTGAGGCAACAACCCCGAAATCACCTGGTATACTATACAAGAGGGACTGACTCGTTACAACAAGACAGACCCTGTAAGCAAAAAGACTGACTCAATACAGAGAGACAGACTCAAAAACAAAACAAAAGACTGACTCGACACCCAAGTCAGGATTTACAAAACTAGCATTGGCAGGTGCTCAAAAATGCGTGCCAAACGCCATATCCAAAAATGTACCAGACATTGCCCTTGAGCGGTTCACCTTCGATTACATACTTGCGATGTCGTATCCTCAAAATCCAACAACTGAGTGGTGACGGACTTTGCTGAGGTAGGCGGGAGGATAACCTCGTTATCAATCAAATCTTGCACCTCGTGCCGGAGGCGAAAACAATTGTCGGTAGCATGGCCAGTCTGCTAGTGGTACGCACAAGATCTTGGCGATCATGTGTGGTGGAGATTCTTCGGGAGAGGCCGAGGCTCCAGGGGTTTAAGGTGTCCCCTCTCGGCAAGGATTTGAAGTGCCTTGGACAATGGCATGTAGAGAGCATGGAAGACCCTGCGCCCTCGGGGCAGGTACTTTGGAGTCTGAGCACTCTTGCTAGATGCACTAGCAAACGAATCGGCGGGTGCGACCTTGGATTTCTGATCCTTTCCGGATGCAAGGCTGGGAGCGGGAAGAACTGTCTTGGCATGACGGGGCCTATCCCGATTCTCTGATTGACTGGGATTGCCCTCAGGCGGAGTGGGGAAAGCATCCTCCACAGCTTTTGACTAACTGCGAATACTTGTTACTTGTTCATTCCCCCGACTTTCAAAGCCTCTACTGCCCACAGCAGTTGTTTGATAGGGTCGGCATCTGCCTTCATCTTGCCTTTGTCTCTGGCCTCAGCCTGATCTAGAGTTTGGTTTGATGCGTCGTTGCCATAGCTGGAGGCCATCTCCGGTTGGCTGAGTTCAATTACAATTCGTCCCAGTAGTGGGGGCTCTTGGGGTATAAAGCCTCCGGCATATGGTACAGCTGGTAGCGAAACAGACATTCCATAGGCGAGATCCGCCACGGATCTTTGAAGATCACCTATCATTCCCATTAGTTCAAATGTAGTAGGCTCGCGAGCCTGATATAGTTGAGGGGTCCAAATTGGATGTACGGCAGGCGACCTGGGTGGATGCAGTATGTCAACAGTAGTCTCATCCTGTGAGGTAATTCCTTGACTCAACGCGGCCGTCATGACCACAATCTCTTCTGAATTTTGCGTCATGTTCAGTTCTGCCTCAGCAAGAAGAAGACACTAGCTATTCTAGATCGACCCTCTGGATTTCTGAACTGAAACGAAAAACAAGCGGTATTTCAGCCCCAAACAGATCAAACACGGATGCAGCCGGACAACTGTACTCTACTACTAATCACTGTTCCCCAGAATCACTATTCAAAACTAAACTGATACCCGCAGACACAGCTGATTCTCAACAACACTGATACTGGTGCCCTCAGGCCGGATACCCAAACTTGCAAACTGATATATGCGTTCCCCGCAGAGATACACTCTAAAAGCACATAACAGGTAAAAGAGAGCCAATACACCCCTATGTTGGGGTAGGGTTTCCCTGTCCTATTTTGTCAGGAGCTAGGGTTTCACTACGCACATAGCGGTTTCAAACAACCTACATCGGGTAAGCAAGTTGTCCTAATTTGGAATGGTCACTATGGATCCGAATATGCACTAGGTCGAATGGTCAAAAAGGGTGCCCCGGTAAAACCGGGGTTTGTGTTCCCATACTGGCAGAGCCCGCAACCGGTCAGCCTTATGGACATGCCTTGACAAGACAAGCCTCTGGCAAACCACTCAGGAATAGCAGATGGCCAACACGGTGTCCTAGGCGCACCAATGCACATGCAATGCAAAGAGACACATAAGTGAAATCAAAACTGGATATCACGAGTTCGAGTCAAGCTCTCTACAACTCCCCAGCAGAGTCGCCAGAAACTGTAGACGTCCCTGAACGCCCCGGGAGGGTTAAGTCCCGTTCCGTTCATATTGGGGTCACTACAGTTCAAGGACTCAAATGTCACGGTTCTTAATCTTGAACCAAAGAGTCCAAATCCGGCAAATCGTTTTGAAGAAAAACAGATTTTTTGAAAAGTAGTGCCAAACATGGACTGCTTTGCCAGATTACAGAGTCGCCACCTAAATATTTAAAATGGGAAATTTAGGAAACCCTGACTCGGTGCCGAAGGCCACATGTCCGTCATCACCAAAGTTGTCTTGGCTCGGGAGCTTGGGTACGATCGGGGAAGGTCAGCTATGAGCACCCCCTTTCGCCCGGTCCGAAGACCGGCCTTTACTAACCGTGATATCCGATTTTGAAAACATTACATGCTCTTATTCCAATTATTAGCCTAGAATTACTATGTTATGCGCACAGCAAACAAGTATAGACTAGATTGCCTAATTTGGAAATAATCATTGCATATCCGTTTGTTTAGAAAACAGTTTTGAAATTGCTACTCGCAAGTAGGCTAAAATACGGATTTCAATGAGTTCTTCCAACTCAAGCAATCCAACCTCCACCCACAGGCATTCAAACAGTTTATCTCATATAAGCATTTAGCCGCATGGTAAGCCTACTGTCATGTCAACATTCACACGCATGCGATATGCTAAAGCATAAATACTTACATTGTACTCCGTGCCAAAACAATAAACTAGTTAGCAAACATGCACGTCCTAGTTCATGTTGAGTGGCTAATGCAACACATGCAAAGATGTAATCTAGAGTAGGCTCGGCTAACCCTAAAGATGGCATGTGAAATGCACTTTATTCGATGCACGTATTCAATTTGGAATTGAAAATACAATGCGGTTTGTATGATGTGCCGAGCCCGGTGCATGTAAACAAATGCATGGATGCACGCATGCATTGCATAAGGTATGCTAAAAATAAACGTGCCATAATCTACCATCATAAGCAGGTAAATAAAAGGGAAGAAAGAAATGGGGGTTGGAAGACATACACACCACTCACCCACACTTATTACAGATATGCCCTCACTCGAAGGGACTGAAAGAATAATACAAATAATTAACTACGCAAGCTAATTAAATATTACAAATAGCCTAATTAGTTGACAAACTAACTAAACTGAGAAAAACAGTAAACCGCCTCGGGAGGAGAGCCAAATGCGGCACGGCCGTGCTCGGAATTACCTTTGCCATGCCTAGATTGCCTCTGTTTTCCCTGCTTTGCACCTCAGAAGACTGCCAAAGTCTCAGAACTACTTCCTTGGATGCTGGGGATCACCACCGGCTAAACAGAATATCCACCGGCTGCTATATGTGGCCACCGGCACAAAATTCATCCATCGGCCATAAATAGACTGCCGGTCGGCACTGAATGTCTGCAGAACCTGCAACTCACAGCAGCAGAGGGCAAAAACTTGCATGGCAATGTAATTCCAACAATGTATGCACCAATCATGCCCCTTATCATATTTGTGACTCAAAGGGGCATGTGCCTCGATTCTTGGGCCACCAATCACGCATTCCCATGCATGATGGCCCAAAGAACCAAGTGTGCACTTTCAATCTCAAATGCATGCAAACCAAACAAACCAGCATCCCAATCCCTATCACCAAATCAAGGGACAAGGAATGCATGTTCATGCAATGCAACCTAGTCATGTTAACTATCATGCAATATGAACAATGCCATGTACTTATGCAAAGCATACAAGCCAACATGAGGTAAGCATGCAAGCAAGCAAATGATGGTCTTAAACATGATCTAGGCAACCCCAAATAGGCCTAAAATCAGTGGCCAAAATGCCCCAAAGATGGAAGCCACCACACACATACACACATGCATATGTTAAGACTTAACACTTAGGCACCAAGTAAGCAACCCTCAAGCACACTTGAAAGGGGATATCACGGACACTAAGCATGCATCATAAGCTTTAAAATCATGCTATAGAATGATGTCAAATCATGTTAAACAAGACAAGCAAATGCAATGCAAAAGGGGCCAAGTATTCAAGGCTCATCAAGGAGGTAATGGACTACACTTAACACAACCATACATGGCATGCAATAGGCGACCAAAAACAGAGTTTTAACACATAAAACTAAGTCCAAAGGACCACTTAGATGGCACCTAAGGGTCTCAAATTCAAAGGCATGCATAATGGTCGAAACAAGAGGCATACAACATATGCTTTCAAAGCAATAAAGAGGCGACTTAGGCAAGCGTATGAGCATGCCAAAGGGACTGAAATTACATGTTAGGTGGTTCCAAACCACCGAAACGATGCAAGAAACACAAGCTACACATTCACATACTTGAGGCGTACAAGCCCGGCAAGCCACAAATGCAAAGGAGCTATACTAAACATGCCAAAATCGATCCAAACGACCATGGACAAACCTAAAGCATGGCAAAATAAGCACAAAACATTCATAAGTCTAAGCCTAAATCATGCTCAAATAAAGGCTAACAACCTAAGACATGTTAAAGGCATTACAAGGCATTACATGGCAACTATGCTAAGCATGCATAAGGGACCAAAACCAACTTAAAATCATGTTATATCATGGTATAATAAGCATGAAAAACAGTCATGGCATGCTCAATACACACTTGAACATAGGCTTCCTCAAGAGGCCAAAACATGTCCTTTTCAAGGACAACAAGGAGAGGGGGTGGCCCTCTCCTTCTTGGGACTTCAAGGCATCACCTTCACCACTGAAATCCCTCAAGATTTCAGTGGTGAAGAGACCCCAACACCAAAATCCCGGAGCTCAACAAAATAGCACAAAAATGAGGCCTTTCAAGGCCTAAGAGGGGCCAAACTTTCCCAAAGCACAAAGCACCCTTAATAAACTATCAAGAGGACTAAAAAACAGAACTTTTTTGTATTAAACACCAAGCACAAAAACAGTTCAAAGATAGGTCAAAATGGAGTGCAAGAATGGGGTATATAAAGCAAGTTTCTCACCCTTGTTGACCTTCTTCACAAATGTTGACTTTGTTGCTTCCTTGAGCTCCAAACCACCAAGAACAAAGAAGAACAACCTCTTGGGACCTCAGTAGCCAAGGGAAGGTGAAATACTATGTGCTTGTGTGCAATAATGAGACACAAAAACACACAAGGGCAAGAGAAGAAGAGGTATAGATATAGGTTAGATACACCAAAGCAAACCCTAAAAATCAGAGCTTTTCCTTCTCCTCTCCAATCTTTCTAACCCTAAAGCAAGGGAGACAAGGCCTTCTCTTATAGAGGAGGCAATCTTGTAAGCTTAGTCACTAAGCAAAACAAGAGAGGCATCCCTCCATACACGTGTATGGAGGAGAAGCCAATGCCATACAGCTGCCTCAAAATATCTGAAAAAGCAAGCTGCCAAGAGTCGGCAGGGCAAAATTGTCATTTTGACAAAATTGACTGCCGACCGGCACAAAAGAGTGCCGACCGGCACAATATAGTGCCGATGGCAACACAAACCAGCCGGTGGCCTCTAGCCACTGCCGGTGGTGTGTGGGGATGCCTCACAAGGCATTCCCTGCCCCTCCAAGGCAAAGCACAAGTGTTTGGTGCAAAACCAGATACAAAACGGTCAAGTTCGGAGGTCCTGAGGCAAGGCGCGTAGCCGAGAACTCGGGGAACTCCAAACAAACACAAACATGGATAATCACCAAGTGTTCAAATGGTGACGTCCAAGTCTTGAGGACAATCAAAAATGGGGTGTCTACATGTTATTCCTGGTAAGTGATGAGACATAAAAATTCTGCTATTGCCATAGAGTTGTTTCGTGTAGTCTTATCTGAATGTTTGTAAATATGCTGTCACAATATGTTCACTTAACTACTTTTAAGTTTTAACATTAAATACAATTCATCCATGTGACAAGTTGTAGATTCTATTTTCTCATTTCCAACTTTTCCTGAATTCTAGTCTTGTAATTGTTAGTTATTTTCAAGTGTCTTGCTATAATCCTATCAAATTTGGACATAGTCATTATGGTAGAACAAGTTTCTGGTTGGTTTTGCTTGTCATTGATGGATTTGAAATTGGATATTATTTCGTAGAGTTCTTAATGATTTCTATTTATGGTTGATATTTTCATCTTTCAAGTACTCGCATATACTTGGCCTCAATCCTTTCTTTCTTTTTAGTTATTTTATTTGAAAAATTTTAGAATGCATCTCAATATTAGAAGAACAATTTAACATCATTCAAGTTGCCATGCAATTTTGGCATAAAAAATTAAAAAAAAAAAAAAGGCCATGCAATTCCCTCATGTGTGAACAATTGTCATGTAATGAGTATTATCGCCTATCATTCGTTAGCTTGGATACTACTACTTAAGTTTTTTACCTGGGTGGCCCATGGAACAACCATCCACACTTTGATTGCCTCTTGAATAAACATGAACATTCTTGGATTGGTTTCCCCTAGAACAAACTTCATGCTAAGGATGGTGCAATAATGGAAATGCTATGACTCAGAATACGATGAATCATGAAATCATTCAGTCAGTGATAGTTTTGTGCCTAGAAAGAAAAATAATAATGACCTCATTTGAGCTGCTCCCTCTCTCTCTCTCTCTCTCTCTCTCTCTCTCTCTCTCTCTCTCTCTCTCTCGTTTGCTTGGCGATGGTATCATGAATCTTTTGTATCATTTTTTAGTTGTCACTCTGCATATTCTCCTATCTTTTATCCTTTTACTTGATGTAGGCTATATATATGTTAATTAAAAAGTTGAAATATAGTGCACATAGAAACTGTCTTCTACATATATGATTTGTAATTGCTAAATTTCCTAAATAGTTTGCTGACATTTTGTTTTTGCATGTGGAACTAAGAAATCAAGAGGATTCTCTTCATGAAAGTACCTGAGACACGAAAGGCATTGCTACTGTCTGAGCTGGGAATGTGGATGTATTTTTTACTACTTTTTATAGAGTTTTTAATTTAATTTATTTATTTTTATTTTTATATTTAAAGCATCATACTTTTGTTTTGACCTCTATCTAATATGGAATTTTGTTTTTGTGAATTGTTGTTAACTTCAAATTGAAACTTCTTGAATTTTTTTCCCTACACATTGCCAGCATTAGGGGGTGTAATCGCCATTGATTTGTTCCGGTATTGTAATATTTGAAGAAAATTTTTGCCTTTTAGACCCCTGTTAAAAGTGTACCAATAGCGTAAAAATTCACTCACCGAAATTACTTATGTAAATCTAACATCGTTGATTTGAAGATAAATCAATGAACCTCTTCTATTCTTTTAATTTGTAAATATTAAAAGATAAATCAGCATTAGGGGGTGTAATCATCATGTAAATATTTTGTAAAAATTCGCTCACTGAAATTACTTAGTATGTGGATTCTTTTAATTTGTTTGCAATTATAATTTGAGAAGCTTTGTTTGCTTACTTACATCTATGTTGGTGTTCCCCATTCTAGGTGCCACAAATTTATGCTATGGAAGTTGAAAATTCGGAGCTAAGTTCCAAAGTTTCCTATGTTGAGCATGCTCTGAATAATTTGACAAACACATCTAATCAGGTAATTTTTTTTAATAGAATTTATAAGTTATAAATTTTTTCCTACACATATATATACATACATATATCTCTATGTGCGTGTTTGTAAAATAAATTAGTTCAAATTTGGTTAGGTCATAATTGCTTCTAGTCTTCTTGACATGGCAGCTCAACATCAAGTACGGTCCTTGTCATCGATACAAGGTGCCTCTCTTACTCAGGTACCCACTAATAGCTAATCATATATATCACATTACTTCCAGCTTTATTTTAGAATAGCATACAAAACTTGTCTTAGAAGTAACCAAGGAATGAATATTGTGGACCTAAATTCTATTGTTTAAATCTAGACAAAATGTGCTACATAGTAAACATCATCACATGACGAAGCTTGGGCTTTTTTTTATTTTTTATTTTTTATTTTCTTGTGAAGCTTCAACAAGACATCTCTCAATCATTTATTACTGCATGGCCTCTTTCTGATTCCTTCAAAATCTTGCTTGAAAGTAATTAGTTGATTGTCATTTTTCACAATTACATTTGATTTACATTGTTGAGTTTAGGGGATCTTGATATTGATAATAGGCATGGTTTTGATTGTTGTTAATTGGTGCCTTTGGTTGTTATTGATTTTTTAAGCTATTATTTGATATGGTCTAAAGACTTACGGTTGTTACTTTTATATAATTTTTGTAGTGTGGTGAACCAATTAAGTGATTAAATCACGTGGCTTGCTTATTATCTACTAGAAAAATACATATCATTTTCAGTTGTGATCATCTTCACTTTGGCACTTTGTAGTAGTTTATTTTTGGGTAAACTACCAATAGGTCCTATTTTGGAGACTTATTACCTAATAGGTCCTACTTTGGAGACTTATTACCCATTAAGTCCTATTTGATATAATTTATTAAGTGATAAAGATAAATTTATCAGTCTTTTTTTTTATGAATAATTTTATAGTGATAAATTTATCAGTCTCTTTGTTTTATGAATAAATTTTTAGTGATAAATTTATTACTCTCTTATTTTTATAGTGTTAAATTTATTAGTTAGGACCTATAGGTAAATAAGTCTAATTAACAGGACTAATTGGTAAGTATCCCTTTATTTTTTAAATATTATTTATTAATTGTAGATATATAATTACTTAAGTTGCTAAATCTTGATTTACAGGTGGGAGATATAGTTGTTCTAAAAAGTATCATTAGGCCAACAGAAACAGTTGCAATCGAAGTACTTAAAAGCACACACTCATCTAAAAAAGTAAAAGGGGTAGAACTAGGACCTGACTATTTAGAGGTACATGTTCAAGTGACAGTCAAACCTAATGAGAGCTTGATCCGATCATATGGACTTGTCAAAGCAATTGGACAAGCTATTGGAGCTCATGTTGCTTGGCCTGCTCTATTTGTGGTATATTTCTTTCATAAATATTAATTTCATTAACAAATTTATGTTAACTTAATATAGTTTTAATTACCTTTATATGTTTATTTTTTGAATGCAGATTTCGCAAGTTATGGATGCTAACCGAGAATATTTATACAAGTGAGGTTGAGAATTTGGGAACTGAATTTGTTTGGATAATGTCTCTTCAGAAGATGGATATCACTATGGCTTTTCAAAACTTATGGTTGGCATAATTTTCTTTTAAATTTTTTTTTGCTTTAGCTTTGTTAGTGTGGTAGAATATTTTATAATTTTGATTATTATTTTTATTGCAATATAAATAAATTTACATTTTTAGATTAAAAAAAAAATGATTGTGGTTTTATTTTTTTTGTTTTTTTTTTTTTGATGCGATGATCCTATGGTGGTAATATTTATTTATTATTATGAAAATATTACAGGATGAATGAATGTCAAATTAATATAGGATGTGACAATTAATATTCAATTGTTTATAAAATCGATTTAATTTTTGGAGGTTTTTACGCATGCTTAGTTGTGGCTTTTAAAAATGTCAATGAAAAGAACATATAAGTGGCATTTTATAGTAGTGGTAGTAGCTTTGCAAAGTGTCACTGAAAATAAGCTCCAGTGGCACTTATATCCATTTAATGGCACAAATGAATTGGATCTAGTGGCATTTATAAAGTTGTTAAAAATATCAATTGTGGCATGACAAGTGTCATTAAAAATCCATATAGTGGCATGTTTTAGATTGTAAGTCTTCTTTAATGGCACTTAATAGCGTCACGAATAGTATCTACCATAACATTAAAATATCACTGAAAGTCTTTAGCCCTGATGGTGTAATGACACTTTCAAGTGTCACTTAAGTGCCACTAAGTCCTTTTTTAATGGTGCTTGATAGTGTCACAAATAGTGTTTATTATGACATCAAAGTGTCATTGAAAGTTTTTAACCATGATAGTGTAGTGGCACTTGCAAGTGGCACTGAGGTGCTACTATCGTGGCACGGGTATAAATGGCACTTGTTTAAAATGTCACGAGACTAAAAAAATGTTATTAGAAGAATAGTTTTATGACACTTTCAAATGTCACTGAATTAAAAAAATATTGTAGTGACTATTATCATAAATCAAACTCAAACCACCATAGTCGACTACTATCATTTTCTCACACTTTTCCTGACCTTTTCTCTTTGTGTAGTGTGGGTTTGATTATTGTAAGTGGTTTGATTTGTATGATTTGTGTGGGTTGTTTTTTTTTTTTTTTTTTTTATTTATTTATTTATTTATTTTTTTTGGGTGGTTATAATGATGGTTTTGTATATAGGTAAAGATGGTTATGTGAACTCGACATGTTAGTTGGTTAGGCGGAAAGGGGCGGACTCGATGATGATGATCCATAATAGAGTTTTGTAATCGTATATGGAATAATTTATTTTAACTAAATACTTCAATTATCAAATAAATTTTTAATTTAAAAAATTCAACATTTAGTATATAATTTTCAATTTCTAATTTTATCAAACATCATTAGCATACACTTTTGTTGCTAGCATTAATGCTATACAGTACAAGACCTTTAGTATTAAGCGACTCATATTATCAAAAATATTGGCTCATATTATTAATAATGCACACACATCACTGGGCCCATAAATTAGGTCTAATTTTTCCTTTTATAAATCATTTTCCTTTGAGAAAGGATTATAGTTTGAACAATGAAGAATTGAGCTGACAATCAATCATGCCATCTTTTTAATTAAGGTCTATTTTGACAATTAAAAAAGAAAAAAGAAAAAAGAGTTAATTTATTGATTTATTAATTTATTTAAATCACATTACCTCTCTGCTATTTTACATATTTTGTCAAAAAAAAGTCAATAAACCAAAAACAAGTCACTTCCCAAAATAGATCTAAGTCATATTATCTCATGATTAAGTTCAATACATTATTTTTTTCTAAATTTCATACATTTTAATAATTAATCACATTCTCAAAGTTAACGAATCAAATTGAAACACACTTGGCATCAACATTCTAGCATTCAGGGGCTCGTATTATCAAAGCACAATTACTATATTGCAGATATATCACTACATCTATAAAATAGATTTAACTTTTTGATTTTTACATTATTTTACTTCAAGAAAGGGTGATGCTCCGCATGACGAAGAATTGAGCCGACAATCAAGTCAAAATATGCGTGGGCCAATTTTATAAAAAGCAGCCGTAACTGATATGTAACAGTTGCGGTCGCCACCTGTTACGATTGTTATGACTGTATGACGGAAATTTACATGTGCAATAATCATTTCGTTCCATTACACACTTTTACAATATTTTGAATAATTTCATTTTTAAAAATAAAAATACAAAAATTTGTAAAAAAAAAAAAAAAATACTCAAGCGATACAAATCTAAATAAAAAATCTTACATAATTTTTTTTTTCTTTATAATTTATTTTTTAATTTTTTATTTCATTACATTAGCATGTAAAATAAAAAAATATATAAACAGTGGTATTTATTTTTATAATTATTTTATTTAATATTTAATTGTAAATATTTTTTATTTTGTTATTGTAATATGTCATCTAAAAAATGCCTTTAAAAAAAAATAGTAGCTCAAAAATAATTTTTTGTTTATGAAATTATTTTTATTGTTACAATCATTTAATTTAATACTTAATTGTAAATAAATTTATTTTAATTAGATGTAAAGTGTTAACAACTCCGATGGTCCAAGCCTAGGTAAAGAAGAAGGGTTGTATGTTAGGAATGGGTATATTCGTGAATGGGTAGAAATAATACTGATAGAAGATAAGTTGAGAGAAAATAGATTGAGATGGTTTGATTATATACAACAGAGACCAACAGAGGCAGAGTGAAGAGATGCGATACAATAAGATGAAAGTGCTAGGGGAAGGGGCATACCTAGATCGACGTGAGCTAGTATAGTAAGTAGAGTTATGAATCTTCTTAATTTGACTAACTAAATGACCGTTGATAGAGTCGAGCGGAGAAGAATGATTCATGTAGCCGATCGCATTTGATAGGACTTAAGACTTAATTTTGGTTTGGTTAGCTGTAAAGTATTGTTTAAAAAAATGCCTAAAAAATAATTTTTATTTATAGTACAATTTTTATTTTTATAATCATTTCATTTAATAACTATGAATATTTTTTATTCAGTTAGTTCACGTATTGGTCAAAAATAATTTGTAAACATTCAAAGGCCTGTTTTGGAAAGATGGTAAAAAGTGACTTTTTGGCTTTTAACCAAGCTTTTGACTTTTTTAGACAAATGATTTGGGAAGTTAGTAAAAAGTTGCTTTTGACTTTTTTGATTAATATTTGTTTATGATGTCAAATCATAATAAAATGACTAAACTACCCTCGCCTAAAATTAAGAAATTTACCCTCAAGTTATAAACATAGTGGATAGTCTTGTAATTTCAGCAGCTTTAGACAAAAATATGATCTGGCGTTTTCATCAACTTCCCAAATGAGTTTTTGCACAAAAAAAGCCACGTTTGACTTTTAGACAAAACGCTGAAACGCTGCTTAAAACCACCTACCCAAATCAAGCCAAAATCAATCATTTTTAAAGTCATTAGCTGTTGAAACAAAATGTAAAAAATTCATTTTATAGTGATTTAAAAATATAAAATATATTGGATCATACTTAAAGCTAACAAAAATTGATCAAAATCAATTTTTAACCCTAAGACCATCTCCAACGGTCATCAAATCTAAGAGGGTAATTTGTGTAGACAAATTGGGCCGAGCTAGGTAAATTTTTCTTTGAAAGTTGGGCCGCGCGACATAAGAACTTGTGTAGCTTGGTCTTGGGCTAAGCAGACACTAGGCCGGTCGGAAATGTGTTGTTAGGGCCTAGACCTAAATATCTGAAGGCAGTCCTTTAGCGGACCGAGATGTTGTCAATAAAGAGGGCCAAGCTATGTGTAGCTCGACAGGGAGCCATTCTATAGCTAGGGTTATTATGGCTCTGCCACGGGGAGCACAGAGTTGAGATAGCTCGGTTGACCGCAACGACAACTGAGTAAAAGAGTTTGAACCATGTCACCTGGCTGGTAGTGAGAATGGTGTCCTAAAGATAAACATTATCCTTTAGGAATGTGGTTCCTAGGAGAACTCTGCTAAGGAGAGATAAAATTCTACTAGGGTTGTTCCACGCGGAATCTATAAGAGCTCATGACAGAACCTATGTATAGGTATTGCAATTCATACTTCTGAATTCACAAAGCTTTTGTGTCTATTGTTTGTTTACTGATTTAGGCATCGAAGGGATTTCTAGTATATCCCCGTCGGTTAGCTTACGTTTGTGCTTTCAGGTGATAAGACGACGACATTTAAATGAGTGCAAATTTGATCAACAGAATTATACAAGATAGATTATTTAGTCATCGTACAAAATTTCTCATCAAATTTAAATTTGATGAAAAATAATTGCTTTTTGGTGTTCCAATGGTTTATCAAATTTTGTATTAAATTCAGGATTTCACTTTTCTTTCATCAAATCGAGGACCATTATTGTCTGTTTACTGATTTAGGCATCGAAGGGATTTCTAGTATACCCTTGTCGGTTAGCTTACGTTTGTGCTTTCAGGTGATAAGACGACGACGTTTGAATGAGTACAAATTTGATTAACAGAATTATACAAGATAGATTACTTAGTCATCGTACAAAATTTCTCATCAAATTTAAATTTGATGAAAAATAGTTGCTTTTTGGTATTCCAACGGTTTATCAAATTTGGTATTAAATTCAGGATTTCACTTTTCTTTCATCAAATCGAGGACCAATATGTCTTTCATCAAATCACTGTTCATTGCCGTTGTATTTTCACTCCCGGATGTTCCCCAAATGTCCACCTCAAGGTAAAAATTTGTGAAAATATTACACTGGTCAGTCGACTGGCCGGTTGTCCGCCCGGTCGACCGGTGATTTGATGAAACACGGTTGGAACACTTGATATCAAAGGGAGTTTTTACTTAAATTTTTACTCAAATTTAGTGAAAAAATTGATGCAGTGTTGAAGATGTTCTAATAAATATGATTTTAAAAGAAAAAATTGTGTATCGATATTTTTTTTTCTTCAAATTATGCAAAACATAAAAACAAAAAAATCATAGTTATCACAACCGTTACGGCATTTACACTCCACAATTACAATTACAATCACAATTATAATTACGTTACTACAATCATCATAACAATCACAATCACTTTTTAAAATTTTGTGACTCAACTGTCAAGTATTAAAGGGCTTATATTGTTAAAATATCATCACTATAATGTAAATAAAACGGCAATGCTTCAGACTCCTAGCTGGGGCACCCCCAGTGACCCCCAATGATAGGTGACGAGCTGTCACTGGCAAAAATTCAAAAAAAAAAAAAAAAAAAAAAACTATTTTTTTGCCCAATCAGGAGAGACCCCAGTGACCTCCACTGGAGGTCTAAGTCATTTTTCGTAGACAAAAATATGCGTGGACTCGGCTTTCAAGCATTAAAAGGGCTCATATTGTTAGAACATCATCACTATAATGTAGACATGTCACTATCCCTAGAAATTGGGTCTAGCCTTTCTGTGTATATATCATTTTTTTTTTCTAGAAAGAACATACGCCAATTATTTTTTTTATTGTTTTATTTTTTTGTGAAAACATGACCAAAAAAAGGAAGAGGACAAAGGAAAAAAAGAAAAGAGGAGATTTTCCTAAATTTTGTAATAAAAACATCTCTATTTATAGGACATTTTGCATGAACATGGAATATTTTGCTAGAACAATTTACATGGCCAAGTGGGATTCACATTCTTCAATCCAATGAAAGTGTATTAATCTTCCTCCTTTCCAAAACCCTTTTCTTAAATACCAAAAACACAAAGAAAGACAACTAATATATCACATAAACATACAAAGAGTAAAGCACTAATTTGAAAATCTGAATTTATGTAGAGTAATTCACATTACACCTGCATCTCTCACTCCCACTGTATGAGATTAAAAAAAACAAAAATAACATAGTGACAAGTTTAAAGTGATCCTCAATATTTTTTTGTTGAAAATTTTAGCATTTTTTGGTGAAGTGTTGGGATGAAGGATGAGCTGAGAAAGTTGAGAAAACCTAAAAAAAAAAAAAAGCAACTGAGCAAGAGGAGCATGAGCCTACAAAAGCATCAACTTGAAAGTGACCCATAACAGTTCACACTAGTACACACCCCACTCCACACACACACATACATACAGCCCTCACTGAGTACACAGCCAAAAGAGTGGGGGTGCCAACTTTTGTTAGTCAAAACACTTTTGCTTTATGTGTCACTCACTGTCTCACACTTTAGAGAAGACTACCCTGATGATGATCCCACGCCCCCTCCCCTCCATAATAAAGCCAGTGTGCAAGGTACACTCCTCCCCAAAAAACAACTTTTGTTCTCTTCTACCATATTTGGAGGATTTAGAGCATCTCCAACGGTTCAGCAAAAATTTCATCAGATTTGAGTCAAAAATGGGCGATTTCCTTGATTTGATACTTGGCGTTCCAACGGTTTACATCAAATTTGTTGCATCAAATTTGCGCCGGGCAACCGGTTGGTTGACCGGCCGGTCGACCGGCCGGTCGACCGGTAAAGCCCAAAATTTTTTTTTTTTTTTTTTTTTTTTTGAACCGGTTGAACCTTTTTCTGGACCTTTTGAACTTTCTGGGTGGTCGACCGGGTGGTCAACCGGCCGGTCGACCGGGTGGTCGACCACCTAGGCAAAAAAATTTTTTTTTTTTTTTTTTTGACTGGTTTGAACCGAAAAGTGAACCTTTTGAACTTTTTTCCGGGGCGACCGGTTGGTCACCCGGATGGTCGCCCGGTTCTCTCATCCCAACGGTCAGGAACAGTGTTTTGGTGAAATGCTTCGCCTGTTCTCATTTTGATACAAAATTTGCTGAATTTTCGATTTGGTATCGATTTGGTGAAACCGTTGGAGCTCAAAAAAGTGACTTTTTCATCAAAATTTAAATCTGATGCTGGGTTTGGTTAAGCGTTGGAGATGGTCTTATAACCCAAAAAAAAATAATAAATAAATAAAGAGTTGTGTTTGATTAAATTTTTTAATCAATTTTTGCAATGAAAAATTCAAAAATTATATTTTATTTATAATTTTTGCAAGTTGTTCTCTTCTATCTTTTTTTACATATAAATCAATCACTACTCTTTTTTTTTTTTTTTTCTCTTGTTCTCTCACATTCTACACATCAATCAATTAATTTCTTTTTTACACTCATCTATTCAACTACTAAGAAAATAAAAAAATAAAGTGCAAATCATTCCAAAATTATTTTTAAAATATAGAACCAAAAGTTTCAAAATTTTACAAACCCTTTTCAAAAAACTATATTTCAAAATTGATTCTGAAAACTAAACCAAACGGAATATTTACACAACAATTCCATACAAACCAAATTAATCAACATAAATAACAAAGACATACAGATTTCTAAACCTATTCAATCAAGAACAGTAGTTTTAGCTTAGGAACAAGAAAAATATGTACATTACAATTTACAAACCCAACAGCTAAAAGGAAGAGATGAGAGAGAGAGAGAGATACCTGAGGTTTTTTTTCACTAAACCCAAGTTTTTCAAAATTTCTTTCCCTGATGTTACTTTGAACTTACTTCCCAAACACATGTTTTGTTTTCTAAAGTCTGTTTTGAGTTAACTTGGGATAAAGTTGGGTCATTAGGGGTGGGATTCTAGATAAAGTATTTCATCCGAAGCCAAATTACACATAGAATTCAATTAATATTAACAGGGAACATTGAGTTGCATATGGAATGTCGGATGGTAAAGAAGTGAATGGAACAAAGTTCTCCAGATGATGGGACCAGATTTTTTTAATAAAAATTTATACTTGATGCCTCACAAAACAATGAGTTTAGGAAATAAGTTCAAAACTACTTGGTTTTGGAAAATATGTTTGAAAAATGGCATGGGTTTGGTAAAGCCTTAGTTACTTTTTGTTTTTTACTCTAAAAAACGAAGTTAATTCCACCTTTAAATAAAGAATATGAAAGAATCTACTTTCTTCTGTCTTTTGCTACCTTCCTTTATCTTGGACCAGAGAGTTCCATGGCATGGGAATCATAGTCATCATCCATCACCATGCCAAACATGTCATGATCATTGTCTTCATGCCTTGGGACTCTGGTAGGGTGGGACTGAATTTTGTTGCTCTTGTTGGCAAAGATGAAATTTGTGTTGGGATTAACATGGTTATGAGAAGCAGCCCATTTTTCAGCAAGGCCTTCTCCCTCAAGCATTCGCACCACTTCAGACATCTTGGGGCGGTGGGCCGGCAAGTATTGAGTGCAAAGTAGAGCCACTTGCAGCATCTCTCCGACCTCTATCCGGTCATAATTGCTCCCCAACTCTCTATCCACCAGCAATTCAATTTTCTTTTCTTGCTGCACCTTCCTCACCTGAAATAAACACAAGTATGCTTTGTTTGTCAATGGTAAATCCAAAGCAACTCTCAATAAGCTAAGTGCACACATGTATTGAAGTAATATCTTCAAGTATTGGCATAAAAGTGAAGAAGTCACTGCAGCATCTCGGAGTCTACTAATGTTAAAACTGTGCCAATCTAAATTTGATACTTGTAATAATTGCCTTGTATTTTGATGTCATACTTGCAGAATTTGAGTATTTATACTTATATTTAGTATTGCTTTATGACCAACTTAAATGTATTCCAAAACAATAATAGGTTTTCTACTAGTGTCACTCGAGGTAATACCTTTGCAATCCTTTCAAAACATGTTAAGCTTCTTTAACTGGTGATGAAACCTTAAAAGAAATTATATTTTGGAATCACACACAACTTATATTTTGTGGCGTTATCGAGTTTACAAAATTCTTCTCTTTTCTCACAAATTGTTGGGAATCAAAGGGGAATTCCAGATTGTTGCCTTATATATGTGACAAGAACTCTATATTTATACTTGAATTCACCCAGGAAAAACATCATCTAAATGATATAATTTCATTCATTTTCTTATTCCTCAATCACCAAGTTTTGGATGCAAAGTGATTAGAGTTATTAGAAATTTCTAGCATTTCGCTGAAATGATAATGCATTTTGGTGAAAACATTCTGAATTTTATCTGCAAACAAAAGCATGGAAAAACATATGAATGGCCAAATATTTACCCAAAAATTTAATTTTAAAAAAAAAAAAGAGCCCAAAAAATGAAAATAGAAGGGAGATCAACAAAGTATAATGGATGGTTGAAAATCGGCTAACCAAATTAAATTGTCACCAAGAAAGTCTATAAGGACTTCCATAGAATGGGAAGGTCTTATGCAACTGCTAGGTGTCTTTTTTAATTCAAGTTACCAGATTGCTAATACAATTATAGAAAAACTTTGGCGTAGTATATACTGTCGTAAGAAACTTACCCATTCCAGCATTGCTCCTTTCTGATTAACTGTCTTGCCAAATTCAAGAGCTCTCATCCCGGTGATGAGTTCTATCAAGAGAATTCCAAATCCAAAAACATCAGTCTTCTCAGACGATTGGCCGGTTGAGAGATACTCCGGTGCAATGTGCCCAACGGTCCCACGTACAGCTGTGGTGACATGGGAGTCAGCGTGGTCAAGTAGCTTCACAAGGCCAAAGTCACCAACAACAGCTTCACAGTAGTCATCCAACAGAATGTTAGCTGCCTTCACATCTCTGTGAATTATCTTCGGATCACATTGCTCGTGTAGATAGAGAAGACCCCTTGCAGCTCCTATTGCAATTCTCTTCCTAGTATTCCAGTCTAGTGCTGGTTTTTCTGTCATAATCAACGCGACACATTGGATTTTGGTACGTGTTATTGGATTAAGCATAATTGTTGATAAGAAAGTTGTGTCCCATTATTCCTCTCTTTTGTTGTCATGAACCATAAAACTTTTCATGGGAAAGGGATGTATCAACATTTGCTTGTAATATGAAGAGAATCAATACAATTTTTAATTGCTGCCAACATACATTCATGTAATGCAAACAGTTGGCGAGTTTGAGTTATTTAACAAACCTATGCCATTTTTAAACAAATTTCACAAATATGAGTTGTTTTGAACTTGATTCTCAAACTCACATTGTTCTTAAAACACAACTGCAAAGAACAACCTGGATTTGGGAAATAAGTTCAAAACAATTTGCATTTGGGAAATCTGTTTCAAAACATCAATTTGGTAAAAAACTCAAGAAAAGTTTCTTAGTGCACAACTAGATGCCGAAGGGAGTTGACAATCCCATTTGTCTCTAGGCCCCCTAATATATGGTGGACCATAGCAAGCTCAAAAATAATTACTTACAATGATTTATAGTTCATGCCCTAATCTAATAAGAACTTTAGAGGAATCAAGACCATTGTGATTGCGAGAACTGGCAAGTTGGCAACAATAGTGATTATAAAAGTGACAATAGTTGCAGGGAAGTAAGATAAAAGATTAGAGACCAACCTCTAAGCCTTGAGGCCACACTGCCATTAGACATGTAAGGATACACCAGCAACCTCTCATTTGGTGTGGCACAATATCCCATCAACCGCAGCAAATTCCGATGGACTGCAAGGCTAATCATCTCCAGTTCAGTCCTAAATTGTGATTCACCGGCAGTTCCAACAACGTCCTTTAGTCGTTTCACTGCCACCATTGTTCCATCCCCCAACTTTCCCTTGTACACATTCCCAAAACCCCCAGCACCAAGTATGTTCTTGGAGCTAAAATTGTCTGTGACAACTTGGAGTTCTCTAAATGTGAAGTTTCTCAGATTGCCTAGGCTCATCAGACCCTCTTCTTGCATGTCTACAACAAAATTAAAGACCTGTTAAGGTTTTTCTCAAAAATTGATTTGATATGTATGTACCATTGAGGTTGAATTCTGAATTACTGACCACTGATGTTGAGAACGCTTTGCTTTTTCTTTTTATTTTTCCTCCAAAAGAAGAGAGCAACCGCTATGAGGATGAGAAAGGTAAAGCTCAAGCTCACCCCAAGTGCAATACCCAGTTTCTTGGAGCTACTTGTTCCTATAAAATTGTAGGAGGACAAGTTTAATACGGGTAAAATTGATTGCCAGGGACACACAAATAATGAATAGCAAAGTTACTCCTCTCTAACAGCATAGGTATTAAGATGAGTTAGAGCATTTTCAATGGTTGTTGCTATAATACCATTGCTATTGCTATAATTTAGCAATGAATAGTGTTATTTTGTCAAATTATAACAATAGTGCTCCAATGGTCACTTACTATTTTGGCAATTCTCAACCAACTTTCCTTCTAAATTTATAAGTGTTGTTTGGATATAGGTTTTTTGTAATTTTATTTTTGTTTATTTTTTATTTTTTATGACCTTTTTTTAATTATTTGTAAAAAAAATTATATATTTATATTATTCCAACTAAACAAATATAAAAAATGAAAAAAAAAATTGAAAAATTAGGAAAAAAAATTATATATAATTCAATTTGAAAAATTACTTGGTTTTCTACTGTTTCAATTCTGTTTTTTCAACTGAATTTGGAGCCACAAATATGTTCATATTTGCTGATGTGGCATGTTTGGCAATTGCTATTTTACTTGCCAAATTTGATAACAAATATGGCATATGATTTGGCAAGTAAAATAACAAGCCATTAGAGACTCACTTTTTATCATTATTGCTAAATTATAGCTTTGGCAAGTGTTTTGAGAGCTCCATTGGAGATGCTCTTAGTAATCAACAATTCAATATTGTATCAAAATGGACAATATATTTACCGTTCAAATCTCACAACCTACCCAATACTCATAAATATAATGATGTGGATGTGGCCCAGTGGGAACCTTTTACTTTAAAACAAAACACTCACAAGTTGGCTTATATTACAAAAATGTCATTGCCACATTATTCTTATGATGTTTTTTATATGAATTTTCTCTAGGAATATAGTTTGCCTTTCTGATATTTGCACATGTTTGACTTGCTTATAACAATCTGGCCGCACTTGTGAGGTGGTGGGGGCATATGGAGAATATAAATAATAAAGTTACTCCACAAGCAAGGGCCTTGAGTTGAGGATATAAATAAAATCTTTTTTTAGATGGATTGATGGTCAACAATTCAACCAAGAGAGGAAGAGATGCACCAGTCCATGAATTTAGAGTAGAAGAAAAGGAAGAGATGTACCAGTCCATGAATTCAGAGTAGAAGAAAGAGGGATAGGGATGGCCGATCCGGAGCAACCTTCAGTGGAGTGGCTTCCACAAATGAGAGGGTTACCCACAACACTACATGAACAATGAGAGAGTAGAATAATCAGACACAGAAATGCAAACATACCAACATCATGTACATACAAAAGAGAGAGAGAGAGAGAGAGAGAGAGAGAGAGAGAGAGAGATCTGCAGAGAAAGCCTTACTTGAATGTTCTGGCAGGAAATTTGGGCACGGGTCCATGGAGATTGTTAAAAGACAAGTCCCTGAATAATCAAAAAGTGTTTTGACAAACACCACATACCATTTTTTCACATTTTGAAACAAAACTTATTATTATGATTCAGAAAAGCACAGAGAAACATTTCAGGTAGTCTCAATTTTCAAGACACTGAAACAAACAAGCCAATACTCACAAGAAAGCAAGCTGAGGGACTTTGGCTAAAGACAAAGGAATAGCTCCAGTCAAGCTATTGTTGTTCAATCTCCTACTCATTACATTACATTACATGACAAAAACAACAGTCAAAAAAGACGACAAAAAGATCAGAGAAGAAATAGAGCAATTAATACAAAAAAGAATACCCATGTCAAAAACTGTTTTGGGAGAGAGAGAGAGAGAGAGAGAGAGAAACTTACAGATATTGAAGGCCACTCGAGAGACCCAGAGACTCTGGCACGTGACCAGAGAACCCATTATTGGACAGATCCAAGGTTTGAAGGTTGGGAAGAGCACCGAGCTCCGGTGGGATTTGGCCGGAGATATTGTTGTTCTGCAACAATCTGCACAAATACACCCAAACCCATGTAAGAAAATGACCAACTACAATTGGGTACAGAGAGAGAAGAAAACTAATTGGGGTGTGAAAACTTGAATTTAAAAAATATATTTTACACACATTTTTCATCAAATTTGATTAAAAAAATTGAGCTCATGGAATACTCCAATTTTACTCTTTATTTTCATCAAATCTTTTTGAAAATTTTCAAATTTATCTTTAGAACTTTTTTTTAACCATGTATAACTAGAATTGGGGAGACAAGAAAACAAACTGGGGTGTGAATATTCTGATTAAAACTCTATATATACACCATATGCCTCATGTGCTCTGATTTCTTACACTTGTCGAAGATTTGTAAGGTTAGCTATCATTCCAGACAAAGTTCCTGATAAACCTTGACTTGGAGCACCTCTGCAAAACCCATAAATTGAAATGAAAGGCCACTTTGTCTAACCCATGAAATCAAAACTTCAATATCTTCAAAAACCCATATATATGTGTTTGAAAGAGTGTTGAAGAGAAACAAAATACTCACAGTCCAGTGACAAGATTTTCAGGGGAACAAGTGATCATAGCCCAACTACATGGGTCTACAGAGTCTTCATCCCAATTGTTCAGAACACCACGAGGGTCGTTCATAGAATTTCTGATAGTAATCAAAGCTTCAACTACAAATTCCCAACAAAAATGAAAGATCAAGCACCATAAAAATCACTAAAAACAAGAGACAAATTGGGTTTTTAGTTGCTGTACCTTCATGGTTTCGAGGCTCGTATGAGTGACATAGAGTTGCAAATGACAGAACTACGAAGAAAAGAAGAGAGAGGTGGAGATTGAGGAAGGACATGGTCATTGAATGCAAGCAATGAACATGTTTCACAACAGCCATGAATGTGTATGATGAGCTTTTCTTCATCATAAAATCTCACTTATTTCAGGCTCTACTTTTCTGGGTCCTCAACCATTTATCTTTTTCAGTCACCATCTTTGCTTTCTCAAAAGATAAATAGAGAGAGAGAGAGAGGAGAGAGAAAAGGTTGATGATACTAGTTGTCAGAGAGGGGTGAAAGCGCAGAATTTGAGAGTGACAGAAGGGGATACTATGCCCACTATGATTATGATTATCTCCTTCTGTTCTGTATGGATAGGTACATGTATGTATTGAGATATATTTTGTTTTTTTCTCTCTGAAATCAAAGATTACTAACTACTACACAGAGCAGGTGAAGATGAACAAGAAACAGATTTGAAAGAGATTTTTTGATGTGATAGAAAGAAAACAAAATAATTTTAGCTGCTGTATATTTCTGATTCTTGACCCAACAAGACTAGTCGTCTTTTGCATTTATCTACTTTCTTTATTGTTTTCTTCATTTCCTTTCTTCTGTTGCACTTCTTCATTTGTGTTTTTTTGGATTTTTTTTTTATAACTAATATATGCAAAAATTACAATCTATTTTTTTTAAAAAATTTCAATTTTTATAATATAAAAATATATATGTCATTACATTATTGGTTCTTATCATTACATTATTGGTTCTTATCAATTTTCTTTTTTTTTTTTTTTTTTTTTTTAGTTTGAATGATTAATATGGTAATACCTTTCAAATTTTGTCCATTATTAGAGAATCATTGAAATTTTCATTGATATGGAAATTTCCTATTTCTTATATTGATGATGAAAATTTCAAATATATTTTTCTCAAAATTTTAAATTTTTATTATTCATTTGTTAATTATTTTTTTATTACGAAATATATATATATATAGAAAAGTTGTCAAAATTAAAATATGGACCAAATTTATTTTTTTGATAATTTTTCTAGCTGGTTTTTTGAGCTCCCTAGTTATTTATTTGGTTGATTCATTTTTTTATTTGAACCTTTTTTTCAATCTTTTTTTCATTTGGTTGATGCTGAGAGTGTTGATTCCTAATTTATTTTATAAGAATCATAAAAAATTGATTCCTAATGCTGAGAGTGTTGATTCCCATATATATATCAAATGAAGCACACATTTTAGATGAAAGAAAGAAATGAAATGACATTAATTGTTACATAATGTTTTTATATTTTTCTGTTCACTTTGCATGAATCTACACACATGTTACACCTTTTTATTATCATATTATGTAAATTGAAATTGAGGCCAATTTTAGCGTACACAAAATAATTTATCTTTTTATTTTTTTTATTATATCATTTCTCTACTTTTCTGGACATCTTTAGATCATCACAAAAAGTACACTTATTTAGGTCATCCCAAAAAATGCACAATTTTATAGTTGTATGACTTTTAAACTGTAACAGCATTTGATAGAAATATTTGTGTGAACAAATAACTGTAACAGTATTTAAACTGTAACAGTATTTTGCCTCTGTTTGGGAAGAGGATTTTTGGGCTTTTTTGGCTAAAATAGTCACAAAAGACAAAATAAGTTATTTTAGTTACAACAAACAAAACATCACATCCAACCTATAATCATTACACTCTTCTCTCACAAAAATGTCAAAAAAAACCAAAAAGTCAAAAAGCCCTTCTCAAACCAAGTTTTTTAACCCAGGCTAAAATAACAAAAAAAGCCAAAAAGTCAAAAAGCCAACCCACTTCCCAAACGAATTATATTGATAATTGATCCATTTGGACTAAGACAATTTTATAATCAATATTTCAAATGACAAATTTGTGTGAAAAAATGAATTGATAAACTTAGGTATGATATAATTATCATATTCAAAATATTTGCTAGTTACATATTTGTATTATGTTTTAAATTTATAAGAATTTTTTTATAATATAAGATGATTATAATAAATTAATTAAATTATGCAGTCCGTCCTTAGCACGAATTGCCACTAATAAGCTTTATAAGGCAAAGTCGAGATAATTTTTATGCCAGTTTATTAAATGAGTGGAAATGTTCAAGCTCGGCCTAGTTGGCCAGATTATTTACCCAAGTCTTATGTGTAAATATAGGGTTTGTGTGTGTGTGTGTGTGTGTGTGTGTGTGTGTGTGTGTGTGTGTGTGTGTGTGTGTGTGTTTAACTCAATTATAAAATTATATATTTTAATTTAATATATGGGTTTGTTGGGCGAACTCAAGATTGTAATCAATTTGTTTGCTTTAACTCACTTTTTTTGAAAATTAAGTTTTTTTTTTAATATTTCTCATAATTTTTATTATTATTTTTTAGATATACCCAATCTAAAGATACTTAAAAAAAATATAATATTTTTGATTTTTTTTTAAAAATCAACAAATAAAAATAATAAAAAAAAGAATACGAAAATTCATTGCATTTTCATATTTTGTTGTATTCAATGATTTTTTTAAAAAACTTTTGTATAAATTTTATATTTTTTAATTATCAAAATTAAGTAGATCTAAAAAGTATAAAAAAATTAATTAAATTTTTTTAAAAAGTCACTAAAATTATAAAAAAACAAATTAAAAACTCAAAAAACAATTCATTTGGAATTTGCTTATTTAATGATTTTTTTTTTTACTTTTTGTAGAAAATTGTACAAAACAATATAGAGGTAGACTATTTTAGAAAGATGGTTATAATCAGCTTTTTGGTGAAAAGCTGTTTATAAGCAGTTTTTTTGTGAGAGAGGAAGTGAGTTATAATTTAGGAGGTGAATTATAACTCACTTTCCAAAATAGGCCAAATAAGCAAATAAGTGACTTATTTAGCAACTTGTAGGCAGAACCAAACAAAGTAAATACCATTTTAGGATAGGATTTGAAAGAGATTTGTTGGTCGAACTAAGACCAAGCTTGGACATGAGAATTTTGTTGCATTTTCTAACTTCGGCTGTGCCCCGACCACCTCTAGTCGTGGCTAGGGGTGTTTATGGGTTGGTTTGGTACACAATTTAAAATCAATCTAATCACGATTGATATTAAATTTTTGAACTTAGAACTAAATCAATTATGGATTAGAACCAACCCAATCCAACTCAACCTAACTTAACGTAACTCGGGTTGGTTCAGGTTGAAAGCACATTGTCCACTATATTAAAAATAAACATATCAATCAATAATAAATAATTATAATAAACAAGTTTTTTAACATTTAAATATACAAACGAAGAGTAAAATATTATTTAATACAAGTTAATACATATTAAATCTAACTCAAGCTTAAATATAATTAATTCAAATTAAATTCATCAATGCAACAAATACAAATTAAATCAACTGTGAAATTTGACTTAAGTGTCTAGTACTTAATGATTCTTGTATATGAAAAATTAGTAGGTGTAATTAAGTTCATTCTAATAGAGTAATAAAGTAAAAACATGTCAATATAAATAAAATATATATATATATATATATAAATAGGTTCAGTTCTTAAGTTGGTTCGGTTTAGATAAAGCCTAAATGAAGAACCAACCTAATCTTATCGTTTGATAATTTGAAGATTTAGAATCAAACTAATACACTCAAAAACCAAACTAACCCAATCCAAAGTGATCAATTTAGTTGGATTCCTTGATCCACTGGAAAATTTTAACACCCCTAGTCGTGGCCCTCCGAACTCTACCTAACCGCTACTGTTATCAATGTATTTCTTACTTTCCAAAGACTACAATGTTGCTGGGTAACATTTATAATTTATTTATAAAAAAATATTAAACATATTTATATTTATTTTTTGCAAAAGTAAATATAAATGTTTGATACACCTGACTCAAAAATTTATTTTGCAAATAAAGTAAAAGGGATGGGTAGAGGTGGTTGGTGGCCAAAGATAATTATTGACCATAGACGATGGCCGCTTGGAGGTGATTCTCAACCTCTGAGGCTAATGATCAGAGGCTGGTAAGGCCGGTCATTCTCAACCTCTAAGGCTAATGATCAGAGGCTGGCTAGGCCGGCCCTGAGGCAAGGCCACCAAGGCGGTAGTCTTGGGCTCCCAAATTCTATGTAAAAATTAGGGCCCCTGAATGATTTAGTTTGAATGTTAGGCTTGATTTATTGAAATGAAATAATCATTCTATCATAATATTTATTTTCATGTTTGGTTCACTATAAAAGTGATGAAAAAGTATTACAACTACAATTATTATTGTGAGAGAATAGTCATTCTATAGAGAGGATGAAAAATGACCATTCCATTCTATTAAATTTCATTCCAATGAATCAAATATTACATTATTAGATAGCCCTCATTTGACATAAGCTAAACAGGGGCTTTTTGGCTAAAATAGTCACAAAAAGAAAAAAAAAAAAAAAAAAAGACTTTTTAGCTCAATATGATAAAATGTCATATTCAAACCATAATCATTTTATTTTTTCTCTCACAAAAGTTTAAAAAAAAAAACAAAAAACCTATCTCAAACAAGGCTTTGTAACCCCAAGCTAAAATAACCAAAAAATCAAAAAGTCAACCTACATCCCAAACCAACCCATAGTAGTTTAAAAATAAAGTTTCATTATTATTATTTTTTTTTTTATGAAATAATTGAAGTGGTGAATTATTTCATTGTAATGGATGGTTATTTATTAAATGTATGGATTATTTATAAAATATTATTGATTATACTAGTTACATTTGTCTCTTAAGAAATAATTTTTTTAAGTTGAAATTGATCAAATTTTACATTCAATCAGTTACGTCATAAAAAAAATAAAAAATAAAATAAAATAATAGCATTACCTATTGGAAATGTCCAAAATCTATTTCAAATTATAATATTTTGAAAAATAAATTATAATCAAATTATTCACTAATATAATATTTTCAAATTGGATTTATCACCTAATATTCTAAATAATTTTCGTGCATAGCATAGGTAAAAAAAATTAATAAATTTAATAAATTTTTGTATTGGTACAAAAAATAAATAAATAAACATTTTTTTTTTTTGTAATTATGTATAAAGGCCCCAACTCCGCCGGGGTTGTTAACAACTCTGCCGATCCTAAGCTCCAGTTAAGGGGGAGGGTTGTGTGTTAGGTAGCTGACAGCCAATACGTAAAAAAGCCGTTCGGATCCCTTATGGCAATGAATTCTACTTTGAATCGTTTAAATACTAGGTCGTTCTCCTCAACTGACGCGTTGCGCCTGCCTCCGGATGTTTCAAAAAGTGAGCAAGGAGCGCCGTATCGACGCCTGGGTGCGGTGAAAAATGGGCAAAGGTTCTCGCGTTTTTTTGGACAAGCGCGGGTAAAGAATCTAGTCCAAGACTATAGGTTTAGGGTAGCCACTTGGAATATAGGAACCTTAATTGGTAAGACAATGGAGTTGGTAGATGTTATGATTAGGAGGAGAGTTAGTATAGTTTACGTACAAGAAACTAAGTGGAGGGATGAGAAAGTTAGGAAAATTAAGGATGCCGGTTTTAAACTGTATTATAGTGGTAAGGATAGACGTAGAAATAGTGTAGGAATTTTAATTGCCAAGGGTCTTATGGAGAATGTAGTGGCGGTCATTAGGAAAGTGATAGGATTATGTTAGTTAAACTAGTTATTGAAGGGAATATAGTGAATGTTATTAGTGCATACACCGCTCAAGTAGGATTAGATGATAAGACTAAGAGGGATTTTTGGGAGCAAATGGATAAGATCTTATAGGAGATGCCCGTAGGAGAGAACCTAGTTATAGGTGGAGATTTTAATGGCCATGTAAGTATAGATAAACTAGGCTATGAAATGGTGCATTGTGGACATGGTTTTGGTGACAGAAATGAGGCTGGAGAGAGTATTTTAGATTTTGCTTTGGCTTCTGACCTGGTGGTAGCCAATTCTATGTATAAAAAGAGAGAGGAGTATTGATATCTTTTAAGAGTGGGTCAGTTAAAAGCCAAATAGATTACTTCTTAGTGAGAAAAATGGACTGCCTAAAATGTAATGACTGTAAGGTGATTTTTGGAGAGAGCCTGACCTCTCAACATAGGATTTTGGTACTAGATTTATATTTTAGAGGGCAATACCAAGCTAGGAAGGATGGTGGGTGTCATAGGATGAGATGGTGGGACCTAAAAGGGGATAAATTAGAAATATTTAAGAATAGAATGGATAAGGAAGGTACTTGGGACTTGGAAGATGATGTTAACACTATGTGGAACTCGATGGCCAATTGTATGAGGAGAATCTCAAGGGAAGTGCTTGGAGAGTCGAAAGAAACGGGACCCAGCTCTAGGGAAACTTGGTGGTGAAGAGAAGAGGTTCAAGCGGTAGTTAAGGCAAAAAAAGAGTACTTTAAAAAGTGACAAAATGATAGAACTGAGGAAAACCTTAAGAGCTATAGATTGGTTAATAAGGAGGTCAAGAAAGTAATGAGAGATGCTAAGTTGAAAGCTTATGATGACCTATACACTAGATTAGATAGTAAAGATGAAGAGAAGAGGGTGTACAAACTTGCTAAGATACGAGAGAGGAAAACAAGAGATTTTAATCAAATTAAGTACATCAAGAGTGAGAATTCTAAGGTATTGGCGAGGGATGAAGAGAATAAGGAAAGATGGAAGAACTATTTTGAGAAACTATTAAATGAGGAACATGGAGGTACAACAATAGGAAAAGAAATAGCCAGTAATACGATAAACCAAGACTATAAGTTCTATCGCAGGATTAGGAACTTTGAAGTGGAGATTGCACTTAAGAAGATGAATCAAATAAGGCTTTAGGACCAGATGATATCCCTATTGAAGCTTGGAAGTGTTTGGGTAAACAAGAGATTACTTGGTTGACTAGGATGTTTAGCAAAATTTTGTTGACTAGGTTTATGCCAAATGAGTGGAGGAAGAGTATTTTAGTGCCAATCTATAAGAATAAAGGAGATGTTTAGAATTGCAACAACTATAGAGGAATTAAGCTAATGTGTCATATAATGAAAGTGTAGAAGAGGGTGATAGAACGCCGATTGCAAGATATAACAGAGGTGTTAGAGAATTAATTTGGGTTTATGCCTCGCAGGTCAACAATGGAAGCGATCTATCTTTTGAGGAGAGTAATAGAAAAGTATAGAGAAAAGAAAAGAGACATTCATTTGGTATTTATCGACCTTGAGAAAGCATATGATAGAGTGTCTCCGGATATAATATGGTGGGTGTTAGCGAAGAAAGGGATGATAAAAGGTTACATTAATGTGATTATGGACATGTATGAAAAGGTGGTGACCACTATTAGATTGCCCGCTAGAGAGACAAATGAATTTCCTATCACTGTAGGGTTATACTAAGGATCTACTTTAAATCCTTATCTTTTTGCTTTAGCTATGGATGAGTTGACGAGAAATATCTAGAATAATGTGCCATGGTGTATGCTTTTTGCAAACGATATAATGCTAGTGGATGAGACTAAAGAATGAGTTAATACAAAATTGGAGATTTGGAGAAAAGATCTTGAATCTAAAGGATTCCGGATAAGCAGAACTAAAACAAAGTACATGGAGTATAAATTTAGTAACAATAACAATGAAAGTAGAGGAGAAGTGAAGATTGAGAACCAAGAACTGCCTAAGAGTGAGTATTTTCGTTATTTAGGATCGATTATCACAACAACGGGGGAGATTGATGTAGATATGACCCATAGGATTAAGGCAGGATGGTGTAAATAGAGAAGTGCGTTTGCGGTACTGTGCGATAAACGAATATCCACTAGACTTAAAGGTAAGTTCTATAAAACCGTTATTAGACCAGTGATGTTGTATGGGATGGAGTGTTGGGCAATTAAGAAACAAGATGTAGATAAGATGAGTGTGGTTAAGATGAGAATACTAAGGTGGATGTGTGGCAAGACTAGACAAAACAGAATTAGGAATAAGTATATTTGGGAATAGGTAGGAGTAGCACTGATAGAGGATAAGTTGAGAGATAATCGATTGAGATGGTTTGGTCATATTCAACAGAGATCAACAGAGGTAGTAGTGAAGAGATGCGATGCTGTAATGGTAGATGGAAATGTTAGGAGATGGGGTAGGCTTAGATTAACGTTAGTTAGCATTGTAAATAGAGATATGAATCTACTTAATTTGACTAACGAAATAACTTTTGATAGGGCCGCGTGGAGAAAAAGGATTCATGTAGCCGACCCCATTTGATGGGACTTAAGGCTTGATTTGGTTTGGTTTATGTATAAAAGCCCCATTTTTATAACTTTGCCTTAGACCCCGAAAAAGTCAAGGCTGACTCTGGAGGATGTTGTTGGCTACCAAAGGTGGTTGTTGGCTGTGAGATGTGGTGGCCGTGAGATGTATTGGAAACAGTTGATAACTAAAGGTGATTGTTCTTTTTATGTCTCATATATCTTATGTTTCTTAAAATTGAAAGATGATTTCAACTTAATTAAATTTGCATATAATATGCCTTGCTTTCTTTTAGCAATTGAAACATTAGTAAATCTACACCCACCCATCAAATCTGTTTTGTAATTTTGTTTATAATGTCCAATAAAGAGTGTACATATTTGAGATATACGGAAGTATATGTCCATTGTTGATCTTCTAGCATTGGCTTTATCTAAAGAGCTCGTCTCATTCTTGATCTAGTCTAAGGTATAAAATGATTCAAAATATGTCCTGTTTTGATCTTTGCAGCATTGGCTTTATGTAAAGAGCTCTTTCAATGGTACAATCAGTAGGAAAAAGCCAGCCTTATTGGCTAGTTAAGGATCTTTTATAGTTTGACAACCGTTTCAAAATAGGTAATTTATGAATAAGGGTTAATTATATTAAGAGCTGTCCCCTATTAACAAATATTATTTTATTTTTTTCATTTATGAAGTTGTATATATTGACTCTTTCAACAATAAAAATAGTACAAATATTTTCTTTTTGGAGGAGGTCTCTAGAGGGTGAAAATGATACATTTTTAAGTTAATGGAGTTAGAATGCACAAATTCATAAATAAAGAGGATAAAATCATATTTGCTAATAGTTGGAGTTTTGACACAAATAACCTCAAGAATAAGTTTTTTTTTTTTTTTTTTTTAATTTTTAATTTTTATTTTATCTCTATTGTGGGCTGTGGGCCTATTATGGGCCATATTTTGATAATTTAATTTCTTGATTTTTTAGTCTTAACTTAAGAGGTGTTTAATAACCTGATTTAACACTTAAAACTGAATGTATTAAGTAATAATCAATTAAATATGTTTGATAACTACAATTGATATCATTTAAAAATTTAAGTGTTTTTTAAAATGTAGGATAAAACTTAAAAAAAAAATTAAATCATATGAAATTTATTTATTTCTGACTAAATTCATAAGTACTAAACATGAGTATTGATATATAATATTATAAATTCATCACGCCACCGCCACCGCCACCGCCACTGTCATCATGCCATTGCCGCCGTTGCCACCACCACCACCATCATACCATCACCACCACCACCACTACCACCATCACTATCACAATATAAAATTAAAATATATAATTTGAAAATAGTAAATTTCAAATTTAATCTTATACCTATCAAATAATTTTTTTTTAGTTCAACATTTAAATTTTTATTAAACAATTTTTTAATTTAAAAAATTTCAGCGTTTAACTTGCAGTACTTAATTTTTAGTTTTTAGTTTTCAATTTTCAACTCAAACACCAACTTAGTGTGCAAATTATCAATAAAAAGGGTAAATTACAAACACACCCTTGAGATTTACTTAAATTACAAATTACCTCATGTGGTTTTAGAAATTACATTATGCCTCTAAAGTTCTAATTTCATAACAAACAGGTCTTTTTATTAATAAATTATCACGTTAATTAACAGTTTTTAATAATGTTAAAATTTTATTTCAATTTATAATTCAGATAATTTTATTATTATATAGGTAAACAGTTAAAAATTTTCATTTTTTCAATTAATTCTATTAAATAAAAAATTTTGACAGAGAGATATTTATAATTTTTCAAACCATAGGGAGCAATTCATATTTTTAGCAAATCTCAAGGGGTATAATTGTAATTTACCCGGATAAACACGATTTTGAAAATAAAACATTCATTTAAAAAAAAAATAAATGTGATTAAACTATGTTACATGTTGGGTTTGTGGACCCTCATAAATACTGTTTACTCAATAATAAGTCCAATTTTTTTGGGGGGGGGAGGGGGGTTTTGGGGGCCTCCTCTCTGGCCTAATTTTTTTAGGTATTTTAGTAATTTTTGTATTACTTCTGTGTTATCTTAATTTTATACTTATAAATAAATGAAGGGGACACCTCTTTTAGATTAAGAGAGTTGTATTTTTTTTTAATCATAGTGAAAATCACAGCAACCATGAACGTAGGCCTATTCTGTGGTGAACTATATGAATCCTTATGTTCTTATATATATAATTTGTTTGATTCGTTGTATCTTTTTTATTTATTATTTTGTATCTCACTGATCCTGATTAGAAAGAGTTAATTTCTAACATTACAATTATCACATCAATCTAATTGCATTTTATTTTTTTAATAGATGATTTACACACTTAAGTCTAAAAAATTATTGAATTGGAGAGAAATTACTTTCTTCGTAAAACACCATGTTGGCAGTGTACCCATCTAAGAATAAGGTATTTTTTACTTTTTAAAAATTCTTTATGCTTCCAGAATAATATCATGAATAAGGTATTTTTTTACTTTTTAAAAATTCTTCATGCTTCCAGAAAAAATGATAAGTATTTTTTTTATTAAATTAAATATTAATTATTTTTTTAAAATTCAAAAAATAAATTCTCTCAAATCAAATTCTTCCAAGGGGTGGAATTGATTCTTCCACGTTGGGTTGCCTTGCACTTTCTCAAGTGGTAAAATTTGGGGTTGGCAAAAAGTTATACAATCAATACTAATGTTATGTATCATAAAATAAATACTATGAAAGGTTTTATAAAATTAATGTAAGAGTGATTGAATAACATAACAATAAAATATTATTAATTAATTTAAGGATAGAGAATTTTTATAAAGGTATTTTATGATATTTCTTTCATAGTATCTAATATTAATGTACAATCAAATGAAATTTGATTTTAAAAAAGAGGATAAGAAAAAAAAAAAAAAAAAAAAAAGGGTATCACCTGTGCCTTCATATTCTCAGCCACCCCCACTACCCTGTTAATGCATATCTAATCAATGATATGATCACATTTTTGTTAATCCATATCCGAACATAGTAGTGGTAAATGTGTGATTTAGACGTCAAACATGTTATGCATTTAAAATAATTTAATCTAAATTTACAAATTTAATAAACAGGTTTGGGTGATGGTGGTCGTGGGTGGGCAAGGCAGAGATGGTGGTAGAGGTGATAGTGGTGGTGATGAAAAAAGTGGTATCTATTGAAATGAGTTTAAATTGATACATTTGTTCAACTCATTTAAATTCAATTTTATTTGGATTAGTAAAAAACAATCCATTTAAACTCGTGAATTTAGATAATTTTAAATAGATTTTTAATTGAGTGTGATTGGGTAAATTGATAGATTTGGATTGAGTTTGCCACCTGTATTCAAATGTATTCTTTTTAAAAAAAAACTATGATAGTGTCCAGGGATGCTTGCAGATCGGATTTAGTTGGGTAACCTCCTATTCACCATTTGTACTAACTTTAACAGATTGAAAAAATTCAATCCGTATCCGTCTACTTAGTTAGTGGATGTAGATTGAGCAGGCTGTGTAGGCTGATTTGGTGGATGCAGATCAATTTGGCAATTTGAATTTTACTGTTTTATCCTTTTTTTTTGAACTATTTTAAAATAATTTTTTCTTATTTTGGGCCTTAGTTGAGTTCTTTTTTTTTTTTTTGGTTCTTTATTTTTTATAATTAAAATAAAAGCCAAATTTTCATATTTCATAAATAGCTAATATTATTACTAAATAAAATGTCTTTTTTTTTAATATATGAAGCATAAAAGCATAACATCATTTCTTTAAAGGGGATTCGTGAATTAGATTGAGTTAAGTAGTCTCTCATTCGCTATTTGTCCAAATGAATGCTGTGAGGGCCAAATATATGAAAAAATCAGAAGGTGCGTACTATTGGAAGACTGATATTAATCGGATGTATCCTACGAGAGTGGGGAGCCGAATATAATATATGTACCGAATAAGTGTAAGTCCTTAGGGCCGAATAAAAGAAAGGACAATGATTAAAAAGTAGGCCCTGGCCCCGAGAATTGATCTGAACATGTATAAATACAGGAACAACGGTTGTAGAAAGGTATGTAAGAATTATTTCACTTAACTTAGTAAACAAACTATCTTGAGTGTCTGAACTAACTTGTCCGTCGGAGTGTTAATTCCGACACCCCCGACCGGAGTGTTTGTATCTTCTCAGGTGACTAGCTGAGGATCACTAACGTCTCCCAGGATTAGAAGAGTATTTCCAAATCACTTTTCTACAAATGCATATTTGAAAAATATTCATTCGTATTTGTCCGCCTATACTATAAGCGGATGGATTGAGCCCGGTGAGTTAGTTGATTTTGACTGACCGATCAGGCCATGAGCACCCTTAATAGCATCAAACATAAATGAATTTTTTATTTCAAAGCATAAATTGAATGAATCCCATATTAGTTACATAACATAAAAACTTACGATGACAAGTTCTTAGCTATATGCCATTCCATTATCTATTGTTCAGCTTTTTGGGTCATTTTGGGTTATGAATTTGTAAAGAAAAAAAATTGTAGAGGAAAAAGAATATTGAAGGAAAAGAAGATAAAAATTTAGTTTATATTTTTCTTTCCATTTCTCTACTCTTTACAAATATCTTCTCAAATTAAAAATCCAAACATAGCCTTAATATGTAGTACATTCATGATGTTAAAGTTTATAAATATCATGAGACTCTTATTGATAATTCAACTATGAAGGGAAGTTCAACAATAAATATCACAATCATACAAAAAGCCAATAATTACACAAAAAAAGACCTCCAAACAAATATGAGAAAAGATCCATGCACCCCTGAACTCTTATTGAAGGCTATGATTTTTTGAATTTTTTTCGCATTATTAATGTTCTATGATAGTTCTTTGAATTAAATTTCAAATTATTGTTGGAAAAATTTTATGTGTACAGTTGCAACATGCAATAATTGCACCAAATATATTATTAAATTATATAAAAAAATATAAGTTGAATATAATGTAAATAGTTTGGGTTAGACCAAACCAAACCATATACTGAGAACTAAAAAATACTTACAGAGAAGTAGAAAACTTACGAACAGATTGTAAAAATCTAGAAATGAAAACTAATTTGATTGAGGCATGTGTTAGACACAATTTTCTTAAGACAAATTCGTCCCTCACTACGGTGCTCACAAGTTTTTATTGGACATTCGTCTCTCATGATACAACGATCGAACCTTGCAGAAGCAGCACTACCATGGCAAGTCTGGCGAACCTTATTATGCGAAATTCTCTTACAAAAAAGATAGGGTGTAGAAGAAAAGAAACACAAGATGAATTCTATATTTAATGAATGCAATGGGAGTTTATTTATATAGGTGAATTGGTGTCTCTTTGAAAGGTCATGGTGACTTTTCAATGAAAAGACACATCTCTTTTTTATGAAAAGACACAACTCTTCCATGGAATAGGTGCAAAAAACAGATATGACTGTTCTTTCGAACATATTCTAATTTTGAATCGAATCTGGTTTAATTTTGACCTAAATAAATAATAAATGAATTTAATTTTAAATTCATAAATTTCGTCTTAAAACCATACTCAAATGGTGCACTTTGGAGTCAATTTCTCATTCACCTATTAATGATTTCCAAACAATTTTTCCAACAATTCCCCACATGAATGAAATGACAAAAAAGTATGCAAGACTCAATGCAGACTCAAAAGAGAATTCAATTGGAAATATTCTGAATGGGGATAGGTAACTTCTGGCTTTGAACTTTCCTTAGTGAGAGATTATCAGACTTGTTAGCTAATTAGTGGACGTAATGCCTTGAACTGTTTAGCCATTTGTGTTAACCAAGACAATAGAATTCACACAAAATATCTCCAGACACAACTTAGTTCTCACGGTTGTGTCCATTTTGGCCTTGGGCATGTCCTGGTGTTTCATAAGTGCTTTAGAGAATTTAGCCTTATCAATTCTCATAGAAGCGGCCCTTTCACACTCATATACGTGATCCTTATTTCAAGTCTCTTAAATACTTCTCTTGAAAGATACCCCTCTAGGTTTTTCAAGATATACGTAATCATTAAAAGCATAGCCTACCCTAAGTCCCCTACATACAACACATGTTGCAGATATCACTCTCATCATAGGAATGGATAGGACATAGACTCCTTTAGTGATTTCTGGTGAGTCATCTATAATTCAGTTGTCCTTTTGAACCTATATCTCGGGATCTCCAATCAACTAGGTTAGGTTGCCATTATGGTGACTTGAAAATAATAGGCTCGAATCACATTCCCCTCGATGAACTTTCTCTCATTTGCTCTTTGGTCAAACCTTTTGTTTAGTGGCCGCTATTTTTCGTTTGACCTTCTCAGTTATTTATCATTTAGTAGTTAGTGGATCCACTATATTATCCTTAGACAATATTCATAACTGAAAAGCAAATGTCCTACGGTATTAAGTCTTTGATAACATCGAGACTTATAGTTAGTCTATGTCATTCCTATTTTCAAATTAAATAATAAACATAGAGATGTTCCTTAGGAGTTAATGAAATCATTTTTGCTTTTACTCCAACTTTGTCCTATAAAAAGAATTGAGATTCTTTGTGGACCTATTATCGGAATCGTTACTTTGGTAAAATCCTCCAACCACTCCCACATTTTAAGTACTCTAAGAAAAATTATTATTTTTTATTTAGATATTACCATACAAAAATATCAATACACCCCCACAATTCTGATATAAATCAAAATATAACATTCATCACTTATTGACTATGGTGCACTAGAATAACAAATTTCTAAATCAAATGTATGAAATAGAAAACCCAGAATAATTATAACTACACAAATCAGAATTAATGCTTAGATACAATTATATTTTGATAAAGATTTTGCCTAAAAACTAAACAATTCAAAAACCTTATTTGACTGTATAATTTCTTACAATGTAAACAAAGAGAAATACTTGTACCTCCAAATTAAGATTCAAACTCTTAATTTTGAGTATTTTTTATTCGAGTTTCTGTGGGTAACTTGTCATAAATCATGATTAGTAGACAATTCTACTTTTCTCCTCCACATTTGTGATAATACATAAATTAGCACAAATAACATGACTCATTTATGAACAAGTGTCATTGTCACAAAAATATGTGTCACAAAAGCAAATTGAATTATCTCTTCTAATTCAAGAGATAAACTTCCACATTAATATTATAATTCATGGTTATACAAATTCTACTACACAAGTAAAATAATGATTGATGACAATTTATGTCACAAAACTCAAAATTACTTTAAAATAACTTTCAATTGATTATTAACAAAATAATAATCAGCACAAAAGATTCCTTAATCTATTTCTAATTAAATGGAATGACACCACTATTTAAATCATCATGTTTAAACTTTTCTGGTGCTAACAATTGTTAATACTACTATCACAGTCAAACAAAAAAGTTATTGTCACGACCCAAACTCGCCCCTAACAGTTTGGTCCATGACCGGCCTGTACATAGGCCTCAAAACAGAATTTTAGAATAATATTTAAACACATACGGGGTCTTAAGCGGAAGCAATAACAATAAAAGACAACATCCATTGAGCTTGTGCATACATGATGGTTTAATTAGATTAAAGCATTTAAATACACTTCCAAATATACATATACAATCATAGAAGTTGTATGGATCTCACACACATTTACATAAGACTCCATAAATTACATAACTCTCAGTAATCAAAATTAAGGCCTCAGTACGGAGGCGTACCCCAGGTAGTTAGGCAATCAGACGGGTCTCAATACAATTCTAATGTCGATCCCCGATGGCTCACCTACATAAATATATATAAAAATGGAGTGAGCAAAATTCAGTGAATAATAGCAATGTAAAGAGGTTAATTAATTGAGCATAGACATAGAGAATGTAAATATGTGTATCAAACCATACATAGATCTTATACATAATCATATTTTAAAACGGCCTCAGGCCCACATGTAATATAGAACGGCCTTGGGCCCATATATAATACAGAACTGCCTCGGGCCCATAAATGATACAGAACGGCTTTAAGCCCAGATATAATATAGAATGGCTTTAAGCCAAGATATAATAGAGAACAACTTTAAGCCTAGATATAATACAGAACGGCTTTAAGCCCATATATAATACAAAACGGCTTTAAGCCCACATAACGAAAGCTGTACACATATTGTAGGGTAGGTAGAACATCGACATGTACACTACCTCCCTTGGTCTTTGGCCATGAGTCATAATCAATTTACATCATAATAGCCTCAGGCCCAATAGATTAAACAGAGCAGCCTCAGGCCCAACAGATTACACAGAATGGCCTCAGGCCTAGTATTAGAAAAACAAAATAATCCCAGATTCATAAGAATACCATTACACAATAGTGCACATAAATTTTCCCATGGTTTATTACAATTCAACGTAGTTGTCTTGCGTATAACAGAACATTAATAATAACTATTAACAGAAGGTACATGTATCACGACAGTACTATCAATAGGGACAGAACAACCTTAGGTCCATACCAATGCCATTATTTAATTATATCCATTAATTTAAACAAAGCATAATATCAATGGAATAGGCCATTCACAAATAACAATACATAAATCATAATTATAGGAAGTAAGTGAAACATATCGTTACACTACTATTACTCATAGTGATCGGCTTCCGGTAATAATGGGACGATGTCCTCGTCTCGACCTATAAACACAGTGCACAACACATACTATGAGATTATAATCGATCCTTTACTTATTCTCTTTGACCAATTAATCAATTAGCCAAGGTGGTACCAAGCTCATTATTCCTTAATAAGTTATAATCCATGACTCAGAAAATAGGAGGAATCGATGGAAAATGGTTTAAGCGAAGAAATGGTACAAAATCGGTAGACAGAAAGTGAGTAACTCTCACTAATTTGGGCATATCTATTTCTGTACTTAAAATTTGGCAGTGAGACCACCACTATTGGAAACTAGACTTCCGGGGCTTGATTTTAGGCTCAAGAATCGTCTAAAGCAGAGTCCAGATAAGGAAGATATGCTTATTTGAAGTTACTAAGTATAAGTTGAAACATGGTTGGCCGCACGTGCGCCCAATTGGACCGCTCGTGCGGCCCAAATCCGCTTGAGCGGAAAAATCGGCCACTCAAGCGCCCAAAGAGCAGAATGAAAACCTCTTTTTTCCTTCATGTTCCGCTCGTGCGGTGCTCGTGGCCGCTCGTGCGGTCTGGGCAAAATCAGACAGTCCGAAAATGATTGTATAATTTGGAACCTTTCCTTTTCAAAATCAAACCTCAATTTCATATAAATCAAAGCCTAAAACTCTTTAATACATGATAAATTTCACATTATTAGCTTTCATCAAAGATCATAATCCCAAAATACTACTCAAATTCTCAAGCACAAGAACAAGATTAAGAACCAAAATACAAAAATATAGAGTGGACATGGTTTGGGGGTCCAAAGTTCACTTTCATGGTGGAATTCTTCTTTAGCCTCTTGAAGAACCATAACCCATACACACAATCATAGATAACCCAAGAACTCACTCTTTAGCTTATGATCTTCAAGTGTTGAGAGGGAGAATCTTACCTTAAACCTTTTCCATCACTTGTTTTTGCATAACTATGATGAATTCAAACCAAGTCTTTGATGTCTTCTTCCATTTCTTCTCTTTGAGTTCTCTCTCCCTCTCTCTCTCTCACGTATCATCCTCTCTTCCCCTCTAGATATTTTTGGGCTCTAAGAGATGAGTTCAACTCCTCCTTTCACACACACATATATATATATTTAAATATACACACACATAAGTTTAAAACAATAGGGAGAGCCAAACGCGGCTTTACGAATCGCACAAAATCAAATTTTAATTAAACTTTCTAGGTGACTCTAAAAATTATGCTGATCATAAATATGTCCTCTGTTCTGGTTTCTAAAGCCTCTAAGGCCTTCAATTTGCAGTACAAAATTAACCACCCAAACGTGCATTAACGAATCAGACAAATTAGATTTCCAATTAATTTTTTTCAAATAGTTTTAAAAATTCCCATTAACATATCCAAGTACTCAATTTTGATTTCAAAACTCGATAAGGTCGGTAATTTCAATTCTAAAGTCGTAGCTCAACAGATAATTCCGTAGTCAGAACAAATATCATTAAATTAAAAGGTATTAACCCACAAGGGCATAAAAGTAATTTCTGATACAGATTTTGGGGTCGTTACAGTTATTTACACATAAAATATACTTTTCGAAATAACATCCCACAAGAGATCCATTGATAATTACATGAATGTCATAATTACCATCATAATTTAATTAAAAGTTCACAAACTATTATATAAAACTCTATTTAAATTTCATACACAAAAGCGAATCCAAAACACGTATGACTTACATGAATAGATATTTATATCATCACCATACAAGTAATTAGAGTAAGACACAAAGGATGTATGTTGTACTATTGCATGTATCCAAAGAAAGTGGGTAAAAATTTTCTATCTCGTAACCAAACAAGTACGAACACGACTTAAACAAAAATACAATTTTTAGAAAAAAAATTTGTTAAACCAATCACTAACAGTTAACGATAAAAGTAAAGAAGACTCTATAATGTCCACCAACCGTTTTAAACAGTTTCAAAATTAAACCTGATTGTGTTTAATTATAGTAGCTGACTTGAATACAGATATAGATAAATTAATAAACAAAAATTTTATTTATCAAAATAGTACACAATAGATAATCCAGAATATAGCAGAATCGAAAATTACAAAATAATATTATGTATTCGAATAGAACACGAACAATACTGTAATAACAATATAATAAGAAATAAAATCTGACTCAAACACAAATTCGGTTAAATATAGAAATTTGTATTCTTTATTTTCGTTGAACCGATGTGTCCTGTATATAATTTGATAATATATTTGGTGCAATTATTACATGTTGCAACTATACACATAAAATTTTTCCAACAATTATTTCAATGACAAATAATGTTTAGATATGTTGTAACTATGCCTTCAATATTGAGTCAATGGTTTTAAAGTTTTAAAGTTAAAATGCCAACGCAATACATACAAAAAACATACAAATTTTTAATAATAACATAACACTTTTATTAATGTTTCAATTAATTGTAAAAATTGATTGGTTAATACCTCTAAGTATACCCACGCTGGCCCATAAAAAAGCTAAAATAAGACTTTTTTGGGTCCATTTTGTATCACTTATAAATTACTCTTTATGATTATATTTTTCAAATTACTAGTTTAAAAAACTTAGAATAAGTTATAGGTTTGTTTAGTGCAACTTTTTGATAATCTATGAAGAAAGTTGAACTTTTTTTTTGTTAAATAAGCTCACATAATTTTTTGTTATACAAATATTCATAATGCCCTCAAAAATTATAATTTAGATAAAATGATTGGACTCTTTCGTCCATGTGTATTTAATGGTTCCAAATATGTAGGAATGTAAAAATGGCCTGTGGTCTATGAGCGGCACCGGGTGGGCCCCGCTTGTTTAGACTCAGGTCCGACCTAACTCAAGCCCCTTGGCCTGGGCCATCATTTTGAAGCTTGGCCCATCGGCCTGCTTAAGGTCTACTTAAGGTCCAGCCTGCCTGAGACCTAGTGTTTTTTTTAATAGAAAATAATAAAATTTTGGTAGAAAAAAATTTTAAAAAAAAAAATAGTCAGGCCCGCCCAAGCCTGAGGCCAGGCCCAGATCTACCGGGTCGGCTAGAGGCTCAAATACCCTTGGGCCTAGGCCTGGGCCTAATTTTTTGGGTTGTGGGCCTGCTTGGCCTAGCTTGAATTTTGGCGAGAGCCCGCAAGGCCTGACTTAGGCTGGGCCAAATTTACACCCCTACAAATATGGTGACAAATGACACAAACTATAATTTAAGAAAATCTCTCTCTCTCTCTCTGTTAAAAAATATAAATAAATTATAGGGCAAATTTCACTTTACCTCATGTGGTTTGTGCCATGTACAATTTACCCCTTTAACGTTTAGAAATGATCACATAACCCCCACGTTTGTGGACTGAAGTGCGCCTGTTGATTTTTTGGCTTTCGAAGGTTATTTTTATAATTGTGAGCGTGCTAGCAAGGATTAATCAATCCTTACAGAATATTAATTACCAACCAATTATCAGATGATTGTGTTTTAGCTCTTTCAGCCTCAATGAAGAGGACTTTCACTAGTGACTTTATTTAGGAAAATTAAGTAAACAATGAAGAACAATTATAGCATTTCATTAAGTAAAATGAAAGACTTACAAAGATCCCACTCAGCCTTGTAGATGTTTATAGCAACAAACTACTTGAAACTACTCCTATGAACGAAGTGCAGTGCAAGAATTTGAAGTACAGAAATGCAAAAACTGGAAAGGAAATAAAGTAGATAAAACTAGTTTTTTGGATCTGAGTCTGGGGCACTTTCTGGGGTCTTCTCTGCTATTTATACTTCTCAATAACAACCGTCAAACTGCATTTCTAACCGTCGAACCATTCCTCCATGATCGCTGATTATGCTGCCTTATAGTTAGCTCCACTATGCCATATTTGCAGTTAGGCTTCCCTCCTGATTTTGAATTTAAATATGAGTAACTGTTGAAGCCACACCATCTTGCATTTCCTTGCTAATCCAGTGCTATGCAGATCTACAAAACCAATACTAACTGCAACGTGTGTGATTATGATTGAAGATTTGAATTGTCTTCCTGTATTGCCCTTATCCTGCCATATGTCGAACTGTAATTGGCTTATACAAAATATGTAGCCAACATTACCCCCCTGCACTAATATACCTAATACTTGGTGATATTAGTGGATCAAAGTATTTTACCCACGTCTTAGAACGTGCATGGGCTTTGCATTTTTCAGAAATGCAACCGTCATTCATCAATGAAACATTTGTGTTAAATTCTCTTCTAAACCTTGAACATCCCCACTATCTTAGTATTCGAAAAGACTGATACGTCTTCTATGGCCAAGCCAATCTTCTCTTACATTGATCAAGCATATGAAGAGTAATTTGATGATGCGGTTCATCCTTGAAAGAACCTCCGTGCATTGATTAGCCACCTTTATCCACCTCCATTTATACAAGTTATGGAAGCTTTCGCAAATCACCGACCTTCGAACCAAGAACCTGCTACTTACAATTCTTTGGAACACAAATTTGCAATAATGGATATCGGAAGCTCTTTTTCTACAACAAAGCCTTCCGGGTGGGATGAAGCTGCTGCTTCTTCTTCTTCTTCTTCTATGACCTCTGGCTGGGGAACTTGGCCTACCCCTACTCAACCTCAGACAAGGGAATGCATTCACCACTGATTCCTAGAATTTGATGACCCTCTTGAAATCCCTTCTTCTAGACGCAATTCTATAGTATATCCATATGTTCCTATTGATTGCATACGCAGTCTTGAAGACAATCTGCTTTCATCATGGTACACTTCTACCTTGCCGTCTCGGATGGTTCGAAGTGTCCAATGTCTTGGTGAAGCTTTAGGGATCAGTCCTGCGCTTTTAGCCAAAAAGGCAAAACTTTAGACCTCTGATTGGTTAGAATATGTGGCCAGACCTGAGTTCCTAGATTCGATCAGGGAACCTCCGACTGCTCCTCCTCTACCTTCCAATCCAAATTGGATTAATGAATTGAGACTTACTCTCTCTGAGGACCAATACTTCACTCCCTACCAAGCTCCAGTGCCTCTAACTCCTTATCAACAATTTAGGGCTCAGACCTTACTTGTTGCTTTTTCCCATTTGACTTTTGAAGTTCTTTAAGATAACATTCCCCACAAAAAATTTCTATGGGCTTGTGACATTATATCTCGAAGTCATCTTCTCAACCCTGTGGCCCAAATAGAACTTTATACCTTTTTAGACCAACTTCCTTTCCTGCTCAATTGGCATTTCTAGGCTTCCATTACTAGTGAAGTTCTAGATGAAACCCTCTTTGCTCAAATTCAAGTTCAGTGTGAGGCAGAAAACCTCCTTGATGAATATGAGGCCTTCAAGAACCAAGATTCTGAGCATGGAGAGGATGTTGCAATGAACGAAGTGCATGAAGAAGAGGAGGTGAACGCCACAGATAAAGCTCTAAAACACATAAATTCGAAGTGAAAGCCCAACAACTCACTTCTTAATTAAGGGCTTACCAATTAGATAAGCTAAACTTGGACAATATAGAGGATAGAGTAGGAAAAGAGTTTTCATTTATTGAATTTTGTTAGACTAAATTCCATGATCTTGTAACTTTGTCCATTCCATATTTCTATGAAATTGAGAATGTAATCAAATGAAACAACACTTATCAATAGAACTAAGCTTTTCGAATTTCATTTGTCAGATTCTGATTTACCACTCCAATTATAAGCTTAATTTGTATGGTTGATGTGCTTTAACTTCCCAATTTCATCCCAAATTCTAACTTCAAACTCCTCCAAAGTATGAAGCTTTCTCTTGAAGAAAACAATTATTGCCTCTCATACTAATTCTAAGACTAGCATAATTTCTTAGCCATCAATTTCAAATTAATCAACTTTGTCTTTCAAAACTTGATTTGATCATATTCAATGAAATGTTGGAATTGTTCAACTTGAACCTTTTTAACATATGAAATGTAATTGACATTTTTTGCTGGTTTCCTTTCAGAATCAAAGCTTCGAATTTATCAATTTGTCATTCGAAACTTGATTTGATCATACCCAATTCCCCAACATATGGTTAATGCAACCAAGTATATTCAAATCTACTAATTTAGTTTCAAACAAACAGTCTACATTTTCCAAAATATGGAAACGTCTTCTAAGGACTGCACTAATGATTTCTTCTGTACCAATTCAAACCAACTATTGATTTAAAACTTAAAATAAACAATTTCTAACCGTAAGGTATTTCAAGTTTTGTTTCGAAGGATTTTACTCTCATTTAGAAACCTAGAAACAGGTCCTTAACCTTTTGAAGTAAACAAATGCCTAAGCATTCTTTCACCGGGAGCCGTGAAATATGCTTCGAAGTAGGCTTCTTGCTTTCGAAGCCGTCTGTCATTTGATTTTGGCGCCAAAACTTGGCTTCGACGCCAAATATTTTATTTCGAAGCTGACGATAGTATTTGAGATGTGTTTCCCTTCATAACTATCAATATCGAGGGAAACTTTTCACACTTGTACTTGTAGTACTTCTTTGTGAATTTCGTCCGTGTAAAACGACCGGGTATATTTTTCAGACACAAAAGTTTTAAAACCCTTTTATTTCGTGTTTTGAATTTACCTATTTGCCTATCACACAAACCCTTCATCTCTACTGACCTTTCTTTTTCCTCTACTCTTTTTCCCAACTTCGTCTTCTGAGAAAAATTTCTATCAATGGCTTCTTCTTCTTTTAAAATACTAGTCGTGGAGCGTGCGAGTCTGTCTGTAACCTTGAAAAGGATTATTGACGCAGAGTGTGAGAAGTACAAGGCTGGTGAGAAAAGCGCCATTGACGGACACATCTTCATTCCTCGTCATCATGAGCAGCAAGAGTATGTGCTTGGGCCCATCTTTAGGGAGATTTCTACTGAGCTTTTAGCTCTGTATCCACGTTTAGAAGACCATTGTCTCCTTTACGAAGGTGGTCTTGACTAGGGAAGCTGGAGGATGAATTGCCTCCATCGTTGCTGGCCCATCGTGAGACCAGAGTGGCAAGAATGGTATGATTGGGTTGTCCCTGATTGGACTCTGGATCTTCAAGAGCTTTGCCTTTTCGATGCCCTCCAATTATTCAGGTTCACTATTTCGGAGGACCCTTTCATAATACCTGTTGCCCTTTGCTTTTGGAATTCTGCTTTTAATTTCTTTCATTTCAGATGTGGGATAATGGTCCCTACTGTTCTTGATATTTGCCATCTATTAGGACTGTCCCCTACTGGAACCCCCATTGGTCCAGTTTATCTTGACCTCAAAAACTCCTTTTTCCCTTCCCTCTTTTAACTCATCCTATAGTGACTTTGTCAAGGCTGAGAATAAGAGAGAGCCCTGTGACTGATAAGGAATTCTTTTCTTTTATATTATATTGGCTTTGCAAGTTCCTTTTTTGCACCTCTTCTCAGAGGATCATGCCTGAATTCATCCCTCTTGCCAAAGCCCTTGTCTTACAAAGAAATGTGGCCTTAGCTCCATATGTTCTAGGTCATGTATATAGAGCTTGTTCCCCATTTTTTGTAAGAAATCCTTGGATGCCAATCAAGAAGGTCCATTTTGGATACTACAGCTTTGGCTTTTTACATATTTTACTGAGCTACAATCTAAATGCCTAAAGTTTTTGGAGCGAAACCCTATTACTCATGGCATAAGGTTAGCCAATGTTTCACTCTATCCTTCCACCTTTGCTTTTTACTTTTCTTTCTTCCACCAACTCCCAGCTTCCCTTTCTTCCCACAGCTTCCGTCCATTCAAACCGACCAACATTAGCCCATCCTGGTTGAGGACCTTTTTGAGTGATAGGTTCTGCTCTTCACCCCAACACAAGAACATATGGGCCTCTATTCTGATCCCTAGAGAGTTATTCATTGGGACTATGAATCCCAGAGCTTACAAATGCATTGCTGAGCCTTATTGTCCTGTCCAATTTGCTAGGCAATTTGGCTTCTCACAAGGGGTCCCAATACCTCTCTGCAGCTAGACCAATTTAAGTCTTACCAGTAGGGAGTTGAAGGTTCGAAGATCCAGATTGGAAGAAGCAACTCCTAAATTCATCCAGGACTTTATTGACTCTAAGTACTTCCTTTTCATTCCTTAAAGTAACATATTGAAAAGGTGCCAGAATTGGTGGATGGCCAATATGGAGGTACACTTGGCCATACCTATCCAAGACCTATTAATGGTACTGGACGTATCTTAAGCCAAATCGAAAGGGGCTGGAGTTGTTACTTCTTCCACTGCTCTTGTTACTACAATTCTTGCACCTGTCACCATAAAGCCTATTCCTGCTGCCTCAACTTCTCCTAGAGTTACTCGAGCTGCCTCGAAGAAAGGTATGTACCCTTGTTTCTTTTCTCTTCTTCTCCTTTATAATGCTCTTACCCTAACTTATAGTTCTTTCTTTGGTGTAGGTGGTGCGGGTGCCTTACGGGGAGATTCTCCCCAAAAGGTCCAAGCTTTAAACCTTTCCAGGAGCAAACAACAACAACAAAAGAAAAGAAAGCTTTTACTTGATCCTGAAGAGGAGGCACCTAGGGTTCACGTAGCAGAAGAAGAAGAAGCAGAAAAAGAAGAGATAGAACAAGAGCAAGAGACACCCTTAAAAAGAAGGAAGAAGATGACTGTCTCTCTTGCTGATTTCACTGGAGATCCCATCTATGAAGCATCTGCTAAAGCAATGCAAGCAGAGCATTCCAAAGAGCTTATTGTATTTCAAAAGGCTGAGAAGAGGAGGCAATAGCGAATGCTTAGAGATGAGGTTGCTGCCGCTGATGCATTCCAAAGAGAAGTTGCAAGAAAACAACAAGCTGCTGAACATTATACTCTTCGCAATGCCCCAATCATAGCCACCACTTTTGAAATTAGTAATTTCCTTTGTGCCTCTATTTTCTTTTCTCAAATTTTTGGTACTGAGACTTGACATTACTTTGTATTTCTTCTTTTGTAGCAACAACTATTCTGCCTTCTTCAACAAGGACTCCTTCAATCTTAGTTGAAGTTGAAAGACCTCGAATTGTAAAGCCAATTCAAGCAATACTTCCATCTCTTGGTCCCATATTTTCCATTCCCTTCTTGAGGCCAAGTATTCCTAAATCTCTTTCTTTTGGCTTAACTCCATACTTCCCTCATTTATCTTTCAATTCTACTCAATTTGATTTCCCTTCAAGCCTTGCTTCTCCTTCCCCTCCTAAGGAAATTCTAGCTGTTACTTCATCTTTAATGATAGCTGATTCCTATAGAGAAGGTATTGGTAACTCTCCAACTCATTATCCATTATCTTTGCCTAGCTCCAGTCCCTCTTCCCTTGACCTACTGGTAGCCAAAACTATAGAGACTACTAAGGATACTCCACCTTCTTCTCCTATTCTTATGTAGTCATTTCTTCCTTCCACCAAAGCCCTTTTTGCACCTTCCATGTCAATGGATGAGGTGGACATCTTCGAAGCTAGGCTAGCTAGTCTCTGTAACATACCTTCTACTTCTCCAACAGCTAGTAATGAGACTGAGCCATTAGTTCTAGCTGATTCTTTATTAGAAATTTTTGAGAGCTCTTCCTCCAGTGGTAAGACTTCCTTGCCTTCAATAGACTTGGACAACTGCCTAGAGCTGCTGACATTCTTTTTGAGGATTCCTTTCGAAGCCTTACAAAGGCCTATAATAAAAAATGGCTTCCTCCAGTGCTGCAAGATTGTTGAGCAATCCGGCATGACTGTTTCAAGTCATTTATCTCAAGTGGCAGCCATCATTGATTTTTACATCAACATCTGTCATACTGCCAAGGCTGCAGAGGAGAAATTGTTGAGAGATCAAAGTTTGGTTTCCAAAATACATGCTGAAGTGTTAGAACTGAAAGAGCAACATTCCTCTATCTCCTAATTTCAAGCTCAACTGATGGAAAAGAAGGCTCAACTTGAGGAAGAGTTATCAGCAGTCAACCAAGCTTTAGATCGAACTGCCACCAAGCTGCAAATTACTAATCAAGAGCTGACTGATCGAAAGCAGGAGATGACCACAGCTATTCAGTTGTTCCCATCCCTTAAGAATAGAGCATCTATTGTAAAAGAACAACTGAAACACTGTACTGACTTTTGGGCCAATCTATGGCTACATGTACTTAACTCTTTATGAAATAAAGTTCTCATTTACCATTTGAGTGTTCTCATGTTCTTTTCATTCAGCACCTATTTTATTTCTTATGTTTCCCACATGATTGGATAATAAGGCTTCAAATATCTGTCATTAATCTTTTTGGGATGTATATATCTATTCAAAATTTTCAAATGATATGCTCCCAAAGGCAAGACTCTATGAACTTGATATGGTTTTTCCAGTTAGGTGACCATTTGCCAAATTTGTGGCTTTTAATCCCTATTCGTAGTATTGTCTTCCATACCAAATCAACTTTATCAAAGCTAATGTACTTGACTTTCTTATTATAGTTTTTGGCTGCTTACTTCTTTTGGAAAAGAATGCTATTTAATACCAGAATTCTAGCTTCATCTATACTTTCTAATTCCAAACACATACTTTGATGGTATTACTCAAGATCTAACTGATCCTAGCATCTCACCCTCAAGGACTTAACATTAATTTTCACATGTAGCACTGTATCATGCCCATATACTAAGGCATAAGGAGTGATTCCTATACTTGATCTTGGTGAAGTCTTAAAGCCTACAATACATCCAACAGCAAGTTATGCCAATCCCTGGGATTATCTTCCACAACTTTCTGTATTCCTTTCTTCAAAGACTTATTGGATGATTCAGCTTGCCCATTGGCTTGTGCATAATGGGGGGTAGAATTAACAAGGCTAATTCCAAACTCTGCCACAAAAGACTTTACTATTTTACAATCAAATACAGTCCCATTATCAACAGTTATAGTCTGTGGGATGCCAAATTTATAGATCAGATCTTTAATGAATTCAATAACTTCGATCTGGTCTACAGCCTTATATGGCTTAGCTTCAACCCACTTAGTGAAATAATCTGTGGCCACTAAGATGAAACAATGATGCTTTGAAGAGGGTGGGTATATTTTCCCCATCATATCCATGGCCCATCCTCTAAATGGCCAAGGCTTCACAACTACATGCAGATCAGTTATGGGTACGTGCCTTATTGTGCCATGCTTTTGGCATGCCTAGCAACCTCTGGCATATTCTATGTAATCTTTAAGGATGGTTGGCCAATAGTAGGAATGTCTTCGAAGTAGCCATCTCATCTTCACACTAGGCTGATAAGCACTACAGATGCCTTCATGAACCTCAGCCATAACTGTCAATGCTTCATTTGGACCTAAACATTCCAACAATAACTCATCTGCCCCTCTTTTGTAGAGAGTATTACTTTACATTATGTATTGCATAGATTGCAATTTGATTTTTCTGATGGCTTTCGAAGATGGGCCAGCTAGATACTGCATTATTGGATGCTTCCAATTTTGTTATTGTAAGTCATTATGATTGACTTCTAAGACCACATTCCTTTTATTTAAGGGTGGTATTACTTTCTGATATGTTGTTTGGCTTATGTCCCTTTGAGTATTATCTCTTCTCTTGAAATTCAAAACTTTCTGAGCCACATCATTAGTTTTGTTATTTAAGAATCTTGGGACATAAGTGTCATGACCCAAACCCGCCCTTATGGGTTTAGCACCGTAACCAGCTAGTAATTCGTGATTACCGAAGGCTTGATTAATAGTAATAACAGTAATACAGAGTACAGGGGCTGGCGGAAGCCAAAACAGTAATAAAAGATGTCCAATGAGCTGTGACAGTCTGTATGCAAAAAAAGACTTTTCATACATATTCACATTCAGAACCAAAACAGTATATACATATATATACAATCATTCAGAATAGGGACCTAATCCCTATTAGAACAGTACAGTATAGGTACAGTCAGTCTATACAAAAACAAAGATAGAAAGGATGAATCTAAAACACCCCAAAAAGCCCTAGCTAGAGGGACTTGGAACCTCTCAGTAAGGCACGGTGGTTGGCTTGACAAAAAGGGAGTTAAACCCAACACTCCTAGCTCCGATCCGGTGTCTCGACACCTACATATATATATAAACAGTGAGCTAAAGCCCAGTGAATAACATATGCGTAAAGAGGTTAAGAATGAATATCCTTTCAGTATTTAAAACAGTCAATTATAATAGTATATCAGTTATTCAGTCATAGCAGTCATATGTGGTACATCCCATAGCAAAATAATACAGTAGGTCTTAACAGACCGAACAGTCAGTTAATGGCCATCGACAAGAAATGAGTGGTTCCAACATAGGAACCGACAGAGATCTCTATGAATAAAGAATAAAGATAAAGAATAAAGAAATTGCTATGGATGCCACGAATACAGTTCACAAATAGGACAAACATTCATTTAGTAAGAAATATCATTTGTAAAGCGATCATTGGTCATTCAGAAAATATTCATGATTGAATATATCTTTACAACATTGTTACTCACAGAGTTCTGGGCTACAGATAGGCCAGTGAGCGTCCTCGGATGCCAACCCTACACAGTTACAGGATGAACACACACTAAGTTGCACGTTTGGAAAACAATAACTTAGTCCCTATCTTGACTCGGTGTGGTTCTATAGCATTATCCTCATTGAGATGCCTTAAACTAGACCTAGGAATGCCTAAGATGGAATGAGGATGCAAAGATGCACTTTAAAATACTTTTCAAATTTTTGCTGAAATAGGGGTCCCGCTCGAGCGTGGCTTTATCCGCTCGAGCAGACATGTAGACAAAAGAGCTACGCTCGAGCATGACTTTTCTTGCTCGAGCGGACTGCAAAAGTACTGGATGTATGAAATTCATGCTCGACGGGCGCTGACCCCCGCTCGAGCATGAGACACAAGTCTTCGCTCTAGCGTGCATTCCTTCGCTCGAGCGGACTGTAAACACATGCAAAGTACTGGATACACGCATTTCACGCTCAAGCGTTACTTTCCCCGCTCGAGCAGACTGCATGAACTCAGAGTGTACGCTCGAGCGTAGAGTTCCCCACTCGAGCGTGGATCCAAAATCTGGAATTTTTAGATTTGTCTCCAAGCATGAAACTCAACATTTAAAGCATCAAATTCGATCCTTTTGGGCTAATTTTTTGGAAAACACTTTAAAACTCATAATATGACATGTTTCAAAGATCAATTTGCAAAATCAAAGCCCAAAGGTAGTTCAATTGAACCCATTTCCAAACAAAACTTCAAGAACATGATGTACATGCAACATGCATGAATTTAATCAACTTCAAAGCTTCTAATACAAGAACAAATAAGTCAATCCTTCCAAAAACATGCTGAATTCTTGGACCAAAGCTAGAACATGGACATGCATGTGAGGATTTATATGAAATCAACCTCAAAACTCAACAATGTATCCATGCATGCATGAATTCCTACTCAATTCAACATATTAAGCTAATTCATGCCTTAAATCACTAACCTTACCATGAATCATGCAAGAACAACTCAAACTCACAATTAAAAGGGTGAGTCTCCTACCTCAAGTCTCCAATTCAAGGTATAGAAGCTCAAATTTTGCAAGTTCCTTCAAATCTTCCAATTCTCCAAGTAATCTCCAAGTTGAAACCAATTTTCCCTATTCTCACTCTCTCTCTCTCGAAATGGCCTCAATATGGCTGAAGAGTGATGTGTGATCAAGTGTAATAAAGCTTTAACATTGTCTTAGGTAGTGGCCCACTAAGTGGCAAAATGGTAGATAAGTCCAACTAATGTAATTTAGCTTATTTAATCCAATTTAATCATACCAAATCAAATTTCAACTAAATTTACCATAAAATCACATTAATTCTAATTAACACAAAACACTAATTAGTTCCATATTCGGCCGCCGATCAAGCCTTCAATTTGCAGTTTAAAACATAAAACATGAACTAATCATTAGTAGTCAAACAGATAGACATGCATTCAAACTAATACACTCAATTAATCAGTCAAAATTTCAGTCAATCAGTCACTTAACATGCTTAATCATAGATTAGCACTAATCAGTGGTGAGGGTTGTCACAATAAGTTACATTTGCTATCTGAAATTAAGAAAGCAGATGTAATGCAACAACATAGTATGGCAATATGCTTACACTTTGACATTTGAAAATCCCTTTCACCTACTACTAATAGAGAATCTCCAAATATGTCAACTGCATGAGCTTGTAATCCAATAAGTATTTCTAGTCCCATTATTAAGGCTTCATATTCAGTTTGATTATTGGAACAAGTAATTTCATCCACTCTGAAACCATGTGTGGTTTCTATCCCTTGTGGTGACTTAATTACCACACCAATTCCAGTTAGACCATTGGCTTTTGATCCATCGAACCACATTTGCCATGGTTCAACACTAACCATACCAAGTTCCATTATCTCTTGGCTTTCTGTTTGACATGGATGGTTTGCCAAAAAATTAGCTAAAACTTGTCCTTTTACTGCCTTTTGGGGGACATATTCTAAATGAAATTCTGATAAAGCTAGTATCTATTTGCCAATTCTTCCCCTCAACATGGGTCTAGATAACATATATTTAACCAAATCTGTAGTTGCAATTACCAAGACAGTTGTAGGCAAAAGATAGTATCTTAATTTCATTGCAGCAAAATACAATGCAAGGCATAGCTTTTCTACAACTAAATATTTACATTCACAAGAATTTAAAAACCTACTGAGGTAATAAACAGCTTGCTCCTTACCTTCTTCATGTCTTAGGCTAAGAAAACTTCCAATAAATCTTCTGTTGCAGCTATATACAACTTCAAGGGCTTATCACCCTTTGGTGGCATTAGCACTGGAGGGTTGGCCAAGTAGGCTTTGATTCCTTCGAAAGAAGTTTGATGCTTTGTTGTCTACACAAACTCCTCTTTATCTTTCAGCCTTAATAAGGAAGAAAATACTTTAGTTTTCCCTGCAGTATTAGAAATGAATCTTCAAAGAAAATTAAATTGTCTAAGGAATTTTTGTAATTCTTTCTTACTTGATAGAGGTCTGGCTTCAATGATAGCTTTGGCTTTATTCTAATCAATCTGTATTCCCTTCTTGTGTACTACATAGCCGAAGAAGTTTCCAGCTGATACGCCAAAAGCACATTTGAGAGGATTAAGTTTCAACTTGAACCTTCTCATTCTTTCAAAGGCTGCTTCCAAGTGAAACAAATGTTCCTCCATGGATTGGGACTTTACTATAATATCATTAATGTAACACTCTAAATATCCTCCAATGAGCTCATGAAAAATAGTGTTCATAGCCCTTTGATATGTAGCCCCAGCATTCTTCAAGCCAAATGGCATTTTAACCCATTCAAATGTGCCAATATTCCCAAGACATCCGAATGCTGTCTTGTGGATATCCTCCTCTACAATGCAGATTTGGTTATAACCAGAGTGCCCATCCATCATTGATAAAATTTGATGCCCTGCTAAACTGTCTATCAACAAATCTACTATAGGCATAGGATACTCATCTTTTGGGGTTGCTAAATTCAGGTTTCTGAAATCGATACATACCCTCATTTTACCATTCTTCTTAACTACAGGCACAATATTGCATAGCCATTCAATGTACCTAGTTGTCCTAATAAAGCCTGCCTTAAGGAACCTAAGAATTTCCTCCTTGACCTTCTGAATCACCTCAGGGCTCATTCTTCTTGATTTTTGCTTGTATGGCTTGAAGTTAGGCCTCATATGGAGCCTATGTTCTACTAATAACCTATCCAATCATGGTAGTTCATTATAAGATCATGCAAACAATCTTTATATCTCTTCAAGACCACCAACAACTAGTCCCTGTCAAGAGCATTCAACCAAGCACTTATATAGGTGGGCTGCTGTATAGAACCTTCCCCTAAGTTCACTTCTTTCAAAGGGTCTTGTATTTGAGGACTCACTGATGTTTCTTTTTTGATTTCTTTTATCTTCGAAGCAATCTCCTTGCTCTGTCCTGCTTCCAGTTTTTTTAATTCAACATCTTTGCCCTCTTCCTCATAGACAAAGTCTGTCCACAAGGCTTCTTCTTCTTGTATCTCCTGGACTTTTGTTTCAATGTCCAATTCATAGAATTTTCCAAAGGCCAAAACCCTGACCTGTTGCTGCTCCTGTTTATAGCCAATTGCCATGGCTTATTCCTCTTGCTCTTGCATCTTCTGGATTATTGATTTTATGTCCAATACTGATAACTTAATTAAAGCCAAAGACTTGGCTTCCTGGGTTCCATCTTTTTGCCTATAACTAAGCATCATTATCATCTTTGGCAACAAACTCCTCATCAGTACTTTCTTGGACTAAGTGCTTCAGGTGTGCTAATTCCTTATCAGCCGTCACTTCGGCTGATCCATCAGGTTTCCTCAGTACACTGAGTGGTGCCACTCCTTTAATATACAATTTGGCCTCTGCAAAATCTACATGAAGGGTTGAGGATCTGCATTGATCTCCTCTGTCTCTTCACTGCCCAAGGGAATCATTATTTTCTGATTTAGAGAGGAAGGCATACACTTGTTGGTGTGAATCCAATCCCTACAAAGTAGAGCATTGTACTTAACATTGCTGTCGATAACGAAGAATGCAGTCACACAGTCTCTAGTTCCCATACTCAGGTTGATGGGCAAAATGCCTTGAGCCATCTGTTTGTCTCCAGCAAAACCAGCAATGGTTGTACTGGTTGGGATTAGTCTGGGGTTCCTCTTTCCTAGTTTCTTCAAAGAAGATTTCGGAAGCAGGTTTACTGTTGCCCCATTATCCACCAATACCCGGTTCATCTGTATCCTATCGAAGAAGGCCTTGATATATAAGGGTTTGACATGATGTGTCATGGATGTTGTGGGATACTCAAAAGGGTATGAGAGGTTTATACTCACCTCCTCTTCACTCTCATCCTCAGTTTCCATTGGTATAGCCACTTCGGATTCATCTTGCACCATACTCATTTGTGAGTCTTCACTAGAAACTGGAATTGGGTCAATTTCTTGACCTTCTTGGTTCTCATCTTTAGCTTGGAATTCCTGTGGTAGTATATGTACCATATTCACTGATACTGGAGGAAACGAGCCAAATTGGATGGCTGGCTGTATCTGTTTCTCTTCCTGGCCAACTTGTTCAATTACTTCAGAAGCATCTTCCATGCTGTATTCTGGCACTTCAGTACTCGTAACTTCCTTCGAATGGTTTGTTTCTGCCGGTTTTTTAACCAAAAATGTTTGTTCAGCCATGAAAGCTTCAAACATTTCTTCCTCAACCAACTTCCTCCTTTGGCTTAGGCCAACTTCTTCCTCTGTCCCACTATCACTTTGTATCAAAGCTTTTTCCAATCCTGCCAAACTGGATCTTTCTTTGGCGTTCAGTTTGGAATGAACTTTGGCCAATTGCTCTCTGCTGCAACTCCTTTTATCATGAGGAGTCGATTCTGGATTATGATCTAACTTTGAACTTTTTCTCCCTCTACCTGGCCCTTTGGCTGGACCAATGAAGAACTTTCTCCACTTTTTTTCAGATCCTTCTAGTACTGAGTATACCTTCGCTAGATCTTCCTTCTTTGGGACCTAGAGATCACTGGAACCATATTTGGTTCTTTTGTTTTTGGATGCTTAAGTAACACCTAATTATTTGGAGCCACCAAAGGAGGTTAAACCATCCTACCTTGGTCTCCAACAATGTTTCTTTGGATAGACATCTCCCTAGGTTTGTTTTGCATGACAAACCAATCTGGGACTCTAGGTATCCACGAACCTACTAGCTTAGTTGTTGAACTGTCTCTTTCTTCCTTCGAAGCCACTTTCGAAGTTGGCTGTGAAGGCCACTGCCTGGCCTTGACTCCCTATTTTGGGCCCAATTTAGGCCTTCCATGAAGGTGGCCACTTTCCATCCTGCGTGAGGCTGGTTTAGGAGGCTAATCCCTGGCTTTGATTCCATAACTTGAACCTCTTTCATGTCTTATTTCAGGATGATTGCCCTTCATTCTGTAATAGTTAGGTGGTCTGGATTCATGTAGAGGTCTGTTGCCTTTGGAGTGCACTCTAGTGGCTGTTGGCTCAACCATTAATGGCTGCTGCCTAATACCAGTTGGAAACGGCCTTTTGTTATAAGCACTGGTTGGTTTAGGACGTCTTAGCACATCCTTGTAATATTGTTTCCCATCAATCGGAAGCCCTTTCAACCACTTGTAGCTCAACCTACATCTGGGACACATTCTTTGCATGACAGCTGTCTCTAAAGAATCATCATCCAGTGCTTCTTCATCAGAGTCTTCCCTCTGGTCTGGAAAACCTTGTCCAATAGCTGGTAAACTTCTAACATCTTTCTTAACAATAGTCTGGCTGGCAACATGCATTTGTACATTGACCTCTTCAAATTCTTTTAAGGACAAGTTCTGGAAGTCTGGTACAATGACATTGGCTGCCACTTCTCCAATTTCTAGGAATGGACTAGTATCAATCCCCATGGCTTTTTCAACTTTAGCCGGGAATTTCATACTTCCCTTTCGAATTTGCTCTTGAATCCTGTCTCGAAAAACAATGCAGTTTTTAGTTGAGTATGACCAAGAATTACGCCATTTACAATACACTTTTCCTTTAAGTTCCTCTGGAGACAGAATTTTGACTCCTTTTGGTAATTTCAGGAAGTTTGCAGCAAGCAAATGATCAAAAATGTCATCTGCCTTTGTCAAATCAAAAGAGTATTTTCTATGACGGTCTTTCTTTTTAAACTGCTGGTCTATTGTTGTGTCTTTATGAATTAATGCTTCACAGATCACAGGTTCTTTCCCTACAATCTCTGCTGCATCAATTTTATAATTAGGATCTCTATAATACGTCTTGTATGATACATTACTTTGATCTTGTTCTTCCTCTAGTAATGCTTCATACCTAGATACCTTATAGGTCAGTTTCACTAAGTCTCTAAACTCAGTTGAGCCAAATTTCTTTTGAAGCCTAAACTCTAGACCATTTTGAGCCAATCTCATGAACTCAGGCTCTGGTAGGACAATCCTACATTTGTTTCGTGCTCTTTTGAATCTGGCAATAAATTAAACAGCATTTTCATCAAGTCTTTGACTCAACCTTGCCAAGTCTGACATAGAAACTTCTGGCTCCGTTTGGAAGAATTAGGTATGAAATGCCTCCTCCATCTATTGCCAAGTTTGGATAGAGCCAGGTGTAAAGTTAATATACTATACAAACGGTGCCCCAGTTAAAGAATTTGGGAACAATCTCAACTTTATGTAATCATTATTGGTAAATTCACCACATTGAGCAGCAAACCTAGCAATATGCTCCACCGTTGACTGGTTTCCATTTCCATAAAAAAGAGCGATGTCTGGTATCCTAAATCCTCTTGGGTATTCATGTACCCTATCTACCCATTCTGGATATGGTTTTCTGTACACAGGAGTTTGAACCCCCCAAGCCATCGGTCAACACATCTCTCTAACAATGTCAGCAATTTGGTCCCTAGGAACCATATTTTGTGCTTGTTGAACCACTACTGGAGGAACAAACATGGGATTTGATGGACAACCTTGTGCATGAGGTCCTCTTGGTCCATGGGGTGGCACGTTTGGGACTAGTTGTCCCTGTGGTGCTGGCTGCTGTTGAGGGTATGGGTAACCCCTTTGAGTCTATCTTGTGAAAGGACCTATGAAAGGTGCTGTAACAAGTGTTGTGTCTCTTCTAATTGTAAGGAACCTTTCTAACCCCCCGAGTGTAAATTCAAACAAAGGGTTAGTGAACCCCCTTGTGCCAGGTATAGCTTCGAACATGGGATTTGGAAACATCCTTATGCCATTTTCTTGTGTTTGGCCAGATCCACGAACTTGCATGACTTCACTGTTAAGTATTGAGGCATTTTGATTTATCACAGGTCTCGAAACAGGTTCATACCAAGACTGAGGTGATGGTCTTTCGTAATTTTGGTTACTAGTTTAACCATTAGAATGTCTATTAATTTGCATAGACTATTTATCTCTAGCCAATCTTTGTTGAGGGACATTTGAAATTTCCTCCATATCTCTTGTGTTTGTTGGTTGGTGGGTATTCATTCGATCCATGAAGGATGTTGCCCACCTTTCCATTGTGTTCATTAACTGCTGTCCCATGGCATCTACTAGACCACCCTATGGATTCATTAGGTGAGTAGATGGAGCAGTGGATGGTCCAATTCCTTCGCCTTGTCCAATATTTTGAACATGTGGTACTTGTTTCGAAGTACTGGTTTGTTCGACCATAGGTTCTGATAGAACAGGTACTTCCACAAGATGTGTTATCACATTATCCTCTGGATTAGGCATTTCTACCTCTCATTCCACGCCTTCTTCCAAACGTTCATTTTCTCATTGTCTCTTACGTCTAGCCATTTCAATTAGTCCCACTGGGTGTGCCAAAAATATATGTTGGCTTTTTGGCTTTCGAAGGTTATTTTTGTAATTGTGAGAGTGCCAGTAAGGATTAATCAGTCCTTACAGAATATTAATTGCCAACCAATTATCAAACAATTGTGTTTTATTTCTTTCAGCCTCAATGAAAAGGACTTTTACTGGTGGCTTTGTTTAGGAAAATTAAGTAAACAATGAAGAATAATTATAGCATTTCATTAAGTAAAATGAAAGACTTACAAAGATCCCAATTAGCCTCGTAGAGGTTTACAGCAACAAATTACTTGAAACTACTCCTATGAACGAAGTGTAGTGCAGGAATTTGAAGTACAAAAATGTAAAGAATAAGAAATGTAAAAACTGGAAAGGAAATAAAGTAGATAAAACTGGTTTTTTGGATTTGAGTTTGGGGGCACTTTTTGGGGCCTTCTCTGCTATTTATACTTCTCAATGACAACCGTTGAATTGCATTTCTAACCGTCGAACCAACCCTCCATGATCGCTGATCATGCTGCCTTATAGTTAGCTCCAGTATGCCATATCTGTAGTTAGGCTTCCCTCTTGATTTTGAATTTAAATATGAGTAACTATTGAAGCCACGTCATCTTGCATTTCCTTGCTAATCCAGTGCTATGCAAATCTACAAAACCAATACTAACTGCCACGTGTGTGATTATGATTGAAGATTTGAATTGTCTTCCTGTATTGCCCTTATCCTGCCATGTGTCGAACTGTAATTGGCTTATACAAAATATGTAGCCAACAACGTCGTTAAACATTCTGTCTTACTTAACAGCAAGTGTGAAACATGTACTAGACATAAGGGCGTTATATGCTCATTTTCAAACTTCAAGGGAGTAAATCGCACATGGAATAAGGCATAGGGAGTTAAAGTGCATTTTGTCTTCCAAATAAATGACAAAAATATCCGTAATTCACATACTTAGGTGATGTTTGTTTGGAGGTTTATGGAGGGAGATTAGATTAGTAATACGTGGACCCCACCTATGCCATGTTTGTTTGTAGAGGAATGATATGGATTGACTAATCCCATAGGACTATTAATCCCCTCCCATGGTGGGATTAGCATACCCATGGGAGAGGTGAGATTCTTATGGATTAATCGCTAAAAGACCATTTTCCCCCTCATTTTATAAATTTAATAAAGTTATCTTCTATGTAATAAGGGTTTTTACGTAATTTGCGCATTTAATCCCAACTAACTAATACCACCACACCAGTGTGCAAACAAACACATTTTATCTTACATCTCCAAGCTAATACCACCACACTAATAATTTTCTTACTCAATCCCACCGTATTTATAATTCCATCTAACCTAATCCGCCAAACAAACGAGGCCTTAAGTTACTTATATATAAGGGTTATTTCAGTCCACAAATGCTGGTATTATGTGGTCATTCCCAAATATTACGAGCGTAAACCGCATATAACCCAAATCACAAATGATAAAATGAAATTTGCTCTAAATTATAATTTAAAAATTACAATTAAATACCACAATCAATATCTTTTTAAGTAAATAAACTAAAGGGCAAATTACACTTTAACCTCCTGTGGTTTGCCCAAAAAACAAGGAACCTCCTATAATTTCATTTGTAACACTTAAACCCGTAGACTTAATACCAAATTGTAATTTTTGACGGATCTGTTTGTTTGAACAAAACGTGGGCTTGATGAGCATAAAAGTGTAGTGCAACAGAGCGTGGGTTACACTCTTAGACCAAAACATCTATTCTCTCTCCCTTATTATATGAATATACAACACTATCAACTTCCATGCAAAACCACCACCATCACCTGTTATTTCTCCTCTCATCTCACCACTATCACCTTCCATGCAAAATCACAATCAATCAACATCACCACCAGTGCCAACACCATTCCTGCGCTCTTTACGAAATAGTTCAATCTCATCTTCTCTTTTCTTCTTATATTTCTTATTACCACCACAACTTCTCTCTCTAAAAATTATCCAAACCCACTTTTCTCCTTATGATTCAAATTAGTAACAAACCAAACCCATAGAATCAAACAATTAATATGTGTAAACATGTAGATTATTGAAATAGTATTGATGTGATTCGTGCCAACCAAACCCACTTTATCTTCTCCAAACCACATGCACGAACAAGCCCGAAAAGATCAGATTTTCGTCGTAACTTTGTTTTGCCTTATTTTTGCGTCTTTGGATTCACATCATGGCCTAGTTTTCGTATCACTCCTCATACGCCTTGTTCTGTTCTTTTTGCGTGATATCAGAGCTCTAAAAGATGACAAAAAATAAGATTTTTTTTCCCGTTTCTATCATTTCTTCGGCCTATTTTTCGGACTCCATAATTTTTTCTATTCTTAATGATTTTATCTCGTTCTTTCACTAATCTCTTCACCTTGCTTTATACTTCATCCTACGCAACCTCGATTTCTCACTTCTTCCTAAAATGGGTGGTTTTGGCTTGTCGAAAGTTATTCGAAAACTAACGTTACACATTCCAAAGAAACATCTTCAAATCTATTTGTTTCTTTTTGATCATCCTCCATCTTCTATTGCTTCATCTATAGCAATTTGTAAAGGGTGGTTCTTAGTTTTGACGGAGCTGCGCGATAGTGGTCGCGATAGTCTAGCGGTGACATGGAGCTCGAGGTGATGGTAATCATAGAGCTTGATGGTAGTGGTGATGGATCTTGGTTGTGAAAATGGGTGAAGGAGGTGGGGTTGGTGTTGAAAAATGGTGGTGATGATGGTGGTCATGGTGAGAGAGAAGATATATATTTATATATATAGATACGAAGTAATACAAATGAAATGACTGAGTGTAAAATATATAGGGGCATTTATGACTCTTAATTACTTCTCTTACGTCTATCCAAAATTACAGTTTGGTATTTAGTCTAGGGGTTTAAGTATTACAAATGAAACTATAAGAGGGTTTCGTGTTTTTTAGACAAATCATAGGGGGTTAAAGTGTAATTTACCCTAAACTAATAAATTCATTTATAAGCAAGTAAAATCTTTATATGACACAAGACTTGTGCCAATTCATTTTTTTATTGATTTTTGTTATATATATATATATAATGCATAAAGTAGTATCCAAAGCTAACAAATCATTTCCAAATAATATTTAAGCAAATTTAAACTCAAATCTTTTTGTCCTCTCTGTCTGCACATGAAATCAGTAATGATATATTCCTATTTTGAATCTCTAATTTTGGATCCCCAATGACATGATAAACGCTTATTGAATAATTTTTATGTTCTAATGGAATTTCCAAATAATATGACTTTATAACACGTCACTTAAAATTGGTTTAAGAATCTAAAATTAAAAGTCCAAAACATTTTACATATGCAATATTCCATTCACTTGCTAGAAAACCTCTCATGCCACTAACTAGAATTGAATTTGCCACATACGTTGCTTTTAAGTGAATGTGGCAAAAGCAAAAAAGTAACATTCCAAACTCCTACAACAATCATCCCCAAATCATATCCAAAATATCTTCAAATCCTTCATTCTCTCTCTTTAGATTTGACAACACTAGTAGATATGTCTCTCAAATTAAATCATCTTGTGTGGTGTTTAGTGCATGTCTCTATCGTCTAGCATGGAATACCACTGCCACTCTAACTACGACCTCATCTTCTCATTCCAATGATGGGAGCTTAAAGAATATTATTGATAGTGAAGTAAGCACCAATTGAGGAATTGATGGAAGCCCATTTTATGCCCAATTGGCAAAATGATTGTAGGGACTACCCCTTGGTTGTATGGTTAAAATATGTTTGAGGATGCATGAATATGTAAAGTCTATCTTAGTAGTATATGAAAGTGTACATGTCATGTTTGTAGAGAATCTTATAATAAAGTAATCTAATGTCATTGTTGTTGTTTTTCTTCTCATTGGCTGGGTAGAAGAGGGGAGCAAATGCGGATCCTAAGATTCTAATTTGATTGTTAAGAGTATGTGCAGGTCAATTTGGACATTTTAAGAAAAATAATTTTAACTAAATTGTCTTTGATTGGTTAACAATTTCTTAACCTATTGCCAATCTGCACGACCACAAAACCGGTGGTTTGCTTTGAGTATTTTGACAGTTTCGAATCAACAGAGTGGACAGGTTGTAAATTCTAACACATCATAAGAATACATTCTAAAGTCATAAAAACCTTATAATATAGTTGTGAGTTACAAAATTAAAATAAAGAAAATGCTTGAAAATATGTATGTGTTCAAGAAGTATCAACGAGGGAGAGTATGGACAATTAAAAGGGCGGGGAGTCAAAAATGGAAAGATTTATTTTAAATTTAATTTATATATAAGTGTTGATGGGTTGGGTCCGTTATTTGGACAGGTTGAATATTTTAAATCGCATATAATCTAATCCACAAAAATTAGTGTGTAACTAGCCCAACTTGATTAGCCAACACTCTCGAACCACAAGTGATGAAACAAATCAATGCGGTTTGTGAGTTTTGGACAAGTAGACTGGTTTGTTTTTTTGCACACCCAACAAATGCTGAGTTTAGCTGATCTCTGAACAATATATTAAGTGCAACTTGCTCTCACTGTTGTTGTTTTTTGGGTCTTGTCTCTCATTGTTGTGTTTATTTTGTATAATTATGAACAGGTTTTATAGGATCTCCAATCAGTCCACATAGCAGTCCTAGTTTCATGGGATGGGCTGGCTCTATTAGTCAATGGGACCGGCCCATAAGTCTCCGTAGTCTTATTGGGAACCAACTATTGTGCTGGGCTTGAGAGGTGTTTGGCAAAATAAAAATAAAAATAAAAATAAAAATAAATCAACTTCTAAATAAGCCAAAAAGCTAAAAAAATTAAATCTCACATTGATTTTTTTTTCTCTAACAAAAAGTAATTTAAAATAATTTTTCAAATGTATTTATAAAAAAGTTATTAAAAAAAAATACTAAAACCCAACCCTAAACGGCCACCAGTCTATATAATTGTACTTTTTGAATTGCTAGTGTCATATAATCTTATTTGAACCAAGTAAAGATAGTGCAATTGTCAAAAACTCTTGCACTTTGTTAGGAAAAATAAAATAAAAAATGAACATCAAGTTGTCTTAAACATCATCCAATTCTTCTTCAATATCAATTTTTATTGAATTGAGATCTCTTTAGAGCATCCAATTCTTTCTATACAAGTCTTCCCACTTCCTTTCAAATAGGTTGGCATGTTGGCAATTTGAACTCAATCCAATAATTATGTATAAACACATTTTTGGGAGTCTCTAATTCTTAAAGGCCACAGCCAATAAATAAATAAATAATAATAATAATAATCATGTTATATTCCTTTTAAATAATAATAATAATAATCATGTTATATTCCTTTTTCTTTTTTGTTTTCTCTTATTTTGTCTTCTAATGTTAAAACAAAAATAAGAAAGAGAAAAGAGGGAAAATTATTTTGGATTTTATTTTATTTCCTCGCATAGTGAGATGATGTCGCCATGGCACCCTCACTTTTTACAATCCTTGTGTATATATACATATATTATTATATCTTAACGAAATTATATTCTATGCAGCCCCCATAACTCTTAAAGATATTCCCAAGGTTAATGCAGTAAGATTATTTCAAAATTTTGTACAATGGGTTGAGTTCACTATTACAAAAATAGTTGAAGATCATATTTTGACAAAAAAAATATCTCATTTTTATTAAAAGTGTGATAAAAAAAATTAGATTATATTTTAATCATACTTAATTTGATTGAGTGTGATAATATTTATTTTTTATGTCACTTTTCAATTAAGTGTGATTATATATATATATATTTATTTAATCGCACATTCTAATTAAAGTGTGATTATATATGCACTACTACTTTTTAATCACACTTTTTAAATAAGTGTGATTAGATATTATTTTTTAATTATACATTCTAATTAAAGTGTGATTATTTATATATTTTTTAATCACACCTTCTAATTAAAGTGTAATTATATATAAACTACTATTTTTTAATCACACTTTTTAAATAAGTGTGATTATATATATATATATATATTAATCACACATTCTAATTAAAGTGTGATTATTTATATATTTTTTAATCACACTATCTAATTAAAGTATGATTATATATACATTACTACTTTTTAATCACACATTTTAAATAAGTGTAATTATATATATATATATATATAATCACACTCCACTACAAGAAAAAGCATATTTGGTGACTAAAAAAGCACATTTGGTCGTTGAAAGTATAGGTTTTGGCGATTAAAAAGCATTAGTAGCCAAAAGTAAAGATTTTTGGCGACTAAAAAAATTTAGTAGCCAAAAATATAGGTTTTGGCAACTAAAAATCTGTTTGGTTGCCCATATATGGCTTTTACCAACTAAAAAAATTTTAGTAGCCAAAAGTAAGGTTTTTTAGCGACTAAAAAAAATGCCAAAAGTGAGGTATTGGGTGACTAAAAAGATGTTTGGTCTCTAAAAGTGAGGCTTTTACTGATTAAAAAAATTTTAGTAACCAAAAGTGAGATTTTTTGGCGACTAAAAAAAAATTAGTAGCTAAAAGTGAGGCATTGGGCGACTAAAAAGATGCTTTAGTAGCCAAAAATGAGGCTTTTTGGTGACTAAAAAGAAGTTTAGTCGCCAAAAATGGTAATTTTAACCTGGGAATTAAATTTTTTAACGACGAAAAAATAATTAGTAGCCAAGAGTATAGAATTGGCGACTAAAATTATGTTTAGTTGCCAAAAGTGGTCTCTTTTTTTTTTCTAGTAAATAATTTATTTTTACATAAATTATGTGCAATAAAAAATAATTATCTTTATATATATACTTTTATATTAATATGGGTCTATGTACTATATAAATAATATATGTTGCATATATAATTATATGGTGTTATAGAGGTGTAGTGGAAAGAGTGTGTTGTATAAAGTTTATGGTGTGAGAGGGTTGATGGGTTAAATCTTCACAAGAGCAAATGAGAAGCTAGTGAGTGTAATTTTTTTTTTTTTTCACGAATGAGCTTTTGGCGATTAAAAGGTTTGATCTAAATGTTATTAATCACACTTAAAAAGTGTGATCTAAATATTTTTAATTACACTTAAAATGTGTGATCTAAATGTTATTAATCACATTTAAAAGGTATGATTAAAAATAACTCATTTTAATCACACTCTCAAAGATCATACTTGAATAAAACTTAAAAGGTGTAATTAAATAACATACATCACACAAAAAAAGTATAATCTTTATCTGTTTTTGTAATAGTGGTTCCACTTTAATAGATGGTTGAGTAGAAATGTACTAAGAAACAAATTAATTAATCACCCAAAAAAGAAACAAATTAATTTGTCTTTTGTTCATATATTTGCTGAGGGTGAATACATACCAATTTTATTTTGCGTGTAGAATAAGTTTTGCATCCTAATGTATTTGAAAGTATCAGAGGAAGAAAGAAGGAAAGATACAAACTTATATCAATATATGAAAAATTACTTTTCATATTTTTGCACCCACTGAGACAAAATCTTGGTTCCACTCCTGCTTAGCAACATCATTTTGGGGACAACATTCTCCATCCAACAGTAATAATTATTGACTTTCTAATTATTATTAGGCTAATGTTTAGTTTGATATAATATTTTTTATATTTGTAATTACTCTCTCACCAATTGATTGAAAAAAAGAAGATAAATTATACTAAACGCCTCTAAGATTTGGAGAATATATATATAAATCTTGCAGTTTTAGCATAATTATACCGACTTCTCTTTAGTAAGGCCACAAAGATGAACTAATGCAAATGGTGTGGAAACGAAAGATAAAATAACATAAAATATATATTTTAATGTAAAAAAGATGACATCATTTTTTTAAATCTATATGACTAATGAATTTCTAATAAAAATGAACTAAATATTATGAAAATTAAAATCTTAAGAGATCTTAATGTAATTATGCTAAACTTATAGAGCTTGTTGTACTTTTTTTTTTCTTTTCCAAATCTTGAGGGAGGTTAATGTAATTTATCCTAAAAAATTAGCAACGTGTCACATAAACTTATTTTTTACTTTATTTTTGCACTCCTAAACACAAAGTAATGTGACCCACATAGTAAATACACGAGACCCCTTTTGTCTAGGAGTGAGAAAAAAAAAAGAAAAAAAAAAGTAAAATTATATGCAGTATTTTTCAATATTTGTATATAATAAAGCAGGATTATTTTTAAAAATGTATCAGAGTTACATTTAATTTTAACAGTCTAGATTAATCCTAAATATATATATCAATGGTTCAGATACATTTAGTTCCTGCCCAAACATTTCTCTCCCTTACCCTTCCTACTTACCCACGTCTCCTCCCCATTCCTTCTTTATATATATATATATCTCTTTCTCTTCCTCTCTGTTCTTTTTCTTTCCTCTTCATCGACACTTACCCTCCATCTTTGCTACTGACGCTGCTCCTCTTCCCATCATGACCCTTTGTCTTCGCTCTCTCTTGTTGCTCTCGAACTCGGCTCACAAGGTAAGATTGCTAATTATCTCAGTCCTCGATTTCTGTCTCTCCCTTTCTCATTTTGTTTATTTTTGAATTGCTTTAGTGGCTTCAAGATTCTGAAAATTGAAATCTAACTCGAACTCGAACTCGCACTAGCAACCCTCCTCTTGCTACTCTCGAACTCGGCTCGCAAGGTAAGATTACTAATTGTTTCAGTCCTTGATTTTTGCCTCTCCCCTTCTCTCTCTGTTTCGATTTCTGCCTCTCCCTTCTCTTTCTGTCGGGTTGTGACTGTTTTCAAGGTTCTAATAATGGCTTGATAATCAAACATGTTATTTTAGGGTTTTGTTTATGGGTCATTTAGGTTGGGCTCCATATTGTTATTATTAGAATTATACATTTTATTTGAATTCCATTCTCCCAAAACCATGGATGATTTAAGGATAGTTCAAATCGATTTCCAAGTTGTGTGTCCATGGGTGATTTAAGGATAGTTCAAACCCCAAAAGACAATCAATTAGATGTTTAAATTACAAGATTATTACGCTAACACTTATTACATAGATTATCAAAAGATTGGTGGTTGGCATTTAAAGGGGTAAGATGAAAATAGCAAAGAGACACATAAGTGGAGATTGAGAGATTACAAATATGACAATTGAAATGTTTGCATAGAAGAAGGCAAAGGGTGAGGTGAGAGATGGACACGCACAAATGGACATGAGTGATGACCCATCGCTACTGATTGTCCTATATATGATGGAAAGGACTCCTAGATTGGAGGCACACTAATAGACCTTCTTGAGCCTTTTTTAGCTTTACCATTCTATAACTCAATTTTTTTTAATGTTTTGAATTTCCCAACAGTGGCTTCAAGACCTATTGTTCAACACCAAAACATAGGTATTTTACATTGTTTCTTGAATTTCTCTTTCTCTACTCTTAATTGCTGTTGTTGGTTGATTATGTTGTTTGAATTCTGAATCTTGAAGGATTTGTTGGTTGATAATTTTTTTTTTTTTTTTTTTTTTTTTTTGCATTACTTTTAGATTTCATGTACAACACACAGTGCTTCCCTTTTGCAATAGTCAGCCTTCTATTTGACATGTAACTTTATAGAGATATGTCCAATTTTGGAGTTAATAATAATGTATTTTGGAGTTGAGCCCATCTCAATCTCAATTAAACAGTGGACATTTTATTTCTAGGCTTTTTAGTTTGTACAAAATTTGCCAAAAATTTACCAAATATGTTTTTGTTTTTGTTTTTTCTTTCTTCTTCCTTGAAAGTTCAGACATTGAGTTTGGATGTGCTTTGATTGTTGGAAAACTTTGTTCTTTACCTACTCCTCTTTCGGCTCCCTTCGAACTCCCACTCGTAAGGTAAGACTTCGAACTCGCTGCTTTTGATCGCTGTTGTGTTTTTCCTTTTCCTTTCCTGAATTTTGAATTTTGAATCATGAATGAGTTTTTGGGATTCTTAATTTTGAATTTTGAATTTGATGTTTAAATTATTTGGATTTGTATGAGTTATTTGGATTTGTAGTTTGAATTCTGAATCCTGAATGGGTTTTTGGGATTCTTAATTCTAAAATTTGAATTTGTAATTATGAATCTTGAATTTGTTGTTTAAATTATTTGGATTTGTTGGTGCATGTTAATGGTGATAGTTGCAAGTCTTATATTGTTCATAGTCATCACTTGCATCAGTGCCGGCCTTGGGCATGGGCCAACAAGGCCATGGCCTAGGGCCCCTTAAAAAATATCCAAAAAAGGGGGCCATTCTATTATAATTTAGTGTAATATATTAGATATGTTTTAAGTTCAAAAAAAATTAAAGAAGGCCCAAACTAACTTAAAATAAATTGACCCATTAAAAAATTGAAAGGTCCATTCAAAAAAATTAATATTGTTATCCATTAAAAATAGACCAAAAAAAAGGGGGTCCGCTTTTATTATAGTTTATTGTAATATATTAGGTATGTTTTAAATCCAAAAAAAAAAATAAAATTAAGGAAGATCCAAACTAACTTAAAATAAATTGACCCATTAAAAAATTGAAAGGCCCATTTAAAATAATTAGCATTGTTATCCATTGAAAATGATTTTGCAAAAAAAACTAGATTATGCAAGTATGATTGATTTATTTACTTCTAAAAATGCAAGAAGAGCGAGGATCAAGTGACATTTATTAATTGTTGTAATGTAATACTAAGTCTTTTTTGTGATTTTGATACAAATCTTTTGTCGTTTATCTTCATTTTTTTTTCCTTTTCTTTTTTTCTTTCAATGAAAAAAAAATGTAAAGGGCCCCAAAAATTTATTAGTTAATTATTGGTTTTAGGCCCCAGAAATCTTAGGGCCGGGCTTGACTTGCATTGTGGTTTTTCCATGAACAGTGGCCCAAAATTTGCACAATTTTCATTTTTGTGCTAGCTTCATAGTTCTTGTGAGTTCGTGTTTGCTGTGCTATTGTATTTTTTGTTGGGTTTGTGTTCAAGCCTAATAATGTTTGTATTCAAGCCTAATGATGTTTGTGTAGTTTTCTAGGATCAATTACTCAAATCTTTGTTGTATTTGCATGCTTGAATTGGTTTCTCTGGGTTAAGGGTTCCCATAATTTGAGATACTGTGCTATCTATTATGGAAAATGGATGAAAACAAAACAAAATACAACTTTGATGGGCCAAAGATATTTGAGTGACTTTTTAAAAATAGGTTGGATTTAATCATTCAAAAAGATGACATTGAAATATTATTTTTTTTCACGAGTATTATTAAGTTGGGGTAAATAGTATAATGATTTCTTAATGGCGGTTATCAAAATATAATTATCACTTGGCTAGTTCTATTTTGATTAAATAGAATGATCATTTTATAGTGTTGCTTTTGTGATAATTAAATTATATTTTGATAACCACCATTAGGAGACATGAGCATTTGAGCATCAAATTTGATTGCAGTATAATGATTTCTTAATGGTGGTTATCAAAAGATAATTATCACTTGGCTGGTTCTGTTTTTGATTAAATAGAATGATCATTTTATAGTGTTGCTTTTGTGATAATTAAATTATATTTTGATAACCACCATTAGGAGACATGAGCATTTGAGCATCAAATCTGATTGCAGTGGCGTTTCATTGACATCTGTGAGTCCTTGATCCTTATGAAATGGTTTTCAAATGGTTTTTAAGTGATTCTTAATTAAAATATATTTTTAAGTGATTTTTCAAATGGTTTTCAATGTTTCACAATTTCATTGAAATGTTTCATTGTGTTGGATTTGTGTTTTTTATTTTTTATTTATTTTTGTTAATTAGGCTGTGTTTCTAAGATTTTGGTTTTGGTTTGTGTTTGTGTTTCTAATATTTATTTTTGTAAACCTTTTATGTTTCGAAGATTCCTATTTGGGTTTGTCTTTGTCTTGGGTTTGTGTGTTTAGGTATGCATTCAATAGAACCACATAAAAAGTTGGAAATAAAGCAAAAGATACACAAAGCATTGGAACAGAGCATTGAAAATCATTTAAATCGTTGGAATCAAAGCAACAGAGACATATCAATTTGGGTTTGTGTTCCTAAGATTTGGATTTGTATTTGTTTTTCTAAACCGTAAACTGATGTGTTTGTGTTGGATTTGTGTTTCTAAATCTTAAATTGATATGTATTTGGGTTTCTTCTTTCTTTTTTTTTTTTTTTTTTTTGTGTTCTATTTCTTTTTCATTTTTTATTTATGCAGCTTTCAATTTATATGGTTTGGTGTTAAGTTCTGTTATTTACTTGGGTTGGTGTTTCTAAACCTCAAACTGATATGCATTTGTTTTTCTTTTTTGTGTTGTCAGGCGTGGGTCTTGACATTGGTTTGTGTAGGCTGTTGAAAAGGAGAGCTTGGTTGCTTTTGGGAGTGGATTGCACAACACTTTTTCAAATATTTCAACATTTTATTTATTATTTTTTTTTTCTTCAACCTGCATGTCTTTCATGGGTGATTATTTTTATTTTATTTTATTTTATTTCTATAACCCAATTTAAATTTTCACTCATAATTCATAGACTATTTCTTTATCTCTGTTGAAATTGAAAAGAAACAGAGTAAGGAAAGAGATAGTGTGGGTTTTCTTGATTGTGCTGCGCATTCAAATGCTTGGCCACTATCACATTTTTATTTGTTTTATTTTCTATTCAAATTGTGTTGATATATTATTATTTTTTTCAATAGGAAAGAAAAAATTGTATAATAGTTTTGATTTGTGTATTTTTTTTAGTGTTTACAATTTTATTTTATTTTTTGACTTGGTTTTATATTTTGATTTACAATATTGGTATTGCAAATCAAAATATAAATCTTGTATGTTTGTTTTTTAATTTGCAGTAAGACTAGGGAAAGTTATTGTTTTATTTGAGTTAGGTAAAACGTATGGTACAAGTAAAATTGTTACAAATTTTTAAGAAGAAGAATATTTCTTTATATTTTTTCAATATCTTTAAATACTGCAGACTTCACAAATTTTAACATGATACATATAAATTATAATTACATTTTAATCCCAACATGATTTATACTGAATATTATTTACAACGTATCTTCAGGTATGGACATACACTAGTATATATATATATTACAAGAGTTAATTGCATAATCTAAATAAAATTCTAGGAAACTTTTTCGAGACATTTTAGACTTTCTGAATCCTGAATCCTTAGTTTTGTTGCTTTGTCGAGGAAGATGGAGAAAGTGAACATCCCACTAGCAAACAAAAGAATCAAAGAATAAAAGAACAAATCTCAACAATCTTTGTCGAGGAAGATGGAGAAAGTGAACATCCCCACTAGCAAACAAAAGAATCAAAGAATAAAAGAACAAATCTCAACAATGGGAAAAAATAAGGAGTCCATATTGTCAAACAACATGCAAATAGGAACAAAAAATTGGGGATGAGGGTTGTGCTAGCTTGATAGCATGATGCTTTCATATGGAATTGAAGGGACAGAATCAGGATTGTAAATTTTGGAGGGGTCAAAACATGAATATAAAAATATCATGTTGCATAGATGATTTTTTTTTTTAATTAAGAATTTAGATTCTCTTAATTTTACAAATAAAATGAAGATTGGTATTTCATGATGAGTGACAATGAAAGATTCACATCAATAAATATTTATTTTTTATTAGAAGAAAAATTTTAAACCTATAATCATATGGCAATTACACGTCATTAATATTAAAATTTTATAATGTCACACAACTTTATAAAAGAAAAAAAAAATGGGGATATCTATTCTATATATAAAATAGAAATGATCAAAATTTTGAACCAAGGGTTTTATTTTCTAAACAATTTGCATTTTTTATTAAAAAAAAAAATGCTATTTGAGAGGGTAATTTGTGTAGTCAAATTGGGCTGAGCTAGATGGAAGTGGCTTTAAGGTTTGGGTTGCATGATGGGCTAAGCTATGCCCTGGAGAGAGTTTGAGTTGGGCCGTACAGAGCCCAAACCGGTCAAAGAGGTTTGATTGGATTAGCTAATGCCAACATTCTTGGGCCAAGCTACTTCTTAATAGAGGTTGAAGGTTTGACCGAAGCTATATTGGATGGCGGTTAACGGATTGACTGAGCTACATAGGAAGGTGGTCAAACGAAACTGGGAATGAGGGTGTTTGTTTTGATTTTTTGAGCCAACTTATAGCTTCTAGCTTTGAAAAAGTTATTTTAGACTGTTTGGTTAAACTTATTTCAAACAACTTCTGATTCTAACAACTTATTTTAACTCAAAAAAGTTGATTTTGAAAAACTGCTCACCCTTGCTTCTGATTATCAGTTTCTGATATGGACATGTTAATTTATAGTTATACTCTTAGATTTTTTTTATTTTTTATTTTTTTAAAAATAGAAAAAGACCCAAATGGACTATAGATTATTATTATTATTATTATTATTATTATTATTATTATTTATGAAAAATGTAGACAAGTAGTGAATAACAAAAAATAAAAGTTTATTGAAAAAGCTACTTCATAGCTTATTTAACAAACACTACTCAATAACTTAAATCTATAATTCAACAGCTACACCAAACGTATTAGCAACTTCTGATTAAAGTCATAATCTATAATCTGTTCTAACAATTACACCAAACGGGGCCAATGAAGCTTTGATTGAGCTAAGAAAAGAGCCGTACAATGTTAGCCTGGTGGTGCGTCGTGCAAGGTTTGCACGACACTGCATGTTGCACGGCTAAGTTAGTGGCAGACAAAATAATGTATGTTTGGTAGCCCGGCTGGAAGTCGTGCAAATAGTTGTACCATCTCACTTGACTTACAGTGAGGATGGTGTTAAAGGATAAGCATTATCCTTTAAGAATGTGATTCCTATGATGACTCTACAAAGGAGAGTTAGAGTTCTACTAGAATTATGCCATGTGAAACTTACAAAAGCTCAAACTAAACCCTAATCTCAGGTATGGCAACTGTTATTCCCGAATTCATAGAGCTTTTGCTTCTAGAGTCTTCTTGCTAACGTAAGCATCGGAGGGGTTTCCAGCACACACCAGCTAGCTAGCTCACGTTTGTGATTTCAGGTATTACGATGACATTGGAGGAACACAAGCATGGTCAATAGGATTATATAAAAGATGATTATTTTGTGCTCATACAATTTGCATCGTCTGTGGGAAATTTTCCTAAAACAAACTTTTTGATCAAGTTTTCCTTCAACAAGCTCTAATGGCACATAACGATGATTTGCCGCTTTCCACATTGATGGCCAGACGCTGGAGGCTAATAGAAGGCGTGAGGATTTGCCTCCTGCTCCACCCATAATAGATTTGGACTCTCAACGATGGAACCATCATAGTGGCATGCGAGAAAAATAGAGTTTGAGCTCTCGCCACTTCCAAAGCCCAAATGGACAAAGGTGATGAACTGATACTGAGATTTTGGAGGATCGCATGAGGAAGCAGGATGAACTAATAAGGAGAATAGCGGTAGACATGGAGACTTTGAAGTGCCAAGTGAAAGGCAATGGTGTTGCTGGGGTGGAAATCTATGAAGGCCGAACGTGATCTCGTCGTTCTGGAGATCAGGATAGATATGCTGCGCCTACATATTCTGGGAGTAAAAGCCTCAGGACAGGCGACTCCTAGTCAAAGACTTCCAAAACTCGTTACTCTAGGTCTGAGAGGATGAGGTTTGAAAGATCATACATTAAGGAAAGCAACACTCTCATTAGACATCTTCTCGATACACGGAGCTGCCCATATTAGAAGATTTGTGGACTATCCTAAAGGAAAGGGGATGAAGGAGAGAAGTTGCATAGGCGCAAGATCCCTAAAAGGTATCTGCTTTGCAGAGATTGGCTTCCAGGATACATGGAAGTGAAAAGGTTGCAATGCCAATGCCATATCTTGCTTATGAGCTAGTGGACAGAGTCCTGGCAAGATTGCAGAGCTCACCATTTGTACTAACAATAGAGAACAACCTTTGCTTGTGGATTTTAGCCAGCCTAAATTCACAGTCTACGACGGAAAATCAAATCCTTACATGTATCTCAACCATTTTTTGACAAGTCATGGCTATTCACAGAAAGAACGATGCCTTGATGTGCTTCTTGTTTTCGTCAAGCCTTGGGGATTTGGGCTTGACTTGATTTAAGAGATTGCAGAAGGTCACATTGCCTCATGGGCATAACTTGTAGAGGCATATGTTAGTAGGTTCAAAACAAATACCAAAACGCAGTGAAGGTTGACCAATTACTTGCCATTAACATGGACGAGAAGGAGACATTGAAGTCATACAACAATAGGTACTAGAAGACATTCAACCAAATTGGCGAATGCCCCACTAATCTAGCTATGCCCAATACAAGCACAGACTTCCAGTTAGGCACAGATTGAAGGATTCTATGGCCATGACTCCGTCTCTTACCATGGAAACTTTGATAGAAAGAGTGAACTAACATATCAAGGTAGAGGAGGATGTCGCCCGTGCAAGGGCAAGGTTCGACACAACAACAATGTAGGACAAGAAGACCATTGCCAAAGTGAACACGGTTGGCAAGAAGGGAAAACAAAGCTACAATAACCGTGGCGACCCTCCATAAAATAGTGAGGAAAACAAAGAAAGGAAGAGGAAAGTTAGCACTGCTATTACTACAATTTTCAAGAAGCCCATCTATTGCATCCTTAGCAAGATTCACGATAAACCCTTTGTTCGGTAGCCGATCAAATTGGGAGAAGTGCAGAGAAGTTATGATGAAAGGTACTAGTGCACTTTTCATGAGGAAGTAGGGCACCGAATTGAAGATTGCACACCGTTAAAACAACATCTGGAAGAACTAGTGGCGGTAAGCCACTTGGATTGTTATATCGAGGGGGGAGCTCGGTTGGCCTTTCAAGACAGGAACGTATTGGGCGGAAGGTTGGTAGATGGTCTGCCTTAAGGTGTGATCAACATGATCCATGAGATCATTGAGCTTAAGTGAGTTTGTGAGCTTAGATGGATGATAAAGAAGGCAGAGCACATGAGGGAGGTACTAAGTGTTCAACCGACTTTGAAAAAAGGGACGACACAGACAAGAAATGTGATTTCTTTCTCTAAAAGAGGCCTAGCAAGGTTACAGAATCCCCATGACGATGTACTGGTGGTTACTTTGCATGTTAAGAATTTTGACATCAAAAGGATCTTGATCGATTAGGGGAGTTCATGTGAAATTATGTACTATGAAACTTTTAAGCAATTGAAGTTAGATGAAAGAGACTTGGTGCCAGTCATGTCGCCTCTAGTGGGTTTCAACTTAATGCCTAAATGGCCGATTGGCAAGATCATTTTGCTGGTCAAAGCAGGTTCGTTGGTCAAACAAATGGAGTTTTGGGTTTTGAAAGTTCTATCCACTTACTACATCATTCTTGGGAGAGCATGGTTGCATGCCATGCAAGCTATAACTTCGACCTACCATCAAATAATGCGGTTCCCAAACGAAGTTGGGGTGATCAAAGAGGCCTTAGGCAATCAAATCATGTCAAAGTAATGCTTCGTGATAGTGAACAGCAGTTGCGCTGCTAAATGATTTGTATAGATGATGGAGCAACTGGGGAACAAAGAAATATTTAAAGACGTTGACAAGGAAGTCGAGCAGAAGGCCATAAAGGAGCTAGTGGAAATGAGGGTTGATGAGAACGACCTAGAGAAGTTCTTTTTGCTCGGTTTATCTTTGTCTAGCACTGAAAGAAAGGAGATAATGGATTTTTTGATCTCCAATCTCGAATTATTTCCCTGGACGCCATACGATATGCTTGGCATAGATCCAAATTTCATCTACTATAAACTCAATGTCAACCATACTGCCAGATTGGTTATACAAAGAACTTGCAGATCGGCTCTATCCCACGTCAAAGTTATGGCCAAAGAAATAGGGAACCTACTAGAGGCAGGAGCGATCAAGGAAGTCCGTTACCCTAAATAGATTTCAAACACAGTTGTAATACCAAAGAACGAAAAATGACGCGTTTGTGTTGATTATAAGACAGTCAACAAGGCGTTCTCAAAAGACAACTTTTCTTTTCCAAGGATTGATTAGTTAGTAGACCTAATAGCAGGTGACAACTGGCTCAGCTTTTTGGATGTGTATCGTGGATTTCACTAGATCGCTATGTACAAGCCAGATCAGGAGATCATTTCTTTCACAACCCCAAGGGGGTTGTATTGTTACAAGGTCATGCCATTTGGCCTAAAAAATGTAGGGGCAACGTTTCAAAGAATGGTCACCAAGATGTCTGCACCATTGTTAGACAAAACAATGGAGGTTTACATTGATGACATGTGTTGAAGAGCAAGAATGAGTTTGACCATCTTAACGACCTGGCAGAGATGTTCCAAATCTTTAAAACTTATAAGTTGTGTTTGAATGCCTCTAAGTGCACATTTGGTGTGAGATTAGGCAAATTCTTGGGCTTCTTGGTGACCAATCATGGAATAGAAGCAGATCCTTCCCAAATCAAGGCCATTCAAGAGCTTGAAAGGCCAAACACTATTAAGGAAATGCAACATCTGATGGGGTTAGTTGCCGTGCTGAATAGTTTCATAAGTTGGTCATCAGACCGTTGCAGACCATTCTTTTAGGTGCTTAAGTCAAAGTTCGAGTAAGACGAAAAGTGTGACCAAGCTTTGGAAAGCTTGACGGAGTACTTGTCTTTAGCTTCTCTCTTGGCAACCCTAATACCTGGAAAGGAGTTGTATTTATACTTGGTAGTCTTTCAGTACGCTGTTAGCGCGGTGTTGGTGCGTGCGGAAGGAATACAATATTTGCCCATCTTCTATGTGAGCAAAACAATGTTGGACGTTGAAACAAGATATCTGTCATTAAAGAATCTTCCCTTGGCTTTAATGATGGCATCCAGAAAGTTGCAACACTACTTTCATGCGCACATAGTTATGGTGTTGACCGCATTTCCTTTGAAGGTCTTATTTGAAAGGGACGGACTTTTCTGGGAGGATATTAAAGTGGGCAGTGGAGTTGGGACAGTTTGACATCAAGTTCCAACCTAGAACAATAATAAAGGTCTAAGCATCAGTAGATTTTGTCATAGAGTATGCTCCATGAAGTCACTTTGTCTGCTTGGTTGACCTGATCGAGGAAACTGAATAGAGAAGGGTGAGTGTCGCAGGAATAACGCAACCCCTCACTATCTAGCAACAAGTTTAATTACCATCTTAAGCAAAGGAACCACTCAATGTGCGATAAGCTTGGCAGTGGTCACACCACCCACTGAGGCCAATGATACATTGATAGGGGGTGATGAGGTAAGCCGCACTACGACAAGCACGATTTGCGATGATGTGCCTGAAAGGGAAATAGTAAGGTAACCAAGCAAAGAGATTTGCAAACAAATAGCAAGCAAACAACATGGCGGAGGAAATAATTAAAGCACCGGATCCTAAGACATCTTCAGACTTATCTACTTGTTGGAAGTTGTTTGTGGGAGAGATGTAGAAGCGTTTCATGGACGGAGCTTCTAATAAACATGGAGCTAGACTGGGAATTGTCCTTATTTCGCCATATGGCCTAACAATTGAATAGACGATTAGACTTGGGTTCCCAGTGTCCAATAATGAAGCGGAGTACGAAGCACTCTTGGTCGATCTAAAATCCACCTTTCGGATGAAGGATACCGAGCTAATGTTGTCAAGTTTCTCAAGTTGTCTTCCTCTTGGTTTCTTAGCTATTGGTTGCAAATGAACAACACTTGAAGAAGATTGATTGCTGCGACATGTTATGATAGCTCTACTCTAACTAGAATTTCAAATTTAATTCAAATATTCGATATAACTAGAAAATATTTGGTGTTTCAATAAGGTTGCCTTGTATTACTTAAAATAATGAATTGTTGCTAATTACAATCAACGAATATCATATATGGAAACCCACATTAATCATTTGAATCCGGAATGTCTTTAAAAAAATTTGATAAATTAGCATAATCCAATGCTATTTCAAGGATTTTATGAGGAATAGGCCCTGTAATCTCAAACAAGCATGATTGACTTGAACGATTTTCTAATGTAGGAGGGGGGGAGGGGGTTTAATTCTTCACTTTCTTTTTGTCTGTCCTCTTCCTTTTGTCATTCCAACAAGGAAATTTTCCTAATTTTTTGTCATTTGAAGGCAAAAGCATTGCGTTAGGGACATCCAATGAACTTGGAACATTCAATGCCATCTTAGTTCTGGGTTTTCGAGTTATCAAGTACGAAGAAAACGGTTTACAGTGATTCCTAGCTTGTGGTTAACCAAGTTTCTGGGATTTACGAAGCAAAGGATGACAGAATGATGAAGTACCAAGCTCTGGTCAGAGACCACATCAAGCGATTCCAGGCAATAAGGGTCCAACATATTGGCCGAGAAGAAAACAGCCGAGCAGATGAATTGGCTGGCCTTGCTTCCATGGTTGATAGCACATCTTCCAACCCTCTCCTGATTGAATTCCTTCCGCAGCCCAGCATTAAGGAAATCGGGTAGACAAAAGTTCTCTGCGCCGAGGTCGGTCCTTCATGGATGGACCCTATTATCCTCTTTCTCAGAGACCGAACCCTTCCAGCCGAGAAGAAGGAAGCACATAAAGTTCGGGTGAAGTCTCTCTCCGTCAGGCGCTTTATACAAGAAGTCTTTTACCGGTCCGTATCTAAAGTGTGTGCACCCGAGCAGCGTGGATGCCTTCCTGTACGAAATTCACGAAGGCATCTGTGGCAGTCACATAGGGGGCAGATCTTTGGCCTACCGAGCTATTTCGTAAGGCTACTAGTGGCTTTGCATACAAGCCGACGTGCAGAAGTATGTTCTCAAGTGTGAGAAGTGCCAGAAGTTTGCCCACCAAATTCACCAACTGGCCAGAGAACTTCTTCCCCTCACCAGCCCTTGGCCCTTTGCGATGTGGGGGCTCGATATAGTAGGGCCACTCCCAACTGCACCAGGCAACCGGAAGTTCTTTATCGCGGCCACAAACTACTTCACCAAATGGGTTGAAGCAGAGCCTTTGGCAACAATCAAGGAGAAAGACGTCAAGCGGTTTGTCTGGCATAATGTGGTAATGCGGTTTGGCGTCCCAAAAATTCTGATCTCTGATAACAGCACCCAATTTGATGGTCGCCTATTCAGAGGATTTTGTAAAGACTTGAAGATTGAATTCTACAACTCTACCCCGGCTTACCCACAGTCTAATGGTCAAGTCGAAGCATCAAACAAGACCATCCTTGATGGGTTGAAGAAGAGGCTTGAGAAAGCCGAAGGAAAATAGGCCGAGGAACTCCCCAACGTCCTTTGGGCATACCGAACAACCTCGTGGCGATCTACCGGGGAAACACCTTTTGCTTTGGCATATGGCATGGAGGCGGTCATACCTTTGGAAGTTGGAATGCCCACCCTCAGAAGTGAAAGTTTTGAGCCCGAGTTGAATGCCGAAGCCATTGTCCTAGAATTGGAGCTCATGGAAGAACGCCGGGAAAAGGCTCTCATCTATGTGGCCGCCTACCAACAAGAGCTCTCAAGGAAATACAACAAAACGGTGCACCCCAGACCGTTCAAAGTAGGTGACTAGGTCTTGAGGAAGGTCATGAACAATACCCTGGTGCTAGGTGAAGGCAAACTAGGAGCAAACTGGTAAGGACCCTACAAGATAATCGGTCTGGTGGGCAAGGGGGCATACCACTTGGAAGACCTAGGAGGCAGAGGAATACCCCGGCCATGGAATACGGCCAACCTCAAACTGTACTATTTTTAGCTTTTGTTTTCTTTTTGTGCAAAGGAATTTTTTTGGCTTGCACTTCAAAATGTAATATTCTTTTTGTCCGGCCAACCTCAAATTGTTTTACTCCGGTTGATTTTGAGATTAAAACCGAGATGATTTACTCCGGTTCATTGAGTTGATGATCTGATCAACTGAGATTCTCAACCGTGATGTCTTACTTCGGTTGAATGAGTTGATGTTTTGCTTAACTTTTAGATTCTCAACCGAGATGTTAACTCCGATTAAATGAGTTAATATTTTGCTCAACTTTTAGATTCTCAACCGAGATGTTTTACTCTGGTTGATTTTGAGATTAAAACCGAGATGATTTACTCCGGTTCATTGAGTTGATGATCTGATCAACTGAGATTCTCAACCGTGATGTCTTACTCCGGTTAAATGAGTTGATATTTTGCTTAACTTTTAGATTCTCAACTGAGATGTTAACTCCGGTTGAATGATTTGATGTTTTGCTCAACTTTTAGATTCTCAACCGAGATGTTAACTCCGGTTGAATAAGTTGATGTTTTGCTCAACTCTGAGACACTCAACCGAGATGTTAACTCCGGTTGAATGAGTTGATGTTTTGCTCAAATTTGCGATTCAAAATCGAGATGTTTTACTCCGGTTAATTTCGTTGATGATTTGTTCAAAAATGTGATTTTAACTGAGATGTTTTACTCTAGTTAACGCAGTTGATGATTTACTCAACTTTATGCTGGAAATCGCGATGTCTTTTCCGGTTAGATAAGTTAGATAAAGTGGTTAGTCTTGCCGAGGTATTTTGACAACTGACATTATTTAGCATGAAGAACGTGCAAACACTTGAAGAAAATAGAGCTTTTTCATTGATGTGAAAAGTGATTACAAGAGGAGGGGCGGATAGTCCGGTTACATGTGTAAACCAAAAAGGAAGAAAGAAGACAAAGAAAACTAAGCTAGGGGGGAAAGGTCAGTGAATTCGCCCTCGGCTTCCTCCAGGTTGACTGTTGGTGTTTGGTCTTGGACACCAGTCTCCGTTTGGCCGGGCTGAACTATATGATTTTCCCCCTCCACATTTTCCTCAGTTTCCTCGTCGCCTTCTTCCTCGGCCTCAGCCTGCAACACAGCGAAGACGTCATTGGCATAGTGCACGAGATAGCTCGGTAGGAAGGCAGCTGGAGGAGAGGCGAACACGTCGGTCTCCGGTCCCTGGCCGAGATGTTCACAAGGAGACTTCCACCCAGCCTTGAAGAAAATGTCTTGGGTGGCGCGAACCTGCTTTGTGTAACTCTCCTCGGCCCCAAGGAAACCGACATTGTTTGCACCCTTCAGATCCTCTTCCTGTGATTGTTTCAGCGCATCTAGCTCGGCCCGAAGTGCATCTCTCTCCTTCTCGGCAGAGCCAAGTTGGCCGAGCAACCGAGAGTTGTCGGAGTTCGCCATTTGCAATGAAGACTGGGCTCTCCCGAGCTCGGCTTGGAGGCTTTGAACTTGGCTGGTAGAGTTAGTTGCCTTCTGCCGAAGCCGGTGAATGCGCTCCATGACCAAGTGCTGCTTCTGGATGGCCTGCAAGAAAAGAGATTGATCAGAAAGAAAACCGAACAAACACTTGGTGAAATTTTGAGCACAAGTTTGAGATTCTTACCCTAGTCATGGATTTGACCGACGACTTCACCAACCGGGTGTTTGGAACATGGTTGCTGCCGACCACGTCACTCGGTAGGAGAAGGGCCTTGGTGAGGTCAAAGGCGAGAAGATGCTCTTTGTCGCCCTTAACGGAAGCTGTTGTCAGGATCTTCTTGCCCCGGTGTTTGAGCTAGGGCCTTCATACCGGTGTTGGGTCGACGGTGACGGTAGGCTGCTCGGTGTTGAGCTCGGTTACTAGCTCGGTAGAAGGGTCTGCACGAGGCCTTTTGCCAGCCCGGCGGGAGTCTCTGCTGGCTTGCCCGGCGGCGGGAGAAGCCAATGCAACCACGGTCTCGCTAGATTGATCGGCAGCCGGAGGGCGGGCTGGAATGGTCGGAATCTCGGATAAGGTGGCAGTGATCAAGTTCTTAATGCGGCTCCTCTTGGCCATTTCTTCTGCTTCGGTGAAACGAATGAAGGGGACGTCTGGCAGCGTGGGATCTGGTGGCAGAGATGGAGCGTGGAGAAAGTCAGTGACTTTACTCCGGCATGGAGCTGAATACCGGTATGTTGGAGTATAGCTGAGGAGCTCGTTACAATCCCGGTTGTGGTAACAGAGCACGGTCCTGATGGCTGCTTCGTTGGGGTAATAGTAGTTGGTTTGCAAGGCTTGGATTACTGTAAAGGAAAGAAGAAAAGTGTCAAGTACAGAATAGTGAATAAAGATAAATTGACCGAGCAGTTAGCACGGCTTACATGTCTCGCCGAAGTTCTTGCTAATAAACCAGCCCGGTACGTCAGCCGTTTCATAGTTGCCAGACACCTAGAAAAAGTCGTCGTCGTGTAAGTCCTTGTCTGGGGTGCCGGTCACTATTTTTTCTTTGCCCGGTCGAATTTTTAAGTAATAGGCGAGGCCGTCGCCTGTGTGCCCAAGGGTGTATTGGCGAAGTATCTCAGCTAAACCCAAGTTGGTTCCTAGCCGATTGTTCAACTCGTGGACCCGGTTGATTATTCGGTAAGTGTTGGTTGAGACTTGAGTGGGTGCTAGCCCGATGCGGCGCAAGAATTCGGTCATCAGTGGGTTGACCGGGAAGCGGAGGCCTCCTTCAATGATGGATAGCACGGTGAAGGGGCACTGGTCTAATTTGCCCCAAGGGGTTGTCTCAATTTTGCTGAGCTCTAGGTGGACGTCGGCCGGGATACCGTACGCTTCCCGGAACGCGGCCAGGGCAGCCAGAGTATCAACAAGGAAGCGGAAGTGCCCCATGTGTAGCCGGCTGGTTTAGCTCAGCTGAGGTGGTTTGGCATAGACTGGTGTTTAATGGTTGCTCGGTCTTTAAGAGCCTCGGTAATTGGTTAGTGGTTCCCTTGGACTCTGCAGGAAAAGGATGGCAAGTGTAAGTGGAAGCGTGGTTGCACGAAACGAGCTTAAATTTAGCTCGGTCATGAAGAGTGCTAGACCACCTCGGTCGCAAAGGTAAATTAAGGAGCTCGGTCGCTCAAGCAAACTAGTGGTTAGCCCAGTCGAGCGGCCAAGTCCTCTGTCTACCTCGGTTTCTACTAAGGTTTTGGCAAACTTGTAAATTGCTCGGTCTAATTGTTTTTTGGACCAAAAGGCGACCTGGAGCCCGGTCCGCTCCAGTTCTTCATGTGTTCATGTGTTCATCACTGGGATTGAAGAACAACGAAGAGAACGGGGGCAAGTGTGGGTTTTGGGAGGGTTATGTTCTAAAAAATACGGATTTTGTGCCCTAATATGTGAAATACCAAATGAAAATAGCAAAAAGGAGGCTCGAAGGACTTACTAGTTAAGGGCAGGAGCTTCCTCCTCGAACACAAATGGAAGGAAAGGCAGGAACGAGGCTTGCAAGATGCACAGGAGCTTTGGAACGCTTGGAATGGAGGAGGAATAGTAAAAATGAAATGAAAAGAAAATGGCGTATATATGGGAGGAAGACCGCCAAAAATTTGAATGTGAAGGGACAGTTGGCTGCTCGAGGCCAATGAGTGAGCGACACGTGTCCCTATTGACGGCGGCGTCAATACTGAAGAGACAGGATGGCAAGTCGAGGCGTCGACCGGGCAAGTTTGAAGACAGGTAAGTCAACTAGCTCGGTCACCGTCTAGCAGACTGTGAACTGAAGAAGAGTTATCCCGGTCAGAACAGGTAATCCCAGTCACACTTGCGCGAACGGAATTAAGGGGCAATTAAGAGGGAGATTTATGATTTGGATTGGGCCGTGGTAAGGGTCGGACAAATTGTGGGCCGAACACATTTGGGCCGTGGTAGCCTGGGCCCATCCAGAAAGGATTTTTGCTCGATAATGGCACGGTTGTTGTGAAATCGAGCTACTTGCTCGGTAATGGCATAGTTGCTCAGTAATGGCATAATTGCATAATTGATGTCGTACTAGCTGGTCAAGTGAGGTTCGGCCGAGATGTCCACTGCTTCACTGGGTTCCACAATTCATGCATTAGCTCGGCAGGAAGGCCGACGTCTAACCAGCATGACTTATTCCGAGCTCGGCTAAGTTGGAATGCAACTGAGCTCGGTCGTCATTGAGCTTGGCGAGCAGAGTGCTCTGGCTAGCTGCGCAGCACGGCCGTTGACAGCCGAGATACTGCAGCTCGGCTACCGAGCTCCCAGTGGTGTGGGCTGGCAGTTAGGTGATGTTTAGCTAGATTTGTGCTGACAGATGGGATAGCAGTACCACGTGTTGAGAGACTAATGGGAGTAGATTTGGGGTGCAGAAGGTATATAAGCGAGTCTGCGCCCCCCATGCTAAGGCAGATGAACATTTGGTGAGATTTACACTAAACACTCAATCCTCTCTCTCCATCTATCCCCTGTCTGTGTGTTCTAACTTGATCGTCGGAGGGATTTTTTGGCCACACACCGCTGGGTAGCTCACCGCCGTTGTGCTCGCAGGTCGATCGGACAGACAGGAGCTTGGAAGAAAGGAGTATGGGTTCGCTTGAATATTTGCTCACCTTACACTCTTGCTTTTGTCATTCCAACAAGGAAATTTTCCTAATTTTTTGTCGTTTGAAGGCAAAGGCATTGTGTTAGGGACATCCAATGAACTTGGAACATTCAATGCCATCTTAGTTCTGGGTTTTTGAGTTATCAATTGCAAATGAAAACCTGAATGAGGTGGTTAATGGTTATGGTCGATAGGTTTCTTCGATGTCCTCCTCTCTGTTTCTTAGCTATTGGTTGCAAAACGACACTTGAAAGAGATTTGTTGCTAGGGTTGTCTGGCTTCTCTAGTGGTCTTCCTCGACCACAATGCATGATTGATCCACTCCAACTGCAACTTGAATGGTATAACTAACTAGAAAGGGTTTAAGGCTTCAATATATATATATATATAGAAAAGACTTTCAAAGAAATAGCTTTAGTTGGGAAAAAAGGAAAAGAGTAAGAATTCAAAATCCTACATGGAATTGATTTTTTTTTTTTCCTTCTAGTCAAACAAGAGTTTGAAAACCATACAATCTTGGGATTTCCAAAAAAGAGAGACATAAATTAAACTGACACTTGAAGCAATTTGACATCCAAATTTGTTGATGTGTTGCGTAGTCGTCAATAGGGCTGTAAATAAACAGAGTCGTTCGTAAACAGACTGGAGCTCAGCTCATTAAGGACTCGTTCAAACTCCGATCATTAAATTTTTATTGTATTCGAGTTCGAGCTCAAGCTCGTTAAAATTTTAATAAACAAGCCCAAACATATTAAAGCTTAGTTCGCTAGTTCTGCTCGTTAGCTAGCTCCTTTAACATTTATTTAAATAATAGAATAAATATATTTTTTATATATTAAATAATGTAAAAATATGTATAAAAAATAGGTGTACAGCGACTCCCAATTGGTGGTTAACCAAATATCTGGCAATTACGAAGCGAAAGACAACATGGTGGCCAAGTATCAGGAGTTGGTCCGAACAGAAATCAAGAAGTTTGAAGTGGTCAGAATAGAACAAATCAGCCAAGATAAAAACAACAAGGTGGATGAGTTGGCCGATTTTGCATTAATGTCAAACACTTCTATTCCAAACCCTTTAGTGATTGACTTTCTTCCAAGGCTAAGCATTGAAAAACTTGAAGGGACGGAGGTGTTGTGCGCCGAGCTAGGACTTTCTTGGATGAACCCCATCATTAATTTCTTGAAAGACAGGATTTTTCCAAACAACAAGAAGAAGGCGAACATAATTCGAGCAAAGTCACAGCAGTTCTAACTTTTCCTATCTTTGGTGTTGTATAAAAAGTCTTTCACAGGACCAAACTTGAAGTGTGTCCACCCTAGCAAGGTTGAGGCTTTTTTCTTTAAAATTCATGAAGGCACATATGGAAGTCATCAAAAAGGAAGATCATTGGCTTATTGAGTTATTTCGCAAGGATATTGGTTGTTGTGCATGCAGGTAGACACAAAGAAGTTTATCAAGAAGTGTGAAAAATGTCAAAAATTTGCGCATCAAATGCACTAATTGGCCAAAGAACTCTTACCTTTGACCAGTCCTTGGCTTTTTGCGATGTGTGATTTAGACATAGTAGGACCACTCCCAATTGCACCGGGCAACAGGAAGTTCTTTATTACGGCGACTAACTACTTCACAAAGTGGGTTGAAGTAGAGGCACTTGTATCTATCAAGGAGAAGGATGTGAAGAAGTTTGTCTAGTAGAACATCATCACTTGGTTTGGAATCCCTAAAGCTTTGATATTAGATAACAGTACTCAGTTCAATGGGAGGATCTTCAGAGGCTTTGTGAAGAACACAAAATAGAGTTCTACAACTCCACACCAGCATATCCTTAGGCTAACAATCATGCCGAAGCTTCGAACAAGGCGATATTGGATGGCTTAAAGAAATGACTAGACAAAGCAAAAGGAAAGTGCATTGAAGAACTCCCTCATGTCTTGTGGGCATACCGAACTACCTGAAGAAAGTCGACCAATGAAACACTATTTGCCTTAGTTTATAGCATGAAGGTCATCATCCCCTTAGAGATTGGTCTTCTCACTATCAAAAGTAAGAACTTCGACCCAGATTTGAACGGCGAAACAATAGCCTTGGAACTCAACCTTGTAGAGAAAAAAAGAGAGAAAGTTATGATCCACATTATATCAGTAAGAGTTATCCAGAAAGTATAACAAGGCAGTGCATCTAAGGCAATTCAAGATAGGAGATTGGGTTTTATACAAAGTGATGGGGAACACTTCGGTTCCTGGTGATGGCAAATTGGGACCCAATTGGGAAGGACCGTACAAAGTTGTAGGGTTGGCGGGAAAAGGAGCTTACCACTTGGATGAAATGCACGATTGAGCTGTGGCAAGACCGTAGAATACGACCAATCTCAAGTTGTTTATTTTTAGCCCTTTGGTACTTGTAATTTTTTGTTTCTTTTAGTTCGACATTAAAAAAATGAGTAGACAGTTTTCTTTCCAGACTTGGCCTCATTGCAGTTTTACTATGTGATTGTAATACATGACATAATTTTCTAAGCAGACTAATCGAGCAATGGTAGAATGGCCCGAGGTAACTACTTTAGCTTAAACTTGGAAAAATTCTTTACTCGGCTGGTCAGCTCAGCAAAGTAGGTTGGCAGGATTGTCCAAATTTGAAAAATCTTTGCTTGGCTGGTTAGTTTAGCAAAATAGGTTAGCAAGATTGACCAACTTTGAAAAATCTTTGACTGAGCTGGTTAGCTAGACAAAGTAGGTTGGTAGGTGCAGACAACCTATTTTGACTAGCCCTAAGACTTGGGCACTTTCTTTTGATTATCCGATGATGAAAATCAGAATATGTTTATCACAAAATCCTCCGTAAAAAAATGGAATTTGAGCCTTACTTCTTGACCCTAAGCCATTTCAGACAAGTGTTTTGGACCCCTGGGGCATCTAGAGAAAACCTGGGCCGAATCGGAGCGAACCTGGGCTAAACTGGAGTGAACCTAGGCTGGGCAGCAAAACCGAGCCAAACTTTCCCTTAGCTGGTCGATCGGCTAGTCGACCACCTCAAGTCAGCAAGTTCAATTTTGTTTATTCGGTTCGTGTTGGCATTCCATTATACCATTTTCTGATATATTCAGGCCCCAAAATACATACACACTCTGCCTCCATTGCCAAAAGGACTTGACCCTTCAAAAAGAGAGAGTTAAAGTAAAAGAAGGGCTTGATCCATTAACACAATAACGCTCCGTTAATACAGTAATGCTCTACTGCCTCTTCCACCTTTGGTCCACTTCCACTGATATATGTTGTCTATATACACAGAGAAGTCTGAAATGAATGAAAGAGAAGAGATTGATAAAGAAATGGTTGATTCATAAGGGAAAGTCTAAGCTTTGGGTTAAAAAGTTGAGAAGTTAAATTGTACACCTTATACACTGTTATTTGCTTCCAAGCCTTTCAAGAACACTAATATATCATATCTATACACTATTGTTGGTTCCAAAAATTCCTTCATAGCCAATTTGTGTAGCTTTGATCAAGGAGTGTTCAATTTGTGTCAAAAGTGAGAAAGCTAGAGTAAATTATGAAATTTGGGTTTTCACAATCTTCTCCACACACATTGTTAAACAGCCTAAAATTGTCAGTTTAGCTAAAATTCTAAATTTTTGAATAGAGGATTGAGAATTCACAACTGTAGACACCCCATTTTTGACCGTCTGTAAGACTTGGGCGTTTTATTCCGAGCACTCAATGATGAAAGTTACGTTGTGTAAGTGGTTTGAATTCTCAATAAAGGAATCCAAATTCAAGCTCTAAACAATCCGAACCTTTCATATCCAAGATGTTTTACCTCAGAAACCCATTTTTGAGCACTATGCCAACCTGCATTGAACCTAGAACAGAGAGGCAGGGGAGCCACATTGGGGCCCGACCGTGGCTTATTTGGGGCCAGTCGTGGCCGTTGGGACCCGGTCGTGCCCTTTAGGCGACAAACACTATTCTAGGCGGGAATCCGCCAGCTGTCTATTTTTGAAGATATTTATGACATATTTGCCTCAAATGCTATAAATATGAGCTCAGACCTTTGTTTTGAAGGTTAGAAAAATTTCAGACTGTTAAAAAGATATTTAAGAGCTCCTTCTCTTGCAAGTTACCTTTGTGCTCTCATATCATCTTTGAACTATATATACACACCATATACACCATTAGAGCTTGGACTTGAAGCTTTGGTTGAGACTTTGGTACCATAATTCAAGCTTGAGAGTGCTTTAGGATCCAGTTTGGTTTACAACAAGAGCATTCTCTCTAAAAGAGGTATAAGCTTGCCACCTTCTTCCTTGCTTTCATTTCAATCTTTGTCTATCTTTTTCTTATGTTTTCATACTATTTTGGATCAATTCCAAGTGCTGAAACTTGGGGTTAAAGAGCTACCGAAGGTAGAAGGGCTAATCACCCTTGCTTAAACCTTATCCCATAGCTCGTACCCTTTGTTTTCCCACTCTTTTCTTTGATTTATACACTGATTTTCAGAGTTTTAAAAGGCTGAAAAATGTGATTTAGAAATCCTAAAAGTGGAGGGGTTAGCCACCCCTCATTAGCTTTCTTACTAGCTTTGTGTCCTCTTTTTTTTGCTCTTTTTTGTACTCTTTTTAAGATGATTTTAGGTACTATTTTTTGAGTTTTAGGGGCTGTTTAAATCATTTAATTAGTTTGTGCTTTGAATATTATGTTTGTAGTGTTGTGAGTCCTCATAGATTCGGTGGTTTAAGTCTTAGACACCAATTCATTTGAGTTGATAGCTTTATTTATCTAGCTTGCATGTAATAGTCTTACTTTTGTAATAATCAACTTCGTATAATCATCTCTGCAACCTTTCTTTATTCTTTGTTTATTTTGATGAAAGGTTGAATCAAACAAAAAATTAATGTTTAAGGCATAAGAAAGAGACTTCCCATGCTTAATGGTTTTATCTCTTCTGAGGTTCATTACTAAGGCATTACATCTCTCTTATGTTAAGCACGATCTCTTGTTTGATACCTCTCTTTATCGCTTTTGGATTTAGTGGACGTAAACATCACATTTGGACAAAATGAAATAAAAGATAAGAAATGGATAGGTAAGATGAAAAAGGCTAATAAAATTGGCTTAAAATTGGATTAAAATTGACATAAAAAGCTAATAAACTTGGTTGGATTCAGTCGGACGTTATACTGAATTCATCGATTATAGAGTTATCACATACCAATTCGTGATGTTTGATGATTCTTGAGGCATGTTTACCTCCTTTCTTGAATTAACTTCATGATAGGAAAGAGGTATTGTTTGTCATTCATTACATTTATTAACCTTTTGTCCTATCATGTCTAAAATCATCATGCAATCAACTTGCGACCATTGATGTTTTGGGAACCAAACCCGCTCCTCGCTTGAGTATATCCATGATAGAGAAGAGCAAAAAGGACAAACATTGCTTAGGAGCACTCTATCTGCACTATTTTCACCTCAAAGCACAAAAACAATCTTCTACAAAAAAAAAAAAAAAAAAAATAGGGCACATCTGGATTTGTTTTGGCCCAGCCGGGCTCCAAAGTTTGGTAAACAGAGCATTCTTGTTGAAACAGAGAGCAATGGCTAAGGGTGAAGCAGAACAATTTCCCAGGAGGCAGACAGAGCAGTTTCTAAGGGTTGTCTTTGTCGGCGTGCATGGGATCCTTGTTCATTCTTTACATATTATTGTTGTAATAAAATAGATATTTCTTCATTCATTGTTCATTTGGATTTGTAATAATTAGAGACATCCGGACATTCAGACATTCATTCGCACCCTTCTGCGCTAGGGCAAATATGTATAACTTATGTATGTCTTCCAATCTCCATTTCTTTCTCTCTTTTATTTATTCGCTTACCGTAGTTGTATAGCATCATATTTTCTTTAGCATTTTTCATGACTCGCATTCATTCGTTTCGCATGCATAAGGATTTGGCTCATCATACTAATCAATGTCAATTTCAAATTCCATACTCGAATATGTGCTTTATCGCATGCCTTAAATTAACTCATATGCTATGCTAATAGCCGAGCCTATTAATTGTATGTTGTATGCGTTGCATTAGTCAAGTTACATTGTTTAAGATCATGCATTTTTTAAACTATTTTCTTTCTTTTAGGTCGCCTCGGAAACTTAGGGTAAGCATTTTTGCTTTGGCATATTACATGTGTGCGATTGTTGATATGTAGAGCATAACTACCATGAGGCTACATGCTTATTTGAAATAACTCTTTGAATGCCTGCGGATGGAGGTTATTTTTCCTAAATTAGGTCAACTTTGATCATTGCATAGACATACTCATTTTCTTTGAGTTGCGTATTCCAAAAACTCTTTCAAAAATTGCATTGAAATCGAAGCGTTCAAAATTAAGAAAAGTGGTCTATATTTTTTTGCCTTCATGTAGTAATGATAGCACAATAATCTAACATGAGGATATACTGTCTATAAAAATCACATCCTGATTAGTAGAGGTCAATCTTTGATCGAGTAGCGGGGTGCTCAATTCATGACTTTCCCCTCTTATACCTAAGTTCCTGAGCCGAGACACTTTGGTTATGACTGACAAGTGGCCTTTAGCCTAAGTCACAAGTTTCCTAAATATCCCAAAAATATTTAGGTGGTGACTCTGAAATCTGGCAATGTAGTCCATTTTTGGCATCTCTGATGGTAAATGGATTTTCTAAGATTTGCTGAATTTAGACTCTCATTTGTTTAAGTTATTTCACATTGCACTTGTGAAACCAGATTCTGAACCATAGGAGTTCGAACTGTAGGGCTATTGTATCCAAAGAGACTAAACCCCTTTGAGGAGCACGAAAAGCAAGCTACAACAACATTGAGGGTGATCAAAAGGAAGTTTAAAAAATCAAGAAGTTCATTCTTTTTTTCGAAAGTGAATTTTTAATTTCTTGCATTTTCTATCTTATAATTATTTTCTTATTTTAATTTCATATTAGTTTTGTTGCAAGCTAACTGGTAGTGATTAATTGAGCCACCTACACATTTCTTATTTGTTCTTTTCTTCAATTTTGCAACAAGCCAGGTTTTGCTAGGCCTAGTTGGCTAGCCAGTTAACTTCTTTTGGACAAAATGGCGTAGTCTTGCGATGTTGACCAATTCCAGTTGTTTCCAAGGCACATGAAGCTTTAATTTTGTTTTTTTTCTTTCTTTATTTGAGTGTTTTGTAAGGTTTTTATTTTGATGTAATATTTTCCTCCTTCCTCTTTCATTTGGTTTGTAATAATTTATTTCAAGTGTTGTAATAATTTCTCACATCGCTTATTTCTATCCCGTTCTTTTTATTTGCTTTCCTTATTTGTGAATATGGATCATATTTTGATTTTTCATTATATCCATGCTTTGTACCCATGTTTCATGCATCTTGATTCGACTAAATTTGCATTTGTGGATTTAATCAATTCTTATGTGATTATGTGTGCTACCTCATGTTCTTGAGATGATTCACATGTCATTTATTACAAGCCGAATCTTTAGTTGCATCTCATTAGTGAATTGCATTAGGATTTTGTATATAAGATCATAAATATTTTGCTAACTTTGTTTTGTAGCTGTTTGTGGGACGTTGATAATATGTAAGTTTTTATGCTTTAGCATCCCACTTTTATGTGTTTTGCTTACTATGTTTAGCATCTTACCATGTGGCTACTTGCTTACCTAACATAACTGTATGAATGTTGGTGGAAGGAGGTTGTGTTGCTTAATTTGGAATGATGTTGATTTTCATGTTTGTAAACTCAATTTCTTTGAGTTGTACATCTCCAAAACTCTTTCAGAACACATGAAATCAAATTGCTTCAAAATGAGTGGCATAGTCTATACTTGTATGCTTCACATAGTAACTTTTAAGATTTATTAAATATCCGTAATATAAACATATAATGTTAATAAAATTCATATCATGGTTTAGTAAAGGCCGATTTTTGATCGAGTGAGCGGGGGTGCTCAAATAATGACCTTCCTCTCTTGTACCTAAGGTTCCAAGCCAAGCATCTTTGGTTCCGATGAACAGTGGCCTTGGCACTAGTCACGGGTTTCCTAATTTTCTCAAAATATTAGGTGGTGACTCTAAGATCTGGTAATACAGTTCATTTTTGGCAAAGATTTTGTATTAACACGGATTTTCCATAAAAGTTGCCAAATCTGGACTCTCATTTATGTTTCACATTGCACTCGTAAGACTAGATCAAAGAAGTTGAGGGTCCAAACTGTTTAATGGGCACGAGTATCCCTCGGGCATGTCACAGTTTTTGGCGACTCTGTTGGGGATATTAAGAAACATTGACTCAAACTCCATAATTATCCTTTCATTGAGTTATATTTTGTGTTTTGGTTAGTGATAGACTTGACATTCAGTTCAGAATTCATTGAAACACATCCATTCTCAAAATTCAAAATTCAAAACAAAATGGTTTTCAAATGCTGTGTCATTGCCATGATGTGCAAAACAAAATTGTTTTTATTGAACATTCAGGGTGAAGCCCTGATTATAGCATTACCAAAAGGAAAAAAGAAAAAAGAAAAAAGAAATAGCAAAAATCTGAAGCATTGGAGCTCCTTCCTTAAGCAAAAATCAAAAATACAAAAAAACAAAAGAGGGGAAAAAATAGAGGAAAAAAAAAAAGGAAGAATGTTCTTGGATCACTAGTGGTAGTCCGGCGATATCAACTTTATATGCAGATGACTTCATTGCTCGACTCTCCGTTAAGTGCCTAGCCATATCTTTACTCCTTAGAAGCTCTTGAAGACTTTGCTTCAGTATTTACAAAGCCTCCGAAAGAGATTATTCCCCGTTAACTGTCAAATGCAAAATGTGAAGGTACTTTGAATCGGGACATGGAGGTGACTTGTCGTTTTAGCTCTTTATTCTCCTTTTCCAATGCGCTAATCTCTGCTTGAGCATCCTTATACATATGCTGGCGCAAGGAGATTTGGGCATTTAATCGATGCACTTCACTCATCCTACCCTTCAGCCGGTGGGAGAAATGGAGACCGTGGTCATAGTCTCCACACAGGACTTTAATGTGTAATGATTGGCATCAATGTCATACTGCGCTGCCATCAGTTACTTGACTGACATCGTAGGAAAGCTGAGAACAGGGGTAGAGGCACTCTATTGAAGCTTAGAGGAGCTTGTAATCTCTATTGAAGATTCATTAAGGTTTGGGAAGAGGGAAAGAGTATGGTGAGAAGAGGTCATGCCAAGGGAGAGTAGTGCTAAACAAAGTGGGGTTTGTAGAGTAATAGCAGAAAAAGGGAGTTGTAGCCTTTTACTTTGTCTCCTTCGCAAGTTATGGTCAAGAAGGAGACGGAAGAGAAGAAGAAGACAATGAGGGACTGCCGAGGTGATCATTGAAAATCAGGGACAGTTTAGCTGTTGTCGGCCAGACGCCACAATTATTGAAATCGCGCACCAGACGAGACATTCGACGGAGATGAAGGAGCAGAGAGAGAGGCAGGAACAGGGGAGTGAAAGAGAGGTATAATGTGTATATGTGTGTATATCGTATATAATCTATATATACATGTGTGTATGTATGTATATGTATGTGTGTATATATATACCGTATATGTATATATTTTATATATGTTTTGTATATATTTTGTCTGTGTATCCATATTCATATGTCTATATGTGTCCGTTTAAATGTATATATATATATGTTTGTATCCGTATATGTATATGGCTTGTATATATTTTGTCTATGTGTATGTATATAGTACGTATTTTGTATATTATTTGTATCTGTATATGTATATATGTAAATTTTCAAAAAACTCAATATAAAAATGAAAATTTTAAAAACTACAAAAAAGGAAGAATATTTGAAAAAATAACAAAAGAGAAAAAGAAGAAGAAATTTTGGGAAAAAAAAAACAAAAGAAAAAAAAAAACAAAAGAGAAAAAAGAAAAAATCATTTGTATATTCATCTATTGTACATCCATCATATTATTGTTTTGTATTCATCATTGCATATTGTATATCTCACATTGCCCCTTTGTTTGCATTCACCATCACACTTGCACTGTTTATTACATCTATCATGCATGATTACAATTCATTCACATCACTTCAAAATTTTTGGTTAAAGACTTTACCTGGTTGAAATCAATCCCCTATTTCACATTGAGGTACGATCTAGGTCTCGCTTATTCTTTAAAACCCTTTGCACCTCCCTCTATCATTTGCGCGGTATGCATATTTGTATATGATGCACCCCCTTTCATTTGTGTGGTATGCATATTTGTATGCGATGCACCCCTTATCATTTGTGCGGTATGCACATATTTGTATGCAATGCAACTCCCTATCGTTTGTGTGGTATGCACATATTTGTATGTGATACAGCTCCTTATCATTTGTGCGGTATGCACATTTGTATGTGATGTACCCCCTCTATTATTTGTGCTTTGGTACATTTGTATGGTATGCACATTTGTATGTGATACAACCCTCGTCATTTGTGCGGTATGCACATTTGTATGCGACGTACCCCCTCTATCATTTGTGCTTTGGTATATTTGTATGCGATGTGCCCTCTTTTATGCTTCATATAATTTGGATGAGGCCTGTCTCGCCAAAAAAAAAAAAACAAGAAAGAAATTTTTTTTCAGTTACATTAGTATATCATTTGCATGGTTACAACTACCACTGTTGCATTACTTGGCTACAATCTATTCATATCAACATTTGATTACAACCTTTTTCAACAATTTATGCTAACCCCCTTCTTTGGGTTATTGGTTAACACCACTCGGTTTGTACTGGCCCTTTTTCGGGATGATGAAACTATCCCTTCCTCAGGTTGGCAGTCCAAACCACCATTGGTTAATACCTCCCTTTCCTTAGTTTGTTAGTTAAGACTATCCATCGGTTAATACCTCATCTGTTTTGGGTTATAGGTTAGAACCATTCATCGGTTACATTTCGTTCTCTTGTGTGAATGTGTTTGGGTTGTATCCCTTATTATGCTTCATATTATTTGTTGTACTGCATTGTACATCGAATATTTTCAAAACCACTAGCCTTGTGAATTGTGTAAGTCCAGCTATCAAAATGTATTTCAATTTGGATTCCTTGTAATGAGATACTTAGGTAACCTTCGGGTTCAACCACTTGTATTGCATCTTATTTGTTTGCCCAAGTCTTACGGTCTTGTCAAAAGGGTCGTCTTCGAGCTTTGACATTTACTCACATCAAGAAATGACTTCGAGCTCTGTCAAAGAGGGGCAACTGTAGACACCCCGTTTTAACCAGCCCTAAGACTTGGGCACTTTCTTTTAATTTTTCGATGATGAAAATCAGAATATGTTTCTCACAAAATCCTCCATAAAAAATTGGAATTTGAGCTTTACTTCTTGACCCTAAGCCATTTTAGACAAGTGTTTTGGAACCCTAGGGCACCTAGAGTGAACCTAGGCTGGGCAGCAAAATCAGGCCAAACTTTTCCTTGGTTGGTTGACCACCCGAAAGTCTGGCAAGCCGACTGGCCGATCGACCACCTCAAGTCAGCAAGTTCAAAAAGGTTTAACCAGATTAAAGGTTTAACCAGATTAGCCAATGCCAACATTCTTGGACCAAGCTACTTCCTAGTAGCGGTCAAAGGTTTGATCAAAGCTATGTAGGAAGGTGATCAATGGATTGACCGCGCTACATAGGAAGGTGGTCAAACGGAATTGGGAATGAAACTTTGACCGAGCTAAGAAAAGAGCCGCGCAATGTCAGCCTGGTGGCGTGCCGTACAAGGTTAGCATGACACTATATGTTGCAAAGCTAAGTCAGTGGCAAATATAATAAAGTTAGTTTGGCAGCCCAACTGGAATCCGTGCAAAGAATTGTGCCATCTCACTTGGCTTGCAATGAGGAGGGTGTTAAAGGATAAGCATTTTCCTTTAGGAATATGACTCTTATGAGGATTCTACAAAGGAGAATCAGAGTTCTAGGAATGTCCCATGCGGAACTTACAAAATCTCAAACCAAACCTTAATCTCAGATATGGCAATTGTTATTCCCGAATTCGCAAAGCTTTTGCCTCTAGAGTCTTCTTTTTTACTTAAGCATCAGAGGGGTTTCCGGCACACCCTTGCTAGCTAGCTCACATTTGTGATTTTAGGTATTATGACGACATTTGGAAGAGCACAAGCTTGGTCAACATGATTATACAAGTGACGATTATTGACACGCCCCAAACCCGCCCCTAAAAGTTTGGGCATGACCCACTCGCAAACAGACACAAAACCTGTTATACAAATCATATGGGGCCTGAACGGAAGCATTCAATAATATATAATAGCGTAAAATAACATCCATTGAGCTATCACTACTATGCCAGGACCGTAGACAGAACATAATGCAGATAATTATACAGTGATGTGTATCTGAAGATAGTTATGTACATATACATCTTCCTCATAGACATTTGGGTACAGACCAAATGCAACTTTAAAACTTAACAAAACTCCAAAAGTTGAACGGTTAACACCTAACAGCTTAGACACTCAAGGCTTGGCAACTGGTATCGGAAGCCACAGGTTAAGATTGACCTCCAGGTTGAGTGCCTACAGAAACAGACATAAAATAAAGTGAGTCAAGCTCAGTGAATAATAGTACGTAAATCATGTAATGTTCCACTCAAACAATAAAGTATATAATTGCAGAAGTATTTGTTTATTTACACTCTGTAAATATCATGAGTCCAGTTTCCTTAACAACGCAGTTTAGTATGTACAGAGGATTCAAAATGTTCATATTTTCAAATAACAGAATAGCCATCAGTCCCAACAGTTACAGAATAGCCTTTCGGCCCAGTCATAACAGAATGGCTTATCAGCCCAGAGATAACAGAACACATAAAGCGTGACAGAACGCATAAAGCGTGACAGAACGCATAAAGTGTGAGGGTACAGAACCAGTAGAAGATAATAAGTTTTGAAACCAACAGACATATCATGCTAAATCTTAAACGGAACGGATCAATAGACAATATGTATAACCAGAATAAATAAACAGAGCAGAACCATCCCAAAGTCATCTAAATATCGCTGCACCATAATGTAATAATAAGCGAGCGAACAATCCCAATTGATACACATACAACATCATTACTGACAGAAAGCTGAACGTTATAAACAGACATTAATAGTAAAGACAAACATTAGCAGCAGTTAAACATACATCCGACGTGGTAGTATTCACATTTCACTTGTTTATCGCAGACAACAGAATGTGCATTTTATCTATCAAAATAGTTGTCTCATAATTAACAAAGATGATACCAATTGCTTACAGATGCCAGAGGATTAATATACCATATAAATAGAACAGAATAGTTCCATAAACATACCGTTGTATGTAGCTTCCTCAACATTCATCGATTTACGATTAACTTAATGTTAATGAAATCACTTACCTGTAACAGGCGTTAATACCATAATCATTATCATAAAATAAAATGTACATGTAGCGTACTATTACTCACAGTGATTAGACGCTTGATCCGCCTCTGTAATTGACCCTACACAATTCATAATACACATAAAAATCGGGTCACATATCATTATTCCGTTTTTAACTAGTTTATTTCTCTTTATCCCATTTACACATCATTTGGCAATTCAACATGAATCAAATTAAATCTTTGAATCTCATCTCAACATTCCACACCCAAGTTCATGTCATCCATAGTCTTAATACATTATTTCCTTAATTTTTCCCTTCCATTATAGCATAATTTCTAATGTTTATAACAAAGTTCATTCGCTAATATTTTTACATAATTTCGAAATATCTCAGAAATCCAATTAAATTTATACATATACAATTCAACATCTCAATTTCCTTATTCTACCTTCAATTTGGGCCAATTCATTAGTTATCACCATTAATCAACTTAAGGTCTCAAGACAAAAATCCAAACTCCTCAAACCATTACTTCTTCTTCCAATTTTCTCCATCTAAAGTTCATAATCCATCACTTTAATCTAGCAATTGCATCTCTGACATAATAAACCCAAAACCCCCAAATCACAAATTGGACATAATATATACAAAACTATAGATTTGTAGTTATATACACAACATACCATAAATCTACACCCAAAATACCATAAATCCATCAATCAATACAAATAAGATCTCCTACCTCAAGATTGAAAGCAAGGAAGCTAGGTCAAGAGTATCACTTTTAAATTCCAAAATCAAATCGGTTGGAAATGTTCATCTTCTTGTCCTCTTCACTTCTTGGTGGAAGATCTTGATCAAAACAAAGAGAAATGGTGAGGATTTGGGATCAAAACCCTAGGGTTTTTGGTCCTAGGGGGAAAGGAGAGAAGAGGGGAAAAGAATATGTGAAAAATGATCCAAAAATCTGGTTTAAAAGCTGCTGTCCCGTAATCTCCGCTCGAGCGTATAAATTCCCGCTCGAGCGGACCTGTTTTCAGCACAGATCCCGAAACTTTGAACAGGTATAACTCTCTCATTCGGACTCCGTTTTAGGTCATTCTTGTGCTCAAATTGAAGCCCCAGAAATAAGCTTTCCAATGGTTCTAACCTCACATCCATATTCAAAGTGGGGAAAAAGAAAATGGCAAATGAGTGACGGTTGGTCGTAAACGAATTATTCCAATTAAAGTTTTTAGTCCCGTCTTACTTTACCATCATCTTATCATCTCAATTAATATCCCAAAATAAGGTAAGGACATTTCAAATACACTAAGAAGAACATCAAAAATGAGTCCACATGCTTCAGAATCAAACTTACCCAGGCGACCCGCTCGAGCGCCCAACCTTGCGCTCGAGCGCGCAGACCAACAAAGTCGTCCGCTCGAGCGTAAACTCCCCCGCTCGAGCGGAGAACCACAACTCCCAGAATCTCAGGCCGTCTGAAAAATTGCTGGAAACTCCAAAAGTCCGCTCGAGCGGAGGAAATGATTTCTGGGTCGTTACAATTATTTTGTGCTAGTACATTTTTTTAAAGACAAACGCCATAAAATAAAAATATTACGATTATTAGATTGACTTAATTTTTTTCATGAATAATAGAAATGGAGGATTCTACAAAACAAACGGATTAAAATATCGAAGTGGGACTCGCAATGGGCCTTACAAGTCTGAACATGATAGTTATATTCATATTTAAACTTGAGAGAAACTCAACCCTTTTTATAAACGGCACCAAAGAACTAGCATGCCAATAAGATGAAGGCAAAATTGGAATTTTATTTATGTAAATAATTTAATCCCCAAATCCTAAACTTATATTCTTTAAAATCCTAGCTTCATTACATTTTTTAAACATAGAAAAAAAAATTAGGAATTTATTTGAAAAGGAATAAACTTATTATCTATTTATGAATTAATAATGAATGTTGCTCATAGCTCCTCAATAATTACTTTTGATCCTTTATTTCTTTCATTTTTTTTTATTATAGTTTTGTTCTAACATCAAATTATAGATTTATCCCCATTTTTACTCTCGCAAACCTTTAACCCTAACCCATCTCACCCTCACTCCAATCTGTAACCTTTGCCACCATCCTTATACTCCAGTCGCCATTGCCACAACCCATACTCACCACCCACCAACGCCTCACCACCTAAGCCACTCCTGGATTGTTCTTCGTTACCCTTCAAGCTTAATGACCTTTCTTAATCCATCTCCATCCACCACCGCAATTTCCATCACGAACTTTCTTTCTCTCAATTGTGCGTGAGATTACAATCGCGACCACAGAAGGGTAGCAGCGATGGTGTCCTACCCTCTCTGCGCGATCATTATGACTGTAACACTACTTACGATCTCCTCATATTTAGTTCATCAACCCAAGTCCGAACCAACACCATTTATTTGGTAGTTTGCATTTGAACTACGACCATTTGTTTGGTGGTTTCCACCTAAAACTTCACCATTTTTTCAATATTGCCATGATGATTTCAAAAGAGTAAGAATCGAACAGGAGCATAGCGAGGAAGGGCTCTAATAGTTGTATAGGTAGCGGTGACGTTAAATGGCAGAGACTAGTTGACGGAAAGATTTGGGTGAAAGAAATGAGGTGGGAGGATCTCCAATGGGAGAGGAAAAGAAAGAGAGAACTCAGGATGTGGGTCATTGAAGGAGGGGAGTCATCGATGAGACGGGAGTCAGCGGTAAGGGAAAGTGGCCAATAGATGATGGAGGCTGAGAGAAGGTTACCGGTAAATGAGAGTGTTGTTGAAGGAAAAATGTGGAGATGAGGGTTCAAAGGGTATATTTGGGATTATGGTTGGGGTCTAAAAAAGAATAATGAGGGGAATAATTTTGGTAGTGCAAGTTCAAAGAAGTGGAGGTCCAAAGTGAGTCTAGATCTTGAGTGCCCTAAATCGACGTCGTTTTAGGGAAAAACTTTCACACACACACAAAAAAAAAAGGAAAAAAAAAATCTAACTGAGACAAAAAGAAGAAAAAGAAGAAGAAGAAATTGTCATCGGTGACCCTCGCTGGCAGCCCCTCTCCAGACCCAAACCTTTTTTTTGCTTTTTCACTCCCTCAACCTACTAGCGTCACCACCTCTCCTCCATCACTGCCACAACCTATGTCTCTCCATCCTTCCTCGTTTTTCTTTTTCTTCTTGGTTCTTTCTCTATCTAAAAACTACCAAACCCAATGTTGCGAGCCTCTCCGACAACCTCACCTCCATATCTCTTCAGAGTTCCTTTTGCCTTTCCATCTATCTCCACTCCAGTTCCACTAACACCACCCTCATAACCCCAAACCCTAGGTATAGTTTTCTTGTGATTTGAAACCCTAGATCTAGGGTTTCCGCAAAGACATTTCGTATCCTTACACTATTGGCCAACTCTTACGCCACCTAGCTATCGCCACCGTCACCACCACCGTCGTTGTGAAATTGATAACTTCAATGATCGCGTGATAAAAAGAGTGATCAAGTAGAAGAAGAAGATGATGATAATGGAGGAGTAGAAAGAGAAGAGAAGGTGAGGCAAGGGTTATAGCGGTAGGGATTGGGGGTGGCTGCTGGAGCAAGGACAGTGGCGATGTGCTGGCATATTGAGGGAAAAGAAAAAGAAAAAGATAAAAAGGAAGAAGGTGGGTTTGGGGAACGTGAATTGCGGTAGTGATAGCGGGGAAGTGGTGGCGTTGATAAGTAGAGGAAAGAAAGGGGTGAAAAAGGGTTTGGGATGGTAGATGGGCTGGAGAGGGGTTGTCAGCAAGTGTTGCTAACAATGGATTTGTTCTTCTTGTGTCAATTTGAATTTTTATTTGATTTTATTTATTTTTGGTGTGGATGTTTTGCCCCAAAATAGCATCATTTTGGGGCACTACATGAATGCATTACAGGATAACCCTATAAAGGATCCTGACTCAGTCCAAAGTAATTGTTAGTGTACTATTAGTAGCACCAAAAAATACGTAAGCCATCAATATAAGGTTAAAAATCCATAATTTGATCATGTTCTTGTTTTAGTGACATTAATATTTATCACTAAGTTAAAAATCAATAATTTGATCATTTTTATTTTTCTTGCTTTAGTGACATATTACTATCATTTCATATTTTATTCATATTAATGTAATTCTTATGCAAATGCCAAAACTGCCCCTCTCAAGTGGAGAAAGACAAAAAGTAAAATGCTTTGCTATAACTTTGAATAAAAATAAAAAAAAATTGAAATATTTTAGATAAAAAAAAAAAGGAAGTCCGAATAATATCATGCTCAATTATACCTCAACATATTCAGATAAATTTTACAAAAGCTTAACTATAAACTACGAAAATTAACTCTAATTAGCTTTAGCAAACCTTAAATAATATTATTTAGAGAAAAATATTATATAAATTAATATATTTATAATTTTTGATAATTGGTTGTATAAATTAGTTTGCACACATCTTGACTAATCTTAAGACCCTGAAATTAACTATTAAGAGCAAACCTCCAGTGGCTCCTTAGGGTAATTCAACTAGTAACCTTGAATCTTATCATCAAGTCTTTACTGCTCGGCCAACCCTTGAGATTGAAAATTTTCCATTTATTGATGTGGTATGCAATACAACTATTGAGTGGGTATTTATGGTTTTCTTTTTCACGACTTTTTAATTTTTTGACTTTTTTAGGTACCAAAAAAGTTAATATATTTGAAAAGTTATAATAGTTTGGGCTTTTTTTTTTTTATTGATAAATCTCATTTAGAAGTGTTCTAACCCAATAAGTCTACCAAGGAAAATTATAATCTAGTTAGTCCCATATATTTATACTTTTATTCCATGAGGGTTTTTTTTTCCTGATTTATATTGTTTGTTAGACTATTATACCCTTATGTCTATTGTTGATATGTATTACATAGAAAAACGATATACACATTTTCTTTTTGTTGCTACCTATATTTTGGTAGTTATTATTATTCACGTTTTTCTTTTTGATCAATTTCATTCACATTTGTGGTATTGTTTCATTGTGCTAGGGTTTCGAAACTTTCTATTTGGTAAGGTTTAAAAACTCTAGCTTACACATAGTGGTGAAATAATACTATGTTCTTCCACTGTTGCTCTGTGTTCGAAACTTTATGTTTCTCCGTTATTGTAAGTCAAAGCTCTGTTTATGTCCAGTCAATTTTGTTACAAACATATTTTTCAAATGTGGGTTTGATTTGATTTGGATTGGTGGAATGATGAAACTGCATAGACTATTAATGATAGTGATAATAATAAAGATGATGAAGATGAGGATGCGGGTGCGGGTGATATTTTTTGTTTTTAGAGTGATTGAGGTTTTTTTTTTTTTTTTTTTTTTTTTTGGATTTCTAATTTTATTGTAGCCATTATTTCTATTTTTTTGTCAATCAGTGTGAATATCTACATTTCACATTGTTTGAAAGTCTGATAAATAAATGTTGGAATATAAAATATAGACATAATTACATATTTTGCAAGATGTAAATGTTTACATATCATTGGTTATTTGTTCCCATACTTGTTGCTTGAACAATCATTTTTTGTTCACATTAAACAATTGAAATAGTTATTTTTTTTTCTTTCAATTTTGTTTCATATTGCAGTGTGAATGTTTATATTGGTATGAATTTAATTTTTCTAAGGTTAGTTATATGTTAATTATAAATTGTGAACATTCATATTGTATTTTTGTATGAGTTTTTTTTTTTTAATTTTTTTTTCGAAAGTCAGTTGTATTTTGTTGTGCTTGTTTATTGGTTGAACAATCATTTTTGTTTTGAACAATCAAAATAGTTGATTTTTACTTTTTTCAATTTTATTTTATATTTTTACATTGCAGTGTGAATGTTCACATTGGTATGAGTTTATTTTTTTTAAAACTGGTTGTATATTAATTGTAAATTGTGAACATTCACATTATATTTTGGTATAAATTTTGTTTTTTCAAAAGTTAATTGTATGTTTGTTGTTTTTGTTACTATACTTGTTAGTTGAACAATCATTTTTGTTACCATTGACCAATTGAAATAGTCGATTTCACTTTTTTCAATATTGTTTTATGTTTTCATGCTACAGTGTAAATGTTTACATTCATATGAGTTATTTTTTTAATACTAGTTGTATGTTAATTATAAATTATGAGCATTCACATTGTATTTTGGTATGAATTTTATTTTTTTGAAGGTTAGTTGTACATTTGTTGTTTATTGTAAACATTCATATTGTACTTTAAAATGTGTTTTATTTTTTAAAAGTTAATTGATATTTATTGTTTACTGTGAACATTCACATTATATTTTGATTTTTATTCAGACTTTTTGTTGCGTTATTTTTCAAAAATTTAAATTATAAAAAGGTTCAAAATTCATAATTTGAGATTTTCTCCACGGAATGTGGGAGAGATTTTCTCCATGGAATAAGGGAAAAATTTTCTCTTTAGAATGAGTGAGAGATTTTCTTCATAAAATGAGGGACTATTGTTATGTATTAATTTCAAAATAGAAACATGTGCAAAAAATTAGAAAGGATGATTTGGTCATATTACATTAAATAGGACGTAATGGACTACTCAGAAAGAATATGGGTTAGATAAAATAAAACACTTAGAAAGAGGATTTATGAAAACATGACCCTAATTATTTTTTGAATGAAAAAATTGATGTGATATTTAGGGAGTGTTTGGATCACAATCATCTTATTTAGGTCACATCACCTCTCTACTACATTACTTCAAACTCAATTCATATTTTACGTTTTTTCGTAAAAAATCAGAAAGCATAATTATTTATTATCAACCTGATCGTTGTTGGGAGATGCAACGACCGACGATGATGATGACCACCGTCAAATATGAAGAAGCGATTGTAGAGGAAGAACAGAATGAGAGAGATGCTGATGGGTGACCCATTGACCCGATGGAGAAGATGAAGGAGATGAAGGAGCCGCTAGAGTCTAAAGAGAGAAAATGCCGCCTCATTCAGCTTCCACATGTTCACTACTGTCGCTGGAGGCTTCTTGTTTGCAATATCGTCGAAGCTAATGTCTCTCTCTCTTGATTCTTCCACTGATCCAGATTTAGATCTAGATCCATATCTAAAATATTTGTGTGAAATATGGACGCAATTGGTTGCATATTCAAGGTAATTACTTGTTTGCTTCATTATTTCCAACTCTTTGATGATAATAACAAAAACATATGTATATATTTTAGTGCAATCTGAATAGTTTACTTGATTTGTAGAGTTTGATTCTGTTAGCTGTATATATCTTTATTGTCACATTGTGCACCATACCATATTATGCTTTACTCTATTACCATATTATGCATTACTTACCATTTTGTACATTACCATATTAGCTTCTCCTTCTCCTATATAAAGGAGTCTTGTATTCACTCATTATTCATTCATTGAAATATAAAGAGTTATATTCTCTCTCTCTCTTTCTCTCTCTCTCTCTCTCTCTCTCTCTCTCTCTCTCTCTCTATTCTCATTACATAGTATCAGAGCTATAATTTTTTGTTTTAATTTTTCTTTTTCTCTGCTCATCACCAGAATATCAAATATATTTTTTGGTACCAGGATCACTATTTTTCTTTGAGACTACCATCAACCTACTCAGAATTTCCAGACAATTCCAATGCCACTAAAATCATCTCCAATGGACTAGTGATGCGCCCTCTCGCGCCACCTACATCACCGCGCGTCACATCCTTCCGTCGTCACTTTCACACACGCCTGCATACGCACCTCCTGTCTCCTACACACAACGTCTATCTATTGCTAACCTACGTTGTGCCCCTGTGCACTGCGCCTTGCTGACGATGTCAGTCCCCTGCTACTGACATCAACCCTATCCTCTGTTTGGCATTGTTTCTTGTTTTGGCTATTTTTCATCTAGTTTCAGCCTATTTTGATTATTTTGGGCCGATGCCTAATTATTTTCGACCTTCCGGATTCACTGGTGCACTCAATTTTACCTAGTTTTACTTCAACACCACCAGACCCTATTTGTGAGTCATATTTTGCTCACTCCATGGATCATGCAAACAACTCTTCTCAGCATAGTGGTTCTTCTTCTTAGCGCAGTGGTTCTTCTAAACCACCTATGACTCATAGTCGGTATCACACTTCGGCTTATTTTACCTCAACTGCTACTCATCGCCAACCACTTATTCGACATTCTCTAGGTTGCTCTTATACACTTTCACCAACCTACACTCTTCATGATATTGAAGACATTGTGAAAAAGGTTTTTTCTACTTTTACCTCTACCTCTACCTCTATTTCTACCTCCGGTACACAATCTACTGCTCTCTCAGTCACTTCAGGTACCTCTTCTTGGTATTTGAATTCAACTTATAGCAATCATATGACCTCTAACCCTACACTTTTTTCTTCCATTACATCTTCTTCTAATTTACCATTTATTCATACTGCTAATGGCTCTCAAATGCATGTTAGTCATATAGGCCATATCTCCACGTCTAATATCTCTCTCTCTCTCACACTTATTTGATTCCCAACCTTACACTTAATCTTATCTCTATTGGTCAACTATGTGATCTCGACCTTACTATTTTATTTTCTCCAACTGGTTATGTTGTGCAGGATCCGAACACGGGACAGACTCTTGGGATAAGTCGTAGACATGGTCATTTGTACGAGCTTATCCATCTACACATTCCATTATCCAATACTTCTCCTATCCAGATTGCTGCTCATATTACTACTAGTTCCCCTCTTGCTTTATGGCATTCTCAGTTAGGTCATGTTTCTTTTGGTCGTTTACGATCGCTAGTTTCAAGTGGTCAATTAGGTCATGCTCCAAATGATACAGTAGATTGTCTATCTTGTTAACTTGTCAAACAACCTGCTTTACCACTTCATACTAGTACCTCTGTGTCTCATGCACCTTTTGATCTCATATACTTTGATATTTGGGGGCCTTCATCTAATACCATTGTGGGGGGATCTAAATACTCTATCATATTTGTTGATGATTTCACTCGTTTTACCTAGTCATTTTGTATGAAATCTCGTTCTAAGTTACACCAACTATACTATGATTTTTACAAATGATCAAAACTCAGTTTTCTTACATTATTAAAATTTTTCATGCTGATAATGCCCAAGAATATAAAGAAACTCATTTTTTGTGATTCCTTCGTCAAAATGGTATACTTTCTCACTATTCTTGTCCTAGTGCCTCCCAACAAAATGGTCATGCTGAGTGCAAATATCGCCATATCTTAGACACTGTTTGTGCTCTTTTAATATCTTCTTCTTGTCCTGAATGTTTTTAGGGGAAAGCTACTCTCACAGCCGTTTATACTATCAACCGTGTCCCTTCTCTTACCATCAACAATCAAACCCCATATGAGCGTCTGTATGGCACACCTCCTGCCTATACTGGTTTTCGTGTGTTTGGATGTGCTTGTTTTGTTATTCTTCACCCCCATGAGCGTACCAAATTAGAACCTCACACCCGTTTATGTTGTTTCTTGGGGTATGGGATTGAACATAAAGGTTATCATTGTTGGGATCCTCTTTCTCGTCGTCTCCATGTCTCTCGTCATGTGGTATTTTAGGAACACAAGATGTTCTTTTCTTTGTCTAAGTTTCATTTGTCAACTACTCCTACTATACCATTCTTTATAGATCATTCTTTTCTATTTGATAAGCTTGATACGGATCCTACTTCCAACATAATGACTGCGACCCATCTTGAGGAATTGCTTTGCCTCCAAGTCTTGCTGCTCCACTCTTTGATCCTAAGCCTGCTCTTGCTCATGCTCATGCTCATGCTCTTACTTTAGTTTCTACTCTTGCTCATGCTCCTGCTCTTGCTCCACCTCCTTGTCCTATCTTCATTCCTTCTCACAATGAGCCTCATGCATCCCTTAATTCTACTTCATCATCTTCTCCACCAGAGGCACCTCTTCATTACTCTACTTGGGTAACACAACCTTATGTCCTTCTTCATGATTTCATTGTTGGTTCTATTTCTTTTTCTTCTCATGAACCCACTCCCTATCAAGAGGCTTGCTCTAACCCTCTTTGGCAGCAAGCTATGATTGATAAACTACAAGCTTTTGATAAAACTCATACCTGAGATGTAGTTAACCTTCCACCTGGAAAGATTGTTGTTAGTTGTAAATGGGTTTACAAGATCAAAACTTATTCTGATGGTTCTATTGAGCGTTACAAAGCTCGACTTGTTGCCCGGGGTTTTACTTAAGAATATGGGATTGATTATGAAGAAACATTTGCCCATGTTGCTCGTTTTACTTTAGGTCGCAGCCTTCTTGCCATTGGAGTCTTTGTCAGATAGATATCAAGAACACTTTTCTCAATGGTGATCTCACTGAGGAAGTTTATATGCAACCTCCTCCTGGTTCGTCAGTTCCATCCACCAAAGTTTGCAAACTTCGTCGTGCTTTGTATGGTTTGAAACAAGCTCCTCATGCTTGGTTTGGCAAGTTTAGTTCTACCATTCGTGACTTTGGCTTCTCTTCCAGTGCCCATGATTCTGCTCTGTTTATTCACAAGACAGAGCGTGGTATTATTATTCTTCTTCTCTATGTGGATGATATGATCATCACTGGGAATGACACAATGGGTATCTCTAGTCTCAAACAGTTCCTCAGTCGCCAGTTTGAGATGAAAGATTTAGGTCTACTTAGCTACTTCCTCGGCTTGGAAATTTCTCAAGATCCTTCTAGTTACTTTCTCACTCAGGCCAAGTATACATCTAATCTCTTAGCTCGTACTGGTCTTACCGATTGCAAAACTATGCCTACCTTAGTTGATTCTCAAACTCGTCTTACACCTCTTGATGGTCACCTATTATTTGATGCTACTTTATATTATCAGCTAGTTGGCAGTCTTGTCTATCTCACTATTACTCGTCCAGACATTGCTTATGCTGTTCACATTGTTAGTCAGTTCATGGTTGCTTATCATTCTCCATATTATGATGCTTTGGTTCGCATTTTGCGCAATCTTAAAGGCACTATATCTCATGGTCTTTACTACTCAGCACACTCTTCTCTACAGCTACACCCCTTTTCTGATGCAGATTGGGCAGGGGATCCTATTGACTGCTGTTTTTCTACAAGGTTCTGCTTCTTCTTGGGTGACTCTCTCATTGCCTGGCATAGCAAGAAACAAACTTTTATTGCTCGTTTTAGTACTGAGGTTGAGTATCATGCTCTTGCTGACATTACTCAAGAGCGTGTGTGGCTTTGTTAGTTTCTTTCTGATGTGGGCATTTCTCATCCTGTTGCCACTATCCTCTATTGTGACAATCAGAGTGCGATTCAGATTGCATATAATGATGTCTTTCATGATCGCACCAAGTATATTGAGATTGATAATCGCTTCATACGACAACATGTTACTAGTGGCACTGTTCGCCTTATCTTTGTTACCTCTGCCGATCAAACAATCGACATCTTCACCAAGGCTCATCCTCTAGGACGCTTTTCTGATTTACTTTCCAAGCTCAAGTTGATATCTGCATTGTCACCTTCAGCTTGAGGGGGGGTGTTAGCTGTATATATCTATATTGCCATATTGTGCACCATACCATATTGTGCTTTACCATGTTACCATATTATGCATTACTTACCATATTGTACATTACCATATTAGCTTCTCCTTCACCCATATAAAGGAGTCTTGTATTCACTCATTGAAATATACAGAGTTATATTCTTTCTCTCTCTCTCTCTCTCTCTCTCTCTCTCTATTCTCATTATAGATTCAATGGCTTGCAAAGGGAAATGATCTGAGAAAAATCGTCATCAACGACCTATTGATTCTTGGCTACATATATTTCATCACCCAGATGATGATGATGATGATGATAAGTACATAGGATTTTTTTTTTTTTTTTTGTGTGCCTAGATCTGTTCTTTTTTTTTTTGCTTAGATTTGTTGTTGTTTATTTATTTATTTATTTATTTTCCAAATTTGATGGTTATAGTTGATTATGATGATAAAGAAATAGATTGCAGCTATTTTTTTTTATAAAAAAAAATGACAAATAGGACAAATTTGTTTTGAATAGTTGTTTTCGAATTTTGAACAGATAAAATCTATTTCAAGAAAGAAAGAAAAAAAGATAATAACTAAGCCAAGAAAAAAAATCCTCTTAAAGAATTTGAACAGATTCATTTTTTTTTTTTAACAAACAATTTCAATAGATAGATTTTTTGAAAAAGTTATTTGAACAGATCATTCTCTTTTGATAGATAAAATTAACAAATAATCAATTTGAATCGATAAGGGAAAAAATTAAATAGATAGTTGAAAAATTTGAACAAATAACAAATTTGGAAGATAGAAATTTTTTGCACAAATATTTAAACAGATAAGGGAAATTTGAATTGTAAAGATTAAAAACTTAAATAGCTATGGTAAAAAACTGAATAGATAGAAAGAAAGAAAGAAAGAAAGGAAAAAAAAAGAATAGATAGGGAAAATTTTTGAACAGATGAGGAAATTTTTTGAACAGATAGTCAATGAAAGTCAACAAAAAAAAAGTCAACAGATAAATTAAGAAGTAAATTAAAAACAAAATGTCCTTGAAACAAATAAAAAGATTTCTCACTAAATTATTTCATAAAAGTGGACCTCTCACTAATAAAAAAATCCCACTAAAACTAATACCTTACACTTTTTTTTAACTTGGATTTTTACAATAATTTACTCTTTTTTTTTCTTTTTTTTTTTGAACCAAAAATTACTTTTTAGGTGATTGCGAAACTGAGAAAATGTGATTCACTATCTATCTACTATTTTTTAAAATTGTAAAGAGCTTGTCATATTTTCTAAATCTTTTAAATCTTAATTTTATCCTTTCAAATTTATTATATTTTTTTTTAATTCACGAAGAGTTTTATATAAATCAACTATCTTTTTATTTTTAGAGTTGAATATAAAAAACCATATATCTACTTCCAATCTTATGTAAATATAAACACCCTTCTTATCCCCTCCCCCCTCCCAAAAAAAAAAAACTTATTTTTTTACATTGATGATAATTGAAAAATAAAAAAATAATTTATCTTCCTTATTTTTTATGTCTGCTTCTATACTAATATACATAATATTCACAATTGTCCATTATGGATCAAATTGCTATGAATAATTTGATTGAATCTTAAAGTTCACAGGTCATTTTCATATACTTTCATTTTTTTATATTAAATTTTTTGAATTCTAATATTTTATATGGTACTTTAATAACCAATACATAATGTCAAAATTTTAAATAAGAAACATTTTCATTGATTTCATTTTTTAAAAATCTATTTCCTAGTTTTTGGGTTTTCATATTTTCTTAATTTTAGTGATTAAAGATACTGAAATTTCTTCATATTTTACATTTAAATTATACTTTTACATGAATATTTATATCGAATAATCTAAATAGAATTAAAAAATAAAATATTGGTAGAAAAATTTATAAATTCGAAGATTTATTATTATTATTATTATTATTTTTTCCAAAAGAATATACAACGAATTATTTTTTAAGTATATTTAGATTAAGTGAATCTAAATCTAAAATTAAAATAAAAAATAAAAAATTATTATTAAATTAAATAAATCTAAAAATAAAATAAAAGAGTTACTTAAAAATAAAAATAAAAAAGCAATGTCAAAAGCCAAAACATGAAAACCAAAAAATTCAAAGCAAAGTTTGAAAAAAATAAAAATTAAACATTGTAAATTTCTCTTTTTTGAAATCTTTCTTTACTAATCTCTAATTTTATACAAATTATTTACAAATTTCTTTCAATTTTATGTGAATTTAATAATCTAATTAAAAAATAATGCATACACACAAAAAAATACTAATATGTAATACTAAACATCTACATTATGACCAACTATTTGATTATGAGTAATTAACTTCTCATTATTACCTATATTATATTGTTGTAAAAGATTTCACATATTGTTTTTGTGATATTTTATATATGTCAGTGTCTACATATATAAATATATCAAAAAATATATAAATGCAAATTTATATGTTACTATATTCATACTTTGCCAATTTGTAATGCTATATTAACATTTACAGCTTTAGTAATATAGTTATATTTATTAAGAAAAAAACTATAAAATTGTGTATTATCAATTTATGTTCAATATATATATACATACATGTCATACAAATAAGTGTTCACAATGAACACTTTCAATAACAAATCAAGACTTTGCAAAACACCTCTATCACGATAATAATTATATTTTCTTTCCCCTTCATAGAAAAAATAACATTATTGAGGGAAAATGAATTTCAAATTCATAACAATATGATATCGTCTCAAATTCTTACACATCAAAACATATTTATTACAATGAGTTATAATAGTGAGTAAAGAGAAAAATAAGAAGATGGTGAAACAAAAATTACTGAAGATCTATTGCAACATGCTCTTCAATCAAACTTAGACAAGCTAAAGTATGAATAGTCCTATATGTTGTGAAGTTCAAGAAAAATAATATATCTTAGTCAAGTTACAAGGAAAAAAAATCAAATGATGTCCAATCATTATCGAAACAACTCAATGATGCAGAAAGTAAGTATATCAAATAAAAAGTTTCGATCAATTTTTGTCAAATGTTGATTATTAACAGATGATATAATAAATTATGTAATTTGACAGTTTCATAAAAGTAACTTTGCAAACGCTTATAAGCATGAATCTATAAATATCGTGAAAATAATTATGAAATTCTTATATCGATCAAAATATTAAGGTATAATATCATTTTATTTTCTTAAAAAAACTATTCCACATTTTCTACATAAATAAAAATATACTAATGACAAATGTTATATTTTTCATCATGCAAGATATTCGTGGCATATAAAACGAGACTCAACAACTCTTGACGTATACAAATATATTATATATTGATATTAATACATTCTTACACCAATAATATGCAAATAATGCAATAGTGACTTCAATGAATTTGTATTACAAGATGAAGTATTAAATTGTGTAATTATGTAATTAATTTCATACATTCAATTGTATTATAGGTATGGATTATGAAAAATTGAAGTGGAGAGTTGATAAAAAAAGATTTGTGTAATATTACATAATTAAATGACTTCTTTATTGATTATTGTTTAAGATAGATTGTGATATCAACAATCTAATTATAAATTAATATTTATATTTATAGAAATTTTCATTTATTATTTAAATTTTTCAGCCAAGTATGCATTCATATCTTGCTTAGTTGTATTTTGGATACAGATCAATTTACCTATACAAATCTTCATACTTTGTATAACGCCTCGAAATAATAGGCAATAAACCATCCAATATACATACTAAATAATTACGCCAATATAAGTAATTATCTTTTATTGATCCCAATTGAGTTTACAAAAGAGTGGCATATCTATATATTCATAAGTCTATCCCTGAATCTATAATATATGTCATAACAAGAAATAAGATATGAAAATGAAATAGATAATAAATGCCCTAAAGGCTTACAACTTTCCATGACAATGTTTGTTTACAACAAAAGTGGAACTTAAGTCCAATACAGTTAAAACCCTTCGCTTATACAAATATTAATATAACAAAATAAAGCTCTTACTCTAAGTCCTTCTAAGCTATTACCTTGGCGGAGACATATCATCAACACCTGAAATGTTTTTCCCACATAGGGTGAGTCAAAACCCAGTAGAAATAATCCAACACTATATGAATCTTAACAAAACTATAAAGTGAATGTATATGCAATACTTGTGCTAGAACATTTTATCTCTTTCAAAAAACCATGCAATGCCAAATGAATATCATGGTTCATAAAATATTCTCCTTTCAAGGGAAAACAAGGAAGTGAATTACATTTCTGGAAATCTCTAAATAATATCACATTTCACAGAAATTTCGTTCACGGGAAACCATAAACTGGCACGCATGTAAACATAGGCTATATAAGCACTACTATTACCATTTTACAGATATTTCGTTCACGGGATCGACACTCATGTATACGCGCGATTTTTGGGACTTTCACCCTGGATACACAGGTCAACTTATTTGATGTAACGACAACTCATTTCTAGATTCACTCATTTCTTCAAAACAATATACATTTGCAATATATAATTATAAATTAATGACCGATGCAAATGAATGAGAGAAACAATTTCAATTCCCCTAACTCTCATACAATTTTTACAATAATCATAGCTATCATTCACCGATAGCCCAAAACAGATATTTTTAAATAGATAATTAATATACCATAAAGATAAACTTTCCAAATTTCAAGAGGTGAGCGATAATACATATCCAACTCTACCATTCTCATCAACACCAATCCAATTTCACAATTTTAACATCAATTTCATTATTTATACAAAATCGATATTTGAGGCATTTAGGGAAAAATTCATTTTCTATCCAAAATCAACCCCAAGTGTCAAAATCAACCATTTCTTCCCAACTCAACATTTTTTTTTTCAACATCAAAATTATATCTAAGAATCCATGTGAAAAACTCCTCTTTTGATTTTTACCCAAAACCCTAGACTTGTTTCAAATCTTTGAAAATCTCAATATTGATTAGAAATAACAAATAGCTAAGTTAAAACTCATAAAAAGAGTAGAGATATCCCTACCTCAAGCTAGAAGGCGAGAGAGAGAGAGAGAGAGAGAGAGAGAGAGAGAGAGTAGGAAACTTAAAGACGCGAAAAACCAATTTTGCCTCGATTAGAATGAAGCCCTCGTCGAGCTTTATTTTTTTAACAAACGTACAAAGGGACAAAGATCAATGGATCTAGGTGGATTCAAGTGAAATAAATGAGTTTTAGAGAGAGTGTGTGAGATATTAGAGTTTTGAAATGTTTAGAGAGAGAGAGAGAGAGAGAGAGAGATGAAAAAATGACTCAAAAAGGGTTGTTTATGAACTGATATTATAGCGATCCCGGTTTCAAACTCGACCTTTATGGTGTTTCGAACTTGGGTCTTGTGGTTTAATGTTGTTTTTTATGACTTTTCCTCTTCTTGTCCTTTGAATTTGAGTTTTGAAATGTCTTGGGCGTGTTCAGAACAGGTTGGTTTGTTATTGGTCTAGAACCTTGTTGCCCAGAATTTTGGTCTTTCGCTCGAGTAGGCCTTCTTGCACTCGAGCGGGGTTTGCAATCATTCAGTACTTTGGGTGTCTGCAAAAATACTGCAGAAGTGTTTTTCACGCTCGAGCGGAGTTTCTTATGCTTGAGCGGGTCTGAGTTCAAGCGGCCCTTCTGGCGCTCGAGCGACTGTCTGAAGTCTGTAAAATACTAAGCGAGTTTATTCTACGCTCGAGCAGGTAGTGTCTTGTTGTTGTGTCTTGGCGCTCAAGCGGCCTTCATTATGCTCGAGCGTCAAACTCTCTGCTCGAGCGGGCTGTACGTATATCAGATCGTGAAAGTGACTTTTTAAATCACTTTTTCTATCGTCTCTCTCTCTAAAACTTTCCAAAACCCGAAGTTGAGAGCCTCTCTCTCTAAAATACTCTCTCTTTACATTTTGACCTAGATCTAGTGATCTCCTCACCTTCCTTCCCTTGATAAAAAGATTGAGTTCTTCATGATCTCCATTTTCATCCGAGTAGAAGTTGGTTTCGTCATCTTTGGGGTTAATGTCTTGCTTGGCTCATCTTCTCTTCTTGAGGTAGGGATATTCTACTCTCTTATATGTGTTTTAACATAAATATTGGTCATGTTGCATAAATGGTTGGTTTGGGTGAAGTTAGGGTTTTGAGTTTGAAATAGTAAAAGAGGGGTTTTCTATTTTGGGTTCTATATGTATGTGAGATCTTGAAAGTGGGGTTGTTTGTGTATAATGAGGGAAAATTTGGCCTTAGGAGCAACATTTGAGAAAAATGGGAGAATGCCCTAATTGCATTATATAAATTATTTGTTTAAGTAGTGAAATCAATGTGGAAATATGAAATTGGTTTGAGAATTATGAAATTGGGGGAATATGTGATTAAATGGTGTAGTTGGATTGATAAATCACTCATCTATGGAAAAGTTAATAATTTATCTATTTGATAGATTTATTTATCTGTTTAGAAATAACTGTTTTGGGCTATCGGTGGAGGGTAGCCATGATTGTTGTAGAAACTGCATGATGATTAGGTAAATTGAAACTAATCAATTGGATTATGTCATTGAATATGACGGTTGGATTAACGCATTGAATATGTGATTTAATTGGTCATTGTATATGATAACGTGTTTAAATACATTACATATGTATCTTTGTTTGGAAGGAGAAAGAGGATGTACTATATTGTTTGGGAGGAGATAGGGGATGTACTCCATTGATAATTAAGTTGGCCGGAGTGTCTAAGGTGAAAGTTCCAAAATCTTATATACATTTGAATGATGTTGATGATTGAAGTATTGAAGTTATGAGTTGTAGTCTCATTTTGAATTGTTTGGATAAGAATGAACTATGTTAATGAATTGATTTGGATAAATAAATATGAGTGGATTGAAATATGGACATGAATGTTGATTGGTTATGGAAAGAGTGTAAGCTGGTTTTCAAGCGTTAAATATTTATCAAATACTAATGTTCTAGTTAATTCTCATATGTTGTTTAGCATATCTCTACTGGGTTTTGGCTCACCTTACTTGGGACACCATTTTTTAGGTACAGGTGATATGCCGCCTCCGAGATCTTAGCTTGGGAGGTTTTGGAGTCGAAGACTCCCTTTTGTTATTTGTTTTGATGTTAAATGTATATTCTAGCCTAGGGCTTTCTGTGTATAAAGTTAGGACTCTTTTTGTTGTAACCAAGTGATGACTTGGAAAGCTGTAAGCCCATAGGGCATTCGTTTTGTTGTGAACATGTAATATCTTTTGTAAAGAGGACTTTGATGAATGAAAATATAACTTTTCTATTATGATTAATGACCTTATGAATGATTGTTTCATGTTATATTTTGGGGGCATGACAACTTGGTATCAGAGCATATCGGGTTTGAATACTTTGGGTATGTGGGAAGTGGTTAGTAGCACAATGGGTTTGTCTCGCTTGTTAGAGACTTAAGTGTAATGTTATGTGTTTATATGATAACATGTTTATGTGATGATATGGGTATGGGATTTAGTTTCTAGGATGTAGATCGAGTCCATGGGTTTCTGGGAGTCTTGTTGGAAAGGCACTTAATCACTACCGTTTCTAATTGGAACTCTACCAATGCCACGGGATGGTCATTATCCGAAAATGAGATTCATAAGTGTTTATGTGATTATGTGTTTATGTGGAGTGAATTACCATTGTCCATTGTGTTAGGATGCGAGTGAAATAGCTTCGGCACATTTGTAAATGTGCTAATCTCTTTGTTACCTTTATTAGGATATCAGGACGAGGTCGTGGTGTTAGGCGTGGTAGGCCTAGGAGGCAGGAGATGTCTATATCGGATGAGATTCCAGCACAGGAGGAGGGAATTGGTCAGGCTAACGTAACTGAGCTAGTAGGTCAACAGGCCATGGGCACCTTAGCCTATGAAATGGCCAGAGCATTGAGGGAATCTATGGACATTCTTAGGGTTGAGAATCAAGTCCAGGCTTAAGTAGCTGAAGCAATGTTGTCTTTTCTGAAGAGGGAGTTCTTCCGGTCGAATCTGGATGAATTTTTGGGTGATCCTAAGGAGCCACTGAAGGTGAATGAGTGGCTTGAGTAGATGACGAAGACGTTTGAGATGCTTGCCATCGAAGACGGGGGTTTGCGAGTGACCTTGGCGTCCTTCCAGTTGAAGGGAGATGCGGGTTAGTAGTGGAAGTATGCACGGGGGGCGCATTGAAGGGACTTGGGAGGCCTTTGTTGAAGCTTTCCAGGACAAGTTCTTGCCTGCTACAGTGAGGGAGAAGCTGAGGGATCAATTTTCACAGCTCAAACAGTTGAACACACCAGTGGCTGAGTTTAAGGCCACCTTTACTAGCTTGTTTAGGTTTGCACCAGAGTTAGTGGCGACTGAGGAACGCCGTTGTTTGGAGTTCGAGAAGAAATTGAGGAGCGGACTCATGTTCAGAGTTGCTTGGTCCATGATTAGGGATTATGGGCGCCTCGTGGAGACTACAACCCATCTTGAGACCATTATGCATGCGGAGGATGAGAGGATGGGGGGCTCCAGGGGGAGTCAGGATGGCCATGGGAACGATAAGAGGCAGAGGGGTTGTAATCCTCAATAGTCCCATGGAGCACATTCGAGGTCTACCTTTCCAGTACCAAGTTCGGGTTCTGAGAGAGGTGGTCAGGGAGACATCACGTGTTACAAATGTGGTCAGATGGGCCACCAGTCTCCAGTTTGCCCACAGAGGGGAGGAGGGCAGCAAGCAGTATCATCTTTGGCTCGTTCTTAGGGCCAGAGTCAAGGTAGAGGCCAATCGCTCACTTGTTATTAGTGTGGACAGAGGGGGCACTTGAAGAGGTTTTGCCTGCAGTTGAGTGGCACATCTGGTGCGTCTGGTTCGAGGCAGACATAAAGTTACCAGCCAGCGCAGTAAGTTCAGGCCTCGAAGGCCAATCAGGGAGCCTCTTCGGCTCAGTCTGTGCAACAGTCTTATGCTCCGAGAGGTGAGCAAGTAGATCAAAGACCTTCAGGGCACGTGTATGCTGTTACAGCGCCGGATCTTGTACTAGCTCCATCTGTAGTGAGAGATACCTTTTTGTTTTGCAACTCGGTTGCTAATGTGTTAATTGATACAGGTGCATCACACTCTTTTATTTCTTCTGCATTTGCATCTATTTTGGGATTGGAGTTGGCGCAGTTAGCATCTCCTATTTGTGTGGTATCACCTATTGGGGGTGAGATGGTTTTAAAACAAGGGTGTCAGGGTTGTGATATAGAGGTTGCCAATCGTCGGTTTCCCTTTTAGTTTGTGTTGATGGATATGTCTGGATTTGATGTAATTTTGGGTATGGACTGGTTATCGTCATACCGGGTTGTTATAGATTATTACCGCTAGAGGGTTACTATATATACCTTGAGCGGTGAATTTTTCCATTCCTTAGGAGATCGGGTTGGTAGGGTTTTACCGCCGGTGTATGATCCGCGAGGGCGGAGTAAGCTTAGTTGTCTTCTCGCTAGCTTTATGAGTAGTGAGTGTGATGAGACTTGGACTAAGTTGCCAAGAGTGGTTTGTGAGTACTCAGACGTCTTTCACGAGAATCTTATTAGTTTACCACGCCATCAAGAGATCGAGTTCTCTATTGACTTAGTGTCTGGCGCGGCACCGATTTCCATGGCACCGTATCGTTTTTCCCCAGCCGAGTTGAGTGAGTTGAAGGTTCAACTCCAAGAGTTGCTAGATAAGGGCTTTATTTGCCCTAGTACTCCACCTTGGGGAGCATCGGCCTTTTTTGCTAAGAAGAAAGATGGGGTTTTGAGACTTTGCATTGCTTACCGAAAATTGAACCGGGTTACCATTAAGAACAAGTACCCTATGCCTCATATAGATGATCTGTTTGAGCAGTTGAAGGGATCTCGTTGTTTCTCTAAGATAGACTTGAGATCAGGTTACCATCAGTTGAGGGTCAGGGAGAAGGATATCCCGAAAACGGCATTCAGCACGCGGTATGGCCATTATGAGTTTCTGGTGATGCCTTTTGGGCTTACCAATGCACCAGCTGTGTTCATGGACTTGATGAATCGAATTTTTCAGGAGTTCTTAGATCGCTTTGTGGTCGTCTTTATGGACGACATTCTGATTTATTCACCTTCTGAGGAAGAGCACGAGGAACACTTGCGAGTGGTACTTGAGTTGCTCAGAGCCCATAAGTTGTATGCTAAGTTTGGGAAGTGTGAGTTCTGGCTAAGAGAGGTTAAGTTCTTAGGCCATGTGGTATTCGAGAAATGGGTGACCGTAGATTCATCCAAAATAGAAGCAGTGCAAGATTGGGCACAACCTAAGAATGTTTTTGAAACCCGTAGCTTCTTGGGGTTGGCCAGGTATTACCGTCAGTTTGTGAGGGATTTCTCCAAATTAGCTTCGCCTCTGACCAGATTAACGCAGAAAGGGGTCAAATTTGTGTGGAGTGAGACTTGTGAGAAGTCATTCCAAGAGCTTAAAATTAGACTTACCACCGCTCCAGGCTTGATTATTCTGGAGAGGGGTTTAGGCTATGCAGTGTATTGTGATGCGTCACGAGAAGGTTTGGGTTGTGTATTGATGCAAGAGGGGAAAGTAGTAGCCTATGGCTCACATCAGTTGAAAACACACGAGAGGAACTACCCTACCCACGATCTAGAGTTAGCAGCTGTGATTTTTGTCTTAAAGATTCGGAGGCACTACCTGTATGGCGAGAGGTTTGGGGTATTTTCTAATCACAAAAGTCTGAAGTATCTGTTTACACAGAAAGACTTGAATTTGAGGCAAAGAAGGTGGATGGAGTTCATAGAAGATTATGACTTCAAGTTGCATTATCATCTGGGAAAGGCCAATGTTGTGGCCGATGCCCTAAGTAAGAAGTTCATTAGTGATGTAGCTTGTATTGCTATCCGAGAATGGGAGTTGTTGGGTGCTCTTGGTGAGTTCGACTTACATCTAGGTGAGTCTGTTAAGTTTGCGACCTTGTTTTCTATAGTCGCACAACCTACACTTGTGAACCGAGTGTTAAAAGCACAGAAGGGTGACATTGAGGTAGAATCCCTCCGGGAGAAGATCTCCAATGGGAAGGTAGAGAAGGGTTTGATTGTGTATCCCGACCTGAGTGTGAGATACCGAGACCGCTTGTTTGTGTCGAAGTCCTACCGAGAGGAAGTACTCTGTGAGTTTCACCATTCATGCCTTGCACTGCATCCAGGAGGCACAAAGATGTATTACGATTTGAGTCGCCAGTTTTGGTGGAAGGGTATGAAGAATGATGTGGCAGTGTTCGAATCAAGGTGCCTTACATGTTAACAAGTGAAGGCCGAACATCAGAGGCCAGCGGGTTTGTTACAGCCTTTGCCTATAGCCGAGTGAAAATGAGAGCATGTCACGATGGATTTTGTTGCGGGTCTTCCGAGGACTCGATGGGGTAGTGATGCCATTTGGGTGGTAGTTGACCGGTTGACCAAGTCAACGTACTTTATTCTTATACGCGTGAGAGATTCGGTAGATTACCTTGCTGACTTGTATATTCGGGACATAGTGAGGTTGCATGGGATCCCAATGTCGATTGTCTCAGATAAAGATCCGTGTTTTACCACTAGGTTATGGCAGAGTTTGCAGAGTGCCTTGGGCACTAGATTGACTTTTAGCACGGCGTACCATCCTTAGATTGACGGGCAGTTCGAGCGTACTATTCGAATCCTTGAGGATATGCTTCGAGGCTGTGTCCTTACCTTTAAGGGGTCATGGGAAAGACACCTACCATTTGTGGAGTTTGCCTACAATAACAGTTTCCAATCGAGTATTGGCATGGCAACATTTAAGGCCTTGTATGGCCAACCGTGTAGATCTCCAGTGTGTTGGGCCGAGGTGGGTGATGCACCTTTGTTGGGCCTAGAATTGGTGTGGGAAACAACGGAGAAAGTGGCACTTATCCGTAAAAGGTTGGTTACAGCCCAGAGTCGCCAAAAGAGTTATGTCAACTGTAGGAGAAGACCTTTGTCATTTGAGGTAGGTGATCACGTCTTTTTGAAAATATCACCTAGACGGGGTTTGATGAGGTTTGGGAAGAGTGGGAAGTTGTCCCCTCGGTTTATTAGCCCTTTTGAGATCCTTGAGCGGATTGGAGAGGTTGCCTACCGTTTGGCGTTGCCATCACAACCGTCTAGAGTACATGATGTGTTTCATGTTAGTATGCTTCAGAAATATGAGCCGGATCCATCACATGTGTTGGATTGGACCGACTTAGAAGTAGATGAGGATGTTTCGTATGAGAAGAGACCGGTGAGGGTCTTGGATAGACAGAACCAAGTCCTGCGAAGCAAGACGATTCCCTTGGTCAAGGTATTGTGGAAACATCACGGAATTGAGGAAGCGACTTGGGAACGTGAAATGGAAGTCCAAGAGAAGTATCTGGACTTGTTTGCTAATGTATAACTTTGTATTGAGATTATAATTGTTGTTAAAGAAAAGTATGAACATTGTATATGTTTTAAAGTATGAGAACATTGTATATGTTATGGATATCTTGGAAACATGAGTTTATTGTACACATTGCATATGTTTGGGAATATGGAATATCACATGTATTGTGTTACCTTGGGAGCATTGTATATGTCATGTACACTTCTTGAAATTTTGAATTTTGATTAAACATTGTTGATGTTTTGGAAATTATGAATTTCGTTTCAATATGGGGCTCGTGTATCGAGTTGGTGGGAATGAATGGCCAGAGGATAGGTCATGGTATTAGATTTGTAAGAATAACATGGTTGGGAATGACCAAACGTTGATTTTGACATTAATTTGTAATTTCGGGTACGAAATTCTTTAAGGGGGGAGATTATAGCGATCCCGATTTCTAACTTGACCTTTATAGTGTTTCGAACTCGGGTCTTGTGGTTTAATGTTGTTGTTTATGACTTTTCCTCTTCTTGCAGTTTGAATTTGAGTTTTGAAATGTCTTGGGCGTGTTCAGAACAGGTTGTTTGGTTGTTGGTCTAGAACCTTGTTGCCTAGAATTTTGGTCTTCCGCTCAAGCGGGGTTTGCAATCATTCAGTACTTTGGGCATCTGCAAAAATACTACAGAAGTGTTTTTCACACTCTAGTGGAGTTTCTTACGGTCGAGTGGAGTTTCTTACGCTCGAGCGAGTCTGAGCTCGAGTGGCCCCTCTACCGCTCGAGCGACTATCTGAAGTCTGTAAAATACTGGGCGAGTGTATTCTACGCTCGAGCGGGCAGTGTCTTGCTGTTGTGTCTTGGCACTCGAGCGTGTTGAATTTATGTGTCTGATGCTCGAGCGTCAAACTCTCTGCTTGAGCGGGCTGTACGTATATCAGATCGCGAAAGTGAGTTTTTAAATCACTTTTTCTATCCTTTCTCTCTCTAGAGCTTTCCAAAACCCTAAGTTGAGAGTCTCTCTCTCTAAAATACTCTCCCTCTCTACATTTTGAACTAGATCTAGTGATCTCTTCACCCTCCTTCCCTTGATAAAAAGATTGAGCTCTTTAAGATCTCTATTTTCATCCTAGTAAAAGTTGGTTTCATCATCTTTGGGGTTAATCTCTTCCTTGGCTCATCTTCTCTTCTTGAGATAGAGATATTCTACTCTCCTATATGGGTTTTAGCATAAATATTAGTCATTTTGCATAAATGGTTGGTTTGGGTGAAGTTAGGGTTTTGAGTTTGAAATAGTAAAAGAGGGGTTTTCTATTTTGGGTTCTATATGTATGTGAGATCTTGAAAGTGGGGTTGTTAGTTTATAATGGGGGAAAATTTGGCCTTGGGAGCAACATTTGAGAAAAAATAGAGAATGCCTTAATTGCATTAGATAAATTATTTGTTTAAGTAGTGAAATCAATATGGAAATATGAAATTGGTTTGGAAATTATGAAATTGGGGGAATATGTAATTAAATGGTGTAGTTGGATTGATAAATCACTCACCTATGAAACAGTTAATAATTTATCTGTTTGATAGATTTATTTATCTGTTTAGAAATAACTGTTTTGGGCTATCGGTGGAGGATAGCCATGATTGTTGTAGAAACTGCATGATTATTAGGTAAATTGAAACTAATCAATTGGATTATGTCATTGAATATGAGGGTTGGATTAACGCATTGAATATGTGATTTAATTGGTCATTGTATATGATAACGTGTTTAAATACATTGCATATATATCTTTGTTTGGAAGAAGAAAGAGGATGTACTCTATTGTTTGGGAGGAGATAGGGGATGTACTCCATTGATAATTAAGTTGGCCGGAGTGTCTAAGGTGAAAGTTCCAAAATCTTATATACATTTGAATGATGTTGATGATTGAAGTGTTGAAGATATGAGTTGTAGTCTCATTTTGAATTGTTTGGATAAAAATGAACTATGTTAATGAATTGATTTAGATAAATAAATTGAAGTGGATTGAAATATGGATGTCAATATTGATTGGTTATGGAAAGAGTGTAAGCTGGTTTTCAAGTGTTAAACATTTATCAGATACTAATGTTTTAGTTAATTCTCATATGTTGTTTAGCATATCTCTACTGGGGTTTGGCTCACCCTACTTGGGACACCATTTTTCAAGTACAGGTGATATGCCGCCCTCGAGATCTTAGCTTGGGAGGTTTTGGAGTCGAAGACTCCCTTTTGTTATTCGTTTTGATGTTAAATGTATATTCAACCCCAGGGCTTTCTATGTATAGAGTTGGGACTCTTTTTGTTATAACCAAGTGATGACTTGGAAAGCTGTAAGCCCGTAAGACATTCGTTTTGTTACGAACATGTAATATCTTTTGTAAAGAGGACTCTGATAAATGAAAATATAACTTTTCTATTATGATTAATGACCTTATGAATAATTGTTTCATGTTATATTTTGAGGGCATGACAGATATACGCACAGTTCGCTCGAGCGTCGCTCAAGCGAGTGTAGAATATAAACTTCTAGTAATTTTACAGACAGAGGCTATCGTTCGAGCACAAGAAACTTCGCTCGAGCGAAGAATACAAATTCTTAGTATTTTGTAAACCTGTAAAAGTACTATAGGTTCACAAAGACCGCTTGAGCGCAAAAAGTGACGCTTGAACAAATGAACAAAATTCTGGGCAATAAAAGTTTATAAAAACAAGCTATCAACCTGTTCCAAATGCAATCAACATATCTTGAAAGCCAAACTCAAAGAGAGATAAGGGGAAACAAGACATGAACAACTGTGTATGACAATGAAACCCGGATCCAAAACATTAAATGGGTTGGATCCAAACTAGAATCGCTATACTTTGTATACATATCACATACCAATTAAGAAACACGTATAATTGCAGTACTAATAGTTGATGAAAAATCATGTGTCACATACAACGCGTATGCCTACTCACTAGTAACAATAAAAAGGGAGAGGCTTTACTTTAGTTGGGTTTCACAGTTGGGGGTGTTGTTTGGCTTCCGTATGCTCACCACAGAGCTTGCATCAATGATCCAAACCATTCAATATGTAAGACTCGTCAAATATTTTATTCCTGTAAAAAATCATATTGATCGGATATCGATAGTCATTTGATCAGATCATATTTGTATCAATAATTTATTTAAAAACCATACTTACTATTGACACAAATGAGATTTGATTAAGCGATTGTTGATACAAATGAAATTTGATCAAGTAGTTATCGATATTTAATCAACGTTATTTTTTATAAAAATAAAATAATTAATAAATTTTTCAAATTAAACGTTTTGAATTATCAATATAAATTCTGTAATAAACTCACAAAGATTCAATAATACTGTCTAATCCAATTTAAACTAGAGACACCTGAAGGGAAAAAAAAAAATGACATATATGGATTGTGTGAGATTATTTTAAGAAAAAAAAAAAAAAAACCTTTTTGGTAGCACGGACCAACTATGTGATTGGGCAGTCAGTCACCCAGCTGCTCTCATAAAACAAAACACGTGCCCTTGTTTTCAGGGTAGGACGCCACAATGTTGCCATGCGGGGAAATAACATGTGAGTGGACTTTTTAGATAATAATTATAGATAAATTAAAAAAATTATAATTATAATTATTAATATTTATAAAATTTAACATTAATCTCTAAACTTTTTTTTTTCAAACCTCTGATTTGATATTTCCCTTTGCCATGCCTACACACAGAAAAAATCTATTGTTATTAGTACTAACACTAGTACTGACATTGATCTGATTAAATAGTGATATAAAAATATAAAATCTACGAAATGATAATGGCTTTATTTGAGAAATTGACTATTTTAGTAGATAATTTTAATTTTTAATTATTTTAATGACATAAAAACAAGGAGATTGAGGATGTATTACAATGCCACTTTCGAACAGTTTTGATGACTAGTATGCAAAAAGTAGATGTAGAAAAAAAAAAACATATAAATATATAAAATAAAAATAAAAACACTAAATGGCTGCAATATTTAACAAAGAGGCAAACTTTATAGATCAAATATTATTTGGTTGGTTACACAGCGTGGGGTAGTCATTCCTCTGTAGTCATTAGATACAAAATATTTAACAAAAGGAGGTTGAGGATATATTACAAAGGATCATTTTTGTGCAAAAATAATGACTTTTAGCTAATTTGTTCGCAATAGTGTTTGCCTCTTGGTAGGTATGCGTGAGAGATATAGTCCAATCACGCTTAAGAAGAGACCAAGAATCAAAGACAGGAAGTTGAATACATGGTGAAATGCTTTCATTTGTGGATAATAATAAAAAAAAACAGCTTGAGAGTCGATCTCTAGTTCAATGAATCGATATCGTTCGGACAGCCCATAATTTGGTGGAATTGTCCTTTTTCATGTTGGGAATCCTTGAGAGAATATTTGGACTTAGTGGGTCCATTGTAAGCCCGATCTCGATGATCTAAATTGTCCATTTTTTAAAATTTATTGAGAAAAATATTTATATAAAAAAATCAAGATGATTTAACTTCGGTAGTTATATGTTTGAATCACATTTGTTTTTAAAAAATAGATGGTTATTTTTAAAATTATATTTATTGTCTATTTTTTAAGATAAATGTAATTAAAACATATAGCTACTGAAATCCAATCATCTTAATTTTTTACATGAATATTTTTCTCAACAAATATTAAAAAGTAAATAGTTTGTATCACTAAAATTGGACTCACTAATGAGCCGACTAAATTCAAATGCTCTCTCAAATTATATTTGTCAACATGAGAAAAGCTAATTGAGGAAAACCCAAAAGCCAATTTCCTTCATGGTTTTGGAAGACACCGGCAATACTAGCTCTCCCAGGTTGGCCAAGAGCACATCCGTCCGTCAGTGTTGATTTTGATGAAAGGATGACAAGGAGGTTTCCTTTAGGTTTATGCAGGATCCCACTATGAGCTATTTTGGAAAGATGGTTATAAATAGCTTTTTTTTTATGAGAAAAGAAGTGGGTTATAATCTGAGAAGTGGATTATAACCTCCTTCCCAAAATATATAAGATTTAAGTTTAAGCTACACATTAATTTTGTTATTCAAATTCTAGTATAAATTTTTAAGTTTTTAACCTTTTGCTGTTATCCCTATATGAGTAGTCTTCTTCCATAAACTAAAATAATTCATGACTAGTCTTTTTCCACTCATTTGTATATGATGATTATAGGTAAGATTTTTTTTTTTTAATAAATCTATACGCCTGGAAAGATTGTCTAAAATTGTAAGAAGAAAGTGAATTGTGATGGAGATTTGCCTAGTCATTGTAAGGTTCCCACATAAAGAAGTATATATTGATATTTTTAAATAAATATTTTAATATAGGGTAGTATCGTATTGCTCATATTTTTTATTATAATTTTATCAAGCACGCTTGCCATAGCCCCATGCGTCGCGATTCCATGATCCATCTATATATATACTCTTTCTCCACTCTCTTCTTTCACTCCCACAAGATTCCTGGAGGGGCCTTCTCTCTCTTCAAATTTCACATCTGTCTTGTTTCTCTCTCTTCTTGCTTTTCTTGCAATTTCTTGTTCTAAGAAGAGCTTCTAGGCCTCTCTCTCTCTTGTAATATTAAACGTAAGTTTTTGGGTTTTTCCTCCAACATACATATGCACACACATCACACTGTTTTTATTTAAAAAATATGAAAACCAACAAAGAGAACTTTCTTCTAGGATTATTGGGTAGTAGACATAAATATATATATTTAAATTTTGATTATAGTGTTGATGTTTCTTGGGTCTTATCATAATTTATTGAATTGAATTTCAATATTTGTGTCATGTTGCAGAGTGGGTTGATGTTGTGATGGAGATCAAAGGTGGTCAAAACAAATATAGTAGTATTAGTTTTCGTGGAAGCCCTCTTCAATACGAAGAAGCTCCACTCAGATACGGAATTGAAGATTTTCACACCATACTCCAATGTAAGAATCATCTAATCAATTGCATACATTTATATGTATACATGTCTGTGTATTTTATATTCTGATATTTGTGTTTGGGTTTCAATTTTTGCAGTGTGTGAGGAAACCATCCTGATACTTTCTCAGAATACAAATGGCATTTTCTGTAGATTAGGATTTTCCCAATTTTTCCCTTTAGCTGTTCTTGAAAAATTGTGATAGAGACAGAGTGCCTTTGGTGTCTCATTTCTCTTTTGGACTCTGTTTTTGGTTTTCTTTGTGTCTTCTTTGATCCATTTCAGTGACTCAGCAATGGCTGTTTCATCAATTGGGTTCGAGGGCTTCGAAAAACGCCTTGAAATAGCCTTTTCTGAGCAACCCATGTTCGCGGACCAACAGGGTTTGGGCCTCCGAGCCTTGACTCGGTCCCAACTCGACTCGATCCTTGAACCCGCTTGTTGTACAATTGTAGCTCAGCTCTCTAACACTGAGTTTGACTCGTATGTTCTCTCCGAGTCGAGCCTTTTCGTTTACCCTATGAAGATTATTCTCAAGACCTGTGGGACCACCAAGCTCCTCCTATCGATCCCACAAATCCTCAAACTCACTGAGTCACTCTCACTCGGTGTCGACTCAGTCAAGTACTCTCGTGGGACATTTATTTTTCAAAATTCCCAACCTGCCCCTCACCGCAGCTTCTCAGAAGAAGTTGCTTTCTTGAACCGCTTCTTCGAAAATGGAAATGCAATTGTACTTGGTGATCCGACGGTCCAAGATCGTCAATGGCACATTTATGTGGCGTCAGTGGGCCTACAAAAATCACCTTTGGTTAAAGATCAAACGACTTTAATTAATCTGGAGATGTGCATGACAGGATTGGATAGAAACAAAGCTGTTATATTTTACAAAAACTCGCAGTGTGAAATGACCAAAGAGTCCGGAATATCAAACATAATCCCCAGTCATGTGATTTGTGACTTCGAGTTTGAACCTTGTGGGTATTCCATGAATGGGATTGAGGGTTCAGCTTATTCTACGGTGCACGTGACTCCAGAGGATGGATTCAGTTATGCTAGCTATGAGGCTATGGGGTTCGACTTTGGGTCAATTAGGTTTGGGCCCCTGGTCAAGAGGGTCCTAAAATGCTTCAACCCAGCTCAGTTCACTGTGGCTGTCACGTGCCATGGTGATTTGGCAAGTTGGGAGTGGGCTATTGGTGATGTGAAGGGGTACACGTGTGAAATTGGCATGAAGCAAGACTTGCCACGTGGAGGGTGCATAGTGTATCGAAGCTTTGTTGCCAAGGAGAAGGGGTGCACAGTGAATTCTTCTACTCCTAAATCTGTGATGCATTGTTGGAAGCAAGTGGCAGAGGAGGGCAGTGGTGAAATGGGTGGTACAGTGGTGGCGATTTCTTGTGTGTCGTCAGCTTAAAGGTCAAGCCAATCCCAGTGTTAACTCTCCAGTTTTGAGCATTTTTTGGTTTTGTAAAAAGAGATTGGCGAGCCTTGTTCTGCTTTATTTTCAAGCTGATATTACTACTCCAAGTCATATTTATCAAAGCAGCTTATTGCTGGGTATTTTTTTTGAAACATTGGTTGATTATGGTTGTGGTGTTCTATCCTTTCCATGAGTATATCATTTTCTTTCTATGAGATTATAAGAACAATACTATTACCCTCTTAAAAAATACAATCCCATAATCTCTATTTATCTGTGATTAGTCCAGAAAAGAAAGAAAAAAAAAATACATGATAGATCCATATCATTTTGAAGGTCATAAAAGTCTCCAATTTTAGAGGTCCCAAGCAATTTTGATATTATAATTGGCATGGGCATTAATAAAGCTGATATAAATGGCCAATTTTATGATTAAAAAGAAAAGAAAAAAAATAAGCTCTGGTGAAAAAGCTAGGTAACTTATGCATGGAATTCACGCCAAGGTGGAATTTGTTTAGATAGTTAAAATTCCCAATGTGTTTGGTTGGAATTCCAACTGGTTGCTTCATGTTCCAATGATATTTTGGTGAGGCTTTTGGAGAATTATGCAATTTTATTCATGTTGATGTAATTTGGTGTTTTACATTCATTGTACTTGGTTATTTTACCGATTTTTGTTATGTGTATAAAAGTATTTCTAAAGAATTTTTTTTTTTTGTTTTTAGAGGAAATTTCCATTAAGGGTAGCCAAACGGTACTTACAAGTCCAACCACCAAGAGCAAACACAAAGAAAGTGAAAATATTACAATAAGCACATAGGTGAGAGCTATGAAAATTATCCAGACACACATCAGTGCTCGTGCTCATACTGCAAAGCAGAGCCAATTAAATCAGCGTTAGAGCATGTCTGGAAAAAATCATAGTTAACAACCATAAAGAGTGTAGGCTCCAATCTAGCAACAAAAGACTCCAAAAAAACAAACAAAACCAAAAAAACAAAGCAAAACAAAATCAAGCTTGACCTCAAGTCTAAACAAGGCCAGATCTGTGGAGGTGGTCTAGATCCGAGCAGATCTGGTGCGCGATGCTGAAATTGACTCCGGCGTGAGGCGGTGAATGGGGGAAAAAGGTAGATCTAGCTTTGGCGGGGTGGAAGAGGGAAGCCCAACACAAACATCCATCAAGAGGGAAAGAAAACCTCCCATAGAGGGAGAGAAGTGGGAAGATAAGCTCCCATAACTTATTTACAGCAAGCAAAGGACAAATTAGGGGGAGAGGAAGGAGGAAGAGGTGATTGGCCACCGACGGCCCCTCTGCCTCCCCAAGCGGCGCTCTTCTGACGGAACTCTAAAAGAGTTTAGAGAGAGGTGCTCTCGGATGAGATTTTTGCTTTTTTTTCTAAAGAAGTTTGAGTTCGTTAAAAATGTAGGAGGTCCAAGTGTTCACCCAAAAACTTAAATAAGAGTGGTTTTTGTAATATGAGAGTGAGTGTATACGTGATTTGGGCATCGTTTGGAAATACGTTATTTTGATAATTTTTTAATTTTTTTGACTAAAATATAAGATAAAAAAAATTAGGCTCTGTTTGGTAAGCCTCTCAAATTATATTTCTACCCATTGATTTGAGTGTGGTGTTTGTTTTGAGCTTTCAAATCATAATTCCACACCCATTTCTTAAAACTCAATTCAAAACATAATCATTACTTTTCAAAACTCATAACCAAACACATAATTCAAATGGACTTTGCTAAAACCCCGATGAAATTTGATGACGCGTGGCGCCTTTGGGTTGGCCGAAAATCAAAAAAAAAAAAAACAAAAACTGTTTTTTTTTGTCCAAAAGGAGCTGACCCCCAGCACCCCCAGCTGGGGGTCTAAGTCATTTTTCATTCAAAATTCTTTTCAAAACTCATTCAAATCAATATTTTAATTTTTTAAATATTTTAATTTTGTTAAGATTTTAAATATTTTAATATTTAAATATGTTACGATTTTTTTAATTTTTTAATTTTTAAATATTACGATTTTAATTTTTTAAATTTTAAAATATTTTATAAAAATAAATTCAAACTCTATTTTATGAAAATATTTTTAAATATTTTAATTTTTTTGTTATGTATTTGGTTACGATTTGAGTGTAGAGTTGTGAAAGTAGTATGAATTTTCGAGTTATGTGTTTGGTTATGAGTTTTAAAAATTAATTTCTTAATTGAGTTTTGTTTTATGTGTTTAGTTACTGTTGGCTTTTTGGCTTTTCGAAGGGTATATTTGTAAATGCGAGCGTGCCAGCAAGGATCAATCAGTCCTTACAGAAATTATAATTGCCAATCAATTATCAGGCGACTATGTTTTAGTTCTTTCAGCCTCAATGAAGAGGACTTTTGCTGGTGGCTTGACTTTAGGAGAAATTAAGAGAAATAACAATTAATACGAAGAACAATTGAAGTATTTTATTAACATAAATACTTATAATAGTCCAAACTCAGCCTTGAGGAAGTTCTGACAAGAATCTACTTGAATCTACTTGAAGACTACTCCTCTGAATTGAAGTACAATGCGGTATTTAAAGAACAAGTATTTAAAGTACGGAAAGGTAAAAGCTGGAAAGAAAAATAGGAAGTAAAAGCGGTTTATATGATCTGAGTCAGGGCCTTTTTCGGGAACTTCCTTGCTATTTATACTTGTTAGAGATGACCTTCGAACTGTACTTCGAACCGTCGAACTGCTCCTCCATGATCGCTGATCATGTTACCTTAGAAATAGTTCCACTATACCATCACTTGCAGTTGGACTTCCCTCCTGTTTTTGAATTTGAATATAGGTAACCGTTGAAGCCACGTCACCTTGTATCTCATTCCTGATCTAGTGCTACTCAGACCACTTGAGAACCAATATTTATTGCCACGTGTATGATTGAGATTTAAGATTAAAGTCATCTTCCAATAATACCCTCATTCTGCCACGTGTCGAATTGTAATTGGCTTTTACAAAATATGTAGCCAACAGTTACGATTTGAGTGTATAGTTGTTTTTAAATTTACAATATTAAATTTTTTTGAATATTTAAATTATTTAAATTTTTACGATTTAAATTTTTTGAATATTTATTTTAATTTTTTATTTATTAAATTTTTTAGATTATTTAAATATTTATGGTTTAAATTTTTTGAATATTTATTTTGAAAAAAAAAATTATTTCTTTCGTAGTATTTTCAATTAAAAAATTGATTAATGTTATTTTCTGTTAATAATAAAAAATTTTAATTGAAATTTAAAAAGAATTTGGTTATGAGTGTTGATCAGAATTTTCAATAGTGTGAAAGTAGTGTGTTTTGTTATAAGTTATAACAATTTGAATTAAGTTTTGAAAATTTTCAAAACTCATAACCAAACAATTTTTCTTACTTCACATATCAAATCAAACTTTCAAAACTCAATTCCACACTCTATTCAGAAATCATAACCAAACAAACTTTCAAAACTCAATTCCACACTCTATTCAGAAATCATAACCAAACAAATTTTCTACACTCAAATCATAATTTCAAAACATACAAACTCAAAATACAATTCATATTCTCAAATTATAGTTATAAAGTCTTACCAAATGGAGCCTTAATATGTTTGGAATGACTTTTTGATTTTTTACGAAAAGATGTGTAAAAAATAAAGAGAAAAGAAACTCTTTGACTTTTTTTGTATAGGTTATAAGCTTTTTAATTTTTTTTAGTAATTTTTTAACTTTTAAATTAAAACAAGTGCATGCCAAACGAGACCTTAGATTTAAGTGTTCTAAAATCTAATTGTGCTATTTATTTTTCATAATGAGGCAATTCATCTGGTAGACGTAAATATAATTTTGTTGAATCAAGTAAATCGTGTTTGGTAACGTTTACGTTTTCAGTTTATATTTACAAAAATTTTATAAACTGGTTTTTGTTTATTTTTGTTTATTTTTAAAAAAACATAAACAACAAACGCGTTTGGTAATTGACAAAATTTTTAAAAAAAATTTAAAACTATAAAAGAGAGTAAGAAATGACAAGTGCTGGCAAGTGGCGGCGGAAGACGGTGGTGAAAAGTGGTGACGGTGGGTGGTGGGTAGCTGGTGGCGGTGGGTGGTGGCGGGTGTGTGGGTGGGTGACGGTGGCGGGTGGTAGCGAGTGGGTGGTGGTGGTGGTGGTGGTGGGTGTTGGGTGGTGGTGGCAGGTGGGTAGTGGTGGCAAGTGGGTGGCGGATGGCAGGTGGTGGCGGGTAGGTGGCGGTGGGTGGGTGGGTAATAGTGGTGGGTGATGGGTGGTAGCGAGTGGGTGGTGGTGGTGGGTGGTGGTGGCAGGTGGTGGCGGTGGGTGGGTGGGTGATGGTGGTGGGTGGTGGGTGGTGGGTGGTAGTGGTGGCGGGTGGTAGTGGGTGGGTGGTGATGGTAGGTGGGTGGGTGGTGGGTGGTGGTGGTGGTGGTGGTGGTGGTGGGTGGTGGCGGATGGTGGCGGGTAGTGGGTGGTAGTGGTGGTGGTGGTGGGTGGGTGGGTGATGGTGGCGGGTGGTAGGTGGTAGCGAGTGGGTGGTAGTGGTAGTGGGTGGTGGTGGCAAGTGGGGGGCTGGTGGGTGGCAGGTGGTGGTGGTGGTGGTGGGTGATGGTGGTGGTGTGGTGGTGGTGGGTGGTGGTGGTGGCAGGTGGGTGGGTGGTGGGTGATGGTGGTGGTGGTAGTAGGTGGTAAATGGTAGATGGTGGTGGTGGTGGGTGGGTGGCAGGTGGCTGGTGAGTAGTGGTGGCAAGTAGGTGGCGGGTGGTGGTGGCGGGCGGTGGATGGTAGTGGCGGGTGGATGGCAGGGTAGGTGGTGGGTGGTGGTGGTGATGGTGGTGTGTGGTGGGTGGTGGTGGTGTGGGTGGTAGGTGGTGGGTGGGTGGTGTTGGTGGCCGGTAGTGGGTGGTGGTGGTGGTGTGGTAAAAAAAGTGACGGTGATATGAAATGTAGTGGTGGAAAATTCAAAATGGAAACACATTTTTTGTGTTTTCATTTTTTGGCCAAATTTATAAACTGAGACCATTGATTTATAAATCAAAAATTTTACCAAACAAGTTTTTATTTGAATTTTTAAATTTTTTTATAAATATAAATAAAAAACTAAAAACGTAAGTGTTAACAAACGATACCTTTAATTTTATTTTTGTTTATTTCAATTGTTATAAATTGTGTGATGCCTTATTTTTTAACTATTGTGTCCAAATAAAAATAAAGTTGTACCTATGTATACAAATAAATCTGTTTTAGTAGATTTAGGTCATTAAATATTTTAGTTAAAAAAATTTAAAAATATTATAAATTATTATATTATTTTTTCTATTTTTTACATATATTCCTATAAAAAATTAAAAACTTACTAAAATAATTTATTCTGACAGAGGCGTTATTGGTCAAAATTCATATATGTTTGATTTTTCTAGTAATAGACACAACCTATGAGGTAGGTAGGTAGAGTCAATGACACCAAACCATGGAGCCAAAACTTTCCTCCATGATTAAATAAAAAAGAAAAAGGTCCACTTTTGTTAAAAATTAAAAAGTTATTAATTATTTGTAATAGGTTGAACCGTCAAATGTCAAATGTCAAATCCATTTTTTTTTATTCATATTTGTTTAGTTTGGAATTTTTAAAAAGAATTTCAATAAAGATTTGTGTTTTGAAATTTCTTTTTCGAAATGTCTCGAATATCTAAAACGACGTTGTTTTGGACATTTTTTTTTTCCGTCACTGTTAACCTCTGCAACTTGCAGAGGAAGAGGAAGAGAGAGAGAAAGAGAGGGAGAGGGAGAGAAAGAGAGGTCGCGTCGCTTTCACGCCCTCATGCCGATCATGGCGATCGCGTCCTCCTCCTCTGATCGCGTTCTTCTCCTTCATTTTTTAGGTCCCCTCCAGTCCTTCCTCCCCCTCATCTTCCCTCCCCCTCCTTCTCCCCTTCGTCTTCCTCCTTTCTTCTGCTGAAAGGAAAAAAAAAAAAAAAATTAGGAGCATTCGGGGCGCTCGTTTTTGAAGCCCCAATCACAACTGAAATAATTTCAACCGTTTCAATTCCTATTTTTTTTTTTACTTTTAGTAAATTTTTAAAAGTATTTTAATCACTTTTTTTTGATTTATTTATTTTTTTAAATTTACATAATTTAGATACACTTAAAAAGTATAAATTTGTACAAAAATCTTTCAAAAATTCATTGAATACAAAAAAATATAATGAATTTTCACATTTTGTGAATTCAATGAATTTTTAAAGATTTTTGTACGAATTCTTTATTTTTTAAGTGTATCTAGATTAAATAGATTGAAAAAGTGAAAAAAAAAAGATTAAAATGTTAAAAAGATCACAAAAAAAAAGAAAAAAAAACGGATTAAAAACTCTAAAAACTATTTTTGAAAACTCAAAACGAAATATATTTATTTTTAGCTATTGCTAAAATACATTTCTTGATTTTTAAAAACATCCACACAAAAAAAATTATTAAAAAAATCAACCCCAAACTCACTTCCGTCTAGTTGTCTTTTTTTTTTTTTTGAACAGACCGTCTAGTTGTCCTTGGACATGTTTGTTGGCCTCTATGAATAGAAGGATTGGACTAGGAGTGAGGTGGGCCCCACTCATAATATGTTTGGTTAAACAAGTTGTAAGGGAATTATCACTCTAATGGGAGTAGTAGCCCACCACTATGGGTGGATTAGCAAAGATGGGTGAAAAGGGATTGAGAATCAATTCCATGGGATTAATGGTAAAAAGATCATTTTGTCCCTTAATTTTAATGTTTTTATAATGAAAGAAGGGTAATTATGTAATTTCACATGTTTAATTCAAATCAATTAATACCACCACACTACTACACAAACAAACACACTTTATCTTATATTTCTAACTTAATACCGGTACATTATTAATCTCTTCTCTCAATCCTATCATACACATAATCCCATCCAACATCATCCGCTAAATAAGCGTGACCTAAAAGATTATAGGTGTTGAGGCCAATTTTTTTGTTCTCTAATGAAATATCTTGTGAAGTTGACATATACACACGTACATTAATTGATATACATATTTTTGAATAGCAAGGAAAAAAAAAAAAATGTAATAATGATCTACTTAGTAGGTATGCACATGGGATGTGTATGTAATGGAAATCTAATGAAATCCTACAGACAATATGACAATAATTCATTTCAAAAGACAAAAAAAAAAAATGTCACTCTTACCCATTGACACTTCTAATTCTTTTAATGAGCTCTTGGATTATTTATGTTGAGGGAGGAACATAACAGTACAGTGATAGAGAACCCTCATCTCATAAAATCAATCTATATAAAAAAAACTTGAGGAATTGGGAGATGATTGATAATCTCATCTCATCAAATACAAGTATATCTATAAACTCAAAATCGTAACCGTTGAGAGAGGGTTGACATCTAAAAAACTAAAGCAAATTTTGACATTTGGGAGTTATTCCACAATGATATATTCATTTTCTTATTTGTCCTTTTAATGAATGAATGAAGAAGTCACTTAAATTGTATATATATCATTTTTGCATAGAAATCCGCAACAAATTGATGTTCTCTATTTGTATATATAACTGTAGAAAACAATTTGTATTATTCAGAATTAGGGAAGGGTGGTTCAATTCGAAAGAGAATACTATCATAAAGAACATGGAGAGATCTATTCAAATAAATCAGGACTACATATTGCAAAACCAGTCCACTTTCTATTTTTGGATAAGTAAAAAAACTAGTGGGTAAAATTTTAAAATATTATTAAATTTAAAATAAGTGTGGTTTAAAATCATTTTACAATAAGCAATCAAAATTAAATCAATTGAACCTCGCCATTTCAAATTTAGACCACTTGTTCCCTTCTATATGCCATTCTCTTTCTCTTTTAATCTGATTAGTTTATATTATCACTTTAGTTGACGTATATGAATAACTTTATAAATTAATAAGATATAAGAAGACACAAAAAGGAGAAGAGATCTTTGATTCATAACATTTACAAAATCAATATGATCTAAATACCTTGTTTTCATGCATGTTCTCTTTTGCAACACCCCATCTTGTGGTTATCAAAGGGAAAACACTACTTTGTGATTTTTCTTATATTTTAAGCAACTATCTATGAGGCTCTTAGGCACATTTCATATTTTAGGGCTCATGCATGACACCTAATTTGAGTCAATCAATAGAAGATCATGTTTTGAGGTGTGCATAAGCATGTTTGCTTAGGTAATGACATATGACTATTTTAGTTTGTTGCATAGTACTAGCTCCGTGGTTCATTGCATGCTAGCTCCTTCATTTATTATTTTAAACAAGACTGCACATCAATAATGTAACAACTTATGCAACATTTGTTAAGTCCTTGTTACCTTGAGTTTGGGGAGGCATTAACCATGAGATCCCTAAAAGAGTTTGTCTAAATATATAAAATTGAATTATAGAAAAATATTAAGAATGTATATATCAATACGATGGAACTTATCAAAATATTATTCTCATATTAACATGTACATTGTTTATAATTTTTAATAATTTAATTTTGTGTACAATCTCGAGAAAATAGGGTTTGAAGGATCATCTTTTAATCTGTTATTAGATATTAAAAAAAAAAATCTTGCTTTTATTATTTATAATAATCTTGGAGACTATATGAAGATTTAAAATTTTCATACAACATATTTAGATGGTTATTATCATCAAGAGTTGTCAAAGGCTAGTCAACTTGGATAACATGAGTTGGGAGAGTGCAAGTTTGTGTAAATTAATAGGGTTTATCAATTTGAATGAGAGTCATTACATTTTTTGAATATGAGGTCAATATTTTTGGATCAAATATATTTTGTGTAATTTTTTTTTTTTCTTTTTCACGTGGTATACATCAGTTAGGATTTGTTTCTTAGTAGAAGAAGGTACACCACAACAAATTAAGTTTTTAATTACAAAAATTTAAGGATGAAATTGCTTTTTAGGAATAAATATTTTAGTTGTCAAAAGTGTTATAGTTATATTTTTAGCAACTAAATTGAAAAACATGAAATACTATCATTTTGGGATCAAAAATTTCTTTTAAAAGGGTAAACATTTTGGCACAATATTGTTTTGTTCTTAAAAGTGTATTTATTAGGAACGTTGTTTTTAAAAAGTAATATTTTTTGACTTTTTAAAAAGACTTTTTTGTGACGTGACGATCATTTTTATAGATGAAAATTTTTTGACGATTTGAACTTAGAGCTTAACACTATAAGTGACACTACACAACTATTAAAAGTCAGCCAACTTAGATAATTGCCCAAGTGATCATGGAGAGGACATTTAGGACATGTTTATTTGTAGAGTTGGGTTGGATTGGATTGTTAGAGCATCTCCAATGTAATGGTTAAATTTGTGTATTAAAGTGTGTTAATGATACAAAGTGATAAAAGTAGGATCCATTTGTATGTGTATAGTATTTGTTAGTTGAGAGAGCAATGGTAATGGTGTACTCCAAGGGTGTGTTTGATTGGACGGACTGGAAAAGGAGGGATTAGAATCCATCGGACTTGAGTCCTAGAATTGGAATCCCCCGGACTATTTGGTTGGATTGGATATGTATCCTGTGTTTGTTTTTTCATGAGATTAGATGTCCAGATTGTGAATCCCTCGGACTATTTTTAGTGAATCCAACGTTTGGTTGGACGGACTGGATAGAATAAATAAACAAATGACTATTTTACCCTTTTTTAATTATTTACTAAGTAATAGCAATATTAAACATATCTTTAATATTTTAATTATTTTTAGTTAGATTAAATAAAAAATTATTTTATTTTATTTTTTACACAATTAAATAAATTTATTTTAAAAAAAAATAAAAATAAATAAAATATCAATAAAAATATATATTATTTTTTTTAATTAAGATTTTAAATAACTTTGTTTTAAAAAAAACAATAATCAAAAAATGAAATTAAATAAAACATCTATTAAATTTAAATAATGAAATTAAATAAAACATAAACAAAATTTTAAAATAAAACATCAATAAAATATCCATAAAAAATTATTTCAAAAAATTAAATAAATAAAACATCAATAAAAAGTTAAATAAAATTATTTTATTTTTAAATTGAGACATTTAAATTTTATTGAATTTTATTAAATATAATACATAATTAAATAGTAGAGGGTCAAAATGGTCATTTCATCATCTAATCCAAACAGTGATTAGTCCCCCGCTTTCTGTCCCACACCCCCCCAGGACAGGACAGTCCCGCATATGGGGACATGGAGTCGACGGAACATGGAGTCCATGGGACTAAAAAAAAATCAAACGGTGGATAAGGAACACTATTTGGACTCAAGTCCAAATAGTGGATAGTCCTCCCCCCAATCAAACAAGGCCCAATGGTATAGTTAAATGTGTTAAAAATATGTGTCATATGAAAGTAGGACTCACCAAAATTTATAAGGGCCATGCTACAGATCCCCAGTGGGGTGACTCCCACTGACAACCCCCAGTGAGGTGTCACCCCCTCATTCGCTAGAAACCAAAAAAAAAAAAAAAAATTTTTTTGACCAATGGGAGGAGACCCTCAGTGACCCCCACTGGGGGTGTTGGGCATTTTTCAATTTATAAATATATATTTGTATTTTATATTTATAGAAATAAAATGAAGAAAAAAAAAACAAAAAAACAAAAAAAGTACCAAGACACTCTCTCTCTCTCTCTCTCTCTCTCTCTCTCTCTCTCTCTCTCTCTCTCTCTCTCTCTCTCTCTCTCTCTCTCATTTGCTCATTTTCTCATTTTCTCATTTTCTTCCCTTTTCCATTGTTAGTGGGCTAGCTACAGTCAGCAACAAACTTAGCAAACTTGCTAACTAGCAAACGCTTTAACAAATTCGTTGGAGCATATTTCTTATTTGTTTGTCGGCTAAATGTAGCAATGCATTTAATGGATGCATTTGAGATGTTCATAATAAGAGGATTTATTAGTGTAGGAATTATTAGTGAGAGGATAAAAAAATTATGTTTGTTTGATGACCACTGAATTAGGAAGAATTTATTTTTATTTTATCATTCTATAATGGAATTAATTATATGAAATTTTATAAATACCCTTTTTATTTTGATATATTTTAGTATGAAATATTATATTTCATAAATATATATTTTTTGGTACTATATTATTTTGATATATTAATTTTTTTGGCATAACTATTATTATATCATTATATTTTAATATTAAAAATTGTTTTATATTAAATTATTTTGATATAAAGAGGGGAAAATTGTCAATAAATCCAATTTGAGGACCGCACGAGGCATCAAGTCCACTAGGTAATTCTTTTTAGTGATAAGTATATATTTTGTCAAATATTGTGGTCATAAGTCCTTCTTGTTGTTTTCAAGGACATTTTCTTTTCAGTTTTATCTTTTTATATTGAATTTTTTTTCAACCTATTTGTTCAAATTGTTCAAACAAATCTATTTATTGAAATTATATGTTCAAAATTTATATCTGTTGAAATTATCTGCTCAAAAAATCTATCTGTTGAAATTCCTATCTATTCAAATTTAAACTATCTGTTCAAATGTTTTTTTATCTGTTAAATTTTTTATCTATTGAATATTTTAACCTATTTTCAATTTTTTATTTTTACAATTTTTTTTTTATCTGTTGAAACAGATCTGATCTTTTGTTTTATCAGTTGAAAATTAATTGAGAAACAAATCTAATGTTTAATGTGTTATCTATTGCAATCAAGAAGAAGAAGAAGAAGAAGAAGAAGGAGGTTGCCCTTGGATCAGAGTGTATGCCATAACACTACTTTAATAGTTAACTCACACACACCACAAGATTCGTACACACTCTCTGCTTCGATTTTTTTTTTTTTTTTTCCAATCAGATTTGTGTGAGAAAATGGAGTCGATGGAGTTAATAAGATCTCTGTAGTGGTTTCCAACCAATTGGTGGAGCTCCTTGTGTTTTCCTATTAAGGTAATTCCATTTTCATCAACTACAATCTTTATTTGTTATGGTGGGTTAGGTGTGTTTGGGGATTCTAGCTTTTTGAGTTGTGTAGTTAAGATCTTCCAAACTACTTTGTCTTTCTTTCTTTTTGTATTTTGTTTTTGTTTTTATTTCTGTTCTTTTAAAATTAAAAAATTCGTGAGACCGACGGGTTGGTTGTATAAATGTGAACAACAGTAGTAAGGTAGTTTGCACTTTCTGAATCTCTCTCAGCGCATTTTATTTCCATGTACCTTTAATTTCATATTTTTAATGAAATTTATACTTTGCTGATAAAAACAAAAAAATTTACAATCTTTATATTCATTACATAACCAAAATCTTCCCATAAGTTCTATAAAATTATCCATTCCCACTTCCTAAAACATAGATCTATAACATGTAATGAAGGGAATTTAACATAGAATAATGCCCCAAGAGCCACTAATTCCAAAGCTTAAGCTCGGTTACACATAATGATTTCTCAACCCATACACATTAGCCCTTGGCTTGTCAAAACAAAATAGTAAAGGAAGAGCCTTTTGGTCCAAGAACAAATCTTCCACATTATCACTTCGGTGGAATCACAACAATTTGACCTAAAAGCAATTTCCACTAAAGGATGAGCATAAAACCCAATACAAGAGTTCTTAACAAAGTACATACAGTTTTATCAATCTCATGGGATGTATGCATATCTCATGCCATGTCAAAAATATAGATTTTCTCGTTTGAAATCTCATGTGATGCACTTGTTCAAAACATAATCAGTTCAATGATTTGATATATAAACAAGGGATGGTAAATATGACTCAGATAATCCTTAAGTTGGTATCTATAAGTAGCCTCTCAAGGCACTACCTAAGAGCCACTTTAACAACTCTTAACTAGAAGGAACTTGGCACCTACCATGCGAGTTTCTAGACTTTTACCATGGACCTCAAGCCAACTTAATTCATATCAATTACATCCCATATCCGGACTTACTTACATATTTACCCCAAGGTAATTCAAAATCATATTTATTTTCCTTCCAAAACCAAATTTCAACATATGACAATTTGAAAGCATGTATCATAAAAAGATGATAAAGCAATGGAAATACATTTTTATTCTCTACTTTCTCAACAATTTTCAATCTCCACAACACAACCCTCAATGGTTGTTTAACAAAACATCTATACTCAATATATATATAAACACAATATTGTAGCTCGACTTTTCATGCTCCTTTCAGATACGACTAGCCCTACATTTCAGACTCTCGCGGTTCTGAATCTAATCTCGCAAGTGTAATGTGAAATAGATAAACACCAAAGAGTCCAAATCAGACAAATCTTTTGAAAAATCAATTTTGAATCAAAATGCCAAAAATAGATTGCTTTTCCAGATACAGAGTCACTACTTAAATATTTTTGGGTAACTTAGGAAACCTATGACTCGTGCCAAAGGCTACGTATCTGTCATTACCAAGATTGTCTCGGCTCAAGAACTTAGGTACGAGAGAGGAAGGTCATGAATTGAGCACCCACTCTCCCGATCAAAGTTCGACCTCTACTAATCATGTTGTGAATCTTATTTACATTATATGCTCTTGTTCTGATTATTAGATTAACATTACTATGTGTTGCACACAAGTATAGACTAATTTGTAAAAATTGGAACACTTTGATTCATGTTTGTTTTTAAAATTGTTTTGAATATGTACCATTTGAAAAAATGATCACATAGATACATTACTCAAATTATTTCAATTCAAGCAATTAGCCTTCATCCACAGGCATTCAAGCAATTTATCACTTAAGCACTTAGCCTCATGGTAATCATGCTAGACACGGCAACAATCACACATGCAAAATACTAAAGCACAAAATGCTCACCTAGTTGTAGACACCCCATTTTTGACCGTCCTCAAGACTTGGACGTCACCGCTTGAACACTCAGTGATCATCCATGTTTGTGTTCGTCTTGAGTTCCCGGAGGTCTCGGCTACGCGCCTTGCTTCAGGATCTCTCGACTCGACTGTTTCGTGTCTGGTTTTGCACCAAATACTTGTGCTTTGCCTTGGAGGGGCAGGGAATGGCTTGTGGGCCATCCCCACACTCCACCGGCCATGGATTGAGGCCACTGGCTGTGTTTTGTTGCCACCGGCCAAATGTTTGGTCGGCCGGCACTATAGATGGCCGGCCGGCTATCTTTTTTTTGGTCAATTGCATTTTTGGCCGGCCGACTACTGTGCATCTGCTTTTACAGATATTTTTGTGCAGCTGACATACATATTCCCCCCTCCATACACGTGTATGGAGGGATTTCCCTCTTGTTAGCTTCCTTTGGAAGCTTTACAAGACTAATTGTCTATAAGAAGGAGCTTCTTCTCTCTTGAAAAGAGGTTAGACAAATTAGACAGCATTTTTAGAGGGTTTTGAGTTTTAGGGTTAGGGCTTATTCATCCTTTATCTCTATATCTCTCTCTCTCTCTCTCTCTCTCTCTTGTGTTTAGTGTGTGTTTAGTCTCATTTTGCACACAAACACCCACCATCACACCTTCTCTTGGAGCTGAGGCCCTTGAGGGTTGTTTTTGAAGTTTTGAAGCTGGTTTGAGCCAAAGAAGCCGCTGATCTTCCATTCTTGAAGAGGGTTTACAAGGGTAAGGTCCTTTACCTTTAAAATACCCCATTTTTGCAAAGCTTTTTAGCCTATCTTGCATCTATTTTTGAGCAAAGTCTTGTTTTTGTCTGCTCTAAATAGTTTGTTAAGGGTTTTTAAGTTTTGGGGTTGTTTGACCCCTCTTAAGCCTTGTAGGGCTCCATTTTTGTGCCATTTTGGTTGAGCACCGGGACCATTTTGTTTGGGCCTTCTCACCACTGAAATCTTGAAAGATTTCAGAGGTGAGGATGGTGCCTTGAGGTCCTAGGAAGGAGAGGGCCACCCCCTCTCCTTGTTGCCCTTGGAAATGGCCATTTTTGCCTCTTTAGTGAGCACCATGTTTAGGTTCATGTTGGCCATACCTTGACTGATTTTCATGCTTATTATGTCATAATATAGCATTATGTTTAGTTGGTTTGGACACACCTTGCATGCCTTGCATACATGTCTTGTAATGCCATCATTTAGCCTTAACATGTATCTAGGCTTTGACCCTTGTTCAAGCATGTTTTAGGCCTAGCTTTGTGAAGCTTTTGTACTTGTTTTTCCATGGTTAAGGTCTGCCCTTGGTTGTTTTAGCCGTGTTTTCCTTGTATTGCATAGCCCCTTTGTATTGTTTAGCTTGTAGGCTTTAAATGTATGAAGTGTTGAGCATGCATTGTTTGATTTATTTCAGTGGTTTGGCACCACTTATAGCATTATTTTAGTCCTCATGACATGCTTGCGTGCTTGCCTTTGATGCTTCTTTGACACCTTATGAGGTTGTGCCTTATGCTCCATGTTTGGTCGTTGTGCATGCTCTTGAATTTAAGTCATTTAGATGCCGTCTAAGTGGTCTTTAGGCTTTGTTTGAATATGCTAAAACTCTGTTTTTGGTCATTTGAATCATGTCGTGTTTGATTTTGCTAAGTGTAGTGCAATACACCTTTGGCTTGCCTTGAGTTTTGGACCATGTTACATGCATTGTTTGCTTGGTTTAATTGGTTTGGCACCATATTCTTATTGTGTTTTCAGAGCTTAATGTGTATGCCATTAGTCCATACCCGCATCCTTTCAAGTGTGCTTGAGAGTTGTCTTTAATGCTTGAGTATTGGTCCATGTTTGCATGAATGTTTGTGTGCCAATTAACCCTTATTCCTTAGCATCTTGGCCACTAATTTTGGCATGCTTGCGAGCTATCCATGTTAGTTTAAGTCCATCCCTTTGCATGTTGTTGCATGCTCACCTTGCGTGTTGTTGCATACTAGTGTGTTGTTACATGATTGAATGAAGTCACATGCTTGCTTGCATGCTTGAACATCCATATTGTGTCTTGCATACTTGTAGGTTGCATTGCTTCATGCCTTACATGCTTCTTTAGGTTGTGTGCCTAACATGCATTGCTTGCTTAACATTGTCCATGTTGCATACTAGTCAGCATGCTTAGGATTGCATTGCATTGGCATGAATGCTTGGCCTCTTGAAATGCTTGTGATAAAGGTTGAGCCCCTTTATTTGCTTATGTGCATTGCATTCCAATATCAAAATGCACACTTGATTCTTTGGGCCATCATGCATGGAAATGCACGATTGGTGGTCCGAGAATTAAGGCTCATCCTCCTTTGAGTTATACACATGATAAGGAGTGTGGTTGGTGCATACATTGCTTGAAATACATTGCCATGCCAAGTTCTGTCCTCTGCTGCTGTCAAACCAGTTTTTGCAGGAAGATTTGGCCGGCCGGACCATCCATTGTTGGATGATGGAGTATTTTGTGGCCGGTGACCATTATGCATGGCCGGTGACCAATCCTTTCAACCGGTGGTGTTCCACTGCACTCAGAGGAGCAACCTTGGGACTTGTGCAGTCTTCAGGAGAGTAGGACAGTCAAAGCAGAGGCATCTTGTGCATGGCAGTGATTTCCGAGCAGAACCAAGCGCGCACGCATTGGACCCTCTTCTCGAAGCTGTTGTTTATTGCTTAATTAGATTAGTTTTTTGCTTAGCTAATTTAATTGATTTGTAATATTTAATTAGCTTGTTGGTTAGTTAAATTGTATTATTCTTTCGGCCTCTCCGAGCGAAGGCAAATTTGTAATAAGTGTGGGTGCATGTGTGCATGTCTTCCAACCCCACGTCTTTCTTCCCTTTTACTTACCTGCTTTTGATGGTTAGTTTAGGGCATATTTACTTTAACATACCTTATGCTATGCATGCATGCATGCATCATTCATCAGTATTGCATGCACCGAACTCGGCGCATCATACTAACTGCATAAGTATTTCAAATCTAACTTGAATACATGCAACTTGTGCATTTTCACATGTCATTTATAGATTAGCCGAGCCTATTCTAGTGACATTCCGTGTGCGTTGCATTAGGCATTTAAACATGGACTTGGATCATGCATGATTGCTAACATGTTCTTGTTTTGGCGCGGAGTACTAGGTGAACTCTTTATGCTTTAGTATCTCACATATGTGTGAATGTTAATGTGACAACATGCTTACCATGTGGCTAGATGCTTAGTTGATTAAACTGCTTGAATGCCTGTGGGTGAAGGTTGGATTGTCTGAGTTTGAACAACTCATTGAAATCTGTGTTTTAGCCTACTTGCGAGTAGCAAATTCCAAAGCGTTTTTCAAACAAACGGATATGTAATGCTTCGTTCCAAATTAGGCGATCTAGTCTATACTTTTGTGTTGTGCGCATCATATAGTAATTCTAGCTAATTAACCGGAATAAGAGCACATAACGTTTTCAAAATCAGATATCATGGTTAGTAGAGGCCGATCTTCGGATCGGGCGAGCGGGGGTGCTCATAGCTGACCTTCCCCAATCGTACCCAAGTTCCCGAGCCGAGGCAACTTTGGTGATGACGGACACGTGGCCTTTGGCACCGAGTCAGGGTTTCCTAAATTCCCCCATAAAAAATATTTAGGTGGCGACTCTGTATCTGGCAAAGCAGTCCGTGTTTGGCACTTCTTTCAAAAATATGTTTTCTCAAAACGATTTGCCGGATTTGGACTCTTTGGTTCAGATTAAGAACAGTAACCAAGACGAGTCTGAACTGTAGCATTGAGGTCCCTCGCAGAGTTGTTATAGTTTCTGGCGACTCTGCTAGGGACTTAGAGAGCTTGACTCGAACTCGTGATATCCTGTTTTGATTTCGCTTATGTGTCTCTTTGCATTGCATGTGCATTGGTGCGCCTAGGACACCGTGTTGGCCATCTGCTATTCCTGAGCGGTTTGTCGGAGGCTTGTCTTGTCAAGGCATGACCATAAGGATGACCGGTTGCGGGCTTTGCCAGTATGGGAACACAAACCCCGGTTTTACCGGGGCATCCTTTTTGACCATTCGACCTAGTACATATTCGGATTCCGTAGTGACCATTCCAAGCTAGGACAGGTTGCTTACCCTATATTAGGTTGTTTGAAACCGCTGTGTGCGTAGTGAAACCCTAGCTCTTAACAAAATAGGACAGGGAAACCCTACCCCAACATAGGGGTGTTTTGGCTCTTTTACTTGCTATGTGTTTTTCGAGTGTATCTCTACAGGAACACACATATCAGTTTGCAAAGTTTCAGTATTAGGCCCGAGGGCACCAGTATCGGTATTTGTGAGAATCTGTTATATCTGTGGATATTCGATTCAGTGTTTTGAGGCAGTGATTCTGGGGAACAGTGATCAGTAGCAGAGTACTTTTGTTCGGTTACACTTGTGTTTGATCCGTTTGGGCTGAAATGCTGCTTGTTTTCCCTTTCAGTTCAGAGAGTTGATACAGAATAGTCAGTGTTCCCCGTTGCTGAGGCAAGGCAGATATCTGACCTATCAGTCACCGTTCAGAACAATGGACTTATCATGACGCAGAATTCGGAAGAGATTGTGGTTATGATAGCAGCATTAGCTCAAGAAATCACTCTGCAAAGTGAGACCAATGTTGATGTACCGCATCCACCCAGGTCGCCTGTTACGCACCCGGTCTGGACCCCCCAGTTGTATCAGGCTCGTGAACCCACCACATTCGAATTAATGGGGATGATTGGTGACCTCCAGAGGTCCATGGCAGATCTCACCTACGAAATGTCAACTTCGCCACCAGCCGCACCATATGCCGGGAGTTTTGTACTGCTAGAGCCCCTATTGTTGGGACGGATTGTGATCGAGCTTAGCCAACCGGAGATGGCCTCCAACTATAACAATGACACATCAACATCAACCCAAACCCTCGATCAGGCTGAGGCCAGAGGTAAAGACAAAGTGAAGGCAGATGTCGATCCCATTGAACAACTGCTGTGGGCAGTTGAGGCTTTGAAAGCCGGGGAGATGAGTAAACAGCAAGTATTCGCAGTCTTGACCAAGACTGTGGATGATGTTTTCCCCGCTCCAACTGAAGGCAGTACCAGCCAGTCAGAAAACCGGGATAGGCCCCGTCATGCCAGAACAGTTCCTTCCACTCCCAACCCTACACCTGGGAAAGATCAGAAAGCCAAGGCAACACCTGCCGACCCTTTCACTAGTGTATCTAGCAAGAATACTCAGCCTTCAAAGTACCTGCCCCGAGGGCGTAGGGTCTTTCATGCTCTTTACATGCCTCTGTCCAAAGCACTCCAGTTCCTGGCCGAAAGGGGACATCTTAAGCCCCTGGAGCCTTGGCCTCTCCCAAAGAATCTCCCTGCTACACACGACGCTGCTTTGTACTGTGCGTACCACCAGCAAACAGGATATGCTACCGATAATTGCTTCCGCCTCCGTCAGGATGTGCAAGATTTGATCGACAACGAGGTTATCCTCTCGCCTACCTCAGCCAAGTCCGTTACTACCCAGCCATTGGATTTTGAGGATACCGATACTGCGAGTATGTAATCAGGGAGTGAACCACCTGCGGGCAGCACTTGGCATATTTTTGGATGTGGCGCCTGGCACGCATTTTTGAGCATCTGCGATTGCTAGTTTTGTAAATTCTGGCTTGGGTGTCGAGTCGGTCTTTTGTTTTATTTTGAGTCTGTCTCATTGTCTTGAGTCAGTCCTTTTTGTTTAAGGGTCTGTCTTGTTATAGCAAGTCAGTCCCCTTGTATAGAATGTCAGGTGATTCTGGGGTTGTTGCCTCGAACACTGTTTTGTTTTGTAATTACTCCTTTTGCTTTCTTGAGTCAGTCTCTGCTGCGAAGCTAGTTGCAACCAGGAAATCTGAATGAAACAACTGCAGCTATCATGTTTCCGTGCTTATTGCAATTTTGAGCTAGTTGTGCCAGAGGATTTGAATGGAACGACAGTACATTCTACCTGCTCTCTTGTGCCCTGAAAATCATTGTAATGACCTAAAGTTTTTCAAAACCTTTTTGAACACTGTGATAATGAAAACGAAAAGGAAGGAACTCCTCGGGTTTTGCAAAACTTTAATCAATTTGAGAAAAAGAGAGGCATGCTAAGCCCTTAATGAATGAAATCGTGCTTGTTAGCGTGAGTACTGAGAAGGACCCTGGCTTGATCCAGATTGGTTCCGTACTATCTTCAGCGCGAGTGTAGACACCTCATTTTTGACCGTCCTCAAGACTTGGACGTCACCGCTTGAACACTCGGTGATTATCCATGTTTGTGTTTGTTTGGAGTTCCCGGAGTCCTCGGCTACGCGCCCTGCCTCAGGACCTCCAAACTTAACCGTTTTGTGTCTGGTTTTGCACCAAACACTTGTGCTTTGCCTTTGAGGGGCAGGGAATGCCTTCTGAGGCATCCCCACACACCACCGGCAGTGGCTAGAGGCCACCGGCTGGTGATTGTTTCCATCGGCACTATATTGTGCCGGTCGGCACTATTTTGTGCTGGTCGGCACTCTTTTTGGCAAAATGACCATTTTGCCCTGCCGGTCACTTTACAGCTGTTTTTGGAGATATTTTCAGACAGCTTTGTAGCACTTGTTTCCCCTTCATACACGTGTATGGAGGGATGTGTAAGTTTGGTTGCCTATAACATAACTCTTGCTCTCTTGGCTCAAGGGTTAGAAGGGTTAGACATTTTAGGGAGAGAAAGGTGAGAAGAAACTCTGGTTTTAGGGTTTGAATCCTATATCTATTCTATCTCTCTTTTTCTCTCTTGTTTGTGTGACTAGGTGTTTGTGTCTTACTATTGCACATCAACACCTAGTGTTTCACCTTCCCTTGGCTACTGAGGTCCCAAGAGGTTATTCTTGCTGTTCTTGACTGGTTTGGAGCTCAAGGAAGCAACAAAGTCAACATTTGTGAAGAGGGTCAACGAGGGTGAGAAACTTACTTTATTTACCCCATTCTTGCACTCCATTTTGACCTATCCTTGAACTGTTTTTGTGCTTGGTGTTCAATACAAAAAAGTTCTGTTTTTTAGTCCTCTTGATAGTTTATTAAGGGTACTTTGTGCTTTGGGGAGGTTTGACCCCTCTTAGGCCTTGAAAGGCTTCATTTTTGTGCTATTTTGTTGAGCTCCGGGACTTTGGTGCTTGGGCCTCTTCACCACTGAAATCTTGAGGGATTTCAGTGGTGAAGATGGTGCCTTGAAGTCCCAAGAAGGAGAGGGCCACCCCCTCTCCTTGATGTCCTTGAAAAGGGTAAAATTCGGCCTCTTAAGGGAGCTTAGTTTTGAATGTTTGAAGAGTATGTCTTGGCTGCATTTTATGTTTATTATGCCCTAATATGACATTGCTAAGTATTGGTTTTAGTACTCCTTGCATGTTTTGCATGGTTACTTTGTAATGCCTCTTTAGTCCCTTAACATGCCTAGGTTGTTAGCCCTAGTTTGAGCATGCTTTAGGCCTAGATCCATGAAGCTTGTATGCTTATTTTAACATGTTTTAGGTCTGACCATAGTTATTTGGTTTGATTTTAACATGCTTAACATAGCTCCTTTGCATTTGGCTTGTTGGCTTTAAGAGCATGAGAGTGTAGCATGTCTTGCTTGCTTTATTTTCGATGGTTTGGAACCATTTAACATGCTATTTCAGTCCCTTTGGTGTGCTTGTATGCTTGCCTTAGTTGCCTCTTTAATGCTTTAAAAGCATGTGTTGAATGCTCCATGTTTTGGTCATGTTGCATGCCTTTGGATTCTAGCCTCTTAGATGCCATCTAAGTAGTCTTTTGGGCTTAGTTTTATCTGTTAAAACTCTGTTTTTAATTGGTTAAGTGTTACCATGTGTGGTTGTATCATGTGTGGTTCAATGCCTCATTGGTTTGCCTTAAGTGCTTGGGCCACTTGTTATATGCTTAGCCTACTTTGTTGCTTGGTTTAGCACCATATTTTGCACGATTTTCAAAGCTTTATATGCATGCTAATCATCCATGTTTAACTCATTTCGAGTGTGCTTGAACGTTGTTTATTATGCTTAAGTGTTGGTGCCTTAACTTGTGCATGTGTGCATGTGTGTTTGGCCCTCATGATTTAGCATTTTGGCCAATGGTTTTAGGCCTATTTGGAGCTGCCTAATCCATGTTTGAGTCCTCCCCCTTTGCTTAGTTCTTATGCTTCCTTGCTTAAGTTGTGCACCTAGCATGTTTTGCTTGCTTGCATTGCCCATTTTGCATACTAGTTGACATGTCTAGGATTGCATCATATTGGCATGCATGCTAAGCCTCTTGAAGTGAAGTATGATGGAGGTTTGGCACCCTTATGTGCTTGTTTGCATTGCATGCATTTGAAATTAAAGTTGCATACTTGGTTCTTTGGGCCATCATGCATGGAAATGCGTGATTGGTGGTCCGAGAACCGAGGCACATCTTCCTTTGAGTCATTAGCATGATAAGAGGTGTGTTTAGTGCATATATGCTTTGCATTGCCATGCCGATGTTGCCCTCTCTTCTTGTGAGTTGCGTGTTCTGCAGCATTGATCTTGACGGCGATGTTTAGTGCCGGCCGATCAATTTGCAACGGTGGATCAATTCAGTGCCGATGAGCTCAATCTACTGCCGGTGGAAGTTTTGTGCAGCTGGTAGTAATCTTCAGTACCTAAGGAAGTATTCCTAGGACTTTGGCAGTCTTCTGAGATGCAAGGCAGGGAAAACAGAGGCAAGCTAGGCATGGCAGTGCAATTCCGAGCAGAATCCGAACACGTGATGCATTGAGCCCTCGCCCCGAGGCGATTTACTGTTTTTCCTAGATTAATTATTTTGTTAATTTAATTAATCTGTAATATTTAATTAGCTTGCGTAGTTAATTATTTGTATTATTTATTCGGTCCCTCCGAGCGAGGGCGTAATTGTAATAAGGGTGCGTGAGTGGGTGTATGTCTTCCAACCCCACGTCTTTCTTTCCTTTTATTTACCTGCTTATGATGGTAGATTAGGGCACGTTTATTTTAGCATACCTTATGCTATGCATGCGTGCATTCATGCATTTGTTTACATGCATCGGGCTCGGTACATCATGCTAACTACATCGCTATTTCAAATCTAACTTGAATACGTACATCAAGTGATTGCATCTCACATGCCATTTCTAGATTAGCCGAGCCTACTCTAGGTTGCATCTTTGCATGTGTTGCATTAGCCATTTTCAACATGAACTAGGTCACGCATGTTTGCTAACTAGTTTCTTGTTTTGGCACGGAGTACTAGGTAAGCTTTTATGCTTTAGCATATCACATGCGTGTGAATGTTGCCATAACAGTATGCTTACCATGCAGACTAAGTGCTTATGTGAGATAAACTGTTTAAATGCCTGTGGGTGGAGGTTGGGTTGCTTGAGTTGGAAAACTCATTGAAATCCGTGTCTTAACCTACTTGCGAGTAGCAAACTCCAAAGCATTTTCAAAACGAACGGATATGCAATGTTTATTTCCAAATTAGGCAATCTAGTCTATACTTGTTTGCTGCGCGCATAACATAGTAATTCTAGGCTAATAATTGGAATAAGAACACGTAACGTTTTAAAAAACGGATATCACGGTTAGTAGAGACCGGTCTTCGGACTGGGCGAAAAGGGGTGCTCATAGCTGACCTTCCCCGATCATACCCAAGTTCCCGAGCCAAGACCACTTTGGTGATGACGGACATGTGGCCTTCGGCACCGAGTCAGGGTTTCCTAAATTTCCCCATTAAAAAATATTTAGGTGGCGACTCTGTAATCTGGCAAAGCAGTCCATGTTTGGCACTACTTTTCAAAATCTGTTTTTTTCTTCAAAACGATTTGCCAGAGTTGGACTCTTTGGTTCAGATTTAGAACCGACACAAATCGAGTCCGAACTATAGAGTGAAGCCCACGGGTACGTCTACAGCGAGCGATTTGTCGTTTTCTTAAAAACTTTCAAAAAACAAAATGTTTTGCGCAGTCCTGTGAAGACTTGTACGGAATCGCTCTTAAGATTGTGCAGCCTAGGATCGCTCTCAGCCTCAAGATTCAATCCATCTGTTTTCAAGCCTTGACCACAATCCAGACTGTTCAACGGTCAACCACCACATAAGGCCCGTGTGGCCAGATTTGAAGCAGCCCTCGAGCAAGAAGCACCAAAAGTCAGATCAATAGGTCAGACACCGTCAACAGAAGCTTGCAAAGTGAGAACATAAGCACCCCTTGAACTAGGGGTAGAAAAATGTCAGATGTGCTCGAAGAGCCAAAGATGGATCCTTCTGCAAATCAATACAACAGCCACTCTCCTGGATACAGAGGGCTTCAATCTCAAAACCATTTGGCATGGACTTGTTACGCTTTTACCCTTTGAGAGGCTCGCTGGGCCGAAAACCCGAAAGGGCGACCCAGGCAACAGTTAGAGCAAAAGAAAAAATGCAAAAAAAGAAACATACAAAAAATGCAAAAAAATACAAAAGCAAAAAATATATATGCAAGAAAAAAGTAGAAAAAGAACAAGAAAATAAAAAGAAGCTCGCAAGGTCGAAAACCCGCATCGGGCGCCTTGGCAAAAGTTAGAGACTAAAAAGTGAAGGTTAAAATACCCGAGTGTACCTTAACCGGAACTACGTAAGGCTTGATTCCCATGTTTGGGATACGTAGGCAACTTCCTCCTGAAGTCCAGCCCCTAACGCTTTCATAGCGTCTCAGTCCATGTAATGGTTTTGATCACCTTTGCCTCCTCTGAATCCGATAGTTCAGTTGTGACAACCGGAACCACGCAGTCAACTTCCTCTTGAAGTCCGGCCACTAACACTTTCACAATGACTGTATCCATATATTGGTTTGACCATCTTCGTCTTCTCCGTGTCCGAGAGTTCGTTTGCAATCATCACCGATGAGGACTGGTTTTCGGCATGCTGAGGCATCATCCAAACAAGGGGCAACTTTTCGTTGCCATGCAGTGCCATTCAGCAAGGGGCAATTTTCCATTGCCTCCGATCCGAGGTTGCGCATCTCAAGAGTAAGTTCCGTGCTCGTTGGGCATTGACCGTTTGCAAAAATAGTTTTTGAAAATTTTTACTGAGGTTGACTATTTTCTCGAAAACTATTCCATTTTCCAAAACTAGACCATTTCTTGGAGCCAAAAAGGAAAATTTTCAGTGCTTATAGCTTGACTTGCATGATTTTCAAATCAAAACTCGAACAAGCATGTTAATTTAACTCTCATTTTGGTTAAAACTGTTTTAGTAGAAAACCAAAACAAAAATGGTCAAAGTGATGAACTAGGGGCACAGTTGAGTCAGGCTTCTTGTCTTTCCCCCGTCGCCAGCATACTTGCTAGAAAAGGGCACCACTAAAGCTGTCAGTAAAGGGCTGAAAGCTCTCAATAACCTCCAAGCAACAAGGTTTCAAGCCAAGTGCGAAGCGCACTTTAGAATGGATCAAAATACTCCATTCCCCGTCCGGAATATCGATTGAACATCACCGGAAGAAGTAGCCGCGAGCTAATAGTATTGGACGTGAACCTACAACTTCCTATTCATCTATCAATCATCCTGGGGAAGGACGAAAAAATGAGAGAATAAAGAATAGAGAGGTGTAAGCCGAGAGAAAAGTGAGGAAAAGGGTTTTGAGAAAAGAAACGAGCCTGAGGGCCGAGTGATGTGAGAATCACAAATAAGAAAGGGTGGGAATCATACCCGGAGGAACTGGCTTCTCGTGATTTGAGGTCTTTCATTTTTGTAAACACGTCTGTGTGCCATGTCTTTTGTTTTGTCTACCTCAACTTTTATTTTAAGTATTTCCCGAGCATGTCTCGTTGTGTTTAGGTCATGTACCTTTTGGTTGAGTCTTTTCCGCTGTGTTCAGTTGTAAGCTCGATACCCCGGTTGAAAACCATTCTTCGATTTCAAACAAAAAAAAGGAGAAAATCACTTATGCTCAGAGTGTTGTGCCATTCTCTACATTTATGCGAAGCAAAAGAAGAAATTTGGAGCATCTGAGTGTGCTTCAACTTCAGCCGGTTTCAGCTTTTATAGTCCGTCTTGTCAGATTGGGCTGTTTGTTCAGAATTTGCCGTGTGCAGAATGAACTGAGTGTTGTATTATGGGCTGTATGCAAACTAATCCCCAGTAGAGTATGGGCTGTATGTGTTAGGTTAAGCAGTGGTTTGCATGGGTTGTTTTGTTGTTGGCAGGTTAGTTATCTGATTATTACAGTGCAGGTGTTCAATTTTCAAACAACAAACCAATCTCATTTACATTGAGGTGTAATATGGTGTGATGCAATGCAATATATGAAATATACAAAAAAAGGTTTGTTTCATTCCATCATCTTTTCAAGTACAAGGTTTTGGAAACAAAAATTTGCCTGCAGCAGTACAAGGTACCCTAACTACCAACAAAAAAGGAAAAAGTACAAAAATAGAAGAAAAATAGCAAAATCAATGTCAAGGTCTCAGGCCTGAGGGTCCGTCCTAGTCCTCTTCCTGGACGAAGGGCCAGGAGCATCACCAGCACTGTCATCTGAGCCCGAGTCCGAGCCATCTCTGGTCTCCTCCTCCGACGACTCTGCCTCTGCCTCAGCCTCCGACTCCTCGTCATCATCATCAGGGACTGGAGCTTGTGAGCTACTCCCGACGTGAGTGCGCCCCGCTTTGGTGCGGGGGTATACTCTGCCCTCTCCATCTCCCCCTCGAACAGGAATGGAAGGCCCAGCTAAGGCACCTCCTACAGTGGGAATCTGGAAGGGAGGCTGAAAAGTATAAAAGGCAAACGCATCAAGATATCGTGAAAGCGCTTTATCGGTCACGAGAATGCAAGGTATGAGTACAGTGTGTGAATATTGTGAGCAGTTTATCAGTGCAGAATGCAATGTATGAGTACAGTGTGTGAATGTTGTGAGCAAAGTACCGGTGCAGAATGCAGTGTATGAGTACAAGGTATCAGATGCCGTGAGATCAGTGTGTCAAGTGTTGTGGTGTGCATTAGATTATGTGAAGCAGTTTATGTATGGTTTGAGACTGTGGTTGAAGAACATACCGGAATGCTGTAAAGGGCCAGGAGGTCGAAGGTCCGCTGTAGCATCCCCATCATGGAGGCATTCAACTCCAGGGACTGCCGGGTGTACTCGGAGGAAGCCTGCAAAAGTATCAGATGCATCAGTATTCTGCGGAATATCAAATAAATTGAAATGAAATGACTATGCAAGACGTAAAATGCAGTAGTACATACCGGAGGCAAGTCGTGGAAACCGACCAACTCGTGATCAGCCAGAGGAGGAGCAAAGGGGATCTGGTAGGTCGCCCCCGCCCTCAGAGTATGTCGGAGGTGGGCGGTCGCAGCCCGGCCCGCCTCTCGAAGCTCACGCCATGACCCGAAGCTCCGCGATGCTCCTGCTCCAGCCCCCGCTTCTGGCGCCACGGGCCTTTCTCCCTCAACTCGACGGCCACCGCTCAGAGGCCGCATGATATACGTCTGCACATACTCTCTGTAGTCGTCTATGCCTCGGAAGCGGATCGCGTCCCAGCCAATAGTGTAGTCGGCCATTTGCTCGGCAGTGAATCTCTCGGTCTCCCTCATATGCTCAGGAGGGTGAACCGGGACTATCTGCTCTGGTAACCCTAGGGTTTGGCATAGGAAAGCCAATGCATCGCCTCCAGCAGAATCCGGAAACGTAAGGTCTCCTCAGCACCAGCAAATCGGTCCCGAATCACGGCTGGCAATGGAGCCTAGGGCTGCCAGGTAATCTGGACATGAAATGTAGTTTGTTATCTAACTGTTATTGAAAGAATAGTGCAAAGCAAAGCTTAAATAAACTGTAAAGTTGAACATACCTCTGCGGGAGTGATGGTGTCAAAATAGCGGCGGAAGAAGCTAAACGTCTCCCGAGGCCTCCGCACGCATCTCCCGTCAAAATGGCACGAGAATGGAACGATGAGAGGGGTCTCCTTGTCTGGCATGGGGGCGAGTCTCGGAAAGTAGGCATAGACCCACAACTGCAAAATAAATGCCATAATGCTTATCAGATAAAGCAGAGTACAGATATACCAAGGAAAAGCGAATAGCATAAAGCAGTGTGCAAGATATGTAATTATAGTACGATGAGTACGTAACGAGAAGAGCAGAAATGAAAAGCAGAAATGAAAAGCGGAAAAAGAAATGTACCTCCCAAGTGCGCCAATAACCCCCGAGCAACTGTCCGCTGCCACAGGAAGCTGAGCTCATGTATCCATAGAGCGTAGCCAGAGCAGCGCCACCCCAGTCATAGTGCAGGATCTGTGTGACATCCACTAAGGCGCTGAGCAAGTAGAGGGGCACGGTATTCGCCCGGTCGGCGAAAATAGTCGTCCCCAGTAGGAACATAAGAAAGCTGCAGGCGTACTGCTCCACTGCCTCCTAGGTCATCGGAGCCTCCTCGGTCAAAGCTGGCTAGACCCTGAACTGGACCTCGAACCATGAATACCGAACAAAGCCTGGACAGGCGAGAGGTGGCACCTCGCCAAGCAAATAGATCTGATCGACCTCCCACTCGTCCATATCGGTATCAAAGGGGATCGGATCACCCCCTACCCCGTTGCTTGTGAGCATCGAGAAATCATAGGGAGTCATCGTCATGTCTCCCGTCGCTGAGAGGTGGAATGAATCGGTGGTATCCCACCACCTCTCCCCTAGAGCGGCAAGGAGAGGCCTGCTCGTGGTAAGCCTGGATAGTCCTCTGTAGAATGCGCCGAAGTTGGCCTGATCCACGATGTGGCGAACCCCATCGGGTAGCTCTGCGTACCAATCTCGAGCAGCGATGTTCCCATACCCCCAGACGGTATAGGAATCTCCCTATTTTCAAACAAACAATTGCGAAGCAATGCTAAATATACCAGTTTTGAAAGGCATTCAGAATTAAGGCAAATACAGCATGTGTGCACGTTTTTTAGACTCAAACAGATACCGAGTGCTGATGTGCTTACAGTGAACTACAACGTGTGATGTGTCAGCGCGCTTGGGTGGTTCAGTACAGATACAGCATGTGTGCATGTTTTCGGATTCAAACAAATACCAGGTGCCGGTGTGCTCGCAGTGAAATACAGTGTGTGCCGAATGTTTGAATGGTTCAGGGCCAGTGCAGTGTGTGTGCACGTGTCAGTTTCGAACAGATATCGGTTGCAAGTGTGTTCACAGTTAACTACAGTATACAGTACATCAGTGGATCAGAGCTAAGCAGTTAAAGAACATAATCAACTATGGCAGTTGGCAGTTAAGTGTTCTACATTGCAGAAAGTAAAACAGGGGAAGGAATGTTACCTCGGAAACGCCAAAGGACAAATGAGATGTAGGCTCACGCAGGAGAAGCTCTGGAGGTATCGCCCTGTCAAAGCTCCGAAACTAACGAAGACCGTCAGGAGGTAGCACGTGGATCGCCGGCCGGTAGGTCGCCGGATCGAATGGACAGACGCTCAGGGGGAGAAGCTCGGCCCCGGGATCCATCTCGTGATCCGGGAGAGTCCCGCCCCGTGGAATATCATTTGCCATGTCAAACGTGATGAGGAAATAGCCGAAGAAGGAAAACCGGGCTAGAATACGAAGGGTCAACCGAAAAGTCAACCCCGAGAGGGTAGAAAATGGCCGGAAAAGCCGGAATGTGGAAAATGTAGGGAAATCAAGAAAAACTTGGTGGAAACAAACCCCAAGAGGCGGAAATCGAAAAAACTACACCGAAATGAAGTTTCGATCGGGTGAAAGTGTTCGAAACACGAAGAAGATCGCAAATCGAACGATGAAACGAGCGTGAAACGCAAGAAAACGGAGAAAGAAAGAGGGGAAAATGCTCTAGAGAGAGAGGGGATGAAATTTCGGCTAGAGAGAAATAAGAAAATAGGGTTTGAAACCCTATTTTAAAAGACCCAAGGCGAAAAGTCAAAACTGCCCCGAATCAGGCATTTTTGGCCGGTCGGCTACATTTTTGGCCGGCCGGCCAAACATTTGGCCGGTGATGTTTTTTGGTGGCTGGTTGATGGCCGGTGGCTTCCCCTTCCGAACGGTGAGCCTCCTACGAATTTGTTTGGGTCAAATGAGTGGTTTGGGACCTTCATTGTTCAAGTCAGTGCAAGAATAGTGCATTTCCAAAGCTTAACCGGCCTCCATTTCAACCTCGGGCCGTGTCTTCTATATGTGGCACTCGAATTCGTGCAAGGTGTATCCTTTCCGTATCCTTTTGTCTTTTACAAGATTCGAAAGTTGCCCCATATGCGCTCGCGTTGTCTAACGCATCGCACTATCTTGTGCATTCGCACTATTTTGTGCATCACATTTCAATCATGCTATCTTGCGCACCTCGATCGCACTGTCTTGTGCATCGCATCATTCGCACTGTTTTGTGCATCACATTTCAATCGTGCTATCTTGCGCACCTCGATCGCACTGTCTTGTGCATCGCATCATTCGCATTGCATTTGGTATGCATTTCATCGCACTATTTTGCGCATTGGGCTATTTTGCGCATTTCATTGCATTTGACATGCATTTCATCGCGCTATTTTGCGCATCACACTGCCCTGTGCACGCGCGATCTGGCAAGACCTTAAACCCGCTGGGTCTGGCGAGACCTTAAAACCGCTCGGTTGCATTGTCATGCATTTCAAAGTCACGCGTTGTCATGCATTCTAAGTTCACTTGCATTATTATGCATTTCCCCGGCAGATGGTCTAGGAGACCTTAAATCCTTGGAAGGTGCAAGACCTTCGGTGTATTGGTGTGCACAACACATGCATATGTCATGCATTTAAAAAAAAAAAAAACAAAAAAAAAATATTGCATATGTCATGCATTACATTATAAACACATGCATATGTCATGCATCACAAAAAATTTTTGCATATGTCATGCATTTCAACAAAAAAAAAAAAAAACAAACAAACAAACAAAACAAAAAAAACACACATGCATATGTCATGCATCTCATTGTATATAGTGCATATGTCATACATTTCATTGTATATAGTGCATATGTCATGCATTCTATTGTATATAGTGCATATGTCATGCATCATTGTATATAGTGCATATGTCATACATTTTCCTTGTAAATATCCATTCCAGTGCATATTGTAGATATCGCATTATAGCTTGCATGCATCCATTGCATCACCTCCATCTTTGGCTTGCACCTTTCCTTGTTAAGCTTGGTTTGGTATGTGCTCATACTTTTCACGTCAAAGCACAGTTTTGCATGTGTACGCGCCTATTCCTTGATGACCTTGGTTTGAGGATGGCGGCACCTTTTCTGTGTTAGACGCGGTTCGTTTGTGTACATGCCTTTCCTAGGCAAGATTTGGTTTGGCATGCGTGCCTTATCCATCGTATCTATCCATTCCATTGCATATTGTGCATATCGCATTGTAGCTTGCATGCATTCACTGCATCACCTCCATCCATGGCTTGCACCTTTCCTTGTTGAGCTTGGTTTGGTATGTGCTCATACTTTTCACGTTGAAGCACAGTTCTGCATGTGTACGCGCTTCTTCCTTGATGAACTTGGTTTGAGGGTTGTGGCACATTTTCTGTGTTAGACATGGCTTGTATGTGTCCATGCCTTTCCTAGGCAAGATTTGGTTTGGCTGCATGCCATATCCATTGTATATATTACATTATAGTGTAATTTTTGCATCCAGCATTAGGATCATTGTTCTTTCGTTAGCGGGTTGTTTCCCCACTTATGTCATTCCACCCAATACTTGTTCTTGCGTCCGTCTACATCACTCATAGTTCTGCATGTGTACACGCTTTGAGGGTTGCAGCACCTTTTCTATGGTAGACGGACTTGTTTCCATCAATCTATTTGACATTTGTGTGGTTTTAAACTGCTCATGATTGGATCATGATTCAATTGCATTGCATTTCGTTTGCATTGTTTCAATTGCATTGCAGTTTCATTTGCATTATTATACATAGTTTTGTATATATTGCATATTATTTTGCATTCATTTTGCATCGTCATGCATGTTGCCAACAATATTGTACCTGTTAAGTTTGCTTTCTTTTCAGGCACGATATTGTATGTACGGTTCATTTGAGGCTGGTGCAACCAGACGAACCAGGCAGGTATTGTATCCTTCGCGTGAGACGTATCGAGAATTGCATAATTCTCTTACATCATTTCTGCATGATAGTGTAGTTTGGTGTACGCTAGCTTAAAACTGTTGCATTGTATGTGCTTCGTTACAACTTTCTTTGCATGATCATAAGCTATGTTCGGCTTTGTGCATTGTCTTGCATCTTGCCCCAACCTTCGGGCGCATATCTTGTTTGTCTTGCATGTTTGTCTAAGTCGTCGGCCTTGTAAAAAATGGGTCGTCTTTGGGCTTTGACATTCACTCCCGTCACTTTGTCACTTTCGAGTTCTGTCAAAAAGGGGCACTGTAGACACCCCATTTTTGACCGTCCTCAAGACTTGGACGTCACCACTTGAACACTCGGTGATCATCCATGTTTGTGTTTGTCTTGAGTTCCCGGAGGTCTCGGCTACGCACCTTGCCTCAGGATCTCTCGACTCGATTGTTTCGTGTCTGGTTTTGCACCGAACACTTGTGCTTTGCCTTGGAGGGGCAGGGAATGACATGTGGGCCATCCCCACACTCCATCAGCCAAGGATTGAGGCCACTGGCTGTGTTTTGTTGCCACCGGCCAAATGTTTGGCCGGCCGGCACTATAGATGGCCGGCCGGCTATCTTTTTTTTGGTCAATTGCATTTTTGGCCGGCCGACTACTGTGCATCTGCTTTTGTAGATATTTTTTTGCAGCTGGCATACACTTTCCCCCCCTCCATACACGTGTATGGAGGGATTTCCCTCTTGTTAGCTTCCTTTGGAAGCTTTACAAGACTAATTGTCTATAAGAAGGAGCTTCTTCTCTCTTGAAAAGAGGTTAGACAAATTAGACAGCATTGTCAAAGGGTTTTGAGTTTTAAGGTTAGGGCTTATACATCCTCCATCTCTCTCTCTCTCTCTCTCTCTCTCTCTCTCTCTCTCTCTCTCTCTTGTGTTTAGTGTGTGTTTAGTCTCATTTTTTCACACAAACACCCACCATCACACCTCCTCTTGGAGCTGAGGCCCTTGAGGGTTGTTTTTGAAGTTTTGAAGCTGGTTTGAGCCAAAGAAGCCGCTGATCTTCCATTCTTGAAGATGGTCTACAAGGGTAAGGTCCTTTACCTTTAAAATACCCCATTTTTGCAAAGCTTTTTAGCCTATCTTGCATCTGTTTTTGAGTTTAACATATAACATATAAAAGTCTTGTTTTTGTCTGCTCTAAATAGTTTGTTAAGGGTGTTTTAAGTTTTGGGGTTGTTTGACCCCTCTTAAGCCTTGTAAGGCTCCATTTTTGTGCCATTTTGGTTGAGCTCCGGGACCATTGTGTTTGAGCCTCCTCACCACTAAAATCTTGAGAGATTTCAGAGGTGAGGATGGTGCCTTGAGGTCCTAGGAAGGAGAGGGCCACCCTCTCTCCTTGTTGTCCTTGGAAAGGGCCATTTTTGCCTCTTTAGTGAGCACCATGTTTAGGTTCATGTTGGCCATGCCTTGACTGATTTTCATGCTTATTATGTCATAATATAGCATTATGTTTAGTTGGTTTGGACACACCTTGCATGCCTTGCATACATGTCTTGTAATGCCATCATTTAGCCTTAACATGTATCTAGGCTTTGACCCTTGTTCAAGCATGTTTTAGGCCTAGCTTTGTGAAGCTTTTGTACTTGTTTTTCCATGGTTAAGGTCTGCCCTTGGTTGTTTTAGCCGTGTTTTCCATGTATTGCATAGCCCTTTGCATTGTTTAGCTTGTAGGCTTTAAATGTATGAAGAGCATGCATTGTTTGAGTTATTTCAGTGGTTTTGCACCACTTATAGCATCATTTCAGTCCTCATGACATGCTTGCATGCTTGCCTTTGATGCACCATTAGTCTATACCCGCATCCTTTCAAGTGTGCTTGAGAGTTGTCTTTAATGCTCGAGTATTGGTCCATGTTTGCGTGCATGTTTGTGTGCCATATAACCCTTATTCCTTAGCATCTTGGCCACTAATTTTGGCATGCTTGCGTGCTATCCATGTTAGTTTAAGTCCATCCCGTTGCATGTTGTTGCATGCTCACCTTGCGTGTTGTTGCATACTAGTGTGTTGTTACATGATTGAATGAAGTCACATGCTTGCTTGCATGCTTGAACACCCACATTGTGTCTTGCATACTTGTAGGTTGCATTGCTTCATGCCTTACATACTTCTTTAGGTTGTGTGCCTAACATGCATTGCTTGCTTAGCATTGTCCATGTTGCATACTAGTCAGCATGCTTAGGATTGCATTGCATTGGCATGCATGCTTGGCCTCTTGAAATGCTTGTGATAAAGGTTGAGCCCCTTTATTTGCTTATGTGCATTGCATTCCAATATCAAAATGCACACTTGATTCTTTGGGCCATCATGCATGGAAATGCACGATTGGTGGTCCAAGAATCGAGGCTCATCCTCTTTTGAGTCATACACATGATAAGGAGTGTGGTTGGTGCATACATTGCTTGAAATACATTGACATGCCAAGTTACGTCTCTATTTCATCAAACCGTTTTTCTGAGGAAGATTTGGCCGGCTGGCCATCTTTAGTGCCGACCGGCCATCCATTGTTGGCCGATGGAATATTTTGTGGCCGGTGACCATTATGCATGGCCGGTGACCAATCCTTTCAGCCGGTGGTGTTCTACAGCACTCAGAGGAGCAACCCTGGGACTTGTGCAGTCTTCAGGAGAGTAGGACAGTCAAAGCAGAGGCATCTTGTGCATGGCAGTGATTTCCGAGCGGAACCAAGTGCGCACGCATTGGACCCTCTTCTCGAAGCTGTTGTTTATTGCTTAATTAGATTAGTTAATTTGCTTAGCTAATTTAATTGATTTGTAATATTTAATTAGCTTGTTGGTTAGTTAAATTGTATTATTCTTTCGGCCTCTCCGAGTGAGGGCAAATTTGTAATAAGTGTGGGTGCGTGTGTGTATGTCTTCCAACCCCACGTCTTTCTTCCCTTTTACTTACCTGCTTTTGATGGTTAGTTTAGGGCATATTTACTTTAGCATACCTTATGCTATGCAGGCGTGCATCATTCATCAGTATTGCATGCACCGAGCTCGACGCATCATACTAACTGCATAAGTATTTCAAATCTAACTTGAATACATGCAACTTGTGCATTTTCACATGTCATTTATAGATTAGCCGAGCCTATTCTAGTGACATTCCGTGTGCGTTGCATTAGGCATTTAAACATGGACTTGGATCATGCATGATTGCTAACATATTCTTGTTTTGGTGCGGAGTACTAGGTGAACTCTTTATGCTTTAGCATCTCACATGTGTGTGAATGTTAACATGACAGCATGCTTACCATGTGGCTAGATGCTTAGTTGATTAAACTGCTTGAATGCCTGTGGGTGAAGGTTGGATTGTCTGAGTTGGAACAACTCATTGAAATCCGTGTTTTAGCCTACTTGCGAGTAGCAAATTCCAAAGCGTTTTCCAAACAAACGGATATGTAATGCTTCGTTCCAAATTAGGCGATCTAGTCTATACTTTTGTGTTATGCGCATCACATAATAATTCTTGCTAATTAACCGGAATAAGAGCACATAACGTTTTCAAAATCGGATATCATGGTTAGTAGAGGCCGATCATCGGATCGGGCGAGCGGGGGTGCTTATAGTTGACCTTCCCCAATCGTACCCAAGTTCCCGAGTCGAGGCAACTTTGGTGATGACGGACACATGGCCTTTGGCACCGAGTCAGGGTTTCCTAAATTCCCCCATAGAAAAATTTAGGTGGCGACTCTGTATCTGGCAAAGCAGTCCATGTTTGGCATTTCTTTCAAAAATCTATTTTCTCAAAACGATTTGCCGGATTTGGACTCTTTGGTTCAGATTAAGAACAGTAACCAAGACGAGTCCGAACTGTAACGTTGAGGTCCCTCGCGGACTTATTACACTAGGTTAGAAAACATGCGTGCTCTTGTAACACAACTAATGCAACATGACTAATGCAACACATGCAATGGTGCAACTAATAGGCTCGGCTACTAATTTATGACATGTAAATCAATTTGATAGCAAGCTTTTAAACACATATTCAACGAAGTAATAAATGGCAATGTTTTGTTAGAATGATGAACCAAGCCTAGATTTATGCAAGACAAATGAATGCAAATCATGGAGTATGCTAAAAAAAATATGATGTTCTGTTCTATCTATCATAAGCGGATAAATAAAAGGGAGAAAAACGTGAAGTTGGAAGACATACACATTGTTACATATTGGCCGTCGCACAAGAGGGTCTGAATAAATGCCCTAGCCAATTACTATGAATTAACTAACTATTACAAACCCAAATGAATGAATTAGCTAAGCTACTTAATTATTACAACAATAAATTTAACTAACTATTCTAGCTAATTAAATAAGTACAACACGAAACTGACTAGCTATTCTAGCGAATTAGTTACAAAGTCGCTACTTTAAGCATAACATACTAATATTAAAACATCACTTCACGAATCTCGAGAATCGAGGAATGGCCCATGCATGGATGTAGATTTCCACTCGATAACGCTCTTCGTTTTGTTACTGGAATGCCTCTGTTACACAGTTAGAAAATTGCACATGTTTTCTACCTCTGCCTCTGATCTGCTCTGCTGGAAAAAGGACACTGCCTACTTGGAAAAAGTAGCCGACAACCCAGAAGTAGTGGCTGGCTGGCCACAAATAGTGGGTTGCCATCTAATAAAAGTGGTATGCCGGTCACTAATGTTGGTTTTTCCCTGCAGCAACAGAGGACAAACAGAGCAGAAACCAGAGTATTTTTAGGGGATGTTTGTCCACCCGACCTCTCCTTATCAACATACAGGTCAAAGAAGGGATAGACTTGATTCACAAGACATCAATTGGTGCAATTACATTGCATGATGACTTATGAGTTAAGGGACATAATTTCAATAAATGGTAAGAAAGACCAACAAAATCTCTTCCCTATCATGGATTGATCAAGGGAAGTGGTTGACCTTGGAAACTTGAACCATTTCATCACTAACAAGTATGAAATAACTCAAGTCTCTATGTGTTCAATTAACGTCCGATTGAACACCCAATTAGCTTATTATAATGTTCCATTTTAGTCCAAGTTTTATTACTTCATTTTAATTACTTTCCATTCCTTAATTCATTGAGTCCAAAAATGAGCTTTAAGTCCTCTAATTGAGAGAAGTACCAAACCAAATGTTGTTTTAGGTATAAGAGAGATGTCATGCCACTAGTAATGAACTCCCAAAGGAATTAAACCATTAAGCACAACAACCTCAATCTCAAGCTTAAACAAACAATTGGTTTGAAACCACTCTCAAAACAAAGGAAAAACCAAGAACTGGGGGAGTTTGCAAAGATGCTTAGAATTGAACACAAGTATAGAAAACAAGAAATAAATGTTATCAACTCAAATAAGTTGGTGGCTAAAGCCTAAACCACCAAACCTATGAGGACCATTACACTACAAGCATACTATACAAAGCATGAATGAAGCTAACACATAAAAACAGTCCTAAAAAGTGCTGAAATGAAGACAAAAACAACTAGCTAAAATATTGAGGTATTAAAACTAGCACACAAGCACAAGGAGGGAAGACTAACTCCTTCACTTTTAGGACTTCAAAACAAGATTTTTGCCTCTGAAAATCAGTGGTAAAAAGATCAAAAAAATGTGATGAAAAGGTAGGAAACACAAGGACGAAGGCCTTAGAAGCAAGATTCAAAGAAGGGTTACCAACCCCTCTACCATTAATGGCCTTAAACCTCAAGTTTCAGTCCAAAAACACAAGTAATAAACAGCAAAAAAACAACAAGAAATGATAGGAAACAAGTAGTGTAAAGATGGTACAAAAGCACTAGAATGTATGCTTCTTGAAGAGGAATGAACCCTTGAGTTACAAACCACCAATTTCATACTCTCAAGTGCCTCAAGAGCTAAAATTCAAGTCCAAATCACCTCAGCAAGGAACTCTCTAGGTTTGGTTCAGAGTGTTTGAGCAAAGGCTATGTAAGTTGCAAGAGAGAGAGAGAGAGAGAGTGAGAGATTTTTTTCCAAAATTTTGCTCTTCTAAAAATATTTTCTCACTCCTAAATTTTTCTAACCTTGAAACCAAGAGGGAAGGTCATCTATATATAGAAAACCATATGTCTAACTCGAAAATATCTGTATACATACAGCTAGAATGGTGCATGCACATGAGGGAACAACTAGATGAAAATATCTGATTTTTTGCACTAGTGGCTAGCAGGCCACTAATATTGGCCAGCACGACACATTAGTGGGCGGCATGCCACACTAGTGGGTCTGCATGTCCCTAGATGCATAGGACTGAAACTATTTTGGTCCAAAACAAGGCACAAGGTTTGTAGGTTGAACACTGAGATTTCCTGCTGAGGAAGTCAAGCATTTGACAAGTGTACTCATTCATCATTGAGTGATTAATCAGTGGCGCCCAAGTCTTAAGGGCCGTAAAAAATGGAGTGTCTAGAGTTGTCCTTCTTTGATAGATCTTGAAGTCATGATGTGACGTGACGTGAGTGAATGTCAAAGCTCGAAGACGACCTATTTTGACAAGGCCGTAAAACTTAGACAAATAATTAAGGCATAAATAACATTGGTTGAGCCCGAAAGCTGCCTATGTATCCCTTTGCAGGGAATCAAACCAATGTAGTTCTTGGGCAAGATGCAAATGAAATGTATGGAAAAAACTTTGAAAGCTAGACTCACAAGCTTTGCGAAGCTGACTGTTTTGAAAACTCATGATCATGCAAGATGATGCACTAAGCAATAACAGGTGCAATAAACAATAAGCAAGAACAAGAAGTCCAAACACGTTTCATGCGGGGAAGAACTAAAAACATGCACTCTAACCATGCCAAAGACGTAAAAAGAGTAGAGAAAATCACTTAGAATCGTGTTTCACGCATCTTAAGATACTCTAATCACGCTAAAATCATGAGAAGAGAAGAGAAAAATCGCTCAGGGTCACGTTTCATGCGTCCTAAGATAAAGGCCACTTAGGGTCCCGCTTCACGCGTCCTGAGATACTCTAATCACGCTGAAATCGTGAGAAGAGGAGAGAATAAAACCGCTCAAGGTTGCATTTCACGTGTCCTAAGATAAAAACCGCTCAGGGTCGCGTTTCACGCGTCTTGAGATAAATACCGCTCAAGGTCGCGTTTCACGCATCCTGAGATACTCTAATCATGCTAAAATCGTGAGAAGATAAGAGAAAAAAATCGCTCAGAATTGCGTTTCACGTGTCCTGAGATAAAGACCACTTAGGGTTACGTTTCACGAGTCCTGAGATACTCTAATCATGCTGAAATCGTGAGAAAAGGAGAAAAACCGCTCAGAGTCGCGTTTCACGCGTCCTGAGATAAAGACAAAAGGTACGAGATTGCACAATAAATACACATTTTAATGAAAGAGTGCGATAGATGCACAAGATGAACAGGTGCAATAGATGCACAAAGTGAACAAGTGCGATAGATGCACATAGTGAACAAGTGCGATAGATACACAAAGTGAACAAGATTACAAATCAATACAGTGACAACGCATGTTCCATGCATGATAGACAACCGACGTATGATGTTAATTGAAAGCATGTTTTATGTAAGAAACAAGTGCACGTTTTATACAAAACTGAAAGCATATTCTATGCATGAATCATGAACGATGCAAGGCATGCGTACAACATAAGTGTATATGAAAACGCACATTCTATGTAACAAAAGAGAACAAATATGTAAGTTGACAGAACGAGCAAAAGTGATGTTTGGCGACAACCTTCAACTTACCTGACTTTGCAACATGTTCGAAAAGGATAAACCCTGTTCATATTGGCAAGTGGAGAACGTTTGCGCGCTAGAATACAACGAGTATTGGAAACGACACAATCGGAACATAGTTTTGAACTCCTCAAAAACCAGTTTGGACCTAAAAGAGAACCTCCTATACACTGCTCGAGTAAAAGAGGAACAAAACAACACCAGGCCACAAATGAGAACTGCCGGCCACCAATAAGGCCTGTCGGCCACTAATGAAAAAATGGGGGTATATTCGTCTTTTCGGTACGGGTCTTTTTATACACATCACCACTCCTTATTTCCTCACACACCTAAGGTCGATCATCCTCCCTCTCTCTCTAGGTGCTTCCTCTTTCTAGATTTATACTTTACATGCAGTTTCCAATGCCCCACACAATTTTTTCGTAAACCCTCTTTGATCCTCTACACTTTGAACTGATCAGATTTTGTTTTCGTTATTTTTTTTGCATTTTTACCACTTCGGGCTTGTTTCCCTTGAGTTTCTCCCGGGTTTTGTGAACTTTCCCAGGTTTTGACTTTTTCTCCCATTTTCTCTCTCATAGGGTTGACTTTTTCCAAGTTTTCTTTCTTTTCTCCATTTTTCTTCATTTTTCAGCCACTTTCCAGATGGCGGATGATGTTCCACATGATGGTGCTCCTCCTGAGGTTCCACCTCCACTATTACCTCCTATCGAGGTCGAGGAGCCGGCGGTCACTGAGGCCAGCGAGGCAGCACAGGGCATTGTGGCCGACTTTGAGGCAGAGTTCGCTGCAGGACTCGAGCCTGAGCCATTACAACTGAGGATATGGCCCTTTGATCTAATCACTTATCACCCTAGTATGCACATGCTGGTGCTTGGCAGCACGATGCGTTTTGACGATTTTGCTGGTGGCATGCCAGAGGACGTTTTGCTGAGAAAGCCGTACTCCCACCTTTCCTATGGTGCTTCTAAGGTAGAAGTTTTATTTTCATGCTTTCTTGCCTTTTATTTGATTGTATTTCTTACACTGCCTTTCATCTGAATGCTCTTTTATCACTGTCTTTCATCTAAGTCACTCTTTCTTTGCCACAAGGGGGCTCCTATTTCTTACAGAGGGTATGGGGTAGTGATAGTGAGAGACTGGTATTATGAGCTTCCACCAGAGGTCCGCGACCTTGTTGATGAAGTTAGCTTCGGTTTATTCTGCACTGGACTCTCATGACATATGGTGAGCTAGGCTCTTCTCGAAGCGTTGGTGGAGAGGTGGTAAGACACCACCAACTCTTTCTACTTCTCTTCCGCTGGGGAGATGACAATGACTCCTTATGATTTCTCCATGATCAGTAGCTTAGGAGTAGGGGGTGATCTGATCCCCTTTGACATGGATATGGATGAGTGGAAGGCGGCTTGGATCTTCTTGCTTGGTGTGTGCCCATCTATATATAGGCCAGTGATGGTAAGATACAGCTGGTTCTTCAAGCACTTCAGTAGGAGTGAGCTCAAGACACCGGAAGAGGTAGACTAGTACATTCGGGGCTTTTGGATGTTCCTACTCGGTCCAGCTTTCTTTGCGAACAAGTGGAACACCATGGTGTAGACACCCCATGTTTGACCGCCCTTAAGACTTGGGTGCTATTGATGGTTAACTTAGTGGTGAAAGTTGTGCAGGGCAAAGGTTTGATTTCTTCAGCAATAAGAGAGTCAAATCCCAACTTCATCCCCCTTTTGAACCAAAATGACCTTGATCAAAAGATTTGAGGCCTTAAAACCCTATCTTTCAAAATATTTTTGAAAAAGTTCTTATGATGTTCCAAAGCTCGCATTTCGTTAAATGTTGCGCTTTTCGGTAAACCGAGCAAGGACAAAGTGGAAATGAATGAAAGAGAGGTGAAATATTTGAAAAATCTTTCAAAACACCTTGTTTGGGGGTTTGTGGTTGAAGAAAAGGGGAGAGAAGAGAAGAAACCAAGTTGGAGAAGAAGTTCGGCATGAATCCTGGTAGGATCGAAACTGAGCAGTCTTCACTCAAATGGGCATAACTTTTTGCACACTTGGCATTTTGATGTGAGGCTGCCCCCATTGGAAAGAAGACTTCCAGGGCTTCAATTTAGGCTCAAGAATGACCTGCAAAGGAGTCCATATGAAGGAGATATTTCTATTTGAATTTGGGCCCAAAAAGCAGATTTTTCTGTCCAACAAGAGGTGGAAGTTTATGACCATGAATAGGATTTTTTGGCCATATGCCGGCTTTTTTTGATCATCTTTGGGCTAAGGTAGCTTGGGACTTTGTTTGAGCTCCAAAAGTTGGTTTTAGCTCAGAATTGGGGCTGTTTTGCTGCTGTGCTTCAAAGGTAACCTATTATCCCTTTTAAGCTCTTTGTGCACTATTGTTTGGCCATCTTTCTACACTGTTTTTGGGGTGGTTTTGAATTGAGAAAATCTCTATTTTTCAGTCCTAAAAATGGTGGTTTAGGCCTATTTTGTATTAGGGGGTTGTCTGTCACGACCCAAACCCGCCCCTATGGGTTTAACACCGTAACCAGCCAGTAATCCGTAATTACCGAAGGCCTGCTCAACAGTAAGACAATATTATAGAGTACAGGGGCATGGCGGAAGCCAAATCAGTAAATAAACAATGTTCAATGAGCTGTGACAGTTTGTATGCAAAAAAACTTCTCATACATATATATAATCTGTGCAAAACAGTATGTACAACATGTACAATGATTCAGAACAGGGACCTAATCCCCATTATAACGGTACAGTACAGTGCTATAGCTTATACAGTATTACAAAACAGATACAGAGACAGATAGGGGAAAATTAAAACACCCCAAAGCCATAGCTTGGACGAACTCGGGACCTCATAGTGAGGCACATAGGTTGGCTTGACAAAACTGGAGTTTACCCCGACGCTTCTAGCAACGGTCCAGTGCCTGTACACCTACATATATATACGAGCAGTGAGCTAAAGCCCAGTGAATAACATAATGCGTAAAGAGGTTAAGAATGAATGTCCCTTTAGTATTGAAAACAGTCAATTGATTCAGTATATCAGTCATTCAGTCATAACAGTCATATATGGTACATCCATTAGCATAGCATGCGAAATGTGATGGGTCTTAAAAGACGAGCGATCAATGATGGCCATCACAACAAGAAATGTGAAGTTCCAAGATAGGAACTGACAGAGATCTCTGTAAAGATGGCGATAACGATGCGATGGTTGTTATGGATGCCTGTCTGATTCGAGAATAGAGGACAAACATTCAATCAGTAAACAATATCAGTTCAGAAACAGTACAGTTTAAACAGTCACATTTGAACATATCTTTACACAATTGTTACTCACAGATGTAGACACCCCATTTTTGACCGTCCTCAAGACTTGGACGTCACCGTTTGAACACTCGGTGATCATCCATGTGTGTGTTCGTTTGGAGTTCCCGGAGTTCTCGGCTCGCGCGCCGTGCCTCAGGACCTCCGAACTCGACCGTTTGTGTTTGGTTTTGCACCAAACACTTGTGTTTTGCCTTTGAGGGGCAGGGAATGCCTTCTGAGGCATCCCCACACACCACCGGCTGGGGCTAGAGGCTACCGGTGTCAGTAGTTGTCACTGCACTATATTGTGCCGGTCGGCACTTTTGTGCTTGCCGACTGCTTTGGGCAAAATGACCATTTTGCCTGCCGACCATCTGTGCACTTCTTTGTGTGAGATATTTTCTCACATTGTATGCAACTTGTTTCTCCTCCATACACGTGTATGGAGGGATGGGCTTGCTTAGTGGCCAAGCTTGTAAGCTTTTGGCCTATAAGAGGAAGCTCTCCTCTTGGCTTGGAGGTTAGCAATTTTCGAAGGTTAGCCATTGTTAGAGAGTTGAAAGCTCGGTTTTTAGGGTTAAGTTAGATATACACTTTGTATCTCTCTTTTTCTTTTGAACTCTAGGTGTTTAGTCCATACTATTGCACTAAAGCACCTAGTGTTCCACCTTTCTTGAACCGAAGCTCCAAAGGAGTTGTTCTTGGAGTTTTTGGTGGTTTTTGAGCTCAAGGAGGCAACAACATCAACCTTTGTGAAGGTAGTCAACAAGGGTAAGAAACTTACACTTTATTCCCCATTTTTGCAACTTGTTTTTACCTAGTTTAAAAACAGTTTTTGGCCTAGTGTTAGGCACATCAAATCTCTGTTTTTAAGTCCTCTTTATTGTATATTAAGAGTGCTTTGTGGTTTGAGGAACTTTGACCACCTTTAGGCCTTGAAAAGGCCACTTTTTGTGCCATTTTGGAGAGATCCGAGATTTTGGTCTTGGGATCTCTTCACCACTGAAATCTTGAGGGATTTCAGTGGTGAAGAGCATGCCTTGAAGTCTCAAGAAGGAGAGGGCCACCCCCTCTCCTTGATGTCCTTGAAAAGGACAAGTTTGGCTTCTTGTGAGAGTTCGATGTTTAGTTGTGTATTGAGCATGTTTTGGTTGTTTACCATGCTTATATTGCCATATTATAGTATGTCTTCAAGTGGGTTTTAGTACTCTTTGCGTGATTTGCATAGTTACTTTGTAATGCCTTAATATTGCCTTAACATGACTAGCTTGTTAGCCCTAGTTTTTAGCATGTTTTAGGCTTAGACTTGTGAAGTTTGTAAGCTTATTTTGTCATGCTTTAGCTCTGTCCATGATCATTTTGGTCATTCTTAGCATGCATTTTGTAGCTCCTTTGTATTTGGCTTGTTGGCCTTAAAAGCATGAATGTGTGGTATGCTATTCTAGCTTTGTATTTGATGGTTGGGACCATCTTCCATGCTATTTCAGTCCCCCATACATGCTTATTTGATTGCCTAGCATGCATCTTTAATGCTTTGGTTACATGTGTTGTACATCCCTTTGAAAGTGCATGTGTGCATGCCCTTGATTTTGAGCCTTTTAGATGCTATCTAGGTGTGCCCCTAGCCTTGTTTAGGTCTGCATGTGACTGTTTTGAGCCCCTTGGCCTTGTGAGGCTTGGTGGGTTTGGCCTTGGTTTAAGCCTTCATGGCTTGTTTCAAGTACTTGGGCCATTTATTGTGTATTTGGCTTGCTTTGTTGCATGTTTTGGCAACATGTTTTGCTTGATTTTCAGAGCTTACAATGCATGCTATTAGTCCATGTTTGGCCTCTTTAAGAATGCATGAGAGTTGCTTATGAATGCCTAAGTGTTGGACCATAATTGTATGCATGTGTGTGTGCATTCTAGCCTTCATTTTCGAGCATGTTGGCCACTGTTCTTGGGCCTTTTAGAGCTGTCCAATTCATGTGTAAGTCCATTCCTACTTTGCTCTGCATGCTTGTATGTTTACACAACAATATTCTTGCATTGCATTGCCATATTGCACGCTAGATGACATGCTTAGGGTTGCATTGACATTGTGCATGTTGGACCTCTTGAAGTGAGTTTGATAGAGGTTTGGCACCTTTGTTTGCACTGCATGCATTTGAAATCAAAGTTGTACTCTTGGTTCTTAGGGCCATCACGCATGGAAATGCGCGATTGGTGGCCCGGGAATCGAGGCACATGCCCTCTTAAGTTCATAGCATGATTTGGGATGTGTTTGGTGCATATATACCTTGAATTGCATTGCCTTGCCTTTTGTTCCCTCTGCTTTGTCGATTCTGGTGTTTTGCAAATTTGTGCCGACCGCACCTTTAGTGCCGACCGACCGCGCCCTTTGCCAGCCGATAAGAGAATTCAGTGCCGATGGAAATTCTCCTCAGCGGGTGGCCCTCTGGCTGAGCCGATGATGCTTCTCAGTGTTCTGGGAGGCACTCCTGAAGTTTTGGGAATTTTCTGAGCTGAAGAGCAGAGGAAACAGAGGCAACCCGTGCACGGCAGTGTGATTCCGAGCGAATCCCGGGCATGCGCTGCAGTTAGCCCTCATCCCGAGGCATTTAATGCTTAATTAGATTAATTAGTCAGATTAATTAATTTGGTTAATTTGTAATATTTAATTAGCTAGTTTAATTAATTATTTATTTGGTTTTGTATATTTATTTGGTCCCTCCGAGTGAGGGCGAAAAATGTAATAAGTGTGGGTGAGTGGGTGTATGTCTTCCAACCCCCATTTCTTTCTCCCTTTTTATTTACCTGCTTATGGTAGATTAGGGCATACTTATTTTTAGCATACCTTATGCAACGCATGCGTGCATTTCATGCATTTGTTTACATGCACCGGGCTCGGTACATCATACAAACTGCATTGCAATTTTCAATTTCAAATTGAACACGTGCTACGTGAAACATTTCACATGCCATGTTTAGGGTTAGCCGAGCCTACTCTAGATTGCATTTATGCCTGTGTTGCATTAGCCACTTAACATGAACTAGGTCATGCATGTTTTGCTAACTAGTTTACTGTTTTGGCACGGAGTACGATGTAAGTCTTTTTGCTTTAGCATATCGCATGCGTGTGATTGTTTGCCATGACAATAGGATTGCCATGCGGCTAAATGCTTACATGATAAACTGTTTGTATGCCTGTGGGTGGAGGTTGGATTGCTTGAGTTGGGAGTACTCATTGAAATCCGCATTTTAGCCTACTTGCGAGTAGCAAAATCTAACACGTTTTTCGAGACAAAACGGATACGCAATGTTTATTTCCAAATTAGGCAATCTAGTCTATACTTGTTTGCTGTGCGCATAACATAGTAATTCTAGGCTAATAACTGGAATAAGAACATATAATGTTTTCAAAAAAGGATATCATGATTAGTAGAGGCCGGTCTTCGGACCGGGCGAAAGGGGGTGCTCATAGCTGACCTTCCCCGATCGTACCCAAGCTCCCGAGCCAAGACACTTTGGTGATGACGGACATGTGGCCTTCGGCACCGAGTCAGGGTTTCCTAAATTTCCCGAAAAATAAAATATTTAGGTGGCGACTCTGTAATCTGGCAAAGCAGTCCATGTTTGGCACTACTTTCTCAAAAATCTGTTTTCTCAAACGATTTGCCAGAGGTGGACTCTTTGGTTCAGATTAAGAACCGACACAAAAATCGAGTCCTGCGAACTGTTAGATGGCAAGCCCCACGGGGGGCGCGTCTACAGTTTCTGGCGACTCTGCTGGGGAGTTTAGAGAGCTTGACTCGAACTCGTGATATCCTGTTTTGACTACATTTATGTGTCTCTTTGCATTGCATGTGCATTGGTGCGCCTAGGACACCGTGTTGGTCATCTGCTATTCCTGAACGGTTTGCTGGAGGCTTGTCTTGTCAAGGCATGTCCATAAGGCTGACCGTTCGCGGCTCGCCAAGATAGAACACAAACCCCGGTTTTTACCGGGGCGACCTTTTCGACCATGCGACCTAGTGCATATGGAGATCCATAGTGACCATTCCAAGCTAGGACAGGTTGCTCACCCGATATAGGTTGTTTGAAACCGTCATATGTAGTGAAGCCCCAGCCCCTGGCAAAATAGGACAGGGAAACCCTACCCCAACATAGGGGTGTTTTGGCTCTCATTTACTTGCTATGTGCTCTTAGAGTGTATCTCTACAGGAATGCATATTCCAGTTTGCAAGTCTGAATATCCAACCCGAGGGCACTAGTATCAGTGATTGTTGGGAATCGCTATATCCGTGGATATCGACAGCTTTTGAATAGTAACTGGGGAACAAAGGATCGCCAAAGATAGTACCGTTGTTCGCTACACCGTGTTTGATCCGTCGGTGAAATACCGCCTGCTTTTCCGCTTCATTCGTAAATTGATGGAGTTGATCCAGAGCGATTAGTGTCTTCCTTGCCGAGGCAGATCAACATGACGCAGAACTCAAGAGATTGTGGTCATGACGGCCGCTGAGTCAGAAACCATCCCACGTAGTGATCCGCTGTTGATATGCCGCACCCGCCTGTGTCACCCGCCGCACAACCACCTGGACTCCCAGTTCTATCAGCTCATGAGCCCACCACATTCGAGTTAATGGGGATGATAGGTGATCTCCAAAGGTCTATGGCGCACCTTGCTTATGGGATGTCACCACCACCGGTTGCACCATATGCCGGAAATTTCGCACCCCAGGAGCCCCTGGCCGGGCGGATTGTGATCGAGCTCAATCACGGAGATGACCTCCACCCACAACAGGATGTACCAAGACCAACCCAAACCTCTCATCAAAGCCGAGGCCGAGGAAAAGATAAGATGAAAGCAGATATCGACCCATTGAACAACCGGCCAGGCGAGAGGCTTTGAAAGCCGGGAATGAATAAGCGCAGTATCCGCAGCTATGACAAAAGCTATGGAGAATGCCTTCCCCACCCCGCCCGAGGGCGCATCACGACCAGAGAATCGACAGCCCCGTCATGCCAAAACAAATTTCTCCCATTCCCAATCCTCGCACCGAAAGAATCAAACCCAAGGTCCGCACTCGCCGACCCATTCGCCAAGACATCTAGCAGAGTGTTCAGTCAAAGTACTGCCCGAGGGCGCAGGCCTTCCATCCTCTTTACATGCCTTTGTCTAGGGCACTTCGATTTTGGCCAAGAAGGGCATCTTACACCTCTCGATCCTAGGCCACTCCCCAAACCCCTTCCAATGACCATGATGCCACTCAAGATCAGGCGTACCATCAGCACCGCCATGCTATCGATAATCGCTTCCGCCTCCGCCACGAGGTACAAGACTTGATTGATAATAAGATCATCCTTCCGCCAACCTCGGCCAAGTCAATTACTACGGAGTTCTTGGACTACGAGGATACAGATACCGAAGGCACAGATACCGCGAGTATGTGATCAGAAGATGAATCGCCTGCGGGCAACATTTGGTACATTTTTGATGTGGTGTTTGGCACGCAATTTTGAGTACCCGTCGATGCTAGTTTTGTAAATCCTGACTTGGGTGTCGAGTCATTTTCTGCTTTGTTGTTAAGTTTGTCTCATTGTTTTGAGACGATCCTTTGCTTAAGGGTCCGTCTAATTGTAATGAGTCAATCCTCTCAGATAGAATGCTAAGTGACTTCGGGTTGTTGCCTCAAGCACCGCTTTTGTTTTGTAATTACTTTTTGCTTTCCTTTTGGGTGCCTCTGTTGGAGCCAATTTACATCCGGAACTCGAATGAAACAAATGTGGCTACCGTGTTCCCATGTTTATTGACTGTTGGGCTAGTTGTGCCAGAGAATTGAATGGGGTGACAACAAGATTCCGCCGCTCTTTTGTGCCCTAAAGATTATTGCTTTGACTTAAGTTTTTCAAAACTTTTGAATCTTGTGGTGAAAACGAAGAGGAAGGAATTCCTCGTTTTGCAAAATTTTGATCACATTGAGAGAAAGAGAGGCATGCTAAGTCGTTAATGAATGAAATCATGCTTGTCATGTGAGTACCGAGAAGGATCCCGGTCCAATCCAGATCCGTTCCACACTATCTTCAGGCGAGAGGTTTGTCGCTTCCTTGAAAACTTTCAAAAACAAAATATTTTGCACAATTAATGCGAAGACTCGTGGAATCGCTCTCGAGATCGTGACCCAGATCACTCCGCCTCATAATTTAGTTTCGCTCTGCAAACCCGGGATCGGTTCAAGACGATCAGTGTCACGAAACGCCTGTGTCGCCCAATTCGAAGTAGCCCTCGAACAAGAGGCACCAATGTCAGATCAAGGAGATCAGATCCCACCAAGCAAGGTTCATTCAGCGACCATGATGGGTTCTTTCAGAAATCAACAGCCACTCTCTTGGATACAGGTGGCTTCAAAACCCCAAAACCATTTGGCATGGACTTGTTACACTTTTATCCTTTGAGAGGCTCGCTGGGCCAAAAACCCGGAAGGGCGACCCAGGCAAAAGTTAGAGCAAAGAAAAGAATGAAAGAAAAGAAAAAAAAGAAAAAAAAAGAAAAAGGTAATACAAAAAAAATATATAAAAAGAAGCTCGCAAGGTCGAAAACCCGCATTGGGCGCCTTGGCAAAAGTTAGAGCCCAAAAGAAAGAAAAAAAGAATTGAAAAGAAAAGGAAAACATGGCTCGCAAGGTCGAAGACCTGCAACAGGCACCTTGGCAAAAAGTTAGAGCCTGAACAGTGAAGGTTAAAATACCCGAGTGTACCTTAACCGGAACTACGTAAGGCTTGATTCCCATGTTTGGGATACGTAGGCAACTTCATCTTGCAGTCCAGCCGCCAACGCTTTCATAGCGTCTCAGTCCATGTCATGGCTTTGGTCACTTGCCTCCTCCTAATCCGACATCTCGGTTACAACGGTTGGAATTGCATGATCGACTTTCTCTCCAAGCCCAACCACCAACACCTCTCAGGTGATTGTGTCCATATATTGATTCAGAACGTCTTCGTCTCCTCCGCGTCTGAGGGTCCGATCGTCGTCAATAAGGAGTGACATACAACATGCCGCGGCATCATCCAAACAAGGGGCAACTTTCCGCCACCTGCCATCCATGCCCAAAAAGTTGCCCTAAGTTACCATTCAAACTAGGGCAACTTTCCGCTGCCTTATTCCCCTTCAAGCCGGGCAATTTTCCATTGCCTCGATCCGAGTTTGCATATCTCGAGGGTAAGTTTCATGCTCGTTAAGCATCGTTTGTTTGCGAAAATGGTTTTTGAAAATTTTCACTGAGGTTGACTTATTTTCTCGAAAACTGTTTCATTTTCAAAATTGGACCATGTTTGGACCCAAAAAGGAAAATTTTCAGTGCTCACAGCCTGATTCACATGATTTTCAAATCAAAAATTGAATAAGTGTGTTTATCCAACTCTCACTCTGATCAAAACTGTTTTAAGAAGAAAACAAAAAATGGTCAAGATAATGAACCAGGGGCACAGTTGAGTCAAGTCTTCTGTCTTCCCCCACCGTCACAAGATGCACTGCTGTAACGGCGCCCCCATCTACCAGAAGAAGTAGCCGTGAGCTAGCCGTGTTGGGCATGAACCCGCAATTTCCTATTCATCTGTCATTTACCCTGGGGAGGGATGCAAAATGAGAGATTAAAGAATAGAGAGGAGTAAGTTGAGAGAAAAATGAGAGAAGGGTTTTTGTGAGAAAAACCGAGCCTGAGGGTCGAGTGATGTGAGAGTCACACAAATCAGAAGGGGTGGGAAACCTACCCGGAGGAATTGGCTCCTCAAGCCTGAGGTCTTTTATTAAAAAAACATGTCCGTGTGTCGTGTCTTTTGACTTGTCAGTCTTAATGTTGGCTTTGAGTCTTTTCCGAGTATGTCTTGTCATGATTAGGTCGTGCGCCTTTTGTTTCTTCGTTTGAGTCTGTCTCGTCGCGTTCTGTGGTAGGCTCGATACCCCGGTTGAAAACCCATCCTCTTCCAAAAAGCAATTGCTCGTACTCAGAATGCTGTGCCATTCTCTACATCCGTGCGAAGCAAGAGAAGAAAGAGGAAATTCGAGGCATCCGAGGGTGTTTCAACTGCAACCGTGTCAATTTTGTGATCTGTCTCATCAGATTGGGGGTATCTGTTCAAAGTTTGCTGTGTGCGGAATGAACCGGATACTGAGTTATGGGCTAAATGCAGGTCAATCCGCAGCAGATTAATCCCCAGCAGAGCATGGGCTGTGTATTCAGTTTGAGCTGTGGCTTATTTGAGTTATTTGCTGTTAGTTGATTGGTTATCCTGTTACTGCAGTGCAAATGCTTGGTTGTTTTGTTAAACAGTAGATCAATGCCATTTACATTTGAGGTGTAGTATGATGCAATGCGATGCAAAGTATGAAATGTGCAGGTATACGCAAACATACAGATATAACACTCTTTTAGACAAAAAGTTTGTTTATATATAATCTTTTCCAGTACATGGTTTTGGAAAACAAAACCTGCCTGCGGCAGTACATAGTACTCTATCTACAAAAAAGGAAAAAGTACAGAAAATGAAAGAAAACAGCCAGGTCTCAGATCATCATCGCGGCCTCAAGGCCGGGATCCGCTCTTCGCCTCTTCCCCGGCAGAAGCCCAGGAGCATCATCAGGAGCATCGCTGCTCGAGCTCGAGCCCGAAGCCGCCCCCTGCCTCCTCCTTCGATGCCCCCGCCTCCTCTGTCTCTCCTCGGACTCATCGTCTGGGACTGCAGCCCGCGAGCTACTCCCCACGTGAATATGCCCTCCTCTGGTACGGGGGAACGCCCTGCCGTCCCGAGTAGAGAGGGGAGGCCCAGTCGCAACATCGCCACCCACTGGAGGGATCGGGAAAGGAGGTCAAAAGTACAAAGAGTAAACGATCGTAAAGCCGTGAACAGCTTTATCAAGATAGAATGCAGCAGTATGAGTACAAAGGTGTGAATGCGGTGAGCGCTTATCAAGACAGCACGCGTGTATGAGTACAGTGTGAATGCCGTGAGCGCTTTATCAAGACGAATGCATAGGCGAGCAGTGTGAATGCCGTGGACAGCTATCGGTGGGATACAGCAGGCGAGTACAAGCAGTATGAAAGCCGTGGAGCGCTTTATCGATGCTTGTGCAAGATAGCGACAGCGGAATGTAATATGATTTGAGATCGTGGTCGATAGAACATACCGCAAGTCAGAGGCGTGCCAAAGCATCGAGAGTCCGCTGCAAAGATCCCCAAGGAGGCATTCAACTCCACAGACCGACGGTATACTCAAGGAAGCTCGCAAAAGTATTAAATACATCAAGATTCTCAGGATATCCGAATGAGCCGAAATGAAATAACAAGGCAAGATGCGTAATACAAGTATACGCACGGAGGCAAGTCAGAATGCCACCAACTCGTGATCAAATGGAGGAGGAGCGAAGGGATCCGTAGGTCTCCCCACTCGCCTCAGACGTCAATATAGTAGGCAGAGCAGCCAACCGCACCTCGTCCCCTCTCAGGTTCTCGCCTCGGACTCGAGCTCGAGCCCGCTAGACGGTCCCACTCGCCCACCTCTACTCGATACGGGCGCCGCAGTCTCTCTGGATCACCGACGGCCACCACTCGAGGTCGCATGATAAAAGTCCGGACGATTTCGTAATAGTCGCCTCGCTCAAACCGTCACGCCCAAACCAAGGGTGTAGTCCACCATCCGTCAACAAGTGAACCTCTCGTATCCCTCATATGCTCGGGAGGGTGAACCGACTATTCGCCTGCAACCCGAGGGTCCAGCAGAAAACGCCTCAGTACCAAGCCCAGGCCCTTCAAAAGAATCCCAGAACGAGAGGTCTCTCAAGACCACAGATCGATCCTCGTCATCGCAGTAAAGGAGCCCATGGCTGCCAGGTGATCTGAAATCGAAGTACAGTTTGTTATCTATTGGTATTGCAAATATACAGTGGAAAAACGAGACTTGGATAAACTACAAGTAAAACATACCTCCGCAGGGGTAATGGTGTCAAAGTAATGCCGGAAGAAGCTAAAGGTATCCCGAGGTCGCCGTGTGCACCTCCCATCAAAGCGGCGAGAGAAGGGGACGACCAGAGGGGTCTCCGTCGCTGGCACTGGCTCCAGCCTGGGAAAGTAGGCATACACCCACAGCTGCAAAACAAACGTCGGTGTGGTCATCAGATAAAGCAGAATACAGAATAAAGCAGAAATAGCAGAGCCGCGTGTTGTGCAGTGTATTGAGCAGAGTGTACAGTATGAACCATGTACAACAAGGTAAAGGTATATGTATGTGCTGTGTACAAGATACAACAAGATGAGCAAAGGTACAAAGGTGTATCACAAAAGTATGTAGAGCGTAAATGTAAAGCGAGAAGGAGACATACCTCCTAAGCCCGCCAAGAGTCCTCGAGCAACATGGCCAAGCGAAACCGAACTCATATAGCCATAGAGGGTGGCCAGAGCTGCACCACCCCAATCAAAACGTAAAATGTCTCTGACATCCACCAAGGCCGAGGAGGCAGAGAGGCACAGGTTCGCCGGCGCGAAGATCGCCGCCCCAAAGAAAACATCAGAAAGCCGCGTGCATACCGATCCACGGCCTCTGGGGTCATCGGAGCTGCATCACCAAGGGCATGCTGGGCTCTAAACTGCCCCTCAAACCAAGAATAGCGAACAAAGCCGGGGCGAGCGAGAGGCGGAGCTGCGCCGAGTAAATAGACCTGAGCGGCGATCCACTCGCCCATGTTCAGATCAAAGGATCGGATCACCCCCACCCCGAGGCCAAGAAGCATCGAGAAGTCGTAAGGGGTCATCGCTATGTCCCCGCCGACAAGTGGAACGAATCTGGTGTCCCACCACCTCTTCGCCAGGCAAGAAGAGGTCAAGCGTAAAGCCCGTGAGTCCCCGCAGAAAACGCCGAAGCCCCTCGCTCACGATGTAGCGAACCTCCTCGGAAGCTCAGATACCAAGCGCTGAAGCGACGACGCTCCCATACCCATGATGGTATGGGAATCCGCTTTCAAAAGTACAGCTATGGCTAAATGATGAGTACACTGATTTTTTTTTCTAAAGGCATGAAAAACTTTAGATTAAATATAGCATACGTACAAGTTTTCAGATTTCTAACAAGATACCGGGTGCCGGTGTGCTTACAGTAAACTACAAGCACGTGATGCGCCAGTGTGTTTTGGATGCTCCTGTGTGAACTTAGTGCATGTGTGCACATTTTTCAGATTCAAGCAGATATCGTTTCAAAGGTACCAAAGGGTAGGTTATGTCCAGTGATATGTCGGTTCTGTGAGGATCAGTGTAAACAACATGTGATATGTCTGCGTGTTTGTGTAGTTTTATGCAAGTCTAGCATACGTGCGAGTTTTCAGATTCAAATGAGCACCGGGTGCCGGAGAATTTACAGTGTGATGTGTGCCGTGTGTTTGGGTGATTCAGACTAGTGCAAAGGTGTGTGCATGTGCGCTTGGCCCCTAAGCAGATGTCGCTATGAAGTTGTTCACAATCAACTACAAGACAAGACGTCGAATAAGCGCTTAATGGGTTCGATTAGCTATGGCGCTGACAAAAAATCCTACATTGCGTAAAATAAAAGGCAAGAGTGTTACCTACGACGCCTAAAAGACAAGTGAGTGGTCGGCTCACGCAGTTGTAATCTCCGTCCAAAGCCTCTCGGCCGCGAAGTAGCGGAGTCCGTCAGGTGGTAGCACGTGGATGGCCGGGCGATAGGTCGCCGGATCGAATGGTCGCTCGCCCAGCGGGAGAAGCTCGACCCCGGGATCCATCTCAAGATCCGAAGGAGTCCCGACATGTGGAATATCATCGGCCATAGCAATGGAGATGAGAAGAATAGCCGGAAGAAGAAAAATGGGTCGGAAGGCGAAAAGTCAACTGGGAAGTCAACCCCGAGAGGGTCGGAAATGGCCGAGAAGGCCGGAAGAGGAAAACACACGGAAGTGTAGAGAAAACTGAGGGGAACAAGTCCCGAAAAGGCGAAGATACCGAAAGAGACACCGAAATGAGATTTCAATCGGTTCAAAACGTCCGAAACGCGAAGAATATCGCGAATCCGACGAGAAAACGGGTGTAAAACACGAAGAAATCGGCGAAAAATCGAAGGAAAAACACTCTAGAGAGAGGGAGGAGGAGTTTTCGGCGGAGGAAAAGTAAGAAAATAGGGCTTAGGTGCCCTATTTTATAAAGCCCAAGGTGAAATGGCGTAATCGCCTCGACAAGAATCTTGCCGGACGGCACTTTTTTGTGCCGGTCGGCACATTATTGCGCCGATGAAGTGTTTCGAAGCGGTTTGGGCCATGGCATCCCACCCAAACGGTGATGTTCCTTGGGCCTTGTTTGGGCTAAATGATCAACTCGGTCTTCAAATCTCAAGAAAATACAAGAAAATGCATCCCCGATGCTCAACCGCCTGCTTTTGACTTCGACCGTCCCTACCGTGGCGTGGCGCCAAATTCAGCGAAGATTGTATCCTTTTGTATCCTTTTGACATTTACAGAGATCCAAAGTTACCCCTGCAGGCGCTATGCACATTCATCGCATTCCCCGGCGCATCGTATTGCGCCATCTCGCACATCTCTTGCGACTTGCACTGTCTTGCATTGTCATGTGGCATGCATGTCATACTGCCTCGTTTTGCATTTCCATCTCCATCCAATGAGGTACGCTTGCCTCATGTGCATTTCGTTTTCCATGAGGGTCCGGCGGGACCGAAAACACGCACGGTCCGGCGGGACCAAAAACACGCACGGTCCGGCGAGACCTTAAATCCTCGGGAGGTGCAAGACCTTCGGTGCATTAAGGTGTACCTCGTCGCACTCATTTCACATTTCATAGCATCTCGAGGCACGTACGCCTCGTTTTGCACTTCATTTTCCATCAAATGAGGTACGTGTGCCTCATTTCGCATTTCATAGCATCTCGAGGCACGTACGCCTCGTTTTGCACTTCATTTTCCATCAAATGAGGTACGTGTGCCTCATTTCGCATTTCATTGCATCTCGAGGCACGTACGCCTCGTTTTGCACTTCATTTTCCTTCAAATGAGGCACGTGCCTCATTTCGTTCTCATTGCATCTCGAGGCACGACGCCTTTTTGCATTTCATTTTCCGCCTTTTGAGACACGCACGCCTCATGCGCTGCCTCATTTGCATTGCATGCGCTTGAGTATCAGCATTTACCCTTGCCCGGGCGAGACCTTAAACACGCCTGTCTAGGAGACCTTAAATCCTCGGAGGTGTAAGACCTTCGGTGTGTTAAGTCGCCTCATTGCATTTGGCATGCATCTCATCGCCACTTAGCGCACCCTCATTTGCACTTCATTTTCCATCCTTTGAGGCACGGTACCTCATTGCACTCCATTTTCCATCTTTTGAGACACGACGCCTCATTCGCCCCATTTGCATCAAGACGCACTTGAGTACTGTGGTAACAGCTTGCCCCCGGCCCGGGCGAGACCTTAAACACGCCCGTCTAGGAGACCTTAAATCCTGGAGGTGTAAGACCTCCGTGCACTAAGGTGTGCACCTCATTGCATTTGGCATGCATTCCATCGCATTGTTTCACGCACCTCATCGGTTGCCCCCTAGGTCCCATGAGACCTTAAACCCGCCATTTGCATTATCATGCATTCAAAGCCGCTATGCCAAGATTTCAAAAAGAACATGCATTGTCATGCATACAGCTTTGCATCCCGGCCTAGGAGACCTTAAGTCCTCAAGGTGCAATTCCTTGGTGTTTGTCGTGTCTGAACGACTTTCGTGGTCCGTAAAGCCACCGTCTGTGTTATGTGAGTTCCTAGGAGACCAATGGGGACGGTGAAAACTAGAGTTTGAATGGCTTATGCCTAGAACGTAAAGGTTCGAATTTCCGAGACTAAAGTCCGTTTAAATACCGGTGTACCCTCGGCTTGAAATCAGATGGAAGCCCCATAGGTTGAGGCGGCGTGTTTATGCCTCGATTCGATAATCGAACCAACCTAGTATATCACCCGCTGGTAGAATAGGGAAAACCGCACTCATTGCAGCATCACATTACATTTATCATGCATTTCATTGTAAATACTATCGCATATGTCATGCATTTTCAAAAATTCAAAAGACAAAAAATGCATCTCACGATCATCAATACTATTGCATATGTCATGCATTTCAAAACAAACAAAACAAAAAACCCATGCATATGTCATGCATCATCCTCGTAGTATAAGTGCATATGTCATGCATTTTCTGTAAATATCCATCTCCATCGCATTGTAGCTTGCATGCATTTCACTGCATCATCTTCCATCTATGGCTTGCGCCTTTCCTTGTTGAGCTTGGTCTGGCATGTGCCCTTACTTTTCACGTCGGCTACGCTTCAGATGCGTATGCGGCTAGACATGGCTTGTATGCGTACATTCCCTCCCTAGGCAAGACTGGGTTTGTCCCGCGTGCCATATCCATTGTATCTATTTCATCGCATGCATTCCACTGCATCATCTTCCATCTATGGCTTGCGCCTTTCCTTGTTGAGCTTGGTCTGGTATGTGCCTATACTTCTCATGTTGAAGCATAGTTCTGTTCGTGTATCGCGCCTACTCCACGTTGGTATGTTGGATTGAGGTTGCGGCACCCTTTTCTGTGTTAGACATGGCTTGTATGCGTACATGCCTTTCCTAGGCGAAATACGGTTTGGCCCGCGTGCCATATCCATTGTATCCATTTCCATTACATTGTAGTATAATCATTGCGTCCGGCGTTAGGATTATTATCCAATCCCCAGCGGATCGTTTCCCCACTTATGTCAATCCACTCAATATCTGTTCTTGTATCCGTGCGTATCACTCATAGATCGGACATCGTTCTATGGGACACGGGTGTTCGTGCGTATTCCCCATAGATCAGACATCGTTCTATGGGACACGGACTTGTTACTTCCATCAATCTCCCTGACATTTGTGTGGTTTCGAACCGCTCGTGATTGAATCATGATCCAGTTGCATTGCATATTACATTGCATAGTATTTGCATTGTATATATTTGTTTTGTAGTTTTGCATATCATTTGCATTACATTTAGATTCAATTGCATGTCATTGCATTGTTTTGCGCACTTCATTGCATTGTCATGCATTGTTGCTAACAATATTATACCTGTTAAGTTTGCTTTCTTTTCAGGCACGATATTGTATGTACGGTTCATTTACCGCCGGTGCAACCGGGCGAGCCGCACAGGTATTGTATCCTCCGTGTGAGACGTTTTGAGAATTGCATAATTCTCTTACATCCTTTCTGCATTGTAGTGTAGATTGGCGCATGTTAGCTTATAACTGTCGCATGTATGCTTCATTACAGCTTTCTTTGCATGATCATAAGTTATGCTCGGCTTCTTGCATTTTCGGTTGCATTTTGCCCCTGCCTACGGGCGCATATCTTATCCTTGGCATGTGTGCCTGTGCTTGAACTACGCTGGTTTGATTCCTTAAAGGATACGTAGGCAGCTTGCGAGTTCAACCATTTGCGCTTTGTATGTTTGTCCAAGTCTTCGGCCTTGTCAACAATGGGTCGTCTCTGGGCTTTGACATTCACTCCCGTCATTGTTATGACTTTCGAGTTCTGTCAAAGAGGGGCAACTGTAGACACCCCATTTCTGACCGTCCTCAAGACTTGGACGTCACCGTTTGAACACTCGGTGATCATCCATGTGTGTGTTCGTTTGGAGTTCCCGGAGTTCTCGGCTCGCGCGCCGTGCCTCAGGACCTTCGAGCTCGGGCGGTTGTGGTTGGTTTTGCACCCAACACTTGTGTTTTGGCTTTGAGGGGCAGAATGCCTTCGAGGCATCCCCACACACCACGGCCGGGCTAGAGGCTACCGGCCGGTCAGAGTTGTCACCGGCACTATATTGTGCCGGTCGGCACTTTTTGTGCCGGAGACTGCTTTTGGGCAAAATGACCATTTTGCTCGCCGACCACTGCACTTGCAGTGAGATATTTTCTCACAAACGTATGCACTTGTTGCTCCCCCATACACGTGTATGGAGGGATGGGCTTGCTTAGTGGCCAAGCTTGTAAGCTTTTGGCCTATAAGAGGGAAGCTCTCCCTCTTGGCTTGGAGGTTAGCAATTTTCAGAAGGTTAGCCATTGTTAGAGAGTTGAAAGCTCGTTTTTAGGGTTAAGTTAGATATACACTTTGTATCTCTTTTTTCTCTTTGAACTCTAGGTGTTTAGTCCATACTATTGCACTAAAGCACCTAGTGTTCCACCTTTCTCTGGAACCAAGCTCCAAAGAAGTTGTTGTTGGAGTTTTTGGTGGTTTTTGAGCTCAAGGAGGCAACAACATCAACCTTTGTGAAGGTAGTCAACAAGGGTAAGAAACTTACACTTTATTCCCTATTTTTGCAACTTGTTTTTACCTAGTTTAAAAACAGTTTTTGGCCTAGTGTTAGGCACATCAAATCTCTGTTTTTAAGTCCTCTTTATTGTATATTATGAGTGCTTTGTGGTTTGAGGAACTTTGACCACCTTTAGGCCTTGAAAAGGGCACTTTTTGTGCCATTTTGGAGAGATCCGAGATTTTGTCTAGATTTTTCACCACTGAAATCTTGAGGATTTCAGTGGTGAAGAGCATGCCTTGAAGTCTCAAGAAGGAGAGGGCCACCCTCTCCTTGATGTCCTTGAAAAGGACAAGTTTGGCTTCTTGTGAGAGTTCGATGTTTAGTTGTGTATTGAGCATGTTTTGGTTGTTTACCATGCTTATATTGCCATATTATAGTATGTCTTCAAGTGGGTTTTAGTACTCTTTGCGTGATTTGCATAGTTACTTTGTAATGCCTTAATATTGCCTTAACATGACTAGCTTGTTAGCCCTAGTTTTTAGCATGTTTTAGGCTTAGACTTGTGAAGTTTGTAAGCTTATTTTGTCATGCTTTAGCTCTGTCCATGATCATTTTGGTCATTCTTAGCATGCATTTTGTAGCTCCTTTGTATTTGGCTTGTTGGCCTTAAAAGCATGAATGTGTGGTATGCTATTCTAGCTTTGTATTTGATGGTTGGGACCATCTTCCATGCTATTTCAGTCCCCAGTACATACTTATTTGATTGCCTAGCATGCATATTTAATGCTTTGGATACATATGTTGTACATCCATTTGAAAGTGCATGTGTGCATGCCCTTGATTTTGAGCCTTTTAGATGCTATCTAGGTGTGCCCCTAGCCTTGTTTAGGTCTGCATGTGACTGCTTTTGAGCCCCTTGGCCTTGTGAGGCTTGGTGGGTTTGGCCTTGGTTTAAGCCTTCATGGCTTGTTTCAAGTACTTGGGCCATTTATTGTGTATTTGGCTTGCTTTGTTGCATGTTTTGGCAACATGTTTTGCTTGATTTTCAGAGCTTACAATGCATGCTATTAGTCCATGTTTGGCCTCTTTAAGAATGCATGAGAGTTGCTTATGAATGCCTAAGTGTTGGACCATAATTGTATGCATGTGTGTGTGCATTCTAGCCTTCATTTTCGAGCATGTTGGCCATTGTTTGGGCCTTTTAGAGCTGTCCAATTCATGTGTAAGTCCATTCCTACTTTGCTCTGCATGCTTGTATGTTTACACAACAATATTCTTGCATTGCATTGCCATATTGCACGCTAGATGACATGCTTAGGGTTGCATTGACATTGTGCATGTTGGACCTCTTGAAGTGAGTTTGATAGAGGTTTGGCACCTTTGTTTGCACTGCATGCATTTGAAATCAAAGTTGTACTCTTGTTCTTAGGGCCATCACGCATGGAAATGCGCGATTGGTGGCTGAATCGAGGCACATGCCCTCTTAAGTTCATAGCATGATTTGGGATGTGTTTGGTGCATATATACCTTGAATTGCATTGCCTTGCCTTTTGTTCCCTCTCATTCTTTGGCCAGGTGTTTTGCGTAACAATTTGTGCCGACCGGCACCTTTTTAGTGCCATCGACCGCCTCTTTGGCACCGATAAGAGAATTCAAAGGTATGGAAATTCTCCTCACCGGTGGCCCTCTGTCTGAGCCGATGATGCTTCTCAGTGCTGTCAGAGGCACTCCTGAAGTTTTGGGAATTTTCTGAGCTGAAGAGCAGAGGAAACAGTGGCAACCCGTGCACGGCAGTGTAATTCCGAGCGAATCCCGGGCATGCGCCGCAGTTAGCCCTCATCCCGAGGCATTTAATGCTTAATTAGATTAATTAGTCAGATTAATTAATTTGGTTAATTTGTAATATTTAATTAGCTAGTTTAATTAATTATTTATTTGGGTTTGTATATTTATTTGGTCCCTCCGAGTGAGGGCGAAAAATGTAATAAGTGTGGGTGAGTGGGTATATGTCTTCCAACCCCCATTTCTTTCTCCCTTTTTATTTACCTCGCTATGGTAGATTAGGGCATACTTATTTTAGCATACCTTATGCAACGCATGCGCATTTCATGCATTTGTTTACATGCACCGGCTCGGTACATCATACAAACCGCATTGCAATTTTCAATTCCAAATTGAACACGCATACGTGAAACATTTCACATGCCATGTTTAGGGTTAGCCGAGCCTACTCTAGATTGCATTTATGCCTGTGTTGCATTAGCCACTTAACATGAACTAGGTCATGCATGTTTTGCTAACTAGTTTACTGTTTTGGCACGGAGTACGATGTAAGTCTTTTTGCTTTAGCATATCGCATGCGTGTGATTGTTTGCCATGACAATAGGATTGCCATGCGGCTAAATGCTTACATGATAAACTGTTTATATGCCTGTGGGTGGAGGTTGGATTGCTTGAGTTGGGAGTACTCATTGAAATCCGCATTTTAGCCTACTTGCGAGTAGCAAAATCTAACACGTTTTTCGAGACAAAACGGATACGCAATGTTTATTTCCAAATTAGGCAATCTAGTCTATACTTGTTTGCTGTGCGCATAACATAGTAATTCTAGGCTAATAACTGGAATAAGAACATATAATGTTTTCAAAAAAAGGATATCATGATTAGTAGAGGCCGGTCTTCGGACCGGGCGAAAGGGGGTGCTCATAGCTGACCTTCCCCGATCGTACCCAAGCTCCCGAGCCAAGACACTTTGGTGATGACGGACATGTGGCCTTCGGCACCGAGTCAGGGTTTCCTAAATTTCCCGAAAAATAAAATATTTAGGTGGCGACTCAGAATCCGCAAAGCACCATGTTTGGCACTACTTTCTCAAAAATCTGCTTTTCAAACGATTTGCCAGAGGTGGACTCTTTGGTTCAGATTAAGAACCGACACAAAAATCGAGTCCTGCGAACTGTTAGATGGCAAGCCCCACGGGGGGCGCGTCTACAGTTTCTGGCGACTCTGCTGGGGAGTTTAGAGAGCTTGACTCGAACTCGTGATATCCTGTTTTGACTACATTTATGTGTCTCTTTGCATTGCATGTGCATTGGTGCGCCTAGGACACCGTGTTGGTCATCTGCTATTCCTGAACGGTTTGCTGGAGGCTTGTCTTGTCAAGGCATGTCCATAAGGTCGACCGGTTATGGCTCGCCAAGATAGAACACAAACCCCGGTTTTTACCGGGGCACCCTTTTCGACCATTCGACCTAGTGCATATCGAAATCCATTCTGTTTGGGCCGGGGGCCATTATGTAACATTCTGTGTAACATTCTGGGCCGAGGGCCATTTTGTGACATTCAGTAACATTCTGTGTAACATTTGTTTAGATGAATTGTTTGAACATGCTAATGACTGTTAATGATATTCTGTTTCTGTCAGTTATGTTATGGACGTTCATATTAATTGGAATCTAAGGAACTTATGAAATGTAAATCTATGAGGCAGAAAGCCAACTTGTGAATGATGAATTTATAAGACCAAGAGCCAACTTGTGAATTATGAAATTATGGAAACATTGAAAGAGGTTGTGAAGTTATGTATGCTAAGCCGAAAGGTTATTCTGGGCCGAAAGGCTATTCTGGACCGAAAGGTCGTTCTGATTATTCTGGGCCAATAGGCCGTTCTGTAGTAAAATGTAATACTAGATCAAAAGCTGTTCTGAAAGTAAACCAATATCAAACCAATTATTGGATCTCGTAATTTTTTTTTTTTTTGTGAATGCACTGTTGTGTATTGTGAGCTATGTTTAGGAAATTGGCTATTGCCCTTGAGACTGTATAGAAGTAATATGATTTAAGGAACTATGAGAATTACCGACAACTTCGAATAAGAAATGATTGATGGTGCTTAATGAGTATAGTTTATACGTAATTAAGATTTGACTGGGAATCTATACTCAGATCGCCCTTCGTATTCTGACCTCTGTGATCTGCAATTTGAAATCTAAAGTCCGTAATTTGTAATCTGTTCTGTATATGGCCAATCCGTAATTTGTGATTAGGACCCCGCCTATGATGTATATTTGTCCATATGACATTTGCAAAACGATAAGTGATTATTGATTAACTTAACATTAAACCAGAATGAGTAGTACTCTACTAAAGTATCAAGAAGAATTAGAATCTCGCCTCACAATGGAGGATCCGAAATTGAGAAATCATTTCCGAGATATAAGCTCGTGTATATCTAGTGACTTATTCTCAGAATATCGCCAAGGGCCGCTCATATTTCCTGCCTAAGGCCATTCTGAAAATACAATGGTATTGGAATAACCTTTTGAGTTCTGTAGTTGTATATATAGTTCTGGGCTTATGGCCGTCTTGTATCTGTGGATTTATGGCTGCTTGGTACATGTCGGGTTTAAACTCCCTCTGTTAAGAAAATTGAATCCTTGACTGTAATGAAAATATTTACAAAATGTAATTAATCATATGCTTCTACAGTTTTGTACTTTAGCAGAGTATATTATGTTAATTTTGATATTACCGTGATTGATGAATTGATCTGAACTGATTTTAACTATAACTATGCTATCCAATGTTTAAGGAATTCGTGTTTCAGGTTACAAAACGCTTGATATGATAATGTTATTGTCTGAAATGACAAAAATGTTACAAACTTTCGACAAGTTTATGGTATGACAAGTTTTCTGGATAATTTTCCCAAGATGACAAGTTTTCTGACAGAACTACTCTGCTATATATGAATAAGTCCATCAATTGATAATCGATGACGACGCTATATTGAGCTTTGGGCTATTCTATTTTATCTGTGTTATCTGTTGAAAGTTGGTTTGGAGATTATTCTGTCAAAGTTTACATCAATTTAAATACTATTGGGAATTACCCCATTATCTCATATTTTTGAAAAGTCTGAACCTCTGAACAATGTATGATGTGGGTAGTGTCAAAATGTTGACTTTGAGTTAACCCGGTATTGGCTTTAAATTAAGCCTGTTAGAAATTTGATTTGAATCGATAAGTCTGATGCATATGATGAATTGGAGCGCCAAAGTCGTTGATTTAGCACTTATGGATCTAATTGTTATAAGCATTTATACCTTTGAGGAATTGTGATAATGGGAGTTACTTGTGAACTTACTAAGTTGGATTTATGTTTGATAGTTTATGAAATGATTGAGAACTGTTATATGTTCAGGACGGAACTCGACTTAACCAGGTAAATCAAGTTTGGAGGACCAAACTTTTTAAGGTGGGGAGAATGTAACGACCCCAATACGCGTTGATTCAACTATATCTTTTGGAATTGAAGCTAGGTGCACGTAAAGTTATTAAAGGTTCGGTGAATGTTTGTGGAGACTCTCATGTGTTATTTTTGGATTTGGGGATTTTGATTGAGGTGGCAATATGATGGTAAGGTAAAATTGAACCAAAGGATTTGATTCGGATAGTTATTTTACGAACAGCTGCCACTCTTTTGCCCTTTTCTTTGTCCACATTTTGAATTTGGATATGAGGTTAGAACCATTGGAAAGCTTATTTCCGGGGCTTCAATTTGGACACAAGAACGACCTAAAACGGAGTCCGGATGGGAAAGTTACACCTGTTTGAAGTTTTGAAATCTGTACTTTGAGTAGGTCCACACGAGCAGGAAAAGGTGCGCTTGAGCAAAGTTTTCGGGACAGCAGCTTTTAAATCGTGATTTTGGATCACTTTTTGATATTTTCTTTCCGCTTCTTCTTTCCTTTTCTCCTAGTCCAAACCCTAGCCCTAAACTCTTGAATTCCTTTACTTTGATCATGATCCACCATGATTTTTGGCATCAAGGAGGAGATTAAGGGAAGATCAACGTTTTATCCGATTAGAACTCGAATTGTGAAGGCTCCATCTCTAGCTCACCTTTTTGTTTGATTATTGAGGTAAGGGTTGAATCCACATCAATATTTACAATCATAGTCAGATTTGAGTTATTTCTATTGTTGAATTATGTGATTTCTATATATTTGAAGTGTATAGAAGAATTATGAGATTTTTGGGAAGTTTGGGTTTGAATAAGGAGGATTTTGGGAAGTTATGGTTATTTTACATATGGAATTGATGGATTGTATGATTGAAGGCTTGAGGAGGGTTGTGGTTGGTTTATTGGGTGATTTAGCACCTTAATTTGATATTAAGTTTGTCTAGTTTGAAGCTTTGTTTGTATTGTTAAAGATTGGAAAGATTTAGAAAGATTGGAAATCAGATTTTGAAATTTTGCTTGGTCGCTCGGCGGAAGGACCGCTTCGGCGGGAAAATCGACCTCCCAAAGAGTTTTGTATTTTTGTGCGATCCGCTCGGCGTCAAAGTGGCGCCGGCGAACCCATTTTTCAGGCAAAATTATTGATTGCTCAGTTTTGAATGTTCAGTCCTCTGGTATTTTTAGGATGTTATTTTGATGACTTTAAGATGATTATAATTCATACGAATGTAATGATTCAATGAAGAATTTCTTAATGATTTAAGAGGAAAAGGGAGTTAAATTGTAAGTTATGTTTGTGTGCAGAACGCACACCGGGAGGGGCAAGCGCTCCACTGTAACTCTGTGAGTAATAGTACTACAAATGTACCTTGTTTACCGTTAAGAATATTGTATACCTTGTTTACGAGGTTGGACTTCTTTCTGTGAACTATTATAGTAATGTGTTTGTTGAGTGAGAATTGATGTGAAGCGTTGAAAGGGTTAGCGCACCTCGGTATGATTCTCAACCTATTCTATTTGAGGTTATGGTATCATCCTAAAATTACCTATACTTACGTATAAGAATTGTGTTATGAATTGTTCGATTTACCTTGGGTTATTGGTAATGGTAAGATTACTAATTACAAAACAAGTATGTCTATGTACAAAGAATCATGAGGAGAGATTGTACTATATGTTCATTGGCTATTGATAAACAATGTTCCCATTCTTACATTATCGCTCGCGTTAAGCTTGTGTACTTATGTTATTTATTTGATTAATGGGAAGAATGAGTTTATTGGTATTAATGCTCTCGATGTTTCGGTATGTAACAAAGTCTTTCAGACGGAACGGTGCTACACCTTGGTGGAGCCACCTCTCGAATCCGTGACGAGCCACCTCTTGAGTCCATACATCTGTATTTTCCGTGACCACGCTATATGCGTTACGTACTTCCGTGACTACGCTTATATGCGTTCGCACCTTCTGTGACTACGCTTATATGCTCGCATACTTCCGTGACCACGCTATATGCGTCGCATCTTCGTGACTACGCTATATGCGCTCGTACCTTCGTGACCACGCTATATGCGCTCAGCATACTTCGTGACTACGCTTATATGCGCTCGTACTTCGTGATCACGCTATATGCGTTACGTACCTTCGTGACTACGCTTATATGCGTTCAGCATTCTCGTGATCCCGCTTATATGCTTACGCATTTTCCGTGACCACGCTATATGCGCTCGTTATTTCATTATTACGCTCGCTCATTATTTTTGTCATTTCGCTATTACCGCTCGCTCATATTTCTATTATTTCTGTTATTTACATTATACGGGCGATGGCCATTCGATATTTCGACCTATGGTCGATTGCATCTGTAGGCCTATGGTACGTTTCAGATATCGGGCTTAAAGCCATTCTGTTACGGAAAGTAGACCAATGGCTATTTTGGAATTAATCATGGAATGTAGTTAATAATATGTATCTGCAACTATATGTTTTGATTAGTCAAGTTAAATATCACAATATTTATGTACTATTATTCACTGAGTTCGCTCATTCTGTATTTTGTCTGTCTGTTTCTGTAGGTAGTCAATCGGGAGTTCAGTCCCAACCTTTAAAGCTTGTGTTCCCCTTGTCACCCTTGAGGCGTCCAGGCACCACCTGAAGCCGTTCGTTTGTAAAGTTTTGCCGAGTTCAATTTATGCATTAGATGTCTATTTTTTTTGGGGTTGATTGTAAATAATTCCTTCTTCATTATTATTTTTGTTATGTGCCTATTTGTGGGATTGAGTTGAGGCATATGGATGTAAACTGTCTGTATAATATTTACGTAGTGTGATGTTGAGATCCTGGCATGTTAGAAGTAGCTCAATGGATGTTATTCGTTGTATTTTATATTATTGCATGCTTCCGTTCAGGCCCCATAAGATATGTAAAACAGGTTTAGTGTCTGGTTTCGAATGGGTCATGCCCAAACTTTTAGGGGCGGGTTTGGGGCATGACAAGTGGTATCAGAGCACGAGTTGCCATCTCACACACGAATCCATTGAGCTTTAGGATGTCTAGAAAGATTTAGGCATCATGCGTGATATCCTACAAGTACATGAAAAGAAAAGAATGATGGCAACGTTAACTGTCTGTTGTTAACTCTGATGATTATAACCTAGGTCTGTTGCGTATTCTTTTGTTGCCTCTGTTTATCTTCTATAGATTGGTGCATAAAGCAAGACGTGCAGATGGGATCAAGTTAACAATATTGCACTGCAGAGGTGTGGTAAGAATTTGAATTGCTCGGTAAGTCAGTTTATACATAAATGGTTGGATATAATGTGTGTTATCGTTTGATCATTATTTGTGGGAAATGATGGCGATATAATTGTGTTGTTTTACACCTATTTGAGTGACTTGATTAAATGTTAAGTATCGGATATATCTAAGATCAAAGCACATAATATATATATGTGTTACCTGATGATTTGTTAAGTCTCCCTTTCTGTAACAATGCTTAGATCAAGGATCATTTCTGAATTTATGAAGTTATAAGGCCAAGGGCCATTTCGCAACATTCGGTAACATTACATTTTGGTAGGGGCCATTATGTAACATTCTGTGTAACATTCTGGGCCGAGGGCCATTTTGTGACATTCAGTAACATTCTGTGTAACATTTGTTTAGATGAATTGTTTGAACATGCTAATGACTGTTAATGATATTCTGTTTCTGTCAGTTATGTTATGGACGTTCATATTAATTGGAATCTAAGGAACTTATGAAATGTAAATCTATGAGGCAGAAAGCCAACTTGTGAATGATGAATTTATAAGACCAAGAGCCAACTTGTGAATTATGAAATTATGGAAACATTGAAAGAGGTTGTGAAGTTATGTATGCTAAGCCGAAAGGTTAATCTGGGCCGAAAGGCTATTCTGGACCGAAAGGTCGTTTTGATTATTTTGGGCCAATAGGCCATTCTGTAGTAAAATGTAATACTAGATCAAAAGCTGTTCTGAAAGTAAATCAATACCAAACCAATTATTGGATCTCGTAATTTTTTTTTTTTTTTGTGAATGCACTGTTGTGTATTGTGAGCTATGTTTAGGAAATTGGCTATTGCCCTTGAGACTGTATAGAAGTAATATGATTTAAGGAACTATGAGAATTACCGACAACTTCGAATAAGAAATGATTGATGGTGCTTAATGAGTATAGTTTATACGTAATTAAGATTTGACTGTGGGAATCTATACTCTGTACTGTCCTTCGTATTCTGACCTCTGTGATCTGCAATTTGAAATCTAAAGTCCGTAATTTGTAATCTGTTCTGTATATGGCCAATCCGTAATTTGTGATTAGGACCCCGCCTATGATGTATATTTGTCCATATGACATTTGCAAAACGATAAGTGATTATTGATTAACTTAACATTAAACCAGAATGAGTAGTACTCTACTAAAGTACTGTAAGAATTAGAATCCTGCCTCTGTCAATGGAGGATCTGAAATTGAGAAATCATTTCCGAGATATAAGCCTGTGTATATCTAGTGACTTATTCTGTAACATTCTGGCCAAGGGCCGTTCTGTTATTTCCGGGCCTAAGGCCATTCTGAAAATACAATGGTATTGGAATAACCTTTTGAGTTCTGTAGTTGTATATATAGTTCTGGGCTTATGGCCGTCTTGTATCTGTGGATTTATGGTCGCTTGGTACATGTCGGGTTTAAACTCCTCTGTTAAGAAAATTGAATCCTTGATCGTAATGAAAATATTTACAAAATGTAATTAATCATATGCTTCTCTGAGTTTGTACTTTAGCAGAGTATATTATGTTAATTTTGATATTACCGTGATTGATGAATTGATCTGAACTGATTTTAACTATAACTATGCTATCCAATGTTTAAGGAATTCGTGTTTCAGGTTACAAAACGCTTGATATGATACGTATTGTCTGAAATGACAAAAATGTTACAAACTTTCGACAAGTTTATGGTATGACAAGTTTTCTGGATAATTTTCCCAAGATGACAAGTTTTCTGACAGAACTACTCTGCTATATATGAATAAGTCCATCAATTGATAATCGATGACGACGCTATATTGAGCTTTGGGCTGTTCTATTTTATCTGTGTTATCTGTTGAAAGTTGGTTTGGAGATTATTCTGTCAAAGTTTACATCAATTTAAATACTATTGGGAATTACCCCATTATCTCATATTTTTGAAAAGTCTGAACCTCTGAACAATGTATGATGTGGGTAGTGTCAAAATGTTGACTTTGAGTTAACCCGGTATTGGCTTTAAATTAAGCCTGTTAGAAATTTGATTTGAATCGATAAGTCTGATGCATATGATGAATTGGAGCGCCAAAGTCGTTGATTTAGCACTTATGGATCTAATTGTTATAAGCATTTATACCTTTGAGGAATTGTGATAATGGGAGTTACTTGTGAACTTACTAAGTTGGATTTATGTTTGATAGTTTATGAAATGATTGAGAACTGTTATATGTTCAGGACGGAACTCGACTTAACCAGGTAAATCAAGTTTGGAGGACCAAACTTTTTAAGGTGGGAGAATGTAACGACCCCAATACGCGTTGATTCAACTATATCTTTTGGAATTGAAGCTAGGTGCACGTAAAGTTATTAAAGGTTCGTGAATGTTTGTGGAGACTCTCATGTGTTATTTTTGGATTTGGGGATTTTGATTGAGGTGGCAATATGATGGTAAGGTAAAATTGAACCAAAGGATTTGATTCGGATAGTTATTTTTAACAGCTGCCACTCTTTTGCCCTTTTCTTTGTCCACATTTTGAATTTGGATATGAGGTTAGAACCATTGGAAAGCTTATTTCCGGGGCTTCAATTTGGACACAAGAACGACCTAAAAGAGTCCGGATGGGAAAGTTACACCTGTTTGAAGTTTTGGAATCATCTTTGAGTAGGTCCGCTCGAGCGGGAAAAGGTGCGCTTGAGCGGAGTTTTCGGGACAGCAGCTTTTAAATCGTGATTTTGGATCACTTTTTGATATTTTCTTTCCTTCTTCTTTCCTTTTCTCCTAGTCCGAAACCCTAGCCCTAAACTCTTGAATTCCTTTACTTTGATCATGATCCACCATGATTTTTGGCATCAAGGAGGAGATTAAGGGAAGATCAACGCTTTTATCCGATTAGAACTCGAATTGTGAAGGCTCCATCTCTAGCTCACCTTTTTGTTTGATTATTGAGGTAAGGGTTGAATCCACATCAATATTTACAATCATAGTCAGATTTGAGTTATTTCTATTGTTGAATTATGTGATTTCTATATATTTGAAGTGTATAGAAGAATTATGAGATTTTTGGGAAGTTTGGGTTTGAATAAGGAGGATTTTGGGAAGTTATGGTTATTTTACATATGGAATTGATGGATTGTATGATTGAAGGCTTGAGGAGGGTTGTGGTTGGTTTATTGGGTGATTTAGCACCTTAATTTGATATTAAGTTTGTCTAGTTTGAAGCTTTGTTTGTATTGTTAAAGATTGGAAAGATTTAGAAAGATTGGAAATCCAGATTTTCAGAATTTTGCTTGGTCCGCTCGGGCGGAGGAAGGACCCCTCGGGCAGGAAAATCGGCCTCCCAGGAGGTTTTGTATTTTAGGCGATCCGCTCGGCGCCAAAGTGGCGCCGGCTGAACCCATTTTTCAGGCAAAATTATTGATTGCTCAGTTTTGAATGTTCAGTCCTCTGGTATTTTTAGAATGTTATTTTGATGACTTTAAGATGATTATAATTCATACGAATGTAATGATTCAATGAAGAATTTCTTAATGATTTAAGAGGAAAAGGGAGTTAAATTGTAAGTTATGTTTGTGTGCAGAACGCACACCGGGAGGGACAAGCGCTCCACTGTAACTCTGTGAGTAATAGTACTACAAATGTACCTTGTTTACCGTTAAGAATATTGTATACCTTGTTTACCAGGTTGGACTTCTTTCTGTGAACTATTATAGTAATGTGTTTGTTGAGTGAGAATTGATGTGAACGCGTTGAAAGGGTTAGCGCACCTCGGTATGATTCTCGAACCTATTCTCAGATTTGAGGTTATGGTATCATCCTAAAATTACCTATACTTACGTATAAGAATTGTGTTATGAATTGTTCGATTTACCTTCGGTTATTGGTAATGGTAAGATTCATAATTACGAAACAAGTATGTCTATGTACGAAGTGTCATGAGGAGAGATTGTACTATATGTTACATTGGCTATTGATAAACAATGTTCCCATTACATATCGACGCGTTCGTTAAGCTTGTGTACTTATGTTATTTATTTGATTAATGGGAAGAATGAGTTTATTGGTATTAATCTGTTCTGATGTTTCTGGTATGTAACAAAGTGCTGTACGGAACGAAGTGCTACACCTTGGTGGGAGCCACCTCGAACTGGAATCGAGCCACCTCTTGAGTCCATACATCTGTACCTTCGTGACCACGCTATATGCGCTCGCATCTTTCGTGACTACGCTTATATGCGCTCGCACCTTCGTGACTACGCTATATGCGTTACAGCTTCTGTGACCACGCTATATGCGTTTCAGACCTTCTCGTGACTACGCTTATATGCGTTCAGTACTCGTGACCACGCTTATATGCGTTCGTACCTTCTGTGACTACGCTTATATGCTCGCATCTTCCGTGATCACACTATATGCGTTCAGACCTTTCGTGACTACGCTTATATGCGTTACGCATCTTCCGTGATCCCGCTATATGCGTTACATTCTTCGTGACCACGCTTATATGCTCATTATTTCGTTATTACATGCTCATTTATTTTTGTCATTTCGCTATTAACTTTGTCATTCGCTATTTCTATTATTCCCGTTATTTACATACGGGCCGATGGCCATTCGATATTCTCGACCTATGGTCGATCTGACAGAGGCCTATGGTCATTACGATATACTGGGCTTAAAGCCATTCTGTTACGGAAAGTAGACCAATGGCTATTTTGGAATTAATCATGGAATGTAGTTAATAATATGTATCTGCAACTATATGTTTTGATTAGTCAAGTTAAATATCACAATATTTATGTACTATTATTCACTGAGTTCGCTCATTCTGTATTTTGTCTGTCTGTTTCTGTAGGTAGTCAATCGGGAGTTCAGTCCCAACCTTTAAAGCTTGTGTTCCCCTTGTCACCCTTGCGGCGCCCGAGCACCACCAAGCCGTCGCTTGTAAAGTTTTGCGAGTTCAATTTATGCATTAGATGTCTATTTTTTTGGGGTTGATTGTAAATAATTCCTTCATTATTATTTTTGTTATGTGCCTATTTGTGGGATTGAGTTGAGGCATATGGATGTAAAACTCGTATAATATTTACGTAGTGTGATGTTGAGATCCTGGCATGTTAGAAGTAGCTCAATGGATGTTATTCGTTGTATTTTATATTATTGCATGCTTCCGTTCAGGCCCCATAAGATATGTAAAACAGGTTTAGTGTCTGGTTTCGAATGGGTCATGCCCAAACTTTTAGGGGCGGGTTTGGGGCATGACAAGTGGTATCAGAGCACGAGTTGCCATCTCACACACGAATCCATTGAGCTTTAGGATGTCTAGAAAGATTTAGGCATCATGCGTGATATCCTACAAGTACATGAAAAGAAAAGAATGATGGCAACGTTAACTGTCTGTTGTTAACTCTGATGATTATAACCTAGGTCTGTTGCGTATTCTTTTGTTGCCTCTGTTTATCTTCTATAGATTGGTGCATAAAGCAAGACGTGCAGATGGGATCAAGTTAACAATATTGCACTGCAGAGGTGTGGTAAGAATTTGAATTGCTCGGTAAGTCAGTTTATACATAAATGGTTGGATATAATGTGTGTTATCGTTTGATCATTATTTGTGGGAAATGATGGCGATATAATTGTGTTGTTTTACACCTATTTGAGTGACTTGATTAAATGTTAAGTATCGGATATATCTAAGATCAAAGCACATAATATATATATGTGTTACCTGATGATTTGTTAAGTCTCCCTTTCTGTAACAATGCTTAGATCAAGGATCATTTCTGAATTTATGAAGTTATAAGGCCAAGGGCCATTCTGGCAACATTCTGGTAACATTCTGTTTGGGCCGGGGGCCATTATGTAACATTCTGTGTAACATTCTGGGCCGAGGGCCATTTTGTGACATTCAGTAACATTCTGTGTAACATTTGTTTAGATGAATTGTTTGAACATGCTAATGACTGTTAATGATATTCTTTTACATCGGTTATGTTATGGACGTTCATATTAATTGGAATCTAAGGAACTTATGAAATGTAAATCTATGAGGCAGAAAGCCAACTTGTGAATGATGAATTTATAAGACCAAGAGCCAACGTGTGAGTTATGAAATTATGGAAACATTGAACGAGGTTGTGAAGTTATGTACACTAAGCCGAAAGGCTATTCTGGACCGAAAGGTCGTTCTGGTTATTTTGGGCCAATGGGCCATTTTGTAGTAAAATGTAATACTAGATCAAAAGCTGTTCTGAAAGTAAATCAATACCAAACCAATTATTGGATCTCGTAATTTTTTTTATTTTTTGTGAATGCACCTTTGTTGTGTATTGTGAGCTATGTTTAGGAAATTGGCTATTGCCCTTGAGACAGTATAGAAGTAATATGATTTAAGGAACTATGAGAATTACCGACAACTTCGAATAAGAAATGATTGATGGTGCTTAATGAGTATAGTTTATACGTAATTAAGATTTGACTGTGGGAATCTATACTCTGTACTGTCCTTCGTATTCTGACCTCTGTGATCTGCAATTTGAAATCTAAAGTCCGTAATTTGTAATCTGTTCTGTATATGGCCAATCCGTAATTTGTGATTAGGACCCCGCCTATGATGTATATTTGTCCATATGACATTTGCAAAACGATAAGTGATTATTGATTAACTTAACATTAAACCGTAATGAGTAGTACTCTACTAAAAGTCTTGAAGAATTAGAATCTGCCTCTGTCAATGGAGGATCTAAATTGAGAAATCATTTCGAGATATAAGCTTGTATATCTAGTGACTTATTCTCAGAACATTCTCGCCAAGGGCCGCTCATATTTCCGCCTAAGGCCATTCTGAAAATACAATGGTATTGGAATAACCTTTTGAGTTCTGTAGTTGTATATATAGTTCTGGGCTTATGGCCGTCTTGTATCTGTGGATTTATGGCTGCTTGGTACATGTCGGGTTTAAACTCCCTCTGTTAAGAAAATTGAATCCTTGATCGTAATGAAAATATTTACAAAATGTAATTAATCATATGCTTCTCTGCTTTGTACTTTAGAGTATATTATGTTAATTTTGATATTACCGTGATTGATGAATTGATCTCGAATCGATTTTAACTATAACTATGCTATCCAATGTTTAAGGAATTCGTGTTTCAAAGTTACAAAACGCTTGATATGATACGTATTGTCCGAAATGACAAAATGTTACAAACTTTCGACAAGTTTATGGTATGACAAGTTTTTCGATAATTTTCCCAAGATGACAAGTTTTCTCGGGTAACTACTCGCTATATATGAATAAGTCCATCAATTGATAATCGATGACGACGCTTATATTGAGCTTTGGGCTTCTATTTTATCTGTGTTATCTGTTGAAAGTTGGTTTGGAGATTATTCTGTCAAAGTTTACATCAATTTAAATACTATTGGGAATTACCCCATTATCTCATATTTTTGAAAAGTCTGAACCTCTGAACAATGTATGATGTGGGTAGTGTCAAAATGTTGACTTTGGGTTAACTGGTATTGGCTTTAAATTAAGCTCGTTAGAAATTTGATTTGAATCGATAAGTCGATGCATATGATGAATTGGAGCGCCAAAGTCGTTGATTTAGCACTTATGGATCTAATTGTTATAAGCATTTATACCTTTGAGGAATTGTGATAATGGGAGTTACTTGTGAACTTACTAAGTTGGATTTATGTTTGATAGTTTATGAAATGATTGAGAACTGTTATATGTTCAGACTTAACTCGACTTAACTAGTAAATCAAGTTTGGAGGACCAAACTTTTTAAGGTGTGGGGAATGTAGCGGCCCCAATACGCGATGTGTCAACTATATCTTTTGGAATTGAAGCTAGGTGCACGTAAAGTTATTAAAGGTTCGGTGAATGTTTGTGGAGACTCTCATGTGTTATTTTTGGATTTGGGGATTTTGATTGAGGTGGCAATATGATGGTAAGGTAAAATTGAACCAAAGGATTTGATTCGGATAGTTATTTTACGAACAGCTGCCACTCTTTTGCCCTTTTCTTTGTCCACATTTTGAATTTGGATATGAGGTTAGAACCATTGGAAAGCTTATTTCCGGGGCTTCAATTTGGACACAAGAACGACCTAAAACGGAGTCCGGATGGGAAAGTTACACCTGTTTGAAGTTTTGGAATCTGTGCTGTGAGTAGGTCCGCTCGAGCGGGAAAAGGTGCGCTTGAGCGGAGTTTTCGGGACAGCAGCTTTTAAATCGTGATTTTGGATCACTTTTTGATATTTTATTTCCCCTTCTTCTTTCCTTTTCTCCCTAGTCCGAAACCCTAGCCCTAAACTCTTGAATTCCTTTACTTTGATCATGATCCACCATGATTTTTGGCATCAAGGAGGGAGATTAAGGGAAGATCAACGTTTTTATCCGATTAGAACCTGGAATTGTGAAGGCTCCATCTCTAGCTCACCTTTTTGTTTGATTATTGAGGTAAGGGTTGAATCTACATCAATATTTACAATCATAGTCAGATTTGAGTTATTTCTATTGTTGAATTATGTGATTTCTATATATTTGAAGTGTATAGAAGAATTATGAGATTTTTGGGAAGTTTGGGTTTGAATAAGGAGGATTTTGGGAAGTTATGGTTATTTTACATATGGAATTGATGGATTGTATGATTGAAGGCTTGAGGAGGGTTGTGGTTGGTTTATTGGGTGATTTAGCACCTTAATTTGATATTAAGTTTGTCTAGTTTGAAGCTTTGTTTGTATTGTTAAAGATTGGAAAGATTTAGAAAGATTGGAAATCCAGATTTTCAGAATTTTGCTTGGTCCGCTCGAGCGGAGGAAGGACCGCTCGAGCGGGAAAATCGACCTCCCAGTAGTTTTGTATTTTTGTGCAGCCCCCCCGAGCGCCAAAGTGGCGCTCGAGCGGGGAACCCATTTTTCAGGCAAAATTATTGATTGCTCAGTTTTGAATGTTCAGTCCTCTGGTATTTTTAGAATGTTATTTTGATGACTTTAAGATGATTATAATTCATACGAATGTAATGATTCAATGAAGAATTTCTTAATGATTTAAGAGGAAAAGGGAGTTAAATTGTAAGTTATGTTTGTGTGCAGAACGCACACCGGGAGGGACAAGCGCTCCACTGTAACTCTGTGAGTAATAGTACTACAAATGTACCTTGTTTACCGTTAAGAATATTGTATACCTTGTTTACCAGGTTGGACTTCTTTCTGTGAACTATTATAGTAATGTGTTTGTTGAGTGAGAATTGATGTGAACGTTGAAAGGGTTAGCGCACCTCGGTATGATTCTGAACCTATTCTGTATTTGAGGTTATGGTATCATCCTAAAAATTACCTATACTTCTGTATAAGAATTGTGTTATGAATTGTTCTGATTTACCTTCGGGTTATTGGTAATGGTAAGATTCTGTTAATTACAAAACAAGTATGTCTATGTACAAAGAATCATGAGGAGAGATTGTACTATATGTTCTGTTGGCTATTGATAAACAATGTTCCCATTCTGTTATCAGCAACGTTCTGTTAAGCTTGTGTACTTATGTTATTTATTTGATTAATGGGAAGAATGAGTTTATTGGTATTAATCTGTTCTGATGTTTCTGGTATGTAACAAAGTGCTGTACGGAACGAAGTGCTACACCTTGGTGGGAGCCACCTCTGGAATCGTGACGAGCCACCTCTTGAGTCCATACATCATACCTTCGTGACCACGCTATATGCGTTCAGACCTTCCTGTGACTACGCTTATATGCTCGCATCTTCGTGACTACGCTTATATGCTCGTTACGCATACTGTGACCACGCTTATATGCGTTACGTGCTTCCGTGACTACGCTTATATGCGTTCGCATCTTCTGTGACCACGCTATATGCGTTCGCATCTTCCGTGACTACGCTTATATGCGTTCAGCGCTTCTGTGATCACGCTATATGCGTTCAGATTCTCGTGACTACGCTTATATGCGTCGCATCTTCTCGTGATCCCGCTTATATGCGTTCAGCATTTTCGTGACCACGCTATATGCGTTACATTATTTCTGTTATTCGCTCATTGCATTATTTTTGTCATTTCGCTATTATCGCTCATGCATTATTTCTATTATTCCTGTTATTTCTGTTACTTCTGGGCCGATGGCCATTCTGATATTTCTGGACCTATGGTCGATCTGCATCTGTAGGCCTATGGCTGTTCTGTATACACTGGGCTTAAAGCCATTCTGTTACGGAAAGTAGACCAATGGCTATTTTGGAATTAATCATGGAATGTAGTTAATAATATGTATCTGCAACTATATGTTTTGATTAGTCAAGTTAAATATCACAATATTTATGTACTATTATTCACTGAGTTCGCTCATTCTGTATTTTGTGCATGCTTTACGAGGTAGTCAATCGGAGTTCACCCCAACCTTTAAAGCTTGTGTTCCCCTTGTCACCCTTGAGGCGTCCAGGCACCACCTGAAGCCGTTCGTTTGTAAAGTTTTGCCGAGTTCAATTTATGCATTAGATGTCTATTTTTTTTGGGGTTGATTGTAAATAATTCCTTCTTCATTATTATTTTTGTTATGTGCCTATTTGTGGGATTGAGTTGAGGCATATGGATGTAAACTCTCTGTATAATATTTACGTAGTGTGATGTTGAGATCCTGGCATGTTAGAAGTAGCTCAATGGATGTTATTCGTTGTATTTTATATTATTGCATGCTTCCGCTCAGCCCCATAAGATATGTAAAAAGCAGGTTTAGTGTCGGTTTGAATGGGTCATGCCCAAACTTTTAGGGCGGGTTTGGGGCGTGACAAGTGGTATCGAGCACGAGTTGCCATCTCACACGAATCCATTGAGCTTTAGGATGTCTAGAAAGATTTAGGCATCATGCGTGATATCCTACAAGTACATGAAAAGAAAAGAATGATGGCAACGTTAATCGCTGCTGTTAACTCGATGATTATAACCTAGGTGCATTGTATTCTTTTGTTGCCTCTGTTTATCTTCTATAGATTGGTGCATAAAGCAAGACGTGCAGATGGGATCAAGTTAACAATATTGCACTGCAGAGGTGTGGTAAGAATTTGAATTGCTCGGTAAGTCAGTTTATACATAAATGGTTGGATATAATGTGTGTTATCGTTTGATCATTATTTGTGGGAAATGATGGCGATATAATTGTGTTGTTTTACACCTATTTGAGTGACTTGATTAAATGTTAAGTATCGGATATATCTAAGATCAAAGCACATAATATATATATGTGTTACCTGATGATTTGTTAAGTCTCCCTTTCTGTAACAATGCTTAGATCAAGGATCATTTCAATTTATGAAGTTATAAGGCCAAGGGCCATTCTCGATACAAGGTAACATTCTGGGCGGGGCCATTATGTAACATTCTGTAACATTCTCGGCGAGGGCCATTTTGTGACATTCAAGAACATTCTGTAACATTTGTTTAGATGAATTGTTTGAACATGCTAATATTTATTAATGATATTCTTTACATCAGTTATGTTATGGACGTTCATATTAATTGGAATCTAAGGAACTTATGAAATGTAAATCTATGAGGCAGAAAGCCATCTTGTGAATGATGAATTTATAAGACCAAGAGCCAACTTGTGAATTATGAAATTATGGAAACATTGAAAGAGGTTGTGAAGTTATGTATGCTAAGCGAAAGGTTAATCTGGCCGAAGGCTATTCTCGACCGAAGGTCGTTTTGATTATTTTGGGCCAATAGGCCATTCTCAGAGTAAAATGTAATACTAGATCAAAAGTCGCATTAAAGTAAATCAATACCAAACCAATTATTGGATCTCGTAATTTTTTTTTTTGTGAATGCAATTGTTGTGTATTGTGAGCTATGTTTAGGAAATTGGCTATTGCCCTTGAGACTGTATAGAAGTAATATGATTTAAGGAACTATGAGAATTACCGACAACTTCGAATAAGAAATGATTGATGGTGCTTAATGAGTATAGTTTATACGTAATTAAGATTTGACTGGGAATCTATACTCAGATCGCCCTTCGTATTCTGACCTCTGTGATCTGCAATTTGAAATCTAAAGTCCGTAATTTGTAATCTGTTCTGTATATGGCCAATCCGTAATTTGTGATTAGGACCCCGCCTATGATGTATATTTGTCCATATGACATTTGCAAAACGATAAGTGATTATTGATTAACTTAACATTAAACCAGAATGAGTAGTACTCTACTAAAGTACTGCAAGAATTAGAATCCTGCCTCTGTCAATGGAGGATCTGAAATTGAGAAATCATTTCCGAGATATAAGCCTGTGTATATCTAGTGACTTATTCTGTAACATTCTGGCCAAGGGCCGTTCTGTTATTTCCGGGCCTAAGGCCATTCTGAAAATACAATGGTATTGGAATAACCTTTTGAGTTCTGTAGTTGTATATATAGTTCTGGGCTTATGGCCGTCTTGTATCTGTGGATTTATGGCTGCTTGGTACATGTCGGGTTTAAACTCCCTCTGTTAAGAAAATTGAATCCTTGACTGTAATGAAAATATTTACAAAATGTAATTAATCATATGCTTCTACAGTTTTGTACTTTAGCAGAGTATATTATGTTAATTTTGATATTACCGTGATTGATGAATTGATCTGAACTGATTTTAACTATAACTATGCTATCCAATGTTTAAGGAATTCGTGTTTCAGGTTACAAAACGCTTGATATGATACGTATTGTCTGAAATGACAAAAATGTTACAAACTTTCGACAAGTTTATGGTATGACAAGTTTTCTGGATAATTTTCCCAAGATGACAAGTTTTCTGATAGAACTACTCTGCTATATATGAATAAGTCCATCAATTGATAATCGATGACGACGCTATATTGAGCTTTGGGCTGTTCTATTTTATCTGTGTTATCTGTTGAAAGTTGGTTTGGAGATTATTCTGTCAAAGTTTACATCAATTTAAATACTATTGGGAATTACCCCATTATCTCATATTTTTGAAAAGTCTGAACCTCTGAACAATGTATGATGTGGGTAGTGTCAAAATGTTGACTTTGAGTTAACCTGGTATTGGCTTTAAATTAAGCCTGTTAGAAATTTGATTTGAATCGATAAGTCTGATGCATATGATGAATTGGAGCGCCAAAGTCGTTGATTTAGCACTTATGGATCTAATTGTTATAAGCATTTATACCTTTGAGGAATTGTGATAATGGGAGTTACTTGTGAACTTACTAAGTTGGATTTATGTTTGATAGTTTATGAAATGATTGAGAACTGTTATATGTTCAGGACGGAACTCGACTTAACCAGGTAAATCAAGTTTGGAGGACCAAACTTTTTAAGGTGGGGAGAATGTAACGACCCCAATACGCGTTGATTCAACTATATCTTTTGGAATTGAAGCTAGGTGCACGTAAAGTTATTAAAGGTTCGGTGAATGTTTGTGGAGACTCTCATGTGTTATTTTTGGATTTGGGGATTTTGATTGAGGTGGCAATATGATGGTAAGGTAAAATTGAACCAAAGGATTTGATTCGGATAGTTATTTTACGAACAGCTGCCACTCTTTTGCCCTTTTCTTTGTCCACATTTTGAATTTGGATATGAGGTTAGAACCATTGGAAAGCTTATTTCCGGGGCTTCAATTTGGACACAAGAACGACCTAAAAGCAGTCCGGATGGGAAAGTTACACCTGTTTGAAGTTTTGGAATCTGTCTTTGTGAGTAGGTCCGCTCGAGCGGGAAAAGGTGCGCTTGAGCGGAGTTTTCGACAGCAGCTTTTAAATCGTGATTTTGGATCACTTTTTGATATTTTATTTCCTTCTTCTTTCCTTTTCTCCTAGTCCGAAACCCTAGCCCTAAACTCTTGAATTCCTTTACTTTGATCATGATCCACCATGATTTTTGGCATCAAGGAGGAGATTAAGGGAAGATCAACGTTTTTATCCGATTAGAACCTGGAATTGTGAAGGCTCCATCTCTAGCTCACCTTTTTGTTTGATTATTGAGGTAAGGGTTGAATCTACATCAATATTTACAATCATAGTCAGATTTGAGTTATTTCTATTGTTGAATTATGTGATTTCTATATATTTGAAGTGTATAGAAGAATTATGAGATTTTTGGGAAGTTTGGGTTTGAATAAGGAGGATTTTGGGAAGTTATGGTTATTTTACATATGGAATTGATGGATTGTATGATTGAAGGCTTGAGGAGGGTTGTGGTTGGTTTATTGGGTGATTTAGCACCTTAATTTGATATTAAGTTTGTCTAGTTTGAAGCTTTGTTTGTATTGTTAAAGATTGGAAAGATTTAGAAAGATTGGAAATCCAGTTTTTTAATTTTGCTTGGTCCGCTCGGCGGAAGGACCGCCGGCGGGAAAATCGACCTCCCAGTAGTTTTGTATTTTTATGCGGTCGCTCGGCGTAAAGTGGCCTTCGGCGCCGGGAACCCATTTTTCGAGCAAAATTATTGATTGCTCGATTTTGAATGTTCATCCTCCGTATTTTTAGAATGTTATTTTGATGACTTTAAGATGATTATAATTCATACGAATGTAATGATTCAATGAAGAATTTCTTAATGATTTAAGAGGAAAAGGGAGTTAAATTGTAAGTTATGTTTGTGTGCAGAACGCACACCGGGAGGGACAAGCGCTCCACTGTAACTCTGTGAGTAATAGTACTACAAATGTACCTTGTTTACCGTTAAGAATATTGTATACCTTGTTTACCAGGTTGGACTTCTTTCTGTGAACTATTATAGTAATGTGTTTGTTGAGTGAGAATTGATGTGAACGTTGAAAGGGTTAGCGCACCTCGGTATGATTCTGAACCTATTCTGTATTTGAGGTTATGGTATCATCCTAAAAATTACCTATATACGTATAAGAATTGTGTTATGAATTGTTACGATTTACCTTCGGGTTATTGGTAATGGTAAGATTACATTAATTACAAAACAAGTATGTCTATGTACAAAGAATCATGAGGAGAGATTGTACTATATGTTACATTGGCTATTGATAAACAATGTTACCATTACATTATCGAACGCTCGTTAAGCTTGTGTACTTATGTTATTTATTTGATTAATGGGAAGAATGAGTTTATTGGTATTAATGCATTACGATGTTTCGGTATGTAACAAAGTGTCATGCGGAACGGCGTGCTACACCTTGGTGGGAGCCACCTCTCGAATCCGTGACGAGCCACCTCTTGAGTCCATACATCTGCATTCTTCGTGACCACGCTATATGCGTTACGCATTCTCGTGACTACGCTTATATGCTCGCATTTTCCGTGACTACGCTATATGCGTTACATTTTCCGTGACTACGCTATATGCGTTCTACCTTCTGTGACCACGCTTATATGCGTTACGTACCTTCGTGACTACGCTATATGCGTTACGTACCTTCGTGACCACGCTATATGCGTTACGCATCTTCGTGACTACGCTTATATGCGTTCAGACCTTCGTGATCACGCTATATGCGTTCAGCATTATTCGTGACTACGCTTATATGCGCTTACATTCTCGTGATCCCGCTTATACGCTGCATCGTTTCTTCGTGACCACGCTATATGCGTTACATTATTTCGCGATATTACGCTCATTATTTCGCTCATTTCGCTATTACCGCTCATTATTTCTATTATTCCCTTATATTTCATTATTTACGGGCGATGGCCATTCGATATTCTCGACCTATGGTCGATCTGCATCAGAGGCCTATGGGATCGGGCTTAAAGCCATTCTGTTACGGAAAGTAGACCAATGGCTATTTTGGAATTAATCATGGAATGTAGTTAATAATATGTATCTGCAACTATATGTTTTGATTAGTCAAGTTAAATATCACAATATTTATGTACTATTATTCACTGAGTTCGCTCATTCTCGTATTTTTGTGCATGCATTTAGAGGTAGTCAATCGGGAGTTCAGTCCCAACCTTTAAAGCTTGTGTTCCCCTTGTCACCCTTGAGGCGTCCAGGCACCACCTGAAGCCGTTCGTTTGTAAAGTTTTGCCGAGTTCAATTTATGCATTAGATGTCTATTTTTTTTGGGGTTGATTGTAAATAATTCCTTCTTCATTATTATTTTTGTTATGTGCCTATTTGTGGGATTGAGTTGAGGCATATGGATGTAAACTGTCTGTATAATATTTACGTAGTGTGATGTTGAGATCCTGGCATGTTAGAAGTAGCTCAATGGATGTTATTCGTTGTATTTTATATTATTGCATGCTTCCGTTCAGGCCCCATAAGATATGTAAAACAGGTTTAGTGTCTGGTTTCGAATGGGTCATGCCCAAACTTTTAGGGGCGGGTTTGGGGCGTGACAAGTGGTATCAGAGCACGAGTTGCCATCTCACACACGAATCCATTGAGCTTTAGGATGTCTAGAAAGATTTAGGCATCATGCGTGATATCCTACAAGTACATGAAAAGAAAAGAATGATGGCAACGTTAACTGTCTGTTGTTAACTCTGATGATTATAACCTAGGTCTGTTGCGTATTCTTTTGTTGCCTCTGTTTATCTTCTATAGATTGGTGCATAAAGCAGGACGTGCAGATGGGATCAAGTTAACAATATTGCACTGCAGAGGTGTGGTGAGAATTTGAATTGCTCGGTAAGTCAGTTTATACATAAATGGTTGGATATAATGTGTGTTATCGTTTGATCATTATTTGTGGGAAATGATGGCGATATAATTGTGTTGTTTTACACCTATTTGAGTGACTTGATTAAATGTTAAGTATCGGATATATCTAAGATCAAAGCACATAATATATATATGTGTTACGATGATTTGTTAAGTCTCCTTTACGTAACAATGCTTAGATCAAGGATCATTTAAATTTATGAAGTTATAAGGCCAAGGGCCATTTCGCAACATTCTCGGTAACATTCTTTGGGTAGGGGCCATTATGTAACATTCTCGTAACATTACGGGCGAGGGCCATTTTGTGACATTCAAGAACATTCTCGTGTAACATTTGTTTAGATGAATTGTTTGAACATGCTAATATTTATTAATGATATTCTGCTTACATCGCTTATGTTATGGACGTTCATATTAATTGGAATCTAAGGAACTTATGAAATGTAAATCTATGAGGCAGAAAGCCAACTTGTGAATGATGAATTTATAAGACCAAGAGCCAACTTGTGAATTATGAAATTATGGAAACATTGAAAGAGGTTGTGAAGTTATGTATGCTAAGCCGAAAGGTTAATCTGGGCCGAAGGCTATTCGGACCGAAGGTCGTTTTCGATTATTTTGGGCCAATAGGCCATTCTCAGAGTAAAATGTAATACTAGATCAAAAGTCGCTACGAAAGTAAATCAATACCAAACCAATTATTGGATCTCGTAATTTTTTTTTTTTTGTGAATGCCTTTGTTGTGTATTGTGAGCTATGTTTAGGAAATTGGCTATTGCCCTTGAGACTGTATAGAAGTAATATGATTTAAGGAACTATGAGAATTACCGACAACTTCGAATAAGAAATGATTGATGGTGCTTAATGAGTATAGTTTATACGTAATTAAGATTTATTTGTGGGAATCTATACTCTGTCTTGTCCTTCAGATTACGACCTCTGTGATCCGCAATTTGAAATCTAAAGTCCGTAATTTGTAACTGCTCAGATATGGCCAATCCGTAATTTGTGATTAGGACCCGCCTATGATGTATATTTGTCCATATGACATTTGCAAAAGCGATAAGTGATTATTGATTAACTTAACATTAAACCGTAATGAGTAGTACTCTACTAAAATCGCAAGAATTAGAATCCTGCCTCTGTCAATGGAGGATCTGAAATTGAGAAATCATTTCCGAGATATAAGCCTGTGTATATCTAGTGACTTATTCTGTAACATTCTGGCCAAGGGCCGTTCTGTTATTTCCGGGCCTAAGGCCATTCTGAAAATACAATGGTATTGGAATAACCTTTTGAGTTCTGTAGTTGTATATATAGTTCTGGGCTTATGGCCGTCTTGTATCTGTGGATTTATGGCTTCTTGGTACATGTCGGGTTTAAACTCCCTCTGTTAAGAAAATTGAATCCTTGACTGTAATGAAAATATTTACAAAATGTAATTAATCATATGCTTCTACAGTTTTGTACTTTAGCAGAGTATATTATGTTAATTTTGATATTACCGTGATTGATGAATTGATCTGAACTGATTTTAACTATAACTATGCTATCCAATGTTTAAGGAATTCGTGTTTCAGGTTACAAAACGCTTGATATGATACGTATTGTCTGAAATGACAAAAATGTTACAAACTTTCGACAAGTTTATGGTATGACAAGTTTTCTGGATAATTTTCCCAAGATGACAAGTTTTCTGACAGAACTACTCTGCTATATATGAATAAGTCCATCAATTGATAATCGATGACGACGCTATATTGAGCTTTGGGCTGTTCTATTTTATATGTGTTATCTGTTGAAAGTTGGTTTGGAGATTATTCTGTCAAAGTTTACATCAATTTAAATACTATTGGGAATTACCCCATTATCTCATATTTTTGAAAAGTCTGAACCTCTGAACAATGTATGATGTGGGTAGTGTCAAAATGTTGACTTTGAGTTAACCTGGTATTGGCTTTAAATTAAGCTAGTTAGAAATTTGACTTGAATCGATAAGTCTGATGCATATGATGAATTGGAGCGCCAAAGTTGTTGATTTAGCACTTATGGATCTAATTGTTATAAGCATTTATACCTTTGAGGAATTGTGATAATGGGAGTTACTTGTGAACTTACTAAGTTGGATTTATGTTTGATAGTTTATGAAATGATTGAGAAGCTGTTATATGTTCAGACGGAACTCGACTTAACCAGTAAATCAAGTTTGGAGGACCAAACTTTTAAGGTGGGAGAATGTAACGACCCCAATCTGGCGTTGATTCAACTATATCTTTTGGAATTGAAGCTAGGTGCACGTAAAGTTATTAAAGGTTCGGTGAATGTTTGTGGAGACTCTCATGTGTTATTTTTGGATTTGGGGATTTTGATTGAGGTGGCAATATGATGGTAAGGTAAAATTGAACCAAAGGATTTGATTCGATAGTTATTTTACGAACAGCTGCCACTCTTTTGCCCTTTTCTTTGTCCACATTTTGAATTTGGATATGAGGTTAGAACCATTGGAAAGCTTATTTCCGGGGCTTCAATTTGGACACAAGAACGACCTAAAACGAGTCCGGATGGGAAAGTTACACCTGTTTGAAGTTTTGGAATCTGTCTTTGTGAGTAGGTCCGCTCGAGCGGGAAAAGGTGCGCTTGAGCGGAGTTTTCGGGACTGCAGCTTTTAAATCGTGATTTTGGATCACTTTTTGATATTTTATTTCCCCTTCTTCTTTCCTTTTCTCCCTAGTCCGGAACCCTAGCCCTAAACTCTTGAATTCCTTTACTTTGATCATGATCCACCATGATTTTTGGCATCAAGGAGGAGATTAAGGGAAGATCAACGCTTTTATCCGATTAGAACACGGAATTGTGAAGGCTCCATCTCTAGCTCACCTTTTTGTTTGATTATTGAGGTAAGGGTTGAATCCACATCAATATTTACAATCATAGTCAGATTTGAGTTATTTCTATTGTTGAATTATGTGATTTCTATATATTTGAAGTGTATAGAAGAATTATGAGATTTTTGGGAAGTTTGGGTTTGAATAAGGAGGATTTTGGGAAGTTATGGTTATTTTACATATGGAATTGATGGATTGTATGATTGAAGGCTTGAGGAGGGTTGTGGTTGGTTTATTGGGTGATTTAGCACCTTAATTTGATATTAAGTTTGTCTAGTTTGAAGCTTTGTTTGTATTGTTAAAGATTGGAAAGATTTAGAAAGATTGGAAATCAGATTTTCGATTTTGCTTGGTCGCTCGGCGGAGGAAGGACCGCCGAGGAAAATCGACCTCCCGAGAGTTTTGTATTTTTGTGCGATCATTTCGGCGTAAAGTGGCGCCGGCGGGAACCCATTTTTCAGGCAAAATTATTGATTGCTCAGTTTTGAATGTTCAGTCCTCTGGTATTTTTAGAATGTTATTTTGATGACTTTAAGATGATTATAATTCATACGAATGTAATGATTCAATGAAGAATTTCTTAATGATTTAAGAGGAAAAGGGAGTTAAATTGTAAGTTATGTTTGTGTGCAGAACGCACACCGGGAGGGACAAGCGCTCCACTGTAACTCTGTGAGTAATAGTACTACAAATGTACCTTGTTTACCGTTAAGAATATTGTATACCTTGTTTACCAGGTTGGACTTCTTTCTGTGAACTATTATAGTAATGTGTTTGTTGAGTGAGAATTGATGTGAACGTTGAAAGGGTTAGCGCACCTCGGTATGATTCTGAACCTATTCTGTATTTGAGGTTATGGTATCATCCTAAAAATTACCTATACTTCTGTATAAGAATTGTGTTATGAATTGTTCTGATTTACCTTCGGGTTATTGGTAATGGTAAGATTCTGTTAATTACAAAACAAGTATGTCTATGTACAAAGAATCATGAGGAGAGATTGTACTATATGTTCTGTTGGCTATTGATAAACAATGTTACCATTCTGTTATCAGCAACGTTCTGTTAAGCTTGTGTACTTATGTTATTTATTTGATTAATGGGAAGAATGAGTTTATTGGTATTAATCTGTTCTGATGTTTCTGGTATGTAACAAAGTGCTGTACGGAACGAAGTGCTACACCTTGGTGGGAGCCACCTCTGGAATCCGTACGAGCCACCTCTTGAGTCCATACATCTGTACCTTCTGTGACCACGCTATATGCGTTACAGACCTTCGTGACTACGCTATATGCGTTACGCATCTGTGACTACGCTATATGCGTTACGTACCTTCGTGACTACGCTATATGCGTTACGCATCTCGTGACCACGCTATATGCGTTACGCACCTTCGTGACTACGCTATATGCGTTACGTACCTTCGTGACCACGCTATATGCGTTACGCGCATCTTCGTGACTACGCTATATGCGTTACGCATTTTCCGTGATCACGCTATATGCGTTACCTTCTGTGACTACGCTTATATGCGTTCAGACTTCGTGAACCCGCTTATATGCGTTATTTCGTGACCACGCTATATATGCGTTACATTATTTCTATTATTCTGTTATTTACATTATACGGGCGATGGCCATTCGATATTTCTCGACCTATGGTCGATGCATCTGTAGGCCTATGGGTACATTACGTATACTTGGGCTTAAAGCCATTACATTCGGAAAGTAGACCAATGGCTATTTTGGAATTAATCACGGAATGCATGTAATAATATGTATCTGCAACTATATGTTTTGATTAGTCAAGTTAAATATCACAATATTTATGTACTATTATTCACTGAGTTCGCTCATTACAGATTTTGTGCATGCTTTACGTAGGTAGTCAATCGGGAGTTCAGTCCCAACCTTTAAAGCTTGTGTTCCCCTTGTCACCCTTGAGGCGTCCAGGCACCACCTGAAGCCGTTCGTTTGTAAAGTTTTGCCGAGTTCAATTTATGCATTAGATGTCTATTTTTTTTGGGGTTGATTGTAAATAATTCCTTCTTCATTATTATTTTTGTTATGTGCCTATTTGTGGGATTGAGTTGAGGCATATGGATGTAAACTCTCTGTATAATATTTACGTAGTGTGATGTTGAGATCCTGGCATGTTAGAAGTAGCTCAATGGATGTTATTCGTTGTATTTTATATTATTGCATGCTTCCGTTCAGGCCCCATAAGATATGTAAAACAGGTTTAGTGTCTGGTTTCGAATGGGTCATGCCCAAACTTTTAGGGGCAGGTTTGGGGCGTGACAATTTCAATACACTTACTTGAATACGTGTTTCAAAGCATGTTATCAAGTGTTGCATTCATATGCCATCTTAGGTAGCCGAGCCTATTAAATGCATTTTGCATGTGTTGCATTAGGCATCTAGCATAGTTAGGATTCATGCATATTTCTAACTAGTTTTCTGTTTTGGCTTGGAGTACACCGTAAGTGTTTATGCTTTAGCATACTTGCATGAGTGTGAGTGTTTACATGTCAGCATGCTTACCATGAGTCTATTTGCTTAAGTGATTAACTGCTTGAATGCCTGTGGATGAAGGCTTCATTACTTGAATTAGAACAATTCATCAAAATGTCAGTTTTAAGCCCACCTTGTTTGGTGGCAAATCCGCATTTCTAAGCCCACTTGAGGGTGGCAAATTCAAACCATTTTCAAAAACAAACATGAGATGTTTTGTTTCAAATTGAGCGATTTAGTCTATACTTGTGTGTTATGTGCATCACATAGTAAGTTAGCCAATAATCAAATAAGAACACATGTGTTTTCAAAACAACATATCATGTTTAGTAGAGGCCGATCCTTTGGTCGGGCAAGCAGCGGTGCTTATTTCAGGACCTTCCCCTCTCGTACCCAAGTTCCCGAGCTGAGGCAACTTTGGTGATGACGGACACGTGGCCTTAGGCACGAGTCAGGGTTTCCTAAATTTTCCAAAACAAAATATTTTGGTGGCGACTCTAAAATCTGGCAAAGCAGTCCATGTTTGGCATTTTTTTATTAAAATCGATTTTCCAAAACGATTTGTCGGATTTGGACTCTTTGGTGATTTATCAGTCTTACATTGCACTTTGTGAGATTAGATTCAGAACAGTGACAGAAGTCCGAACTGTAGTAGCTAGAACCCAATTTGCGCCCTCTTTGAAAGAGGGGCCGCACGGAGAGCGTTTCAGGCGGTCTAGAGTTTGTAGCGACTCCGCTAGAGATTTAGAGAACTTGATTCGAAACTCATGATATGTTGTTTTGTTTGCACTTATGTGTTTCTTTGCATTGCATTTGCATTGGTGCACCTAGGACACTGTGTTTGCTATCTGCTATTCCTGAACAGTTTGCCAGAGGCTTGCTTGGAAAAGTGTGCCATAAGGCTAACCGGTTACGGGCTCTGCAATGATGGAAACACAAACCTTGGCTTTGCCAAGGCACCCTTTTTGACCAATCGATTTAGTTGCATATCGAGAGCCATAAAGACCATTCCAAATTAGGACAAGTTGCTTACCCGAATGTAGGTTGTTTGAAACCGCATGTGTGTGTAATGAAACCCTAGTTCCTAACGAAAATAGGATAGGGAAACCCTACCCCACCATAGGGGTGTTTTGGCTTTCTTTAATTGGTAAGTGCTTTATAGTGAAACTGTACAGGGATGTGTATATCAGTGGCCAAGTTAGTATCTATTTTGAGGCAGAAGTCAGTAGAGAGCACAATCATTCAGCTATGCTCATTTCCATTCTAGTGAAACCAGGCTGAGATGTTGATAGACTTTGTCAGGTTGGAATTGGTTCAAAAGCAACCTATGTTTACCTCACCTACATCGGTTACAAGACAAAGGAGGCTCAGGCAAAATTCACCAGTGTAGTGTCTACAATAGTCACTTCTCAGTTCACCCGGGTTTAGTCTGGTCTGGGAATAGTTATCTGCATTCAGCTCAGCACAAGATCAATCACCCATTCCCATGGCTCAGTATCCCCCAGCCAGTGTGGAAGAACAGATACAGCACCTGCAACAGACAATCGAGGCACTGCAGCAGGATGCAGTCCATCAGGCTGAAGTCACGGCACGTCAAGCCGAAGTAATAACCTGGCTACAACAACAACAGCCACAGTTGGCTGCGGTTTTTGCATCTTATGCATCTCCCACGGGTAACCCGACACCCGGAGCCACTACCTATACTGCTAATGTCTAAGAGACTTAAGGCAATCCGGCAGTGCCAATCCCAGCACAGGCCTCTAAAGCTCATGTGTATCAAACCGAAGCTCCGTTTGAATTTGAGGCTGACTCAACTACACTTAAGGTCGATAAACTAGAGAATTTATTCAAACAAACACAAGGAGCGAACTCCATCCCAAATTTAGAGGACAGGTATACTAAATCTGCAATTACCTTACCAGAGCAGTTCAAAATGCCGCATACCGACTGCTTCGACGGCTCTGGAGACCCAATGGCGCATCTTCACCTGTTTTCTGATATCTTGAGGCCAATGGGTTTGACCCCAGCCCAGAAGTTGTCTCTCTTCAGCCAAACCATGTCTGGGATAGCCGCAATCTGGTATGCGAAATTGGAAAACTCTGTGAAACAGAACTGCGAAGAGCTGGTTAAGCCTGCATTGCTTAATACTCCTACAACACATAGATCGAGGTCACAATTCATGATCTTGAAGTCACCCGCCAAGAGCCAAAAGAGGGTTTCTCAGAGTTCGTGATAAGATAGAGAGCAAAGGCATCTATGGTGACTACAAGGCCCTCAGACAAAGATCAAATCAGGATGATTGTTCGGAATCTGCATGGCAAATTGCTGCAGAAGATGATCATTCTACCACTGTTTACCTTTCCAGACTTTCATGCAATGGGGGTTCAAATCGAGGATGCCATCAGACAAGAGATCTTTGTGGAAGATAATGAGCCTTTGAAGAAGAATGTTGCTCGTAGTTCCAATGCTAGTACTGATGGTAGCACAACTGTGAAATGCTTAGAAGTAGACAATATCACCACTTCCCTCAATGGTCAAAAACCAACCACTTCAACTCAGCCCCAAGCCCGAAATTTCCATCCTCTTTACATGAGTCTCTCTTTAGCTTTGAAAATGCTGCGAGAAGAAGGGTACCTAGAGCTCCTAGAACCTCAACCCCTTCCAAATCCTCTTCCACCAAGATATGGCCCAGCTAAATACTGTGCCTATCATCAACAACACGGTCATGATACCAACCGTTGCATCCGCCCCCGTCATAAGATTCAGGATCTTATTAACGAAGAGACCATAACTCCACCAAAAGGACCTCGGGCTAGTACTAACCTGTCGCCTTTACATCTCAATCTAATCCATATACTGCATCCACTTATGACCCCAGTATATATATCACCCCAGCCCATTTACCCAAGCCTGAGGTGTTCATTCCAGACGACATGGACTTATGCATGATGAATGCACTCGAACCACAATCATCTCAAACCCGTGAACCCACTACTTCTGAGCTGATGAGAATGATTGAAGATCTGCAGAGAACTGTGGTAGATCTAGCTTTTGGGATATTGGCTCCGTCATCGACCACATCACATGCCAGAAAAGGCTCTCCAATCTTGGGGCAAGTTGCAATTGAAAATGGCCAATCTGAAGCCATCTCATATTTGGGTGGTGGCATGTTGATAACAACTGGGCTCCACTTTGATATAGCGACCCAATCCCTTGGCAAAGTGGAGGTAAATGGCAAGAAAAAGGCCGGGGCAGGCATCGGTCCCTATGAACATCTTCAGTGGGCTGTTGAGGCTTTGAAAGCCGAAAGACTGAACAAACAGCAAGTGCTTGCAGTTGTTGCAAAGACTGTGGATGACACTTTTGCCACTCAAGTTGGGGCAGTTTAAATTAAGGGGCAAGCCGGGACAAGAGATGTCGTACCAAAAACACCCCTTTTAGTTCCAATCCTACACTTGGAAGAGATTGGCAAACCTAATCAACACCCGCCGACCCTTTCGTTGATACATCCAATACAACCAGCTCACAACCTGCTAAATACCCACCTCAGGGCCAGAGGGTGTTCACCCCACTACATGTCTCTATCAGTGGCCCTGAAGGTCCTAATCAGAAAGGGGCATCTGAAGCCCCTGAAGCCGCGACCATTATCGAATAAACTTCCTCCCTCCCATGATCCGGCCAAATACCGTGCCTTCCATCAACAAACTGGCCATGACACTGACCTTTGTTTTCGTCTTCGCTACGAAATACAAGATTTCATTGATAACAAGGTTATCATCGCACCAGACTCTGTAAAGTATATCGGCACTGGATTGATGAACTTGGGGGATAATGTGATTATATGATCGGAGGATGAACCACCTGCTGGTGGCGCTCAGTTTACTCCGGATATGGGGATGGCACACACTGTTTTGAGAAATGTGCAAATGCTAGTTTTTGTACTTTCTGACTTGGGTGTTAGGTCAGTTCTGTTGTGTTATTTTGAGTCTATCTTGTTGTATTGAGTGAGTCTTGTTGAGTCTGTCTTGTTGTATCGAGTCAGTTCTATTGAGTCTGTCTTGTTGTATCAAGTTAGTCCTGTTGTGTTAGAGTAGGGTGATTTCGGGGGTGTTACCTCGGACATCATTTTTTTGTTTTGTGTTTGTCTTTTACACTCTTTCTTTTGAGTCTATTCCTGCCATGGAGCCAGTTGTGCCAGAAGATTTGAATGAAACGATAGTGCTTTTCACCTACTTTTCTGTGCCTTTAAATCATCGCATTGACCAAATTTTTTCAAAACTTTTTTTAAACACTATGGTGAAAACAAAGAGGGAGGAATTCCTCGGGATTTGTAAAAATTTGATCAGTTAAGAGGAAAAGATGCATGCTAAGCCCTTAATGAATGAGATCATGTTTGTTAATGTGAGTACTGAGAAGGATCCTAGCTCGATCCAGATTGGTTCTACATTGTCTTCAGCGCGAGCGACTAGTCGCTTTCTTAAAAGATTTCAAAAAATGTTTTGCGCGGTCCTGCGAAGACATGCATGGAATCGCTCTTGAGATTGTGTAGCATAGGATCGCTCTCAGCCTCAAGACTCGACCCGTTTTGCTTTCAAACCTTGAACTTGGATTCAGAATGTTCAATGGTCAACCACAATGTGAGGCTTGTATGGCCGGATCAGAAGGAACCCTTGAACTAGGGGCAAAAAGTCAGATCCAGAAGGTCAAATTGATCAAAGGAAGCTTGTAAAGCTTCATCAGAAGTAGCCCTAGAACTCGGGGGCAAAAAATGTCAGATGTGCTCGAAGAGTCAAAGAACGGGTCATTCCGCAAACCAATGAAGACTGGCAAGAAAGCCAAATCCAAGAAATGGAGAGAAGAAAGTTTATTGCTAAAGGACAATCGAGTTCCTATCCACAATACTAGGGGCAACTTCAACCCCCATTGGATGGACTTCTACATCATCAATGAACAACATCCATTCTCCTGGATTCAGATGGCTTCGAGATCTCAAACCGATCAACATGGACAAAGTCAAACTTTTTTATCCTTGAGAGGCTCGCTGGGTCGAAAACCCGGAAGGGCGACCCAGGCAAAAGTTAGAGCAGAGAAAAAAGAAAAAAGAAAAGAAAAGTAGAAAAGAAAGAACAAAAATGAAGAAAATGAAGAAAGAAGAAAAGAAAATGAAAATAAATGAAATGAAAAGAACATAGCTCGCAAGGTTGAGAACCCAGAAGGGCAGCCTTGGCAAACGTTAGAGCGTAAAAGGAGAGGTTAATACCTGAGTGTACCTTAACCCGAAACTACGTCAGGCCTGATTCCCATGTTTGGGATACGTAGGCAACTTCATCCTGAAGTTCGGCCCCAATCATTTTCAACCTGCTTGGCTCATCCATGTTGATTGGCTTATCCTTGTTCAAACTCGGGCATCTTATCCGTGTGCAAATTGGTTTGTCTTCGTTCAAATTCGGTTGTCCTATTCCGTTAGAAGATTCAGCTGCAAGACAATTCAAAGTTCAGATCTGAGGTTGTGCATCTCAAGAGTAAATTCTGTGTTGGTTGAGCAATGGCCATTTACGAAAATAGTTTTGAGAATTTTTACTAACATTGACTACTTCTTTCGAAAATTATTTCATTTTTCCAAAACTAGACCATTTCTTAGACCCAAAAAAGGAAAATTTGCAGTGCTCATAACCTAACTTGCATGATTTCAAATCAGAAAATCGAACAAGCATGTTAATCTAACTCTTATGTTACACAAAATTGTTTTAGCAAAAGCTCAAAAACAAAAAAATCGTCAAAATGATGAATTAGGGGCACAGTTGAGTCAGATTTTCTATTTTTTCCCCGTTGTCAACATACCTGCTGGAAAAAGGCACCATACTTGCCGAAAAAGGCACCATATTTGCTAGAAAGGGCATAACTGAAGCTAACAGCAAAGGGCCAAAAGCTCTCTCATCCTACACACAGCGAGGTACCAAGCCAAGTGTGAAGCACGAACTGGAATGGAGCAAAATATTCCACTCCCTCTTCTGGACAGGTCTGATCACATTCAAGCTAGGCCAGGGGCATCGTCAACTGATGTCAGTTGTAGATCTGCTACACACCTGTAGACACCCCATTTTTGACCGTCCTCAAGACTTGGACGTCACCGCTTGAACACTCGGTGATTATCTATGTTTGTGTTTGTCTTGAGTTCCCGGAGGTCTCGGCTACGCACCTTGCCTCAGGATCTCTCGACTTGGCTGTTTCGTGTCTGGTTTTGCACCAAACACTTTTGCTTTGCCTTGGAGGGGTAGAGAATGGCTTGTGGGCCATCCCCACACTCCACCGGCCATGGCTTGAGGTCACCGGCTGTGTTTTGTTGCCACCGGCCAAATGTTTGGCTGGCCGGCACTGTAGATGGCCGGTCGGCTATCTTTCTTTGGTCAATTGCATATTTGACCGGCCGACTACTATGCATCTGCTTTTGCAGATATTTTTGGGCAGCTGGCATACACTGTCACCCCCTCCATACACGTGTATGGAGGGATTGCCCTCTTGTTAGCTTCCTTTGGAAGCTTTACAAGACATATTGTCTATAAAAGAGGGGCTCTTCTCTCTTGTTGGGGAGTTAGACAATTTAGATAGAATTTTCTGAGGGTTCTGAGTTTTAGGGTTAGGGTTCATATGTCCTCCATCTCTATATATATATCTCTCTCTCTCTCTTTGTTTTGTGAGTGTTTTTGCCTTAGTTTTGCACACAAACACCCACCATCACACCTTTTCTTGGAGCTGAGGCCCTTGAGGGTTGTTTTTGGAGTTTTGGAGCTGGTTTGAGCTTGAAGAACCAGCTGGTCCACCATTGGTGAAGATGGTCTACAAGGGTAAGAAACTTGTCCCTTTATTTCCCTTTTTTGCAAAGCTTTTTAGCCTATCTTGCATCTGTTTTTGAGCTTAGTATATAACATATAAAAGTTGTGTTTTTATCTGCTCTAAATAGTTTGTTAAGGGTGTTTTAAGCTTTGGGGTTGTTTGACCCCTCTTAAGTCTTGAAAGGCTCCATTTTGCGCCATTTTGGTTGAGCTCCGGGACCATTGTATTTGGGCCTCCTCACCACTGAAATCTTGAGGGATTTCAGTGATGAGGATGGTGCCTTGAGGTCCTAGGAAGGAGAGGGCCGCCCCCTCTCCTTGTTGTCCTTGAAAAGGGCCTTTTCTTGCCTCTTGAGGGAGCATCTAGTCTAAGTGTGTGTTGGACATGCCTTAGCTGATTTTCATGCTTATTATGTCATAATATGCCTCTGTTTTTAGTTGGTTTTGGTACACCATGCTTGCTTAGCATACATGCCTTGTAATGCCATGTTTAGGCCTTAACATGCATCTAGGTTTTAACCCTTGTTCAAGCATGCTTTTGGCCTAGCTTTGTGAAGCTTTTGTGTTTGTTTTAGCATGCTTAAACTCTGTTTTTGGTCGTTTTGGTCAACCATGGTATGCTTAGTATAGCCCCTTTGTATTCTTGGCTTGTGAGCCTTAAGTGTATGAACCATGAGCATGCATTATTTGCATTATTTCAATGGTTTGGAACCACTTACCATGTTATTTCAGAGCTTACAATGCATGCCATATAGTCCATGTTTGCATCTTCTTAAGTGTGCTTGAGAGTTGCTCTTTGTGCCTAAGTGATGGACCATGTTTATATGCATGCTTGTATGTGTATTTGGCTCCACTTCCTTAGCTTTTGGCCACTGTTTTGGGCTTAGCTTAGGGCTGCCCAAGTAGTGTAAGTCCCTCCCTTAGCATGTGTTCCATGCTTACCTTGTGTGTTGTCGCATGCTCGGTCCCATTTGTATGATGTTGCATGCCTTCCATACTTGTATGTTTAGATTACATCTTGCATACTTGTAAGTTGCATTGCTTCATGCCTTACATGCTTCTTTAGGTTGTGTGCATAACATGCATTGCTTGCTTGCATTGTCTATGTTGCATACTAGCCAACATGCTTAGAGCTGCATTGCATTAGCATGTATACTTGGCCTCTTGAATTGCTTGTGATAGAGGTTGAGTTCAATTTGTTTGATTATGTGCATTGCATTCTATATCAAAATGCACACTTGATTCTTTGGGCCATCACGCATGAAAATGCACGATTGGTGGTCCGAGAATCGAGGCCCATCCTCCTTTGAGTCATAAATATGATAAGGGGTGTGATTGGTGCATACATTGCTTGAAATGCATTGCCATGCCAAGTTCTGCCCTCTACTGCTATCAAACCAGTTTTTGCAGGAAGATTTGGCTGGCCGGCCATCATCAGTGCCGACCAGTCATTTTTTTTTGGCCGATGGAACAACTTTGTGGCTGGTGACCATTATCCATGGCCGGTGGCCAATCCCCTCAGCCGGTGGTGTTCCACAGCACTCAGAGAAGCAACCCTGAGACTTTGGCAGTCATCAGAGAAGCAGAGTGGGGAAAACAGAGGCAACTTGAGCATGGTGGCTGATTTCCGAGCAAAACCCGAACACGCATGCATTGGACCCTCTTCCCGAGGCCTTTTACTGCTTTCCTTAGCTTAATTGATTTGTTAATTAATTAGGTGGTTTGTAATTATTTAATTAGTTTGTAGGTTAATTAATTTGTATTATTCTTTTGGTCCCTCCAAGCGAGGGCGAATTTGTAATAAGTGTGGGTGAGTGTGTGTATGTCTTCCAACTGCCACTTCTTTCTCCCTTTTACTTACCTACTTTCAATGGTTAGTACTAGGGCATATTTATTTTAGCATACCTTATGCTATGCATGCGTGCATCCATACATTTGTCTTGCACGCACCGGGCTCGGTACATCATGCTAACTGCACTTGTATTTCAATTCCAAGTTGAGTACTTGTTAGTTGCAACATTTCACATGCCATTCCTAGATTAGCCGAGCCTACTCTAGTGACGTTTTGTATGCGATGCATTAGCCACTTAACATGAACTAGGGTCACACATGATCACTAATATGTTCTTGTTTTGGCACGGAGTACTTTGTAAGTATTTTATGCTTTAGCATCTCACATGAGTGTGAATGTTAACATGACATCATGCTTACCATGTGGCTAAATGCCTATGTGTTATAACTGCCTGAATGCCTGTGGGTGAAGGTTGGATTGTTTGAGTTGGAACAACTCGTTGAAATCCGTATTTTAGTCTACTTGCGAGTAGCAAATTCCAAAGCGTTTTCCAAACAAACGGATATGCAATGTTTTTTTTTCCAAATTAGGCGATCTAGTCTATACTTGTTTGCTGTGCGCATAACATAGTAATTCTAGGCTAATAATCGAAATAAGAACGCATAATGTTTTCAAAACAAGATATCATGGTTAGTAGAGGCCGATCTTCAGATCGGGCGAGAGGGGGTGCTCATAGCTGACCTTCCCCAATCGTACCCAAGTTCCCGAGCTGAGGCAACTTTGGTGATGACGGACACGTGGCCTTTGGCACCGAGTCAGGGTTTCCTAAATTCCCCCATAAAAAATATTTAGGTGGCGACTCTGTATCTGGCAAAGCAGTCCATGTTTGGCACTTTTTTCAAAAAATCTGTTTTCTCAAAACGATTTGCCAGATTTGGACTCTTTGGTTCAGATTAAGAACCGTGACACAAATTGAGTCCGAACTGTAACCCGTGAGGTCCCTCGCGGGCATGTTACAACACCCAGTCGTAGCACAACCCCGCTGTGGGAAAGTTCACTGTTGTGAGCAAAAGAATGAGCATCTAGTAGAATACTAGGGACAAGAGCCCATAGCTTCCTGTTTATCCATCAACCACCCAGGGAAGGGATAAAAAAATTAAAGAGATTGAAGAATAGAGAGATGTGCGCTGAGAGAAAAAGTGAAAAAAGGGTTTTTTTCAAAAAACAAGAGATTGAGTGCCATAGTGATGTGAGAATCACATATAAGAAAGGGTGGGAAACAATACCCAAAGAAACTGGCTCCTCGTGAACTGAGAGGTCTCTCGCCATTGGAACACATCTGAGTGTCGTGTTTGTTGTTTTTGTTTGTCTCGATTCTTGTTTTGAGTCGTTTCGAGTGTAAATGGATGTGTTTAGCTTGTTTTACAATTGTTGAGTCGTAATGACTGTGGTCAGTCGTAGGCTCAATACCCAGTTAAGAACTCATTTCTTAATTTCAATTTCAAAAATGAATTATTTTGTGCTCAAAGTGCTGTGCCATTCTCCACATATGTGCAAAACAGGATTTTTTTTCTTTCATAAACCGCAGGGTTCCACCCAGGTCATGTGAGAACAATAGAACAAGGACCTATCTGAAGCTACATGGGTTCCGGACTGCAAAGCAAAAGAAAAGAGGGAAAATTAGAGCATCTTAGTGTGTTTCGACTTCAGCAAATTCTGAGATTGCATTCCATATGCACCTCCTCAGGCCTTGTCAATGCTTCGAAGTATGAGTGTACCTCTACCTCAAGCTCATGCCCAAGCCTGCTTCAAGCCAGAATGGCGATTAGAAGTGCTCTCCCCAAATATCTTTCCCTGCCAGAGGCATCTTGGTTGTGTTTGCAATGAGTTCCTAGGAGACCAACTGCAACGGTTGAAACTAGAGTTCGAATGACAGATGCCTAGAACGCAAAGGTTCGGAATTTACAAGACTAAAGTCTAGCTTAAATATCCAGGAGTGTATCCTCGGCTTGAAATCTGTATGGCAGCCTGTAGACGTCCCCGAACGTCCCGAGAAAGAATCCCCGTTCTGTTCGTTTGTGGGTCTACTACAGTTCGGACTCAAATTGTCACGGTTCTTAATCTGAACCAAAGAGTCCAAATCCGGCAAATCGTTTTTAAGAAAACAGATTTTTAGAAAAGAAGTGCCAAACATGGACTACTTTGCCAGATACAGAGTCGCCACCTAAATATTTTTTAATGGAGGATTTAGGAAACCCTGACTCGTTTGCCTAAGGCCACGTGTCCGTCATCACCAAAGTTGCCTCGGCTCGGGAACTTGGGTACGATTGGGGAAGGTCAGCTATGAGCACCCCCTCTCGCCCGATCAAAAATCAGCCTCTATGAACCATGATATCTTATTTTGAAAACATTATGCGTTGTTACTCCGGTTATTAGCCTAGATTTACTACGTGATGCGCACAGCAAACAAGTATAGACCAAGTCGCCCAAATTGGAACAAAACATTTCATGTTTGTTTATTTGAAAATGGTTTGATGGTACTACCCGCAAGTAGGCTAAGACATGAGTTTTGACACCCTCAAGTGGGCTTAAAACTCGCATTCAATGCATTGTTCCAATTTAAGTAACTCAACCTCCATCCACAGGCATTCAAGCAGTTATATCACATAAGCAGCTAGCCTCACGGTAACCATGCTATTATGGCAACACTCACACGCATGCGGTATGCTAAAGCATAAAAGCTTACCTAGTACTCCAAGCCAAAACAGAAACTAGTTAGTAATCATATGCATGATCCTAGTTCATGTTAAGATGGCTAATGCAACACATGCATGATACAGCTAGAATAGGCTCGGCTACCCTAAAGATGGCATGTGAAATGCTGCAACTAACAAGTACTCAATTTGGAAAGTTAGCATGATGTGCCGAGCCCGGTGCATGTAAGACAAATGTATGGATTCACGCATGCATAGCATAAGGTATGCTAATTTAAATATGCCCTAGTCTAACCATCATAAGCGGGTAAATAAAAGGGAAGAAAGACGTAGGATTGGAAGACATGCATACACTCACACACACTTATTACAATTACGCCCTCACTCGGAGGGACTGAAAGAATAATACAGTCCGAATAACAAATCAACTATCCTAGCTAATTAATTATTACAGACCCTTAATTAATTAACAAATTAATTACAAAATAAACTAAATGTGAAGCTTAAAGAGACCGCCACAGCTCTGCCTCGGAATGCGCGAATGATGTATGCTTGACTTGCCCCGCTTGGAAACTTCATTTGCCATAGCATCGCCTCTATTTACCTTTGCCTTGCCCTCCGAAAATTTTGAAAGTCCCTTAATCGCTCCTTGAGTGTTGTGGAATTTTACCGGCCAAAAGAATATGCTACCGGCCATGGGAATACTCTCATCGGCTAAATATTGTGCTCTCGGCCAAACATTCTTTGCGGTCGGCTTTCAACACCGCCGTTAAATCTTCTCTTTGAAACCTACAGCTTGACAGAGGGCAAGAATAGCAGTATGGCATGGAATTTTCAAGAAAATGTATACATGGACACACTCCCTATCATGCAATGAACTCCAGGGAGCATGACCCTCGACCCTCAGGCCATCAATTGTGCATTTCGATGCATGATGGCCTAAGAGGCCAAGTTTGCAACTTGATGTAAATGCATGCAACAAACAAATGAGTGCCAATACCCTATCATATTGAGATCAAGGACATCGGCAACTGAGGATTGAGACGTGTTACGTCACCTTGAGTACGAACACTCCTCAATCTTCGTGCTTGGTTTGACACCCCAAACCAAGCAATGTAATGCATGTATACGAACATGGCTCAAGTGTACAAAAGACTAAGTTACAAAACATGCCAAATGCAATGTAAGCTACTATGCAAGTGTGCAATGTGCCAAGCATGCAATTCTATAATACAACCTAGTTAGGCAACTAGGCAAAGTGGTAAACATGCAACATTGCATTGACTACAAGGATGCAACAAACATGCAATGTAATGAGTATACTACAAGATACAAATGCACAGACTTACACTAAGATGGAGGAACCTCAGCCACCTCCCCAAAACAGTGGCCAAAGTGCACTAAAATGATGATGCCAATCATGCAAAATAAGCATGCAAACTAATGAGCCTAAGACTAAGGCATGAAAGGCAGCTTTCAAGGGCACTCACAAGATGACGAACATGGATGCTAGGCTAATAGATTAAGCTCTGAAAATGCATAGAGGAAGATGCCAAATCAACCATGTCATGCAAGCAAGGCATGCAACAATGATCCAAACTTGAAGCCAACCAAGAGGGGTCAAACCATGGCCATGTTAATCAAACCCCAATGGACCAAAATGACCTAAAATAGTCCTAGAGGACTCCAAAACAGGGCTGGAACATGCGTGGGATATGGCCAAAAACATGCTACGAAATGGGCATCAAAACAAAGGCATTCAAGGTCACCAAAAGGGCATTACTCTACACCTCCCCCCACCAAACATGGCATGGAATTTCCAACCAAAAATAGAGTTTTAATGCATCAAAATACACCCTAAAACCTACATGAATGGCAGCCCAAGGACTCAAACACATAGGCATGCACAAGGACTCAAACATGGAGCATAAGACCACATCTCTTCAAGGCATTGAAAGGATAACAAATGCAAGCATGTAAGTACAAAACATAGTCTGAAATGACATAATAAGTGAGTCCAAATCACTAAAATAGCCAAGGTAATGCATGCCAATGACTCACACACCCGATGCCAACATGCTAGAATGCAAAGAGACTATACAAAGCATAAAAGGCATGACCAAATCAACACCCAACAGACCTCAAGCATGGCAAAATATGACCAAAAACTTCACAAAGCTAGGCAAAAAAATGCAAGCATGATGGTCTAATGGCAAGATGCATTTCTAGGCAAAATGGGGGAATACAAAGCAAGTGTATTATGCATGCAAAGGGTAAACAAACCAACATGGGACAGAGGTATAATATGACCAAAAAACACCCAAAAATCTCTGAAATGGAGCCAAAGACAACTAGGCATGCATGTTACCTTTATAAGCCTTAAACACAAGCAAAAGAGACACAAGGGGAGAGGGGTGTCCCTCCACTATGCAAGACCTCAAAACCTCTTCTTCACCACTAAAAATCCACTAGATTTCAGTGGTGAGAAGGCCAATACACAAAAGGTTCAAAGTTCAATCAAAGAGGGGACAAAAGGGGCCAAACAAGGCCTAAGAGGGAGAGGTCGACCCCCAACACCAAAATGACCTTACTGAAAGATCTTAAGCATGAAAATACAAGACTTTTTTCAGTTATACACAAAGTCTAAAACAGTAAGCAAGATAGGCAAAAGTCTAGTGCAAGAATGGGGAATCTAAAGTAAAAGTGTTATCCTTGAAGAACCTTTGAAGAACAGCAAATGCAGCCCTCCTCCTCTGATCAAAATCAGTCCAAAACCTCAAGAACAAACCCTCAATGCCTCCCAAAGTCGAAGTATGGTGTAGTAGTGTGTGTCTTAGTGCAAAACTAAGAAGAAATCAATGTTTTGGCCCTTAAACACACACAATGAAAAGAGAGAGGGAGATATAGAGAGAGAAAGTGTATATATCAGAATATGTATGCTTTAGGTCTGATTTTGCTGAACCATCTCAATGGAGGAGGAGGGTCTCCTTATATAGACAAGATAATGGCTTAAAGCATCTAAGGGAAGCTAAACAAAAGGGTCAAAAGAATCAAGCTTCTAAGAGAAGCTAACCCAAAGGTCCAAGCTTCTTAAGGAAGCTAAGGCAAAGGGTCAAGCTTCCTCAAGAAGCTTAAGCAAAGGGTGCAATATTTTAGAAGAAGTTTGGATCAAAAGGGTGCAAAGGGTGCAAAACAGCCACACACGTGCATGGGGAGCAGGGTCTGTGCACTCCAGCTGGCACAGCTGGCATGCATTCAATCTATAGAATACTCCAGAAGGTCGTCGGCCAGCAAAATTGGTCGGTCGGCCACTTTAACTGGTTGGTCGGCCATCTATTTGGTCAGTCGGCCATCTGTTCTGGTTGGCCATCTATTTGGTCGGTCAGCCATCTGTTCTGGTCAGTCGGTAGGAAAAATCTGCTCTGCAGGTCCAACTTCAAATGGGCATAACTTCTTCATATGAACTCCTTTTCAGGTCATTCTTGTGTCAAAATTGAAGCCCTAGAAGTAAGCTTTCCAATGGCACCAGCCTTCATCAAAATTCAAACTGTGCAAAAAGTTATGCTTGTTTTGGTGAAGGCTGCTCAGTTTCGGTCCAAGTGAGAGGATGTCCAACTTCAACCAATCATATCTCCGCCCTCTGGACTCGGATTTAAGAGATTCTTGAATGAAAAATGAAGCCCCGAAAGTCTTCTTTCCAATGGTGGTGGCCTCATAGCTTAACTCCAAGTGTATAGACAGATAAGCTTGATTTAGCGAGGACTGCTCGTCCCTCTCTTAGCGATTCTTGCCTATCTTCTTCTCCAACTTGGTTTCTTCTCTCTTTCCCTCCTTTCTTCAACTTCAAACCCCTGAGCAAGGTGTTTTGAAACATTTTTCAAAGATTTCATCTCTCTTTCATTCATTTCCACTTTGTCCTTGCTCAGTTTATCGAAAAGCGCAGCGTTTGACAAAATCCAAGCCTCAGAACATCACAGAAATTTTATTTCAAAAATGTTTTGAAAGAGAGGGTTTTAAGGTCTAAAAACCATTCAAAATAGCTTTGGTCCAAAATGGGGTGTGAAGTTGAGATTTGTCTCTCTCCTTGCCAAAGAAATTGAACCTTTGCCCTACACACCTTTTACCATCAAGTAAACCATCAGTAACGCCCAAGTCTTAAAGGCGGTCAAAAATTGGGTGTCTACACAGCCCCATAGGTTGAGGTAGCGGGTATGCACCTCAATTCTGGATACTGAACCAACCTAGTCTGTAACCCTATTGGAGAATAGGGAAAGTTATGAATATGATCAGGAAGAAAAGCAGCATCCGTGGCTTCTACATTCTGAGGTTACCCCTTGTCAACATTTCAGAACCTTTGTACTGTGAGTTGAAGGAAAGAGTTCGAAGAACACAAGGTAAGAGTTCGAAGAGCACAAAGGAAGATCCCCATCAGAGTAGAGCGGTTCATCGCCACTCACTCCATGAGCTGTTTTCTAAAGCACCACTTTGTTTATTTATTGTATTCCCTAAATATCATACACTATATTTCTTGTAACGTGTATCATATCATCGCACTTATTGCATTTGTTTGCATCTGGTGTTATCTTGTATCATTTATCCTTTTACGCTGAGCAGCGTTTAGGATCGTTGTCCCCTAGGACTTATCTCAGGATGCGTGGAATGCAATCCTGATTGTTTTTTTTCCTCTTCTCACGATTTCAGCGTAGTTAAAGTGTGCCCTTCCTCATACGATTTCAGCATGTTTGGAATTTGTCTACTTCTTCTCACGATTTCAACGTGGTTAGAGTGTTTTTTTCCTCACACGATTTCAGCGTGTTTGGAATTTATCTCAGGTCGCGTGGAAGGCGCTCCTAATTGCTTTTCAGACCTCTTCTCACGATTTCAGCGTGGTTAGAGTGTTTTTTTCCTCACATGATTTCAATATGTTTGGAATTTATCTCAGGTTGCGCGGAATGCACTCCTGATTGATTGGTTTTTCTTCGAACCTCTTATGATTTCAACGTGGTTAAAGTGTTCTTTTCCTCACACGATTTCAGCGTGTTTGGAATTTATCTCAGGATGCGTTATGCATTCCTGATTGCTTGTTTTCAGACATCCTCTCACGATTTCAGCGTGGTTAGTGTTCTTTTCCTCACACAATTTCAGTGTGTTTGGAATTTATCTCAGGTTGCGTCGAGTGCACCCCTAAGTGGTTGTTTTCGGACCTCTTCTCACGATTTTAGCGTGGTTAGAGTGTCCCTTTTCCTTACACGATTTCAGCGTGTTTGGAATTTATCTCAGGTTGCGTCAAGTGCGCCCTTGAGCAGTTGTTTTCGGACCTCTTCTCACGATTTCAGCGTGTTTGGGAATTTATCTCAGGTTGTGTCGAGTACACCCCTAAGCAGTTGTTTTCAGACCTCTTCTCACGATTTTCAGCGTGGTTTGAGTGTCCCCTTTCCTCACACGATTTCAGCGTGTTTGGAATTTATCTTAGGTTACGTCGAGTGCGCTCCTGAGCAGTTGTTTTCAGAGCTCTTCTCACGATTTCAGTGTGGTTAGAGTGTTCCTTTCCTCACATGATTTCAGCGCGCTTAGAATTTATCTCAGGTTACGTCGAGCGCGCCCTTGAGCAGTGGTTCTTTGGACTTCTTCTCACGATTTCAGCATGGTTAGAGTGTCCCTTTCCTTACACGATTTCAACGTGTTTGGAATTTATCTCAAGTTACGCGAAACACACTCCTGATTGGTTTTCTTTGTTCTTCTTCCTTTCACGATTTCAACATGGTTGGAGTATGTTCCCCTTTTGCATCTACTGTACTATCTGTTGCATCCATTGCATTGTACTTTGTCTTGTTACATTCTGCATGTAGAATCACGGTCTTTCCCTAGCAGATCATTCCTTACTTGTATCATCTCACCCAATTACTTGTATTCTTGCTGCGAAACACATAGTTCTGCATGTGCATGCACCTATTCCACTAAGAGAATTGTGGTTTGAGGGCTCTGGCACCTTTTCTGTGTTAAACGTAGTTTGTTGTTGCATCTCCATCCCTTCATGGTATTTGTGTGGTTTTGCACTGCTTGTGGTTTGATTATTTCATTACATTGCATATCATTTACACTATTTTGTTGCATATCATTTGCATCCTGCCCCTGAACTACGCTGGTTTGATTCCTTGCAAAGGGATACGTATGCAGCACAACCATTTATTTATCTGTATTTTGTTTGTTTGTCCAAGTCTTCGGCCTTGTCAAAAATGGGTCGTCTCTAGGCTTTGACATTCACTCACGTCATTTCATGACTCTGAGCTTTGTCAAAGAGGGGCAACTGTAGACATCCCATTTTTGACCACCCTTAAGACTTGGGCGCTACTGATGGTTTACTTGGTGGTGAAAGTTGTGCAGGGCAAAGGTTCGATTTCTTCGGCAAGGAGAGAGTCACATCCCAACTTCATACCCCTTTTGAACAAAAATGATCTTGATCAAAAGATTTGAGGCCTTAAAATCCGCTCTTTCAAAAAAAATTTGAAAAAGTTCCTATGATGTTCCAAAGCTCGCATTTCATTAAATGTTGCGCTTTTCGGTAAACTGAGTAAGGATAAAGTGGAAATGAATGAAAGAGAGGTGAAATATTTGAAAAATATTTCAAAACACCTTGTTTGGGGGTTTGGGGTTAAAGAAAAGGGGAGAGGAGAGAAGAAACCAAGTTGGAGAAGAAGTTCGGCATGAATCCCGGTAGGATCGAAACTGAGTAGTCTTCACTCAAATGGGTATAACTTTTTGCACACTTGGAAGTTTGATGTGAGGCTGCCTCCATTGGAAAGAAGACTTCCAGGGCTTCAATTTAGGCTCAAGAATGACCTGCAAAGGACTCCATATGAAGGAGATATTCCTATTTGAATTTGGGCCCAAAAAACAGATTTTTCTGTCCAACCAGAGGTGGAAGTTTATGACCATGAATGGCCTATGCCGGCCCCCTGCCATCCAGAAGTGACCCCATGCTGGCCAACAATGATAAAGGTCCAACCAACAGTGATCAAGTGCCTGCCATTGATGGCAGAAAGTAGTTTTTGGCAAATATTTGTTGTCCAGCTGGTACAGCTGCCTCTCTTGAGATATTTTCGACCTAAAGCTTGTATTTTGCTATATATTGAAGCCTTATATCTCATATTGAAAAGTTAGAACAAGTTGACAAGTTTGGGAGCTTCTCACACTAAAATCCCTCTCTCTCTTTACAAAATTTTGGGAACAAAAATTTCAGCCTCTCTCTTTAGGAGCCTCTCTCTCCTCTTGTTTTTGAGCCTTAAGCTTAGAATTCTCTACACTTTTGCAAAGAGACCCTTAACCAAAGTTGACCATCTTTGGGCTTAGGTAGCTTGGGACTTTGTTTGAGCTCCAAAAGGTGGTTTTAGCTCAGAATTGGGGCTGTTTTGCTGCTGTACTTCAAAGGTAATCTCTTATCTCTTTTAAGTTTTTTGTGCACTATTGTTTTCCCATCTTTCTACACTATTTTTGGGGTGGTTTTGAATTGAGAAAATCTCTATTTTTCAGTCCTAAAAATGGTGGTTTAGGCCTATTTTGTGTTAGGGGGTTGTCTCTCCATTTTGTTCCTTAGCTTATATAGCTTTTTGTGCCATCTTTGAAGCTTTTCAAACAATCTCTTTTTGGCCTTAAAACCATTGAATTCTAGAGGAATTTCAGTGGTAGAAAACTTGTTTTGAGGTCCCAAATAGGAGGGGGTGGCCTCTCCTCCTTGTCTCTCCATGTTATGCCTAGTTAGCCTTGCAAAGTAACATGTTTTTGTGACTTGTCTTAGCTTAGTTTGAGCATGTTTTTGGCTATATTTTGACATGTTTAAACTCTTTTTTTGGCTGGTTCGGCCACTCATTACTTGCATCTTCCACTTGTAGTGTAAACTTGCTGACTAGCCTAATGTACTTGATGGTTTAGCCTATTAATCTAGCATGTGTATGCTCCACTCTAGCATGTTTTTGACCTTTATTTAACATACTTAAACTCTTTTTGAAGTGGTCTTGGCCATGTGAGGCTTGTTGTGCATAGTTGTAGTGCAAGTGCCTTAACTAGCTTTGAGTTTTAGGGCCTCTAGCATGCTTTGCTTGAGTTATTTGCACGATATGGCATCATTTTACATGTGATTTCAAAGCATATATCATTGTCACACTCTCACATATTCTACTCTTTCATTGCTTTTGAGGGTTGTGTATTGTGCCTTGTTTGTGGCCTAACATGTACGCATGTTTATCTAGTCCTTTGAGCTTCAATTTCAGCATGTCTTGGCCTCTAATTTGGCATGATTCAGCTTTGTTCATGGCTGGTTTAGTCATTTAAGCTTGATAATGCATGCCTCTTGTGTGATGCTCTTCACTAGCCTTAGTGTTTTTGGGCCATTAACATTCCTTGCATGCATTACTTGCATGATTTTGAGTCATTTAGCATGTCATTTCAGTGCTGAAATATATGCCATTGCACTCCATGATTTCACTCTTTCATTTGCTTTGAAAGTGGTCTTAAGCCCCTTGTTAGCTTGAGCATGGAATTGAGGCTCTCATGCCTAATGGTCTTAGCCTTCTCTTGAGGTTTTCTACTAACCAAAAGCATGAGACTTGTTTCATGCTCAAGGTGCTTATGGCTGAGGCCATCTTTCTCGTTAGAGGACTTTTCACAATTGGACAAATCAATTAAGGGATGGTTTGGTAACTTAAAATGTGTAAACAAAAATTGAGCTAAGTAAAACATGCCAAGATAAAGATGTATTGCATTTGCATTGCATTGTGTTCAATAACACAAGGTGAATTGGTCCATTTCATACTCAAAGTGATGAAAATGAGCCAATTCCCTTTGTCTCCATTGCCTTTGATCTCTCATGATAAGGCCATGGTCTTAGAGTCTTGTTTGCATTGCATTTAATGAATGTGTACAAGATTGGATCTTTGGCCATCATGCATTTGAAATGCTTGATTGATGGTCTTGGATCCGATGATGCTACCTCTTTGATGTTTTGAGATGATAAGGAGTGGCATAGCATACACATGTTCTTGGCAGACCCTCAATTCCCTCTGTTTTGTGCTCTGTTGTAGTTTGGTATCACAACACACTAGTGGCCGGTAGTGCCACATTGATGGCCGACACCCTTGCATTGTTGGTTGGCAGAGGCCCATCTTTGGCCGGCAAGTGGTCGGCAGAAGCTCTTCATGGCCGGCAGGCCACTGGTGCACTCCCCAGCCTTGATTTGGTAAGGTTCAGCAGCAGGTTCTTAAAGACACCCTGCAAACAGAGCCTCTAAAGAGCAAACCGGAGAGCTTTTCGGGGTGAAAACCAAGCATGCATCTTCTACTTCTTCGAGCAAAGCTGGAGCAGCTTAGTTTAAAGCTTTATTTGGTAATTAGCTTGAATTTGTAATTTAATTAGTGTGCTAATTAGTTAAGTTTTATAATAAGTAGATAAGCTTAGTATATTCATTCGGACCCTCCGTCGAGAGGGCGCAATGTTGTAATAAGAGTGCGTGCGTGTGTGCATGTCTTCCAACCCCACTTCTTTCTACCTTTTATTTAACCGCTTTCAATGGTTAGTTTTAGGTCACGTTTCGATTAGCATACCTTGTGCTTGCATGTTTGCATCATTCATTTATCTTGCATGCACTGGGCTCGATGCATCATTCAAACTGCATTGTATTTCAATACACTTACTTGAATACGTGTTTTAAAGCATGTTATCAAGTGTTGCATTCATATGCCATCTTAGGTAGCCGAGCCTATTAAATGCATTTTGCATGTGTTGCATTAGACATCTAACATAGTTAGGATTCATGCATATTTCTAACTGGTTTCTGTTTTGTCTTGGAGTACACTGTAAGTGTTTATGCTTTAGCATACTTGCATGAGTGTGAGTGTTTCCATGTCAGCATGCTTACTAGAGTCTATTTGCTTAAGTGATTAACTGCTTGAATGCCTGTGGATGAAGGCTTCATTACTTGAATTGGAACAATTCATCAAAATGTGAGTTTTAAGCCCACTTGGAGTGGAAAATCATCATGTTTTAAGCCCACCTTGTTTGGTGGCAAATTCGCATTTCTAAGCCCACTTGAGGGTGGCAAATTCAAACCATTTTCAAAAGCAAACATGAGATGTTTTGTTCCAAATCAAGCGATTTAGTCTATACTTGTGTGTTGTGCACATCACATAGTAAGTTAGCTAATAATCAAATAAGAACACATGTGTTTTCAAAATAACATATCATATTTAGTAGAGGCTGATCGTTTGATCGGGCGAGCGAGGGTGCTCATTTTAGGACCTTCCCCTCTCGTACCCAAGTTTCGAAGTCAAGGCAACTTTGGTGATAATGGACACGTGGCCTTAGACACGAGTCAGGGTTTCCTAAATTTCTCAAAACAAATTATTTAGGTGGCGACTCTGAAATCTGGCAAAGCAGTCCATGCTTGGTGCTTTTTGATTAAAATCGATTTTCCAAAACAATTTGTTGGATTTGGACTCTTTGGTGATTTATGAATCTTACGTTGCACTTTGTGAGATTAGATTCAGAACCGTGATAGGAGTCCGAACTGTAGTAGCTAGAACCCAATTCGCGCCCTCTCTGAAAGGGGGGCTGCGCGGAGAGAGTTTTGGGTGGTCTACACGTGGGTTTGTACTTATTGAGTGTCCTCGTGACCTTGCCTCAAGTTCGGTTCTACGATTGGGGTGGAGTTGGTCTCTCCACACTCTATGGCTATGTGAGTACCACTTCCTACATGAAGGGAGAGAAGGTCGGAGGCTATTGGAAAGCCTGGGAGGTATGCGCCACACCTTTCTGCTTTTGCACTTTTTGTTGACACATTGTGCTTTCTGCTTTGCACTTTCGGTTTTATATCTGTTCACAACTTGTGCTTTCTTCTTTTGCACTTTCTGTTGACACATTGCGCTTTCTGCTTTGCACTTTCTATTGCAGTTATGGTTTTAAGCCTATTTCTCGGCTCAGGCTCCAGAGCCAGTGGATGAGATCCCTCCCATCGTGCCTTACTCGTAGCGATATGATGGCTGGTGCTGGCGCCGGAGCCGCGACAACATGATATTTACCTTCTACCACCGATACTTCGATACAGTGGTTGCCCATGAGGTACTCCAAAACTCACAGTCATTTTTGCTTTACTACTATTCTGATTCATATTTCGACAACTGATGGCAACTAACAATCTGTATATTCTCTATTTGCAGATCATGTAGCAGCCTTGGGTGACAATGCCAGCTGGAGTGAGGGACCAGTACACCGGAGCTTGGGCCATGTCTCAATTCTGAATTTTACTGGAGGGCCTAGTTTGCCGGGCCTGGTTCTTGGGTGAGCGTTTAAGATGCCAGACTTTAGGCTAACCCATCCTAGTTGTTCCTATACCACCTCTAGCATCCACGAGGACAGCCAATAGCCTCTTGGCCGGGGCTATTATTTAGTTTATGGTAGGGCTGGATACTGATTATTTCATAGCAGAGGGTGATTATATGACTTTCATCCAAACTCATCTTATGCCCCCTCTAACGGGCATTCACGCGGGTGATGCAGCAAGTGCTCCCTTGGCGAGTGAGGTTGCCGAGGAGACTGATGCCAATATTAGGGGGGGCCCTCCCATTGTCCAAGTTGGCTAGTGATTCCCACTGCACTTACATGTTGGCGGCTGACTGGCTCAGCCTATCAGATTCCGATAGAGCCACCTGAGGCAGGGCATATGTACGTCAGAGCCCATGGCGCACCTCAGGTATGGAACACACTTCACAACTTGTAACTGAACTCTTCCTTTCCAGATATTAATTCTTCAGATACTGATCATTTGTAACGATCCAGAATTTTTCCCTCCGCTCGAGCGAGGGAGTTGATGCTCAAGCAGACTTGAGAGGTTTCCAGTATTTTTTGCAGATGGTTTGAAATTCTGAGAGTAGTGAATCTCCGCTCGAGTGTGGGAGTGGTTGCTCGAGCGGACGGTTTTGTTGGTCTGTGCGCGCTCGAGCGTGGGAAGCGACGCTCGAGCGTGGAAAGTGAGAATGCCCTTGACATTTTTATTAGTGTATTTGGAACCTCCTTATTTTATTTTGGGGTATTAATTGAAGTGGTAACATGATGGTAAAGTAAGATTGGACCAAAAACGTTAGTTCGAATAATTTGCCTACGATCAGCCGTCACTCTTTTGCCCTTTTCTTTTTCCACACTTTGAATTTAGATGTAAGGCTAGAACCATTGGAAAGCTTGTTTCCGGGGCTTCAATTTGGACACAAGAACGACCTAGAACGGAGTTTGGATGAGAGAGTTATACCCATTTGAAGTTTTGCAATCTGTATTGAAAGCAGGTACGCTCAAGCGACGCTCGAACGGACTGCGCGAATTCAGCAAGTTTAAAATCACTTTTCTAGATCATTCTTCACACTTTCCTCTCCTCTCTTCATCCCTCACACCCTAGGTCCGAAAACCCTAGGGTTTTGACCTCAAATACCTTCCATTTCCCTAAGGATTGGCCAAGATCTCTTACAAAGAAATGAAGAAGGCTTGAAGATCATACTTTTCAACCGATTGAAGTTCAGATTTGTGGAAGAATCTCATCAAAGCTTTGCTCCTTTGCTTGATTCTTGAGGTAGAGGTCCTAGTTCTTCTTCAATACTTCCATAAATAGATAGATTGGTAGTATTTTGATTATATACATACAAAACCTACATTTCGGAGCATATAGTGTACATCTTGATATTTGGGGGTTCAATTGTTGGGTTAATATGGTGGGTTATGAACCTTAGGGGTTTAATCAATGCGAAAATTGGAATAAAAAGTAGTGATTTAAGAAGTTTGAATTTTCTTGAAATTCTTGATTTTCTTGAAACCCTAAGTTGATTCATGATGATAAATAATGATTTTGCCCAAATTGAAAGTAGAATCATGAAATTGGTAGGTTGAATTATATATGTACAAGTTGAATTAGATTTTGGAGATATTTCAAAATTATGTTAAAAATTAGCGATTGAACTCTTATTATAAACATTGTAAATCATGCTATAATGTGAAATGAAGATTGAGGAAATGATTTATTAATGGTATAGATGACATAACCTTGGTTATGAAATATTGAAATGGGATTCAAGAATTTATCTTGAATTATGTTGAATTGTAAATAGTATTGTTGAATTAAGTTGTGTTGAATGATGTTGAATTGAATGGTGTTGAACTATGATGAATAGTGTTTGAATCATATGAATTGTGTTGAGTTGTATTGTGTTGGGTGTATTGAGTTTGGTTGAGTTGTGTTGGGTGTGTGGAGTTTGAGTTGTGTTGTGTTGTGTGTGTGGAGTTTGGGTTGAGTTGTGTTGGGTGGTGCTATGTTGGTACCCGCGCGGGGAGTTGAAAAATGGTTTTAAAAATTGAAGAAAAAGATTTTTGGGGGCCCACGTCCCACCGCATAGTAGCCGGCAAATGTGGGGGTGGTTTTGGATTAAAGGTGGCCAATTGGCCTGTCTAGGCTTATCGCTGGACAAATGTGGCAAAATATTTTTGGGTGTCCACACAATCCCGCCGTATAGTAGCCGGCGAAAGTGAAAAATGATTTTTGGGTGTCCACACAGTCCTGCCGTATTGTAGCCGGCAAAAGTGGAAAAACAGATGGTTTTTGAAAATGTTTTGGGTGCCCACATCCTTCCGTATAGTAGCCGGCATATGTGGGGATGGTTTTCAAAAGTTGAAAAATGGTTTTTTGAAAATATGGTTTTTGAAAGAAAATGGTTTTTGAGAAAATGGTTTTGGGAGTTCACTTCCTGCCGTATAGTAGCCGGCAAAAGATGGAAAGTGTTATGAATCGGGTGCCCGCTATCCCACCATAGTAAGTCGGCAAAAGGTGGAATTGTATTGAGATATGTGTCGACAAGTGTGTTGAATTGATGATGTTAATTGTGAGTTGTGATGAATTTGTGAAATTGCATATTGTTGTGTAATTTAGTTTAAAGAGGAAATGTGCATAGACATTATTTGTAAAGAATGGAAACTAAAAATAGGTAAGAGGATTATGGACTGGTGATGGTAAACTTAATGAAGTAGTTGTGGCAGTAAAAGGTAAATTATGAGTGTTGTTCTGTAAATAAATTAGGGAACTTGAATTTGAATTTATGGAGTTCTAAATAAATATAATGAGTAGAAATGAAGAATGAAAGACAAAGAGGAACATTAAAAATGGAAATTAAATGAGAAATGTTTTGAGAATTGGTTGATAACTTTTAAATGACGTTGTTTCTTAAATATGTTTGTTTCACAAGGATCTATGATTTTCTAAAGTAAAGGGATGATTTTTGATGATTGAAGGTTTTTCCTAAAAGTGTTTAAATAGTTTTTGAAAAAAAGGTACTTTACTTATGATATTTTGAAATTATAAAATGTCACCTACTATATGGTATGACCATGCATGCATGATCATTTCTATCTATGTGTTTGTTATTGATTAAGAACTATGAGATTCCTACTGAGCATTAGTGCTCACCCCATTGTTGTTTTATCTTTTTACAGGAAGAAAATTTGGAATCATAGTTGAAGAGTTACGAAGTCTATAAGTTTGTTTGTGTAATTTTGTTGTGGACGTGAAGAGAGTCATTGTTGTATAATGATATTTGTATTTATTTATTTGTAGCTTCTTAGTAGGAGATTGGCATGTATCATTATTATTGTTGTATTTATTGTGAGAGAGAGAGAGAGAGAGAGAGAACATGTACCCTTGTATTTCTATTGTTTAAAAAAAAATGGACCTAAATTAAAGGCTTTGGTAATGATTTCGAGTAATTAAAATTTTGGGCGTGACATCATTCAAATGCACTTGTAGGCACCGACTGAGTACACAGAGGGCCTACTCCAGCTGGTTGCTTCTCTGATTGGCATGGTGTAGAGGAGAGAGACGTTGCTTGATCTTCACAATATCTAGATATCTTTTCTATTTTCCACATACATTTCACTGTTACCTCACACTGTACTGATTCACTACACTGATACACTGTACTCATACTATACTCATGCTATACCTTTTGTACTGATTCCTTATACATACACTGTATCTGATATGTTGACAATTGTTTTCTAGATCCCATCTATACTAAGGACACCAGCAACAGCGGCACCTCCTCCGGCAGTAGATAGGAGAGGTAGACAGGCCCCAGCATGCGGCCGAGATGAGCGCTGAGGTCGAAGTAGAAGTAGGGATGCACGGAGTAGAGCAGCAAGTCTGAGCCTGTGTTGAGCGGGGATGATACCGAGACCCGCGACTCTAAGGAGGCAGTAAGCCGACATTCTGAGTCGTTTGAGAGCGTGTGATGATGTTAGCTCAAGGTTAAGGAGTGGAGATGACACCGATGTTGGATCTGAGGCAGGAAGCGAAGATGATGAGACTAGCTCTGGCTCAGAGTCTGATTCTGATAGCAGTGCTGATGAAGACAGTGCCCCCTAGTCCCTTCCGAGGAAGAGAATGAAGAGGGCTCTTGAGCTTGAGATGATTGGCATTGATTTTTGTACTTTTTGCTTAGTTTTTTTTTTTTGGTAGTTCAGCACATGTATAGCTTCAGATAGGCTTTTACTTTTGCTTTTGAAAACTTATACTCTCTTTTGTAAAAACTATGATTGGGGGAAAACCCTGCAGTTTTATGAAAAGTGTTATTGTTTTTGGCATCATGAGCACCACATTTGCAAAATGAAAATGGAGTTGAATTTGAAACCAAAAATAAAAACTTGTATTGGCACAATGTTCTTAATTGGGTAATGAGCCGACCAACGACCAAAATACAAAATACAACTCGATAAACAAAGCAAAAATAACATAAACACAGATATGCACACTTGCTAAAACCAAAAGGCTCAAAACAAGACCTCAAAACACAAAAATCAAGACAAAACTAGATTGCCAAAACCACCAGACCCACAAGTGGATGATAGGCCAAAAAAAGTGGACAGCTGATCATTAAAAGTGGGTTACTGGCCACTTGTGATAGATCCACCAGACAGCTGACAGTTGGCCTCCACTCACAGCCTTATCTTCTATAGAAGTTCTTTCTTTGTGATTTCTTCACAAGAACCTCATTTTTACTGTTATTTCTTCCACAAATGGAGATATTTCTTGCCGAGAAGCTCACGGATTGGATAGCCACTTTAGACGGCACAAAAAGGTAAATTTTTAAGGTTTCGATATAAACGCGCTTTTTTCATTAAGTCATACTCCACTTTGCTTTCCATTCCTCCATGTCGTGGCCCGATGCTGGGATCCGATTATGCATATGTTTCGCTTCGGAACACAAGGAATGTGCCCAACTCTTGAAAAATTTCAAGCATTGATAGAAACTCGACGCGATAAAGAAATCATGTCTCAGCCCCATTTTGGCCACGCCCAGGCTTTGGGACTAATGTGTGGGCTCACTTTGCATGAAGCTCAATCTTTGGCCCATGACGAAGAACTAGATATACTGAGCTTGATTCATCGATTTTCTGACATCGGTGACAGAGGCGACCCTCTCTGGCGAGGTTTTCGGCAACATGCCCTCTTACACATTTCCTTCTTGCCCCTAGTTATGGCAGAACCAACATTTAGTTGATTGAAGTGGCCCAATGTCTGAAAAAAGGTAAGAGTTGTATCGGTTTGACGCTGGCTGAGACTCTAATGGGCTTAGATACTTTTCATTGGCAAGAGACCACCAAATTTGCAGGGAGTTCACTACTTCTTCAGGTATTGTTTCCCACCATTTTTTATATATGCCTTGCACATCACTCGGCATGTCACGCCCTAAACTCGCCCCTAAAAGTTTGGGCATGACCACTTCAGTAACGAACATTTAACCTGTTATATATATATCATATAGGGCCTAAACGGAAGCATTAAATATCAAAATTTGGCAATAGAAACAAACTCCATTGAGCTACTACTATCATCCCAGGATCATAAACTTTTAAAAGATAAATAAAATCTAAAGCATACACCTGAACATCGGTTATATACATACATATATACAGGCCCAGCCCTGTAATTGGGCATATATCAAAAACACTAGAGAACGAAGTTTTGCACACATGTCAACTTTAGGCCAACAACTAGAGTGCAAAACCAAAGTTCGTCAAAACTTTATGAAAATAAGAGCAGCTTCTCTTAGGCTTGGACATGGAAAGGTTGACCAAAGAGGACAAGCGTCATGGCTTAGGACTGACCACTTGGTTGGTTACCTACAGAAACATACATAACATAGGGTGAGCCAAGCTCAGTGAATAGTATGATACATAAAAGCACAATTTAAACATAATACATAACAATGCATAAATAAATGCGAAGACCATGTAGTTAATCTGTTCCTGTTTTCATTTCAAAAGGCCTTAGGCCCCAATCGTGAGTCATAATGGTTTTAAGCCCTTGAACACATTAACATTAAGCTTTTAAACATAATGGCATATAGCCCTTGTGTACATGGCATGAAGCCCTTGTCAGAATGGCATAAAGCCCTTATCAGAATGGCATTACAGCCTTGAACGTATAGATCTATGAACCCAAGAGGTGTCTCACACGGATTCTAGAGGTAACTCACATCGTAGCACTTAGTTCTGTGTAGCACTTTGTTTCATATCAGAATGGCATAAGCCCTTATCAGGTTGGCATTAAGCCCTTGAAACATATTGACATTAAAGTCCTTGAAACATATTGGCATTAAAGCCCTTGAAACATATTGGCATGAAAGCCCTTGAAACATATATATGAACCCAAGAGGTGTCTCACACGGATTCTAGAGGTGACTCACATTGTAGCACTTAGTTCCGTGTAGCACTTTGTTTCATTTCATAACAATTTATACAGATGGCCATGAGCCTCATAACTTTCACAGAATGGCTTTCAGCCTCATAATTTTCACATATGTATGGACTCAAGAGGTGTCTCACATGGACTCTAGCAGTGGCTCACAATGTAGCACTTAGTTCCAAGTAGCACTTTGTTCCATACCAATAATTAGCAAGTTTTACATAACAAACCATACATAAATGTCATACCATAAACAGAAATAAATTCATACATATGCATTATGCTTGAATCATTAACAGAAATCATAATTCATACTTACTTATACTTGGCATTTTAATAGCGCTGGCAAATCAATAAAAATCATTCTTGTTAGTTCCATAAAGAAATTCCTCAACATTGTGAACTTGTAGTATACTTGAACTTGTACATATGTAAGCTTGTAACATAGCTTGTAACATACCTAAGCTTGTATCGTACTTAAACTTGTAACATACTTAAGCTTGTATAGTACTTAAACTTGTAACATACTTGAACTTTTTTTTTTTTTTTTTTGATCAGCAAAAAAACTTTATTGATGGGAAAACATAACAAGTATGACAACTTACATCAATAAAGACGAGGGTGCAAAAAGCATCACAGTGTAACATACTTGAACTTATAACATGCGTATACTTGTAACATACTTGAATTTATAACATACGTGAACTTGTAACATGCGTCTACTTGTAACATACTTGAGCTTATAACATGCGTGAACTTGTAACATACTTGAACCATGGTATTATTACCCCCGGGCAAGGGCCATAAGACCACGGTATTATTACCCCCAGATAAGGGTCTTGTGCTAAGAATGTCATGAATACTTTTACATATATGGATAATCATTCCTTAAGTCATAACGTAACTTATCAGAAAATGAAGCATGTCTTGTTATGTCATGTCATTATCATGCGCTTAACAAAATAATTCATATTCTTATGTGGGTTGCATATTGATGATAAACCTTTACATTCATATCATAGATTCTAAACGATCTTGGGTCCCTACATAACATAATCGAATAATCTTAGATTCACACAAATATCATTCTTCAAGGATGAACATAAGTTCCACTTATTCTTTAAGAAATAACATAGTATGCTGATAAATAACAAAGGCTAATATTTGTCATTAACAGAACATAAGGATTCCACAATCATACCAACATACGCGAATCTTTCAGCGTTCATATAAGTTCACATTGCTTTCCAATTGTCATAAATGTTCGTATAACATTTACAAAGAACAGAGCATTAGTGATAATAATTATCAACAGTAGATAAAATGTACATTTTTGTACTACTACTCACAGTGTTCAGGTGCTTGATCCGCCCCTATAGCTGACCCTACACAATTCATGTAATTCAAACATAATTCATCATAGTACAACACGATTCAATTCACTATGAGTCAACACAACATAATCCAACAAAGTCAATATCACTTAGTTCATCAACACCATTTGTAATTTAACATATTTCAAAATAAATCTTTGAATTCCATTTCAACATTCCAAAACCGAGTTCATATCATCCATATCATTAATAGATTATTGCCCCAATTTTCTCTTCACATTACAGCATGAATCACAATGTTCATAACATAGTTCATTCGCAAATTTTAAACATAATTTTCAAACATTTCCAAATTCCAATTAAACTTGAACACATATAATTCAATACCTCAATTTCATTACTCTACTTTCAATTTTGGCCAATTCATTAGTTATCATCATTAATCAACCTAGGGTTTCAAGAAAAACCTAGAAATTTCAAGAAAAATCCAAATTTCTTAACCCATTATTTTTTGTTCCAATTTCCTCATTGATTACAAGTCTAAAGTTCATAATCCATCACCTCAAACAATACCCCAAAATAAGGTAAGAACATTCCAAATACACTATTAAGAATGTCAAAAATGAGCCCACGCTTGAGCGGAGGGAAAAATTTCAAGCCGATACAATAAAGGTCGCCATAACTCAGCAGATAATTCTTTAATTCCGATAGATATGGTTGAATTAAAACACATTAACCCCTAATTAAATAAGGATGACTTTTGGGGTCATTACACGGCACTTATGCTCTATTTTCTCTCAAAGCCCTTTCTTTACTTTTCTCTCCATGCACATCTCTCTATTCTTTAATCTCTCTTATTTTTCATCCTTTCCTAGGTATGGCTCATAGATAAGCTGAAAAGTGGTGGACCCTTACCCCGAGTATTCAGCTCAAGCTTATTTCTTCCGCCAACAACTAGTGGACTTTCCCAATGAGGGATGGTGGTGCAACTGGTTGTGTAGTAGGTCTACAGCTAACATAGCTTGGTATTGCCCCTGGCTTAATCTAACTAAGATGAGTTATAACATGACTCAGCAGCCTGGCATATAACTGATTGAACTCACGCACTGCGTGTTCTATTTTCCCTTCTGGTTCAGACGCCAGTTTGGACATGATCAGACTTGCCCAGAGGAGGGGGTAGAATATCCGACTCCATTCCCAATTCGTGCTTCACACTGGCTAGGTACCTTGCTGCCTGGAGGACAAGAGAGCTTCTGGCCCCTACCCCTAGTTTCAATCATGCCCTTTCTGGCAAGTGCCTGGCTTGGCTCGAGGATGAGGTACAAGCCTGGCCCACTTTGGCTACAGAATCTTCCGCAAGCATAAGTAGAGGACGCAGGAGCACCTGACTCGCCTATGCCCCTAGTTTATTGCTTTGACCTTTCTTTTCATGTTTTATGATGTAAAAGCAACTTTGATTTGTACCAGGGAGTTGGAGAATGTATTTGTGTTGAAATCAATGGAATTAAGGTTATGAGTACTAAAAATTTTTCTTTTGGTCCCAAAAATGGTCTAAGTTGTAAAAGGTAAAATTTTGAGTATAATCAACTTTTATTAAAACTTTCCAAAACCATTTTCGAAAATAATCACTACCTAACACGCACAGTATCAATCCTCAAGATGTATAACCCAAATCGGCAAATCATAGCGGCCCCTGCTTGAGTACCACTACTGCTCTGCATTGTAACCAGCTTTTTTTCCCAAAATGAAGATCACAACCAAAGTAACAGATGATGAACAAAGATGACCTGATTAGAAAAACAGACAGGACAATAGAGTTGGAGATAGTTACGGCCAAACTTCAAGATGAAGTTGCCTACATATCCCAAAGATGGGAATCAAGCCTTACGTAGTTCGGTTCAGGTTCACTCGTATCAACTCTCTCCTTTTGGACTCTAACTTTTGCCAAAGTCGCCCTTAAGGGTTTTCAGCCTTACGAGTTTAGTTTTTCTTTGTTTTTAATTTTTCATGCTCTAACTTTTGCTTAGGTTGCCTTTTCGGATTTTCAGCCTAGCGAGCCTTTCAGTGGTAGTATTTCTTCAACTTGTCCATATTGATTGGCTGTGAAAATTCCAGGCCATCTAAGTCTATGAGAATAACTGCCCCTCCTGACCAGATAGCTTTGATGATGTAAGGACCAGTCCAATTCGGTCTGAACTTGCCCCTAGGGTCATGGATGGGAGCTCGGTTGTCTTTCAGTTCCATATCTCCATCCTTGAGATTCTTAGACTTAACTTTCTTGTTAAAAGCTCTAGCAATTCTATGTTGGTAGCCCTGAACATGATACAATGCCTGTAGCCTCCTCTCATCAAATAACATTAACTCCTCAAATCTACTCTGCTGCCAGTCCGCTTCCGCTATCTAACTCTCAGCCATAACTCACAATGACAGGACTTCAATTTCAATTGGCAAAACAGCTTCCATCTCATAGATTAGAGAATAAGGGGTTGCCCCTGTATATGTCCGGATCAAGCTTTTGTAGACCCAAAATATGAATGGCAGTTTATCTAGCCAGTCTCTGTAGGTTTCAACCATCTTCTGTAAGATGTTCTTGATATTCTTATTGGCGGCTTCAACAGCTCCATTGGTTTGTGGCCTGTATGTGGATGACTTATGAAAAACCACGTTGTATTTCTCAAGCAGGTCTATTACCTCTTTCTTGAAGTGTGAATCGTTATCTGATATGATATCGTTCGGAACTCCATACCGGCAAATGATATTGTTCCTGATAAATTTGGCCACATGTGATGCCTTCAACACTACATAGGACTGAGCTTCCACCCACTTTGTAAAATAATCAATCGCCACTAGGATATACTCGTGCCCATTCGACCCTTTTGGCAAGACATCACCGATAACGTCGATTCCCCATACCAAGAAAGGCTATGGTGAGGTCAATGTGCAGAGCTTTGACAGCGGAATATTCATGCGATTGGCACGAATTTGACATCTGTGGCGTCATCGCACAAAACCAATACAATCCTCCTCTATGGTGGACCAGTAATAGCCTTGTCAAAGGAGCTTCCGGGTTAGCATCACACCATTCATATGTGCCCTGCGTTCTTCACCGTAGATAGCCTCCCTAAGTCGCATCGATTCCTCTTCCTTCACAAACAGTTTATGCATTCCCAGATGACCTCTTTTATACAGCTTACATCTGCAGATGATAAACTGAATGGCCATATGCCGTATTCCCCATTTGTCCTTGGCATTTGCCCCTGGTGGATACACATCCTTTTCCAGAAAGTTCTAAATATCGTAATACCAAGGGTTTTTCTCTTGCACTTTATCTATCACAACAATAGTTTCATAAGATGGCGTGTATTTCTGTTCGATGATAATTGGACGCATCTGAACCCCAAGTGGGATGTTTACCATTGAAGATAAAGTTGTTAAAGCATCAACAAACCTGTTGTTCTCTCTTAATAGATGCGTGAATGTCAGTTTTTCAAACCTAGGAATTAGAATATCCAGGGTCTGATGGTAAGCCTTCATCTTCTCTTCTTTGACTTTCTAGTCTCCATTTGCTTGAGAAACAACCAAGTTTGAGTCCTCAATGACATCTGACCTTATTGTCCCTAGTTCTAGGGTAACTTCTAGACCAGCAATACACGCTTTGTATTCTGCTTCATTGTTGGACACCTTGAACCGAAGTTTGAAGGCTAAAGGTATATGGGAGTCATCAGGTGTTATCAGCAACACACTTATCCCATAACCATACTGATTGGATGCTTCATCAAAGTACATCGTCCAAGTTTCCTTTTCAACTTGCAGAATGTCTTCATCTAGGAACAAGTATTCCACTACCTCATCTCCTTCTACCTGGTGGTTTGCCAGGAACTCCGCTACAGTTCTTCCTTTAACTAACTTGCGAGTGACATATTTGAGATCAAATTCAGAGAGAAAAAACAACCAACGAGTCAGCCTGCTTATAAGCGCTGGTTTCTCAAAGAGATATTTGATGGAATCTAATCTCGAAACCAAGATTATAGAGTGAGCTAACAAGTAGTGCCTCAACTTCTTGGTAGCCTATACCAAGGCTAGGCAAGCTTTCTGTAAAAGAATGTACCAAGTGTCGTAGTCTAGCATTTTCTTGCTCAAGTAGTAAATGGCTTTCTCCAGCCTATCTTTAGATTCCTGAGTGAGCATGCATCTCATGGTCGTGTCTGTTACTGACAAGTACAGAATCAAAGGCTTTTCTGGCTCTGGCTACGATAATACATGCGGATTCTGGAGGTACTGCTTAACCTATTCAAAAGCAAACTAACATCAATCACCCCATCAAAATTTCTTCCCTTTCTTCAGGAGACCAAATAGTGGTTCACAAGTCAAGGTTAATTTGGAAATAAACCGTCTTATGAATTACACTTTATCCAGAAAGCCACGCACCTCCTTTTCGGTCCTTGGTGATGGCATTTCTAAGATGGCCTTAATTTTGAAAGGATCTACTTCAATTCCTCTCTATGTGATCAGAAAGCCCAGCATTTTTCTCTGATCCATTAAAAGAATTTCTCTAGGGCGATGTAGTGGCCCTTTCATTCTTTGGACTTGACAATCATGTCGTCCACATACACCTCGACCGCTTTGTGGATCATGTCATGCAAAATGGTGGTCACGGCCCTCTAATAGGCAGCTCCAGCATTTTTCAAACCAAACGGCATAACCCGGTAACAGTAGGTACCCCACGGCGTAGTAAATGCAGTATTCTCTCTGTCCTCAGGTGCTATCAAAATCTAGTTGTACCCGGAAAACTCATTCATAAATGATAGCAATGCATGGTCCGCAGTGAAATCCACTAATTCATCAATATGCTATAGAGGAAAGTCATCATTCAAACTGGCTCTGTTCAAGTCCCAGAAGTCAACACACACCCAGATTCTACCATCCTTCTTTGGCACTGGGACAATGTTGGCCAACCAAATCGGGTACTCAGATACTAACAAGAAACTTGCCTTGATCTGCTTGGTTACCTCTTCCTTGATTTTCAGGGCCCAATCCGGATGAATTCTACACAATTTTTGCTTGACTGGTCGGGCCTCAAGGTCGAGAGGGATCTGGTGCTATACAATCTTAGGATCGATTCCAAGCATGTCTTCGTAGGACCATGCGAAAATATCTTTGAAATCTTTTAATAAAACGATTAAATGCTCACGCTCCTCTAAAGATAACATGGACCCGATCTCGACCAGGCGCGGATCCTTCTCAATACCCACATTAATGGCAATGATTTCATCAGCACAGGGTTTAGCAAACCTCTCCCCCTCTTGATTAACCAATTTTTTCAAAGCCAGAGGAATTTCTTCCCCTTCATTTTCATTAAAATTTTGAAAATCTTGGTTAATACAATAAACCAACGGCACAGAAAAGTACACAGAATCTGCAAAGCTTTTATTCAAAAGGTCCAGATCTTCGGTTACAGACTCAAAAGAAAAGCTGAATGAAGACCTAAATAGGACTTTGGTATCCGGGTTACCACCCCTAGCAATACCAGATTCAGACTCAGAAGAACTTGAATATGATCCCGACCACACGGACTTAGTGGAATCAGATTCTAGCTTATTACCCGATTCAGAATTGGGCAAATAGCCTTCCTCCAACTGCCAGGTAAGAGATGGTACCCCTAATGCATCCAAAATGCCACTGGTTGGGTTTACACTCGGGTTTTCCCTGATCATGGAGACAGTAAAGTTATTCCCCAAGTTCTCTAGGTCGATAATAGGATTTGTCAAGAGAATAACTAGTACTGCCCCTACTCCAAGTTTGTCGTCATCTGAGTCACCTTTCGTGCTTTGTTCAACTTGGATGCTTAATTCAGCTCTTTCTTCATCATCATTGTCCTGCTGTTGATGATCAAAGAAGATCTCGAACCCAAGGACACGTTGCTTCAAGGAATTTACCCAAGGCTCAGAAAATCTACAAAAAAGGGAAGTCCTCTCCTTCTCGAACAAAACGGCCATTTAGTGTCCCTCGAATTAGCTTGTAGATGAGTTCATAATGTTTTCCGACTTGTGTGGCCATGGCTCTGCCTCTCATTCCCTTCCTCTTTTTGATCTAGTCCTCTTTGGTGGGCACATAGCCCAGTCCATAGGCATGTGGGTTGTGTGGCACATTTATCAGTGCTGCAACACCTTTCCGACCACTCCTTCTGAGCCCCATTCCTAGAACGTGCCATAGTTTGTTCATCAAGTAGATGGATTGGGCACTGACATACATGCCTTCGTCTATGGCCAGAATGCTCTATACTACCCGAGCTTCAGCCAGAGTGAATCCTGAGAGGAATACGTCCTTGTCGCCATGGTTGATCTCTAGCACTGGCGTAGTCACCTCTGGTGGTGGATAGATGGATGAATTTTGAAAAACAATTGTCACTCCTGTCCCATGAAGGTACTTCAACATCTGGTGGAGAGTGGAGGAGACAGCCTTCATATGGTGCAACCAGGGTCTCCCTAACACAAATTGAAGGTAGCCGGCACATCCAAGACATGAAACTCGACCTCTTGCTCCGATGGGCCCACCTGGACTCTGACTTGCACTGTATCCATGACCTTTCTACTCGTGTTATCATATGCCCATATTACTTGGGCTGTGGGAACAAAGTCTGCTGGTTTGAGGCCAATTGCATAGGCAGTATGGGAAGGATAGACATTAATGGCCAAACCAGTATCTACCAACACCACTAGCACCCATTTCTCCCTGCACTCCATAGATATATACAACAGTTTGTTATGAACTGAGCCCTCCCGTAGCAGCTCTTTGTCCGAGAAAGTAAGCGTTGGCCTAGCACTACTTGGAAAGACCAAACCTACAAGCTGCTTGGGTGTGGTGTCGATGGACAACATAGCCTTGTCTATTGCTGACAATACTGCCTACCGGTGTACTCGTAAGGCCATGAGAAGACCCCAGATGGAGATATTAGCTTGAATTTTCTTGAGCTATTTCAATACTGCCTCTTCTTCTAGTTGTTTCTCCTTCTGTTTCTCAGCTTCTTTGTCCTTTTCAGACGCCTCTGTTTGATCCAGGTCCGGTTGCTTAAAATAACGCCCACTTCTTGTTAGATGGTCTATTTCTTTGACATACCACGTATTGTCTGGAATGAAATCACCCCAGTCTTCATCAATATGGGCCAGATACAAATCATTATTGTCCTACCATTCGCCCGCAACGGCCGACAAACAATTATCTGGTTCTGCTTGTATTACCTTCACACCATAGGTGTCCCCCACAGGGTGTTGTGAATTTACGGTTTCTCGTCTGTCTTCAATTCTTTCTCATTCAAACTGTCTTAGTGCAGCTTCCTGTTCAATATCTCCGATGTTCATAGCACCCACTTCCTGGGTTGGGTTTTCTACACCAGTGCTCTTCGTCAGCTTTCCTTTCTCATCAGCCATTCCGGCTACTACAACTATCTCTACTTCTTTTCCCTCTAATTTCATTCTAGTTTCTTCTTCCTTATCTGGCTTATCACTCAGCCATCTAGTGTTGTCTGTTGATCCGTTCAAGTCGAACCAGCTGATTTGTATATCTCTCTAACCTTGTTCATCAAAAAACTGCAAGTTGTCCAAATCCTCTTCGAGATCTGCCAAATCATCCAATCCTTGGCTCCAGCCATCTTCCTTGACCACGTTGATGTCTACCAAAGTTGGTGGCACTAATTTAGGCTTGTTTGACCAGTTGACACAGTGTAGAAACTTGGATCATACACCCTATCAGATAAGTCCTCAGGACACTCTTGCAACAGACTAGGACCTTCCTCCAAGGTTGACTCCCCTTCCATTGTAAGTCTCATCACCACAGGCTTGGATTGAGGTTTGGACATGTCTATCCTGCATAGATCTGCGCCATCCAGAATGAACAATGTCGGTTTTGGTAGATAAAAGGGAGTAATGTATATGTTGGGGTCGTAAGAGGTGACCAATGTATGGATTAGGTTAAGATTTCGTGGTAGAGGGACTTAATTATGGGCTGGGTGTGGATTTGTGGTTACGTTTGGTTTTTTAGACGGAGCGATCACCTTGTTGTCAATGAGATCCTAAATCTCATTACGCAATTTAAAGCACTGGTCGGTATCATGACCATGCTGTTGGTGAAATGCACAGTATTTTGCGAGGTTGTGTTTGGGTGGGAGAGAATCAGGAAATGAGCAAGGTTCTAAGGGTTTAAGGTGCCCTTTCTTGACTAGCACCTTCATGGCTTGAAAGAGAGTCATGTACAGTTGGTTAAAAGTCCTCTAGGGTCTAGGGATGGCAATTTGAAACCGGCCCGACGGGGATCCACGATCCCGACCCCGATTTAAGCGGGTTTTCCCCGAAAAATACCCCCGCAGGGACGGGGATGGTATTTAAAACTTAATCCCCGAACAGATTCGGGCCGGGGACGGGAATCACTTCTCCAACCACTGCCCGCCCGACAATCCCGATTGTCCCCTCACGATTAATCATAATATATATATATATTATTTTATTTGTTTAGGGTTAGGTTACTTTATATATTATAATATATATATATATATATGTATTATATTATTTGTTAGGTCCTCTCTCTCACTCAAATCACTCTCAGCCTGTCTCCCTCTCTCTCTCATGTGTAGCAGATTGAAGATCAATGGCAGCAGCTTCCTCGTCCCTCGCCGATCTCCCTCCCTCCCACGACGACCTCCGTCCGGCGCCGATCTCCCTCCCTCCCACGCCGACCTCCCTCATTCCGACCTCACTACCCCACACCCCGATCTCTCTCCCTTCCTCTCCGATCTTACGTCGATCTCTCTCCCTCCCTCCGATCTGCCTCCATCGCTTCTACCGCCTCATCCATCAGAGCTCGGATCTGAGGAAGTTCTGTATGATCTGATGAAGTTTTCTTATGTATTTTATTTTTTATTTTTTATTTTTTACATGGCTCAGATCTGTTGATGATCTATCTGATGAAGTTCTCTCTCCCTCCCTTCGATTTTTTATTTTTATTTTTTGTGTTGATGATGCTCATTGTTCAATTTTTTTTATTTTTTATTTTTTATTTATTCTGTTAATGATTCTGTGTTGATGATGCTCATTGAACATGTATGTGTGGTGGTGTTGTTGACGTTGAAACAAATTTAGGCGGGGAAGTTTCGGGGTCGGGAAAACCCGATCCCCGATCGGGGGCGGGGGTGGGGAGAGGGAAAGGTTCCCCGTCGGGGATCGGGGCCGGGGACGGGGCCATGTTCACCATCGGGGATCGGGGACGGGGAGTGTGATCCCCGGCCCCGCCCCGCCCCGTTGCCACTCCTACTAGGGTCAGGTAAGGTTGGATGATGTTTGTGAGCTTGTGTTGGCAAAGGGGTCAACAGTCTTAGTTGTGGTGACAACACTTACGTCTAACAGTCTCACAGTTGTGCTACCACTAGCAGCATTGGAACTGTGAACAAACGGCTTTTTTGTCAGCTCTTTCTCATCTGTAATAAGCACCTGCTTCATGGCATCCTCAATTTGCACCACCATTTCATGGAGTTCTATAAATGTAAACAAAGGTAGGACAATCAATTTTTGCAGCAGCTTGCCATGTAGATTTCGAATGACCATCCTGATTTGATCCTTTTTGGAAGGCATTGTGGTCATCATCGAGGCTTTAGCTCTCCATCTTGTCACAAAATCATAGAAACCCTCCTTTGGCTCTTGGCGTGTTGCCTCGAGATCATGAATCGTAACCTCAATTTGTGTATTGTAGGAATATTAAGCAATGAAGGCCTCAGCCATCTTTTCCCAATTCTGTTCGACAAAATCTTCCAAGTTAGTATACCAAATGGCTACTATACACGACATGGTATGACTAAAGAGAGACATCTTTTGTAGTCTAGTTAAGCCCATCAGCCACAAGATATTCGAAAACAAACGCAAATGGACCGTCGGATCCCCAGAGCCATCGAATCGATCAATGTGAGGCATTTTAAACCGATCTGGCAATGTAACTGCAGAATCAGTATACCCGTCCTCTATGTCCGGGATGGAGTTAACCCCTTGTGCTCTCTTAAATAACTTTTCCAATTTAATGACCTTGAATACAGTTGGGTCAACCTCGAACTCAAACGGAGCCTCGGTCTGATAAACAGAGATTTTGGAGACTTGTTCTGGGATTGGCTCTACTAGATTGCCTTGGTTTTCTTGAACATTGGCAGTATGAGCAGTGGCTCCGAGTGCTAGGATAGCCGTGGGAGGTGCATGGGATGCAGAGGCTGCAGCTAGCTGTGGTTGCTATTATTGTAGCCTGGTCATAACCTCGGTCAGGCGAGCTGCATCTTGCTGTAGGGTCTCAATTGTCTATTGCAGATAATGTATCAGTTCTTCTATACTGACTGGAGGATACTGTGTGTCACGACCCAAACCTGCCCCTATGGGTTTAGTACCGTAACCGGCCAACAATCCGAGATTACCGAAGGCCTGCTTAACAGTAAGACAACAATACAGAGTACAGGGGTTGGCGAAAGCCAAAATAGTAATTAAAAGATGTCTAATGAGCTGTGATAGTCTGTATGCAAAAAGACTATTTATAACATATGCACATTCAGAACAAAAATAGTATAAACATACATCATTTACAAGCATTCAGGTTAGGGACCAAATCCCCACCATAATAGTACAATACAAAAATCACTCAGTCTATACATAATAGAGACAGTTAGGGTGAATCTGAGACACCCTAAGAAAAGCCTTAGCTTGAACAGATTTGGAACCTCGAAGTGAGGCACAAAGGTTGGCTTGACAAAAGGGAGTTTGACCCAACGCTCCTAGCTTCGTTCCGGTGCCTGGACACCTACATATATATATATATATAAACAGTGAGCTAAAGCCCAGTGAATAACATATGCGTAAAGAGGTTAAGAATGAATGTCCTTTCAGTATTGAAAACAGTCATTTATCAGTATATCAGTCATTCAGTTTGTGGCTCATATTTCATGCCATAGCAGTCATTCAGAAAACTATAATAGTTATATGTGGTACATCCAATAGCAAAACAAGCGATGAGGGTCTCAACAGACCGAATAAATTCGATTGATGGCCATCATATCAGTAAACAGTAGTGGTTTCAAACATGGGAACCGACAGAGATCTCTGTGATAGTAGCAGTACAGTATAGTAACAGTAAATTGCTATGGATGCCACGAATACAATTCACAAATAGGACAAACATTCATTCAGTAAACAGTGTCATTTCATAAAGCAGTACAGTCATTTGTTCAGAAAATAATCTCAATTGAACATTTCTTTACAACATTGTTACTCACAGAGCACTGGGCTACAGATAGGCTAGAGCATCCTCGGATGCCAACCCTACAGTTACAGAACGAACACACACTAAGCTATACAGTTGGGAAATAATAACTTAATCCCTAATTTACGTTGGTGTGGTTCTACATCAATATCCTTCTTAAGATGCCTTAAACATGCCCTAGGAATGCCTAGGATAAAAAGAGGATGCAAAGATGCACTTTTAAACACTTTACAAAATTTTCAGAAAACAGGGGTCACACTCGAGCATGTCTTTCTACGCTCGAGCAGAAATGAAGACAAAGGATCCTCGCTCGAGCGTCATTGTCCTCGCTCGAGGGGACTGTAAAACATGGCAAAAGTACTGGATGCACAAAATTCACGCTCGATGGGCGCTCGATACCCGCTCGAGCGTTAGACACAAGTCCTCGCTCGAGCGAACTGTAAACACATGCAAAGTACTGGATACACACATTTCACGCTCGAGCGTTCACTTCTACGCTCAAGCGGACTGCATGAACTCAGTGCGTACGCTCAAGCGTGGAGTTCCCCCGCTCGAGCGTGAGTCCAAAATCTGGAATTTCCAGATTTGAACCTCAAGCTTAAAACTCAACTTTGAATGCACCAAATCCGATCCTTTTGGGCCAATTTTCTGGAAAACACTTCAAAACCCATAATATTACATATTTCAAAGATCAATTTGTAAAATCAAAGCCCAAAGGTAGTTCAATTAAACTCATTTCCAAACAAAACGTCAAGAACATAAATTAAATGTAACATGCATGTATTCAAACAACTTCTAGGCTTCAAATACTTGCTCCAAAGAGCCAATTCCTTCAAAATCAAGTTGAATCCATGGACTACAACAATAATATGGACATGCATGCAAGAATTCCCATGAAAACAACTTTAAATTTCAAGATGTGCACATGCATGCATGATATAAGCTTCAATTCAACAATTCAAGCCATATCTTGGCTCTAGACTTCAAAATTAACATGGACCATGCAAGTCACAATTTAAACTCATAAACCAAAGGATGAATATCCTACCTTAGGTCTTCAATTTCAAGATACACAAGCTCAATTTGCAATCTACTCTTCAATTCTTCAAGTTCTCTAAGCCAATTCACAAATGGAACTAAGTTTTCTCCTCCTTCACTCTTTCTTTCACTCAGTTAGCTCTCAAAATGGCTGAGGAAAAGGTGCTCAAACAATGTAAAGGGTGAGAGAGAGAATGGTCTAGCCTAACCCACTAAGTGGCAATTTGGTGAATAAGGCCAACTATTGCAATTTAACATTATTTAACTCAATTTAATCATACCAAATCATACTTCAATTAAACATGCCATAAAAGCACATAAATTCTAATTAGCATAATACACTAATCAATTTCTAGTTCGGCCGCCGACAAGGCCTTCAATTAGCAGTTTAAACATAAAACATGAATAGATAATTCAGCAGTTGAACAGATAGACATGCATTTAAACTAATATACTCCATCAATCAGTGCAGAATTTCAGTCAATCAGTCAGTTAACATACTTAATCATAGATTAGCACTAATCAGTGGTGAGGGTTGTCACGGTCTCCCCTCCTTATAAAGAGTTTGGTCCTCCAAACTCGAGTTACCTTCATTCTGGAAGAAGACAGGGTTCAGTGGAAACAGTTCAGGATATCTCTTGATCATATCGTCTTCCCTTTCCTAAGTGGCATACACGCCACCATGGTTTTGCCAGTCAACTTTCACTAGCAGGATCTCTTTGTTCCTTAACTTCTTGATCTGTCTGTTTACAATCTGAATAGGTCGTTCTTCATAAGTGTAGTCATCACTTAGCACTACACAGGTAGGCTCAATCACGTGGAAGGGATCCCGAAGGTAATCCCTCAACATTGAAATGTGGAACACGTTATGCATATGCTCCATTTCAGGAGGAAGCGCTACTTGATACGCCACCGGATTAATCTTTTCAATAATCTCATACGGTTCGACATATCTCGGCACTAGCTTATCCTTGACTCCAAAACGAGTCTAGCCTTTCATCGGTGTCACTTTAACAAAAACATGATCACCTATCTCATATTCTCTGTCCCGCCTTCGGACATCCACATAACTTTTCTATCAGCTTTGTGCGGTTTTCAGTCTTTGTTGGATCAGTTTCACTTTTTCGGTAGTTTCTTGTACAATCTCGGGCCCAAGCAAAGGCCCATCTCCAACTTTTGCCCAGGAAATTGGAGAGCGACATTTCCTGCCATATAAAGCCTCGAACGGCGCCATCTCAATACTCGAGTGGAAGTTGTTGTTGTAGGCAAATTCAGCTAAAGGTAGATGACTTTCCCAATTTCCCTAGAAATCAAGAACACACATCCGCAATAAATCTTCCAGAGTCAAGATGGTTCTTTCTGACTGGCCATCTGTCTGAGGATGGTAAGCACTACTCAGTCTCAGTTCAGTACCCAATGCAGTTTGCAGACTTTGCCAAAATCTCAATGTAAACTTCGAGTCCCTATCAAAAACAATGGACACAGGCACTCCATGCAATCTCACAATCTCATCAATATAGAGTATAGCCAATTTGTCCGCATTATAAATTGTTTTGACAAGTAAGAAGTGAGCAGATTTAGTCAGTCTATCAACAATAACCCAAATTGAATCCATACCTTTACTGGAGCGAGATAAACCAACAATGAAATCCATAGGGATATGTTCTCATTTCCACTCCGGTATCGGTAAGGGTTGCAGTAAACCTGCGGGTCGTTGATGTTCGGCTTTAACTTGTTGGTAATGAAGACATTTCGACACAAAATCCGTAGTCACTTTGTTCATTCCCAGCCACCAGAAATTCAGTTTTAAGTCTTGGTACATTTTTGTATTTCTTGGATGGATAGACAATTTTGAATTGTGGCCTTCTTGTAGAATTCTTCTTTTCAATTCAGGATCACTCAGTACACATAATCTTCCCTGGAATTTAACACATTATTCTCGAATTTGAAATCCGGCCTCGGTTTGGATTCCCATTCTTCGATGATCTTCTTCAAGAAGTCATCATGTTGCTGTTTCTCCTTAATCTCTTCAATCAGCGCCAGTTGAACAGAAATAACGGCTATTGTTCCACCTTGTTCATGCAAAACAATCTCAATTTCAAGTCTTTCAAGGTCACATAGCAATTCTTTCTGCCCAGTGAGTAAACAGGCTAAATTTCCAATCGATTTTCGACTCAGTGCATTAGCAACAGTGTTAGCTTTTCCTGGATGGTACAAAATTTGCAGGTCATAGTCTTTTATCAGTTCTAACCATCTCTGCTGCCTCATGTTCAGTTCTTTCTGTGTGAAGAAGTATTTCAAACTCTTGTGGTCTGTATACACCTCACATGTTGCCCCATAAAGGTAGTAACGCCAAATCTTCAGTGCAAACACTACTGCAGCAAGTTCTAGATCATGGGTCGGGTAGTTCTTTTCATGCGGTCTCAATTGTCTGGAAGCATATGCAATAACTCTTCCATTCTGCATTAAAACACATCCCAAACCCTTATAAGAAGCATCACTATATGCAGTATAACCATCTATACCTGAGGGTAAGGTGAGAACCGGTGCAGTCACTAATCGAGTTTTCAACTCTTGAAAATTTGATTCCCTCTGATCGGTCCAGTCAAATGATATCCCTTTTGAGTCAACTGTGTCAGTGGTAGGGCAATTTTGGAGAAATCTTTGACAAACCTTTTGTAATACTCAGCTAAGCCTAGAAAACTTCGTACTTCGGTAACATTTGTCGGTCTAGGTCACTACTGCTTCAATTTTCTGTGGGTCAACTATAATACCATCATTACTAATCACATGTCCTAAAAACATCACACTGTCTAGCCAAAATTCACATTTAGTTAGTTTTGCATAAAGTTTCTGTTCTCTTAGGGTCTGTAGGGCAATGTTCAAATGACGTTCATGTTCTTCCGTGCTTTTGGAATAAATCAAGATGTCGTCTATGAAAACAACTATAAATTCATCAAGGTATGGTTTGAAAATTCTGTTCATAAGGTCCATAAATGCAGCAGGTGCATTGGTAACTCCGAAAGGCATAACTAAGAATTCATAATGTCTGTATCTCGTTCGAAAGGCAATCTTTTCAATATCTCCTGTATTGACTTTCAACTGGTGGTATCCAGATCTAAGGTCAATTTTGGAGAACACTTGGGCACCCTGTAACTGGTCAAATAAATCATCAATGCGAGGCAATGGATATTTATTTTTCACTGTTACCTTGTTCAGTTCACGGTAGTCAATGCAAAGTCTCAATGAGCCGTCTTTCTTTTTCACAAACAAAACTGGTGCGCCCTACGGTGAAATACTGGGCCTGATGAACTTCTTATCTAACAGTTCTTGCAGCTAAACTTTCAACTCTTTCAATTCAGTCGGTGCCATTCTATAAGGAGCTTTAGATATTGGTTGTGTGCCCGGAATCACATCAATGGTGAACTCAATGTCCCTATCAATCAAATCCCCTGGCAAATCGTCTGGGAAAACATCTGGGAATTCTCTGACTATAGGAATACTGTTCACATCAATGTTAGCATTAGTAGGTACGGTCAATACAGAACATAGATACCCTTTACACCCCTTTCTAATCAGTTTAAAATCTTTCATGGATGAAATCAGATATGGGGGAGGTACTACTCCAACTCCATTAAACACGAATTTAGGTAAACCAGGTGGACGAAAAACAACTTGTTTTGTTACACAATCTATGGTAGCATGATATTTTGTTAACCAGTCCATTCCCAATATTACATCAAAATGGTCAATGTTCAATGGCAGTAAATCAATATACAAATGTGCATCTCCAACAATAATCTCACATGTAGGGTACATATAAGCACAAGTCATGGATCCCCCAACAGGTGAAGATACAGCTAACAGATAGTTCATAGGTTCTAATGGTCTATTTAATTTTCACGAAAAAGGATGCGATACATACGAATGTGTAGACCCCGAATCAATCAGAACATATGCATTTTGAGCACAAATTGAGAGTATACCTGACACACAATGATCTGATTCTTACCTCATAGGCTCCTTTCCAATGGCTTTAGGGTTGGGTTTTGGTGCAACAGTTAAGGCTGTGGCGCTGGCTGCAGCTTTACTCTTGGCCGGAGGAGTGGAAGGGCAATCTTTAACCATGTGGCCCACCTTGCCACACCTGTAACAAGCACCTAAAATTTTATAGCAAACCCCTTTATGTTTCTTACCACATTCAGAACAAGGCAGTATGAAACTGTAGACACCCCATTTTTGACCGTCCTCAAGACTTGGACGTCACCGTTTGAACACTCGGTGATCGTCCATGTTTGTGTTCGTCTTGAGTTCCCGGAGGTCTCGGCCACTCGCCTTGCCTCAGGATCTCTCGACTCAATTGTTTTGTGTTTGGTTTTGCACCAAACACTTGTGTTTTGCTTTTGAGGGACAGGGAATGGCTTGTTGGCCATCCCCACACCCCACCGGCCATGGCTTGAGGCCACCGGCCACTGTTTTGTTGCCACCGGCCATTTGTGATGGCCGACCGGCACTCTTTGTGGTCGGTCGACCATGTATTTGGTCAATTTGGCATTTTTGGCTGGTCGACCACTATGCATCTGCTTTTGCAGATATTTTTTATGCCAGCTGTGCTAGCTGGCATACACTTTGCACCCCCTCCATACACGTGTATGGAGGGATTTCACTCTTGCTTAGCTTGTTTTGTAAGCTTTACAAGAGTGATCCTCTATAAAGGGAGGGCCTCTCCTCCTCCTCCAAGGTTACAAAAAAGCTCCAGAGAGGGTCTGAGATTAGGGTTAGCATATTATATCTATCTATCTCTATATCTTCTTCTCTTTGTGCCTAAGTGTGTGTTTGTTCATAGTTTTGCATACAAACACCTAGTGTTACACTTTCCTTTAGCTACTGAGGTACTAAGGAGTGATTTTCAGAGTTTTGAGCTAGTTTTGGCCTAAGGAAAGCAGCTGGAGTGCTGTTCTTGAAGAAGTATACAAGGGTAAGAACTTTACCTTTAAATACCCCATTTTTGCATAGTCCTTTTGTCTACCTTGCATCTATTTTTGAGCTTAGTGTATAACATATAAAAATCTTGTTTTTACTTGCTTAAAATAGTTGTTTAAGGTTGTTTTGGTGTTTGGGATTTTTTGACCCCTCTTAGGGCTTGTTTGGCCCCCATTTTGTGCTATTTTGGTGAGCTCCGAGACCACTTTGTTTGGGCCTCCTCACCACTGAAATCTCTCAGGATTTCAGTGGTGAGGATGGTGCCTTAAGGTCCTAAGAAGGAGAGGGCCATCCCCTCTCCTTGTTGTCTTCAAACTTGCCATTTTAGGCCTCATGTGTGAGCACCATTTTTGAGTTCATGTTGGCCATGTTTCAGTAGGTATTTGGTAGTATTTTGCCATGTTTTACCTTTGTTTTAAGGTGGTTTAGACACACCATGCTTGCCTTGCATGCTTGTCTTGTAATGCCATGAATTGCCTTAGCATGCTTTGTGCTTTGTGCTTTGAGCCTTGTGTCTAGCATGTTTTTGGCTTGGCTTTGTGAAGCTTTTATGCTTGTTTTAGCATGCTAAAGGTCTGTTTTTGGCTATTTGGGCCATCCATGGCTTGCTTTGTATAGCTACCATGCAACCCCTCTTGTATGCCTTGAGCATTGACCCATCTAGTATGCCATCCTTGCCTTGTTTCAGTGGTTTGGAACCACTTGCCATGCCATTTTAGTCCTTTTGGTGTGTTCGTATGCTTGCATTTGATGCCCCTTTAATGTGTTAAAAGGTTGTTGTCTTATACTCCATGAATGTGTCATTGCGTATGCCATCATGTCTAGGTCTCTAAGATGCCATGCCAATGTGTTTTTGGCTTTGTTTTAACATGCTAAAACTCTGATTTTGGTTGTTCAAATCATGCCATGTTTAGCTTTGCTAAGTGTAGTTCAATACCTCTTTGGTAAGCCTTAGGCTTGGGACCATTGTTGCATGCTTTGCTTGTCTTGCTTGTTTGATTTGGCATCATATGCTTGCATGTTTTCAGAGTTTGGTATGCATGCCATATGCCCATGTTTATCTTTTTTTAAGTGCGCTTAAAAGTTACTCTTTGGTGCCTAAGTGTTGGACCTTGTATGCATGCATGTTTGTATGCACATTAGCCTTCATTCTTGAGCATGTTGGCCACTGTTTTGGGCTTATGTAACAGTTGTCCATCTTGGTATAAGTCCACCCCTTACATGTTGGTGCATGCTTACCTTGTATGTTGCCATATACTTGTTGCATATTTTGATAAATACATGTTGTAGCATACTAGTTCAAATGTGCCTCATGGTGTGCTTAATCCATGACACGTTGTTGCATGCTTAGGTTGTAATGCATTTTGCATGCATTGTTCTTAACATGTTGTCCATATTGCACTTTGCATGCATGTTAGCTTGTATGTTTGTTTGCATGCCCATGTTGCATACTAGCTCACATGCCTAGGGTGCATTGCGTTGAACATGCATGCCTTGCCTCTTGAAATCAAGTGATAGAGGTTGGGCCTTTATGTGCTTATTTGGTTTGCATTTCATTTGACATGAAAATGTACAACTTGGTTTCTTGGGCCATCACGCATTGAAATGCGCGATTTGTGGTCCGAGAATTGAGTACCATCCCCCTTTGAGTCATAAACATGAAAAGGGGTATATTGGTAAACACATTTGCTTGAAATGCATTGCCATGCCCTATTTTTCCCTCTGCTGCTGTCAAAACAGGTTCTGCAGGAAGCTTTGGCCGGTCGACTACATCAAGTGCCAATCGACCAATGATGGATGGCCGATAACTCCATAGATGGTCGATGACCACTTCCCTTTGGCCGGTAACCATTCCTCATAGCCGGTGGCATTCCTCAGTGTTCATATGGTGTACCTTGGGTCTTGTGCAGTCCTCAGAGGAGCAGAGCAGGGTAAACAGAGGCAGCTTGCGCATGGCATTGGATTTCCAGGCGAAGCCAATCCAAGCACGCGTGCATCCCTCTTCCCGAGGCCTTTTAATGCTTTCCTTAGCTTAGTTAATTTGCTTAACTAGTTAAGTGGTCTGTAATATTTAATTAGCTTGTAGGTTAATTAATTGTATATTCTTTTGGTCCCTCCGAGCAAGGGCGAATTTGTAATAAGTGTAGGTGCGTGTGTGCATGTCTTCTAACCCCCACTTCTTTCTCCCTTTTACTTACCTGCTTTTAATGGTTAGTATTAGGGCATGTTTAATTTAGCATACCTTATGCTATGCATGCGTGCATCCATTCATTTGTATTGCATGCACCGGGCTTGGCGCATCATGCTAACTACATAGTATTTCAAATCTAACCCGAATACATGCTATCTATGCATTTCACATGCCATACTAGGATTAGCCGAGCCTGTTCTAGTTGCATTTTGTATGCGATGCATTAGTTATTTAACATGGACTTGGGTCATACATTGGTTACTAACAAGTTCTTTTGTTTTGGCTCGGAGTACTCGGTAAGCTTTTTCATGCTTTAGCATCTCGCATGAGTGTGAATGTTAACATAACAGTATGCTTACCATGTGGCTATATGCTTATGTGATATAAACTGCCTGAATGCCTGTGGGTGAAGATTGGATTGTTTGAGTTGGAACAACTCGTTGAAATCCGTGTTTTAGCCTACTTGCGAGTAGCAAATTTCAAACTGTCTTTCAAACAAATGCTTTGTTCCAAATTAGGCGATCTAGTCTATACTTTTGTGTTGTGCGCATCACATAGTAAGATTAGCTAATTAACCAGAATAAGAACGCATATGTTTTCAAAACAAGATATCATGGTTAGTAGAGGCCAATCTTCGGATTGGGCGAGAGGGGGTGCTCATAGCTGACCTTCCCCAATCGTACCCAAGTTCCCGAGCCGAGGTAACTTTGTTGATGACGGACACATGGCCTTAGGCAAATGAGTCAGGGTTTCCTAAATTCCCCCATAAAAAATATTTAGGTGGCGACTCTGTATCTGGCAAAGCAGTCCATGTTTGGCACTTCTTTCAAAAAAAATCTGTTTTCCAAAACGATTTGCCGGATTTGGACTCTTTGGTTCAGATTAAGAACCGTGACAAATCAAGTCCGAACTGTGGCAGCATTAGGCCCTCGGGGCACGTCCACAGGAACCACTTCCCTGACTAGAGCTGGTTGTTGACCCTGTATTCTGCTTTTTGTTCAATGGATTATTTCAGCCTTTCTTAAACTTAAAACCCCGTCTTTTACCACGCCACTCAATCGATGGTGTTTCAATCTGTTTCAATGCCTCGATGTTTGATTCAGCCATTATTGCTCTGTCAAGAACATCCATATACTTAAGCAGTTTCAAAACATTAATTCTATCAAGTATTTCCACATTAAGGCCGCCTTCAAACTTCCTGGCCTTTTTGTAATCAGTGTCAACCATGTGCGGTGTATATCTGGCGAGTTCAGTAAACTTTGACTCATACTTAGCCACGGACATGGTACCTTGTCTCAGTTGTTCAAACTCAGTCACTTTTCGATCCTTGACACACTGAGGGAAGTATTTCTCAAAGAAGGCTCCTTTAAACTGAGCCCAAGTCATAACAGTGTCGGTGTCACGGACAAGCATCCACCACCTTCTAGCCTCTTCTTGTAAGGTGAAGGTAGCCAGTAGCACTTTGTGTGCTTTAGAACACGAAAAGACTTCAAATAATTTTTCGGTTTCTAGCACCCATGCTTCGGCCTTCAATGGTTCAAGGCCTTCTTGAAATGATGGCGGTTTCATCTTACTGAACTTCTGTGTTAGAGTAATGATGTCATCATTCACATTATGTTCCGGCTATACCGGAGGAGGTGGGGGCCGTTGGTTCTGTTGCTGTTGTTGCCTTAAGGCCTCAGTTAGCAGTTCAACTGTTCTTTCCCATCTTGCCATTCTGGCTTCGATTGATTCAGTTTCATCAGTAGTTCTTGCATTATCCATTTCACTATATGCAACATAATAATAATAAACATAGGAAGTTGCATACTTTAAACACAATAACACATTAGCACATATATTAATGCCATAGCCACGCACACTTTCAATGCTCATGTAATGCCCTTATTACTTTTCTAGAACACCCTATAGCTCGTTTGGACACGTGTGTGTGGTATAACTCATGGTTTAATATCGCACTGATACCACTCTGTCACGACCCAAACCCGCCCCTATGGGTTTAGTATCGTAACCAGCCAGTAATCCGAGATTACCGAAGGCTTGCTTAAAGAAGACAAGAATACAGTAGTATGTGGCGAAGCCAAAACAGTAATTAAAAGATGTCTAATGAGCTGTGACAGTCTGTATGCAAAAAGACTTTTTATAACATATGCACATTCAGAACAAAAACGGTATCAACATACATCATTTACAGGCATTCAGGTTAGGGACCAAATCCCCACCATAACAGTACAGTACAAAAATCACTCAGTCTATACATAACAGAGACAGTTAGGGTGAATCTAAGACACCCCAAGAACAGTCTTAGCTTGAACAGATCTGGAACCTCAAAATGAGGCACAAAGGTTGGCTTGACAAAAGGGAGTTTGACCCAATGCTTCTAGCTTTGTTCCGGTGCCTGGACACCTACATATATATATATATATATAAAAACAGTGAGCTAAAGCCCAGTGAATAACATATGCGTAAAGAGGTTAAGAATGAATGTCCTTTCAGTATTGAAAATAGTCATTTATCAGTATATCAGTCATTCAGTTTGTGGCTCATATTTCATGCCATAACAGTCATTCAGAAAACTATAATAGTCATATGTGGTACATCCAATAGCAAAACAGTACAGTAGGTCTTAACAGACCGAACAGTCAGCTGATGGCCATCATATCGGTAAACAGTAGTGGTTCCAAACATGGGAACAGACAGAGATCTCTGGCAAGACAAAGATCTGATGTGATGAAATTGCTATGGATGCCACGAATACAGTTCACAAATAAGACAAACATTCATTTAGTAAACAGTGTCATTTCATAAAGCAGTACAGTCATTTGTTCAGAAAAAAATCTCAATTGAACATTTCTTTACAACATTGTTACTCACAGAGCACTGGGCTACAGATAGGCTAGAGCATCCTCGGATGCCAACCCTACAGTTACAGAACGAACATACACTAAGCTATACAGTTGGGAAATAATAACTTAATCCCTAATTTGCCTCGGTGTGGTTCTACATCAATATCCTTCTTAAGATGCCTTAAACATGCCCTAGGAATGCCTAGGATAGAAAGAGGATGCAAAGATGCACTTTTAAACACTTTACAAAATTTTCAGAAAACAGGGGTCACGCTCGAGCGTGTGTTTTTACGCTCGAGCGGAAATGAAGACAAAGGATCCCCGCTCAAGAGTCACTGTCCTCGCTTGAGCGGACTGTAAAACATGACAAAAGTACTGGATGCACAAAATTCATGCTCAATGGGCGCTCGATACCCGCTCGAGCGTTAGACACAAGTCCTCGCTCGAGCGTGCATTCCCTCGCTCGAGCGGACTATAAACATATGCAAAGTACTGGATACAAACATTTCACGCTCGAACATTCACTTCTACGCTCAAGCGGACTGCATGAACTCAGGCGTACGCTCGAGCGTGGAGTTCCCCCGCTCGAGCGTGAGTCCAAAAACTGGAATTTCCAAATTTGAACCTCAAGCTCAAAACTCAACTTTGAATGCACCAAATCCGATCCTTTTTGGTCAATTTTCTGGAAACACTTCAAAACCCATAATATTACATGTTTCGAAGATCAATTTGTAAAATCAAAGCCCAAAGGTAGTTCAATTAAACTCATTTCCAAACAAAACTTCAAGAACATAAATTAAATGTAGCATGCATGTATTTAAACTTCTAGGCTTCAAATACTTGCTCCAAAGAGCCAATTCCTTCAAAATCAAGTTGAATTCATGGGCTACAACAATAATATGGACATGCATGCAAGAATTCCCATGAAAACAACTTTAAATTTCAAGATGTGCACATGCATGCATGATATAAGCTTCAATTCAACAATTCAAGCCATATCTTGGCTCTAGACTTCAAAATTAACATGGACCATGCAAGTCACAATTTAAATTCATAAACCAAAGGATGAATATCCTACCTTAGGTCTTCAATTTCAAGATACACAAGCTCAATTTGCAATCTACTCTTCAATTCTTCAAGTTCTCTAAGCCAATTCACAAATGGAACTAAGTTTTCTCCTCCTTCACTCTTTCTCTCACTCGGTTAGCTCTCAAAATGGCTGAGGAAAAGGTGCTCAAACAATGTAAAGGGTGAGAGGGAGAATGGTCTAGCATAACCCACTAAGTGGCAATTTGGTGAATAAGGCCAACTATTGCAATTTAACATTATTTAACTCAATTTAATCATACCAAATCACACTTCAATTAAACATGCCATAAAAGCACATAAATTCTAATTAGCATAAAACACTAATCAATTTGTGGTTCGGCTGCCGACAAGGCCTTCAATTAGCAGTTTAAACATAAAGCATGAACAGATAATTCAGCAGTCAAACAGATAGACATGCATTTAAACTAATATACTCCATCAATCAGTGCAGAATTTCAGTCAATCAGTCAGTTAACATTCTTAATCATAGATTAGCACTAATCAGTGGTGAGAGTTGTCACACTGTGTCATTGGAATAGGTGAGTGATCTCATGTTGGGCTAGAAGAAGATGACCGTTCCCAAACTAGACTTGACATAGGTGAGCTAAGGGGTGACTATTGTAAAAATTGAACTGATGAATTCTGCCTAATTCTCCTTTGTCTTGTAATCGGTGGGAGTGAGGTAAACACGGGTTGTCCCCGAACAAGATCCTCGGCTTTACAAAGTCTTCAAACTTTCTGAAGCTATGGTTTTAAACAACCTAGCAAAAAAATAAAGCAAAAGAACAATAATCAAAAACCGCACAACACCTCAGCTAAGATGTTCTCAACACAGACATGATCAAAGTTGTAGGACTGTACTCCACAATAAGTTCAACCCCTCAAAAAAATATCAAATTTGCAATTGCTATGCACATTCCTATACAGTTTCACTATAAAACGCATACCAGTTAAGAGAGAGCCAAATCACCCCTATGAGGTGGTAGGGTTACCCTGTCCTAGTTTTGTCATGAACTAGGTTTCACTATTTCAATCAAGCGGTTTCATACAATCCTATATTTTGGGTGAGCATCCTGTCATATTTTGGAACAATCTCTATGATTTTTCTATATCCAACTAGGCCAAATAGTCAAAGGGGGTACCTCAGAAAGACTACCTAATATACCTCTCACACCTAACACCGAGAAGTGAAAGAAGGATCAAACGGTATAATGGTAGTCTAGATCCAAGGGTTATGTTCCCAACATAGCAAAGCCCATGACTGGTCGGCCTTTTGGCAAGTTTTTGGGTAAGCCTCCCGCAAACCGTCCAGGAATAGCAAATAGAAAACACAATGACTTATGAGCACCAATACAAATGCAATGCAAAGAACATATAAATGTAGATAAAATTTCACATCATGAAGTTCGAGTCAAGTTCTCTAAAGTCCCCAGCAGAGTTGCCAGAAACTGTAGCTCGACTTTTCATGCTCCTTTCAGATATAACTAGCCTTACAGTTCGAACTTTCGCGGTTCTAAATTTGATCTCATAAGTGCAATGTGAAATAGATAAACACCAAAGAGTCCAAATCTGGCAAATCTTTTGAAAAATAAACTTTGAATCAAAATGTCAAAAATGGACTGTTTTACCAGATACAGAGTCACCACCTAAATATTTTTAAGAAACTTAGGAAACCCATGACTCGTGCCAAAGGCCATGTGTCCATCATCACCAAGATTGTCTCGTCTCGGGAACTTAGGTACGAAAGGGGAATGTCATGAATTGAGCACCCCACTCGCCAGATCAAAGATCAGCCTCTACTAATCATGATGTGAATTTTATTTACATTGTATGTTCTTGTTCTGATTATTAGACTAACATAACTATGTATTGCACACAAGTATAGTCTAATTTGCAAAAATTGGAACACTTTAATTCATGTTTGTTTTGAAAATTGTTTCTAATATATACCACTTGAAAAAGTGATCGCATATGTACATTACTCAAATTATTCCAATTCAAGCAATTAGCCTTCATCTACAGGCATTCAAGCAATTTATCACTTAAGCACTTAGCCTCATGGCAAGCATGCTAGACATGGCAACAATCACACTCATGCAAGATGCTAAAGCACAAAATGCTCACCTAGTACTCTGAGGCAAGCCAAAAGAAACAAAAGAGCTAGAAAACATGCGTGCTCCTAACTAATGCAACATGACTAATGCAACACATGCAATGGTGCAACTAATAGGCTCGGCTACTAATTTATGACATGTGAATCAATTTGATAACATGCATTTAAACACATTCAACGAAGTAATAAATGACAATGCTTTGTTAGAATGATGAACCGAGCCTCAATTCATGCAAGACAAATGGATGCAAATCATGGAGTATGCTAAAAGAAACATGATGTTCCATTCTATCCACCATAAACGGATAAGTAAAAGGAAGAAAGACGTGGAGTTGGAAGACATACACATTATTACATATTGGCCCTCGCACAAGAGGGTCAAAATAAATGCCCTAGCTAATTACTACGAATTAACTAACTACTACAAACCCAAATGAATGAATTAGCTAAACTACTTAACTAATTATTACAATAACAAATTTAATTAACTATTCTAGCTAATTAAATAAGTACAACACGGAACTAACTAGCTATTCTAACGAATTAGTTGCAAACTCGCTACTTTAAGCATAACATACTAATATTATAACATAACTTCATGAATCCTGAGAATTGAGGGATGCCTCATGCATGGATGTAGATTTTCACTCGACAATGCTCTCTGTTTTGCTACTAGAATGCCTTTATTGCACAGTTAGAAAATTGCACATGTTTTCTACCTCAGCCTCTAATCTACTCTACTAGAAAAAGGATATTGCCTTCCTCGAAAAAATGGCCGGTAACCCAGAAGTAATGGCCGGCTGGCCATAAATAGTGGGTTGCCGTCCAGTAAAAGTGGTCTGCCGACCACTAATGTTGGTTCTTTCCTATAGCAACAGAGGACAAACAAAGTACAAACCAGAGTATTCTCATGAGATATTTGTCCACCCTGCCTCTTCTTATCAGCAAATAGGTCAAAGAAGGGGGTAGGCTTGATTCGCAAGCTGTCAATCGATGTAATTGCATTACATGATGACTTACTAGTCAAAGGCCATAATTTCAATAAATGGTAAGAAAAGACCAACAAAACCTCTTCCCTATCATGGATTGATCAAGGGAAGTGGTTGACCTTGGAAACTTGAACCATTTCATCACTAACAAGATTGAAATGACTCAAGTCTCCATGTGTTCAATTAATGTCCGATTGAACACCAAATTAGCTTATTATCTTATTCTATTTTAGTCCAAGTTTTATTACTTCATTTTAATTACCTTTCATTCATTAATTCATTGAGTCCAAAAATGAGCTTTAAGTCCTCTAATTGAGAGAAGTACCAAAGCAAATGTTGTTTTAGGCATGAGAGAGATGTCATGCCGTTGGTAATGAACCCCGAAAAGGATTAAACCATTAAGCACAACAACCTCAATCTCAAACTTAAACAAACAATTGGTTTGAAACCACTCTCAAAGCAAAGGAAAAACCAAGAAATGGGAGAGGTTGCAGAGATGCTTAGAAGTGAACACAAGTATGTAAAGCAAAAAATAAATATTATCAACTCAAATAAGTTGGTGGCTAAGGCCTAAACCACCAAGCCTATGAGGACCATTACACTACAAGCGTATTATACAAAGCATGAATGAAGCTAAGACATAAAAATAGTCCTAAAACAGCCCTAAAAAGTGCTCGAATGAAGACAAAAACAACTAAAATAACTAGCTAAAATATTGAGGTATTAAAACTAGCACACAAGCACAAGGAGAGAAGGCTAACCCCTTCACTTTTACGACTTCAAAACATGATTTCTGCCTCTGAAAAATCTCTAAAAATCAGTGGTAAAAAGATCAAAAAAAGGTGATAAGAAGGTAGGAAGCGTAAGGGCGATGAGAAGGTGGGAAACACAAGGGCAAAGGCCTTAGAAGCAAGGTTCAAAGAAGGGTTACCAACCCCTCTACCTTTAATGGCCTTAAACCGTAAGTTTTAGCCTAAAAAAATAGGTAATAAACAGCACAAAAACAATAAGAAATGATAGGAAACAAGTAGTGTAAAGACGGTACAAAAGCACTAGAATGTATACCTTTTGAAGAGGAACGAACCCTTGAGTTACAAACCACCAATTTCACACTCTCAAGTGCCTCAAGAGCTAAAATTCAAGCCCAAATCACCTCAGCAAGGAACTCTCTAGGTTTGGTTTAGAGTGTTTGAGCCAAGGCTATGTAAGTTGCAAGAGAGAGAGAATTGTCGAGATAGAGTTTTTCCAAAATTTTGCTCTTCAAAAAATATTTTCTTACTCCTAAATTTTTCTAACCATGAAACCGAGAAGGGAGGTCATCTATATATAGAAAACCAAGTATCTAACTCGAAAATATCTGTATACATACAGCTGGAATTGTGCAGGCACATGGGAGGATAGCTGGTAGAAAATATTTGATTTTTTGCACTAGTGGCTGGCAGGCCACTAATATTGGCCGATAGGACACATTAGTGAGCGGCATGCCATACTAGTGGGTCTGCAGGTCCCTGGATGCACAGGCCTAAAAAAAATACTGTTTTGGTCCAAAACAAGGCACAAGGTTTGTAGGTTGAACACTAAGGTTTCCTGCTGAGGAAGTCAAGCATTTGACAGGCGTGCTCATTCATCATTGAGTGATTAATTAGTGATGCCCAAGTCTTAAGGGCCGAAAAAATGAGGTGTCTACAAATATATTTTCCAAGATACAATGACGATATACATTCACATCCATTTTCATTCCTCATATAATCAAGAAATCTTATATGATGATCATCATTTCCATTTTCTTGTATCTTAATGCTATATCATAATTTCTAAGCAACAAACTTCCTTTCTCATGGATTTTCAAAGATGACAAATTTCTTAACAATCTCATCATATCTCAATAATAATACTCTAGAAATCAGGATTTTTTTTTTTTTTTTAATCAACACAACCTTTTCCCTCAATTTTTCAAATCTTTGGTTTTCACAAAATTGGGATTTCTCATTTTTAAAAGAGTTTTCCTCAAAAAAAAATTCTCACTATCATCATAATTCATAAATTTTAAGGTTTTGTAGAAATTTTGGAGAAAACCCTCATTTGAGTAATATAAAATATCAATATTTAAACCCTAGCTTCCTATACAAATATCTCACCAAAATAACACATAGAGAAAATAAAATGTATATATAACTCAAAGAAGTCCCTATCTCAAGCTTTAGAAAGAAAATGAGAGAAAAGCTTTAGAAAGAAGTCCTTATCTCAAGCTTTGGATGTGGGTTAGAGAGAATGAAGAGAAAAGATGAGTACAGAGAGAGAGAGAGAGAGAGAGAGAGAGAGAGAATATTAGATTTTATAAAAAAGTAGTTTAAATTTTGGAGATAAATTAAACATTCCCACACCTGCGGACCCTTGGCTGCACATGCAACAACCTCTTTTTCGCACATATGGGTCCCTTGGCCCACGTACGGTGACCCTTTTCGCATGTGTGGGAATTCTCCTCCGTGCATGCTTTTATTCCAGAATGAAATCCGAGATCCATCTTTCCTCTCTACACCTGTGGCACTTACCCACACGTGTGTCACCCTTTTCGCACGTACGACTCCACCTTTGCACGTGCGAAATGTTTATTGTTATGGGCCACGACATTCGTTACTCCCCGATTTCATTTTCACATCCAAAACCCCAAAGTTTTAATTTGTAAGGATAGTTTAGAAACCACAATAGGAAGAATAAGAATTCTAGTGACGTAGCACGGACTATGAGGTCTCAGAATTAAAGTAGAAGTTCGAAAACAAGATGTTTAAGCAGTAATAGACAAGAAAGTAATTAGTTTAAAATCCCTAAGACATCATACCTCGCTCTTGTCTTGGATCTGCTTCTTGGTGCTTAACTCCATATTTCGGATCTCAGATATCGGCTTTATCTAGAATAGAGATTGTGCATCTTTCGCTTTGTATCCTCATCTATCGACGACATTGCCATTCCAACATTATTGTTCGACTGCAGATGGAGATGGTGAGGCTTATGCTACAACTCTCATTCTTAATTGGAATATTTCCAGATCCAAACTAAACCGATTTTTACCGAATATATATGTAATTATGTATACGACAAAGAAGAATAAGAAGAAGAAGATAAATGATGGAGATCTCACTCATCTATTTTTTCATTCCCTTGTAGTTGAAGAATATGAAGGTAAAAGGTCCTAACCTAATGTTATATACATATATTATACAACCTTTGTTTCATCATCATCTTCAAGACTTCAAGTATTGTTGTACATGTGCCTCCTAATGCTGATGATGCCTCCTAAAGGGTTTAGGAATTAGAGAAATAAAGGGAAAAGGGAGAGAGAGAGAGAGAGAGAGAGAGATGTAAAAAATGTACGGAAAGAAGGTTTCGAAAGAGAGTTTTGAATGGAACTTAAGCACTTGGCCAAAACAAGCTTAGGGTTGGAACTGAAACACAAATTCCATATTTCTTATAGAGAATTCTGCAAAAAAACACATTCTTGTTTTCATCATCGGGTAATCAAAAGAAAGCACAAGTCTTAGGGCTGGTCAAAATAGGGTGTCTACAAAGGGCGCATTAGGGTTTGATGGGGTTTGAAATCAAAGTATGATCTAGAGAGTGGTGTACGATATGTATATATATGGGTATTTTGGTCATTTTACGAGAGCTTGTCCTTATGAACATAATATTTCAATGCCTAGACCTTTAGGCAAAGAAAATTCAAATTTGGATTTATGGATGAGTGCCCTATAAATAATGGTGGGAGTAAAAAATGGTGAAATAATTTAAATAGAAATGGTGGAAAAAAAACCATACTAACCAAGTGGAGTCAGTAAATTAGATAGAACAATAAGAAGGTAAAATAGTAAATTCCCCGCTAATCCTAACAGATTGTTTTTCCAATACAATCTCCTTTGGGAGACTAACAATCCTACCCATCAAGGAATCCCCTTCCCTATTTTACAAATAAACACCATGGTAGTAGTCCCAATTTCTATCCTAATCCAATCCTAACACTCGTCTCTGAAAACAAAGAGGCCCTTTAGATGCTAAGATGCGTGAGATTTTAGGTTCGAATCTATGGAGAGACATTTACCTACGTTGTAATTTAACTACTACCATACTAATCACTATCTTGTGTAAAAAAGAAAACTATTAGGTCAAAGACCTAAATTTCTTGTGTGTATTTATTTGCATACCTAAAATTGTGTGAATAAATTCATTTTTTGAGTTGGGATGGCTTTACACTTTGAAAACTATTGGTGTATGGTGCTTAATTTGCACAAAGTGCCCATTTAAAAAATGCTTAGGTGGATTGCCTTTATATAATCACCATATTACAACACGGGACTGGCTTCCCTCCAATCCCAAATCAAACCGGAGGGTACTGTTGGGCCTGTGGGAGCCCACCACAAGTCCTGTTTCAATGATGCGAACCATTCAATGTGTAGAACTTGTCAAGTAATATATGCTGTAAAAAATTACGTTGATCGGATATCGATAGCTATTTCATTGGATCAGATTTCTATCATCCATATATTTTTTCACCGTCTATTTTTTTGTTATTATTTATACAAAACTAATTTGACCACTTGGCTATTGATATCCGATCGATGTGATTTTTTATAGACATATAGTACTCGACGAGTTCTACACATTGAACGGTTCGAATTATCGAAACGAGACCCGTGATAGACCCCCACGAGCCCAACAGTACTCTCCAATCTGATCTGGGACTGAAAGAAAGTCAAACCCTTACAACATCATGCCCACATCACATTATATACTACTCACGTGGGCTTTTTTGCTCTAATAAATTTTTGGATTAGTTAAATTTTACTTTAATTCTTACTATTTTAATTTAAATAATTTGATTTTTATATTTTAAATTTGATTTTTCTGTCTAAATTTTTGTTAATTTTGTCTCCATGTATACTGTAGAAGATTAACAAGTGTCCTAAAATTATTAAGTTTAACTTCTAATTTAGACAAAAGAACCGAATTGAAATACACTTAAAGTGTAGTGACCAAAATATTCAATTTGAGACTACAAGGATTAAAGTGATATTTGAATCAAACTATAAAAGTAAGTGTAATTAAGTACAAAAAGAAATTCTTTCTTTTCGGCAAACCCCTTGATGCTAGCATGTTTACGATACCCAAATTAATAACAAAATAAGGATATTATTGAAATTGAAATTTATTTAGATGTTGAACCATATTCATAAATTGAAATAGTGGACTACATATCTAGCACCGTCCAAGCATGCAACAGAAGAAAAACGTAAAGAATGACATATTCTAATTTGAACTTCATCAATATTCTATTTTTTCTCATTCATTATATGCATGCATCATTTGCCATGCTTTGATTATAATAATTTAGTCAAATTCTTATTTTAATATTTCTTATTCTAAACTTAGATTGTATTTGTTAGGGGAAGAAAAAAAAAATCATTCAATAAACATGGACGAAAAGAAATCGGGGTCGTAATTTAAATGTATAATATTATGATGATAGATGAATTATATTAACGTAAATCCATATAATTAAATTAAATTTAGTATACCCTAATCACTATTCCTATGCATCCCCGTTTTTATTTTATCTTTTATTGTAGAAAGGGCTTTAAGATATGTTCATATGTTTTCACTTTAAAGAAATGCAAATTTTAAAATTAAAAAAAAAATTACAAAAATATAAAAATGTAAGTGGAACCATACACTTGCAAATAAGAAATTGGTATTACTTGCACCAGCGCACAGACTCTACTTACACATAAATAAATATATATTTTTTTAACGAAAATGATCCGTAGCTCGAATGCGTAGAGCTCAAATGGCCCGAATGGTACGGAAAATATTATCTTACCGGTAAGAGAATAAAAAAAAATCCTAAAACGACGTCGCTTTAAGATTTCAAGCCATTCGAGTCTTTGATATTTCCAGCTACGTAGCGGAGTTGTTTTTTTAAATACTTTCTCTATTTTTCTTTGATTTGCAATTTTCTTTTCTACTTATCACCATACTTGCAGTCTTTCAAATTAATTTTAGCTCATATTGGATTCATCTAAGCCATATCCACTAGTAAAAATGACAGGATTTCCTTGTTTTTTAAATTCCAATATCATTTAAAAATTGAACATTTTTTTAAGGTCATTTTTATATTCATATATGAAAACTTTTTTTGGGTACTTCAAAGTGGACATTTTAAAGTAGAATTTTTCTCAACATGAATCCACTTTTAATTTATGTTTTCATCCTTATATTCATATATGAAAACTTATTTGGGTACTTCAAAGTGGACATTTTAAAGTAGAATTTTTCTCAACATGAGTCCACTTTAATTTATATTTTCATCCTTATTCATGGCCTTCGTTTGTCTTTCTCTCCCTTGGATGCCAATCCACATGCATTATTTCTAGTTGATCCATATATACAAAGATATTATGAGCACTTTGCTTGTGATAATTTGATCATGTTAAAAAATATAGATAAATAAAAAGTAAATTATAAACACATCCCCTGAGATTTATTTAAATTACAAATTACTCCCTATAGTTTTAAAAATTATATTATGCCTCCTAAGGTTTCTAATTTCATAACAAATAGGTCATTTTATTAATAAATCATCAAGTCAATTAACAGTTTTTAATTTTATTTCAATTAATAATTCAGATAATTTTATTATTGTATAAGTGAACAGTTAGAAATTTTATTTTTTCAATTAATTATGTTAAATAAAAAATTCTGATAGGGAGGTATTTGTAATTTTCCAAATCACAGGGGACAATTCGTATTTTAAACAAATCTCAAAGGATGTATTTGTAATTTATCCATAAATAAAAGAGAGAGAAATGGACAAGTGAAGTAGATGCTTTTTCTTTTTCTTTTTCTTTTTCTCTTTCTCTTTTTCTCTTTTCCTTTTATATATATATATATATATATTACAAGTTCAAAATTCAAATCATCCAATAGTGTTTGGACCTTTTATTTGAGCAAGAATTTGTAGAAAGTAACAAAAAGTTTCTTTAAAAAAAATTGTCACTCTTCTCTACCCTTTTCATTAATTTCTACATCATTTCTCAACTCTAAAATCGAGACAAAATCTCCATAACATTAATTGGAAATTTGAATGTATGCATTAACGGATAATTCTAAAGAATCTTATGGAAAAATTACCCAAGTGTGGTGAGTGGTGAGTGGTGACTCCAAGTCTGACGTTAATATTTTTAACATTAACTTCTCCTTCATGGTTATTATGAGATACTTTGGCATTAACTTAAACGCGTTTTGATATTTCTAAATCATTGCATCATATCGTAATTTTTAGTTGGTACATATTAAAATAACCTACTTTAGCTGACATTCATCTGACATTAAGATCTTTAAATAAGATTAATATATGGGCACTCTGGTCAGAAGTTTAATTTTGAGCCAATTGCCCCAACTTTATTCTTTTAGTCATAAGGGTAATAACAACTTGAAAGATTATATTACTCTCACTTAATAGTTTATCTGTCCGCTACTTATTTGTCTATCTATCCATATTACGATCGCTAATCATACTAGCCTTTGGCACTACCGACTCTCCAACAAATTTTCCTACTCTAGCGAGCCTTCAATGACTCGTCAGTGGCCAACAATAGTAGGTTGTTGACAGTAGTATGTGAGTATAACAATACAAGAGTGAAAATGAAAAACAAATGTCCTTCAAAATATGATTTTTACTTCTCACTAATATATTTGATTAACCATGCTATTAAAATCAAAATAAATAATCACGGGATTTAATGCCATATACACCTATAAAAGTGTACTTATCACCAATTTTTCCTAATATTTTGTATGTCACTTTGCGAAATCAAATTGGAGGAAATAATGAGTTAATTAGACCTAAAAGAAGGGATGAGAATCCTCTACAACACTTTTTTCGTCCAACCATTATTCAGCACTTAATTTAGAAGCCACAAAGAATTATTGATCCAAATATTATTAGTTGTTATCAAGTGCTCATGGTGGCTCGACGAAGAAAATACTGCAGTATCCGGATACCGAAAGAAGAATATCTAAAGACCTCACCAACTAAAGTGTGTGAACCGAATGCCACTGAACCCCACAGTTTTAGATTTTTATTTTTCATTTTTTATTTGGTAAATCAAATTGTCTATGTTTTGAATGGGCCTCAGAAAGGCACATATGAGGTTCAATACAGTAACTAAAATTGGTTTAGGCTTAAAAGCTTAGGGCGTGTTTGGTAACGTTTACGTTTTCAGTTTATATTTACAAAAATTTTATAAATTGATTTTTGTTTATTTTTTATTTATTTTTAGAAAAACATAAACTACAAACGCGTTTGATAATTGACAAAATGTTAAAAAAAAATTTAAAATATAAAAAAGAGTGAGAAATGGTAAGTGGTGGTAAGCAGCGGCGGAAGACGGTGGTGGAAAGTGGTGACGGTGGGTGGTGGTGGTGGATGGGTGGGTGACGGTGGCGGGTGGGTGGGTGGGTGGGTGGTGGTGGTGTGGGTGGGTGGTGGCGGTGGTGGTGGTGGGTGGTGGTGGTGGTGTGGTGGTGGGTGGGTGGTGGGTGGTGGGCGGTGGTGGGTGGTGGTGGGTGGTGGTGGGTGGTGGTGGTGGTGGCGGGTGGGTGGTGGTGGTGGCGGTGGTGGTGTGGTGGTGGGTGGTGGTGGTGGCAAGTGGTGGTGGTGGTGGTGGTGGTGTGGTGGGTGGTGGCGGTGGTGGTGGTGGTGGTGGGTGGTGGTGGTGGTGGTGGTGGGTAGGTGGGTGGGTGACGGTGGCGGGTGGTAAGTGGTAGCGAGTGGGTAGTGGTGGTGGCGGTGATGGGTGGTGGTGGCAGGTAGGTGACGGGTGGCTGGTGGGTAATGGTGGTGGTGGTGGGTGGTGGTGGTGGTGGCGGGTGGGTGGCGAGTGGCTGATGGTGGTGGGTAGATGGTGGTGGTAGGTGGGTGGTGAGGGGTGGTGGCAAGTAGGTGGCGGGTGGTGGTAGTGGCAGTGAATGGTAGTAGCGGGTGGATGGTAGGTGGGTGGTGGGTGGTGGCGGCGGCAAGAGGTGGGTGGTGGTGGCGAGTTGGTGGTGGCAGGTGGGTGGTGAGTGGTGGTGGCAGGTGGTGGTGGGTGGTGGGTGGTGGGTGGTGATGGCGAAAGACGGTGGTGGGTAGTGGTGGCGGAAGATGGTGGTGAAAAATGGTGGCAGGTGGTGGCTAATGTTGTGTGGTAAAAAAAAAAAACTCAAAACGAAAACACATTTTTTGTGTTTTCATTTTTTGGCCAAATTTATAAACTGAGACCACTGATTTATAAATAAAAAATTTTACCAAACAAGTTTTTATTTGAGTTTTTTAAATTTTTGTAAATATAAACAGAAAACTGAAAACGTAAGTGTTACCAAACGACACCTTAGCTATTGTATTTCCCTCGCACTAGATCCAGATATGGCCCAAATTTGAACCCTTGGCCCTTCCAACCACATATTTAAGTGGACCAACTAAATTTAAAGCATATTCATAACTGGCCACCATCTCCGACCGCCATTAGACTTTAGTAATATTTTCCAGCGAGTATCTCTGGCCGCCATCTCTTAAAATATTTTTCCGACAAATATCTCTAGTGATTTTTTTTTTTTTTGCAATTCCCTGACCATTTTTACAGCTAAAACAATCTCCATTACATCACCACTCCTACCACCTCTTTAGATATGATATGACATAAGAAATGAGGAAGGAGGAGAAAAGTTTAGCAATGATAAATTTATCAGTATTTACAGACCATTTTAATCAACAATTCTCTTTTGAGACACACTCATTCATTTTTTTCATTCACAAAAACAAATTTACACATTTACACAACAAGAGAAAGTAAAGAAGGGAGGAGAAAAAATTATCAGTAAATGGTCTGGTTAAATTTATCACTGATAAATAACTAAACTATTTAATCAGTACACTCTCACACTCATACTCAAATACATACAATTTCACTTATATATTCATTCACAAACACATTCACACATTTACACACACACACAAAAAGTGTAAGACTGATAGATTTATCACTGTATATTTATCCAGATTTTACAAAAAAATAGATTTAGTTTAACAAACTTTCACCAACAAATTCATGGAGATCTATCACACAGTATAGAGGGAGATGAGAGAGAGAAAGAAACGCGATCTCACTAGAAAGAGCTCTGGCAACCTTGTAATGGCTTCATCTTGACGGTGAAGATGGCTACAGTACTAGATCAACATTGTAAATGGCCAGATCTAAACAATGACGGTGTAGATCTGCCATAATAGATGTGGTTGGTAAATGCTAGTAGTGGATCGAAAATTGTGGCCTATAGATAGAAGGTTGTATAGTATAAATTTGTGATGATGAAGTGTAGATCTATAACGCCCTAAAATAATATCAACAATCCACATCATAATATTTTGTAGAATTGATCGCTAGCATTATATTTAACATTTAAATCTATACTCCTTCATCATAAAAAAAATGACATATGTGTGTATACATTCATAAATCCTAGATCTTGAATCTATAGCATATGTCATGTGTACATAAATTGAAATAAAGGATAATCAAGTAATTTTATGCCCTAATGGCTACATCTTTCCAAGTCAATAATTGGGTACAACAAAAATGAGTTCAACTCAATACAGTTAAAACTCAAGGCTTGTACAAAAATAATTACATCAAAAAAAATAAAAGAAACTCTTGACTCTAAGTCCTCCCAAGCTATGTCCTTGGTGGAGGCGCCTAAAAGTTATTTTCTTACATAAGGTGAGCTAAAACCCAATAGAGATACTTTAACAAAATGTATAAATCTTAATGAAGTCATAAGGTGAAGTCATAAGATGAATGCATATACATGCCACTTGTCAAACGTTTTACATTTCCATCTCAAAACAATGCCATATCTGGATTATGTCAATTTATGAAAAATATCATTTTACATCAAAAAACAGGGCAATGGATACAAAACACTAGGAATCTCTAAGAACGTGTCTGCTAGTAAGCTATACAAGCATTACCAAAGTCATTTTACCGGTACTAATCGCGGAAAGATCGGTACTTAATCGCGTAGGTTTCTGGACTTTTACTAAGGACACACAAGCCAACATAATAACCACAACCATACCCCCTAACCAGATTCACCAAAGTATTTATCCCATTTTCTCAAAACAATACATTTTCAATGCTCAAGTATGAAACAATGCTTAATGTAAGATATATGAGTGAATAGTTTTAATTTACCTAATCCTCATGCAATTTCTACAATAATCAAAGCTATCATCCACCGATAATCCAAAACAGGTATTTCTACTCAATAGATAATTTTCAGCAATAGATATAATCTTATCATTTTCAAAATGGGAGTGATACATATATCCAACTTCATTTTCATTATCAACATATATATTCATTTCATTCTTTCAAATACCCAACATCATTACTTTTTCTTTCATAAATCAAACATCTGTAATTTTCAAATCACATATCCTCTTCTTCAACTAAAACACTTTTAAAGAAAGAATTTTGACATTTCAACATATCTCAACTATAAACACATCCCAACAACCCTTCTCAAGAATCTATTTGAAAACCCTTCTTTTACATTTCAAAATCAAATCTTAGGTTTAACCCAAAATCTCCAAATTGCTAAACCTTTTCAAAAAAAAAAATAACTAGACTAAGAATCATACCAAAGGTTGAAGAAATCCCTCTCAAGAGTAGAAGAGGAAAAAAACAAGGGTAAAACTTTGACAGAGCCAAAAACAAGATCCTCTCTTATTAGAATGAAGCTTTTGACGAGCTCTACCTTTTTCTCCAAAGAGTTATGGTGGAGAAATCAATGGATAGGGGTGTATTTGACGTTTTAAGGCAAGAACTAGAGAAAGAAAGTAAAGAAAGTAGGGTTTGAGGTGTTTTACAGAGACAGAGACAGAGAGAGAGAGAGGAATGAAAAAGGAATCAAAATTTTCCTTTTCCCAATCTGATATACGCACAGACTACTCAAGCGACCAAAACACCACTCTAGTGTCAGACACAATAAGTGACACTGCTCGAGTGACAAAAAACACCGCTTGAGCACTTAATGACCCCCTTCTAGAAGTTTTGCAGACTGTAAAAGACCGCTCGAGCGGAGCATAAGAAATACTACTTGAGCGAAGATCACCCCACTCCTAGAAGTTTTGCAAACTTGCAAAATATTAGGAGATCTTAAAGAATGCTTGAGCGAACAAGAAAAAAACTAGACAACAACACTTTTGAAAAACTAACTCCTAACATATTTCAGACACAACCAACACTCAACTCAACTACCAACAAGATGAAAATGGCATGAACGACAATTAAAGACATGAAATTTCAGATCCAAGAGTAAGAAATGAATCGGGTCTAAACCGAAATCGTTATAATCTCCCCCCTTAAGAAATTTCTTCCCCAAAATTTAAATCAAACCAATAACCATCGGATTTAAATCAAACCATTGATCATCCACACTTCTAACAATGATAAAATAGAGTCCTTCAACACAAAATATTACAGTTCAACTTTCCAAAACATTTAAAATGTTTACATTTTACAATATGAATAAAATTTTCAATACAAGTCTCAACATTAACAAATAGGTCCGAATATTTCTCACGGACTTCCGCCTTACACTTCTAAGTCACCTCCTCAACCCCATGGTGTCGCCACAACACTTTAACCAATGAAATAGTCTTGCCTCTCAAGACTTGGTCCTGAATATTTAACACCCGAACTGGTCTATCCTCGTACGAGGTATCCTCATCTACCTCTAACTTAGTCCAATCTAGTATGTGTAAAGGATCAGGCTCATATTTTCGGAGCATACAAATATGAAGCACATCATGGAATCTACCTCCCCGAATCCGCTCTAGAATCTCAAAAGACCTAATAAATCTAAGGGACAACTTCCTGTTCTCCTCGAATCACATTGTAACATGCCCGGGGGGTACCCGCGCACATTAAACAGTTCGGACTCCCGAGATCTCTTTGATCTAGTCTCATGAGTGCAATGTGAAACGTAGACAAGAGTTCAGATTTGGCAACTTTTATTGAAAATCCATTTTATTGCAATTTTGTCAAAAATGGACTGCGTCATCAGATTTCAGAGTCGCCACCTAATATTTTGGGAAATTAGGAAACCCATGACTCAGTGCCAAGGCCACTGTTCGTCGTAACCAAGGATGCTTGGCTCGGAACCTTAGGTATGAGAGAGAAAGGTCAATAATGAGCACCCCCACTCACCCGATCAAAAGATCGGCCTCTACTAAACCATGATATGACTTTTATTTTCTTTATATGTTCATGTTCTGATTATTTAGTAAATCCTAAAATTTACTATGTGAAGCATACAAGGTATAAACTAGTTTGCTCAAATTGGAACAATTCAATTTCATGTTTGTTTGTCAAAAAGGGTTTGAATTTGCCACTTGACAAAGTGGGCTTAAAGTTTGTGAATTTACCACTGCAAAGTGGGCTTAAAACGTACATTTATTGAATTATTCCAATTCAAACAACAAGCCTTCATCCACAGGCATTCATACAGTTATATCAAGTAAGCAAGTAGCCTCATGGTAGAATACTAACACATAGTAAGAAAAACATGTACAAGCGGGATGCTAAAGCATAAAAACTCACATATTTACCGATGTCCCGCGAACAGCTACAAAACAAAGTTAGTCCAAATATGCATAATCTTATATACAGAATCCTAATGCAATTCACTCATGAGATGCGACTAAAGATTCGGCTTCTAAGATATAGCATGTGAATCATCTCAAAAACATGAGGTAGCACATAGAATCACATAAGAATTGATAAAATCCACAAATAGAAATTTAGTCGAATCTTAATGCATGAGACGTAAATGTAAAGCATGGATATGCATGGCATGTCAGATATATACATATGTACAATTAGGGAAAGCGATTAAAGAATGGGATAGAAAGAAGCGGGGTGAGGGGATTATTACAATATCTTAAATATTACAAATCCAAATAAAGGAGGGGGGAGAAATAATAAAATAAAATAAAACCTCACAAAACACTCAAAATAAAAATAAAATAAAGAACTTCATCACTGACACAAAGATCCATATGTCTTCAATCTTTTAGGCCTGCACACCTCAGCCCATGTCAATTCATCTTCAATGCAGGTCATGCCACTTCATCCCCATTTAATCATATGGGCCCAGCCCAAAATAACTTAGCTTGCAAGCCCAAAGATGTGAGTTCACTTTGATCTACTAAGCATCTATTAAGAACATAGCAGAATTGGCCCAATTCCGCAACAACCCAGAAGGCCATGGGCCCACCAACCATGCATCCTGATGAAGTAAACACATTCAATATCAGTTGCCTCAGAAGCTTTACCAAATGATCCTTTTCAACGTGAGGATACCTCTCCACCAACTTATTGTACAAAGTGGGGGTTGAAATTTTAGGAGAGAGAAGAAGAACAAAGACTGGTTAGAGAAAGAGAAAGTGGGTTGGTGTATGCATGTATCTGTGTGTGATGTCATTAGCTCTCATCGAGGGCTCTCCCTCTCCATGCATACCGAGAGAGAGATTAGAGAGAGAGAGAGAGACCGTGTGTGCTGTGTGTATGTTGTTGTCTCAATGTCTCAATCTACATGCATGTGCCTCCGTCAATGTCGTGGGTGTGTGTGTATGGGTATGGTGTCTTAGAGAGAGAGAACAGCCTAGGAATCTAGAGAGAGAAGAAAGCTGGGTTTGGTGTATACTGTGTATGTGTGTCTCCTCGAGCTGCTGCTGCTGTGATGTGGTGCCTCCCGTGGCTACTACTACTGCGGCATGGTGATGGCAGCGGTGGTGTCTGTGGCAGTATGCATGGTGTATGGGCTGTGTGTGTATGTAGCAGTGTGAATGGTGTGTAGCTCTGTGTGTATAGGTGGTGTGGTGGGTTTGCCGTGGCTGTGTTCAGATCAACCCCCATGTCAGTGTGCCGTGTGTATGCATGGTGAGTGTATCAGTGGGTGAGGATGGCAGTGTGCATGAGTGTTGCTGCTGTGGTGTGGTGTGGTGTGTGAGTCGTGTGGTCTCCTCCCTCTCTCTACCCGTGTGTGTGTGAGTGTGTGTTATCGTCTCCTCCCTCTCTCTACCCGTGTGTGTTCATTGTAGAGAGAGAGGGATAGCGATGGCAGTGTGCCTGTGTCCCCTCTCCCTTGAGTGGTGTTGGGTCTCTTCTTCTAGAGAGAGAGAGCCCGTGCCTTCTCCCTCTATTCTTCTCTTTTTTTTCTTTTTCTTTTTTTTTATTTTCAATCATCCAGGCCCCATTGCCCATGTACCCTCTTTAATCATACATTCACCTTTCTCTCCCATCTTTTCACCTGCTCTTTTTTTTATATTATTCACCCACGAGTCCACTAGCCCACTTATGTTGATTCTCTTTTCTTTCTTTTATATCACCCACTCCACCGAAAGAGAGGAAGATTGTGGCCATATATGTTTGATTTTTAATTCCCTCCTCCAAACCATCACATGACCCTACTAAAATATTGTGCACCACCGCCCATCATTTTTTTTTTATATTATCATCATTTCACCCACAACATTTTGACCATATTTTCTTTTTCTTTTTCTTTTTTTTCTATTTTTTCTTTTTTTTTGTTTTTATTATTTTTTTTTATCAAATATCACATGCCAATTTATATAAACACACCTAAAAAGTTTGTACAAATACACAAAATTATAAAAGATTAGAAATTCATAAAATAATAATAAAAAATTTTAATTTGGCCAAAATGGGTGAGGTTTGGGATGAAAATTTCAATTTGATTTTTCTGGTGAGGATGGTCAAACTAAAGTGCCCAAGTCTTAGGACATATCAAAATGGAGTGTCTACATGCATCAAACCTTGTCTCGGAGATAATTTCAGAAATACATGATTTCCTACCTCAAAAGATAAAGGCCTCCTCCTACGGTTGACATAGCTCTTCTAACAACTCTAAGCCAAAACCAACCTCTTACGAATAAGTGCGATCTTCTTTGTCGTTTCCCAAACTAATTCAGGACCTAGCATAGGTGCGTCACCCACCTCGGCTCGACACACAAGAGATCTACACAGTCGGCCATACAAGGCCTCAAACGGGTAATACCAATGCTTGCCTAAAAACTGTTGTTGTAAGCAAATTCCACCAAAGGTAGATGTCTCTTCCACGACCCCTTAAAATCAAGAACTCAAGCTCGAAACATGTCCTCTAAGATCTGAGTGGTGTGCTCGGACTACCTATCAGTCTAAGGATGATATGTGGTGCTAAATGTTAACCTAGTGCCCAAGACATTCTGTAGACTCTACTACAACTACGTCATGAAATGTAGATCTCTATCCGAGACGATAGTTACATAGACCCCATGAAGTCGAACTATGTCCCTAACATAAAGGTCAGCGAGATAATCTACCGATTCACTCGTGTGCATAGGTACAAAATGTGTTAATTTGGTTAATCGATCGACTATTACCCACATGACGTCATTACCTCGTTGAGTCCTTGGAAGACTCACAACAAAATCCATCGTGACATACTCCCACATTCACTCGGCTATAGGTAAGGGTTGCAACAAACCTGCTAGTCGTTGATGCTCGGCTTTCACTTGTTGACAAGTAAGGCACCTCGAAACAAACAAGGCTATGTCTCTTTTCATTCCCTTCCACCAAAACTAGCAACTAAGGTCATGGTACATCCTTATGCGTCCCGAGTGTATCATAAGGCGTGAATGGTGAAACACTTGGAGTACCTCCTCCCTACAAGATTTTGGAACAAAAAGACGATCTAGATATCTTACACTTGAGTCAAAATGAACATTCAAACCCTTCTCCACCTTTCCACTAGAGATCTTCCCTCGAATAGCCTCTACTTTGTGATTACACTATTGTGCCTCTATAACTTGGGTAACTAAGGTATGTTGTGCAATTGTGGTAAATAAGGTAGCCAATTCAACGAATTTGCCCAGCTACAAGTCAAACTCGCCAATAACGCCAAACATGTCTCATTCCCAGATGGCAATACTAGCTACACTGCTTATGAATTTCCTACTCAAAGCGCCAGCCACTACGTTGGCCTTCCCTGGATGATAGTGTAACACGAAATCATAATCCTCCATAAACTCCATCCACCTCCTCTACCTCAAATTCAAGTCTTTCTATGAAAACAGATATTTCAAATTCTTGTAATCAAAAAACATTTCAAATCTTTCCCCGTATAGGTAATGCCACTAGATTTTTAAGGCAAAAATCATCACCACTAACTCTAGGTCATGAGTAGGATAATTTCTCTCATGTTTGTTCAACTACCGTAAGTCATACTCTACCACCTTCTCTTCTTGCATCAATACACAACCCAAACTTCACAATAAACCGAATATCCTAAACCCCTCTCTGAAATAATTAAAATTGCAGTAGTGGTGAGTCTAACCTTAAGCTCTTGAAACGACTTTTTGTAAGTCTCACTCCACACAAATTTAATTTCCTTCCTCATCAATCTAGTCAATGGTGAGGCCAATCTAGAGAAATCTTTCACAAAACGTCAATAATACCCGACTATGCCCAAGAAACTCCGGATCTCAAAGGCACTCTTAGGTTATTTTCAATCTTGCACTGTATCTATCTTAGATGAATCTACAGTCACCTCTTCCCCAGATACCATATGGCCTAAGAACTTAACTTCTTTTAGCCAAAACTCACACTTCCCAAACTTAGCATATAATCGATGTGCTCTAAACAACTCAAGTACAACCCACAAGTGTTACTCGTGTTCTTCTTTGGATGGTAAGTAGATTAAGATGTTGTCGATGAAGACAACCACAAATCGATCTAAGGCTTGGTTTGGGAACAGGCTATTTTAGTAACTTTTTGGCTTTTTACGAAAAGGTGTGCAGAAAAGTAGAGAGGTGTTGTGATGTGTTTTAGTTGGCTGTTTGGCTTTTTGGCTATTTTAGCCACTTCCCAAACATAGCTTAAGAACTCATGAAAGACTCGATTTATCAAGTCCATAAACAAATTTGACACGTTGGCCAATCCTAAAGGCATCACTAAGAACTCATAATCGCCTTACTATGCACAAAATGCCATTTTTTGAATATCCTGCTCCTTCACCTTTAATTAGTGATACTCTGATCTCAAATCAATCATAGAAAAATAACGAGACCCCTTCAACTAGTCAAACGGATCATCTATTCGTGGTAATGGGTACTTGTTCTTAACAGTTACCTGATTCAACTTCCGGTAATTGATGCACAATCACAATGTGCCATCTTTCTTCTTAGCAAAGAGAGTCGATGCTCCCCAAGACGATATACTATGATGGATGAAGCCCTTATCTAACAATTCCTGAAGTTGAATCTTCAACTTGTGTAACTCAACGGGTGTAAATCTATATGGTGCCATGAAAATCAGTGCCGTGTTGGGCACTAAGTCAATGGAGAATTTAATCTCTTGGTGGGATGGCAAACTAGTAAGGTCTTCAGGAAAGATGTCCAAGTATTCACAAACTACCTTCGGCAAATCAACTCAGACCACGTCACTCTCATTACCCAAAAAGGTCGCAATAAGGAAAATAAGCTCATCCCGACCTCGTGAGTCATACAATGGACCTCGTAAGTCATACAATGGTGACAAAATTCTATCAGCTCAATCCCAAAAAAATAAAAACAATTACTACTCGAGGTGCATACAGTAACTCTCTTACGGTAGCAATCTATGATGGCCCAGTATGAAGACAACCAATCTATGCCTAAGATGATATCGAAACCCGACATGTCTAACAAAATGAAATCAAAAGAAAGTCGGCAACTAGCAACCTTTATCTCACACCTGCGACATCCCCGATCCAAGACGATTTTACCCCCAACTGGTGACTCTACCTTAAGCGGAGACACTAACCGAGTCATTTCTAACCCCAAAACAGATACAAATGCTAACTAAATGAAGGAATATGATGCACTAGTATCAATCAACGTGTTGGCAATAGAGTTGAACAACAAAAAGTTACCTCTCATAACAGAAGGCGTTGGGGACTGATCCAGTGTAGTAACAACATACACACATTCAGTTGGTCTCTGCTCTACCTGCTTACCCCTCAAAGCATAGGTTCGGTACACGTATTGAACCAAAGAGGCTCCCTAATTGGCCCTTGAGGCCTATATTGAATGGGTAGGTTGATGGTTATATGTCTATCTTGAACTAGACACCCCAGATATGCCACCTGCTTGAGGGCAAAACCTCCTCAAATACCCTGATTGCCCACATTGATAATAGGTAAGTGGATGCCCTCTCCCCTAATTATGGCTTTGAGGACAAGCCAAAGACGGTGTAGATTGTTGCCCTCCTCCTCTCTGCTGGCAAACTGCAAACTTGTGGCCCAACTGACAACACTTAAAGCAAATGAAACTGCCCTAGCTACCTCTCCATGAACCAGAACTCGGTATAGAAAATGTGGATCTAAACTACGTTATTTGGGACTGTTGTGGGGTGGAAACCCTCTATTGTTTGTTGTCCCTTGCATGCCCCTAAACATCCTGGGACCTCTGTCTGGAGCTCCTCATCCGCTCTTCCTCTGCTTGGATCACAGTCTCTAGGTGAGTCAACACCTCCATAAAGCCACCGTAATCCCTAAGCACAGACCCAACCATCTTGAAAAAGAGGCATTTCCTCTGTCCCATAAATTCTGGTGCAAATCTAGATGGGTTAGTAAAAGCAGCCTCAAACTCAGCTATTGGTGTGTTTAGCTGCTTGAGCTTCAGAAACTAGTCTCTCAACTTCTCCCCTGTAGTAGATGGCAAAAACTTGTCCTATAAGGCGTTGACAAAGCCTTCCCAACTCACCCCAATACGTCCTCGTACATACTTCCACCACGGACCCATATCTCTCTTTAGTTGGAAAGATGCTAAGGTCACCATTAAATCGTCATTTTCGATGCCAAGCATCTTGAATGTCTTCATCATCTATTCCAACCACTCATCAGCCTTCAATGGCTCTTTATGATCCCTTAAAAACTCGTCCAGATTAGACTGAAACTCCCTCTTCAGAAAATGGCCCTGTTTTAGCAATATGGGCCTGGACTTGACTTTTAGCCCTGAGAATGTCCATGGAGTCCCACAAAGCTTCAACTATTTCGTAGGCTAAAGTGCATATGGCTTGTTGACCTGCTGGCTCGGCCACGTTGGCCTGACTAACTCCCTTTTCTTGCGTTGGAATTTCATCTAATATCAGTACCTCCTGCAGCCTAGGCCTGCCACGCCTACCACCAGTACGTCTACATCCTGACATCCTAATAAAGGTAGCACAATAAATTAGCATATTTATAGATGTGCCGAAGCTAATTCACTCACGTCCTAATACGGTGGACGACAAGTAATTCACTCCGCATAAGCACATAATCACATAAGCAAAAACGAACTTCCTTTATTAATAATGTTTGTTCCGCGACATTGCTAGAGTTCCAATTAGCAATAACAGTAATCAAGTGCACTTCTAACAGGACTTCTAAAAATTTGTAGACCCAATCAATATCTTAGAAATTAAATTACATACTTATCTAGTCACGTAAACATGTTATCACATAGTATACCAAATCTACTTCTAATATGATCTAGCGAGATAACCCATTGTGGTAAAAGCCACATCCCACAATCCCAAAGTATTCAAACCCGATAGCTCTGATACCAAGTTATAATACCCGAAATAATATCAACAGCCCACATCATAATATTTTGTACAATTAATCACTAGCATTATATTTAAAATTTTCATTTATACTCCTTAATCATACAAAAGATGACATATGTGTGCATACATTTATAAATCCTAGATCCAGAATTTATAGCATATGACATGTGTACATTAATTGAAATAAAGAAGAATCAAGTAATTTTATACCCTAATGGCTATATCTTTCCAAGTCAATGCTTGGGTACAACAAAAATAAGTTAAACTCAATACAGTTAAAACCCAAGGCTTGTACAAAAATAATTACATCAAAAGAAATAAAATAAGCTCTTGGCTCCAAGTCCTCCCAAGCTATATCCTTGGTGGAGGCACTTGAAAGTTGTTTTCCCACATAGGGTGAGCTAAAGCCCAATAGAGATACTTTAACACAATGTATAAATCTTAATGAAGTCATAAGGTGAATGCATATGCATGCCACTTGTCAAACGTTTTATATCTCCATCTCAAAACAATGCCACGTCTGGATTATATGTCAATTCATGAAAAATATCTTTTTACATCAGAAAATAGGGCAGTGGACACAAAACGCTAGGAATCTTTAGGTACGTGTCTGCCAGTAGGCTATACAAGCATTACCAAAGTCATTTTACCGGTACTAATTAAAAGGATCAACACCTAATCGCCCGGGTTTCTGGACTTTCACCAAGGACACTCAAGCTAACATAATAACCATAACCACACGCCCTAACCATATTCTCCAAGGTGTTTACCCCATTTTTCTCAAAACAATACATTTTCAATGCTCAAGTATGAAATAATACTCAATACAGGATGTATGAGTAAATAGTTTTAATTCACTTAATCCTCATGCAATTTCTATAACAACCAAAGCTATCATCCATCGATAGCCCAAATAAGATATTTCTACTCAACAGATAATTTTTCAACAATAGGTATAATCTAATCATTTTCAAAATGGGAGTGATACATATATCCAACTTCATTTTCATTATCAACATACACATTCATTTCATCCTTTCAAAAAAGCCAACATCATTTATTTTTCTTTCATAAATCAAACATTTGTAATTTTCAAATCACATACCCTCTTCTTCAAGAAAAACACTTTTAAAGAAAGGATTTCCAACATTTCAACCATAAAACACATCCCCACAACCTTTCTTAAGAACCCATTTCTCATCTTTTACATTTCAAAATCAAATCCTAGGCTTAACCCAAAATCTCCAAATACTACCTTTTCAAAGAGCAAATACGTAAGCTAAGAATCATACAAAAAGTTAAAGAAATCCCTATCTCAAGAGTAAAAGAGAAAAAGAGCATGGGTAAAACTTTGATGGAGCTGAAAACAAGATCCTCTCCGATTAGAATGAAGCTTTTGACGAGCTCTACCTTTTTCTCCAAAGAGCTATGCTGGAGAAATCAATGGGTGAGGGTGTATTTGAGGTTTCACGGCAAAAAGTAGATAGAGAAAGAGTGAAGAAATTAAGGTAAGAGGTCTTTTAGAGAGAGAGAGAGAGAGAGAGAGAGAGAGAGAGAAAGAGATGAATGAAAAAGTGATTAAAATTTTCCTTTTCCCGATCTGATATATGCACAGACCACTTGAGTGACCAAAATACCACTCAAGCATCAGACACAATAAGTGACACCGCTCGAACGATTAAGAACATTGCTCGAGCACACAATAACCCCCTCCTAGAAGTTTTGCAGACTGCAGAAGATCGCTCGAGCGCAAGAAATACTGCTCAAGTGAAGATCACTATACTCCTATAAATTTTGCAGACTTGCAAAATACTAGAATATCTCAAAGACCGCTCGAGCGATCAAGAAAAAAACTAGACAACAACACTTTTGAAAAACTAACTCTCAACTTATTTGAAACACAACCAGCATTCAACTCAACTACCAACAAGATGAAAATGTCATGAACAACAATTAAAGACGTGGAATCCCAAATCCAACAATGGTGGAGAACAAAAATAGTGAAAATCATTGGTGAATGATAGCGAAGATCAAACAACGAGGTGGTGGCGGCAATGGCGAGTAGATGACGACAACTGTGGTGTGAAGTTTCAAAAATGGTTGAAAGAAAGAGTTCTGCAGAAATAATAGAGAAAGAATAGAAGATAAGATATTTAATGAGGACATTAAAGGCATTTAAGGACTTAGTGGTCCATATGAAAAAAGTCTCTAGGACCTAATAGGAAATTAGTTGATAAAGTAGGACCTGTTGGTAAAATAAAAAAAATAAAAAAAAAAGGAGAGAAGAATTTTTTAGAAAATTTACCCATAAACCCCATATTAAGAAATGGTGATTTGTTTATTCCCAAGAATTTTCTTGTAGACCAATTAGTCTCATTAATTTTGAAAAGTTGGATTTAACATATTATTTGAAAATTAGGTTTACGATTATACCCTTATTTCTTTTTTCTTTTTTTTTTTTCTTTTTTCTTTTTTTTTTTTTTTTTTTTTGTGCGAAGATGTACAACCTGATATGGGAATCTTTTTGATTTGGAATGTTTGGAATGGTTGATATTTCAAACATTTCAAAAGGAGTACAAAAATCTCTTAAGAAATTTTGGATAAATGTATAATTTTAAACTATGAGAGTTTAACTTGTAATGACTTGAAATGTGAGATTTTTCAAATATTACAAAAAGAGTACCAAAATCCCTTAGTAAACTTTAAACAAATGTATAATTCCAAATTGTGGGGTTTTATTTGGAATGGCTTAAAATGTGAAATTTTTTAAACATTCCAAAAGGAATACAAAAATCCTTAGTAAGCTTTGGGCAAATATGTAATTTCAAACAGTGGGGTTTGGAATAGGTTGAAATATAAAAAATTTCAAACGTTCCAAAAGGAGTACAAAACCCTTTAGGCAAATGTATAATTTCAAACTGTGGGATTTTGATTTGGAATAGCTTGAAATGTGGGATTTTTCAAACATTCCAAAAAGAGTACAAAGACCATTTAGTAAGTTTTGGGCAAATGTGTAATTTCAAAATGTGTAGTTTTAATTTGGAATGATTTGAAATGTGAGATTTTTCAAACATTTTAAAAGAAGCACAAAGATTTCTTAGTAAATTTGGGCAAATATATAATTTTAAACTATGAATATTTTGGTCATTTATGGGTATTAACTAGCATCCACAAGTGTAAATTGTAGGGTTATACTGTCATTTTCACACAAATAAGACTATTGGCTTCATTAGATTATTTGGAGGACTTACTGATTAGTAAGATATGAAAATGAGATTGGTATGTGCTTCCTCTAAATTTTTAAAAGATGCGCACAATTATTTGCTTTTTAAATTGTCGTCATTAAAAAATAACAAAACAAAAGAGAGAAATTGCAACACATTATCAATCATGTTAGAGCCAAGCCAATGTCAATTGGGCTCTCTAATAATTAATAATTTTAGAAGAAATTTTTTATAGAATTTTAAATTCATTTTACTATAATTTTTAAATATTAATTTTTTTAGTTAGAATTTTTATTATTAAATTAGAATATATACGTATATTTTTTAAAAGGGTATTTTATTTTGAGCTCATCCATTACAAGTCTTTACTAGTGTAAGGACATAAAAATAAGTTCTCCAAGAGTATGATGCATTTTATTTAGATGAAAATACCCTTATTGAATCGCAATGCTTGAAAGAACATAACAGATACAATAGTCAAGTTGTTTTCAAAGTTAAAATACAATAACTTTTGATCTAGATCTCAATTTATTGTAAAATTTATATTTTTTTCTAATTCTCTTGTCGAGATATATCAAACAAGATCCATGATGAATATGGAATTTTGAGGGGAAAAAATTGTCAAAAGTTCACTGAGTTCGTTTTCTTCAACTAGTGAAATTTCTCGAAATCTTCCCTAACTATAATTGTCATGAATCTTCTTTAACTTTGAACTTAATAAAATTTTACTAGGTCCAAAAATCATATTTCACATGTGCATGGACGAATTTCATTGTGTATTTCATTCAAATTCATTTAGATAAGTTTCACACAATAAAATTCCACTATGATAGTGAAATTTTGTATTACGACTGTAAATTTATACATTTTTTTAACAAAGATATGAAGGAGAGTGGATATATATAGATAGAGAGAAGAATGAGCAAGAATAAAACAAAATAGAAACAAAAACAAAAACAAAGATAAATCTGAACTATAAAGGAAGATGGTGAAGCAACAAAGAAGCATTGGTAGCAGAACAATGTAGATGTAGTAGGGGAGTTTGTACAAAAACTATGTCATGCAATCGCTGTAATTGTGAGATTTCATCTTAATCGAATGAAGGAAACAATACATAAACGATTTAGATGAAGAAATAGATAACGATGATGACAGCGATGATAGAGTTGTGATTCGCCATTGGTGGCGTTGCTACTCTAGATTTGAGAAGCCTTGTTGCGTGTGCACGCGTGCCCACACACACACAGAGATATATATATATAGAGAGAGAGAGAGAGAGAGAGCACCGAAAAAAAAGAGCCCAGTAAGAAAATAAGAGAACAAATTTGGAAGGAAAAAAAAAAGTTCTTTTAGGGTTGGGAGGTTATTTTTGACAATTTATATCATAGTTCCTCTCTCTCTCTCTCTCTCTCTCTCTCTCTCTTTCTTCTAGAATTTGAAATCTCAAAGATTTCTACTTGTGAGTGTTGAAATATGACCTTACAACCAGATCAGATCTCTTCTCCGAGATTTTGGGAACTAAGCCATAGAACACATGCAAGAATAGCGAAGCTCAACAATTGCATACAAGAAAACAACAAGGCCGGTGGCTTGTCTACCCAAAGGCACTTTGACAATCAAGTCAGTCAACAAATCTCACAAGATAATTGGCTAAAGTAAACAACTCTCAAGTAAAAGTATACCTTAGACTCACGGGGTGCCTACCTTTTATAATCATCACTACCTTCCTCCTCTAGAAGTCTCATCTCATATGACTCTTATCCTTTGCTAGGATAGCACTTATCAAGAACTCCTCTAATTTGGAATATGATTAACTCTCTCAAGAGTCTTGACCTATCCAAACAAAGAGTCTGTCATCATCTATGACTCTAGTCTCTCATCCAAATATCTCAAATTCTTATGTGATCTTACCACACCTCGGCCAATTAGAATCACCTATGTAGCACCTCGGCTAACTATCTAGGCACGTGGACAACTCAAAATTATGTCCCTACACTACTAACAAGTAAACTTTTTTTTTATAGAACTCTATAAAGGGATGTGTCCCTAATTTTCCTTTTTAAAAACAATGAACTAATATAATAAAAAAATAAAATAAAATAACCAATTATATCAAAATTTGATATTACAAAGCTCTTAACCCATTTCTAATAGTGCTAATAATTTATATATGTCTATTAATTAATATTATAAAAAAATAATATCTAATAATAAATATTCTAAGAGGGTTGTCATAAAACACATTAATCATTAACTAATAGAATTGTTGATTATACACCTTCAAACAAAGTTGATTTTAAAATTAAAAGAAGAAGAAGAAGAAGAAGAAGAAGAAATGGAGAGATTATGAGCGTAAAATGAAGAAATAATCATTAACTAATGGAACCCTTGCTAGGGTTTGAATTGGAACAATGTCTTTAAAGAGCCAACCTTGAACCGACTATGAGCTTAAAATGAAGAAATAAAATTAGTTTTACAATGTCATTTGTCGCCCCGGGATTTTTTTTGGACTCTGGGAGTGTGCATGTTCATCGTGGGTCAGAAGCAATTTTTGTCTTGTGAGACCAATAGATTACTATCAACCAATATTAGCTGGGACAGGACTAGCTATTTACAAAGACTTTCAAAAATATTTGGAATCCCCACCTAATAACAAGGGTTTTGGTGTGTTAGGACACCCTGACCTAATCTCTTAAAAATTCTAGCTTTAAAAAATGTGAAAACATATTAATTTTCAAATGGTTCAAGTTAACTTAACCTCGTTTTGAGTATGCCAGTAAACGACTCCAAGTTTTGGTCCCAAAAAACAAGAGATGGATTCAAGGATTTACTATTACAAAAATGTTTCAGACCCTACTAGGGGTGACCCCAAGACCGCAGTGGGGTGTGATTGGCCAAGATTTTTTTTTTTTTTTTTTCAATGACCAACCCCCACATGTGTGTAAGGGTGGTGGGGGTGGGGGCAGTGTGGGGGGTCTCAATCACGTTTGTTACTATTATGAGTCGAAATAATGGTTTTCAGAACTCTACCACGTCCTTTCATTACTTAATTCTCTTAACTCGACTTGTTGCATCAATAGATCAACATTAATCATGATAGCCATTTATTTTAGTTATTATAATTGTGATTATTATCATGTTTGCTACCATGATTATTCTGGTTTCATATTTGTATGGGTTTATGAAATGTTTATGTGCTTAATTTTATAGTTGAAAATTGGAGGTTGAACTACGTATCCACAATATGAATAAGGACAAGACGTATATAATAAGTCAAATAAGTGCTTGGCATGTTTATCAAGAGAATCCAATACTAATTTGGAAATAATATCTCCGATAAAAATGAGTTAAATCTAGAAGGTTGAATCGAATTCAAGGGAAACTGCCTACGTGTTGGAATCAAAGATTGCCTATGTGTTTATACTTGGAATTAGCGACTGCTTAAGTATCTGTATTTGGAATTAAGTCCTTATATAGTTTGAACTAAATTCTGTTTGATCCACATGTTTGAACTAAACTGATAAGAGAAACGACCAAGTTTTGAAAATCATAAAGGCTTTCTAAAAAATATATTTAAAATTGTCTTGCAATACAACCAACTGGACCATACACATACCAAATAAAGAGTTGTGTTTAACACCTAATTCAGGTAGGTTTCATTAGTGTTTGCTTTTGTTCGTAACCTCCACACTATTATACTGAGGCCTTGTTTGGAAACTCAAGTTTGAGGCTAAAATAGTCTCAAATAGTACCCTAAACCAATGATTTTTATTTATCTATAAAAAAATAAAAATAAAAATAAAAAAAGCAGCTCGGCAGTAGGGCAGCCTACACTGTCACGTTGACAATGTAGGCACAGGCTGTCCCATTGTTGGTAAATGACAATTTTGCCCCTTTAAACCAATTTTGAAAAAAGTGAGATTAGGAACAAATTTGTCATTTCAGCATCAAACATTATTTCAAACACATTTCTTAATATAATAATCAACCAAAAAATTCAATCCAACTTCCCAAACATAAAAATTAAAATAGTCTACTAAAATAGTCAAATAGCTAAAAAGTCAAAAAAATAGTCACTTCCCAAACAAAGCCTAAGTGTTTGTTTGAAAAGTTGATTTTTCAGTAAAAAGTTAAAAATAAAAATAAAAATAAAAAATTTAAATCCCCCTATGCATGTGCACACTTCTAGAGTGGGGAAAAAAAAAAATAAATAAATCAAAATCAACTTTGTAAGAAAGCAATTGAGGTAAGACAAATCCCAAACCGCTTCCAAAGAAAAAAAACTTTAAAGCCTTTGAGGTAAGACAAATCCTCGAGGTGTCCTCTGGGAGCAATGTCTCCTTAGAGCTAATAGCAGGCTCAGGGTGTCCAAATACCACGAACAAGTCAAAGCCACGACTTTTGCGAAGATGGAGAAAGTGGGATTTGAAAGTAAGAAGTTTCCTTCATATAAATATAGTTATCCTAAGACAAATCCAAGTTTTGTGTAGAATTATTTTATTGGATAGATTAATAATTAAACTAATTTATATGGATAATTTAATAATATTAAGGAATTCGTTATGGCGTGACGTTATAATTTCTATAATTTAGATGAGTAACTTTGTAATTTTGGAAAACTAAGTTAATAAGACAATATTTTGGCTTTAAGTCTTGCCGCAAACAGAGGGTTTCGTTTTTATTTGTGGAGGGCTTTGAAGACAACGCATTCAAGAGTTTGTTTTAAAGGTAAAATTTTCTTTTAATTGTACTATCCATGAATTCAGTTTCATTATATCAATGGATGATATGTGATGGATTAATTTTGTTAAGTTTTTGTAATTGGCAATCACGTTTAACAAAACTCCTTTCAATTGTAATTTTGTTCGCTCTTTTGTTTCTGTAAGGATGTGGGTGTTTAGATGCGAATCCAATCCAAATTGTGCCTATGAAGAGGAGTTGGTGATTGTCACATCCCGCATTTACGAGGTCCGGCCCAAGTGAGTAAACCACCTAACGATAGACGATAACTAACAACACTCATGCAAATATATATAATATAGACACACAGTACATGTGTTATTCCAATTTAATACATTCTTTGATAGTTGCAGGCACAAATTTGCATATGAAGATTTGAATAGTGTTTTCTAAATGTCCATGTTTATACAAAATATAGGGAAACTAACAATCAAATAATACATCAAATTCCACAAATTTAGCAAATGCAAAACTAAACCCAAACCCCCAAAAAAAAAAAAAAAAAAAAAAAAAAAAAAAAAAAAAGCTGAATAGAAATAGATAATTAGAATGCAGCTGAAAGTAATCTTACCAACCAGTTGAACCAAATAATGTGTAAGGCTATCAAATACTGACAATTCAGATTCAGATATTACATCTTTGTTGCACAAAACCTCCAATGCACCCAGACCCTCTGTGAACAAAAACATAAGTGAACCAAACTCAGAACCCACAACATTGAAAACCTAAAACATGAAAACAAAAACAAAAAAAGAAAACAAAGCCCTTCCATTACAGTGAAAGCAATTAAAGATTGCATATTTCCCATTATAAGAGAACATCCACATACTAAAGACTCTACAAATAATCATAGCACAATATTATTTCCCTGAATATTTTAGAAACATAAATAGCTAAATTAACAGGTAGTTTTGTCGACTACAAGTCAAAGTAAATACCCATATCCAGAGAAACTAACAACACATTAATCAAACCCCAATAAAGCGGTCCAAGTACTTCAGACCCATTAGAACAACATACGAATAACATAAACAAAATGAAAATATCAGAGAAAAAAAATTAAATACTACCTAGGTTACATAATGGAAGGGAAGAAGGGGAGGGAAAGAGGTATACATGTGTACCGTGAGAGTCCCTTCCAGTCAGATTGTAGAAGAATGCTTCAGCAAAGAGCCAGTCCCTCGGCCGTGGGTTGCAACAATAAGCACACTAGAGAAAGAGCAAAGGTATCAAGCGAGACAGATGAAATTTGATGGTCCTGAAGATCACAACCCTTAGATATGTATTGATTGTTCTATATATCAGATTGTGAGGAAGTTTTTTTTGTCTACAATGAGCCCAAAAATCTTTTTTTTTTTTTTAAGACAACAATTTGTCACCAATCACCAATTTTGGGCGCCTTTTTTTTGGTGTGTGGCACCAAATATTTGGCTTCTTTTTGTGACAAAAAAATTTTCTTCCCAAATTAAAATTTTCATCTCCAAAAGAAAACCCCTTCTTTTGATTTTTATGACAAAATTAAAAATTTTATTTGGTTTCAATTTTTGAAAATGATTTTTAAATTAATTGCAAGCCTTGGTGATTTTTTTTATATTTTAGTCACTTTTTTTTTTAATTTTTAGTTGTACATCTAAAAAGTAAAAAATAAAAAATTAAATAAAATATGAAAACAGTTCAACAAAGACAAACGAAAACCCGTTTAAAAATAATTTATGAGAACTTAAATCCAAAAAAAAAAAAAAAAAAAAAATCAGGTTCAAAAACTAGCAAACAATAACATGAAAAACAATCAAGTTGGAGTTATTTGTTTTTTTAGATACACTTAATTTAAATATACTTAAAAAGTAAAATATTTATGAAAAAAATCAATAAAAAAAATGACAATGTACTAAATTTTTATATTTTTTTGTATGTAATGAATTTTTTATAGTGTTTTCATAAATTTTGTACTTTTTAAGTTTATCTAAAGGGTAAATTACACAGGTGGTCCCTATACTTTGTATTTTGTGTCATTTTGGTCCCTACACTTTCAATTAGCACAATTTGAACCCTTAATTTTAAATTTTATGTCAATTTGATTCATTGATAATGTCGTTAGTGTTTTTAAATGAAAATAATCATTGAATTGATTGAAATTAGCTCACTGAGGTTAGTAAATTTGCAATTTTCTATAAAATAAAAATAAGACACATACCATTTATATGACACAAGGACCAAAAGTACCGGAACAACTGCTGCAATTTGCCCTTATCTAAATTAAAGGAATCTAAAAAGTTAAAAAGAAAATTATAATATTAAAAAATGTCCACTAAAAAAATATAGATTAAAAATTAAAAATTAAAAATTAATTATTGAAAACTCCAAACGAAACAAGGTAATATTTTCTATTAATTTTGAAAATTAAAAAATTATTATTAATTTTTCCTTTGTATTTTTTCTCACAAAAAAATAGCTACATTAATTATCTTTTCTTTTCTTTTTTCTTTTTTTTCTTTTCTTTTTTTTTTTTTTTTTTTTGTGGTGAGGGGTTTTGACCTGCGATTTTTCTAAAATGGGTGTTCTAGACGGAAAGGGTAGAGTTGGTTCAGACAATAAGAAAAAGTGCTTATGCAAGAGGGGCCTTCACTATGAGAAATAATAGTCGGTTTGCATAGGGTGCCTTCTTGGATAATAGCTTCAATACTAACATGCATGAAGGGCTTAAGTGTAAGACATAAGAGAGGGTTTTAGTGCAAAATAGAAGAAATGGTTTACAGTGTCTTCTTGCGTCACGACTTCAATACTTGTGAGAGAAGAGTAGGCTCAAGCACGAGAAAGAAATAATTAGTGATAAAATATTTTTGTCTTCTTAAATATAAGAACAGAGAATTTATTATTGGTGACGAAATATTTTTGTCTTGCACAACATAACCTTATGAGACAAAAAATATATTCGTCACGCAATCAATCAGAATTTATTAGTAATGAAATATTTTCGTCTCCCACAACATATTCTTCCAAGACAAAAATATATTTGTCGCCCATTTAATAGAAAGATGAAATGGCATCGTTTGCATGATGGAGTGTTTATTGGTGGCGAAATATTTTCGTTTTCCATAATTTATCATTCCTAGACTAAAATATATTTGTCGCCTAATAAATAGAAATATGCAATGACAGAGGTAGGGAATTTATTGGTGACAAATTACTTTTATTGCCAAAAAAAAATTAAAAAAAATAAGAAATTGTGACAAAAATGTTCGTCTCCAATGAGCTAAAATAATTCGCGTTAATGCAAACGAAATTGGCGCCTAAATTTTGCAGACGAAATTTTGTTTTCGTGTCCTATACGTTTGAGAAAATTAAAACAAACAACGAAATTAATATTTTGTCATCTTTGGGTTAAATTTTAAGACAAAAAAAATTTCATCACAAAATTTCATCAAAATAGCCTAGATTTCTTATAGTGACAGATTCACAAATTTCAAACAGGTATAACTCTCGCGTTCGGACTCGTTTAGGGTCATTCTTGTATCCAAATTGAAGCCACAGAAATAAGTTTTCCAATGGTTCTAGTCTCACATCAAGATTCAAAGTTTGGAGAGAGAAAATGATAAAAGAGTGAAGACTATTCAATAACAACTATTCGAATTTGGATCTCACCCAACCACTATGGTAACACCTCAACCAAGACTCAAATATTAACTAAAAAGGTTCCCAATCAAGATAATCAAAAAGTCAAATATAATTTTATTATAACAGGAAATACATAATGCTACAACCTCTCCACCTTAAGAAATTTCGTCCACAACAAAAGCCACTCAACGATTACAAAAGATACAACACCAACCTACATTCAGATCTATTGTGGGTTAAGTTCCCAGATTCTAAGTTCAACACATCGGGAACCCAAAGATGCCCGAATAACAAAACACCAAGGAACAAACACGGATGCCTCTTCAAACTACATAACTTGTAGTGGTCGATGAGACAAAAAACAACAACCACCACAACAATAACAATAACCACTCGGACTCAAAGACGTCAATTACGTCTGAATCACCTACAACACCGAAATCACCACCTAGTACTCAAACACTCGGACATAGAGAATAAAAGAACTCTTCACACACCAAACTCTTGATCAACTCTCAAAACGAGAACACAAGGCAAAATACGGCTAAAGAATAACAAATACGGCATAACAAGCCTCGGACAAATTATAAACCCCAGTAAACACATGGCATATAACTAGCAACTCAGACTAGATCACAACGCACCGCACAACACAAGGTGCCACATCCAAGTTAAAGAAAATTCTTTACTTTTCTCATTTGTCTCAAAACACATTGCTTTTCGAAAAGACGCCAAAACTGCACCGTCACAATCCAAATACATTTTCAACCATCCACAACAAAACTCAGAGATTTCCAAACTGTTTTTCCGAAAACCATAGATGATATTTATAACACAAAACCATTTTCATTTTGTTTCTAATTTGTTGGATTCAACTTTTATTAAACCGAAAACTTACATGTTAATTCAAAACCGTTTTAGTTCAAGAAAAATACCCAATGCCACAACACCAAAAGAAATTTTTTTTTTTTTCCTCAAAATCATTCATTAGCATTCCTCCGGTGAACCACAACACAGTCAGCCAACAAAACCCATCACACCCGCGGTGATACCACAATACCAAAACCAAATTTCCACGATGAAAATCCGAGAACTTTCTAAAATGCTAGCAACGCAATAACACAAGAAAAAGAAATTTCACACCCACAATCACATAATGGCGCAAAAGCACAGTACAACCGTAACCCCAAACCAGTTACCTCAAACTCAAAATGACTTCCCAATTGTCCATAAGGAACCTACATACCACGCAATGACACCGTTCAATTATACAACCTTCAATTCCAATCTATTCCTAAGGTGACTATATGCTAACCAACCAACTATCCAACACCACTATCCCACACTACCCTTCAAATGCCGACATACCATTTAACTCCACTTATATCAACACCACACCAACACATATTACCTAGCCAAACCAACTCCAAGATGGAGTTCCTCACACAATCTTACATTCTCATTGAATCACACCGGATTTCGCAAGTTAACCCATACTACCTCAAATCCTTGCCCATCCCCTACACTTATGCCTTTATGGCAACACTTCCTCGCACTGCACTTGAGTTCGAGCTGAACTCCCAAATATCATAATACACGCCCCAAGACTAATGAAGTAAATAACAAACTTACACAACTCACTACCCACTCCACACAACCTTACCATACCACTAGAAGTTCCATCCTCAAACTAAAACCGCAACAAAAAAATCACCCCAACACTAGGGATCTTACATGGGGTTCATAAACAACCTCCACTTATGACGAAAATAATTTAACTTAGCACACATTAAACCAGGCTAGAATACAATAAGCATAATATTACCACACCAAGGCAACCTCCCAGGATAGTCCCATGACCAATCCCATTCTACACATCTCCTAACAACATACTTCTACATACCACCAATCCAAAACAAAAGAATCTATACTTAAAAACAATTCCATAAAACTAGCAACTCCCTTAGTAGACTCGAAATAATTGTCCCGCAAAAGAAACTCAAGTCACTCTCATGTCAACCACTCTTACTAACTCAAACACCAACACTACGAACTCCTAAAGGCCTGATAAGAAATTCTTAAAGATGTTAGGGCATCGATCTATCTAACCGACTTCTTGGTATGAACAACAATACTTCAACACCAAACACCCTCATAATGGGTTCCAAATACGCACAAACCACTCAAGCGACCAAAATACCACACTTCCAGAAATTACAAACAAAAGTTAACCATTCAAGTGCAAGAAGTACCGCTCGAGTGCAACACCACTCGAGCTCCAAAAACACCACTCAAGGAAAGAATACTAACTCTCAGAAATTTTGTGGACAGAAGATTACCGCTCGAGCATAACATCGCTCAAGCACAGAAGACACCGCTCAAACTAAGAATACACCCTCCCAGTATCTCTACAAACCTGCCAAAGTACTGAGAGTTCTCAATGACCGCTCGAGCGAAGAAAGTACCACTCGAGCGAAGAGGCCAAAATCTGGACAAAATTTCTATTGAAAAACAAACCCCCGACCTGTTCCAAATGTAACCACAATACTCAAACAACTAAAATCAACAAGGAATAAGATAAACAAGGATATGAACAACCATTAAAGACGAGAAAACCCAAATCTCAAAACATCAAATACGTTGAGTCTAAACCAAAATTGTAACGCTATATGCCATTTCAATATAATAATAATCATGGCTCAAGAGATGCCGAAGGTATGTATTCAACATGTTCCATTACATAACTCAAATTTTTATACAAAAGTGATCTCATATGCGATTATACATTCATTCAAAACTAGTACATGAATCTATAGCTTGTAAAATCATTTGACCAAAACAAATAGAGGCCCTCAAGCACTTACAAGTTTCAAGGTATAAGCCCGATTACACAAAATGGTCTCTCGGACCCATACATGTTTAGCCCTTAGCTTACCAAAAATTTTACAATCACAACAAAGAGCCTTGTGCTCTCAAAACATATTCCCACGCCCTAATTTGGCGGGTTCACCACATCCTTTCCTGCACCAAAACCCATAGGGGTGAGCATAAAGCCCAGTAGAGAATTCTTAACAAAGTATATACATTTATGCAATGTTCCAAATATTGAATGCAAATGTCATGCAATGCCAATAAAAGAATTTCATTTACATGCCCTTTTTGTTAAAAGAATTACCATGTTCAACAGTAGCTTGAGATTTCAACGATTTTAAAACTTTCAATTGTATTCAGTAGGAGCGGTAAATACGACTCAGGTAATCCCTAGGCTAATGTCTGCAAGTAGGCTCAACAAGCACTACTAATAACCCCACTTTACCGGTTGCTAACCGGAAGGGAAGTGGTACCTCCTCCACGTGTGTTTTCGGTCTTTCACCCCGGACACTCAGGCCAACTTATCAATTTCATCTACACCACCTATCCAGACTTACCAATGTATTTACCCCATAGACATAATCATAGTTCTCGTTTCAAATATTCTTTTCTCAATATAAACATTTCCAAGTTCAATTCAAAATGTATAATATTCATTTCATGAGTATGAGATGCAATAATTATCAATGTCTCAACAATAACACTACAACAATCACATTTCCCATCTTCCCTCCTTCAATGTTATTTATCACAAAATAGTCACATGTTCAATTAAATTCATGCACGAGTGGCAACATTTCCCCACTTTGCACAATTCTCAACGACTTGGTCATTTCAAGACTACATACCACATTTTGAATATCAACTTCCAAACTCACAACTTTCATATTTCAAGAAGCTCAAAAATTTGGTCATCTCATAACTATACATGTTCATGCATTCAATAAAGTTTTAAAACATTTTCTCCAATCTTCATATACCAAGAAAAGTTGTCGTTTTTGCAAACAATATAATGAATTTTTCACTCATTCATTTCCTTGACACAAGAAAATCCATGGGTTCTCCACATTTATTCCAAAATCCCCAAATTTTCTAGGGTTCCTTATCAAAAACCACACATCTTCTCATTTCCTTGGTGAAATCTTACCAAAATCATCTTTATTAAACTAATGAAAGTGAAACTCTCAAGGATTGATAAAAAGGTTGAGATTTAAACTTTCTTTTAAAAATCAAAACATTCTTGAGCCAAAAACTTAGACTTCCTAAACATCTCTCAAGAAAAAAAAAAAAAAAAAAAAAAAAAAAAAACAACATTTAAGTTAGCAAAAACATATATATAACTCAAAGAAGTCCCTACCTCAATGTTTGATGAAGAAAAGAGATGAAACCCTAGAGCCAATATGAGAGATTTTTTTTGATTTCCATCACACCAAATGGAGTCCTAGCTTTGATCTCCAAGATTTGTGAAAAATGATGACTCTAGACCCAAAGGATTGCAAGGAATCAAGGATTTTTAGTATTTGATGAGGGTTTTTAGAGAGAATGAGGAGCAAAAGTGTTTTTAGAGAGAGGAATATAAAAAAAATGAGATACATTCTGTCCCAAAAGAGAGAAAAAATAGAGTTCTCGGGCTGCCCAGAATCCCGCACGTGCGACGTCCTCTCCTGCACGTGCGAAGCACCTTCCCTGCACATGCGGCCTTCACCCTCGCACGTGTAGGGGTCCCTTCCTGCACTTCCCTCTGCACCTGCCTTTTAGGCAGTGTGCAACCCCAAACTTCCCCTGCATTTCGCACATACGGCCTCACCTCCTGCATGTGCGCCCTAGGGCCTCGCACGGGCAGCCCTGTTTCTCCAACCTAAAATTTTTTCCCGCTCAATTCCAGGCACTTCAGACTTGGTCTCGCACTCTTTGGAACAGGTGAAAATCAACACCGAGTAATCAAGAATAAGAGTTTACTTGAGGAACAACTTCGAACACCATGAATCTAAAGTTAAACATAGTAGAACGGGGCGAATAATACCCCCAGTTATCACAAAAATCATCATATCTCCAACATAAACCAATAACTAACATCAACCAAACTGAATATATTGACTGGTAAGACTCCATCTTCACAATAACCCAACAAGTCACAATAACCCTCAAAGTACTCATCTTCCACAACCAACTCTACCGTCCATCCATTCTAAATCAATTTCAACCAAACACAAATTATTTAACATAGTATACAAATCCTAATCAAAATAAGGCTCTCCGACCCTCACATTCCCAAGTCAAAACTCAATAGTTCTTATACGTTCAAATGAAGATTTCCCAATTTTGCAACAACTCATAAAATAAACAACCCACCATACATACATGAACACAGTCATAATATTTCAACAGTCCACATCATACCGATTACAAAACAAAACAAAACAACCACTTAATAATTACAACCGTTTATCCCCCAGTTACAAAACAAGATAACCAAAACTAATTACCCAAAGCAACTATAAATCCTGCCAGGTATTCAGCTAACTACTTCATCCAACTTATACAGAAAACAACTTCACATGTTCCAACCACACATCATTTATAAAGAGAAACCCCAAGCCTAAATGGCCCAACATGCTCTACCAACCTCAAGAGATGTCAAACAATAACTCACATCCTAACCAACCACACTCTACAATAAAGTCCAGGTTACCAACACCATAGTCAGAACTATAAACCAACACTACCCACATCTGCAGAGGCAATCTCAACTCTTCATGTTCTAAAAACTTTTAACACTACCAACACCTCTTTCATGGGTTACAAGACTTAAAACAATTCACTCAATTGGGGAACACACTCCACACCTCTGACCACTCAAGATCATAACTAATTCCAATACATACTAGTCCACGGACTAACAACCCACACCAAACTTACACGATGTCACTTAAATGAGTATAATAACTCTATCCAACCATCAAGCACAAAGGACTCAAAACACCACTGTCTCTCAAAAACATACAAACTATCACTAAAGACAAACCAACACCAACTCACAACTTATGCTAATACACAACATATCACGATTATAGCACTTACCGAGGTGCCCACTCCAAGTCCACTACTCAATCCAAAATGTTTCTATAAGAAAGGAAACACACAACTTAGGATACATAACACTGGTACATTTTTCCCAAAATACTAACACAATACAATCACATAACAATTACTCAAACAACCCCGTTGAGCCTCTAATTAATTTACATACGATCTACCACATAACACGTAACATGTAATCGCGCTAAGTTTACAAATATAATCATTCGTTCCAATAATCACTTAAATTTCTCATTAGAAACAATGTTGATCAAACGCGTTTCTAATAAGACCTCCAAGTTAGTCAACTAGACACTGAATAATATCCATGAGTCTAAACACCATGCCCACATAAAATGAAACACATAAATATGTTATCATTTAGCACACAACATACAAATGTCCTCACCGAGCATGATAAACCCATTATGGCTAACCACTTCCTGCGAGCCCAAGGTTTTCAAACTCGGTTAGCTCTGATACCAAGTTGTCACGCCCCGAATTTACGAGGTCCAGCCCACGTAAGTAAACCACCTAACGATAGACGATAACTAATAACACTCATGCAGATGCATATAATATAGGCACACAGTACATGCGTTATTCCAATTTTATACATTCTTAGGTACAACATCTAAGTCAAATAGATGCTCTATAACTAAAATATACAAAGATGTTATAATCAAATTAAAATGCCCAAAGGCTTACATCATATACAAAGGGTATAACTCTTAAAAGAATGGCACACGGCCAACAGTAACATAAATGGCCCAGGGCCTACAAATAAAGGAACCACCCTACACGGTTTCGAACACAACTTCACTGTCTCAACCCACATCTACATAAGCATACCTGAAAAACATTTTCAACCACGTAGGGTGAGCATAAAGCCTAGTAGGAAATATTTCAAAAACTAAATATGTTTTACCAGTGCAAATGATTATGAATGCAATACATACATATATAATATGCCCAAATGCATTCTCAAATCTATTTGCTTTCTCAATAAAAACTCTTTCTTCCCAATTTTCAAAACCTTTCGTTTATTCAAAATGTTTTCCGAATTCAATATATTAGTTTGATATAAAATCCATTTCTACAAGTCAATCCAAGTATCTCAATACCAACTAGCAATTTCATTGCCAATTCCAATACGAATACATCGTTAACCAATAGCAATTACATTGCTAAGACTGTTTTAAAATCATTTTTTTTCAAAACCAATACAAACTTTCACAAAAATTTTGTCTGTGGGAAACCGTCAAACGGGACCTATGTAAACGTAGGCTATACAAACACTACTATTATTATTTTATGAAAATTTCATCCGCGGGATCAACACCCATGTATACGTGCAGTTTTCGAGACTTTCACCCTAAACACACAGGCCAACTTAATTGATGTAGCAACAACCTTTTTCCAAATTCACCATTTTATTTATCCTTTCCAAATAGTACAATACATGTAGTTCAAAATATTGTTTTCCCAAAACAATGCAAATGTTCCAAAACGTATTATTTATCCTTTCCAAATAGCACAATACATGTGGTTCAAAATATTGTTTTTCCAAAACAATGCAAATGTTCCAAAACGTAATGCAAGAATTTCTAGAAAACCTCTTTCCAAAACATACAGTTTAAATTTTCAAAATCCATTACATACTGCATGATATGCATGATTTATAAGCAGTTCAGTTTGCCTAGTTCACATGTATCTCTAAACAGATAAATAAATTCCATTAAAGATACACTTTTTCAAAATCCCAAATAGGAGTGATAATACATATCTAACTCCACCATCATCATCAATAATCATTTCAATTTCACATTACTCAACATGTATTCCATTTCCTCTTTACAATCTCAACAATTACATTTTAGAGCATAACATCCTTCCTCTTTGAAAATCCATTTCAATGCAAGAAATAGCTCATTTCAACATATATCAACCCCACTTTCATAATCACAACCTTTTTCAAGAAAACATTTGGAAACCCCTCTTTTACATTTTGATTTAATAATCCAACAATTTTTTAAAAAAAAGATCAACATTTTAGGGTTTCTTCAAATTAGGGCTTTTTTACTTTTAAAAACTCATATACATTTTTTGTAAGTGGAAAATAAACTTTTTGTAGCTAAACCATAGCTCAACAATCTCATTTGGAACAAACCCTCACTTACAAAACAAATTTCCAAAAATCAATCCAAGAACAATGGAATCTATATATTTAAAATATATCACAAATACACTACTAAACACATATTGAGTTTAAGAAATAGATTCTACCTCTTGAAGCAAGAATGAAAAACAAGTCAAAAAAATCACCAGCAGCAAAACGACGATCCGTTGAGATTAAATGGAAGCCATCATCGTGCTCTACGTTGTGGTATATGGAACTGGGGGTCAAAGATGTGTAGAAATAAAAGAAATCAAGGCTAAAAAGCTTGAGAAAGCAAAAATGGCAGAAGGAGAGAGAGAAGGGAGAGAAAAGTGAAGAGGTTTGATCCAAAAAGTGACTTTTAAAAACCTAATTCTGTGCAATACACTCGAGCGTTTAAAGTTGCACGTGAGTGCACTATGCTCACAACACAGATTTACAAATTTCAAACAGGTATAACTCTCTCGTTCAGACTTCGTTTAGGATCGTTCTTGTGTCCAAATTGAAGCCTTGGAAGTAAGCTTTCCAATGGTGCTAGCCTCATATCAAGATTCAAAGTGTAGAGAGAGAAAATGATAAAAGAGTGATGACTACTCAATAACAACTATTTGAATTTGGAATTTTTGATTCAATCTCACCCAACCGCTATGGCAACACCTCAACCAACGCTCAAATATCGACTAAGAAGGTTTCCAATCAAGATAATCAAAGAGTCAAATATAATTTCATTATAACAAGAAATACATAGTGCTACAGTGATCTTGAGGCTTTCATATTTGCTACTTTGCTGACTATGTATAGGGATCGAGATCATCCAATGTTTTTGTAAAGCGTTTAAAATTTTGGGAAACAAGTTTTACCGTTCGAGCAGTGAATGTTGCGCTCAAGCGGTCAGCCTATATGTTTTGCACCACCTTTACTCACACCGCTCAAGCGGTGAAGTATGTGCTCGAGCGGTCTTCGCAATCCAATTTTCTATAAAGTGCATTGTTTGCTCGTTTTAGGGTTTGAGCCGTCTAGATTTTTAGAGAGGAAGAAAAAAAAAGTGTTTTATATTGGAGGGTGCTTTATGAGTGTTTCCTTGATGATTTAAGAGTGATCAATGGATCTGTGAACTTCATATCAACATCATCAAGCGTTTGTTTGTTTTCTTTAATTCACAAAAGAGAGAGTTGTTCTTCGGTGGATTTCGAGAAATTTAGGCCTAAAGTTTTGGTAGATTCTAAAGTGGCTCATCATCGTGAATTCGACATTAGTATTGTGGATTCAACGTTGGGCAAGACAATTATGAGGTGAAGACGGTAGTGGAAAAGATACATCCGAGTCAGTTCAATTTAGGCGTAGATTCGTTAGGTAATTGAGGGTACACATGTGTAATTCCTTTTTATCTTCTTAGTGAATTGTTTTGTGATTTTATCAGAATTGGAGGGGCTCCAATTGTTGTTCGCTTTTATCTTCTTAGTGGATTAGTTTGTGGCTTTGGCTTGTGGCTTTTTATCACAATTGAAGGCGCTTCAGTTGTGATTTTTTTCACGTTAACTCATTGTGTCGATTTATCTTAATTGTTTGATTGAGATTGTTATTTATTGTTTTAAATTGAAATATAATCACGAATCAATATCTCAAGAATTTTAGATTTTTCAAATTTTAATGGTGGTGTATTTGTGGGATACAAGATTGACTGCAAGCAACTACAATTTATATATGTATATAAATAACAATAGGATAACTGAAGTCTTGAAGGTATCTGAAGTCGTAGTGATGGGTAAAGATGTAAGAAAAAAAAAATTTTTTTTGACCAAACTGATTTAACCTGACCAAATCGGCTATATTTGGTTTGTTTTTTAATAAGAGTCAGTCTGTACATTTTTTTAATTTGATTTTCTTCGATTTCGTTAATGGTTCAAGCCCCTTGTATATCGAATTAAACCGAAACTGACCGCTTCAACATATATTGTATTTATATATATAATATATAATGATATTAATAATTATAATAAATTAGTAACCTCAATTAATTAACATTATCATATTTATAATCTAAATTAGTAAACCTTTATTATATAATCTTAACTCTAACTCACTATTCTTCAAGTTTTAGTACTTTTTAATTTTGTTTGTATTTTTGTTAATCTAAGAACTGAAAAGTATTTATCAAATGAATGGATTGGATATATTTGAAGTGGTAGACAAATGACTAATTTAATATTTTTACATAAATTAGTTACTACTAAAAAGTTACTCGCATTTGAAAGTCCCAGACCGATTAAATTGCATCGAATGGAACCATTTTAATTGATGTGGTTTAATGAGAGAAGCGGTCTGTATCAATACTCAAACTAACAAAATTGAAATTATCGATTTGATGAAAAATTTTACTTATATACCGATCACACTTAACCGATTACATAAGGATGGGTTCGAAATTGGGTTCGAAAATTTCTGGTAGACTACATGATTAGTTTATTCTGTTATAAAGAAAAGAATGATGAATGCATTATGGTAGACAATAATAATTATTTATGTAGCGTAATATTTTAGTAGGTTTGTGAGATTGAGGTGGATCTTGGTAATTTAAGATTAGATTTGAAAATATTATTTAAGTTGTTTGAAGTAAACAACTCTCTATCACTGTTGATCTATTTTTATTTCTATCAAATCATTTGAAATTATAAATATTTATTTATCGCCTTTTTATTTTCTTAAAATAAAATATGGGTTAAGTATAAACTAGCATCGAATATTATTCTGAAAACTATTTCAATATTCTCTGAAACTATTCTGAAAGTTTGTGCCAAATGTTTATTATGAAAATATCAAATACTTTATTTAAAATATGTGTATTGTTTGAATTCTGAATATCACTCACTACAACATATAAGAATTTTAGAGACTAAATATTTTGGTCTCTAAAAGTAAAAATTTTGTTGCAAAAGATATTTAGAGACCAATTTCCATCACCATGAGGATAGTCGCTAAAAAGTCGTCCTGAAAAGTCAAAAACAAGGCTTTTAGAGACAAAATTTTGAAAATGTCACTAATAAATAGACTTTTAGGGACAAAATAATTTGGTCTCAAAATGGTTTATTTTTTTAGACAAAAAATTTGGTCCCAAAAGAATAATAATTCATCACTAATGTCCAATTTTTGTTGCTAAAAATATAATGACGACACTTTTCGCAACAAAATTTTAGTCCCTAAAAAATAATCTTGTCTCTAAATTTTGATTTCTCAAACCTTAGTTTTTTGTAGTGACTCTAGTCTGACTATGATTTGGATTCTAGCTAATGCGGGTTACTTATTGACACATAAACTAGTTTCTTTTGGGACTTTTCCATTGGCCTATTTGTGATTCTGGGCCTTGTCACAGGTTAAGTGGTCATAGTCACTAAGACTTGAGTTTTGTAAATCGAATCATTGAACCATTTGGATATTGAACTATTGATTTGAATAATGAAATTACCTTGAATTATCTTATTACCTTTCAATTAAATTATATTGCTACATTGTTTATTTCAAGTTATGAAACCATCTTACACAATAATTTTTCGTTCATTGAATTGTAAAAAAAATATATTTATTGTTTATCGATTATTTATTATTATTATTATTATTTTTTTGTATACTTGATTCAGTTAGCAGTGATAGTTAGTTATTTGCTGGGTTGTTAAACTTATCTCTCTGTATTTTATTTTATTTTATTTTTTTTCAAATTCTGAGTAGAGCTACGTGAGTTTTTACTTGTAGAATTGTCGAGAGTAGAAATATGATTTTAAGTTACTTTGGATTATTATTTTGTTAGTAGATTATATTAGTGGACTTGAGGAAGAATTTCATATGTTAAGGATTGTTTATTATTTATGAATTTTGGCATTTTTATAATTAAAGATTTATTTTAAGTATTTTACTTTTGTGATTTATTTGATTGGACTCTTAACCTTAACATGCTTATCAAGATAGGTGTGCGGTGTTGTCACGAGGTTGAGACGTGACAAAGGAGCCTACTTTGATGGAGATGGCAGGACTCCGGAAGTTGGAAGTTTCTAAAACTTGGCAAATGGCATGCCTTAACTAATACAAGATCCTTTACCCAATTGAGATGGCAGAACCGGAAAAGTCTCTAAGGCTTGGTGAGTGGCATAGCTTAACTAATATAAGGCTGCGCTATGATCCTTTATTGGGAAGTTTGGGAGCTTGTGGCTTAGTAGCAACGAACAGTCATTTTAAACAACTCAAGGGTGATAGTTTGAAGATTCCCATAGCTTAATAGAGCAATTTTAGAGTTTCTATAATTCAATACAAAGCAACCTTAAAATTTCAATTAACTTGAGAGAACTTTGAGATTCTCATAACTTAATAAGAGAATGAAGCTGAAAAAAGAGAACTCTCTATTGCCATTCAATGACTCTCTCCTCCGCCTTATGCTGTATTTGGTTGGGAGATTTGGAAAGAGAAAATGAAAATATGTGTGAAATTAGGTGAAATGCAAATATATTTTATTCATATTTAATCTAATTTTTCTCTTCTCTTTCAAATCCCTCTTTAAATCTCTCAACCAAATACGACGTTAGTGTTCACATAACATGCCTCTTCATTGATACATATTCTTATACAAATACTATACATATTTTTTGGACCTCATATACGCATCTAATAAAAAATAAATAAATAAATAAGGGGTTAGGTAGAATTTTATTAATTTTTTGAACATACTATTTTACGATGGTTCCTTTCTTTTTCTTGTTTTCAAATTCTATAAATTCCAAACACATCAAACTGGATTGTCAAAGGGAACGATGATACATTAAATTCCACGTTCCAAACACTCCCTTCAACTTTTATTTCTTGTCATTTTACGAGTGATGCTGCTTCGAGGAATTTTCCATTTTTTTATTTTTATTTATTTATCAAATAAATTATAAATATATTTTATGAGATTTATTTAAAATATAAATTACTTTTCGTATTTTTAGAAATTACATCTCTTCTTTAAAATTTTAATTTCATAACAAATAATCTATTTTATTAATTAATCATTAAGTCAATTAATAACTTTTAATGATATTAAAAATTTATTTCAATTAATAATTAAAATAATTTTATTATTATATAGAATAACAATTAAAAATTTTAGTTTTTCAATTAATTATGCTAAATAAATTTATTTGATAAATACACATTTGTAATTTTATGAATCACATGACCATTTCATATTTTAAGCAAATTTCTTGGAGAATTTTACAATTCACACATCATATCATATGCATCTGTCATTTTTTTTAATTATGATTAATTACTTTTTTAATTATAATATTATTTTAAAATATTTAATTGTGCTTATTTAATTATAATTTTTTTTAATTATAACTAAAAAAATATAAGGTATTTTATTTTATTTTTTAATTATAAAGTTCGTATAGAAACACTTTTGAAAGTTAGTTTAGAAAGTGAGTTGATTTTTGACTTTTTAATTTTTTGATTTTTTGACTATTTGTCTGAGATTAAAAAAATTTGTTGGAAAGAATTTTTTAATTTTTTTAATTTTTATAAAAAAAAATATAATGATTATAAATTAAATATTTTATTTTATTTTATTAAATTAAAAAAACTTATTTTATCTTAAAATAACTCCAAATCCAACTCAACCATTCTTTCAAAACAAAGGCTGAGGGTGTGTTTGGTAACGTTTACGTTTTCAGTTTATATTTACAAAAAATTTTAAAACTTGTTTTTATTTATTTTTTGTTTATTTTTAAAAAAACATAAACTACAAACGCGTTTAGTAATTGAAAAAATGATTAAAAAATTTTTAAAATATAAAAAAGAGTGAGAAATGGCAAGTGGTGGTGGGTGCGGCGTGTGTGTGGTGGGTGGTGTGTGTGGTGGTGGTGGTGGGGGTGGTGGTGGTGGTGTGTGGTGGGTGGTGGGGGGTGGGTGGCGGATAGCGGGTGGTGGTGGTGGTGGTGGTGGTGGTGGTGGTGGGTGGTGGTGGGTGGTGGTGGGTGTGGGTGGTGGTGGTGGTGGTGGTGGGTGGTGGGTGGTGGTGGTGGTGGGTGGTGGTGGCGGTGGTGGTGGCGGGTGGGTGGGTGGCAGTGAGCGATGGTGGATGGTGGATAGTTGTGGCGGTGGTGGGGGGGTGGTGATGGGCGATGGTAGCAGTGGGTGGCGGGTGGTGATGGGCGATGGTAGCAGGTGGGTGGCAGGTGGTGGTGGGTGGTGGCGGGTGGTACTGGTGGCGATAGGTGGGTGGTTTGGTGGGTAGGTAACGGTGGTGGGTAGTAGGTCGTAGCGAGTGGGTGGTAGGTGGTGGTGGCAGGTGGGTGGCGGGTGGTGGTGGTGGTGGTGGTGGGTGGTGATAGCGGGTGGGTGATAGGTGACTGGTGGTGGTGGGTGGCTGGTGGTGGATAGTGGTGGCAGGTGGGTGGTGAGTGGTGGTGGCAAGTAGGTGGCGGGTGGTGGGGGGGGGGTGGTGGCGAGTGGATTGCAGGTGGGTGGTGGTGGTAGTGGTGGTGGTGAGGGGTGGGTAGTGGTGGCAAGTGGGTGGCAGGCAGGTGGTGGCTGGTGAGTGGTGATGGCGGGTGGTGGGTGGTGGTGGCAGGTCGGTGGTGGTAGGAGATGGGTGGTGGATGGTGGTGGCGGAAGACGGTGGTGGAAAATGGTGGCGAATGGTGGCTAGTGTTAAGTGGTTAAAAAAAAAAAAAACTAAAAATTCAAAAACCGAAATACATTTTTTATGTTTTTATTTTTTTGTCAAATTTACAAACTGAAACTACTAATTTATAAATCAAAAATTTTACTAAACAAATTTTTATTTAAATTTTTAAAATTTTTATAAATATAAACAAAAAAAAAATTAAAAACGTAAGTTTTACGAACGACACCTGAGTAACTGATGGTTTTGACACCTGAGTAACTGATGGTTACGGTTAAAAAGGAAAGCTTCATTGCTGAAATCAGCAGTTGCCTCTCTCTCTCTCTCTCTCTCTCTGCGATCAAACATGGGAGGCCCCAACAGTTCCACTGGTACTCTCTCTGTCCACCTTAATCTCGTAGATCTACACAGTTCTCTCTCTATATATATGTATACCTATGTCCATACATATAATTTCGATTTCTGCAAAACCCTAATGCCAATCTTTCTCATCTCTGTCTCTCTTTGCAGATTCCTTCACATTCGACAAATCCGCGAAGATCTTTGTCGCCGGCCATCGTGGCCTCGTCGGCTCCGCAATCGTCAACAAGCTCCGCCAGCTCGGCTTCACCAATCTACTCCTCCGATCTCACTCCGATCTCGATCTCACTCGCCAATCCGCTGTCGAAGCCTTCTTCGCCGCCGAAAACCCCCAATTCGTAATCCTCGCTGCCGCCAAAGTCGGCGGCATTCATGCCAACAACACCTACCCCGCCGATTTCATCGCAATCAATCTCCAAATCCAAACCAATGTAATCGACTCAGCCTATCGCCATGGTGTAAAGAAACTCGTTTTCTTAGGATCTTCTTGCATTTACCCTAAATTCGCCTCACAACCAATCCCTGAAGACGCATTGTTAACCGGTCCATTAGAGCCCACCAATGAATGGTACGCGGTGGCAAAGATCGCCGGCATCAAAATGTGCCAGGCGTATCGAATTCAGTACAATTGGGATGCTATTTCAGCAATGCCCACAAATTTATATGGCCCAAATGATAATTTTCACCCTGAGAATTCGCACGTGTTGCCTGCATTGATGAGGCGGTTTCACGAGGCGAAGGTTTCAGGTGCAAAAGAGGTGGTGGTGTGGGGAACAGGGTCGCCATTGCGCGAGTTCTTGCACGTCGATGATTTGGCGGATGCGGTGGTGTTTTTGATGGAGAAGTATAGTGGGTTGGGGCATGTAAATGTGGGGAGTGGGAAAGAGGTGACAATTAAGGAGCTTGCTGAGTTGGTGAAGGAGGTTGTTGGGTTTGAGGGTGAGCTTGTTTGGGACACTTCGAAGCCAGATGGTACTCCAAGGAAGCTCATGGATAGCTCGAAGCTGTCAGGATTGGGTTGGGTCCCAAAGATATCACTCCGGGATGGGCTTGTTGATACCTATAAATGGTACTTGGAGAATGTCAAGCAATAATGCAGGTGATATCACCAATTGTGTTTTCTAATGAGCTATCAAATCCTTGTTTTTTTACATCATTACTTTAATTTCTTCTGATAGTTCATGATGGAAGCTAATATTTATAGTGTACCATTTATAAGGAGTGTTATTTCAAGTGCTTTGTGGTCTAAGATCTACATTTAGAGACCACTATCACATTTGGCATTGTTATGTACTAGTAATGTATTAGAAGAGCTGTTAGTATGTTATACATTGCCAAGGTGAGGTGAAACCTTGGGAACTATGGCCTTGCAGCCATACTATTATATGCCATGTTCACCTTAATCTTGGTTATTTATGTGATTTTAAAGTAGTTTGAACTGCTTTTGTACCATGTTCTTGTATTGTGGATGGAGATGTGCTTCCAGATCTATGTTGGACTTTTCTTTTGTGGTTTTTGCAGCACTTTCTAGTCTTCATATGCTGTTTCTTCCTCTTGTATTAGTGTCAAAAATTTACTTTTTTGTTGCTATAGTAGAAGTGGAAATTGATGTTTTGATTCTCTTGAAGAGAATGTCGAGCAGTATTTTTCTCCTTTGAACCATAAAGCCCTAATGCCTTGTTGTGTTGGGAACTCTTCACCTATAATACCTTGTTAGCAAACACAAAGATCAATGGGATGCTCGATTAAGCAAGAAAGATTCAATGAGAATGTTTACTACTGTAATTGATGTCAAGGCCTTGAAAATAAATTTCAAGTCAAAGTGCACAAAATAGCCTTCGTTGTTTTTGAATTTAAGAGTAACTGATAGGAATTTTTAATCCAAGCTAATAGAATTAGATTAATTCTAAGGTATTTAAGCAAAAATAAATATGAGAAAGGTAAAGAAATCAACCACAAAGAGAGACAATGATACAACATGGCAACCCAAATTCAGGAAAAAAACTATGGACGTAACCAAACCCAATAGTAACCAAGATTTAGTACAAAACTCACTAAAATTGAGACCAATATCCTACTTAACTTGCATAAGAAAATCCTGTTGCACCAATCTTCTTGTGGTCTTTGCCAATCTCCTTTTTGTACTATTTTGATTTTCACTAACTGCGTCAATCCAAGCTCCAGTAAGTTTGATCAATGTACTTGCAGAACTAAATCTATAGCAACCCTCTCTCAAGAATGTGAAAGAAGAATGAAAATGAACTATATGAAGCGCTCTCAAGTTTTCGTACTATAGGGAAAATAAAATGTAAAAAAAAATTGTTCTAGAATGCAAACCAAAGCAAAATGTGCCGATGCTTTTGAATGGGACTTCATTGCGTTCAAACAATGAATAAATTCAAAAAGAGGGCTTGCTTGGGAAGAGTGATGATTGATGGTAAGTATTGGCATGACTGGGGGGTTTGTTCTACAGGTGATAATAGGGGTTCACATGGTGCTGTGTAAAAACGCATAATGAGGGTTAGGAATGTCTTCTTTCCTCTTATATGTTTTAGGGTGGCTGATGGCCGTAAAATTCATTTTTATCATGATTCCTAGTGTGGTTAGAGTTCTTTATAAGGGAGGTCTTTCCCTTTCCTTTTAGGATTGTGAATAATTAGGATGGTTCAATAGCTGAGTATTGGGCACCATCTTCTATGATTATAGAATGGACGCTTATTTTCCAAAGGGCTCTTCAAGAGTAGGAGGTGATCTATTTAGACTTTTCTTGGGATCTAAGAAGAACAAATACTTCTAAGAAAGTGACATTCGTGTTGAACAAATATTGTCCAATTGTAGTCGAGAGTTGCCCGTTTAAGTGGGGACCCACTCCATTTAGAATTGAGAATATGTGGTTGGAGCATCCTTTGTTTAGAGATAATTTCGTTCTTTAGTGGAATGAGTGCGATTGTTTAAGTTGGGAGGGTTTTAGATTCATGAGGAAGTCGAAATTAATTACGGAGAAAGTAAAGAAGTGGAAAAGGGAAACCCTTGGCAATTTGAATAGGCAAAAAGGGGAGATCTATGAGAGAATTGAAGAGATAGATGCTCTTGAGGTGTTTGCAGGTTTGGATAATTTTTTGAGCAGAGAGAGGAATGAGCTAAAATTTATAATGGAGGAGATCATTTTTAGGGAGCAAATTTTTTGGGCTCAAAAGGAAAAAAATTCATAGGGTTGTAGAAAAAGGAAAAGGTTCATTAAGAAGTTAGAAATGGGGCAAGGGTTGGAGGTTGAAAAAGAGGATCAAATCATAGATGAGATTTTCGGTTTTACCAAAACCTTTATTTGGATGGAGGGGTAGTCAGACCTGGGATTGAGGGTCTTGAGTAGGCGCCAATTTATGAGGCATTGGCTAGGTGGATTGAAAGGGCCTTTTGAGGAGGCGGAAATTAAAGTAGTTTCAAATGCGAAAGAGATAAAGCTCCAGGGTCAGATGGTTTTTCTATGGCTGTTTTTCAAGATTGAGGTGGTGAAAGAGGTTAGAGGATTGGAAAAGAGCTTTGCTTTCAAAGGGAGAGAGGTACACGTTGATCCAATCCATTTTAAATGGCATCACCATTTATTTTTTGTCCCTTATGTACCTAGAGGTCGGACTCGGCGTACCTAGAGGTCGGACTCGGCAAACCTCTAAATGAGGGGTGCGTGGGTACATCTAAAATGTATCAAAAAATTAGACATGGGAACGTGGATACGGCTAAACATGGATGTGTCAAAAAATATTATGTATTTTTTTGATAACATGGCAATTCTATTATAATTTCTCTTCAAACCAAAAGTACCACACCCAATAATTTCTCTTCACCACACCACACCACACCACACCACACCCACTGATAACCCATATTTGAATTGGCATTCCACTAAACATCACTCCAATAATGAATCAAAGTGGTGGGACCCAAGAATAATTAAATAACCATTTAGCCTCAAAGATCAAATACTTGCACAGCCACATAAAGACCGTTTTTCTCTTCCTCAACTCACTCCAGTTCCTAAAAAGCTGGGTTGAGAAAGAGAGAGATAATGAAGTCGAAAGAGACAGAGAGAGAGAGGGCAAAGTCAAGTGAGAGAGAGAGAGGGAGATCGAAGAAGATGAAGAGCGCAACCTGAGATGAAGATTGAAGAAGATGAAATGCGATCGCAGCCCTAATCTCCATTTTCGTAGCCCTAATTGCAGGTATGTCATCTTTCTTCTTACTGCATGCCGTATCTATTTTCTTACTGTCGTATTCCTACCAGATTATACACCCGTGTCGTGTCGTGTCGACAGGGGTACTTCGTCAAAAGTGACGAGTCTGTGTAACACAGCTGGTTAGGATTGCTAAATTTATTGAGAGCTTAATGATGGATTTTTAATAGGAAGGAAATGATGTGGGCAAAAAGATGCATTTGGTTAAATGGGAGACTATTTTGTTGTCAAAGGATAAAAGGGGGCTTGCATTAGGGAAAATTGTAGCAAGAAATCTTATTGTTCTCGGAAAGTGGCTATGGAGATTCCCTTTGGAGAGTGACTCATTATGGCATTCTATTATTAAGAGCAAGTATGGGGTTCACGATGATGGTAGGTTCATTCATGTGGTTTTGAGAGGTAATTATCGTTCTCCTTGGGAGTCGATTTCTCATGTTTTCCCTCTTTTCTCTAGATTTCTCTCTCTAAGGGTGGGAAATGGGGAGTTGATTCGGTTCTAGGAGGATATTTGGATTGGAAATTCATCTTTTGCAAGAGATTCCCCGAGTCTTTATAGGGTCGCAAACTCTCATGGTTTCTCCATTGCGTCGTTTTCATATTCTAGTTTGGCTACAATTGCATAGAATCTTAATTTTGCTAGAAATCTTATTGATAGGGAGGATGGTGATTTAGCCTCCTTGTTGTCTCGCATTGATCATTTGTCATTGGATTCTTCCTCGGGTGATAAATTGGTTTGGCTCTTGTATACTTTTAGTGTATTTTCTTGCAAATCCTTCTTTGGAAAAATCATTGAGAAGCCAAATATTCTATTTTTTCCTCTTTACAAAAGAATTTGGAAGTCTTTTGTGCCTCTCAAAGTGAATTTTTTTATATGGTCTTTGGTTCATGGAAGTATTTTGACCAATGATGCCCTTCAAAAGATGGGCCTAATTGTTATCTTTCTCCTCATTGGTGTATCATGTGTAAGGTAGAGGGGGAGAATCTGAATTATATGTTTTTACACTGTCCAGTGGTAGTTTGTGGCAACAGTTTTTTGCTTGGGGTGGCCTTGCTTGGGTGGCACCCGAATCATGTAGTTCAATGCTCTCTATTGATTTTCAATTCTTAGGCCTAAACAAAATAGCAAAGGTGTTGGGGCTTTGTGCAGTGTTTGCTCTATTCTAGGTCAAATGGTTGAAAAGGAATACGAGGATCTTTGATGACAAAAGTATTGACATCTTTTCGATGTGGGAGAAAATTAGAGTTCTTGCATCTTTTTGGGCTTCAGTTGGTCCCCCAATTATGGGAATTATGCTTTTATTTATTTATTTATTTTATTTTATTTTTAGCAATTGGAAGTCCGTATGCAATTTGAGGACTTCTTGTCCTCCTTTGTATTTCTCTTTTTTCCATTTTAATAATTCTTCTTTTGCTACTAATCCAAAAAAACAAAAACAAAAAAAAACTAGTCAAGTACTCTTCCATACATGTTGAACACATTCAAATGTGCCTCATTATTATTATCTTTTAACTTGTTAAGAACCTACAGACTGTAACACCCCGAAAATAAACCAACATAAATCAACCACATCAACTAACATTCACCAAATAATGACAATAATCCTTCCATCTTTACATAATTAATGAACAAGCTTATACAAAAGTTTCACATGCGAATATACATTCAACAGTATGAAAACACATGAATCTTTAGCATGTGAAGCATCAAATCTCAAAGGTAAATAAAATGCCCCCATGGGTTTACAACTTCCAAGGCTTAAGCCTGATTACACAAAAGTGGCATCTCGGACCCATACATGAATAACCCTTGGCTAGCAAAATATATGCGACAAATTAAAGTCATCTACTCTTCACAAAATACGTCCACGCCCTCAACTCGGCAAGATTACCACATCTTTACTTGCACCAAATCTCATAGGGGTGAGCACAAAGTCTAGTAGAGAAATCCTTACAAAGTATATACAGTTATGCAATTTTTCTAACATTTAATGCAAATGCAAATGCCATGCAATGCCATTTCAAAAAAAAAAAAAAAAACTCATTTCATGCTCTTCTTGAAAATCACCATGTTTCAATAACATTTGGCAATCTCATCAATTTCAAATTTCCCATCTTAATCATTAGGGGCGGTAAATACGACTCGGGTAATCCCTAAGTTGGTGTTTGCAAGTAGGCTCAACAAGCATTACCAATAACCCCGTTTTACCGGTTGCTAACCGGAAGGGAAGTGGTACTTCCTTCGCGCGTGTTTTCAGTCTTTTACCCTGGACACTCAGGCCAACTTATCAATTTCATCTACACCTCCTATCCGGACTTACCAACGTATTTACTCCTTAAACATTTTTATAGTTCTCATTACAATATAATCTTTTCTTGAAGTAAATGTTTCCAACTCAATTCAAGATGCGCAATAATGATAAATAATTAATGAGAATATGATGCAATAAGTAACATCTCATAACATTTCTCTATCTTTCCTCACTCCAATGCTATTTCACAAAAATAACCATATGCTCAACCGATGTTATCAACACATAGCAATAACTTCTCATCATGCACAATTCTTAGCATTTTAGTCACTTCACAACTATATGTAATTTTTCAAACATCAATTTCCAAGGTTTCAATTCCCATAATCCATGGTGCTCAACAATTATCATCTCACAACTATACATGTTTATGCATTTAACAATAGTTTTGAAAATAATTTCTTAATCCTTATACATCAAGAGGATTGCCATTTTGCAAACCATATGATGAAATCTACACTCCATCATTCATTGAACACAAGAAAGAAAGAAAGCAAATCCATAGGTTTTTCCCATATGTTCCAAAACCCCCAAAGTTTTGGGGTTCTTCATCAAAAACCAAAATATCTCCCCATTTTCTTAGTGAAATTCCAACAAAACATCTTTCTTAATTTAATAGAAATGAAGCCCTCAAGAACCAACTTAGAAACATTTGAAATTTTAAACGCTCTATTGAAAAATCTCTACACTCTTGAGCCACAAACCAAACTCTCAAAATAAATTCAAGAGAAACATAAAATCAACATTTAATCTTGCAAACATGTGTATATAACTCAAGAAAGTCCCTACCTCGAGGTTTGATGAAGAAAAGAAGATGAAACCCTAGGTATTTGGTGTTGAAAGGAGATCTCCACCGCACACAATGTGGTTCTCAAGAGGCTTTACAATGTTGATGAAGAAAGTGTGGACCAATTTCTAATGGATGGGGAAGGATCAAGGATTTGATCTTGTTTTGAGGTAGAAATATAGAGAGAGGGGAGAGCAATGTATTTTTAGAGAGAGAGAGACACAAGAAAAATGATACACATAGCCCAAAAAGAGAAGAAAAACAGAGCCTTCTCGGACTCTGGCCGACCGCCTGTGCGGAGCGTGCCTCCCCACACCTGCAATTTAGGCAGTGTGCAAGCCTCCCAAGACTCACTCTTCCCCGCACCTGCGGCCCCACCCAGCACATGCGGCGCTGGCCTAGCGGCCCAGAATTTTCTAGTTCAATTTCCGGACACTCCGGACTCAACCGAGCACCCTCCAAAATGTGTGAAAATCAGTCACCAAAAGACAAGAACAAGGTTTTGTGAAACTCCCTAATGCAACAAACCCAAACCACTAACAAGGTTCCAAGTCAAACCGGCACCCCGACAAGATGACCTAAAGGTTAACGAAGGAAAACGAAATTAGTGACACACCCGGTCATCACACAAACCAACACACATTAGAAGCTTGGAGGATACACATGTCATTGCTTACACATATATAAAATCTATTGCAAGTACGAAGAAAATAATGACAATGGGGATTATACATATCGATTAATCCCTCCTTTGGACTTCTTGGTCATGTTTGGTTTGCTTTTCAGAAACTTGTGTCAGTAATTTTTTCTATTAAACTAAAATTATCTTTTTCATATTTATTTTTATCAAATTAATTTCAATTTTTTCAAAATACTTTCTGGTTTTTTTTTTTTTTTTTTTTTTTTGAGAAACAAATAGCCCTTGTTTTTAGGAATTCAAAAGCCAAAAACTTTCAATTTATTTGTGAACAGAGCTTCATAAATAAATAGTAGGACTTTTACTCAAACTTCTTTTCCGAAAAAGAGAGGGCAAATTCTTGATGGATTGGTGTTGTGTGTAAGAGGGAATTGGGAGTGTGAACCATGTCCTATTACATTGACCGAGTGATACCGAGGGAGGTGTGGATTGTGGTGTTCTCAATTCTTGGTTTGGAGTGGGTGATGTTTGTATCGGCTAGGGAGTTGTTTTCATCTTGGAGCAGTGTGTCATTGTGCGACTGGTAGGTTTAGGAAGATGTTGGAGGCCTCTCCACTTTGCGTTACATGTGGTGTTTGTGGAGTGAGAATAATAGGATCTCTTTTGAATATTTGGAGAGAGCAATTCTTTGTTTGACAGGGACAAGACTCATCACTTCGTCTTTTTGGATTCGGGAGACTTATTCTTCTTTTGGAAATTTTGTTGACTTTTTGGGCAAATTGCACATTCATGTGGATATATAGGGAGTGATACTTTTGTTTTGCGATTACCCGTATCGCAGTAAGAAACTCATTCCCATCAAGAAAGAAGCTCACTCCCAAATGAAATAAAACCACTCAACAGAACCACTCAAATATAAAAATCTTAAAGAAATAAAAGAAATAACTCAATTTATTATAGTACTATCTTTTTACATATTATTTATTCAAACTTAACGAAGACAATTTGTAGTTGACATTTATATCCAATAATAATTTATATTTTAACACATTTTACAACTAAGTAAAAGAATATGTTAAAATATATTTATATATATAATATATAAAATATATAGAGTCTTCTATAGGCACTTGTAATCTTAGAAATTTCTATATGCCCTCTCTCCCACACCCTGCTCCCGTCCTTGCTCCTACTTCGTGCAACTAGGATTGCGTCTAGGAAATGAAGTTACTGTTTTGAAATGATGTTTATGTTGTCTTTTCATGCCATGTTTTCTTGGGAGACTACTTTCTGTCTGTTTGGGAAGAATGTTTCTTTCTTTAAAATGAGACCTTGCTTGATATAATGGTAATAGCTTGAATTTTCGAGTGTGAGAAAGCGTTTGAAACTGAGCGTAGGAACTTGCAATTGATATTGAAGGATCTTCATACCTAGTCCAGCCCTCGCAGCACTACCTATTGCTTCTTTCACTCCCCCTATTTTAGAGGCTTAGTATCAAGTTACTGTTTCCTTTTAGTCTGCTTATATTATCTGGTATTAAAGTCTAATACAAATAATTGACCTTCATTTTGGTCAAGGTATTAATATCCATGTGAATAACTCTAATTTAAATTTTAGACTATCCCTCTGTTTATTACAGCAGAAAACTTGACGAAAAACTTTTTTCAAAAAATGTTTTCTTATCTATGGTCACGACTTTGAAACTAATGTGCTAGTGGTGATTGTATTAGTAGTGGTGTCAGTGGAGGTGGTGGTGTGATGGTCATGGTGTTGATGTGGTGGTGGTGGAGGTGGGGTGGTCATGGTGGATAAGGTGGGGTTAGTGGTGGTGCAAGTGGAGGTGGAGGTGGAGGTGGAGGTGGTGGTGTGGTGGTGTGCTGGTCGTGTGGCGTTGAGGTGTTGATGGTGGAGCTGCAGTGGTCATGGTGGATAAGGTAGGGTAGTGGAGGTGGTGGTGATATTGGTGAGACTTGATCTGGGAAATGTTGTCCACCTTTCAAAAGTGGAAAACATTTTTTGTTCATAGTAAGTTAATTTTCTGTTTTTTTATTTATTTATTTATATTTATTTTTTTTTGATAAATCGTAAGTTTATTTAGTAAGTTTATTTTCTGTTGACCACGAAAATTCCTGAAAACACAAGAAAGAAAAAAAAGAAAAAGAAAAAAACAAGTAATAATTGTTTTGCAATGATGTTTAGGCTTTCTTTTTATGCCATGCTCTTTTCGGAGACTACATTCTGTCTGTTTAGGAAGAATTGTTCTGTTCTTTCTTTAAAAGTCTCTTTTTTAAATTTGAGAAAAAAAAATGTAAACTTTTTTTTCTCAAATTTATAAACTTAGCTTGAATTTTCTAGTGTGAAAAAGCATTTGGATCTGAAGGCAGGCACTTGCAAATACCTAGGCTAGCCCTCCCAGCACTCCCTATTTTTCTTTCACTCCCCCCTATTTTAGGGGCTTAATTTCATGTTCCTGTTTTCTTTTTGTATGTTTTTTTTTTATTTTTTTAAAATTTATTTATTTTTTTGTGGAACAGGTTTCCTTTTTGGATGTTGATATGTGGCATTTAGAGTCAAATACAATTAGTTAACCTTCCTTAAGCTTTAGTTACTTTTAAGCATTTTTTATTTCAGTAATTTAGTATCAGCTGTTTAAGTTTTCCCCTGATCATATAAAATTTAATCTAAGATCCAACATGAGTAAAAGATTATCCAACTTCAGTTATTAATACACCTCTAATAGGGGAAGGCTTGACAAAATTTTTATCTAAATCAACTAGAGTGCTTTTTGGCTCACGGTTATTGTCGTTTGTGTCAAAATGGAGAGTAGTAAATTTGCCTGAGATTTGTTGTTCTTGTGAGAAGTTGCACCTGGAATTGGAGCTTTTGTAATGGATTGTTTTATGATTGACATCGTTTTGTCAATTTATTATATTGGTAGCCGACTCTGCGCAGAGGCTTGGTAATTTATGACTTCATCCACCTAGCTATGGGCTCTTCCTTTTTCTCACTTTGACTTGTTTAGTTTTAGAAGACTTGATGTTGATTTTTTTTAAGCCCTTTGTTTGGATGCTTTACATTTTGATCGTTCATCTTAGCCTGTTTGTGTGTTTGAACTTGGATATCAGGTTCTGATTTATGTTTTTTATTTATTTATTATTTTTTGAGGAAAATGATAAGATATATATAGATAAAGCAAGGTACACCACAAATAGTTCAAACACAACAACCACTAACAGAAAGCAAGACACAACAATGTGCCTGTTTGGCAGAGCTTAATTACAGCTTATTTCAGTTTTCAGCTTAATTTAAGTTATTTTGATGTGTTTGGTTTAGCGTTTAGCTTATAGCTTATAGTTTTTTGAAAGTCAGAAATCAGCTTATTCTTTGAGTGAGGTAGGAGATGCTTTAAGAATAAGCTGGAAATCAGCTTAAGCTGAAAGTTATAAGTTATAAGCTGTTTAGGCATAAGCTATAAGCACTTTCCCACAGCACTACCAAACAGGGCCAATGAACCTAAGAAACAAAAGAACACCCACCAGCAGCTACTTGTGATCTGCGTTGTGCGGGAAGGGACTCAAAAATTCAGAGAAACAAGATATTAGGGGTCTGTTTGGTAATCATTCTATTTTCAGTTTTCAGTTTATATTTATAAAAATTTTAAAAATTGTCATAAAAACTTGTTTGATAATTTTTTTTTGTTTTATAAACGATTGTCTCAGTTTATAAATTTGAGAAAAAAAAATGTAAACTTATTTTTTGAGTTTACGTTTTCAGTTTTCAATTTTAATTGAAAATGAGTTTACGTTTTCAGTTTTTAGTTTTTTTTTTCAATTAAATTTTTTTTCAAATAATTTATTTTCAATTTTTTTTTTCAAATAATTTTTTTTTAAAAATTATAATGTGTGTGATCCCATTGTCATAAATAATAAAAATAAATATAAATATTTTAGACCTGAATAATCATTTTTTAGTTTATGTTTTTAAATTTTTTTAAACATTTTGTTTAAACCAAACGCGTTTATAATTTATATTTTTCTAAAAATAAACAAAAATTAATTTATAAAATTTTTGTAAACATAAGTAAAAAATGTGAACGTTATCAAACGGCACCTAGGTGAACAAAGCTTTGATACACGGATAATATTGTTATTGAAGGGAATGTGATCACACGTTTTGCAAAATTCGAATTTGATGGTTAGTTTTCAAAGAACATTTCATGCTGGTTAGTATCTAACCCATCCTCAGCCTCTGTTGGAAGGCATTGTTTTACGAGTTATATATATATATATATATCAAAATGGCCGTTCTACACACCTGTTCATTGAGAGGACTGCATGTTTTGTTCAGTGCTGGTCTTATAGTGCTCTAATTAGTTGGAAACAAGCTTGAAAAGTTGCCTTGTTGTATTGGCTTAATTTCAATCCTTCACTTAACCTAATTTTTACACATTTGCCTTGGTTGACTTATCACTGTTCTCTTAGTAGATTACCTCTGGTTATGAACGGAGCCATCCGTTGAGACAACTCCACACTTCATATTTCACTTTGTTTTTCGTGTTTATGGTGAGGGTTGCTTGGCCCCACAGTAAGGCTTGCTCTTAGCGTCTGTAGTGGTATAGGTTCGAGTAACAAAAACCTCTCTAGAAATGGAGATGAGGTTGTGTATATTTTGCCCTTCTCAAATCTCGCTTTAGTGAAAATCTTGTGCATTGAATGACCCAATAAACACAGTAAACACAGTTGCAGCCTAATAATCCCCAAAGAATCTAGAAATGATTTTGCTATGTTTTGAAAATCATTTTAAAGATAATTACCCACATAGATGGCAAGTGATTTGCAAATGAAAGTCATGCAAAAAAAGTCTCACAATGATATAGTAGTGACATTTTTGAAAATAATAAATCACTTTAATGAGCCTTTTGATTTGAAATGAATCAACACAAATCTACCATGTCATTTTGTATGAACTTTTTGTTTGTATATTATCACTCCACCCAAATTTGTTGTCAGAATCCTTTTCTTTCTCTATTAAGCTACAATTTAAAATTTTGAATTTTGAATTTCAAATCAGCAAACTTTTGTTTGGGATGATCTAAAAATAAGTGTATTTTTTTACTTTTTTATGAATAGATGTACAGAAAAGTAGAAAGATGATGTGATTTAAAAAGATAAAAGGATAAAAAGTGTGTATATAGCACACCCCAAACGTCGATTACTCGAAGTGCATAGTTGCAATTCAGATATAATAGATTAGATCATAAATTTCAAGAAAGTGTAAGAGTGTTATATGAAAATGTTTGGGAAGAAGTTATTTTAATAACTTTTCGACTTTTTGGTTCAAATATGAAAAAATAAGTATGTCTAGGATTTTTTTTAGCTTTTCACAAAATAACATACAAAAAGTAGAAAAGAAAATGAGTTTTTAATTTTTTTATATAGTTCTTTGACTTTTAAACATTTTTAATGACTTTTTAACTATTAGGATGTTGCCAAACTTAGGTTACGGTTATTTTAGTATTTATTTGAAATCTTTTTCCTATGTCCATATTTGTGTTTCTTAGAAAGCCACTTAACAAAACATATGTAGATAATATCTTAACGGTACAGTTTATTTTTTCTTATATTTTTGGTCTTAAGTTACATTTAGATCTAAAATTTGTAGAGAGAAAAGAAAAGGAAGACTGAAAGTTAAAATCATTTCTATTTTTTCCCCCTTAATAAATTACTTTTCACAAATTTATGATTCAAATACAAATTTGTGGTTAGTGATTAACAAAAAAGACAGGTTGGTTTGAAGTAGAGGAAAAAGAAGGTTGTATTTCTTTGAGTTTTGTTCATGGCTTGAGGACCCAACGTTTGATGGTCTTAGGATTCTTTTCTCCTTTCCCTCAGGGTACTTGTAAGCTATTAGTCATTGATAAATACCTAGGCTTCGAGGGTGGTCCCCCTTTCTTGCATGAAGATGGTCAAAATTCGAACACCCTGTGTTTTATTGGGAAATATCAAACCATGGGAGTGAATCTCCAGTTCTATCACCTTCTTTGGCCAAATCTTCCAACCTTTTCACAATTACAGTTCACTTTGATAAACAGTTAATTGAATGATGATGATCAGGCAAAGCTGAATTGTTGAGATTTACTTGTGCTATTAATCAGATTTTATAGTGGGCAATAGGGATGTGCTTATGCTAGGAAATGGGCACTAGGTAATTTGATGCAAGGATGTGCTTATGTTATTAATCAGATTTTACAGTGGATCCACAAATGAAAAGGTAATCCGGGTGCACATTCTATGATGTATGTATTTTAGGAAAATTAATCAGTTCTCCTGGACTGCTACCATGGAATTTGCAAGTGGCGCTTCCAATCAACGAAGTCGCAGAAAAAGAAATGAACGAAACCAACTCTCAAACGACAAACCAAAATGAGTCAAGTCGATTGCATCCATATGTAGATATTACTCTTATTGATCCAGCTATATACCATGTAACAAACTAAATTAGTGCTATTAACTAATTTCATTCATCTATTGTTATTAAGGCATATTGGGCAAGTACATAAGGGTCTGCATTGGCCTAGGTTAGGTTGTCTCAACCTGCAAAATTGGTGCCAAATCCACTTGTGGGCTAAACATGATGAATTTTTTTTATGGCAGGCCAAGCCAGGGCAGGCCACAGCCAAAATCCTATATCTCCCTGCTTAATGGTATTGGCCGAATAGGCTAGGTTAAGATTTTGAACCTACTTTTCAGATTTTCTTTTTTCTTTTTTTTTCCTTGGACTGATAAGTTGACCTTTAACACTTAGGATCAGGTGTAGATGGGTTGGGCTTTAACAACTAGGCCCAAGCGCAAATCCAATCCAAGCCTTATTTAGGTTAGCCAATGATATGTCGCCTTGTGTTGGACCGTGACCTTTACATATACATATAAATTGTTTACAATACATCAACAATAATAACAGTAGTGCTGGGACCCAGTGGGGTGACCCCAACACCCCCCCACCTCCACATGGGGGGCAACTAGTGGAAGACGACAAAAAAAATATATATATATAGATATATATGGACTAATTAAAAAACAGTGGAAGTCATCCTCACTGGAAGTCTAAGGTATTTTTGCAATAATAATTTTAGAATAAGATTAGAAACACTATTTTTTACCATATGTTCTATTGCCTACTTAGTGAAAGTAAGACTTACACCATGATGATGTTTGAGTCGTTCTTTTATTATGAGTGAGTGGCAGAAAGTACACTCTGTCCATAGTTAGATTCATAAATTTATTGTATTTTGGTGAGAAGTTACGTCATCCGTCTACACCGCTACACCTTGAGGAAACCCAAAAAAAATATTTAAAAAATCTGAGAAAATAATGACACTAACATGGAGTACAAAAATTGGAGGGGGGGCTTGTTTAAAGCTTGAAAACACAACAGGACATAGCCTGAAATTGCAGACCCACTTAAGATTGTGGAATTGGAAAATAATTAATGAGGCCCTTGGCTCATGGGGCTCCCCACCCTACACCAAATGGTGCAACTGCAACACATTTTTTATTTTATTTTATTTTTTTTTTTTTTTTATGCCCAGAACACACAAACAAGTTAACTGATCTATTTAAACTGTCAAATTTCTATTTGAATAGTAAGAAATTCAAATTTCCTTTTATTCATTAGGATGGTGCTGGTGGTTCAACTCAACATATTGCAAATATAAGATATCCCTGTTTGGACAGGTCCTTATAGCACATGACTACAGATAGTCTTCTCTCCTCCTTATTACTCCAATTAAAAACTGGTCCTGAATTTGCAGACAAGACAACGTATCCAAACTACTCAAGTCATTCATTGCATGTGCAGACAGACTGACCTTTCAAAATCTTACACATTTACACAATTTGTTTTTTTCATTATAATATTTACATCTGTTTGGAAATTGTGGGTAAAACTCCTATCTTATTTTCAGTAAAATTTTGGCAATTTGTGGCCACTAAACATTTTCCTTTCACGGCAATGATTGGTGGCCACAAATTCTGTGGCTCAAATTATCCGAAAAAGTTAAAACGACGTCGTTTTGAGTACAAAACAACTCCAAAAATGCTCAAACGATGTCGTTTTGACATTTTCGAGCCATTTGAGCTACAAAATTTGTGACCACCAAACATTTTCCTTTCAACTTTATAATCAAACACTTGTCTTTCAATTCATTTTATTTTCAACAACTTTAAAATTTGGGTAATTCTTAAGTGTGTAAGTATATATATATGTACTTGCATAAGTTTTCACAAATATATGTAAATTACGTAATAAAATCGTATAAGTTTTCACAAATATACATAAATTGTGATTTCTCAAATTTTGTTAATTTGCGTATATTTATAAAAACTTACGCAATTTTATGAACTAACTTATATATATTTATAAAAAATTACGTAAGAGCATATAGTATGCATCTTGCACACCCAAACACTTCCCCTCAAATTTTAAACCTCCCTCCCTCCCTCCCATGAGAAATCTGAACACCGCCAAGAGATAGAAGAGTGCAAAAATAATAGATAAAGAGAAAAAGTTAAGGGAATGGAGGATGGTAAAAGGCATGAATTTAGGACATATATATGGTGTATTTTATATTGGGATTATATATTTTAACTATGGGATTTGAGAGTATAATTGTTGAAGGGGCGACTGGAAAGGGAGGTGCAGGTAAAAGGAGGAAGAGGGGGAGGGAGAGCAGCTGGAAATTGTTGGAAATAGAATGATGGTTAAATTATACTTTGCATCAAATCTTATTTTGGTTTCTACATATAAAATCTTAACAATTAACTCCTTACACTTTTGGTTAAGTATACTTTATTATTTAAGCCTTTAACAAAATTCTATTATGTTACAAGCATGCAACTATGAAATGAAAATAAGAGAGAGAAATTATCATCATTTTTCATAAATATACTGAAAATATGGACTAAAAGGCAAGAAAACTATGTTATTGTGAAAAAAAGAGTTTTGTGATTCCAAATTCTACGAAATCCTAGTTCATTTCCCTTTAGTTAAGAAAAAACTTTCTTTTTCTTTTTCTTTTTTTATGTGATTTGGATGAGATATTTTAATTTTGGTTTTTTTTTTTTTTTTTATGGAGATAGAATATTTTTTAAGGAATTTTCATGATAGATGTATTTGAAACAATTAATTATAAATACATGAAAAAAGTTTATAATTTTACTTCTTAATGTTTGTAAAGTTTATCATTAATCTAAAAATATTTTTTTTCCAATATACACACTGATATGAAATATCCCATATGACTGTAGTTTGGGTTATGGGGTCTTTCACGAGTCTTATTTCAATTATTTGGTTTGCTCATTTTGTAGGACACAGTATGTATATCATTCATGAAAAAAAATAAGTTGATTCAATGATCATAACTTTTTTTATTTATTTCATTTGTTTTCCAAAAAAAAATTGGATGACCTATTTTCAAAAATCCACCTTTTTTTATTTTTTTATTTTTTAGAAACAGACGCAATAAAAATGGAAAATGTATGATTATCGAATCGATCTAATTTCTTTTAATGATGATATACATGAAGAATTTTACAATATGAACAATTCGAATAATAAAAACAATATCTATAGTAAGTCTCATAGACCCAAACAATAAGATGAAATTCATATTTGAACTCGAGATAAACTTTTTTGTTTGATTGAACTAGATAAGTTCAAATTGGGAACTCTAGGCATGATAATTCAGAATATTGTTTATTAACGTTGTTCGTTTTCAATTTGTTTTCTGTTTAAAAATATAAAATAAATTTTTAAATTGAAAAATATATTTAGTGAGTTGTGATGATAGTGAAAGATGAATGGATGTAGTGATCAGTGGTGAAGTGTGGCTGACAGTGGCTCCTAGAGTTAGTGATCATGGTGTCATCAAGTTCATGCGATGACTGGAAGTATTGTGATTAGTCCTTATATCTTACATACTGTATGTTTCAACTTGCACAAAGAATTTATATAAGACACGTAAAATATACTATCCTCACAAGTTGTTATCAAATATTCCAAAAAATAAACTTATGTGAGACCCCCATTTCTAGGAAGTTATAATCATCCCCTCAAGGTCCCACCATGAAAATAACCCATGAAAATTTACAAGGTAAATTATATTGACTTTTTTGAAATTTAAAAAATATATATAATAAATTTTATAATTTTGATATAATTATAATGATTTCTTTTAAATTGTGTTTGGATCATAGATTCAGATAAAATTTTAAAAAAAGAAAGGAGAAAAATGAATAAAATATAAATAAAATATAACTATATTTCATATACCGTTCACACATTTTTTTTTCTTTTTAAATTACACCCCAAATCCATAATTTGAACACAGTCTTAACATTTTAATTCAAATTACACTTAATTTTTTCAATAATTTGTTAGTCCTCATTTGGCAAATTAGTTGGGTTTAGGTTGGGACTAAAAAAGCACACAAAAAGAAAATATAAGCTAAATAAACTAATAAAACAAAATATTACAATCAAACCATAAAAATTTGATCTCTTTTAGATTGTGTTTGGATCTTGGATTCAGATAAAAATTTTAAAAGAGAAAGGAAAAAAAATGGATAAAATGTGAATAAAATATAATTACATTTCATATAACGTTCATATTTTTTTTCTTTTCCTTTTCAAATTCTACTCCAAATCCATAATTCAAACACAACCTTAACATTTTAATTCAAATTACACTTAACTCAATTTTTATCAATAATTTGTTAGTCCTCATTTGACAAATGACTTCGGTTTAGGTGGGACTAAAAAAATACAAAAAGATAAAAATAGGCTAAATAAATCAATAAAACAAAATTTCACATCTAAATCATAAACAGTTTACATTTTCTATCAAAAAAATCTTCCTAAACGGAACTAATTTAATCAGGCTAAATTAGCCAAAAATAAAGGATGAAAAAGTTTTTCTCAAACAAATCCTCAGTCATATAGATGAAAATTTTATATTCATCTCTTCTATATTAAAATATAATTTTTTTTTTTCATTTATTTGTGTGTTTACACTATTTACATTAATTTTAGCCTATTTAATTATATTAAAAAAATCGATATAATTATTTTTAAATTGTAATACAATTTGTATTTTCTCAAAATTTTAAGAGAAATGAGTAATTTACCCAAATTTAATAAGCAAAAATTACACCTTTTTACTTTTTTGTATATATTTTTATAAAAAATAAAAAATAAATAAAAAAGAAGCAAATTCCAAACACCCACTACTATAAATTAGTATATCATCCCTTTATATTTTTACATATATTTTTGTAAAATGTCAAAAAAATAAAATAAATAAGCAAATCTCAAATACCCTCTTAAACAAGCTGAAATCAAGCAACAAACCAAACACAGCCCTCAACTTCACGGGCATAGAAAAAAAATCAAAAAAGATAAAAATCATCAAAATGGCATTTTGCAGCAGAACATTCTCTCTCTCTCTCTCTCTCTCTCTCTCTCTCTCTCTCTCTCTCTGCATAATTGATAGGACACTTACATGGGAACTTTTTTTTTTTTTTTTTGGATCTGGTACATTGACATTATTCATCCCAAGCTCAAGCTTTTTCATTTCTCCTCCTCCCTCATTAGGCCTCAAGCCTAATTAATAACTCCCGTATTCTTTTGTTTTCTTTTATCTTTTGCCTTTTGTTTTTCCTCCTTTTATTTATTTATTTTTTTTTTTTTGTGCACATTTTTAGATTTTTTTTTTTTTTTTTTGGGGCTTTGAATTGTCTCCAGTCCAGATCCGGTCCAGTTTGGCCCATTAGGCAAATTTTTGGGCCCCTTTTCAATAATCAAAACTGTTCACATTTTGAGGTTTGTTGAGTATATTATTCTTATAAAAAATTATATCGATCGGATAACGGATACTATGTATTCAGATCACTTTTGTCTAAAAAAATAGATGATAAAAAAATTAACGGTTCATAAAAAAGTGATATAAATACATAATATTTGTTATCTGATCAACGTAATTTTTTTACAAGAATAATATATTTAACAAATTATAAAATGTGAACAATTCAAATTATTAAAAAAAGACTCAAAAGTGAGCCCAACGGGCTGGATTAGACCTCCAGTCCACCATGGAGGCAAGCCCAGCCCTTTTTTTTTTTTCTTTTTTCTTTTTTTCTGGGACAGTACCCCTTAAATCTAGGGGACTCTAGGCTAAAAGCACCAGCGGTCAATATTGTTACCCACCAACCTAGTTCCCCCTTTTGGTGGTGACCTTTCTTCAAGGTCTACTTTCCCACCCTCACACATATAACAGAACATAACATAACAGGCCCATCAGATTGACAGTCCTCAAGAAAGTTGAAGGATAGAAAAAGTAACGCAAAAAATAGTTTTTTTTTTTTTTTAAAAAAAAAGTTATATAATTCTTTCTAAGTTTTTAAAAATTATTTCAGATTAGTGGTAAGTTTATGAACATTAACAATTAAAGTAACTTTTTAGAATTCCTAACATTGTTGCCAAAGAAAAACATTGACAAAAAAAAAATGAACAATTTAACGGACGATAGTCTTTAGATCATGATAAGCAGTGTCAAAATATGTATTTGATATTAATCATACAGTCATATATTCGATAATATTGCAGATAAAGATATAAGAAACTGAAATAGATGACATTGAAATTTTAAATGGAATTCCATTTGAATTTCACATACATTACCAAATTCCATCTCTCCCACACATAAAATATATATATATATATATACTATGTAAATGGAGACAGAGAAAAGATATATGAAAGGCAACAAACAAAATACTGACAGTATATTTGAATTGAATTTTGATTACATTAAAAAAAATAAAAAAAGTGTTAAACATTGAAGTTTGCATCTACAGGAAAGCAAAACAAAAACAAAAATAAATTCTACCCCTCCCTGTTTTTACTGTGTCCCAGCCCAAAATGGGTACTACTCTTCTCTCTCTCAAGAAATGGGTTTTCTTCAATAAAGATTACAGAAGGGACCCAAAAGCAAAATCAATAACAGAGAGAGAGAGAGAGACTGGAATCAGAAGAAGCCAACCTGTTGTAGAAGAACCTTTTGCATAGCCATTGCATATACCAAATGACCAACATCATCATCAAGTGAAACATGAAACAATATATTATAATAATATATAGATTGAGCCGTCCAGCCAATATCACACCACCATCCGCCTCCGCCACCCCCGGCGGCGGCACCACCCATCACCACCACCACCACATAGTTCATCATCAGAAGTCAAGGAAACAGAAGAGGAAGAAGAGAGCAAGTTTCAGAGCTTCTTGGACTACTTTGGAAAGTGGGCTTTTTCAAAACAAAAGCCAAAGAAAACCACTTGCTTCCCACAGACATTCTTCTCATGACAGCTCCACCTGTACTACTACTTCTATCATCATCCACTGCCCCCACCACCATTTTCCAATATTGCCCTTGTAGCCACCGCCGCCTCCACCACCACCACCACCACACCACTACCACAATCCTAAGCATCAGATCATAAAATACAAAAGGTGAGATAATGGGTTTTCTTTCACTCATCTCATCATCTTCAAGAGACAACTCAAAAGGAACTCAGTGGGTGGCATTTTGGTCAAAATATGAACAAAAAGAAAAGAGCAAAAAAAAAAAAAAAACACAGATTGCATTTGCTTTAATCTTTCCAAGGCCTTGATGGGTATTCTTGTCCTATCTTGGAAGTCGCAAAACACAAAAAACCAGGAAAAAAAATAAAAACCTAGGGGGTGAGTAACTATGGGAAACTGAGGACATGAACCACATTGCCTTGTTTGTGGATATGTACATAGTGAAAAGAGAGAGAGAGAGTCTGTTTATAACATAGTGAAGCCATGTAAATGAGAATGAAATGAAGGGGGTTGATGGTTGTACTATTTGGGCATGGGCCTCTTTATTGTCGCCTTTAAAACCCTCTCTCTCTCTCTCTCTCTCTCTCTCTCTCTACCCCAATCAACACACATCCACAGTACCCACTCTTTTACTTCATTTACACACCTTGCTTGCTTGGCCCAGAAGCCCCGGTTTTGCTAGATTTGCGCAAGCAACCTCTGTCCTCTTTCTGTGTTCCTTTGTCCACCCTTCACATTCACCCAAATCCCTCCTATGCCCCTCATTTTGAATGCACTTCACATATGAGTCCCTTTGTTACGACTTGTGAAACGCTTATGATTTTTTAGGTAAATTACACTGATCTCTCTTGTAATTTGAAAAAAATATAGTAAATTTTATAATTTTGATATAATTATATTAATTTCTCTTTTAGTAAGGTTAAAGAAACTAAAATTAAGACAAATGGTATCAAGACCTAAAGATACACAAGATAAAATATACATTTTAATATAAAAGATATGATAATATTAATCTTTCATTTATACGATTAACCAATTTATGATAAAAATGAGGTTAATTGTTATATGAATGAAAACCTTATGGGAGCTTTGAGTAATCATGTCATACTTGTGGAACTTATTGTATTTTCTTTATTTCTCATAAGAAAAAGTCAGTGCGTAATTTATCATTTTTTTATTACAATAATAATCTGCATTCATAACTTTTATTATAGTAATATTGTTGTGCATCTTAACTGTTTATTTTTTAAGTAATATGGAGTAAAATATCCTTTTAAAAATTAAGTTCATTGGATATCAATAACCATTTTATCTAATTATATTTCTATTTAGTTTTATACTTAAAATTACACTTATTATTTGTTTTTTTTTATATATAAATATGATTTGATAAAGGGTTATCCGTATTGTATAAACTTGATTTTTTTGTCTATATATTTCACTTAATTTTTTTTCAAAAAAAAAAAATTTACCTATGAATCCCACTTTGAGAAATGGTGATCTGTTTATGCCCAAGGATTATCTTATGAATAATGTTTGGGACCCCCTTTTGGGGGCACCCCCTCACCCCCCTTTGACACGTGTCAGTGGGTGATTGGATGTGCAGGAAAAAGTAGCCAATGAGAGAAGAGAGGGGGTCCAAAGGGGGTGAAGAAAAGGGGGTCTGTATCACTGCCGTTATCTTATAACTCAATTAGTCACATTGATTTTGAAAAGGTAGATTTAATATATTATTTGAAAAATAAATTTACAATTATACCCTTAGTTCTATTTTTTTTTTTTCTCTTTTTTTTTTTTTTTTTTTGTGCTAAAAAGGTAAGATACATATGGGAATCAAATTTGTGATAATTTTTTTTTTTTTTTTTTTAAATTTAGAATGAGTTGAAATGTGAGATTCTTCAAACATTTCAGAAGGAGTACAAAAATAATTTGAAATATGGAATTCTTCAAACATTCCAAAAATATGCAGAATTTTTCAAACATTTCAAAAGGAGTACAAAACTCTTTAGTAAATTTTGGACAAATATATAAATTCAAACTACAACACTTCAATGTAATACTCAAACATAACACTCTAACGTAACACTTCAAAAAAAAAATTTTGTGTAACACTCCAATATAGCACATAAAAAAACTCTTTAGTTTATTTTTTTCAAACGTAACACTCCAATATAACAGTCCAAAAAAGATGTGAGATTCTTTAAACCATTTCTAAATGAGTACAAAAATTCCTTAGTAAGTTTTGGACAAATGTATAATTTTAAACTATGAATGTTACGTTTAGAAAAAGTACACTAAAATTTTTTTTAGTGTTTTTGTGTGTATTACATTGGAGTGTTATGTTTGGGATTATATTGATTGGAGTGTTACATTTAGGAAAAATACACTACAAAATTTTTTTACATATTATATTGGAGTATTACGTTTAGAAAAAGTACACTAAAAAGTTTTTTTTTTTTTCCGAGTGTTTCGTTGTTATAAGGAGTTTTTTAGTGTGTAATATTAGAGTGTTACGTTATTGTTCGTAACGTTGGATTTGTTCCAAAAGGAGGAAAAATTTAAAATCTCTATAGTGTAGATTGCCCAAATATGTAATTTTACATTTGGAGAAATTTACTTTTATCTCTCAAAAATTAAAGTCAAATATGTAAGTGACTATTTTTTTTATGTAATTTTCACTTTAATGGACCTTTGAATTTATTAAAAAAAATTTAAAAAAAAAAAAAAAACTAAAACTAAACAATCACAAGATCATAATTTAAAAATAATTTAAATTATTAAGATAAGAGCTGGTAAAATAAGATACACAATAGTGATCCAAAATGCTTCCACAAGACACATGTTTCCAAGCATGCTGCAAAATTTTACTACAGTATATTAAATTAAGGGGCTTGGCTTATGTCCGGTGCTTAATCGGATTGGATTGTGTTGTTAGGCCTGTGGAGGCCCATCACGGGTCTCATTTTAATAATCTGAACCGTGTAATGTGTAGAAATCATCAAGTACTATAAGTCTGTAAAAAATCACATTAATCGGATATCGGTAGCTATGTGATCAAATCAATTTTGTATAAAAAAAATGGACGGTGAATAAATTAACGGTTGACAAAAATCTGAATTGATTACATAGCTACCGATATCCAATTAACATGATTTTTTACAGGTTTATAGTACTCGATGAGTTCTATATATTGAACGGTTCAGATTATTAAAACGGGACCTGTGGTGCGCCCCCACGAGCCTAACAATAAGATCCAATCCGATTAAGGACTGGACAGAAGCCAACGCCTAAATTAAGTGTTTTATTTATGATGTAACATATATTTCAATACAATTAAAAGTTGATACCTGAAAAACGTATCTTACTTAGGGGTTGTTTGGTTTTCATGCTGGGCTAAAAAATCACAAAAAGATTAATAAATAAATAAAAACTCAAAAAATCACAAAAATTCAAAAATCAAAAAAAGACAAAAAAAAAATCTACCATTCCAAAGCTAAAAATTCAAAAAAAGCTAATCAAAAATACAAAACGAACAAAAAAGTCTCAGGCTAAAAAAGTCAAAAATATAACTAAAAAAATTATTGCCAAACGAAGGCTTAGAAATTATAATGGGAAAATTACAATTTAGTGAAATTTTCACAAAATTATATAATTATGAAAAAATTAAGATTTTAATTATTAAAATTTATCATTGAATTAAAAAAAAAATTAGAAACTTCAAATGAATTGACATTTCCCCAATTATAATTATGTATCAAACTTCTAACTAATTTCTAACTCCTCAAAAAATAAAAAAATAAAAAAGGTTAATAACAGATGAATGATTGTCAAAAAAAAATATTAAAATATTAATAATTATAATTATAATTTTTTTATTAATATATAATAACTTTTAAAAATTATCTGGAATGATAATTTTTCCAAATAAAAATGTGTGTGGTGCAGTAGATGGGCCTCGTTTGAGAAGTTGGTTATTTTAATAAGTTATTTTAGTTTTTAGCTATTTTAGTAGATTAAAATATTTGTATTTGAAAAGATGATTGATTTTTTTTAATAGTTAGATGTGATATTTGTGAGAGAAAAAGTGAAATGATTATAGGTTTGATGTAACATTTTGTCTTATTGACTATTTTAGCATATTTTGTCTTTTTGTGAATTTTAGTCTAGAAAAACTAATTTTTGGCAGAGATTAAATTTGTGTAGTATAAATACAGTTCATGTGTAGAATAAATCTGAACCATAAAATGATAATTTTAGATAAATTTTGAGTAGTTAAGTCTAAATTTGTAGTGTTAATAAATTATTTAAGGAAAATGCTTGATTCCCTTAAAAAAAATTAAAAAATTAAAAAACCCTTAAATTTGTAGTGTTACTAAATTAGTTAATCTCTACTACTAATCTATTCATGATTTTGGTAGTTTAAATTATTTTTATATTTTAAGAATTACAGATTGTAATACTTTATGTGAATGAGGCATGCTGTGATTGTAATATGTGAATAAGGCATGCATTGATTGTAATATTCTAAAGTTTCAAACTTTCTTTCTTTGGATGAGGCATGCAGTGATTGTAATATTTTTTGAAGTCATTGACCGTAATACTTTTTTTTTTTTTTTGAGGAAGTGCACAATTTGAATTATGTTGAAAATTTATAAAATTTTAAACTGCCAAATCGATTCGCATCCATCTGTTAATCCGCCAATCAGCCAATCAGCTCAATCCACATCTATCTGATTGTCGGATGGATGCTAATTAATTTTCTCCAATCCGCCAATCTCGTGGACAGATGGTGGATTGGAGGTTTCCATGACTGCAACCGACCCACGTGCATTTCTATCATAATAATATATTAAGTGTCAACTTTTAATTTATCACACAATCAATGATTGAGGACCCTATTCTCTTACTATATCGTTGTGGATAAATTTATGAGTCAAATGTGTGAATCTCTAACATTACTCATTATACTAGCGTAAAATACATGCTATGCACGGACAAGTAACAAAATGTGATAAACAATACGAAACATGTTCAAAATTAGCCAAATACTGTGATATTAATTTAGATAGTGTATGAGCACAGAAATAATCTTTTCGTATAATCCTTTTGATCAAGTTTGCACTGCTCCAAACGTCGTCGCTTTGCCACCTGAAAACACAAACGTGAGCTAGTCGGCAGGTGTGTGCCGGAAACCTCTCCGATGCCTAAGTCAGCAAATAGACAATAGACACAAAAACTCTGTGTATTCTAGAGTAAGAATTGGGATACCTGTCTATAGGTCCTGTCATGAGCTTTTATAGATTCTGTCTGACACAATCCTACTAGGATTCCAACTCTCATTGTAAGAGTCCTCCTAGGAATCACACACCCTACTCACTACCAACCAAGTGAGATGGTTTGCACAATCCTAATAAGACTCTACTCTCCTTAACAGAGTCCTCCTAAGAGTCTCAAACCCAAGGATAATACTTATCCTTGAAACACCCTCATCACTACAAGCCAAGTAAAATGACTGAACCCTTTACCTCAACTGATACTACGGTCAACCGAGTTAATTTGGTTTCATGCTCAACATAGGCGAGCCGTGATGACCATGCTACAGGTTGGCATCCTGCCGAGCTACACCCAGCTCGGCCCATCGCCCTACCATCATCTCGGTCAGAAGGTAGATAAGTCCCAATCCCAGCAACACTTTCAACCGTCCTGGTACCTACCTCGGCCCAAAGTCGAAATACAAAATATCTCCTCGGCCAATTGCGCGGCCCAACTTTCAAAGAAGACTCGTCCTAGCTCGGCCCAATTTGTTCACAAATTACCCTCTCAGATAGGTATTTAAATAATAGATTTTAGTGATTTCACTATATATATATATATATATAAATATGCAGGACTAATTAATCTTTTTGAAATACACTCAATTGAATAAACTCCATTGAAAATGAAGAGTAAGAGTAAAATTCTACAAATATAAAATAAAGATTTAAAAAAAAAAAAAAGGAAGTTTAAATTTGAAGATGAATATTGAAAGAGAAGATTAGCTAAATCTTTGGGGAAAAAAAAAAAAAAAAACTCAATTAAAAATCAAGAGCGATAGTGGATTACGTAAATATAAGATAAAGATAAATAAAAATAAATAAATAAATCAAGTTTAAATTTAAGAATGAACTATAAGAATATCGAAAGAGAAAATTAAATAAATTTTAGAAAAATGAGGTAGAGAGAAATTCAGTAAACATCAAATGAAGATTGAAAAAAAAAAAATCATGTTGAAATTTAAAAATTCAAAAAATAAAATAAGATTAATCTGGAAAAAAAAAATCTAATATAACTCTAATAATAGAATAACTTAAGAGGGTAGTACTTTAAAAATGCAAATAAGAGTGAAATGTCACATATAATTTTTAAAAATTTGTACCAAAAAAAAAAAATCCTCAAAAATAAGAACCGAGGTTTAATAAGTTAAAAATTAGATAAAAGTTAAATGGTAACTATAATTTTTTTAAATTTAAATTCTGTGTAGTTAAAAATAAGCATTTATGATATCTTATTATACAAATTTTAACTCTATTTTGTGTCTACTACTAATAATTTTTAACAATTTTGGTATTCTAAAACTACTTAATTAAAAAAAAAAAAAAATTCACAGGATCACCTTTTTATTTATTAATTTTGTTTTGTGTCAATAACCTATAAATTGCAACAATTTTTGTATTCCGAAGCTACGAAATTTTTTTTAAAAAAAAAAAAAAAAAAACAAATAGCATCACTTTTATTTTTAAAATATTAGTTAGTTTCATTTTAATTATATTTTATGTCAACAACCTATAAATTTTAGCAATTTTTGTATTCTGAAACTTCTAAATAAAAAATAAAAATAAAAATAACTTTAAAAAAAAAAATCTTAGTTAATTTTATTTCTATTTTGTGTTGAAAGCCGGTAAAGTGTTCTTGGTAGTGCTATGCACGAGTGTAAATAAATAATCAAAAATTAGTTTTAAAATTAAATAATAATATAAAATTTATCTAAAATATGTAGTAAAAATGATTTATAATCGATTAAATTTTATTCATTTTTATCAAAATTACACATAAATGACTTGTATATTTATGCCAACGTAACCTTTACCCAATTATTAAAAATTATCTTGGTCTATGCCCAACTTATGAATCATTTGACCTATTTATGTATTAAATTGGTAAATAAATATCTATAAGTATTTTTTATTTTTTTAAATAAGAAATATGTACATATTTTATGCATATCTATTACAAAATTTGAACTTAGGTAAAAAACTATATTTAGGTTAACACTACGAAAATAGTTACATATATTCATATATTGAAAAATTATCTAAGACAGAGGCATCTTGAATTATATGTCATATTTTAGCTTTAATCTGAGTAAAAATATTTGATAATAATAAACTTAAACATTGTGTATAAATTATATTATAATTTATCGATTCGTGACCAGTATGAGTTGGTTTGAGGGTTCTAATATCGGATTAAACATTCAATGGGCCCTTTTTTTATGATCCGAACTGTTTACATTTTACGGTTCGTCGAATACATTGTCCCTGCAAAAAATCACGTCAATCAAATAACAAAAATCACGTGTTTAGATCAATTTTATATAAATTATTTATTTTTTCACCATCCATTTTTTTTATATATGCAAAACTTATACAAACACATGGTTGTCGTTATCTGATTGACTTAATTTTTTTATAAGGATAATGTATTCAACGAATTCTAAAATATGAATGATTCAGATTATCAAAATGAGATCCAAAAGTGAGTCCATAAGGCCCAACAACACTTCTCCAGTCCGATGAAGGACTAGAGAAGCCTAGGCCATGTTAAATAATCAATAATGTTAAAATTCTAAGTTAAAGAATTAATTATTTTCCATATGTGTGTGCATGATTGTATCAAAATCATGCATTAATGAAATCTTAGGGAAGCAAATTTGAAAATAAATTTAGTATGGTAAACATAAATTAAGAAAATAATTTGAAATGGTAATTATGGTAACATAATTTAAAGATTTAATATAAAATTCCATGAATTTAATTATGAACTAATTAAAATGAAATATATAATGACACTTAGTATTTTCATTATTAAAAATTTAACAGTTAAAAAAAATTGAATTGCGAGTTCGAACCTTAAAGAAACCATGTTAACGTTTACTGTGTATAAAAATAATGAGGTTTGATATATACGTTGAGTAATAATGTCCATGGTAAGAGGGGAAAAAAAAAAGGTAAACTACCAATAGGTCCTAATAGTTGAACTTAATTCCCATCAAGTCCTATTGAAAATAAGTCTTGATAAAATTGTCACTAAAAATAATTTTTTTATAACAACTTTTTATATATGTCGCTAAAAATTAACAATTAGTGACTTTTTTGTGTCATGATTTTTATAAATTGTTGCTAAAACTTACAATTAGGGACATTTTTTTATGACAATTTTTTTTCATAGAACTTATTAGACAATAAGTCCACTCATTAGGACCTACACGTAAGTACACTCCAAAAAAATACATGTTACAAAATTTTAATTATATAAATTATTTTATACTTTAGGGTGAAGAATTTAAAATATTTTAATAGAAAATATATTACAACGAAATGTTTTTGAGTATGTGATTTATTATTATTTTTTTCTTAATTGAAAAACTCTTTCCTTGTTAGATGGTAAGGAAGGAATGATTTTAGGAATAAAAAATACATTATTTGTTTAAAAAAGAAAGTGTTAGTATTTGATTTATTAATTATTTTAAAAAATTGAAAAATCAAGAAATTTGAATTGAACACTTAAACTTTCTAAGCTCTTCTCACTAAAAACTCATTTTTATTTATATACTATACAAGCATATCATCCGTGCTATACACAAGATAAAAAAATATATTATTTATTAAGAATACGATAATTGTATTTAATTTTTTTTGTATTTTATCTCTTGTAAATAAAATTATATATATATATATAAGTAAATTACATATAGTATAGATAGATTAAAATTGTTGTATTGACAATTAATAATTAAAATTATGCTTTGTTATAAAAAAAAAATGACAGAATTCGAATATTTCATTATTTTAGAATAAAAATATATGAATTTTAAAAAATTGTCATATTGGTTTTTGAAAGGGAAATAATTAAAGAAATTTTAAACATTTAATGAGTAAGAAAGAATTATTGTAACATATAAAACCTTTAATGAGTAAGAAAGAATTATTGTAACATGTAAAACTGCTAAAATTACGATTAAACCAGTAAATCATTAAAACCAAAAATGGTTTAGTTTAATCAGTTAGGTCAAAAAATCAACCAGTTTATACAAAAATTAATTAATTAAAACTTTTAAATTTTATTTTATTAAAATTTAAACTATCACTAAATATGGAAAACAATCTATTAATTTAAATTTAAAATTGACACAGTATAAATTTAAAATTATAATAATCTATCTCATAATTTATAAGTTATAAATACAAATTTAAAATTATCATAATTATCTCATAATTTTTGTATTAAGGAGTAATAAGAATGACATTGAAATTATCAATATATCTATATATTTTACAAAAGAATACTTTTATGGAGAAATATTAGGAGAGTTTCAAAATCTCATATAAAATTATTTTTAAAATCAAAACCTCTATGTGAGATTGTAAAATAAAAGTTAAATAAAAGCTAACAAATCGGGATTTTCTTAATTGTTTAAAATTAAGAAAAAAAAAATTAGTATGAGATATTGATCATAAGACTTCTCCCTAAAAACCGCTTTTTTTTTTTTTATATAAATGGGAGCATAAAATTCACTTTATGTAAATGAAACAATTCACTTTATGTAAGTAAAATAATTCACTTTTTCCTTCTTTTCTCGATGTAGGATTGTAAAATAAAAATTAAATGAAAACTAGCCAATGAGAATTTTCTTAATCTTAGTTGTATAAAATTAAGAAAATTCAATAATTTATATAAATTAGAGTATAAGATTCACTTTATGTAAATGAAATAATTCTTTTTTTTTTCTATTTTTTTTTTTTTTTTGATGTGGGATTATAAAATAAAAATTAAATAGAAGCTAGCTAATATAAATTTTCTTGATTGTTTAAAATTAAGAAAATTTAATAATTTTAGAATGAACGTTTTGAACTCCTAAAACTTTTCTCTCTAAAAACCTCATTTTCCTTATATAATATAAGTCAATTTTTTCTTCTTTTTCCGATGTGGGATTGTGTAAAATAAAAGTTAACAATTGTTTCGATGGAAAGTTTATTTCAAATCAAGTAATCTTAAAATGTTTAATATTTAATTAGGTCGATCTTTAATTTATTTCAAATCTAACAAATCTAACCAATATATTTTAATAAAACTACTAAAATCGCGTTTAAACCAGCGAATCAGTCAAATCGAAAACGGTTCACCTTATTGGTTATGTCAAATGACCAATCAACTTATACAAAAATTAATTAATTAAAACTTTTGAATAACTAGTGAATTAGTCAAACCGAAAACGATTCAGCCTAATCGACTAAGTTAAAAGACCAACTAATTTATAACAAATTTAACTAATTAAAATTTTTAAATTTTATTTTAAAAGTTATATATCTTGAACTGAAACATGTACAATACTACAATATTAAAATGGGAGTATAAGATTCACTTTTATATAAGTGAAACAATTCACTTTTTCTTTCTCTTCTCGCTGTGATATTGTAATTATTTTAAAATTAAGGGTTTTGCTACATCCCCCTAATTTCCCTCCCCATAATCCCCCTAATTTCCATATCAAGTAAGAAAAAGAAAAAGAAAAAAGGAAACAGTTGCCAAAACAGGAAATTAGGGGGATTAGGGGGAGAGAAATTAGGGCTCCAAATCATTTTCCTAAAATGAGAGTTTCAAAATCTCATACAAAATTAAAAAGAAAAATTGGTATGAGATATTGATCATAGGGTTTCTCACTGAAAATCTCATTTTGCTTATATAAATGGGAACATAAGATTCATTTTATGTAAGTAAAGCAATTCACTTTTTCTATCTTTTCCCGGTATGAGATTGTAAAATAAAAGTTAAATGGAAGCTAACCAATGAGAATTTTCTTAATTGTTTAAAATTAAGTAAATTCAATAATTTATTTAAATAAGAGCATAATATTCACTTTATGTAACTGAAACGATTCACTTTTTTTTTTTTTTTCCGATATGGGATTGTAAAATAAAAGATAAATGAAATCTAGTCAATGAGAATTTTCTTAATTGTTTAAAATCAAGAAAATTCAATAATTTTAAAATGAGAGTTTGGAGCTTGTAGAAGGCTTTTTCCTCAAAACTCTTTTATAAGATTCATTTTATATAAGTGAAAGAACTCACTTTTTCTTTCTTTTCCTGATATGGGATTGTAAAATAAAAATTAACAATTGTTTGAGCGAGAAATTTATTTCTAATTAAGCAATCTTAGTTCGTTAATTTATTTCGAATCAAACAAATCTAACTAATATATTTTGGTAAAATCGCTAAAATCACGGTAAATCCAACAAATCATTCAAACGAAAAATAATTTAGCTTAATCAGTTAGGTCAAAGGACTAACCAACTTACAAAAAAATTAATTAATTAAAACTTTTAATTTTTATTTTATTAAAATTTAAACTGTCACTAAATATAGAAAGCAATTTATTAATTTAAATTTAAAATTGACAGAATATAAATTTAAAATTATAATAATCTGTCCCATGTTTTATAAGTTTTAAATACAAATTTAAAATTATCATAATTTTTTATTTATTTATTAAAGAGCAGTAAGAGTGACGTTGAGTATATATTTTACAAAAAAATACTTTTAAGGAGGGATATTATGAGAGTTTCAAAACCTCATATAAAATTATTTTTAAAATCAAAATCTGTATATGGGATTGTAAAATTAGTATGAGATATTGATCATAAGGCTTCTTACTAAGAATCTCTTTTTGCTTTATATAAATGGGAGTATAAGATTTACTTTATGTAAGTGAAACAATTGACTTTTTCTTTATTTTCTCGATATGAGATTGGAAATAAAAGGTAAATAGAAGCTAGTTAATGAGAATTTTCTTAACTGCTTAAAATTAAGAAAATTTAATAATTTTAAAATAGGGGTTTGGAGCTCATAAAAAGCTTCTCCCTAAAAATTCTATTTTTCTTATATAATATATAGATAGATAGTGAAACAAATTTTGCCTTTTCTTCTTCTCCCGATGTGAGATTATAAGATAAATCATAAACTAATCAGAGTTTTATTTTTATATCTTTAAATGGAAGTTAGCTAATGAAAATTTTTTAATTGTTTAAAATTAATAAAATTTGTATAAGAAATCGCGATTGAATCGGCGAATCGGTCAAACTCAAAATGGTTCAGCCTAATCGGTTAGGTCAAATGACCAACCAACTTATACAAAAATTAATTAATTAAAACTTTTAAATGTTATTTTAATTTTAAAATTTAAATTGTTTTGAATTGAAGTATACACAATATTACACTATTAAGATTCACTTTATATAAGTAAAACAACTCACTTTTTTCTTCTTTTTCCGACGTGGAATTATAAAATAAAAGTTAACAATTATTTGAACGAAAAGTTTATTTCTAATTAAGCAATTTCAGTCTTTCAATCTTTAATCAGATCAATCTTTAATTTATTTCAAATCAAACAAATCTAATCAATATATTTTAATAAAGTTGCTAAAATCATGATTAAACCAACGAATCAATCAAATCAAAAATAATTTAGTCCACTGGACTAGGTCAAGGTTAATTAATTAAAAATTTAAAAATTTAAATTATATTGAATTAAAACATGTATAACACTACAATATTAAATAAGATGGGAGTATAACAACTCATTTTATATGAGTAAAACAACTCATTTTTTTTCCTTTATTCTCCCGATGTGGGATTATCAAATGAAAGGTAACCAATAGAGATTTTCTTAATTGTTTAAAATTAAGAAAATTAGTATGAGATATTAAAAATTTAAAAAAAAACTCCTAACTAAAAACTTTTTATTTTATTTTATATAATATATAGATGGATAGATGGAAAAATTATTTAACAGTTGGAGCAGAGAAAAAAATTATAAAATATAAAATGGAAATAATTTTGTAATAAGGTGTAAGTAAAATGTTAAGAAAGTGTAGGTCTCACTTGTACATCTCTCTGTATTTATATAAAAAAAATTTGGGCAAATTACATATACCCTCTTTAGGTTTAGCAAAATTATAGATATTCCCTGAGGTTTGAGAAATTACAGATACCCCTTGAAGGTACTATTTGCATAACAAATTAAGGGACAAATTGTTATGAAAATATAAATCTCAGAGGGCAATTTGTTATGAAAATATAAACTTCAAAGGGTTATATGTAATTTTTGAAACCTCAGGAGGGTATCTGTAATTTAGCTAAACTTCGAGGGAGGTATATATAATTTTATCTATAATTTTCAAAATCTCAGGGGATATCTGTAATTTAATTAAACCTCAAGAGAAAGGTATATATAGTGCCGTTTTGGCAATGCAGCAAAAAGTTGCGTTTTGAGCAACTTCCCAAAAACGTCAACCCTTGCAAAAACGTCACTGATCCCATTTGGGAAGATCCAAAAAAGCCACTTACAAATTTACCAAGCTATCCTCTGGAACATTATAATTAATTAATTCCAAAAATTGTTGATATGCAAAAAGTAAAGATACTTTGGTCATTTTAGAGTGATGTGACATTTTTAAAAAATATTAAATTAAAAAGTAAAAAAGTCATTTTTTTACCAACTTCTCAAATCACTTCCAAAAAAGTTAAAAAATTTGATAAAAAGTCAAAAATTAACTTTTTACTAACTTCCCAAAACACTCCATAATTTGCCCAAAAAATTTCGATTCAATTGATAAGTAATTTCTCCATTTAAATATGGAGAGGTTAGGCTATGGAGAATTTTGAAAAGATGTTTGAAAGTTAATTTTTTAAGTTTTAAAATATTTTTTTTTACTGTTTTAGTGAGAAAGGTAATATAATTTAAAATAAATTAAAATTTGACTTTTAATTTTTTTAGTGAATTACCAAAACACCCTATCTATACGGACCAAACAAGCACCAATTTCGAGATTTTGTTATCGAGACAGCCACCAATGACCTGACCAAACCAAACCCTATCCAACCTGTAGTGTTTAATGGCCTAACATTCGTTTGTGTATTCTTGGGAAACGGATAGCATTGCTTACTACTACTACTTAGGTTACATCTTTCAATAAATTGGTTTGACCCCATTACCTTTGTGGTTCCCACTTCATACAAGGTCACACGTAAATCACGTTTGTTTTTGAGATTAAGAGATTGTTTTGGAGTGTATTATATAAATATATATATTTTTTGGATCATATTATTTTTGTTGTTTTGTTTGTTTGTTTATTTTTTATTTTTGGTTGTAAAAAGTTAAAAAAATAGTTATTTAGGTCATCTCAAATAATCATTTTCAGTATGTATGGTTTTAATTTTTTAAATTTAATTTTTTAAAAATTATGTTTTTAATTTTTTTTTATTTTTATTTTTAGTAAATATTTTTAAAATTTTAAGTAATTTTTTTTTTTTTTACTTTTTTAGATGTATATTACTTATGGCTTTTTTGGGAAATGAGTTAAAAACTAGAAGTGTTCGCAGTTCAGTTGTGGTTAGAAAACTTGTAATCTATCATTCGTCCGTCGAATGGGCAGATTGAAAAAATCAATCCGTATCCGTCAGTCGAATTGATAGATACGGATTGAATGGATTGAACGGATTGACGGATTGGAGGATGAATGCGAATCGACTTAGCAGTTTAAACTTTTACAAATTTTGAACATAATACAACAATTTGTTAACATTTTTTTTGTATAACAATCCAACTCAACATAATCAAAAGATTATCAAGTAAATTGTCAAATACCAATAATAAATACATATAAGTAAATTATGCATTACCAAAACTATTCCATTAAATTTTTTATTCAAAAACTTTTTAATTTGATTTTTTTTTTTTTAAAATGACAATTTTTCACACAAAAATATCAAATATTAATCCTTACCATTTGATAAAATGATTTTCAAATTGAAAACACAACAAAATATTTAAACTTTTTTTTAATTGAAAACATAAACAAAATATCTAAACAAATTGAAAACACAAAGTCTTACAAATTACTAGAGATGCTCGCAGTTTAGCAGCTCGGTTGCGGTCAAAGAAATCTTAAATCTGTCATCCGTCTAAAATTAGGCAGATTGGAAAAAATAATCCTCAACCATCTACTCGTCATTACCCATCCAACCAAAATACGGCGAATCGAAATATCCGTTGCTCACCCCTATTAAAAACTACTTCCCAGCTTTTAATCCATTTTTTGTCACACCATCTTTCACGTTTTTTACACGTTTTTTCAAAAAAAAATAAAAAAGCCAGCTTTTAACCATTTTTTCAAAATAATCCTTAGATATATCTAAATAATAAAATACTTGTGAAAAATATTTTTAAAAATTAATAAATATACAAAAATATGAAAAATATACTGAATTTTCATTTTTTTTTTTGTATTTTTGATATTCAGTGATTTTTTTCTTTAAAAAAAATTTCACAAATATTATACTTTTTAAGTATATTTATGTTAAATGTGTCTAAAAATTAAAAAAAATTACTTAAAATATTTAAAAAAAAATCAATGAAAACAAAAAAGTAAAATTTTTTGAATAATGAATTTTTAAAACTGAAACCAAATAGAGTGGTTAAGTCGGAGATATATAATAAAGGTTAGTTGAATTTTTTTTATAATAGTTAAAAAGTTAATTAAAAATTTTAAAAATTATACAAATAAGTCAAAAAAAATTATTTTTTATTTTTATATATATATTTTTTCCATAAAAAGTTAAAAAATCATTTCGAATATTAGTTTTTGGAGTTGGCTCATCTTGAGTCTGCCATTGGACTAGAGAGTACTGTTTTGTCATTTTAGACCCTAATTTGAGCCCAAAATCATAGTGATCAGATATTGATAGTTACTTGATCAGATGACATTTTTGTCACGATTTATTTTGAAAATTAAACTTGCTATTGATGATAATGTGATCTAATGAAATATCTATTGATATTCAATCAATGTGATTTTTTATAGAAATAATGTACTCAATGAGTTCTACACATTGAACGGTTTGGATTATTAAGATGAGTCCGAATTAAGACCCACAACAGCCCAGCAATACCCTGAGGTTTGACAACGCACTAGAGATGAACCAGATGCTTAGCTTTTTTCACCTCACATTTTAATCATAAAGTTAAAAAGTTACTAAAAATAATATATTCTCAAACAAACCCTAAATTGTATTTGTTTGTCTAGTAGTATTATGATATTTTTTTGTTACAGAAAAATCCTCTCTACCCTCCCGCAGATCCAAGGCAGCGCCCATTGTAGAGATAACCAGGGTGTCCTGTTAGTCGTTCCAAATGAGAAGACTATAACCTGAGAACTTGTCCCGATCTCCCAAGACAAGTTTCGCTTAAGTCAGGACTCGTACAGCGGAGGAGTATTGAACCCACACCAAATACTAATTAGACAACTTGAAATTCAATCTCCTACCCAATTATGTTTCGCAGGAGATAAGCCTTGGTTGAGGTTACTGTAACAACCCCCATACCGTTATCGATAAATTACTGAATTACATACTGATTGCCGCTAAACTGGACTGCTTATGACTGATAATTGAACTAACTGAAATACTGAACGGACCGATCGAAAATTTAAACTGAACTGACTAAGCATATTTATTGCATTGCATTTTATCTTTTCAATTGCTTGATTATCTGTTCGTGATTTTATGATTAAACTGCTAATTGAATGCCTTATCGGCGGCCGAATTGGAAACTGATTAGCGTTTTACGGTTGTCATAATTTATGTGATTTTATAGTATAATTATCTGAAAACTGATTAGGTATGATTAAATTAGATTAAAATAAGCTAGTCAAAGAGTTTGACTTAATTACAATCTTGCCATGGTGAGTGGCCACTACCTAATCACTCTTGAGCTCATTACACTTGCACACAAATACATTTCATCAGCTCATTTCCTCACCACCACCGAATTAGAGAGAGGGAGTGAACTAGGAGAGTGATTCAACTTGATTTTGTGCATTTACTTGAAGATTGGCTTGTAAGACTTGAAGAAATTGAAGGATATTTGCATAATTGAGCCCCCTCACTTCTAATTCTACACCTAAGGTAGATCATTCAACTTCCTAATTGTGTCTTTGAGTTGTTCTTGCATGGTTTTGAGCTAAATTGAGGTCAAGAGCCAATTTATGGCTCAAAGTGTTGAATTGAAGCCTAATCTTTGCATGCATGGCATACTCTTGTATTTTTGAGGTTGTTCTTCATGGATTTTTGCATGCATGTCCATGTTAATGCTTAGGACCATGTTTTCATCTTGTTTTTCCAAGGAATTGAACTCATTTAAGCAAGCTTTAATTTGGTTAAAGTTCATGCATGTTAGCATTTCTTCATGTTTATGAAAGTGGGTTTGAGAAATGGTTTTAATTGACTCACTCTTGGGCTTTGAATTCACAAATTGAGCTTTGGAACTTATTGTACATTGAATTTGGATGTATTTTCCAGAATTTGGGCCCAAGAGGTCGAGTTTTGAGTGAAGAATGCTTGGTTTGAGCTTGGAAGGCAAATCTAGAAATTCCAGATTTGGCTTCTTCGCTCGAGCGAAGGATTCCTTGCTCGAGCGACCAACGTTTACTCTGAGCTACGCTCGAGCGAAGGATTGGTGGCTCGAGTGTAAAATTCAAGCATCCAGTACTTTTATTGTTTCATCAGACCACTCGAGCGAAGGATTGATCGCTCGAGCGAAGCCTTTGATTTTGGAAGCTCGCTCGAGCGAAGGAAGGCTCGCTCGAGCGAGGCTCCTATTTCCAGCAGATTTTGCAAAATATTTTCTAAGTGTATTTTTGCATCCTCATCCCATTCTAGGCATTCTTAGGCCTAGTTTAAGACATCTTAATGAGGATATAGATGTAGAACACACCAAGGCAAATTAGGGATTAAGTTATGATGTTTTCCAACTATGTAGCTTAGTGTGTGTTCAACCTGTGAACTGTGTAGGGTTGGCGACTGGGGAGACATGCTCTAGCGTACTGTAGCCCAACCTCTGTAAGTAACAATTGTGTAAAGATATGTTCAAATGATTATCTTCTGAATACTGAACTATTTACTGAACTGTTTTCTGAACTGGTATTATTTACTGAATGAATGTATGTCCTTTATTTCTGAACTGTACTGTGGCATCCTTAGTACTCATCGCTATCAAGCTGTAATTGCCGCTTCCTCGTGGAACCAATATCATTCTCGACTAATGGCCATCATTACTGTTCGGTCTCTAAGGCCTACTGTTTACTACTATGCTAATGGATGTACCACATATGATCAATAATCGTTTCGATCGAAGCCCGAAATATTGTTTAATGAACTGTTTTCATTACTGTAAGGACATTTCATTCTTAACCTCTTTATGCATTATGTTATTCACTGGGCTTTAGCTCACTGTTTATATACATATATAGGTGCTCAGCCACCAGATCGGAGCTAGGAGCGTGGGTTAGACTCCAGTTTTTTCAAGCCAGCCTTTGCGCCTCATCGCGAGGTTCCGAGTTGCGATGTTTTGGCTTGGGGGTGTTTTGTTTTTCCCCCGTCTGTCTCCATACTGTTTTGGATTATCAGATAGATCAGATTCTACTTTATCAGATCGTTGTCAAGGGATTGGGTCCTCGATCGATCAGTAATTAATTGTATAAACCGTACTGTTTTGAATGTGTGAATGCATGAAAAATCTTTTGGCATACAGACTGTCACAGCTCAATGGACATTACTTGTTTACTGTATTGGCTTCCGTCAGGCCCTGAATTCTGTTTTACTGTACTACTATTAAGTAGGCCTTCGATAATCTTGGATTACTGGCCGGTTACGGTGCTAAACCCATAGGGCTGGGTTTGGGTCGTGACAGAGTGGTATCAGAGCGATACTTAACCACGAGTTATACCCCATACATGTGTCCAAATGAGCTATAGGGCGTCCTAGAAAAGTGATTAGGGCATTTCATGAACCTGAAAAAGTGTGTGGCCATGTTATGACTGAATACATGTTGATGTGATAACTGTCTAAACATGCAACTGTTTAATATTATAATTGCTATAACTGTTATAACTGCTTATAGTGAAATGGACAATGCAAATGAACCTGGATCCTCATCTACCGAGGCAAGAATGGAAAGAATGGAAAGAATAATGGAACTGATAACTGCTAGACTTGAGCAACAACAGAACCAACAGCCCCCACCTCCTCCTCCTCCGATACAGCCGGAACCCAATGCAAATGTGAATGATGGGGATATTATTGCTCTCATCCATAAATTCAGCAAGATGAAACTGCCGTCCTTTCAGGGAGGCCTTGAACCGCTAAAGGCTGAAGCTTGGGTGCTCGAAACAGAAAAACTATTCGAAGTATTTCCGTGAAGCAAATAAAGTTCTGTTAGCCACCTTCACCCTACAAGAAGAAGCTAGAAGGTGGTGGATGTTGATCCGTGATGCAAATACTATTATGACTTGGGCTCAGTTCAAGGAGTTCTTCTTTGAAAAGTACTTCCCACAGTGCGTCAGGGATAGGAAAGTGACTAAATTTGAACAACGGAGACAAGTTACAATGTCTGTGGCTGAATATGAAGGAAGGTTCACTGAGCTTGCCAGATATGCACCGCATATGGTGGACACTGACTACAAGAAGGCCAGAAAATTTGAGGGTGGCCTTAATGTTGCAATCCTTGACCGAATAAGTGTTTTGAAGCTACCGACTTTTGTGGGTGTTCTCGACCGGGCATTGATGGCCGAGTCGAACATTGCAGCAGTTAAACAATCTGAAACACCAACAACTGAATGGCATGATAAAAGGCAGGGTTTCAAATTCAAGAAAGGCAAGCATAACCCGGCCAACAAGAAACAGAATACGGGGTCAACAACTAGCCCCAGCCAAGGGAGTGGGTTCATTCCACCCTACTCTATATGTGGCAACAAGCACAAAGGGGTTTGTCACAAAATATCCGGAGCCTGTTACAGATGTGGAAAAGTGGGCCACATGGTTAGAGACTGTCCCTCTGCTCCACAAACAAGTAGCAAAGCTGCACCAAATGCAGCAGCGTCAACTGTAGCACTAAAACCGAACCCCAAAGCTACCGGGAAAGAGCCTATGAGGCAGGGCCGAGTATTCACCCTAGTACCGGGAGACGTGCAAAATACTGAAACCGTTGTGTCAGGTATCCTCTCTATTTGTGCTCAAAATGCATATGTATTGATTGATTCGGGGTCTACACACTCATATGTATCGCATGCTTTTTCACGGAAATTGAATAGACCCTTAGAACCCATGAACTATCTATTAGCTGTTTCATCACCCGTTGGGGGATCCATGACATGTGCATATATGTATCCTGCTTGTGAGATTATTGTTGGGGATATGCATCTGTTTATTGATTTGCTGCCATTGAACATTGACCATTTTGATGTAATATTGGGGATAGATTGGTTACAAAAATATCATGCCACTATTGATTGTGTGACAAAGCAAGTTGTTTTCCGTCCACCTGGTTTGCCCGAATTTGTCTTTAATGGGAGTGGAGTAGTACCTCCCCCGTATTTGATTTCTTCTGTGAAAGCTATTAAACTGATTAGAAAGGGGTGTAAAGGGTATTGCTCGCGTATCGTGCCTACTGATGATAGTGTTAAAACTGATGTGAATTGTATACCTATAGTCAGAGAATTCCCAGATGTATTTCCAGATGATCTGCCAGGGGATTTGATTGACAGGGAAATTGAATTTTCTGTAGATGTGATTCCGGGAACACAGCCAATATCTAAAGCTCCTTACAGAGTGGCCCCAACTGAACTGAAGGAATTGAAAGTGCAATTGCAAGAGCTATTGGACAAGAAGTTCATCAGGCCCAATACTTCACCGTGGGGTGCACCTGTTTTTTTGTAAAGAAGAAAGATGGCTCACTGAGACTGTGCATTGATTACCGTGAATTGAACAAGGTAACTGTGAAAAATAAATACCCATTGCCACGTATTGATGATTTATTTGATCAGTTACAGGGTGCACAAGTGTTTTCCAAGATTGATCTCAGATCGGGGTATCACCAACTGAAAGTCAAACCGGAAGACATTGATAAAATTGTTTTTAGAACGAGGTATGGCCATTATGAATTTTTAGTTATGCCGTTCGGAGTCACGAATGCCCCTGCTGCATTTATGGATCTTATGAACAGAATTTTTAAACCATACCTTGATGATTTCATTGTAGTATTTATTGATGACATACTGATTTATTCAAAAAGTAGAGAAGAACATGAACACCATCTGAGACTTACCCTGCAGACCTTAAGAGAACAGAAATTGTATGCTAAACTGTCTAAATGTGAATTCTGGCTTGATCATGTTATGTTTTTGGGGCATGTTGTTAGCAAAGATGGAATTTCTGTTGATCCGCAGAAAATTGAAGCTGTAGTAAACTGGCCTAGACCAATAAATGTGACTGAAGTCCGAAACTTTTTGGAATTGGCTGGATATTACAGAAGGTTTGTCAAGGACTTCTCCAAAATTGCCTTACCATTGACTCAGTTGACTCAGAAGGGGACATCATTTGACTGGACTGACCAAAGGGAATCGGCATTTCAAGAATTGAAAACCCGACTTGTGACTGCACCGGTTCTGACTTTACCTTCAGGTACGGATGGTTATACTGTATTTAGTGATACTTCTCATAAGGGTTTGGGGTGTGTTTTAATGCAGAATGGGAGAGTTATTGCTTATGCTTCCCGACAGTTGAGACCACACGAAAAGAACTATCCAACCCACGATCTGGAACTTGCTGCAGTAGTGTTTGCACTGAAAATTTGGCGTCACTATTTGTATGGGGCGACATGTGAAGTATACACCGACCACAAGAGTTTAAAATATTTTTTCACACAGAAAGAACTGAATATGAGATAGCGCAGATGGCTAGAACTGATCAAAGATTATGACCTATAGATTATGTACCATCCGGGAAAAGCCAACACTGTTGCCGATGCATTGAGCCGAAAGTCAATTGCCTACTTAGCTTGTTTGCTCACAGGACAGAAAGAATTGCTTTATGATCTTGAAAAATCTGGAATTGAAGTTGTCTTGAGAGAATAAGGTGGAACAATGGCTGCCATTACTGCTCAACCAGCCTTGATTGAAGAAATTAAAGAGAAACAGCAACTGGATGACTTTTTGAAAAAGATCATCGAAGAAAGAGAGTCTAAGCCGAGACCGGGGTTCAAATTTGAGAATAATGTACTGAAATTTCAAGAAAGACTGTGTATGCCGAATGATACTGAACTGAAAAGAAGAGTTCTGCAAGAGGGCCATAATTCGAAATTGTCTATCCACCCGGGGAATACGAAAATGTACCAAGATCTGAAGCAGAATTTCTGGTGGCCGGGAATGAAGAAAGAAATTGCCGACTTTGTGTCCAAATGCCTTCATTGCCAACAAGTCAAAGCTGAACATCAACGACCTGCCGGATTATTGCAACCCTTACCCATACCAGAGTGGAAATGGGAGCATATCACGATGGATTTTATCGTTGGGTTACCCCGCTCCAGAAAATGTATGGATTCAATTTGGGTTATTGTTGATAGACTAACCAAATCTGCTCACTTCTTACCCGTCAAGACAATCTATAATGCGGACAAATTGGCTGTTATCTATATTGATGAAATTGTTAGACTGCATGGAGTGCCTGTGTCTATTATTTCGATGGATTCAAGTTTACATCGAGGTTTTGGCAAAGTCTGCATCTTGAATTGAGGCTGAATAGTGCCTATCATCCTCAGACAGATGGACAGTCAGAAAGGACCATCCAGACTCTGGAGGATTTATTGAGAATGTGTGTCCTTGATTTTCAAGGAAACTAGGAAAGTCATTTGCCATTGGCTGAATTCGCCTACAACAACAGCTACCATTCGAGTATTGGTATGGCGCCTTTCGAGGCATTGTATGGCAGGAAATGTCGATCTCCGATTTGCTGGGCAAAAGTTGGAGATGGGCCTTTGCTTGGGCCTGAAATTGTATATGAAACGACTGAAAAGATAAAACTGATACAGCAAAGACTGAAAACTGCACAGAGTAGACAGAAGAGTTATGCGGATGTTAGAAGACGGGACAGAGAATATGAAGTGGTGATCACGTGTTTGTGAAAGTGACACCAATGAAAGGCCAGACTCGCTTTGGAGTCAAAGGCAAGTTGACGCCGAGGTATGTCGGACCGTACGAGATTATTGAGAAAATTAATCCGGTGGCGTATCAAGTTGCGCTCCCTCCTGAAATGGAGCATATGCAAAACGTCTTTCACATTTCGATGTTGAGAGATTATCTCCGGGATCCTTTTCATGTGATTGAGCCTACTCGGATAGTGCTTAGTGATGACTACACTTACGAGGAACGGCCTATACAGATTGTAAACAGACGGATCAAGAAACTGAGAAACAAAGAGATTCCGTTAGTGAAAGTTGACTGGCAGGACCACGGTGGTGTGTATGCCACTTGGGAAAGGGAAGATGACATGGCTAGGTGATATCCTGATTTGTTCCTGCTGAATCCTGTTTTCTTCCAGAATGAAGGTAACTCGAGTTTAGAGGACTAAACTCCTTATAAGGAGGGGAGACTGTAACAACCCCCATACCGTTATCGATAAATTACTGAATTACATACTGATTGCCGCTAAACTGGACTGCTTATGACTGATAATTGAACTAACTGAAATACTGAACGGACCGATCGAAAATTTAAACTGAACTGACTAAGCATATTTATTGCATTGCATTTTATCTTTTCAATTGCTTGATTATCTGTTCGTGATTTTATGATTAAACTGCTAATTGAATGCCTTATCGGCGACCGAATTGGAAACTGATTAGCGTTTTACGGTTGTCATAATTTATGTGATTTTATAGTATAATTATCTGAAAACTGATTAGGTATGATTAAATTAGATTAAAATAAGCTAGTCAAAGAGTTTGACTTAATTACAATCTTGCCATGGTGAGTGGCCACTACCTACTCACTCTTGAGCTCATTACACTTGCACACAAACACATTTCATCAGCTCATTTCCTCACCACCACCGAATTAGAGGGAGGGAGTGAACTAGGAGAGTGATTCAACTTGATTTTGTGCATTTACTTGAAGATTGGCTTGTAAGACTTGAAGAAATTGAAGGATATTTGCATAATTGAGCCCCCTCATTTCTAATTCTACACCTAAGGTAGATCATTCAACTTCCTAATTGTGTCTTTGAGTTGTTCTTGCATGGTTTTGAGCTAAATTGAGGTCAAGAGCCAATTTATGGCTCAAAGTGTTGAATTGAAGCCTAATCTTTGCATGCATGGCATACTCTTGTATTTTTGAGGTTGTTCTTCATGGATTTTTGCATGCATGTCCATGTTAATGCTTAGGACCATGTTTTCATCTTGTTTTTCCAAGGAATTGAACTCATTTAAGCAAGCTTTAATTTGGTTAAAGTTCATGCATGTTAGCATTTCTTCATGTTTATGAAAGTGGGTTTGAGAAATGGTTTTAATTGACTCACTCTTGGGCTTTGAATTCACAAATTGAGCTTTGGAACTTATTGTACATTGAATTTGGATGTATTTTCCAGAATTTGGGCCCAAGAGGTCGAGTTTTGAGTGAAGAATGCTTGGTTTGAGCTTGGAAGGCAAATCTGGAAATTACAGATTTGGCTTCTTCGCTCGAGCGAAGGATTCCTCGCTCGAGCGACCAACGTTTACTCTGAGCTACGCTCGAGCGAAGGATTGGTGACTCGAGCGTAAAATTCGAGCATCCAAGATTTTTATCGTTTCATCGATCGCCGAAAGGATTGATCGCTCGAGCGAAGCCTTTGATTTTGGAAGCTTGCTCGAGCGAAGGAAGGCTCGCTCGAGCGAGGCTCCTATTTCCAGCAGATTTTGCAAAATATTTTCTAAGTGTATTTTTGCATCCTCATCCCATTCTAGGCATTCTTAGGCCTAGTTTAAGACATCTTAATGATGATATAGATGTAGAACACACCAAGGCAAATTAGGGATTAAGTTATGATGTTTCCCAACTATGTAGCTTAGTGTGTGTTCAACCTGTGAACTGCGTAGGGTTAGCGACTGGGGAGACATGCTCTAGCGTACTGTAGCCCAACCTCTGTGAGTAACAATTGTGTAAAGATATGTTCAAATGATTATCTTTTGAATACTGAACTGTTTACTGAACTGTTTTCTGAACTGGTATTATTTACTGAATGAATGTATGTCCTTTATTTCTGAACTGTACTGTGGCATCCTTAGTACCTCATTCTATCGCTATGAGATCTCTGTCGATTCCTCGTGGAACCAATATCACATCGATCGATGGCCATCATTACTGTTCGGTCTCTAAGACCTATTGTTTACTACTATGCTAATGGATGTATCACATATGACTGAATAACTGTTCTGACTGAAAGACCGAAATATTGTTTAATGAACTGTTTTCATTACTGTAAGGACATTTCATTCTTAACCTCTTTATGCATTATGTTATTCACTGGGCTTTAGCTCACTGTTTATATACATATGTAGGTGCTCAGCCACCTTATCGGAGCTAGGAGCGTGGGTTAGACTCCAGTTTTGTCAAGCCAGCCTTTGCGCCTCACCGCGAGGTTCCGAGTTGCCATGTTTTGGCTTGGGGGTGTTTTGTTTTTCCCTGGTCTGTCTCCATACTGTTTTGGATTATCAGATAGATCAGATTCTACTTTATCAGATCGTTGTCAAGGGATTGGGTCCTCGCATCGATCGATCGTAATTAATTGTATAAACCGTACTGTTTTGAATATGTGAATGCATGAAAAATTTTTTGGCATACAGACTGTCACAGCTCAATGGACATTACTTGTTTACTGTATTGGCTTCCGTCAGGCCCTGAACTCTATTTTACTCAGTTCATTAGCGGGTGCCTTCGGATTCTTGGCGATTCTGATGCTAAACCCATAGGGCCGAGTTTGGGTCGTGACAGAGTGGTATCAGAGCGATACTTAACCACGAGTTATACCCCACACACGTGTCCAAATGAGCTATAGGGCATCCTAGAAAAGTGATTAGGGCATTTCATGAACCTGAAAAGTGTGTGGCCATGTTATGACTGAATATATGTTGATGTGATAACTGTCTAAACATGCAACTGTTTAATGTTATAATTGCTATAACTGTTATAACTGCTTATAGTGAAATGAACAATGCATAAAAATTTTCACTACATAGGCCCCGTTTGGTGTAGCTGTTAAAATAGCTTATAGATTATAGCTTAACAGATTATAGATTATGACTTTAATTAGAAGTTGTTAATCTGTTTGGTGTAACTGTTGGATTATAGATTTAAGTTGCTGAGTAGTGTTTGTTAAATAAGCTGTGAAATAGTTTTTTCAATTAAATTTTATTTTTTGATTGTCTACATTTCTCATAAAAAATAATAATAATAATTTATAGTCCATTTGAGTCTTTTTCTATTTTTAAAAAAATAAAAAATAAAAAAATTTAAGAGTATAATCATAAATTAACATGTTCACAGCAGAAGCTGATAATCAGAAGTAAGGGGTGAGCAGCTTCTCAGAATCAGTTTTTTTGAGTTAAAATAAGCTGTTAGAATCAGAAGCTGTTTGAAATAAGTTTAACCAAACAGTCTAAAATAATTTTTTCAAAGCTAAAAACTATAAATTACTTCTGAAAAGCTGAAACAAACACCCTTATAAAAGGTAACCTTTTGTATAAAAGAAGATACAAAATAGTCATTTCATCTCGTGAATTTAAATACCACCTCTCTCATTACTAGTGCCATCACTAGAGAAGGAATGTTTGATGGAATTATCCAAGTAACTTATAGGTTATTTTAATTTAGGAATTTATTTGATACAATTTTTATTTATTAGGCAATAATTTCAATAAGTTTAAAAAAAAATTTAATTTTTCAAAAATTGAGAGATGAGTACCTTTAATTTCTACTTTATAATTATTAATTTTTAACTTAAAATAATTCCCACCAAACACTCGTGAGTAATTCTTAAGGATTGTTTGGGAAGTGCTAGATTAGTATACTTTTTGAATTTTTATGAAAAAAAGTGAAATATAAATTAGATTTGAAGTGATATGATAAAGAAGTAATATAATCCAAATAAAATAATTGTAACCCAAATAAAATAATGTGTTAAAATAATATGTACTATTCTAAAACATGCCAAACAATCACTTTAATCTCATGAGGCTCACCATTTCTCCAAAGAAACATGTTTATTATGGTGTGGCTCACGAAATTGGTAATCCAATCACATGAGTTACGAAGGAAAACCAACAAGGCCATAAAGACTTGATAATCATAATGGGTGCATTTTGATTATTTAGCTACGATGGGTTAAACTATCCTCGAGTTTCTTTATGCACTTTTAAAATTTGTTCCACATCTCACTCCTAAATAATTTGTTCCACAGATGATTCTCCTTACTTTTTTGGCCCTTCATTTGGAATCAAGCATTCTTGGACACATGGTGGAAACCTAAATTAATTTGTTCCACAGATGATTCTTCTTACTTTTTTGGTTCTTTAACATTTGGAATCAAGCATTCTTGGACTCATGGTGGAAAGGAAAAAGCTATAGCTGGAATGAAATGTACAACTGATTAGGATGAGCCCACGTGTACGGTGATGGATGTAGGTTCCATCATCAACAATGGATATCCTCCATGTCATATACATGTATATGTGGTACTATTTGGAGAACAGCAAGCCACAGAATGTCTGCGGAAAAGTCAGAAATCAGAGGAAGGAGCAATTGCATTTTTTCAGGCAAAATATTGGATAAATTACAATTTGCTCTTTATTTTTGTTCATTTTTTTTATTTTTATTTTAGTCTTTAAAATTTATTTTTTTCACTTTGACTTTTTAAATTTTAAATTTTTTTCATTTTATTTTTAAAATTAATTTCTGTTCAAAATTAGACAGAAAATAACATAATAACAGTCACGTGGAATAAAAATATTTTATTATATATAACTCACATTTTTGACATAAATTTAAATTTCAATATAATAATATATTATTTATGTTATATGACAATTATTGTGATATTTTTTTATCTAATTTTAACAGAAGTTAATTTTAAGAGTAAAATGAGAAAAGTTTAAAATTTGAAGGATCAAAATAAAAAGAAACAAACTTTAAAAGTCAAAGAGAAAAAATGAACAAATAGAAAGGGACAAAGTGTAATTTATCCCAAAATATATGTACATGCATGCATTATTCATATACAAATAAAGAGAGAGAGAGAGAGAGAGAGAGAGAGTACATGAAGCCCAAGAAGGGTAAGCAATGTCTATCAAGAAAATTATTATTTTTTTACAAAATATTTGCATGGGTGGAGAGTCCATACGCATGTGAATCTTATACATATGTAAGTGTCCGATAACAATTTAGTATAATTTTCTTAGGTTTTCTTTTAGAAATCAAATTTTCCATTCTCAAAAATAAAAATTTTATTATAAGAAATAGGATAAATTAAACTGACATTACTTTAGAGTAGGAGAAAATAAAAAAAAAATTCAATAATTTTGACATAATTATATTAAAATTTTAATTCACATAATATTTAGTTTTATTTTATTAATAATTAGTTAGTTATATAAATTAAAAATAATAATTTCATAATTTTTTATATTTAAATGTATTTTTTTTTTCTTATTTTCTGTTGTGATTTCACATTGCTTACATTATTTTCGGTCACTTTTGTCTTATTAGAAGGTAATTTAATGTAATTATATCAAAATTATGGAATTACTTACATTTTCACTTTAACTCTATGGAGATCAATATAATTTATCTTAAAAAATATTAGAAAAGTAGTTTCTATATCCTTGTGATTAATAAATGATTGATACAAAAAATTAAAAAAATGTCGTTAGTATATACACTTTTAAGAGTAAAATAATTTCTTATAAAAAAAATATTTATTTGAAATAAAAAATTTTGATCCCAAAATAATAATAATTCATCACTAAATATTAATTTCGCCTCTTAAAATACAATAATGATACTTTTGATAATTAAAATATTTCGTTTCGTCCCTAGAGAAATACCCTAGTGGAATTCAGGGGAAAAAAAAAAAATTATAATTCTAATTATTAATATGTATAAAATTTCACAGTAATTTGTAATTATTTTTTCGAAGCCTCACTGATATGATATTTTTAAAATTTTTGTGATAAAACCTTGAGCTGTGATTATCATATAGTAGTCCCTCACACATGATGAGTGTGATTCTTCACAACTCTAAAAACTTTGCCAAAGAAAGGGGGGTTGAGACAGAGAAAGTCTAAAAGAAGAGTAGAACCCACCCCAGCAGTATAATAAGAGAAAAAAATGATTCAGATAGCAGAGCAGAGAGATCTGAACTGAGTGAGTGAACAATAAAAGTGCAAAGATATCAATCCTTTTCATTCCAGATCTCTAAAGATTAAAACACTGCTTTGCTTTTGTGGGTTGTGGACTCTGTATATAAACCCTGCAACTACACATGGCTCTACTACATACTGATCAGTTCTTTTCTTTATAGAGAGAGAGAGAGAGAGAGTGAGGAAAAAATTAAGGGTAAATTACAGATCCACTGTCTGATGTTTACTTCATATGTAGATTGTTTCCTGTAAATTGAAAATTATAAGTATTTTATTGTCATAATTTTTTATTTAATAGAATTAATTAAAAAAATAAAATTTTTAACGATTCTTTTATATAATAATAAAATTATAAGGATTATAATTAAATTATATTTTTAACATCATTAAAACTGTTAATTGATTTGATAATTTATTAAAAAACTAAGCCATTTGTTATGAATGTAATTTGTTATGAAATGAGCCACTCATATTTTAAACAATTTTAAAGGATGCATTTATAATTTATTCTAAAATTTTTAATTGGTCACAACTTTTGAAACTTTATTTGTATTTCACTAAGAAGTTAAGGGTTGCGTGGATAGGTATCAATATGGATGATATTAATTAATATTAGACTGTATTAATTAGTATATCATTGAATATAGTTTGGGAAGACTAAATAAGTGTACTTTTTGACTTTTTATGAAATATGGGTTGGGTTTGGGTTGGGTTTGAAGTGATGTGTTAGAGAGGTGATGTGACTTAAATAAGATGATATAACTTAAATAAGATAGTGACTTTTTGACTTCTTATCTTTTTTCAATCTTCTCAAATTAGGCCTAAATTTTTTAGGAAAAAATTAGGGATTATGAAAATTTTTTCATGAAAATGATCATGAAAAATTTATGATTCTTGGATTACCTTGATTAGTGTGTGATGCTTTATTCTAAGTGTAATTCAAGGGTCACAAAGTTTTCATGATTATTTTCATGAAAAAATTTTCATGATACCTAATATTGTTGAATTTTTAATACATTTTGATTGGTATTTAAAACTCTAGTGGTCAAACAAGCTCGCCCTCTTAATCTTATGGTCTTCGACGTAATATATATAGGTAAAGTGTGTGGAAGAGAGTAAAAAAACCTCGCAAATGATATGTAAAGGTAAATGAGACCAACCTTTCAGTTTTCTTGAAAGAGCAATGAAATTATGCAAAGAAGCCAAAGTCTGCACTTTGTTCACACTCACAGACAGATGGAGTGTTGTTTTTGTGGGAAGAGTTTCTAAACATTGCTTGTTAGAGAGAGAGAGAGAGAGAGAGAGAGAGAGAGAGATAGAGAGTTGTACTGATGACTAATAAGTTCGGAAAGTTGGAAGAGTATGAAAAGGATTAATGAACAATTAATAATGATACTAAAATTTTGGAAAAACAAATGTTTATTCGTTGTGATTTTTTCTTAATTTTTTATTATATTTTTTATAGCTAAGTATCTGGATTAAGAGATTCTGAAATTAACAACTGAACAACTAAACAAATTATTAGTGACTCAAACTCAAAATTTTAGATTTTATTTTAAAATTTTTACCGCTTTACCAACTCTAAAATTTGTTTGTCTCTTTACAGTCACCATCGGATATTTCCAAAAAATATAAGAAAAATTACATTTTAGTATAACCGTGAAACTGTGCAAAAGTATCGTGTATGCACGTATTTCCTTTGTTTGATATAAATATTTTTTGTGTATCAAAATTACACAAAATAATTATTTTTTTATTGTCTCACTTAATTGCAATTTTCTCAAAGATATCATAGCTTTTGTTTTAAGATAATGTTAGAGATATCAAATTTTTTACTAAATAAATAATTAAATATTTCACATGAGTGTGATGTCTGTAATTTTGTGAACCTAACACTTATATAAAATATTTAATCATTTATTTAATAAAAAATTTAGAATATATAATATTTTCCTTTGTTTTATCTCAGATGTTTGGTTTCAGTTTTCTGAATTAAGTTTTTTGAAAACTGAATTTTTTGATTTTCGTATTCTTTTGTTTTTAGTGAATATTTTTTAAATGGGCTTGGCTTCTGTCTAGTCCTTAATCGGACTGGATCGTGCTGTTGGGCCTGGGGAGGCCCACTACGGGTCTCGTTTTGATAATCTGAACCGTTTAATGTGTAGAACTCGTCGAGTACTATAAGCTTATAAAATATCACGTTAATCGGATATCGGTAGCTATGTGATCAAATCAGTTTTGTATAAAAAAAAGGACGGTGAATAAATTAACGGTTGACAAAAATCTGCTTTGATTACATAACTACCGATATCCGATTAATGTGATTTTTTACAGGCTTATAATACTCGACGATTTCTACACATTGAACGGTTCAGATTATCAAAACGGGACCCGTGGTGGACCCCCACGAGCCTAACAGCATTGTCCAGTCCGATTAAGGACTGGACAGAAGGCAACGCCTTTTTAAATTTTAAATATTTTTTTTACTTTTTTAGATGCATCTTAGTTAGATGTATTTAAAAAGTAAAAAATTTGTGAAAAAATATTTTAAAAAATTAATAAATACATAGAAATATAAAAAATGTACTGAATTCTCGTATTTTTTATATATTTTTTGGTATTTGGTGAATTTTTAAAAGATTTTTTTTTTCACTTTTTAGGTGTATTTGTGTTAAGTGTATTTAAAAAGTAAAAAAATTGTTTAAAATATTAAAAAAATTTAATAAAAATAAAAAAATACGAAAAATAAAAAAATAAAATTTTCTAAAAAGTATTTTAGAAAACGGGTAACCAAACACAAATATCTCTATCTTTCTTTTTAAAGCTGGTTTGGGAAAAGTATAATGCAAGGTATGAAGCTTTTAGAGGATGCAGGGTCCACTGTAACTTTATGTACAGATTTCAGATTTGTATAATTTTGGTAGTGTAATAATTGTGTTTGATATTAAGGTCAAGTTTGATAAGTTAAAAAAAATTTTAAAAGTTAAAAAGTTATTCAAAAAGTTAAAAATTATTACTATTCATTAAAAGTCAAAAAGTACGATTTCACGACTCTCAATTTTAATTTTTTCTTATACAGTAATTTATATAATTTTTTAATACATATTTTTTCATAAAAAGTCAAAAAATTAACTTAAAAATCATATTTTTTTTCTCAACTTTTTAATCTAAAAAGTCAAAAAGTACACTTATTTAGGACATCTCAAACAACCTCTAAAAATAAATAAATTGTGGTAAATAGTATACCCTTTTCTGCCTAATATTATTAAGGGATGTTTTGAAAAGATGGTTAAAAATTACTTTTTCATTTTTTTAAATTTTTTGGTGAGAGAGAGAATTGGGTTAAAAATTAGAAAGTGACTTTTAACCTACTTCCCAAAATAAGCCTAACAAACGCCACTACAATGCAATTCGTTTTTCAAGGAATTCAATTATACTGTGCGTAGATTTTAAGTCTAGTTAAAGTATTTGTGATAGGGAAAAAAATGAAAAGGTAGAAGTAGAAAAATATTTTTTTTCCACTCTTTCCTTTTTTCTTTTTGTAATTTTTTTGTCTACAATTTCAAGATCGAAACAGAGTGTTAGACTCCTAAAACTTCAAATTTAGTCAAGACGATTATTAACTCCAAATTATGTAGGTTACGGCCAACTTTAAACCACTATTGACTATATCATCTATTAGCCTTAATTATTAAATTTTAAATCAAGAATATCATATGAAAAAGTCTATTGTCCCAGAAAAAAATATACCCACGGCACCCATTATAAATAAATTCTAACTTTAGATTGTAATTATTGGGTGATTTTTTTATTTCATAGACTAGTTAATATCATATTATAGTTCTAACATATGTGTGGGGGATAGATTGCTAAGCTAAAAATTCAATCAATAATTAAGCATTCGAGAATTCTAACCACTTAACAACCAAGCTTCTCCGGTTAGCCCTTATCATAATTCACCCATGCTATTAAGGACTTGCATCTTGGGCTCAACCAAGCTTCTCCGATTAGGCCTAATTTGAGCCATGATTCACCTATGCTATTGTCGACTTGCATCTTGGGCTCATTAGACACAATTTGAAAAGGGCAATGTTAACTAATTAATTCAGATATAATAATGTTACAGCAGCAATTAAATTTGAGTATCGCATTTTAAATATATTTGACGTGTTATTACTGTATTAGTATATAACATAAAAACTTAGATACATTAAACTAATGCATTATTACATTTGTTAACATCTAAAATTTGATAAATATAACAATATTAAGTAATCAACAATTATGCTTACTAACTCAGTGTTCATCATTCTTTAAGAAGCCAAGGCCTCCACATCATATGTGATTCTTTGAAAACCAGTGATAGTTTTTACATATGCTAGAGTTAAAGAACTTAAAATTTTTTAATAAAAATTTGAAAAATTATTATTAAAGAGTCAATTTTTCTTTTCTTCTATTTTTTCACATGTTTTTTTTTAAATTAAAAAAATCAATTAAAATAATTAATTTTTAAAATAATCCTACAGGCAAAAAAGAAAGGGGATATTTTAGAATCAGAACTTTATGTATTGGAGGTAGAGAAAGTGCTGTTGTAGATTAGAAAGTAAAAAAAAGAAAAGAAAAGAAAAAAAAGAAAAAAGATATGGCAAATTGGACCAAAGAGCAAGAGGCAGAGGGGCATTTGTTAATTGAGAGAGATGATAGATAACTTTTTCTTGGGCCAACCCCCTTCCCAATCTGCAAATAGTCAATTTTAAAAGCAGCCGTTTTTTCTGACGTCTCATATCAGTGTTTTTAGTGATCATTCAACCATGAAACTCTGTTTAAAAAAAAAAAAAAAACTATATATATTAATTAATGCATTAACGAATAATATGATATAACTTTAGAGATTTTGAATTTTTATAATTTATATAATCGATATAGTTATATAGTATTAAAGTGTCAATGTCTTAATATGTGTTGTACACTAATTAGTATATCAATTGATATTTGTAGCACCATTGTAAAAAAAACCATGAAAGTGAAAAAAAAAATAACAATAGTAAATTATTTAGATATAAATTTTTTTAGTAAAATTAAAATGGCTGAAATTAATGTAAATAGTGAGGAACACTCAAATAAATAACTATATATAGGTCAAAACTAGATGATAATATCATTATTTTTTTCATTCGTATGATTAACAAATTACTAAATATGGCCTACCCAACATATGAATAAAAACTTTAAGGAAATTAATGTAATTATGTTAAAAATATGAAATTAATTATATATATATATATATATTTCAAATCTCAAGAGAGATGAGTGTGATTTATCCTAAGAATAATAATAAGGAAAATTACAAAGAAAAAAAAATAGAGTTTGACTTTTATAAATAAACATTAAGTTTTTGATTTTGTCAGCATAAATCTTAAACTTTTGATTTATTTTTAAACTAAATCATTTGTCTATTTTGTAACCAAATAGATTGAAAAGAGGTATTTTAGACATTAAATTTAATGTAGATGTACATAAAATGTCTAAAATATTATTTTTCACTGAGTTTAATGACTAAAATATATGTGTTAGTTTTACTTAACATAAATAGATAAATATATTAAATTGAAAACAAATCAAAAGTTTAGGATTTAAATTGATAAAATTAAAAATTTAGAGTTCATTTGTTTAAAGGGTTAAATTCTTAATTTTCTTTTTTCATAATTTTTTCTAATAATAACAAATAATAAATCTACAAACACATTATTGAACAAAGAAAATAATTGGATGAATGAAAATTTTGAGAAGTGAATTTTACTAATAAATTTTATAAAATATTATTTATTTATATATTTTTGTATTTTGATTTTTATAATAAAGTAAAGAAAAGTGAGTAGGAAAAGATGATTTTGTTATGATGAGACCACATTGTATGGGGGAGGTGGAAGGGGTCCATGACTCCATGTTATTTATTCCACCTTTCCTTTTCTTCTCTCTTTTTGTTTGTCACGTGATGTGGTCTTCTTCTTGTTGTGTGGGTGCTAGCCATATGCTTGAATAAAAATGGACCACGTTATGTATGGATCATGTGTATTTGGATGGATATATATTAATACACTCAATGATGGATCTAGGGGGGTCAGTGGCGGTCACACCCTAAAAATTTTGAAAAATATCATATATTATATTAGAAATTTTAAAATAATTTAAAATTATAAGAGTTCACACTTTTAAATTTTTTTTAGATAATTTCAAAATTATATAGAGTAGTCCTCCAAAATTTTCAAACTATAGAGTAGTCCCCAGAGTCTCAATCCTGGATCGATCCCTGAATACACTAATGCTACCATTCTAAAATTAACAAGAAATAATTCTACAATTGTTACATTTGAGATATAATACATGTTTTATGAAGTTGATATGCATAATGAATCTGAAATACATTAATATTTTTGAGTAAAATTTGATAAAATTTTTTTGAGTACATAATATATATGGTCATGTTAAAATGTACAACATATTTTTAGGTGTTACTATACATATTTTAGACCACATGTACGTTTGTTGAGTGTGCTATGTTAATCAACAAATTAGTGAAGGGGAAAAAAATTGAAAAGTCATTAAAATCTAAAATTTAAAATTGTTGTATATAAGTAGTTGCACAAGGGTAATTTAGAAATTGAAAAAAAATGTGACAGCTCACACTAAGAAATGTGTGCTCTTTATATAATATATTAGAGAAAAATGCTTGGGAGCACTAATTAGTGCTCCCACTAATTAGGTGGCAGTGGGTTCTGCCAGTAATGATGTGATGTTTTGGTCTTGGAGTTGTATTTTTTTTTTTTTACTTTTTTAATGCATTAGTGCTATTAGTGGTGGTATTTTTAGTGGAATGAATCATTGTTGTATATTAGAAGGTGTGGATATCCTATCCATATGGATGCGCTTGAATCAACTACTATATATAGATATGTAATAAAATTAAAGAAAAATGCTTGGGAGCACTAATTAGTGCTCCCACTAATTAGGTGGAAGTGGGTCCCGCCAGTAATGATGTGATGTTTTGGTCTTGGAGTTGTATTTTATTTTATTTTTTTTACTTTTTTAATGCATTAGTGTTATTAGTGGTGGCGTTTTTAGTGGGATGAATCATTGCTGTATAATTGAATTCAACAGTTATAATTGTCCTTGCAATTTCAGATGGAAATTTTTGAAAAATAAAAATTGTGACATTTTATGTCAACACCGACTTAAGTTTTTGTTTTATATAATAGAAGAAGATATAGAATAGATATACCAGTTATGATCTAAATTATGCAAAATTACGAACAATTCTAGTATTTGGTTATAGGTTATTGTTGGATGGAGCTCAAAAAATAATCAAAATAATTAAAATTGACGATTTATTATGACGTTTGGCTTAGACTAAATATAAAAATTAAAAAAATTACAAATTGGTTCGATCCAAATCAAATTATATATTAATAATTGGTCTAGTCCTGATTCACAAATTAGGCGAACCACAGGAGGCCATTTGCAAATTCAAAATCATAGTTTTGATTTGGAATCAAACTGAATCCAACTATTTGTTTATACTCTTGTTGGAATTTTAGGTTTGTAACTTTTGATGGCATAATTGCACTAGTTGTTAATTATTGAACAATGGTTGCACAATGGTAGGTTTAATGTTGATAAAAATCTCAAGATTTCATGGAACAGATTGGGTGATGGTATTCTTTGTTTCAAACCGAATCAAATCAAGATTAAAAGATTCGTTTTGATTCCAAAATTCATGGAATTGTAACTAGCATAATTGGTCCATGATTCTCTTTAAAATTGAGCTGACTCACCCTTAATTTGCTTATTTATGTTTAGACAAGGGTTTCCTCCAACCCACTATGGAGGAGCTCTTACATCCAAAACGATATGATATTCTATAATTGGTCACTTGTTACACAAATCAAAATCTATTCAATTTCTTAATAGCTTTTTGGTGGTCAATGAAAACATGTATTTAATAATTTTAAATATTTTCAGTAACTTATACAATTTTTTATCAATTTAAATCTTTGTCTAAAATTATAAGTTTCTAAAAATTATTTTATTATACTTGGGTTTCTAAAATCCTTAATGCATTTATCTTTACTCCGGTTGAAAAATTAGATTTTCTATTATTATGAAACTCAATTTTTAAAATTGTTTTTACTCTTTTTAAGTTTTTTTTTTAATTTTTAATTTTTAATTTTTAATTTTTAATTTTTTGTCTCTAGATTATGAAACCAATTTAAATGTAATAAGGTTATTTTGTTTCAATATATCATAGTATACAATAGGTAACATCTTGTAATTCTCTACTTAAGTTATTATTTTGGCTGTGAAACAAAGACCAATGGGTACTAGATAGCCTCTTGATTCTAATGTAATTTTTTTTAATAATAAATAAATAAATTCCAATGTAATATTTTTCATTGTAATCATTGGAAAAATTATTTTTCTTTAATAATTGAATTATTGTGGTTGCAAGAATGTGATGGTAGAGGATTTTAAGAAGATAAAAAATTGAATTAATTAAGTATTTTGGATGACTTATTTCAACTGAAATTATCTCTATTTTTTAGAGTTTATTTATTTATTTATTTTTACAGGATCAAATTTTGCTACAATTGTTCTCCACAATTAGTACTAGTTAATTGACTAAATATAATGAAATTCTGTTAAAAAGTAAAAGAATATATTTTAGAAAAAGATTTAAATTAAAAAAAATACATAAGTTATCTAAAAATATTTAGGATTCCTAAACACATATTTTCTAACATTAATATTAAGGTTAATCACAAAAAAGTTGCTAAAAATTAAATATTTTTTTTATTTGAGTACCAATTGGCCAATTATAAATTGTCTCATTACTTGGGATGTAAGAAGTCCTACATAAAGGATTGGAGGAAAACCTTTTCCTTATGTTTATGATTGATTATGCTCCAAATAGTCCTATATTATCGTGTTGATTACTATTATCTTTTTATTTTATAAAAAATAATTATAAATATGGAAAATATTACATCACACAGACCAGTATGATTATTATTATTATTGTTATTATTATTATTATAATGGCCTATTTTGGGAAGATGGTTATAATCAACTTTTTGGTGAAAAGCTGCTTATAAGCGATTTTTTTTGTGAGAGAGGAAGTGAGTTATAATCTGAGAAGTGGATTACAACCCACTTCGCAAAAGAGGCTATTATTATTTCATTTGTGGGTTGGTGGTATTGGGCTCCAAAGCAGCCCACTAGCAAGAATATAGTGTGGGTTTACAAAAAGGCTTTTTGAAAACGGGCTCTGCTTTCGGGCTTATCTGGACTTTGCCAAATTCAGATGATGAATTGGGCCCAAAGTATAATAATTTATTTAATGCATAATTTTATTTAAAGAGAGAGAGAGAGGGAGAAAAAAAAAAAAAAACTCTTATGTACCATCTTTAAATTTGAAACTCAATGACAATTTTTGAGTTTTTTGTTTTTCGTAAACTTCTTTTTTTCTTCATATTTTAGTTATTATGTAAAAAAAAAAAAAATTAGATACATCTATTCTAGTTATATTTAAAAAATAAAATATTTATGAATAGATCTTAAAAAAGTTCACTAAAGACACAAGTATATAAAATAAAAACAAAAAAATGGTAGATTTATTTATTAATTTTTTATTCGTTTTGTTTTTAGTGGACTATTTTTAGAATCTTTCATAAATATTTTACTTTTTAAGTGTATCTAAAAGTAAAAAAATTAACTAAAGAAAATATGAAAATTTTTAAAAAATTAGAAATAAGACAAGTTTTTTAGGCAGCGGAGGATGATTTAAGTGATTTAAAATATATATTTTTTTATTTTCTATTTTTTTAATTTAATTATTTCTTATTTTACAAGAATTATTTTCTTTTTTAGATATTTTTAATCAGGAAAAATTAGTTTAGTATACACACTTATTTAATCCTTAGGATAAATAAAATTTTGATGAATTATTAATAATTGCATAGAGTTTTTCACTATACAAAGTTGTCCGTAGTTCTTGTTATTTACCTTCGTTCGATACACACTTCATCAGTTAGTAAGAAAGGTTTGTAAAATTGATTAATCTATATAATATTTGCAAAAATGAAAAAACTGCTTATTACGAATCCCAAATGATAAAATATTATTGATGTTTGATGTTAGGTTTGCAGCATTAATCCCATTGTGATCCCACTTATCTACTGATATTAAGATAATTAATCATGTTTCTCATTTCTTCAATGACTTTGCATGACAAAGAAAGGGAGTGCTTATGGACGAATATAAAGTTGACACATCATTATGTACAAATTTTTTGTAGGGTTTATTGGTGATGAATTCATTTCTATGAAGGAATATGACATTAGGTTCAAGGATTGATTTTTTATCATGATGAAGACATGATTAATGAAATTATTTGGTGAAAGACAAACTATTATTTTGAATGAATTTATTTATTTATTCATTTTTACGCAATTGCTGCTAGATCATTGCCGAACAACCATCGATGCTAGAAAAGTTGTCGAAAAGTCACTAGTGGTGGTGATATGGAAAGATAGATAAATTAGATGGACAAATAGGTGACATGTGGACAATAGAGGAATGACACAGGTATGTGACAGATATATAACTGGGACAAATAGACAGATGTGTAAAGGTAATATGGTCTTTGAAATTAGTTTGTCATTTTCGCCAAAAAATAATACAGTTAAGGACTATTAGACCAAAAGTTTTAAAATTGGACTTATAGCTTGAGTATCCTTTAATGTATAACTTTTCTATTTATAAATCATTACTCGTTTCACTATTTGGTATGTAAAACCATAATAACTTTCTGTAATTTTGTGAACAATTTGAGTAAAACAGTCATTTCAATGATGGATTCGACTACTTTGTCATGTATGACTATAATTATTTTTTGTAATAAGTTTTGTGGTCGGTTTTGTGTAACTAGACTTTTTGCATTTGTGCATGACTGTTGCTAATGGATAACTTCTTTTTTAAGCACATATTTGTTGAATGTATCAAAAGATATGATTCTTCCTAAAAGTTGTATTTCATGTGAACATGTAAAATATGAGCAAAAGAATCATGTTATGGTTCTTAACCTTTGTTTAATTGTGTTTAAAGTCATGCTATTCTCAAACTCGAATGTCAAAGAAAAACATTCTTCCTTTCCATATCAAAGTTAAAGTTATCTTTTTATTATTTTTATTTTATAAAAAAATAATTATAAATATGGAAAATATTGTATGATTATTATTATTATTATTATTATTATTATTATTATTATTTCATTTGTGGGTTGGTGGTATTAGGCTCCAAAGCAGCTCACTAGCAAGAATATAGTGTGGATTCACAAAAATGCTTTTAGAAAACGGGCTCTGCTTTCGGGCTTATCTGGACTTTGCCAAATTCAGATAATGTATAGGGCCCAAAGCATAATAATTTCTTTAATGCACAATTTTATTAGAAAAAAAAGAGAGAGGTTGAAAAAAAAAAAAAAAAAAAACTCTTATGAAATTGTACCTTCTTTAAATTTGAAACTCAATGACAACTTTTGAGTCTATTTGTTTTTAGTAAACTTCTTTTTTTCTTCATATTTTAGTTATTTTTTAAAAAAAAATTTAGATGCATCTATTCTAGTTATATTTAAAAAATAAAATATTTGTGAATAGATCTTAAAAAAGTTCACTTATAAAGACAAAAAATATAAAATAAAAAAAAAATGGTACATTTACTTTTTTTTTTCTTGTTTTTTTTTTTTCTTGGATTGTTTTTAGAATCTTTCATAAATATTTTACTTTTCAAGAGTATCTAAAAGTTTAAAAAAATTATAAAAAATTAACTAAAGAAAATACGAAAATTTTAAAAAATTTAGAAATAAGACAAGTTTTTTAAGCAGGGGAGGATGATGTAAAGTGATTTAAAATATTTTTTTTTATTTTTGATTTTTTTTAATTTAAGTATTTCTTATTTTACAAGAATTATTTTCTTTTTTAGATTTTTTTAATTAGAAAAAATTAGTTTAGTATACACACTTATTTAATCCTTACAGATAAATAAGATTTTGATGAATTATTAATAATTGCATAGAGTTTTTCACTATACAAAGTTGTCCGTAGTTGTTCTTGTTATTTATTTTCGTTTGATACATACTTCATCAGTTAGTAAGAAAGGTTTGTAAAATTGATTAATCTATATAATATTTGTGAAAATGAAAAAACTGCTTATTATGAATCCCAAATGATCAAATATTATTGATGTTTGATGTTTGGTGTGCACCATTAATCCCATCTTGATCCCACTTATCTACTGGTTATTAAAATAATTAATCATGTTTCGCGTTTCTTCAATGACTTTACATGACAAAGAAAGGGAGTGTTCATCAATGTTGGAGATGGACGAATATAAAGTTGACACATCATTATGTACAAATTTTATGTAGGGTTTATTGGTGATGAATTCATTTCTATGAAGGAATATGATATTAGGTTTAAGGATTGATTTCTTTATCGAGATGAAGACATGATTAATGAAATTATTTGCGGAGGACAAACTATTATTTTGAATGACTTTATTTATTTATTTATTTATTTTTTATGCAATTGCTGCTAGATCATTGCTAGACAACCATCGATGCCAGAAAAGTCGTCGAAAAGTCACTGGTGGTGGTGATATGGAAAGATAGATAAATTAGATGGATAAATAGGTGACATGTAGACAATAGAGGAATAACACGTGGACATATATGTGATAGATAGATAACTGGACAAATAGACAAATATGTAAAGGTAATATGATCTTTGAAATTAGTTTGTCATTTTTGCCAAAAAAAAGGAATAGAGTTGAGGACTATTGCACCAAAAATTTTAAAATTGGACTTATAGCCTAAGTATCCATTTATGTATAACTTTTCTATTTATATATCATTACTCGTTTCACTATTTGATATGTAAAACCATAATAACTTTCTGTAATTTTGTGAACAATTTGAGTAAAACAGTCATTTCAATAATGGATTCGACTACTTTGTCATGTATGACTATAATCATTTTTTGTAATAAGTTTTGTGGTCAGTTTTGTGTAACTAGACTTTTTGCATTTGTGCATGACTGCTGCTAATAGATACCTTCTTTTTTAAGCACATATTTGTTGAATGTATCAAAAGATATGATTCTTCCTAAAAGTTGTATTTCATGTGAACATGTAAAATATGAGCACAAGAATCATGTTATGGTTCTCAACCTTTGTTTAATTGTGTTTAAAAGTCATGCTATTCTCAAACTCTAATGTCAAAGAAAAAATTCTTTTCTTTTTCTTGATTTTCTTTCTTATTTATTTATGATGATTCCCCTCTTATGAAAAAGAAAACAGAAGCAAATCAAATAGCAGGAACACAATTATCCCACAATTTGCTTCAATTATAAACAAGAACAATTGTACAAATCGTGATTTAAAAAACTATGCAAATTAAGAGTTAATTTTAATTGTTCGTAGTCAAATTTTGTACTTAAAAGATTTATATAAGATCATAAAGTACGTAATACATAGCTCATGGATGATTCATTGATATGTCGAAAGCAATAGATTAACGAACCAAAGAAAATTTTGTATTTATTTTAATTACTTCCAAAATAATTTCATTTAACATCTAATTAACCTCATAAAAAGTTGCCCCAGAAGGAATTCAAGTTGGCAAGTTGGATAGCAAATATTAGTGAAGGAAATGGAAAGAAGGGAAATTCTATACTCAAATTGCTCTTCTATAAGAATCAACTTTTCTTGCGTGTAAGCAATTTCAAAAGAGAAGATTAGTTTGCCACAAGGTTTGGATTCCAAAAATTCAGGTGAATCAATCTAGAAGATGAAGTATTAGTAGAATCTAATGCCTCAAAACTTAGAACATTTTCCTATCGAAATTAAAGGAATGTAATCCCCAATAATATTACTTTAGCAGCCATAGGTAGTATTATCCTTCGTATCTTTACTAGTGACGACCTTATGATTTTTCTTCACTAGGGTCATAAAAAACTTAAACAAGTTTTATAAAAAAAAATTAAAAATTCAGTCTTATAAATATTTATTTTCAATAATTGATAAATACAATTTAAATTTATTTGAATCACAAACATAGGGTTTAGTACGTTCACGTGAATGTTTTTTTTTTTTTTTTTTTTTTTTTTTTTTTTTTTTTTCTCTCTTCTTTTTAATGCATAAACTTTCACGTTGCCCTCAACAAGTTTATATATTTTGAAATCATTGCGTAATAGTTTCATTATCAATACTACAAAATATTTCATTTTCAATTATATGCGATTAAACAATCATTCATCCACTGATCTCTTATTCAATTGGGCAATTTATTCTTTGTGAATTTCATTGCTAAAATAGTGTTTTTGTCCATTATAGTCCCTATTTGCAAAAGTAATGAAATAGATATTCTGTACTCAAATCGCTCATATTCTCTATTGGTAAAAAATTAACATAAATTTTGTTTTGACTCTTTGCATTAAGTTCAATTTTTATAAATAAATGAGGTCAATTTTAACAAATAAATATAAATATTTTTTAATAGTCTTCTAAAATTAATGGGGTCAATTCATACCATGTCATTATAAACAGAATCGCCATGCATCGAAAGAGATGGAGAGAAGAATGGAACATTTTCAGTGGCACCATTATTTAAAGATGCTGTTTATCCATTGTCTTGTCGCATTTTTAGTAGATGTATTGGTCCCTTAATAACATGAATACTGTATCTTTAAAGAGTACTTGTATCATATATTTGATGCATAAAGACCACATAAATGAGAATAAGAATAATATGCATCCGCAATGGAACAATACAAGAATTCCACAGTGGAATCTTAATCATGAATCAATTTGATGTAGTAACCAGCAAATCTTAATCCTCCTACCTTATTTTTTCTTGACAGATTTTTTTTTGAGAATTTAAACACGTTTTGGATGAAAGAATTTATACGAGTTTTGGTATAAATTCTTATAAAATTTGTTAAGAATATTGAAATGTCTTATTGGGTTGAATTGGATATGAGTTGGACAAATGAATCCAAATAACTCATTAGCTTCATTTTTAAAATTCTTTTTTTATTTTTTATTTTTTTAAAAATTTATTTTTATTTTTTATTTTTTCAAAATAAATTATATTTTATTTTTGAGCTGTTGCAGATAATCCCCATGAGATTTGAAAATATACATATATCTCCCCCATGATTTCGAACTGATCTACAACTGTTATCTTTTCTATCTAAACAAATGGCAAGTGGGCTGCACACGCTGCACACGCTCCATTTGCATGTATTGGTCCGTTTGACAACTTTCCCTCAAAAAATAATTTAACCAAAAGACCAAACTGACCCTATCTTTTACTATATAAGACAATACTATAAAATGGATGCTACACCCCACCCAAACTGGAGGGAAAATGGAACCATCCTAAAACAATTAGTACTCCCTCTCCCTTTTATATTTATTTTTTTAATTATATTTTTATCTCTTATTTATTTTATATTTTATTTAATCAAATATTTATTTGTTTAGTTTGTCTTCCACTCTATACTGTCTTTTTCATTTTTTAATTTTACTGTTTAATTTTTCTTAAACTTTATTATACAATTTATTAGGAATATTAAAATGTCTTCTACAAGTAATATTAGAGAGGAAACACTTGATTATATTTTATTAAACTTTATTGTACAATTCTTTTCTATTATATTTTTATCTCTTATTTATTTTATTTTTTTATTTTTATTTAATAAAATATTTATTTGTTTAATTTGCCTTCCACTCTATAGCGTTTTTATTTTATTGTTTATTGTTTAATTTTCTTTAAACTTTATTATATAATTTGTTAAGAATATTGAAATGTCTTCTGCAGACAACATTGGAGGGGAACCACTTAATTATATTGTATTAAACTTTATTATACAATTTGTTTATATTCTTTAACAAATTAGTCTTATTAGACATAATTCAATCAAATATGATGAATTGGATTTCTCATGACATAATTTTTTCAAACTATTTTTAATGCTAAAATATATGTGACTATTTTATTTATTTTTTTGGTTTTTTTAGTAGACTTTTTTTTTTTTGGTATTAATTTGTATTATTTTTATTGTATGATTTGAGTTAATAAAAATACAAAATAATATTTTTATGGTTTAATTATTTTTTATCTGTATGGTTTATTAGTATTTTTTGTTTATACAATTTAAGTTAATATTTGTGTAGTTTGAATATTATTATTATTATTATTATTATTATTATTATTATTATTATTATTATTATTATTATTATTATTATTATTATTATTATTTTTGTGCAATTTGAGTTAATATTTTTTATTAGTCTTTACGTTTTTAGTAAATAAAAAATAATATTTTCCTGTTCAAAAATAATTCTAAATAATTGTTGTTTACATTAATTTCAAATCATATAAATTATTTTAATTATGTAAGTTTTAATATATTTATTGAATTATTAATTTAAATTTTTATTAAATATGTTAAATAATAATCTTATTTTAAAGATTTTGTTGATATTTTTTTCAATAATATTAATTTTATAAAAGTTGAATTTATATATTAAAAATTATATGTATTTTATTAAAATAAAATTGAATATTTGTTTTGTTTTTTAATTAAAAAAGTAAGGTGAGTGATGTGGTGTGATATGTGCCGTGGGGGGAGAGAGAGAGAGAGTGCATGTGTGTAATTTTGGGGGGGGGGGGGGGGGTTGTGGTTGGGTGGGTGAATGTGTGTAAGAGTAAACTAGTCTTTTTAACATAAATTTTAACGACATGATGATTGCAGTTTAAAGTCATAAGGGAGGTGTTTGCATGTTTCAAAACATTAGGGGATCATTTGCAATAGCTCAAAATCATACGGGATTAAGTTTTTTTTGCCCTTTTTTAAATTTATTTTTATAAAAAAATTAATTTTTATTATTATTAAAAAAATTATTTTCTATTTTTAATTTATTTTTAAATTTTTAGGTGGGCTTAAATAAGTATCCAAGTCCAACTCATGTTTAATCCAGTTTTAATTGGGTTGATAATGAGCAACCCATTTAAGCCCATTTATTGATTTGGGCAGATTTACATAAATTTTAAATAGGTATAATTAAACGAGTTTATGTGTTTAGACTGAGTTTGTCATCCCTATGTATGGCATATTCCATACAAGAATTCCATAGTTAATTTCATTAATTAGAAAAAGTGAGGTGAGTGATATGATTTGATATGTACTGTGTAGAGTGAGAAAGAAAAAGAGGAGAGAAGGAAAGTGCATGTGTGTGATGTATGCGTGGTGGGAGGTGAATGTGTCAGTGTGTGTAAGGGTAAATTAGTCTTTTTGACATAAACATTAACGGTATGACGATTACAGATTAGTCCAAAATCATGGGGAGGTATTTGCATATTTCCAAAGCTTGGGGGGGTCATTTGCAACAACTCAAAATCACAGTGATTAAGTTTTTTTTTGCCATTTTTTTAATTTATTTTTATAAAAACATATTTTTTGAATTTAATTTTTTAGACTAGTTTAAATGGGTATTAATGTCTAACCCATGTCTAACCCAATTTTAATTGGGTTGACAATGAGCAACCCATTTATTAATTTGGAAAGATTTATATGAATTTTAAATGAACATAATTAAGGGAGTTCATGTGTTTGAATTGAGTACGTATAGCATATACCATACGAGAATTCCACAGCTAATTTCATGAATCAATTTGATGCAGTACCATCAAATGTTATTCCTCCGTCCTTGTTTTGTACATATTTCGCATTACACTTGGAGATTTCAATTGGAGGACTTAACAAGTGAATGTTAAAGCACTTTAGGCTCCGTTTAATTGTCTTAATTAGATGTAAGGGTTTGAGGAGAATATATAATATCTAAGAATATATAATGAGATATAATATATTATAAGATATGAGATGAATTATATATATTGTGTGGTCACTTATATTATGTTTGATTGAGGTAGAATAGATGATGGAATAAGAAGACAGTAGTTATTTTTTGCTTTTGAATGAAAGATGAGCTATATCTGATGATGGAAAATATACAATACCATTGTATATTCCTTTTGGCATCATATACTATCTGAACTCTCTATATTGAGAGCAACCAAACATGAGATACAGAGAGACAAAAAAATATGTGAGACTCACCTCAATTTGTATCCGGCCCCACCCTTATATCCCACCTTTATATACTGTATGTAAACAAACAAGGCCTTAAGGTTTGTTTAACTAAGACACAAATGGGGAAACTATTAGAATTCTTGGTTGAATAATGTAAATTGATGTTTCATGCAAGAATCAACAACAATGTCACAAAGTGGCCATTCCATTGTTAGGGATTTGGACACTAAAATAATTAATTTCACACAAATATATCAAGAATTAAAATCATCATAAATCAAGAAATGTATAATTGATGAGAGGCACGTCAAATTGCAATCTAAAGTTGTATTGGTCATTTTTTTTTTTGGGTGCAAGTACTAAGAACAAAATATCACTGTAAAATACAACCCATAATCTCAAAAAGTATTTGCCACGTTGCTCAATTGATGACAGGCAAGGGGTGTCAAATCTTTCTCAAAATGTCCAAAAACATGTATGAAAATATTGAGGGATCACATCATATATTAACATATTCAACAAGCAAGAAGGAATTGGTATTTGACCAAATATGACAAAAAAGGCATTACTAGCTAGTTATTCACAATGTTGGCCTTGATGCACATCTTCCTCAACTAGGCCTTATGGAGGATAATAGCAGAAAGTTTAATTTCTAAATACACATCATATTCATAAAACACTTTCTTGGTATCATGTTCAGTTATAGCATATACCCTACAAGAATGAAGAATTCCATTGGGGGGAATATTAATTCCGTTGGTCAATTTGATGTAGTAACGATCAAATGTTCCTCCCATCTTATTTTGTATAGAATTCACAGTACAAAAATTTTCTTTGTATATATAGATAGCATCATGTGTGTGCGCACCTGAACTTTTCACACCACAACAATTGGCACTTTTGGTGACTAAATTTAGTCGCCAAAAGTTAGTTTTTAGTTGCTGAAACTTTTTTGATTACTAGATTAGTCGTTGAATAATTGTCGGGAAAGGTAATTGGCAACTGAAAGAGGTTTAGTTGCTGAAAGTATTCAATTGGTGACTAATTTTTTGGTCGCCAAAAGCTTTCAAATAAAATTAATAGCGCATTTTCAGCGACTAAAACTTGTAGTCACCAAAAGCTTCCAAATAAAATTAATAGCGTATTTTCAGCGACCAAAACTTTTAGTTGCCAAAAACTGCAATTATTTTAAATATTTAGTTGTGATTTTTTTTTTCATTTTATTTTTTTAGCTACTAAAAGTTTTAGTCGCCTAAAGTTTGATTTTTTTTGGTTGCTAAATATTTAGTCGCCAAATTTTATTTTTCATTTAATTTTTTTTAGCTAGTAAAGTCTTAGTCGCCTAAAAATGATTTGGTCACCGAAAATGAATATTTGCTGACCAAAACTTTGGTTGCCAAAGATTTATAGCAAACATTATGCTAGGTTCTTGGTGACTAAATTTATTTTAGTAGGTAAAAACTAGTATACCGCGGTTAAAACAAACTTTAGTAGCCTAAAACATGAACTAATGCTGACAAAAACAATTTTTAATTGCCTATTGTAGCATATTTAGTTACTATTTTTTTTTTAATCGCAAATAATTAATATACAACTACTAAAAAAATTTAGTAGCTAAAACTGTTTTCAATGCAGACCAATGTAATGTTTAGTTGCCTATTCTACAACTTTTGGAGATTAAATTTCCTTTAGTCGCCAAATTTAATGGCCAAAAATGTAAATTGTTGTAGTGTCATGACACTAAAATCATTTGATAGAGAGCGATGATTGATAAGATTGGAATAGTTTCTTTGTAAAACACCAACAAATATTGAGTGTGATAGTGATATTATTATAAATAAAGAATTACAAATTAAATTTAGAGTTTCTTTCTATCATTTTTTAAGAGTTTATTTGTTAATTATTTGTTATATTTAATCTTCATGATTGTAATTCATTAAATTTCATTCTACTATTATATATTAATAAATAAATTAATAATAATAATAAAAAAGAGATTCAACCCTAAACCTTCCAATGTTCGCTCACACTGAAAGGTTAAAGAATGGTGGATAATTGAAATCTATAGCATATATTAAGGAAAATGAGATTTGTAATGAGAAGAGTCTTGTGAAACTCAAAATTCTTATACTATTTTTCTAGGGTAAATTACACTGACACCCTTTTAGGTTTGGTCCAATTACATTTCACCCCCTGACGTTTTGAAAATTACATTCTCACCCCTATGGTTAATAGTCTCATTTCACAAATTCCCTACTTATATAAAAGGTAATAACTCCAAGTAGAAAAGCAGAGCAAATTATATTAAAAAAAAAAAAAAGTAAAGCAAAGAAAAGGAAAAAAAGAAAAAAGAGAAAGTAAAACAAAGCAATAAATGAGGGAGTGCATGAGTTCAATATCTTCATTTTATCTAAATAATTACAATGGCATGAGTGGAAATTACATTGACAACCCTTTACAGGGAGGTTAGTATAATTTCTCAAACGTCAGGGGTGATATTTATTAAATCCAAACCTCAGGGGGTGTAAGTGTAATTTACCCATTTTTATAAAATTCTTATTTTTTGAATAATTAAATTCTATTGGCTAACTTTTTTGAATTATTAATTTTTTAGGTGAATTACAAATACACCCCCTGAGGTTTGCTTCAATACAAATTGCCCCTTGTGGTTTAGAAAATTACAAATATCTCATTGTCAGAATTTTTTATTTAACAAAATTAATTAAAAAAGTGAAATTTTTAACTGTTCACCTATACAATAATAAAATTATATGAATCATTAATTGAAATAAATTTTAACATTATTAAAAACTATTAATTAACTTGATAATTTATTAATAAAAGGACCTATTTGTTATGAAATTAGAAACCTTTGGGAACATAATGTAATTTCTAAAATCACAGGGGGTAATTTGTAATTTAAGTAAACCTCAAGGGGTGTGTTTGTAATTTATCCTAATTTTTTTTTTTGGTCTTGATTTACATATTTCAAAAGGAAAGTTAATTAGTCCATTTATAAGTTTAAATTTAGAAATTTGAAAAGGAAAGTTATCTAATCAGTTTTAAAATATATAAAAAAATCTTTTAGCTTTTATTGATACGTTTTAAAAAAATCTTATTATGTCTTAATTTAAACATTTCATAAGAAAAGTTAATTAATCCATTCATAAATTTAAATTTAGAAATTTGAAAAAAGAAAGTTAACTAATCAGTTTTAAATTTTTAAAAAAATACTGATAGCTTTTATTGGATCATTTCAAAAAGAAAGTTAATTAATCCATTTAAAAATTTAAATTTAGAAATTTGAAAAGGATCAAATTTAAAATTTAGATTTTTATACCACTAAAATGTAATCTTTCATAGTTTATTTCTTTTGATTTTTAATTTTTTAAATATTTAAAAAATCTTTTATTGGCTAACTATTATTCTCTTATAATGTAATTGATGATTTATTTTAAGAACTTACTTCTTCCACCAAATGTTATATAGGTTTTATTTAGGTAGTGTATATCAATACAATAACAGATCTAAAATTCCTTTCAAACATTGATGATGTGTTTGGTTCATATTTTGGGTAGAAATTTTGAAAGAGAAATTGAAAAGGTGTGTAACATTAGATAAATTACTGTTATATTTCATTTATATTTCACATATCGTTTTCCTTTCTCATTTCAAATTCTTACACAAATCTATGAATGAAACATAACACAAAATTGGGTACATATTATTCATACTGAAATTTTGAATTAATATTACTTTTTAAAATTGTATACTATAAACTCTTATCACACATATGTCTTCATATAATAATGATTGAAATTTATTTAGTTTCTATATCAAAAGTTAGTTATGGACAGGGACGGAACTAGGAGAAGACTATGGGGGGCCATGGCCCCCCTGTTTCTCTGAAAATTATTGTTTGCCATTGAATTTTGAATATATATATATATATATCATTTTATACATAAAATGGCCCCCCAGTATAAAAAAAAATGTCATTCTTCTTCCATCTTGAATTCTCTTTCTATTTTACACCAAAAAAACTTATTGATCTTATTAGAAATTGCTTCTATGGTATTTAAATTTTTTTATGTATATATAATTTATATATATCATATTATACATACATGTATATTTTGTGTATATGGTGAATTTTTTTTTTTTTTTTTGGCCCCTCCGGTAATGAAATCCCGGTTCCGTCCCTGGTTATGGAGTCAAAGTAAATGTGTAGGTTTTAAAGTAAAAATTTTATGTTAGAAATTGTTCAAATGTAATTCTCTTAATATTTATAATTTTTTTTATTGATTGATACCGTAAACATTAAGTTTATTTTTATTTTTATTTTTTATGATATTGAGTTATTAAAATATAATGTATTATAGCTTAAACCAAGAATTGTTGAAAAAAATTTGACTTACACTAGATTTTCTAAGCTAATTTTTAATCCAATATTAGAACCTTCAAACTAGCTCATACCGGTCACAAACCGATAAAAACAATTTTTAATGATTAGGTAAAGGTCACATTAGCATAAATATTAAGTCGAGTAATTTCTAGGTCACTTTTAATGTTTAGCCTAACACCACAAGTCAATCCTAATCCATTTTCATGTAAGAGTTATGACATACGACAATTTACAATTTTGAGTAGACAAATATTTAGGCTTTACAAAATAAGAAAAAATTAGTATATTAACAAATGTAATTTACTACTGTCATATCGTAAATTAAAATTACAAACTTATAAAACGAAATGTATTATTATTTTATCGTAAATGTAATTTTTGTAATTTATTATTTAATTTTTACCAATTAAATTATAACATGCAATTTTTTATTAAGAACTTAGAACACACAATTAATGACATTAGAATACAAATCTTCTCTTATGTATAATTCTGTTAAAAATGAATAAAATTTAATTGATTATAAATCATTTTTACTACATAATTTAAATAAATTTTATATTATTGTTTTAATTTGTTGGACAATAATAGTTTTTCGACAACTTTAATTCGAAATTAAAGTGGGATGCAACCTGTAACTTCTCGAAATAATTGCCATAAAACCATCCAAGACCATACATGACTAACAATATGAATCAGAGTATAATATTCTTTCTTTTCATGAAAGTCAGTGATACGTGATACAAAAGTTTAACCAAATAAATGCCCTATAGGATTATATCTTTCTAAGACCATGCTTGGTTACAACAAAAGCGGATCTAAATCCAATACATGTAAAGCCCTTGGCTTAAATCAAAATAATAACATAATACACAAAATAGAAGCTTTTAGCTCCAATTCCTCCAAAGTTATTGCTTTAGCGAAGGTATATCACCAATACCTGAAAAATGTTTTCCCATATAGGGTGAGCCAAAGCCCAGTAGAAACAATTTAACACAACAAAGATATAAGTATGATATTCATATCCAGTGCTAATGATAAAATCATTAATAACTCTTTTACAAAACCATGCCATGCCAAGCTTTATATCTCAATTCATTTTATCTCAATTTATGAGTCATTCACTACTTTATTCAAACAATCAAACTGAGGTACAACTCAGTGGGTCTCTAACCAACACAACCATTATACAAATACTTCCATTTTGTCATTTTACAGATATTTCGTCCGCAAGAATTGGCACCTATGTATACGTGCGGTTTTCGAGACTTTCACTCTGGACACACAAGTCAACTTAATTCAATGGAGTCCATCCCCTTTCTTCTTCCAAACATGGAGTACATCCACTTTCTTCTCCCAAATATCATACATTTATAATGTATCAAATACATAGTCATATTTAATGACGACGGATAGGAGATTAGTTTCAATTTACCTAATTCTTATGCAATTTCTACAATAATCATAGCTATCCTCCACCGATAGCCTAAAACAGATATACAATCTCTAAGACAGATAAATTATCCAAATTTCCATAGGTGAGAAGTAATACATATCCAACTCCACCATTTATATAAACATGCATTCAATTTTATATTCCCAATACCAATTTCATTTATTTATTTGAGACATTTTAGGGCAAAAGTCCATTTTCTTCCAAAATCCATCCCGAGTATGAAAATCAATAAATTTATCACAACACAACCTCACATCTACTCTCATAATCATTTTTAATACATACATTTGAAAACCCCTCTTTTGATTTTAAACCGAAACCCTAGGTTTGTTCAAAATCATCCCAAAGTTCCAATATTCTTATATATCAACAAATAACTAAGTTAAGAACCATAAAAGAGTGTCGAAAGTCTCTACCTCGAGTTTTGAAGACCAAGGAAGCAATGGAGGAACTCATAGGACGCCGAAACCAAGTTCTATTCGGATCAAAATAGAGCTCTTGAGATGCTCTACCCTTTTTCCAAAGACACTAGAGTAGAGAAACCAACGGATCTAGGTGAAAATGTAGAGAGAGAGGCTCTAGATCTAGGGTTTTGAGAGAAAAAGATGTGAAAAAGTGATGTAGAAAGGTGCTGTGGCGAACTGACATACGCACAGTCCGCTCGAGCGTTAGACACAATAAGTTGTTTCGTTTGAGCGCAAGAAGTGACACTCGAGCACAGAATGCGCACTACTAGTAGTTTTGCAAGCAATAGACCAATGCTCGAGCATAAGAAAAACCGCTCGAGTTGAGCCCGCTCGAGCGCTGAAAGAGTCGCTCGAGCATAGAATACACTCTTCCAGTAGTTTTGTAGACCTGCCAAAGTATTGAGAGTTTGCAAAGCCCGCTCGAGCACAAGAAGTGCCGCTCGAGTGGAGGAGCAAAATCCTGGACAACAAAAGTTTGGAAACTAAGCAACCAACTTGTCCAAAATGCAACCAGAATAACCCAATAGCCAAATTTAAGGAAATACAAGGGAAACAAAATATGATCAACAATGCGAAACCTCTCCTCCTCTTAAGGAATTTCGTCCCTGAAATTTCAAATCAAGTTTTAAAGTTATGATTAAACCAAAACAATAAAGATAATTAATCAATTCCATCACCATGATCCATCATCTGGTCGCCCATTCTCATCAATTTGATACACAAGTTCCAACATTGAAAGTAAAATCCACATTTTCCAAAACATATACAATGTCTATATTTAACCCATGTTTCCAAAATACAACATATACAATATTTCCATATTTTCAAAACATATACAATGTCTTCATATTTCATTAATATAACATAATTTCAATACATGCTCAAACATCAACAAATAAGTCTGGATACTTCTCACGGATTTCCAACTCACGTTTCCAAGTTGCTTCCTCAACCTCGCGATGTTTCAACAATACTTTAATCAAGGGAATTGTCTTGCCTTGCAAGACTTGGTCCCGAGTATCCAAGACTCTCACTGGTCTCTCCTCATATAAGGCATCCTCATCTACCTCTAAGTCAGTCCAATCCAACAAGTGCGATGGATTTGGCTCGTACTTCCGAAGCATGTTAATATGAAACACATCATGAACCCTGGAAAGCTGTGGTGGCAAGGCCAAACGATAAGTTACCTTTCCAACCGGGTTAAGGATCTCAAAAGGCCCAATGAATCGAGGGGACAACTTCCCACTCTTCCCAAACCTCATCAAACCCCTCATAGGTGATATCTTCAAGAAGACATGGTCTTCCACCTCAAAAGACAAGGGTCTCCTCCTACGGTCAACATAACTTTTTTGGCGACTCTGGGCGGTAACCAACCTTTTATGAATAAGTGCGACTTTCTCTGTCGTTTCTCAGACCAACTTTGGACCCAACATAAGTGCATTACCCACTTCGGCCCAACATACAGGAGATCTACGCAGTCGACCATACAAGGCCTTAAATGGTGCCATGCCAATACTCGATTAAAAGCTATTGTTATAGGTAAACTCCATTAAGGGAAAATGTCTCTCCCACGACCCCTTAAAGCCAAGAACACAACCTGAAGCATATCCTCAAGGATCTGAATAGTATGCTCAAACTGCCCGTCAGTCTGAGGATGATACGCAGTACTAAAAGTCAATCTTGTACCCAAGGCACTCTATAGGCTCTGCCATAACTGAGCCGTGAAACGTGAATCTCTATTTGAGACAATCATCACAAGGACCCCGTGCAACCTCACTATGTCCCTAATATAGAGGTCGGCAAGATGATCTACCGAGTCACTCACACGCATAGGTATAAAGTGCGCCAACTTAGTCAACCGGCCAACTATCACCCAAATTGCATCACTACCTCGTTAAGTCCTCGGAGGGCCTGCAACAAAATCTATCGTGACATGCTCCCACTTCTACTCGACTATAGGCAAGGGCTGCAACAAACTTGCTGGCCTCTAATGTTCGGCCTTCACTTGTTGACAAGTAAGGCATTTTGATACAAACACAGCCACATCCTTCTTCATTCCCCTCCACCAAAATTGACGACTGAGGTCGTGATACATCTTTGTGCCTCTCAGATGCACCGTAAGCCGTGAATGATGAAACTCTCGGAATACTTCCTCTCGACAAGACTCTGGCACGAAGAGATGGTCAAGGTATCTAACACTCAAGTCGGAGTACACATTCAAGCCTCTCTCTACCTTTCCACTAGAGATCTTCTCCCGGAGGGATTCTACCTCAAGGTCACCCCTCTATGCTTTTATCACTCGGTTCATAAGTGTAGGTTGTGCAACTACTGAAAACAGGGCTGCCGACTTAACGGACTCCCCAAGATGCAAGTCAAACTCATCGATAGCATCCAACATTTCCCATTCCTGGATGGCAATATAAGCTACACTGCTACTAGATTTCCTACTCAATGCATCAGCCACAGCACTGGCCTTTCTCGGATGGTAATGTAACTCAAAGTCATAATCTTCTATATATTCCATCTACCTCCTCTATCTCAGATTCAAGTCTTTTTGTGTAAATAGATATTTTAGACTCTTCTGATAAAAAAACACTTAAAACTTCTCATTATACAAATAATGCCTCCAGATCTTCAAGGCAAATATTACCGCTGTTAACTCTAAGTCATGAGTAGGGTAGTTCATCTCATGTGTTTTTAATTGCCACGAGCCATAGGCTACCACCTTCCCCTCTTGTATCAAAACACAATCCAATTCTTCCCGTGAGGCATCACAATACATTGAATAGCCCAAACCCCTCTCAAGAATAATCAAAACTGGAGCAGTGGTAAGTTTTACCTTAAGCTCTTGAAAAGACTTCTCACAAGACTCACTCCTCATGAACTTGATCCCTTTCCTCATCAATTTAGTCAATGGTGAGGTTACCCTAGAGAAATCCTTCACAAATCTACGATAGTACCCGACTAACCCTAAGAAACTATGGATCTCAAAAGCATTCTTAGGTTGTTTCTAATCTTGCACCACCTTTATCTTGGATGAATCTACAGTTACCCCTTTGTAGACACCCCATTTTTGACCGCCCTCAAGACTTGGGCATTACTGATGGTTTGCTCGGTGTTGAGAGATGTCTTTACGCTTGACCCTAAATTCGATTACAGTTATCTTTTCAATCACCTGTTTGATGTTTTTGAATGTTTATTGTGGAAACCTATGTGAAAATATAGTAAAAGTGCATGAGACTTAGCAAAATGAATTTCCATCTGTTGAATTAAAACTCTATCTGTCACATTTGAATTACCTTAATCCGAAATTGAACACCTTAGAGATTTAATTTGCAGAAATTGATTTGGTATTTGGAATCTACATGATTTTTAAGCTATAATGGGATTTTCTGTAGAATTTTCATTTCGGCACCATAAAGCGATTCGATTTTGTCTTTTATGCACTTATATATATATAGTTATATGTTTGTCTAAGTTGTGCAACTTTGATAAAAACGTGGGTCACTTTTGAGAGAAGGAAAAAAGAGAGAAAGGAGGAGAGAAATTGGGGGAAAATTCGTGGACCATTAAGGAGGCTACTCAACTTGTTGATTTGGGTGATTTATTCAAAGGTAATTGAATTCTAGCTTAATCTCCAAGAATCTTAGCTCATGGTTGTATGATTGATGGATAATCCATGTTTGATTCACTAGGGTTTCTTACCATTTGAACATGTTGGCAATAATTGGAGTATTGAATAAAGATATACCTAAATCCTTGAATTATAGCAACAATCCATGTATACATGTTGAAATCATGCAATATGTTTGAAGAATGTGAAGTTAGATTGAATTTGTGGAAGTGTTGACGTGACAAAACTCCTAACTTGGTTTCCATTGGTATAATTAAGCTTAGATTCATGTTTGGGGGTTGTTAAGTGAATGTATTGCATGAAATTGACCCTTGAATTCACAAAAATTGAGCTTGAATGATGAAACTTTGTCTTGAAATCGAGCTGCTCTAAATCTGCCGTCACTCGGCGGTCGGGCCGCTGAGCGAGAAATGCACCTCCCGAAGTTTACGAAAAATTACCGTCACTCGGCGTGGGAAGGTGCGCTCGACCGGAGAAATCAACCATCCAAGATTTTTTGGCAAGATTACCTTCGCTCGGCCGAAGCGACAAAGATACGCTCGAGCGTAGGCCTGTTCAACCAGGAAAATATGTTTTGTTCTGTTCTTCATGCTGGACTCTTTGGTGTTATTAGAATATTCTTTTCTGATGAGTCTTAAGAGATTATAACTTTATAAAAGTGTGGAGGCATATGAAACGATTTCTAAAGAAAAGAATACTAATTTATTAGCTATGTTGTGTGCAGGCACACTCGTAAGAACTCATACGCCACCACAACACCGTGAGTAATAGTGCATTACACATACATTTATGTATCTGCTTACGTAAGACATGTTTGTAATTATGTCTTGATCTGAAAATGAAAGTGAGAACTATATCTCAGATATCTCTGTTATGCATAAAGGCGACTTTGTTGTGCCGAAGGCTACATTGTGCCGCAAAGGCTACCTGTCTAAAGGCTACCCGAGCGAAAGGCTATCTGTCTTAGAAAGGCTACCCGAGCCTAAGGCTATCTTAGCAAGGCTACCTCGACCAATGGGTCAATCTGTTATCTCGATATTTGATTTTGGTACATATGCTATTGCACATTGTGATTTTATTATCACGTACTATTATTCATCGAGCTTGTCTCATTCAAAATTGTCTGATTCAGAGGAACCAAATTGGGAGCCGATCTAGCATGCTTCATGCATTTTTGCCACTTAAGCTTAACCAGTAATCGAAGAAACCCTTGCATATTAGACCATTGGTTTTATATATGTAATTTTGGTAGTCACATTCGTCGGTATTTGATCTATTGTTTTGTATGCCTAAGACCTAGGCTAATTTGTAAATGTTTTGTAACCTCCTTTTGTGTGCATGGTACTCTATTGTTAAGTTGATCCTGGTTTTTGGTAGTTGCTCAATGGATGCGTCTGTTCTTTATTAATTAAAATTTCAATGCTTCCGTACAGGCCCTCAAATGTTATACCAAATAGGTTATTCTGTCTGTTTTTGTTAAGGTCACGCGCGGACTTTTAGGGGGCAGGTTCGGGGCGTGACATGTGCAGGCCAAAGATTCAATTCCTTCGGCAAGGAGAGAGGCAAACCCTTCAAAACACTTTGTTTAGGGGTTTGAAGTTGAAGAAAAGAGGAGAGGAGGGGAGAAAATAGGTTGAAGAAGAAGTACGCCATGAATCCGGGTAGGAGAGAATCGAGCAGCCCTCGCTGAATCGGGCTTATTCAATTGCGTACTTGGAGTTAAGCTATGAGGCCACCATCATTGGAAAGAAGACTTCCGGGGCTTCACTTTGCACTCAAGAATCTCCTAGAGCCAAGTCAAGGTGGAGGAGATATGATTGGTTGAAGCTGGGTATCATTCCGGTTGGATCGAGTCTGCGCGGCTTCACGAAAAAGGGCATAACTTTTTTCATAGGAGGAATTTTGATACAAGGTTTGCGCCATTGGAAAGCTAACTTCCGGGGCTTCGATTTGCATACCGACCGGCCGTTTTTTGACCAAGGAATCATCCATCGGCACTCTATTTAGCCGACCGGCAGAAAAGAGTGCCGACCGGCACTTTATTTTGGACAATGATCGAATCTTCTGGCCGGTTTGAACCCTTTGCACCCCCCAAGCCTGGTGCATACCAGCTGTGCCAGCTGGGATGCACAGAACTCGACCCACGTGCATGCTTGGGCCCATTTTGCACCCTTTAACCCCATTTTTTTGGACCCTTTGCTCATGGCTTCTTGAGGAAGCCTTGACCCCTTGTCTTGGCTTCCTCAAGAAGCCTTACCAGCTGTCCAAGCTTCCCTTACAAGCTTTGGCCCCCCCTTGACCCCTTTTGATGACTTAGCTTCTAAGTCTTGGCTTTACATTGCTTATATAAGGAGGCCCTCTCCTCCTTTGATTAGGGTTGGAGATTCTTAAGCAAAAAACCAGAGGATATACATATATTCTGATATAGATACATATATCCCACCTCCTTCTCTATATCTATCCTATCCAAGCTTCCAAACACCTTGGTTCTTGTATCATTTGCTCTACAACACCTAGCACAACACCTCCATCTTCCATTCCAGCATTTGGGAGGACATTTGCAGAGGTTAGGAGCTCAGAAACTTGGACCAAGGGGTGCCGGTTTGCTTCTCTTCAAGGGTAAGCATCCATTTCCCTTAAACTTGCATTTTTTAGCTTCATTGTTTAGCCCTATTTGCATGTATTTTTGAGCTTCGATGTAAACTAAAAAGAGGCTTGTTTTGAGCCCTTCTTCAACATTGAAGAAGGGCTCAACCTTGTTTGGGACCCCCATGTATGACTTGCTTCAATACCCTCTTGGGTCCTTATTTTGTTGCATGTTTCTTTAGCCTACCATGCTTCCATTTTTGGGCCTTCGACAGGCCTGAAAAGTGGCTTATTTTTCCCCCCTCTACATGTCTCATGAAGGGTATTTGGCTGTTTGATGATTGCATATAGCACCTATCTCAATATCCTCTTGTATGCCATGTTTCTTGCATAGAATATTTGGCTGATGTATGATCTGTTTTGGGGCTTGATGTAAGCTGTAAGTAGGCTTATTTTGAGCCCTTCTTCAACATTGTTGAAGGGCTCAACATTTTTTGGATGATCCTTATGCTACTTGCTTTGAAATCCTTGTTTTAGCCTCATTTTTGCATGGTTTGTTAGCCTTGTATGCTTACTGATTTTGGGGCTGTATTATACTGGAAATGTGCTTATATTTGGGCTGTCTAGTTTCTGTCTATTCATACCATGTTCATATAATGCATGTTTAGCATAGCTATAGGCCATTTCGGAGGCCTAGTTTTGCATTTCGGGAGTGATTCCATGCATCGGGTGTCATTTCGCCTTGTTTCGGGGCTGTTTTGCCCCTCATTTAACTACTGAAATTTGTATGTGTAGTATGCCATGCTTCATGTTTCATTAGAGTGCCATTTCATGCTTGTATGCCATCGCCCCGGTTTGCGTGCCCGTGTGCACGCATTTCGAGGCATCCCATTTTCACCCATCGGCCTCTTATGTGAGTGTGGCTGAGGCTCTCATGTTAAGTATAAGTCCATTTTGTATCTTGTATGCTATTTCATGCTTGTATGCCATCGCCTCGATTTGCGTGCCCGTATGCACGCATTTCGAGGCATCTCTTTTTCATCTTATGGCCGCTGATTTTGGCATGCTTGTGAGCTATCCATGTTAGTTTAAGTCCATTGTTGCATGTTTGTTGCATGCCATGCTTGTTGGTTTAGGTTGTGTGCCTAATACATGTTGCATGTTTGCATACTTGCCTTTATGCTCATATTGCATACTTAGCTCACATGTTTAGGTTGCATTTGGCATGCATACCTTGCCTCTTGAATCACCATGATAGAGGTTGGGCCTCTTGTTTGTTTGTGCTTGCATTCCATTCCATTCAAAGTTGCTAACTTGGCTTTCGAGCCATCATGCATTGAAATGCGGGATTGATGGCCCGGGAGTCGAGGGCCATGCTCCCTTGAGTCTATTGCATGATAGGGAGTGTGTCCGTGCATACATTTGTCCCAAAATTCCAATGCCATGCTCTGCCATCTGTTGCTGTCAAAACTGTCTCCTGCAGGAATTTAGCGCCGACCGGCACTCTTTAGTGCCGACCGGCAATCTTTTTGTGCCGATAACTATCAATTGCAGCCGGTGGTCAAACCCCGCAGCCGGTGTCAAAACCCTCCAGCCGGTGGTGATCTTCAGAATATGCGGAAGGCTTCCCAGGACTTTGGCAATTTTTAGAGACAGGGCAGTGCAAAACAGAGGCAACAGTGGCATGGTGCGGGATTCCTGGGCAAGGCGGACATCGAGCATGCATCATTCGCGCATCCCGAGGCGAGGGGCTGTGGCCCCCTTTTATTTCACATTTATTTATTCAGTAATTAGAATTCTGTAATAATTTATTCATTCTTTATTTCGGACTGTATTATTATTTTGGTCCCTCCGAGCGAGGGCGAATGTGTAATGAGTGTGGGTGTGTGTGTGCATGTCTTCCAACCCCCACTTCTTTCTCCCTTTTATTTACTTGCTTATGATGGTAGATTAGGGCATATTTAATTAGCGTACCTTATGCAATGCATGTGTGCATCCACGCATTTGTTGACATGCATCGGGCACGGTACATCATACAAACTGCATTGTATTTCAATTCCAAATTGAATACGTGTTATTTGTAGCATTCCATATGCCATGTTTAGGGTTAGCCGAGCCTACTCTAGATTGCATCCTTGCCTGTGCTGCATTAGCCACTCTAACATGAACTAGGTCATGCATGTTTGCTAACTAGTTTCTTGTTTTGGCACGGAGTACGATGTAAGTATTTTACGCTTTAGCATACCACATGCGTGTGAATGTTGTCATGACAGTATGCTTACCATGCGGCTAAGTGCTTATGTGAGATAAACTGTTTGAATGCCTGTGGGTGGAGGTTGGATTGCCTGAGTTGGAACAACTCATTGAAATCCGTATTTTAGCCTACTTGCGAGTAGCAAAATCTAACACGTTTTTCGAGACAAAACGGATATGCAATGTTTATTTCCAAGTTAGGCAATCTAGTCTATACTTTTGTGTTGTGCGCATCACATAGTAATTCTAGGTTAATAACCAGAATAAGAACGCATAAAGTTTTCAAAAATGGATATCACGGTTAGTAGAGGCCGGTCTTCGGACCGGGCGAAAGGGGGTGCTCATAGCTGACCTTCCCCGATCGTACCCAAGCTCCCGAGCCAAGACCACTTTGGTGATGACGGACATGTGGCCTTGACCGAGTCGTGGTTTCCTAAATTTCCCATTTTAAAATATTTAGGTGGCGACTCATGTCCGCAAAGCAGTCCATGTTTGGCACTACTTTTCAAAAAAATCTGTTTTCTCAAACGATTTGCCGGATTTGGACTCTTTGGTTCAGATTTAGAACCGCGACACAAATCGAGTCCGAACTGTAGAAGCGAAGCCCACGGGCACGTCTACACCCTTCCCCAGATACCACATGGCCTAAGAACTTAACTTGTCTCGGCCAGAATTCACATTTCCCAAACCTGGCATACAGTTTGTGGGCTCTAAGCAACTCAAGCACCACTTGCAAGTGTTCCTCGTGCTTCTCCTCAGAGGGTGAGTAAATCAAGATGTCATCCATAAAGACGACCACAAACGGGTCTATGAACTCACGAAAGATTCGGTTTATCAAACCTATAAACATAGTTGGTACATTGGTTAGCCTAAAGGGCATTACTAGGAACTCATAATGGCCATACCGTGTACGGAATGCTATCTTTTGAATATCCTCCTCCCTTACTCTTAATTGGTGGTAACCCTATCTCAGGTCTATTTTAGAGAAACAACAAAATCCCTTCAACTGATCAAACATATCATCTATGCGAGGCATTGGGTACTTGTTCTTAACAGTTATCTGGTTCAACTTCCGGTAATCTATACAAAGTCGTAATGCACCATCTTTCTTTTTGTCAAAGAGAGCCGGTGCTCTCTAAGGTGAAGTACTAGGGCGGATAAAACCCTTATCTAACAATTCTTGGAGTTGAATATTCAACTCACTCAACTCGGCAGGTGCAAGTCTATACAGTGCCACAGAAATTGGTGCCGTACCGGGCACTAAATTAATAGAGAACTTGATCTCTCGATGAGGAGGTAAACTAGTAAGATCCTCAGGAAAAACGTCTGGGTATTTACAAACCATCCTTGGAAAATCAACTCGGACTTCATCACACTCTCTACTCAAGAAGTTGGCAAGAAGGCAACTAAGTTCAATCCACCCACGTGGATCATACACTGGTGATAAATCTCTATCAACCCAGTCCCCCAAGAAATAAAAGCAATCACCGCTCTAGACACATACAGTAACTCTCTGATGGTAGCAATTGATAGTCCGATATGATGACAACCAATCCATACCCAAAATAACATCAAAACTAGACATGTTAATCAATACAAATGTAAAAGAAAGTTGGCGGCTGACAACCTCTACGTCACAACCTCGACATCCCTACTTCAAAACAATCTCACCACCAATAGGTGACTCTACACAGAGGGGATATGCTAATCGAGCCAACTCTAACCCCAAAACTGATGCAAATGCAGACAAAATAAATGAATAAGATACACTGTATCAATCAACACATTTGCAACTTAATTGCAAAACAAGAAGGTACCTCTCACTACTGAAGGAGTTGGTACAAGATCTGGCGCAGTAATAGCATACACACGCCTTATAGGTCTGTGCTCAACCTGTTCACCTCCCGGAGCATAAGCCTGATACACTAACTGAGCCGAAGAGGCTCCCTGATTGGCCCTCGAGGCCTGTGCTGACTGTGTTGGCTAGTGGCTCTGTGTTTGCCTTGAACCAGACGTACCAGATGTGCTGCCCAACTAAGGTTAAAACCTCTTTATGTGCCCCGTCTGCCCACACTGATAACAAGTGAGCGGCTGGCTTCTCTCCTGACTCTGGCTCTAAGAACGAGCGAATACGCTGTAGATCGCTGCTCCCTCCTCTCTTCGGGCAAGCTGGAGACTTGTGGCCTAATTGACCACACTTGAAACAAGTGGCATCTCCCTAACCACCTCTCCTAGAACCCAAACTCAGTATCGGAAAAGTGGACCTTGACTGAGCTCCCTAGGATTATTGTGGGTTAGAAGCCCTCTGCCTCTTACTATCCCCCTGAATATCCTGACTCTTCCTGGAGCTCCTCATTCTTTCTTCCTCCATCTGCATTATGGTCTCCAGATGAGCTGCCGTTTTCACAAGACGTTCATAATCTCTAGTCATTGACCCAACCACTTTGAACATGAGCTTAGTTCTCAACCTCTTCTCGGCACTCCTTGGGCGTCACGAGTTCCGGTGCAAACCTCAACAAGCTAGTAAATGTGGCCTCAAACTTAGCTACCAGAGTGTTCAACTGTACAAGCTTGAAGAACTGATCTCTCAACTTCTCCCTAATTGTGAGAGGCAAAAACTTATCCTGGAAGGCGTTGATAAAAGCCTCCCAAGTTGTTCCTATGCACTCACATGCATATTTTCACCACTGATCCACATCTTTCTTCAACTGGAAGGATGCCAAGGTTACTCTCAACTGGTCATTCTCGGTGCCAAGCATCTTGACCATTTTCACTAATTGTTTTAGCCATTTATCCACCTTCAGTGGTTCCTTGGGATCACCCAAAAACTCATCCAAATTCGACCAAAAAAACTGCCACTTCGAGAAAGACGGCCTTGCCTCAGCTACTTGGGCCTGGACTTGATTCTCAGCTCTGAGAATAACCATAGACTCTCGCAATGCTCCTGCCATTTCACGGGCTAAGGCGCCTATGGCCTGCTGACCTACTAGTTCAGCCACATTGGCCTGACTAACCCCTTCTTCTTGCACCGGAATATCATCCGGTAAAGGCATCTCATGCCTTCTAGGCCTACCATGCCTACTACCACCACGTCCACGTCCACGTCCTGACATCCTAATGAAGGTAACACAAGAGATTAGCACATTCATAAATATGTAATTAATGGAGAAATTGAATTAAAAGGGTTTATTATCCTTGTGATATGATGAATTATAATTGATAATGCAAGTGTGGATGTGATGTAATTGTTAGACAAGTAGGAGTTGAGTGTAGGAGAATTGTTATTGAATATAAAGTAGATTTGGATTTTCTACATAAAGGAAATACAGCAAATATGAATAAACCGGTGGGAATGGAGTGTATGAGAGCTGTTTTTGAGTATTAAGAGAACTTGAACTTAAGGTTATGGTGTTATAATAAATGTAATTAGTAAAAAGGGAAAATGGAAATAAAAAGAGCAATATTTAAATGGAAATTAAATGAAGAATATTTTGGAATTGGTTAATAAATTTTAAAATCATGTTATTACTTAAACATATTTGTTTTCAAAAAGGATTCATGGTTTTTTGATGATAAGGGATAATTTTTATGGCTGAAGGTTTTCCTTCAATGTTTAAATAAATTTTGATTAAAAGGTACTCTACGAATGATATTTTGAAATTACAAAACATCACATTATTATATGGTATCACCTTGCATGCATTATCATTTCTATCTATGTGTTAGTCATTGTTGTGGAACTGTGAGATTCCTATTGGACAATTGTGCTCATCCCTTGTTTCATTTTTCTTATAGGAAGAGAATTCGGATTGATTGGTTAGAGGGTTAAGAACTTCATGTGTCTTTTATGTGTAATTTCATAGTAGATGTGAAAGAAATTAATTCTGTACATTGACGTTTGTAATTATTTATTTGTAACTCCGTAGTAGAAGCTTGGCGTATACTATTGTTATTGTTGTGTTCATTGAGAGCGAGAACATGTATTATTATGTTTCTATTACTCAAGGGTAATAGATAGTCGAAAAAAAAAATGAACCTAAATTAAAAGCTTTAGGTAATGTTTCCAAGTAATTAAAAATTGGGGCGTGATAATGAATATGGAAGTGATAGTGAAGAAAAAGATGAACAATGGATCACTGATATCACAAATCATTAGCAAGGCAAACAAGGAAAAGATATTCCGAGTTTAGATAATACTAAGAAAACACTAGAAAATAATTTTAGTGACAACCTACTAAACCTATGGAAAAAAGGCAAGCTTTGGGAAAAAATAGCACTTGAGGATCTAAACTATGTGATTAATGTAAAACTCACTAGGCATAGTCTTGAATTCAAAAAATAAATTTCTAACTTATTAGAACAAAGGTTAATACAACCTAATAAAAGTCCTCATTCTAGTCATGCATTTATGGTAATGAACCATGCAGAAAAATTAAGAGGAAAAACTTGTATGGTAATTGATTATCGAGCTTTAAACAAGAAAACCATAAAAGATGGTTATAAATTGTCTATCAAAGATGTTTTAATCAACAAAATTCAGTTAGTCAATTTATTTTCTAAATTTGATTTAAAAAGTGATTATTGACAAGTCCAAATAGAAGAAAGTTATATTCCTTTAACTGCCTTTAGTGCTCCACAAGGACATTATAAGTGGTTAGTTTTATCATTTGGCTTAAAAAAAGCTCCATCTATATTCCAAAGAAGAGAATTCTATATGGTATATCTAGATGATATTTTAGTTTTATCTAAAACTAGAGAGAAACATTGAAATCATCTCAAAATAATAACTCAAGAATTTATAGATCATGGATTAGTGCTAGGGAAAAAGGAAGAAATTTGAATGGGAAAATAAGATGTGCTTCAAGATCATATCTCTGAAAAAGTTACGGAGTTTCTTGAAGAGATAGGAGATGCCAAACAACTTCAATGACTTTTGGGGATAATTAATGATGCGAGAAAGTTTATTCCAAACTTATCTAAATTAGTAAACTAATTAAGCAAAAAGCATAGAAAAAAATAAAAAAATAAATAAAAATTAGATTTGGAATCCAAAAGATACTAAAAACGTATCTAATATCAAGAAAAATAGTAAGAAATCTTCATAAGTTAACTTTACCTAATCAAGGAGATAAATTAATCTTAAAAGTAGATGCCTCTGAGAATAATTGGGGAGCAATATTAAAATCAATACCTCCTAATAAATATGAAGAATAGATATGTGGATATTAGAGTGGTAGTTTCAAAAAAGCTAAAGTAAGATACCACATAAATAAAAAAGAATTTCTTACTATAAAAAATGATATAAAATCTTTTACATTTTATTAGTCTTTGAACATTTCATTATTAGAATAGATAATAAGTGCTTTAAAACTTTTTTGAAAAGAGATTTAAGAGATGTAAGTCGAAGTAGACTATACAGATAGCAGCAATGGTTTCATTATTTTAGTTTTGATGTTGAATAATTTCTTCTATGAAAAAAAATTCATAATAGATTCTCTAACTAGGGAATTAAGTTCTATGGTGCAAGAAATTACAACTTCAGCTGACAAAAGGGAGAAACCCAGGATAATTTGTTGGAACTACAACAAATCAAACCATAACGCTAAAATTTGTTGGGTGAAGATTCAAAAAACTCTCCAGTTAACAAAGAGCGTACTGCTGAAACCGAGATAGCAAAGAGAAAACATTTGAATTTTAAACCAAAAAATTCAAAGGGATTGTTAACTGGAGAATCATCCAAGAAGCGAAAAGGTGAGTTAACCTCCAAACTCAAAGACATAGGCATAGTAGAAATTCCTGCTATAATCGAAAAATCATTTTATAATCCTAGACTAGCACCAAAAAGTAACATACTTTTGAAAGATTCTTGGTTTGTTTTGCGCAACAACAAATGAAAAGATGTGTACAGAATTATCAGTTCTCTTAATGATTATGTTGAGTTCCTATAAAAGGAGCTTAACATCATCCATAATGATTAAAAAATGATGGAAGAAAGAGATAAAAGAATTTATGTTTTAAAAGAATAGAATGGTTTTTTCCAAAAGAGCTTGCTGAAAAAATTAAACAAATTGCTAAAAAATAAGATGAACACGAAGAAATATTTTGTATGCCATCTTTTGTAGATTCCTTAAATTGGGATTATAGCTGGCCAAGTCTTAAGTTATCAATGGATAAACTTAATACGCTAGATTGAGTTTAGAATTATTGATTTTGTGGAAATTAATAGAGAAAATTTTCAACTTTTAAATGAATTTTCAATAATAGTTAAATATACTATTATGGTTATGGGAGCAAGCCCAAAACTTACCATGGCATAGATCATGTCTACTTTGGCTGAAAGAATGAAACTTTGTTTTATCAACCATATCAGTTATGCCATCTTTATCTATTAACAAGTCGAAATCCTTTTTACCATGGTAAGAAAGATAAATCATGGAAGGGATATGATCCTATTATCAACAAAATTGATAGGCTCTTGTTTTTTCATAATACATTGGAAACTCTTCTCCACCATTTAGAACTAGCAATCTACTGTGATGGGAAAAGAGTTGTGGTTCTAAGAAGAGAGAGTGTTCATTGAACCCTCCAAGTTAGGAGAAGACAAAGCAAAGGAAATTTTCAAAATGCTCCAAGAAGAGATAATTAAAGCATCAGACATCTTTGCAGTTGTTTGGGAACTCTACAAAATCAAGAGGAGAGCCCAAATTCACTATGAATCAATGCAAGACATGGGCATATGCATTTTTTAAAAATAGACAGAAGTTCACATGAAAAATCAAGTCAAAAAAAGGAAGGAATCCTTTAGATAAGTCACATGGTGAACAAAGTCAAGAAAGGCTCACATGATTGAAGAATCAAAGATAGAAGAAGCCAAAAGAAATCTCACATGATAGATACATCCAAGGAGACACAACAAAGTAGATCACAAGGTGAATGAAGACAAACGAGTCACATACTGAATAAAACTAAAGTGGTGGAGACACTAATTACTAACTTTGTTAGGTTCAATAAATCAGAATGTAAAAGGTCTCTTGTTTTGTTACAAAAACCTTATCTTTTAATTTTATACATTTCCATTCCGAAGTTGAAGTCCATTATTTGCCTATAAAATGGTGTGACTGTGTGTTGTAAAAGTAAAGTCAATAAGCAGAGTCTTATAAGTGAGTAAGAGTGTTTTCTCTATCTTTCTTGTAATCTTTGTAATTTTTAAGTATTCAATAAAAGTTTTCCATTTCCATATACACTTTATCTACTGCCTTTTAATTTTTTAGAGGTCTGAGAGTGGTGATACAACAAAGTAATATTCATCAAGATTGAGAAATTATGTTTTCTGTTTAATGGATGAAAGACTTGAAAAGTATTCAAAACATAAAAAGCAAGGCGAACATGGAACAGCAAAATCTTAAGGTAATTTTATAAATAATCAATATTTTCTATTTTAATTGCAAATGTTATTATTGTGATTATTATTATTAAAAAACTTCACATCAATTATAAAAGAATATTATTCTATTTCACGTCATCGCCACATCAATGTGCCTAGTCATTAGTGCACAGTTAAGGATCGCCAAAATGGTGGAATGTGGCATCACTGTACATTTTTTTAGGCTCAGGCTTCTCCCCAATTGGGTTTCCCAATTGGAGCGTGCTGCTAGGTTCTATGGTAGAGGCTCACTATGGAACGCATATTGATAATCTGAATTATTCAATGAGTAGAGTTCGTCGAGTAATTTATTCCTGTAAAAAAGCTCATTAATCAGATGTTTATAGATACTTAATCAAATCACATTTGTAATAACAATTTATTTTTAAAATCATAATTACTGTTGACACAAACTTGATCTAATCAAGTGGTAATTGATATTCGATCAATGTGATTTTTTTGTAAGAATAAAGTACTCGACATGGTCTATATACTGAACAGTTCAAATTGTCGGTGTTTGCTCCATGGTGGGCCCACAGAGCTTAACAACACACTGTAGTTTGACTTCAAAGTGAAAAGAAATTGTTCCATTTTTTATGAAAATATTTTTCAATTACAAAATATAATTCACTAGTATGCAACCAATAATGTTACCAATGTTTTTTTCTCAACTATCTCGCATTGAACGCTTGTGCGTAGGGATGGCCACAGGGTGGGTTTAGAGCAGGTTTGCTGTTCCCCCGCCCCACCCCTATTACGAGTGAAAATTTTCAACCCACAGATACTTGATACTTGCGAATATTTGACCACATTTCAAATAGTCAAAAAAAATTGAGAACCATTTAAATCCTTAGTACACTAAATAATTATATATATATATATATATATATATAAATAGTAAGACTTTTAGAATTATTATTTATTTATATATTATTAATTATATCGGGCCGAGTTTGAATAGAGAGAGGCGATACCTGCCCCGCCCCACCCTGCTGTGGTTGACCAAAACATAATTTACTTTTACCACACATAAGTGTCTGAACGGGTAAAATCCGTCCCATTCGGACTAATATGGACAAACTTTCGCAAATCAAATTAAAATACTCATCCCCACTTGTGCAAGCCTAACGTGGTGCGCCTTAAATGGTTGCGTTTTACAATTTTGTATTTATTTATTTGTCTTTAAGTTCTGAGTGTGTAACAATACTGTTTGTTGGTCTGTTCTTAAAAAAACTCATTTTAATTTAGAATGTTATGATTTATTTAATTTTTTTTTTATATAATCTCAGTCAACTAAATAAAAAATAATACCTAATATGATATTTTTTATTCCTAATTAAATAATATAATCTTTTTACTTATTTATTTATTATTTTGCATTCAATCTATCAAACTAAAATAAAAAGGGTACACAAACACCCCTTTAACAGTTGATGGAAATACAGACACTTCTAATATTTTCAATATATCACAGATATTCCTTGACAGTTACAAGTTCTATCGCAAGCAAATTCTGAATCCTAGACACCTCCATCATTTTGCACAAGGACACGAACACTTTTTAACATTTTGCCAAAAGACCATAGACTCCTCTTTAACTTAAATAAATATATGTGTTTATGGAATTGATTAAATATTATAATAAAAAAATCTTATATGTACTATTATCAAATTAACTTAATTTTTTTTATATCGATGATCTATAGTTAATGATCTAATTATTTAATCAAATAAATATTCAATTATTATTTACAACTTTTTAAATTTTTTATTTCAATCTAAAATTAATATTCTTATCTACATTCTTTTCAAAATGATTTCTCCCTAAATCTATGGTTGTAATAAAATTTAAGGGAAAAAAAAAAAGTGTATGATTTTCACCATTAAAGTGAAATTTAAGAACTACAGTAGTTATGTTATGAAAAAATCTTTAAAATATAACAAACCATTTGTAATGAAAAATATTACAAATCATTTTAATAAAAAATGTAAATAAAATATAAATTTTTAGATGAAAATAAAATATTTTAAAACGATAAATAATATTTGAATATCTATTTGATTAATTATTTTGAAAATACACAGTCAGTAAGAGGTAGGAGTGCAAAAATAGCCCGGCTCAGGCCCTTTCAAGGCCCTACCAAAATTTGGCCCAAGTCGGGCAGGCCTATTCACAAAAAATTACCGCCCAGGCCTAAGCCCAAACCCAGATTTAGGAAAAAGCAGGCCTCGGCCCTAGGTGCAAGCCTAGGCTCGGGTCAAACCTGGGCCTCTTTTTTTGTTTTTTCTTTTGCTGAATTAAGCATACACAATGTCTGATAAAAAAAACAAAAAAATGTAAAAAATAACTTTTATTTAAAAATGAAATGAAATTTTATAAATTCATATTATCAAATAGATATAAATTATTGATGGTAGAAAATTGTATCACTATAAATCAAATACATTTAACCATGTTGGTACCTATTAGCATACCAAATATTTGTAATATACTCCATCTCAAAGTAAAAATAAAAATATTACAAAATTACATACTGGGTAAAATTGGGTAAAATTGGTAGGCTCCACTTTGGGTCCATAATGATCATCCGAACCATTCTTCTCGTAAACCTCACAATGAAGACCATCATCTATGTAAAAAATTAGTTTAATTAGATATCGATAAATACATAAACAAATCACATTTTGCTTTGTAAATGAACGGTTTGAATTTAAACTCATAGTTGTTGTGCATTTAAAAAAGTAAAATGTAATTCGTTCTAGCCTCGTTTGGCATGTGTCGGTTTTAGTCTAAAAACTAAAAAGTTACTAAAAAAATAAAAAGTCTATAACTTATACTAAAAAGTCAAAGGTTCTATTTTCTCTCTACTTTTTGCAAATCTTTTCGTAAAAAATAAAAAAGTCATTCCAAACATACTAGTTTTTTTTTACCTCATATTTTAGCAAAAAAATTTAAAAATTACTAAAATAATATGTTCCCAAACGAAGCCATCTTATGAGTTGATTTTTTGTATTAACAATTTTCACTACGAGATTTACAAGATAAACAGTTCGAATGATCGTTGTAAGCTTAAAATAGTGTAGAGGAAAGTATAGAGATTATTAATGGTGATTTTTCACATAATAGCAAATCTAACATTCGAGTAATAATTAAGGTTGCAAATGAACAGAATTGCTAGCAAGTTTGACTAGACTCATTAAGGGATCAGTTTGGCCTAGATCATTAAGTAAATTAACGAGTTAAAGTTTGACTGTTAGACTCGTTTAATAAACGAGTTGAATCCGAACTTAAATAAGCTCACTTCGTTTATCTTTATTTAAATTATATGATAAATATATTAATTATATATTAAATAATATATAAATATTCATAAATAATAGCATTACTATATTAAATAGTACTTTTATTCAAAAGTCATTATTTAATAACGTAATAATAATAAAAAAAATTATTATGAAATTTTGAGCCGAACTGAAACATAATTAATATTAGCAGGCTTAATCGAACCCAAATCGATCTCGATTACGTATCGAGTTGAGTTGAAGTCGTATAAACAAATTAGACAAACTCAAATCTTGCAAAATTTGGTCGGCACCGTATGTTTGTTGCTCTAATTATGATGGAAAGTTTTCGAAAGTTTCAAAATTTCAACAGATGCAATCTTTATTAGCTGTAGAAACAGTGGCAAATAATGACAAATGTCTCTTCGGCACACATAGCTAGAATAAACGAAAAACAATCAAATGAGTTTTCTAAATTAATTTTTTGAAAATTGATTTTTTTAGTTTTTGTATTTTTTTATTTTTAGTGAATATTTTTTAAATTTTAAATATTTCTTTTACTTTTTTAGATGTATTTTACTTAGATGTATCTAAAAAGTAAAAAATTTGTGAAAAAATATTTTAAAAAATTAATAAATACATAAAAATACAAAAAATGTACTGAATTCTTATATTTTTTTTTGTATTTTTGGTATTTAGTGAATTTTTAAAAGATTTTTTTTACAATTTTTTTACTTTTTAGGTGTATTTATGTTAAGTGTATCTAAAAAGTTAAAAAAATACTTAAAATATTAAAAAAATTTAGTAAAAACAAAAGAACACAAAAAATAAGAAAGTAGAATTTTCTGAAAAGTGTTTTTTGAAAATTAGAAACAAGCAAGGTGAATAATATTATTGGTTAATCTTTGCTCACTCCATATTTTAATTAGGGAGAGGATACTCTCCATTTGGGTGTCCCAATTAGAAGTTATTGTTGAGCATCAGTGCCTCACCACAAAACTCGCATCGATAATTTAAAATATTCAATATGAAAATCTTGTCAAGTACTTCAACTAAGTAAAAAGTTACGTTAATCGAATATTAATAGTTACTTGATCAGTTACATTAATATAAATAATTTATTTTAACAATCATACTTAGTGTTGATACAAATGTGTTCTAATCAGGTGATTATCAATATCCGATCAATGTAATTTTAATGCAATAATGAAATATTCGATAAGTCCTACACATTAAACGGTTGAATTATCAATGCAAGTTCTATGATGAGCCGATGAAAGTTCAACAGTACTCTCCAATCTAATTTAAATATGAGAGAAGCTGTGGCTTTTAATTATTATAACTTTTGATGATGTTCCACGTCATTGTTATGTTAATCAATTGCTTTTTAATATTCAAACGTGATTAATTAAATCATGCACACGTTTTTCACAATTTTTTGATATTCAATTAAAAATAAAAATAAAAATAAAAATAAAAATAGTAAATTATTCATAAATTACTATTATGTTGTTGACATCAATAATTGTTAACATTTCCAACATTTGAGTAAATAACAAATATTTTGAGTTAAGATGATAAATGCAATACTCCCAAGTAATAATGTTAAACCATGTAATGAACTATTGAGATTATGATTATAGTGAGATTGACTGATAAAATTATTAGTATGCTGGTATGATGTTAGAGATATAAAGATTGTTAGATTTATAGGCCAATCTAATTTACTAGAAATAAATTACGCAATAATGACACACAATATTTACGTGGTTCAGCCTCAATACCTATATTTAGGGAGAGAACAAGAGAATTTTCACTAAAATAAATACATATTACAATAGAGAAGGAGACCTCTCTCATTCAACTCACACACTCTCTACTGTCTTACATTCTATGCTCTCTTCTCACCTTACAAAGATACACCTCTTGCAAACTAACACAAATATATAAAGGGAGTTGAAGACAACAACCCATACCTCTTCCATGTGAAGGTTTGAGCTGCCACCTCCTTACATGCGGCTTGTCTCCCTAGCTTCTCTCCCACCATTGTCAACAATTGGTGGCCACTCCACATTTATGCCAACCAATGTCAAGAATGGCGATTACCTCTATTCACATGGGTGAACTCAATAAAAATAAATTGATAGTGTTTGTTGGTTTGATTTAAATATATAAATTTTGGTTAAAACTTCATTATATAAAAGAAAACTTTCTTGTTTTTGTGAAATAGAGGCAAGATAATCTTTCTATCTCCAATCTTATAGGGTAGGACTACGATTAGCAATCCACATGATGCTAACTACCCCCGCACTTACCATAGTTGCCACTTATAAGGCAATCTAAGGGGAGGGAGGGAGGGAGGGGAGATTGAGTTTCTAAATAAATTACTAAACTAAAAATTTAATCCAACTAATAAATAAAAAAAAAATGAAGTAATATGGATGAGATTAATAAATTAAATTTTTAATCTAAATGATAAATAAATAAAAATATGAAGCAATATAAATTAGAGTAAAAAAAAAATGAAATGAGCAAAAGGAAGATAAAACAAACTCATCAATTAATAATGGGTTGGCTTAACCCAAGCCTACATTCACTCTCTGTCACGACCCAAACCCACCCATATGGGTTTAGTAACGTAACCGGCTAGTAATTCGAGATTACCTAAGGTCAGTTCAACAGTAATACAATAATACAGAGTACAGGGGCTGGCGGAAGCCAATACAGTAAGTAAACAATGTCCAATGAGCTGTGACAGTCTGAATGCAAAAAGACTTTCCATACATGTACATAGATACATGAACAGTACAAAACAGTATGTAAAACATTTACAATCGATCCGAACAGGGACCTAATCCCTGATAAACAGTACAGTACGATGCTATCAGTCTACGTGGTTATTACAAACAGGTGCAGAGACAGACGGGGAAATTAAGACACCCCTAAGCCATAGCTTGGTAGGCTCGGAACCTCGCAGTGAGGCACAGTAGTTAGCTTGACAAAAAGGGGAGTCTAACCCACGCTCTTAGCTTCGGTCTGGTGCCTGAACACCTACATATATATATAAACAGTGAACTAAAGCCCAGTGAATAACATAATGCATAAAGAGGTTAAGAATGGATGTCCTTACAGTAATGAAAACAGTTCATTGATTCAGTATAACAGTCATTCAGTCATAACAGTCATATGTGGTACATCCATTAGCATAGTAGTATAATAAACAGTAGGTCTTAAAAGACCGAATAGTAAATGATGGCCATCAATCAGTAAACAGTAGTAGTTCCAACAAGGGAATTGATAGAGATTTACAGAATCGTAAAGAAATGAGTTGCTAAGGATGCCACAATACAGTTCAGAATATAGGACATACATTCATTCGATTAACAATATCAATTCAGAAAGCAGTTCAGTTAAACAGTCAGAGATATTCACAATTGAACATATCTTTACACAATCGTTACTCACAGAGTTCTGGGCTATAAGCAGCTAGAGCGTGTCTCCGGAAGCCAACCCTTAATTCTTGAATTATAGGCAAGGAAGCTTAATTTTGCAATCCTCTCTTCAATCTTTCAATTTCAAGTAAATCTCCAAGTTGGAACTTAATTCTCTCACTCTCTCCTCTCTCTTGGTCGGCTAAGGCTCAAGTAAAAGGCTGAGGAAATGTTTTGTAATGCATATGAATGAGTCACAAAAGTGTCAAGTAAGTGGCCCACTAGGATGGCAATTTGGTAATTAAAGCCAACTACGCAATTTAGCTTATTTTAATCAAATTTAATCATACTAAATCACATTTCAGATAAATATGTCATAAAATCACATAAATTCTAATGATCATAAAACACTAATCGATTTCGAATTCGGCCACCGATAAGGCCTTCAATTTGTAGTTTAAACGTAAAGACATGAACAGATAATTCAACAGTCAAATAGATAGAATGCATTTAAACAGATACACTCATTCAATCAGTTCAATAATCCAGTCAGTCCAATTACTTATCAAAATCAGTTTCAGTTTAGCAGTAATCAGTAGCGTTATCAGTGATCAGTGGTGAGGGTTATTACAGTCTCCACTCCTTAAAAAGAGTTTAGTCCTCTAAACTCGAGTTACCTTCATTCTGGAAGAAAACAGGATTCAGTGGAAACAGTTCAGGATATCTCTTGGCCATGTCATCTTCCCTTTCCCAAGTGGCATACACGCCACCATGGTTTTGCCAGTCAACTTTCACTAACGGGATCTCTTTATTTCTCAACTTCTTGATTCGTCTGTTTACGATCTGAATAGGCCGTTCCTCGTAAGTGTAGTCATCACTCAGCACTACACGAGTAGGCTCTATCATATGAAAAGGATCCCGGAGGTAATCTCTCAACATAGAAATGTGGAAGACATTATGCATATGCTCCATTTCAGGAGAAAGCGCAACTTGATATACCACCGGATTGATTTTCTCGATAATCTCATACGGTCCGACATATCTCGGCGCTAACTTGCCCTTGACTCCAAAACGAGTCTGGCCTTTCATCGGTGTCACTTTCACAAAAACGTAATCACCCACTTCATATTCTCTATCCCGTCTTCTGACATCCGCATAACTTTTCTGTCGGCTCTGTGCAGTTTTCAGTCTCTATTGTATCAATTTCACTTTTTCAGTCGTTTCATATACAATCTCGGGCCCAAGCAAAGGCCCATCTCCAACTTATGCCCAACAAATTGGAGATCTACATTTTCTGCAATACAATGCCTCGAAAGGTGCCATCCCAATACTTGAATGATAGCTGTTGTTGTAGGCAAATTCAACTAAGGGCAAATGGCTTTCCCAGTTCTCCTGAAAATCAAGGACACACGTTCTCAGTAAATCCTCCAGAGTCTGGATGGTTCTTTCTAACTGGCCATTTGTCTGAGGGTGATAGGCACTACTCAGTCTCAGTTCAGTACCCAATGCAGTCTGTAAGCTTTGCCAGAATCTCGATGTAAATTTCGAATCTCTGTCAGAAACAATGGACACAGGCACTCCATATAGTCTAACAATTTCATCAATATAGAGTATAGCCAATTTGTCCGCATTATAAATTGTCTTGACAGGTAAGAAGTGAGTAGATTTAGTCAGTCTATCAACAATAACCCAAATTGAGTCCATACCTTTACTGGAGCGAGGCAATCCAACGATAAAATCCATAGTAATATGTTCCTATTTCCACTCCGGTATCGGTAAGGGCTGCAATAAGCCTGCGGGTCATTGATGTTTGGCTTTGACTTGTTGGCAAGGAAGACATTTTGATACAAAATCAGCAATTTCTTTCTTCATTCCCGGCTACCAGAAATTCAATTTCAGGTCTTGGTACATTTTCGTATTCCCCGGATGGATAGAAAATTTTGAATTGTGGCCCTCTTGCAGAACCCTTCTTTTCAATTCAGAATCATTCGGTACACACAGTCTTTCTTGAAATCTCAGTACATTATTTTCGAATTTGAAACCCAGCCTTGGTTTAGATTCCCTTTCTTCGATGATCTTCTTCAAGAAGTCATCCAATTGTTGTTTCTCTTTAATCTCTTCAATCAGTGCCGGTTGAGCAGAAATAGCAGCTATTGTTCCACCTCGTTCCCGTAAAACAATTTCAATTTCAGATTTTTCAAGGTCACAAAGCAACTCTTTCTGTCCAGTGAGTAAACAGGCCAAATTGCCAATCGATTTCCGGCTCAGTGCATCGGCAACGGTGTTGGCTTTTTCCGGATGGTACAAAATCTGTAGGTCATAGTTTTTAATCAGTTCTAGCCATCTCCACTGTCTCATGTTCAGTTCTTTCTGTGTGAAGAAATATTTCAGACTCTTGTGGTCGGTATATACTTCACATGTCGCCCCATAAAGATAGTGATGCCAGATTTTTAAGACAAATACTATTGCAGCGAGTTCCAAGTCATGGGTCGGGTAGTTCTTCTCATGCAGTCTCAGTTGTCGGGAAGCATAGGCAATTACTCTCCCATTCTGCATTAAAACACACCCCAAACCCTTATGAGAAGCATCACTAAAAATGGTAAATCCATCCGTACCTGAAGGTAGGGTAAGAACCGGTGCAGTCACAAGTCGAGTTTTTAACTCTTGGAAAGCTGATTCCCTTTGGTCAGTCCAGTCAAATGGTATCCCCTTCTGAGTTAATTGAGTCAACAGTAAGGCAATTTTGGAGAAATCTTTGACAAATCTTCTGTAATATCCAGCCAAACCCAAAAAGCTTCAGACTTCTGTCACATTTGTTGGTCTAGGCCAGTTTACTACCGCTTCGATTTTCTGTGGATCAACTGAAATTCCATCCTTGCTAACAACATGCCCCAAAAACATAACATGATCAAGCCAAAATTCACATTTAGACAGTTTAGCATAGAGTTTCTGTTCTCTTAGGGTTTGTAGGGCAAGTTTCAGATGATGTTCATGTTCTTCTATACTTTTGGAATAAATCAGAATGTCATCTATGAATACAACAATAAAGTCATCGAGAAATGGTTTAAAGATTCTGTTCATGAGGTCCATAAATGCAGCAGGTGCATTGGTAACTCCGAAAGGCATAACTAAGAATTCATAATGTCCATACCTCGTTCGAAAAGCAGTTTTGTCAATGTCCTCTGGTTTAACTCTCAACTGATGATATCCAGATCTGAGATCAATCTTAGAGAAAACTTGAGCACCCTGTAACTGATCAATAGGTCATCAATACGAGGCAATGGGTATTTATTTTTCACAGTTACCTTATTCAGTTCACGGTAGTCAATACAAAGTCTCAATGAGCCGTCTCTCTTCTTCACAAATAAAACAGGAGCGCCCCATGGCGAAGTACTAGGCCTGATGAACTTCTTGTCTAAGAGTTCTTGCAGTTGCTCTTTCAATTCTTTCAGTTCAGTCGGAGCCATTCGGTAAGGAGCTTTAGATATAGGTTGCATACCCGGAATCACATCAATGGTGAACTCAATCTCCCTATCAATCAAATCCCCTGGCAGATCATCTGGAAAAACATCTAGGAATTCTCTGACTATAGGAATACAGATCACATCAATTTTAACATTAGTAGACACAGTTAACACAGAACACAGATATCCTTTACACCCCTTCCTAATCAATTTAACAGCTTTCACAGATGAAATCAAATACGGAGGAAGTACTACTCCACTTCCATTAAACACAAATTCAGGTAAACCCGGTGGACGAAAAACAACTTGTTTTGTTACACAGTCTATGGTAGCATGATATTTCGTTAATCAGTCCATTCCCAATATTACATCAAAATGATCAATGTTCAGAGGCAGTAAATCAATATACAGATGTGCATTTCCAACAGTAATTTCACAAGCAGGGTAAATATATGCACAAGTCATGGATCCCCCAACGGGTGATGATACAGCTAACAGATAATTCATGGGTTCTAAGCATGCGATACATATGAATGTGTAGACCTCGAATCAATCAGTACATATGCATTTTGAGTACAAATAGAGAGGATACCTGACACAACGGTCTCAGTATTTTGTACATCTCCCGGTACTACTCGGCCTTGCCTCATAGGCTCTTTCCCGGTAGCCTTGGGGTTCGGTTTTGGTGCAACAGTTGATGCTGCGGTGCTACCTGCAGCTTTACTATTGCCCGGAGCAGTAGAAGGGCAATCTTTAACCATGTGGCCCACTTTGCCACACCTATAGCAAGCACCAGATATTTTATAACAGACCGCTTTGTGCTTCTTGCCACACTCAGAATAGGGTGGTATGGAACCACTTCCCTGGCTGGAGCTAATTGTTGACCTCGTATTCTGTTTCTTGTTAAATGGATTATTTTTGCCCTTCTTGAACTTAAAACCCTGCCTTTTACCACGCCATTCAGACGCTGGTGTTTCATTCTGTTTCAGTGCCTCAATGTTCGACTCAGCCATTAATGCTCGGTCAAGAACATTTACATAGTTCGGTAGTTTCAAGACATTTATTCGGTCCAGTATTGCAACATTAAGGCCGCCTTCAAACTTCCTGGCCTTCTTGTAATCAGTATCAACCATGTGGGGTGCATACCTAGCAAGTTCAGTGAACTTTGTTTCATATTCAGCAACGGACATAGTCCCCTGTCTCAGCTGTTCAAATTCAGTTACTTTTCTATCCCTGACACACTGAGGGAAATACTTTCCGAAAAAGGACTCCATAAACTGAGCCCATGTCATAACGGTGTTGCTGTCACGGACTAGCATCCACCACCTTCTAGCTTCTTCTTGTAAGGTGAAGGTAGCTAACAATACTTTATGTGTGTAGACACCCCATTTTTGACCGTCCTCAAGACTTGGACGTCACCATTTGAACACTTGGTGATTATCCATGTTCGTGTTCGTTTGGAGTTCCCGGAGTTCTCGGCTACGCGCCTTGCCTCAGGACCTCCGAACTTGACCGTTTTGTGTCTGGTTTGCACCAAACACTTGTGCTTTGCCTTGGAGGGGCAGGGAATGCCTTGTGAGGCACCCCCACAGACCACCGGCACTAGCTAGAGGCCACCGGCTGGTTGGTGTTGCCATCGGCACTATATTATGCCGGTCGGCACTCTTTTGTGCCGGTCGGCAGTAAATATTGTCAAGATGACACTCTTTGCCGGCCGGCTACTGTTCAGTTGCTTTTTGAGATATTTTTAAGCAGTTGTCTACCACTTTCTTCCCCTCCATACGTGTATGGAGGGATGAGCCTCTTGTTTGCTTGGTTGCTAAGCTTACAAGATTGCCTCCTCTATAAGAGGAGGCCTTGTCTTCTTGGTTAGGAGGTTGGCCATTTGAGAGATCAAAAAACCAGAGTTCATATATATCTCTCTCTATATTTTCCATCTCTCTCATCCTTGTGTGTGTATTTTAGACCTAAATAGTGTGTTTTACCTTACTTTTACACCATTACACACACCATTACACCTAGCTTCGAGATTGAGGGACTTGGAGGTTTGTTTCTTGTGATTTTGGACTGACTTTGACCATTAGAGAGTGGCTGGACCACCTGTTCTTCAAGGGATCTTCAAGGGTAAACTCTTTACTTTAGTTTCCCCATTCTTGCAACTAGTTTCTACCCCTCTTGCTTTGTGTTTTAAGCTTTGTGTATAACATAAAAAAAATCTTGTTTTTACTTGCTTAAGAACATTCATTAAGGTCATCTTTTGATTTGAGTAAGAACTCACCCTCTTAGGCCTTGTTTTGGCCCTTTTAGTGCCTTTTCTTTGAGCATTGTTTAACTTGGAGTTTTTGGCCTTCTCACCACTGAAAACCAGTGAGTTTTCAGTGGTGAGGGAGATGGTTTCAAGTCTCATATAGGGGAGGGACACCCCTCTCCTCCTTGTCCCTTGCTTGCCTTTGTTTTTGGCCTAATGGATAGCATGCATGCTTGGTTGGTTTTGTCTTCATTTCAGAGCATATTTGTGGTTAATATGATAGGTTATACCTCTGTTTTGGGTCGGATTTGTAGCCCTTAGCATGTCTCTCATACTTGCTTTGAAATGCTCTCTTATGCTTAAAAGTATGCCATGCATCTAGGCCATGTTCTTTGCATATTTTAGCATAATTCCATGAGGGCATTAGCATCATATTGCTATGTGTAAGGGCTGTTAGCCACTGTTTGTGCCATGTTTGGAGTGTTTGGTGTTGTTATCTTGCTTGTTGGCTTGCAAGCCTTGGCTGTGTGAGTCCCTAGCATGTTTAGCCTACCTCGATCTTATGATTTGGCATCATTTTAGATCACATTTCAGTCCTTATTTCATGCCTATATGTCTCTATTTATCACCTCTTCCATGTCTTGAAGTGTTGGTCTCTTATGCTTTAAAGAGGGTATTGTGCATGCTTGCATGATTAATGCACTTTGGGGGCTGTCATATCAAGGTTTGTGGGTGTATTTTTGCATGATGCAACTCTGTTTTTGCTTAAATAATTCATGCCATGATTGGCCTTAGTAGTGGTGGAAGGGGACTCCCTTTTTGTGCTTTAACCTTAGGCCATTTGACTTGCATGTTTGCATGAGTATTGGTCACCATTTTGGGCATGTTTTGCCATTGTTTTGGGGAGATTTGAAGGCTGCCCCATTGTAGTTAAATCCACCATTGCATGCTTGCCTCATGGTGGTTGCTTAATTGAGTCATTAAGTGTTACTACATGTCACTCCCATTGCCTTAAGTGTCCTTGTTTGCACTACACCTCGCATTTTGCAGGCCTAGTATTGCACACTCAATATCATGTTGCATTGCATTTGGGTATGCCTTGCATTTTCGCATTATTGTTGCATTGTTGAGCCTTGTTGCATACATGCATTCCATGTCTTGGTTTGGGGTGTCAAACCAAGTGTAAGGGTTGAAAGAAGTTCACACTACAAGTGGTGCAACTTATTTCAATTCTTGGTCACCAAGGCCCTTGACCAACACATGATAAGGCCTTGGTTTCATTTGTGTATTTCCATGCATTTTTACATTAAAATGCAAACCTTGGTTCCTTAGGCCGTCATGTATCAACATGCATAATTGATGGCCCAAGAACCAAGGGCCATGTCTCATTGAGTCCCCAAACATGATAGGAGGCAGTGGCTGTGCATACATATGCCTAAAAACCCATGCCATGCATTGTCATGGTCATCAGCCGTCCCTGCCGCAGAACTTTCTGCCAACCGGCAGTGTAATGTGCCGACCGGCACTATATTCTCAGCCGATAGCCTCCTTAGCAGCCGATGGATATTGTACACGGCCGGTGGACATTCTATTCAGCCGGTGATGATCTTCAGTGTTCAGGGAGCATGTTCTGAGACTTTGGCAGTTTTCCAGAGGAGCAGGGCAGTAAAAGCAGAGCCAACAGTGGTATAGTGCGGGTTTCTAGGCAAGTCGGGTTCGAGCATGCATCATTCGCGCATCCCGAGGCAGGGCTGAGGCCCCCTTCTTTTTTTTTACATTGAATTTAATTTGATGATTTGAAATTCTGTAATAATTCATTATGTACTTGGACTGTATTATTTTCGGACTGTATATTCTTTTGGTCCCTCCGAGCGAGGGCAAATTTGTAATAAGTGTGGGTGAGTGTGTGTATGTCTTCCAACCCCCATTTCTTTCTTCCCTTTTATTTACCTGCTTATGATGGTAGATTAGGGCACGTCTATTTTAGCACACCTTATGCAACGCATGCGTGCATCCATGCATTTGTTAACATGCATCGGGCTCGGTACATCATACAAACTGCATTGTATTTTCAATTCCAAATTGAATACGTGCATCAAATAAAGTGCATTTCACATGCCATTTTTAGGGTTAGCCGAGCCTATCCTAATTACCTGTTGTATGCGATGCATTAGTCACTCTAACATGAACTAGGGCATGCATGTTTGCTAACTAGTTTCTTGTTTTGGCACGGAGTACGATGTAAGTATTTTACGCTTTAGCATACCACATGCGTGTGAATGTTGCCATGACAGTATGCTTACCATGCGGCTAAGTGCTTATGTGAGATAAACTGTTTGAATGCCTATGGGTGGAGGTTGGATTGCTTGAGTTGGAAAACTCGTTGAAATCCGTGTTTTAGCCTACTTGCGAGTAGCAATTTCAAAAGCATTTTCAAAACAAACGGATATGCAATGTGTGTTTCGAAATTAGGCAACCTAGTCTATACTTGTTTGCTGCGCGCATAACATAGTAATTCTAGGCTAATAATTGGAATAAGAGCATGTAATGTTTTCAAAAACGGATATCACGGTTAGTAGAGGCCGGTCTTTGGACTGGGCGAAAGGGGGTGCTCATAGCTGACCTTCCTCGATCGTACCCAAGCTCCCGAGCCAAGACCACTTTGGTGATGACGGACACGTGGCCTTCGGTACCGAGTCAGGGTTTCCTAAATTTCCCGTTTTAAAATATTTAGGTTGCGACTCTGTATCTGGAAAAGCAGTCCATGTTTGGCACTACTTTTCAAAAAATCTGTTTTTCTTCAAAACGATTTGCCGGATTTGGACTCTTTGGTTCAGAATAAGAACCATAACACGAATCGAGTCCGAACTGTAGCGAGGTCCCCCCGCGGACGTGTTACAATGTGCTTCAGAGCACGGAAATACTTCAAATAACTTTTCCGTCTCAAGAACCCATGCTTCAGCCTTTAGCGACTCAAGGCCTCCCTGAAAGGATGGCGGTTTCATTTTGCTGAACTTCTGAGTGAAAGCAATTATGTCCCCATCATTAACATTCTGTTTCGGCTATACCGGAGGAGGAGGTGGGGGTTGTTGGTTCTGTTGTTGCTGTTGCCTTAAGGCTTCAGTTAATAATTCAACAGTTCTTTCCAGTCTGGCCATTCTGGCCTCAGATGATTCAGTTCCATTAGTAGTGTCTGCATTATCCATTTCACTATATGCAACAGAGCAATAATAAACATAGGAAGTTGCATACTATAAACATTTAAACAATTTAACACATATAGTCGTATCATGTCCACACACACTTTTCATGCTCATGCGATGTCCTAATTACTTTTCTAGAACACCCTATAACTCATTTGAACACGTGTGTACGGTATAACTCGTGGTTCAGTATCGCTCTGATACCACTCTGTCACGACTGAAACCCGCCCCTATGGGTTTAGTACCGTAACCAGCCAGTAATCCGAGAATACCGAAGGCACATATGATGTCTGATGTCTGAGTGGGGCAGAAGCCAATATAGTAAGTAAATAATGTCCAATGAGCTGTGACAGTCTGAATGCAAAAAGACTTTCCATACATGTACATAGATACATGAACAGTACAAAACAGTATGTACAACATTTACAGTCGATCCGAACAGCGACCTAATCCCTGATAAACAGTACAGTACGGTGCTATCAATCTACGCGGTTATTACAAACAGGTACAGAGACAGACAGGGAAATTAGAACACCCCTAAGCCATAGCTTGGCAGGCTCGGAACCTCGCAGTGAGGCACAGTAGTTGGCTTGACAAAAAGGGGAGTCTAACCCACGCTCTTAGCTCCGGTCTGGTGCCTGAACACCTGCATATATATATAAACAGTGAGCTAAAGCCCAGTCAATAACATAATGCGTAAAGAGGTTAAGAATGGATGCCCTTACAGTAATGAAAATAGTTCATTGATTCAGTATAATAGTCATTCAATCATAACAGTCATATGTGGTACATCCATTAGCATAGCGATAAGATGAAGATGGGTCTTAAAAGACCAAACAGTAAATGATGGCCATCAATCAGTAAACAGTAGTGGTTCCAACAAGGGAACCGACAGAGATCTCTGTAATAAAGAATAAGAAACGATGAGTTGCTAAGGATGCCACAATACGCCTGTAATATAGGACATACATTCATTCGATTAACGATGTCGATTGAAAGCAATTGATTAAACAAATGAGATATTCACAGTTGAACATATCTTTACACAATCGTTACTCACAGAGTTCTGGGCTATAAGTAGCTAGAGCGCGTCTCCGGAAGCCAACCCTTAAGTCTTGAATTATAGGCAAGGAAGCTTAATTTTGCAATCCTCTTTTCAATCTTTCAATTTCAAGTAAATCTCCAAGTTTGAACTCAATTCTCTCACTCTCTCACTCTCTCCTCTCTCTTGGTCGGCTAAGGCTCAAGTAAAAAGCTGAGGAAATGTTTTGTAATGCATATGAATGAGTCTCAAAAGTGTTAAGTAAATGGCCCACTAGGATGGTAATTTTGTAATTAAAGCCAACTACGCAATTTAGCTTATTTTAATCAAATTTAATCATACTAAATCACATTTCAGATAAATATGCCATAAAATCACATAAATTCTAATGATCATAAAACACTAATCGATTTCGAATTCGGCCGCCGATAAGGCCTTCAATTTGCAGTTTAAACGTAAAGACATGAACAAATAATTCAACAGTCAAACAGATAGAATGCATTTAAACAAATGCACTCACTCAATTAGTTCAGTAATCCAGTCAGTCCAATTACTTATCATAATCAGTTTCAGTTTAGCAGTAATCAGTAGCGTTATCAGTGATCAGCGGTGAGGGTTATTACACTCCCCAAGTATTCTTTTTGAAAATTTATCCAGTATTCTTCAAATAGTAATACACCCTAACTTCATAAATGAAAGTGAACCTTAACAATAATTGATGAAGCCCTCCCATCATTCCAAACAGCTAGTTTTTACGCTGGTGCTAATCACACCGAACCCAAGTGATATTGTTTTAAAAATCACTCACAAAAATATAACTCTTTTACAAGAAAAAAAGAATAAAGAATAGAAAATTCTTTTACAATGAAAGCTTAAATTCTCATTAAATTTTCTGTCAAAAAAATTAAAAGTACACAACTCAATATTTTTTAGTGCTTTTAGAATATCACATATTTTTCTTTTCTACACTTAATTGACTTTTTAATTTTTATTTTTTTTTTAAATTTTATGAAAAGGTTCTTTTATAGTCAAAAGTGTTGGAAAATAGTTTTGCGAAACCTTATTTTTGCTAACTTTAAGCTTAAATTAATGTGAGACTCATGCATTATTTTTTATAGGTCCGGGAGATAACGTATTCTATGTCATAGTGAATAATATCATGTATTTGGTTGTCCAAAATCATTTACAGGTGAATGGAAATTCAATATGAATTTGATATTCGTGAAAATAATTTTTGGTGAATTTTCTACACATTTGTGAATTGTGCTTGTCCCACATAAGAAAGGTAAAAGGTTTTATATGAGTATATAAACTTAGAGGTTGGGACTTTGGATTGGGCCCAAAGGGGCCAAGTTTTGTAAGGAGGGTAGTTATGGACAAAGTGAGTTGGACCCTATCAAGCCCTACTTTTATTACTAGGTTAACTTTACCAAATCCATCATTATAGTCCATTTTCATTAATACAATATGGAAACAAAATCCATAAACATCCATAAATACATAAAAGTTCTCTCAATCATATATACACATTGAAATGCAATACAAATTATAATTAAACAAATTGCTCGAAGGATTACGTTATTACATAAAGGAGAAATGGTTCAACCCTTTTACAACGACAACATTCTATCATCAAATAAAAGGCTCTGCGGCAAACAAATAAGAAGATCCCTGATCTTGAGCCACTTCTCAACATACACCTGAAAAATAATTAGTAGGATGAACATAAAGTCCAATAGGAATCCCAACATGATTCTTAACAATAACAACATAAAGATAGTCATGATCATTAATGTTTCATATCATACTATATAAATAATGTGATGGTTTATAGACAAAGTATACTTATAAATACTTGTCCCCAAAATCATCCAATTTACTCAACAACACAAAATGTTCACTTTTCCATCTCGTTTCCCATTTCATAAGTAACACATAAAAACAACTGTTTTTTGAAAACATGTTCACAAAATCGATTACCTCCCATTCCTTACACCTCAACTAATCACATACACCCATTACTAATATGTTTAGCACATTCCTGACCTTAAGCCCATAGGTAAAGAAACACTCTCAACAACTTGTTCAATACACCTATGTGTGTACATATACATTTAACAAGGAAAGAATATAGCATACGAGCAATGACTACACACAACCACATAAAACAACCCGGCCTCATTTTCTGAATCACCACTATACACGATATACATAGATAAACTAATACAACATTGAGACACAAATCTATGCTCAACATGTCTTAAGTACAGTAAGCTAAGGATATACCTTTTCATAATCAATGCCAATTTACTAGACACTAGCTAGAAGGTAGTAGTACCTCTGCTAATTACCAGACACTGGCTGGAAGGTAATGATACCTTTGCCAATTTCTCCTGGCGTTAGCTAAAAGGTAATGGTACCTCTCATTTTAAGCGCTGGCAATTCTCCAAGCACTAATTGGAAGGTAATAGTACCTCTCATTCTAAGCGTATGTACATTACCAATTATCACAACATACTAAAGGCAAATAACACTAGTGTAATACATACACATAATCTTTTCAACAAAACAATACCATCATCCACTGATGACCAACAATAAAACCTCTAAGCATATGCATATAACACACATAATATAATAATCTAATTCTCACGAGACATTAAGCCCAACAACAACAACGTATAAAATGTCCAAAGATTAACCCCTTTCATTCTCAATTTGTAAAAGAGTTATAATTTTATTTTCTTTCCAAAACCCAATCCATTATTCCAAATTCACAATACTTCCAACCCTTAACCAAAATCCTTTTTTTAAAAAACAAAAAAACAAAAAACAAAAAATTAATAAAATGCCAAAAGTACCAAAGTTCTCACCTAGCCCAAGTTCTCGTCCAACTACTTTACTTTTTTATTTTTGAAACCCTTTTAAGTAGTACCAACTAGTTGCTTCTAGTGTGCCTACAAATTGACATCATAAAATCAAAAAATGAAATTTATTAGAAAATTCACTTTTTTAAATATTTGTATCTCAATTAGTTCATAAGATATTTTTATATTTCAATAAATTCTATTAGTTTGGATATTTGATTCATCAAATCTTAAATCTCATATTTAAGATATTTTATGAACAATTTTACCTTTGGAAATTTTTTTTGAACCCTTAGCAATTTGGTAATATGAATATTCACATTAAATAAATTTGACAATACGAATGTTCACAATATGGAGCATTCACACTATCAATGTAAATATTGATGCGCGCTTCACCCTATTATTAATAAGGATATTTTGGTAACTATGTCAACCATAAGACTTATTGGAACATAAGAAAATAGTTTGGATTAAGCGGAATATAAGTAATTGAAGATGAATTTGTGAATAAATGCCCCAATCATAAATAATAGGATATTTCTATGGCTTGAATAAGTGAATTATCTGTACGGTAAGATTCAGTAAGGTGTAATTAATGTGATGATAACAAGTTAGAGATACAAGATAAGTTGTATTTATTTGCATAATATATATAGTGATGTGAGTTGATTACGATTAAATCTATGAAATTACATAAAAGTTCTTGTTATATAAAGTAAGGGACAAAATGGTCTTTTTATCTCTAATTTTATAGATTAGATTTCAATACAACCTCCGCATGTGATTGTTAGTCTATGTAACGCCTCGAAACAATTACAATAATCCATCGACAATATTAATAAATGACACAACGATAGAGTAATTATCTTCCATTAAATCCACTTGAGTTTACAAAAAAGATACAAATGCAGTGTACATTCATAATGCATGGCCCTGAATCTATAGCATATGTTGTGAACAAAAGAAAAATAATGGAAGTTAAACGGATGATAAATGCCCTAAAGGCTTACAACTTTCCAAAACAGTTCTTGGTTATAACAAAAGAGGACTTTAGGTCCAAAACATTTAAAGCCTTTGGCTATAGAAAATAGAAAGAAACCAGTAAATGCACAAAAGAAGCTCTCGCTCCAAGTCCTCCCAAGCTATTGCCTTGGTAGAGGCATATCATCAGCACCTAAAATGTTTTACCTACATATAGAAATAATCCAACACAATATATGAATATTAATAAAGCTATAAGGTGGATGCATATGCCATGTTCTTGCCAAAACATATTTATATCTCTTTTCAAAACTATGCAATGCCTAGTTAATATCTTGATTCAGAAATTGTTTCCATTATGATAGAAAATAGGGCGGTGATTTACACTCTGAGAATTTCAAAACAATAAAACCTTTCTCGGAAATTTCGTCTGAAGAAAACCGTAAACTGGAACCCATGTAAACGTAGGCTATACAAGCACTACTATTGTCATTTCACAAAAATTTCATTCGTGGGATCAGCACCCATATATACACATGGTTTTCGAGACTTTCACCTAGGACATACAGGCCAACTTATTTGATGTAACAACAATCTCTTCTCAAATTCACCCATATTCTCAAAACAATAACATTTCCAATGTATAAACATGAAATAATGCCCAATGCAAATGAATAAGAAAAGAATTTCAATTCTCCTAATTCCCATGTAATTTTATGACAATCATAGCTATTCTCTAATGATAGTCCAAAATAGATATTTCTAAATAGATATACAATTATCGACAAAGATAAGCTCTCCATATTTGCAAGAGGTGAGTGATAATACATATCTAACTCCGCCATCTACACCAATATCCATCCAATTACACATTTCTAACACCAATTTTATTTATTTATACAAAATCAACCTTTGAGGCATTTAGGGCAAAGCCTCAATTTTCTTCCAAAACATATTCTGAATATCTAAATCAACAATTTTATCACATTCAACCTCGTTTTCATTCCCACAACCATTTTCAATACATCCATTCAAAAACCCCTATTTTGATTTTAAACCAAAACCCTAGGTTTGTCCAAAATCCTCCAAAATCATGAGATTATTTTATAAAGACAAATAGCTAGGTTTGTATAGAATTCCTACCTTGAGCTTAGAAGACGAGAGAAAGAGAGAAAAACATCAACATTGCTGAAACCCAACTTTGTTTGGATGAAAATGAAGCTCTAAGTGAGCTCTACCTTCTTCTCAAAGGGAATGGCGTTGAGAAATCAATGGATCTTGGTGTTTTAGAAGAGAGAATGTGAGTTTTAGAGAGAGAGTGTGTGGATCTAGGGTTTTTAGAAAGTTTAGAGAGAGAGAGTGAAATGAAAAAGTGATATAAAAAGTGACTTTTACGGACTGATATATGCACAGCCTGCTTGAGCACAAGAAGTGCGCTTGAGTGTAAGACACAAAAGATGTTACTGCTCGATCGCAAGAAGTTGACGCTTGAGCGTGAAATACAAACTCTTAGTACTTTTGCAGACAAAAGACCAACGCTCGAGTGCAATAAGGGCTGCTTGAGCCAAGACCACTCGAGCGCAAGAAGTTTCGCTCGAGCGTAGAATACCATTTCCCCGTACTTTTGCAGACCTGCAAAAGTACTTAGAGTTCACAAAGACCGCTCGAGCGCAAGAAGTGATGCTCGAGCATAGGAGCAAAATTCTGGGCAACAAAAGTTTGAAAAACAAGCTACCAACGTGTTCCAAACGTAACCAATACAACCTAATAGTCCAACTCAAGGAGAAATAGTGGAAAACAGGACAAGAACAACTATATAAGGAAAAGAAACTTGAATCCTAAAGAAAAATGGGTTGGGTTTAAACCAGAAACGCTATAACCTTCCCCCTTAAGGAATTTCGTTCCCGAAATTTAAACCAAACATTTAAAACCAAGTTTATGCCAACTACACACTGATAGAAATTTCAATTCATCACCATGACTCATCTACTGATCATTAATTCTCATCAACATGAAACAAGTTCTCAATATTGAATATACAATTCACATTTTCAAAACATATATAATGTTTACATTACATTAACACAACAAAATTCTCAATACATGCTCAAATACCAACAAATATGCCTAGATACTTCTCACGACTTCCAACTCACATTTCCAAGTTGCTTCCTCAACCTTCATGATGTTTCCATATCACTTTCACCAAAGAAATTGTTTTGCCTCACAAGCCTTAATCTCAAGTATCCAAGACTCTCACTGATCTCTCCTCATATGAGGTATGCTCATCTACCTCTAACTTGGTCCAGTCTAACACGTGTGATGGATCTAGCTCATATTTCGAAGCATACAGATATGAAACACATCATGAACCTTGGAAAGCTGTAGCGGCAAGGCCAAGCGATAAGCTAACTATCCAATCTACTCTAGGATCTCAAAAGGCTTAATAAATCTAGGAGATAATTTTTCACTCTTGCTAAACCTCATCAAATCCCGTCCAGGTAATATCTTCAAGAAGACGTGATCTCCTACCTCAAAGGATAATGGTCTCCTTCTACGGTCGGCATAACTTTTTTGACAACTTTGAGCTGTGACCAACCTCTTACAGAAAAGTGCAACTTTCTCTGTCATTTTCCGGACTAACTCTATACCCAACATAGGTGCATCACCCACCTTGGCCCAACACACATGGGATCTATACGGTTGGCCATACAAGGCCTCAAACGGGTGCCTTACCAATACTCAATTGGAAGCTGTTGTTATAAATAAACTCCACTAAGGGCAAGTGCTTCTCCCATGACCTCTTAAAGTCAAGAACACAACCCCAAAGTGTATCCTCTAGAATCTAAATGGTGCGCTCTGACTGCCTGTCAATTTAAGGATGATATGTAGTGCTAAAAGTCAATCTTGTGCCCAAGGCATTCTGTAGCCTCTGCCACAAACGAGCCGTAAAATGTGGATCTCCATCCAAAATGATAGTCATAGGGACCCCATGAAGTCAAACAATGTCCCTAATATAAAGGTCAGCTAGAAAATCTACCGAGTCATTTGTACACATAGGTACAAAGTGCGCTGACTTGGTCAATTGGTCAATTACCACCCAAGTGGCATCATTAACCCGTTGAGTCCTTGGAAGACCGACCACGATATCCATCGTGACATGCTCCCACTTATACTCGACTATAGACAAGGGTTGCAACAAACCCACTAGTCTGTAGTGTTCGACCTTCACTTGTTAACAAGTAAGGCACTTTGACACAAACACGGCTACATCCTTTCCCATCCCCTTCCATCAAAGCGACTAAGATCATGATACATCTTTGTGCCTCCTGGATGCACCGCAAGGCGTGAATGGTAAAACTCTTGGAGTACTTCCTCTCGGCAAGACTCTGACATGAAGAGATGGTAAACGTATCTAACACTCGAGTTAGAATACACATTCAAGCCCTTTTCTACCTTTCCACTAGAGATCTTCTCTTGAAGGGATTCTACCTCAAGGTCACCCCTCTGTGCTTCTATAACCCGACTCACAAGCATAGGTTGTTTAACTACTGAAAACAAGGCTGCAGAATCAACAGACTCGCCAAGATGTAGGTCAAACTCACCAATAGCACCCAACATCTCTCATTCCTGAATGGTAATACTAGCTACACTGCCAATGGATTTCCTACTTAAGGCATTGGCCACAACATTGGCCTTCCCCAAATGATAATGCAACTCAAAGACATAATTTTCTATGAACTCCATCCACCTCCTCTGCCTCAGATTCAAGTCTTTCTGTGTAAACAGATATTTCAGACTCTTGTGATCAGAAATACTTCAAACTTCTCACCATACAAATAATGCCTCCAATTTTTTAAGGCAAAGATCACTGCAAAGACATAATTTTCTATGAACTCCATCTACCTCCTCTGCCTCAGATTCAAGTCTTTTTGTGTAAACAGATATTTCAGACTCTTGTGATCAAAAAATACTTCAAACTTCTCACCATACAAATAATGCCTCCAAATTTTCAAGGCAAAGATCACTGCTACTAACTCTAGGTCATGAGTAGGATAGTTCCTCTCTTGTGTTTTCAACTGCCGTGAGCCATAAGCTACTACATTTTCCTCTTGCATTAAAACACAACCCCAAACCTTCCCGTGAAGCATCACAATACACAAAATAGCCCAAATCCCTCTCTAAAATAATCAACACTAGAGTAGTGGTAAGTCTAACCTTAAGCTCTTGAAATGATTTCTCACAAGTCTCACTCCACACAAATTTGACTCACTTTCTCGTCAATTTAGTCAATGGTAAGGCTAATCTAGAGAAATCCTTTACAAACCGACGGGAATACTTGGCCAACCCCAAGAAACTACAGATCTCAAAAGCATTCTTAGGTTGTTCCCAATCTTACATTATTTCTATTTTGGATGAATCTATAGTCACCCCTCCTCCGGATACCACATGGCCTAAGAACTTTACTTCTCTCAACCAGAATTCACACTTCCCGAACTTAGCATATAGTTTATGGGCTCTAAGAGACTCGGGCATAACTCATAAGTGTTCCTCATGTTTCTCTTTGGAGGGTGGGTAAATTAGAATGTCATCAACAATGACCACTACAAACGGTTTAGGAACTCGAGAAAAATCCGATTCATCAAATCCATAAATACGGCGGGTGCATTTGTTAGCCCAAAATGCATCACAAGAAACTCATAATGGCCATACCACATACGGAATGTCGTCTTCTAGATATTTTCCTCTCTTACCCTCAATTGGTGATAATCCAATCTCAAGTCTATCTTAGAGAAACAACAAGACCCCTTCAACTGATCAAACAACTCATCTACATGAGGCATTGGGTACTTGTTCTTAACAGTTATCTAGTTCAACTTCCAATAATCAATACAAAGCCGTAAGGCACCACCCTTTTTCTTAGCAAAGAAAGTCAGTGCTCTCCAGGGTAACGTACTAGGGCAAATGAAGCCCTTATCTATCAATTCCTAGAGTAAAAATCTTCAATTCACTCAGCCCAGCAGGTGCAAATCTATACGGTGCCATAGAGATTGGTGTCTTGCTAGGCACTAAATCAATTGAGAACTCAATCTCACGGTGAGGTGGTAAACCAGTGAGATCCTCAGGAAAAATGTCCGGGTATTCACAAACTACCCTCAGCAAATCAACTTGAATTTCGTTACACTCACTTCCTAAGAAGGTCGGAAGAAGACAACTAAACTCACTCTGACCATGCAAATCATGCACTGGTGATGAAGCTCTATTGACTCTATTATCCATGAAATAAAAACAATCACCGCTCAAGATACATACATTAACCCTTTGATGGTAACAATCTATGATAGTCTGATACGATGACAACCAGTCCATACCCCAATATAGTATCAAAACTCGACATGTCAATCAACACAAATGCAAAAGGAAGTTGACGACCAGCAACCTCTATGTCACAACCCTCACACCCCTGTTCCAAAACAATCTCACCACTAATAGGTGACTCTATAGTAAATGGAGATGCTAATCGAGCCAACTCTAACTCCAATGTCGATGCAAATGTAGATAAGATGAATGAATGGGATGCACCCGTATCAATTAACACATTGGCAATATAAATGCATAATAAGAAAGTACCTCTCACAACTGAAGGTGCTGGCACTAAGTCTGGTGTGTTAACAGCATGCACACGTCTTGTAGGTCTCTACTCCATCTGCTCACCCCTCAGAGCATAAGTTTGATGCACTGATTGAGCCGAAGAGGCTCCCTAATTGGCCCTCAAGGCCTGTGTAGACTGTGCAGGTTGATGGCTCTTTGTCTGCCTCAAACTAAACACACTAGGTGTGCCATCTAACTGAGAGAAAAACCTCTTCATATGTCCTGACTGCCCACACTAATAACAAGTAGGTGACTGCCCTTTCCTTTGACTTTAACTCTGAGAACAAGCCTCAGGTGGTGCAGACTGTTGCCCTCATCCTCTCTACGAGCAAGCTGAAGACTTATGACCCAACTGGCCACACTTGTAACAAGTGAAACCTCCCAGATTATATCTCTCTGAACCCAAACTTGGCACAGGAAAAATGGATCTAGACTGTGCCACTTGGGATTGTTGTGAAGCAGGACCTCTCTGTCTCTTACTGTCTCGACTCTCCCCCTAAGCCTCCTGACTCCTCAGGGAGCCCTTCATCCACTCCTCCTCCACCTGAACTACGGTCTCAAGATGAGCCGCCGCTGTCTCCATATGGCGTTCGTAGTCCCTAATCTCAGCATAGGGAAAGTGGATCTAGACTGTGCAACCTGAGATTGCTATGAAGTAGGACCTCTCTATCTCTTATTGTCCCAACTCTCCCCCTGAACCTTCTGACTCCTCCGGAAGCCCCTCAGCTGCTCATCTCTGCCTGTACTATAGTCTCAAGATGAGCCGCCGCCGCCTCCACAAAGTGTTCGTAGTCCCTAACCATCAACCTAGCTACTTTGAAAAGAAGCCCGATCTTTAATCTCTTCTCGAACTCAATACAATGGCGTTCTTCTATCACCATGAGTTCTGGTGCTAACCTAGAGAGGCTTGTAAAAGCTGTCTTAAACTCAGCTACCGGCGAACTAACCTGCTTGAGCTTTAGAAACTAGTCTCTCAACTTCTCCCTAGCAGTGGGATGCAAGAACTTGTCCTAGAAGACGTTGACAAATGCCTCCCAAGTCACCCCCAATGCACGCATAGCGAATACTTCCACCATTGTCCCGCATCTCCCTTCAGCTGGAAGGATGTCAAGGTCACTCTCAATCCGTCATCCTCGATGCCAAGTATCTGGAATGTCTTCACCATCTGCTCTAGCCACTCATCCACCTTTAGTGGCTCCTTAGGGTCACCCAAAAACTCATCTGGATTTGACCGGAAGAACTCCCTATTCAAGAAGAATGGCCCTGCTTCAGCAACTTGGGCCTAGACTTGATTCTTGACCTTGAGAATGTCTAAGGATTCCCGCAAAGCTCCAGCCATCCCTCTGGCCAAAGTGCCCATAGCCTGCTAACCAACTAATTCAGCCACATTGGCTTGACTAACCCATTTTTCTTGCGTCGAAATCTCATCCGGTAAAGGCACCTCATGCCTCCTAGGCCTACCACGCCTACCACCACAACATCCACGTCTTGACATCCTAATGAAGGTAACAGAAGAGGTTAGCACATTTACAAATGTGCTGAAGCTAACTCACTTGCGTCCTAATGCGGTGGACAACAGTAATTCACTCCACATAAGCATATAATCACATAAACACATACAAATTTCCTTCCTAGATAATGTTTGTCCCATGGCATTGCCAGAGTTTTAATTAGAAACAGCAACGATCAAGTGCTCTTCTAATAGGACTTCTAGAAACCCGTAGACCTAACCAATATCTTAGGAATTAAATCCCATACACATATAATCACATAAGCATGTTATCACATAGCATTGCAAACATACAAACATCTCTATCAAGTGAGATAACCGATTGTGGTAAGAACCACTTCCCATGTATACAAAGTATTCAAACCCAGTACACTCTGATACTAAGTTGTAATGCCCTAAAACAATTACAATAATCCATCCATAATATTAATAAAATGACACAACGATATAGTAATTATCTTCCATTATATCCACTTGAGTTTACAAAAATGATATACATGCAGTATACATTCATAATGTCTAGCCCTGAATCTATAACATATGTTGTGAACAAAAGAAAAAAGAATGGAGGTCAAAAAAAAAAAAAAAAAAAAGTCTTAAAGGCTTACAACTATCCAAGATAGTTCTTGGTTACAACAAAGAAGACTTTAGGTCCAATACATTTAAAGTCCTTGGCTATACAAAATAGAAAAAAAAAATAGTAAATGCACAAAAGAAGCTCTCGCTACAAGTCCTTCCAAGCTATTGCCTTGGCGGAGGCATATCATCAGCATTTGAAATGTTTTTTCCACATAGGTTAAGCCAAAGCCTAGTAGAAATAATCCAACACAATATATGAATCTTAATAAAGCTATAACGTGGATGTATATGCCATGTTCTTGCCAAAAAATATTTATATCTCCTTTTAAAACTATGCAATGCCAAGTTAATATCTTGATTCATAAATCGTTTCCATTATGATAGAAAATAGGGAGGTGATTCACACTTTGAGAATTTCAAACCAATACAACCTTTCCCAAAAATTTCGTCCGGAGGAAACTGTAAACTGGGACCCATGTAAACATAGGCTATACAAGCACTACTATTGTCATTTCACGAAAATTTTATCCGTGGGATCGGCACCCATGTATACACACGGTTTTTGGGACTTTCACCCAGGCCACACATGCTAACTTATTTTATGTAACAACAATCTCTTCTCAAATTCACCCATATTCTTAAAACGATAACATTTCCAACGTATAAATATGAAATAATGTCCAATGCAAATGAATAAAAAAAGAGTTTCAATTCTCCTAATTCACATGCAATTTTTACAACAATCATAACTATCCTCCACCAATAACCCAAAACAAATATTTCTAAATAGATATACAATTATCGACAAAGATAAACTCTCCATATTTTCAAGAGGTGAGTGATAATACATATCTAACTCCACCATCCACTTCAATAACCATCCAATTCCACATTTCTAACACCAATTCCATTTATTTATACAAAATCAACCTTTGAGGCATTTAGGGCAAAACCCTCCACTTTTCTTCCAAAACATATTTCGAGTATCTTAATCAATAATTTTATCACATTCAACCTCATTTGCATTCCCACAACCATTTTCAATACATCTATTCAAAAACCCCTCTTTTGATTTTGACTCAAAACCCTGGGTTTGTCTAAAATCCCCCAAAATCCTGAGATTGTTTTATAAAGACAAATAGCTAAGTTAAAAATCATAAAAGAGTGTATAGAATCCCTACCTCGAGCTTAGAAAATGAGAGAAAAAGAGAAAAACCTCAACACCGCCGAAACCCAACTTTGTTCAAATGAAAATGAAACTATAAATGAGCTCTATCTTCCTCTTAAAAAGAATGGGGTAGAGAAATCAATGGATCTAGGTGTTTTAGAAGAGAGAATGTGAGTTTTAGGGAGAGAGAGAGTGTGTGGATCTAGGGTTTTTAGAAACTTTAGAGAGAGAGAGAGAGAGAGAAAGAGAGAGAGAGAGAGAGAGAGAGAGAGAGAGAGAGAGAGTGAAATAAAAAAGTGATGCAAAAAGTGACTTTTACGGACTGATATACGCACAGTCCACTCAAGCGCAAGAAGTGATGCTCGAGCGCAAGACACAAAAGATGTTATCGTTCGAGCACAAGAAGTTGACACTCGGGCGTGAAATACAAACTCCCAGTACTTTTACAGACAAAAGACCAACGCTCGAATGTAATAAGGGTTGCTCAAGCCAAGACCACTCAAGCACAAGAAGTTTCACTCAAGCATAGAATTCCACTTCTCAGTACTTTTTTAGAGTTGCAAAAGTATTGAGAGTTCACAAAGACCACTCGAGCGAAAGAAGTGACGCTTAAGCGTACGAGAAAAATTCTTGGCAACAAAAGTTTGAAAAACAAGCTACCAACTTGTTCCAAATGCAACCAATACAATCCAATAGCCCAACTCAAGGAGAAATATTGGAAAACAAGGTAAAAACAACTATATAAGGAAAAGAAACCTGAATCCAAAAGTCAAACAGGTCAGGTTTAAACCAAAAACGCTATAGTCTATTTAGAGGGGTTTCATAGTGTCATGCAAGGCCGGCTCTGAGGCAAGGTGGGCAATGTTGTCACTTCAGAGCCTCAAATTTTGTCAAAAAAATAGGGCCCCAAAATAGTTTCGGATTTAAGTTGTGTTTAGTTAATTTTTTTTTCCTTAAGTTATATTTGATTTATTGAAATAAAGTTTAATAGACTAATCATATTATTATAATATTCATTCTTACGTTTAATTTACAAAAATATATTACAAAAGAAATTGTTATTCACTATTGTGAGAAAATAGATAAATCTATACAAGCACTAAGGAATAACCAATACATTTAATTTCATTTCATTTCAGTAAACCAAATACTATATTATATTATTAATAGTTTAAAAATAAAGGTATACATAATTTTGGAAACGTTTACATTTTTCATTTGTATTTATAAAAAAAAAAAATTAAACTAGTTTTTGTTTAGTTTTAGGAAGACACAAAAACTAAAACTTGTTTCCTTATGCTTCAAAATGAAGCTCTTATACTATTTGAATTCCTAACCTTAGGGCAATTCCTTCTTTCCATTTTTTTTCTCCGTGTTGCCTTCTACTTCCTTTTCTTATTTATATAAATTTATAAACAAATGAAAACATCTTTTTTTAGTTTATGATTTTTGCCTTAATTTTAAATTTTAGAGAATTTATTTATAAACTTAAAAAGTTATGAAACAAATTTATATGACAATTTTTAAAATTTTTGTATATATAAATAAAAAACTAAAAACAAAAATGTTACGAATTAGATATGATGTCCCGATATTCTAAGGGTCTCACTCTTTTCCCTCTTGTCCCCATCCCTATTACTTCCCTCTTTCTTCTTTATCTTTTTTGGTTTTGGTTGAGCAGAGGGTCTGCCTCTCTCTCTCTCTCATACTCCATTGAAGTTCAACCTTTGAGTTTTGAATGGGAGTTATTAATGTAGGATTTTGCAGAAGTTTTGTAACTGGAAGTCGGAAATCTCGTAGTATTCTTCACAATCTTGACCCGGCAAGGTTTTTATTTTCAAATTTTCTCTTCTTTATTGTTTGAGGTAGAGATTATCTCAATATTATTGCTTCAAAATTTATGATAGGGTTATGTTGAGAAAATGGCATAATATGAGCTATAGAGTTTGTATCTATATCATATTATGATTAGATAATTTATTTGAGGAACATAATGATGTTGAAATATTATCTCATCTTTGATTTTTTAGAATTTTTTTTGAGAAAAATAAATTAATATTGATGAACAAATGTTTAAATGATTAAGTTAGAACTATAGAGTTGTTTTGGGACTAAATACTCTAAAAGAGTTATATTCATGATATTTAATGAATGTTGGTATATTAATGATTAAATTTTGTCTATTTTTGTGAAAATGAAAATATGACATGTACACTTTTAAACTTCCAACCTTAAAAAGTGTACTTTTAGATATATTTCATGATTTTTGACGGGGTTGTTTGAGATGATCTAGATAATTACATTTTTTTACTTTTTATGAAAAGATGTGCAGAAAAATAAAGAGATAGTGTGACCCAAAAAAGATAAAAAGATAAATAAGTGCACTTTTTTAGTGCACCAAAGGTTGTTTGGGGTGCACTAAATATCATGTTGATTAATTAACTTTAGACAAGTTGTGGAAATTGTCATGAGTAGAAAATTTGGGGAGAATTAGCTATTTAATTAACTTGGCATGAAATATGGTTACCTTTGAAAGATGAGAAATATCAAGTTATGTTTGGTATTATTTCTTTGAAAATTTGTGAATATAATGAATTTACTAATTCAGTGGATTAAATTATTTTACTTAATATTTTATATCCTTTATTATTAAAAATGTGTTATTGAGATTATACCATGACTTTAATAGAAGGAAAATGGCAATATTTAAAAAGTATGAGATTTAGAGAAGATCATATTGGTTATTTTGGTTGAGGTAGAATAAAGTTGATAGAAAATCTTGTGTGAGTCAAAACAATTGAGAAATTGATTACTAGTTTTACTAGTTGGAGTATTTTAGTGTGTTATTTTTATACCTTAAATTCATATATGAGATAGTTGAATTGTTTGGTGATTTATTTATTTATTTATATTTTTTTTAAGGAGCAAAGGGAAAGAAATGATGATTTTAACTTGTTTGGAGCAAATGGATGTTTTGACTTGAAACATAAATTGAGTTATTAAATTTATTTCTTTGGATTAACTTGATGAAGTTAATGTTAATCATTCGAAAATGAACACTTATGTTACATTTTATAATTATAGTCAAAAGAGGATTTTGATATAATTGAGTAAGTTTTGGAAGTATTTACTTATGCTTATTGAGAATTATGATTTAACTTAGAAGATCTTGAGACTTTACTTGCATAAGAAAATGGGAATTTAATTCTATTGAATGTTTGGGATGGTGATGAGTTTTGAAAAGAATGTAATTACATTAAATTGATAAAGTATGTGAGTTAGAAATAATGAAATTGATTAAATCTTGAATCCGCTTTTACATTGTATATTATTGATATTAATGAATCTATTACTTACAGATTTTGTCCTTGACAATTGGTAGAGGGTTGCATTGTTGGTGGTAGAATGATATGGATTTAGATTGAACAAAAACCCTACATGTAATGTAGTTGTTTTTATATTGGAAATTGAATGGAAAGATAATCCTATTAGTCTTGGGGATTATCGACATATAAGTTTAATTGGGTCTGTGTATAAGATTCTTTCTAAGGTTTTGGCTAACCGACTAAAGATGGTGATGCCTAGAATAATTAGTGAAGAGCAGTCAGCGTTTGTGGGAGGTAGAAGTATCCTCGATGGGATTTTAATTGCAAATGAAATTGTTGACTGGTGGAAGAAAACCAAAAGACGTGGTATTATTCTGAAACTTGATTTCAAAAAGGTCTATGATTCTGTTAATTGGTCCTTTTTGCTTTCTATGATGAAGATTTTTGGTTTTGGAGCAAAGTGGCTATCTTGGGTGCAGGAGTGTATCTCAAATATTCAAGCTTCAATTCTTGTGAATGGTTCCCCAACATCGGAGTTTAGTCCATCGCAAGGCCTTAGGCAAGGGGATTCTCTCTCCCCTTTCCTTTTCAACATGGTAGCGGAGGGTCTTAACATCTTGTTGACCAGGGCTAGAGAGTTTAATTGATTCCAAGGTGCTGTTCTTGGGGCTTGCGATGATTCTATTATTTTTTGGGAGGCAGAATAGGGGAAAGTGGTGAATATCAAGAGGATTCTTCGATGTTTTGAAATGATTTCTAGGCTCTGGATCAATTATCACAAGAGTGCGATTTCTAGCATCGGGGTACAAGATGACTTGCTGGTTGCAATTGCTGGTAGGCTGAATTGTAAGTGTCAAAAGCTTCCATTTAAGTACCTTGGGATGCCTCTTGGGGCTAATCCAGGAAGATTGAAGACTTGGAAGCCTATTGTGGATAGAGTCAAAGTTAAGTTGGCTAGTTGGAAAATAAGGTTCTTATCCCTTGTTGGGAGATTAACTCTTATCAAAGCAGTTTTGTCCAACTTCCCAGTATATTATCTCTCACTATTTAAGATGCCTAAAGGAGTTGCGAAAGAGTTAGACAAGATCCAAGCTGCTTTTCTATGGGGTGGATCTGTGATCAAGAGGAAGATACACATGGTTAAATGGTCTGAAGTCACTAGAAGTGTTATTAAAGGTGGGTTAGGCATCAAGAGTCTTAGGGATGTTAATGCTTACCTGCTACTAAAGTAGTGGTGGAGGTATGGCGGAGATGAGAATTTGCTGTGGAAGAAAGTTTTATGTGGGAAATATAACATTCAAGGCAGCAAGTGGTACCCAAATACAGAAGCCTCCCAGATGCATTCCCGGCTATGGAAGGATATACTCTCTATGGCAGCTTTCAACCCGACCCTGCACAGTTTCTTTATTAGCAATATTTTCATATCGATTGGTAATGGGGATAGAACTCTTTCCTAGGAGGATAAGTGGGTTGGTGATAGGTGTCTAAAAGATGATTTTCCTTGACTCTATAGTATCTCTCCTGATAAGCTGAAATCAGTTAAGCAATTGCTTGAATTAAGAAGGAGCTACAAGAGTGGGAGGAATGCTATAATAGAATGCTTCGAGCTTGGGAAAAGGAAGAGGTGGCTCGTTTGGTTACTTTGGTTAATAACACTTGTGAGTTGAGAGCTGATAAGGTTGATGTTTTTTGTTGGGGGGCTGAAAACTCTAGTTGTTTCAGCATATCATCTGCCTATAGGTGGTGTGAAAACAGTTTGCAATCTACTGATTATGGTACTATTTCCAAGACGATTTGGAAAAATGTTTCTACTCCTAGAGCAAAAGCTTTTGTGTGGCTAGCTTGGAGACAAAGGCTAAAAACGTCCTCTTTCCTTCAGCGGATTGGTGTCATTCCTGCTGCTGCTAATATCTAATGTGTGTTTTGCAAAGCTAAAGCAGAGTCGGTCAATCATGTTTTGTTGTGGTGTCCTTTTGTCTGGAGGGTTTGGGTTGATATCTTTCTCTGGTGGGGGTCTCAATGGATTATGCCGGCAACAGTGGACGGAGTTTTACAGTTTTAGGCTGGATTTTCGGGTAATAGTTTTGAGAGAAAAGTCTAGAATGTTTTACCTATTGCTTCCTTGTGGTCCATTTGGAAACATAGAAATGAGGTGTTGTTTTCTGCTCTACAACTAGATCTGTATGGTTTATGTGATCTAATTAAAACCAGGACTGCTATGTGGGTTAGAGCTTCTGATCCGAGGCTGCCTTTCTCTGTCAATGATTTTTTGTTTAACTTACAACAAATTAAGTTTTGTAGAAGATGGATAGGTTGAATCTGTGCCTATCTTATTTTCTCCTCTGTGTGCTGCTGGTTCAGTGTGTTCTTAGCCTTTTCTTCTCTTCTGATTAGTGCTGTCTTTTGGTGATGATCGACGCTGCTATTATTCTTGTAATGTTCTAGTGGTGATGAGTTTTTTGGTTAACTTGCAAGCAGATTAGTTTGAATATGTACATGTCCTATTGTCTTGTTTTTCTAATCTATTTTGCTGGTGTGTTCTCATCTAACTGTTGCTTGCTGGTGTTTTTCTCCTCTGTTTGGTGCTATTTTCTGGTGCCTGCTGCTGGTAACTTATTGGTGCTACTTGCTGGTGTTTTCTCCTTTGTTTTGGTTGGCCTGATGTTTCTTTCTGGGTTTTTTTGGGTGGTGCAATGCGGTCTTCTTTGTTTTACTAATTTTGGTTGGTTATCTTCTAGTTGGTTTCTCACCAACTGTTGTATTGCTAGCGGATGTTTGGGGTAGCTTATTGGTGCCAATTTTGTTTGGTTTCAATTTGCTATGCTTGGATGCTTCTGATGTAATTGTGTTTAATATTTATAAATTTCCTTTGTTTGTTGATTAAAAAAAAAATGGATATGGTATATACATTGTGATTGATTGATGTGAGTGTTATATAGAGGTGCCAAGTTCCTTCCGATTAGTATCTGGTAAAATGGTTTGCGCTTCTAATGAGAAATATCTAATTTCCTTTCAGCTAGCGCCTGGTAAAGTGGGGAGCACTTCTAATTACAGGTACTAATTTCATTCCAGCCAGCACCTAGTACGGTGGAGTATGCTTTTAACAAGAGGCATCAATTTCCTTCCAATTAGTTCCTAGTAAAGTGGTTGCGCTTTGAATGATGGGTTCTAAATTCCCTCTAATTAGCGCTTGGTAAAGTAGATGGTTGTGACTTGATGAAGTTGGATCACATTATGTTATGTGATAGTAGCTCATGATGTTATGATAGATGATTAAAGTGAGTAATTGAAATTGTTAAATCATTTAAATTATCTGGTGTTTGTTAATTAAATAATTTGGACATAAGGTCTTATTGCCAGTTGATGAGCTTGATAACTGTGGATCTATTTAATTTAATGAGATATAAGTTATTTAAATGAGATATGAGTATGCTTATTGATATCTTGTAAATTATGGATTTATTTAAGTTAATTGTCATGAGTTAATTAAATGAATGGATTGAAATTGAGATATTACCAATAGTCATTATAATTTGTGTTTTCATTTAAGTTAACTAGTGTCAGTCATTAAAATGTAATGTACTTGATACTTTGTTCGAGGCCATTGTGAATTGTTTCACTACGGTGTTTAACTGTGATGTGTTAGTTGAATAGATTAAAAAGGATATTTTGCTGACATTTGGAGCATGTTTATTTATTTAAGTTAATTAGTTCGGGTTAATTAAATAAATTAAATTTAAGAGATTATGTAATAAAATCATAAAATTTTGACATGATATGATTTTGCATATCGGCAGTGCTACGTAGCTCGAAACCCCTCCCCCCCCTCCCCCGAATCCCCCGAACCAAAAACGACGCCATTTTTGGTTCGTTTTTTTTTTAGCAGATCAGAACCAAGAAGAAGAAGAAGGAGGAGGGAGGAGAAGGAGGAGGAGGAAGAGGGACTGTAGGGGAAGGAGGAGGAGGGACTGGAGGGGGCCCAACAAATGGGGTGGGAGGCGGAGGCCGGGGGTGGAGGCGGCAGAGGCAGGGGCTGCGACGGCGGAGCTGCTGCTGCGACGATCGGAGCTGCTCGACGATCGGCAGGTCGGCGGCGGCAAGGAGGGGCCCTCTCCATTCCCTCTTCTCTTTCTCTCTTTCTCTCTTCTCTTTCTCTCCTCCCATTCCTGAGCTGATCGAAAATGGAAGAAAAAAAAAGAAAAAAAAAAAGAAGCTAATGCCCAAAACTATGTCGTTTTGGGCGTTAGGGGGATTCGGGGGGGAAAATCCTCGAGCTACCAAACATTATTCTTTGCATATATGTATGAGTATCATTATACCTTTATATCTTTTAATATTATAACATGAGATTGCTTGATGAGTTAGTGGTTTACTCATCCCTAGCCTGTACATGTATACATAGAATGTTTTTCGGACTTCAGAATTAAACATTAAGTTTTTCTTTTTCATAATTATAAAGTGATGATGAACCATAGTGCTTTTATTTATTTCTTAGGCTGAGTGTTATTCTTATGAAGAGTAACACCCTCTCATTTATTATAAGCTTTTGGGCATTTTGTTTGTAAATAATATATTATAAATGAAGAGTGGGTTCATAGTTTCTATCAATGACATATATATATATATTTGGTATTGGCTTGGGAAAAGTAAAGAAAATGGTTAATGAAAAGGATTTGATAACGAAATGAATGAATGAGATTTGTTTCAAAAAAACTAACGCTTAGGTTAATTAGTTTTTGTCAAATTAATCTTTGAATTTCGAGGTGTGACATTTTTTCTTGTTTGGTTAAATAAATAGTAAGTAAAATATTTTTACATCAATTTTTTGAAAATACCTTATCTTTAAAAAATTTGTAAGTCAATTTTACAAAATTGATTCTCACTCATTACTTTTTAAATATCTTTTAAACACATTTAACATTTTAAAATAAATATCTTAGTTTATTGAGAAATTATAAATGACATTTTATTAAATCAAATTTTTTTTTAAGTAATAAAATATTTTTATTTTAAATGTCAATTAACTAAAAAAAAACTTACACAAAATATTTTATATCGAAACAAAGGACCGAAAGTTAACTTCACTCCAAATTATAGATCAACTTGTAACTGCTTTTCTTTGTTGATACCTCCGACTACTACTAATTTGTAAAAGAAAAATGTTCCGGACCTCTTTTTTTTTCCACCCTCTTTACCCCCTCTCAACATGATTGGCCAATTTTATTTTTTTTTATTTATTTTTTTTTTTCATTCACCACCTGTCACATGTGTATGGAAATGGTATAGATGATAATTAGAAGGAGTCTCTAATCAAAGCCCTTTGTAAAATTTGGACAAAATTGTTAGCGTCACAAGCGTATGCCTTATTCGAAGAAATCGCGTGTCACTCATTACTAGTCAATAGAATGACAAAACGCTTATAAATACTTGAACAAGTTACTATCAAAATCATCGGGCCCGTTTATTTTGAGAGATAGCGGGAGGGCTGAAATTATCATTGAAGTGTGATTTATTTAATGTTATTTTTATTCGTAAATTTGGATAAAGGATTGAAATGGAGGGGAATAGCTTGGCCTTTGGAAGGGAAATTGGAATGCAAGAGATGGAGGTGACATTAAAAAAGTAGATCACCATATTAGAAATTTTTTATTTTCTTATTTTTTACATGTTGAGCTTTTCTTTTTTTTCTTTTTTTTAAACATTAACGTTTAATTTTTTTATATATATATTTTTTGTTAAGTAAAAATCATTATTTTATTTGTTTTATTTTTTTGAAAATTTTTTATTTTTTAAATTTTTTACATGTTGGGAATTTTTTTTTTTTTAACATTAATGTTTAATGTTTATTTTTTTTGTATTTTTTTAGTTTCATTATTTTATATAAAAATAATTTAACAATCCCTACACTAATAACTATTATCAAAATAAATACAATTTTACTTAATCCTCTTACTATCAATCCCCTCACTATTAATCTCCTCATTATGAATCACTTCTATTCAATTTCTAAAAACAAACGGGGCCTAGACTCCGTTTATTTTAGTTTAGTTTTAAAAATATGATTAAAGTGTGGAGTTATAATTTAAGTATGAAATTATAAGTTGAATTTCAAAAAAGGAAAATTTATTTAGTTATAAATTTTAAAACAAAATTTGAATTTTTGAATTTTAAATTTTTAAAAAAGTTTTGAGTTTTGAGTTTTGAAAAGAGTTTTGAATTGTATTTTCAATTTTTGACTTTCGAGTTGTATTTTGAAATTTTTTGGATTTATTTTTTTAAATATTTAAAAATATTTAAAAAAAAATTTATTTTAAATATATAATTTTTATTTTAAATATTTTAATTTTTTTAATATTTTAAACTCAAAATATAACTCCATACTCAAATCATAACCAAATACATAACTCAAAACTCAATTCAAAAACTATTTTTAAAATCATAACCACACACATAACTCAAACCTTAATTTAAAAATTATTTTCAAAACTCATTACCAAACTCTTTTTAAAATTCTATTAAAACAAATTTTAAAAAAAATTATTTTGTTCTTTGAAATTATTTTTTATTTTATATTTTTTTGAAAAAATATTTTTTTCAAAATATATATATTTTTTAATTTTTTCAAAAAATGACTCTTGTTATTTTTTTTAAGTATTGACCAAATAATTTGTTATGATTTAGATATATATGGCAATCCAAATTTTTTTAAATTTAAAATAAATTAAATATATAAAAAAATTAAATTTTTTAAAAAGTATTAAAAAATTAAAATATGAAAAAAAAATTATTTATAAATTAAAATAAAAAAATTATATTTAAACTAAAAAAATAAAAAATAAAATTTTTAAAAATATATTTCAAATATTGTTTTTAAAAAAATACATTGTACAAATGTATGAAATACAATGCACATTAAAATAAATAAATAAATATTTACAATATAAAATATTTACCCTAAAAAAATAAAATTAAGAAAATTTTAAAATATTTAAAAAAAATAAATCCAAAAAATTTCAAAATACAATTCAAAACTCTTTTCAAAACTTATAGCCAAACATTTTTTTCTTTTTTTTTTTCAAATCTCAACTCAAAGCGCGTTGTCACAACCCAAACCTACCCCTGTACGTTTAGAGTCGTAACCAGTCAGTAATCCTTGGATTACCAAAGGCCTCTGAACAGATTAATACGTAACCAGGGGCAGCGGAAGCAAATATAAAGACATACATAGTCCATAGAACTGTGTTGACATATATGGGACAGAAATTTCAAACTTTGTATCATAGGTGTGACGTCATAATTACAGTAATTCATGTCACATATATTGCAGATAGAACAAAAAGATAGCTCACCATACAGATAGACAAATAAAACAAAAACATCTTTAGCAAGGTTGACAAAACATGACATCTGAAAAGGGAACCTCCCCAGGAGGCACAGTGGTTGGTTGACCCAAAACTTCAGGTAGTAGCTTAGGTCTGGTCACGTGCCTGTTCACCTACATACATAATATAAATAGTGAGTGGAAACCCAGTGAATAATAACAGAGTAAAGGGTTTAATGTATGCCATCCATAATAGTTATAGAAAACGGAATTCATACGTTCAGAAATCAAATGTCGAAAGCAGAAACAGATTCATATACATAATGATATTCATTTTCAATGTTCATACATTTCACATCATAGTACGTGGCACATCCATTAGCATTAACAAATCTGATGACCCATAAAGAGACAGCCGTGAAGGCATTCTGATCACCTATAAAGGGACACCCATAAGGCATTCTGATGACTCATGTGCACAGAAACATTTCCAATGACCCACAAAGAGACGGCCGTAAAGGCATTCTGATGGCCCATGAAGGGACGCATATCATATGATGCTAAGGATGCCACGAATACATTTAAAAAACTTGGACAATCATTCATTCATACAAAACATAACATTTTGAAAACTGATCATTTTATATCATCAGAATATAAGTAAAGTTAAATATAACTTTACAAAGTTATTACTCACAAAGGGCTCCATTTGCAGAACAGACTAGGCAAGTAAACCAGATCATCTATGGCACGTGACTCATACAAACATAGAACAGATACGTATTGAATTACACACTCGGAATCATTAACTTAGTTCTTTCTTATCTTGGTATGTTTCTAACCTTTGTCCTCATTATTATGTCTTAATTATGGCTTAGAAATGCCTAGGATGCAATGAGGATGCTAAAATGCACTTGAAAACATTTAGGCAACTATGTTGAAAATAGGGGTTTCGCTTGACCGTAACTTCCTTCGCTCAAGTTGACGTCCAAACATGTTAGTGGATGCTCGAGCGCAACTTTCTTCGCTCGACTAGTCTGTAAACTTTGCAAAAGTATTGGTTGCTTGATTTTTCCGCTCGACGCTTGCTCGAGTGTGAGACAAAAGTCCTCGCTCAAGCGCAACTTTTGTCGCTCAAACGGTTTGCAAAACATGTGAACTTTTAAGAACATGCATTTTACACTGGAGCCAACTTTTGGTCGCTCGAGTGAAGAGTAGAATTTTTGAATTTCCAGATTGCACTCCCAAGCTCAAAACTCGAATTCAAACTCTCAAAACATAACCCTTGGGCACCAAAACTTGAGAAAACATGTCTAAACTTGTAAAACATCAAGTATTAAGGATTATTAGATAAAATCAAGGCCTAAAAGTAAGTCATTTGTTCAAAATTTACCTTCAACTTTCAACCCACAACATGCATGAATTGACATGACCTTCAACTTTTCAAATCATGGTCTAGCAAGGTGAAATGGTATGAAACATCATGAATTTTCAAAACTAAAGGGAAATAATAACATTCATGAGGAAAAGTTTTTGAAAAACAACTTCAAAATTCATGAAATGTACATGCATGCATGATTTAACTAAATTCCCTTAATTCTAGTTCAATTCTTATAATTCATCTCCCAGTTCACATGAATGCGACTAATAGTTATTTCAATTACATAATTAGAGGGTTGAGTTCTTACCTTGGCTTCTCAATTGAGTGCTAGATAGCTAGTTGTTTGAGTTTCTAAGCCAAAACTTTGAAGTTCTTCTAATTTCCACAATCCTCTAGTTGAATTCAAGTCTTCCTTCTCTCTCTCTCTCTCTCTCTCTCTCTCTCTCTCTCACGTTTGAGCTCAAAAGATGAGGGAATGAGAGTGTAAAGTGTATAAGAAATGATAGGAGTGGCCTTATATAGGCTTGATTAGTAAGTGTAGTCAATGACTAAGTACATGACCTTAATTATTCTGACTTAATTCGTTCCGAATTGCATTTTAATTAAACCTACCATAAAATTCTAAAAATTCTAACTAACACATAGTTTAAGTTAATTTCGTGACCAGATGTCGATAAGGCCTTTAATTTTGCAGAACAAAACAGAGTCACAAACAGATATTCCTACAATAAACAGATATAAACACGAGTAATGCAATGCACATGTAATTAACTCAGGATTTTGTCTTAATTACTTATTTGGCGTACTTAATCATGGCTTAACAGTCAATCATGGCTCGAGTTGTTACAGTCTTCCTCCCTTAAAGAGTTTGGTCCTCCAAATTCGGATTACCTTTATTTTGGAAGAACATCGGGTCCAAAAGAAACAAATCAGAGTATCTTCTCATCATATCTTCCTCCGTCTCCCAAGTTGCATAGGTCACTCCGTGGTTTTGCCAATCAACTTTTACCAACGGTATTTCTTTGTTTCTCAACCTTTTGATTCGGCGGTTAATGATCTGTATTGGCTTCTCTTCATATGTATAGTCATCTTTCAGAAGCACATGAGTTGGTTCAATCACATGGAACAGATCTCTCAAATACTCTCACAGCATTGAAACATGAAAGACATTATGCATGTGTTCCATGACTGGTAGTAAAGCCACCTGATACGTCACCGGATTGATCTTCTCAAGGATTTCATAGGGTCCAACATATCTCGGTACCAATTTACCTTTCATACCAAACCGCGTTTGCCCTTTCATTGGAGTTACTTTTATAAATACGTGGTCACCGACTTCGTATTCCCTATCTCTTCTTCAGACATCCACATAACTCTTTTGGCGACTCTGTGCAGTTTTCAAACGTTGTTGAATTAATTTCACTTTTTCCGTTGTTTCCTGCACAAGTTCTAGTCCCAACAAAGGTCTATCACCTACCTCAACCCAGCAAATTGGAGATCGACACTTTCTACCATACAAAGTTTCATATGGAGCCATTTCAATGCTTGAATGATAACTGTTGTTGTATACAAACTCGGCCAAAGGAAGGTACGTCTTCCAATTCCATTGGAAGTTCAACACACACATCCTTAGCATATCTTCCAAGGTTTGATTGGTTTATTTAGTTTGGCTGTCTGTTTGTGGGTAATAAGTACTGCTTAGTCTGAGTTCAGTCCCCAAAGCCTGTTACAAACACTGCCAGAATCTTGACGTGAACTTTGAATCTCTGTCAGATACAATGGATACTAGTACATCATGTAATATCACAATCTAATTCACATAAATGTTAGCCAACTTATCCGCATTATAGAAAGTCTTGACAGGCAGAAAGTGAGCAAACTTAGTTAAATAATCAACAATGATCCAAATAGAATCCATACCTCGAGAGGAGTGAGGCAGTCCAACAATGAAGTCCATGGTGATATGTTCCCATTTCCATTCCGGTATGGAGAGCGGCTAAAGCAATCCAGCAGGTCGTTGATGTTCAACTTTAACTTGTTGGCAATGTAAACACTTAACCATAAAGTCAACAATGCTTTTCTTCATTCCAGGCCACCAGAAATTCTGTTTCAAATCATGGTACATCTTTGTACTTTCCGAATGCATAGCAAATTTAGAATTTTATGCTTCAGTCATAACACGGTTCCTCAAGTCAGAACAATCTGGTACACAAAGTCTATTCTGGAATTTCAACACATTATTATCAAACACAAATCCCGGCCTTGGTTTTGAGTCAATCTCATCAATAAATTTCTTCAAAAACTCATCTTCAAGTTGTTTCTCTCTAATCTCTTCAATGATTACAGGTTGAGCAGAAATGGCGATTAAGATTCCACCATGTTCACGTAATACAATTTCAATCTCATTTCTCTGTAGGTCACATAACAATTCTCTCTGACCAGTGAGCAAACATGACAAATTCCCAATAGAATTCTGGTTCAAAGCATCTGTAACAGTATTTGCCTTCCCTGGATGATACAGAATTTACAAGTCATAGTCTTTGATCAATTCCAGCCATCACCTCTGTCTCATGTTCAGTTCTTTTTGGGTAAAGAAATATTTCAAGTTTTTATGATCAGTGTACACCTCACAAGTCACTCCATACAGATAATGGCTCCAAATTTTTAGAGCAAACACCACAGTTACTAATTCAAGGTCATGAGTCTAGTAATTCTTCTCATGAGGTTGGAGTTGTCGAGAAACATGGGCAATTACCTTCCCATTTTGCATTAGCACACACCCCAAGCCTTTGTAGGAGGCGTCACTATAAATCTGGAATCCATTGGTTCCATTGGGCAATGTCAAAATTTTTGCAGTTACGAGTCTAATTTTCAATTCTTGAAAGGCAGACTCACTCTGTTCGTTCCAATTAAATGGTGCATTTTTCTGAGTCAATTGCGTCAATGGCTGAGCAAGTTTGGAGATGTCTTTTACAAATCTATCGTAGTAACCTGCAAGCCCCAGAAAACTTCTAACTTCAGACACATTGGTTGGCCTTGGCCAATCTACAATGGCTTCAATTTTCTGTGGGTCCACTGATATACCATCTTTGTTAATCACATGTCCTAGAAATGCCACACTATCAAGCCAGAATTCACATTTGAACAATTCTGCATACAACTTCTTTTCTCTCAGAATCTGCAGAGTAGTTCTCAGGTGACGTTCATGTTCTTCCCTGCTTTTGGAGTAAATCAAGATATCATCAATAAACACAATAATAAACTCATCAAGGAATTGTTTGAAAACCCTGTTCATTAGGTCCACAAAAGTTGCAGGTGCATTTGTTACCCCAAATGGCACTACTAAAAACTCATAGTGCCCATATCTAGTTCTGAATGCAGTTTTCTCTATGTCCTCTGATTTAACTTTTAGCTGGTGATACTCGGATCTAAGGTCTATCTTGAAGAACACTTATGTCCCCTGAAGTTGGTCAAATAGGTCATCTATTCAGGGTAGTGGGTACTTGTTCTTGACGGTTACTTTGTTCAACTCTCGATAGTCTATACACAACCTCAAAGATCCATATTTCTTCTTAACAAATAAGACTTGAGCACCCCAAGATGAAGTGCTCGGGTGGATAAACTTCTTGTCTAACAATTCCTGAAGTTGAGTTTTCAATTCTTTCAATTCAAAAGTGCACTGTATAGGGTTTTAGAAATCAGTTAAGTCCTAGGTACAACATTAATTGTAAACTCAATTTCTCTATCAATTAAATCTTTGGGCAAATCATTTGGAAATACATCAGGAAATTCATGTACTACTAGAATGTTTTCTACAGTAGGAGTATGAGAAGTTACAGTCAACATGCAACAGAAGTATCCCCGACACCCTTTTCGTAACAACTTTCTGGCTTTCATAAAAGAAATTAAATACGGCGGAGGAATTACCCCATTCCCAACAAACATAAACTCAGGTATACCAGGTGGTTGAAACACAAGATTTTTATTCACACAATCAATAGATGCACAGTACTTCATTAACCAATCCATACTCAATATGCAATCAAAATAATCAATTCCCAAAGGCAATAAATCAACATATAATGTCATGCCACCAATCACAATGTCACATGCCGGATGAACATATGCGCACACCACAGAACCTCCAGATGGTGTAGATACAGATAACAAATAATGCATAGGTCCTAGTGGTCTAGTCAATTTTCGAGAGAAAGCATGTGATACGAAAGAATGCATAAAACTAGAATCTATCAGTACACATGCATTTTGAGCACAAATAGGGAGTATACCTGGCACCACAGCTTCGGTGTTCTGTACACCACCAAGCATTAGTGCAAACACTCTCCCTTGCCTTAATGTCTCATTCTCAGCATTTCCCCTGGCATTAGTTCTGGCGTTGGACTTTGTTACGAAAGCAAATCTAGCTGAACTTGCGGCGGAACGATCGGTATTCTCGAATCAGACTGGACAATCTCTCTTTATGTGGCTGGTTTTACCACATCTGATATAGGCACCTGTTGCTCGATAACAGACAACCTTATGTTTCCTTCCACAATCCGAACAAACTGGTATTGACCCACTACTCTGACTGGAGCTACTACCCCGTGTTTTGTTTCTTGTTTCCAAAAGAGTTGTCCTTTCTAAATTTGTTCCCTGACCTCTTACCTCTCCATTCTGTTGTTGTTGGGGCCTTACTTTGCTTCATAGTTGCTAAGGTAGCTTCCGCCATCATGCTCTATCTGGTACTTCCACATATGCAGGCAACTTTGAAACGCCTGCCCAATCAAAAATATCTAGATCTAACCCTCCTTCGAATTTCCAAGCCTTTTTGTAATCTTTGTCGACCATATGAAGAGAAAATCTGGCTAACTCTGTGAACTTAGCCTCATATTCAGCTACAGATATCTTGTCTTGCTTAGTTCTTGAAATTCTGGCACCTTACGATCTCTAAAGCATTGGGGAAAATATTTCTCATAAAATATCACTTTGGACTGGCTCCACGTCATAGTCCCACTACTATCTCGGATAAGCATCCACCATCGCCTAGCATCTTCTTTCAGAGTGTAGGTGGCGAAAAGAACCTTATGAGTTTTTGAGCACGGAAATACTTCAAATATCTTTTCAGTCTCAAACAGTCATGCTTCGGCTTTCAACAGCTCAATCCCACCCAAAAAGATTGGCGGCTTCATTTTGTTGAACTTCTGTGTCAATGAATTAATATCAGTGTTTTCTAGCTCAATTGGCACCGGATGTGGTGGGGGTAAAGGTTGTTGCCTCTATTGTTGCAAAATTGCTTCAGTTAGGGCTGCGAGTATTTGTTCTATTCAGCTTATACGAGCCTTAGAAGATTCAGTTGTTCCATCACTTCTTGTGTTTTCCATTGCTATAGGTAAATAGAACAATGATAAACATAGGCAAATAATTCTCTTTACAGTGTTCAAGTCCAATTCAATTTGTTTCATATGAGCTTGCATATGTTCAGATCATTCAATCCCAGTTCATTCGTTTCCATTTCATGTATTCATGTTCAAGTTCAATTTTCACATTTATAGAAATTAATACACACACTCACACATGCAGATCGAATGCCTCTACTTCTTTTTAGGACATCATATGGCTCATATGGACCCATGTGTGTAGTATAAATCGTGCTCTGATACCACTCTGTCATGACCCAAACCTACCCCTATAGGTTTAACGTTGTAATCGGCTAGCAATCCTTGGATTACCAAAAGTCTCTAAACAGATTAACACATAACTAAGGGCTGCGGAAGCAAATATAGAAACATATATAGTCCATAGAGTTGTGTTGACATATATGGGATAGAAATTTCAAACTTTATATCATAGGCGTGAAGTCATAATTACAGTAATTCATGCCACATATATTACAGATAGACAAAAAAAAAGGGGGGGACTTAGCCCACCATACAGATAGACAAATAAAACAAAAACATCTTTAGCAAGGTTGACAAAACATGACATCTTAAAAGGGAACCTCCCTAGGAGGCACAGTGGTTGGCTGACCCAAAACTTCAGGTAGCAGCTTAGGTCTGGTCACGCACCTGTTCACCTGCATACATAATATAAATAGTGAGCGGAAGCCCAGTGAATAATAGTAGAGTAAAGGGTTTAATGTATGTTGTCCATAACAGTTACAAAAAATGGAATTCACAATTACGTTTAGAAACCAAATGTCAAAACTAGAAACAGATTCATATACATAACCATATTCATTTTCAAAGTTCATACATTTCACATCATAGTATATAGTACATCTATTAGCATTAACAGATCCGATGACCCATAAAAGGACGGTCGTAAAGGCATTCTGATCACCTAGAAAGGGACAACCATAAGGCATTCCGATGACTCATGTGCACAGAAACGTTTTTGATGACCCATAAAGGGATGGCCATAAAGGCATTTCGATGACCCATGAAGCAACGCATATCAAATAATGCTAAGGATGCCACAAATACTTTTCAAAAACTTGGACAATCATTCATTCATACAAAACATAGCATTTCGGAAAAATTGATCATTTCATATCATCAGAATATAATTAAAGTTAAACATAGCTTTATAGAGTTATTACTCACAGAGGGCTCCACTTGCAGAACAGACTAGGTAGGTAAACCAAATCGCCTATGGCACGTGACCTACACAAACATAGAACGGATACGTATTGAATTACACACTTGGAATCATTAACTTAGTTCTTTCTTATCTTGGTGTGTTTCTAACCTTTGTCCTACTTATTATGTCTTAATTATGACCTAGGAATGCCTAAAATGCAATGAGGATGCTAAAATGCACTTGAAAACATTTAGGCAACTATGCTGAAAGCAGGGGTCTCGCTTGAACATGACTTCCTTCGCTTGAGCAGATGTCCAAACATATAAGTGGTTGCTCGAGTGCAACTTCCTTCACTCGAGTGGTCTGTAAACTTTGTAAAAGTACTGGTCGCTTGATTTTTCTGCTCGACCCTCGCTCGAGCATGAGACAAAGGTCCTTGCTCGAGCGCAACTCTTGTCGCTCGAGCGGTCTACAAAACATGTGAACTTCTGGGAGCATGCATTTTATGCTCGAGCCAACTTTTGGTCACTCGAGTGGAAGTACGAAAATAAAGGTGGTCGCTAGAGCGCATGATCTGTCTCTCGAGCGGAGAACAGAATTTTGGAATTTCTACATTGCACTCCTAAGCTTAAAACTTGAATTCAAACTCTCAAAACACAACGCTTGGGCCCCAAAACTTGAGGAAACATGTCCAAACTTGTAAAACATCAAGTATTAAGGATTGTTGGATAAAATCAAGGCCAAAGAGTAAATCATTTGTTCAAAATTTACCTTCAACTTTCAACCCACAACATGCATGAATTGACATGACTTTCAACTTCTGAAATCATGATCTAACAGGTGAAATGGTATGAAACTTCATGAATTTTCAAAACTAAAGGGAAATAATAACATGCATGAGGAAAATTTTTTGGAAAACAACTTCAAAATTCATGAAATGCACATGCATGTATGATTTAACTCAATTCCCTTAATTTTAGTTCAATTCTTGTAATTCATCTCCTAATTCACATGAATGCTACTAATAGCTATTTCAATTACATAATTAGAGGGTTGAGTTCTTACCTTGGCTTCTCAATTGAATGCTAGGTAGCTAGTTGTTTGAGTTTCTAAGCCAAAACTTTCAAGTTCTTCTAATTTCCACAATCCTCTAGTTGAATTCAAGTCTTCCTTCTCTATCTCGCTCTCTCTTTCTCTCTTACGTTTGAGCTCAAAAGACGAGGGAATGAAAGTGTAAAGTGTGTAGGAAGTGGTAGGAGTAACTTTATATAGGCTTGATTATAGTGAGTGTAATCAATGACTAAGTAGATGACCTTAATTGTTCTAATTTAATTTGTTCCGAATCGCATTTCAATTAAACCTACCATAAAATTCTAAAAATTTCAACTATCAGATAGTTCAAGTCAATTTCGTGACCGGATGCCGATAAGACCTTTAATTTTGCAGAACAAAATAGAGTCACAAGTAGACATTCCTACAACAAAGGATATAAAGACGAGTAATACAATGCACATGTAATTGACTCAAAAATCCGTCTTAATTACTTATTAGGTGTACTTAATCATGGCTTAATAGTCAATCATGGGTCTAGCATAGTATATAAATCTTAGCAAAATTATAAGGTGAATGCACAATGAATGCAATTTTCTAAACATTTCTCATTTTTCTATCTCAAACCATACAATGCCAGGTTATATGTCAATTCATGAAAATAACCCTTTCATTACAGAAAATAGGGCAGCGAATACAAAACATTGGGAATCTCTAGGTACGTGTCTGTCAGTAGGCTATACAAGAACTGCCAAAGTTATTTATCGGTACTAACCGGAATGGTCGACACCTAACCACGTGGGTTTCTAAACTTTTACCAAGGATACACAAACCAACATCATAAGCACAGCCACAAATCCTAACCAAATTCACCAAGGTATTCGCCCATTTTTCTCAAAAATCAATACATTTATAATGGTCAATGTGTAATGATTCTCAATGCACAATGGATGAGAAATTAGTTTTAATTCAACCTAATCCTCATACAATGTCTACAACAATCAAGACTATCATCCACCAATAGCCCAAAACAGATATTTCTAAATAATGTATAATTTTCAATTAAAAGATACATTTTCATCAATCACAATGGGAGTGATATTACATATCCAACTCCACCATCATCATCAACATAATCATTATTCCAATTTCACAATATCCAACATCATTTTTCCTTTTTCCCTTTCACAATTCCAAAAATCCAAAATTTGGGCAAAAAACCATTTTTCTTTCAAAATCAATTTTAAGGAAAGATTTCTACCATTACCACACAAATCACCCATAACCATACTTTCACAACTATTTTCAAGAATCAATTTGGAAAGCCCCTTTTTTTATTTTAAACCAAACCCTAGGTTTTACCAAAATTTTCCAAACGAATAACCCTTTTCAAAAGGCAAGTAATTAAGCTAAAAATCATAAAAAGAGTCAAAGAAATCCCTATCTCAAAGAAAAAGACACGATGGAAAGATGGGTAGAACTTGATGGTGTCAAAAACACTAGATGCTCGATTAAAATGAAGCCCTTGACGTGCTTAATGTTTTTCTCCAAAAGACTCGGGTGAGGAATCTTCCGGATTGAGAGTATTTGGGATTAAAGATCAAGAACTAGAGAGAGAAAGAGTAGATCTAGGGTTTTGAAACGTTTAGAGAGAGAAAGAGATGAAAAAGTGATTAAAAAAGGCTATCTCTCATATTGATATATTCGCAAATCGCTCGAGCGCAATAATAGTCGCTCGAGCGACAAATACAATAAGTGAAACCCTGTGAGTGACCAAAACCACCGCTCGAGTGCGCAATGACCCTCTCGTAATAGTTCAAACCTGTAAAAGTTCGTTCGAGTGCAAGAAATGTTGCTCGAGCGCAAATATCAAACTCTCAGTAGTTTTGCAGACTGTAAAAGACCGCTTGAGCGTAAAAAGCATCGCTCGATCGAACAGGCAAAAATCTAGGCAACAACTTATTGAAAAATTGACTTCCCAACCTATTTCAAATACAACCTAAACTCCTAATAGCCAAACCCAATAAACAATGAGGAAAACAACAACAAGATGGAAATGAGCTGAACCACAATTAAATACACTGTTTCTCATATCCAAAAACATTAAAAGTGACGGGTTAGAACCAAAATTGTTATATGTATTATTTAATCACAATAATAAACAATATATTTGAAAAACAAAATCACAAATTAAAAGATTTGAACTTAGTTTTGTAGCTTAAGTCTTCTAAATCATTTTGGAAAAATGGTTAAAAGCTGGCTTTTTGGCCTTTTTTTTAAAAAAAATGTGTAAAAAATGTGAGAAATGATGTAATCCAAAATAGGTTAAAAGCTGAAAGATCGCTTTTAGCCATCTTCGCAAAATAGTCCAAAAACTATAGATGTTTGTTTGAAATGTTTACAATAATAAAAACACACAAATATTTAGAGATGAAATAACTATTAAGATTTGTGTAAAAAGTGTTTCTGGATGCCCCCAAAAAAAAAAAAAAAAAATTCAATAAAAAAATAAGACACTCGGTTTATAAATCCAATTTTAGATTTCTTCAATATAAATCCAATTTTAGATTCCAACCATTAAATTACATTGCCCATAAGGACACATTTTTACGAAAGGACCAAACTGCCCCTATATTTAGATCGTGTGTATTTCTTCCTCTTCAAACCCCTTCACAGTCCTCCTGGATTTAATTCTCTCTCTCTTTCAACCCACTCTCTACCCTCTTAGGGTTAGGGTTTTCAACTGCCGACAATTCTCTCTCTCTCTCTCTCTCTCTCTCTAGAGAAGCAACGTCATTGCGCCTTTCTCTCTCTACCAATTGCTAGGTCTATGTTTGATTGCATCTCAAAACAGATGGATCTGCAATTTTAGTGTTCAACAATGAAGTCAAATTTCGGTATTTTCCATTAGTGAAGCCCACTCTCATCACTACCACTATCTTTTCTCTTTCTCCAACCTCCTCACTGCCACTTCTGTCGCCTCTGGTCCACTTCGTGAAAAAGAAGAAGAAAGGGCGACCGATGGTCCAAATCTCGTGCGCTGCTCTAACAAGGCGGAGGAGGAGAAGGTTCATCTCTCTCTCTCTCTGATCAGGGCATCGACAACATTGGGATAGTAAGCAGAGGTAATGGCATGTAATCGTAACCTATCAATGTTCTCCCTGCGATTCTGACGTTGATATTAGATGTATTGTTAGACGCTAACATTTTAGAAGTAAACATCAGTTGATGATCCTCAATGAAAAAGAGAAACATGATGATGGTAAGAGGGTTTTCTAAGATATGTGTTTGCAACAGATCACCGGTTGGGAAACAAGATTTTGGCTCTACCCAGATCTGTGGTTTTTAAATTTGAGGATCTTGTTGCCTGATCTATATAAAGTTCAACAAGCCATGGAAGGAAGAACTGAAATTAACAGAGGAGGTTGGCAACCGGTGTTTAAGAGAAGATTTCAAAGTCAGGGGTTGAATTCTTGTATTCACACAGTGTTTGTGGATGATCGACCTGAAGAAATGAATCCAAAAGGACTATTCTCTCTCTTCTCTAAGTTTGGGGTTGTAAAGGATGTGGTCATTCCAGCCAAAAGAAGAAAGGCAATAAGATCAAGATTCGAATTTGTGAGATTTGATTGTCCGGTAGCAGCGGGAGTAGCAATACAGAAAGGCAATAGTGTGTGGTGTGAAAATAAAGTCCTAAAAGTGAAGAAAGCTGATTTTGGCAAGGAGCAAATGGTACTGGGAGCAAAGAAAGCATTAGCGCGATGCTCAGCAAAGTAGTGGAGGAACCAAGAAATAGGTACACATATGTTGAGGTGGTAAAAGGTGGAGCGCTGGAAAAGGAATCAGTACTGGGTTTTCATGCAGTAGAATATGGGAATGACTGGCTATTCAACAGCTTGGTGGTCAAGCTGAGACCACAACTCTCTTTTGGAAAATTCAAAGAGGATTTGTAGACCAGAGGCCTACAAAATGTTAAGGTTAAGAAAGGTGGGGACAGATTAGCATATGAAACTTTCCAATCAGCTCAAGAAATGAGGAACAGAAATACTGAGATCATCAAATAGGTTGAGAACTGATGCGAGTCGACAACAGAGTGGGAGAAAGGAATGCTTGTTGATTGTGAAAGGATGACTTGGTTGTATTGTCTTGGTGTTCCACCAAATTTGTGGAACTCTCATAATTTAAAAAAGATTGGTAAGCTTCAGGGCGAAGTGGTAGCCATTCATGAAGAAACTTTAAGCTTAGCATCCCTGAAATATGGTAAGGTGAAGGTGTAGACATCCCCGAACGCCCTTGGAGGATGAGTCCCATTCTGTTCATTTTGGGCTCACTACAGTTCAGAACTCCAATTGTCACAGTTCTTAATCTAAACCAAAGAGTCCAAATTCGGCAAATCGTTTTGAGAAAAATAGATTTTTTGTAAAGAAGTGCTAAACATGGACTGCTTTGCCAGATACAGAGTCGCCACCTAAATGTTTTTTAATGGGGGAATTTAGGAAACCCTGACTCGGTGCCAAAGGCCACGTGTCCGTCATCACCAAAGTTGCCTCAGCTTGGGAACTTGGGTACGATTGGGGAAGGTCAGCTATGAGCACCCCCTCTCGCCCGATCCGAAGATCGGCCTCTACTAACCATGATATCTTGTTTTGAAAACATTATGCGTTCTTATTCCGGTTATTAGCCTAGAGTTACTATGTTACGCGCACAGCAAACAAGTATAGACCAAATCGCCTAAATTGGAACAAAACATTTCATGTTTGTTTTGAAAATGGTTTGCTACTCATAAGTAGGCTAAAATGCAAGTTTTGCCACCCTGGAGTGGGCTTTTTTAGAAAAGATGATTTTGCCACTATCTAGTGGGCTTAAAACTCACAGTTTTGATGCATTATCCCAATTTAGGTAATTCAACCTCCATCCACAGGCATTCAAGCAGTTACATCACATAAGCAGCTAACCTCATGGTAAGCATGCTATTATGTTTAACATTCACACTCATGCAAGATGCTAAAGCATAAAATACTTACAGTGTACTCCATGCCAAAACAGTAAACTAGTTAGCAAACATGCGTGATCCTAGTTCATGTTAAAGTGGCTAATGCATCGCATACAGAATGTCACATAGAATAGGCTCGGCAAATCTAAGAATGACATGCGAAAATGCACAAGCAGCAGGTATTCAAGTTAGATTTGAAATACTTATGCAGTTAGCATGATGCGCCGAGCCCGGTGCATGCAAGACAAATGTATGGATGCAAACATGCTATCATACTGTATGCTAATTGAAACATGACCTAATACTAACCATCAAAAGCAGGTAAGTAAAAGGGAGAGAGAATTAGGGGTTGGAAGACATACACACACTCACACACACTTATTACACAATTGCCCTCGCTCGGACGGTCTGAATAATAATACAAACCGAATAACTAATTAACTATCCTAGCTAATTAAATATTACAAAACTTCTAATTTAATTGACAAAGTAAATATAGAAGGAAGGTGGCTGCAGCCCTGCCTCGAAATGCGTGAATTATGCATGTTTGACTCGTCTTGCTCGGAAATTCACTGCCATAGCATTGATGCCTTTGTTTTCACTGTCTAGCTCCTCTGAAAACTATACAAGTCTCAGGACAGATTCCATGCACACTGTGGAACACCACTGGCTGGGAGGAATAGCCACCGACCATGGGAAATGGCCACCGGCCACTAATGAAGATATCGGCCATTCATTGATGGCCGGTCGGCACTAGAGATGACCGGCCGGCCAAAAATTCCTGCAGAAATCAGTTTTGACAGCAACAGAGGGCAAGTAGTGTATGGCATGGAATTTCAAGCAAATGTAAGCATGGTCACACTCTCTATCATGCAATAGACTCAAGAGAGCATGACCCTCGACTCTTGGGCCATCAATTATGCATGATGGCCTAATAAGCCAAGTTTGCACCTTAATGTAAAAATGCATGCAACAAACAAATGAGTGCCAATACCCTATCATATTGAGATCAAGGACATTGGCGACCGAGGATTGAGACGTGTTTCGTCACTTTGAGTACGAACACTTCCTAATCCTCATGCTTGGTTTGACACCCCAAACCAAGAAATGCAATGCATGTATACAAACATGGCTCAAAAATACAACATGAGGCTAAGATGCAAAGCATGCCAAATATAATGTATCCTAAGTATGCAAGCTAAGTTAATGCGATATAAACATGCCAAAATATGTAACGAGTATATGAGATGCAATTAGCTAAACACTATGCAAACATGCAAGTATGACGCTATGCAAACATGATCCCAAAGTAATATGACATGATCATGCAATGGTGGGCCTAAATCACAAAGGGCAGACCTCTGCCCACTCCCAAAACAGTGGCCAAAAATTCCCAAAATGGTGGACAAATGCTCATGCAAGCATGCCTACCAATAGGCCCAAGACAAGGGGCATTCTACTACAACTACCCCAAACACTTTTGGCATGAACTTTTTAATACAAAATAGAATTTCAACATGCAAAATGAGCCCCCAAAACCCACTGATATGGTAGCCCCAAAGACTTAAACACTTAAGCATGCACAATGCTCATTTCACGGCACAACAAAACAACCTTTCAAGGCATGAAAGTGATGAGAAGTGTAAGCATACAAGCATGGATTAGGGACTGAAATGGCATATGAAATGACTCCAAAGCATTGAAACAACCCAACTAAGGCATGCTTATGACTCACACACTCAAGGCCCACAAGCCAAAATACAAAGGGGCTATATCAAACATGGAAAATATGATCAAAACAGTGCCTAATAGACCTCAAGCATGATGAAACATGACTGAAAGCTTCACAAAGCTAGGGGAAAATATGCAAGCATGATGGCCTAATGACAAGATGCATTTCTAGGCAAAATAGAGGTATACAAAGCAAGTGCACTATGCATGAAAAGGGCCACAAATCTGACCAAAGACAGAGGCAATATGTGACCAAATAATACCTAAAAACCTCTGAAATGGAGCCAAGAACAACTACTCATGCATGCTACCATTAGGAACCAAAAACATGCACAAATGAGAGACCAAGGGAGAGGGGTGTCCCTCCCCTATGCAAGACCTCAAACCTCCTTCTTCACCACTAAAAATCTACTGGATTTCAGTGGTGAGAAGGCCAACACACAATGGTAATCAAAGCTTAACAAAAGAGCACAAAAAGAGGCCAAAAGAGGCCTAAGAAGGGGAGGTCGGCCCCAAACAACCAAATGACCTTAATGAAAGATCTCAAGCATGAAAATACAAGACTTTTTTGAGTTATACACAAAGTCTAGAACAGCAAGCAAGGTAGACAAAAATCTAGTGCAAGATTGGGGAATCTAAAGTAAGAATGTTACCATTGAAGAACCCTTGAGGAACAGCAAGATCAGCCACCTTACTATGATCAAAACTAGTCCAAAAACTAAAGAACAAACCCTCTAAGCCTCTCAAGGTCGAAGTGTGGTGTAATGGTGTGTGTCTTAGTGCAAAACTAAGGTCAAAACACACTTTTAGGCCACAAAACACACACAAAAGAGGAGAGAGAGGGAAATATATATATATATATATAGAGTGATATATATCAGAATATATGTATAAGCTCTATTTTTTTCCTTCAACCCCCAACAATGGAGGAGGGGGGCTCTATATATAGACAAAACAAAGGTTTGAAGCTTCTCAAAGAAGCTAAACAAAAAGGGGTCAAAGGGGGCAAGGCTTCTTGAGAAAGCTAGGATAGCTGGAAAGCTTCTTGAGGAAGCTTTGACAAAGGGTCAAGCTTCCTCAAGAAGCTTTGACCAAAAGGGTGCAAAAAGGGCAAAACAACCACATGTATGCCCCGGGGCAGGTTTGGTGCATTCCAGCTGGCACAACTGGCATGCACCACGCCTGAAAAAGGTAAAAAGGTGCTACCGGCCAAAAAAGGGGGTAACCGGCCACACAGATGGCCGGCCGGCCATACTGAGTGCCGACCGGCCAATGGTATAACTCACCAATGGCCGGTATCCTCAAAACATGGCCGGTGGCCTCAAACCAAGGCCGGTGGGTGTCAGGGGTAGCTAACAAGCTACTCTCTACCCTCAGAAGCGAAAACACAAGTGTTTGGTGCAAAACCAAACACAGAACAGTCGAGTTGAGAGATCCTGAGGCAAGGCGCGTAGCCGAGACCTCTGGAAACTCAAAACGAAACACAAACATGAGTAATCACCAAGTGTTCGAGCGGTGACGTCCAAGTCTTGAGGACGGTCAAAAATGGGGTGTCTACAGAAGGTTATTACATCGTAGTTGGAAACTATTGATAAGATGGTTACCATGGAAAGCAAGGGTATTTCATACCCAATAAAAGTTGTAGAGTTTTGAACAGAGACATGGGCATTCCTCTGTTGACGTTGATAATGGAAGTTTATCATGGTCTGTTGAAGGTAGCCATAGGAGAGTGGATCAGAGCTCTGTGTCCAAACAGTTGGACAAAGAGGAAGATGATGCTGACAAGGATGCCTGAAATGATGATGTGGCATCCTAAAGTGAGGTGGAAAAGACCAAGTGGGTTGACATGGAAGTGAAGGGATTAATGCAAGGTGGCTATGTTATCTCACCCACAGTTTCATATGTTGATATATGTTGATGAAACGGCTACAGTTTTGGAAAACCAAAAAGTGGCTAAAGGCAGAGTAGGTTCCAAGGTAAGCACACAAAGAAAAGTTCTACAAAGCCAAGTTGTGGAAAATTGTAGAGTCGTTGGTGATTTTGAATCATCCGGAGTAATGAGAAGCATCAGTGACAATGGAATTATTAGGCCCAATATTAATCTGGAGGTAATGCTAAATCAGGCCCAATTTGAAGGGTTATGTAATAGCTTAGGTATGGACCCAGATCAACAGAATGTGGTGGATCCTGGGCCAATAACTCTAGTGCCTCTTCTTTACCAAGTGTCTGAAGCGCAGCCTAATGGCCTTATCGAAGCCCATGAGGATTCAGGTTCTGAACAACCAACTCAGAATAGAATTGTCAAAAGAAAGAAGGTCTTTGAAGGTCAAGACGACTTAGGTCCTGACCAATCTCTAGTTCAAATAAAAATTAAGGGGAAGAAGGATTTGTCGGCTCAAGCTGTCACAGATGGTGAGCAACATTTTTTGGCAAAAAAGGATAAAGGAAAGAAGGTTGCTCAAGTTTCAACCAGTAAAGCTAAAGGTCAGCATGATCCTCAAGTCTCAAGGCCAAAATGGAAAAAGGAAATTAGAGGTGTTACTCTATTTTGTACGGGTTTTCCACGAGGAGCAATGTTTCGAGTAACGGCATCTACAATTTCGTCATCCATGTCAGTGAGTACTGGTGCATATCGACAGACTTTGAACCGAAGTGAAGCCCACAAAGCTGTAAAGATGGGGAAAGCTCTAGGTATTGAAATTAGGGGTAATGAAGAGAGTGTTATTCGGAAAATTATGGAGATGGAAAAGGAAGATGAGGAAAGAGTACCCAAAAAGGGAATAAGTGGTGGTGCTTAAGTTTGCACTCAAGGAGACTTAGGAGTAACAGTAGTTTCATAATGAAAATTTTTTCCTGGAATGTTACAAGGCTTAGAGAAGCCTGAGAAAAGAAGGAGGTTCAGAAATTTTATAAAGGAAAAAAGAGTGGATATGGTTTTGATTCAAGAAACCAAGAAGTCCTATATGAATGAGAATTTTGCTAGATCTCTATGGCCAGAAGATGACTTGGGGTATATAAGGGTTGATGCAGAAGGGAGTTCAGGGGGTTTGTTGTGTTTATGGAACCTGAGGTCTTTCAGATTACCGGTTGTTGCAGCTCCAGGAACTTCATTTTGTTATCAGTTTTAGCCTATCTCAGACTTGACTGTGTCATTGTTAATGTCTATGCCCCTAATGATAGTAATAGGAGAAGGCATCTTTGGGAGGTTCTAACTAATCTAAAAGTCTCATTCCTTGAACCTTGGTGTTTAGGAGGGGATTTCAATGAAATTAAAAATATAAGGGAAAGGAAAGGTTGTGTTAGAAGTAATAGGAGCATGCAGGAGTTAAATGATTTCGTTAATAAACTGGGATTGGTGGATGTACCTATGTTACGGAGGCAATACACTTGGAGTAATTCTCAGTTAGGAGTGTTCTGGAGTAGAATCGATAGATTTCTTTTAAACTCAGAGTGGCTTGAATGGTTTAGTTTTAAGTTATGGGGCCTTGCTAAAATTTTGTCTGATCATTGCCCAATCTTTTTGAAGAAAGATGAGCGGGCTTGGGGACCCAAGCCTTTCAAATTTTTAAATGCATAGGTGTTGCATCCCAATTTTCTTAAAGAAGTTAAAAAGGTTTGGGCTAGTGCACCAGTAGAGGGTTGGCCTGGTTTCAGAATTATGACCAAATTGTGGTCACTCAAGTAGGCATTGAAGATTTGGAATGTGGAGGTCTTTGGGCATGTGGCGTCTAAACTTAAAGTAGCTGAAGCTGAGTTACACTCCTGGGATTTAGTTGTTGAAGAGAGAGATCCTATAGAAGCTGAAGCCAGAAAGAGAATTGAAGTTAGAGATGAAGTTTGGTAGAGTAGGAAAAAATTGGAGTGGATCTGGTTGCAAAAGTCTGGATTAAATTGGGCATTAAAAAGGGATAAAAACACTAGATACTTTCACATCATGGCCTCCAAAAGACAAAGTAGGAACCTCATTGATTCAATGAAGATTAATAATATTTTATATGAGGAGCCCTTGGAGTTAAAACAGGTTGTGTGGGTTTATTTTAAAGATTTGTTCACTAAAGGTTGGAAAGTGAGGCCAAGACTAGAGGGTGAATTTAGCTACATTGATCAAGGCCATCTTCAGCGTTTGGAGTTAGATTTTGCAGAAGTAGAGGTTTGGGCAGCAGTTAAGGAATGTGATGGAAACAAAGTTCCAGGTCCAGATGGATTTAACTTGTTTTGCATTCAAAAGGGTTGGAAGATCATGAAGGGTGATATCATGGATTTTATGGAGTTTCATGCTAATGGGGTGTTGGGAACTGGCATTAATTGTTCTTTTGTGACTCTTGTTCCTAAATCTGATTGTCCTGAATCAATTAAAGACTTTAGACCTATCAGTCTCATTAGTTCCATTTATAAAGTGTTGTCTAAAGTGCTTGCTAACAGGCTTAGATTAGTTTTGCCAAAAGTTATTGACAGAGTCTAATTAGCTTTCCTAGGTGGGAGGAACATTATGGATGGAGTTCTTATAGCAAATGAGGTTATAGATTGGTGGAAGAAATCAAATAGAAAGGGAATAATTCTTAAGCTGGATTTTTAAAAAGCATATGACATGGTAAACTAGAACTACCTCTATCAAATGTTAGAGAGTTTTGGTTTTGGAGCTGTTTGGATTAAGTGGTTGAAGGGCTGCATCTCTTCAGCTAGAATCTCAGTGCTGGTTAATTGCTCACCATCACCTGAGTTCTGTCCCCAAAAAGGTTTAAGGCAAGGTGATCCGTTATCACCACTTTTGTTTAATGTTGTAGCTGAGGGTCTAAACATACTCATATCAAGAGCCAAGGAATTGGGTTTGTTTAAAGGTGTATTAGTAGGTGCGAATGGTTTGATTGTTTCCTATTTGTAATTTGCTAATGATACGGTGATCTTCTATGAGTCTGAATGGACTGAAATTATGGCTATTAAAAGAATCCTTAGGTGTTTTGAGGTAATCTCAGGTTTAAGCATTAATTTTTCTAAAACCGTTGTGTGTAGAGTGAGAGTGGCTAATGTGGTGGTTGATGAGTTTGCTGATAAGTTGAATTGTCTAAGTCAAAAGCTACCTTTGAAATATTTGGGTTTACCATTGGGGGCCAGCCCTAGTAGGAGGTCGACTTGGAAACCTGTTGTGGAGAAGTTCAAGAAGAAATTATCTAGGTGGAAGAGAAGGGTTTTGTCTTTTGCTGGGAGGGTTACTCTCATAAAATATGTGCTATGTTCTTTAACTGTGTATTACATGTCCATTTTTAAAATGCCGGAATGTGTAGCAAAAGAGATTGATAGAATTCAAGCATCATTTTTATGGGGCGATTCTGAATATCACAGGAAGATCCATCTTGTTAGTTGGAAAGAGGTATCTAGGAGTATGCAGCAAGGTGGTCTAGGGATTAAAAATATCAGGCTAGCCAATGACAATTTGCTAGTAAAGTGGTGGTGGATATATGGCCAAGAGGATGATGCTTTGTGGAAGTTGGTTATTTGTGAGAAGTATGGCTCTATAGGGGGCATGTGGTATCATTTTTTGGTTGAATTTGGTTCTACATCTAAGATATGGAAAGATATATTACTAGTTGCTCAAAGGAATGATCGGCTCTTTCAATTCTATAAGGAGAATGCCCAGATTGCAGTTGGTAATGGAGTAAGAATTAGTTTCTGGAGGGATTCTTGGCTGGGATAAACAAACCTATTAAGCCAATTCCTTAGATTGTTTTAGCTGGTTGAAGATAAAGAGTCTTCCTTGAGTGCACAATTAGCTAAAAGATCTCATCAATGTGGGTGGATCTTCAATTTCAGAAGAATACTTCAAGCTTGGGAAGATAATGAGTTGGCTAGACTTCTGAATCTCTTAGGGGTTGGCCCTATTTTAAGAAGTGATGATGTTCATAGTTTATGTTAGAAGCCTTTGCAGTCAAGTGTGTTCAAGGTTAATCATGTTTATGCCTGGGGTTCAGTTAATGAGGGCCCCATTTAGAGGTCAGTTGATCTGTTATGGAATAATTTCTCCCCACCAAAAGCTAAATTCTTTTCTTGGTTAGCTTGGAGAGGTAGATTGAAAACAAAAGAGTTGCTTCACAGGTTAGGAATTTTGGTGAGTAGCGATGCTCTGAGGTGCATTTTGTGTCATGAGGCAGGTGAATCAACTGATCATATTATGCTTCATTGCCCTTTTGTCTGGAGAACCTAGTCTGCTATTGTGTTTTGGTAGGGCCTTCAGTGGGCTATTCCTAGTTCTATTGAAGATCTGCTACTATGGTGGTTGGGTTGGAAGTTTAAGAAGAAAGTAAACCAGATTTGGAGGGTTTTACCATCAGTAATAATTTGGTCTGTGTGGAGCTATTGGAATGACTGTGTTTTCAATTCAGTTTAGCCCAATCTTCAAGATCTATGTGACTGTATCAAGGTGAGAGTGACAATCTGGATGAGAGCTCATCTCAGAGGTGCTTCTTTCTTTGTACATGATGTTGTTTATAATTTTAAGCAAATCAGGAGGTGTATTGGGTCCTCTTGATTTTAAAGGTGGTAGAGTGGAAGTGCTTGCTGGATCCCTGGTCTGCTGCTAGTGTGGTGGCTGTTTTGATTGTTGTTAGTTTAGTTGGGGTGATATCCCGAAAGGTGAGGTGCAGAGGAGTTTGATCTGCTACTGTATAGAGGCCTTCTGTTGTTCTGCTTCTGTTTTGCTGCTTTTGATTGTTTGTTGCCTTGATGCGTGTAGTCTGGTGTCTTAGGGAGTTTTGTTCTTCCCTACTTTGTTGTGTTGTTGATCTGCAGTTGCTGTGATGTTTGGTGAGAAGGTGCTTGGGTTAATGGAGCAGCAGTATGGGTCTGCTCCTTTTTTTTGGTGTAGTATTGCATTAGTCATAGGGGTGGTCTTCAGGGCTTTGGAGGTCCAATGCTTGTTTTTGGGATCTGCTGTGTATGCTTATATGCCTGTAAGTTGGCTGCTGATGGATCTCATTGGTTTAGAGCTATGCATGCTATGTCTTCTGATCTGTTTTGGCTTTATCACAAAGGGAGTTTACTGATCTGCTTGGCTTAGCTCAAGGATGCTGCTGTTATATTTGGTTTAGTCTTAAGGTTTCTACCTATAAGTTGGTTGTTGATGGAACTCATTGGCTTGGAGCTATGTTGATGGAGTTTTTGTCTAAACCTGAGCATGGTGGTTTAGTTAGCATGGTGCATACAACAGTTGCTGGTATTGAGGTTCTGTGTTGGGTGCACTATGTTCTGTTTCTACCTTGGGTGCTGTTGGGTGCAATATGTGGCTACTTTGGGTGTATGATTATAGAAGGCATGGATACACCAGTTGCTGGTGTAAGGATGTTACCTTGGGTGCAGTAAGTGGCTACCTTGGGTGTTTGTGGTTACTCCTTGGTGTTTGTTAGGGGTTGAGTTGGCAGACTTGGAAGGCTGAGGTTGCTCTGGTTTGTGCAGATAGTAGGAGGGGATTTGTAATGCTAGTGTTGGTATGGCGATCGTTCTTTGTATGGTGTTGTCTTTGTTAGTAAGAGGAGTTGTAATGTTATCGCTTAGTGCACTCTCACTGGTCCGTAGATCGCCATCGGTGCTACATTGGTTGCTTGGTAGATTTGTTAGAGTTGCATTGGATGTTGTTTCTTTGTTGGATGTTTTGTTGTTTTTGTTTCTCCCTTTATCTTGTTTTGGCTGCTTCTGATTGGTTTCTCTCTAATCTTGGACTAGTGCTAGCATATGATTGTGCTTCCTTTGCGGTGCCAACCTAGTTGGGATCGTTAAGGTTAACTATGATGCTTAGTGCACTCTCCCTCTTTGTTGATGTAATTTTTGCACGTGTTATGCTTTTTATCAATAAAGTTTTTTTTTTTTTGCTGATAAAAAAAAAAAAAAAAATCACCAATTGTGCATTTGTATCCCGCTGTTGATCTCTTTGGCACTTTCTTTCTTTTTGTATGTCTTACAACAGATAGGTTCTTGTCAAACCTAGATTTGATCTTTGGAGATCGTCTTCTAACGAAATTGAGTGGAGACAATTGTGTTTTTTTGGTTATGATTTGATTTTCTTCTCAATTTCATTGAATTTGTTTTCTTTAGCCATAATTTGGATCCAATCAGTTCACTTTGCAAGAATTTACTCTTACAACTAGTATTATTTGGGCAAATTCTCCATTTTTCTTTCCTTAATTGTAGTGATTTGAAGTTTCAGTAGTGTAAATATGAACTCAAAGATTGCTATAGATTAGTAACAAATCATTGTTTGTTTCAACAAATAGATAGATGACCTCTCTCTCTCTCTCTCTCTCTCTCTCTCTCTCTCTCTCTCTCTCTGTATGTGTATGAGAATTTGAAAATTTAAACAAATAAAGACCAAAAAAAAAAAACGAACAAATAAATTTTTGAATAGAGAAAAAATTAGACAGATAGAAAAATTTGAACATATAACAAAATTTGGACAGATATTTGAACTGATAAAGGAAAAAGTTGAACAGATAGAAAATAATGTGAACAGATAGGGAAAAAAATTGAGCAAATAGAAAAAAATGGAATAGATAGGAAATTTTTTTGAATAGATATAGTCCACAAATAAATTAAGAGGTATAATTGGAAACAAAACTATCCTTCAAACAAACAAAATGATTTCTCACTAAATTATTTCACAAATAATGGACCTCTCACTAAAAAAAAATATTTACTAAATCTAATATCTTATACTTTCCTTAACTTAGGCTTCTCAACGATTTACTCTAAAACTATTTTCAAATTAATAAAAACTATATTATATATGTTTAATATCTTTGTTTATTTCTTGAATCATATAAACACTTGTTGACCATGTTTCTAATAAAATATTAAGCAACGCGTACCTTTCTATTTTTACGCTCACTTCTCACGTGCCTAACCCAAATATTCTCTCTCCTCTCTCTCCACATTGCCAAATCCGAACTTTGTTGGATTCTGCCTTGCAGTGTATGCACATACAATTATTCGCATATAATATAATATAATATAATATATATACACACTCCGTGTGTATCAGTTTCAACATTGATACGTCATGTCGAGTCCCCACAACCTGGAAATTTCATTCATCACCAGTAAACTTTTAAATCCATTTTCTTTCCTCTTATTGCACCTATAAAAACGACCCTACACCCTCAAATATTTCACAAACAATTCACACCTTTCTCACCCATTCCACACTTCAAACTCTCTCTCTCTCTCTCTCTCTCTCTCAGTAGTTTACTTTTCACATATAATTCTCTCTTGAATCTAGATTGGTGATATGGGTATTGAAGGTGAGAAGAGATATGGTCTGTTACTGGCATGCAAGGACTCAGAGTATGTGAAGGAAGTGTATGGTGGGTACTTCAATGTGTTTGTGGCAGCTTTTGGTGAAGAAGGAGAGAGATGGGACTTGTTTAGGGTTGTTGAAGGAGAGTTCCCAGACATGAATCAGCTTCATAACTATGATGGATTTGTGGTTAGTGGTAGCCCTTATGATGCTTATGGGAATGACTTTTGGATTCTCAAGCTTTGCTTTCTCTTGCAGACCTTAGATTCCATGAGAAAGAAAGTCCTTGGCATTTGCTTTGGCCACCAGGTAATTCATTGTTCCAATAAAAAATTTCAATAATACTATAATTTACAAAAATACCTAAATTTTGAAATAATTGAATCAGATTCAAATTTTATGATTTTTTTAATTTTATTTTGTGTGTGTGTGTTAAAATATGCAGTTTCTTATAGTATAACATGAATAATTTAGAATGATTTAATTTAATCTTCAGGTTATTTTGTAGGTATTGTGTAGAGCATTGGGTGGAAAAGTAGGGAAGGCATACACTGGTTGGGACATTGGACTAAGAAAAGTGAGAATTGTGAAAGATTTCTCACCATGTGACTTTCTTGATAGCTTGGATGAGATCCCACATGCTCTTTCAATAATTGAATGCCACCAAGATGAGGTTTCTCTCTCTCTCTCTCTCTCTCTCTCTCTCTCTCTCTCAAGAATTCAGTTGTAATCATCAACACTTGGGGGCTAATTTTAACTATGAAACAGGTTTGGGAGGTCCCTGTAGGAGCTGAAGTGATAGCATTTTCAGACAAAACAGGAGTAGAGATGTTCAGCATTGGAGATCACATTCTTGGAATTCAAGGTCATCCTGAGTACACCAAAGACATTCTTAACAATCTCGTTGATCGTCTTCTCACTAATGACTCTATAGAGGTATTTACTATATGTTCTTCTATTTGGCTCTCAAAAACTCTACTTCCATACATTTTAATATTAAAATTTTAAATTCTTTTGATATTGAATTTTAGTTATTTAATTACAGAAAGGATTTGCCGAAGATGTGAAGTCAAAATTGCAGATAGCTGAACCAGACAGAAAATGTTGGCTAAGGATTTGCAAAATGTTTCTCAATGGGAGATAGAACAAAATTACATTACATTTAAATAAATAAATCAATCCAAACTAACTTTATGTCCCAATCACGAGAGGTTGACGAGATGATATGTATGACTATGATTATTTTATATAGTCACTTTTTTTTGTTGGTTTTGTGTAACTAGACTGTTTGCATTTTTTTTTTTTTTTTTTATCAGCAAAAAAAAAGTTTTATTGGTGACAACATATCCTTAACATATGCAAATACATCAATAAAAGAGGAGAAGAGCACAAAGCATCATAGCAAATTACCCAATCCCAACTAGATTGACACTGAGCAAAGAGCCCAATTATCTACAAGCTCGACCCCAGGATACCCTTATTGTCAAGCACATATTTATTGAATGTATCTGAAGATATGATTCTTCCTAAAGTTGTATTTCATGTAAACATGGAAAACATGAGCACAACACAAGAATCTTGTTCTCTATGGTTCTCAACCTTTGCTTATGGATAAATTATAAATAAACCTCTTAAGTTTACTTAAAATATAAATTGGCTTCAATAATTTTAAAAATTATACTTGTCTATTGAAATTTTTAATTTCATAACAAATAACTTATTTTATTAATAAATTATTAAGTCAATTAATAGTTTTTAATGATATCATAATTATATTTCAATTAATAGTTTAAGTAATTTTATTATTGTATATGAGAGTAGTTATGAATTATATTTTTTTAATTAGTTCTGTTAAATAAAAAATTCTAACAAATGAATACTTATAATTTTTGAAACTATAGAGACAAAGTAAATCTCGGGAAATATATTTTTAATTTACCCTTTGCTTATTTGTGTTTAAAGTCATGCTATTCTCAAACTTTAATGTCAAAGAAAAACATTCTTTTCTTTAGTTGATTATTCTTTCTTATTTATCTATGGAGATTCTCCTCGTGTGAAAAAGAAAACAAAAGCTAATCAAATTGGAGGAACACAATTATCCCACAATTTTATTCAATGCTAAACAAGAATAATTGTATAAATTGTGATCCAAAGAATTCAATGATAAGTATTGGTCCCAAAGAACAATGCAAATTAGGACTTACTATTTTAATTATTTCTGAAAAAAATCATCGAATAAATAATTAATCTCAGATTAAAAAAGTTGCCGCGAAAGGAATTCAAGTGGGCAAGTTCGATGCCAAATATCAGTGAAGGAAATGGAATGAAAGGAATTCTAGGCTCAAATTACTCTTCTAAGAATCAACTTTGCTGGCATGTAAGCAATTTCAAAATAAAATATTAGTTTGCCACGAGGTTTGGATTCCAAAAATTCAAGTGAATCAATCTAGAAGATGATGAATTAGCAGAACCCAATGCCTTGGAACTTGGAACATTATCAAAATTAAAGGATTCTAATTCACAATATATTAATTTAGCAGCCATAAATAGCGTCATTCTTTGCATCTCACCAGTGGTGGCTTCAAAAATTTTCTTCACTGGGTTCATGAAAAACTTATACAAACTTTAAAAAATAAAATTTCACTCTTATAAATATCTATTTTCAATAATTTAATAAATATAATTTAAATTTCTTCAAAGAAAAACAAACATAGAGTTTAGTACATGAATATGCAACCTATACCTAAGAATCCTCCCTCCATCTTACATAAACTCTCACATTGCCCTCTATGGGTTTTTATATTGCTTAATGGTCTCATTATCAATACTATCTGTGGGGATATATTTTCTGAGTACCAACACGTGACAAGGTGACGCCGACGTGTCAGCCGAGGTGCCACGTGTCCTAGTCGTGACGCCGAGGTGATCACGGCAAGGCCGATGTTATCTCCAAATATATCAGAATCCGAGATAAGTGGATAAGGGACAAAAGTCCTAAAATGAAAAAGGGAACTCAACCTGAATGAGGGACAAGAGTCCTAGAATAAGAAAAGACTTCAGTTTGTATTAAATAAGACTCTTAGAGAGTTTATCCTAATCTTACTGAGAGTCCAAGATTAGCAGTAATTCTGAGTTCATAGAAGTTAGGCTTCTATTGGGACTAGGTTTATGTTGGCTATAAAAGAGAGGCACCCCCATGGGTCTAAGGTATACTTTTTATGCTCAAGCTAGTGAGTTTAGCACTATTGATTATCTTTGAGAGATATTGAGTACTGACTTGATCGTCAGAGTACCCCCGGGTGGCGAACCACCACTGGAGTCTTCTCTTTCTGTTGCAGGTTAGTCAAGTGCCATCTACTCTGCCGGTGCTCTCCAACTGGATACTAAGATTGCAATGTGGTCAAATTTTCACCCACACAATTTGGCGCCGTCTGTGGGAAAAAAAGAAGAATAGATGGCCAATGAAAGAAAGAAGAATAAATGGCCAATGACGGACATAAGGATCAGACTGGAGACAACGCTCCTGCTGGGAATGGGAAACCTATCAACCTCAACGTTGAAGGGGACAACCGCAACACAGAAATTCGTGACCAGAATCACGGAGTGAAAGATGCCGGCCAGGAAGGTAACGCACCAAAGATAACAGATCAAAGCGGATACTACAACGAAGATGACCTCCAGGTATGGAAGGATAAATACCTGAGGAGGAACGAAGACCCTTCCAGAAGGGATGCAAAGACAGGGGGCATGAGCGCTCCCAAGGAGATAACATTCAAGTATAGAAGAACTCATCCTAAGTGAGTAGATCCCGAATTCCGGATCTTGGATCCCGAATCCGAGAAGACATGATCTCAGCCTAAACAAGTAGGCCCGAGAAGACGAGAGCTCAGCCTAAGTGAGCAGATCCCGGATTCCAGATCCCAGATCCTAGAAGACATGATCTCAGCCTAGATGAGTAGGTCCGAGAAGAGAAGAGCTCAACCTGAGTGAACAGATCCAAGATTCTAGCAGACAAGATCTCGACACTTAAGTCCGAAAAGAGAAGAGCTCAGTGAGCAAATCTCAGATCCCAGAAGATAAAAAAGAAAACACACAAGGTTGGACTGCAGTTAGCCAGGTTGAAGACCTTTTATAAGGTTCGCAAAGGAGTATGTGGAAGCCATGCAAGGGGCAGAGAGAAGAAGAATATGTTTACCACTTGTTGAAATTTGTAGCAATTTACAAGTTGGTTAAACTGATATGATGTTTACCACTTGTTGAAATTTGTAGTAATTTACAAGTTGGTTAAACCGAGATGATGTTTACCACTTGTTGAAATTTATAGCAATTTACAAGTTAGTTAAACTGATGTGATATTTAACACTTGTTGAAATTCTGTGTGAATTTACAAGTTGAAGTTAAACTGAGATGATATTTAACGCTTGTTGAAATTCTGTGTGAATTTACAAGTTGAAGTTAAACCGATGTGATAGTTAACACTTGTTGAAATTCTGTGTGAATTTACAAGTTGAAGTTAAACCGAGATGATGTTTAACACTTGTTGAAATTCTGTGTGAATTTACAAGTTGAAGTTAAACTAATGTGATATTTAACACTTGTTGAAATTCTGTGTGAATTTACAAGTTGAAGTTAAACCGAGATGATATTTAACACTTGCTGAAATTCTGTGTGAATTTACAAGTTGAAGTTAAACCGATGTGATATTTAACACTTGTTGAAATTCTGTGTGAATTTACAAGTTGAAGTTAAACCGAGGTCGAATCGGAAGAAGATTGGTTTAAACACTTGTTGAAATTCTGTGTGAATTTACAAGTTATAGTTAAGACGAGGTTATGATAAAGGATGATGGTTAAACACTTGTTGAAATTTTTGAGAAAAATTTTCAAGTTAAAGTCAAGCTCAAGCAATATCTACGTACTTGCCGAGACTACCAGGTTGTCAAAACTTGAAATATGGAAAATTGAAGTCTTGATAGATGACATTGAGAAAGTGACAAGTCCTAAGCAACACTTATGAAAATATTTGTTACAATATTTTCAAGTGTTAGGACGAGGCCGAGATGAGCAAGATTAGAAATTGTGACAGAAGTATTTTACCCGAAAAGATTGCACAGTCAAGGTGTACTTTGAAGACATGCAAATTATTCTAAGTATAGAATCATACAAGAGCAGAAAAAAGAAGACATACATTCAAAGAAGAAATCAGAGAAATGCATTTAAAGAAGAAAGAAGGCACTTCGGCCTGAATATTGAAAAATAAATTATTCAAACTACAAAAATGGCACGTCAGCCGGATTAAAAGCATATAAAGACGGACAAAGTACAAGGTACAAGGTACAAGGAGTAAAAGAAGGAAACAAAACTACTCGGCATCAATGGCAGGATATAGATGACAGTTGGGAAGACTTCTCAGTAGCCTTCTTGGCCTCGAGCTCAGCATCGATCTCCCGAAGAGTTTGATCAAGGCTCTTCTCGGCGATTGACACCTCGGAGTTTGAAGGCAAGGATTGAAAGCAAGAATCTAGAAAAAAACACAGAAAATAGAAACAAGAATGTAATTCGTAATCAAGAATGGTGATGAAGTTATTAGGAAATCAAGACAAAAAGATTGCACAGGTGTGTCAAGCCAAGAACAGTGGCAAAAATCAACAGATGTGTGAACAGTTGTAGACACCCCATTTTTGACCGACCTTAAGACTCAGACGTCACCGTTTGAGCGCTTGGTGATGTTGCATATCGTGCTCGTCCAGAGGTTTTAGAGTCTCGGCCGTGAGCCTTGCCTCCGAACTTCTGGGCTTTTCTGTGCCTTGCCTCGATTTGCGAACCAAGCTCGATTTTTCTCTGTTTCTCTTCCCAAAGGGAGGGAGAGGTCTCGTAGACCATCTCTCAGTGGCCGTGGGCTACATTTCATGGTCGTAGGCCATTCTATCCATTTCGGAGCCCGGTTCCCGATTTTCGGAGTCGTCAAGCCGTGTGCCTCGGTTCGGGACCGCCTAACTACCCCCGTTTGCTCCGGTTTTTGGCATGCATCTTATTTACTCCCTTTTGAGGGACGCTGTGGTCTGAGAGACCCACTTCGTGGTCGAACACCACTCCCGGTGCCTAACAGTCAGTTTTTGGGGCCTCGGACTGCGCGTTTCGGCCCCTAAACCTTCATTTTGCATCGGTTTTCGTTCATGTTTGGCAAGGACCTCTGTTTCATCACCAGGAAGGTCATAGAAGGGTAGGAGGCCAGTAATTGTTTCAGCGACCAGTTATATTCCTTCATCGCCCTCCGATGCCCATTTTTCTCACTTCAAAGCCAATGTTGACCACCCTAAGGCCACTTTCTTCAGCTCCAAACCACATATTTGTGTTGTACACACCTTAGAGGACACAAATATCACATGGCCGGCCAGTAATTCCATTTGAACCTTTTGAACCCCTTTGAAAAATGGCTTGTTCTCTCTCCTATTTCACTTCCTCCAATTTTGGACCATAGGGCTGTGTTGATGGCATCTGGGAGGACATCAATTTGTGGTGGCCGGCCATTAATTCACCTTGGCCTTTTTGACCCCTGGCCGACCGGCCATGGGGGGTGGCCGGCCGGCCACCTGCAGCTCCAAAACCTGGCCGGCCTTGCTCTTCAAGGTGAGTACATTACAGCTGTATACTCTTTTCCCCCCAAAAATCTGTATCCGGGGGGGACAACTTTTGGGGGGAAACTTGGCTTGTTTTCCCCCCATTTTTTCCCTCCTTTTCTCCCCCTCTTTGTTCCATATAACCAGCCTCCAGCATTCGTTCAAGGGTTGGAAAAATTGTTTTGAGCATGCATATACATACCTCCATCCATCTCCCTCTTTAACCCTAAAAAACAACCAAGTTCTACCCCTTTTTCACACCACCACCTAGCACCACACTACCACTTCCATTTCCAGCAACTTGGAGGTCTTCTCAGAGGCTAGGAGGCACCATTTTTCAGTCCAAGAGGCAGCCAAGGCTTGGTCTTCAAGGGTAAGCATCACTTCCCCCTTTTCTAGCTCATTTTTGTACCATTTCTTAGCCCTCTTTTCTTACTGTTTTGAGCTCCAACCATAACTGGAAATGTCATTTTTTTGAGCTCATTTTTCTATTTCATTAAGGGTATTACCCTGTTTGGGACCCCCATTTTACACTTGCTTCAATATCCCTTTGTATGCTATTATCTTGCATAGTATTTTTGGCCTATGTGTAATCTGTTTTGAGGCATGATATAAACTATAACTGAACTTATTTTGAGTCCTTATTGAACATTGAAGAAGGGCTCACCACTGTTTGGGACCTCCATGTATCACTTGCCATTGTACTCCTCTTTGGTCCCCTTTTTTGCATGATTTATTAGCTTATTGAGCTTCTGTTTTTGGACTTTGGTCCAAACTGAAAATGGCCCTATTTTAAACCCCTATTCATGTCTCATTAAGGGTCTATGGCTGTTTGATACACCATTTGTATACTTCATGTTATAGCCCTTTTGGTGACCTCATTTTGCATGATATTTTGAGCCTATTTGTATACTGTTTTGGGGCTGGTGATAAACTGTAAAAAGTCTTATTTTGGGTCCCTCTTCAACATTGTTGAAGGGCCCTCACTTTTTTTAGACCTCCATGCACCACTTGCTTCTTTGCTCCTTTGTTGGCCTATTTCTTGCATAGCATTTTGAGCATACTTGTATCTGTTTTTGGAGTTTTTCATAAACTGTAATACATCATATTTTTGTCCCCTCTTCAATATTGTAGAAGTCCCCTTCTCTGTTCGGGGCCATAATTTGTGACTTGCTTCATTACCTCCCCTGCGGAGCCATTTTTGTATTCTAATTTAGCCCTGCTTGGGCCCACTGTTTGGCCTCACTCTAAACTGTAAAAATACTTTTCTTGGGGCTACCTTGCTTCTGAATTTTCATTTCATATTCAAATTATGTATGCATTGTATAGTTACAGGCCATTTCATGCGCCAAAACCCGTGTTTCGGGACTCGTTTCATGCATCGGGTTTCATTTTACCGGGTTTCGGGGCTATTTTGTATCTCATTTTACCTCTGATTTTTGCATGATAGTATGCCATTTTTTGTGTTTTGGCATGTCTTGTTAGATTGGCATTTCGTGCCGTAGGTTCGGTTCTCGGTTTGCGTGCACGCATGCACGCATCTCGAGTTGTCTCATTTTCATCATTATGGCCTCCTATGTGAGTGTGGCCGAGGTCCACTTGTGTTGGTGTAAGCCCATATTGCATTGTGTATGCCATTTCATTCCATAGCATTGTGTATGCTAGGTTGTATGTTAGCGCATTAGGTATGCCATGTTTTCTCGTGCATTGTGTATGCCATTTCATAGCCTTTCGCATGTTAGGTTGTATCTTAGTTGCATTTCATGCATATCATGCACATTGCATCGTGTTCGGGATAGAAGCTAGCCCGGGCACGGGAAACGAGGTACGTTCCGTACTCCGAGTGACGGAACGTGTCTCAATTCCCTAGTCACTGACACTCCAGATTATCCATGATGGAGTTAGGTTTTGTTGTATTTTCATATGCATTCATTTCATATTGAGTTGTGCAATTCGACTCCTCGGCCATTATGCATCGATATGCGTGATTGGTGGCACGAGGATCGAGGCATGCATACATTTGTGAAAATACATTGCGTTGCAGCAAAATGAAGAATCAGCAACTTTTCAGAGCTTGGCACGCATTTCAAGAACAGGTGCAAACAAAGGCTGATTGGGGCATCGTCATAGATTTCCGCACAAAGGCAACCCGAACATGCATCATTCATTACTCGGAGCGGAATCAAGGCAGTCCCTGGCTTGCATGCCAGTTTTACAGCTTTCTTAGTTAATTTGTTAATTAATTAGGAATTTGTACATTATTTGGACTGTATTATTTGGACTGTACTATTCTTTTATTCGGGACTGTATATTTATTCAGACCCTCTGTGCGAGGGCAAAATTGTAATAAGTGTGGGTGAGTGTGATGTATGTCTTCCAATCCCACGTCTTTCTTCCCTTTTATTTACCTGCTTATGATGGTTAGATTAGGGCATATTTCAATTAGCATACAGTATGATAGCATGTTTGCATTCATTAAATGCTTTTACATGCACCGAGCTCGGCGCATCATACTAACTGCATTTGTATTTCAATTCCAAGTTGAATACATGATAGCTGTAGCATTCCATATGCCATGTTTAGGATAGCCGAGCCTGCTATAGTTGCATTTTTGCATGTGTTGCATTAGGTAATCCTGTATATTTAGGATCATGCATGATTTCTAATGAGTTTCTGTTTTGGCTTAGAGTACTCGGTGAGTTTTATGCTTTAGCATTCTTGCATGCGTGTGAGTGACTGCTATGATAGCATGCTTACCATGAGGTTATTTGCTTATGTGATATAACTGCTTGAATGCCTGTGGGTGGAGGTTGGGTTATTTGGATTGGAACAATTCATCAAATGTTTGTTTTAAAGCCCACTAGATAGTGGCAAAATCATGTTTTCTTAAGCCCACCCGAGGGTGGCAAATTCACGTCTTAGCCTACCTGTGGGTAGCACCATCAAACCATTTTTCAAACAAACATACATGAAGTGTTTTGTTCCAATTCAGGTGATCCAGTCTATACTTGTATGCTGTGCGCATCACATAGTAACCTAGGCTAATAACCAGAATAAGAACGCGCAATGTTTTCAAAATTAGATATCATGGTTAGTAGAGGCCGGTCTTTGACCGGGCGAGCGGGGGTGCTCACGAGGTGACCTTCCCCAATCGTACCCAAGTTCCCGAGCCGAGGCAACTTTGGTGATGACGGACACGTGGCCTTTGGCACCGAGTCAGGGTTTTCTAAATTTCCCATTAAAAAACATTTAGGTGGCGACTCAGATTCAGCAAAGCGATCCATGTTTGGCACTTCTTTTCAAAAAATCTATTTTCAAAATCGATTTGCCGGATTTGGACTCTTTGGTTCAAGATTAAGAACCGTGACATTTAAGTCCTTGAACTGTAGTGACCCCAAGCGAACGGAACGGGACTTAACCCTCCCGGGGCGTTCGGGGACGTCTACAGTTTCTGGCAACTCTGCTGGGGACTTAGAGAACTTGACTCGAACTCATGATATCTCGCTTTGACTACACTTGTGTGTTTCTTTGCATTGCATTTGCATTGGTGTGCCTAGGACACCGTGTTTGCCATCTGCTATTCCTGAACGGTTTGCCGGAGGCTTGTCTTGTCAAGGCATGACCATAAGGCTGACCGGTTGTGGGCTCTGCCAGTATGGGAACACAAACCCCAGTTTTACCGGGGCACCCTTTTTGACCATTCGACCTAGTGCATATTCGGATCCATAGTAACCATTCCAAACTAGGACAGGTTGCTTACCCGATATAGGTTGTTTGAAACCGCTGTGTGTGTAGTGAAACCCTAGCTCCTGACAAAATAGGACAGGGAAACCCTACCCCAACATAGGGGTGTTTTGGCTCTCACTTGCTTGTTATGTGCTTTAGAGTGCGTCTCTACAGGAATGCATGTATCAGTTTGCAAGTTTGGGCATCAGCTGCGGGCACCGATTCAAGATTTTGAGAATCGCCATTCGAGGGTAACAGCTGAGTAGAATTTTGGGGGCAGACCAAGAAAGGGCACACCATCCTACTATGCTCAGATTCTGCTTTGGTGAAGTTAAATGAGATGTCGATGTTTTCCCTTTTGCTAAGGTAGTCCTGGAACCATAGCTTCAGAAGGCTCCGAAATCCCCCGGGTACATTGGACTAGTGCTGATAGACTTTGTTAGGTCAGAGATTCAATTCAAGGGCAACTAGTGTTCTTTCGTTGAGGCAAGGCAAAGAAGGGCCAGACAGGGCTCATTGGTTCATCTGATCTGACAGTCACCAGTCACATCATCAGTAGACCCGTGATGGCACAGGGTTCGGAAGAATTTGTGGCCGTGATAGCAGCGCCAAATCAAGGAACTGCCATGCAGGCTGAGACCAGTATTGAAACACAGCGCCCATCTGGGGCATCTGCCTCACATCCAGCTTTGGGACCCCAGCCGAACTTTGACCCAATTCCACCAACTGAAGATTTGCAGGGTCCAGATCCTCGAGAAGGGTTAGCTCAAGCGCAAGTTTTCAGACCCTTGGTGCAGCCTAATGAGAGGCGTTATCCCCTTGATGCTAATGACCTCGATCTGACCGCAGTGAACATTGCGAACCTTGAGAAGCAATTCAAAAAGGCACAGGGCCTTAACTCCATTCCCGACATTGAGGATGGGCACACTGAGTCTGCCGTCCGGCTCCCAGACAGATTCAAAATGCCACATATTGACCGTTTCGACGGGTCTGGGAATCCAATGGTACATATCTGACTTTTCTTGGATGTCCTGAAGTCGATGGGTCTGACTAAGCCACAGAAACTCTCTTTGTATGGAAGAACCCTGTTGGGTATAGCAGCCACTTGGTACGCTAAGTTGGAAGATAAAGTGAAACAAAACTGGGAAGAACTGGCTGAGGCCTTTGTTGATCAGTATTCTTACAATACCCAAGTTGAAATGACCATCCAAGAGCTTGAAGCAACCCGCCAAAAGCCAAAAGAGCCTTTTGTGGAATTTGTTACAAGGTGGAGAGCAAAGGCAGCACAGATGACAGATCGCCGCCCTTCTGAGAGGGATCAAGTGCAGATGATGGTGCGAAACCTCGAACATGATATGTTGCAAAAGTTGATAGTGGCTCTGCTATTCACTTTCAAAAGTTTGCATGAACTGGGGGTTCAAGTCGAGAATGCGGTCAACAGTGGGATCATTCCCAGAACAAGTGAACCGACAAGGAGGGCGATTGCAGGGAGTACCAATGCCGGAAGTAGCACTATTCCCGAACCCACTGAAATCAATACAGTCGTCATAGCCAACCCTTTTGCCAAACCAAGTTTACCTCGACCCAAATTTCAAGCTCAGGCGTAACTTTCACCCCCCCTCTATATGAGCCTGACTAGCGCACTAAAACTCCTAATGGAAAAAGGGCATCTCAAACCCCTCGATCCTCAACCTCTTCCCGACCCACTCCCAGCCAGACATAACCCCGCCAAGTACTGTATGTACTATCAGCAGCGCGGTCATGGCACCGACCGTTGCTACCGCATTCGTCATGAGGTCCAAAATCTCATCAACAACCGGACGATAGCTCCACCTTCAGACCCCAATGACCAAACATCTCCTGCCTACCTCAATCTCATCCATATACTGCCATCCACATATGACCCCAGCATATACATCACCCCGGCCCATCTACCCAAACCTGAGGTGTTTATCCTAGAAAGCATGGACTTATGCATGATGGGTGCACCTGAACCCCAATCATCTCAAACCCGAGAACCCACTACTTCTGAGTTGATGGGAATGATAAAAGATCTTCAAAGAACTGTGACAGATCTGGCCTCCGGGACATTGGCTCCATCATCGACCACACCATATATTGGGAATTTCATGTCAAAAGGCTCCCCAGTCTTGGGACGGGCTGCATTTGAGGAAGGCCAATCCCTTGGCAAAGTGGAGGCGAGTGGAAAGAACAAGGAAGGGGCGGGCATGGATCCCCATGAACATCTTATGTTTGCTGTTGAGGCTTTGAAAGCTGAGGGACTGAACAAAGAGCAAGTCCTCGCAGTTGTTGCAAAAACTGTGGATGACACTTTCGCTACTCAAGTCAGGGGCAGTCCGAATCAAAGGAAAAACCGGGAGAAGGGCCGTCATACCAAATACGATCCTATTAGCTCTAATCCTGCACTCAGAATAGATCAACAAACCAGGCCAGCACCTGCCAATCCCTTTACTGGTGCGTCCAGCAAAAATCCACAAGCCTTGAAGTACTAACCCTGAGGTCAAAGGATCTTCCATGCCCTCCACATGCCTTTGTCCAAAGCTTTCCAAATCCTTGTTGGACAAGGCCATCTCAAACCCCTTGAGCCTCGGCCTCTCCCGAACCCTCTTCCGGCTACACATGATGCTGCCCAGTATTGTGCTTTCCATCAACAAACTGGTCATGGCACTGACAATTGCTTTCGTCTTCGCCACGAAGTGCAAGATTTGATTGACAACGGGGTCATTGTCGCGCTAAGCTCTGTAAAGTCTATCGGCACTGGGTCAGTGAACTTGGGGGATAATGTGATTATGTGATCGAGGGATGAACCACCTGCGGATGGCGCTCAGATTACTCCGGCTGTGGTGGATGGCATGCATCGCTTTTGAGCCTTTGCATAAGTCTTTGCAATTTTGCATTCTGACTTGGGTATTGGGTCAGTCTTGTTGTTTTGTTTTGAGTCTGTCCTTTTGTTTTGAGTCAGTCTTTTTGTTTTGGGTCTGTCTTGTTGTATCGAGTCAGTCCTATTGTATAGGAGTCGGGTGATTCTGGGGGAGGTGTTACCTCGGGCATCACCATTTTGTTTTGTGTTTGTCTTTTCGTTTTGTTTTGAGTCTGTTTCTGCCAGGGAGCCAGTTTTGCCAGCAGACTTTGAATGAACAGCAGTGATTTTCACATCCTCGTGTTCGCTTCTACCTTGTGCCAGTTATGCCAAAAGTTCTGAATGAGATAGCAGTATTTGACTAATAACTCTATCTTTTCTGTGCCTTGAAGTCGTTATAACGACCTAAGTTTTTCAAAACTTTTTGAACATTGCGGTGAAAACGAAGAAGAAGGAATTCCTCGGGATTTGCAAAACTTTGATCAATTGAGAGAAAGAGAGGCCTGCTAAGCCCTTAATGAATGAAATCATGCTTGTTAGCGTGAATACTGAGAAGGACCCTGGCTTGATCCAGACTGGTTTCACACTATCTTCAGTGCGAGCGATTTGTCGCTTTCTTAAAAATTTTCAAAAACAAAATGTTTTGCGCGGTCTTGCGAAGACCTGTGTGGAATCGCTCTTGAAATTGTGCAGCCTAGGATCGCTCTCAGCCTCGAGACTCAACTCCTTTGCTTCCAAACCTTGAACTTGAATTCAGAAGGTTTAACGGTCAACTACGATGTGAGGCCTGCGTGGCCAGATTTGAAGCAGCCCTCGAACAAGGGGCCAGGAAAGTCGGATCAAGAAGATCAGAAGATCAGAAGAAGCTTGCAAAGCTAAAACAGAAGTATCCTTCGAACTAAGGGCAAAGATGTCAGATGTGCTTGAAGAGCCGAAGATGAGTCCTCTTGCAAATCAGCAGCCACTCTCCTGGATACGGATGGCTTCAAAACCCTACAACCATTTGGCATGGACCTGTTACACTTTTACCCTTTGAGAGGCTCGCTGGGCCGAAAACCCGAAAGGGCGACCCAGGTAAAAGTTAGAGCGAGACGAAAAAATATACAAAGAAAGAAAAAAGAAAAGAAAGAGAAAAATACAAAAAAAGAAAGAAAAAAGAGAAGAAAAGAGAAAAAAGAAAAAAGAAAAAAAAGAAAAGAAATGAAAATGAAAAGAAAAGAAAGACAAAGCTCGCAAGGTTGAAAACCTGCAACAGGCGCCTTGGCAAAAGTTAGAGCATAAAAAGGAGAGGTTAAATACCCGAGTGTACCTTAACCCCGAACTACGTAAGGCTTGATTCCCATCTTTGGGATACGTAGGCAACTTCATTATGAAGTCCAGCCGTAAAACAATTCAAATTCGATTGTGTCCATGTAATGGTTTTGATCATCTTTGCCTTCTCTGTATCCGAGAGTCCGGTTGTGTTCGTCGCTCCAAGGACTGATTACAATGCGCTGCGGTGCCATTCAAACAAGGGGTAGCTTTCCGTTGCCATTCAATGCGCCGCGGTGTCGTTCAAACAAGGGGCAACTTTCTGTTGCCATGCAGCTCTCTTCAAGCACGGGGCAGTTTTCCTTTGGATCCGAGGTTGCGCATCTCAGGAGTAGGTTTCATACTCGTTGAGCAATGGCCGTTTGCAAAATAGTTTTTGAGAATTTTTACTTAGGTTGACTATTTTCTCGAAAATCATTCTATCTTTTCCAAAACTGGACCCTTTTCATGGACCCAAAAAAAAAGGAAAATTTTCAGTGCTCATAGCCTAACTTGCATGATTTTAAATCAAAAATCGAACAAGCATGTTAATCTAACTCTCATTTTGGTCAAAACTGTTTTAGTAGAAAGCAAAGACAAAAATGGTCAAAATGATGAACTAAGGGCACAGTTGAGTCAGGTGTTCTGTCTTTTCCCCTTTGACAAAATACTTGCCGGAAAAAGCACTCTACTTGCCAAAAAAGGGCACAACTGAAGCTAACAACGAAGTGCTGAAGGCTCTCTCACCCTCCAAGCAGCGAGGTATCAAGCCAAGTGTGAAGCGCGAACTGGAATGGGACAAGATATTCCACTCCATCATCTGCACAGATCTTATCACGTCCAAACTCCCCAGCAAAACCGATGCTAGCTGCAGATTTGCTACACACCCAGTTGTAGCGCAACCCTTCTATGGGAGGAATTCACTAGCTGTAAGCGGAAGAAAGAGAATCTAGCAACATGCTAAGGGCAAGAGCCCACAACTTCCTATTTATCCATCAACCACCCAGGGGAGGGATTGAAAAATGAGAGATTGAAGAATAGAGAGATGTGCGATGAGAGAAAAAGTGAGAAAAGGGCCTCTTCAGAAAACAAGAGATTGAGTGCCGAGCGATGTGAGAGACACAAATAAGAAAGGGTGGGAAACAATACTCGGTGAAACAGGCTCCCTGTATACATCTGTGTGTCGTGTCTTTTGTTTTATTTGTCTCGATTCCTGCTTTGAGTCGTCCCGAGTGTGTCTCGTTGTGTTTAGGTCGTTTACCTTTTGTTTTTGTTTTTTTTTTGTGTTGAGACGTTTTGGCTGTGGTCAGTTGTAGGCTCAATACCCGGTTGAGAATCCTTTTCTCATTTTCAAAAGAAAAATCATCCTGTGCTCAGAGTGTTGTGCCATTCTCCACATTTGTGCAAAACAGAATTGGTTCTTTCATAAAGCTGCAAGGTTCAACCCAGGTCATGTCAGAATAGTAAAGCAAGAACCTATCTGAAGCTATTTAGGCTTCGGACTGCAAAGCAAAAGAAAAGAGGGAAAATTTGGAGCATCTTAGCATGTTTCAACTTTAGCAAAATCTGAAGACTGCATTCCAGGTGCACCTTCTCAGGCCTCGCCATTTCTCTGGAGTATGAGTGTGTCTCGACCCCAAGTGTAAGCCTGCTTCAAGTCAGAATGGCAGTCCAAGCAGCACCAGAGGGTTTCACATGCAGATGTTATCTCTCGCCAATTTGAATAGGGTGTGCCCTTTTGAGTTGAGTATGTTGTGAAGTCCTCTAAGAAGCGAATAAGAGGCACCAGAGTACATATTTGATGCTCCTCTATTACATAGAATATGAACTTTCATATACACTGTTGTTGCATGCGTGCCGCGTATCGTTATGATTCTTGCATAGAAAATGCTTGTATCTATTACATAGAAAATGCCCCCATACTTGCATAGAAGATGCATTTTATCGCGCTTTTTTTTTGTGCATTTTATCTCGTTCGCACTGTCTTGTGCACTTACACTTTGTATCTCACTAGCCCTGTCTTGTGCATCTTGTGGTTGTATCTCACTCGCACTATCTTGTGCATTTCAAAACACTCGCGCTATTTAGCGTATCGCACTGTCTTGTGCATTTCAAATCACTCTCACTGTTTTGTGCAGTTTACATTCGCTCTATTTTGCGCATCGCACTGTTCTGTGCAGTTTATCATTCGCGCTATTTTGCGCACCTCAATCGCACTGTTTTGTGCAGTTTATCATTCGCGCTATTTTGCGCACCTCAATTGCACTGTTTTGTGTAGTTTACATTCGCGCTATTTTGCGCATCGCACTGTTCTGTGCAGTTTAACATTCGCGTTATTTTGCGCACCTCAATCGCACTATTTTGTGCAGTTTACATTCGCGCTATTTTGCGCATCGCACTGTTCTGTGCAGTTTATCATTCGCGCTACTTTGCGCACCTCAATCGCACTGTTTTGTGCAGTTTATCATTCGCGTTACTTTGCGCACCTCAATCGCACTGTCTTATGCATTGCATATCATCGCGCTATTTTGCGCACCTCAATCGCACTGTCCTGTGCTTTGCATATCACATCGCACTATCTTGTGCATTTCAAATCAATCGCGCTGTTTAGCGTATCGCACTATTTTGTGCATTGTATCATTAGCGCTATCTTGCGTGTCCCACCTGCACTTGTTAGTGCATTACATTTCACTCGCGCTATTTTGCGCATCGCACTATTTTGTGCACATTACTTGCATTGTGTATGCATTTTATCGTGCTATCTTGCGCATCTCACCTGCACTTGTTAGTACGTTGCATCGCGCTATCTTGCGCACCTTACTTGTATCACACTGCTTTATGCATTCATCCTACTCGCACTGTGTTGTGCACCTCCAGCTCGCGCTGTCTTGTGCACTCTCTGGTCTAGGAGACCTTAAATCCTGCATCATCATTCGCGCTGTTTTGCGCATCGTACTTGCAGTTTACTTGCATTTCATTTGCACTGTCTTGTGCACTTTCCGGTCTAGGAGACCTTAAATCCTTTAAAGGTGCAATTCCTTTGGTGTTTGTCGTGCCCGAACGACTTCCGGTGGTCTGGTATAGCCACCTGCCTGTGTTAGCGGTGAGTTCCTAGGAGACCAACTGAGACGATGGAAACTAGAGTTCGAATGGCTCATGCCTAGAACGCAAAGGTTCAGGATTTCTGGGTCTAAAGTCTGGTTTAAATACCCAGGGGTATATCCTCGGCTTGAAATCTGTATGGCAGCCCCATAGATTGAGATAGCATCTGTATGCACCTCAATTCTGGATATTGATCCAACCTAGTCTGTCACCCTGTTGGAGAATAAGGAAAGCTGCGACCATAGTCAGGGAGAAAAGTAGTACCTGTGGTTCAACTGAGAAGAAGAGGAAGATTCCCACATCAGCATGAGGTAAGACATTGCCGAGGTATGTCATTGCCAATTGCCCTGTAAGGTACCTCCATTTTCCTAGCCATCACATTGCATTTTAGCCACTACATTGCAGTGCATTGCATAAATCCTCAATTTTCAAACCGGCTTCGCGTAGCGTGTAAGTCCAATTTTCAAACCGGCTTCGCGTAGCCTGTAAGTCCAATTTTCAAACCGGCTTCGCGTAGCATATAAATTCAATTATCAAACCGGCTTCGCGTAGCGTATAAGTCCAATTTTGAAAATCTTTTTGCATATCATTTCGCATCCTGCCCCTGAACTACGCTGGTTTGATTCCTTGCAAAAGGATATGTAGGCAGCCTGTGGGCACAACCATTTATTTGTCTATATTTTGTTTGTTTGTCCAAGTCTTCAGCCTCGTCAAAAATGGGTCGTCTCTGCGCTTTGACATTCACTCCCGTCACATGTGACTTCCGAGTTCTGTCAAAGAGGGGCAACTGTAGACACCCCATTTTTGACCGACCTTAAGACTCAGACGTCACCGTTTGAGCGCTTGGTGATGTTGCATATCGTGCTCGTCCAGAGGTTTCAGAGTCTCGGCCGTGAGCCCTGCCTCCGAACTTCTGGGCTTTTCTGTGCCTTGCCTCGATTTACGAACCAAGCTCGATTTTTCTCTATTTCTCTTCCCAAAGGGAGGGATCTCTCAGTGGCCGTGGGCTACATTTCGTGGTCGTAGGCCATTCTTTCCATTTCGGAGCCCGGTTCCCGATTTTCGGAGTCGTCAAGCCGTGTGCCTCGGTTCGGGACTGCCTAACTACCCCCGTTTGCTCCGGTTTTTGGCATGCATCTTATTTACTCCATTTTGAGGGACGCTGTGGTCTGAGAGACCCACTTCGTGGTCGAACACCACTCCCGGTGCCTAACAGTCAGTTTTCGGGGCCTCGGATTGCGCGTTTCGGCCCCCGAACCTTCATTTTGCATCGGTTCTCGTTCATATTTGGCAGGGACCTCTGTTTCATCACCAGGAAGGTCATAGAAGGGTGGGAGGCCAGTAATTGCTTCAACGACCAGTTATATTCCTTCATCACCCTCCGATGCCCATTTTTCTCATTTCAAAGCCAATGTTGACCACCCTAAGGCCACTTTCTTCAGCTCCAAACCACATATTTGTGTTGTACACACCTTGAAGGACACAAATATCACATGGCCGGCTAGTAATTCCATTTGAACCTTTTGAACCCCTTTGAAAAATGGCATGTTCTCTCTCCTGTTTCACTTCTTCCAATTTTGGACCACAGGGCTGTGTTGAGGGCATCTGGGAGGACACCAATTTGTGGTGGCCGGCCATTAATTCACCTTGGCCTTTTTGACCCCTGGCCGGCCGGCCATGGGGAGTGGCCGGCCGGCCACCTGCAGCTCCAAAACCTGGCCGGCCTTGCTCCTCAAGGTGAGTACATTACAGCTGTATACTCTTTTCCTCCCAAAAATCTGTATCCGGGGGGGACAAATTTTGAGGGGAAACTTCGCTTGTTTTCCCCCCATTTTTTCCCTCCTTTTCTCCCCATGTTTGGTCCATATAACCAGCCTCCAGCATTGGTCCAAGGGTTAGAAAAATTGCTTTGAGCTTGCATATACATACCTCCCTCCATCTCCCTCTTTAACCCTAAAAAACAACCAAGTTCTACCCCTTTTTCACACCACCACCTAGCACCACACTACCACTTCCATTTCCAACAAATTGGAGGTCTTCTCAGAGGCTAGGAGGCACCATTTTTCAGTCCAAAAGGCAGCCAAGGCTTGGTCTTCAAGGGTAAGCATCACTTCCCCCTTTTCTACCTCATTTTTGTACCATTTCTTAGCCCTCTTTTATTACTGTTTTGAGCTCCGACCATAACTGGAAATGTCATTTTTTTGAGCTCATTTTTCTATTTCATTAAGGGTCTTACCCTGTTTGGGACCCCCATTTTACACTTGCTTCAATATCCCTTTGTATGCTATTATCTTGCATAGTATTTTTGGCCTATGTGTAATCTGTTTTGAGGCATGATATAAACTGTAACTGAGATGATTTTGAGCCCTTCTTCAACATTGAAGAAGGGATCACCACTATTTGGGGCCTCCATGTATCACTTGCCATTGTACCCCTCTGGGGTCCCCTTTTTTGCATGATTTATTAGCTTATTGAGCTTCTGTTTTTGGACTTTGGTCAGAACTGAAAATGGCCCTATTTTGACCCACTCTTCCTGCCTCATTAAGGGTCTATGGCTTTTTGAGACACCCTTTGTATACTTCATGTTATAGCCCTTTTGGTGGCCTCATTTTGCATGATATTTTGAGCCTATTTTTATACTGTTTTGGGGCTGGTGATAAACTGTAAAAGGCATTATTTTTGGTCCCTCTTCAACATTGTTGAAGGGTCCTCACTTTTTTGAGACCTCCATGCACCACTTGCTTCTTTGCCCCTTTGTTGGCCTATTTCTTGCATAGCATTTTGAGCATACTTGTATCTGTTTTTGGAGTTTTTCATAAAATGTAATACATCATATTTTTGGCCCCTCTTCAATATTGTAGAAGGCCCCTTCTCTTTTTGGGGCCATCATTTGTGACTTGCTTCATTACCTCCCCTGCGGAGCCATTTTTGTATGCTAATTTAGCCCTACTTGGGCCCACTGTTTGGCCTCACTCTAAACTGTAAAAATTCTTGTCTCGGGGATGCCTTGCTTCTGTATTTTCATTTCATATTCAAATTATGTATGCATTGTATAGTTACAGGCCATTTCATGCGCCAAAACCCGTGTTTCGGGACTCGTTTCATGCATCGGGTTTCATTTTACCGGGTTTCGGGGCTATTTTGCATCTCATTTTACCTCTGATTTTTGCATGATAGTATGCCATTTTTTGTGTTTTTCCATGTCTTATTAGAGTGGCATTCTGTGCCATAGGTTTGGTTCTCGGTTTGTGTGCACGTATGCACGCATCTCGAGTTGTCTCATTTTTATCATTGTGGCCTCCTATGTGAGTGTGGCCGAGGTCCACTTGTGTTGGTGTAAGCCCATATTGCATTGTGTATGCCATTTCATTTCATAGCATTGTGTATGCTAGGTTGTATGTTAGCGTATTGTGTATGCCATGTTTCCTCATGCATTGTGTATGCCATTTCATAGCCTTTCGCATGTTAGGTTGTATCTTAGTTGCATTTCATGCATATCATGCATATTGCATCATGTTCGGGATAGGAGCTAGCCCGGGCACGGGAAACGAGGTACGTTTCGTACTCCGAGTGACGGAACATGTCTCAATTCCCCAGTCACCGATACTCCGGATTATCCATGATGGAGTTAGGTTTTGTTGTATTTTCATATGCATTCATTTCATATTGAGTTGTGCAATTCGACTCCTCGGCCATCATGCATCGATGTGCGTGATTGGTGGCACGAGGATCGAGGCATGCATACATTTGTGAAAATACATTGCTATGCCCCTTTCTTGCTCTCTGTTGCAGCAAAATGAAGAATCAGCAACTTTTCGGAGCTTGGCACGCATTTCAAAAACAGGTGCGAACAGAGGCTAATTGGGGCATCGTCATGGATTTCCGCACAAAGGCAACCCGAACATGCATCATTCATCACTCGAAGCAGAATCAAGGCAGCCCCTGGCTTGCATGCCAGTTTTACAGCTTTCTTAGTTAATTTGTTAATTAATTAGGAATTTGTACATTATTTGGACTGTACTATTCTTTTATTCGGGACTGTATATTTATTCAGACCCTCTGTGCGAGGGCAAAATTGTAATAAGTGTGGGTGAGTGTGATGTATGTCTTCTAATCCTACGTCTTTCTTCCCTTTTATTTACCTGCTTATGATGGTTCGATTAGGGCATATTTCAATTAGCATACAGTATGATAGCATGTTTACATTCATTCATCTGTTTTACATGCACCAAGCTCGGCGCATCATACTAAATGCATTTGTATTTCAATTCCAAGTTGAATACATGATAGCTGTAGCATTCCATATGCCATGTTGAGGATAGCCGAGCCTGCTATACTTGCATTTTTGCATGTATTGCATTAGGTAATCCTGTATATTTAGGATCATGCATGATTTCTAATGAGTTTCTGTTTTGGCTTGGAGTACTCGGTGAGTTTTATGCTTTAGCATTCTTGCATGCGTGTGAGTGACTGCCATGATAGCATGCTTACCATGAGGCTATTTGCTTATGTGATATAACTGCTTGAATGCCTGTGGGTGGAGGTTGGGTTATTTGGATTGGAACAATTCATCAAATGTTTGTTTTAAAGCCCACTAGATAGTGGCAAAATCATGTTTTCTTAAGCCCACCCGAAGGTGGCAAATTCACGTCTTAGCCTACCTGCGGGTAGCACCATCAAACCATTTTTCAAACAAACAAACATGAAGTGTTTTGTTCAAATTCAGGTGATCCAGTCTATACTTGTATGCTGTGCGCATCACATAGTAACCTAGGCTAATAATCGAAATAAGAACGCACAATGTTTTCAAAATCAGATATCATGGTTAGTAGAGGCCGGTCTTTGACCGGGTGAGCGGGGGTGCTCACGAGGTGACCTTCCCCAATCGTACCCAAGTTCCCGAGCCGAGGCAACTTTGGTGATGACGGACACGTGGCCTTTGGCACCGAGTCAGGGTTTCCTAAATTTCCCATTAAAAAACATTTAGGTGGCGACTCTGTATCTGCCAAAGCAGTCCATGTTTGGCACTTCTTTTCAAAAAATCTGTTTTCAAAATCGATTTGCCGGATTTGGACTCTTTGGTTCAAGATTAAGAACCGTGACATTTGAATCCTTGAACTGTAGTGACCCTAAGCGAACGGAACGGGACTTAACCCTCCCGGGGCGTTCGGGGACGTCTACAACAGTGTGTATTCAAGAAAATGATTTGGAAACAACAAGTAAAACAGCAATGGTGATTAACAATGAAGCAAAGCTTCTTGGAAAGCAACAAGAAATAAAACCAGGAGGAACAGTGGCTTACTAGAAAGAGGGAAGCCGGAATGAGAATTGCCGAAGTCTGACGACAATGACAGAATGACGTAAGCTTCACCGGAGGAGAGGAACGAAGACAGTTGCAGAAGCTTGAAAGCTTGGAACAATGACGGATTTAAGCAAAAGAGCTGGAAAGAGAAAAAGCCAGAGGATTGAATGAAAAAAGAGAAAAATAGTCAAAAAGACGACAAAGTTTAAGAATAAAGCCAAGTGCACAGGCACTAAGTAATTATGTGAAGAACAAGAAAGTAATGACCCAGACAGGATGCTAGCAACAGAAAGCGGATATGACAAGAACAGTGCTAGGCATTCAAACAATTCAAAACTTGAAGACAGACGAAAATAGAAGGCAACGGATGTCAAGTAAACAGATTCAGAAGAGTTATGAAAGATTGAGCTTAATAGCAAGTAAAGAGTTTGTGAACCTACCAAGTGAAATGAACGCCGATATGAAAATCGCCGGAGTCAAATAGATGACTGGAAATCAGGAACTCACCAGAGAGTGTGAGTGGAGCAGTTTCAAAGCTCTTGGAGTTTACGAATTAATGGAACCAGAACCTCGGCTAGGAGATGCGATTTCAAGCAGCTTGGAAAACATGAAACTTGATTCTTGACACCAGTGGAGAGTAAAGTCCAGGGAACTTTGAGGTCGGCGAGTTTGATCTCGGACAGAGGGGCACAAATGAACGAACAGTGTAGGTTCCATCACCTCAGAATGCCAAGGTAATAGAACTTAGGGGGCAGTTGTGGGGATATATTTTCTGAGTACCAATACGTGGCAAGGTGACGCCGACATATCAGCCGAGGTGCCACGTGTCTTGGTCGTAACGCCGAAGTGATCTCGGCAAGGCCGAGGTTATCTTCGAAGATATCGGAATCCGAGATAAGTGGATAAGGGACAAGAGTCCTAGAATGAAAAGGGAACTCAACCTGGATGAGGGACAAGAGTCCTAGAATAAGAGAAGACTTCAGTTTGTATTAAAATAAGACTCTTAGAGAGCTTATCCTAATCTTATTAGGAGTCCAAGATTAGTAGTAATTCTGAGTCCATAGAAGTTAGGCTTCTATTGGGATTAGGTTTATGTTGGCTATAAAACAGAGGCACCCCCATGGGTCTAAGGTATGTTTTTTTATGCTGAAGCTAGTGAGTTTAGCATTATTGATTATTTTTTAGAGATATTGAGTACTGACTTGATCATCGGAGTAACCCCGGGTGGCAAACCACCACCGGAGTCTTCTCTTTCTGTTGCAGGTTAGTCAGGTGCCATCTATTCTGCCGGTGCTCTCCAGTTGAATATTAAGATTACAGTGTGGTCAGATTTTCACCCACACACTATCAAATATTTTATTTTCAAATATATGTGATTAAAGAATCACTCGTCTATTGAATTCAGATTGAATTGTGCAATTAACTCTTTATGAACATCATTGCCGAAAAGGTTCTTTCCTCTATTTTAGTTCCTATTGGTTCTCAAAAAAAGCAAAAAAAATAAAATAAAATAAAATAAAATAAACATTTTGGCCAAATTATGCTAATAATACTTGTATTTTGATTTTTATGTCATTTTGGTCCCTATAATTTTAATTGACTTAATTTTAACCCTGAACTTATAACTTTGTCTAAGTTTGGTATAATTGATTACAACTGTTAGCATTTTTGTATAATAAAAATATAAGCATAAGTGACATGTAACAAAATTATAAATTTGCTTAACTCAGTAAATTAACTCAACAACCTTAGTGATCATTTTTTGTCAAAAATCTTAACGGTGTTATCAATTGAACTAAATTGACACAAAACTAAAAATTAAAAGTCTAAATTAAACCAATTGAAAGTATATAGATCAAACTAACTAAAAAGGACAATATAAAGACTACAGATGTAATTTCCCATTGAATTTTTGTACTCAATATCTCATATTCTCATGTTTTAAACAGTTTGTCTATCATGCAATTAATCTCTCCAACACAATCAATATCTGATATTCCCATGTTTTAAACATTTGTTTATCATGCAATTAATCTCTCTAGCACTGATTTTGTGGTGAGTCTTCGTATAGAGACTCAAGAGATTGAGATACAGAAGATTTGTATTGTTAAAAAAAATTGACTTATCAATTAGTCTTATTAATTAGACTCATGTATTTATAAATTCTGACTAATAAATAAATTTATCAATAAAATTTAAAGAGTAATAAGTCTCAAAAATATAACCTATTAGCAATGATTGATCTAGGGGGTATGGGCAGGAGCGGTCACACCCTCAAAATTTTTAAATACTATGTATATCATATTAGTAATTAGTAAGATAATTTCAAACTCAAATATTTCGCACTACCAAAATTTTAGTAGTTCGTACCCTTCAAATTATTTGCATTAAAAAATATTTAAAATATTTTTTTAATTTAATTTTATCAAATATTGATCTATTTTATTCGTTATATGTATTATTTATTATATTTCCATATTGTTTAAAGTTCTTGTATTCTTTTATTTGTTTATATTTGTTACTATTCTTATTTTTTTGTTCATATATCATTTATGTTCTCGTTTTTTATTTTTTTTTTAAAATCACACTTTAATTTGCTTATATATCTTATTTTGCATTCATTCTTGTTTTGTTCATCCTACATAAATAAGAATATTGTTTAGAAATAAAAATATTGCCTACTTCAACATGACATTTTTAAAATAAGTTAATAAAATTTAGTACTACTTATGAAACGGATTATCATTATACTTATAAAAACATACATTTTCAATTATAAATTTGTTTCAAAACTAAACTTCATAATAAGATGGCAGATACTTTTGTAACAAGTTTCTTGATCACGATTATTGAGAAAGATATTTGTGGTAGCCGAATAATTGACAAATATAAAGGAGGTATATTTCGAAGGCTTGACTCTAGCCGGCCTCTATCACACAAGGATAAGGGGCCGAATGGGATAGAGGGCCGAATATGGTCCATCCCTATAGCCGAATATTAGAAAAGGTAATGATTGAAAAAAGTAGGCCCTGGTCCCAAGGATCAGAGGGGGCGAGTATAAATATAGTGACAACGGACTAAACAGGAGAGGCAAGAATTACTACTAACAACTTAGTGAGCAAGCTCTCTTGGGTGGAAGAACTGACTTGTACGTCGGAGTGCTAATTCCGGCATCCCCGACCGGAGTCTTTATATCTTCTCAGGTGACTAGTTGAGAATCATTGGCGTCTTCCAGGATCAGAAGAGTATTTCCAATCCACTCCCCCACAATTGGCGCCGTCTGTGGGAATACTCAAATATATCCATGGAAGGCGTGACTGAAGATCCTCCAATAGCCACCGACGAGATCGCACGGGAAGACAACCTCACCCCAGCTAACATGCTCGGAAAAGAAACCATCGCGGCACGACGCGCCTTGAACTTCGATTCGCCAACAACTTCAGCACAAGAAGCAATGCAGGCTATCATGGAACAAGCGAAGCAGAATGAACAAAGGCTCGAAAACATGATAGCCGAGAACGAACGACTCCGTCAAGACTTGGCCCTGGAGGTAGCAAAATCTAGAGAGGCCATGCGCCAGGAACCAGAGCAACTTCCAAAGGCAGACGGACAAAGACCTCGGGCCCGACCAAAGGATACCGATAGCAACTCCAATTCATTATCCACGGAGTCCGACGCAAAGGGACGATCCGAAGCCTCCAGCTCCTCCGAAAAGGATCCGCGAACAAGGAACAAGCGCAGGAGAAGCAGCTCAAACGAGGAAGACCAGCACGATCCTTTCGTTCGACGGATCGCAAGGGCGTCCCTGCCCAAGAAATTCAAAGCTCCGTCGTTTACTCTTTACGACGGCAAATCAGACCCCACCGATCATATCCGTCATTACAAACAGGCCATGACGCTGCACGCAGACAATGAAGCCCTCATGTGCCGAATATTCCCTAGCAGCCTAGGTCCACTAGCCGTCAGGTGGTATTACAAGTTGGAGCCAGCTTCAATTAAAAGCTTCCGCCAACTGCAGAAATCCTTCAGGGCCAGGTTCATCACCAACGAGGTACAACCGAAACAGGCCGACTCCCTCTGGGCTATGCAGATCCAGTCGGGAGAGACACTCAGAGCGTACTCGGCACGATATTGGGAGTGCTTCAACCTTGTCGACGACGCTTGCAACGATTCCATGGCCATCACTGCCTTCAAAATGGGCTTACATCCTGACAGTGCTCTGCGCAGTTCCCTGACCCGGAGGCCCCCGAAAACAGTCTGGGCATTGATGAAGAAAGTTGAAGAATATTGTAAAGTGGAAGACGATGCCCTGAGGATAAAAGCGGGACAAATATCCAAAGAAACGGCCTCCCGAAATTGCTCGACGATCGCCGCCAGAAAGCCACGAACCGACGCGAACCAAGCAAGACAAAAGGCGGGATTCCCGCCGATCAAGCGATCAGTGCTCCCATCGAATGAACGAACAGCTACAAGTCGACAGCAGACGCTCAAGGCGAACCGACAAGAAGTATACGGAGTTGACGGAGCCGATCGCGACAATAATGACCAAAGTCCAACACCTTCCGTTTTTCAAATGGCCGTCAAAGATGGTTGGACCTCCCGACACACGGAGGAGGGACAAACGATGTGAATACCACAAAGATCACGGCCACGAAACTGAGAGCTGTTATGCCCTAAAGGATCATCTGGAGGAACTGGTGCAAGATGGTCGACTGCATCAGTACGTGAGCAAGGAAAGGCCAACCAAAGCATTAGCCTTGAGACAGAATTCACCTCCGCTTGGTGTAATCCACGTAATCCACGGTCCGCCGGCGTCCCCGACCGTGCATACGATCCAATCACGCCCAATACCCCGGCGACATAATATGTCAACGGGAAGACACAGAGAAGCTCCGACAATTAAGTTCGATGACTCCGACCTCATCGGAACAGTGGCCAGCCACGTCGATCCTCTGGTCGTCCGATTACGCGTACGCCAGTTTAGCGTTGAACGCATTCTTATAGACCCAGGAAGCACTTCGGAGATCTTGTATTACAGAACTTTTGTTGAACTCGGCCTCAAGGAGTCGGACCTATCTCCATCGTCTCAGCCACTGTTCGGCTTCAACACGAATCCAGAGTACCCGTTGGGGAGGGTCGTGCTACCGGTTCGAGCGGGCTCAAAAACGGTAGACGTGGGATTCTTTGTTGTGAAGCTTCCGTCGCCGTATAACGCCATCATGGGGCGCCCCTGGCTGCATGCCATGAAGGCTGTCCCAAGCACCTACCATCAGCTTATGCGCTTCCCAACTGACCGCGGCATTGAGGAGATCCGAGGCTCGCCGCCATCCGCGCGAACGTAGATTTTGTGAAGATCCATCCACGGACCCGACTTGTGGGATCTGATGCTTGTACTGGTACCACATTTTAATGGAAGTCGATTTTCTTTGTCACTCCTTCAAGCCTCTTGGCCCAAATTAAAGTCTCCGGATTCGGAGCGCCCGTTGGTGCAGGCCACCATAGGGCCGAACAAGCCTCCGAATTCGGAGCGCCCTTCGTGGATATCACGATTGGCCAAATTAAAGTCTCCGGATTCGGAGCGCCCGTTGGTGCAGGCCACCATAGGGCCGAACAAGCCTCCGAATTCGGAGCGCCCTTCGTGGATATCACGATTGGCCAAATTAAAGTCTCCGGATTCGGAGCGCCCGTTGGTGCAGGCCACCATAGGGCCGAACAAGCCTCCGAATTCGGAGCGCCCTTCGTGGATATCACGATTGGCCAAATTAAAGTCTCCGGATTCGGAGCGCCCGTTGGTGCAGGCCACCATAGGGCCGAACAAGCCTCCGAATTCGGAGCGCCCTTCGTGGATATCACGATTGGCCAAATTAAAGTCTCCGGATTTGGAGCGCCCGTTGGTGCAGGCCACCATAGGGTCGAACAAGCCTCCGAATTCGGAGCGCCCTTCGTGGATATCACGATTGGCCAAATTAAAGTCTCCGGATTCGGAGTGCCCGTTGGTGCAGGCCACCATAGGGCCGAACAAGCCTCCGAATCTGGAGCTCATTTGTCAACTAATAGGTCCGTGGCGGCGCGCTGGCCGAGCCACGATGTCGACCCATTGTCAAACTCAGACCCGCCTAAGGCAAGAGCCAATAGCAAACTAAACAAACCATACTAAATGACGTGCTGAAACCATTAAAATTTGGGATCAGGAACATTCATTCGGCATATCTATTTAGCAAAATAATAGCCGATAGCAAACTAAACAAACCATACTAAATGACGTGCTGAAACCATTAAAATTTGGGATCAGGAACATTCATTCGGCATATCTATTTAAGCAAAATAATAGCAAGCTATCAAACCATGAAACAAGAGACTCAGAGTAAGACTCAACTATATGAAATAACACTTTTTATTTGATTTGAAAAATGTTACACAGACGCAATCCGCGTTCGAACATTACAATATCTATCTCTAACTTCGAGGACAAATCAACCCATCATTTGAGCAACCATTGCGATTCAAAACGCATCGATCTAACCGCGCCGGAACCGGCATGTCGCTGGGCCCCTGACACCATCGACAATGTCAAGGCCAAGATCCAAGACAAGGGAGGTTAGGGGTAGCGGTCGTTATGTCTCCTTTCGGGGCGATCTGCTTCAACGACTTGGAGGCTGACGTTTTTCCAGTTTCTCCTTTTAGCGGTCCACCTCCCACATTGGAGAATCCTCCGCCGCAAACCATCTGAGCGCCAGGGTCGGCTGGAACTTGAGCTCCTGCAACTATCATCACCATCTGATGGTGAGAACTCTTGCCTATCCCTCGCAAATATGTTCGACTGCATAAGGCACCTGCCGCTTTTATTCTCAGTAATGGCCGCAATCTCAATAACCAAATCTTGAAACGATTTTATCAACACTAAACCCCATGAGACAGGCGTCGGTCAACATTCTCCATGACCTAGTCATTCAGCGGTTGGCTAAAACCCGCAGAGACTACGCAAGGGCAAACATTACCTAGCCCAATCGGCTAGACACTTGGCATTCGAGCTAAGTCCGTAGCCCCTCCGATCCCTGACTCACGGCCTCTTTAAATTTCAACACACGTCGAAACGGCCTTATTAAAAAATAAACGGCCTACACATGTAGGCCGATCACTCCAAAGAGTCGGCACACCGATTTGATATGCTGAGTCTGATTGATGTATTCACGTCTATCCAAACAATCCATGCAATAAAGTTAAACATGCCGAATGAGGGAGACAATTTGATACTTACAACAAAGCGTCTTTTATTCAAAAAATCAAGAAATTACATAATTTCGAACGCGACTAGCGTTCGAACCTTACAACAATTAAAGTCATACTACAATTAAAGTCATACGGCGCCGCCCTCATCCTCGCTCTTCTCAACTTCGAAAGCAGAAAACGGAAAGTCCTTCTTTGTGGTAGAGAGGTGACGCCGAATTTATGCCTGACAAGCGAAGAGATTCGGCGACTTGAGTTGCTTTGATCCAACCATGCCTGAACCCACGGTTTTCACATCGGCAAACCTCTTCGGCAAGCTTCTCCTTGGTCTTTTGGATCCCAACCAAGCGCCCTTCGTGGAAACCTTTTTCATAAGACCTCCCTTGGCAGACTCCAATGCGAACATGCTGCCCGTTTCTCGATCGGCAAGGGCAGCGCTTATAAGCCGACTCGTAACCCTCTCTTCCACGATTGGATTCACCTGCCCCGCTGGTTGTGCTGGAGCCGTCTTGATCTTTCTTAACTCACGTTCAGCCGCCTCCACGCGAGCCTCCAAACTACGGATATGCTCATCCTTTTTCTCCATTTCTCGGCTGGCGCGCAATCGCATGCCGACTTCATAGGCCGTATAGAGCCCTTTCACCGCCCCGTGAATGCCCTCGCGAAACACTTCGTAGTCCTGACGACCAACCATAGACTGCTGAACTTCCGGAGGAAATATTTGTCGAGCAAACTCGACCGCCACGTCTGGATCTCGAACGATCGAGTCCGCTTCTGTCATGGGCTTATTCTTCACAAATACTGCAAAACTTAACGGGCTCGGATTCGTCGATCTCCTTCGACTTGGGCGTGTGGCGATCTCCTGGGGCGACAGCCTATCCCGTCTGGGCGACCTACTACGTCGAGGAGATTGACGCCTCTCTCGACCCATAGAACTCTTATTCGCAGTACGCAAGGGCGCGCCACGGTGTTCACCTCGATGCATATCACCGCCAAGCTCAGCCAGCGTCTTGGCTTCCCCTTTGCTGTTGAAGAAGAGCTTGTTTGACATTCGCACAACAGATCTTCTCTCAGAAGTCTCACACAGATACCTACCAGACTCTTAAAAACTGTACCTTTGATCATTTAACACTCGCAGAGGCAGCACGATCGAGGCAGGTTCATTAATCGCGAAACCCAAGCGCCCGACGCCGACTAAATTAACGGCAAGACAAGCTGGTTCGGGCAAGAGCAGATACATCAATCTGTTCGGCTAAACTACTCCAGCCGGCTCACTAATTGATCCCCCTGTCAATCTGGGGCCCAAGATCAATAGGCAGTGAAATTGCAAATGGTGATTTTGATGGGACGTGAACTGAATCTGCAGGAACCCAGATATTGAACAAACTTTTCTTCTCTACCCTCAGCGGTTGGCGACTTCGGATAAATTTTTAGATAAAATCTAACTAAAGTTTGGACAGACGATATTCTACGTAAGAATTCTAGATAAAATCATTCGTGCCACAGTAAAGTTATCCGGCTCACGCTATTCTACGTAAGAATTCTAGATAAAATCATTCGTGCCATAGTAAAGTTATCCGGCTCACGCTCAATCTGTTCAGACCAAATACCCCAGCCGGCTCACAAGTCGGTCTCCTCACTTCGTAATCTTTTTATGAACTCGCTGGGGCAAGGGCAGATTCACAAATCAAGGTTTCCCCACAGTATATGCAATGCCGTTTTACTAAATGCATCGAACCACAGAACTCTTTGATACAACGTGCGTGTGGTAGTAACAAAAAATTACACGATTAATTACAAGATCAAAATTAAACCGTAGAACTCTTTCATACAAAGTGCGCACAATAAATTTCATTAATAAATTTACAAGGAAATTTTCATTAATAAATTGCCCACAAATGCCAACCAATTTATACATGAAAACTACCCTAAACCAAAAACAAGAACAAAAACAAAAAGACGCCTGCTCAGTAAACGGCTCCAGATCATTCTTCGGTATCGGATTCAAGCGGCTCAACATCCACCTGCTCATAAGGGATTGGCAAATCCAATGTAGCCTCAGCGGCAGCGAGGGCTTTGAGCCACCCATGTTTGAACCCGCGATTCTCAAATTTGGATACTTCTTCAACATATTCCGTCAGAGCGGCGCCTCTCCCCGCCTCAAAGGCCTCTGATACGGCTTTCTCGCGAGACGCCTTAAGCTCCTCTAACTGAGCTTCCGCTTCAGCAAGTGCCTTCTTGGAAAGATTGAGCGATTCCTCGCTCGCACTTGCCCTTCCCTCAGCATCAACACGAAGCTGTTCGGCGACGCGAGCCCTCTCTTTCTCCGCTTCGGCCCGCGCGCTCTCCATTTCAGCCCTCATAATTTCGAACTCGGCCCTACTTTTCTGACCTTCCAGCTCCGTTTGCAAATGGTCAGCTCTCCCGAGAGCACCACGCAGGCGGCGGCCCAAGTCGGCAATCCTTCCGACCGTCTGCAAAACAAGTCGGTATGATTAGACGCCTCTAACAAACGAGACCAATATGAAGGTAGCTTACCAGATATGCCGATTGAGCAGCTAGGGCAACGGCCAAAACATCAGGCACGGCACCAAAGGTTGTGTTGTCAGCCGGAAGAGAAATTGAAGCCGCCAGGCTCAGAGCCACCGCTGGATCCTTGATGGCCGAAGCGTCGGATAAAATCGGCATATCCCTGATCTTTGGCTGAATGACGAACGGAGTGACCACGTTCGGTTCTTCAAGCCGAGGCCGTTTCCTAACGGGGCCAGCTTCTGCACTCTCGTCTCCCTCGGCACCACGGCTCTGGCCTTGCTCCGGAATCAGTCGTTCCTCGTCGGCTTGTTCTCCTTTTTCCGTATCAAACGCAGCAATCTCAACCGTCCCCTCAGAAACGGGCACGAAGGGCTTGATCAAGCTAGGGTCTGATACAGCGCATTCGGCCTTCTTTCGGGCGGCTATCCGCTCGGCATTCCTTTTACGCGCCATCTGCGTTAGGCTTTCCTTCGCCATACCCTCAAAGAAATCGCCGGGTAGATCCTCCAAGTTCGCAAAAATATCCCCGGAAGAGAAGTCTGCTCGTCCTGACCCAGACGGCTCGGCGGCCTCGAACGACGAGCGTACGGCCACGCTTTACAACCCCTCAAGAATCCCAGTCGGATCGGCAATCACCTCAGCAACCTGTTCGGCGTCCTCCCCCGAATCAGAAGCTGCGAGACCGATCTGCCTAAGGTTTATGAAGCTGGGGAAGATAAGGGCCGAGAGTTGTTGATTGCCGACTGGAATCGGAATGTGATCTGCAGCCGAGAACGTGGTGTAAGTGGGCTCGTACCGAAGGAGAATATGGGCGGCCCTTCCTTGCTTTTGCAAGTTTGGGCGGCCGAAATAACTGAGTGCAGTCTTGACCTCCCCAAGAACCACGTCGTCAACTGAAGTCAGAACTTTCTTCAACCTATTGCCTGCAGAAGATAAAAAGCGATTTAGAGAAAAGAGCCGAATAAGAGATAGACCAACAAATATAAGGTATTGCGTGGCAACCTGGGTCACCCTTATGTCTGGGAATAGGGTCCAAATGATCCTCCCCTTCAGCGAACTCCCAGTTACCTCGGACGTTGACCATCACGTCATCAACCCGCTTACCAGAACTGGTAAGCATAGTCACTAAGTGATGGTCAGTATCTTTGGCTCTGAGGAAATATCGCCCCAGCCGACCGGAGGATTTGGCTAAGGCGTAATAAAGGTCTTAGAATGGCCGGAATCCCAAGGTTAATCCTAAGGCGTTGATTCAACTCTACAACCCCCATGATGATCCGAAAGAAATTTACATTGGGCTGAGAAGGAATCAAGCCCCAATAACGGAGAACGGCCCTAAGAAGTGGGTGTAGGGGGAAACGAACCCCGCCCTCAGCAATGGATAAAAGAGGAAATACGATCGTGTTTTGATCTTCCCTCTCCATGTCCAGAGCGTTGTCCGTTACAAGGGATAAGTGGACGTCGTCAGGAATAGAAAAATGCCGCCGGAAACCGGAGACACGATCCCCAGAAAGGAGGTCCTTCAAATGTTTGGCCATCCTAGCGGAGAACTAAATACTCGCCGAAGCTAAAATAGCAAACAGAAAAAGTAGGATTACAAAGAAGGGATGAAGAGACTTACGAAGAGCAGAGGAGACGGGGGAAGGCGGAAGAAGTTGCAGGAAAATGCGAGTCGCGGAGAGATGCACTGGTGTTCCAAAAGCCCCAGAAAATCAACGAAACCTGAATTCGAAAGGACCAAAATTTCAAATTGCAATAAATGTTGATATACGCATGAATAGAGCGGGAAAGCGTAATGATGGACAAAGAAGCGCGCGCCCCCTGACATGTATTGGGGAACGCGAAGCCGCGTGATGATAAGCTTCTCGAATTCTGAACCAAACACGCTGATTGACTACCGTCAATAGGGAGTTCGGAGGGCAATTGTGGTAGCCGAATAATTGACAAATATAAAGGAGGTATATTTCGAAGGCTTGACTCTAGCCGGCCTCTATCACACAAGGATAAGGGGCCGAATGGGATAGAGGGCCGAATATGGTCCATCCCTATAGCCGAATATTAGAAAAGGTAATGATTGAAAAAAGTAGGCCCTGGTCCCGAGGATCAGAGGGGGCAAGTATAAATATAGTGACAACGGACTAAACAGGAGAGGCAAGAATTACTACTAACAACTTAGTGAGCAAGCTCTCTTGGGTGGAAGAACTGACTTGTACGTCGGAGTGCTAATTCCGGCATCCCCGACCGGAGTCTTTATATCTTCTCAGGTGACTAGTTGAGAATCATTGGCGTCTTCCAGGATCAGAAGAGTATTTCTAATCCGCTCCCCCACAATATTAATTAAGGTTTTGATATCGAGTTTATCATAAATATTTTTATATATATTATAAAAAGTTGCGATTACAACATTTACAAATGGTTAACTTTATTAGACAGACATAGTAATGGTTAATATTTTGTTAAGTTAATGCAAATAAAAAATATGTCCAATTATATTTTTGTTTTCAATTACGTTGACAAAGAATATCCAATTAATAATATTATTATTTATTCTTTTGTACTAGTATAAATCAAAATTTAAAATTTTAGAATAACTTTTTTCGCTAGAAAGTTACATGCTTTTTGGCTCCTCAAACCTCAAATTCTAGATCCGTCCCCGCCTATTAATAATTTATCCTAAAAAAAATAGACTAAAAAATTTAGGATAGATTCAATTTTTATATATAAACGGGGTCAATTTTATCTAACAGTATAAATATTATTTTTTAAAATTTAGTGGGATCAATTCACACTACGTCATTATAAGCAGAGCTGCCATGCACTGAGAGAGATGGAGAAAAGAATGGAACATTTTCGGTGGCACCATTATTTAGCAAAGATACTGTTATCCATTGTCCCATTTTTAGTAGTTGTATTGGTCCCTTAATACCATGAACACTGTATCTTCAAAGAGTACTTGTATCATACATTTGATGCACGATGACACCACATAAATGAGAATAAGAATAATATGCATCCCCCAGTGGAACCAACACAAAGATTCCACAGTGGAATCATTAGTTTCATGCATCAAATTGACGCAGCAACTATCAAATCTTACTCCTCCCACTTTGTTGTTAAAAATTTACATATATATATATAGATTCCACATTACAAATGGATTTGATTGTGAAGACTTCACAAATGAATGTTAAAACACCAATAATTTGTTCTTGGTAAATCCACTACAATAATTAATTTCACATAAATATATTAACAATTAAAATCACCATAAATCAATAAAATTATAGACATAAAATAATAATAAAAAGTGTAAATTACACTCACTTGCCATCCGAGCACCGGTACATACGACTAACGAATTACTAATAAAAAATTACTTAATTATATAAAAAGTGTAATATCATTTTCTTAGGAATGTTGGCGGATCGGGTCCCATCCGCCATTTGTTCAAACTTAAGTGGATCAAAAAAATACATCAACATCCGTTTGCTTAGACTATTGAAATCATCCATTCTATTTTATTTTATTTTTTTTGATCAGCCAAGAAAAAACTTTACTGATATAAAACACAACTCATGCATAAATTACATCGACAAAGTGGGGAGATGCATTAAGCATCAAAACACTCCTTAACGATCCCAACAAGGTAGGCACCGCCAAGGAAGCACAAACAAAAGCAAGCACAACACAAGATTGGAGAGGAACCAATCAGAAGCAAGGAAAGAAAGAAGAAACCTAATGGCAAACCAACTAGATTTATCCACTGCTTCACCCACCCAGCCCTGCAGATGATGCTCCAACTCAGATTAACACACCCACCCAACTGCAGACTCACCTCAAAATAGCAAGCAGGCAATGACCAAGCATCAAGCACAGCCTAATCAAACCAAAACTCAGAACAAAAAGGGGTTCACCTCCAAAAGATGATGCTCCAACTCAACTTAACACACCAACCCAACTAAGCATCCATCAGCAGCTCAGAACAGAACAATACAGGATTAAACACAGCCCAACTGATGCAACAAGAACAGAATTAATCATCCACCAATGCAGCAAACCAACTGGATTTATACACTGCTTCACCCACCCAGCCCTGTAAATGATGCTCCAACTCAGATTAACACACCCACCCACCTGCAGTCCCACCTCAAAACAGCAAGCAGCCTATGACCAAGCTTCACCTGAGTCAGGGCACCAAAGCACCTCCTAGACACCTCCTAATCTGTCTCAGATTCCAAAGAAAATCATGGATTGCAAAATTAAAGTTCATCAAGTGTGGACTCAACCAAATACCAATCTTGGTCTTGATCAGCTCACACAACTCACTCCTATTAAAAATAGAAGATTTGAAAATGCAGTCATTTCTCAGTTTCCAGATTGACCACAAGACAGCCAGCGGAATAGCACTCCAAATTTTCCTTTCTAACTTCGACATCTTCCCTCCAGCCCACCATAACAACAACTAGTCCACAGAGCCTGGCAGTGCCCCTTGCATCCCCCACCAATTCAGCATATCATCCCACACACTCCACACAAAGGGACACCAAACCAAGACATGGTTTGCTGACTCAATATCTTTCCTACAAAAGACACAGAGATTAGACCCATTCATATTTAACACCCCCACTCTTTGTAGGAACTCCAATGTCTTAATTCTCTTCTTCCAAGCTAGCCAACCAAAAACTTGAGCCTTTGGAGGAATGTACTTTAACCAGACCAGTTTACTAATTTTGTTGGATGGACCAAGATTGCTAATAAAAGACTTGTACATTGCTGTCCGTCTGATGAAGTCTTATCACTGGACCTGGTGGTAGATGGTTAAGAAGGGTCTGCATCTCCACCACCTCCCACTTATACAAACTTATTCTGAAGGATAGTTTCCAAGCACCAGTTGTGTCTCTCCTACCACACAGTTCAGACAATGTAGCACTTTGCTCTGTGGATAATCTGTAAAGGTTTGGAAACTCATTCTTGAAAGAAAGTTGGTGACACCATCTATCAGTCCAAAATGAAATTCTTCTACCATCTCCCACCTGCAACTGATAATTGCTTAAATAGAATTGATGTAACCCAATACTTAGCGCATCAGTAGCTATGATTCCTTTCCAAATTGCTGAATGGTTGTTGCTAGAGCTGTCACAAGGCATCCAGCTTCCCACCTCCATTTTATACCTGCTGCAAATGCCCCTCTTTCACAAGGCTCCATTTTCTCTACCAAACCTCCACCACCATTTTAGTAATAAGCATTGGTTAACCTCTCTCACCTTTCTTATGCCTAACCCGCCCTGCTCCACACTTTTGCATAATTCCTCCCATCTAATCATGTGGATCTTCCTCTTTAAGTTTGACCCACCCCACAAGAAAGAAGCTTGAAGTCTCTCAAGGTCTTTAGCTATCCCTTCGGGCATTTTAAAAAGAGACAAGTAGTATACCGGTAATGAAGATAACACAATTTGAACAAGAGTTAATCTGCCGGCAAACGACAGCAGCCTTCTTTTCCACCCAGCCAGCCTACTTTTTACTTTATCCAACACAGGTTTCCAAGTGATTTTCTTCCTTGGGTTAGCTCCTAGGGGAAGTCCTAGATAAGTAAGTGGCAATGTTTTCAACTTGCAATTCAGCATTGAGGCAAACCCAAGCAAGATGTCATCTGCTACCCCCACCCCATACAAGACACTTTTATGATAATTAATTGTCAATCCTGACAAAATTTCAAAGCACCTAAGCACTCTTTTCACATTTCTCACCTCCTCCTCATCTGCCTCACAGAATAAGATGGAATCATCTGCAAACTAGAGATGAGATAGCGACACCCCATGAGAACCAACCTTAACACCTTTAATCAGGCCTAGATCCTGAGCCCTGGAAAGTAGGATATTTAAACCTTCAGCAACTATATTGAATAGGAGTGGGGATAGAGGATCTCCTTGCCTTACTCCCCTTTGAGGGCTGAACTCTTCCGATGGTGACCCATTAACAAGGATTGAGACCTTGGCAGAGGTTACACATTCCTTAATCCAGCTGGTCCATTTAGAGCCAAATCCAAACTTTGAAAACATAGAGAATAGGAAGCCCCAATTAAGGGAATCAAATGCCTTCTCAAAATCTAACTTAATGATAAGCCCCTTTTTCTTAGCTTTCTTCCACCCATCTACCACCTCATTAGCTATTAGAACCCCATCTAAAATATTTCTTCCACTTAAAAAAGCTGACTGTGTTTCACTAATGACACTTGGCAGCACTGTTTTTAGCCTTTGAGATAGCAATTTCGCTATAATCTTGTATATTGAACTCACCAAACTTATGGGTCTATAATCATCAAGCCCTTTTGGATTCTCCTTCTTGGGAATGAGGGTAATAAAGGAGCTATTTATACCCTTAACAAGCCTTCCATTTTTGTGAAATTCATTCACAAAATCTATGACCTCCTTCTTCATCACATTCTAGAATTTCTGGAAGCACCCCATATTAAAGCCATCAGGCCCTGGAGCTTTATTCCCATTGCAATCCATTACCGCAGCTTTAATCTCAACTTCTGTAAATACTGCTTCTAGCTTATCAAAGCCACAACTCCCTTGTACTGATCTAAACGACCCTCCTAATTCAGGTCTTATGGCCCAGTTCTCAGCAAAATGGCCTTGGAAATGCTTAAAGACTTTCTGTTTGACCTGCGTAGGTTCCTCAACAACCACCTCCCCCTCTGTGATTGTGTTGATTTCATTCCTTGTCTGCCTACACTTTGTTATAACATGAAAATATCTTGTATTCTTATCACCCATCATAGCCCAATTCAATCTTGACTTTTGTAACCATAATCTCTCCACCATCCTGCTCAATCTCCACACCTCACCTCTAATCTCCCTTCTTCTAACTTTCTCTCCATCATCCAGCTCTCTAACCTCAGCAACAAGATCTAACTTATGCAGATCACTCTCAGCTTCTTTTAGTTTCTGGGTGACAATTCCAAACACCTCCACATTTCATAATTTAAGCTTGGTGTAGACGCGCCCGGGGGAGGAGGGGGGACCTCGCTACAGTTCGGACTCCCTTTTGTGTTACGGTTCCTAATCTGAACCAAAGATTCCAAATCCGGCAAATCGTTTTGAAGAAAAATAGATTTTTTGAAAAGTAGTGCCAAACATGGACTGCTTTGCCAGATTACAGAGTCGCCACCTAAATATTTTAAAATGGGAAATTTAGGAAACCCTGACTCGGTGCCGAAGGCCACGTGTCCGTCATTACCAAAGTGGTCTTGGCTCGGGAGCTTGGGTACGATTGGGGAAGGTCAGCTATGAGCACCCCCTTTCGCCCGGTCCGAAGACCGGCCTCTACTAACCGTGATATCCGTTTTTGAAAACATTACATGCTCTTATTCCAATTATTAGCCTAGAATTACTATGTTATGCGCGCAGCAAACAAGTATAGACTAGATTGCCTAATTTGGAAACAAAAATTGCATATCCGTTCGTTTTGAAAATGCTTTGGGATTTGCTACTCGCAAGTAGGCTAAAACACGGATTCCAATGAGTCTTCCTAACTCAAGCAATCCAACCTCCACCCACAGGCATTCAAACAGTTTATCTCACATAAGCACTTAGCCGCATGGTAAGCATACTGTCATGGCAACATTCACACGCATATGGTATGCTAAAGCGTAAATACTTACATCGTACTCCGTGCCAAAATAAGAAACTAGTTAGCAGACATGCATGTCCCTAGATCATGTTAAATGGCTAATGCAACACAGGCGAATATGCAATTTAGAGTAGGCTCGGCTAACCCTAAAGATGGCATGTGAAATGCACTTTATTCAATGCACGTATTCAATTTGGAATTGAAAATATAATGTAGTTTGTATGATGTACCGAGCCCGATGCATGTTAACAAATGCATGGATGCACGCATGCATTGCATAAGGTGTGCTAAAATAAACGTGCCCTAATCTACCATCATAAGCGGGTAAATAAAAGGGAGAAAGAAGTGGGGTTGGAAGACATGCACACACTCACCCACACTTATTACAGATTTGCCCTCGCTCGGAGGGACCAAAAGAATAATACAAATAATTAGCTACGCAGGGTAATTAAATATTACAAATTAATTAAATTAGCAAAATAATTAATCTAAGGAAAAACAGTAAACCGCCTCGGGGCGGGGGCTCAATGCACGCGCGCTTGGGACTTGCTCGGAATCGCATTGCCATGCTTAGATTGCCTCTGTTTTCCCTGCTTTGCATCTCAGAAGACTGCCACAGTCTTAGGAATACTTCCTTAGGTACTGAAGATCACTACCGGCTGCTCAAAACTTCCACCGGCAATGAATTGAGCTCATCGGCACTGAATTGATCCATCGGCTGCAAGTTGACTGCCGGTCGGCACTAAAAACTGCCGGCCGGCACTGAATGCCTGCAGAACCTGCAACTCACAGCAGCAGAGGGCAAAAACTGGCATGGCAATGCAATTCAAAGCATATATGCACTAAACACACTCCTTATCGTACTAATGACTCAAAGGAAGATGTGCCTCGATTCTCGGACCACCAATCACGCATTTCCATGCATGGTGGCCTAAAGGATCAAGTGTGCAACTTGAATTTCAAATGTATGCAAACCAAGCGAACAAAATGAAGCCCAATTCCTATCACAAGGTCAAGGAACAAGGCATGCATGTTGATGCCATGCAACCTAAGCATGTCATCTATGAATGCAATATGAACATGTGGACAAACAATGCAAGCATACAAGCGAACATGAGTTAGCATGCAAGCATGCAAATTATGGTCTTAAACATGACCTAGGCAGCTCAAACTAGGCCTAAAATCAGTAGCCATATGCCCAAAAAAAAAAGTCAACACACACACACACATGCATATGTTGAGACTTGATACTTAGGCATAAAATAAGCAACCCTCAAGCACACTTGAAAGGGGATATCGTGGACACTTAACATGCATCATAAGCTCTGAAAATCATGTCAAAGTGTGGTGCTAAACCAACTCAAGATAGGCCAAACAAAGCATGCAAATGGTCCAAGACTTTAAGCAAGTTAATGAGACATTGAACTATACTTATGCAAGACAGTTATGGCATGCATTGAACAACCCAAAACAGATTTTTAGCATGTAAAACTAAGCCCAAAGGACCACTTAGATGGCATCTAAATGGTTCAACTAGGAAGGCATGCACAAATGCTAAGATGTGAGGCATAAGGCACAAGCTTCCAAAGCATCAAAGAGGCGTGCAAAGCAATCAAACAAGCATGCTAAATGGACTAAAATGACATGCCAAATGGTTCCAAACCATTGAAAATAAAGCAAGTAAGGCATGCTACACACTTGTACCCTTAAGGCCAACAAGCCAAACATAAAGAGGACCCAAGATATAAGCCATGGTCGACCAAAATGAGTATGGAAAGACCTAAAGTATGGCAAAATAAGCATACAAGCTTCATGGATCTAAGCCTAAAGCATGCTCAAACTAGGGCTAACAACCTAGAGCAAGTTAAGGCAATACAAGGCATTACAAAGCATCTATGCAAAACATGCAAGGAGTACTAAAACCAACACTTATCAATGTCATATTAGGGCATAATAAACATAAAATGCAGCCAAGACATGCTCTTCAAACATTCAAAACTATGCTCCTTTAAGAGACCAAAACTTGCCCTTTTCAAGGACATCAAGGAGAGGGGGTGGCCCTCTCCTTCTTAGGACTTTAAGGCATCATCTACACCACTGAAATCCCTCAAGATTTCAGTGGTGAAGAGACCCAAAAACCAAAATCCCGGAGCTCAACAAAATAGCACAAAAATGAGGCCTTTCAAGGCCTAAGAGGGGCCAAACTTCCCCAAAGCACAAAGTACCCTTAATAAACTATCAAGAGGACTAAAAAACAGAACTTTTATGTGTTGATCACCAAGCAAAAAAACAGTCCTAAACTAGGTAAAAACAAGGTGCAAGAAAGGGGTAAAAATGACTAGTTTCTTACCCTTGGAGCTTTTCTTCAACAATGGTGACCTTGATGTCTCCTTAAGCCTCAAACCAGTCAAGAACACCAAGGATAGGCTCTTAGAACCTCAACTCCAAGAGGAAGGTGAAACACTAGGTGCTTGTATGCAATAGTATGAACTAAAGCACCTAGTGTACAAAATGAGCAAGGAAAAGAGAGATAGGATAGATATAGGATTTCTAACCTAAAACCAGAGCTTCTTCTCTATATTTTCTCTCTAAAATGTCTAACCCTTTCAACCTTTGAGCCAAGAGAAGAGAGTCTTCTCTTATAGGAATCAAAGCTTACAAGCTAAGTAAACCAAAGGCTCATCCCTCCATACACGTGTATGGAGGGGAAACAAGTGCTACAAAGCTGTCTGAAAATATCTCCAAAAACAGCTGTAAAGTGATCGGCAGGGCAAAATGGTCATTTTGCCAAAAAGAGTGCCGACCGGCACAATATAGTGCCGATGGCAACACCATCCAGCCGGTGGCCTCTAGCCACTGCCGGTGGTGTGTGGGGATGCCTCAGAAGGCATTCCCTGCCCCTCCAAGGCAAAGAACAAGTGTTTGGTGCAAAACCAGACACAAAACGGTCAAGTTCGGAGGTCTTGAGGCAAGGCACGTAGCCGAGGACTCCGGGAACTCCAAACGAACACGAACATGGGTAATCACCGAGTGTTCAAGCGGTGACGTCCAAGTCTTGAGGACGGTCAAAAATGGGGTGTCTACAGCTGCCCCTCTTTGACAGAACTCGAAAGTCATAACAATGACGGGAGTGAATGTCAAAGCCCAGAGACGACCCATTTTTGACAAGGCCAAAGACTTGGACAAACATACAAAGCGTAAATGGTTGAACTTGCAAGCTGCCTACGTATCCCTTTAGGAATCAAACCAGCGTAGTTCAGGCACAGGCATACAAGCCCCAGATAAGGTATGCGCCCGTAGGCGGGGGCAAGATGCAACTGACGATGCAAAAGGCCGAGCATAACTTATAATCATGCAAAGAAAGTTGTAATGAAGCACACATGCGACAGTTATAAGCTAGTATACGCCAAACTACACTACAATGCAGAAAGGATGTAAGAGAATTATGCAATTCTCAAAACGTCTCACTCGGAGAATACAATACCTGTGCGGCCCGTCCGGTTGTGCCGGCCTCAAATGAGCCGTACATACAATATCGTGCCTGCAAAGAAAGTAAACTTAACAGGTACAATATTGTTAGCCACATGCATGACAATGTGAAATGAATGCAAAATGATATGCAATATATACAAAACTAAGTGTAAACAATGCAAATGATATGCAATGCAATTGAAACAATGCAAACTACATGCAAAGCAATTGAATCATGATTCAATCATGAGCGGTTCGAAACCACACAAATGTCAAGTAGATTGATGGAAGTAACGAGTCCGTCTACCATAGAACGATGTCTGAACTATGAGTGATGCAGATGGACACAAGGACAAGTATTAGGTGGATTGACATAAGTGGGGTGACGACCCGCTGAGGAAAGAAAAATGATCCTAATGCCGGATGCAATAATTACACTACAATGTAATATCTACAATGGATATGGCGTGTAGCCAAACCGTATTTTCCCTAGGAAAGGCATGCACACGTACAAACCATGTCTAACACAGAAAAGGTGCCGCAACCTCAAACCAAGTTCATCAAGGAGTAGGCGCGATACACATGCAGAACTGTGCTTCAACGTGAAAAGTAAGGGCACATATCAGACCAAGCTCAACAAGGAAAGGCGCAAGCCATAGATGGAAGATGATGCAGTGGATGCATGCAAGCTACAATGCAATATGCACTGGATGTTTTACAGAAAATGCATGACATATGCATGGGGTTTTTTTGTTTTAAAATGCATGACATATGCAGTATTTACAAATGATGCATGTTGTTTTTGTTTTTTTTTTTGAAATGCATGACACATGCAAATGATGCGATGCCTATGATTGCAGTTTTCCCTATCTTACCAACAAGGCGATATACTAGGTTGGTTCAGTATCCAGAATTGAGGCGTAAACACGCTGCCTCAACCTATGGGGCTTCCATACAGATTTCAAGCCGAGGGTACACCCTCTGGGTATTTAAACCAGACTTTAGTCTCAGAAATTCCGAACCTTTGCGTTCTAGGCATAAGCCATTCGAACTCTAGTTTTCACCGTCCCAGTTGGTCTTCTAGGAACTCACCGCATACACAGGCAGGTGGCTTTACCAGACCACCGAAAGTCGTTCGGGCACGACAAATACCGAAGGAATTGCACCTTCAGAGGATTTAAGGTCTCCTAGACCAGGATGCAATGCATGACAATGCGTGTTTTTCTTTTTTATTTTGAAATGCACATGATGCATGATATTTGAAATGCGTGCCAACGCGCGACTTTTGAATGCATGACAATGCATGAATCGGAAGTGCGCGGCAATGCGCGGCTTTATGAATGCATGATAATGCGTGAATTTGAAATGCGCGGCAACGCGCGGCTTTACGAATGCATGACAATGCATGAATTTGAAATGCGCGGCAACGCGCGACTTTTCAAATGCATGACAATGCATGAATTTGAAATGCGCGGCAACGCGCGACTTTTCAAATGCATGACAATGCATGAATTTGAGATGCGCGGTAACGCGCGGCTTTTTGAGTGCATGACAATGTACGTGCCAAAGGTTTTGCACCTTCGAAGGATTTAAGGTCTCCTAGACCGTACGTGTTTAAGGTCTCGCCGGACCCTAGTGGGGCATTGCATGAATTGAGATGCGGTGCACAAGACAGTACGATGTGCGGGATTGCGTGATAGAATGCATGCCAAATGCAATGAGACGCGCAAAAAAGCGCGATGCGTTAGTCAACGTGAGTGCACAAGACAGTGCGATATGATGCATGCCAAATGCGATGAGGTGCACAGCTCAATGCACCGAAGGTCTTGCACCTCCCGAGGATTTAAGGTCTCCTAAACCATGCGTGTTTAATGTCTCGCCAGACCCGGGGTGGGGCAATGCATGAATTGAGATGTGGTGCACAAGACAGTGTGATGTGTAAGATTGCGCGATAGAATGCATGCCAAATGCAATGAGATGCGCAAAATAGCGCGATGCGTTAGACAACGCAAGTGCACCGGAAAGTGCGATACAATGCATGCCAAATGCGATGAGGTGCACACCTTAATGCACCGAAGGTCTTGCACCTCCCGAGGATTTAAGGTCTCCTAGACCATGCGTGTTTAAGGTCTCGCCAGACCCGGGGTGGGCAACGAGTACACAACACTTTAAGTGAATGTGATGCAAATGAGTAAACTCGAACCAAACTACATCTCATGCAGCAGGGATTAAGCGAGTTATGCAATTCTCACGGCGTCTACGCGGAGAAGGCTAAAAGCGACTACCGAGAACACTCGGAGTCTCAAATGCAACGTCTCTCTGCGTATCATACACAGGAGAAGAAAGAGCAACACTTCTCAACGTAGTACACGCGAGAAAAGAAAGGAAAAAAGCAAAAAGAAACCTCTCAGCGTAGTACACGCGATAGAGGAAAGAGGAAAGGCCTCTCAGCGTAGTACACGCGAGAGAGGAAGGACAAAAGCAAAAAGAAACCTCTCAGTATAGTACACGCGAGAGGGGGGGAAAAGGCAATGCACATGGGACGCGCATGCCAATGCAAATGAGACACACATGCGGATGCAAATGGGGCAAATGAGACGTGCGTGTCTCAAAAGATGGAAAATGGAGTGCAATGAGGTACGCGTGCCTCAAAGGAGATGCAGAACAATGCAAGTGTGACACGCATGCCACACGAAAATGCAAAACGGTGCAAGTCGCAAGGGACGCGCAATACGGCGCGATGCGACGTACCAGACAATGTAATGGATGCGTGCAACGCACACGGGGCAACTTTTGAATCTTGTAAAAGACAAAAGGATACAAAAGGATACAATCTTTGCTTGAATTTGAGTGCCACGCACAGAAGACACGGTCCGAGGTCAAAACGGAGGCCGGTTGAGCATCGGAAATACACTTTCTTGCACTTTCTTGAGCTATGAAGACCCAAAACTGCTCACATGGCCTAAACAAGGCTGTGGGAACATCACCGGCTGGACTAGGTGGTCACCGGCTGGCCACCGGCTGCAGAAAAGTTCGACCGGCACAATATTGTGCCGACCGGCCAAAAATTGCTGAATCGGGGCAATTTTGACATTTCACCTTGGGTCTTTTAAAATAGGGTTTTAAACCCTATTTCCTCACTTCCCCACCGCCGAAAAACTTCTCCCTCTCTCTCTAGAGTCTCTTTTCCTCCTCATTCGCTCATTTCTTTGTGTTTTCGCGACATTTTCGTCGTTCGATTCGCGAAGTTCATCGCGTTTCGGACATTTTCGACTGATCGAAATTTCGTTTCGGCACTCCCTTTGCTATTTCCACTTTTTCGGGACTTGTTCCCCTTGATTTTCTCTTCATTTCTGTGCCTTTGCATCTCCCGGCCTTCCCGGTCATTTTTGGCCCGCTCGGGGTTGACTTTTTTGGTTGACTTTTCACATTCCAGCTCTTCCGGACATTTTCTCACCACTATTGCCATGGCTGACCATGTTCCACACGTCGGGACTCCCTCGGATCATGAGATGGATCCCGGGGTCGAGCTCCTCCCATTGAGCGAGCGTCCCTTCGATCCGGTGACATACCGCCCGGCGATCCACGTCCTACCTCCGGATGGTCTTCGCCATTTTCGCGGCTTTGACCGAGCACTGGACCCGGAGCTTCTCCTGCGCGAGCCAACCTCTCACCTATCCTTCGGCGCTTCTGAGGTAACATTTTTTTTCATCTTACTTTCTGCAATGTAGAACTGTTAACTGCCATAGCTGAATCTGTTCTTTAATTGTTTAGCTCTGATTATGCTATATACTGTAGTTGATCGCAATCATGCTTACAACTGATATCTGTTTGAAACGTACACATGCGCACACACTGCACTAGTCTCAATCACCCAAACACACGGCACACAATACTTCCATTTCATCGCAAACTTACCGACACCCTAAGACTTATTCAATCTGAAAACATATTGCATGTCAGATTTAAATGAACCATACACAAGACGCTCACGCATCATACGTTGTAGTTCACCTACTGGCACACTATAACCCGACATCTGCTTGAATCTGAAAAATGTGCACACATGCACCATATCTGTATGCTGACTCTCACAAACACACTGACACATCACAGGCCGTAGTCCACCGTAGTACACTGAAACCTGATATCTGCTTGGATCTGAAAAATTTGCACGCATGCTAGATTTGTATCGACTTTAACATGTTTCCTCAGAACTGTACATCTCATATTGCTTTGCAACTATTTGTTTGAAAACAGGGAGATTCCCATACCATCCGCGGGTATGGGAATGTCGCGGCTCGAGATTGGTACTTGGAGCTTCCCGAGGCGGTTCGACGCATCGTGGACGATGCGGGCTTCGGTTCCTTTTGCAGGGGTCTGACCCAGTTTACTGCCTGCAGGTCTCTCCTAGCCGCCCTGGCAGAGAGGTGGTGGGACACCACCGACTCATTCCATTTGTCGGCGACTGGGGACATGACGATGACCCCTTACGACTTCTCGGTGCTCACTGGCATCGGGGTCGGGGGTGATCCGATCCCTTTTGATATAGACATGGATGAGTGGACCGCGGCTCAGGTCTACTTACTTGGCGCGGCTCCACCTCTCGCGCGTCCCGGCTTTGTCCGGTATTCTTGGTTCGAGGTGCAGTTCCGGGTGCAGCCTCTTCTTGTTGATGCAGCTCCGATGACCCCAGAGGCCGTAGAGAGGTATGCACGTGGCTTTCTGATGTTTTTGCTAGGGACGACCCTCTTCGCCGACTGGGCGAACACCGTGCCTCTCTATCTACTCAGCACACTGGTGGACGTCTGAGATATCTTGCGTTTTGATTGGGGTGGCGCGGCTCTGGCCACTCTTTACGGGTATATGAGCTCGGTCTCCCGTGGTAGCGGGCAGTTGCTCGGAGGCTACTGGCGAGCTTGGAAGGTACGCCTTCTCCTCTACTTTACATTGCTTCAGATTTTCAGACTGCATTAATCGCATTAATCGTAGTCTACTTTACACTTGCTGTATATTGTACACACGACACACACATACTCTGCTTTACACTGACTGTACACTGTTCACACGGTACACTGTGCTCAATACATTGCACAACACACAACTCTATTATTTCTGCTTTACTCTGTATCCTGCTTTATCTGATAAATGTTCTGACATCTGTCTTGCAGTTGTGGGTTTACGCCTACTTCCCAATGCTCGCTCCTGTACCTGATGCGAAGACCCCTCTTGTCATCCCGTTCTCACGCTGCTTCGACGGGAGGTGCACCCGGAGGCCGCGGGAGACATTCAGCTTCTTCCGCCGTTACTTCGACACCATCACCCCTGCCGAGGTATGTTTTATTTGCAGTTCGTTTAAGCTTCACTTTTCCACTGTATATTTGCAATACCAGTAGGTAATAAAGCAGATTTCAATTTCAGACACTGGCACCGTGGGCTCTCTGCCGATGGTGCGGGATCGATTTGCCGCCGTTGAGACCTCGCGTTACGGATTTTGTTGAGGGCGATGCAGCCGGGCTTGGTACCTGGGCGAGCGCTTCTTGCGTCAGACCTTAGGTTTACCTGAGCAGATAGTCCCAGTGCATCCTCCTGAGCATATGAGGGACACCGAGCGTTTCACCACCGAGCAGATGGCGGACTACACCATCGGTTGGGAGGCAGACGGCTTCAGAGGCGAGGGCGATTACTCAGAGTACGTCCGGACCTTCATCATACGGCCGCTGAGTGATGGTCGCCGAGCTGAGAGAGAGAGACCTGCGGCGCCGGCGGCCGGAGCAAGAGTAGGAGGAGGAGCGCCGATGAGGGCTCGAGTCCGCGGCAGGGGCGGAGTCCAGAGGGGACGGGAGGCCAGTTGGCCCACTCTACCTGCTTCACTGTCTTTCCGGGGGTCGAATGGGGCGACCTATCAGATTCCCTTCGCCCCTCTGCCGGCTGATCACGAGTTTGTCGGTATCCCCGACTTGCCTCGATGTGTTCTTTGCATTTACATGCTTATTTCTTTTTAGTTTATTTGATATTCCACAGAATATTGATGCATCTGATTCCTTTGCAGGCGTCTTCTGAGTACACCCAGCGGTCATTGGAGATGAATGCCTCCATGGCGGGGATGCTACAGCGGACCTTCGACTTCCTAGCCTTTTACGGCCTTCCGGTATGTTCTCTCTGTCATAGCTTCAAATCATACCCAAACTGCTTCGCATAATCTGATGCACGATACAACACTGGATACCCAAATTTCACGGCACTTGATAGACTTGATACATCAGATTCATACCATACATTCTCAGATCGTTTAACCGCTCACGGCATTCATACTCAGATTCATACATTTCATTCGCAGACTGCTTTAACCGCCACGGCATTCATACTCTGTATTCATACACTGCATTCTACACTGTTTCCACTGCTCACGACATTCATACTCTGTATTCATACACTGCATTCTGCACTGATAAACTGTTTCATACATACTGATGCATTTGCCTTTCATGTCTTTTAGCCTCCCTTCCCACTTCCTCCGGCGGGTGGCGTCGCTTCATCTGGACCTCCCGTGTCTACTCGGGATGGCAGGATATTCCCCCGCACCAGAGGAGGGCACACTTACGCCGGGAGCAGCTCGCAGGCTCCAGTTCCAGACGATGATTCTGAGGAGGAGGCGGAGGCATCCAAGGAGGAGGCCGGGGACAGCTCGGACTCAGACAGTGACACTTCCGGTGATGCTCCTGGACTTCTGCCCAGGAAGAGGGCGAGGACAGATCCCCCGGCGCGAGGCCATTGATGACACTGACAACCCAGACTTTTGCTGTTTTTCTTATTTCTTTTCCTGTACTTTTCTCTTTTGTTGGTAGATAGAGTACTTTGTACTGCCGCAGGCAGGTTTTTGTTTTCCTCAAGATTTGTACTTGAAAAAGATTATATGAAACAAACCTTTTGTCTAAAAAGAGTGTTATATCTATACATCTCGTGGTTTGCACTGCATTGCATCATATTACACCTCAAATGTAAATGATATTGATTTGTTGTCTGCAATTTGAGCACTCGCACTGTACTGATCAGATAACCAACCAACTAACAGCAGAACAACTCATACTAACCACTGCTCAAACTGAAATAGACAGCCCACATCCTGTTGGGGATTAGGCTACATATGGCTTGCAATACGATACTCGGTTCATTCTGCACACAGCAAACCTTGAACAAAAAGCTCAATCTGACAAGACGGATCACAACAACTGAAGCCGGCTGAAATTGAAACACACTCGGATGTCCCAAATTTTCCCTTTTCTTCTCGCTTCGCACGAATGTAGAGAATGGCACAGCATTCTGAGCACAAACAACGATTTTTGAAATAAAGAAGGGTTTTCCACCAGGGTGTCGAGCCTACCAGAACGAGACAGACTCAAACAATTAACAAAAGGCACTCAACCTAAAAGAATGAGACATACTCGAAAAAGACTCAAAGCCCAAAATCAAGGTCGACAAATCAAAAGACACGACACACAAACATGTTTACAAAAAGACCTCAGATCTCGAGAAGCCAGTTCCTCCGGGTATTATTTCCCACCCTTTCTGATTTGTGATTCTCACATCACTCGGCCCTCAGGCTCGGTTTTTCTCACAAAAACCCTTTTCTCACTTTTCTCTCATCTTACACCTCTCTATTCTTTATTCTCTCATTTTTCATCCCTCCCCAGGGTGATCAATGGATGAATAGGAAGTCGCAGGTTCACACCCAGCACTGTTAGCTCACGGCTATTTCTCCCAGTGGATAGAGTGCCTTTCCGGTGAGTGCGTTAGTGACCGGGGGGGGGGGGGAAGACGGAACACCCGACTCAATTGTGCCCCTAGTTCGTCATTTTGACCATTTTTGTTTGTTTTCTAAAACAGTTTTGATCAAAAATGAGAGTTAGATTAACACACTTATTCGATTTTTGATTTGAAAATCGTGCGAATCAGGCTGTGAGCACTAAAAATTCTCCTTTTGGGGTCCAAACATGGTCCAATTTTGAAAATGAATCAGTTTTCGAGAAAATAAGTCAACCCCACTGAAAATTTTCAAAAACTATTTTTTTGCAAACAATCAATGCTCAAACGAGCGTAGAACTTACCCTCGAGATATGCAACCTCGGATCGGAGGCAATGGAAGATTGCCCCTAGCTTAAAGGGGGATAAGGCAACGGAAAGTTGCCCCTAGTTTGGACGGTAACTTAGGGCAACTTGTGGCAATGTATGGCAACGGAAAGTTGCCCCTTGTTTGAATAATGTCGCGGCATGTCGTAAGCCAGTCTTCGTTGATGATGATCGAACCCTTGGGCGCGGAGGAGTCGAAGATGGTTTGAATCAATATATGTACACAGTCACCTGGAATGTGTTGGTGGTTTGGACTTCAAAGGGAAGTTAATCACGTAGTTCTAGGTTGCTGCAATCGAGACATCAGGTTCGGAGGAGGCACAAACGATCAAAACCATGACATGGACTGGGACGCTATGAAAGCGTTGGGGGCTGGACTTCAGGGTGAAGTTGCCTACGTATCCCAAACATGGGAATCAAGCCTTACGTAGTTCCGGTTAAGGTACACTCGGGTATTTTAACCTTCACTATTTAGGCTCTAACTTTTGCCAAGGTGCCCAATGCGGGTTTTCGACCTTGCGAGCTATATTCTTCTTTTCCTTTTTCTTTTTCTTTTGTATTTTCATTTATTTTCTTTCTTTTCTTTTGCTATTGTTTTGTTCTTTTCTTTTCTTCTTCACTTCTTTTTCGTGTTTTTCTTTTTTTCTTTTCCTTTTCTTTGCTCTAACTTTTGCCTGGGCCGCCCTTCCGGGTTTTCGGCCCAGCGAGCCTCTCAAAGGGTAAAAGTGTAGCTGTGTCCATGCCAAATGGTTTTGAGATTGAAGCCCTTTGTATCCAGGAGAATGGCTGTTGTATCGATTTGCAGGAAAAGTCCATCACGGCTGCTTCTCGAGCTTTGCTTGGTGAGATCCGATCTCCTTGATCTAACTTTGACGCCTCTTGCTCGAGGGCTGCCTCGAAATGGGCCCCACAGGCGTTTCATGGCGCTGAATGTTTTGAACAGATTCCGGTTTGCAACAGATAAATCAAATCTCGAGGCTGTGAGCGATCCTGGGCTGCACCATCTCAAGAGCGGTTCCACACAGGTCTTCGCAAGACTGCGCAAAATATTTTGTTTTTGAAAGTTTTTAAGAAAGCGACGAATCGCTCGTGTTGAAGATAGTGTGGAACCAGTCTGGATCAGGCCAGGGTCCTTCTCAGTACTCACGTTGACAAGCATGATTTCATTCATTAAAAGCTTAACATGCTTCTCTTTCTCTCAAAATGGTCAAAATTTTGCAAAACCCGAGGAATTCCTTCATCTTCGTTTTTATCACCACAGTGTTTGAAAATGGGTTTTATGAAAAGCTTAGGTCATTACGATGATGTTTAAGGCACAAGAGAGCAGGCGGTACGAACTGTCGTTCCATTCACGTTCTTCGGCACGGCTGACTCAAATAGCAACAAGTACGGAACGTGATAGCCATAGCTGTTTCATTCAGATTTGTTGGCATAACTGGCTTCTCGGGAGAAACAAAAAAAAGGAAAGTAAAGACAACTACTCATAAGACAAAACGGTGTTTGAGACAACAACCCCGAAATCACCTGGTATTCTATACAAGAGGGACTGACTCATTACAATTAGACAGACCCTTAAGCAAAAGGAATGACTCAAAACAATGAGACAGGCTCAAGACAAAACAGAAGACTGACTCGACACCCAAGTCGGGATTTACAAAACTAGCGTTGGCAGGTGCTCAAAAATGCGTGCCAGACGCCATATCCAAAAATGTACCAGACACTGCCCGCAGGCGGTTCACCTTCTGATTACATACTTGCAGTATCTGTATCCTCAAAATCCAACAACTGAGTGGTGACGGACTTTGCTGAAGTAGGCGGGAGGATAACCTCGTTGTCAATCAAGTCTTGTACCTCATGACGGAGGCGGAAGCAATTGTCGGTGGCATGGCCCGTCTGTTGGTGGTACGCACAGTACTGAGTAGAGTCATGAGTATCAGGGAGATTCTTCGGGAGAGGCCTAGGCTCCAGGGGTTTAAGGTGTCCCCTCTCGGCAAGGATTTGAAGTGCCTTGGACAACGACATGTAGAGAGCATGGAAGACTCTGCGCCCTCGGGGCAGATACTTTGGTGCTTGAACACTCTTGCTAGATGCACTAGCGAACGGATCGGCGGGTGCGGCTTTGGATTTCTGATCCTTTCCGGATGCAAGGCTGGAAGGGGGAAGAACTGTTTTGGCCTGACGGGGCCTACCCCGATTTTCTGATTGACTGGAATTGCCCTCGGGCGGAGTGGGGAAAGCATCCTCCACAACTTTTGACATAACTGCGGATATCTATTGCTTGTTCATTCCCCCGGCTTTCAAAGCCTCTACTGCCCACAGCAGTTGTTCAGTAGGGTCGGCGTCTGCCTTCATCTTGCCTTTGTCTCTGGCCTCGGCCTGATCCAGAGCTTGGTTTGCTGCATCGTTACCATAGCTAGAGGCCATCTCCGGTTGGTTGAGTTCAATTACAATTCGTCCCAGTAGCAGGGGCTCCTGGGGTACGAAGCCTCCGACATATGGTGCGGTTGGTGGCGAAACAGACATTCCATAGGCGAGATCCGCCACGGATCTTTGAAGATCACCTATCATTCCCATAATTCAAATGTGGTGGGCTCGCGAGCCTGATATAGTTGAGGGGTCCAAATTGGATGTGCGGCAGGCGACCTGGGTGGATGCGGCATGTCAACAGTAGTCTCATTCTGTGGGGTGGTTTCTTGACTCAACGCGGCCGTCATGACCACGATCTCTTCTAAATTCTGCGTCATGTTGATCACTCGCCAAAGAAGGAGAACACACTAGTCGTTTCTAGATCGACTCTCTGAATCTCGAATCGAACGGAAAACAAGCAAGATTTCATTTCAAACAGATCACACACGGATGCATTAACAACTGTACTCTATTACTAATCATCGTTCCTCAAATCATCGCCTAAATCAATCGATCCCCGCAGATATAATCGTTTTAAAATATCGACATCGGTGCCCGCAGGCCGGATACCCAAACTTGAAAACTGATATATGTGTTTCCTGCAGAGATACACTCTAAAAGCACATAGCAGATAAAAGAGAGCCAATACCTGTCCTATTTTGTCAGGAGCTAGGGTTTCGCTACGCACACAGCGGTTTCAAACAACCTATATCAGGTAAGCAACCTATCCTAGTTTGGAATGGTCACTACGGATCCGAATATGCACTAGGTCGAATGGTCAAAAAGGGTGCCCCGGTAAAACCGGGGTTTGTGTTCTATATCGGGCAGAGAGCAACCGGTCAACCTTATGGACATGCCTTGACAAGACAAGCCTCCAAAGAAACCGCCAGAATAGCAGATGGCCAACACGGTGTCCTAGGCGCACCAATGCACATGTAATGCAAAGAAACACATAAGTGTAGTCAAAACAGGTATCACGAGTTTGAGTCAAGCTCTAAACTCCCAAACCAGTCGCCAAACTCAGAGACGCGCCACGGGGACCTCGCTACAGTTCGGACTCCCTTTTGTGTTACAGTTCCTAATCTGAACCAAAGAGTCCAAATCCGGCAAATCGTTTTGAAGAAAAACATATTTTTTGAAAAGTAGTGCCAAACATGGACTGCTTTGCCAGATTACAGAGTCGCCACCTAAATATTTTAAAATGGGAAATTTAGGAAACCCTGACTCGGTGCTGAAGGCCACGTATCCGTCATTACCAAAGTGGTCTTGGCTCGGGAGCTTGGGTACGATTGGGGAAGGTTAGCTATGAGCACCCCCTTTCGCCCGGTCCGAAGACCGGCTTCTACTAACCGTGATATCCGTTTTTGAAAACATTACATGCTCTTATTCCAATTATTAGCCTAGAATTACTATGTTATGCGCGCAGCAAACAAGTATAGACTAGATTGCCTAATTTGGAAACAAACATTGCATATCCGTTCGTTTTGAAAATGCTTTGGGATTTGCTACTCGCAAGTAGGCTAAAACACGGATTTCAATGAGTCTTTCTAACTCAAGCAATCCAACCTCCACCCACAGGCATTCAAACAGTTTATCTCACATAAGCACTTAGCCGCATGGTAAGCATACTGTCATGGCAACATTCACACGCATGTGGTATGCTAAGGCGTAAATACTTACATCGTACTCCGTGCCAAAACAAGAAACTAGTTAGCAGACATGCATGTCCCTAGATCATGTTAAATGGCTAATGCAACACGGGCGAAGATGCAATTTAGAGTAGGCTCGGCTAACCCAAAAAATGGCATGTGAAATGCACTTTATTCAATGCACGTATTCAATTTGGAATTGAAAATATAATGCAGTTTGTATGATGTACCGAGCCCGATGCATGTTAACAAATGCATGGATGCACGCATGCATTGCATAAGGTATGCTAAAATAAACGTGCCCTAATCTACCATCATAAGCGGGTAAATAAAAGGGAGAAAGAAGTGGGGTTGGAAGACATGCACACACTCACCCACACTTATTACAGATTTGCCCTCGCTCGGAGGGACCAAAAGAATAATACAAATAATTAGCTACGCAGGATAATTAAATATTACAAATTAATTAAATTAGCAAAATAATTAATCTAAGGAAAAACAGTAAACCACCTCGGGGTGGGGGCTCAATGCAGGCGCGCTTGGGACTTGCTCGGAATCGCATTGCCATGCTTAGATTGCCTCTGTTTTCCCTGCTTTGCATCTCAGAAGACTGCCACAGTCTTAGGAATACTTCCTTAGGTACTGAAGATCACTACCGGCTGCTCAAAACTTCCACCGGTAATGAATTGAGCTCATCGGCACTGAATTGATCCATCGGCTGCAAGTTGACTGCCGGTCGGCACTAAAATCGCCGCCGCATCAATGCTCGCAGAACTCCGCAACTCACAAAGAAGAGAGGGCAAAAACTGGCATGGCAATGCAATTCAAAGCATATATGCACTAAACACACTCCTTATCGTACTAATGACTCAAAGGAAGATGTGCCTCGATTCTCGGACCACCAATCACGCATTTCCATGCATGGTGGCCTAAAGGATCAAGTGTGCAACTTGAATTTCAAATGTATGCAAACCAAGCAAACAAAATGAGGCCCAATTCCTATCACAAGGTCAAGGAACAAAGCATGCATGTTGATGCCATGCAACCTAAGCATGTCAACTATGAATGCAATATGAACATGTGGACAAACAATGCAAGCATACAAGCGAACATGAGTTAGCATGCAAGCATGCAAATTATGGTCTTAAACATGACCTAGGCAGCTCAAACTAGGCCTAAAATCAGTAGCCATATGCCCAAAAATGAAAGTCAACACACACACACACACATGCATATGTTGAGACTTGATACTTAGGCATAAAATAAGCAACCCTCAAGCACACTTGAAAGGGGATATCGTGGACACTTAACATGCATCATAAGCTCTGAAAATCATGTCAAAGTGTGGTGCTAAACCAACTCAAGATAGGCCAAACAAAGCATGCAAATGGTCCAATACTTTAAGCAAGTTAATGAGACATTGAACTATACTTATGCAAGACAGTTATGGCATGCATTGAACAACCCAAAACAGATTTTTAGCATGTAAAACTAAGCCCAAAGGACCACTTAGATGGCATCTAAATGGTTCAACTAGAAAGGCATGCACAAATGCTAAGATGTGAGGCATAAGACACAAGCTTCCAAAGCATCAAAGAGGCATGCAAAGCAATCAAACAAGCATGCTAAATGGACTGAAATGACATGCCAAATGGTTCCAAACCATTGAAAATAAAGCAAGCAAGGCATGCTACACACTTGTACCCTTAAGGCCAACAAGCCAAACATAAAGAGGACCCAAGATATAAGCCATGGTCGACCAAAATGAGTATGGACAGACCTAAAGTATGGCAAAATAAGCATACAAGCTTCATGGATCTAAGCCTAAAGCATGCTCAAACTAGGGCTAACAACCTAGAGCAAGTTAAGGCAATACAAGGCATTACAAAGCATCTATGCAAAACATGCAAGGAGTACTAAAACCAACACTTATCAATGTCATATTAGGGCATAATAAACATAAAATGCAGCCAAGACATGCTCTTCAAACATTCAAAACTATGCTCCTTTAAGAGACCAAAACTTGCCATTTTCAAGGACATCAAGGAGAGGGGGTGGCCCTCTCCTTCTTAGGACTTTAAGGCATCATCTACACCACTGAAATCCCTCAAGATTTCAGTGGTGAAGAGACCCAAACACCAAAATCCTAGAGCTCAACAAAATAGCACAAAAATGAGGCCTTTCAAGGCCTAAGAGGGGCCAAACTTCCCCAAAGCACAAAGTACCCTTAATAAACTATCAAGAGGACTAAAAAATAAAACTTTTATGTGTTGATCACCAAGCAAAAAAACAGTCCTAAACTAGGTAAAAACAAGGTGCAAGAAAGGGGTAAAAATGACTAGTTTCTTACCCTTGGAGCTTTTCTTCAACAATGGTGACCTTGATGTCTCCTTAAGCCTCAAACCAGTCAAGAACACCAAGGATAGGCTCTTAGAACCTCAACTCCAAGAGGAAGGTGAAACACTAGGTGCTTGTATGCAATAGTATGAACTAAAGCACCTAGTGTACAAAATGAGCAAGGAAAAGAGAGATAGGATAGATATAGGATTTCTAACCTAAAACCAGAGCTTCTTCTCTGTATTTTCTCTCTAAAATGTCTAACCCTTTCAACCTTTGAGCCAAGAGAAGAGAGTCTTCTCTTATAGGAATCAAAGCTTACAAGCTAAGTAAACCAAAGGCTCATCCCTCCATACACGTGTATGGAGGGGAAACAAGTGCTACAAAGCTGTCTGAAAATATCTCCAAAAACAGCTGTAAAGTGATCGGCAGGGCAAAATGGTCATTTTGCCAAAAAGAGTGCCGACCGGCACAATATAGTGCTGATGGCAACACCATCCAGCCGGTGGCCTCTAGCCACTGCCGGTGGTGTGTGGGGATGCCTCAGAAGGCATTCCCTGCCCCTCCAAGGCAAAGAACAAGTGTTTGGTGCAAAACCAGACACAAAATGGTCAAGTTCGGAGGTCCTGAGGCAAGGCACGTAGCCGAGGACTCCGGGAACTCCAAACGAACACGAACATGGGTAATTACCGAGTGTTCAAGCGGTGACGTCCAAGTCTTGACGACGGTCAAAAATGGGGTGTCTACACTTGGCCTTGAGAATTTTCAGCTTATTAAGTAGAACATACCCAGCCCAACCCACAACATTGGCCTCTTTCCAGCTGTCCTCCCAAAAAGCTTGGAAATTTTTATGCAAGAACCATGCATTCTGGATTCTAAAGGGTTTAGGACCCCAGTCCCTTTCATCCTCCATCAGAAGGAGAGGGCTATGATAAGAAATTAACCTTGGTAGCCCCCACAGTTTCACTTTGAAGACCTCAAGCCACTTTGGATCTACTAAGGCTCTGTCTAATCTACTCCACTTCTCATCTTGACCTGAATTGCACTAGGTAAATTTCCTGCCATACAATGGGAGATCAACCACTTCACATTTATCGATTAACTCATTTAATTCCCTCATTCCTTTATCCCTTCTTAAGCACCCTTTCCTTTCTTCAATATTTCTTATCTCATTAAAATCACCAGCCATGCACCAAGGATGAGAAAAGACCTCTTTCAACTTCATTAACTTTTCCCAAAACTGTGTTCCAAAGCTTGGTTTGAATCATCATCTATGTCATCATCCTCTTCCTCTTCACAGATCCTCCTTCCCCCACTCTGTTTTCCGACTGCATTTGAACTACCTTTCTCATCAACCGCTTGGATCTCCTGACTCTTACACACCCCAGTCAACATTTTTGCTATCACCACTTGTTCTTCACAAACTGTCACTGGATATACTATGCCTCTATAAGCCAAGTTAACTACCTCATTAATGGGTTCCATTCACTTGGTGGAAATTTGGATCTTTGCACACACAAAAGATTCAAGTTGAGACATGTCATCGTCAAGGCACAAAACAGTACCCCATAACCTACCTAAACTCTTCAGGTTTGTACCATTCCATAGATTTAATGGAATACCATAGCAGCTGAGCCAGACACTCCTTTCCTGCTCCAGAACCACACCAGATTTTCCTTCAAGTATAACCTCACACCAATCCATAATCAACTCCTTGATAGGTTGCAGTTGCCGTAACATCTCCTCCTTAGACTTAAACGTTAGCACCACATCCCTGCCTCCACTCCCTCGTACCAGAATATCCTCCATTCCAATTGCTTCAAATTCCTTCTTCAGATTGACGTTGGCATAATTCCCTTTCAGTCTGGCAACCACACTTTCATGCAGCCACGCGTTCACTACTTCCACAGCCTCTAGTGTAATGCTCCCTTTTGTAGCACTCGTTTTGCCCAACACTGCTTCTGCATAAGACCTCTGGTCTCTAAAGACATGTACCCCACTTTCTCCTTCCCTTTGATAGCCTACTTGCCTCACTGCTTGAAGACTCACTAGGTCTATTGATCCTCTGACCCCTGCCTTTTTCTTACCATAATCTGCATGCTTGACCTGTATTTTCTTATCATCCATCCATAACCCATTAGCTTTGTGAACTGCTACTCTTGCAGCCACAGAGCAATCAAACCGAACGAAAGCAAATCTTGTGTTGGTGAACTTCCTACGCTTTTGTGGAATAAACACATCCTTCACCATACCAAAATTGGAGAAGAGTTTGTGCAGCCCTTTTGGGATCACTGAGTTTGGTATGTTGTCCACAAATATGGTGAAAAGATGTGTTCTTCCTTCAAACCTTCTTTGGCCTTTGCCTCCTCTATGCCTTATAACAGGAATCCATCCTCCTTGCTTGACATCACTCTTCCTCTATGCTTCACAGAACTGCATCTTCATCTTCCTCTTTGTTTTTTTTTTTAAATTTAGATGATGCGGTAAAAGAATAGAATCCTGTCAAATAATTAACTCTTATCACACAATCCAGTCCCTCTCTAACTCATTGTTCTAAATCATCCATTCTATGGCAGATTGGTTCAGGTAATTTGATTTTAAGAGGTCGAATGGATGCTTACCTAGCCCTAGTCAAATGAATGAAAAAATGATATTGTAATCTATTACAACTACAATGTATATGTTTCAGTGTCTACCCATCATATGTGTTAGTTTCAATCAATTTGGCATTACCAAAAACAAGATCAATGTGATTATATCAAAATATTGGGTTAATTGTGTTTTCCCCAAATCTCAGGGGAGCTGCGTATAATTTACTCTAATAAAATATAGGAAAAAAAAATAGCATGTAAAATTTATGAGAGGCACCCCAACCAGCTGTTCTAAAATCGTATTGAACTCTTTAATGCCAGTATTAATGACCTAATATCGCTGTAACATATAACTCAAAAACTCACAAAGTGTCTAACCCATTAGACAATCATTGGCAAATGGGAGTGTGAAGTCTGTCAAATTATCCAAAAATATATATACGCAAGTATAGAGGGGAAAGATATGCAACCCCTGTGGATATATATTACCATATTCAACAATACTGAAAGGAATTGGTACTTGACCAAATATGACAAAAAGCTAAGGAAATGTTCTGGTGTGCACCACATGTAATTTTATACAAAATTATGTAAATTTTTACAAATTTACATAAGTGATTATACAAAAATGCATAAGTTCACAAAAATTGGCATAAGTTCATAAAACTTATGTGATTACACAAATTTGTGTTGAACTTACGCTATTTTTATAAGATCACTTATATAAATTCGTAAAACTTTTTACAATTATATATGGTGCGCAATGCACATCTAAGTTTTTTCAAAAAGATATTCCTAGGTAGTTGTTAACAATGTTGATCTTGATGCACATCTTCTTCAACTAGGCCTTATGGGGAATAATAGCAGAAAGTTCAATTGCTACATTCACATCCCCTATTCCTAATATTCTTTGTTGGTATCATATTAGGTAATAGCATATTCCACACAATTAAGAATGAAGAATTCTATTAGGGGAATATTTTTAATTTTTTGAATCAATTTGATGCAATCCCCATCAAATTGTTTTTATATAGCATCATGTATGTGTGCATGTGCGGGCACACATAAGCTTTTCATGACATTGGAGATTACTTGATAAAAATCGACGATTCATAAGATTGGAATAGCTTCCCCTTTCTATTTTGAGAAAAGCGGGGGAGCTCGAAAGCTCCGCCCCCGAATGCCCCGAAATTGCTATTTTTGGCAAAAAAAAAAAAATGCAAGGCAAGTTAAAAAAAAAAAAAAAAACAGTTTACTGAAAATGGAAATTAGGGGGATTAGGGGGAGTGGATTTCGAGCTACCAATCAAAGTTGTTCTATTTTTCCAGCTTCATTAGGCCATTTTTTGTTGATCACTCCAAAATAATAAACCCTTATAAATACTATAGCTTCACAAAATTTGAAGTATTTTAATTTTTTTTTTTTCTACCAGCATTATTAAGTATTCAAGTATTAACTCATTATAATATATTTTTTCAATTGATAAAAACAACAAATCAAAAGAGATACCCTAGAAAAATCTCCAAACCATATCCTAATGGGACTTTAATAGCAAGGAAATACGACGCAATCCTGTTAACCAACTGAATTGTACAATTGAGTAGCCTACAAGTTAAGGTTTTAAACTTTAGATTTGGACCAATAGTCTCTCCTACGATTAGGACATGAGAATGGATTCCATATCCAATTAAAGTAAATAATTTAATGGTTAGTTAGAAAAGTGAAAATCCAATTAATAGTCAGGTCGGACTAATAATCCCATGGGAGTGTGGGACAGAAATGGACAGATTGGGCCAACTTTTGAATTAGCTAATTAAATGACGAAATTAACTCTCATATATATATAAAAGTTATTTCTTTCAATTTTTAAATCTTTTGTTTAAACATGTTGAATGTTTTTAAACTGATGTAAATTAATCTTATGCTATACAATAGTCTTCTCTTACTTTTTTTTTCTTTTTTATATTATTAGCAAAATCATAATTGAAAATATATTTCTAATGCCGTATTTAAATAAAAAGTGGTCTTTGTAAAATAAAAGAAAATATATTTCAACTAAAAATGAAATATACTTTAAATTTAGTATTACCATTGTAAACAATTTAAACAACATACTTCCTAATTTTCAAACCAAACATGAGATTTACTAAAATAACCATTTCTCGACATTTTAATATTATGAGAAAACAAAAATAAGAGATACATCATTTTCAACCAAATAGTCCAAAGAATATGTTCCCCAAATTATCAGTCAATTTCATTACATTCCCCTTTATTTAATCCGCCTAAACAAATATGACCTTAGAGTTTAGGCTCGATAATTATTTAGTATATGTGATATGGGAGACTATGTCTACCTAAGGATTAGTTGTTGTAAGCAAATTTATGTCTATACTATTATTAATTGAAGGCCTCAATTGGTGTAGTGAAACCTTACTCTCCTTATGTTACGTAACAATGTTTTTATTTAAAAAAAAAAAATTACACAAAGAAGTAGGCAAAGCTAGAACCCATGACCATGGATTTAAGGAAAGAGTATTCAAGCTACTTAAGTATACATTATAATATTATTTTTATTATTATTTTGTTTTATTCTTAATTATTTGAATTGTATATGTATCACTTGTATCATCCCCTAATAATAATACAAAATAAAGTGCACAATCCTGTTACAACCTTTTTTTTTTTTTTTTTTTTTGGACGCTGTTACAACCTCCTGGAACGAATGCAAAATTACAAAGCAAAACACAAATAAAATTTGAATGTGATCGTGACACTACAGTCGATCAAATATTACAAATTAAATTTTGAGTTTCTCTATTTAATTTTGGGAGAATTCTTAATTTTTTTAATCGATTACGTTTTATATTTAATTTTTATTATAATTGTAATTTATCAAATTTCATTATAATATAAAGATTCAACCCAAACCTAGGGGTGTAAAATTGACCCACCAACTTGCGACCCACCTGAAATCCGCCTGCAGCTTGGCACACGCAATGCGTGTGTAAACTTGTCAAATAAATATAAGTTTCAAATAGTGCATTAAAAAAACTAAATATATATAAATTAAAAAATAAATTGAATTTAAAAATAATCTTGGCCAAATTCAATATTCTTAAAACACTTACAATCAAAGAAATTTAATAAACATGAAACTGAATATAAATTTAAAATAAAATGAATATCAAAATAATTAAAAACAAATTCAAGACTTTTAAACATTTACAATAAAAAAATTTGACAAACATGAAAAAAAAAATATATATATATATATTTAAAAACTATTAAAGGATTACATAATTTATACAAAAACCTTAGTCATTGAGAATTTAAAAAAATAAAATCCATCACACTTAGATCACTTTTTATTTTAATTAAAAAAAATTAATTATTAATTGTTAAATTAGCACCTATAAAATCCCCACCATTTGTCCTTTCCGAATTTATCGCAACCAAATGCCCAAACGGGTGACAATAAACCTAAAGCCAATAGCCAAATGAAGAAACCTTAAATTGCCTCTTCCAATTTCAAAGGAAATTTAGGCTAAAAAGGTTTATAGACTTCTTAATACCATAGTTCAATGCTGGGATCCAAATAATCAAATTTGCTTTTCCCTAGAATTTTCAGCAAAATAAAAAACAAAACAAATAACCTGCAATAAAACCTTCAAAAAGTTCTACCGTTTGGTTGCTGAGATGTATAATTGAAGTAGACCCAAAATATATATATATATAACTAAAAATAAAAAAATAAAAGGAAAATCAGAATACCATAGTTCAATGTTGGGATCCAAATAATCAATTTACATAACCTGTAACAAAACATTAAAAAGTTTTACCCTTTGGTTGCCGAGATGTATAATAGAAGCAGATTCAAAAAAACTTAAATTAAAAAATAAAAAAAACAAAGCAAAAGGAAAATCAAAATTCTTGTGGTTCAAGTCACTTTCTATGCGGCCAATTTGGGTAAAGAGCATCTCAAATTTTTCATCTTAAATTTAAATTTGATGAAAAAATATGCAAAAATTATCTCCAATTCTTTCATTGCATGTTCATCAAATCAAGTGAGAGTCTTTTTTTTTTTTTTTTTCATCAAATTGAGAAGTCATTGAATCCCTCATAATGATTTTTTTTTTTCATTAAATTTGATTAAAAGGAAAATTTGGGATAAAAGGAAAATTTTTAAAAAGATTTTAACGAAAGGATTAGTTCATATCAAATTAAATTTTTTACTCAAATTAGATGAAATTACATGAAAAAATTAGTGAAAAAGTTGGAGATGGTCTAACATGTATGGTGGTGACCGCTGACCTGTATACAACCAAGTTGGCTTCTTGCCATTGAGAAATCGGAGAAGAAACAGTGTTTCGCAACTATTGTCAAAATCATATTCACTCCAAAATTGTTAGTCAAGATTTATAAAAGGGAAAATTATTGATAAATTTCATTTATAAGTGTTTTAATTCAAAAAATTTATGAAGAAATTTTTTAACCCATTTAGTCCAATGTATGTATAGTTTTATTCCATAAAGTCCTTTTTCTTGATTTACACTATTTTCTTGGACACTTATGCCTTTATATTTAATTTTAATACCCTTATAAATATTTTTTGAACGGTTAGCAATTTTATGATGTGAACATTAATATTTTAAAATTCACATTGGTAGGAATGTAAAATTGGCCCGTGGGCGGTCCGAAACCCGTCTGCGAGCCGAGGCAGGCCCGGCCCGTTGACAATGTAAATATTCACATTGACATGTTAACATTCACATTAATAGAAGTATAAAATTGGCCCGCGTCTCGTGGCGGCACGAAACCCGCCCGCGGCCCATGGACGGCCCGGGGCGGGCCCGGTCCGGGCCGTTGGCAATGTGAATATTCATGTTGACATGTTAACATTCACATTGATAAGAGTATAAAATTGATCCGCGACCCATGGGCGGCCAAAAGTCCGCCCGCGGCCCGGGGCGGGCCTGGGCCGACCCGTTGACAATGTGAATATTCACATTGACATGTTAACATTCACATTGATAAGAGTATAAAATTGGCGTCCGCCGCCAAGGCGGGCGCCTACCGCATTGTTGACAATGTGAATATTCACATTGACATGTTAACATTCACATTGATAGGAGTGTGAAATTAGCCCGCGCCCGGTGGCTGGCCAAAACCCGCCTACGGCCCGTGGGCGGCCCGGGGCGGGCCCGGCCCATTTACAATGTGAATGTTCACATTGGCATGTTAATATTCACATTGATAAGAGTATAAAATTGGCCCGCGTCCCGTGGCTGCCCAAAACCTGCCCACGGCCCGTAGGCAGCCCGAGGCGAGCCCGGCCCGGCCTTAACATTCACATTGATAAGAGTATAAAATTGACCCGTGCCCCGTGGCTGCCCGAAACCCCCCCACAGCCGCCCGTGAGCGGTCTAGGGCAAGCCCGGCCCGGCTTGTTGACAATGTAAATATTCACATTGACATGTTAACATTCACATTCATAAGTGTATAAAATTGGCCCGCGACCCATGGGCGGCCAAAAGCCCTCCCGCAGCCCAAGGCGGGCCCGGCTCGACCCATTGACAATGTGAATATTCACATTGACATGTTAACATTCACATTGATAAGAGTGTAAAATTGGCCCGCAGCCCGTGGGCGGCCCGAAACTCGACGACAGCTTGAGGTGGGCTTGGCCCGACCCGTGACAATGTAAATATTTACATTGACATGTTAACATTAACATTGATAGGAGTGTAAAATTTGCCTTTGCGCCAAGCTCGCCATGACGGGTAGGCCAAAGACGTTGATTGACAATGTGAATATTCACATTGATATGTTAACATGCACATTGATAGGAATGTAGAATTGGCCCGCCGCCCATAGGCTGCTCGAAGCCCGCCCACGGCCCGGGGTAGGCTCGTTTGGGTTCGGGCCCGAGCATGTCCGAGACCCTAGGCTAGGCCCTAAGCCATCACTTTGAAGCCCAGCCCGGCCCATCGGCCCGCTTAAGGCCCATTCAAGGCTCGGTCCGAGACCCAGCCCGCGCTGAGGCACAATGTTTTTTTTTGTAAAAAATAATAAAATTTTGGTAGAAAAAATTAAAAAGAATTAAAAAAAAAAAATGGCCAGGCTCGCCCAAGCCCGGCCTAAGCTCGAGCCTAGGCCTAGGCCCACCGGCCCGACCCGAGGCCGTCGTCTTCGGGCCGCGAGCCAATTTTACACTCCTATCAACGTGAATGTTAATATGTCAATGTGAATATTCACATTATCACGGGCCGAGCCGGGCCAGGCCCGCCCCGCGCAGCAGGCGGGCTTCGGGCCGCCCACAGGCTGCGGGCCAATTTTACACTCCTATCAATGTGAATATTAATATGTCAATGTGAATATTCATATTGTCATGGGCCGGGCCGGGCTTGCCCCGAGCCGTCCACGGACTTCGGGCCGCCCATGGGACGCGAGTTAATTTTATACTCTTATCAATGTGAATATTCACATTATCAACTGGCCGGGCCCGCCCCGGCAACAGGCGGGCTTCGGGCTGCCCACAGGCCGTGGGCTAATTTTACAGTCCTATCAATGTGAATGTTAATATGTCAATGTAAATATTCACATTGTCACGGGCCAGATCGAGCTCGCCCCGGGCCACTCACAGGCCACGGGCTAATTTTACACACCTATCAATGTGAATGTTAACATGTCAATGTGAATATTCACATTGTACATGGACTGGGCCCCTACACATTGACGATATGAATATTCACATTGACGGTGTAAACATTCACATTATGAGTATTTTAGTAATTATGTCACCCATAAGACTTATTGAAATATAAAAAAATAATATGAACTAAATAGAACATAAGTAGATGAAAAGGGTATTTTGGTCTTCTTATCTCAAATAGGACCTAACGGAATAGTCAAAAAGAATATGGATTGGATGGAACATAAGTAATTAAAGATGGATTTATGGAAAAAAAAACTCCCTTTATAAAAATATAAATAAATAAATAATCCACAAAACATACTAAATTCATATTCAATTTCTCTTCTAATTTTCCTAAGAAAGTTTCAGTAACCAAACGACACATCAATCCGTACAGCAAAGCAGGACAAAAGCAACAAATACTATTATTAAGTGAATGCATCAATTGGTGTAAGTCAAGTCTTAATTTTCTCATGTCACATGACAGTTGTTTAAAAAAAAAAAAAAAAAAAAAAAAAAAAAAAAAAAAAACTTATACAAAGAAGTGGACAAGGCACCCATGACTATAGATTTAAGATAGCACGACTCATGAGTCATATCACTTAAGCTAAACACACATTATAATATTAATGTTATTACTATTATTTTTTTCTTACTTATTTGAATTGCACATATATCACGTGTGTCACTCACTATTAATAATATACAATAAAGTGCACAATCTTGTTACTACCTCTTGGAACGAATACAAAATTACAAAGCCAAAACACAAACAAATTTTGAATGTGATTGTGGTGCCACAGTCGAAATCGCCGATGGCCTGTCCAGTCGAAATTCGCCCGCAACCTAGCAAAGCCTGGCCTATCTAGGCTCAACCAAGCCCGAGCCCAAGCCCAATCGAGGCCTCAGGCGTTTACAGAAACATATAAGAGTTTTAGAGACCAAATTTTTTAGTCTCTAAAAGTGAAAATTTTGTTGCAAAAGACATTTAGGGATCAATAAAGGTCATCCCACAAAATCAAAACCAAGGCTTTTAGCGATAATTTTGAAAATGTCACTAATAAATAGACTTTTAGGAATAAAATAATTTGGTTCCAAAATGATAATAATTCATTACTAATGTTCAATTTTCGTTGCAAAAAATATAATAACAAAACTTGTCGCAACAAAAATATTTGGTTCCTAAAAAAAAATTTTGTTCCTAAATTTTAGTCTCAAAAATCTTAATTTTTTTGTATGGCTTCTCTTTTAAAGTCCAGCTCGACCCGTGGGCCCAGCTCATTTGGCCTGGCTGAAGGCCGGTGTACCGATCCACTCGAGCCCTAATATCGTTTTTAGCCTATTTGGAAAAAAAAAAATCCAAAAAAAGTCAAGCCCAAGCTCGGCCTCAATAGCTGCCTAAGGCCCGAGTACCTCTAGGTTTGCGTTGAGATTTTTCGCACGTAGGCAAATAAAGTTCGAAATTTGGCAGGAGCCTCCGAGGTTAAAGAATGGTTGATATCAAACTTTCCAATAAAATAAATGAAAATAAGAGAGAAAATGGAGATTGTTTTTGTCTCATTTTGATAGTTCTTTCTAAGAAATTCTAAGAGACAAGTAACCCTTAGTGTTACACATCATTAGTATTACACATCTATTCTAAGAGAGAATAGAGATGGGATCAACCGGTTGCTCTGGTGTCCAATTTTTCAAAATTAAAGAATTTAATGATTAGGATCAATTTGTGTAATCCAATGGCCAATAATGAAGGTGCATATGGTGTGCAACTTTTAAGGGGTTGCACAATGCAACCCTTTCAAATTTTAAAGTGTCAATTCTAAAAGTATCTTTCTATTTTTATTTTTAAATCTATTTATAATTATTTACAACTGATAATGTTAAAAACTTCAAAATTTGAAGTTTTAACTTTTTAAGGTGGACATTCATTTTGAGATGATCAAAGATAAAATAATGAACTAATAAAATGAGACGAAGAGAGTAATAGAAAAAATAAAATATCTCAAAAAACATAAAATTCCGTGTTTGTTTGGTTAGATTTTTTAAAAAATATTTTTTTAGATGATTCTTGTTTATTTTTATTGAATTTTTATTAATATATATATATATTACTTTTTAGATATACCTAATCAAGATGCATTTAAAAAGTAAAATAAATTGACTAAAAATATTCAAAAAATCACTAGTTTTTAGTGATTTTATTTTTCATATTTTAGATGCAAAAAGTTCAATAAAGACAAATGAAAATCTTTTTAAAAATAATTTTTAAAAACTGTAACAAAACAAAATTGATGGTGGTAATTCACAAAATATAGCATAGGTTTTGTTAACAAGTGCCTTTAGAGCATAAGTAAAAGATAAAAAAAATTTGAAACGTACAAGACTTTTTTAACTAAATCTAATATATTTTTACTAAAATTAATATACTTTTAATATTTGTATACATTTTTAATGAACTTTTTACTTTTTTTTTTTCTCCTTAACATTAAACAAGGTCCATGGGGCACTTGATAGCATTAAATATGATTAACCACCTCTACTATCATAGAAATTGTATTACAAAACCCAAAATACACTTTTTGAATTTCTTTGTATTTACATTTTTATCTACTTTTCTTGACCCTTTAAATATTATTCTATTTGTAGTATTATCCTACAATTTTTGTTTGTATAGTATAAAAAAAATGAAATAAAAAAAGGTAAAATTGAGGGAATTACAACAAAAATAAAAAACTAAAAAAAGAAAAAGAAAAAAGAGGCTGAGGAAGAAGGATAGTTTGGCCCATCAGAAAACGAATTTTTTTTTATACAATACATTTATTATCTTTTTTATTTCTATGATAGTAGAAATTATTAATCATATTTTATTCTTAACAAGCATACTTGTTAACAAAACTCTCATAGAAAATACTACCACCCTGTTTGGTTTCACTTTTCTGAGTTAATTTTCAAAAAAATTCTCTGGAAAGTATTTTTAAAAAATGGATCATTGTTTGGTTTTTCAAATTTTTTGAATTTTGGAAAAACAATTCAAAATTCTCTCCACAACACAATGAGAATTTTGGATTTTAGGTCTAATAAGATACAATAACTAATTGTGGGTGTTGATTTCTGACCACATAACCAAAGGGGAACTCAGGTAGAGAGCACTGGCAGAATAAATTAAGTCCAACAACTTGCACAAGAAGATAAGAATCTAGCGGTGGTTCGTCCACTCAAGGCCTCTCCAACGATCAAGTAAGTAACCAATATCTCTCAAAGATAGCAGATTGTGCTTAAACTCACAAGAAAAAACTTACCTCAGACCCACGAGGGTACCTTGCTTTTATAACTAGCAGTGACATGATCCCCTTCAAAGCCTCACTTCAATGGACTTAGGCTTCATGCTCATCCTGGACCTTCATCTAGATAAAGATAAACTCTTCTTGAGCTCTATCTCTATCCAGACTGAGATCCTCTCCTGTTTTAGGACTTTTGTCCCTTATCTACTTATCTCGGATTCCGGTATCTCCGTAAATAACCTCGGCCTAGCCAAGATCATCTCGGCTCATGACCAAGCCACGTGGCACCTCGGCTGACACTTCGGCGTCACCTTAGCCACGTGTTGTCATTCACAAAATACGTCTCTACAACTGCCTTTTAGGTTCTATTACCTCGGCAACCTGAGGTGATGGAACCTACACCGTTTGTCAATATAGTATGTCGGCTAAAATTCACTATTCTCTCCGACAGAGATCATGACTCGTCAGCTTCATGTAACTTAGAATCAGTTGCCCACTCTATCAAGAACCAAGAATCAAGGATCAATTTCTTTATGCATCTCAGTCGAGATCATTCCCCCGACTGAGGTTATTGCCTCATTACTTCAAGAATTGCAAGAGTTCTAACTATGCATAAGCTGTCACACATAGTCTTTTCAACCGTTTCCTTCGTGTGTCCCTTCTTCATTTGGTCGTATCTGACACGTGCTATCAGGGCGCGTCATTTCTTTCCACACCACCTGACAAGCACGTCGTCCAAGGCATTTCATTACGTTTTGCTGCCTTTTCACATTTTTGACAAAACTTCTCCTTTCTCTATTTGCCTCTTCACTTCTCATTCCCGCATTCTCTCTCTTGCTCAAGATTTTCTCTATCTACAAAAAACCTCCATTTTTGTGTTCACAAGCTCTCTGTACCCATTTCGTTCACCACTTTCGGTGACGCATCCTCTGTTCTGATTCATTCACCTTCGTCGTCAAACTTCAACGATCATTGCTCCGCCGTCATTTCCCCGACTTCACTTGGTAAGGTCTCTAATTTCCTCATTGCTTCTTTCAGTTTTCCGTTGTTCTTGAGTGTGATACTGTTATGCATCTTGTTTTGCATATCTCTTGCTGCTTGAATTTCTTATTTCCTGATTCCAATTGCCTTTTTTAGACATTGCAAATCAGTTCTGGTCTTTGAGTCTGTCTTACCGTTCTTCGTTACTTTGGCTTTATATTGTATCTGTGTGTTGCCATTTGAATCAGTGTTGGTTTTATACACTTTCTATGTTCTTGTATCTATGTCGCTTTTTTTATTCTGAATCATGCTTTTTTCTTTCTGTTGTTTTTGCTTTGTTTCCAAATTCTTGCCTTTGATTCTTGTTTCGGTAGGTTTAGGTTTGGGATTTGCCAGAAATCACATTCTTGGGAAAATTGAAACAAATTCCCTTTAGATCTTCAAAACCCTTGCCCAAGTGCCTATTTAGGATTTAGCTGAGGTCTTCAAACCAATACCAATCACTTGCTTCTAAAATCTTGTACCAACTTTATTAATCCGACATCATGGGTATGTTTAGGTGGAGGGTAGACACCCCAGCCAAACTAGAGTACTTTCGACAAAAGTTCTCCATCCCAACCGACGTTCATCTTAGGTTGGCTGGGGAGGATGACTCTATCATGCCTGATGGAGATTTCATGCCCTTCCCAGTAGTTGCTTTCATTGAGTGTGGACTTAGGTTTCCCTTAGACACCCTCTTTAGGGAAGTCCTCCACTATTACAAACTCAACCCTATGCAGCTTGATTATATCCCGACCTACAAGTTTGCTTTGCTCGACGTTCCCTGTCGAAGTAAGACTCCTCCATCAACAACCACCCCACCAGTTGCTTCATCGCCAAGACTAGACCAGGCCTCGTCCTTAGATCCAGTAGAGCAACCCTTTACCTCTGCCCCTCAGTTGATCCCTGCATCTCAGCGTTAATGCCGATGTCGAGTTCTTCTAAACACTCCAGCCGGTAGAACTCATAGCCGCAAATGTTGAGATTCTAAGGTGTCAGCTTACAATCCAACCAATCCCCCAATTTCCCTTCTTGCAATCCACTTCGGCGCTAAAGTGACCATCGCTACAACTACCGACGACATGGACCTCAGCAAAGCCATTGTCGAAGACCTCCTGGCCAACTTGCCAGGAGTGGTTACTGTTCAATCCTCTTCTCCATCTCAATCCCAACCCAATCCAAAACCAAAAAGGGTGAAGAGGGCTAAGGCACCTCTGTCACCCAAATAGACACTAAAGACACTATACCGATCTCAAGATTGGCCGAGGTCGATAAGAGCACCTCTACTGCCAAGAAGAATCTTGCCGAGGCCGAGCTATCCGACACCACTCGGTCGAAGAAGCCGAGGTCCAAAGCAACCACAAGCCCAAGTGCTTTCAAAGCCGATGGACCTTGGGGCCCTGCAATCACGATTGGAGACCGACCAATCAAGGTCGGCGACAGTGCCATTAACAGTATCGAAGTTGGCGTCGCTCTCTCTACTGCCGTTCTATTGTTTACCGATCTAAATCGCACAGCCGAGATCACCGAATATGAGAACTTTACTTTTATAATGCAATACTTTGTTCTAGTAAGTCCTCAACACTTGTAATTTTTTCATTTTGGTTTTCTGCCCTTACTTAAGCAATTCTAACTTGTTTGTTTCTTTCTTTCTAGGCCATCCAACATGTCCACTCCTTTGCGATGAAGGCCGAAGAGATGAAGAAGGAGTTGACAAAGAAAACCCAAGATGTTGTTGGCTTTCTTGCCTCCTTGAACAACGCTGAGGCCAAGATGAAGGTCCTGTTGGACCAGGCCAAAGTAGCAAAACTTGCTCAAGACCAAGCCGAGGAGAGGGTTGATGCAGCCAAGGTTGTGGCCAAGGTACTTAAGTTTGAGATTAAAGACGTTGAGGCCAAAATTGACAAAGCCAAAGCTGAGCTCCATAAGGCCCCGACTACCAAAGAGGCTGAGATCAAGGCGGCCGACGAAAGGTGTTCTTAGAGGGTCAAGCCAATGTCCAAGATACGTACAAAGCCCAGGTCGACTAGGCTTACAATCGAGGCTTTTATCTCGACTGCACAGCCGCTCTGAACAAACTCTCAATTCCAACGGATTTCCCTATCAGAGACATCAGCCAACTCCAAGTGCCTTTTCCCCCTCTCTCTCAAGGACTCCAAGGACGAAGCTGAGGATGAGGATGCCAAGGCTGATGATGCTAATGAGGCGAAGGCTACTACTGGGGCCAAGTCCTCCACTTTGAACGAGCAAGTCTTGGAATTGACTCAAGACGAAGGGGACGAGGTCTCCAAGAGTGCCTCATCTAAGAAGACAATATCTGAGGTTGAGGTCCACATAGCCGAGAAAAGATTGGATGAGACCTTGTTGGAAATTGATGTCGAGATAGCAGTAAAAAAGTAGACATTAATACAAACTAAGGCCGACGCAATGCTAACAGCTGAGGTTGAGCAATCAGAGATCAATACCAACGTTTCCAACACTTAGGATTTTTTTTCTTACTTGTACTTTTTTCTTTTATTCTAAACAGTTGTAATCTTTTTGTGTTTAAACAATGTTAGTTTTTGTTTGGTTGATGTGCCCTTTGCTGTAATCCAAAACTTCATTTTTGAATGCAAGTCTTCTTTTTCTCTAAGTGTTGGATGCTCCTCTTCATGTATGCTTACTTCTTTGCTTTTATGCCTTGCATGTTTCCACACTTAGAACATTATTGGAATCCTTCCAAGTACACCTTAACCGTGTAATAACTTCGGGTTAGAACATATATCTTACTTATATAGTATACCGCCTTTTGTTCTCCCTCCTCTTCTTGGATTACTACCGCGCTTATTGCGTGTTTTGAAACTACCAAGCATAGGAACAATTCTTCTCTAAGTACTGGATTTAACATAACTGGAGCCGTTATTAGGTACTTTTTCAAGTCAGCCAAGGCGACTTTGCACTCTTCTGTCCACAAAAAATCTGTGGCCTTCTTTAATAAACTAAAAAATGGTTTACATTTATCTGAACTTCGGCTAATGAACCTGTTCAGGGCTGCTATCTTGTCGGTCAAAATCTAGACCTGTTTGGCTGATGTCGGGCTCTTTAAGTCAAGAATGGCCTTGATTTGATTTGGGCTTGCTTCAATGCCCCTTTTGGTGACCAGGTATCCCAGGAACTTACCAGACCCAACTCTAAATGCACATTTCGAAGTATTGAGTCAGAGTCGATATGTTTTTAGGATATCAAAAACTACCTTCAAGTTTGTCAAGTGATTTTCAGGTTCTTTGGTTTTCACGACCATGTCATCAATATACACTTCTACTGTCTTGCCAATAAGATGTCTGAACATCTTGGTCACTAACCTCTAGTAGGTTACTCTTGCATTTTTCAACCTGAAAGGCATCACTCTGTAGCCGTATAGCCCTTTTGGGGTGATGAATGCAGTCTTCTCCTCGTCGAGGTGTAGACACCCCATTTTTTACCGACCTTAAGACTTAGACGTCATCGATTGAGCGCTCGGTGATTGCGCATGTTGTGCTCGTTCAGAGGTTTCAGAGTTTTGGCTGAGGGCCTTACCCCCCAGACCTCGGGACCTTTTTGTGCTTTGTCTCGGTTTGCGAACTAGGTTCTATTTTCTCTTCCTGAAGGGAGAGAGAGGTCTGGTAGATCATCTCTCAGTGGCCGTAGGCTACGTTTCATGGTCGTAGGTCACTGTTCCCGTTTGGAGACCAATTTTTGATTTTTGGAGCCATCGGCTGTGCGCCTCGGTTCGAGACCGCCTAACTTTCTCCGTTTGCTCCAGTTTTTGGCACACACCTTGTTTCCTCTCGCTAGAAGGACACTGTGGCCCGAGAGACCACCTTCGTGGTCGCACGCCACTTTCGATGCTTAACAGTCAGTTTTCGGGGCACCCGGTTGCGTGTTTTGGTTCCCGAACCCTCGTTTTGTATCTGTGTTGGTTCATTTTTGGCACAACCCTTGTTTTCCATGTTTGGAAAGTGGTACAAGGGTAGGAGAACATCAATTCTCTTGGAGACCACTTCTCTCTCCGCCAACCGGTTTTCTTGTTGGGAAACTGGTCTCCCTGATCTTTGGGCCACATTTACTAGTCTTCCACCATACCACTGGCTTTGTTTCAGTGTGGAGACCACCAATTACCCTTGGAGACCAGCTTTCTCCTTGGAGACCGCTTTTCTCTCTTCTCCAGCAAATTTTCTTGTCGGGAAACTGGTCTCCCTGATCTTTGGGCCACATTTACTAGTCTCCCACCATACCACTAGCTTGCATTCAGTTGGGAGACCACCAAATGAGGCTACCGACCACCTTGTTTTGAGTTGGACCTTTTGACCTGGCTAGCCGACCACTAAAAGTAGCTGGCCGACCACTTGACCTAGTCAGCCGACCACTTGAACTGGTCAGCCTACTCCCTCCTGTTTTGTCTTCCTGAGTTGGTTCCAGCTGTCCCAGCTGGGAGGCATTTGCTGCATCCTCCATACACGTGTATGGAGGATGTTTAATCTTGGTTTGAAGCTTCTCCAAGAAGCTTTGGACTCTTAGCTCCATAAAGGAAGGCCTCTCCTTCCTTTGCAAGGGTTCAGAAGGTGCTGGAGCATACACCATACATTCTCCCTCTATATCTCTACATCCAAGCCTCAAAAGAGCTTGGTTCTTGGCCCTTTGCCTACCACCTCTTAGCCAAACCCATCCACGTTTGCTTGAAGCATCTTGGAGCTTATTTTCATAGGCCAAGGAGCTGCTATTTTGGTCCAGAAGCTGCTAGAGTCATTGGCTACAAGGGTAACACTCTTATTCCCTCTTTTGGTCCTTATCTTACTTCATCTATTAGCCTTACTTGAAAGCATTTTTGGGCTTAGTCATAAACTAAGAAAAGTCTTATTTTGAAGTCCTTTACATGTTTGTTTAAGGTCTTTTTCCTATTGGGGGTCATCTACCCCCTTGCATGCTTGTTTTCACCTTGTTTTGAGCCATGCATTAAGGCCTTTGTATTGTGCTTTGTTTGGCCTTTTAGCCACTGAAATTCAGTGGATTTTCAATGGCTAGCATGCTGTTTTGAGTATCAAAATCAGAGAGGGGTGGCCCTCTCACTCCTTGTCTTGTTTTCTAACATTTTTGGCCTTACAAAGGGGCCTATATTTGCACACTTCTTGAGCATGTTTCAGACTATTTTTGGTGAGTTTTAGGACCTGAACGAGCTTTTTCCAGAGCTTTTTTTTCCATATTAGATGTCCTTCTTGCATGTGTAGAACAACCCCTTTCATGGCCTTTCAAAGGAGCACCTCATTCTAGCATGTGTTGACTAAGTTTCAATGTGTTTTTGGTCATATTTTGGCATGCCATGTTTCTGTTTTTGGCTGGTTTGGTGGCCTCTTATGTGCTTCATATGGTTGTAGTGTAAATCATGGTTCACTAGCTTGTATTGCATGATATTTTGGCCCCCTTTCCTAGCATATTTTGGCCATGATCCAAACTAATTTTCCTCATATTTTAGGCTGCCTTAGCTCTGTTTGAAGTGTTTTGGGTCATGCATGCATTGTTGTATATGGTCAAAGTTCAATCAAGCTTACTAGCTTTGCATATTGGGCCCACTAGCATGCGTTGTTTGGGCCCTTGGCATGTTTTGGCATCATTGTGCATGTTATTTTAGACCTTATACTTGTGCCATGTTCCCATGTTTTCCACTATTTAAGTGCATTTGAGTGTTGTGCATGAATACCTCATTTTTGGACCCTTGCATTTCTTTGCATTTTGGGCCATCATTTTAGTCCATACTTGCTACTAATTTGGTCTGCATAGGGACTGTTTGGGGGTTGTTTGGTCATTTGTGCATTGTTTTGCATGCCTATAGTTTAATCCACTTCACTAGTTTCGGTATTCGGGTCATCTAGCATGCATTGTGTGAGGTGTTTACATGATTCGGGACCAACTTGCATGTCATTTCAGAGCTGGAAAATGTGTGATTCTATGCCATATTTCATCCCTTGCTATGCCTTGTTAGAGTTTCACTTTGTGCCTTAGGTTTGGTCCCTTGCATTGGGCATGATTACATGAGTGTTCTTGCCTTAATTTCATCATGTTTGGCCACTAATTTGAGTGTGGCTAAGGTCCACTCATATTGGTTTAAGTCTATATTACATTGTGTATGCCATATTATGTCATGTGCATTGAGTATGCCATTGATAGTTCATAGCATTGTGTGTGCTAGGAGCATGTTTGCATATCATCATTTGCATGTTTGCATCATTTAGTGGCATTATGTTTAGGTTGCATGTTAGAGTTGCATTCATTCATGCCATGTGTATTGCATTGTGTTCGGAATAGGAGTTAGTCTGAACACAGGAAACGAGGGACGTTTCATACTCCAAGTGACGAAACATGCCTCAATTCTCGGTCACTGACACTCCGGATTACCCATGATGAAGTTTAGGCCTTGTTGTGTTTATATGTGCATTCATTTTACATCGAGTCGTGTAATCCGACTCCTCAGCCATCATGCATTGAGATGCGTGATTGGTGGCACGAGGATCGAGGACTACACTCCCTAGAGCTCATGCAATGACGGGGAGAGTGGTTATGCATACATATGTTAAAAATACTTGGCTATGCCCCTTTCTTGCTCTCTGTTGCACAGAAAGAAAAGCCGGCGACAAAAGCGGTTAGCGAGATCCTACAAGTTCCCATGGAGTTGTGTACAGTGTTCCAGGATCAATGGTAAACAGAGGCAAATCGGGGCATCGCGATGGATTTCCCGGCAAGGCGACTCAAGCATGCATGCATCTTTCATCATTCCGAACAGAGCTGAGGCAGTCTACTTCATGTAGCATTGCATGCTAGTTTACTCGCTTTCTTAGTTAATTTGTTAATTAGCTAGTGTTATGTAATAATTAGTTATTCATTTTGGTTGTGTAATATTTATTCGGACCCTCCAAGAGAGGGCAATGTTGTAATAAGTGTGCGTGTGTGTGATGCATGTCTTCCAACCCCACGTCTTTCTCCCTTTTATTTACCAGCTTATGATGGTTAGTTTATGGCATGTTTAAATTAGCATACTTATGTTCGCATGTTTTCATCCATTCATCTGTCTTGCACGCACCGGGCTCGGCGCATCATACTAACTGTAATGTACTTCAATTCCAAGTTGAATACGTGTTATCTGCAGCATCTCACATGCCATTTTAGAATAGCCAAGCCTATCTTAGTTGCATTCTTGCATGTGTTGCATTAGGCATCTCAGCATAGTTAGGATTCATGCATGTTTTCTAATTAGCTTCTTTTTGGCTCGGAGTACTCGGTAAGCTTTTACGCTTTAGCATCCTTGCATGTGTGTGAGTGAGTGACTGCCATGATAGCATGCTTACCATGAGGCTATGTGCTTATGTGATATAACTGTCAGAATGTCTGTGGGTGAAGGCTGGATTATTTAAATTGGAACAATTCACCGATTGCAAGTTTTAAGCCCACTTGAGAGTGGCAAAATCATGTTTTCTAAGCCCACCTGAGGGTGGCAAATCCACGTCTTAGCCTACTTGCAGGTAGCACCATCAAACCATTTTCAAATAAACAAACATGAAATGTTTTGTTCTAATTCAGGCAATCCAGTCTATACTTGTATGCTGTGCGCATCACATAGTAATTCTAGGCTAATAACCGGAATAAGAGCACACATGTTTTTAAAACTCGATATCATGGTTAGTAGAGAGCGGGGGTGCTCACGAAGTGACCTTCCCCAATCGTACCCAAGTTCCCAAGCCGAGGCAACTTTGGTGATGACGGACACGTAGCCTTAAGCACGAGTCAGGGTTTCCTAAATTCCCCCAAAATAAAATATTTAGGTGGCGACTCTGCATCTGGCAAAGCAGTCCATGTTTGGCACTTCTTTCAAAAAATCTGTTTTCAAAAAAGATTTGTCGGATTTGGACTCTTTGATGATTCATCGGTCTTGCATTACACTCTGCGAGATTAGATACAGGACCGTGACATTGAGTCCTGAACTGTAATAAGCCCAATGAACAAAATGGGGATTCCCTCCTGGGACGTTCGGGGACGTCTACACGGGGGGATACATTACTATCTGGTGGTATCCCCCGTAAGCATCCAGGAAGCTCATTATCACATTCCCTAAAGTGGCATCCCCCAACTGATCATTTTTGGGCTAAGGGAAGCTGTCTTTAAGACAAGCCTTATTCAGGCTGGTGAAGTCCACACAGACCCTCCACTTCCCATTCTTCTTTTTCACAAGTACTATGTTGGACAACCAAGTTGGGTAGTTCACCTTCCGAATAGCCTTGGCTTCTAATAGCTTGTTCACTTCCTCCTTTACTGCCTCCACATGAATCAACGCTGGCCTCCTTGCCCACTGAATGATAGGTTTAGCCGACGTGTCTTCATTGAGCCTATGGCAAGTGACCTTGGGGTCAATGCCAGACATCTTGTATGGCGTCTAGGCAAACATTTCTATGTTTGCTCGCAAGAAAGCCTCTAACTCCCTTTCCTCCTCTTCAGCTAAGCCTGAGCCGAGGAGAAAGAAGTGCTCTACATCATCTTCTTTTACGAGAATCTTCTTCAAGGCTTCCTCACTCTTGTCGGCTGACTTTTTGCCGACGTCGTCCACGACCTCCATGTCCTCGTCTTTAGTTTCTATTGTTTCTGCCTCTCGCATGTTGCAGGTGGATTTCATTGCTGCTATGGAGCAATTTTTTGCCTACATCTAGTCCCCTCTAACCTCCTCAATTTCCATGCTTCGTTAGGAATCGCAACAACTGGTGCAGCGTTGAGGGAACAACCCTCATTATATGTAACCATGGTTTCCAAGATAACATTGTAAGGGGAGAGGGTGTCAATTACTGTAAACTCTGTGCTTACCTTCTTCGTGCCGCTTACACTTCCAAATTCGTGGCTCCTAGAGGCCACGTGTAGACACCCCATTTTTGACCACTTGTAAGACTTAGGTGTTTGGTCCAGTGCACTCAATGATGAAAACTACATTGTGTGATTCGAGTTCTCGGCGAGGGAATCCAAGGTTGTGCCTTGAAATAATCCCAAAACCTTCCTATTTGTCTCATTCTTACCTCAGAGGTTCATTTTTAACCATTGTGCTACCTTATACTGAGTTTGAAATGGGGAGTGGGGTAGCACATTAGGGCCTAGCCATGCTCCATTGGGAGCCGGCCGTGTCTATTTGGGCTCGGCCGTGCCTCGATGGCGATACACACTGTTCTGGGCGAGGGCCCGCTAGTTGTCTTTTTTTGAAGATATTTTTGATTTGTTTTGCTCAAATTCTATAAAAACGAGGTGATACCTCTGTTTTGAGGGCTACAAAATTTCTAAAGAACCTATACACACAAGAGAGAGCTCCTTCTTGCTATACAAGTCATCTTTGAGCGAACCTATCTCTCTTGATCAATATCTATACACCATACATCACCTTAGATCATAACCTTGGAACCTTGGTTGAGCTTTGTGAATCACAATTCAAGCTTAAGAGTGTGCTTGAACCAAGTGTGTGTTACAAACAAGAGCTTACCTTCTTTGAGAGGTATAAGCTTACTACCTCTTCTCTTGCTCTTTTTGCTATCTCTTGCTATCCATTTCTTGTGTTTTTATATTGTCTTGAGCCTATTTCAAGTGTCTAAGCATGGGTTTGGATAGCTACCAAAACATAGAGAGAGTTAACACTCGTTCTTGCACCTTCACCTATAACTCAAACCCTTGTATTACACCATTTTCTTTGCTTTCCAAATTGATTTTCAGAGTTTGAAAGAGGCTAAAAATCGTGTTTTGAGGCTTCAAAGGTGAAGGGTTTAGCCACCCCTCCTTGTTCTTGCTTACTAGCATTGTTTTCTTTGCTTGTTATTTAGCTTTTTGGGCTCTTTTCATACACTTTAGGCCACTGTTTTTTTTTACCTATTAGGGGCTATTTTAGGGCTGTCCTATGTTATTTAATTGGTTCAAGCTTTGATTAGTTCATTTGTTATATCATAAGTTCTCATATATAGCTTGTTGTATGTTGTTCTTAGCTTTTCTTTAATTGATTTCCATGTTAAGAGCCTCATTTTAGCAGGCAACTTACCATCCATTTCTTTCGTTTGAGAGTTGTTTCAACCAATTGATGGTTATTCAAAACATGACTTAGAGATCTATTCTTAATGGCTTAATCTCTATGGAGATTTATTGTCAATGGCATGGTCTCTCTTTCATGTTGAGAATCACTACCCGTTTGACGGGCTTCTCATTTAGTGGACGTAATCTTTAGTGGACGTAATCATCACCTTGGACAAATGGATTAAAAAACGACAAAGACTAATGAATTTGGCTTAAAATGAACCAACCAACATAAAGAACATGAGTTATATTGCTTGGGTTCGACCGGACTTTATGCCGAGTCCATCGTGTCAAGGGTTGTCATACATCAACTTATGATGTTTTAATGAACCTTGAAGCGTCTCTGCCTCCCTCTTTGAGCTCACTCCATGATAGGGGGGAGGGGTTGGTATTGATTCATTGCATCCATTGATTTTTATCGAAATCGTGGCCGAAATCATCAAGCAAGTAACTTGCTCATTGATGGTTTTGGAAACGACTCCATCATTCTCTTGAGGCTTTCCATGATAGAGAGGTGTAAGAGGGACAAACAGAGCTCAAAAAATTTTGTTTACATTGTTTTCACCTCAGAGCACAAAAACAGAGTTCTGCATGAAATTAGAGCACAACCGGCCCTATTTGGGCCCGATCGGACTTCATTAGGGGCCGGTCGGGTACCAATGTTTGGTAAATAGAGTGTTTTGCAGAAAACATGGGGGTAGTGGCTGAAGGTGAAACAGGGCAAATTCCAAGGAAGGCAGACTGAGTTGCTTCTGAAAACCGTCACATGCATGTCATCCTTATGCTTTTTAGTTTTATCAAATATTGTAAATTAATGCTCTCATTATCATTGTAATTAAATATAATTAGCATTATTGTAATGTTTATGAATGTTTATTGTTGAGTAACTTAGATAGTTAGTTTTATTGCGTACCCTTGTTGTAATAAATTAAGTAGCTATCTTATTTCTTATTATTAGTCTTGTTGTAATAGCTTAGCTAATTAGTTGTTTGTTTATTCATTTGGTTTTGTAATAGTTAGTTTATTCGGACACTTGGATATTCATTCGGACCCTTTTGCAAGAGGGTGAATATGTAATAAGCTTGTATGTCTTCTAACCCCTATTTCTTTCTCCCTTTTATTTACCCGTTTATGATGGTAGTGTAGAGCTTCATGTTTATTTAGCATTCCCATGTTTTCATACACTTGTTTCATATACATTTGGGTTCTGCTCCACATACTAACCAATGTTAATTTCAATTTCATTACTTGAAGATGTGATTTATCACTTGTCTTGAATTGGATCATATACCATGTTCATAGTCGAGCCTATTAAAAATTGTATAAGTATGTGCGTTGCATTAGTCGTATTGTGTTGTTCAAAAGCATGCATATTTTCTAATTATTTTTCTTTGTTTGGCTTGCCTTGGGATACTAATTGGGCGTTTATTGCTTTAGCATCTTACATTGTATATGATTGTTGTCATGTCAAGCATGCTTTCCATGAGGCTAAATGTTTAAATGATATAACTCTTTTAATACCGGTGGGTGAAGGCTAATTACGAAAATTGGGATAAATTGATTAATGTGCATACAAACTCACTTTTTTAAGTGTATTAAAAACAATTTTTCAAAGAAACATGAAATCAAAGAGTTCCAACTTTTGCAAATTAGTCTATACTTGTGTGCAACACATAGTAATGTTAGTCTAATAATTGGAACAAGAGTATATAATCTAAATAAGACACACATCATGATTACTAGAGGTCAATCTTTGATCAGGCGAGTGGGGTGCTCAATTCATGACCTTCCCCTCTCGTACCTAAGTTCCCGAGTCGAGACACTTTGGTGATGATGAACAAGTGGCATTTGGCACGAGTCATGGGTTTTCTAAATTTTTCAAAAATATTTAGGTGGCGACTCTATAATCTGGCAAGGCAGACCATTTTTGGCATTTGATTCAAACATCAATTTTTCAAAAAGAATTGCCAGATTTAGACTCTTTTTGTGTTTTCACTATTTCACATTGCACTTGTGAAATCAGATTCAGAACCACGAAAGTCCAAACTATACAGCTAGTCGTATTCAAAAGGAGGATGAAAATCGTGCTACACCACGTCGGCGTTCTGTTGAATCCAACCATCGGGTTGTTGGATTGTTCTAGATCATCTGGGTGGAGGCCAAGCTCCTTGTAACATCTAACATACATGATGCCACAAGAACTATCTTGATAAACTAGTATGCGCTTTACTTTACCTGGCACTCCCTAATCTTCAGCATTATCACCAAGGCATCATTGTGTAAATGTTGTACCATATCCAGGTTTGCCTTAGTAAAAGAAAGCATTGGTCTCTGGTACTCATTGGTTCTAAGCTTCTTTTGTTGGACCTGGTAAACATGCTTCAGGTGCCTCACTCTCTGAGTCTCCCTATGCATCTCATTCTCGTTGACTTTTGAGTGAATCACATTGATCACCCGTGGTCTGTTTGCTTGCTGTGGTGGCGGTGGTGGAGGTGGTGCTGTCGGTGCCTGGGGCAGCCTCTCCTGCTCATCTCTTGTTTTGGCCTTATCTACTAGGTCTCTCAAATGACCCTGTCTGACCAGATCCTCCAAGTGCGTTTTCAGAGCCCTCCTTCCTATAAAATCGCCAGGGATCTTCTCCGACGCTCTATAATACGGCTGGTTCATGATTCTTTCTAGAATTCGGAACACAGTGGTAACTGCCTGTGCAACCCTCAACCCTGTTTCGTATCTGTTAAAACCAGTGTTACCTCGGCCTCACTTCGGCAAGCCGTTTTTCTTCTCTTGTTTCGATGCCTTTGTTCCGTGCGTGTGTTCCTCCACTCTGGCATATTTCTCAATGCGTGCCATGAGCTCCTCCATACTCTTTGGCAGAGTTTTTGCAAGTGACTTTCGAAGCGGGTATTCATCATTCTGGCCGTTTTTGAAAGATAGGACCGCCAGCTCCTGGTCACATGTCGGTATTCAATTGAACACCTCATAATACCGTTTGGCATAAACCTTGAGGCTTTCACCCTCGCTAATGTTCAAAGCCAACATGGAGTTTACCCTTAGTGGCTGCAACTTATTTGTTACAAACCTGGCCACAAACATCTCGGCTAGGCCTTTCCAACTCTTCACTATTCCTTTCGGCAACTTGTGGAACCAATTCGATGCAAGTTCCCCAAAGGATGAAGGGAACATTTTGTATAGCAGCTACTTGTTCCCACTATACAAAGCCATTGAATTCAAATATAAGCTGACTTGAAAGTTTGGATCATACTTATCATCATAAACCTGGAACCTCGGCATATGAAACCTCTTCGGGGCCTCGAACCTATCCAACTCCATTGAGAACAGTGTTCTCGGTTTGACGGGGGATGTGACCTCAGCGTTGAGTCACTTCCTCTGGAGGTAGTCTCTCAGATCGTCCTTCATTCGACCGGGAGCTCGGCTATCAATAGATTTCAGCCTTTTTGGTGCGCTACTCCCAGCGTCATGGTGTGTCCTCTTAGATTTTTCTTTATTCACCGTATCAAAGCAAAGTCCTTTCCCCTAGACATGCCGATGTTCTTTGACATAGGTTCCCTTGATATAAGGCATCCTTCGCGACTCACCTCTCACTGACTTTGCTCGCCCGACATCCTGTGAAGGCCAATGTGAACGCTCTTTCTCCTGGTCATGCTGAAGGACTACTGGGATTGCTTTCTGCCCTCCTTTTTGGGCGTCAGTCTTGGCCGCTGGTATCGGCATGTCCTACAACGGGTACGGTAGTTGCATTACATTGTTCTGTATCATAAAGTTCACAACCAATTGTAGGTCTACCAACTGGTTTTTTTATCTCTTTCATCTCGCCGTCTTTCCTCAGGCATCTATCCTTCCATACCTGTAGGTCGCTTTTGTTGTAATACTCATCTCGACTTGCTTTCTTCGGGGTGTCTCCCTCTTTGCCGACGTCTTTCTCCCCAAGATTCTGATCCCGTGCTCCATTATGGTTTTTCTTCCTCGATGTTAAGATCGGCATATTTACTACTCCCACCTGGGACGTTGTTCCCGATCTTTTTCTCCTTCCCCATTGTTGGCCATCTATTCTCTTAAAGTTCTCACAGACGGCGCCAAATTGTGGGTGTTGATTTTTGACCATACAGCCAAAGGAGGAACTCAACTGGAAAGCATTGAAAGAATAGATTAAGCCCAACAACCTGCACAAGAAGATAAGAATCCGGCGGTAGTTCGTTTACCCGGAAGCATTTCGACGATCAAGTCAATAATCAATATCTCTCAAAGATAGCAGATTGTACTTAAACTCACAAGAAAAAGCTTACATCAGACCCACGAGGGTGCCTTACTTTTATAACTAGTAGTGACTTGATCCCCTTAGAAGCCTCACTTCAATGGACTCAGGCTCCACGCTCATGCTGGACCTTCATCTATATAAAGATAAACTCTTCTTGAGCCCTACCTCTATCCAAACTGAGATCCTCCCCTGTTCGATGACTCTTATCCCTTATCTACTTATCTCAAATTTTGATATCTCAGTCGATAACCTCGGTTTATCTCAGCTCATGATCAAAACACGTGACACCTCGACTAACATTTCGATAAATGAAAATAACAAATTAGAAGTCACATCAATATTGACCAAGTCACAAACAAAACACATCCAGAGAATCTGAGGTTTTTGATTTTTTGGATAACCAAATAGAAAGTCCAATTTTTTTAAAAAAAATTAAACTCAAAAAACAGAACCAGGTAGATTGACTTTTGAGTTATGATGGACGTTTTGAAAGTTTCAAAATTTCATCACATACCATACCACAACTATTAGCTGTTGCATCCTTAGCAAATAATGACAGAAATTTCTTTGGCACATATAATCTCAGAAAAAAATAAAAAAAAATATATATATATAATTTTTTATTTTTTTTTAATTTTACGTCATGATCAAAACTTACATAGATTACGCTCGGACAATATATGAAATTGATGATAATTTTTTTAACTATTTTTCTGGTGCACTTTTTGATGAAAAAACATTATTGATTAATTTTTACTCACTTCAATTTTAATTACTGTAACTTTTCACGATGTTCGACGTCGGTTGCTATATATATATTTTTTTAAATTCAAACGTGATTGATTAAATTATTCACATGTTCCTCACAACTTTTTAATTTTTCAATTGAAAAAAAGAAACACTAAATTACTTGTAAATTACTGTTCTGTCTTTGACATCAATAATTGTTAACATTTCAAATTCTTAACCTTTTGAGTAAACCACAATATTTTAAGTGAATATGATAGGTGCAAGACTCCAAGTAATAATTGTAGGAAGCTTCATATTCCCCCCTGAATTTTTATTAAAAAATTAATGATAAATTACATTCTTAATTTCTATACTTTGGCCCTTGTGTCATTTTGATTTTTGTTATTTTAATTGAATCAATTTTGACTCTAAATTTTTTACTATCTCAAATTAGTGCTATTGATTTTAATTGTTAGCATTTTTTATGGTAAATGTACATATAAATGGCATGTATTATATTTTTAAGAGCAAAATTATAAAGCTAATCAATTCAGTGACTTACCCTCAACCTATTCAATAAAAATTTCAGTCAAAAATCCTAATTGCATTATCAATTGAACCAAATTGATATAAAATTTAAAATTAATTGTCAAATTTGAGTATTGAAACTATATGATGTAAATGACACAAGTGCCAAAATGTAAAGACTACTGGTGCAATTAGTTCAAAAATCAATTTAATCTTTATTATTTTAATAATATTAATTTTATACTTAAATTATTTAATTTTGGATTAATTTTACATCCACAGTTAGCTAACATCTATAATCAAGCGGAAGTTGTGACACTAAAACTTTGTTTGAAAGTTGATTTTACCGTCTAAATTATCCTTAAAGTATCAATTACAACCCTAAATATAAAAGAAAAAAATTAAATTTAAATATCTAATAATAATTTTTATCTAAAATAATGAGAAATAAATTTTAAATAATAAAATTTGACAAAAAAATAAAAATAAAAATGTATGCTTCATTTAATATAGTTGCTTTAGGCCTCAAATTACCTTGTGTCAGCGTTAGTGTAACTAATCAAAATTATGAGTCTACTCTCTCCTCTTAGCAAAAGTAGCTATATTGGGGATGTTTGGGAAGAAAGATTTTAGCCTCTTTTAGGCTAAAATTTACAAAAGTATAAAATAGTTTAAAATGGTTAATAAAACAAAATATTACATCAAATTCATAATTATTTTACTTTTTCTCTTACAAACATCACATCTAACTACAAAAAAATCTAATCATCTTACTAAACACAAAAATTTTAACCTGCTAAAATAGTCAAAAACTAAAATAACCTACTAAAATAATAACTTTCCAAACACCCATATTATCTCTCAAATTAATTTCAATGGGACTGATCAACTTAGTAGTATGTTGAAAACTGTGAGTAAAAATTGATACCAATATCCTTGGGACCTCCACTGGGAGAGACCCCAGGACCCCTAGTGGTAGGACCTCCAGTGGGCGATCATTGATTAAATTAATTATTTATTTTTTTCTTCTCTTTAATCACTAACTCTCACGTGTGTGTAGGTAGTGGGGGTGAGGAATAGTGGGCGTCTGTATCATTATTGAAATTTATATCGTCTAAGATAAATATCTTTTTTTTTAGATTTGGGAAACGATATTAAACAATGAAAATTATTATTAGATATTTAAATTTGATTTTGTCATATATTCAAGGTCTAATTGATATTTTGAGAATAGTTTGAGAGGTAAAATAAATTTTCAAAAGAAGTCCCAGTGCCATTATAGACAGCAACAAATAGTAGCGATAAAATTGATAAAAAAATTAGATAATTTATTACATTAATATTATTAAAAGAACATGAGTTGAATTAATTTTTGAGTAATAGCTTGAGGGATAAAATAAAATTTTCTCTAATAACTAAGTCCGTGTTTCATATCTACATTAGGTTGATTGAAATTATGATTACGCTGAAATTAAATAATGAAATTATTAATCTGCTGGTATGAGTTTAGAGGTATAAGATAAATTGATGGTATTAATTGATTTGAATTAAATATATGAAGTTACATATAAAAATTTAATATATAAAAGAAGGGTCAGGCTTCTCTGATGGATTGAATGGTGCTGTCGGGTGCATGGGGCATACTATAGATCCTGTTTCAATAATTCAAATTATTTAATATGTAGAGTTCATCGAATATTTTATTTCTATAAAAAATTACATTGATCGGATCAGATTTCTGTCAATGATAAATATAATTTTCAAAATAAATTATTGATAAAAATGTTGGAACAATCTTCTGTGTAAATAAAATAAACTGAAATAATTCAACCAAAATAATTAAATAACATACCGAATTTATTCGTTGAACCGAATAAATAATTTAAGACCAAGTCGAGTGTGTGACACTCTGTCCTTAAGACAGATTCGCCCCGCTACGGTACTTACGGTTGAATGGCGTCTATCTCACAAGATACAATGATCTTCACAAATTATAGTAGTACACCAAATAATTTGATCGGCGAACCAAACCTGTGTTCTAACTCTCTGAATATTTATTCCTAAAACTAAATATGAGGAATAATACACTAAAGAAAAATTGGACAGCAATGACACAACATGACTGAATTTTTCGGATTGGAAAATTAAATAATCAAGACTCAATTTTCCGGACTGAAAAAAAACCTCCCAAGACTGCTGGAATTAGTTTAATATATATAGGCACAAAACCAAGTACCCGAACAGGTCCTTCAAAGAAGTGAAAAGGTGCAACTTAAAATTCAAACAAGTTTGACCGTTTGTACCAAATTTCAAACATTTGAATAGTAGACGTTTTTTTTTTTTCGAAGAAATTTGAATAGTAGACGTTGATAGAACAGTTTCATAACTGTTGGACCAAGTCATAATCTGTTGCAACTAAATTTTCATTTATTATTTAAATTATTTCAAATATATATATACATATATTAAACTATTGAAATAATTAAATAAATAAATAAATGAAGAGGTACAAACTTTAGGAAACTTTTAAGGAACCTAAAATTTGAATTTAGAATTAAATTAAATTCTCACAATTACAAATTTTAGAAAACCACTTAGGAACCCAAAATTTGAATTTAGAATTAAATTAAATTCCCACAATAATTTTTATTGAAAAAATTCAAAAGAATTTTATCTAAATAAAAATTAATGTTAGACCCGAAAACGACGACAATTTCCCATTCACTCATAAATGGTTTTGACGTTCTGTCTTCACCTCTTCGGACCCATCCCAAACAACGTTTAGGGTCCACTCAAACTTGGGCTCAAAATTATACCTACATTAAACCATTTTTTTTCCAACAATCCCCCACATGAATGGAATTTGACGGAGAGAAAATGCAACAACATGATCTAATCAGAGAGTACAGAAATTGGAAATATTCTGCAAAGGATAGGTAGCTTTTGGCTTTGAACCTTCCCTTGTGAGACACTATCGGATTTACTAGCTAACCAGTGAACATGATGTCTTGAACTGTTCAGCCGTTTGTGTAAACCAAGACAACAGAACTCACACAGTATATTCCCAGACACAGTTTAGTTCTCACTATTGTGTTCATTTTGGCCCTGAACAACCTGGTCTTCATGAGTGCTCTAGAGAATTGTAGGCCTTCACAAATCTCACAGAACCGGCCCAGTTCACACTCACATAGGTAATTCTTATGCAGAGTATCCTGCCATACTCCACTAGGTTTACCCAGATATAAGAATCATTAAAAGTTTTACTTAACCTAAAACGCTGCAGACATCACTATTTCATCATAGAAATGGGTAGGAGTTAGACTCCCCAGTGATCCTTCTGAGTCAATCACAACTCGGTTGTCCCTTTGAACCTAGATCTTGGGATCTCCAGTCAACTAGGTTGGGTTGCCGTTGTGGTAACTCTTATTTAATAGGCTTTAATCCCATTCCCCTCGATGAATTCGCAACTAACTCTCTTGCTAACCCTTTGGTTAGTGGATCTGCTATGTTGTCTTTTGACCTAACATATTCTATAGAAATAATTCCATTAGAGAGTAGTTGTCTCACGGTGTTATGTCGACGACGAATGTGTCGTGACTTACCGTTATACATATGACTCTGTGCTCTACCTATAGCTGATTGACTATCGCAATGTATGCATATAGCAGGCACCGGTTTTGGCCATATTGGAATATCTTCAAGGAAGTGGCGAAGCCATTCTGCCTCTTCCCCTGCTTTGTCTAACGCTATGAATTCAGATTCCATTGTAGACCTAGCAATACAAGTCTGTTTGGAAGATTTCCAAGATACAGCCGCCCCACCAAGAGTAAAGACATACCCACTGGTGGACTTCGAGTCTCTTGTATCCGATATCCAATTTGCATCACAGTATCCTTCAAGTACTGCTGGATATCTAGTATAATTAAGCCCAACGTTACGAGTAAATCGGAGATATCTAAGAACCCTTACAATTGCTTTCCAGTGTTCTACTCCCGGATTACTCGTATATCTACTTAATTTACTTACTGCATAAGCTATATCTGGGCGAGTTCATCAAGTACATTAAGCTTCCAATAATTTGGGCATACTCTAATTGAGAAATACTTTCCTGTACATTCTTAGCAAGATACGAATTAACATCTACAGGAGTTCTAGCAAGATGATCATCATCTTTGCTGAATTTGTCAAGTATTTTCTCAATGTAATGAGATTGTGACAATGTATAACCTTCTGATGTTTTGGTAATTTTCATACCAAGAATTACATCAGCAACGCCCATGTCCTTCATGTCAAAATGTTTATTCAACATTTTCTTGGTAGTTTTAATCATGTCATTATTACTACCTATGATGAGCATATCATCTACATAAAGACATACAATGACATAACCTTTGTCTGTTTTTTAATATAAACACATTTGTCACACTCATTAATTTTAAAACCATTTGACATCATTGCCTTGTCAAATTTCTCATGCCATTGCTTTGGGGCTTGTTTTAAACCATATAATGATTTAACCAATTTACACACTTTCTTTTCTTTCCCTGGAACAAAAAACCCTTCTGGTTGTTCCATGTAAATTTCTTCATTTAACTCACCATTTAAGAAAGCGGTTTTAACATCCATTTGATGAATTTCTAAATTGTATAGAGATGCAATAGCAATTAGCATTCTAATCGATGTTATTCTTGTAACCGGTGAGTATGTGTCAAAGTAATCTAGACCTTCTTTTTGTCTAAAACCTTTGACTACAAGTCTTGCTTTGTATTTGTCGATTGATCCATCTGCTTTCAATTTTCTTTTGAAAATCCACTTGTACCCAAGAGGTTTACAACCTGGTGGCAAATCCACTAATTCCCAAGTGTGATTTTGCAAGATGGATTCAACTTCACTGTTGACAGCTTCTTTCCATAAAGGAGCTTCAGGACTGGACATAGCCTCTTTAAAGGTTAAAGGCTCATTTTCTAACAAATATGTTAGAAAATCTGGACCAAATGATTTTGAGGTTCTAGCACGCTTTACGCCTAGGTTCATCTTCCTCATTTTGATCTAACTCTTGTTCTTGATCATGTTCTTGATCCTGACTAGTAATAGCATCATGAGATCTTTTATTGTTACTAGTCTCTTGTCCAGTCTTCTTTAGAAATACATGTTCAAAGAATGATGCATTCCTTGACTCAATAATAGTATTTACATGCATTTCGGTATGTTCTGATTTATAAATCAAAAACCGATATGCACTACTATTTTTAGCATAACCAATGAAAATACAATCAATGGTCTTAGGACCTATCTTAGTCTTTTTAGGACTAGGAATAGCCACTTTAGCCAAACACCCCCACACTTTTAAGTATTTGTAGGATGGTACTCTTCCATGCCACAATTCATAAGGTGTTTGATTCACTTTCTTTCGGGGTATTTTATTTAAAATATAATTAGCAGAAAGTATTGCTTCTCCCCACAAGTTCTGAGGTAATCCAGAACTGATTAACATGGCATTCATCATTTCTTTTAAAGTCCTATTTTTCCTTTCAGCAATTCCATTTTGCTGAGGTGAGTTAGGAGCGGTGGTTTGATGAATTATTCCATGTTCTTTACAAAATTCACCAAAAGGTGATTCATATTCACCACCTCTATCACTTCTAAGTTTCTTGATTTTCTTACCAAGTTGATTTTCAACTTCATTCTTATATTGAATGAAAGTTTCCAAAGCTTCATCCTTGGTTCGAATTAAATAAATATAACTATATCTTGTATAGTCATCTATAAAAGTGATTACATATTTTTTTCCACCTCTTGTTTGAATTGATTTAAAATCACAAATGTCACTATGAATTAATTCAAGTGGTTCCGTACTTCTTTCAATTGAATGAAAAGGAGTTTTAGATAATTTTGCCTCAACACAAATTTCACATTTATGATTTGAATCAATGTCAAATTTAGGTAAACATTCCATATTAATTAATCTACGCAAAGATCCATAATTAACATGTCCTAGTCTACCATGCCATAAATTTGAAGACTCAAGCAAGTAAGAAGAAGATGTAGTATTATTAATAATAGAGGGTACAACAGTCATTACATTTAACTTGAAAAGGCCATCAGACATGTAACCTTTTCCTACATACATCCCATTCTTAGTAAGTACAAATTTATCACTCTCAAATACAAGCTTAAACCCATTCTTACTCAGCAGAGATCCGGAAACAAGATTCTTGCGAATGTCCGGTACATGCAGCACATTGTTGAGAGTGAGTTCCTTTCCTGATGTCATCTTGAGAACAATCTTTCCTTGTCCTTCAACTTTGGAAGTTGAGGAGTTGCCCATAAAAAGTTGTTCACCATTGTCCACTGTAGAGTAAGATGTGAACATCTTTTTGTCGGCACAAATATGGCGAGTAGCACCAGTGTCCACCCACCATTCTTTAGGATTTCCGACAAGATTTGCCTCGGAAACAACTGCAGAAAGATTGATGTCATCGACACCATTGGAAATATTGTCCACTTCGGTCATATGGGCTTGAGCAGGCTTCTTGCTTGTTCTTTTCTTACTTTTGCCTTTGCTACGGCAATCTTTGGCCCGATGTCCCTCTTTGTCACAAATGTAACATTTGCCATTAAACTTGTACTTTTTATTATCCCCCCCTTTAGAGCCTTGTGATGAACCTTCTCCAAAAGACTTACGTTTCTTAGTTTTTGAAGCATGTTCCACCACATTTGCCTTAGACTCCATAGGATTCTTACCAGCCCGCTTATCAGAATTGCGGTTGTCCTCCTCAATCCTTAAACGCACAATTAACTCGTCCATAGAAATTTCTTTGCGCTTGTGTTTAAGGTAGTTCTTGAATTCTTTCCAGCCTTTAGGTAATTTTTCAATTAAAGCTGCAACTTGAAAGGATTCACTTAGAGACATACCTTCTGCGTGAATGTCATGCAGAATGAGTTGGAAATCTTGAGCTTGGCTGATCACAGTTTTTGAATCAACCATAACAAAATCCAAGAATCTGCCAACCACAAATTTCTTTGAGCCGGCATCTTCTGTTTTGTACTTTTTCTCCAACGATTCCCAAAGTTCCTTTGCTGTCTTGATTTGACTGTAGACGTTGTATAATGTGTTGTCAAGTCCGTTCAAGACGTAATTCCGGCAAAGGAAATCGGCATGTTTCCAAGCATCAACCGCAGCAACCACTTGCCTGTCGGTTTCATCCTCTTTCAGGATAGGAGCATCTTCACGGAGGAAACGAGCCAGGTTCAGAGTTGTAAGATAGAACAACATTTTCTGTTGCCATCTTTTAAAGTCAGTTCCTGAGAACTTCTCTGGCTTTTCACCGTGATTTACCGGTACTGTCATCACAGGAGAGGGGGTTGGTGCAATCGCAGCCACCACAGTAGTACTTGTTTGGGCATTTGTTCCCGTAGCCATCAATTCTAATTTATAAAACAAAATTATAATTAGAATTTATACTACACAGAAAATTAAACCAAATGCACAGAATTAAATTCTGTAAAAATAAAAGAAACAAGAATGTAACTTTTATTTTCCAATTAATTTGAAAATAAAATAAAATTTTATTTAAACAAATTAATTCCACACAGAAAATAAAATTCTATAAAATAAAAGAAATAAGAATATAACTTTTATTTTTTCAATTAATTTGGAAATAAAATAAAATTTTATTTAACCAAATTAATTCCACACAAGAAATTAAATTCTATAAAATAAAAGAAATAAAAATATAACTTTTATTTTTCAATTAATTTGGAAAAATAAAATTTTATTTAACTAAATTAATTTCACACAGAAATTTAAATCTCTTGTTACACTCCAATAATTAAAATACTGAAAACAGAATTTTAATTAATGAAAACTCAGAAAATAATTTCTAAAACTCAAAATTAATTTCTAAAAAAAAAATTCCACAAAAATATATTCTGAATTGTTAATGACACCAGTATCGTACTACTAGTTGTTGTCAAAGAAAAGAGACAGTATATTACTACTATCTGTCAAATAGCATATAATCACTATTTGTTTTTCCAACCAGAATATTATTTTGTAAATTCACAGAAAATAATTTTCTTTCGAAATTATTTACGAAGAATTGAAAAAGGAAACAAACGAAAAATTCTGTAAACAGAATAATTCGAATCTGTCTTAAGATTGTTGGAACAATCTTCTGTGTAAATAAAATGAACTGAAATAATTCAACCAAAATAATTAAATAACATACCGAATTTATTCGTTGAACCGAATAAATAATTTAAGACCAAGTCGAGTGTGTGACACTCTGTCCTTAAGACAGATTCGCCCCGCTACGGTACTTACGGTTGAATGGCGTCTATCTCCCAGGATACAATGATCTTCACAAATTATAGTAGTACACCAAATAATTTGATCGGCGAACCAAACCTGTGTTCTAACTCTCTGAATATTTATTCCTAAAACTAAATATGAGGAATAATACACTAAAGAAAAATTGGACAGCAATGACACAACATGACTGAATTTTTCGGATTGGAAAATTAAATAATCAAGACTCAATTTTCCGGACTGAAAAAAAACCTCCCAAGACTGCTGGAATTAGTTTAATATATATAGGCACAAAACCAAGTACCCGAACAGGTCCTTCAAAGAAGTGAAAAGGTGCAACTTAAAATTCAAACAAGTTTGACCGTTTGTACCAAATTTCAAACATTTGAATAGTAGACGTTGATAGAACAGTTTCATAACTGTTGGACCAAGTCATAATCTGTTGCAACTAAATTTTCATTTATTATTTAAATTATTTCAAATATATATATACATATATTAAACTATTGAAATAATTAAATAAATAAATAAATGAAGAGGTACAAACTTTAGGAAACTTTTAAGGAACCTAAAATTTGAATTTAGAATTAAATTAAATTCTCACAATTACAAATTTTAGAAAACCACTTAGGAATCCAAAATTTGAATTTAGAATTAAATTAAATTCCCACAATAATTTTTATTGAAAAAATTCAAAAGAATTTTATCTAAATAAAAATTAATGTTAGACCCGAAAACGACGACAATTTCCCATTCACTCATAAATGGTTTTGACGTTCTGTCTTCACCTCTTCGGACCCATCCCAAACAACGTTTAGGGTCCACTCAAACTTGGGCTCAAAATTATACCTACATTAAACCATTTTTTTTCCAACAAAAAATCTGATCGATTAAGTAGTTATCGATATCCGATTAACATAATTTTTTACAGAGATAAAATACTCAATGAGATCTACACATTAAACAAACAGAATTATCGAAACAAAATTCATGGTGGACTCTCACGTATCCAGCAGTACCATCCAATCCACTGTAGATTAAAGACAAATCTGACCTATAAAAGAAAACTTCGTTGTTTCTGTAAAATGAGGATAAAATAATCCTTTCACCGTGTAAGTGGGATTAGCAATCCACCTCCTATGGGAATGCTAATAGGAGGGATCCATAAGACCATCTCATGCCATTTTTCACGATCAAATATAATTCGTGTGGGACTAGTGCAGTAAGAACTACCTAACTTTTTGTTTATGGGGATCATGAAAATTTTAAAAACCAACTCTCAAATTATAAATGGAAAAAATCTTAGGATTAGTTTGAAAAGTAATTTTTTTTTAGTTACAGGTTAGTATTTTAATTAAAATATGAAATCAAAAAAATAGAAATATTTGAGAATAATTTTTTAAAAACAAAAGTCCGAAGAGTAGAGAAAATGAAAGAAATATTTGACTTTTTAACTTTGTCATATTATTTTTAACTATAAAAACACACAAATATATATATATATATATTGTTGGGAAATTTTCAAAATGATTTTTAAAAATGTATAGTTTAATTTTTTGGTGTTTTCAAAACCTTCCTTGTTGTTCTTTGGAAAACATTAAATAAGCTTGAGGAATTTGTCCCACATCGGAAAGAGAGGAAAACATAGAGTACTTAATAAAGTGTTACATGGAATATTCCTTTCAACATGGAATTGTGAGGTGAAAGCTAGTGTGCATGCACCCACACCGCGCATGGCGTGGGCAGTGTGGCGTTTGATGGCACACTTTGCACACGAACGCATCGGCGCAAGGCGCCATAAGGGCGCTTTCCCATTTGCATCGGACAAGTTGGAGCGATGATGTGGCATGGGTGATGTGGAATACAGTCAGCACTACGTGGCAGTGACGTGGCATCCGTTGGTGATGAGTCAATCAACCGATCAAACTGTTGTGTGTCCGATCTGGAGTGGATTGATCATAGCTGTTGATTGGGGATGCGTGCGATTGTATGGATGAGATGGCACCCAATCGTGATCAGTCACGGCAACTATTCGGTGTAAGAATGATCTATACCATAGATCGACGATCCGACAGTCAATCTGATCGAATGCAATTGAGGGACATGACCATTAAATCAGGTGCATCAAGGCCTATAAATAGGTTGTGAAATCAACCATTTCATTCCATCAAAAATTTTAGAATTCATTCCTGCAATTCTCTCTCTCTCTCTCTCCCTCTTAATTTAGAGTTTTCGATCAAGAGTTTCTTAAATAAATTTCTGTTTTTCTTGCTGGTAATCAAATTCTGCAGATTTGATTATTAGTGTCTTGGTTTTCTTGATTATATCAAGAGTATTCTGGTCTATTATCAGTGCAAACGCCAGTAGACTTGATCTTTAGATCAGGCTTCACTGCATCTTGGAGGCGAATTTGTTGTAATCCCATGCACACCTTTGGGTGGGTGCAAATATTGTTTTTAGGAAAGCGACTAAGCAACGCGACTTGAAGCATCATATTACTGTACCACATAGACAAGTTCATCGCAAAGTTTTGAAGACCCGAAGTCCACTAATTGAAGAAGCCAAGACGATTTGTTCCAACATATATATATATATATATTTACAATTATCCCTGATTAAGTTTTATATTTTAAAATTGTAGCCAAATAATCAAAAATGTTCAACATGAGGAACAAAAACTGGATTTTAATATAAATTGAATTTTTATTTTATTTTACTATTATTAACAATATCAAATACATTATTGATTGAACTAATAAAAAATGACGCACTGCCCATAAATTTAATTTTGGATTTGTTTTGTCCAAAATTTCAGGCGCTAAATTATTAAATCTATAACGACATTATTACGTCACACGCTTTCTAAAAATATAATAGATAGTTTGTTTTCCTATCTGTATAGTATAAAACACCATTATTGAACTCAAGAGGTTGTGGCACTTTGGTGTGGTTTTGGGGTATAAGCCCCGAGGTCCCATGTTCTAGACTTCCTGGGGCCAACTCTCAAGGGTTTGCTGCAGTGGTTCTAGGACCCCTCTAAGTGTTGGACGAACTGTATCTAAGGCTTGGGTGTGAGGTCGAATCCTAGCAACTGCACTCTTTAATTTAAATGGTATGTGCCTTGTGGAGTTAGTGCACGTTACCCGAGGTTTGCCCCTCGTCTTACTCCAGTTAAACCGATATTCAGTAATTAATTTTGAAGTAGGCAAAAGACAGATTTGAGGAGTTTACTCATTAACTAAAAAAAAAAAAACATCATTATTGAAGTGGGTTCTCTCTATTGTGTTTAATTAGAGAGATAAAAGAAGTGGGTTTTGTTATGAGACCAGACTAAAGTGAGAGATGAAGAAGAGGGAGGGAGAGAGAGAGAGAGAGAGAGAGAGAGAGAGTAAGTGCTTAGAGTCCCATCGCCATAGACATTGAAGCAGTAGAGGTTGCCGAAGACCACATGGAGGACTACTTCAGTGGCTATGGCAATGGGACTCTAAGCACACTCTCTCTATCTCTCTCTCTCTCTCTCTCTTCCAATGCGTAAAATTGCCAATGAGCACCACCATAACTATCGCTCGCCATTTCCCCCAACTTTTCCTTTCTCTCTCTAGAAGTCTCTTTGTATTCTCTTTATCTCTATTGGGAGGGAGGAGACAAAAGCATAGTAGAGATTTTGGAGAAGTATTTATGGAGTGTTTGTGATATTTTCGAAGTAAAGCAATCAATGAATATCTTGTGTGAATCGATATCTAATCATCGTCTTCGCTTTCTTTTTAATTCTCTCTGTGTATGTGTGTGTGTGTGTGTATGTAATTTGTTAAGAATGAAGGCTTCTCTACTTGAGTTTGTTCTAGACTTGGACGGTTCTACGTTTTTCTATTGTTGTTTAGAGCCTAAAACAATGTTTATTTATACAAATTATGGGACAAAATATAAATATAATTTGGACAAATAGATTCACTTTGTACAGATAAGAAAAAATAATTGAAAAAATAGGTTCAAAAAAACCATTAGATAAAATAAAAAAAAGTTACAATAATTGAACAAATAAGTTCAAAAAATATTAAACAAATAAAACAAAAATTGAAACAGATAAGTTCAAAAAATTGAACAAAATTTTAATAGATAGATTTAATTATTTTGATAGATGGATAAAAATTTAAACAAAGAGGTTTAAATAATCAAACAGAAAAAAAAATTTAACATATAAATTAAAAAAAGATTCAATAGATAGGTGTTAATGGACTGTTAACTAACAAAAGACTTTGTCACCAAAAAATAATTTCGCTTGAATCTAATGCCTTATACCCTCTTTAAATTGGACTTTTCACCAATTTTCTCTATTAAAAAAAAATATGGATACTTGCAATAAAAATATTAATTATTGCCCTTGGGAAGTGGGTTTAGTGGAGGAAAGGGTCGTCCCAAAAATGCTTTCAACCTAGGTTAAACTCTCCATTGTCCTTTGGTGTGGCACTTTTAAACATTACCTCAAGTAATGTCTTAGCTTGGACTTGAGTTTGGCGAAGCCTGTGTCAGCCCCCCCCTCCCCCCTCTTTTCACAAAAAAAAATTATTATTATTCATTCCTACTAAAATTAGAAGTCAATTAAAATAGTGTTGTACTCATATTCAAATCCATTAAAAATTCAATAAATCCCAACTAACTCAGTCTAATAGGCCTTATACAAAATGAACCAAAAATTCAAATTGCCAATCAAATTTAGTTATATAAAAAAAATACATATAAATAGAAAACTTACGAAATAAAGTTACTCAAAATGCTTTAAAACTTAGGCATTCGGTCCATAAATCTACTCTTGAATTTTCTTTACCCAAGGCCTACACTCCAAAATACTTTGTCCATAAGGACAAACACTTGCAAAATGACTAAATTACCTGTGAATATATATTATAAACGGTGGAAACATAACCAAATTTCTCCTTTCTCTATCTCTTTGTCTCTCCCTTTACACCACGCCATCATCACCATGACTACAGCGACCACTACGGCAGTTGTTCGACCTTTCTTTTTCTCAGATCGTCATTCTTTCTCTACGGCACCATTACTGTCTCTCCTAGGGTTTACCCGAAATCTTTGATCAAATCTGGAGTCTCACCGTTAGCCTAGCTATATCATCAATGCGACGTCGTTGCCAGAGTTAGTTTCACAGTCATTAGAGTCGCTGTCGATGTAGATCAGCTCATATCTCCATCTCCCAACACTGGAAAATGATGTCAAAGAGGCGGTAAATATTGTTTGGGGTTGAGATATAGAAGACTTTGATGTCGCCAGCGCCTAACATTGGTGCAAAGTAGATTGGTTCAGATCTTAAAAAAGTTTGATTCGTTGGGAACGAAGTCAAATCAGCCACAACAATGCTTGAGAGAGACTGTGAAGATCAAACCCATTGAAGTTCGTGACAAACAAGAAGGTTTCTTAGGTTCACACTACTTTGCAACACTTCTCGCCACAATTGGAAGAAACCATTACTTGGTCCGCCACCAAACCCGGTACATAGACCCTGTTTGTTTACCGGATATAAATGTCAAATATGGGTGTTAGATCGGATATAATATGAGGTGGGTCTCACATGTTTTTTTGTCTCTTTATATCCTATGTTTGGTTGCTCTAGATATGGGAAGTCTGGATAGTATATGATGCAAAAGGAGAATATGCAATACTATCCCCCATGGAATTGTATATCCTCCACTATTGGATATAGCTCATATATTCATCTAAAGTTAAAAAATAATTACTCTCCTCTTATTCCATCCTATATCATATCTTAATCAAACATAGTATAAGTGACCCCACAATATATATAATCTATCTCATATCCTATAACATATTATATCCCATCCTTATCCTTAGGTATTACATATCCTCTTCAAACTCTTATATCCAATCCAAACAATCAAATGAGGCCATAGAGGCCAGAACACGACTCTTACTCGAATCTATTGATGCCTCCGAAATCAGGCATTTACCTCATGATCTTCAAGTTTCCAATTTCAATGCGGGCGATCAAGTCGAAGCTTGCGTTAATGAAGACTGGTGGATTAGGAGGATTGCGTGAAAGGTCGATCCCAATTACTATGTGAGATTAGATAGTACTGGAATGAAGTCCATTATTCTTTCTACAGAGTAAGGATTCATCTTCGATGGTAGCCCAGATGAATTTAAATAGATTTTGTGATTTTTTTATTTTTTCTTTGTTGTTGTTCTATCTTCAAATTCATCAATTTATTATTTGTTGTTGTTATTGTTGTTGATTGCAACAAATAATTTTTATTTTTATTTTTTGTTATTGTTTGCAACAGATAAAAAAAAAAAAAAAAAGGTGCAGCAACAGATAAAATTATTCATTAATTGCAATAGATTGTAAGCTTCTTGTAATAGATTGCAATCGATAGAGAGCGAAACCCATAGACTTTGAACAAATAGGAAAAAAATTCAATAGATTGATATAAATTTGAACAGACAGTCAAATAATTTGAATAGATAGATATAAATTTGAATATATAGTTAAAAAAAAGTCAACAGATAAATTAAGGGATAAAATTAGAAATAAAATGTCCTCCACAACTAACAAAACGACTTCTTACCAAACTATTTCACAAAGAGTAGATCTCTGTTAGGACCCTTTATTGTCAAATCCGGAGACAAAACTTTGTGTTTGTTCAAATTGTAAATTTTGTATTTTTATCTTGCTCGCCGAAAGGCCATGTCGCCGAGCGGAGAATGGAGGTACTCAAGATTCAGACAAAGACCTTAAATCTTGAAGGGTGTAATTCTCGCCGAGTCAAGAGGAAGCGCTCGAGCGTACATCAGTTTTGTGACACATGCTTTTTGACTGTCTGCCGGCGGAGAGTGGAGCGCTCGAGCGAGATCGCGGATGACAAAATCGCAGATTGGCTTCAGGAGTGGGATTTCTTTCAGATCTAGGACTCCTTTGGTTTTCTATAAGTAGATGGTTCTCTCCTAAAGCCAGAGATCTTTTTCTAGATCAGATTCAACAATTCTAGAGTTCTGTTTGAAGTTTTCTTCTGAGAGTTTGTTTAGTTTTCTTTGATGTTCTTGAGAGAGTTCTAAAACTCATGAGTTGATATTCATACATCAAAGAGATTGATACTTAATATTCAAGAGTGTTCTCTTCGGTGTGATCCGAAGATCTTTACGTAAAGTTTCAAAAGGTGTTTGTTCTTTACGTAGTCGTTAATTCGACAAGTGAAGTTGAGGAGTGGAACCAACTTCAGAATCAGCCTGTAAGGCGTGGTGAAAGAGTTACAGAAGATTCAGAGACAAATTGGCTGTGTGGAATTTGTATGGTTTCTTTGTAACCTTGTAGTCCTTCTATAGTGGATTGATTAGTGGCGGTTCGCCCGTGGTTTTTGATTACAATTGAAGGTTCTTCAATTGTGGTTTTTCCACGTAAAAAATCAATTGTGTTGATTTATTATTTATTCCTAAAAAACAAACAAACTAAAATCACATTCGTAAGTGCTTGATGATTTTAGATTGAGTGTTTTTGGAATTTCTGACTTTGGAATATTTTAATCCTTATCTAATCACGAATCACATAGGATTTTCAATTGGTATCAGAGCAGGTCACTCTTTGTTTTTTCAAAACTATAGGAGTGTGATTTTGTGTGACTAGTTTTATGGATTCTATTCGTGAAGGTAACTCGACTCATAGACCCCCTTTACTAGACGGTACAAACTATTCTTATTGGAAAGCTCGCATGAGAGCATTTTTAAAATCTATCGATGAGAAAGTTTGGCACTGCGTTGTCTTTGGGTGGAGTGAACCTACTATCACTATAGATGGCATTGATATTCCTAAACCTCTAGATAAATGGGACACAACTGATTATCAGAACTCGAGTTGGAACAGCAAGGCTCTCAACTCCCTCTTCTGCTCTGTCACACCTGAAGAATTCCGTCGAATTTGCACGTGTGAAATAGCAAAAGAGGCGTGGGATATTCTTGAAACAATTCACGAAGGAACTACCTCTGTCAAAAGGTCAAAACTTCAACGTCTCACATCTGCTTTTGAAACCCTTTTTATGCGCGACGATGAGACGTTTGATGATTTCTATGCAAAACTCGATGATATCGTGAATTCTGTTTCACTCGGTGAAAAAATCCGGAAGCTAAAGTTGTGGGAAAAATTTTGAGGTCCCTTCCCGAGAGGTTCCAATCAAAGGTGACAATGATTGAGGAGGCTCGAGAATGTTGATACCCTCAAGCTCGATCAATTGGTTGGAAATTTGCGGACTTATGAGGCACACCAAATTTCTAAGAAAAAGCAAAAAGAAAGTATGGCTTTCACTAGTACTCATGAGACCGCAAAAACTCCTGAGATGAATTTGACTTAGAGTCCGAGATGACGCTATGCTTACAAAACAGTTTAAAAATTTTTAAAAAGAAGCCTAATTTGAGCCCTATTTCAAAAGAGAAGAGTAATGACAAACCCAAAACTTTTCCACCAAAATTAGCTCAAACCATCGAAAAGAAGGTCATAGGGGCTAGGGGTCAAGTGCTTTGAATGTCAAGGGTTTGGCCATATATCTCTTGAATGCCCTACGAAAAAGAATCGGAAGAAAGTCTACACCGTAACTTGGGATGACGAAAGCGGGTCGGAGCAAGAACCCGAAGAACCTGAATCTGGTGAAGATGGGGATAGTGCTTTCATGGCATTTTGGGCCACGGTTTCTCAACCTCTTCCAAAGCCTTCGGGATCAGCCCGTGGTCAGAACTTGCATCATGCTCCCACCTTTGATGGGACCAACTACCTGTATTGGAAAATCAGAATGAGGGCTTTTCTGAGAGCCTATGAACCAGAAGGTTGGCAAACCATTGAAGAAGATACAGAAAGTGCAGATAATCCGGGCAATCAGAGAGCCCTAATCATTATTCGTGGAGCAATTTCTAATGAAGAACAGCAACGGGTCGCTCACTGCACAAAGGCTAAAGATGCATGGGAAATTCTGAGCCAATTCCATGAAAGAGGAGATTCACCTCCACCTACATCCAACGACTTGTCTGCCTTGGTTGCCAGATTGGATGAGGTTAAGAAGAATGAGGAGCAAAGAGAGGATGATGAACTATCTGAAGACATTGATGAGATCAATGGTGAAGAGCTCCAACAAGCTTACGAGAAGCTGTACGAGGAATCTCTGAATTTGTCTAAAACCAACGACAAACTCTCTCTCAAGCTTAAAACATGCGAGAGTGAGAATGTCCTACTCAAAGGAGAACTCTTGACAAAGAAATGTAATGTCATCAAGATCTCAAGTGACAGGCAAGACTTATGTGGAAAACTCCTATCCTGTGAAACTGAAAGGAATGAACTTTTGAAGGTGTATTCCACATATGAAGAAAAGCTTGAGAGTCTTGAGTCACAAGTCATTGGAAGAAAAAGTCAAACAGAAAGACGAAGAACTCTGTATTGCTCGAGCAACAATTGCCATGTGGAACAAAGGTTCCAGATCTCTAGAAGACATACTTGGGTCTCAACAAATGGGTTCTGACAAAAGAGGGCTAGGCTATGGTACGACAGCTCACAAGGAACAGGCCTCTACTTCACATAATTTGAAGACTCAAGCAAAGGGCAAATTGAAGATAGACCAGGTTGATCCTTCTCTTCATCAAGCAAAAGCTGGTAAGATCAACAAAAAGGAGGTAAAACCTGTTTTTATTTGTCATCACTGTGGTAGGTATGGCCACATTCGTCCTTACTGTTTTGAATTGTTTGGTAAGGTGTCTCAAAAGGGTAGAAATTCTAACACTTTTTGGGTTAGGAGACAACCTTACATGTCTAGGCGGAACACCAAGACTAAAAAGATTTGGGTTAGAAAAGATGATTTGACTTGTTTTGTTGCTCACACTGCTCTAAAAGCACGTGACTCACACATGTGGTATCTTGATAGTGGGTGCTCTCGTCATATGTCCGGTAACAAATCCTACTTCACCTCCCTTGAAAAATATGAAGGAGGAATTGTTACTTTTGGAGATGGCGGCACTTCTAGAGTCATTGGTAAGGGCTCTATAAGTGTTGCTGGTCTTCCCAAGCTAGATAATGCCTTACTTGTTGATGGTCTTAAAGCTAATCTCTTGAGCATTAGTCAAATGTGTGATTCCCATCATGAAGTATTGTTTTCAAAAGATAAATGTGAAATTTTGGATAAAAAGGGAAATACTGTTTTACATGGGGTTCGCACATCTGATAACTGCTATGGGATTCTTACTACTAATGATCTCACTTGCCATTCTGCCATCATAAGTAACATTGATCTGTGGCATCAAAGATTAGGTCACATGAATTTCAAAGACCTAACTAAGATAGCCAACAAAGAACTTGTGAGAGGAGTACCTAAACTAGGTAAAATTTGAGCCACGTGTGGACCATGTCACTAAGCAAACCCGTGTGCTCGCATAAAAGGTGAACGACTTAACAACCAAACGTCCTCTTGAATTGGTTCACATGGATTTAATGGGTCCTACTCAGACCGAAAGCATTGGAGGTAAAAGATACATTTTTTTAATTGTTGATGATTTTACTCGATTCTCATGGGTAAATTTTTTAAGGGAAAAATCTGATACGTTTGATGCTTTCCAGGCTTTAGTTCTTAAAATCCAAAATGAACAGGGTGTTCCCATTGGGCGTATCATAAGAATCCGAACTGATCATGGTCGTGAATTTGAAAATAGTTCGTTTTCGGATTTTTGTGATATGCATGGTATTAAGCATGAGTTTTCTGCACCTATTACTCCACAACAAAATGGAGTGGTTGAGAGGAAGAACAGAGTTGTTCAAGAAATGGCTAGGGTCATGCTCCTTAGTAAGAGTCTTCCTCCAAAGTTCTGGGCCGAAGCCTTAAATACTGCTGTTTATGTCATAAATCGTGTGTATTTAAGGCCCGGCACTTTACAAACTCCTTATGAATTGTGGAAGGGTTTGAAACCTAATGTAAAATACTTCAAAACATTTGGGAGTAAGTGTTACATCTTCAAAGATAGAGAGCCCTTGGGCAAATTTGACTCCCGAAGTGATGAAGGTATTTTTCTAGGGTATTCAACCAACAGTAGGGCTTTTCGAGTCTATAACCTGCGAACTTCATCATTAATGGAATCTATCAATGTGGTTATAGATGACACAAGTTCACCTACTTCAAAGAACAAATGAGGATGACAATGTTGAGCTTCCAATCTTGGATCTTGAACCTCAAAATCAAGGAGATCTTTGCGGCTCAATCACAAGAAATTGTTACAAAGACCATCCTCACAGCTAAGTTCAAGTCCAAAGAGTGCTCAAAAGAACAGCACTCCGGTTCCTCCTGTCACCCAAAGTCCTGAACTTAAACCATCAGCAAGGGTGAAACTGAATCATCCCGTTCAACAGGTAATTGGGAGTGTTTCAGATCGTATGAAAACCCGAAGACAGATTCGGGATGAGGTATCACATATGTGTTATGTTTCTTTGATTGAACCTAAGAATGTTAAAGAGGCCTTGCTAGATGATAGTTGGGTTAATGCTATGCATGAAGAATTAGGTCAATTTGAACGTAACAAAGTTTGGACTCTTGTTCCTGCACCTAGAGACATGAATGTGATAGGTACCAAGTGGATCTTTAAAAATAAATCGATGAGAATGGTAATTGTGAGAAATAAAGCTAGGTTGGTTGCTCAAGGCTACACACAAGTAGAGGGTATTGACTATGATGAGACGCGTTTGCCCCAGCTTGCACGCCCTGAATCCATTCGCATATTACTTGGTGTTGCATGTTTTCTTGGCTTTAAATTGTTTCAAATGGATGTGAAAAGTGCTTTTTGAATGGGTACTTAAAAGAAGAGGCATATGTTGAGCAACCAAAAGGGTTTGAGGACCCTAAATGTCCTAATCATGTCTACAAGTTAGACAAGGCTTTGTATGGTTGAAACAAGCCCTCGGGCTTGGTATGATAGGCTTACTACCTTTCTTCTTGATAATGATTTTCAAAGGGTAGTGTGGATAAGACATTATTTGTGAAACATACTAAGTCTCATATTCTTGTTGCTCAGATATATGTTGATGATATTGTGTTTGGTTCCATTGCTGATCATCTTGTGAAATATTTTTCGGATTGCATGACACATGAGTTTGAGATGAGCATGATGGGAGAGTTGTCTTATTTTTTGGGTCTCCAAATTAAACAGTCTCCTTCGGGTATATTTGTTTCTCAGTCTAAGTATGCTAAAAATCTTGTGTCAAAGTTTGGTCTTGAGTCTGCCAAACATGCCCGCACTCCCATGAGCACCACTCTTCACCTTTCCAAAGATTCCTCTGGTATTGATGTTGATCCTACCCTTTATAGGAGTATGATAGGGAGTCTTTTGTATCTCACAGCCAGTCGTCCTGATATTTCTTTCAGTGTTGGTGTCTGTGCCCGTTACCAAGCCAATCCTAAAGAGTCTTATCTTCTTGCGGTAAAACGCATCATCAAGTATGTAAATGGGACCTTGGGGTTTGGGGTTTGGTTTTCCACTGATACTACAGCCGAAATTACTGGTTTTTCTGATGCTGACTGGGCAGGGTGTGCCGATGATAGGAAAAGTACTTCGGGGGGTTGTTTTTACCTTGGGAATAATCTGGTTTCTTGGCATAGTAAAAAGCAAAATGCTATCTCTCGCTTCATCACGAGGTGAATACATTCTTTGCGAGGAGTTGTTGTGCCCAAATGTTGTGGATGAAGCAAATGCTTCATGATTATGGAATTGAACAGAACACTCTCACTCTTTTTTGTGATAACACAAGTGCCATAAACATTTCAAAAAATCCTGTCCAACACTCTCGCACCAAACACATTGACATCCGTCATCATTTTATTCGAGAGTTAGTGGACGAAGGCCTTGTTGTTTTGGAACATGTTTCTACTGAGCATCAAAAAGTTGATATTTTTACAAAACCCCTTGATCTTCTTCGATTTGAGTTTCTTAGAAAGACCTTGGGTGTAATGTCTCAAGAATTCAGGCCGTTTCTTGTAAGGTGAGTGTGAGTGGTTGACTTCTCGTTCTTGAATGTGATTATCCGTGTTTGAGTTACGATATCTTTTCATCAAAATTAATATGAACACTGCTCCTGTTGCATACAAGATCTGTTTCATCTTTGTTCATAGCTCATTCTGAATGCCCATACTCATTTACTTCATGATCTCATTCTGTACACATTCTTGAGATAAACTGTTGCAGGGGTTTCCGCACAAGTGATCAAAGTTCTCTATGGACCACTGACAGTGTTTCTTGTACTCTTACAGAGGAATTGACCTATACTGGTACATCATGGGTGATGTTAAGTCTCTTAACCATCTACCATCTTATTTCACTTCCATGGTTTCTCTCTCAGTACATGATTTCCGGGCATGAGGTAAAGGCTACCTCAGAGGCACCAACCAGGCCATCATTATAATTTCATTCTTCTCTGGTTTGGACTCCATACTCTTGAGCGTGTATGCCACCAGTGAGTGCCCACAATAAAGAAAAGTTAAAAAAATATAAAAAAAAAAGGGAATCATTGTCTGAGGGGGAGCTTCCGCATTTACTCAACAAATACCCCGTGATTCCCAGTGGTTTGACTTTTCTCTGTCATTGTCAGTCACTCTTGTTGGAGGTCCAGCCATCCGATCACTACCAGGATTAACTCTAGCTCTGTGGATCTCAAGGATTGCACACACACACATTCTTTATATGAGCTCTCATGTGTGTTTTTGAGTTATGCATTCTCATGATGTGTGTGGCATTGATTTAATTTTATCTGTTTTATTCATGAGCTGTTGATTCACCTCTTTTCTCAAAAATTTTCAGGACTCAGAATTGATACTCTTGTCATTATGGAATAGTCTGTCAACTGGTCACTTTGCTTGTTACAAGAGTCTCCTAGGTGTTTTTTCCTTTATTTAAAAAAAAAAAAAAAAAAAAAAAATTGTTTTCCGCCGAAGTGATCGTTTCTACGCCGGCGTAGTTTTCACTCTTCTGATTTTGTGATTCGAGGATGGTTTTTAGCGCTCGAGCGGTCTTATTCGCGCTCGAGCGGGAGTCAGTTTGCTTTGCTTAACGCTCGAGCGGTACTATGTACGCTCGAGCGGACCATTTTCATATATATTCCCTCCCTCGACACTTCAGGTCACATTTTTTCCCTCTTTGTCTTCCCTCGTTCTAGGTTTTTTGTCAAGCGGCTTGCTTTTCGGTCGATTTCGGTCATCTTTGGTCTCTTCCATCCTCCTTCTTGCCAATTTGGTTGTTGGTAAGTTTTTTCTTCCCTTATTTTTCTTTTCCCCCTGTTTTTTTTTTTTTTTTTTTTTTTGGCTTTTGGGTGTTTTTTTTTTTTGGTTTTTGATGTCGTGTTTGAGTCTAGGTGTTGTGGGTGTTTCATACACACTCTCATTGCTTTATTTTGTCTTTACATTTGACTTTCTCCATGATTTGTGTGTTATATGTTTTTTGTGTTAGGGTTTGCCTTTGTGCATGTTAGTGTGGGTTTGTCTCATTTGGGTTTACTTGGTTGGGGGTTGTATGTTTGAGTGTGTCATTCCTGATTTATTCATGCTTACTTTGTTTTGATTTGGTTATGCATTCTCACACACCACATGTCCTTTATCATGTTATAATGTGATTGCCCTGTTTCATGTAATTTTGTTTCATACATTGATTGTGGACTGTGATTGCCCTAATCCTTTGTTTCCTGTCATGTTGTCTTACATTGGGTTTGTGGAGTTTTTGTTTCACTGGTTATCATCTTTTAATTCATGTTTAGCATTGGCTCTCATATTATTATTTCAGTTCATATTATGCTCTTGTTACTCATCCTTTGTTGGTTTTGGTTTGGCTTGGTTTTTTGGGTTTGTTGGTTTGATTTGGGATTGTTGGGTGTCTCCCTCAGTCATGTCTACTTCTACTTACGCCTCCTAAGCCGTAAGGTCTTTGTGTCTCGACCCACCTTTAACTCTGTTCGGTTTCAATCTCTTAAACAATCCAAGTCTTTTTACAAATCATTTGAGTCGCGTACTGTTCACCTGGAAAGAAATGTCCAACCTGACACCTTTGAGACTATTCAAATACGTCCCTTATTTGATCCTCTGGGGGGTGACCTTGTTTTGTCTTTCTCGGGGCGTCAAAACCTCGATTGGGTTCGGGAGTTTTACTGTAACATGGAGGGCATTGTTGAGTATGAGCCATCATTTACTACTTGGGTTAGGTCGAAATCCATCTCTGTTACCCCTGCATTGATTCGCTCCCTTCTTCACATTGAGCAGGGTTCTCCCGAATACTATCCTTTCCCAGTGCCTGATCGTCCTACATGCAATTTCGATGATGTGGCCCAAGAATTGTGTGGTGTTGCTCGCCACTGGCCTAAAGGCGGCCTCATTAAACAGTTTGAACTTCTTCCGGAGTTCAGACTGCTTAATTTGGTCGTCTGTGCCAACATACTTGTGACTACCCATTCTTCTGAGGTCAAACAGGATCAGGGTTTTATTTTATCTTGCATTGCTCGTCACCGTTCTATTGATCTTGCTTCCCTTATCATCCGAAAGATGATTAGAGTGTCCGCCATAAGCGACTAGGTCTTCCATATGGTTGCTTGCTCAACCGCTTTTGTCCTCCTTGGGGTGTCTGTGTTAGAGGATGATGAGTTTGCTTTCCTTCTCGCCCTTTTACTAAGAAAACCGTGTCACAGAGTCGGGCACATATTAAGCGGGAGTCCTCGAGGGTTGGACCATCTGCAGGGATAGTCAGCTGGCTTGCCGAGAGCAGTCATATGATCTTTGCCGATGTCTTTGATGTCGATGATGAGGCTCCTGTTCCTCCTTCAGATTTTTCTCTTGAGTTTCAGCGGTTCATCGAGACTGTGTTCAGGCGTTTGGACTTTCTTGATGCTCGGTTTGATGCTTTTGATGGCCGGCTTGGCCACGTGGAGCAGACTCTTGATCAGATTGTTCATCTTCTTCAGACTCAGCCGACTCCTCCTCCTCCTGATGCGTGATTTATGATTCCCTGACAAAAAGGGGGAGAATATATCTTGGCCAGTTTTTGTTTTGATTTGATCTTGGATCTTGGACAGTTTTTTGTTTTGCACAGTTGGAGATTGCCTTGGACAGTTTTTGTTTTGCACAGTTGGAGATTGCACACAGATAGTTTTTTGATCTTGGACATTTTTGTTTTGTATGTTGAAGGTTATTTCACAGGTGCAGAGTTGAAGATGTGTGTTCCTTGAATTGGGTGTTGATGTTCTCTGGTTTGGTCTTGATCTAGTTGTGTGTCTTTTGAGAGGTTATTTCTTGTTTTTTTTTATGACTAGTGCGTCTGTCTTGAGGAATAATGTTTTAGATAAGTTTTGTCCGGGAATTGACAAAGGGGGAGATTGTTAGGACCCTTTATTGTCAAATCCGGAGACAAAACTTTGTGTTTGTTCAAATTGTAAATTTTTGTCTTTTCGGCGAAGGGCCATGTGCGCTCGAGCGGAGAATGGAGGTACTCAAGATTCAGACAACCTTAGATCTTGAAGGGTGTAATTCTACGCTCGAGCTGAAGAGGAAGCGCTCGAGCGTACATCAGTTTTGTGACACACAGTTTTTGACCTGTCCGCTCGAGCGGAGAGTGGAGCGCTCGAGCGGAGATCGCGGATGACAAAATCGCAGATTGGCTTCAGGAGTGGGATTTCTTTCAGATCTAGGACTCCTTTGGTTTTCTATAAGTAGATGGTTCTCTCCTAAAGCCAGAGATCTTTTTCTAGATCAGATTCAACAATTCTAGAGTTCTGTTTGAAGTTTTCTTCTGAGAGTTTGTTTAGTTTTCTTTGATGTTCTTGAGAGAGTTCTAAAACTCATGAGTTGATATTCATACATCAAAGAGATTGATACTTAATATTCAAGAGTGTTCTCTTCGGTGTGATCCGAAGATCTTTACGTAAAGTTTCAAAAGGTGTTTGTTCTTTACGTAGTCGTTAATTCGACAAGTGAAGTTGAGGAGTGGAACCAACTTCGAATCAGGCGGCGTGGTGAAAGAGTTCTGAAGATTGAGACAAATTGGTCATTGGGTAATTTGTATGGTTTCTTTGTAACCTTGTAGTCCTTCTATAGTGGATTGATTAGTGGCGGTTCGCCCGTGGTTTTTGATTACAATTGAAGGTTCTTCAATTGTGGTTTTTCCACGTAAAAAATCAATTGTGTTGATTTATTATTTATTCCTAAAAAACAAACAAACTAAAATCACATTCGTAAGTGCTTGATGATTTTAGATTGAGTGTTTTTGGAATTTCTGACTTTGGAATATTTTAATCCTTATCTAATCACGAATCACATAGGATTTTCAATCTCTTACTAACAAAAAATATCCACTGGAGCTAATGCCTTATATCCTCTTTAGATTAGACTTCTCAATCATTTTCTCTTAAAACTTTTGCTCAACATTTCAAATACTGATTGCAAAATTTTGACCTACTTATTTTTAACATAGGTTAATAATTATTTATTTATTTTAAATTTGATGGGGTTAACATCGTAATCTAAAAAAATAAAAATAAAACTAACCCCACAATTTTGCATGTTGTGTCCCATGAGTTATTAATCCAATTCCTCCACTCCAAATCAACAATTGCATACTAGTGAATGTTTCGATGAAAAATTGTATAATATTCTTATAAAAATAAATAATTTTATTTTTAAATCATAAATTATCGTAATTCTTGTATAGGGTAGAAATATTCGTTGCATCTATACTCCCTGCGACTACTTGAAAGCACAACTCAAATGAGCTACCCGACAGGTATTGTGCCGATAAACCCCTCCAACGATTAAGTTAGCACCCAGAGAATATGAAGGAATGTAGAGAAAGAGAGAGTGAGAAATTACAGACCTTTTCCTCAGTGGATTTGTGCTCCTTACATAGGCCTTTTAATTGCTATCCAAGATTATACACGCACTACTTCCTTATTTCTTTGATGGACGTGTGGATGTATTGCTCTTATTTCCTTACACGTGTGTGTGTCAATATTACCAAGTAGCATTGGTAAAACTGCCAAATGGTAGTGACGCGTACTTTGAGCAGGTTCCTCCTCTCGCCAATTGAGCCATGTGGTACACATCAACTGGCTTGCCCCTAGAAAGCTTTGCCAACCCGGCTTGCTATGTTCAATCCAGTCAAGCTCCGTTTGCTCGTAGCTCGAATAAACTTCGTGTGACTCCTTAGTTTAAGTTCTTTGTCCAGTCAAGAGTCATATCCTCACCTTAGCTCGCTCTGTCACCAAGGCGTGGGCTTATCTCGGCCATGATCGAAGCTTAACTAGCTTGGCCTAACATCTGAGATCCAAGCTCAACTAGCTCTGTCTAACATCTAAGATCTGGACTTAGTTATTCCAATTGCACAATCGAAAATGAGAGTCCAAACGAGATTTAGATTGGCCCATTTTTTAGGCACAAATTCCTCTCTCAATTGCCCCTTAATTCTGTGTATTTTAGCATAACTGGAATTACCTTATCTTGTCGAGCTAAATCCCTAGCCCGATCTCTAAATAAGCCTGGTCCAAAACCATCACATCTTCAAAACAGTGCACTTACCAACCACTCTGACATCACGTCTCTTCGTGGACACATGGCATTTCCCTAGTGAAACCGTACATTCATTCCAATCATCGCGCATGTTTACCAAGAATTTGAATCATGGCACCATTTCGCCTCCTATACATATGAGCCATACATACATAATCTTCTCAAAAGATAAGGCTTATCCATTAACACCCTTATTACCTAAATTCAAGGCTAATGGCCTAACTCTTAGGTCGGCAACCAAGATGAACAAACTAGTAGCCCAGTTGCACGTCAATTGTGCAACCGCATAGGTTGAACCTTACTAACTCCAAGTAAGAATGCCGAGCAAAACATTAAACTGTGCTAACCTTGCTTGGCAAACCTTTGTCAAGCTAAACATCTCGGTCAAATACTTAGCATGACCTTCCAACCCGATCAAGAACTTAGGATGTCGTTCTGCACGGTCAACATCATACATCATTTGTTCGGCTGACACTTGCATATCGTTTGCAAGGTCGACATCCAAGCTTTGTTTTCCCGGTCGACATCCAAGCACCATTTGCCTAGTCCAACTTGTTAAGCCTAGCAAAGTCCATTTGCAAGGTCGCTAGAGTTAAGCGTAGCAAAGTCCATTTGCAAGGTCGCTAGAGTAAAGCCTAGAAAATTCATTTGTAAGGTCCGTTTGCAAGGTCGTCAGAGTTAAACCTAGCAAAGTACATTTGTGAGGTCGTTAAAGTCAAGACTAGCAAGGTTCGTTTGCAAGGGCACTATAGTCTAGCCTAGCGAAGTCCATTTTCAAGGTCACAAAGTCAAGCCTAGCAAAGTCCTTTTGCAAGGTCGCTAGAGTCAAGCCTTGATGGGCTTTGCCCGACCTACCAATCCAGTAGAAATGTCCCTCTCAATTGCCCTTTAATTTCATCTAGTGCTCTAAGCATGGCTAGGATTACACTTCTTAAACTTCGAGCAAAAATTCTTGAGTCCAATATGACCAGACTTGACTCTTGATCTGCGTGGACAACATTCCATTACCTTTCAGACTACTCAGTGACAACCTCCCTTTCAAAACTTGGGCTTCAAAATGTAACCAAGCTCAATCTTCAACCGCGTAGAATTTGAACTAGGTTTAACTAGGCACACTTTTAACACTTCACCTCTTAGTGGATCACAGACTGTGCAAGGTTTCTAAAATTCACCATACACCAGAAAAAAGTACATCCACTCTACGGCCATGCAAACATAGGTAAATATCGAACTCCTTAGATTCACCTTATGACTTTCCCCCAGTCTGGGCTCTTGCCTTAACTTACCAAGGCAAAGCAGCAATCTAGGCTGTATCGATCGCCCATAGTATGGACTTCACTGTGTGATTAGGGTTTTCTCAAAGTTCAACATGTCACCAACTGTTTACATCGAGCAAATTTCGCTTAGAAAAAAGAATTAAAGTTTAACCAAGGGGTAGCAACATCACTTGCCCCTTAGACCATGATCTAAGTGCACAGTTAGGATCTTTCAATTTAGACAAAACTCTAACTTACTTTTTGTGGAGCGAAATCAACTTGGTACGGAATCTCATTCTTCACGAGCAAAATAAATTCAACAAAGAACTTCCTTCTTAGCGAGCAAAATTAGTTTGGTGCGGAATTCCCAAGTTACTTCTTGGTGAGGAAAATCAACACGGCAAGAACTTCCTTCTTGGTGAGCAAAATCCGCTCGGTAAGGAATCCCGAAGTTGAACAAACCACCAACTTACTTCTTAGCGAGTAAAATTCACTTGACAAAGAATTCCAAAGTTAAACAAAACCTTTAAGAAACCACTTGCCGAACATATTTTGCGCTGTAAGGAATTCCAAAGTTAAGCAAAACCATCAACAAACTTCTTGCTGAGCAAAATTCGTTCGGCAATGAATTTCAAAGTTAAACAAAACCTTCAACAAACATTTCGCCGAGCAAAATCCGCCTGGTAAAGAATTCTAGAGTTGATCGAAACCATCAACAAGCATCTTGCCAAGCAAAATTCACTTAGCAAGGAATTTCAATGTTGAACGAAACCTTCAACAAACCTCTCACCGAGCAAAATCCACTTCGCAAGGAATTCCAAAGTTGACAAAACCTTGAACAAATCTCTCGCCACGTAAAATTTTCTCGACAAGAAATTTTAAAGTTGAACAAAACCTTCAACAAACGTCTCGCTGAGCAAAATCCGCTCGGCAAGGAATTCTAAAGTTGCACAAAACCTTCAAAAATCCTCTCGCCACGCAAAATCCTCTCAATAAGGAATTGCAAAGTTGAACAAAACCTTCAACAAACCTCTTGCTGAGCGAATTCCGCTCGGCAAGTGTAGCTGGCTTTTCATGCTCCTTGGAGGGGTTTAGTCTCCTCGAGTACGATAGCCCTACAGTTCGGACTCCCATTGTTTTGAATCTGGTTTCACAAGTGAGAGTCCAAATTTGAAAAATCTTTAAAAAGTCCATTTATCATCAGAGATACCATAAATGGATTGCATTGCCAGATTTTAGAGTCACCACCTAAATATTTTTTGGGAATTTTAGGAAACCAGTGACTCGTGCCAAAGGCCACTTGTCCATCATAACCAAAGTGTCTTGGCTCGGGAACTTAGGTATGAAAGGAGAAGGTAATGAATTAAGCACTGCACTCACCCAATCAAAGATCGGCCTCTACTAATCATGATGTAATTTTTATATACAGTATATGCCTTGTTTTGATTATTATCCTAACATTACTATGTGAGGCACACAAGTATAGACTATTTCTCCCACTTTGGAATGCTTTGATTTCATGTTTGTTCAAAAAATGCTTTTAATATGTGCAACGCAAGCTCATATATACACTTATCAAAGTCATTCCAACTTAAGCACAACGGTGTTCATCCATAGGCATTCAAAGAGTTATTCCAAATAAGCACTTAGCTTCATGGTAGTATGCTTGATATGGTAACACAAACACTCATGCAATATGCTAAAGCAAAAATGCTCACTTAGTACTCAACCGAGGCAAGCCAAAAAAAGAGAATAGTTAGAAAAAATACATGCTCCGAATATGCAAGTGACTAATGCAACACATACAAAATACAACTATCGGATTCGGCTTCTTAACATGACATATGGATGAATTCAAGGTATATGGTAATGCATGTATTGAAGCAAGAAATAATCGATGTTTATCAAGTATAATGAGCCAAATCCTAATGTATGCACAAATGGGTTCAAGTCATGGTAATGATATGAAACCAAAAATATGATATTACATGCAACCATAGTAAGTGAGTAAATAAAAGGGAGAAAGAATGAGGGTTGAAAGACATACAAAATACTACAAGTGTTACAAATTTACCCTCGCACAAGAGGGTCTGAATGAATGTCTTAATTAAACCAATAGGACAAAAGCTCAATAAAATGAAACGAGATAGCAAATACATCCTCTCTATCATGGAGTTACCTTAAGAGAAGGGGTAGACATTGCTTTATGAAACATTAAACATCACTAAAAAGTATGCAATGATTCAAGAGGCAATAGGTTCAATATAACGTCCGATTGAACCTAACCCAATTTTATTACCATTTTTTACCTCTTTTTATTAGTCTTTTTTACATTACCTTTCCATTTCTTATTTTTTCTTCATTTTTCTCCAAAAGTGTAGATTACATCCACTAAGTCCAAAAGCGATAAAGATACCCGAGAAATGAGCTTTTCAAGCCTTTTCTATGGGGGAAATTATAAAGGAAGAATCAAACTCATTTACAAGTGGTGATGAATTTTAAGTCAAACCGAAAATGAGCGATAATGACTAGTTAAACTCAAGGAGAGTGATATGGACTAATCAAACCCAAAATGAGTGATAATGACTCTAAATCCAAACTTGATAATAAGCTATAATGACACTTTCCTTTGTGATTTCCAAGGGTCTAACTAGAAAGTTTGTCCTTTAGAAGTAAAGCACCGGTGATAAAAAGAGGTATCAAACAAGAGATTATGCTTAGCATAAGAGAGATGTAATGCCTTGGTAATGAACCTCCGAAAAGATTAAACCATTAAGCATGGGAGGTCTCTTTCTTATGCCTTGAACAACAATCTTTTGTTTGATTCAACTCTTTAATCAAAAGCAACAAAAAATGGAGGGAGGTTACAGAGTGCTAATTGAAAGTGAGTAATTACAATGGTGTAAATATGTATGAAAGCTATTAAAAAGAAGCAAGAAAGGACCACCAACTCAAATGGATTGAAGGCTATATCCATGAGGATTTACAATAAAAGCTCTGAAACAGCACCAAAACAATGCTGAAAATTAGGTTTTTGAGATGAAAAGAAGTAAGCAAAAATGGGCTAAAGCCAAGGGGTTTCAAACAAACCAACAAGCCTAAGGAAAGGTGGCCAACCCCTCCTCTTTTTTGTGAGTTAAAATTACATATTTATGCTTAAAAACACTCTAAAAGATAGTATGAAAAAGCCGAGAAAAGAGAGAGAAAATATGGTACAAAAGCTCAAAAATTACCTTTTCAAAGAGAAGATGCTCTTCTAGTTAACAAACCACAAGTTGAACACTCTCAAGAGTTGAAATTGTATTCAAGAATCTCAGTGAAAGGCCTCTAGTTTAGGCTTAGGAAGTGTATGTATAATCTATGTATATTGTAAGAAAGAGATAAAGAGTGTTGAGTAAGTTTTGGTGCCTGGAGAAATTTTCTAACCCCAAACCATGAGGGGAGGTCATGTATTTATAGAACAATGCCTTCTCACGTCGGAAATATCTGTAATGAGACAGTTGGTGTGAGGTATAGGCATGGGGCTAGCTGGTAGCTGTCAAAATATTTGTTGCTCTAAACATGGCCGGCCAGCCATGGAGAGGGACGACCGACCAACCAAAAATGGCTTGCCGACCACATGTTGGCCAGTAGGTCTTTGAGTGGTTAGGCTAGAAAAAAAATAGGTTTTGGTTCAAAAGGGGTGGAAGGTTTAGGTTTTAAAGCTTGAAACCGAAGCCTTTTGCTAAAGAAATTGAACGATTTGTGCAACGTAACATTTCATCATCGAGCGTTCAGTGTGAGGCGCCTATGCCTTAAGGGCGGTCAAAATAGGGTGTCTATAGTTGCCCCTCTTTGACAGACCTTGAAGTCATGAAATGACATGAGTGAATGTCAAAGCCCAAAGATGACCCATTTGACAAGGCCGTAAGACTTGGGCAAGCAATCAAAATGTAAATGCAATTAGTTGAACTCGAAAGTTGCCTATGTATCGCTTTGCAAGGAATCAAACCAGCGTAGTTCAAGGGCAAAATGCAAATGATATGCACAAAGAATACACTTGAAAACTGGACCTAGAGGCTTCACGAAGCCGGTTATGTTTGAAAATCCATGATCATGCAAGACAATGCAATGACCAATAAATAGATGATAGCATATGAATGCAAAGCTTAAATCAAAACAAATCTAACTGTGCTTCACACAAAAATGAGTAAGTAAACAACAATTCCAAACATGTTTCATGTGAAAGGAATAAAAACAGTGTAACCAATAGGCGTATCTCACAGTATTTCATACGTAGAGAGGGGAGGTTGGAACCGGGTAAAAGAGCAACCTAACACGTTTCACGCAAAAGGGGTACATAAGTGATGTAACCAACATGCGTGTCTTACCGTATTTCATACAGAGAGAGGAAAGGTTTTAATCGAGAGAAAACAACGTCCTAATGCATTTCACACGAAAAGAGGGAAGGGTGGTGTAACCAACAGGTGTATCTCACCGTATTTCATATGGAGAGAGGAAATGTTTTAACCGGGTGAAACAATGTACTAACGCGTTTCATATGAAATGACGGAAGGGTGGTGTAGCTGTAGACACCCCATTTTTTACCGACCTTAAGACTCAGACGTCATCGATTGAGCGCTCGGTGATTGCACATGTTGTGCTCATTCTGAGGTTTCAGACTTTCGGCTGAGGTCCTTACCCCCGGACCTCGGGACCCTTTTATTGCTTTGCCTCGGTTTGCGGACCAGGTCTTGCTTTCTCTTCCCGGAGGGAGGGAGAGGTCTTGTAGACCATCTCTCAGTGGCCATAGGCTACTTTTCGTGGTCGCAGGCCATTGTTCTTGTTTGGAGACCAGTTTTCGGTTTTCAAAGCCGTCGGCCGCGCGCCTCGGTTCGGGACCGCTTAACATTCTCCGTTTGGCACGATTTTTGGCACACACCTTGTTTCCTCTGTCTAGAGGGACACTACGGCCCAGGAGACCACCTTTGTGGTCGCACGCCACTTTTGGTGCTTAACAGCCTGTTTTCGGGGCACCCGGCCGCACGTTTTGCCCCCTCGAACCCTCGTTTTGCATCGGTGTTGGTTCATTTTTGGCATGAACCTTGTTTTCATTGTTTGGAAGGTGGTACAAGGGTGGGAGACCACCTTTTCTCTTGGAGACCACTTCTCTCTCCGCCAGCCGATTTTCTTTTCGGGAAACTGGTCTCCTTGATTTTTGAGCCACATTTGCTGGTCTCCCACCATACCACTAGCTTGCATTCAGTTGGAAGACTATCAAATGGGCTAGCCAACCACTTTTCCTTAAGGGAGACCACTCACCCTAGTCGGCCGACCAGGGGAAGTAGTCGGCTGACCACCTTAACTGGTCGGCCTGCTCCCTCCAGTTTTGTCTCTGTGAGTTGTTGCCAACTGTGCCAGCTAGAAGGCACAGACTGCATTTGGCCTTGGTTTTTAGCTTCTTTGAGAAGATTTGGCCTCCTTTGTGTATAAAGGAAGGCCTCCCCCTCCTTTGTGAGGGCTCAGATTTTGGTTAAGGCACATACACATATCTCTCTCTTTGTCTCTATATTTAAGCTTAGGAAGTGTATTGTTCTTGACCCTTTTGCACCACACATCATAGCCTAACACTTCCACCATCAACCCAAGGTTCTTGGAGGTCATTTTTAGAGGTTAAGGAGCTGGGATTTTGGTCCAGAAGTTGCTGTCTTTGTTGAGCTTCAAGGGTAACTCATTTTCTCCCTTTTTAAGCATTATTTTGATCCTTCTCTTAGCCTCATTTTCATGCTTATTTGAGGTTTGTTGTCAACTAAAAAAAAGCTTTATTTTTAAGCATTATTCTTGTTTGTTTAAGGCCATTTTCTTGTTGGAGGTCATCTACCCTCTTGCATGCTTCATTTAGTCTTGTTTTGAGCCATGTCTTAAGGCCTTTGTGTTGACCTTTGCTTAGCCTTTTAGCCACTGAAATCCAGTGGATTTTTAGTGGTTGGCATGTTGTTTTGAGGGCCAAAATCAGAGAGGGGTGACCCTCTCTCTTTTGGCCTTGTTTGTTTGCATATTTGGCCTTTCCAAAGAGCCTATGTTTTCATACTTCCTAGCCTTGGTTCAGGCCATTTTTAGTGACTTTTAGGACCTTCCTAGACTCTGTCTAGGTCTGGTTTGGTCACCTCATGTTTGCCTCTTGCATGTGTAGAATAATCCTCTTCATAGCTTATCTAAGGAGCATGTCATTCTTGCATGTATTGGTCATGTTTCAGTGGGTTTTTGGTCATTCTTTGGCATATCATAGCTCTGTCTTTGGCTGGTTTAGTGGCCTCTAGAATGCTTCACATGCTTGTAGTGTAAACCATGCTCACTAGCTTACATTGCATGTTGTTTTGGCCATTGATTCTAACATATTTTGGCCATACTTCAAACTGATTTTATTCATATCTTGGGCTGCCTTAGCTCTATTTTGAGGCCTCTTGGTTGAATGATGCTTTCCATGCATACTTGTAGTGTAATAGCCTTGCCTAGCCTTGAGTTTTGGAGCCCCTTGCATGCTTAACTTGAGGTGTTTCCATGTCTTGGCATCATTGAGCATGTTATTTCAGAGCCTATACTTGTGCCATGTTCCCGTGTTTTCCACTCTTTAAATGCGTTTGAGAAGTTGTGCTTGTATACCTCATTTATGGGCCATTGCATGAGCTTCATTTTTGTGCATTTCAAGCCATCATCTTAGTCCATTTTGCCACTATTTTGGGCCTGCATAGGGACTATTTGGGGTTGGTTTGTTCATTTGGGCATTGCTTTGCATACCTCTAGTGTAATGCACTTCACTAATTTCGGTATTTGAGCCATTCAACATGCATAACATGAGTTGTTTGCATGATTCGAGACCATTTTGTATGTCATTTCAGAGCTGGAACATGTGTTGTTGTATGCCATATTTCATCCTTTCCATGCTTTCATACAGTTGTATCTTGTGCCCTAGGCGTTGGGCCCTTGCATCTTGCATGTTTGCATGTGTTTTGTTGCCTCATTTTCATCATGTATGGCCACTGATTTGGGTGTAGCTGAGGCCCATTCATTTTGGTTTAAGTCCATTTTTGCATTGAGTATGCCATTGTATTCCATAGCATTGAGTATGCCATATTGTCGCATGATTGATCATTGCATTGTGTATGCCTTGTTCATCTCATTGTGTATGTTAGTTCTTAGGTGCATTGTGTATGCTAAGTACCACATGCATTGAGTATGCCATTATTAGTTCATAGCATTGTGTATGCTAGTCGCATGTTTGCATGTCATCCTTTGCATGTTTGCATCACTTAGTTGCATAGCATTTAGGTTGCATACTTAAAGTCGCATTATGCAGGCCATTGTTTGTTGCATTGTGTTCGGAATAGGAGTTAGTCCGAACACGGGAAACGAGGGACGTTTCGTACTCAAAGTGACAAAACGTGCCTCGATTCTCGGTCGCCGACACTCTTGACTACCCATGACGGAGTTGTTGGCTTTAGGTGCTTGTATGTGCATTCATTTCACATTGAGTCGTGCAATTTGACTCCTCGGCCATCATGCATCGAGATGCGCGACCGGTGGCCCGAGGGTCGAGGACTACACTCCCTAGAGCTTATACAATGACGGGAAGAGTGGTCATGCACACATATGTTGAAAATACCTTGCCATGCCTCTCTCTTGCTCCTTGTTGCAGAAAATCAGAAACCAGAGGCAGAAACTGGTCGGCCGACCAGCTTTTCTAGCAGGCCGACCACCCCTTTTGGTTTCTCCCACAAAAGGTGGTCGGCAGGTGGTCTCCAAGGCCAATAGCTGGTCGGCAGCCTTCCCACAGATTCCCAGGGTGGAGTTTCAGCCTTCTGGAGCCTTGTGCAGTGTTCTGAGATCAATTGCAAACAAAGGCAAGCCGGGGCATCGCGATGGATTTCCCGACAAGACGACTCGAGCATGCATGCATTCTTTATCATTCAAGGCAGAGCTGAGGCAGTCCACATTCATGTAGTTTGCATACTAGTTTAATTACTTACTTAGTTAGTTTGTTAATTAATTAAAGTTGTGTAATAATTAGCTGTAACTTATTATTCATTTTGGTTGTGTAATAACTAGCTTAATTAGATTAGCTTAGATTAGCTAGCTAGTTTTGTATTATTTATTCAGACCCTCCGTCGAGAGGGCCAACTGTTGTAACAAGTGTGCATGTGTGTGATGCATGTCTTCCAACCCCACGTCTTTCTCCCTTTTATTTACCGGCTCATGATGGTTAGTTTTAGGGCATGTTTCAATTAGCATCCTTATGCTCGCATGATTGCATCCATTCATCTGTCTTGCATGCACCGGGCTCAACTCATCATACTAACTGCATCGTATTTCAATTCCAAGTTGAATGCGTGTTATCTGTAGCATCTCACATGCCACTTTAGAATAGCCGAGCCTATCTTAGTTGCATTCTTGCATGTGTTGCATTAGCCTTCTTAACATGAACTAGGATCATGCATTGATTACTAACTAGTTTCTGTTTTGGCTCGGAGTACTCGGTGATTGTTTATGCTTTAGCATCCTTGCATGTGTGTGAGTGACTGCCATGATAGCATGCTTACCATGAGGCTATTTGCTTATGTGATATAACTGCCTGAATACCTGTGGGTGAAGGTTGGCTTACTTGAATTGGGACAATTCATTAATTGCAAGTTTTAAGCCCACTTAAGAGTGGCAAATCACCATGTTTTCTAAGCCCACTTGAGGGTGGCAAAATCCATATTTTAGCCTACTTGCGAGTAGCAAACCGTTTTCAAAACGAATATGCAATGCTTTGTTCCAACTTAGGTAATCCATTCTATACTTGTATGCTGTGCGCATCACATAGTAATTCTAGGTTAATAATCGGAATAAGAACGCATGTGTTTTCAAAAACTTGATATCATGTTTAGAAGTGGCTGATCTTTGATCGGGCGAGCGGGGGTGCTCATTGCATGACCTTCACCAATCGTACCCAAGTTCCCAAGCTGAGGCAACTTTGGTGATGACGGACACGTGGCCTTAGGCACGAGTCAGGGTTTCCTAAATTCCCCCAAAATAAAATATTTAGGTGGCGACTCTATATCTAGCAAAGTAGTCCATGTTTAGCACTTCTTTCTAAAAATCAGTTTTTCAAAACGATTTGCCAGATTGGACTCTTTGGTGATTTATCAGTCTTGCATTGCACTTTACGAGATCAGATTCAGAACCATGACATTTGAGTCCGAACTGTAGTGAGTCCAATGAACAAAATAGGATTTTCCCAGGATGTTCGAGGACGTCTACAGTAGACAACAGGCGTATCTCACCGTATTTCATATGAAAAGAGTGAAGGTTTTAACTAGGTGAAACAACGTCCTAATGCATTTCACGCGAAAGGATGAAAGGGTGGTGTAACCAACAGGCGTATCTCATCGTATTTCATACAGAGAGAGGGAAGGTTTTAACTGGATGAAATAACGTCCTAAGGTGTTTCACGCAAAAGGATGGAAGGGTGGTATAACCAGCATGCATATCTCATCGTATTTCATACGGAGAGAGGGAAGGTTTTAACCAAGGGAAAACAAAGATGTAATGCGTTTCATGTGAAAGGACGAAAGGGTGGTGTAATCGACAGGCGTATCTCACTATATTTCATATGGAGAGATGAAAGGTTTTAACCGGGAGAAAGATGCAAGCCAAACTACATTTCACGCAGAGAGGAGGTGAGACAAAAGGTACAAACCAAGCTATGCTTCGAGCAAAAAGGGTAAAAGGGTATAAGCCAAACCACACTCGTGTGATAGGGGTGAACATAATAAAACAAAAAACATGATGCACATGAATGCAACATAATTGCAATATAATTGTAATATAATTGTTGTAATTGATATGAAACACAATACAATGCATGCTCCATGCAACATAATAGGCAACAAAATTGAAAAGATAAACAGAAAGTGGTAGTTTACATCATAATAAACAACAGAATTAAAAAGATAAACAGAAAGCGGTAGTTTGAAAACAGCTCAAAAAGATCTCCGAATTTCAATTTTAAGGTCTTCAAATGCTCAAAAAGGATATAACTTAATCAAGCTTGAGATCGGGGTATTTTCCCACTTCGGAGAAATGACAGGACTTGAAACAGTGTATCCGGAATGTAATTTTATAATTTTTTGAAGCATGAACGAACCCAATTTCTTCAATTCTTCACTTTACAGATGAATACAGGACCAACTATGCACAGAATAAGCAAGGCCTTAGCAAAAATCAACTCTGGACCACTTGAGGGGTTGGTCGACCAAACAAAGGGGTCAACCGTACAACAGATTGGCCAGCCGGCCATCTGTTGCGGTTACAAGGGCAAGTTCGTGTTTTTACACCCGTGCTTTATTTAACCATGGTTTTGGCTCATTCTAACACATACACACCTTCCGAAAACTTCCTCCCTCTCTCTAGGTGCTCTCTCTCTAGATTTTCACTCTACTCACTTTACCCAACAACCCACACAAACTTTATTCATAAAGCCCATTTGACCCTCTACAGTTTGAACCGATTGGAATTTGATTTGGTTGAGCTTTTAGGTTTCTCATTGTTTTTGGCTCATTTCCACGAGTTTTTCTTGGTATTTGTGCACTCTCTTTCGAGTTTTCACTTTTTTTTCTCTCTTTTGTTCTCTCCCCTAAGGCTTTATTTTGTGATTTTTCACCTATTTCCCTTATTTTTCTCTCTCTACCCACTGATTTCTCCATGGTGGATGATATTCCACATGATGGTGCCCCTCCCGAAGTGCCAATACTTCCACCCGCTGCGGGTGTTGAGGAACTGATGATTGACGAGACTAATGGAGCGGTAGAGGACATTGATGCTGACATTGCCGCAGAGGAGATCTACCCTCCAAAGCTTGAGCCTGAGCTACCACTATTGAAGGTGAGGCCTTTTGGCCCTGCCAGCTACCATTCACACACGCATACGATGGCTTCCGGAGGCATGTTGCGATTTGAGGACTTTGCTAGGAGTATGCCTAAGGACTTCCTCTTGCAAGAGCGCAGCTCTCATCTTTCTCATGATGCTTCTGAGGTAAGAATCTTTGCTCCTTTTTATGCACTTTGCTTGCATTGACATTCAATACAATCCTTTATCTACCATGTACGTAACAAATTCTTCTCTTTTTAAACATAGGGTGACACTCTCGCATGGAGAGGCTATGGGGCAGTGACTGCTAGAGATTGGTACCAGGAGCTCCCCGCTCGAGTTCGAGAGCTAGTTGATGAGGTAGGCTTTGGCCTATTCTGCTCGGGGCTTGCACGACTAGAGGCTAGTCGAGCCTTACTCGGTGCTTTAGTAGAGAGGTAGTGGGACGCTACTAACTCCTTCCACTTCTCCTTCACTAGGGAGATGACGATGACCCCCTATGACTTCTCTATAATCACACGGTTGCGAGTTGGGGGTGATCCGATCCCCTTTGAAATCGATATGGGCCAGTGGAAGGCAGCTCGGATCTATCTACTCAGAGTACGTCTTCCCTTGGACAGGCCAACTATGGTCAGATACAGCTGGTTCTACGACCATTTCCATGGGAGTTAGCCAGAGACTCAAGAGCAGGTCGAGTAGTACACCCAGGGCTTCCTAACTTATCTCCTTGGTACCACCTTGTTTGCGAAGAGTTGGAATACCATAGGTTTGTATCTGCTTAGTGCCTTGGTGGTCTTGCCCCGAGTATGGTTTTATAACTGGAGTGGCACTGGCCTCACCACTCTGTATGGCTGCATGAGCTCCGATTCCAGCAAGAAGGGGAACAAAGTCAGAGGCTACTAAAGAGCTTGGGAGGTACACATTGCACTTTTGTTCATTTCTGTTTTCCCATGCTTTTTTCTTTGCACTTTTTGTATTTATTTCTGTTTCTGCCTGTTTGACACATAAACGGATCTTTTCTTGCAGCTCTGGGTCTATGCCTATTTTCCCGACCTCGCCCTGATTCCACGAGATAAGATGGTAATAGCGGTCCCCTACTCCAAATGATACGACGGTAGATGCCATCCCTTACCGTCGTTTCTTCAACATAGTGACGGTACGCGAGGTAGTCTAAAACTCATACCCATTCCATTCCATTGCTACTGCTTTCATTTCATTCTCTGACAACTGACAGCAACTAATAACTATGAATTCTCTGTTCACAGGTGACGTGACAGCCCTGGGTGGCGATGTAAATTTTGTTGAAGGGTACTTTTTGTCAAACCTGGTACTTAGGAGAGAGGTTTGTGCACCAGACCCTGGGTCTACCAAATCCCATTGTTATGCTCCTTCCATTGCATCGATGAGCATTGTTGATAATCTACTGGTCGAGGCTATCGTACAGTATATGGGGGGGCAGGACACCGATCTTTACCGTGCAGTTGGGGATTGCACCGAGTTCATCAAGACCCACCTGATGCAGCCTCTGACCAAAGCTCATGCGAGAGGCGTTGCAGATATGCCCGCTGCTGAATGTGTCATTCCTGCGGTTCAGCCTCATGCTAGAGAGGTTACCCCTGCTGTACATGTTGCAAGTCTACCTATGAATTCGGCCACGATACATACTACCGACCAAGTAGGATGGCCCACCAGATCCTAGTTGACTATCCGGAGAAATGGGAGTACGTCAGGGACCCTGATGTGCAACATGTATGTACTTTGCCTTGCAGTTTGTATTTCATATTCCCTTTTTTGTATACTAATATTCAAATTGACTTGTAGGTGCCGGTGGATTATGTGGACGGGCTGCTCCAGTTTGTCGACTCCCTAGTGCAGATGGTATGGAGGAGGGAGTCCCTTCGCACTCTTCATGGTCATCAGATACCCTTCATTTCTCGTTCATCTATTAGCTCTTATTCTCTCTTTTTTGCCATATTCTTACTATCCTGCACTGATACTGTATTGATACTTTGTTTCTTCCTTTTAGCCTCCACCTATACCCACAGCACCAACGGCACCAGCGACATCTCCTTCCACTGCGAGGAGGAGAGGTAAACAGGCTCTTGTACACGGCAGGGGCGAGGGTAAAGGCAGGGGTGCCCAGAGTCAGAGTGACGAGTCTCAGGCCGAGGAGACTTCCTCATCTTCAGAGCCAATTTTGTGTGGAGATGACGCCGAGACCCGCGACACTAAGGGGTCAGTGAGTGAGCACTCTGGGTTTGGGAACGGGAAGGATGATATTGGTTCTGGGTTAGAGAGCGGAGAGGATTATGTCGGCTCTAAGTCCCAGTCTTCTGATGACAACGACGTTGATGGTGACAGTGCTCGTAAGTCCCCTCATCGGAAAAGGACAAAGAGTACTTCTTGATGCACTTGATGCGACTGACATTAATTCTTGCACTCTTTTTTCTCTTTTCTTTTGCTTTGTAGTTCAAAACTTTGTATAGCTTCTGATAGGAATTTTACTTTTTGTTTTAAACGCTTGTATTTTCTCTTTTGTCAAAAACTATGATCGGGGTCGAACGCTGCAGTTTTATAAGAGGAAAAACTTTTATTTTGCACAGCATCTTGAGAATGACACCTTACTTGCATAAAATTGATTGTATTTGAATTTGAAGCTGAGAATGATCACATTTGAATGAGTTCTTAACCGGATATTGAGCCTACAACCGACCAAAATATAAAATACAACTCAATAAAGGAAAAACAAAGTAAAATCAACCTAAACACAGCTATTTACACTTGCTAGAAACAAAAGACTCAAAACAAGGCTTAAAATCAAAAAGGGCCAACATAACACTGCTGCCCAACTGCCTGGTCAGCATACTTGGTTGGTTGGCTAATAGAATGGATGGCTGGCTGGTAAGGTGGCCAGCAGGCCAAGATGTGCGGCTGGACAGCTGGCAATAACTGTCAGCCACTCACATAACCTTATCCCCTATAAAGGTCGACCTTCTCTGGTGAGGTTATCATCAACATGCCCTCTACTTATGTTTACTCGCACTCTTCCTACTTGCCTCTAGTTGCAGCGGAGCTAGCATTAGGTTTATCGAAATGGCCCAACATCTCAAAGAGGGTCAGAGTTACATAGGTTTGGAATTGGCCAAAACTTTCATGGGTTTAGATGCTTTCCATCGGTGAGAGACTTCTCGATTTGTGGGGAGTCCACTGCTTCTCCGAGGTATTGTTTCCAACCATCTCTCATTTATGACCTCTCACATCACTTTAGTAGTCAATCTCTATTTTCTCTCAAAGCCCTTTCCTTACTTTTCTCTCAGCGTATATCTCTTTATTCTTTAATCTCTCTTTTTTTTTTTATCCTTTCCCAATTGTGGTTGATGGATAAGCTGAAGGTCGTTGATCCTTGCACTGAGTATTCAGCCAGATCCTACTTCTTTTGCCCGTGGCTAGTGGACTTTCCTACAGAGGGATTGTGGTGTGATTGGATATGTAGTAGATCTGCGGCTACATCACTTGGTGTTGCCCCTGGCTGAATTTAATTGAGATGAGTAATAACATGTCTCACCGGCCAGGTATTCAGTTGATTGGCTTTACACACTGTGTTTTCTACTTCCCATTCTAGTTCAGACGTCAGTTTGGGCATGATCAGACTCGTCCAAAATGAGGGGGTTGAATACCCTACTTCATTCCCAGTTCGTGTTTCGCACTTGGCTTGATACCTCACTGCTTGGAGGACAAGAGAGCTTGTGGCCTTGCTATTGATTTCAGTTATGCCCTTTCTGTCGAGTGCTTGGCTTGGCCTGAGGATGAGACACAGGTTAGGCCATCCTTGGCTGTAGAGACTTTCAAGAGTGCGAACATGAGGCAAAGGACTATTACTTGACTTATAGGTGCCTCTAGTTTATTGCTTTGACTTTTCTTTTCAAGTTTTATGTTGTAAAAGGAACTTTAATTTAACTTGAGAGTTAGAGGGTGTACTTGTGTTGAAATCATGTAATTAAAGTTGTGAGTACTAAAAAGTTTTCTTTTTGGTCTAAATAATGGTTTGTGTTGCAAAAAGTAAAATTTTGAGAAAATCAGCTTCATTAAAACTCTTTAAAATAATTTTCCCAAACGGTCATTACTTGACATACATGGAATCAATCCTTAAGATATACAGGCCTAAATCAAGAAGATCATAATTGCCCACAACTGCATTCACTATCACGGCTCTATCTTGCAACTGGCCCTTTCTACCGAATGGAGGTAACACAACCAAGCTAACAGCTAACAGAAAAAGATAGATCGATCAAACAAATGGACAAGACATAGCTGAACTTCGAGTAAAAGTTGCCTACGTATCCCAAAGATAAGAATCAAGCCTTACATGGTTCGGTTAGGGTTCACTCGAGTATTAACTCTCTCCTTTGTCTTTTTGGCTTTTTAACCTTGCGAGCTCTATTTTTCTTTATTTCTAATTTTTTTCATGCTCTAACTTTTGCCTAGGTCACCCTTTTGGGTTTTTGGCCTAACGAGTCCCTCAGGGATAGTATTTCTTCAACTTGTCCATGTTGATCAGTTGCGAGAACTCCCAGCCATCTAAATCCATAAGGATGATTACTCATCTTGAATCAGTTCTGCTGCCAATCCACCTTTGTTATCTGACACTCGGTCATGATTCTCAGTGATGGTACTTCGATCTCAATCGGCAAAATTGTTTCCATCCCATACACCAAAGAATGGGGGGTCGCTTCCGTAGATGTTCGAATTGACGTTCTATATCCCTAGGGTGCAAAAAGTAGTATATCTGGCCAGTGTTTATAGGTTTCAACCATCTTTCACAAGATGTTCTTGACATTCTTGTTTGTGGCTTCAACAGTTGCGTTGGTTTGTGGTCTATACGTTGATGACTTGTGAAAAGCTACGTTGTATTTCTCAAGCAAATCTACCACCTCTTTCTTGAAGTGCGGGCCATTGTCTGATATGATCTTATTTGGCACCCCATACCTGTAGATGATGTTGTTTCTGATGAACTTGGCCACATGTGACGCTTTCAACACTGAGTATAACTGCGCTTCCACCCACTTGGTAAAATAGTCGATTGGCACCAAAATGAACTCATGTCCATTTGAGCCCTTTGGCAAGACTGCTCTGATGGCATCAATTCCCCAAACTGACAAAGGCCATGGTGAAGTCATGTTGTAGAGCTTTGACGGTGGGATCTTCATGCGATTAGCATGAATTTGACATTTGTGGCATCGCCGAACAAAGTTGATACAATCCTCTTCCATAGTTGACTAATAATAGCCTTGCATGAGGATCTTCCTAACCAGTATCACACCATTCATGTGTGTTCCACGCTTTCCTCCGTGGATGGCCTCCATGAGACGCTTTGACTCCTCTTTTTCAATATAGGGCTTGTGCATTCCCAGATGGCCTCTTTTTACAACTTGTTCCCTTATATGATGAACTGAACGGCTAGACGTCGTATTCTCCATTTATCCTTGGAATTTGCCCCTTGTGGGTACATGTCCTTTTCCAGGAAGTTCTAAATGTCATGATACCAGGGTTTCTTGTCTTAAACTTCATCTATTGCCACTATTGTCTCATAAATAGGTGCATATTTCTGTTCAATGATGATCAGATGCATCTTAACCCCGAGCGGTATGTCTACCATGAAGGATAGAGTTACCAATGCATCAGTAAACCGGTTGTTCTCTCTTAGGAAATGTGTGAATGTCAACTTTTCAAACCTTGGAATTAGAATGTCCAAGGCCTGATGGTAAACTTTCATTTTCTCCTCCTTGACTTTCCAGTCTCCATTGGCTTGAGACACAACTAGGTTTGAGTCTCCGATGACGTCTAATCTTACTACCCCTAGTTCTAGGGTAGCTTCCAATCCAATGACACACGCCTCATACTCTGCTTCATTATTAGATACTTTGAATCGGAGTTTGAAAGCTAGGAGTATATGGGAATCATTGGGTGCTATAAGCAACACGCCTATCCCATAACTGTATTGGTTAGTTGCTCCGTCAAAGTACATTGTCCATGTTTCTTCCTCTACCTACAGAATCTCCTTATCTGGGACTAGATACTTTACTACTTCATCTCCTTCTATTGGGTGGTCTGCTAAAAATTCTACTACTACTCTCCCTTTGACTGACTTGCGAGTGACGTATTTGAGGTCAAACTCAGAGAGAAGAAACAACCAACGAGCTAGTCTACCTGTAAGCGGTGATTTTTCAAAGAGCTATTTGATGGGATCTAATCTCGAAACCAGAATTATGGAGTAGGCTAACAAGTAGTGTCTCAACTTCCTAGTGGCCCAAACCAAAGCTAAGCAAGCTTTCTCCAGAGGAGTGTAACAGGTTTCGTAATCCAACATTTTCTTGTTAAGGTAATAGATGGCCTTCTCCACTTTAGTTTTGATTCTTGTGCTAGCATGCACCCTATGGTTGACTCTGTTACGGATAGATACATGATCAGTGGCTTTCCCGGTTATGGTGGCAACAACACAGGCAAGTTCTGAAGGTACTGCTTAATTTGTTTGAAAGCAAACTAACATCGATCATCCCATAGAACTTCTTCCCCTTTTTCAAGAGACCAAATAGTGGTTCACAAGTTAAGGTTAATTTTGAGATAAATCGTCTTATGAATTGCACTTTCTCCAGAAAGCCACATACCTCATTTTCAGTCCTTGGTGGTGGCATTTCTAAGATAGCCTTGCCCTGTTTTATTACGTCTTTAATTTGAACTCCCATTTCATGAAGTTCTTTGAATGTGAATAAGGGGAGAACGATTATTTTCTACAGTAGCTTGCCATGAAGATTCCAGACAACCATCCAGATTTGGTTTTTCTCTGAGGATCGGGTGGTCATTACCGATGCCTTGGCCTTCCATCAAATGACAAACTCAGAGAAACACTCCTTTGGTTCCTGACGCGTTACTTCAAGATCACGAGTTGTCACATCGATTTGCATGTTATATGAGTATTGAGCAATAAAAAATTCGCCAGTTCCTTCCAACTTTGTTTCATAGAGTCCTCCAACTTAGCATACTAAATGGCAGCTATACCCAACATAGTTCGGCCGAAGAGCAACAACTTCTGTAGTTTAGTTAAATCCATTGGTCGCAGGATATCAGAAAATAGACGTAGATATACCATTGGGTCCCCAGTGCTGTTGAAGTAGTCAATATGCGACATTTTGAACCACTCCAGCAAAGTAACTGTAGATTCAGTATACCCATCCTCTATATCTGGAATAGAGTTAACCCCTTGTGCCTTCTTGAACAAGGTTTCCAGTTTGTTGACTTTAAGCATGGTTGGGTCAACCTCGAACTCAAAAGGTGCCTCGGTCTATAAACTAGGGCCCTAGACGTCTGTACTGGAATTGGATCTGCCTGGAGGGGAAAGGCTGGAACACCCTTGGCTTGTGGATCTTGAGTTATAGTAGCTTGGCGGTGGTACCGGGTATGGGGATAGTCACATTAGGTGCATACGAAGCACAAGCTGCAGCTGACTACTGCTGTTGTTGTTACAACCAAGTCGTGACCTCAGCTTGGCGGGCCATGTCGTGCTGGAGTACGTCGACTGGCTGCTGCTGACGGATTAGCAATTCATCCAAATCTGATAAGGGATACTGAACCATTCTAGGAATAGGTGGATGCACTTGAGGTGGACTGAGTATAGGTGAGCTGAGGGGTGATTGTTGAAATAGCCGAGCTGGTGAACTTTGTCTGACCCTTCTTCGTCTTGCAACTAGTGACAGTGAGACAAACACTGGCTGTCCTCGAACATGACCTCTAACCTTACCAAGTCTTCTGACATAGGTCCAGAGTACTTGGGAGATATCAGAACTTTCTAAAGCTATGCTTTTAGACTACCTAGCAAAAAAAATAAAGAAAAAGCAACAATCAGAAATCGGACAACACCTCAGCTAAGATTCCATCAGAATAGATATGATCAAAGTTGTAAGACTGTACTCCCCACTAAATTCTGCCCTACTAACTGATACCAACTGTACCACTGATATGACGCACCCCTGTATAGTTTCACTGTAAAGCGCATAATAGGTAAAAAGAGCCAAAACACCCTTATGAGGGGGGTAGGGTTACCATGTCTTAGATTTGACATGATCTATGGTTTCACTACTTCAAGCAAGTAGTTTCACAAAGTCCTGCATACAGGTGAACATCATGTCCTATGTTAGAATAGTCACTATGGCTTTACCATATGCAGCTAGGCCGATTAGTCAAAAGGGGTACCTCGGCAAGATTACCTAATATACCACTCACACCTAACACCGACAATTGAAAGGAGGATCAAGTGGTACGGCGATAATCCAAGTCTAAGGGTTGTGTTTCCAACATGATAGAGCCCACGACCGGCCAGTCTTTTGGCAAGCTTTTAAGGTAAGTCGTCCAAGAATAGTAGATGGAAAACACAGTGACTTAGAGCACCAATGCAAATGCAATGCAAAGAAAATATATATGTAAATAAAATGTCACATCATAAAGTCCAAGTCAAGTTCTGTAAGTCCCTTGTAGAGTCGCCAGAAACTGTAGCTGGTTTTTGGTGCTCCTCGGAGGGGTTTAGCCTCCTCGGGTACGATAGCCCTACAGTTTGGACTCCCATGGTTCTAAATCTAGTTTCACAAGTGCAATATGAAATAGAACGAATAAGAGTCCAAATCTGACAAATCTTTAGAAAATCCATTTATCATCAGAGATGCATGAAATGGATTGCATTGGTAGATTTCAAAGTCGCCACCTAAATATTTTTGAGAAATTTAGGAAACCCATGAGTCGTGCCAAAGGCCACTTGTTCGTCATAACCAAAGTGTCTTGGCTTGGGAACTTAGGTATGAGAGGGCCACTCACTTGATCAAAGATCGGTCTCTACTAATCATAATGTGATTTTTATGTACAGTATGTGCTCTTGTTCTGATTATTATGCTAATATTACTATGTGAGGCACACAAGTATAGACTATTTCTCCACTTTGGAATGCTTTGATTTCATGTTTGTTCAAAAAGAGTTTTGAATATGTGCTACGCAATGTCATATGTACACTTATCAAAGTCGTTCCAACTTAAGCGAAATAGCCTTCATCCACAGACATTCAAAGAGTTATTCTAAATAAGCACTTAGCCTCATGGTAGTATGCTTGATATGATAATACAAACACTCATGCAATATGCTAAAACAAAAATGCTCACCTAATACTCAATCAAGGCAAGCCAAAAAAGAAAATAGTTAGAAAAAATGCATGCTCCAAATATGCAAGTGACTAATGCAACACATACAAAATGCAACTATCAAATTCGGCTTCTTAACATGACATATGGATCAATTCAATGTATATGGTAGCGCATGTATTCAAGTAAGAACTAAACGATGTTTTTCAAGTATGATGAGCCAAATCCTAATCTATGCAAAAATGGGTGCAAGTCATGGTAGTGATATGAAACCAAAAAATATGATACTACATGCAACCATAGTAAACGAGTAAATAAAAGGGAGAAAATATGGGGGTTGGAAGACATACAAAATATTACAAATGTTACAAATTTGCCCTCGCACAAAAGGGTCCAAATGAACGTCCCAATTAAACTAATTGTTACAATACCAAATGAATTTAACTAAATTAACTAGCTATTACACATTAAAAGAAAGCCAATTAATTAATCACAACACTACTATTAAAGCGCTAATTTAATGAAACGGGAGGCGGGGAGCCATATGCGCACAACGGAGAACATCCTCCCTGAAACCTCTCTGTTTGCTGCCAGAATCTACTTTGTTTGCAGTCAAAAAATTATTCTGTTTTGGTCTCAAGTGTTGCTCTGTTCTGCTATAAAAATGCCACTGCCTGTACAAAATATGTGGCCGACCGGCCTTGAAATGTGGTCGGCCATACAGAATGGTGGTCGGCCAGCCACTATTTTCTAGGAATTACCCTATTGCAACAAAGCTGAAACAAAGCAAAAACGTAGTGTTTGTTACGTGATGATCTTAGAACTGATAGGCCAAAATCTTAATAAAATGAAAAGGAAGATAGACAATACCTCCTCCCTATCATGGAGTTACCTTAAGGGAAGAGGTAGACATTGCTTCATGAACCATTAAACATCACTAAAAAGTATGCAATGATTCAAGAGGCAATAGGTTCAATATAACATCCGATTGAACCTAACCCAATTTCATTACCTTTTTTACCTCTTTTTATTAACCTTTTTTACATTACTTTTCCATTTCTTATTTTTTTTCTTTATTTTTGTCCAAAAGTGTACATTACATCCACTAAGTCCAAAAGCGATAAAGATAGCAAGCATGACTTGACCCAAGAAATGAGCTTGTTAAGCCCTTTTCTATGGGAGAAATTACAAAGGAAGAATCAAACTCATTTACAAGTGATAATGAATTCTAAATCAAATCCAAAATGAGCGATAATGACTAGTTAAACTCAAAGAGAGCGATAATGACTAATCAAACCCAAAATGAGTGATAATGACTCTAAATCCAAAATTGATAATAAGCTATAACGACACTTTCCTTTGTGATTTCCAAGGGTCTAATTAGAAAGTTAATCCCCTAAAAGTAATGCACTGATGATAAAGAGAGGTATCAAACAAGAGATTGTACTTAGCATAAAAGGGATGTACTGCCTTGGTAATGAACCTCCGAAAAGATTAAACCATTAACCATGAGAGGTCACTTTATTATGCCTTGAACAACAATCTTTTGTTTGATTCAACTCTTTAATCAAAAGCAACAAAGAATGGACAGAGGTTGCAGAGTGCTAATTGAAAGTGGCTGATTACAATGGTGTAAATATGTATAAAAGCTATAAAAAAAAAAAAAAAAAAAAGAAGCAAGAAAGGACTATCAACTCAAATGAATTGAAAGCTATATCCATAAGGACTTACAATAACACATCTATAGTAGTTAAAGCATAATTAAACACACTAAAAGCTCCGAAATAGCACCAAAACAGTGCTGAAAATCAGGTTTTTGAAATGAAAAAAGTGAGCAAAAATGGGCTAAAGCCAAGGGGTTTCAAACAACCAACATGCCTAAGGAATGGTGGCCAACCCCTCCTTTTCTTGTGACTTAAAATCAAATATTTAAGATTAAAAACACTCTGAAAAATAGTATGAAAAAGAAAAGAAAATAGAGAGAAAAGATGGTACAAAAGCTCAAAAATTACCTTTTCAAAGAGAGGATGCTCTTCTAGTTCACAAACCACAAGTTGAACACTCTTAAGACCGGAAATTGTATTCAAGAATCTCAGCAAGAGGCCTCTAGTTTAGGCTTAGGAAGTGTATGTATAGTCTATGTATATTGCAAGAAAGGAAGAAAGAGTATTGAACAAGTTTTGGTTCTTGGAGAAATTTTCTACCCCAAACCATAAGGAGATGTCATGTATTTATAGAAAAATGTCTTCTCACATTGGAAACATTTGTAATGAGACAGCTAGAGCAAGGTATGGGCATGGGGATAGCTGGTAGCTATCCAAATATCCGTTGTGCTAAACATGGTCGGCCGACCATGGAGAGGGACATCTGGCTAACCAAAAATGGCCTGCCGGCCACGTGTTGGCCAGCAGGTCTCTCAGTGGTTAGGCTAGCAAAAAATAAGTTTTGGTTCAAAGGGAGTGGAAGGTTTAGGTTTTAAAGCTTGAAATCGAAGCCTTTTGCTGAAGAAATTAAACGATTTGTACTGTGTAACATTTCATTATCGAGCATTCAGCGTGAGGCACCCAAGTTTTAAGGGCAGTAAAAATGGGGTGTCTACAGCAAAGAATTCCAAAATTGAACAAAACCTTTAGCAAACCTCCTGCTGAGCAAAATCCATTCGGTAAGGAATTCCAAAGTTAATCAAAATCATCAACAAACTCTTGCCGAGCAAAATCCGTTCGGTAAGGAATTCCAAAGTTGATCAAAACCATCAACAAATATCTTGCCAAGTAAAATTTGCTCGGCAAGGAATTAATTTTTAACGAAAGGGCGGCAACATCCTTTGGCCCTGGGACTGTGCTTCTATTGCACAATAAATAATCTATGTCACTGAGAAAATTTCACTCAATAGAGATTTAAATTTATTATTACATGTAAATTCATAAAGCAATGGCGAACTTTGATAAAAACAATCTACTTGTAAATAAAGCAACTTTAGATTGGTAGTGTTTCATGTTCTGGGAATGTTCTGGGAATAGATCGACTATTTATATCCTGCAAGTTGTATGCCCCTTTTCCTTGGCCTTCTTACCATTGTCTTCTAAAACTAATCTCATTAGATCTTTTCAATTGATCACTCCTTGAGAAGGAACGTCTTCAATTGCCAGGCCATTTGGCAAGGCTTGCTCTTGAAGAGTCGTTATGACCCCTCCATCAATGTAATGATCCAAATGCCCCGCAACTACCAACTATTCAAAGTGTTGTTTGAGCGGCTTGCAATCTTTTGTTTGGTGCCCTTTCTCATTATGAAATGTACAATGGTACCTTGGGTTATATCTCTTTTGTGCCTCACCCAACTTCATCGGCCACTGAACGTATGCCTCATTGTAGATTTCACTCGGTATCTTGAAGACTGTAGTGCTACCTATTTGGGCTTTCAATTTTCTTCTGGCATCTTCCTTCTCATCGTGGGGATTGTTAGCCTGGTCATTGTTACAATTCTAGTTTCGGTTATTGCGGTTAGCATTACGGTTCTATTCTCTTCCGCAATTGTCCGGACGATTACCCCCTATCCGACTGCATGAACTTTCCCCTCAACCCTTTTTTCTATCACCACTAGATTTTTCTACATGATAGTCCTGGCTACGTCATCCTCAACTATGCGCTCGTTAATTCTTTGCCTCAACAAATCCATCGTTGAGGGCTGATTCATTATAAGCGAGTCTCAAAACCTATGTACGACTGGTAAACCTTGCTTGTACTGAGCTATTGCCAAGTTGGTGGGACATTAATAAATCTCGTTGAATGTTTACCAATATCTGGCATTGTACGCCTTCAACAAATCCCCTTGTTCCATTTTTACGCCCAAAAGATGATTGACTTCCTTTGGCGTTTTCATGTTGATCTTAAACCTGGTGACAAACGCCTCCCCCAACTGTTGCTACCTCTCGATTCTTTTCTTCGGCAACCCCTCAAACCATTTCAGGCCCAGCTCGCCCAAACTTGATGAGAAAAGAAGGCACATTAAGGCGTCATTTGTGGGAATCGAACCCTCAAATCATTTTAGGCCCAACTCGCTCAAACTTGTGAATTTCTTAGTTTTTCTTTGTTGTTGTTCAACCTTCAAATTCATCACTTTATTTTTTGTTATTGTTATTGTTGTTGATTGCAATAGATATATATATATATATATATATATTTGGCAATAGGTAGAAAAAAAGTTTAGCAACAAAAAAAATAAATAAATCGTTGATTGCAACAGATTGCAACCTTGTTGTAACAGATTGCAACAGATAGAGAGAGAAACCCATAGATTTTGAACATATATGGAAAAAATTCAACAGATAGATATAAATTTGAACAGACAGTCAAAAAAATTTGAATAGATATAAATTTAAATAGATAGTCAAAAAATAAGTCAACAAATAAATTAAGGGGTAAAATTAAAAATAAAATATCCCCAACAACTAACAAAAGACTTCTCACTAAATTATTTCACAAATAGAGAATTTTCCACCAACAAAATATATCCATTAGATCCGATATGTTATATCCTCCTTACATTGAACTTTTTAATACTTTTCTCTAAAAACTTTTGGTCAATATTTTAAACAGTGATTGCAAAATTTTGACCTACTTGTTTTTTAACAAAGGTTAATATTTATTTATTTATTTTAAAGTTGATGGGGTTAACTAACATTCCTATCTAAAAATAAATAAATAAAAATAAAACTAACACCACAAATTTGTATGTTGCGTGACTCCTCAACCCATGAGATATTAATCCAATTCCCCCACTCCAAATCAACAATTGTACTAATGAATATTTCTATAAAAAAAAAAATTGTATAATATTATTATAAAAATAAATAATTTTATTTTTAAATCATAAATTATTGGAATTCTTAAAACAATTATCTAAATTTATTAAAATATTACATACATATACATAAAAAAAAATGCGTAAAAAATATACCTAGAATACACATGTGATTTGTTATGATTTATGATAAGAATTTTGTAGGCAAAAAATAGAATCAGACTAGTCGGTTCTGTTTAAAAAGGATCACACAATCAAAACGGGATGTACTTGGGCAAGAAGTTGGGCTAGGTTAGTCCTGAAACGTAATTGTCATTTTTAGTATTTTATTAATTGGCCTTTAAGATAAGATACGATACAAAGCAACCTTTGCTAAAAATTCAATAACGTTAGGCTTTCAATCTCATCTTCATCGAATCTACCCCTCTTGTGTTGGTCTGTCTTAGATTTTTAGTATATGGTCAGTTTGTCAACGGATACATTTTAAGATAAATTATGGGCTAATCTTATGTAATAAACTTGACTATCTAAGTCTTGTATGTTTTTTTTAATACATTACGGTAAGTATAAAAAAATTTCAGTCAATTACAAATTGCACATATTACAAAGGCCAAAAAATATGACACAATTATTGGTAAATTAAATCTTATCACTTGTCTGGTCTCAAATCAAGATTACATGGTAGTCAAATTAAATATTGTCATGTGTTAAAATAATGCAGTAAGTCCTTGGTTGATCAAATTAAACCATAGTGATGTAGCAAATAAGTTTTTGACTGCATCAAATTAAGCCACTTGTCATATTGAGGTGATCGAGCCAATAAAATTATGACACATCATTAAAGTGATATTTTGATATTTATGTCTAAATAAATCAGAGATAATTATCAAAGAAGTTAAAATCGATTAAGACTCTCCTCTATCTATTCCTATAAATAGGGATGATCTACACTAGAATTTTGCATACAAATTCTAGCTACAAATTCTACACACAATTCTAGATACACAAATCATGTAGAAACAAAAATATATATCAAGCAAGATAAAACTCCATTGAATTCAAGCCTAAAACTCTGAGGTCTCTTTCCCAAAGCTGATCAATCTCTATAAAACATAAAGTTTGGATATTCAAATCAAAGTTCATCATCAAACTCTACAAATATATAGTCGTCTTCTACTAAATTGGAGGAGATTTTACAAATGTGATTTGGGAAGAAATTGTCAAGCCCTCAAGTCAAAATCCTATAAATTCGTCATCTTCTTCGCATTATTTGGTGGAGATTTCGCTGCTCAATTCGGGAACAAGTTATCAAGTCTCGAATTAACTTATTGAAAAGAAGAATTAGAGGATTTTCTTTGATTAGCAATTTCATCAGAGATTGTATTTGTTTTATTTTAAATCAATAAATTTATATTTGTTGCTTTATTTTTCTGTCTTTATTTTTGGAGACAAGAAATTTGTGTATACAAATTTTGGTAAGCCCAGAGACAATCTCTGCCTCTCATCTCTTCTTTCTGCAGCCCATATTCTTCGACATGTTAGAGGCAAAGAAGAGTATTTTTCTCGTGACATTGAACAAGCCAACAACCTTCTCAATTGCAATGGGGGTGAGGACGTTTTTTCTATGGTTGAACAAGTGTCAACACACCCAACCATCTCTCAAGAGTCTACCACAAACAAAGGCTCTACATCTTAATCTTCTTCTAAGAATCTGCAATCTATGCTTGGAAAGCCCACAAAGCATATCAACTTTGATGGAGACGATGCCATCATGCCGATAATGATGGTGCAATCATCTTTCCTTGAAAACAAATTGCTGCATTGGCCAAAGTTATTGAGACGCTTGCAAAGAGTGATCAAGAATAAGAGACTCAAATCACAAAGCTTTTGAACCAGTTTAAAAAAAAAACAAAAAAAAAAAAGCAACCTGTGGCGCAACAGATTTTCTTGGATCCATGCTAGAATTAGCAAAACAAACTACTCCACAAGATACCTCATCAAAATCAAAGGTTTCAAGGAAAGATATTCAAGTTTCTACAAATGGATTTATTTACGCCAAACAGTTGAAGGATCTCATCATGGGAGCAATTGCTAAAAAAGACACAAGTGGATCTAAAACTTTTTGGTCCTATACCAAGCCATACATACGGAGGATAGAACTGCTAAAGATGCCAGAAAACTATCAACCTCCAAAGTTCAACAATGCGATGGTAAAAGTGACCCAAAGCAACATGTTGCGCACTTCATTGAGACGTGTAGCAACACTAGAACTGAAGGAGAGTTGCTGGTCAAGCAATTTGTGCGTTCCTTGAATGGCTTTGCTTTTGACTGGTACACAAAACTTGAGCCAAAGTCCATAAACAACTGGGAGCAATTGGAGACAGAGTTCCTCAGTCACTTTTACAGCACTTGATGTATTATCAGCATGATCGAGCTTAGCAATACTTGCCAGCAACAAGAAGAATTGGTCATCAACTACATTAATAGATGGAGAAGCCTTAGCGTCAACTGCAAGGATTGTTTGTTCGAAATTTTTACTATTGAGATGTGTATCCATGGAATGAATTGGAGCCTTCGCTACATCTTACAAGGTATAAAACCAAAGACGTTTGAAGAGTTGGCCACACAAGCTCACGATATGGAGTTTAGCATCTTAATCTATGGAGAAGAAGAAATCCCAATTGAAGATCTGCAAAATGAAATTGAAGCAAGATCATATGTAGCTACGATGAGCTTTACATCTTTGGAATTTATAACTCCACCAAATCAACAAGTTGATCTTCAAAATACATCACATTCAGAGCTCCTGGATACGAGCCTAAACTTTTTGTCGTCGTCTAAAAATTAAAGTTTCTGCGACGCTCCTTAATGCATGAGCCTAAACCACATGTTACTCTTTGTCTACATGAGTTGAAACTGTGTATGACACAAAATTGAATTACGTTTGGCTTGATCCTTTTGGGGTACGTACATGTTCCAAGTTCAGCAACCAAATAAAAAATAAATAAATAAATCAGTAAATGGTGAGGATTGGAGGGGATTTTACAAATCTAATTTCGGAAAAAGCTGTCATGCCCTTAAGTCAAAGTCCTACAAATCCGCCATCTTCTTCACATTACTTGGAGGAGATTTTGCCACTCAATTCGGGAACTAGTTATCAAGCCCTCAAATCAACTTATTGAAAAGAAGAATCAGAGGATTTTCTTTGATTAGCAATTTCATCAAAGATTGTATTCGTTTTACTTTAAATCAATAAATTTATATTTGTTACTCTATTTTTCTATCTTTATTTTTGCAGATTTTTTTTTTTGGGTATATTTACAGATGTAGATTGGGTAGGTTCTGTAGATGAGAAAAGGTCTAAATCTGGTTACTACGTTTTTGTAAGGAGGAAATTTAGTCACTTGGCGTAGTAAGAAGTAGACAATGGTGTCTCGGTCTAGTGCATAGGCAGAATACCGAGCTATGGTGCATGGTACTTGTGAACTCATGTGGCTTCAGTCCTTGTTGGGCGATATAGGAATTGTTTGCGGTGATCCTATAACTCTGTACTGTGACAACAAAGCTACCATTAATATTGTTCACAATCATGTTTAACATGATAGGACCAAGCATATTGAGATTGACCGACACTTTATTAAGGAGAAATTGAATAAGAGCTTGATATGTATTCCTTTTGTGAAGTCAGAAGATCAATCGGCCGATGTGTTTGCTAAAGGTCTTATTAGTAAGGTCTTTCATCCAATTTATTGCAAGTTGGGTATAAGGGATATATTTGTACTAACTTGAGGGGAAGTGTTAAGTGTTAGTGTCTAAGGGTAGCTATGTCATTTTAGTCTTTAGTCTTATATTATAAATACATGTGTAAGAAGGGAGAGTTATAGCAATTCCGGTTCTAACCTGACCCTTGTTGTATTCCGGATTCGGGTTTCATGGTTTCATATTGTTGATCATATCTTGTTTCCATTGTATCTCCTCATTTTGGCTATTGGGTTGTTGTGGTTGTGTTTGGGACAAGTTGGTTGCTCGATTTCCCAACTCTTGTTGCCCAGAATTTTGCTCTTCCACTCAAGTGGCACTTCTTGTGCTCGAGCGGGCTTTGCAAACTCTCAGTACTTTTGCAGGTCTGCAAAACTACTGGGAGAGTGTATTCTACACTCCAGCAGTCTTTCTTGCGCTCGAACATTGGTCTAGTGTCTGCAAAATTACTGGGAGTGTGTAATCTACGCTCAAGCAGAACAACTTATTGTGTCTGACGCTCAAGCGTCACTTCTTGCGCTCGAGCAGACTGTGCGTATATTAGTTCTTAAAAAGGTCATTTTGCATCACTTTTTCATATCTATTTCTCTCCAAACCCTGAAGTTGAGCCCCTCTCTCTCTCTAAAACCTACCTTCTCCCTACTTTTTCATCTAGATCTAGTGATTTCTCCACCCTTATGCCTTTGTTAAAAAGGTAGAGCATGTCATGGGCTCTCTTTTCATCCGAACAAAAGTGGGTTTCGATGTCTTTGAAGTTCTTCCTTTGCTTTGCTTATCTTCTAACTTTGAGGTAGGGACTTTCTACACTCTTCTATAAGTTTTTACTTAGTTATTTGTTAATGTGTAAGAAATATTGGGATTTGAGGTAATTTTGAACAAACCTAGGGTTTTAGTTTAAAATCAAAAGAGGAGTTTTTGAATGGATGTGTTGGAAATGGTTATGGGAGTATATATGAGCTTGTGCTATGTTAAAATGATTGATTTTGGTGCTTGGAGTGGATGTTGGAAAAAGGGAAGTTTGCCCTAAAATATCTCAAATAATTTCTTTGTATAAATAAATGAAATTGGCATTGAAAATGTGAAATTAGTTGAATGTTTATATAAATGGTAGAGTTAGATATGTATTATCTCTTACCTATGGAAATTTGGATAATTTATCTATCTTTGAGATTGTATATCTGTTTAGAAATATCTATTTTGGGCTATCTGTAGAGAATAGCCATGATTGTTGTAGAAATTGCATGTGGATTAGGCGAATTGAATCTAATCTCTTAGCCATTATCATTGAATATGATTATGATTTATATACATTGTATATGTATGATGTTTGGGAGGAAAAAGGGGATGTACCCCATTTTTGAGAGAAGAAAGGGGACTCCATTAAACTAAGTTGGCCTGTGTGTTCAGGGTGAAAGTCCCGAAAACTGCGTGTATACATGGGTGCCGATTCCGGCGGACGAAATTTTCGTAAAATGGCAAGTGAATGTATTTTGTATGATAATTATGTTGGTTGGAGGCCTATGGGTGTATCCTCTATTTGGTTGACTAAATGAAGTGGGTATAACTAATGGATTGAGATGTAAGTTTGACATAACATGGTTTTGGAAAAAGTTGTAAAAGATTTGTCATTTGGGAATTGAACATGTGCATCATACTTATATCTTTGTTAATAGTCATTTATTGTATTAGATTGTTTCTACTAGACTTTGGCTCACCCTGCTTGGAAAATCATTTTCAGGTGCTGGTGACATGCCTCCTCCAAGGACTTAGCTTGGGAGGACCTGGGAGCTGAAGGCTCTGTTTTGTTGTTTTGTATTTAATATTTGTACAAGCCTAGGGCTTTGTTGTCACGACCCAAACCCGGCCCTATGGGTTTAGCATCAGAATCGCCAAGAATCCGAGATTAGAAGGCCTCTGAGAATAATGTCTGATGAGAACAAAGTTCGAACTGGCGGGAAGCCAATACAGTAAATAACTAGTGTCCATAGAGCTGTGAAAATCTGAATGTCAAAAACATTTTTATGCATTCATACAGTTCAAAACAGTACAATCCATATACAGTCTATACAATCATGTACAACGAATGCGGGACTCAATCCTCGATAACAAGATCATCAAACAAATAATACAAAAGGTACAAAACAAGAGGGAGACAGTGGGGAAACAAAAACACCCCAAGCCATGGTATGGCGTCTCGAACCTCACAAAGGAGGCACATAGGTGGCCGACAAACTGGGGACCAATCCCACGCTCCTAGCTTCGGTCTGGGGGCTGAGCACCTACATATATATATATAAACAGTGAGCTAAAGCCCAGTGAATAACATAAAGCGTAAAGAGGTTATGAATGAATGTCCTTACAGTAATGAAATCAATTCATTTAACAGTATTTCAATCTTTCAAGATTTCACCAATCGATTTCAATCAATCACCATATGTGGTACATCCATTAGCCTATAAAAGTAGGTCCAAAAGGACCTTAACATATCTAACAAGAATGATGGCCATCGATCAAGATGGTTCCACAAGGAAACCGACAGAGCTCAGATGAATCAATAACAGTAGGTGCTAAGGATGCCACAATACAGTTCAAATGCAGGACATACATTCATTCAATAAGCAATATCAGTTCAATAAACAGTTCAGTTCAGTATTCAAAATATAACCATTTGAACATATCTTTACACAATCTACTCACAAAGGATTGGGCTATCAGTAGCTAGAGCGCGTCCCCGAGAGTCAACCCTAAACAGTCAATCAATAGAACACACACTAAGTTTACAGTTGGAAAGGATGATAATTAAATCCCCAAATTCCCTCGGTGTGGTTCTATGCTTAATCCTCATTAAGATGCTCTAAACTAGGCCTAAGAATGCCTAGGATGCGATGAGGATGCAAAAATGCACTAAGGAAGCAATTCGCATTTTTGATGAAACAGGCCTCCGCCGAAGCCTTGAGTTTCCCTTTCGGCGGACAAGCACACAAAGGCCCACGCTCGAGCGTACATTCCGCCGCCGAGCGGTGATGAAAGGTGCAAAAATCTTTGGATGCGCGATTTTCCGCCGGCGTTAAAATCCGCCGGCGGATCAGAAACAATGCAAGAAAATCTGGAGCATGAATTCCCGCCGGCGGCACTTCCCGCCGGCGGACGTCCAAAATCTGGAAAATCCAGATTCGACCTCTGAGTTTCAAACCAAGTTTTGATGCTCCAAATTCGATCCTCTTGGGCCCATTTTCTGAAAAACTCTTTCAAACACATAGAATAACAAGTTTTAAAACTCAATTTAAGAAATCAAGGCCCAAGGGTGTTTAACTCAAACTCAATTTCAAACCATTTCAAGAACACTTTCAAAACATGACATGCATGATCTTTAAACCAATTTTAAGCTTTAAATCTTGCTCCAAAGAGCTCCATAGTTGGCAAATGAGATGAAATCATGGACTTAATATGACTATGAGCTTGCATGTACTAATTAGCCAAGAATTCAACTTCAAAAGTCAATAAATTCAACATGCATGCATGAATTCTAGCATGAATCAACCTATGTGAACTCAAACATGGTTTAATCCTACAATTGAGCAAGAACCATGCAAAATGAAGCTCCAAGATGGCAAGAAGATGATGTATTCACTTACCTAAGTGTTGATTCAAGGTAGGAAGCTAGATTAGGCCAAGTTACACTTCAATTCCTAGCCAATTTCCAAGATGAATTCAATTTCTCCCAAGATGAACTCTCTCTCTCTATGCTCTCTTGTTTGGTCGGTTAGAACATGAAGAAGAGCTGATCAAATGTTTACTAAGTGTGTAATAGGCTCAAGTATAATATAAAACAATGGGTCCATTAGCCATGGCAATTCGGTAAATACGTCTAAGTTCATAATTACTCTTTTAATCTAATGTAATCATTCCTAATCAATTTTCAGATAAAAAATATCATTAAATCACAAATATTATGCTGATTACAAAACATCAAACGGTTTCTAAATCGGCCGCCGATAAGGCCTTCAATTAGCAGTTTAAACATAAAATGCAAACAGATAATCATACACAAACAGATGCAACACGCAATTCAATAGACAAACTCATTCAGTTTCAGTTTCAGTTTCATTCAGTTTGTTCAGTAGTTCATCCAGTTCACTTATCAGTCATTATCAGTTCAGTTTAGCAGTAATCAGTATATAACTCAGTGGTTATATGGTAATCAGTACGAGGGTTGTTACATTTGTATGTATGGAGCTTAAGACTCTCTTTTGTTGCAACCAAGCATAGTTTTGAAAAGATGTAAGTCTATAGGGCATTTATTTTATTGATCATTAAGTTAGTATCACATGCTATAGAAATAGGGTAGAGTTTATGAATGTATATCGCAAGTGTCACCTTTTGTATATTAACACTAAATTAATGAAAGCTTCTGATGTTATTTATATCACATTGTACTAGTGTTTGGAGATGGTTTATTGTACTTATTTTGGGGGCATTACAAACCCTAATTGATTCTATTGTTAATACAACATCAGCCATTCTCTCATTCTTCTTCTTCTTCTTTCGTAAAATTCTTATTTTGTAATGATACTTTTTTAGAGATATTGATAAGTAAAAAAAAAAAGGAACAAAATTTATAGATAAATAAGTTTGATCAATAGGATCAGCTTGTAAGTACTCCTAAAGTTTACAATCATGTTTAAAGAGGATTATTACCTACTGAAAGAAACTTTTGGTAAAAGATTATTTAGTCATTTTGAAATATTTCATTGTTCTATATTCAATTAATGATATTTGGTGATTTTTTTTTTTTATAATTATTCTTATTTGTTTGGTTATGTAATACATATTCCCGTATTATTACAAATGGTGTTTTACAACATTGAATAATTACTTTTATTAGGTCTAGCTACATTTTTCGTGTTTGATCGGTTTGTTAAGAAATAGTTTTTACTTTGGGATTGGTTTCTCTCCAATTCACATTAGTGGACGGGACAATCTAGTTTGGCACATTGGGTCCGTCATGGATCTCACTTCAATGGTTTATTCGGCTTATTTTTTTGGTCTCTATGTGTAGATGATCTATGTAAAAAATCAAATTTATCCGATAACTGTTACCACACAATTTTATCATGTTAAAATTGAAAAAATTAAATAGTTTATTTTTAAATTATATTTATTGCCTATTGTTTTGAAGATAAAGATGACAAAATCATCAATCTGCGATTATCATATAAATCTATTTTTTTTATTGATAATCTACACTTAAGGGTCTAAAAACAAAACCCAAAATCATTTCATTTGGGATCCCTTACTCTATCAAAGCGTCATAATGAATCATCAAATTTGGGCATGTAAAACGTCTAATGGGCTAAATTGGACTGTTCAATCCATTGATAATGTGAAGGATTAATTGGTGAAAAGTTCAAACATGTGGTGATCATATGTTATTTCGTCCAAGATTTAACTTTTTTGGTAATAAGGACATTCATTGAAAAGTTGTAGAAAAAAGTCGTCGGCACCGGGAAAATTGCCAAAAAATTTGGCTGAAAAAGTCACTCGTGGACAACAACGGCGGATAATGATGGTCAGGTCGATAAATAGGTGACATTAGATAGATAGTTGGACAAATATATGACATGTGTGCACTATGTGACATTTGAACAAATATACAAATATGTAAATTTTTTAAACAAATAAATGTCCTTTAGATAAATCAATGTGTCTTTAACTATAAAAAAAATAAAATAAAATAAAAATAAACTTAAATCTATTGATCGAAAAAATTTTAAAAAAATGGACCTAAGTGTCCTAAAGAGAAAACAAGCCCTTTTTTTTTGGGGAGGGGGGGGGAGAGGGGGCGGGTTTACAAATCATTGATAGTTAAAAAAAATATTTATTAAAAAAATATAAATATTAATAATTAAAATTATAAATTTTATACGTTTTATAAAATTCTCGTGAATGGTAATATCTCTTTTTTTCATTTCATTTTTTTTAATTGTCAGGCTCTTTTACTTTTAGAGGGAATTGCTATGTAATCATTACAATCCTCCACTCCATTTTAACTGGGAAAAAAAAAAGTATTATTAAATACCACATTAATAAAATGACCAGGGGTTACTTATAGGGGTGTAAAAATGACCCGAAACTCATGGGTGACCCTAAGGTCGCCCACAGCCCGAGGTGGGCCTCGCCCAGTTAGACCCGGGCCTAAGCCCAGCCTAGCACCCTGTGCCTAGGCCTGGGCCTGACCTGTCATTTTGAAACCCGGCCCAGCCTGCTGGCTCGGCAGCCCCGCTAGAAAAAATTTTGCACCCCTAGCCCGGCCTAGCATGTGACGCCCCCAAAATAATACAATAAAGATAACTCATATACGGAATAAATATAAGAAATAACATACTTTCATACATCAGAGTCTACTATTTAACAACCAGTTAAATGCCATGTAGTCTTACATCTTTCCAAGTCATTGCTTGGTTACACAAACTGAGTCTCGCTCATTACATCTTAAGCCCTTGGCTTTACAAATACCAACATACACTCAACAAAACATAATTAAAAAGCTCTTGATTCCCGAAAGTCTATCCACGCTATTGCCTAACACTCGGCCAAACAACAAGTGAAGTAGTACAATCCATCACTACATTACACTTATGAAATAGTAAAACCCATGGTTTGATCTTCAAATCCGAAAAATATTCAATGTACACATGTACAGGCAGGGGGTGAGCAAAGTATAACAACCCTCGTCACTGTTTACTGATTACCGCTAAACTGAGACTGATTATGATTGGTAACTGAATGAATTGAAATACTGAACTGACTGACTGAAAACTAGAACTGAATTGATTGACTGTATTTGTTTAAATGCATAATCTATCTGTTTGACTATCACATTATCTGTTCTCGTCTTAAGCATAAAATTGCAAATTGAAGGCCTTATCGGCGGCCAAATCGAAAATTGATTGATGTTCTGTGTTCATCATAATTAATGTGATTTTACGACATATTTATCTGAAAATTGATTTGGTATGGTTAAATTAGATTAAATAAGGATAAATTGCAAGGGTTGGCTTATTTACCGTTTTGCCACTTAGTGGCCTACTTCATATTTTATATTAAGCCAATTTACACTCAACAAAAACATTTCATCAGCCTCATTTCATTGCTATAGCCGACTTAGAGGGAGAGAAAACAAGAAGATTGATTTCATATAAGAGTTGGCTTAAATCTTGGAAGAATTGAGGTGTAGACTGCTAAATTGAGCTTCTAGTCTTGTGATTGAGACCTAAGGTAGATCATTGACCTTCTTTATTGTGCATTTGAGTTTATTCTTGCATGATTCATGGGTCTTTAGTGATCTAAGGCATGAATTAGTTCAATGGTGTTGAATTGAAGCTCATCTCTTGCATGCATGCTTGTATTGAGGAATTTAAAGATGTTTTCATGGCTAATTGTTACATGCATGCTCATATTTATATTCAAGTCCATGAATCCCTCATGTTTTGAAAGATTTGGCTCTATTGAGCTTGTATTTAAAGCTTAGAAGGTGATTAAGCTCATGCATGTCTTCATTGGTGAGTTTAAAGTTGTTTTCATGGAAAATTGGTACATGCATGTTTGTATTAGAGTTCTAGTCCATGATTTCATCTTGATTTTGAAGAAATGAGCTCATTAGAGCAAGTATTTGAAGCTTAAAAATTGATTGAACTCATGCATGTCATGTTTGAATATGGGTTCATGAAATTGATTTGAAAATGAGTTTGATTAACTACATTTGGGCTTTGATTTTATAAATTGAGCTTGGAATCATGCAATATTATGAGTTTACTAGAGTTTTCCAGAAATTCAGCCCAAGAGGATCGTTTTTGATGCTTTGGAACTTGATTTTGAACTTGGAGTTCGAATCTGGAATTTCCAGATTTTGGTCGTCCGCTCGAGCGGGGGAAGTGCCGCTCGAGCGAGGAAATCGAGCTCCCAGCATCTCTCACTGTTTTACAGTCCGTTCGAGCGGAGGATTGTACGCTCGAGCGAAGGATTGTGTCACACGCTCGAGCGGGGACCTTTGTTGCATGTCCGCTCGAGCGGGGAAATTTGCGCTCGAGCGGGGACTCTGTTTTTCTGAAAATTCTGAGAACTGTTTTCTGTGCACATCTTTGCATCATCATCCCATTCTAGGCATTCTTAGGCCTAGTTTAAGACATCTTAATGAGGATTTAGATGTAGAACACACCGAGGCAAATTAGGGATTAAGTTATTGATCTTTCCCAACTGTATAGCTTAGTGTGTCTTCATCTTGTATACTGTGTAGGGTTGGCTTACCGAGGAGACGCTCTAGCTTACCGTAGCCCAGAACTCTGTGAGTAACAATTGTATAAAGATATGTTCAAAATGATTATCTGTCGAATACTGAACTGTTTCCTGAACTGGTATTATTTACTGAATAAATGTATATCCTTTATTTCTGAACTGTACTGTGGCTAGGGTTGCAAATGAACCGAGCTGTTCGTGAACAGGCTCGGCTCGGCTCGGTAAGGGCTCGGCTCGGCTCGGCTCGTTTAGTAAACGAGCCGAGCTCGAGCTCGATTATTGGGCTCGTTTCGTTAACGAGCCGAGCTCGAGCTCGCCTGTGTTCGGCTCGGTAGGCTCGGCTCGTTTATCTATAATTAAATTATATAATAAATACATTATTTATATATTAAAAATATATAAATATATATATAAATAATAATATAAATGCATTTTTTATATATTAAATAATATAAATAATATTTTTTATTTAAAAATTTATATTTAAATAATATAAATAATATTAAAAAAAATTTATCGAGCCGAGCCGAGCCGAGCTCAAGTTCGAGTTCGACAAAAATTAACGAGCCGAGCCGAGCTCGAGCCCAGTCCCTTATCGAGCCGAGCTCGAGCTCAATAAACGAGCTCGATAGCTTAACGAGCCGAGCTCGAGCCCAACAAGGCTCGGCTCGGCTCGGCTCGTTTGCACCCCTAACTGTGGCATCCTTAGCACCTCTCATTCTTGTTATTCTTTATTCAGAGATCTCTGTCGGTTCCTCGTGGGACCATTCATTCTTGTTGATGGCCATCATTACTGTTCGGTCTTTAAGACCTACTGTTTACTGTTATGCTAATGGATGTACCACATATGACTGTTTACTGTACTGAACAACTGGAATACTGTTTAATGAACTGTTTTCATTACTGTAAGGGCATTCATTCTAAACCTCTTTATGCATTATGTTATTCACTGGGCTTTAGCTCACTGCTCATATATATATGTAGGTGCAGGCACCAGACCACGGCTAGGAGCGTCGGGCAAGCTTTAGTTTTGTCAAGCCACCCACTGTGCCTCACTGCGAGGTTCCGAATCCGCCAAGCTATGGCTTAGGGATGTTTTAACCTCCCCATCTGTCTCTGTAACTGTCCTATTAACTGTATAGATTGATAGCACTGTATTGTACCGTTTACTGTACTGTTTAAGAGGGATTAGGTTCCTGTTCTGACTGATTGTATATATGATGCATACTGTTTTGTACTGAAAGCATAAATGTATGAAAAATCTTTTTGCATACAGACTGTCACAGCTCATTGGACATTGTTTATTTACTGTATTGGCTTCCGCCATGCCCCTGTACTCTGTATTACTGTTCTACTGTTAAGCAGGCCTTCGGTAATCTCGGATTACTGGCCGGTTACGGTGCTAAACCCATAGGGGCGGGTTTGGGTCGTGACAGAGTGGTATCAGAGCGATACTTAACCACGAGTTATACCGCACACACGTGTCCAAATGAGCTATAGGATGTCCTAGAAAAGAAGTTAGGGCATTGCGTGATCATAGAAAGTGTGTGTGGTTATGACATGACTGATTATATGCTAATGTGATTAATGTGTTTAAGTATGCAACTGTCTATGCTTATGATTACCGTACTACCTATGTAAATTGAAACGAAACCTATATGCATACTTAAAGAAGTTAAATGGAATAACATGTAATGTTAATGTTATTACTGACTGTGGAAATCTATGAGAAAATGAACGTGTGAAAGTGAAGGGTCATGTGACCGTACCTGAACTAAAATGAAAGTATACACACGTCTGATATGAGATAAAATGTGAAATCAGTAAGAACCTCTCCTATATTGATAATCACCCCGTTGTGCGAAACAAGGGAAAGGATGAGGAACGTAGGTGAAACCGAATCTTCTGATGTTAGAGTTAATAGGCTAAAAGGAAAGGTTGACGTCTTAACTGAAAATCTGAGGAGATAAAAAGGCCGACATACGTGCTTGAATCAACTGAATATGAACTGATGACACTGATACAGAAACCCAAATAAATTGAAACCACCGGTAATTTCTGGGAGGTACTGAACCACTGAAAACTGAGACTTGGGTTTTGAAACTGAGAAAATATGTAACTGAGAAAATATGTGAAGTTTTCTTCGAAAAATTCTTTCCCTAATGCATCTGAGATAGGAAAGTACCTGAGTTTGAACAACTTGAAAGGTGATAAGATTGTGCTTGAATATGAGGTAAAATTTACCTAACTAGCTTAATAGGTACCCCACATGATAGATACGGACTACAAAGACTAGAAAAGAACTGAAGGTGGGTGTGACCTAGATGTGATCGACTGAATCGACGTTTTAAAACCGTCAAAGTGTGTAGATGTCCTGGATAGAGTATAATGTCTGAGATAACGTAGCAGCATTGAAATATCCAAATCAACATTGTCAACTGAATCATAAAGAATGAAACAGAAAGAACAGAAAGTGATAATGACCGGTAAATCAATGACCTCCATGAATGGAAAATCTCGGGCAATAGCTTTGACCAACTAAGGTCGAAGAAGCAATGTGAACGATGATATACCTGTCTGTACTGTATGTGGGAAATACCACTGGGACATTGTCGTCGCCTATCCGAAACTTATTTAAATATGGACAGGAAGGACGCTTGCCTAAATCTTGCCCACGAACTCGACCGAACGATAATGAGTCTAAATGTAGACCCTAGTTCCAGAGAATGCTCGGAACACTGAAAAGACTGACGTGGGCATTACCTGAAACAGATGAAATTGCTTGTACGAACGTTTGTGTGGGAATTGTATATTCTGTAAATTGGTATAGACTGTGAACATATTGACTGAACCGATTGAATTACTAGAATTATGAACCATATACTATGAGAACGGTTAGGACACATGACAATGAGAACTTCTTTGAGTTAGGTCCTTGTATCGTATTGCAACGACTGAATGTGAACTGTTAGGTATGACCTTTTGAACTGTACTAGAACTGTTGAACATGGGAATACCTTATGATTGATTGAAATTCAAGAAATTTGTACGACTATGATTTCTACTACACTGTTACGTATTGACGGACATTATTGAATGAACGGACCCTTGAACTCGAATTATACACGCGAACTATTTGTGTGTAAGACTGCTGAAATTACGGACCCATATTGGTTTGTAAAGAGGAACTTCTGCTTATGAATTTGTGAACGAATGCCTACATGAAAACTGATTTTGAACTCACACCTATATATATGTTCCCATGCTTGTAATACTGTTAAGACTGAGAGGAATGGACTGTGAATAATGAATCTTTTGAAATCTACCGTTGATGCGGACTATATGTGCAACACTGTAAAACCTTATGATAACATTTACCTGTGCTATGGAAACTGTTTAGACTTATGTACATATCTGCTTACCTTTGCTTAAGGATGTTACTAAACTGAATAGACGTATGACTGGTTACCTTAACTATCGTATCTGGGGAAACTATTTGGTATTGTACATCGAACTCGTGAATCCAAATTGGGAATGTTAGTAGACTCTGAACATGCACACATATGATGATACCTTTGCTCGGAATGATTGTTAAGTTATTTATCGACAATTTAACCGTTGGGACTATGACCCTGTAACTGCATGACTGAATGAAGACCCCAACTGATAAACTCTAGACTATGAATTGTGATTGTGGAAAATTGACATGACTGTTTGATTAAACCTACGAGCTTATGCTCCAATGACTGTATGACTGATTTGGAACCCTCGTGGGGCAACTCACTATTATGTGTCGCCAAGAACCTTATGTGATGTATTACTGTATACCATATACCTTTATGGAAGATTTATTGGGAAATTGCTATATTGACCGTGATACTTACCTCCTGATACGAACTGTAATGGTACCGGACTCTGATGTAAGTTTGACAATTGATGAACTCAGACTGATTGTGAAACTACTGACTATGTACCGAAATGATCGGAGTATGAACTAATGTTAACTGATCTGGAAATGATAAGAATGGAACCTTGATTTGAACTAATCTGATGGAACCGTGAGTTGGTGAAACCCTTTGTGTAACTGATAGAATTTCTGTTAGATGCTTGTGCTTTGAACTTTTACTTGAAATGATTGGGCAGAACTTGCATCTGACATGACCTGGTCGAACTTTCATTGAATTGACCTGAGGGAACCCTTATTGAGAGCTATTACCTGATTTGCTTACAATGTGGGGAAGACTGGGTAGGTGGCATGCGATGACTTACCCGGTATTACTGTTATGACCATGAACTTGTTTGACTAGGAAATGACCGTTTTGGTAATTACTGTACTTCAAAACTGATGGAATCTATTGACAATAGACTGGTTTTGATCATAAACTCTGACTGTCTGGAAGTATATGTAATCTGTATGACTACTTTCGTATTGACATGTACTATGACTGAATCTGTGAGAACTGGAACTGATGAATAGTAAATGAATACTTACTCCAGAATTCTGCCTACTGCTATGGGAGTAATGTACAATTCGCTTTATATTCGCGATAACTCCCGAAGGAACTGGACTGACTGTGATAGATTACCGAATTGATAACCAAATTGAACTAAGACCGGGCGAACAACTCAGAAGAGAATGAATCGAAACTCTGTAACTTAACGAGGGAAATTACTTATGAAACTGAGACCAACGCAAATTTATAACCCCGATAAGTACTTGATATAGGTAGTGTGAATACTACTATCTTCATCTTTATCTTTATTCTTGTATTATTCACATCAGATCTTGACATTGTTATGTACTACTGTGCAACTGTATTCATGTTCTATGTCACGAAATAATTTTGTTTCTGAAATGCTATATGTTGTATACTGAATGGTTGTTCGATTTCTGATATATATTCGTGACTCTTGGTATTATGTAATATATGTTAGCTGCCCGGTATCAGAAGTTCCTTTATGGAACGTATATCTGTCTGCTCTGTTACCTATACCGGAGGCCTCGTCATGGGGGGCTCAACTTCTGTACTGTATCTGTCCTGCATTGTATCTGCCGTGTATGTATATGTTCTGTATCTGCTCTGGTAGTGCTAATGAATGCACCACGTATGCTTAGGTAAGAATTGTGGCATCTATATATGCTCTGGACAAGAATATAAAAATGAACATGTATCCGAATCTGTCCTTGACTGAAATCTGACTGTGTATAAGATTCTGTTTTAATTTAAGCCCCAATTCTTATATGTGATTTCTGATTCTGTTTCTGTGCATTGCTAAGATTGAGATTGGGCCATGCACCTGTTTATGAATATGGTTATACTCCTGTTATAGAGTGTAAAGTTACCGTTATAATAGGCATCATCTCTGTTGTCATATGTTGATTCGAGTTTGAAGGACCAAACTCTTTATAAGGAGGGGAGACTGTAACAACCCTCGTCACTGTTTACTGATTACCGCTAAACTGAGACTGATTATGATTGGTAACTGAATGAATTGAAATACTGAATCGATCGATCAAAACTAGAACAATTGATTGATCAGATTTGTTTAAATGCATAATCTATCTGTTTGACTGTCACATTATCTGTTCTCGTCTTAAGCATAAAACTGCAAATTGAAGGCCTTATCGGCGGCCAAATCGAAAATTGATTGATGTTCTGTGTTCATCATAATTAATGTGATTTTACGACATATTTATTTGAAAATTGATTTGGTACGGTTAAATTAGATTAAATAAGGATAAATTGCAAGGGTTGGCTTATTTACTGTTTTGCCACTTAGTGGCCTACTTCATATTTTATATTGAGCCTATTTACACTCAACAAAAACATTTCATCAGCCTCATTTCATTGCTATAGCCGACTTAGAGGGAGAGAAAACAAGAAGATTGATTTCATATAAGAGTTGGCTTAAATCTTGGAAGAATTGAGGTGTAAACTGCTAAATTGAGCTTCTAGTCTTGTGATTAAGACCTAAGGTAGATCATTGACCTTCTTTATTGTGCATTTGAGTTTATTCTTGCATGATTCATGGGTCTTTAGTGATCTAAGGCATGAATTAGTTCAATGGTGTTGAATTGAAGCTCATCTCTTGCATGCATGCTTGTATTGAGGAATTTAAAGATGTTTTCATGGCTAATTGTTACATGCATGCTCATATTTATATTCAAGTCCATGAATCCCTCATGTTTTGAAAGATTTGGCTCTATTGAGCTTGTATTTAAAGCTTAGAAGGTGATTAAGCTCATGCATGTCTTCATTGGTGAGTTTAAAGTTGTTTTCATGGAAAATTGGTACATGCATGTTTGTATTAGAGTTCTAGTCCATGATTTTATCTTGATTTTGAAGAAATGAGCTCATTAGAGCAAGTATTTGAAGCTTAAAAATTGATTGAACTCATGCATGTCATGTTTGAATATGGGTTCATGAAATTGATTTGAAAATGAGTTTGATTAACTACATTTTGGCTTTGATTTTATAAATTGAGCTTGGAATCATGCAATATTATGAGTTTACTAGAGTTTTCCAGAAATTCAGCCCAAGAGGATCGTTTTTTATGCTTTGGAACTTGATTTTGAACTTGGAGTTCGAATCTGTAATTTCCAGATTTTGGTATTCCGCTCGAGCAGAGGAAGTGCCGATCAAGCGGGGAAATCGAGCTCCCAGCATCTCTCACTGTTTTACAGTCCGCTCAAGCGGAGGATTGTACGCTCGAGCGGAGGATTGTGTCACACGCTCGAGCGGGGACCTTTGTTGCATGTCCGCTCGAGCGAGGACTCTGTTTTTCTGAAAATTTTGAGAACTGTTTTCTGTGCACATCTTTGCATCATCATCCCATTCTAGGCATTCTTAGGCCTAGTTTAAGACATCTTAATGAGGATTTAGATGTAGAACACACCGAGGCAAATTAGGGATTAAGTTATTGATCTTTCCCAACTGTATAGCTTAGTGTGTGTTCATCTCAGATATCTTGTAGAGTTGGCTTACCGAGGAGACGCTCTAGCTTACCGTAGCCCAGAACTCTGTGAGTAACAATTGTATAAAGATATGTTCAAAATGATTATCTGTCGAATACTGAACTGTTTCCTGAACTGGTATTATTTACTGAATGAATGTATGTCCTTTATTTCTGAACTGTACTGTGGCATCCTTAGCACCTCATTCTTATCGATCTTTATCATCTAGAGATCTCGTCGGTTCCTCGTGGGACCATTATCATTCTTGTTGATGGCCATCATTACTGTTCGGTCTTTAAGACCTACTGTTTACTGTTATGCTAATGGATGTACCACATATGACTATTTACTGTACTAAACAACTGGAATACTGTTTAATGAACTGTTTTCATTACTGTAAGGGCATTCATTCCAAACCTCTTTATGCATTATGTTATTCACTGGGCTTTAGCTCACTGCTCATATATATATGTAGGTGCAGGCACCAGACCACGGCTAGGAGCGTCGGGCAAGCTTTAGTTTTGTCAAGCCACCCACTATGCCTCACTACGAGGTTCCGAATCCGCCAAGCTATGGCTTAGGGATGTTTTAACCTCCCCGTCTGTCTCTCAGAATCGCCCTATTAATCGTATAGATTGATAGCACTGCATCGCATCTGCATCGCATCGTTTAAGAGGGATTAGGTTCCTGTTCTGACTGATTGTATATATGATGCATACTGTTTTGTACTGAAAGCATAAATGTATGAAAAATCTTTTTGCATACAAACTGTCACAGCTCATTGGACATTGTTTATTTATCAGTATTTCCGCCATGCCCTCGCATCAGACATCGTTCTCTTGTTAGCGGGCCTTGGTAATCTCGGATTCTTGGCGATTCTGATGCTAAACCCATAGGGGCGGGTTTGGGTCGTGACACAAAGCCCACCGAACAATCTCATATTAAAACATTAAAAGATATACGGGGACAAAGATACTTATACATATACGTGAAATCATATCATGTCAAAACCATATGATCTTATTACATAATCTCTTAAATCCAAGGCCTGCATAATCATATGCCACTAAGACCAATCTTATTCCATTTTCCTTCAATTCATATTCAGTTCATATATGTTACTCAATTCATGAGTTAAATTCATTATCTTTCAACAACCAAAATGAGACTGCAACTCAATGGTTTTCCAGTTATGCACAACATACATAAACACTTTAAACTTTGCCATTTTACGGATATTTCATCCGAAGGAACCGGCACCCATTTATAAATAGATTTTCGGGTCTTTCACCTAGGACACTCCGGCCAACTTGCTTTAAATGGAGTCCATCCCCTTTCTCCTCCCAAATAAATATACATATGCAATGTATTTATAAACATAATCATATATGGAGTACATCCCCTTTCTCCTCCCAATAAATATACATATGCAATGTATTTATAACATGGTCATATATGGAGTGCATTCCCTTTCTCCTCCCAATAAACATACATATGCAATGTATTTATAACATGGTCATATTCAATGACAACCAAAAATAGATTAGCATTATTTCGCCTAATCCTCATACAATTTCTACAACAATCATAGATATCCTCCACTGATAGCCCAATACATTTATTTTCAAGAAATGTTCAATATTGGAATAAATAGGTTATTCAAAACTTCCGTATGTGAGATAATACATATCCAATATCACCATCTATATCAATAACCATTCAATTTAACATATTCAATGTTAATTCTAATTATTTATACAAAATAATCATTTTATCAAATTAGGGCAAAAATCCCCCTTTTCCCATTATTGACCCAAACACCTAAAATCAACTATTTTGGTACACCAAGATCTTATATTCAAACCCCACACGCATTTATCTCTTATACATCAAAAACCCTTCTTTTCATTTCACACCCAAATCTTAGATTTGTCCAAACCACAACCAAATCTCATCATCTATACACAATAGCAAATAACTAAGTTAAAAATCATATTAGAGTGTAGAAAATTTCTACTTATTAAATATTACCATTTTGATCAAAATTCTCATTTCTCATTTCAATATAATTTCTAATACAATTCCAAGAGATAATACAACCATATCCATATTCATATAGTCTCCACATGTTAAGCAACATTCCCAATTTAGTCATTTCAAGACAAATTTATAATATATTATATATCAAACTTCTAAAGTTCCATCATTTCTCATCCTTCCAAGAAATCCCTCATTTAAATGCAACATGGTAAATTTTTATCGATAGCCAAAATAGTTATCTCTAACATATTAATTAAAAGATAACAACATGGACATACAATCCAACATATAACTATAACTTGGAATCTCCCATAATTCCCAACATTTAGAAACAAATCATATTCCACATTTTATCAAATATGAACAACTACACTAGTTTTCATATCACAATTACGTTCGGTAACTTCTCGAGGTCCATTTCTAACCGTGTCGATTTTATTCTAACAAATACATTAAGTAAACTAATACCGTTAATGCCCAAGAAAACATCATTTTCTTTCCAAACTCATTCTCCAAGTATTATTCAACTATGACATCCTATTTTGATCGAAAGCCCCAAAAGTTAAACGTAATTCCTTTGTTTTCTTTTAAAATGCTCTTTTGGCCACAAACCGGTAAAAATTTCAAAACCAATCGAATCGAAGTCCATTTTTGTTCAAATTTAAAACATAACTCTTTCATAACCTTACAAACATATTCCAAGTTTACACTTTCGCAATTTGAGCATCAACTTTTTATTTTTCTCAAAATTTCTTTTAAGCAAATAAAACACAAATTTTTCAAAAATTCTAATTAAATTATATACAACTCTAAACTCCATATAATCAAGCAAAAGTGCATAAAGAAGTGTAAGAAAAATCTCTACTTAACAATTTATACAATATTCCTCAATATCAATTTATATTTCTCAAAAATAAATTCTAAAACTCAAGGATGAGATAAATATTTCAACATTAATTTCTAAAAATAAATTATCTAACCATAATATGATGTAGATATAATCCATACAACTATTAAATTCTATTTTCGGATTTCTTTTACAAAATTAACAACACAAAATGATTTTCCCAAAATCAATCTCAAAATACCAACATTCTTAACATTTCAGCATAATATTTCTTCCAAAAATTACCAAACAAAAATCTGAAAATATATCTATATGCAATACTTTTTATAATGATATATTTTCTCAAAATAACCCTAACATAGCTTTAATATAAAAATATAAAGAAAGTCCCTACTTCAAATATGAAGAAAAAAAAATCTGAAAATGCAAACGTTGCCCGATCATAAATCTGAGAACACCATTACGAAGATCACGACGAGCTCTCCAACTTTTATTTACAACACTTTAGCAAAATCTCACTCTAAACACTCTCACTCTAAGCTTAAAGCTTATGTCAACAATGGAGGAAAAAGAGAGAGAGAGAGAGAGAGATACGGTGAGAGGGGGAGAGAGCAGGAGCTCTCTGCTCCAAACCCCAAAAGAAAATGAATGAGAAAGGAAAATGATGGGCAAGGCAAAAAGAGGGAACAACCCCATGTGGGTTTACTTTTTCAAAAGTTGGTTTTTCAAAAAAATAATTTTTTGTAATAATATCTTAAAATTTTATAATATAAATTATAAATGATATAATTTTTCTTACCACAAAATATAATATTTTTGTACACCACAAAATATAATATTTTGCTATACTCATTTTATTCACTATAAAAATATATAATTTTTCACCATATGGTGCACACCATAAAATCAACTATCAAATATTTATTATATTTCCTATATAATAAATAATAACAGCTCTTAAGGTGGTTATTACCGATCACATAATTAAAAAGGACTAAATAATTAAACATGAATCATAAACAAATTCAAATTAAATTGAATCTAAATTGTGGGTCTCATCCATAAGTCAAACATGGTCCAATTATATACTAAAATAAACCCAACTAATTTATCTCAAATCATGGTCTAAACATTAAAAATTAAATTACAAAATTCTGCTATAAATTAAACTGAACACCAATCAGTCCGTGAATTTTCATTAAATAAATACTCATCAATAAATTATGAAATTTTTACCCAACGTGCTAGACTCGTATGTGAACAACATATAAACATTTCATAATTTTCTGAGATCAGAAACTATTTTAAAAAAATACAAAACCAAATTGTTTCGCACAGAATTTACACAACAGTCAAATCCGAAAATTTCCTCAATTAAATTATGCACTGTCTATTTTTTTTTTTTCTAAAACAAAAAAAATTCTGGGTCATTACATAGCAGCCCACTTGCCCCTCCTCCCCCTCTCTGCCAAAATGCCAACGGTCAAAATTCAAAAATATATATATATATTCTACTGCAACTTGCAATGATAAAAAAAAATAAAAATAAATTAAATAGTCATTTCATTGTGCAAACTGATACACTGCATTGCCCCACGCCAACGGGAAAAAATAATAATAATTTAAATGTCTACTACTGCAAACTGATAGTAAAAATAAAAAATAATAATAATAATACTTCAAACGGTCACATGACCGTTTAACACAATGGCCAAAAAAAAAAAAAAACAAATTTGTTTACAAATTCACCACATCCTTCCAAACTCCTATAAATATCCCTTATCTTCCAAAATAAATCTCACAAACAGTTCTCTCTTTCAAACTTTCAACCTATCTTAACTCTCAACTCTCTTAATTAATTTTGAAGTCTCATTCTTAAGTGGCAATTGTAATTGTGCAAAAAGAAACCTTTATTAGAAGAAGTTAATTTTTGTATCGCATTCGTTAGTCGGTAACATTAATTAGTGTAATTAGATTTGAAAATTCTAGAAATCCCGTAGATGTTGATTTGTGATGATGTATCAATTTTAAGCAGTATATAACAATCCCAATCAAACAATCAAGACAAATCGACACAACGATTTTATGTGAAAAAACCACAATTGGTGTCACGACCCAAACCCGCCCCTATAGGTTTAGCATCGTAACCGGCCAATAATCCTTGGACTACCGAAGGCCTCTGAACAAATTAACAAAATTAAGGGGCTAGCAGAAGCAAATACATAATTATAGTTTTCCAATGAGCTGTGTTGACGTATATGAAACAGAATAGTTAAAGCTTTATATACATAACCGGTAGTCATACATTATACCCACACACATTACAGCATTTTAAGTATAGCCAACGACATCAAATCAAGTCTTAAATAAACAGAAACCACAGAACTTAAACACAAGGTGCTTCGGGAACCTCCACGTGAGGCACAATGGTTGGCTGACAACAGAACACAGATCCAGACAAAAGCCTTCAGGCTCGGGCTCCAGAATGCTCACCTATACATATATATACACACAATGAGCTAAAACCCAACGAATAACATTAAGGTAAAGGGTTTAGTGAACAAAATCCGAATATATCATAAGCAGAAAACAGACCAGAGCATACTCATTTTCATATCAGAACATAATAATGGTACATCCCATAGAACACATCACAGAACGTCTTCCGACTAGAGTAATCGGTTCCGGATACCGATTAAACACATATCACCACAATGACGTGGCTAACGAGATCTTGTAATTACTTGTATGTCATGGACCCGCATTTTCATGTCGTCCCCCATGACTTGGGACTATCTATGGATGCCATAATAGATTTCAAACATGGAATATTCGTTCACGAAAATAGATATCATTTCAGAAATCAGAACTTATCATATTTCATTTAGAACATAATTCATATAAACGTATCTTTACGATAACGTTACTCACAGTGGTTCCAGTAAGCGGTTAATCAATCCTCGAGTCTTGACCTATAACCACAAAATACATAACACAAGCACGTCTTATCGTTACACATTCATGTGGCCAACACGGCTTAGCTTTCATTACGCTGGTTCTTTTTCTTTCTTATCACAATGCTTAAACACACACACACACACTTGCAAATCCTTGACTTAGTACATTCTTTTCTTAGTGTGTTTCTAATCCAAACCTCATTACTATGGCTTAATTAAGGCTTAGGAATGCCTAAGATGCAATGAGGATGCCAAAACATGCCTTGGAACACTTAGTCAAATTTTCTGAAAATGAGGTCTACGCTCGAGCGTGGGTTTCCCCGCTCGAGCGGACATGCAAACAATGAAGCTCCGCTCGAGCGTGACTTTCCCCGCTCGAGCGGACTGTAAACTCTAAAAAGTACTAGATGTAAGGTTTTCACGCTCAACGGGCGCTCGACCCACGCTCGAGCGTGGTGCATGAATTCAGGGTTCACGCTCGAGCATGAAAGTCCCTGCTCGAGCGTGGGTCAAGTTTCTGGAAAATCCAGATTGACCTCCCAAGCTCAAAACTCGAATTCAACCATCCAAAACACATCTCTTGGGCCCCAAAACTAGAGATAACATAGTAAACTTGTAAAACATGAAGAATTTAGGATCATTTCATAAAATCATGGCCCAAGGGTTTGTTAAAAACTCACAATTTCAACTTAAAACATGATGAATGTTCATGAACATAACATGCATGGATTTTTCTTGTATCAAACTTCTCAAAACATGATCAAACACCACAAAACAACTTGAAACTTGATGATTTCCCTAAATGAAGATGAATTTCAAACATGCAAGACAGGATTCATGGAAATCATGCTCAATTGGTAAGAAAATGCACATGCATGCATGAATTAACTCTAAATTCAACATCTTTGGTCCAATTCTTGTACATAATCACAAATTCTTCTTGAAATGATCTACTTGATGGTTAAAAGTCATAATTAAGTCTTAAATCCTTACCTAGAGTCTTCAATTAGCTAGGTACTTGCACAATCTTGATCAATTCAAGCTTTAGTCTTCAATTTCTCCTTAATCTCGTCCTTTCTCTCTCTAGACTTGCACTCTCTCTCTCTCTCTAAAATGAATTCTCAGATTTTAGCACTAAGGGGCAAAAGGATTGAGCTCAAAAATGAGCTTAAGGCTCACATATAAAGCTATGGTGCTAAAATACAATAATTAAAATATTAGGCTAACCAAACATGACTTAACGAATCAGACCGAATTAATTTTTAATAAAATTTTCCATATGGCTCTAAAAATTTCAAATAACATAACGGTGTAGTCAATTTCGGTTTCGGGTGCCAATAAGGCTTTCAATTTACATATTAAAGTGGAATTCCAAACAGATATTCCTACAAGTAACAGACAGTAAGCCAAATATCATGCAAATCACATAATAAACCATACTTTTATTTTATTCACTTAATTAACATCCTTAACTACCGATTAGTGGCTAATTGTGGATCGGGGTTATTACAATTGGACACCTCCAATTGTGATAAAAAAAAAATCACGGGTAAAAGCCACAAAACAATCCACTAAAAAGACAAAAATGAATTACACAGGTATACTCTCAATTACCTAGTGAATCCACGCCCGAATTGAACCAACCCCTATGTGCCTCTTTCAACCTCGTCTTCACCTCGGAATTGTCTTGACGATGAGCCACTCTAGAATCCACCAAAGCTTCAGGCTCGAATTCTTCAGAATCCACTAAAGAACAACTCTCTCTTTTGTGTAGAACAAACAAATAATCCTTTGATGTATACTCTTTAAACCATGAGTTAAATACTCAAACAAAACATCAAAGAAAACCAGCAAAATATCCCCAGATATAAACCTTAGAACCCAAGAAGAAGATCTGGAGAAGTAATTCTAGATTTGGACTGAAACACGTATTTATAGAAAACTGTCCCGCGATCTCCGCTCGAGCGTCAGATTGGCCGCTCAAGTGGACCTACGCTCGAGTGCGGAAAGTTTCGCTCGAGCGGGAAAAAAACAACATCTAGTATTTTTGCAGGCGAATAAACTTCTGGAACTCAGCATTTTCCGCTCGAGCGGGGGAATGTCCGCTCGAGCGGACAGGCAACTTTGAATGCATTTTTTTGCTTGGCGCGCCTCGACCCCACCTGGCGCCGGCCGACCAAGGCGCCGCCTCGATTCACGAGTTGACCGGGCAGCTCGATCCCTGTCATAATCAGCGAAGTGGCAATCTTGACAGAATTAAACACCACAAACTCTCTGTAAGGCACGACTCGGGTTGGATTCGCATCTAAAAACTCATAGCCTCACTGAAATACAAAGTGCGAAAACAAATACAACTTAAAGGAGTTTTGTCAAACGGGGTTGCCAAGAATAAAAACCTAATAAGATTTATTAGTAACTCATTTTTTACATTAATTATTTCTTAACATATATTAGTTGTTATTGTTTACTCGTTATTTAAATTAATTGTTAGTTCTTATATATTATTTTACTTACATTACTATAGATCCTAATATTTCTAATGTTTATGTCGACATTGATGCATATACTGCACAATACAAATCTGCTAATTCTCCTTCTAATTTACCTAATATCTCTCTTCCAACTGTTAAATCATCATCTAGGGGCACAACTAGTGGTGTTGGGGAACATTTCAAAAAAAATATCTATAAATAATCTTGATGGTACAATTACATTTAAAGCAAAATGTAAATATTGTACACATTTACTTAGTGTTGCATCTGCAGGGGGTACTAGTCATCTAAAAAGGCATGCTAATAAATATTTACAAAATCAGCAGCCTGATATTAAAAGTCAAATGCAATTAGGGGTTTCATCAACTGGTCATTTGTAAACATTTTCATATAATTCTATACGTGCACAAAATTTTGTAATTGATTATATTATTAAAAAACAATAACCTTTTACTACTGGTGAATGTCCTAATTTTTCCTGAATGATTCACGAAAGGTTTGCATCGTAATATCAAAGTTTTTCAAGAAATACTACTAGAAATAAGATTTTAAAGAAATTTGAGAATATTAAAAGTGAATTATTTGATATCTTTAAAAATTTGAATAGAAGAGTTTGTTTAATATCTAATCTATAGTCACATAATGGATTAGAATATCAATATATCACTGCACATTTTATTGATAATGATTGAAAATTAAATAAAAGAATTATTTCATTTAGATTAGTTGAATTTCTATAAACTAGTCATTTGTTTGGTGTAAAAATAAGAAATGTATTATATGAGTGAGTTTTGCAAAATAAAATATTTACTATTAGTTTAGATAATACAACATATTACAATCAGACTGTAACTCATTTGAAATCAACTTTAGAATTACTTGTTGGTGGTGATTTATTTCATGTTCGTTGTTATGCCCATATTTTAAATTTGATTTTTAAAGAAGCTATGCATGTATGCGAGACTTCTTTACTAGTAATAAAAATGCAGTTTTACTATTATATCTTTTACTAATCGAATTTTAGAATACAGGAAAATTTATCAACGAGAAGGTATGCTATTTAAGAAATTAATTTTAGATCAAAACAGTAGGTGAAATGCAACGTATAATATGTTTAAAAAAGTTTGTAAACAAAAAAAAATAATAGAATTATTTTTTACAACAACATCAATAGGAGGAGTACCGACTCTCACAGAATTTAATTTGTGCCAAGTAGCCTTGTATAAAGTTTTTTAATAAGTTTTTGATACTACAACAAAATTATTTTCTTATGTATATATATTCGAACTTTACCATTTATTTTACATATATTAGCAGAAATTATTAAAAATTTTCATAAAATATATAGATAATGAATATTATGTAACCATTATTACTTCAATGAAAGAAAATTTAATAAATATTTTGATCCATTGCCTCATATTTTAGGTTTAGCCGTAATAATTGATCCTCGGTGTAAATAAATTGGTTTACAAGAATTTTTAGAATTTTTTTTCGCTGATCAAAAATAATTTGTCCCTATTATCCAAACATGCAAAACATTATTTGAAAAATGTAGTGCAACTACATCTACAAATACACCTACACACACTACACCAGTAGCCTCATCTCGAGGCAAGAGATTAAGTGTTTTTTCAATAATAAAAAGTAGAAGAATATCTCAACATACAAGTGTAAGTAGTTCTAAACTACAATGTTATTTGAAAAGCCTATCAGTGGATGATTTCGATGATTTTGACATTTTTGATTGGTGGAAATAAAATGAGACTATGTGGCATGTGATTTCACAGATGGCCCGTGATAGACTAACTGTTCATATTTCTACAGTTGCTTCGGAAACAGCTTTTAGTACTGGTGGATGGGTGCTAAGCGATTATCGTAGTAGGCTTTTGCCCCAAATTGTTGAGGCACTGATGATATCTAGAGATCATATGCATGCGTTTATGAGAAGACAAAATTATAGTGAAAAAGAGATAATTCAAAACGATTTGGATGTCATATCCTTAGGCAATATGAGTGAATTGTCTGCCTCATCCGATGATTGATCAACAATTTGTTTTTCACTATTTCATTTCGTTATTTTTTTTATTTTTATTTTTTATTTTTTTTGTATTACATTATTGAGGTGGAGTATAATGTAAATGGTTGGTAGGCTAGTAGGAGCCAACCTAGTTGGAATGCACTTGACCTATAGTGATGTAATTGCTCTACCATCATCAATAATCTACATTTATTTTATTTAATGATATAAATTTTTGTAATATTTTATTTCATTTTAAAATGAAAATTATTCATTCAATAAATGTTATATATTTAATTTAATGATTGTAATATTGAAAATTTCATTTTGATATATATAAAATTATTCATTTCAAAAGAAGAAAATTACATAATTTCATACTTTTTTAGTCATGAGCTCATCACCAAAAACACATAAGTCATATATAATTAAATTTAAATACCACTACACATGAAACATAACCAAACATATCATTAATCTTAACTAAAATACTCTAATACAAATTTTCTTTTATTTTTATCCATCATAAATAATCTATATACATAATATATTTATCATTCATTTACATAATATAAATAATATATATACATAATATATTTATCGTTTATTTCCAGTCCTCCATCAAAATGAAGAGGTATTGTTGGGCCTATTAGGCTCAATTTTGGGTCTCATTTCTATAATGTGAACCGTTTATATTTTATGATTCGTCGAGTATATCATCTCTATAAAAAAATCAAGTCAATCCGATATGGGCAATCATGTGTTCGGATTAGTTTTTTAAGGGAGGAAAAAAATGGACGATGAAAAAATATAAAGTTCGTACAAAATTGATCGGAACACGTAATTTTTGTTATCTGATCGACTTGATTTTTTATTTTTTTTTTACAAGGATGATATACTCGATGAATCCTAAAATATAAACGGTTTGGATTATCAAAACGAAATCCAAAAATCAGCCCATTGGGCCGGGCTAGATTGTCCAATATGATGAAATACTGGAGATAGTCCAATCCCTAATTAAATCTATCTATCTTTTTATCTATCTACAGATATGTATTATCAATTGAGTAATAAAATAATGGATTAATTACCTTATTTGTAAGGTTTAGTGTTCCATTAAGTCTTACATCATTGTTTTTAACTTATAAAGTCCAATTTTCAAAATATTTATACCACTACAACATATATGACTTTTGGCGACCAATTATTTTGGTCCCTAAAACTATTGTTTTAGTCTCTAAATGGTTTTTGTGACAAAATTAATTTCGTCACTAAAAAAGTCACTAAAAGTGCGTCTAGAAAAGTCTTTAGCGACCAATTTTTGAAAATGTCCCCAAAAATGACAATTAGCGACCAATTTTATATTGTCACAAAATGTTTTATTTTTCAAGACTAAACATTTGGTCGCTAATACTTCGTCATAAAATGTCCCAATTTGGCCGCAAAAAACAAAATAATGACACTTTTAACGACTATGATATTTGGTCGCTAAAAGACATAACTTTCTCTACAACACATTTTTGTCGCTAAAAATCAAAGTTAAATTTTGTAATCATTTAATCTCATAGCTAAAATGCACAAAATTAAATGTCATCCAATCATATTTAAAAAAAAAAATAGACATCCACATATCAAACCCACTCTCTTCCCAAACCATAATGAGTATATAGAGAGTAAATTTGACAAAAATTAAAACTGAAAGTTTCCAAATTCAAATCAAAGTACTAACAGTTCAAATGAAGAATAGCAACAATACAATAGTTTCTTCAAAGAAAATATCTAAAAAAGCATTTTCTCAACATCAATATCGGGCTTTATATTAGACAGGCTTGGCACAAGAGGCTTCAAGCTGTACTTAGGTGTGACACCCTTTGGACATCCCTGCAACCCAAAATTCAAAAAAAAGAATCAAAAGTTTGCACCAAACATTCCACAAGACCAACATAACGGGAAGCAAATAATTGAAACACTAGCAAGATGAGAGGGACAATTGATTTTTTTCAAGAATGCCCTCTACCTCAAATAAATTTTGGGGCACTAATTAAGATATCAAAGATAGAACATATTAGAGGAATATTTTATTTTTATTTTCCAATTTCCACCATTTTGTTTCCAAATACTATCCTTTAACCGCCAAACTATCTTTCTAAAATTATAATAAAACCTCAAACATGTACGCCAACATGTCCAGCAAAAAATAATAATTAAAATAATTGACATGCCATACGGCAAGTCCAAGTTGAACACGTGTTAGACACAACTACTGCTACATAAATGCAATGTCCATACTTCATAGCCAAACTCTGTGCTAGGTGGTAGGACTACAAAAACAAGAGATCATCGTGTGGGGTGGTGAACATTCTATGTGTGTGTGTGTGCATGTGGGTGGGGGGAGTACTTTTGCTTTTTTCAAGTTTATTCATTTTGATCTCCACACGCACACAAAAGAAAACAATATACACAATACTATAGAATACAATGGAAAAACTTGCACTCCTATGCTTGCATGAGCACCAATCAAGCAAACTTACAGTACGCTGCTCGGGAATTATCCTTGTAACGTGACGTAGTTCAACTGCTTTTTTTGCCAAAGTGCCATAGCAATGCAGACTCATCCTGAATGTAGTCAAAAGAACCTGAATAAATGGAAATACCAAAAAGAGAGATTGTCTTCTGTTTTTTGTTTTTTGTTTATTTATTTTTATTTTTTGTTTTTAAAAGAAGAAGAAGAATAAGAAGAATATTTTTTTAGACGTACAATTACATGGCTAAGACAATGAGGATTTATGGCGTGGTCAACTCAAACCAAAAAATAATAATATGAGGCATGTCACTTTGATAATTGACAGATTAAACTTCAATCTCAATATCTCTAGATTAAATATCAAACTAAATAATATGAGGCATGTCTTATAACTATGACAAATCTATCTAGAGCAAAAGATACTCACTATGATGGTAAATCAGAAATAAAACCTCCCCGACTAATCTGTTGCAGCACCAAATCAATCTTGGCATTGACCTCCACGCTATTAGACTCCAAGTTGTGCACTCTAATACCCAGACAACCTACGAAAGCATATCAATCATAAGTTTCATTATTCACGCTTAGCAAACATTAATTAACAATACCCAGTGTATTTGAGTTAGTATGAATTGCATTTCTAGTGCTATCCTTGGTAAGTTTATCACTGGATCAAGCATGACATAGTTTATGGTCTCAGGACCAAGTTGGACCAAGATGGATTATTAGGTCAGTGCCTATACAGTTAAAGCTCCTACCAAACCTTAGCCTTGCAGCAACAATGCTGCAAATATTCAAATCATACCATTTTGTCTCATAAACTTTCACTCCAATATTTCCAAACTTAAGAACAGGTGATCTAGTCCTAATCATTTACATTGTTCGTTTTTAGTGCTAAAGATTCACAACACATGAGCCTTAGACAAGTAATCATTAACAAGAAAATACTTATATTTAACATTAGAAAATCCTTACATGTCTAATTTCAGCTTCATTATGGACCCATGCTTGCCTTTTCTGACTAAAGTGTGTCTTGTGATACAAATCAGCAAGTCCAATCTCCTTTCCATCCTTGTCTCGCTGTCAAAACCTTTATAGTTAGCATCCTATGGAGTACATACATCACCAAATAAAAGAAATAAAAAAAGTGCCATGCAGACCCTATGATTTAAAGGTCAGTTGTTTACCTCATCGTATTGCACCTTTCTAAATGCCTTTGAGCCAGCTATATGGAGGACTTTAAGCTCAAACCGATTTTCCTTGTTTTTCTGACATTTCTCCTGCATGAAGTGTAAAAATATATTCAAAAGAAATCAAGTCCATGTGCCCAAATGCTTAGTAACAGCAGCAGCTATATGCATAGCAGCAGCCTCCACCACAGCAGCAGCTGTAGCATCATCAGCAGCCCAAGTACAAGCAGCCTACACAAGAGCTGCAGCCTCACCACAAATGTGTGCAAGTGCATTACAAGTGTGTTCAACAATAACCTGGTATGTCTTATCATCCCATAATTGACATAGGTATCGCCACACCTCTTTTTCGGTATCTTCATGTGGGTTTGCAAGGGTTGATTCCATCGTAGGGAAACTTCTAAAATGTTGGCGTAGATTAAAGCGGTAGGTCTTGTACCGGAGTTTCATCATTCCAAGGATAGAAGCAATAGCATAAGGTTCATTACTAAAAATGAAACCTTCCTGCCATACCAATAAAATTAAACACTTCAAAACATTAAGCAACATAATTCATAAACTAAAAGGGAATATTAAACTAGACTAAAAGAAAACTATCTTACTCGAAGGTATGCAATTAGCGTTTCTTTATCCTCAGGGCTAATAAAACTCCACTTAGGCACATTTTGTGGGGCAAATTGCCTAGTGATGATCCCCAACTCGATGGTGAATTTATCAGACCACGGTCCCAATGGATTCCCAGTAATCCTACAAATTTCAACATCCAATTGCTTCCCTTGGCTTTTTATCTTGAGTAATGCAAGGCTTCGTGACTTTCCACGTCCTTTCTTACGCTCTGTTGTATCTATTAAAAACAACATATAGAAAAAACACATCAATGTCTAACATATGCATTGGATGAAAAGAATAAACAACCAACCAAAAAAGAATATAAAACTAAAATATTTACAAACCTACCAGCAATACAACAATCCGTGCTAGAAGTATCCAAGTATGAGGCTTGTGATGTAACTTCATGCATAGATTACAGCTATCACATGTGGGTCCACTTTCATTGTAAGTAAGTGATAAAAAATATTATAAAAAAAAATGTGGTCAGAATAAGGCTTTTCAAATTTATTTTGAATGTAATGTGAGTTATGTTTAGACTAAATTTAATTTATACATTTTTAAATTATGAATACTTTTTAAATGAAAATTTCAATACATAACATTACTTTACTATATCAAATTCCAAACTTCAACTAAGCCTTTAATAGTCAGTCATTATGGGGCGTAGATTTTAGCTCTTCAAACACTTTGGAAGCCTTTTCTATGTTGAGTGGTCATCTAAGCTCCTCATGTCAACCCAAACTTCAACTAATCAAAGGTACTCATATTGATAAATCTATTCCAACATATTGATAAAAAAATAATTACCCTAGGAACTACAAATCTGTATTATCATGATGCAGAAATTTGAATAAGCAAAATAGGAGGACACAGACTTACGTATGGCCTAAACAAAGATTATGTACAAGCCTAAGTGCAGACCCTCATAAATAACCATCTTCCTCTCCCAAACAAAGTGTTCACCTACATCCAAGTGACAACAGGAGACCATATGCTTTCCTCGATGTCTAAAGTAAAGAAATGTGAGTATAGAAGTGATCAAACAAGTGAGCATAAGAACCCAAGAAGTAACAAAGGAAGCGGGGATTTGAAATAGAATAAGACCTAGAGATCACAAGAGATGTAAACCAGATAAAATTATTCAAGTTATGAATAAAAACAAAGAAGCAATGACAAGTGGACGAGTAACAATATCTTGGCTAATATTTGCGTGCTTCTAGTTTTGATCGATTTATTAAATCCAATGTACCGAGCAAGGTTAGAATACTACTTTTTAGGAGGTGGTCAACAAATTTTGTTATACTTTCTTTCCAATATTTGTTCGCCTATTTGAGTTAGTCGTTGTTTTAACACTCGAGAAATGATGGGAGTTGGATTTTCATGGGACCGAAGAATTGAAAGCTACACATTCTTAATTTTTTCAAATTAGCCATTTGATTTGATTGTCATATTCTTGTTCAAGGTCATCGTGATGATCCTAGTATTGAGATTTCTTTGTTATTTGAAGGAAAGAATTGTTAAATGCTCTAGCCTCAAAGTCATGTCTTAATTAAAGCACGATTCCTCTCAAAACATTCATCTCATTTTTACATATGTTCTTGTTCCTTTTAGACATTCTCAAAGGACGAGAAGTATGAGTTTTTTCTCATGCCTAAAAAAGGGACAGAGAGAACTCAATTGTAAGAAAGCCTTACTACTGACAGTTCATTGCTTCACAACCCTTTCTCACGCTTATTGTACTAAAGACTATATTTTGATTAACTGGTTCTTCTTGTTCTCCTTTTTCAAGTTTAAACCTTTCTGAGGAGTTATATTACTTGGATTGATGTACAGCACATATGGGGACATATCTATGCAATTACATGCATATACATCTACAATACTACATAAAGGAAAAATCCCTGATAACAATATCTTGGCTAAAATGGTTTCAGCTGTCCTTTTTTTTTTTTTTTTTTTTCTGCCATGCCTTTCTTGGCGAAGTTTTTCTGCCATAGGATCCAATGGCACTTCCTTCACTACTTCAAGAATTTTTCCCTTCTGTACACTCGCTTTTGCATTTGTCTTCTTGAGGACCTTTTCTGCAGTAGCTGCAGGTGCAGGTGCTTGAACATATCACATGAAAAACAACAAAAGCCAAGTGAGGATAATAAATAACAAAACAGCAACAAATAATACATACAATGCCATTACAGTTCATATAAATTCTGAAATGCAGAAAACAACAACAGATCCATTTATTTTCTTAGGTCATCAATTGGCCTTTATTGATAGTACCTTTGCAGCAACAGATTCCGTTGCACGCTTCCTCCATAGATCAGCTTTCCGAGTTTCAAATTCCTCTCTGCTCATGATAGGGGGTCTAGGATTGATGCCCATCCTAAAATCCACAAGAAAATTAGTCAAATTGTTTTGAAAAAGGATAACATTACATTAAAGGCTGAATAGATGATAAAAAAACTGTAAAGCCCATTTCATTGTTGATAGTCAAATGATCATACATCATAACAATTATTGAACCATAAAAGCTTCAAATGATTCATAAACACAAAACTTTTGGAGTACACTATCAGCCGCAAAGAGCAAATGGATTTAGTACTCATGAACAAGCATAGAGAATCCAATTCACAAACAGAACTATGTAGACCACCATCTAAAATTTTAAAAAATAAATAAACAAATAAGAGAAAAAAAAGCATTTTATAAGAAACTGAGTGTCCTAAGTTTTAAACACTTCAACAACCGAGATAATGAAACATGGCATACCACAACAAAATACTATTATACAATTGATTCAGATAAAGGCACCGCTAGTCTCAAGGACGATAGAATCAAACAACAAAACAAACAACATCTTAAAGGACAAATATGATACAACATTTTAAATTTTAAATTTTAAATATGATACAAAACAAACAACATTTTAAATTTTATCTAGGTTGCAAATATTTAAATCTAAGAGCTATTTGATGTTTCGTCTTTTGGACTTGTATTGCATTTCTTTTCCATTTATCATTTTAATTGTAGCCTTGGCATATGCTATATTCGATTTTCTGTGGCAACAATGTTGAATAAATTAATCTATGAAGCCTATGTTTCTTGCCTATGTGGTTAGGGATTTCTCAATATGATGTCTAGAAGAATAATATTCCATTAGGCAAGAAATACAAAGGAATGCGGAGAATTTCAGAATTCATTTGAGGATTATGCTTAACAGGGGAAAAATTAATGGATAATTGAAGTTTAGGCATCAGAAAAAATTAAGAGGGAGAATTTTTCTTTTGACAGATCAAGTTGAGAAAATTTATTTACCTTGAAAGTTGAGAATTTTTTTTCTCAGAAAGATTTCAGAGAAAATGTTTAAGAAGAAAGAAATGTGATGAAAAAAATTCAATTTGTCTTGCTTTGAAATTAGATGAAAATCGAACCACCACCAAGCAGTGTAAGTCTTCGGTAATTGGCTTGGAATTGTTGATAGACATGAATACCTGAACAGTTAAAATCTAATGCTACTCACAATTGGTCATTCAACAAGTCTGAAGATGGTGTAATTATAATAATTTCCTTGCAATTTTTGTTTTCTTCTAAATATAACAAAATTTGAACCCCAACACGCCTAAAAATTTGACCAAAATTGTAGGGTCTTCACCATCACAATTGAATGTACGAGATAGACAAACCATGGCACACTTGTAAACATGTTGCCCAACATCGAAGAATGCTCTTGAAAGATCAAATTATAAGACGCTTAAATCCAAATCAAAGACTTCACTAACCCTAGATATTAATAAACAAAAATCAAACAGAATGCGTTAAATTAATTTTATTAATTCGACATTAAAACTAATTTTTGGCTACAATTTGTATTAAAAACTCAATACTACTTGAAGGATCGAGAAATACCTTGATAGAGAGTGAATTAACCAATCGATGTCTTCAAAGTAGCAGAAATCTGCAAAAAATGAAGAAGAAGGTGAAGAATCAACCTATAGAAAAACTGCATCCATGACAATGTGCAGGCCAATCGAACAAAAATGTGAACTACTTATTGTGTTCTTCATAGATCTACAATATATATACATATGTATATGTATAGGCAGATACATACATATATATATAGAGAGAGAGAGAGAGGGACGCACCAAATCTACAGAAAATGTGAAGAACAAGGTAGATCTACTGAAGCTTGTAGATCTCAAACTGATCTGCAATGGAGCTCGAGATGGACAGAGCGAAGACCTACAATGAAGCTTGCGATGGAGCTTGACATATAGAGAGAGAAGTTTTTACACATCGTGAAGCTTAGATACAGTTTTCAGTGTGTATTTGTATTAGGCGAGGTTTTGTAATTTTTTATTATTTGGTCCCTAAAAAATGCCAATAATATGTGTTAGACGACCAAAATTATTGGTCTCAAAAAGTTACACAGCGTAACAGGAAATATCAAGAGCCATTTTGGTAATTTTATAAATAAATTATCACAAGTTTAGTTTTGTCTCTAAAAGATTATTTTTAGGGACTAAATTTAATTAGTCCTTAAATATTGGTCCCTAAAAGACTAATTTCTTGTAGTGTACCTTTATTAAAAAGCGGAAGGAATTGAGAAGCGTCAATTCATTGAGTGCTAATAAAAAATTATTAGGTGTTACAAGTGCATTATATAACAATGTTATCAACAATCACCAAACATTATGCGTTATTTCCTAATACAAAATTGTTGGTCCAACCATCTCTACCAATCACATATCTTTTGGTAACTATCTAACCATGTCTCAGAAGCACTAGATAATTTCTGTTATTCAAGTGGATATTATAGGAGTGATCATGGATTCATCCAATCCACCTCACCTGCCCAACTAGTCCCAACTCGACTGATTTTGGGCGGATGTGTATGTTTTGGTGGACAGATACGGATGAAATATTTCAAAATTTGCGGATACAATTCAAATCGCAAATCAACCATCCCGCACCCATATAAACCCGATTCGCCTGTAGATGAAGTTAAAAAAAGAAGAAAAGAACAGTTAACAAGTAACAACATAGAGTAGAAATAATATATATATTTTTATGAAAATGAAAAATAATACTTTAAAAATATGCATCCATGGTGCTATGGCCTATTATAGACAAATAATACATTTTTTTTTTCTTCAGATTACTAGTTATTAGAGATTGTAAAAATAATGAATTATAATTCCAAAAATTGTTCAAAATTTATAAAGTCTAAACCGCCAAATTGATAGCATCCATCTATCAACCCACGTGGCCCGCTCAATCCGTATCTACCAAACTAATAGACAGATGCGAATTGATTATTTACAATCTACCTTATTTTGGACGAATGGCGAATGGGATGCCACCCAACCCAACCCAATCCGCGACCACCCTAATATTTATGTGGCATTTACTTTTGTTTTGCTATTTCAAAACTTAAAAATTTCAAAATTTTTATTGTACATATTTATTTTTAATAAAATTATATTTTTGGAGTCTACACAATAAGATCTATCAAACAAGACCAATATTAAATATAAAATTTTATAAAAATAAAATATTATTTTTTTAGCCATATAAAACTAACAATTTCTTAATTTGTGAAATTATATAGTGTATGGGGAGAAAATATTCTTTACTTCCATACTCTTTGTCTTCGTGTTCGTCTCACCCTAAACAGCATTGTTTCTCTTGCAAACACAATAGAGGTGAGCTAACCGGTGGATAATGGTCTAGTTAGCACCCTCAGAGAATATAGAAGAATGAGAGAGTTTTCTTACTCAAGATTGCTTACCATCAAGAATGAACTCTCAGGTCTTATATAGATAGCTTGTCACACTTCTCCATGTGATGCGCACTCCCCCTATTGTGTTGGGGCAAGAACATTCTGTTTTTTTATTTCCTTTTGTGCATGTACTTGTCAGAAGTAGATAACCTAACAAGCAAATAACTTGGGCAGATCATAGTTTGTCCCCCACAAACCATTGGGCCACAAGAGGCTCCCAAATGAGCCACTCTTGGTCGGGCTAGCAGTAGCTCGATTAAGAGCATGACCTTCACCTACGCGTCCTGCGCCGTGCTGTCACTTGGAACCAATCGAGCTATCATCTCGGTTGAAGACACGTAAAAAGCTTGTCGTCCTTGTCCTCCAACAAGGTATTAATTCTACTTGGTTCACCATAGCTCTGTGGGCTTAGCTCAGCCCATCACATTGGATAGCTCGGCCCTTTTGCTCAACACAAAACTTCCATCTCAATTACCCCTTAATCTGGTCTGCCTCAGCATGATCCGGATTACCATAACTGGCCGAGCTTGGTTCCCTGCCTGGTCTGCCAAATTGCTCGGTGGAAATTTCCTTGAGTTGCAACATGATTGGGATTACTTCAGTCTTGCAAAACTTAGCTTCAGCTCGGTTAGGATAGCTCGGTCCCTATACTAAACACACTCTGCCCCTTCACTGTTTATCTTCTCTGTCGTTTGAATGTGTTTAGCTTAGTCAAGTTTTTATCCCTTGTCTCCAGTGTTTGTGCTACACTGTTGTAATCATGGCTCGGCTGAGATAGATAGCTCGGTTTAGGCATCCAAGTGCCATTTTTCTTCTTGCCCCTACATTTGCCCCTGATTTGCACTTAAATTTATTGAGTTGGGGCCATGGTTAATCTCAACTAAATTTATCCAAAGTGTACTTCAGTTTTTCTGCCTTTTTGGGTATCTCGGCCCACCCACATATGGCATAGCTTGGCCCTCCATCTCGGCATGGTGCTCAATTGACACAATTGGTTCAGCCTTGCATTTGGTGGAATGGGTGTAGGGGCCCAGAAACTTGATATTCCAAAAGCTTAATCAATTTTGTAAGTTTTGCTCACTTTTGATGGAAGTGCTTGGTGGGCCATATCTTGTTTCCTATGCATAATCATGGCATGCATATTATTTTGCTTGGAAACTCTACATGTGCATTAACTAAGCACCCAAGTGGTGTTAAACATATTATTTAATATGTTTTATTTCCATTGTTTGGTTAGTTTATGCTTGGTGGGTCTCACTACAAAGCCTTTGAATTGAAAAAACAAACTCTTGCTCGGTCATCAAACAAATATCTCAGTTCCTCATCTTTTTAACCAATCTTGGCACATTAGTAAAGTATACTTAATATGCATTATTACTTGAAGGTCATCTTGTTTGGTAGGGCCCAGCCAAGACCCTTGTTCGGCCAACCAACTGCTTTTATATTGTCTTTTTGGTTCTTTGATCAGTCTACAATAGCTCAGTCTGTCACAGTGTAAATAGTTCGGTTCTGACTTCCTCATGTGCTATCTTCTACTAAACCAACACGTGGCCCCCTTGGACTAGACTTTGGCAATCAGGATCCTCTAGAGTAGATTTCCTGAAGTGATCCCTGGAGTGAGTGATCCAACGGCTCAAATCGTTTTTGTTATTATCTTACCGGTAAGATATATTATCTTACCGGTAAGATAATATATCTTACCGGTAAGATATATTAATCAAAACGACGTCGTTTTGATTAAATTTATTTTGAGCCGTTGGATCACTCACTCCAGGGATCACTCCAGGGAATCCCACTCTAGAGGATCCTGGTTGAGACTTTGGAGCTGTTGTTTTTGCACTCTCTCTCTCAAAAAAAAAATTCAATTTTATTGTGAATCCATCAGCTATTGCTTTTTCGTTAGTGAGCTTTCACCAGTGCATCCCTTTTTGGCAAGTTAAATATGCCTGACAAGGTGCCTTTCTTTTCAACGAGTTAAATCTGCTCGGTAAGGCATCCTTCTTTGGCAAGCTAAATTCATTCGACAATGAGTTCAAAAGTTGATAAAATTCATCAACTATCTTCTTACTGAGTAAAACCTGCTTTCGTAAGGAATTCCAAAGTTGATAAAATCTATCAACTACCATTTTGCCGAGCAAAATTTGCTTCGGCAAGAAATTTCAAAGTTGATAAAATCCATCAACTAACCTCTTGCCGAGCAAAATCCGCTTTGGAAAAAAATTCAAAGGTTGATAAAATCTATCTACCCTCTTGCCAAGAAAAATCTGTTTTTTCAAGGAATTCCAAAGTTGATAAAATCCATCAACTAACCTCTTGCCGAGAAAAATCCGTTTCGGCAGGGAATTCCAAAGTGGATAAAATCCATTAACTACTCTTGCCGAGCAAAACCCGCTTCGGCAAGAAATTCCAAAGTTGATAAAATCTATCAAATAACCTCTTGTCGAGCAAAATTCGCTTCGACAAGGAATTCCATGGCTGATAAAATCCATCAACTACTCTCTTGTTGAGCAAAACCCACTTCGGTAAGGAATTTCAAAGTTGATAAAATCCATCAACTAGCCTCTTGTCAAGCAAAATCCGCTTCGGTAAGGAATTTCAAGGTTGATAAAGGTTGATAAAAGCCAACAATTACCCTCTTGCCGAGCAAAATCCGTCTTGGCAAGTATTTTTAAAGTTGATAAAATTCATCAACTACCCTTTGCCGAGCAAAACCTGCTTTGGCAAGGAATTCTAAACTTGATAAAATTCATCAACTAACCTCTTGCCGAGCAAAACCCGTTTCGGCAAGAAATTTCAAAGTTGATAAAATCCATTAACTAACCTCTTGCCAAGCAAAATCCGCTTCGGCAAAGAATTTTGAGGTTTGAACAAAACACCAACTTCCATCTTGCTAAACAAAATCAATCCGGCAAGGAATTCTAATTTCTCCGTCGAAATGATCATTAGTTACTCCTTGGACCACGCTAAATCTGCTCGGCAGGGCAAAAATACAGCAATTTTTAAGAAAACGATCTACTTGTTTCATTATATCAATAGTGGAAAGGGTTACAAAAGTAGAATTAAAAATAAAACTTCAGATTGACAGTGTTCCATGTTCTGGAAATAGATTGGCCATTTATATCCTGCAAATTTTATGCCCCTTTTCCTCGGGCTTCTTTTCGTTATTGTTCGGACGGTTATCTTCCTGTCCGACAGCATGAACTATCACCCCAACCTTTTTGTTCGCTACTATTGGATTTTATCTTCACGGTAGCTACGGCCATGTCATTTTCAATCCTTATATGCTCGTTGATCATTTGCCTCAATAGCTCCAACATTGGAGGGCTGAGTCATCGTGGGTGAGTCTCTCAGTCTATGTCCAACTAGTAGGCCCCGTCTATACTGAGTGATAGCCAGGTTGGTTGGGCAATTATGGATCTCATTTAATGCTTTCCAGTAACTAGCATTAAACGTCTTCAACGCTTTTCCTGGTCCCATACTTATCCGTAAGAGATGGTCGACCTTCTTTGGCGCTATTGTATTTGTCTCAAACCTGGTGACAAATGCTTCGGCCAACTACTGCTAACCATCAATGCTCTCATCCGACAATCCTTCTAACCATTTTAGGCCCAGCTCGCCCAAACTTGATAGGAATAAAATGCATATCAAGGCGTCATTACATTTATGAACAATCATGACATGGAGAAAAGGTTAAACTTGGGTTGATGAAAGCCTGTAGGGAGAGGTGCGTTCTCGATCTCCAAGGAAAAGAGAGTGGTGTTCAATCTTGCCGAGTCTCTGTCCGCCGGCGCATTCACCATTCAACGCAATGGTGGCATGACGACCTCTTCAGTTGCATGAACTTTGGGATTTGATCTCTATAGTGTCAACGCCCTCATGGCTTTCCTCCGGCGTGCTCATTCCTCAAAGACGTCTCTCAAGTCCTTCGATCGAGCGAAATACGAATATATCAATGTCGGCGGCGGATGCGAGAGACGGTAACTGCTATCTCGATGGCTCTGAAACTCCTCAAGATAGAGAATGAAGGAGTGGGTGATTGACTTCGACTACCAGAGTGGTGGAATTGGGCGTGCTCACTGTGGTTTCCCACCTTAGCAGCGCTCTTTCCCTTCAGTTGGCACTTCATGGCCTCCATCTCTGTCACCATCTTACGGATGACCATGTCTTGGTCCCTCATCTTGTGCTCTAGATGTTGAGTGTGCGACCCCTTACGTCATTGGTGCCTTTCAAGGCTCTATGAGTGCTCAGAGCCCTTCGTGTATTTGTCTCGCGCATCTTAGGGTAGCCCCTTTGTGGAGGTCTCTAGACCAACCATGTTTAGAATGGCAGATAGGTCGCCTTGCCTCCAAATTACCCCTGGAGTGATGCCATCAACGGCGGACGGCGGAGTCTCATCATTGTTCACCGTTGAAGTCGGTCAGAAAAGCTTAGAGGATAAGGTTCTTAATGTCAAGTTTCCCATAGACGGTGCTAATTGGACGAAGAGCAAATATTCTTCACTTCCGTACTTCTTACCTCAGTGTTCGTCTCACCCCCCCCCCCCCAAAAACAGTATTCTTTCTCCTGCAAACACAATAGAGATGAGCTAACTGGCGGGTGTTTCACCAGAAAACCCCTCCGATGGTCTAGTTAGCACCCACAGAGAATATAGGAGAATGAGAGAGTTTTCTGACTCAATATTGCTTACCATCAAGAATGAACTCGCAGGTCTTATATAGACAACTTGTCCCACATCTCCATGTGTTACGCACTCCCCCCATTGTCTTGGGGAAAGAACATTCTTTTCGTTTATTTCCTTTCGCGCATGTACTTGTCAGAAGTAGATAACTTGACAAGTAGCAATAACTTGGGCAGATCACAGTTTGTTCCCCATAAACCATTGGGGCATGAGAGGCTCCCAACCGAGCCACTCTTGGCCGGGCTAGCAGTAGCTTAGTTAAGAGCATGACCTTCACCTACGCGTCCTGCGCCGTGCTGTCACTGAGAACCAACCGAGCTATCAACTCAGTTGGAGACACACAAGTGCCCATCGTCCTTGTCCTCTAGCAAGGTCTTAATTCTGCTTTGTTCACCACAGCTCGGTGGGCTTAGCTCAGTCCATCACATTGGACAACTCAGCCCTTTTTACTCGACACAAATCTTCTCTCTCATTTAGTAAAACTAAGAAATAAACTGAGAAATTTCTCAATTTTTTTTTAGTATTAACTGAGAATATTTTTAGTTAAAAAAAAAAAAAAAAAAAAAAGAAAAAGAAATTTCTCATTTTTGTACAAAAATGAAATATCTCAATTATGGAACTAAGAAAATTAAGAAAATTGTAAATTGACTTATTTTTTCAAATTGACACATTTTTCAAATATTAAGAATCATATATTTTATAGTTGTAATCTAATTTTTTTAAATTTTTGAATGAAATTTGTAATTTTTTTAGTATAACTTTGTCATTTTAAGTATGATTTTTTTTTATAAAAAAAAATTGTATGAAATTTTCTCTTAATTAACTCAACCAACTCCATATGTTTTATAATAATAAAAAATTAAACCAAATAAATAGTATTAGTTAAGTAAATTAAAATAATTTACTATTAAAAATAATTTAAATTGTAAATTTATAATTAAAATAAAATAAAAAAAATTAAAAAACATACCACAGGCGTACCAAACAAGCTCTTTTTTCTTTTTCTTTTCTTTTTTTTTTTTTTTTTTTCAAACAAGCTTTTTGTCTTTCATCACTTCACCAAATACCATCATCACCAGCATCTCTCCCTCTCTGATTTTGCTTGTTATGTCATCGTCTCATTCGATTTGCAAAGGTGCGTTTCCAATTCCAACCATTCAAAAATGCTTTGGAGCTCTAATTAGAACCATCACTAATGATGTGGCAGTGAGCCTCATCCACTGTCACAGTATATGTTGTGCTTTTTTTTTTCTTTTTTTTTTTTTTCAATTTTCACCTCACTAGTGGTAGATTTAGAGCTGCTTATTTAGAGCTCTAAATCATTACTGCCCAACCATTTGCTTGCCATCGTTGACAACTCGGTGTTTTATGTTGTGGTTTTGTTAATTGTTTTCCTTGTGAGGATAGTATTTTTATTTATTTTTATTTTTTTGTGAAAATCAAAATATAAATGTTATATTATCGTATTTTGTTATAAATAATTACAAATAATAAACAATCATAGTTTAAATGGTAATTTTGTCTATTAAAAATTAATAAAATTTGAAGGGACAAAATATGTTATCTTGAACTTAATGGAATTTAAGTTTACAAAATGAGACTTGTGTGTAAATGCCCCATAAATAATAGAGAAAATTGTTGAAAAGTTCAATCTAAGGAGGGTATAATTCTAATCCTAAGAGTACTTTTTTTCTTGGTGAAAAGTATATTCTTTCTAAAATATTATAGTGAGAAGTATATTTTATTATTTTTGAGTTTTGTTTCCAATTTTACCACTTAATCTATCTGTTCAATTTTTTTTTATCTATTCAATTTTTGAACCTATTTGTTTAAATTTTATCTGTTTAATTTTTTTGAACCTATGTGTCAAATTTGTATCTATTTGTTAAATTTTTAATGTATCGGTTCAATTTTTGAACCTATCTGTTTAAATTTTATCTATTCAAATTTTTATATGTCTAAATTTTTCCTATTTGTTGTATTTATTTATTTTTAATCTATTTATGTTTTTTCATCTATTGAAACCAACAATGAATTTTTCAACAGATCGTGGTTTCTCTCATCTATGTTTCAACAGATCATTGAATTGTTCTCTATGTATAAAAAATTCATTGTTGGTTTCACAAAGATTTGCACCAGATCCAACCAAAGGAGGAGAATAACAAGTTGTTGTTATTGTTGTTGATGATGATGATGAGAGCAGTAGAGGTGTAGCAACTCATCCTATTTGTGTTGTTTTTTGGTGCACATAAAACACACTTGTATGCCATGCTTTCATTTCTGCTCTAACAGATGCTTCTTTAAAAGAACTGTTACAAAGTCATCTTCATTGCTTGAATTTTCAAGCCTAAAACTTCAATACACCAATAAAAAAAAATTATAACAATTTATTCATTATTGAACAGAGAATCCCCTCCCCCCTCCACTCAAAAAAAAATTAAAAATAAAAAAATAAAAAAAAACAAAAAGAAAGAAAAAAGAAGAAGAATGAAAAAGTAAACAAATTGGAAGCCCTAGATATTAATAAACTGAAGGTGAAACATGATTCGCAGATGAGAACATAAGTGACTGGTATGGAATTAGAGTTTGTGGTCCATGTGTAATGGAGAGGAAAAAGAGAGAATCGAAAGAATAAAGAGATAAAGATGGGGGAATTCTTACCAAAGAGGGCAAGAAGTGAAGAGAGAGAGGATTCTCCAAGACCTCTTTAGGTTTCACCCTTACTTCCTCGTCTCTCCCTTCATTGAAGCCCTATCGGAAAACCCTACTTCTCTACTTCTACCACCTCCTAAAACCTTAGATCAACTTCTCATCTACTGTTATGGTGGTGCTGGAGGCTGTACTGCACCACCGAGTACTTCTCTAGCTCCTACGCCTCTTTATTCGACTTCACGTCCTTCACCTTTATCTTCTCTTCCATCATTCCTCCGTACTCTTTCATTATTATCGAAAGCAACACTGTCAATGAATTCTTCGCCATGACCACCATCAGTGAGCATTATCAAAAGATTCGTGCAAGATTTGTTTGGAAAATCTGATGACAGATAAAAGAGATCTAGAGACCAGAATAGAGCGATTCAGAGAGAGATTCAAAGATCAGAGAAAAAAATATTAGCATAGAGGGAGATGAGAGAGAGAGAGAGAGAGAGAGAGGGAGGGAGGGGGGAGAGAATCAAAGCTTTGTTTATTGAGCTCGAACTCGGCTCGATAAGTAACTGGGCTCAAGTTCGGCTCGGTTCGATGAGATTTTTTTAATATTATTTATATATATTTGTATATTATTTAATATATAAATAATATATTTATTATATAATTTAAATAAAGATAAACAAGATGAGCTTATGTGAGCATGAGCTTGGCTTATTTACTAAAAGTGCCTAATATTCAAGCTTGAAGTAGGCTCGTTTACTAAAAGAATCGAACCAAATCAAGCCTTTAACGAGCTGAGTCGAGCCTATTCATGTACAGTTTTGTTCATTTGCAGTCCTAAGGAAAGAGAGAGAGAGACAGTTTGTTTAGGGTTTAGTTTGTTTCCAATCGGGTTACAATACACACACATATATATATATATATACACACATGCGTATTTTGTCATTTTTCTTAAGAATATCTTTATGGGTAAAATATTTTAGAATGTGGATTTTTGACCAGACAAAATTCAAATTTAGATTTATAGACCGATTACTCTAAAAAATATATAATAAATATTTTATTTTATTGTGTCACTACAACAAAATACACCTTCGGCGACCAAAATTGGCGATTAAAAAAAAATTAGTTGCCAAAAGTTGCAGAAATAGTGACCAAAATTTTTTTTAGTCGGCAAAAGTAAAATATTTAGCTGCTAATTTGTTTTAGTCGGGGTATATTGATTATTGGCTACTAAAAAAAAATTTAGTCACCAAAAATGCCAGAATTGGCGACCAAAAAAAAAAATTTAGTCGTCGTATATTGAGTTTTGGCTACTAAAATGATTTAGTCGCCGATTGGAAAAAAAAAATTTATTTTTTACCTTTGATGACCAAAATTTTAGTCGTCAAAAGTTTATTTTCAACGACGAAAAATAATTTTGGTCGCTGTATATTGAGCTTTGGCTACTAAAACGATTTAGTCACCAATTGGAAAATAAAAAAATATTTTTTACCTTTGGCGACCAAAATTTTAGTCGCCAAAAGTTTATTTTCAGCGACGAAAAATAATTTTGGTCGCTAAAGAACTAAAATTATTGGAGGGAGATATTTCAAATATTTTGGAGAGATTTATAAAATTTTTTCAACGACTAAAAAATTTTAGTCGTGTAATAAATATATATATATATTTGGTTTTCAAACCACAAACCAGCGCTTCTTCTCTCTCTCTTTAGCGTTTCTCCCTCTATCTCTCCCTCTCCCTCTCCCTCTTCGCTGCTCCTCTCCCCTCCCTCTCTCACCGTCGCTGGCCACCGTCCATCCCCACCGTTGCATGTCACCACCGCCATCGCTGAAATCACCACCAACACTACCGCAAATCACAGGTTTGTCTCTGTCACGCTCGGTCCTCTCCCTCGTTGTCAATTTGGGTCTCTCTCTCTCTGTCGAGCCATCTCTCTGGTTCCCTCTCTCTCTCTCTCTCTCTCTCTCTCTCTCTCTCTCTCTCTCTCTTTCTTCCTTCCTCTATTTCCCCATTTCTCACACTTCATCTAGGGTTTATATGATTTTTTTAGTTTAATTTTGTGTTGATTTTGTTAATGGGTTTGGTTGAAGTGTTTGATTTCTATGAATTATGATATTTTTCATGTCGAAAATGGGTTTGATTTTAGTTTTATGGGTTTGATTTTCGTTTTATGGGTTTGACAGAGAAGAAATTTATAAGATTCAAACCCATAATCAATGACCAATCTCGAAATTTATAAGATTAAAGCAAAATGGAATATTGGTTTTAATGATAGCAATCTGATGCAGTGATCATATGCTATTGATCTCCCTTCTTGAATTGTAATTTTCTTGTAATTTCTGAGTTTATTTTATTACTTTATCAATCTTATTTGCTATATTATCTTCAGTAATTTTCTTTTAGGAAAGGTTTGATTATTCTGTGCCTCTTCTAAGTTCCCAAGGGGAGCCATAGTAGTGGAGAACACTGAAGAGATGGACATTGACAACAACTCCAAGTTCCAACTACACCACCAACACCAACCACCCAAACAACACAAATACTGTAGCATGTCAATGACTTTCAGATACCATATTTAAGGTGTTAATGTTAGTTCAGTTATTATTAAATCATTCATTTAGGCATTTGTACAAGAATAAAAAGTATAGTTAAAAGTTTGAAGTGTGAAAAAATTATCATTTTGTCAATAGATTTTATCATAATTTCTTTGAAGAGGAATAAAAATTGAGAAATAAGTGATCTCACTTGCTCGTATTGAATCAATTCACCCAAATTTGAAGTAGTTTTGAACATGAGTTGAGAACTGTTTTTGTTCTTTATTTATTGATGCAACCTGAGGGTCTGATAGATTATTGGTAGAATGGCCTCAAATTCAAATACTTCTGTGACTCATACTTTTAGCTAAATTCTTCTCTAGATTAACTTCTACACCCTGGTATCGATTACCAAACTGGTCTGGCATAAGATATATCTGTTTTTCAAAAAAAGAAATTGGTGAAAAAGAAAAGCCTTGCGTTAGTTATAATGAACTATTAAATTTACTTTTTGCCTTTGTTTTAATTTTGGTTGTGTAATATGCTCTAGATCTATCATGAACTACATTGTTTCCAGAATTGTTTCTTTTTTAATTTCATGCCCCTGTCAACATGATATTGCTTGATTGGCTTCTGATTAAAGAATAAGTTTTACATATTTCTGTTTTCATGGCTATATTATGAGACCATGATTGCAGAAAATTCAATCTTTACTATCTCTCTCTTTCTCTTTTTTCTTTTTTCTTTTTTTTCCCAACAAATTTGAGTGAAAGATTGATTAACAGATTGATATGATATGGAACATTCCAATCCATACTTTCCCTTTCCCTTAACAGATTGATATCATTGATATGAGACCATGATATGGAACATTGCTAATTGAGATAATACTCTCTACATCAAATACCATTTGAATAAAAAGAAGTTGAATTAAATTGTGAAGTTGATAATACTTTGATTAGTAATTTACGATCTCCTTTGTACATTTAGACAGCTTCTGTTGTTGTACACTGCTGGTCGTATGAAATATTATTTTATCCTTTGTTGTTGTGTTGATCATTTTCATGGAAATGGCAGGGCAGCACAAACTTGGAGGCCATTCAGATTATTAAGAAGCCTGGAGGATCACTAAAGAATTCATTTTTAGATGAGGGGTGGGTATCTTAACTTGTGAAATTCATTTGATGTGATTTAGCTAGCATTGCTTTCATACCTAATATAGAGGGGGTCGTGCTTTTACCAGACTTTTGGCTGATGAGTTCCTTCCTATATGTTTATGCTTTCTTTAACATTTCTAAAACTCTTAGTCCTTGTATTAATCTTTTGACATGTCTACAACTGCATAGACAGCTTTACCCAAATCTCTTTTTGGTTGTTGAGAAAAAGCTAGGGATTATTTTGAATGTTAAAATTTGCATATTTTGAGGTTTCAGCACATGGCTTTGTTGAGTTGGTTATCTTCTGTTGCGACTAATAGTTAGTATGACTTTTATACCTCAAAAAGAAAGTAAAAAAAAAATCCAGAGATTAGAGGAAAGTTGGGTGTCGGTCTTTTCCTTACAATCTCTGTTTTCTTGTTGTTTGCTTTTGTTTTTTTTTTTTTTAAATCTTTTTACAGACTTGTGTGCTCAAAGTGGACATACACTGTGATGGGTGTAGGCAGTGTTAGGGAAAATATGTGATTCCCCACAAGTATATCAATCAATGGAAATAAAAACTAATGCGGAAAAATTAAATCAGAAGCAAAACAAGAATTTTTACGTGGTTCCCTCAATGTGAGGTACGTCTACGGGATCGAAATTCGATTCCACTATCAACCAAATAAGTTCCAAACGATTACAAACGAGACACTAATGGTCTCACAAAACCACCCTTAGGTGAATTCCAAATAATCACAAATAAACAAGAGGAAAGACCTCACCAAATAGATGAACCAAAATCTTCAGAACTAGAGTTGTAGAAGACCCAAAATAACAACCCAAATAAGCTTCACCAAAGCACCCAAACAAAGATGCACCAAATCAATTTGTTTCTGCTCCACAAATCAATAGACTCAAAACACTATCTCACCAAGAAAAAGTATATGCTGCCGTACTTGTCTCTTGGGAAAAAACTTGGGAAAAAACAATACACCAAAAATTATATTGTGAATTTAGGGTTTTTTTTATCAAAACCTTAGTTGTTTCCAAATTGGATTGGGTCTCCACAAATTAAATATAATATATAAAAATATATTATAATTAATACTAAACCAAATTAAACTCTTTTTCTAAAACCAATTAGGTCCCATACTCCAATAAAGAGGTATACCCAACAATTCTCCCCCTACCGACTTAGGTGGAGACATCAACCATACCAGCCAAAGTTCGACATTTTAAATGTTTGTCCCTTGACAAGGTCTTAGTCAACATATCTGAAATATTATCATCTGTGTGAACCTTTTCGAGTTGTAACAATTTCGAATCTAACACATCACAAATCCAATGGTATCTCACATCAATGTGTTTCGATCTCGAATGAAAAGTAAAATTTTTACTCAAGTGAATAGCACTTTGACTATCACAATAAAGCACATATTTTTCTTGCTTTAAACCCAACTCTTGCAAAAATTTCTTCAACCATAACTCTTCTTTGCAAGCTTCTGTAATGGCAATAAATTCAGCTTCGGTAGTTGAGAGAGCAACACATTTTTGTAATTTAGACTGCCATGCCACAGCTCCCCTTGCAAAAGTCATCAAATATCCAGAAGTAGATTTCCTAAAATCAACATCACCGGGCATGTCAGAATCTGTGAACCCATCAAGCATCGGCTTACTATCCCCAAAACACAAACACACCTTCAAAGTCCCTCGAAGATACCTTAGAATCCATTTTACCGCTGCCCAATGTTCTTTACCCGGATTAGAGAGAAACCGACTCACCACACCAACGACATGAGCAATATCCGGCCTTGTACAAACCATGGCGTACATCAAAGAACCAACTGCTGAAGCATAAGGAACTTTCAGCATCTCTTCCTTGTCTTTCTCACTTGTAGGACATTGATTTGAACTAAGCTTGAAGTGACCCGCAAGTGGACAACCAACCGGCTTTGCTTTATCCATGTTGAATCTCTCAAGAACCTTCTCAATGTAGCTTTTTTGAGACAACCAAATCAGTCCCTCTTTGCGATCACGAACAATTTTCATACCAAGAATTTGCTTTGTTGGTCCCAAATCTTTCATAGCAAAAGACTTGCTCAACTCCAATTTCAACCTGTTTATCATGGTAAAATCTTGACCCACAATTAACATGTCATCAACATAAAGCAAAAGAATAATAAATTTGCCATCCGGGAAATTTTTCACAAACACACAATGGTCTGAAGTGGTTTTAGAAAAACTATTATTCATCATGAAAGAGTCAAATTTTTTATACCATTGCCGTGGAGCTTGCTTGAGACCATACAAACTTTTCTTCAATTTGCAAACAAATTTCTCTTTCTCTTTTTCCACAAAACCTTTCGGTTGCTCCATATAAATTTCTTCTTCAAGATCACCATGAAGAAATACGGTCTTCACATCAAGTTACTCCACTTCAAGGTTCATACTTGCAGCCATGCCAAGTACAACCCGAATAGAAAACATCTTTACAACCGGCGAGAAAATCTCATCAAAGTCAATACCTTTCTTTTGCCCAAAGCCTTTCACAACGAGCCGTGCTTTGTACCTCAGATTCTTGCCATCATTCTTCAATTTGAAAACCCACTTATTTTTTAGAATTTTCCTCCCTTTAGGCAACTTCACTAAATCATAAGTCTGGTTTTCAAGTAAGGAATTCATCTCCTCGTCTATGGCCTTTTTCTAATCACCTTTCTTTGCATGCTCAATTGCTTCTTGGTAGCTCTCAGGCTCCCCTTGATCGAAAATCAACACAAATTCATTGGGAGGATACTTTCTTGAAGGTTGTCGGTCCCTTGTAGATTTCCTCAACTCAAGTTGTGGTGGTGGTTCTTGAGTTGGATGCTCTTCCTCAATTTCTGACTCAACTTCATTAGGATTAGCATCATCCTCCACATTTTCAATAGGTGGCTGCACATCTCCCCCATTTTCATCATCCACTGAAGATGAAGGAGATGGATCCATGTCAATGAGATCACTAGTTTTTGGCTCCGGTTGATTACCTTTGCTAAAGTCTTCAATTGTTTGGTCTTCAAGAAACACAACATCATGGCTTTGAATGATTTTCTTGTCGACCGGATCCCACAATCTATACCCGAATTCATCACGCCCATAGCCAAGAAAAATGCATTGTCTTGACTTGCTATCAAGCTTGGACCTCTCATCTTTTGGAATGTGAACAAAAGCTCGGCAACCAAACACTCTCAAGTGCTCATAAGATACATCTTTACCGGTCCAAACTCTTTCTGGAACATCACCATTCAAAGGATAGGAAGGAGACAAATTGATTACGTCAACTGCTGTACTCATTGCTTCACCCTAAAAGGATCTTGGCAATTTAGCTTGTGAAAGCAAACACCTTGTTCTTTCCACGATGGTGATCCTCTCGGCAACGCCATTTTGTTGAGGAGTCTTCTTAATTGTCTTTTGGTACCGAATACCTTGGCTGCGACAATACTCATCAAATGGCCCAATGTATTCACCACCATTGTCTGATCGGATGCACTTCAATTTCTGCCCTGTTTCTCTTTCAACCATGGCCTGAAAATGCTTAAATACTTCTAGAACTTGATCTTTAGTTTTTAGTAGAAAAGCCCAAACTTTTCTTGAATAATCATCAATGAAAGTAACAAAATAAAGTGTACCACCATGTGTTCTAACTTTCAAAGGACCACAAACATCCGAATGAATCAGCTCCAAAACCTTTTCTTTTCTAGAAGCAACATTTTTCTTAAAAGAAACTCTATGTTGTTTACCCACCAAACAATGAATACAAGTTTTAAGATGTGTACCTTTCAAACCGGGTAGAAGCTCTTTCTTGAACAAAACTTGCAGCCCCTTTTCACTCATGTGCCCAAGCCGCTTGTGCCACAATTCGGTAGAAGTATCATCTTTAAGTGCATTGACAACACCTTTACAATTTTTTCTTGCATCGAGTAAAGTGTATGAGTCTTCTTGCACTTAGCCACCACCAAAGAACCATTTGTGAGCTTCCATATTCCATCACCAAATTTGTTGTTGAAGCCTTCATCATCTAGCTTCCTAGTAGAGATCAAATTGAGGCGAATGTCGGAAACATGCCTCACATCTTTAAGCAACAACTTGCAGTTCAAATTTGTTTCCAAGCAAACATCACACATGCCAATAATCTTAGACAAACCTTCATTACCCATTCGAACAGAACCATAATCTCCTTTGGTGTAGGTAGTGAAGAAATCAACTCGAGAAGTCACATGAAAAGAAGCACCGGAATCAATCACCCAATTACTCTCTTGGCCCACAAAATTGATACAATCATCTTCACAAACGTCCATGAGATCATTGGTAGTAACTGTCGTTGTGTCTTCTTGCTTCTTAGCCACACTTTTTGCATGCCTTTTTTCCTTGTTCTTGAGGTTTCGGCATTCCCGCTTCATGTGCCCTTTCTCATGGAAATAATAGCACTCAATGTCTTTCTTTGAAAAAGAACCACCTTTTGATTTGTCACGGCTTTGATCACGACCATGAGAAGTCTTACTCCTCCCCCTTGTTTTATTTCGGCCTCTCACAACAAATACTTCTAAATGAGAGGAACCCGCTGATTTTCTTCTAGTTTATTCATTCAACAGGTTACTAGTGACTTGGCCCATTGTGACTTGGCCCATTGTGACAACTCCATTGGGCGCCGAATTACTAATGGTCACAACCAAAGTCTCCTAACTTTCAGGCAAAGAACTAAGTAGCATCAAAGCCTGCAACTCATCATCAAAAATAATTTTCATAGAAGCAAGTTGGTTAACAATACTCTTTATTTCATTTAGATGTTCCGGAATAGGGCTGTCCTCTTTATATTTTAAATTAACCAACATACGAAACAGAAAAGCTTTATTTGTGGCTGATTTTCTATCATAAAGGCCTCCTAATTTTTTCCACAAATCATGTGCTGAAGTTTCAGTAGCAACATGATGAAACACACTGTCATCAATCCATTGACGGATAATATCAACGGCTTTTCGATTAAGCCTATTCTATTCATCATCTTTCATACCCTCGGGTTTGCCACTATCACCCTCAATGGGTCCATACAAATCTTTATAAAATAATAGGTCCTTCATTTTAGTTTTCCAAGTTACCCAATTGCTTCCATTGAAGCTAGACATACGATCCACATTCCCCTCCATTGATTTACACAAATAAATAAATCCAAATAAACCATAAGCTCTGATACCAGTTATTAGGGAAAATATGTGATTCCCCACAAGTAAATCAATCAATGGGAATAAAAACTAATGCGAAAAAATTAAATCAGAAGCAACATAAGAATTTTTACGTGGTTCCCTCAATGTGAAGTACGTCCACGGGATCGAAATCCGATTCCACTATCAACCAAATAAGTTCCAAACGATTACAAACGAGACACTAATAGTCTCACAAAACCACCCTTAGGTGAATTCCAAATAATCACAAATAAACAAGAGGAAAGACCTCACCAAATAGATGAACCAAAATCTTCAGAATCAGAGTGGTAGAAGACCCAAAATAACAACCCAAATCAGCTTCACCAAAACACCCAAACAAAGATGCACCAAATCAATTTGTTTCTGCTCCACAAATCAATAGACCCAAAGCACTATCTCACCAAGAAAAAGTATATGCTGCTGTCGTACTTGTCTCTTGGGAAAAAACAATACACCAAAAATTATATTGTGAATCTAGGATTTTTTATCAAAATTTTAGTTGTTTCCAAATTGGATTGGGTCTCCACAAATTAAATATAATATATAAAAATATATTATAATTAATACTAAACCAAATTAAACTCTTTTTCCAAAACCAATTGGGTCCCACACTCCAATAAGAAGGTATACCCAACAGGCAGAAAGTGAAGAAACTTCTTCAGAGGATTGAAGGTTCTCACTTGACCATGAATTACTTAGCTAACTCTTCCTTCTCTGTTTTCTAGTTTATTTTTCCCCATTACTAGTTCTCTCTAATTTTCAGCTCTTTAACTGTGTTTGAAGAGTGGTGTTTTGGTTAATTTGTTCACTGATACTCCTTACTCTGGACCTCAATGATGTGGGTTTTGTGTGAAATGGATAAATTTTAACAATGTGCTATGGTTAGGGCATTCAAATTGTTTTGCTTAATTATTTTATTTTGATATGATATAAGATAGAAGTGCAGTTCCCTTTTAAGCAACAGATTGGAAAGATGAAAAGCATGTTGCGGCCAATCACTAAAGCATGTTGAGGCCAATCACTCACTAATTGAAGTCTAAAATTTGACCTATGGTGTTTTTTTTTTTTTTTTGGAAAAAGCAACAGAAAGTCACTTCCAGGAACCTTGGATTTGTTTTTGCACATCATATTGTCATGGCTTCCAGTTTTGTTTTGTTTGTTTGGCTTTTTTTTGTGTGTGTGTGTGTGTGTGTGTGTGTGTTCCTTCGATTCGGATTTATATATGATTATAGATTCATATTGATTTGATATGCATGTGTTTTTGGTTTTTTTTTGTTAGCATAGGTATACACCTTATATACCATGTGCCAATAAGAGGCAACTTATTCAGTTTGCATTGTTGCTAATTCATTAACAGCTTTGTCTATTTCTGAAAATTCTTAATTATACTATCAATCATAATGATAATCTTGATTTGGCAGCTTTCTCAACACTTTGCTTAAAGTAGCATGGTTTATTTTTTTATTTTATTTTTTTCACTAAGTGCCGCAATTTGACATGACAATAGATGAACCTCGCCATCATGCAGATTAATGACTCCTTTTAGATATATGCTCTGTTGATGTTATTATCTTAATATTGTTTGTGATCCGTTTTTGGTCTTCAATTTTAGTGTCTGTTTGTTGTGTGATTTTGGTGGAATGGTTGTTAGTGTATGGTTGGTTTGTTGGTGCTAAATCTTTTTTTGAATTTCCCTTGTAAATGTTTTTGTTGTGAATATATTGTCATTTTGCTGTCAATTGTTGGCTATTATAGTTTCATTAGTGGCACTGATAAGCTTGGCACAATTAAAGTTGTTTGATTGCTGGATTTTGTTAAGAGATTGGAATAGAAATAAAATTTAATAAAGAATAGAAACTGATTTTACAATCATTTGTGGTGTTGCAAATATTTGTTAGAATTTTTTAGCCGGATATGTTCAAAAATTTAGGCATGGATTCATTATGCTTCTGTGATTTGGAGCCAAGTTGTAGTTGCTTCTAAACATAGACTCTTGCTCCCTCTCTCTCAATGACTCACCATCACTATACCCCCCATTGCTCACCGTTGATAGTGGCACCATTTCATCTTTCCTTGACCTTTTTTGTGGGATAATTTGAATCATGTCTTCTGTTAGGATATATTTTAATAAGAATATGATTTAAACAAATTGCAGTTGATAATTGACGATTGAAAGTGGATGTATTTTTTTACAGATAAGTGCTAATGGTTAATTTTTTTATATATATATTTTTTATAGATTGCTTTTACGTGGGCTATTGTGGATATTTATTTTTGTGTACGAAGAGCATTTGTTCTGTATATGGAAGACATTTATTTTTCTACAATCCTCTGTTTTGGAAATCCAGTGTTTTTGTATGTAATATATAATTTAGATGCATTATACTTGCTTGGTGTGGTTTTATATGATATTTGGAATATGATGTTACAAGTTAAAGTTTTTGGATCGTTGATAATGAAATGAGTATTATTGATAATGGATTTAGATGATAATTGATAGATGTATTATTCTGTATATATACAGGTTGCTTTGATAATGGAATGCATGTAATTTAGAAATTAATGAAAAATATTCAATTTATGCATTTAAAAAAAACATTAATATCATGTTTTTGGCCACTAAATAATTAGTAGCCAATAAGGAAGTAAATATTTTTAGCCACTAAATAGTTAGTAGCTAAAAAAAAAATCAAATGAAAAAATAAACTTTTGGCGACTAAAATTTTAGTAGCCAAATAAAAAAATAGACTTTAGGCGACTAAATTTTTAGTAGCTAAAAAAAATTACACTTTAGGCGACTAAAACATTTAGTAGCTAAAAAAATAAGGTGAAAAAAAAAAAAAACTTTTTGGCTACTAAAATAAATTAGTCATGGAAAATAATTTTAATTTTGGCGACTAAATGTTTTAGTCGCTGAAAATGTGATATTAATTTTTTTGAAAGCTTTTAGTGACTAAAATATTGGTCGCCAATTTTGCCTATCAACAACTGATACCTTTACTTTTGGCGACTAATTTTTTAGTCGCCAATTTAGGACTTTCGGCGACTAAACTTTTTTCAGTCGCCAATACCTTCCCCAACAATCTTCCCGTGACCAAGTCGGCGACCAAACTATTTAGTCGAGAAAACTTTTCAGCGACTAAAAATCTGACTTTTGGCGACTAAAAATTTAGTTACCAAAAGTATAATTTCTTTTAGTGTGTGAACATCTAGTTATTATAAAGTGAACATGTTTAGTCGTGTGGTGTCCTAAAATTTTATCTTTTTATGCTGCCAAGTATCTATTTTTAAATTTTTTAAAACAATAAAATTAGACAAATGGTATGAGTGAGGCTTAAACCTTAAACCTTCAGTCGAAGATTTTTACTACTTTAGTTACACCCAATAGATAATAAATATTTTAGGAAAAATTATAAATACAACTTCTGAGATTTAATTAAAATACAAATTGTCTTTTGTGATTTTGAAAATTACATTCTACCCTTCATAACAAATCGTCCCTTTTATTAATAAATTATCAAGTCAATTAACAGTTTTTAATAATGTTAGAAATATGTTTTCATTAATAATTTAAGTAATTTTATTATTGTATAGGAAAGTAATTATGAATTTTATTTTTTTTTATAGTTAATTATGTTAAATAAAAAATTCTGACAAGGGAATATTTGTAATTTTTCAAACCTCGGGGGGTGTATTTGTAATTTACCTAATATTTTATTTTATTATTTTATTTTTACTTATTTGAATTTTACATACATGTTGGATTTTGTAGACCTTGATAAGTGTTATTCACTGAACCTTGGGTCTAATGGAAAGTTTTGGAGGAGGGCCTCCCCCAATAGGAGAGGGTCCGGGAGTACTTTTGTAATTTTTCATTATTTCCACATTGTCCTAATTCTATATTTATAAATAGATGAAGAAAGTGTCTCTTTTACGTTAAGAGAATTATATTATTTTCTGATCATAATAAAAATTGTAGTAGTTGTGGATATAATCATATTCTGGAGTGAATCACGTAAATAATTGTATTTCTTTGTGTGTGTTTGATTTCTTTGATCTTGTTTGTTATTTTGTGTCTTATTGATCTTGAATAGAAATAGACGATTTCCTAATAATGTATCACGTGTGTCAACCACTAGTTAAATATAAAGAGAACACATTGAATGGTATTTTGAAATCTTCGCTCCTTATGTTGTTCAGTGTTCACTTTTTTATTTAAAATAAAATATTGAACATATTGCCAAGTGTCAAATGCCCATTTTTTATTATTTAAAATTTTAAAAAAAAAAAAGAAAAAAAGAATGAGGCTTGAACCTTAAATTTTAAATTTAATAAATCAAATTCTTACTATTTGAGTGTCAAATAACATATGAGAAATATTTTATTTTATTTTTATTTATTTAAATTATAAAAGCATCGCATGTGGTTAATTTTTTATTGGCTATTTTAGATTCAAAAAATAAAATAAAATTATCAGCGTCAATTGCCCGCGTATGCCTTATTCGAGCAAAACGCGTGTCACAACTCGCAAACTTTAGTGGTGAGGTGGACATTAATAAAATAAAATTCAATAAAAAGCATTTAATGAATATTATATCTTTTATTATTGGGAGACTTATTTATAAGTCCTTTTTCAGAACCTTATACTAGGCTAAGTCCTGTGTAATTTCTTATAGAGTCTCAAGTCCTATTTTCATAAGAATGTATTCCACAAGATCCTAACGTGACATGACACTTACATAAACGTAACGTAACGTGACACCTATATATACGTAACGTAACGTGACACCAATATGAACGTAACGTGACACCTACATAAACGTAACGTAATGTGACACTTATATAAACGTAACGTGACACCTATATAAACGTAATGTGACACTTACATAAACGTAACGTAACGTGTCACGTTACGTTTCGCAAATTTAATAAGTTTTTATTTTTTTAATCCGTTTGTTTTGAAATAGATATATAATCTTAATATATTTTTATTTTGTATTATTAATTGTAAAATTTAAAAAATTATCAATAATATATGTGAAATCTAAATTAATTCATAAAAATTATAATTTTAAATTAATTAATGGAAGGGCACACAACGCTAGGGCTCGGCTCCTCAAACGATTCAATCGACCAATTCGATCTCCTGACTTGCATTCTTTATGCAATCCCGACACACTTCAATCCAAAGGAAGTTGATTTTTGAGGTAGGCTTGTGCAACCCAGTGTGCTGCCTTATTAGCTGATCTTGGACACCACCAAAAGGAAAATTGCCCATTCACAGCCAAGCCTAATGTCACCAGACACAGCCACACAATCCCAGTGAGGGACAGATTCGGACACACACAGATATAGGATTGATTGAGATAATTAAAACATTATGAAATAAAATGAAACTGAGTGGATAGATTATTTTAGCCTACAAATAAAAAAAAATTATTATAAAAATCAATTTCTTATATAAAAAATTCAATGTTACCATAGATCATAGGTGTCACGTTACGTTTATGTAGGTGTCACATTACGTTACGCTTATGTAGATATGTCACGTTACGTTTATATTGGTGTCACGTTACGTTTATGTAGGTGTCACGTTACGTTACGTTTATGTAGATGTCACGTTACGTATAGGTGTCACGTTACGTTTATGTAGGTGTCACGTTACGTTACGTTTATATCAATTTCCCTATATATGGTTTTATTATTATTTATGATATTAGCAACTAATATTGAGGGTAAATATGTCAAGAAACTTCCCACAAGACTTATGGAAACATAAGTTTTTTTGTGAGACCAAATGTAGTACAAGTCTCCCTAATAGAACTTCTAAATAATTTTCCCTTTATTTTTATTATTTATATGTTTTTGGGTCCCTTGAATACTTGACTCTAATAAAATATTAAACATCGCGCACATTTTTATTTTTCTCCTCACTTCTCACGTGCCTAACCCATTTCATATTATTATCCTCTTTACATCTTTTTGATATTTTATTTTGTGGGTTCTATTTTAAATTTAATATGATTATTTAAACTGTTTATTTTGTACGTCTAATAATAAAAAATTGTGCAAAAATTAAATTTTATCAAAAATGATTAGATATATGAACAAATTATATTTTATTTTAAATGAATCGCGACTATGAATTTAAATTTAAACCGTCTATTTTATAAAATAAAATATAATTTAGGGAAAATTATTTAGAAGTCCTATTAGGGAGACTTATGCTACATATGGTCCTACTAAAAAAATTATGTTCCCATTAGTCCTGTGAGAAGTTTGTTGACACATTTCCCTCAATATTAGTTATTAATATCATAAATAAGTAATAAAACCATATATAGGAAATTGATATAAACGTAACGTAACGTGACACCTATATAAACGTAACGTGACATATTTACATAAACATAACGTAACGTGACACCTACATAAACGTAACGTGACACCTATGATATATGGTAATATTCAATTTTTTATATAAGAAATTGATTTTATTTATTTTTTGGATTTTTTTGGGACAGCCAAACAACTAAATTACTGAATTCAAACACAATTAATTAACCAAAAAAATAATTCATAAATCACATTTCAATGATTGAAACAAAATATAGAGACGTATCATGTGTATTTTATATTGGACATAATTAAGACGGAAGGGATCCTTTCTTTCATCCAAAATCAACTCTTTCATAGAATGGTGACCACCCTTATACATTTCTATGTGAGAGGTCAGGGATCAATCTTTGCTAAATGCATAGATCAATAATTTCTCTTATTATGGGGTTTTGTTGTTTTTCTTTATTCCTTTCCCTTTATGGGTTATTTCTTAGGTTGGTTGTTGGGTTTATTTAATTGTCGAATATATATTATCTCTTACTGATTGACCAAAAAAAAAAATGTAGTGTTGACCACCGACGCTCCTATTCGTTCCTGAGAGATTTTCCACTGTGCATTGTTTTGTTTGTTGCTCTACGATATAAATCTTTTTGGTATATCATTTTGTCTTTTTTCTTGATTTTTTTTGTAGCTAATTTACACAATGATGTGGCTTGATTAGGAATTAGGACTTTTTATATTAAAATAAAATTCTCATGAAATTGGCTCTTAAATTCAAAAGGGACGTCAAAACATCATTCTAGATAAATTTTTAGTATATTACTTTTCTTACAAGATCATAATTTTCTCTGTTACATAAGTGAACTTAAAATACATAGTAATAATTCCACCGTCAAGTTTCATCATTAAAAGGAACTTTAATGTTCTCTCTGATACCCATATTTTTAGCTATATCTTCCGAAATTCATATACAGTCATGTTGCGTGCGACTAAAATAAGAATGCAAATAGAATGGATAAAGGATGGAAACAACACAAGAAGGAAAGCTTCAATTTGAGTGTACAAGTTTTACATGCATGTGAATTTCAATTTGAGTGTTGAACATTTGCTCCATCTATACAACAGTACAAGTTTGCGAAACGTAACGTGACACGTTACGTTACGTTTATGTAAGTGTCACGTTACGTTTATATAGGTGTCACATTACGTTTATATATGTGTCACGTTACGTTACGTTTATGTAGGTGTCACGTTATGTTACGTTTATATTGGTGTCACGTTACGTTACGTATATATAGGTGTCACATTACGTTACGTTTATGTAAATGTCATGTCACGTTAGGATCTTGTGGAATACATTCTTATGAAAATAAGACTTGAGACTCTATAAGAAATTACACAGGACTTAACCTAGCATGAGGTTCTGAAAAAGGACCTATAAATAAGTCTCCCTATAATTTACTTATCTATTTATTGATATTTAATGAAACTGATTTTTTACATTGACGGTCCTCAGGTTTTACGAAATGAATTGTTTGGATTATTATTGTAAGCATGGAATGATGCCTCTAAAATGAAGTTTAAAAGAGTACAGAGGATAGTGGTATCAAGAAAAACCATTCTCATATATATATATAGGTAATGCTATAGTACATATGCAAGTTATGACATTTGTGGGGTTGCTTATCACAAATGTCACCTTGTGTTATTTTGGTCCATACACTTTTAATTGACTTGATTTTAATCCTTAATTTTAGATTTTGTGTAAATTTGGTCAAATTAATAATATCGTTAGCGTTTTTTTTTTTTTTAAATTATCACTAAATTAATTGAAGTTAACTTACTGAGTTAGATAAATTCATAATTTTGTAATTAAAAATATGACACATGACACTTGAGAAGAGAATTTATGCCGAACAAATGGACCGAGCTAACCTTCATCTAGGGTGTTGAACCAAGTTGGATGATGAACTTGGGTTGTGGGCTGAGCTGAGCCTACGTGTCACGACCTCAAAATGATACATAAAACTCAACATTTTCGACATGCATTGATATACGAGAATAAAGCATATTTCTATTTATCAGAGTATTCATTACAGGTGTATTACATGTTGACAACAAAAGTAAATGCCCTATAGGCTTACAACTTTCCAAGTCAACACTTAGGTACAACAAAAGAAGAGTACTAACTCTTTATACAAAGTAAGCCCTTGGCTCGATTTACATGCAATACATAAAAGATAACACAAAAAGTCTTTCAAGCTCTAGCCTCCTAAGCTACGTCCTTGGAGGTGGCATACCATCTGTACCTGAAAATGATGTCTCATATAGGGTGAGCCACAACCCAGTAGAGATATACTAAACCAAATATGAACAATGACTAAAACAATAGCATTTGATAGATGGTTAACACTTATAAACCAATTCACAACATCAACCAATTCCATGACATAAAATCCATGCTTCATTCATAATTCTTTACTTATCCAAATCATTCCATAGACATGGCTCAGAACCTGGCCAAACAGTTAAGTGAGACCACATCTCACATTAAAACATTTCCCTGATTCACAAATCAAATGAGTCTACGACTCACAATTTAAACACTTCCATACTTCGAATAATACACATATTCGTTGTATTAACACTTCAATCCGATACACATATTTTTTGTATCGTTGGAGTCCATCCCCTATCTCCTCTTAAATAACATTTGGTTTAGGAGTCCATCCCCTATCTCCTCCTAAACCGTGGAGTACATCCCCTATCTCTTCCCACACAACACAATGCATATAAACGTTTATTATATACATGTTCAATCAATACACAACTTTGATGTATTGTTCCAACCGTCATATACAATGTAATTAGTTTCAATTTTTCCTAATCAACATACAATGTCTACAACAATCAAGACTATCCTCCACCGATAACCCAAAGCAGTTATTTCTAAACAGATAATAAATGCATCAAACAAATATAATCTCAACATTTCCATAGGTGAGTGATAAATTAATCCAACTACACCATTCAATCCCATAATTTTCTAATTTCATGGATTTCAACTCAATTCCATATTTTCTCAAATTAATTATACCAATTAATTTATCACAATAGTTAGGGCATTTTCCCCTTTTATCAAAAAATCAACCCTAAGGTTCAATTTCCTCAATTTGACACTAATAATGCCATTTTTCAAGTCTTACGTACACATGGAGTTTAATATAAGAAAAACCCCCTTTTTATCAAATTACAAATCAAACCCTAACTTTTTCCAAAATTACCCAACACCACCAACTACTCAAAATGCATAAAACTTATGTCAAAACTCATGAGATGGAGTAGGTTATCCCTACCTCGAAATGAAGAGACCAAAGGAGAAGATGGTGAAAATCCAAAGTGCTCCAAATCCACAAATTTTCAGATTAAAACGTAGCCCACACAACTCTCTATCTTTCTCACAAAGAACTTAGAGTAGAAACACACTATATGTAGATCAATCCCTAGAGAGAAAGTAAGTGTAGAGAAAGAAGCAGCCGGATCTAGGGTTTATACAAAAGAGGAGATGAAAAAGTGAAGTGTAATCCCGCTGCTGTCTACTGATGTAACATAGGCTCGCTCGAGCGAAGGATTGGTCGCTCGAGCGACCAGACACAAAGAACTCTCGCTCGAGCGTAGAAAACCTCGCTCGAGCCAACAATAATGAAGCTTCAGGTCTGCAACCCAGAAGTATGCTCGAGCGCAAGAATGCTCGCTCAAGCGAAGAAACCCAAAACATAGACCTCGCTCGCTCGAGCGAAGGAAAGCTCTCTCGAGCGAAGAATTGCAACCTTCAGGTCTAGAACCAGACGCAGATGCAAGCTCGAGCAAAGGACTTCTTGCTCGAGTCACCAGATACAAAACTTAACTCTCGCTCGAGCGAAGGAACCTTGGCTCGAGCGAAGGATCTAAAACACAGAGCTCGCTCGAACGAAGAACTAAAATTTTGGGCAGCAACCATTTGCTCCCAATCACACCCAACCTGTAACAATCCTGCCCAAAACATCCTATAACTCAAATACAAAGTATGGAAGGATGGAAACAAGATATACAACAACCAACATCCGCGGAACCAAGTCCGGATTACACTAATCAATGGAGGGAAAACGGGGATCGCTATAACCTCCCCCCCTTAAAGAATTTCATCCCCGAAATTAGATACAAGATTCAAAAATAAGTTTTCTCAATTCACAACAGTATTACCATCCAACATTCCACATCCTGACCCATTACCGGTCATCCCATCTCTATTCAAGAGGCAATTTACAACAATGTTCCAACATCATTTTCCATAATTCAATTACATAATCAATGCCAACAATATATTTGCATTTCTATAACATATTTAACATACACAATGTTAAAAATAAACTTCCATTTCAAGGCAATTTCCATAATATTTCCATAAACCGAAACATATACAATTTTTTACAACTTAAGACATATTCAGTGCTCTTAAAGTGTATCAATATAGCAAAATATACAACATATGCTCAAACATCCACAAATAGATCCGGATATTTCTCTCGGACCTCTAATTCACGTTCCCAAGTGGCTTCCCCCACTCCGTGATGTTTCCACAAAACCTTCACCAAGGGAATGGTCTTGCCTCACAAGACTTGATCCCGCCTATCCAAGACTCGAGCCAGTCTCTCCTCATACGAGGCATCCTCAATTACCTCTAAGTTGGTCCAATCCAATACGTGCGACGGATCCGGCTCATACTTCCGAAGAATACTAACATGAAACACGTCATGCACCCCGAACAACTGCGGCGGTAAAGCTAAACAATAGGCAATCTCACCAATCCTCTCAAGGATCTGAAAAGGGCCAATAAACCGAGAGGACAACTTCCCACTCTTACCAAACCTCATCAAACCCCGCCTAGGTGATATTTTCAGAAAGACGGGATCACCCACCTCAAATGCCAAAGGCCTCCTCCTACGATCGGCATAACACTTTTGGCAACTCTGGGCTGTAACAAGCCTCCTATGGATAAGCTCAACTTTCTCCGTCGTTTCGCTCACCAACTCTGGGCCCAATAAAGGTGCATCACCCACCTCGGCCCAACAAACTGGAGACCTACACGGTCGGCCATACAAGGCCTCAAACGGTGCCATACCGATACTCAACTAAAAACTGTTGTTGTAGGCAAACTCCACCAAGGGCAAGTGCTTCTCCCACGACCCACTAAAGTCAAGAACACAACCTCGAAGCATATCCTCAAGGATCTGAATAGTACGCTCGGACAGCCCGTCAGTCTGAGGATGATAAGCCTTGCTAAAGGTCAATCTAGTGCCCAAGGCACTCTGTAAACTCTGCTACAACCTAGCAGTAAAATGAGGGTCTCTATTTGAGACAATCGACACTAGGACCCCGTGCAACCTTACTATGTCCCGGATATACAAATCGGCCAAAAGATCTACCGAATCTCTCACGCGCATAGGGATAAAGTGCACCGACTTAGTTAACCGGTCTACAACCACCCAAATAGCATCACTACCCCGCTGAGTCCTCGAAAGACCTACAACGAAGTCCATAGTGACATGCTCCCACTTCCACTCGGCAATAGGCAAGGGTTGTAACAAACCCGCTGGCCTCTGATGCTCGGTCTTCACTTGCTGACAAGTAAGGCACTTAGACACAAAAACTGCGATATCTCTCTTCAAACCCCGCCACCAAAACTGGCGACCCAAATCACAGTACATCTTAGTGCCTCCTGGATGCACCGCAAGGCGTGAATGGTGAAACTCTCGGAGTACTTCCTCTTGGCAAGACTCCGGTACATACAAACGGTCTCGGTATCTCACACTCAGGTCGGGATACATAGACAAACCTTTCTCAGCCTTCCCACTGGAGATCTTCTCTCAGAGGGATTCTACCTCAAAGTCACCTGTAACAACGCCCGCGAGGGGGGCCTCGCTACAGTTCGGACTCGATTTTGTTGCGGTTCCAAATCTTGAACCAAAGAGTCCAAATCCGGCAAATCGTTTTTGAGAAAAATAGATTTTTTGAAAGAAGTGCCAAACATGGACTGCTTTGCCAGATAACAGAGTCGCCACCTAAATATTTTTAAATGGGAAATTTAGGAAACCCTAACTCGGTGCCAAAGGCCACATGTCCGTCATCACCAAAGTTGGCTCGGGAACTTGGGTACGATTGGGGAAGGTCACATCGTGAGCACCCCCGCTCGCCCGGTCGAAGACCGGCCTCTACTAACCATGATATCTGTTTTTGAAAACTTTGTGCATTCTTATTCCGATTATTGGCCTAGGTTACTATGTGATGCTCGCAGCAAACAAGTATAGACTGGGCCGTCTGAATTGGAACAAATTCTTTCATGTTTGTTTCTTTGAAAATGGTGTGATGGTGCTACCCGCAGGTAGGCTAAAATGCGGATTTGCCACCCTCGGGTGGGCTTAGAAAACAGTGATGTTGCCACTATCTAGTGGGCTTAAAACAACAAATGATTTAATTGTCCCAATTCAAATAACTCAACCTCCACCCACAGGCATTCAAGGCAGTTGTATCATATAAGCACATAGCCTCATGGCAAGCATGCTATCATGGCAACACTCACACGCATGCAAGAATGCTAAAGCATAAAACTTACCGAGTACTCCAAGCCAAAACAGAAAACCGATTAGAAATCATGCATGATCCTAAGTATACTGAAATGCCTAATGCAACACATGCAAAATGCAACTATAGCAGGCTCGGCTATTCTAAACATGGTATATGAGATGCTACAGTTAGCATGTATTCAATTTGGAATTGAAATACAAATGCAGTTTGTATGATGCGCCGAGCCTGGTGCGTGTAAAATAGATGAATGATGCAAACATGCTGTCATACTGTTATGCTAATTGAAACATGCCCTATATCTAACCATCAAAGCAGGTAAATAAAAGGGAGAAAGACGTGGGGTTGGAAGACATACATCACACTCACACACCCTTATTACAACATTGCCCTCGCACAGAGGGTCCGAATAAATAATAATACAGTCCGAATCAAAAGAATATTACAGTCCGAAATATACAGATTCCTAATTAATTAACAAATTAAACTAAGAAAGTCAGAATGCCAAGCAGCCGTGGAGCCGCTTGCTATGATGAACATTGCTGTTGAGGCGCCTCGGAAATCCACTGGGATGCCCCAATTAGCCTCTGTTTGCAGTATTTCTCGAAATGCGCGCCAGACTCCGGAAAGTTGTTGATCCTTAATTTTGCTGCAACAGAGAGCAGGAAAAGGGCATAGCAATGTATTTTCACAAATATATGCATGCCTCGATCCTCGTGCCACCAATCACGCATACCGATGCATGATGGCAGAGGAGTCGGTTTGCACAACTCAATATGGGATGAATGCAGATGAATGCTACAACAAAACCTAACCCCATCACGGGTAATCCGGAGTGTCGGTGACTTGGGAATTGAGACCCGTTCCGTCACTTGGAGTACAAAACGCGCCTCGTTTCCCGTGCAATATGCATGATATGTATGAAATGCAGCTAACATACAACCTAGCATGCGCAACGCTATGAAAATGAGTAACCTCGAAATGCGTGCACACAGGCACGCAAACCGAGGTAATGCATGAATGCAATCCAAGATACAACCTAGTATGCACAATTCGGATGAAAATGAAGATGCCTCGAAATGCGTGCACACGGGCACGCAAATCGAGGAAATGTATGAATGCAATGCAAATAGGCATGAATGCGATCTAATATATAATTTAGCCTGCACAATGCTATGAAAATGAGATGAAAATAAGATGCCTCGAAAAGCGTGCACGCGGGCACGCAAATCGAGGCGATGATGTGGAATGTAAATCGGATAAAACCGAAGTGCCTCGAAATGCGTGCTCACAGGCACGCAAACCGAGGCAACGATGTGAAATGCAAATCGGATAAAATCGAAGTGCCTCGAAATGCGTGCTCACAGGCACGCAAACCGAGGCAACGATGTGAAATGCAAATCGGATAAAACCGAAGTGCCTCGAAATGCGTGCACGCGGGCACGCAAACCGAGGTGATGATGTGAAATGCAAATCGGATAAAATCGAAGTGCCTCGAAATGGGTGCACACAGGCACGCCAATCGAGGCGACGATGCGAAATGCAAATCGGATAAAACTGAAGTGTCTCGAAATGCGTGCACACGGGCACGCAAACCGAGGCGGTGATAAAATAGAATGAAATGGAATACGGAATGCAAATTGGGCTTACGCCAACACGAGAGGACCTCAGCCGCACTCACATAAGCTGCCGTCGGATAAAAAAGAAGTGCCTCGAAATGCGTGCACACGGGCACGCAAACCGAGACGATGATATACAAGCATGAAAATGCAAATTGGGCTTACGCCAACATGAGAGGGCCTCAACCACACTCACATAGGCTGCCGTCAGATAAAAATGAAGTGCCTCGAAATACGTGCACACGGGCACGCAAACCGAGGCAATGGCATACAAGCATGAAAATGCAAATTGGGCTTACGCCAACATGAGAGGGCCTCAACCACACTCACATAGGCTGCCGTCAGATAAAAATGAAGTGCCTCGAAATGCGTGCACACGGGCACGCAAACCGAGGCAATGGCATACAAGCATGAAAATGCAAATTGGGCTTACGCCAACATGAGAGGGCCTCAACCACACTCACATAGGCTGCCGTCGGATGAAACGGAGGTGCCTCGAAGTGCGTGCCCACAGGCACGCAAACCGAGGCGATGCATCAAGGCATAGAATGACATGGGAAATGATATGCAAGCATGCAAACCAAATTTCAGCCACTAAATGAAGGGGAAAACAGCCCCGAAATGATGCGAAATGACAATTAACGCATGAAATCATCCCGAAATGCAATTCTAAGTGCCCGAAATGGCCTACGGCTATGCTAAACATGCAAAATTGGCGAATGACAGGAAAACAGTAGCAAGGAAGCTCCAAAAAATAGCATTTTTACAGTACAAAACAAGGCCAAATTATGAGCACAGATAGGGCAACAATGGCATGCAAAAATACGGTAAAAGAGGGGATTTACAAAGCAAGTGATATCTACAATGCTCAAACCCAAAAAATCAGTTCTACAACAATAATGATGAGCCAAAAATATTCACATTTACAGTAGATGACATCCCTCAAAACAGTGTGTAGACATGGCAAGCATAGCATGCAAAATATGGACCAAAAGGGGCTATAACCTAAGGTACCATAAGCAAACATCAAATGGCCTAAGACCCTTAATAAAATACAAAGAATAGGCCAAAAAAAGATACTTCCTAAGCCTGATGGAGGCCAGAAACAGAAGCTAGAATGGCCTAAACAAACATGCAAATTTACGGAAAATTTGATGGATACAACATGAAGTACCAAAACCAAACACCAAATGGCTTAATGCCCTTAACAAAACACAAATAAAAGACCAAAATATGACACTTTACAAGCCTGATGGAGACCCAAAACAGAAGCATGGTAAGCTTAAAGAAGCATGCAATATGGGAGTAGAACAAGAATCCAAAGCAAGTGCATGATAGAGGAAGAAAAACAGGTTGAGCCCTTCTTCAATGTTGAAGAGGGGCTCAAAATAAGCACACCTAAAGTTCATTCAATGCTCCAATTCGGATAAAAAATGGGCTAAAAATAGCATGCAATTTTACGGTAAAATGGAGGAATTTCAAAGGAAGTACCAAAAATATACACCAAATGTCTTAAGACCCTAAACAAAACATGACAAGGAGACAAAAATAAGACTTTGTCTAGGCCTGATGAAGGCCAAAATCCGGAGCCAAATGAGTCTAGCAAAGCATGCAAATTAATGGCCTAAGGAGGGATATTGAAAGAGGTCTATCATGGAGACACCAAATGAAGTTGAGCCCTTCTACAATGTTGTAGAGGGGCTCAAAATGAGCACAAAAGCAGTAGGTGTCAAAGCCAAAAACTAAAAGGAAATAAAGTAAATATTTGACTCAAGATTATGCAAGAAAAAGGGATTTGAATGCTTACCCTTGAAGACAATTCTTTTGCTGCCTTGTAGCCTCAATTTTCTGATCCTTAGGCCTTGAAGAAGCTCCCTTTGTTGCTGAAATGGAGATGGTGGAGGTAGAGCTTGGAGTTGATGAAGGAATGGAAGCAAACTTGGATGTTTGAAGCTTGGAAAATGGAGAGGGAGAGGAGCCGTGTATATGGAGCTCTCAAAGGGTTTTTCTAACCTTCCCCACCAGCTGGAAGCTGCTAGTTTTTATGGCCAAAAGGGTGGAAATATCTTTCCCCAAATATCTAGATATTTTGAGGGCAAAATATCTAGATATTTTGAGGGCAAACAAAAAAGATTTTGTTTGGCCACGAAGTGGGCATCTGAGACCGCAGTGTTCCTCGGAATGATGAAACAGAGGTACCTGCCAAAATTGAACAAAAACTAATGCAAAACGCAGCTGGGACCAAACCCATGGGGTCTGAAAATGGGCCGCACCTAGTGGTGTTCGGTCAAGTGGGTCTCGGAGACCCCAGTGTTCCTCAGTGTGACAAAATAGAGGTACCTGCCAAGAATGAACAAAAACCGATGCAAAATGAAAGCTCGGGGCCTAAACCGCGAAGTTCGGGGTCTCGAAAAAATGGGCTATGAGCACCGAAAGTGGCGTTCGGCCACGAAGTGGGTATCAGAGACCCCAGTGTCCCTCGGAAGGACCAAACAGAGGTGTCTGCCAAAAATGAACAGACATCGATGCAAAATGAATGCTCGGGGCCAAAACCGCGCGGTTCGGGATCCCGAAAATGGGCCGGCACCTAAGTGGTGTTAATTGCAGTGGGTTTCAGAGACCCCAGTGTCCCTCGAAAGGACCAAACAGAGGTGTCTGCCAAAAATGAACAGACATCGATGCAAAATGAATGCTCGGGGCCAAAACCGCGCGGTTCGGGATCCCGAAAATGGGCTGCCGGGCACCGGAAGTGGTGTTCGGCTGCGAAGTGGGTCTCAGAGACCCCAGTGTCCCTCGGAAGGACCAAACAGAGGTGTCTGCCAAAAATGAACAGACATCGATGCAAAATGAATGCTCGGGGCCAAAACCGCACGGTTCGGGATCCCGAAAATGGGCTGCCGGACACCGGAAGTGGTGTTCGGCGAAGTGGGTCTCAGAGACCCAGTGTCCCTTGGAAGGACCAAGCAGGTGTCTGCCAAACCGAAGCAGACATCGATGCAAAATGAATGCTCGGGCCAAAACCGCGGTTGATTCGATCCCGAAATGGGCCGCCGCACCTAAGTGGTGTTCGGCTGCGAAGTGGGTTTCTGAGCCCCCAGTGTCCCTTAAATGGGAGTAAATGAGATGCATGCCAAAAACCGGAGAAATCGGAGATGGTTGGGCGGTCCCGAACCGAAACCTGACCGGCCCTAACCCCGGCTCAAAAAATGGGAACAATGGCCTACGGCCGAAAAAGTAGCCCACGGCCATCGAGAGATAGTCTACGGACCACTCCCTCCTCAGAAAGAAAAAACAGAGAAAAATCGAGCCTGGTTCGCAAACCGAGACAAGGCACAGAAGAGAGTTCGGTAGTCCGGAGGCAGGGCGCACGGCCGCGATTCTGAGACTTCTGAACGAGCACAGTATGCAACATCACCGAGCGCTCAATCAGTGACGTCTGAGTCTTAAGGTCGGTCAAAAATGGGGTGTCTACATCACTCATCTGTGCCTCTAACACTCGACTCACAAGTGTAGGCTGCGCAACAACAGAAAACAAGGCCGCAGCCTCAACGGTTTCGCCCAGAAGCAAATCAAACTCGCCAAGAGCACCCAACATCTCCCACTCCCGGATGGCTATAAAAGCTACATCACTAATGGATTTCCTGCTAAGGGCATCAGCCACAACATTGGCCTTCCCCGGATAATAATGCAACTTAAAGTCGTAATCCTCAATAAACTCCATCCACCTCCTCTGCCTTAAGTTTAAGGCTTTCTGTGTAAACAGATATTTCAGACTCTTGTGATCCGAGAACACCTCGAATCTCTCACCATAAAGGTAGTGCCTCCAAATTTTCAAGGCAAAAATCACAGCTGCTAACTCTAGGTCATGTGTAGGGTAATTCTTCTCATGTATTTTCAATTGACGTGAGCCGTAGGCAACCATTTTCCCCTTTTACATCAACACACAACCCAAACCCTCTTGTAAGGCATCACAATAAATGGCATAACCCAAACCTCTCTCCAGAATAATCAACACAGGAGCGGTGGTAAGTCTAACTTTCAACACTTGGAACGACTTTTCACAAGTCTCACTCCATACAAACTTGACCTCTTTTCACGTCAATCTAGTCAATGGTGAAGCTAGCCTGGAGAAATCTTTCACAAATCGGCGATAATACCCAGCTAATCCCAGAAAACTGCGGATCTCAAAAACACTCTTAGGCTGTGCCCAATCCTGCACCGCCTCTATCTTGGATGTATCAACAGACACCCCTTCCACAGAGACCATATGGCCTAAGAACTTAACCTCTCCTAGCCAGAACTCGCACTTCCGAAACTTGGCATATAGCCTATGGGCCTTAAGCAACTCAAGCACCACTCTCAAGCGTTTCTCGTGCTCCTCCTCAGAAGGTGAATATATGAGAATGTCATCCACGAAAACGACTACAAAACGATATAAGAATTCCCGGAAGATCCGTGTAGATGTCCCCGAATGTCCCGGGAGGGAATCTCCATTCTGTTCATTTGAGCTCACTACAGTTCGGACTCAAATGTCACGGTTTTTAATCTGATCTCGCAAAGTGCAATGCAAGACTGATAAATCACCAAAGAGTCCAAATCCGGCAAATCGTTTTGGAAAACTGATTTTTTAGAAAGAAGTGCCAAACATGGATAGCTTTGCCAGATACAGAGTCGCCACCTAAATATTTTATTTTGGGGAAATTTAGGAAACCCTGACTCGTGCCTAAGGCCACGTGTCCGTCATCACCAAAGTTGCCTCGGCTCGGGAACTTAGGTACGATTGGGGAAGGTCAGCTATGAGCACCCCCGCTTGCCCGATCAAAGATCGGCCACTACTAAACATGATATCTTGTTTTTGAAAACACATGCGTTCTTATTTCGGTTAATTAGCTAGAATTACTATGTGATGCACACAGCAAAACAAGTATAGACTACATCGCCTAATTTGGAACAAAGCATTATATATCCGTTTGTTCGGAAAAATGGTTTGAGTTTTGCTACTCGCAAGTAGGCTAAAATACGGATTTCAATGAATTGTCCCAATTCAAGCAATCCAACCTTCACCCACAGGCATTCAGGCAATTATATCACATACGCAAACAGTCTCATGGTAAGCATGCTGTCATGGCAACACTCACACACATGCAAGGATGCTAAAGCGTAAATGCTTACCTAATACTCTAAGCCAAAACAGAAACTAGTTAGTAATCAAATGCATGATCCTCGTTCATGTTAAGATGGCTAATGCAACACATGCAAAATGCAACTAGAAATAGGCTCGGCTATTCTAAGATGTCATGTGAAATGCAGCTTGATACATGCATTCAAATTGGAATTGAAATACAATGCAGTTAGCATGATGCGCCGAGCCCAGTGCATGCAATACGAATGAATGTGTGCAAACATGCTGTCATAAGTATGCTAATTGAAATGTGCCCTAAAACTAACCATTGTAAGCGGTTAAATAAAATGGAGAAAGACGTGGGGTTGGAAGACATGCATCACATATACGCACGCTTATTACACAATTTGCCCTCTATCGGAGGGACCGAAAGAATAATACAAATTAACTAACTAACAAGCTACTTATTTATTACACAACACTTAACTAATTAAATTAATTAATTAATCTAAGAAAGTAGTAAAGAGGCCTCGGGAAGAGGGATGAATGCATGCATGTTCGGTTTCACTCGGAAATCCATCGCCATACTCATGTTGCCTCTGTTTACACTGCTCTGCACTTCTAAAAACTGCACAAGTCTCAAGGATGTTTCTGAACCACCTTCTGAGCACTGTGGAAGGTCATCAGCCAAAAGGCAAGGCCACCGGCCATGGGAAACTGGTCATCGACCATGTATGAGGCTCTCGGCCAACAATGTATAGCCGGCCGGCATTAAAGATGGCCGACCGGCCATCTCTTCCTGCAAAATTCTATTTTGCTGCAGCAGAAGGCAAATAGAGCATGTCAATGCATTTTCAAAGCAATGTTTGCACAACCACCCTTCTTATCATGTTTAAGACTCAAAGGAGTATGGTTTTTCGACCCTCGGACCATCAATCACTCATTTCAATGCATGATGGCCAAAGAAGCCAAGTGTGCAACTCAATATGGAATGAAATGCACAAAACACATAAAGGGCCCCAACCTCTATCATGATTGATCAAGAGGCAAGAGATGCACACACAATGCAATGCAACCTAGGCAAGCAAGCAAGCATGCAAATAACTCAAGTGTGCAACAAATCTAATGCAACATGAGCATGTTAACATGCAATATGCAATAGGCATACAACCTAAACATGTGGACATGTATAGCATGCAACAACATGCAAATTGAACTAAGCATGCAACAACATGGTGAGATGGACTTACACTAACATGGGTAGCTCTCAAGCATGCCAAAATCAGTGGCCAAAATGTGTTGGGATGGTGGCTCGGAATGCACAAAGATAAAGCTCATGCAATGGTCCATAAATGAGGCATACAAGCTCAACTCTCAAATGCATTTAAAGAGTGATAAATGCATGTGCATGACCATGAAACATGGACTGAAATTACACTACAAATGATGCCAAATCATTGAAATAGGCCAAGTAATGCATACTAAATGACTCAATACACAAAGCTTACAAGCAAGATTGAACCAAAGCTATGCAAAACAAGTCATGGGTGACCAAGACAACCAAAATCAGACCTCAAGCATACCAAAACATGGATAAAATCTTCTTGAAGTCAAGCCAAAAGCATGCTAAAAAGATATGTCACAACATGACGCATATTAGGCTATTTCATGGGATTGCATGGCAAGTGTATGGAGCATGCAAGGGCTAACCAAACCAAACCTAAACAAAGGTATGACATGATAAAATAATCCCAAGAACATGCTGAAATGGACACAACATAGGCTAAAATGAGATGCTACTTGAAGGAGCATACAAAGCTAGTGTGTGTGATTTACACTACAAGTGTATGAGGCATGCAAGGGCCAACCAAACCAAGCAAAAAAAGATCTAAGGCATGTTAAAACTACACCAAAAATCTACTGAGATGGCCCAAAAACAAGCTAGAAACACATGCTCAAACATGAGGTATACAAGACTAGTTTGCAAAATTTACACTACAAGTGTATAAATCATGCATGGAATGACCAAGATAGGCAAAAACAGTGGCATATGACAGAAAAATAACCACAAATAATAGCTAAGATGTGGCCAACATGAACTTAACAAAGGTACTCACATATGAGGCAAATATGACAAGTATTGAAGACAACAAGGAGAGTGGATGGCCCTCTCCTTCTTAGGACCTCAAAACACCACCCCCACCACTGAAATGGATTTCAATGGTGAGAAGGCCAATACAAGGTGGTCCCGAAGCTCACAAAAAAGGCACAAAAATGAGGCCAAACAAGGCCTAAGAGGAGGTAAACAATCCCAAACACAAAAAGTGATCTTAAACAAACTTCAAAAGCATGCAAAAACAGAACTTTTATCATTTATAAGTTAAGCTCAAAACAGCATGAAAGATAGGCTAAAAGTGTGTGCAAAAATGGGGAATAAAGAGGGTAGTTCTCACCCTTGATGCACAGCTGCAAAACCAGCAGGTTCTTGGACCAAGAACCGACTCTTTAACCTCTGAAAATAACCTCCAAGAATCTTAGATGAATGGTGGAGGTGTGTGTCTATGAGGTGTGGTGTAATAGGCCAAGAACAAGACCCTTTTGTACCCAAAATATAGAGATATAAAGAGAGATATATCTCGGAGCCTTAAACAAATTTTTGGAACCTCTCTAAAGGAGAGGGAGGCCCTCTCTTATAGAGAAACAAGAGGGTTCAAGCTTCTTGGAGAAGCTAAAGAGGGTTCAAGCTTCTTGGAGAAGCTAAAAAGGTTCAAGCTTCTTCAAGAAGCTAAAAAGGTTCAAGCTTCTTGGAGAAGTTAAAATGGTTCAAGCTTCCCCAAGAAGCTAAAAAAGGTTCAAAAGGTTCAAGCTTCCTCAAGAAGCTAAAACAAGGGTTCAAAAGGTCCAAGCTTCCTCAAGAAGCTAAAACAAGGGTTCAAAAGGTTCAAGCTTCCTCAAGAAGCTAAAACGAAAGTGCAAATCCTCCATACACGTGTATGGAGGGTAGAGACTGTGCCATCTGGCACTAAATATCTGCATAAAGCAGATGAACAAGGTTCGGCCAGCAGAAAAGGCCGATCGACCAACACAAAGGGTCGGCTGACTAAAAACATTGCCGACTGGCCAACACTTTTGGCCGGTAGCAACAAAACAGGGCCGATGGCAACATACCAAGGCCAATGGGGTGTGGGGATAGCCAACAAGCCATTTTCCGCCCTCAGGTGCAAAGATCACAAGCCCTTGGTCTAACCAAGCACAAAACAAATAAGTCGAGAGATCTTGAGGCAAGGTGCGCGACCGAGACCTCCGAGAACTCAAGACGAACACGAACATGGATGATCATCGAGTGTTCAAACGATGACGTCCAAGTCTTGAGGACGGTCAAAAATGGGGTGTCTACAGTTGCCCCTCTTTGACAGAACTCGAAAGTCATAACAATGGAGGGAGTGCATGTCAAAGCCCAGAGACGACCCATTTTTGGCAAGGCCGAAGACTTAGACAAAGCATACAAGCTACAGATGAAGATATGCGCCCGGAGGTAGGGACAAAATGCAAGAACAATGCACAAAGCCGAGCATAACTTATGATCATGCAAAGAAAGCTATAACGAAGCATAACATGCAACAGTTTTAAGTAAGCAAAAACCAAACTACATTACAATACAGAAAGGATGTAAGAGAATTATTCAGTTCTCACTACGCCTCACATGGAGAATATACAATACCTGTCCGGTTCGTCTAGTCGCGCTAGCTTCAAATGAACCGTACATACAATATCATGCCTGCAAAGGAAAGAAACTTAACAGGTACAATATTGTTAGCAATATGCATGACAATGCAAGTGAAAAGCTGCGTGACAACGCGAGTGGAAGGATGCAAGACGATGCAACCTAAGGGGGATGCTTAACAATGCGGGATGGATGCAAAACAATGCAACATGATACAAATTCCAAACACGCTGAAAATGTGTAAGGAAAGGGAGAACCTCTCAGCGTAGCACATGCGAGAGAGGAAAGGGGATGGCACAAACATTGGAACGTATTCCAAATGCTCTTTAACCAAAGAAGGAGAAGAACAAGGACATCCCGGTGTTCAGAATGGCATAAGCATTGGAATGTATTCCGAATGCTTTGATCCAAAGAGGGAGAAACATGGGGACGTATCCCGGCATTTCGGAAAGGTATAAGCATTGGAACATATTCCAAATGCTCTTAGCCAAAGAGGAAGAAACATAGGGATGTATCCCGGTGTTTCGGAAAGGTATAAGCATTAGAACGTATTCCAAATGCTCTTAACCAAATGAGAGAAGCATAGGGATGTATCCCGGTGTTTAGGGACGTATCCCGGTGTTTGGGGACGTATCCCAGTGTTTAGGGACGTATCCCAGTGTTTGGGGACGTATCCCAGTGTTTCGAAAAGAGAGAGAAACATGGGGACGTATCCCGGTGTTTCAGAAAGGCAGAAAAGGGCGTGCATAACAATGCAAGTGGAATGTGCGTGACTACGCAAGTGAAGAGGTGCATAACAATGCAATACAGGTGCACAAGGTAGTGCGATGTAGATTAAATGCACAAAACAGTGCGATGCAATGCACTAACAAGTACAGGTAAGGTGCGCAAAATAGCGCGATGCAATGCACTAACATGTGCAGGTAAGGTGCGCAAGAGAAGTGCGATAAAATGCATTTTCTATACAAGTATGGGGGCATTAATCATGTACTCTGGTGCCTCCGATTTACCTCTCAGAGGACTTGGCAACACGTTCAGCTCAAAAGGGGACACCCTGTCTATATTGGCGAGAGATAACATCTGCAGTTGCTTTAATTGCGATTCTGACTTGAAGCAGGCTTAAACTTGGGGTTGAGATACACTCATACTCCAGAGAAATGGGGAGGCCTGAGAAGGTGCACCTGGAATGCAGTCTCGTAATTTGCCGAAGTTGAAACACACTAAGATGCTCCAAATTTTCCTTCTTTTCTTTTGCTTTGCAGTCTAGAACCCACAGAGCTTCAGATAGGTCCTTATTTTACTGTTTACACTTATCGGGGGTGGACCCTATAGTTTTATGAAAGAACAAATACTGTTTTGCACAAATGTGGAGAATGGCACAGCACTCTGAGCACAAGATGGTTTTTTTTTTTTTTTTGAAATTGAGAAATGAGTTCTTAACCGGGTATTGAGCCAACGACTGGCCACAGCCAAAACGACTCGACAAAGGAAAAATAAAGGTAAATAACCTAAACACATCGAGTAACACTCGAAACGACTCAAAGCAAGAATTGAGACAAAACAAAAGACACGACACATAGACGCGTTACAAAGATGAAAGACCTCTTAGTACACGAGGAGCCAATTTCTCCGGGTATTGTTTCCCACCCTCTCTCATTTGTGATTCCCATATCACTCTGGCACTCCATCTCTATTTTTTTGAAAAAGCCCTTTTTCTCACTTTTTCTCTCAGCGCACATCTCTCTATTCTTCAATCTCTCATTTTTTAATCCCTCCCCTGAGTGGTTGATGGATAAACAGAAAGTTGCGGGGTCTTGGCCCTAGCATTCCGCTAGATTCTTCTTTTTCTTCATAACAGTGAGTTTCTTCCACAGAGGGGCTGCGCTACAATTGGATGTGTAGCAAATCTGCAGCTGACATCGGTTAACGATGCTCTGCTAGGGAGTTTGGACGTGATCAGATCTGTCCAGATAAGGGAGTGGAATATCTTGTCCCACTCCGATTCGTGCTTCGCACTTGGCTTGATACCTCGTTGCTTGGAGGATGTGAGAGCTTTTTGCCCTTTTGCGGTTAGCTTCAGTGGTGCCCTTTTCTGACAGGTATGGTGCCCTTTCTGGCAAGTGCGTTGATAAAAGGGAAAGGACAGAAAACCTGACTCAACTGTGCCCCTATTTCATCATTTTGACCATTTTTTGTTTTTGCTTTCTACTAAAACAATTTTGACCAATATGAGAGTTAGATTAACATACTTGTTCGATTTTTGATTTGAAAATCATGCAAGTTAGGTTATGAGTACTAAAAATTTTCCCTTTTTGGGTCCAAGAAATGGTCCAATTTTGGAAAAGATGGAATAATTTTCGTGAGATCAGTCAACCTCAGTAAAAATTCTCAAAAATTATTTTTGCAAACAGCCACTGCTCAACGAGCATGAAACTTACTCTTGAGATGTACAACCTCAGATCCATAATAATGGAAAATTGCCCCTTGTTTTGAAGGACACTGCATGGCGACAGAAAGTTGCCCCTTGTTTGAACGACACCGCAGCGTATTGAATGGCAACGGAAAGTTTCCCTTTGTTTAAATGGCATCGCAGCGTATTGAATGGCAACGGAAAGTTGTCCCTTGTTTGAATAGCACCGCAGCACATTGTAATCAGCCTTTAGAGTGACGATCACAACCGAAACTCTCGGATACAGAGAAGGCAACGATGATCAAAACCATTACATGGACACACTTGATTTGGAAGTGTTTGTGGCTAGACTTTAGAATGAAGTTGCCTACGTATCCCAAACATGAGAATCAAGCCTTACGTAGTTCGGGGTAAGGTACACTCGTGTATTAACCCTCACCTTTTATGCTCCAACTTTTGCCAAGGCCGCCCTTCCGGGTTTTCAACCTTGCGAGCTTTGTTTTTCTTTTCTTTTCATTTCTTTTTTTTTTCTTCTTTTCTTTTTTTTGCATTTTTTTTCTTTTTCTTCTTTTTTCTTCTTTTTCTTGCTCTAATTTTTGCTTGGATCGCCCTTCCGGGTTTTCAACCCAGCGAACCTCTCAAGGGTAAAAGTGTAGCTTTATCTATGTCAAATAGTTTTAGGATCTCGAAGCCATTTGCATCCAGGAGAGTGACTGTTGTTCGTTGATGATGCAGGAGTCCATCCAATGGGACTGAATTTGCCCCTAGTGTTGTGGATCGAAACTCAGTTGTTTTTCAGCAATACTTTCTTCTTTCCTCCCTCTAGGATTTGGCATTCTTGCCGATTTTCATCTTTGACTCTTCGAGCACATTTGAAATTCTTTTGCCCCTAGTTCAAAGGGGTGCTTTTGATCTAGCTTCGCAAGCTTCTTTTGACCTTCTAATCTTCTTGATCCGACTTTCCTGGCCTCTTGTTCGAGGGGTGTTTCAAATTTGGCCACACAGGCCTCACATTGTGGTTGACCATTGAACATTCTGAATTTAAGTCCAAGGTTTGAAAATGAGGGGTCGAGTTTTGAGGCTGAGAGCGATCCTAGGCTGTACAATCTCAAGAGCGATTCCACACAGGTCTTTGCAGGATCACGCAAAACATTTTTTGAAATTTTTTAAGAAAGCGACAAATCGCTCGCGCTGAAGACAATGTAGAACCAATCTGGATCAAGCCAGGATCCTTCTCAGTACTCACATCAACAAGCATGATTTCAATCATTAAGGGCTTAGCATGCCTCTCTTTCTCTTAATTGGTTAAATTTTGCAAAACCCGAAGAATTCATTTCTCTTTGTTTTCACCGCAGTGTTCAAAAAGTTTTGAAAAACTTAGGTCAATGCAATGAGTTCGAGGCATAGAAAAGTAGGCGAAAAGTATCGCCGTTTCAGTGAAACTTTCTGGCATAACTGGCACAAGGCAAAAGCAAGCACAAAATCATGAAAAACCATTGCTGTTTCATTCAAATCTTTTGGCGTAACTGGGTCCAAGACAGAAACAGACTCAAAAGAAAGAGAAAAGACAAACACAAAATAGGAAAGTGATGTCTGAGATAACACCCCCGAAATCACCCGACTCCAACACAACAAGACTGACTCGATACGACAAGACAGACTCAACAGGATTAACTCGATACAACGAGACAGACTCAACAGGACTGACTCGATACAACAAGACAGACTCGACAGGACTGACTCGATACAACAAGACAGACTCGACAGGACTGACTCGATACAACAAGACAGACTCAACAGGACTGACTCAATACAACAAGACAGACTCAATACCCAAGTCAGGAAGTAGGATAAACAGCATTCGCAAATGCTCGAAATAGTGTATGCCATCCATCACATCTGGAGTAAACTGAGCACCGACAGCAAGTGATTCATCCCCCGATCGCATAACAACACAGGTCCAGAATACCCGAGGGATATCAGACCCTTCTGAAGCTATGGTTCCAAGACTACTTAGCAAAAGAGAAAACAGACAGCATCTTAGCCTATTTTTGCCAAAACAGATATGAGCGTAGCTGAATGACCGTGCTCTCTACTGCCCAAAAGTTCGCCTGTAAACTGATACCCTCAGGTAAAACTGATTCCCAAATACTTATGCTAATGCCCGCAAGCCTGATACCCAGACTTGCAAACTGATACATGCATTCTTGTAGAGACACACCCTAAAAACACATAACAAGCAAGTGAGAGCCAAAACACCCCTATGTTGGGGTAAGGTTTCCCTGTCCTATTTTGCCAGGAGCTAGGGTTTTACTATGCACACAGCGGCTTCAAACAACCTATAATCGGGTAAGCAACCTGTCCTAGTTTGGAATGGTCACTATGGATTCCGATATGCACTAGGTCGCATGGTCAAAAAGGGTGCCCCGGTGACAACCGGGGTTTGTGTTCCCATCGTGGCAGAGCCCGTAACTGGTCAGCCTTATGGCACGCTTCTCAAAGCGAGCCTCCGGTAAACCGTTCAGGAATAGCAGACGGCAAACACTGTGACTTAGGCACACCAATGCAAATGCAATGCAAAGAGACACATAAGTATAGTCAAAACAAGATATCATGAGTTCGAGTCAAGTTCTCTAACTCCCCAACAGAGTCGCCAGAAACTGTAAACGTCCCCGAACGTCCCGGGAGGGAATCCCCATTTTGTTCATTTGGGCTCATTACAGTTCGGACTCAAATGTCACGGTTCTTAATTTTATCTCGCAAAGTGCAATGCAAGACTGATAAATCAGCAAAGAGTCCAAATCCGGCAAATCGTTTTGAAAAATTGATTTTTTAGAAAGAAGTGCCAAACATGGATAGCTTTGCCAGATACAGAGTCGCCACCTAAATATTTTATTTGGGGGGAATTTAGGAAACCCTGACTCGTGCCTAAGGCCACGTGTCCGTCATCATCAAAGTTGCCTCGGCTTAGGAACTTAGGTATGATTGGGGAAGGTCAGCTATGAGCACCCCCGCTCGCCCGATCAAAGATCGGCCACTACTAAACATGATATCTTGTTTTTGAAAACATATGCGTTCTTATTCCGGTTAATTAGCTAGAATTACTATGTGATGCGCACAGAAAAACAAGTATAGACTAAATCCCCTAATTTGGAACAAAGCATTATATATCCGTTTGTTCGGAAAAATGGTTTGAGTTTTGCTACTCGCAAGTAGGCTAAAATACAGTTTTCAATGAATTGTCCCAATTCAAGCAACCCAACCTTCACCCACAGGCATTCAGACAATTATATCACATATGCAAACAGTCTCATGGTAAGCATGCTGTCATGGCAACACTCACACACATGCAAGGATGCTAAAGCGTAAATGCTTACCTAATACTCTAAGCCAAAACAGAAACTAGTTAGTAATCAAATGCATGATCCTAGTTCATGTTAAGATGGCTAATACAACACATGCAAAATGCAACTAGAAATAGGCTCGGCTATTCTAAGATGTCATGTGAAATGCAACTTGATACATGCATTCAAATTGGAACTGAAATACAATGCAGTTAGCATGATGCGCTGAGCCTAGTGCATGCAATACGAATGAATGTGTGCAAACATGCTATCATAAGTATGCTAATTGAAACGTGCCCTAAAACTAACCATTGTAAGCGGTTAAATAAAAAGGAGAAAGACATGGGGTTGGAAGACATGCATCACACATACGCACGCTTATTACACAATTTGCCCTCTCTCGGAGGGACCAAAAGAATAATACAAATTAACTAACTAACAAGCTAATTAATTATTACACAGCACTTAACTAATTAAATTAATTAATTAAGCTAAGAAAGCAGTAAAGAGGCCTCGGGAAGAGAGATGAATGCATGCATGTTCGGTTTCACTCGGAAATCCATCGCCATACTCATCTTTGCCTCTGTTTACCTTTCTGCGCCACTTAAACCGCAGTCTCGGGATGTTTCTGAACCACCTTTTGAGCAGTGTGGAAGGTCACCGGCCAAAAGGCAAGGCCACCAGCCATGGGAAACTGGTCATCAACCATGTGTGAGGCTCTCGGCCAACAATGTATAGCCGACCGGCATTGAAGATGGCCGACCGGCCATCTCTTCCTGCAAAATCCTGTTTTGCTGCAGCAGAAGGCAAATAGAGCATGGCAATGCATTTTCAAAGCAATGTTTGCACAACCACCCTCCTTATCATGTTTAAGACTCAAAGGAGTATGGTTTTTTGACCCTCGGACCATCAATCACGCATTTCAATGCATGATGGCCAAAGAAGCCAAGTGTGCAACTTAATATGGAATGAAATGCACAAAACACATAAAGGGCCCCAACCTCTATCATGATTGATCAAGAGGCAAGAGATGCACACACAATGCAATGCAACCAAGGCAAGCAAGCAAGCATGCAAATAACTCAAGTGTGCAACAAATCTAATGCAACATGAGCATGTTAACATGCAATATGCAATAGGCATACAACCTAAACATGTGGACATGTATAGCATGCAACAACATGCAAATTGAACTAAGCATGCAACAACATGGTGAGATGGACTTACACTAACATGGGTAGCTCTCAAGCATGCCAAAATCAGTGGCCAAAATGTGTTGGGATGGTGGCTCGGAATGCACAAAGATGAAGCTCATGCAATGGTCCATAAATGAGGCATATAAGCACAACTCTCAAACGCATTTAAAGAGTGATAAATGCATGTGCATGACCATGAAACATGGACTGAAATTACACTACAAATGATGCCAAATCATTGAAATAGGCCAAGTAATGCATACTAAATGACTCAATACACAAAGCTTACAAGCAAGATTGAACCAAAGCTATGCAAAACAAGTCATGGGTGACCAAGACAACCAAAATCAGACCTCAAGCATACCAAAATATGGATAAAATCTTCTTGAAGTCAAGCCAAAAGCATGCTAAAAAGACATGTCACAACATGGCGCATGTTAGGCTATTTTATGGGATTGTATGGCAAGTGTATGGAGCATGCAAGGGCTAACCAAACCAAACCAAACCTAAACAAAGGTATGACATGATAAAATAAGCCCAAGAACATGCTGAAATGGACACAACATTGGCTAAAATGAGATGCTACTTGAAGGAGCATACAAAGCTAGTGTGTGTGATTTACACTACAAGTGTATGAGGCATGCAAGGGCCAACCAAACCAAGCAAAAACAGATCTAAGGCATGTTAAAACTACACCAAAAATCTACTGAGATGGCCCAAAAACAAGCTAGAAACACATGCTCAAACATGAGACATACAAGACTAGTTTGCAAAATTTACACTACAAGTGTATAAACCATGCATGGAATGACCAAGATAGGCAAAAACAGTGGCATATGATAGAAAAATAACCACAAATAACAGCTAAGACGTGGCCAACATGAACTTAACAAAGGCACTCACATATGAGGCAAATATGACAAGTATTGAAGACAACAAGGAGAGAGGATGGCCCTCTCCTTCTTAGGACCTCAAAACACCACCCCCACCACTGAAATATCTCTGGATTTCAGTGGTGAGAAGGCCAATACAAGGTGGTCCTGAAGCTCACAAAAAAGGCACAAAAATGAGGCCAAACAAGGCCTAAGAGGGGGTAAACAAGCCCAAACACAAAAGTGATCTTAACCAAACTTCAAAAGCATGAAAAAATAGAACTTTGATCATTTATAAGTTAAGCTCAAAACAGCATGAAAGATAGGCTAAAAGTGTGTGCAAAAATGGGGAATAAAGAGGGTAGTTCTCACCCTTGATGCACAGCTGCAAAACCAGCAGGTTCTTGGACCAAGAACCGACTCTTTAACCTCTGAAAATAACCTCCAAGAATCTTAGATGAATGGTGGAGGTGTGTGTCTATGAGGTGTGGTGTAATAGGCCAAGAACAAGACCCTTTTGAACCCAAAATATAGAGATATAAAGAGAGATATATCTTGGAGCCTTAAACAAATTTTTGGAACCTCTCTAAAGGAGAGGGAGGCCCTCTCTTATAGAGAAACAAGAGGGTTCAAGCTTCTTGGAGAAGCTAAAGAGGGTTCAAGCTTCTGGGAGAAGCTAAAGAGGTTCAAGCTTTTTGGAGAAGCTAAAAAGGTTCAAGCTTCTTCAAGAAGCTAAAAAGGTTTATGCTTCTTGGAGAAGCTAAAATGGTTCAAGCTTCCCCAAGAAGCTAAAAAAGGTTCAAAAGGTTCAAGCTTCCTCAAGAAGCTAAAATAAGGATTCAAAAGGTCCAAGCTTCCTCAAGATGCTAAAACAAGGGTTCAAAAGGTTCAAGCTTCCTCAAGAAGCTAAAACGAAAGTGCAAATCCTCCATACACGTATATGGAGGATAGAGACTGTGCCACCTGGCACTAAATATCTGCATAATGCAGATGAACAGGGTATAGCCATCAGAAAAGGCCGATCGACCAACACAAAGGGCCGGTTGACTAAAAACATTGCCGATCGGCCAACACTTTTGGCCGGTGGCAATAAAACAGGGCCGGTGGCAACATGCCAAGGCCGGTGAGGTGTGGGGATAGCCAACAAGCCATTTCCCGCCCTCAAGTGCAAAGATCACAAGTCCTTGGTCCAACCAAGCACAAAACAAATAAGTCGAGAGATCTTGAGGCAAGGCGAGCGACCGAGACCTCCGAGAACTCAAGACGAACACGAACATGGATGATCATCGAGTGTTCAAACGATAACGTCCAAGTCTTGAGGACGATAAAAAATGTGGTGTCTACAATCCGGTTCATCAAATCCATAAACATTGCCGGTGCATTGGTGAGCCCAAAAGGCATCACCAGAAACTCGTAGTGGCCATATCGCGTACGGAATGCCGTCTTCGGAATATCCTCTTCCCTGACCCTCAACTGGTGGTAACTCGATCTCAAGTCTATCTTAGAGAAACAACAGGACCCCTTCAATTAGTCAAACAAATCATCTATACGGGGCATAGGGTACGTATTCTTAACCGTAGCCCGATTCAATTTTCGGTAATCGATACAAAGTCTCAAAACACCATCTTTCTTTTTAGCAAAGAGAGCCAGTGCTCCCCACGGTGAAGTACTAGGGCGAATGAAGCCCTTATCTAACAAATCCTAGAGTTGAATCTTCAATTCAATCAACTCGGCTGGGGCAAAACGATATGGTGCCATAGAAATCGGCGTCGTGCCGAGCACTAAATCAATAGAGAACTCAATCTCTCAATGAGGTGGTAAGCTAACAAGATCTTTGGGAAAAACATTCGAATACTCACAAACCACTCTCGGCAATATAGTCTAGGTCTCGTCACACTCACCACTCATAAAGCTAACGAGAAGACCACTAAGCTCACTCTGCCCTCGCGGATTATACACCGGTGGCAACACACTACCAACCCGATCCCCCAAGAAATGGAAACAATCCTCACTCAAGGTACAACGGTGACCCTCTGGCGGTAACAATCGATAACAGCCCGGTATGACGATAGCCAGTCCATACCCAAAATAACATCAAAACCCAACATCGCCATAACTACAAAAGAAAATGGAAGCCGGCGGTCGGCGACCTGTATATCACAGCCCCGACACCCTTGTTTCAAAACCAACTCACCCCCAACAGGTGATACAACACAAATAGGAGATGCTAACTGCGCCAACTCCAACCCCAAAACAGATGCAAATGCAGGAGATATAAAGGGATGGGATGCACCCGTATCAATCAACACATTGGCAATCGAGTTGCAAAACAAAAAGGTACCTCTCACAACAGATGGAGCAGATACAAGATCTTCTTGCGATAACGATACACGCCACAAGTCCTCGATCTACTGCTCACCCCTAGAGCAAAAAGCTGCTGCCTGATCGACGACGAAGCTTTCTGATTGGCCCTCGAGGCCTGAACTGACTGTGTTGGCTAAAAACTCTGCGTCTGTCTCGAACCAGACGCACCAGATGTGCCACTCAACTGCGGGCAGAACCTCTTCAGGTGCCCCGCCTGACCACACTGGTAACAAGAGAGCGGCTGGCCTCTGCCATGACTCTAGCTCTTAGGTCGAGCCCAAGATGAAACTGCTCTCTGACCTCCTCCCTTCTGCGGGCAAGCTGGAGACTTGTGGCCCAGCTGACCACATTTGTAACAAGTAAAGTCTCCCTAACTGCCTCTCTCAAAACCTACACTCGGCACTGGAAAGGTAGATCTCACAAAAGCACCCTGAGGCTGCTGAGGGTTAGAATCCCTCTGCCTCCTACCATCTCCCTAGCCATCCTGACTCCTCTTGCAGCCCCTCATCCTCTCCTCCTCCTCGTGCATCATAATCTCCATATGGGCCGCCTCATCCACAAGGCGCCCATAGTCCCGGGTCATGGAACCCCCAACTCTAGTCTTGAGCCCGTGCCTCAACTTCTTCTCAAATTCCAGACAACGGCGTTCCTCAGACACCACAAGCTCAGGTGCAAACCTAGACAAACTGGTAAATGCGGCCTCAAACTCGGCCACTGGCATACTCAGCTACTTGAGCTGACAGAACTAATCTCTCAACTTCTCCCTGACAGCGGGAGACAAAAACTTCTCTTGGAAGGCAGCAACGAAAGTCTCCCAAGTACCACCAACATGACCCCTCATGAACTTCCACCACTGACCCGCATCTCCCTTCAACTGGAAAGACACCAAGGTCACCTTCAATGCCCCGTCTTCGATGCCAAGCATCTCAAACGTCTTAGTCATCTGCTCAAGCCACTCGTCAGCCTTCAGTGGCTCTTTTGGATCACCCACAAACTCGTCCGGATTAGACCGGAAAAACTCCCTCTTTAGAAAAGAAGGCCCTGCATCAACAACTTGGGCCTGGACTTGATTCTCAGCTCTGAGAATGTCCATGGATTCAATCAATGCTCCTGCCATCTCGCGGGCTAAGGTGCCCATGGCCTGCTGACCTACTGGCTCGACCACATTGGCCTGACCAATACCCTCCTATTGTGCCGGAATCTCCCCCGGTATAGGCATCTCCTGCCTCCTAGGCCTACCTCGCCTACTACCACGTCCTCCTCCTGACATCCTAATAAAGGTAACAAAGAACATTAGCACATTCACAAATGTGCCGAAGCTATTTCACTCTCGTCCTAATGCATGGACAACTGTAATTCATTCCACGTAAGCACATAATCACATAAGCACTTACGAATTTCATTTCCGGATAATGATAGTCCCGAGGCGTTGCTAAAGTTCCTATTAGAAACAGCATTGATCAAGTGCTTTTCCAATAGGACTCCCAGAAACCCAATGATCCAATTAACATCCTAGAAATTAAATCTCATGCCCATATAATCACATAAGTATGTTATCAAATAAACACATAACATCATGCATAAGTCTCTAACAAGCGAGACAAACCCATTGTGAAACTAATCACTTCCCACGTACCCAAAGTATTCAAACCCGGTACGCTCTGATAACAAGTTGTCACGACCTCAAAATAATACATAAAACCCAACATTTTCGACATACATTGATATACGAGAATAAAGCATATTTCTATTTATCAGAGTATTCATTACAGGTGTATTACATGTTGACAACAAAAGTAAATGCCCTATAGGCTTACAACTTTCCAAGTCAACACTTGGGTACAACAAAAGAAGAGTACTAACTCTTTATACAAAGTAAGCCCTTGGCTCGATTTACATGCAATACATAAAAGATAACACAAAAAGTCTTTCAGCCTCTAGCCTCCCAAGCTATGTCCTTGGAGATGGCATACCATCTGTACCTGAAAATGATGTCCCATATAGGGTGATCCACAGCCCAATAGAGATATACTAAACCAAATATGAATAATGACTAAAACAATAGCATTTGATAGATGGTTAACATTTATAAACCAATTCACAACATCAACCAATTCCATGACATAAAATCCATGCTTCATTTCATAATTCTTTACTTATCCAAATCATTCCATAGACATGGCTCAGAACCTGGCCAAACAGTTAAGTGAGACCACATCTCACATTAAAACATTTCCCTGATTCACAAATCAAATGAGTCTACGACTCACAATTTAAACACTTCCATACTTCAAATAATACACATATTCGCTGTATTAACACTTCAATCCGATACACATATTTGCTGTATCGTTGGAGTCCATCCCCTATCTCCTCCTAAACCGTGGAGTACATCCCCTATCTCCTCTCACACAACACAATGCATATAAACATTTATCATATACATGTTCAATCAATACACAACTTTGATGTATTGTTCCAACCGTCATATATAATGTGATTAGTTTCAGTTTTCCCTAATCAACATACAATGTCTACAACAATCAAGACTATCCTCCACCGATAGCCCAAAGTAGTTATTTCTAAACAGATAATAAATGCATCAAACAGATATAATCTCAACATTTCCATAAGTGAGTGATAAATTAATCCAACTACACCATTCAATCCCATAATTTCCTAATTTCATGGATTTCAACTCAATTCCATACTTTCCAAAATTAATTATACCAATTAATTTGTCACAATAGTTAGGGCATTTTCCCCCTTTATCAAAAATCAACCCTAAGGTTCAATTTCCTCAATCTGACACTAATAATGCCATTTTTCAAGTTTTACATACACATGGAGTTTAATATATGAAAAACCCCATTTTATCAAATTACAAATCAAACCCTAACTTTTCCCAAAATTACCCAACACCACCAACTACTCAAAATGCATAAAACTTATGTCAAAACTCATGAGATGGAGTAGGTTATCCCTACCTCGAAATGAAGAGACCAAAGGAGAAGATGGTGAAAATCCAAAGTGCTCCAAATTCACAAATTTTCATATTAAAACGTAGCCCACACAACCCTCTATCTATCTTACAAAGAACTTAGGGTAGAAACACACTATAGGTAGATCAATCCCTAGAGAGAAGGTAAGTGTAGAGAGAGGAGCAGCCGGATCTAGGGTTTATACAAAAAAGGAGATGAAAAAGTGAAGTGTAATCCCGCTGCTGTCTACTGATGTGACACAGGCTCGCTCAAGCAAAGGATTGGTCGCTCGAGCGACCAGACACAAAGAACTCTCGCTCGAGCGTAGAAAGCCTCGCTCGAGCCAACAATAATAAAGCTTTAGGTCTGCAACCCAGAAGCACGCTCGAGCGCAAGAATGCTCGCTCGAGGGAAGAAGCCCAAAACATAGACATCGCTCGCTCGAGTGAAGGAAATCTCGCTCGAGCGAAGAATTGCAACCTTCAGGTCCAGAACCAGACGCAGACGCAGGCTCGAGACGCAAGCTCGAACGAAGGACTTCTCGCTCGAGTCACCAGAAACAAAACTTAACTCTCGCTCGAGCGAAGGAACCCTAGCTCTAGCGAAGGATCTAAAACACCGAGCTCGCTCGAGCGACAAAAGCCTTACTCGAGCGAAGAACCAAAATTCTGGGCAGCAACCATTTGCTCCCAATCACACCCAACCTGTAACAATCTTGCCCAAAACATCCTATAACTCAAATACAAAGTATTGAAGGACGGAAACAAGATATACAATAACCAACATCTACGGAACCAATTCCGGATTACACTAATCAATGGAGGGAAAACCGGAATCGCTACACTGCGCCTCGACAATGAGTTGGGGCGAAGCTGGGATAAGACCACAAACTCAGACTAAGCTATCTTATGAGTTTGGACCATGGGTTGGATTGTGTTCGCTCTTTTGTAATGGGTTGGGCAAAGCCATAATTGAGGTCATTGTCTAGGACCGAACTAATCATGTCGGCCAAGCTAAACGTGGAAGGCTACCGTGAGCGAATGGGTTGACCGAGCTAGGAAAGAACCTTAGCCGGCCGGACTAAACATGTGGAGCCCCAAAGAGCTTTACTGAGCTGTGAGGTCTCATGACAAGGCGGACCTCGATTGACTCGTCACATGAACATCTAGAGTTAGTATAGTTGGGGATAGCTGAAGTGAGCTTTGATCACAAGTGATAGCTCAATCTAGATGTTCCATGTGGCCCAATGGAATGCAAGTAAGGGAGACCGCTTAGAGTACCTGTCAATAACATTTGGCGGTTAATGCTGTTTGGCGGTATTGATGAGTACACATGTAAGGAGAAGAGAGAAAGTACATCCACATGTCCAACATAAGATAAAGGAAGTAGTGTGCGCACAACTTTGGAAAGCAAGGCAATAGCCTAGATAAAGCGCATGACTTCCCTCAAAGAAGAGGTAAGCAAACTTGCGCTATCCATTCTCACTCTTCTCCTTCTCCTAAGAGTGCTGACTTGATCGTCAGAGGGATTTCTCGGCAAACCACCTGCTGGGTAGCTCATCTTCATTGTGTTTCAAGCGGCAAGACGCCGTTCACAGCAATACCAGCTTGGATGCAAGGAGTATGGACGTGAAGAATATTTGCTCCCCGTACAACACTTATGTGCATATTTTTCATAAAGAAATGCTAAGAGTCTTAACCAATTGGACCAAGTTGAGACAAAGTCATAAATCCAATGTCGAAATCGAGCCAATTAAAAATACAAGGACTCAAATGACACAAAGACCAAAGTACAACGAGTACCGTTGTAATTTGCCCTATAACTAAACACCACATGAGGTAAAAATAAAGGTTTTTTAGATTAAAACTAAAATAATGTTATAATTAATATCACAATGGATCATAACTAAAAGCATAAGAGTCTTGCTGCTTGAAACACGTGTATCAATTTCACACACACAAAAAAAAAGAATGTATTATAAATTTCTCATACATATATATATATATATAATAAATATATACATGTGTATCAATTTCAACTTTGGTATGTGATGTCACCCACAATCTGGAAATTTCATTGATCAGCAGTAGACTTTTGAATCCATTTTCTCTCTCCTTACCTATAAGAAGGACCCTCCACCCTCAAACATTCCACAAACCATTCACACCTTTCTAACCCGTTCCACTCTCTCTCTCTCTCTCTCTCTGAGTAGTTTACTTTTCACTCATAATTCTCTTGATTGGTGACATGGGTATTGAAGGAGAGAAGAGATATGGTCTGTTATTGGTATGCAAGGACTCAGAGTATGTGAAGGAGGTGTATTAGGGATTACGCTATGTACTTTTCTTTTTCTCAGTTTTTTTTTTAGTATTAACTGAAAATATTTTTAGTTTTAAAATTAAAAAAAAAAAATTGAGAAATTTCTCATTTTTGCACAGAAATGAAATATCTCAATTATGAAACTAAGAAAATTAAGAAAATTGTAAATTGACTTATTTTTTCAAATTGAAACATTTTTCAAATAGTAAGAATCATATATTTTAGATATATTTTATAGTTGTAATCTAATTTTTTTAATTTTTGAATGAAATTTGTAATTTTTTTAGTATAACTTCATCATTTTAAGCATGGTTTTGTTTTAAATTTTGTATGAAATTTTCTCTTAATTAATTCAACCAACTCCATATGGTTTATAAAAAAAAAAAATTAATCCAAATAAATAGGATTAGTTAAGTAAATTAAAATAATTTACTATTAAAAATAATTTAAATTGTAAATTTATAATTAAAATAAAAAAAATAAAAAACATACCACTGGCGTACCATCATCACCGGCATCTCTCTCTCTGATTTCGCTCTTTTATGTCATCTCTTTCTCTCTCATTTCGCTCGTTATGTCACCATCTCAATCGATTTCCAAAGGTGCGTTTCCAATCCCAACCATTGCTTGCCGTCGTTGACAAGTCCGTGTGTTTTATGGGATCTTTTGGAAAAAAAAAAAAAAAAAAAAAAAAAAAAGAAGAAGAAGTTAATTTTTAACTTTTTACTCATTTTGAATTATATCATCTTTTATATTTTTTATTCATAAAAAGATAAAATAGACTAAAAAAAGTCAAAAAATCAACTTTTTAGCAATTTCTCAAAATACCACATTGTAGTTTTGTTGATTGTTTTCCTTGTGATGACAGTATTTGTTTGTTTGTTTGTTTTTTTTTTTCGTGAAAATCAAAATAAATGTTATATTATCATATTTTGCTATAAATAATTACAAATAATAAACAATCATAGTTTAAATGGTAATTTTGTCTATTAAAAATTAATAGGATTTGAAGGGACAAAAATGTTATCCAGAACTTAATGGAATTTAAGTTTACAAAATGAGACTTGTGTGTAAATGTCCCATAAATAATAGAGAAAATTATTGAAAAGTCCAATCTAAGGAGGGTACAAAGGCTAATCCCATGAGTATTTTTTTCTTGGTGAGAAGTATATTCTTTGTAAAATATTATAGTGAGAAGTATATTTTATTATTTTTGAGTTTTGTTTCTAATTTTACCACTTAATCTATCTATTCAATTTTTTTTTATCTATTCAATTTTTGAAACTATTTGTTTGAATTTTATCTATTGAATTTTTTTGAACCTACCTGTCAAATTTGTATCTATCTGTTAAATTTTTAATGTATCTGTTCAATTTTTGAACCTATTTGTTTAAATTTTCTCTGTTCAAATTTTTATCTATACAAATTTTTCCTATTTGTTGATTTATTTACTTATTTTATCTATCATCAACAATGAATTTTTCAACAGATTGTGGTTTCTCTCATCCATGTTTCAATAGATCATTGAATTGTTCTCCATGTATAAAAAATTCATTGTTGGTTTCACGAAGATTTGCATCAGATCCAACCGACGGAACAGAAGAACAAGATGTTGTTGTTGTTGTTGATGATGATGAGAGTAGTAGAGGTGTAGCAACTCATTTCATTTGTCTTGTTTTTTAGTGCACATAAAACACACTTGTATGCCATGCTTTCATTTCTACTCTAACAGATGCTTCTTTAGAAGAACTGTTATAAGGTCATCTTCATTGCTTGAATTTTCAAGCCTAAAACTTCAATACACCAATTATAAAAATAAAAATAAAAAATCTTTATAACAATTTATCCATTATTGAATAGAGAATCCCCTCCCCTTCCCTTGAAAAAAAAAAAAAATCAAAAAGCTTCAAAAGAAAGAAGAAAGAAAACGTAAACGAATTGGAAGCTCTAGAGATTAATAAACTAAAGGTGAAACATGATTCGCAGATAAGAACGTGATTGACTAGTATGGAATTAGGGTTTGTAGTCCATATGTAATGGAGAGGAAAAAGAGAGAATTGAAAGATTAGAGAGATAAAGATAGGGGATTCTTACCAGAGAGAGCAAGAAGTGAAGAGAGAGGGAATCCTCCAAGACCTTTTTAGGTTTCACCCTTACTTCCTCGTCTCTCCCCTCCTCGAAGCCCTATCGAAAACCCCTACTTCTCCGCCTCTACCACCTCTTAAAACCTTAGATCAACTTCTCATCTGCTATTGCGGTGGTGCTGGAGGTTGTACTGCTCTACCGAGTAACTCCCTAGCTCCTAAACCTCTTCATTCGACTTCACATCCTTTACCTTCATCCTCTCTTCCACCATTTCTCCGTACTCTTTCATTGTCGTTGAAAGCAGCACTGTCGATGAATTCTTTGCCATGACCGCCATCAGTGAGCATTATCAGAAGATTCGTACAAGATTTGTTTGGAAAATCTGATGACAGATAAGAGAGATCTAGAGATCAGAATAGAGCGATTCAGAGAGAGATCCAGAGATTAGAGAAAAAAAGATTAGAATAGAGGGAGATGTGTGAGAGAGAAAGAGAGGAGAGAGAATCAAAGCAGTGGAGATGGAGAGAGGATAAGAGATAGGGTTGCAAACGAATCGAGCCGAGCTGAGCTTTGTTGAGCTCGAGCTTGGCTCGTTTACTTATCGAGCTCGTTTATTGAGCTTGAGCTCAGCTGGATATGTAACCGGGCTCAAGCTCGACTCGACTTGTTAATATTAATGAAACTCGAGCTTAACTCGGCTCGGTTCGATAAGATTTTTTTAATATTATTTATATATTATTTAATATATAAATAATACATTTATTATATAATTTAAATAAAGATAAACAAGCCAAACTTATGCAAAGCTCGAGCTCGGCTTATTTACTAAAGGAGCCTAATATTTGAGCTCGAAGTAGACTCGTTTACTAAAAGAACCGAACCAAGCCGAGTCCTTGACGAGTCGAGCAGAGCTGAGCCAAGCCTATTCATATACAGTTCGGTTCATTTGCAGCCCTAAGGAGAGAGAAAAAGAGATGGTTTGTATAGGGTTTAGTTTCTTTCCAATTGGGTTACAACACACACACACACACACACACACACACACACACACATATATATACACATGCATATTTTGTCATTTCACTTAAGAATATCTTTATGGGTAAAATATTTTAAATTATCAAGTCAATTAACAGTTTTTAATAATGTTAGAAACATATTTCAATTAATAATTTAAGTAATTTTATTATTGTATAGGAAAATAATTATGAATTTCATTTTTTTATAGTTAATTATATTAAATAAAAAAATTTCAGACAAAGGGATATTTGTAATTTTTCAAACCTCAGGGGGTGTATTTGTAATTTACCCAATATTTTTTTTTATTATTTTATTTTTACTTATTTGAATTTTACATACATGTTGGATTTTGTAGACCATGATAAGTACTATTCACTGAACCTTGGGTCTAATGGAAGGTTTGGGGGGAGGGCCTCCCCCAAGAGGAGAGAGTCCGGGGTACTTTGGTAATTTTTCATTATTTCCACGTTACCCTAATTCTATATTTATAAATAGATGAAGAAAGTGTCTCTTTTAGGTTAAGAGAGTTATATTATTTTCTGATCATAATGAAAATTGTAATAGTTGTGGATGGAACTCTATTCTAGAGTGAATCACGTAAATAATTGTATTTCTTTATGTGTGTTTGATTTCTTTGATTTTGTTTGTTATTTTGTGTCTTATTGATCTTGATTAGGAATAGACGATTTTCTAGTAATACATCACATGCGTCAACCATTAGTTAAATATAAAGAGAATACATTGAGTGGTATTTTGAAATCTTTTCTCCTTATGTTGTTAAGTGTCCACTTTTTTATTTAAAATAAAATACTAAACATATTGCCAAGTGTCAAATGCCCATTTTTTATTATTTAAAATTAAAAAATAAATAAAAGAAAAGAATGAGGCTTGAACCTTAAATTTTAAATTTAATAAATCAAATTCTTACTATTTGAGTGTCAAATAATATATAAGAAATATTTTATTTTATTTTTATTTATTTAAATTATAGAGACATTACATGTGCATAATTTTCTATCGGCTATTTTAGATAAAAAATAAAAATAAAAATTATCAGCGTCAAATGCCCGCGTATGCCTTATTCGAACAAAACGCGTGTCACAACTCGCAAACTTTAGTGGTGAGGTGGACAAATGTTAATAAAATAAAATTCAATAAAAAGAATTTAATGAATATTATATTTTATATTTCTATTTTTTTATTTTTTTGGGTCCCTTAAATACTTGACTCTAATAAAATATTAAACAACGCGCACATTTTTATTTTTCTCCTCACTTCTCACGTGCCTAACCCGTTTCATATTGTTATCCTCTTTATATCTTTTTGATATTTTATTTTGTGGATTCTATTTTAAATTTAATATGATTATTTAAATTGTTTATTTTGTAAGTCTAATAATAAAAAGTTGTGTAAAAAATAAATTTTATCAAAATGATTAGATATATGAACAAATTATATTTTATTTTAAATGAATGACGACTATGAATTTAAATTTAAATCGTCTATTTTATAAAATAAAATATAATTAACTTATTTATTTATCGATATTTGATGAAACTGATTTTTTACATAGACGATCCTCAGGTTTACGAAATGAATTGTTTGGAATATCATTGTAAGCAGGAATGATGCCTCCAAAATGAAGTTTGAAAGAGTATAGAGGATACTGGTATCATGAAAAACCATTCTCATATAAATAGGTAATGCTATAGTACATATGCAAGTTATGACATTTGTGGGGTTACTTATCACAAATGTCACAATTAAATCCTCTTTATTCACAACTATATATATATTATAACTAAGGGCAAATTACACCGGTGCTCCATATATTTTATTTCTTGTGTCATTTTGGTCTATACACTTTTAATTCACTTGATTTTGACCCTTAATTTTAGATTTTGCGTAAATTTGGTTAAATTAATAATATCGTTAGTGTTTTTTTTTTTTTTTTTTTTTTAAATTATCATTATATTGGTTGAGGTTAACTTACTAAGTTAGATAAATTTATAATTTTACAATTGAAAATATGGCACATGACACCTGAGAGGGGAATTTATGCCGAACAAATGAACCGAGCTAACCCTCATCTAGGGTGTTGAACCAAGTTGGATGATGAACTTGGGTTGTGGGCCGAGCTGAGCCTGTACCTCGGCAATGGGTTGGGGCGAAGCTAGAATGAGACCACAAACTCGGACCGAGCTATCTTATGAGTTTGGACCATGGGTTGGATTGTGGCTGCACTTTGGTAATAGGTCGGGCAAAGCCATAATTGAGGTCGTTGTCTAGGACCGAACTAAACATGCCGACTAAGCTAAATGTGGAAGGCCACTGTGAGTGAATGGGTTGACTGAGCTGGGAAAGAACCTCAGCGGGCCGGACTAACCATGTGGAGCCTTGAAGAGCTCTGTTGAGCTGTGAGGTCGCATGACAAGGCTGACCTCGGTTGACTTGGCACGTGAAACATCCAGAGTTAGTACAGTTAGGGATAGCTGAAGTGAGCTTTGACCACAAGTGATAGCTCGGTCTTGATGTTCCATGTGGCCCAATGGAATGTAAGTAAGGGAGACCGCTCAGAGTACCCGTCAATACTGTTTGGTGGTTTGGTCAATGCTGTTTGGCAATATTGATGAGTACACATGTAAGGATAAGAGAGAAAAGTACATCCACGTGTCCAACATAAGATAAATGAAGTAGTACCCACATAACTTTGGAAAGCAAGGCAATAGCCTAGATAAAGCATATGACTTCCCTCAGAGAAGAGGTAAGCAAACTTGCATTATCCATTCTCGCTATTCTCCTTCTCTCAAGAGCACTGACTTGATCGTCGGAGGGATTTTTCCGCAAATCACCTGTTGGGTAGCTCACCTTCATTGTGTTTCAGGCGGTAAGATGTCGTTTGAAGCAATACCAGCTTGGACACAAGGAGTATGGATGTGAAGAATATTTGCTCCCCGTACAACACTTATGTGCATATTTTTCATAAAGAAATACTAAGAGTCTTAACTAAATGGACTAAGTTGAGACAAAGTCATAAATTCAATATCACAATCAAGCCAATTAAAAATACAGAGACTAAAACGACACAAAGACCAAAGTATAGCGAGTACTGTTGTAATTTGCCCTATAACTAAACACCACATGAGGTAAAACTAAAGGTCTTTTAGATTAAAACTAAAATAATGTTATAACTAATATCACAATGGGTCATAACTAAAAGCATAAGAGTCTTGCCGCCTGAAATATATGTGTATCAATTTCACACACACAAAAAAAGAATGTATTATAAATTTCTCATACATATATATATATATGTACATGTGTATCAATTTCAACTTTGGTTTGTGATGTCACCCATAATCTGGAAATTTCATTGATCACCAGCAGACTTTTGAATCCATTTTCTCTCTCCTTAATACACCTATAAGAAGGACCCTCCACCCTCAAACATTCCACAAACCATTCACACCTTTCTAACCCACTCCACAATTCAAACTCTCTCTCTCTCTCTCTCTCTCTCTCTCTCTCGCTCTCTCTCTCTGAGTAATTTACTTTTCACTCGTAATTCTCTTGATTGGTGATATGGGTACTGAAGGAGAAAAGAGATATGGTCTGTTATTGGCATGCAAGGACTCAGAGTATGTGAAGGAGGTGTATGGTGGGTACTTCAATGTGTTTGTGGCAGCTTTTCGTGAAGAAGGAGAGAGATGGGACTTGTTTAGGGTTGTTGAAGGAGAGTTCCCAGACATGAATCAACTTCAAAACTATGATGGATTTGTGGTTAGTGGTAGCCCTTATGATGCTTATGGGAATGACTTTTGGATTCTCAAGCTTTGCTTTCTCTTGCAAACCTTAGATTCCATGAGAAAGAAAGTCCTTGGCATTTGCTTTGGCCACCAGGTAATTCATTGTTCCAATTCAAAATTGCCAATAATAATGCTACCTACTCAGAAAAAATAATCAAAAAAAATTATTATGATTATTTTTTTTGGTATGTAGCATTTGTGTTAAAATATACAGTTTATTGTAGTATAGCATGAAAAATTGAGATTGATTTAAATTTATCTTCATGTTTATTTTTGTAGATTTTGTGTAGAGCATTGGGTGGAAAAGTTGGGAAGGCATACACTGGTTGGGACATTGGGCTAAGAAAAGTGAGAATTGTCAAAGATTTTTCACCATGTGCCTTTCTTGATAGCTTGGATGAGATCCCACCTGCCCTTTCAATCATTAAATGCCACCAAGATGAGGTCCCATCTCTCTCTCTCTCTCTCTCAATAATTCAGTTATAATCATCAACACTTGGGGAACTAATTCTAAGTTCTAACAATAAAACAATCTATGAAACAGGTTTGGGAGGTCCCTGTAGGAGCTGAAGTGATAGCATTTTCAGACAAAACAAGAGTAGAGATGTTCAGCATTGGAGATCACGTTCTTGGAATTCAAGGTCATCCTGAATACACCAAAGACATTCTTAACAATCTCATTGATCGTCTTCTTACAAATGACTCTATAGAGGTATTTACTATATGTTCTCCTATTTGGCTTTCAATTGCCATAACTTTTTTTTTTTTTTCTTTTTTTTTAATTTTGAAATTCTTTGCATACTGAATTTTAGATGTATAATTACAGAAAGGATTTGCCGAAGATGTGAAGTCAAAATTGCAGTTAGCTGAACCTGACAGAAAATGCTGGCAAAGGATGTGCAAAATGTTTCTCAATGGGAGATAGAACAAAAAATGCGTTACATTAAATACATGTGTGACCACATCAAACCAAATCAAACTAACTTTGTGTCCCTTTCCTATGAGATTGGCTATATGAATCATGTTTTGCCATTTTATTATGTCGATAACCTATGTACATATATTCCTTTTCCCCCTCACTTGTATCCCTCTTTTCTTTTGTTTACAAAATAAAATCAGCAAGATGTTAATATAAAAAATATCATTGATGTATCATTCTCATGAGTAATTGAATGTGCAAGAAAATTCTAAAAGAATAATATTTCTCAAAACTTAGAGAATCATTCATGAAACTCAGAACCAGTTGTAGGATATTTGGGCATTTTGGTCAGACTGAAGAATCTGCGGAAGACTGTTGAATTTATTGGTACAGAAATTTGTTTTTGTGGACCACGACATGCCAGTCATTTTGAGCTAAGAAATTTCTGCAAAATAGTATGAAAGGTATTGATGATTTTTTTTTTTTTTTTAATCGGCAAATCTGAAAGGGACTCGAAGTATAGAATCATATATAGACACATGAGGCCCATGAAAATGCTTTGAAAGATTATTGTTGTGTTTTTGGGATTTGGGCAACGTAATCATGTATTTATACAACATTAAAGCCTCAATAATGTTTTAAAATTCATCAAAGCTCCGTAGTTAAAAGACCACAATTCAATAATTAACCTGAGTTTTAGTGATGTCACCAATGCAAGTGCCACGTAGGATTAGTTTGGAAATTGAGTTTTTAGTGATTTTTTGGTGAGGTGAAAAAAAAATGAATGTGTTAGGAATGACTTTTTTTAATGGAAAATGGCTGGTAGCTCGAAAGTGAAGGGTCGAATGGGTCGAAAATATTCTCTTACCGGTAAGAGAATACAAAAAAAGTCTAAAACAACATCGTTTTAGGATTTCGAGTCATTCGACCCTCCGATATTTCGAGCTACCAAATGGGATTGTTTTTTAATTGTATCGAAAATCTTGAATTACTGAAATTTTTGACTATTTAAATGATTTTTTCACTTTTTTTTTTTTTTGGGATGAAAAAAGCTAAGTTGGCAAATGGGGGGGGGGGGGGGTTTGGTTTTTCTGTTATTTTTTTAGCCATTAGTGAATCTTTTTTTAAAATTAGGAAAAAGATACTGAGTTTTACTCGATTAGACAAATTAGAAAAGTTAAAACCTTTTAAAAATTAGAAAATAGTTCAAGAAGGAAAAAAAAAAAAAAAGAGTCAAAAAAAATTGACTTTTTAGCTTTCTCTTGACACACTTTTTTTTTTTCAGTTCTTTTCATAAAAAAATAGATTTATCTACACAAAATAGATCTGAAAAGTAAAAGCATTGACATAATTATAAAAAAAATTACGAAAGACAAAAAAAAAAAAAAAATCGTTTGGGAATTGAGTTTTTTTAAGTGATTTTTTAATTTTTTGGTGAGTGAAAAAAAATTAATATGTTGATGAATGATTTTTTTAATTGTATCAAAAATCATGAATTAATGAGATGTTTAAATTTTTTAAATAATTTTTTTATAAAAAAAAAAATTAACATTTTTTTTTTGGGCAAAAGCCAAGTTGGCAAACGTGGCCTTGGCAACACATCACATGACTTTGATTTTTTCATTTTTAGAAAAATTTAAAAGTTTTACGCTTTTGAGTTTTACTCAACTGGGACAAACTTGAAAAGTTATAATTTTTTCACAATATACACTACAAGAAAAAGTATTTTTGCCGACCACTTTTAGCTACCAAAACCAATTTAGTCGCCAAAAGTCATGGAATTGGCTACCAAAAATAATTTTAGTCGGCAAAAGTCAACTTTTTAGCTACTAATTTTTTTTTGTAGGGGAATGTTGATTAAAGATATTACAATTGGTGACTAAAAAAATTTTTAGTAGCTAAACATATCACAATTGGTGACTAAAAAAAAATTTAGTAGCTGTAGAGGTACCTTTAGCTACTAAATTGTTTAGTAGCCGAATGAAAATAAAAAAATTAATTTTTAATCTTTGCCGACCAATTTTTTGGTCGCCAAATGTCAACTTTCGACGACCACTTTTAGTTTAGTCGCTATAGACCTACTTTCGGCTACTAAATGTTTGGTAGCCGAATGAAGATTAAAAAAATTAGTTTTTAATCTTTCCCGACCAAAGTTTTGGTCGCCAAATGTCAACTTTCGGCGACCAAATTTATTTTAGTCGCTAAAAACCTACTTTCGGCTACTAAATCTTTAGTAGCCGAATGAAAATAAAAAAAATTAGTTTTAAATCTTTCCCGACCAAAGTTTTGGTCGCCAAATGTCAACTTTCGGCGACCAAATTTATTTTAGTAGCTAAAAAATTACTTTCGGCTACTAAATCTTTGGTAGCCGAATGAAAATAAAAAAAATTAATTATTTATATTTATATTTATATTTATATTTTATTTTTATTTTTATTGTTATTTATATTTATATTTATATTTTTATTTTTATTTTTATTTTTATTTTTATTTTTATTTTTATTTTTATTTTTATTTTTATGAAGAGGTTGTACACCCACCATCCAAAAATATTAATTTTTAAAAAAAATTAATTATTAAAATAATATGAATTTCTTATTTTGTCCTTTTTTTAAATCCATTAATAATAAAAAAATTTACAATTATGACAATTGATATTTCTAAAAAAATATACTATCAAAAGGTAATTTTGATAAATTAATATTTTTAAAATGTAATAATTGTATTATAAAAAGAAATTAATTTCTGAAAATAGACTATTATTTTGAGATGAAAAGTACAATTAAACTATTTATACTTTTTACATCATCATATTTCAATAACACTAATAAATTAAGAATAAATCAAAATTCACAAATAAAAGACAAAATATCCCAATTATTTATCATTTCAATAAATTTTTCAATATTATTACCAGTACTAATAAAAGACAAAATATCCCAATTATTTGTAAGACTTATTGATATTATTTCAGATTTTAAATTTTTCCTTAATTATTTAATAATTATTTTTTTCAACTTTTTAAAATTATTTTTACGTTATACACGGTTAACAATAATCAAACACTATTGTTAATTTAAATTTGGAGGGAGACATTTCTAAGCCATGCTAGTCGACTTTCAAATCCGTTCCTTCGTTTCCCGCTTGAATCTGGAAAATGTGAATCATGTGGTGCTGCGGAACCCCGGACAATTGAGAGGTATTTTTCATGTTTTATTCCTGTTTATTTTCTGATTACACTGAGAAGTTTGAATGGTCATGACCATGGAGACATTGACGTATTGCTAAAGTTTTGTTCATTTTTTACCTTTCAGTCACATTGAAGTATTCAATGACCATTGGACACATTGAATGGTCATTTTTAAAAAAATTCTTTCTCCACAGATCCAACTAAGTATCCTTATCTCAACTACCATAATCAAAATCTAACCATACGACATTCCAATTCTAATATCTAATTGTTATTTCCCATAGATTACATTGTTGATGATTTTGACCCAAATAATATTTTAAAAAGCTAGATTGGGAAGCTATTGCGATCGTGCTCGGAAGGAACTACTTTCTCCACAAGGCTTGATAGTAATCTTAAAACATGGATCTCAAAACATGTGATATGAATCTCAAAACATGGAAATGATATATATTATCAATTTTAATCGCTTGATAGTAATTTTGGAGATGAACAAGTCCTGAACTTGCTACTCGATCCCATTATGCATATTTATTTTGAGAATTTTAAACAGTTATGCTTTGTATGCATGAATATTTCCTCCCATGAGTGACATTGTCTAGTCTTCTATGATATCCAACAAAATATTGTTCAACTACTTTTTTGATATATTGTCCAATAAAATTTATATGACTACTTAGTTTATTTATTATTCATTTTATTTTGATATAATCTATTATGCAAACTGCTTTTCAGATTTGATCCTCCTGTTATTCCAAAGTTCTTTTGTACCCCTTCATGAATTTCCTACTCCTCTTGACATCAACAACAAATTTGCTGATACCCTACGTCCAGAAATTCCTCCTCCGAAGGATAATAATTTGAAACTCTTGATTGAAGGGGTTGCAACTTTAGTAGCCCGTTGTAGAAAATTATTTGAGGATCTATCACGTGAGAAGAATCAATCAAATCCATTATTATTCATGGAAGTTTTGGGAGGAGTGGCAGAAGCGCAATGATAAAGACAAACAGTGGTTCAAACAAATTAATTTGGTTATTCATGTATTATGTATGGATTTAAGGCCTTGTTTGGGAAGACTAAATAAGTGCACTTTTTGTCTTTTTTGACTAAAAAAGTGAGGTTGAAAATATAAATGTTTGGGTTAACTTTTTGACTTTTTATGGAAAAATGTGTAATAAAAAAATGTAAAAATTGGTTTTTAGAGAAAAATTTGAATTGGGAGTTGTGCAGCCGTAATTGTTGACTTTTGGTGAATAGTGTTAACTTTTTAACTTTTTGAGTAACTTTTTGACTTTTTGGATTATTTGGGATATCCCAAACTTAGCCTAAATTATTCATGTTGGATTAGACTTGTAATGTATGGAATTTGTATGGATTATGTATGGATTATTGACCCTAATATATTTTAGTGTTGATGAATTATATGTATTTTGCCGTATTGATTATGCCAGTTAGAAGAGAGTTTAATAATACACGCATATATGGTTAGCTTTTTTTAAACTTTTTTTCTTAACAGACGAAACGTATGCATATGGTTTGCTATGTGAAATCTGAAGTTGAGGATGAGCAGAATCTATGCCTCTTTCATCCTCCATTGTACACCTACTTAGGTTCATTTTGGGCATTAAGCATTGTCAAACAATCTGGAGTTCTGGACCCACCAAAATTTTGTTATCTTCTCAAATAATTTTTACTCATATTTTTCTCAAATAATTTCTCCATTCAAGTAAAGATTAATTTTAATTTTAGGTGTAATAAATGAGAGATTGTTTGAATTGTTTATTATTCTCAAATGATTTCTTAATCTTTCATTCTCTATCAAAAAATTGTAATTTATTGTAAGGCCATTAGATTTATTATTTTGATTTTTTTACTTCTATATTTATTTATTTTTTTAATTTTTGTAATTATGTAAGCTATATTAACCTGTATTTTTTAAATATGCATCAATTAGAAGTTTAGTGACTCGAAAATAAAAATTGAAAATTGAAAATAATATATGATTCAGAAAAGATGAAATAATAATTTTTTTTTTGTTTTTACATATGAATAAATAAGTAATGTAAATTGTGGGAAAAAAATAAATCCATTTATTTCAACTTTAAAAAAAAAATTCAAATAATAAATACATTACTTAACAAAATAAATTTTACGTTGTTTATATAGTGTGGAATAAGTCTTATATAAAATTATTAGAATGTTATACAGTAATATTAATTTTAGAGAAATTGTTTATTTTTTACTATTGTATCAATAAAAATTAATTTTACGTTGTTCACAATTTATTGCTGCTTCTCTGTTAGATTTGTGATTTTTATTTGTTTAGTTAAGCAATATTGGTAATTGGTAAGTTGTGGTGAGTTCCATTTATTTAGGATTTATTTATTTACACCGTGCTTTCAGACACAGGCATACGCTAGTATATCTATATAATAAGATAGAAAGGTTTTTGAAAATGTGTAAAATGTATAAGAGACACAATTCAATTGGATGGCTCAGATGAAATCTAATAAATATCCATGGTTGAGAATTAATGATGTTCCCTTAAATGAGTGCCTTTGTCTTCCCAATCGTTCTCCCTCAAGATCAATATCTTCCCTCTCCCCATACTCTCTATCTACTATCTGTCTCCCCATACCCTCTATCTACCTTTCCTCTCCCTATCTCAACTTTTGCATCTCATTTCTCTGCCTTCTCTCTCTATCTACCGTCTGCCTCTGTCTTCCTACTCTTCACTGACTCTCTCCATACCCTCTATCAATCACTCTCATCCCCTAAACAGCCTATTGTTTTCTAAATTCCTTGCTCTGTTTCAATCTTCTGGGCGTGTTTTTGGGTTTACCTACATTGGAAAAGTCCTACAGATTTATTGTTGGTGTGAGGTATGTTGTGTGTGCAAATTATCTTATTGTGTTTGGTTTGGATTAATATATATTTTGAACTGATGGGTTCAATGGAGTTGGATTGATATATATATTAATATATATTCATACAGATTCAAAGTTTGATTTTTTGATATGGAAAGTATTTTTAACTGATGGGTTCAGTGGAGTTGGAAAAACTTAGTATTATTCCTTGCTCTGTTTCAATCTGCTGGGTGTGTTGCTGGGTTCAATGGTTTTTGCTCTGTTTCAATCTTCTACGTTGGAAAAACTTAGTATTATTGTTGGTGTGATGTATGTTGTTTTTGGGTTTATCTTATTGTGTTGGGTTTGGATTTTGAATGATATTTGATGAAGGTTAAAAGCCATATATGCATATTAAGCTAAGCTAAGCAGAATCTTATCACACTCAATTATCAGTTGAAAATAAATGTAATAGGAAAAGGAGTAGTTCAAAGGAGTAGCTAGCATAATTCTCATTCTCAGTGTTCCTTGTCTTTGCCATATCTTGTTATTATTATAATTCCATTCTCCCAAACCCACAATTTTATTAATTAAACTGAACTCATTTCAATCTAATACATTTTATCCAAGCACCAAGAATTACATAAGTTTTTGAACTGGTTCGGGTGTCCATTGAGTGTAGAACAACTACGTCGGGGATCATTCTACCATGATTATTTTATTTTATTTTAATTCTTTAACTAGCGTAAATATTATTTTATTTTATTTTTTTGGTCTTTATAGATTTGCCCTCCTCTGATTGGGGTAACAAAGTATGTTTTGAGGAGAGAGAGACAGAGTGAGTGTGTGTTTCAAAATTTGAAGGGTAAATTACATTGACACCCCATGAGGTTTATATTTATTACGGTTCCCCCCCTCAACTTTTTGGAAATTACATCTCTCTCCCTGAGGTTTAAAGTTTCATTATAGATTGTCTCACGAGGTTTAAAATTTTATAACAGTTCCCTCCCTCACCGTAATGATGATCATACATAAAATTAAATTAACAAGGGAGTCAGTGTAATTTTCCAAATATGGGGGAAACTATAATAAACATAAACCTCAGGGGGCATGACTGTAATTTATCCAAATTTGAAATATGAGAAACTGAGAGAGCGAGAAAGATTTCTGTCCATTATTTTAGGTTTATTTTTATTTTTTATTTCATGTGTTGGGCTCTTACGCTCCTGGGTTTTACTGTCCATTATCTCACTCTAATTATAAAATTCATTTGAATATAATCTGACCTCATTTTTTTTTCAACAAATTTGAGAAATTATATTTTAATCCATAAGAATAATAATATTTATTTTTATATGTTTTCAGTATTTTTATTAAAAAATGTTACAGACTCCATAAATTTGAACATAATATGTATAAATTACAATTGTATTTTAATCTTTACAATATTTCAAAATTTGTAGGCAAAAAGTCAGAGCACGACTAGCACACAGAAATTTGAGTACAAAATTGTAAATATGCAATCAGGGTTTGGGCGACTATTTAAAATTTGGTCGCCAAAAGGGCCAAAATCGATTTTGGAGGGAATATTAAATTTTCATAAATATATTACCGACCAAAAAAAAGTTTCGTCGGGAATAAACATTTCGTGGTTTTATTTCCCTCCTTCTCTCAGTCCCGCCTCTGTCACTTGCGCTGTTTCCATCTCCATTTCACCTCCCTCCAGGTATGTCCTCTATTTCGCCTCTCTCTCTCTCTCTCTCTCTCTCTCTCTCTCTCCCTATCTCCCTCTCGATTTGTTTCCCCTTCTATGTATGGCCTCTCGGTTTCCATCTTTCTCTCACTCGCTGTTTACATTAGTTTTTGATTGCGGCTCACTCACGCCTCTGCCCTCTTCTCTGTAGCTTTGTACAAAAATCGCCATCACTGCAAGTTCATCAGGATCATCGCATAGTCTCCCTCCCAGGTATGTCCTCCATTTCGGATCTGTCTCTCCCTCTCTCTGTATCTCCCTCTCTTTTTCGGTCTCTCTCTGTTTACACACACACATACATACATATATATATATATACACACACAGAAATCAGAATGTGAATGGTGGAAATTAGGGCATTGTGATTGAAATTAAAATTTAGGGCAATGCTTGGGTTGAGATGTTTTCGAAATTAGGCCAATGTTATTCAATTTGGGTGTACTATTTACGTAAATCTGAAATTAGTTTCACCAATTACCATATGCGATGATCTTATATATATAGATTTTTTTTTTCACTATTTTATTTTGTAAGATGGAATTGCTCTATTTGTTCTCTCTCTTCTTCCTTTGCATTTCTTCCCCATCTTCAGTAGCCCATCACTAGCCCTATCCATACCACTTATTTTTCTAAATCTATTTCCTACCCTTTGTAGTTTTACTGAAAATGAGGTATGAGTTTGAATAAAATGTGTATGAACAATGTGTGACTGCCGAAGTGTGTGACTGCCGAAGTGTGTGTGTGAGTGTATGTGTTCGTGTATGACTGTATATATTAAAATGTGTGTATATATGAACTGATCTGTATATGAGCCATGTTATGCTCTATGTAAGAGATGGTTGGGTACTAGGACACTTTTTGCTGATTTTTGTGTATGAACAATGCAAGGCTGCCAAATTATAATGATAAATCACTCTCTCATGAGCTATGCATTTATTTTTTGAAATGCATCTGTAACTGAGGATTCACCAAACAAATACGTAATGAGAGGCAAGGAGAGCGACTCATCCAAGCAGCTATATTTGCAGATTTATTGGTTACTAAAATTGTGGTATTCCACAATTTCAAAGGGCCTCCAATCAACAATTATTTGGTGTTTTTGAAGCGTTGCTTCATACTAAAAAAAAATTTTACACTTTTTTTTTTTGGCTAAAAGAAAATGATTTGTAAATATATATAATTTATAAAATATATTGAGACTGATGTGTGAATAGTTTTCTTTTATTTTATTTTATAAATTATAGAATAATAGTAAATGAAGAAATCATAATAAACTATATCATTTTCTATAAAGGTAGTATTCATAATAAAATGGGTTTCATTATTTTCATATATCATTCTATTATTGACCATATGGTTTCACTAGTACTAGTGCTCTACTAGTTATGCTATGTAGTGGTCCAAAATTACGAGTCATTTCTTAAATTAACTTCCATAATTACGCATTGTTTTATAACAAATCGGATTTGTCATAAAGTTCCACCCTAAAAGAGATTTATGTGACAAGTCAAACAGTGAATGAAAAACAACATAATCTATCTCAACTTGAAATGCGTGTTCTCATTTGTTACTCGGTTAATCTTTGTGCGAGTTGTAGGTGACAAAATGGACAAGAGTTGGATGACGATAAATAATAGGCTGACAAGTAAAGAGTATCAACAAGGGGTGAAGTCATTCCTTGATTTTGCTACGGCAAATTTAGGCGTGAGGATGAAATTAGGTGTCGTGTGTCGATTGCATTAATGGCACAACATATAGCGGAACAAGTTGTGTGGATGCACTTGATCCGAAGAGGCATGGCATCTTCGTATCTAACTGGGTGCATCACGGGAACATGTTCCGTGTCTCGTCCTAGTGTATCAAATGACCAATGTGGAGGTAGTGGCGAATGTATGACAGATATCGATGATCCGCCCATGGATGAATTGCCTATTATGTTGGAAGAAATTTATGTGAGTGGTGTTATGGATGATCATACCGACGAGGAACCTAATGGTTTGGAGAGGGAGGATTTGCATAAGTTCACTAGGTTATTCGAAGATGCACAACGCAAAGTTCACCCGACATGTGAAAAGTTTTCTGTGTTATCATTCGTCATTAAGATGCTTCATGTGAAGGTGTACAACAAATGGAGCAACAAGTCATTCGATATGGTTATGCAGTATTCAAGGACATTCTACCGAATGTGATCCAACATTCCATGGACACTCTATGATGCTAAGAAGTTCTTCGTGACTTGGGTTTGGGATATGAAACAATTCATTCGTGCAAGAATGATTGTGCACTATTTTGGAAGGAGAGTGCTAATTTGGAGAAATGCCCTACATGTGGCGTGTAGATACAAGTTGAACGATGATGGTGGTAAAAGATTCCACACAAGGTATTGCGGTACTTTCCTTTGACACCGAGGTTGAAAAAGGCGTATATGTCCAAAAAACATCCGCAGATATGAGATGGCACAATGAGAAGCGTGTGGATGATGACATATTAAGGCACCCGCGATGGGGAAGCATGGAAGGACTTTGATAAGCAACATCCGACGTTTTCTGATGACTCTCGAAATGTAAGGCTAGGGCTGGCAACAGATGGTTTCAATCCATTTGGGAATATGAGCACATCATATAGCATGTGGCCCGTAATCTTAATGCCTTACAATCTCCCACCGTGGAAGTGCATGAAAGAGCCATATTGCATGATGTCATTGCTTATTCCCGGACGTTCGGCACCTGGAAGAGACATTGATGTTTACTTGCAACCACTAATAGAAGAATTGAAGAATTTGTGGGAGAATGGTGTGCAAACATATGATGCATCGAACGGGCAAATTTTTAGAATGCATCTTGCGGTAATGTGGACCATAAATGACTTCCTGCGGTAACATGTCGGTGGAGTACAAAGGGTTACTTGGCTTGCCCTAATCGTAACAATAATGCATCGTCGAGGATTACAGTAAAATAGGTTATATGGGTGCTCGCCGCCACTTGCACGAGAACCACACTTGGCGAACAAGTAAGCTCTTCAATGGTCAAGCAGAGCATAGGTGCAAACCTTTGGACTTATCGGGGACCAAATACTAGAGCAAATTGAGTCAGGACTTACAAGCCGTATGGAAAGCACCCACAAAATCGAAAGCGACAAAGGAATGAGCAAAATTTGAATTGGAGCAAGAGAAGCATTATGTTTGACTTGCCCTATTGGAAAAGCGTTGAAGATTCGACACAACCTTGATGTCATGCATATTGAGAACGACATATGTGACCATGTCGTTGCGTCACTTTTGTGCGTAGATGGAAAGAACGAGGACACGGACAAAGCACTCTTAGATTTGGTGGACATGAAAATCGTAGAGAGTTACACTTGAAGACGCGTTCTAATGGGTCCTTTGAGAAGCCTCCCGCATTGTACACATTGTCGGTGAAAGAGAGAGAAGGCTTTTGTGATTTCTTGAAATCAATGAAGTATCCTGATGGCTATGCAGCAAATATCTCCAATTGCGTGACCGCTCAAGGTGGAAAATTATCTGGCCTCAAAAGTCATGACAGTCATGTCCTTATACAACGACTTCTTCCAATTGGGATGCGTGGCTACCTTAATAAGGAAATCGGAACGACACTTTTTGAGTTGGGAAATTTCTTCAAACAATTGTGTTCAAAGACATTGAGGCGTTCAGATTTGCATAAATTAGATGAACAAATCGTACTCATACTTTGTAAGCTTGAGATGATTTTCCCGCCGGCTTTTTTCGATGTCATGGTCCACTTGGCAATTCACTTGCCTCGGGAGGCAATGCTTGGAGGCCCAGTGCAATATCGATGGATGTACCCAATTGAGAGGTATTAACTTAGCCCTCGTATTACTGTCAAATTTAAGTTAACGCTTTACTGCTGATATAAATATTGCAGTATAACATTGTCATCGGCTTGCAAAATTAGGTTGCTTGGCCGGTTGAAAGGGTTTGTGGCCAACAAAGCTCATCCTGAAGGTTCTATTGCCGAGGCTTACATTTCCAAAGAATGTACAACATTTTGTTCAATGTATTTGGATGGAGTGGAAACATTGTTTAACCGCCCAGAAAGGAATTATGACATGGGTGACCGTGGCCCAGGGTTGGCGGTATTCACTCAAACTGTACGTCCCTTTGGTCTAATGACAAGGGCGTATGATGTGTCCGTAGCTGAACGCGAGTTGGCTCATTGGTTTGTCCTACACAATAGCACAGAAGTGGATAAACACGTAGAGTATGAATCCTTCAAACGTATTTATAATGTTTTTGTTGTAAATTGATTAGTCCTTGTCTTAGTAAATTGGTTTTGAATCGCATTTCTTGTAACTAGGGAGCACAAGAACTTGTTACACCAAAGAGCCGGTGCGTTCGACATCGAAAACAGACATCGGAAAGAATTTCCTAAATGGTTCAAAGATCATGTAAGCTACTATTCTCATATCCTACCATAGATCGTACATTACGTAAATGTCACGCATGCTAGTAACGTGACACATGTTCTTCATGTAGATGAATGAATTGCGGAGCCAAGTTTCCCCCGAAGCAACTGATGATATGTGGTCATTAGCCAATGGTCCTAGTGGCTTAGTGAACACATATTCAGGATGTATTTGTAATGGTGTCCGTTATCATACTATCGACCGTGACAACCGTAGGAAAAGTCAGAATAGTGGATTAGTCGTGGAAGGGGAGCATGCAGGGCAATTGATACACTTCTATGGACACTTGTGCAGAGTGTGGGAACTGAACTATTTGTTCAGACGTCGGATTGTATTGTTCCAATGTGAATGGTTTAACAGTGGTAGTAGTAGAACTATGCGTGTAGAACCACATTTCATAACAGTTGATGTAACAAGTCGATGGTACAAAGATGACTCATTTGTATTACCAAGTCAAGTTGAACAAGTATTCTATGTTAATGACACCAAATTAGGTACCAATTGGAGAGTCGTTGAAAAGTTCCAACATCGAGGAATTTGGGATGTGCCAGAGATGGATGTTGTACAACCTGATGATGTGTTCCAACAAGAAGAAACCACCGAGGTCGCATTGCTATGGCTGTTGATGATGATGTGGTTTTGCGTCGAGATGATATTGAATCTGAAATTATTCCCATTGAAGTTTTGCAATCTGTCAGAGGGGTAGAAGGCAAGGGTGTTACAGATGATGCCTTCATCTGTGATGATGAAGATGGATTAATGAGGGAGGGTGACGACACAGACGAAGAATATGACCTACAAAGTGATTTTGATACAGATGTTGATGTCGAATCTTGATGTATATCATGCTTTAGTTCATGCCATAATTTGAGGTGTAGCTTGATGTTGTGCAGAATGAAGTGGGAGGTATTTTTGGTGTATCTTTGTTAGTGAAGTTTATGGTGTAGCTTTGGTATCTAGCTGCTGCTTACTGTGTCAAGTAGAATGTTTTCTGAGGAGGCACGAGTACATTCTGTGGAGCCGTCAAATGGTTGGCCCTCAGTAAATCTGGTTCTTTGCTCATCTGGTTTTGTCTGGTCAAATCTGGTTCTTTGCTCTGTTTTGCAATGGGTTTATGTTGTGATGCTACTGTGTGGATGTTGTTGGGTTCAAGTTTGGGGCTGCCTCTGCTATGTTTATGCTTTGTTGTTCATGGTTTTGTAGATAGACTGATCAATTCTGGCTGGTATCTGCTGGTAGTTGTTCTGCTAAATGTTGCTGCAGTGCTTTTCTGGCTGTTTTTTTGTTATGCTGTGGTTATCTGGTTTTTTTGTTTGTTTGTTGTTGGTTTCTCACCAACTGGAGCTTGGAGCTTGTGTTAGCTCCAAGCTCCTCTTTATTGATGTACTCGTTCATCCTTCGTATGTTCTCATCAATAAAGAGTTTGGTTTTTATAATAAGAAAATCAGTGCATCTATGAATCTGAAAATCTGGAAATCACTCTTAACTGATCTGTCTATGAATCTGAAAATCTGGAAATAACTCTGAAATCTGGAAATCTGAAAAATGTGGAAATCTGCCAATGTTTAGACCTGTAACTGGGATAATTCTCATAAAAAATGCAGGGGGAAAAAATTAACCAAATCAGACCCTAGCAATATATTGTTATATAACCAAGTACAGCAAAATTAAATTGATGACTCAGCTCTCACAATATTGGGGTTTATGAATAACAGGAAAATTAACCATGTATTTTTTTTATAACCAATTACAGCAAAATTAAACACCACTTTAGGAAATAAATTTATGACTGTTGGTACCCATAAATGTTTTTGAGCTCTGAGAAATCATTGCTTCCTAATTACTACAACTAAAACCAGTAACAGTTGTTTTGTTCTTGTGTAAAGCTAAATGCAGTTATTTGTTATTTGTCTAATAGTAACTCCTTCATAATTGAAACATATATGTTAACACTATTACCTTGTTTTTAGAGCTAATTGTGGGAAGTTACTTTCAACCCGAAGTCATGAACGTGAACTGGGGGCGAATCACTGGTATGTTCCACTTTTTGCCTATATTGTCACTGATGTCTCTCATGACAAACTAATTTTTCATACTGTGGATAAGATAATTGGATATAAGTGAAGCCAAAGGTGTAACTGTATTGTAAAGTTTAAAACCAAAAAAAAAGAAAAAAAAAATGAAGAAAAAGGGAAAACATGAAAATTTATTTGCTACAATTCACTTGTACATAAATACAGGAAAAGATTATATAGAATTTATTAGAAATACTTCAAGAATTTAAACTGAGTTCTGAATGCATGTTTTCAAGTAGGTGTTGTGCTGTGTTGTGATTCATGTCATTGGGTTTGCCTTGTCATAGTAGTTGTACGCCTTTCATTTATTTATTTATTAGAATACTCTAATTTATTTATTTATTTTTTGTAAATAGGATCAAATTTGAAAAATTTACTAAAAAAAGAATAAAAATTTAAAAGTCAATTTCCCGTTATATTGTGTTTTGTTACCTTTTATTTATTTATTTATTTATTTTTTCCCTTTGTGTAATTTTTCTCAAATTTGATCCATTTTATAAAAAAAAATAGTGTAGAAGAATCTAAAAAATAAAAAAAGATTGAAAATAGTTCTGTGAAGACAATTAAAAAAAGTCAGGAAGAAAATGGGTTAAAAATGCATTTGCTAAATAGGAACTCGATGAACCATAAAATGATTGTTGTTGGCATGGCATGGCAAATACCCAGTTGAAACCTAAACCGGCATAGTTTAGAAACTAAGGCATATCATGTTCATGCTTTATAGTGTTACAAGTTCATGTAATTAAACTGGCATATCATGTTCATGCTTCATGTAATTAAGCATGATATAACAGTTAGATTCTAGGTTCAGTAGCATGCTTATTCCTGTTCCATGTACCTTAATTATCATCACTGCTGGTTTCTGAAATAGCTCTTGCCATGTCGTTTATTCATTCACTTATAATGCATTGGTGTGTGTTTTTAAATCTGATTTGCTGGCATGTATGTTGATAATGAGCAGGTGCACAAACTTTTTTGTTAGTGAAAAAATTCATTAATTAATTTGTTTTCCTCATAAATTGGTTTCTATGAAGTATTGATTGTTACATAAGGTTCATGATTTTAATTGCAGTCTGAAAAGGAGGGGGAGCCCTTTTGGGAGAGTCCCTGGGGTCTTGGAAGACCTGGATGGCATATAGGGTGTAGTGCTATGAGTGCTGCTTATTTAGGCTATTCTTTTGACATGGTGGAGGGATGGATCTTGTCTTCCCCCACCATGAAAAATGAAATTGCTCAGAGTCAGTCTTTGCATGTAACGACGATAATGTAAGCCTTGGGTACACAACGGATTTGTAACCAGTGACTCAGAGAAAATGTCCAAGTCACTGGGGAACTTCTTCACAATTCGGCAGTTAAATGGATTTATTATGTTATCTTAACTGATTTCATGGCCTTGGCACCAGCACTTCAGTTTAGTTTTTATTATGTTTTCATTGTTGGATTGGCTACTGATTGTGTCATATTTTTGTCTTTTTTGTTTCCTCAGGTTTTAGACCTTTATCATTCCCTTGCATTGAGACTTTTCTTAATTGGAACACACTATCGATCTCCAATCAACTTTTCAGATATACAGCTTGAGAAAGCATCTGACCGTGTTTTTTTATATCTATCAGGTATCAAAAGACTGGAACCCACCTAGATCTAGTCTACATCATGTCAATTCTGTATGGCTTTGCAGTTTAATCTGTCATTCTAGTGTTTCAATTAATCTATTGGGTCTACCTCCATTTGCTCTGTTTACAAAACACTGGCTTAGAAAGTATTGACATATGGTTTTGACATCACTTTTGCATCCATTTCATTTGAATTTACTTTTATGTAGTCATTGTGGAAAATAAAATTTATGAATGCTGCATTATTACATTCATGGTGTTCGATTGTGTTCTATAGTGATTATCCTTTGGAGACATGTTTCGGTTTTTGTTTTGATTTATTAGGTTCAATTTGTTGTAGACGTTACATGATTGTAATGATGTTCGGAGTCAGCAGAACGATGCAAATAGAAAGGCCTGAATTCATGCTTTATATCATGTTCATGCTTAATGTGTTATTGCAGATTGGAAAATGGTTCCTGGCTTAAAGACTGGTCGGCTTCGGAAGAAGACACTCACGCAGTCAGAAACAGACTTGCCAGCTGCTATTCCTTTAGGATCACCCGTTGCTCCATCTTCTGTTCTCCTCGTTCGAAAAAATATGGGACCATCTCAGCATGTCACTAGCCAACCAATTGTTGATTCTGATGAGACACAAGCCCCATCCGAAACGCAGCCGAGTGGCGTAGGTAAGATTAAAGTGTCTCAAATTTGTCAATTACCACATGCCATTGCCATTGTTTTTTTGTAGCCAATTTTTAGCCAATTTTCATGTTGTTATGTTGTTAACAGGGACTTCGAAGCCCCTACGTGTACGTGGACCGACACTTGGCAAAGGCATACAAAAAATAATTAGAGCCAAGAAAGGGGAAAAATGTTATGTTCACATCAATCGTGAGTTGAATGCAATGACTGGCAATTATGCAACTCCAGCAACTAACGAGTTAGGAATTCAAATTAGAACCTTGTGCCCTTTGAAAGATGTGAAGTCATGGCTGGATCTTGATGAGACTACAAAAGCTGCCGTCATCCAAGGAGTTCTTGTAACTAATATTACTTGTCCACAAGATGTAATTGTATTATGTATGCTAATAAGAAAGACTAATATTTAATGATTACAATTTCAATTTGTTTTGCTTGTAGGACAAGTTTCAAATTGGAGACGATTTCCACAATGACTTACAAGCACAAGAGATTGTGAATAAGAAGGCCTATGGGTTGTACAAAGATTGGAGGTACACCTTGAAGCAAGAGTTCGAATTGTTAGAGGGACTTCCGTGATGAGATCTATGCTCATCCGCCAGTAGGGGTGAGTTTAGATAATTGGAAGCATTTGATCGATGTGGCATGGCAAGATGCATCTCACCAGGTAAAATAATAGACTAGATAGAGTACATAAATCTATGTGAAAATGTGATATGCCTTAATATTTACCAAAAAATTGTTTATCTGCTTGACTTATTTTTAGAAAGCGGTCAAAAAGGCAAGAGTAATAGGAGTCAATTGCCGTACAATCATACCAATGGGTCTCGTTCATTTCCTATCGCAATGGCTGCTATGGTGAGTTCGATTTTTTTAAAACTTGAATCCATTATATGTTGTCTGGATATGAAAAATGTTATGTTGTGATACATATATATATATATATATGTTAAACTCTGTTAGTAAACATCTACTGTCTGCAAAAAATCTGTCTGGAAATAATCTGTTAATGATACCCTTGCCACATGTTTGCATTTTAAATCTGTCTCGCAAAATCTGAACTATACTGCCCCAAATCTAAACTACACTCTGTTTTTCACTTAAGATTGTTAGTCTTGTAGCTCTATTTGTTTTAGATTTAAGTTAATACATTCACAAAAAACAGATATTCCTGTACATACACATGTTATAATACACATAATTTGAAGTGATTATCAGTGGGTATCTACGAAAATCTGTTTGCAAAAATCTGTTGGACAGAATCTGTTTGAGAAAATCTGAACAAATGTGTTGTCAAATAAAATGTTGGAAAATATTAATCTGTTAATGATAATCTCTTTGAATTCGAACTAGAATACTGCTGTCTCTATTTCCAAGTTTACGTCGCAAATCTCGATAATCTGGCAAAGAAATCATCTAAAAATCATCTCCAAATCATCCGAGAATTTGTTTAAAAATCATTAATGAGAATTTGTCTATTTGGTGCATAAAGTGTCATTGATTTATACGTTGATGTGTTAACAGGTAGCAAAAGATGGAGAGTTGGATTTCCCAAAATTCTATGAGGACAGCCACACTTCAAAGAAAACGAAGGACTGGATCCATCCGAAATGCCGTGAGTTGCATGTAAGTATGTGACAATGAAATATATGTATTCAATATTTTCTTGTACTTAGTACCCAATAATACATATATATTGCCAAAGTTTTTTTCGTCTTATTTATTTGCAATGACAGCAAGAGATGGTCAATGTACAAGCGGCTGCCATCGAGTCGGGGACACCATTGACACAAGAGGAGATTTCAAGGCAAGTGCTTGGACAGAAGAAAAGGTACTTGCTTGGATTTGGGAGTGGCCCACAACCCTCTACCATATTTGCAACACGAGCACACGATAAGGACATGGAGGCAATGCGTGCTGAGGTGGAGGCACTTCGTGAGGAGCGGCAAAAAGATCATGATGAGTTAATGAAAGAAGCGAGAGGCGCGAGAGATGTTACAATGAGCGTTGAAAGAACGAGAGAGGCGCATTCAATTATCCAATGAGATGTTGAAAGAGCGGGAGGAGGGACAAAGGCAAGAGAGGAGACAAATACAAAGGTCGAGCATCTTAATAACGTAGTCGCCAAACTGTCACAACTCTTGGGAATCTAAGTTGGGCATCCGACGTTTGTTTTTTGGTAAGAACAATTTCATTAATGTCGCACTTACTTTGTTTAAATATGTTCGCTTGAAAAGTTAAAAATGTAATCAATTTTGGAGTTATTTGGGGTTTATGATTTGTTGTGTAGTTATTAGAGTTTGGTATTGAGTTTTCTTAACAATGAACTTGTATTTAAAATATGTACTTGATTAAGATTAACTATAGTATAAACATATTAAAAAAACATAGCGAATTTCAATCTTTGTTTAGAGTAACATGTAAACTTCAACAGTGGTATTTTGAATAGTAACTCGAACCACTGTTTAAACGTAATGGTAACCTTCCCGGTGACAAATGTGACATGTAGGGACAGACGGTACGTAAATAGCACACCTACGTTGGGAATTAGAGTTGAAAATGTCATAAACTTTGTCGAAAAAAGGGGTACGGGGGGCGAAAATGCATAGCAGCCCCCGAAACACTGTTTTCTCGTAACGGGAAGCTTCCCGGTGATAAATGTGACATGTAGGGACAGACGGTACGTAAATAGGACACCTACGTTGAGAATTAGAGTTGAAAATGTCATAAACTTAGTCGAAAAAAGGGGTTCGGGGGGCGAAAATGCAAAATAGCACCCAAAACACTGTTTTCTCATAACGGGAAGCTTCCCGGTGATAAATGTGACATGTACGGACAGACGGTACGTAAATAGGACACCTACGTTGGGAATTAGAGTTGAAAATGTCGTAAACTTAGTCGAAAAAAGGGGTTCGGGGGGCGAAAATGCAAAACAGCCCCCAAAACTCTATTTTTTCGTCACGGGAAGCTTCCCGGTGATAAATGTGACATGTAGGGACAGACGGTACGTAAATAGGACAGATACGTTGGGAATTAGAGTTGAAAATGTCATAAACTTAGTCGAAAAAAGGGGTTCGGGGGGCGAAAATGCAAAATAGCACCCGAAACACTATTTTCTCGTGACGGGAAGCTTCCCGGTGATAAATGTGACATGTAGGGACAGACGGTACATAAATAGGACACCTACGTTGGGAATTAGAGTTGAAATGTCATAAACTTAGTCGAAAAAAGGGGTTCGGGGGGCGAAAATGCAAAGCAGCCCCCGAAACACTGTTTTTCAGAACGGAAGCTTCGGTGATAAATGTGACATGTAAGGACGGTGCGTAAATAGGACACCTCGTTGAGAATTAGAGTTGAAAATGTCATAAACTTAGTCGAAAAAAGGGGTTCGGGGTAAAATGCAAAATAGCACCCAAAACACTGTTTTCTCGTAACGGGAAGCTTCCCGGTGATAAATGTGACATGTAGGGACAGACGGTACATAAATAGGACACCTACGTTGGGAATTAGAGTTGAAAATGTCATAAACTTAGTCGAAAAAAGGGGTTCGGGGGGCGAAAATGCAAAATAGCACCCGAAACACTATTTTCTCGTAACGGGAAGCTTCCCGGTGATAAATGTGACATGTAGGGACAGACGGTACATAAATAGGACACCTACGTTGGGAATTAGAGTTGAAAATGTCATAAACTTAGTCGAAAAAAGGGGTTCGGGGGGCGAAAATGCAAAGCAGCCCCCGAAACACTGTTTTCTCGTAACGGGAAGCTTCCCGGTGATAAATGTGACATGTAGGGACAGACGGTACGTAAATAGGACACCTACGTTGAGAATTAGAGTTGAAAATGTCATAAACTTAGTCGAAAAAAGGGGTTCGGGGGGCGAAAATGCAAAATAGCACCCAAAACACTGTTTTCTCGTAACGGGAAGCTTCCCGGTGATAAATGTGACATGTAGGGACAGACGGTACGTAAATAGGACACCTACGTTGGGAATTAGAGTTGAAAATGTCGTAAACTTAGTCGAAAAAAGGGGTTCGGGGGGCGAAAATGCAAAATAGCCCCCAAAACACTGTTTTCTCGTAACGGGAAACTTCCCGGTGATAAATGTGACATGTAGGGACAGACGGTACGTAAATAGGACACCTACATTGGGAATTAGAGTTGAAAATGTCGTAAATTTAATCGAAAAAAGGGGTTCGAAAATGCTAAATGCAAAGCACTCTAAAAAAACTGCTTTTCCGGTGATAAATGTGACATAAGCCTATAAAGAACCGTAAGCATAGTGAGTTTCGTCCCCATAAGCCTATAAAGAACCCACTACTTAGTTTCTTCTTTAAGAAAATTGTTTCCAAAATTTCAATGAGTATATCGAGAAAATTAGAATCTTTTATGAAGAAAAAGACCATTTTAATTTCCATTCTCAGAGGTCACAAAAACACTGAACTAACGTTACTGGAAGCTTCATAGAGGTCACAAGATTGCATAAGCATAGTGAGTTTTATGGATACTAGACAAACTCTAATGATGGGTTCTCTTACATTTTTATAACAAATAATTTTTAGATGAAATGGTAAGTAAACCCAAAATTTGGTTCTGTAATTTCGTAATAGGTAAACCCAAAACTCTAATTTCGTTCTCTTACATTAGTTAATAGATATTACTGTCATTTAATTTTAATGTTTGAAATTATTACGATATATATATATATGTCGTCCAGAAGTGCTACTACACACACCGAACTAATGATTTTTCCCCCCTTTTTTTGCAGATGTTTTTGGACATACAAGTGTGGATATGTTTTTGTTGACAAGTACGGGAGGGCATTGTTTTTATATCTCTATCCGTATATATAGTGCTTTGTACAAAATATTTTTTTGGTAGAGTAAATATCAGCTAATTTGGTAGAAATTAACATAGCACGTGGTACAAAATAGTTTTGTGGCAGTACAAAATATAATTTTTGTTGTGGTACAGAAGTTGTAGGTGCACAATTAATTTGGTTATTCCAGTATTATGTATGAAATTAAATTATTGACGTGGGATTAGACTTGGTTCTTATGAAATTTGTAATATATATATAAGTGGACGTTCAATATTAATTTTTTGGATGGTTGGAACTGAAATGTGTAATCGTCAAGTTGAATGCTTGATGACATACTTACCGTTGTTGGATTATATTGTTTATACAGGGTATAGGTTGTATTAATAATGGATACAAGTGGTTTAGAAAATTTTATTTAAAAAAACAAAAAAAAAAAGGTTAAAGTATTTGGCCACTAAATATTTTGGTAGCTAAATACGTAATTAAATGTTTTGGTGACTAAATATTTGGTAGCAAAAACATTACCCAATCCTAATTTCTTAGTATTGGCCAATACATTTTTAGTCACGGAAAAAAATGGTATCATTTGGCGACTAAAACGTTTGGTGGCAAAAAATGAAGAAGTGAATGTGAGGAGGCTTTTGGCTACGAAACTTTTAGTGGGCAAAAATAACAATGACAAAAATATGTATTCTATTGGTGACAAAAATGTTTGGTCTCTAATAGTTATTCTCAAATTATGGTAGCACTTTTAGGGACTAATACTTTAGTGGCGAAAAGCATACCTTTTGCCGACTAAAATAAAATTAGTAGCCAAATGTATACTTTCGGCGACCAATTATTTAGTAGCTAAAAGTGACACCTTCCCCGACCACAAGAAGTTAGTAGCCAAAAAGCCTCATTCGGCTACTAATACTTTAGTGGCGAAAAGCATACCTTTTGCCGACTAAAATAAAATTAGTAGCCAAATGTATACTTTCGGCGACCAATTATTTAGTAGCTAAAAGTGACACCTTCCCCGACCACAAGAAGTTAGTAGCCAAAAAGCCTCATTCGGCTACTAATACTTTAGTGGCGGAAACATACCTTTTGCCGACTAAACTAAAATTAGTAGCCAAATGTGTACACTTTTGGCGACCAAAAAACTTTTAGTCGCCAATACCAACGCCGACTGGGTAAAGGCGACGACTTTAGCGACGAAAAATTTTGGTCGCTAAATCGTTTCGGCGACTAAATAAGTGACTTTTGGCGACCAATATTTTGGTAGCCAAAAGTGACATTTCTTGTAGTGATATATATATATATATATATAAAATGTACAATGTTTAAAAAGGACCAAAAAATGAAGCCAAAATAGATAACTTTTTATCTTTTTTCTTGACTTTATTTTTTTCTTTAGTGATTTTTTTTTTGTAAATTTTTTAATTTTTATGAAAAAAAATCGAATGGTATATGCAAGATAGATTTGGAAAAGAATATTGACTTAATTTTGAAAAAAAAATACTAAAGGCAACAAAATTTATAAAAATAATGCAACATTTTTAGATGGGATGCCAAACACGTCCTTTAAATATATATATATATATATATAATATCATAAGTTTTTTTTTTTTTATAAAATTTATAGTTTTGGAATTCAGTTATTGAAATATATCAAACAAGATACTTATCAAATATGAAATTATTTACAAGTATTAAAAAAACTTTAAAAGTTTTGAAACTTTAAATTTTTTTAAAATTATGAAATTTCTCAATTTTCAAATTGAGAAATCAAAGAGAAACCCGATTAAGAACAAATGTAATTTACCCAAATGAAAATAATTGATAGGTTCACAACTCATTTTGATCAGGTTAACATGAAAGCCTACCCAATTGGAGTTAAAAACTGTACTTACTTTGAACACCGATACTACATTTATTATTTTTCTTACCACATTTTGTTAAAGAGTTAATTACATAAAAATTCTATTTAGAAATGTTATACTGGTTCAGATTCTATTTAAAATTTTTTGAATCAATAAGTCTTATTTAATGAAATTGAGAATATTATCAATTTTTCCCAATTTTTAAAACTAAAAACATTATCAATTTTGCATAGTAATGTTCCAGATAATTGTTTTACTAACTGATAAAAAAAAATAGAACATGAGATTAAACGTTTTTGTCTTTTATTTATTGTTTTGATTTAACTATCCAATAAAACTGAGAATATTATCAGTTTTTTCCAATTTTAAAATTGAGAACATTATCAGTTTTTTCATTTTTAAAGTTTTTTTTTTGTTGGCAGTTTTGCACATCAATGTTCCATTATCATGCTCATTTATAGACATAATTTTCAGTTTTGCACCCAAAAAAAAAAAAAAAAATTTCATTTTTTTCAATTTTTCAAAAAAAAAAAAAACATTTTTTTTTGCACATATATATATATCTTTAGTTTTTTCAATTTGAAAATTGATATTTTAAAGTTCTGAAAATCAAAATAAATATCAAATCATCATGTTTATTTATAGATAATCATAAATGATAAATAATTATTGTTTGAAAGATAATTCCGATTATTAAAAATTTAATAAAATTTAAAGAACTAAAAAATCTTAATTAGAACTTAATGAAATATAAATTTATAAATTAAAACTTGTGTGAAGATGTCTTTTTGTTAATTACTTGACGTAGCGTACAATTGGGAGCAATAGTTGTCACTCGAGTTCCACTAATATTTAAAAATTGTGAATAAATCATGTTTGTAATAAAAAATGATAAGTGCAACATTATTATAACTCAAAAGAAGACAATTATAATAAAAATTGATAAGTGCAACATTATTATAACCCAAAAAAGACAATTATAAGATGTTATGATTTTGTCATAACAAGACCAGCATTTCCCTCTTTTCCCATTCTCTTTTATTTTATTTTATTTATTTTTTAAAAAAGCTAAAACACTTTTGGAACCATAATGGTAAAAAGAAGCTTAGACAAACAATTAATAACTATTTCTTGGCTTTAGCCAAATTCATATTGAGCTTGAACTTGATCATAGATTAAATTATAGTCCAACTTTTTTTCTCCATTGGCTAGAGAGAATATATTAATCGTCTCTCAAATATGTGGCGAGATAGAAATTTTTCGGCTCAATAATTGAGATTCCTAAGCCATCAACTGAATGTCATTCGAGCACATAAATACTGACTGTAGTGTTTTAACAAGTTTTAAATATATTTTGTATTTTTTTTTTTAATCGGCAAAAGAGAATTATATTAATCAAAAGAGTAATGCTCTGTTTGGTTGGGGAATTTAGGGAGAGATTTGAAAAGAGAAATGGAAAAAGTAGGTGAAATGTAAATAAAACATGCTTATATTTCACATAATTTCACACACATTTTCCCTTTCTCTTTCCAGAATTCCTCCCCAAATCCTCCAACCAAACACAGCATAAGAGTAAAAAGATAAAGAAAAATGAGCTAATGAGGGAAACATTTGTTGAAGGAATAGCATCCCAACTAGGATGACACTTAAAACCCAGAAAAACAATACAATCCCAGATTGGCAAAGAGATAGGTAGCCAAAAGCTAACTAAAACACTAGAACAAGACACTAGACAACTCTAATTCCTAATAGCATTCAATCTTGCATTCACTTTATAATAGCAATCAACATCCCAACTTGAGCTTATATCCAAGAAAAAGTATGACATGGATGACAATCAACCATTGGGACCAATCCAAAATGAAGTAATGGCCGTGGAATTTGGATGCATATTGTATGAGAAGATTGGAATCATGTTCCCACAACTACTAAGGAATAAAATAGCTCCACCAGCTTGGGACAATTTTTAAAAATTATGCTCAACTGTTGTGCTTTCAATCATATCCTTCTTTTTCTTGATTGCTTAAAGTCAATCCTTTTTTTTTTTTTTTTGAAGAGTAAATTGCTTATACTAGCTTATATTGGACGAACTTGTGAAGTGAAATATGAGAGAGTAAAAATATGTGAGGGTGTAAATGGGACTGCACATATGCCTGGGTTCTTTCTCTTAATCAATTTGGTTGGTCATTCATTTATACGTGGGCTCTTTCTCTTCAATTCTAGTTTTTCGTAGTGTCAGAAATACGGCGGCAGTTCGTGGTGGCAAAGTTAGACAGTGGCGACTTATGAAGCAAGGATATGGATACGAGTATTATACTACTGGTACAATATGGGTACGTCAATATGATAAAATCTCAAAAAAATAAAATACAGGTACGACTTGGTTCGTTTGTAAAAAAATATTTATAATGTAAAAATTAATTATATGATTTAATTTATTAATATCCAACCTATAATTAACATATAATGCCAAAAGTAAAGGTATAAATCAAAATTAAATGTCAATATATTAAATAACTTAAAAATTATAGTTTAATTTTAAAATCATACTAAGTATAAAATTAAAAAAAAAAAAAAAAAAAGTCTAGTGAAAGGAGTTTTATCACTGTAGTAGAAGAAAATATTATTTTAACTGAGGTATGGTACGGTTTGGGTTGATACTAGGTATGTCTAGGTATGCCAAAAATTAAGAAGAAAAAATTTAGGTACATGTTTTGTGTACCCAGTACGTATGCAGAAGTACCATACGCAATACCATATGTAATACCATACTCCGGTAAGTATCCGGTATGGGTACGACATGTTTTTTTTGAAGTACCTATATATGCTTCATAGGTGGCGATGGGGACGACAAGCGTTGATGTAGATCTTACTTGATTTGATACAAATTTAACTTTCCAAACTACATTTGTGAGAAAATCGGTTATTTTTTATGAATCATAACTGATTTTTTTTGACAAATTTATTATTTTTTATTGTTTGTAGTTTGTTATTTGGTTTACCCTTTAGGGTGTTGTTATTTTCTTTTCTTATATGGTGTTTGCTTTATTTTAATGTAATTGCTTTTCATATACTAATATATATATATACACTCAGGGAGTCATTTATATTGCGATTGTTGGTATTGGACTTTCTACAATATAATATTAAATTTTAATTTTTATGATATTTTAAATAATCTTATACCAATTGATCCAAAAATTAAATAAAATAAATCATTAGAGTGCATGCAAGTCAAACTGGCTAAAGACCCAATCAAATCCTCTAGTAAAAGTTATGACCATTAGTAGTTCAATTTTGAAGTCAAGAATTGATGCGTGTTATATCAAATCCAATTGTTGAAGACCAAGGTGTGAATAAAGTCAGTTGTACATTCCTTTTTTCTTTTTTTCTTTTGGGAAAAATACCTAACCCCCTTTACTCCCTTTAATTAAAAATTATAACATTTAACCCCTCTTCATCTGTTAATTAATTTTATTTATTTATTTGTTTTTAAAATTTAAACCTTCATGAAGAAAATATCATTTCATCAATAGGATAAATTATACTTTATCTCCTTAAACTATTACCTAATATCACCTGACCTTTAAAATAAAAAAAATTATATATATATATGCCACTTTGAATTATAAAATTATATGAATGTAAATATTTTGTTAAGAATTTGTTTGTTGCATATATGAAAAATTGGCATGTGACTTACATGTGACATCTCAAATAGAATTCCTAAAATGACATTATCAGTTTGTTTGATTTAGTTTTTTAAAAAATGGCAAATTATATATATCCCCTCGAGGTTTAGCAAAATTACAGATACCCCTTGAAGGTTATATTTGCATAACAAATTAGGAAAAAAATTGTTATGAAAATATAAACCTCAGGGAACAATTTGTAATAAAAATATAAACCTCAAGGGGATATCTGTAATTTTTGAAACGTCAAGGAGGTACTTGTAATTTTGCTAAATCTCAAGAGAGGTATATGTAATTTGCCCTTTGAAAAACTATTTTTAAGATTTTTTTATTTTTTCATATTTTGTGGCTTTAGTAAAGCTTTTCCGGGTACAAATCTAGAAATGTTATAAAAAAAAAAAAAAAAAAATCAATAAAAAAATGGACCATTTTTTTATTTTATTTTTCCGTCTCTAATTTTTTTTAATTATTTTTTTTAATATTTTTTTACAAATATTTACTTTTTAGATTACCTAAAAAATTAAAAATTTTACTTAAAATGTTAAAATTTAGGGGTTTTTTTATTTATAAGTCTTGTTAGGACAACTTGTTTGTTATAAAATCGTGTGAAATTTCTTATACACTCATAAGTCATATTAGATGGGAATATATTATATGAAATCCTATTAGTTGTAAATCAATGTTAATAGTGAGCTATTAGTTTAAAAAAAAAAAAAAAAAAAAAAAATTCACATCATACCACCAGTTTTACCCGTGACTTTCGGTTTGGATTAGAATACCACTTTGAGGTATAGTACAGGAAAACTACTTTTGCGTACAGCAGTGGGACCCTTGTTTTCTTAACTGGATGATGGCATATCAATATCATGACCGCAATGCATAAATAAAAGTAAGCGCAATCCCAGCCCTATTTCGTAGACAACAGACTTCACTAGATGATGGCATATCATGACCGCAACGCATAAATAAAAGTACACAGCGCAATTGAATCCTAAAAAAAAAAAAAAAAAAAAAAGCAGTGCCTTGTATCTCTAATGGGGTCGCACCCCCAAGTGAGGTGGTGCATCCCCATTGTCTGACAGTCAAAAAAAAAAAAAATACATAATTTTTTTCGCCCAATCACGAGCTTCCACCTCACTGGGGGTCGACCTCCCAGTGGGGGTATAATGCATTTAAAAAAAAAAAAAAAAAAAAAGTACACAGTGCAATCCCAGGCCTATTTCGTAAACAACAAACAACAGAGAAAAAGAAATAAAGAAACAAAGAAATAAAGGCAAATTAGAATGAGAAGTTAGGGATCATGAAATTTTTTTTATGAAAATAATCATGAAAAAATTATGACTCTTGAATTACCTTAATTAGTGTGTGATGTTTTATTTTAAGTGTAATCCAAGAGTCATAAATATTTCATTATCATTTTCATGAAAAAATTTTCATGACACCTAGTATTGCTCAATTACAATTTACCCATCAACTAATACAACACTTTATCTTTTTTAACAAAAAATTATAACCTGTGGGGGAGCGAAATGCTGGTTTTTCAGTGGCTCATTTCGGTGACCTCATTCTGTACTCCGATCGAAATTTGGGCTCGTCTGTGGTGTATGATTGAGTTCCGCTTGTATCTCGGTGGTGAGTCCCTTCCTATGGGTTGAATTAAATCAAGTTGACAATCGGCTATCTCGAAGCCTGGGCCCGCGGATATCGTTATGACACCTCAAAGCATCCTTTTTTCCAGTTAAAAAAAAAAAAACTAAAAATTATGACACTTACCTCTTCTTATAATGTTTTTAGATTTAAATTTGAACATTAAGGGGTTGTTTGGGGTGTCCTAAATAAGTGTACTTTTTTATCTTTTTTGGACTAAAAATTGAGGTTGAAAATATAGATGTTTGGGTTAATTTTTTGACTTTTTATGAAAAAATGTGTAATAAAAAATTGTAAAAATTGATTTGTAGGAAAAAATTCGAATTGGGAGTTGTGCAGCCGTAATTGTTGATTTTTGATTAATAGTGTTAACTTTTTAACTTTTTGAGTAACTTTTTGACTTTTTGACTTTTTTATAAGTTCCCAAACTTGGCCTAAGGATGAAAATATTCTTTCAACTATAGGGGTAAATTACACTTTACTTGCTTCAACTATCATTCATATCCAATCTCTTAATTAAAATAATTATTGGGCGAATTACACTAACAGTCCCTATAGTTTGGGCCTCATGTCACTTTGGTTTCTGACTTTTTAATTGTGACACATTTGACTCTGAATTTTAAATCTTGTTTCAAATAAGAACAATTGAATTTCAAGGACAAAAACGTCAATTTAATAAAAAATAAATTAATTTGACGAAAATAAATATCAAAAAAATATTTTTAAATTTAAAAAAATTATTTTTACCCACCAAAGATAAAATTATGTAAAATTGATAAATCTTTTAGACATTTATTTATTTATTTTTTATTAAATTAATTTTTATTATATATTTGGATGATAATCATGTAATGAGTGATTATTAAGATTTTAATATTTGACTTTTGAAAAAATAAAAACTAAATTAAAGAAAATAAAAACAATCACTCATTACATGATCATCATCCAAACACATAATAAAAATTAATTTGGTAAATAAATATCTAAAAGATTTATCAATTTTACATAATTTTATTTTTAATGGATAGAAATAATTTTTAAAAATAAAAAAATATTTTTTTGACTTTTATTTTTGTCAAATTAATTTATATTTTATCAAATTGACGATTTTGTCCTTGAAATTAAGTAATAGTATCTTCAATTGTCTTTATTTGGAATAAGATTCAAAATTCAGGGTCAAATATGTCACAATTGAAAAGTCAGGGACCAAAATGACACATGACCCAAACTATAAGGATTGTTAGTGTAATACGTCCATAATTATTTGATTTTTAAGCTAAAATACATTTTTTTATTTTAATTTTTCATAAATTTTTACTTTTTTATAAGTCATACTTAGAAGACTTATACTATCTATAATCCTAAGAAAAAACTTTTGTTCCTATATATCTAGTAAGTTTCTTGCTGACACATTTATCCCAAATATTATTATTTAATTAATTGATTAATAACAATAACAAATATAAGAAATTCAATGCTACTATAAATTGTGATCATATTTATATAATTAGAAATTTAAATTTCAATATTGGCGTTTTGTTTGGTTTTTAGACGTTTGATGAAACTACATTTTAAGAAACAAAATAGAAGTGATGTCTTTTGTTTCATTGTTCAATTAAAAAGGGAAGGTTCAGTACGGAAGTGTTTCAAAACCAGGACAAGTCGATGGCAAGGTACGACGAAATGTGATATTAATATGGATGAGGCCAATGGGACACAAAAATAGTTTAACTCCCGGATCAACGACTAATGAATCCAATGTAAATGTGTGAACCCATCGAGCAGTGGCGGAGCTAAAAACGGCTAGGGGGTCACCTGCTAGCCCAGTTTTGGTTATTTATTTATTTTTTTACATAATTCACGATATATAGTTTATTTGGTACTTGGAACCCCGTGTGATATTGTTTATATGATAGTTTAAATCAATAATGTAGTATAAAATTTTATATATGAAACATAATAACTCATTATTGCTAAGTAGTTGGAAGATAATAGGTAAATCACTTAACCCTCATTTGGCATGAAGATTTTTGGAGCTAAAATGCTAAAATAGTCACAAAAAGACAAAATAGGCTAAGAAGTCAATAAGACAAAATGTCACATTAAATTGTAATCATTTCATTTTTTTTTATATAAAAATTAGAAAAGTCAAAAAGTCCATTTCAAACGAGACTTTTTAGCCCCAAGCTAATTGAAAAGTTAACCTACTTTCCAAATAAAAGTTTGGATAAAGCGGGGGAGCTCGAAAGCTCCGCCCCCGAAAGCCCCGAAACTGCCGAAAATGGCAAAAAAAAAAAAATACAAGGTAAGTTAAAAAAAAAAAAAAAAAAACAGTTTACTGAAAATGGAAATTAGGGGGATTAGGGGGAGTGAAATTCGAGCTACCAATCAAAACTCTAAAAGTTTAGTGTGAGTTGCAATTTCTAATATTGAAAGTACCACATTATCAATGCCACATAATATTTTAGGACTATTTAATAATTTTTATTCAAAACACATTTTTATAATCAATACTATCTCTCTAATATTTTTTTTATCAAATAAAAATTTGGGCAAATTACCAATATCCCCCGAGATTTGACTAAAATACGAATTCCTCCTGAGGTTTTGAAATGTAACGCCCTCAAAATCATACATAAAAACCATCACTTAAGACATGCATTGATATAAAAGAAACCAACAATTTCTATTCATCAGGGTAGTTCTTACAACAATATTACATATTAACAATAAAAGCAAATGCACTATGGGTTTACAGCTTTCCAAGTCAACACTTGGTTACACAAAAGAAGAGTTTCGACTCTATACAAAATAAGCCCTTGGCTTGATATACATGTAATACAGACAAAATAAACAAAAAGAGTCTTCAACTCTTATCATCATCCAAGCTAAATCTTTAGAGGTGGCATGCTACCTGTATCTGAAAATAATGTCCCATATAGGGTGAGCTAACGCTCAGTAGAGATATGCTAAACACAGTATGAGCAATAACTAAGACAATAACAGTTGATAAATGTTTAATTCCCATAAATCAATTCATAATTCATTTCCATTATATGACCACTATGTCCATGTTTTCTTTCATTTTCCATTTCTTATCAAATTCCCAATTCATAACAGCGGCTCAGAACCTGGCCAACAACTTATATGAGATAGTTACTCATATTAAACATTTCCCATTCCACAATAGATAAGCATATAAGCTATATCAACATCTCAACAGATAAGCATACAAGCTATATCAACACTTCCATAGATACGTATATAAGCTGTATCAACACATTAACTGATAAGCGTATGAGCTGTATCAGCGGAGTCCATCCCCTATCTTCTCCCAAACAACATCCGGTTTAGAGGTCCATCCCCCTATCTTTCCCTAAACCGTGGAGTACATCACCTATCTTCTCCCACATAACACAACGTATATACATATAGGTCATATACACATTCAATCAATACATAACGTTAATGTATTCTATCAACCGTCATACTCTATGACACATTCAATTGATTAGTTTAAGTTTGCCTAATCATCATGCATTGTCTACAACAATCAAAATTACCCTCCACCGGTAGCACAAAGCAATTATTTTTAAATAGATAATAAAAGCTCAAATAGAAAAAATATCAGTGTTTTAAAAAATGAGCGATTAATAAATCCAACTCCACCATTATACCATATAATGAGCCAATTTCATTATTTCCAATTCAATTCCAAATAACAACAATTTTCTCAAATTAATTATACCAATTAATTTATACCACAAATTAGGGCTTTTTCCCCCAACTCTCAATATTAACTCAAAGGTTCAAATAACAGCAACCAACCACTATATCATCACTTTGAAACCCAAAATACATATTATGAGCTCAAAATCACAAAACCCCCTTTAATACATTTTGAAACCTTAAGTCCCAAAATTAACCATTTAAATAACAAGCTCAAAATCTAAGTTAAAACCCATAAGAGTGAGTAAGAATCCCTACCTCAAATTCGGAGCTCAAAGGAAGGAGATGACAAAACTCAATGTACTCCAAAACTCAATATGCTCGGATCAAAACGTAGCCCTCGACGATCAACACAACTTTTGTAAAGTCCAAAAGTGAGGAGACAACCCCTACTAGATCAATACCTAGAGAGAAGTTGAGGTTCTAGTGAGAGAAGCTCTCTAATGGAGGTTTGGAAAAGTGAGAGAGAGAAATGGAGTTGAAAAAGTGATCCAAAAACTCGGATCTCGGTTTTATATAAAAGTCGCCCCGCTCGAGCGCTGGATACACACTCCCAGAACTTTTGCAGAACCAGGTCCCCGCTCGAGCGTCCAACTCCCCGCTCGAGCGTCACACACAAACTCCCGCTCGAGCATCCAACACTGCATAAGAGATACTGGAAGATGGAAAATTACGCTCGAGCGTCAAAACACCCGCTCAAGCGGAGAAGCAACAACAAAGAGCCCGCTCGAGCGTCAAAAGCACCGCTCGAGCGTGAAGGCAAAAATCTAGGCAGTTACTCTTGGTTTCTAAACTCAACCAACATGTTTCAAACCTGCCTAACACAACCCAAGACTCAAATACAAAGAGTAAAGGATGTGAATAAGGTATACACAACAACCAACTCCACGGAACCTAAGTCCGGATACGACAATTAAAGAAAGGAAAACCCGGGATCGCTATAGGAAAATTACAAATTGCCTCATGAGGTTTATATTTACATAACAAATGAGAGGACAATTTCTTATGCAAATATAAACCTCAGGGGACGGGATGTAATTTCTCAAATCTCAAGAGAAAATTCGTATTTTAGTCAAATCTCGAGGGGTGCTGATAATTTTCCCTAAAAATTAAAGAAATTTTATAATGATTTGTGCTATAAATGATTTGCTTCTATTTTTTAAAATTAAGAATTTTAATTTGTAATTTTTTGAGCTAAAATTGCATACATACATTACTATTGTGTCCTAGTTATTTCACATTATTATAGAATTTTGATTAGTTGCTATTGATAATGAATAATTAAATTTTTATATTTAAATTTAGCTCATAAAATTATTATTATTTTATTATTAATTACCAAAAAAACAAATAAAATTATAAAGTACCCTTCATAATCATTCAGTGCGACTGTGATATGTCCATTGAGTGACGTAAACAAGGTGGGATTCAATAATACTGAACCTACTGTAAATGTTAGGACACATAGTGAGAAGGTCTACACCAATACCAACAGTTGCCGAACAACATAACTATGTGGTACCAACATAGCCGGATGTAATGGTAATATATGGGCACATTGTGATACGTGATCACAGATTCATTAACGCTTGGCGAACAATGTGACGGTGGCAATGTAGCTATGTGGATACATTTCGATGTATATGTTAGTTAAGCCACAGCAAGGATGATAAATAGGTGGTCAGAGATCAGCCCAATGTTACAAACCAACAACAGGCCCGGTCCTGAGATTTTCGGAATCCAAAGTCGATAATCAATTAATAAATTTTTGAGGTTATTCATATTTTTTTTTCATTGAATGAAAAAAAAAATTGAAAGTAAAGGACAAAAGATTTGTGTCAAAATCACAAAAAATAATTAACATTACATTACAATAACTAATAAGTATCGTTTGATCCTTATTTTTTTTTTGTATTTTTAGAAGTAAATAAATCAATCATACTTGCATAATCTAATTTTTTTTTGCAAAATCATTTTCAATGAATAATAATGCTAATTATTTTAAATGGGCCTTTCAATTTTTTAATGGATTAATTTATTTTAAATTAATTTGGGCTTTTTTTTAATTCTTTTTGGACTTAAAATATACTTAATATATTGGACTAAACTATAATAAGAGAGACCCCTTTTTTGGGTCTATTTTCCAATGGATAACAATGTTAATTTTTTTGAATGGCCTTTCAATTTTTTAATGGGTCAATTTATTTTAAATTAGTTTAAGCCTTTTTTAATTTTTTTAGACTTAAAACATATTTAATATATTACACTAAGTTATAATAGGAGGGGCCCCTTTTTTGAGTCTATTTTGAGAGGCTTTAAGCCATGGCCTTGTGGCCTCTGCCCCAGGGCTGGCCCTAACCAACAATTTGATACTCGCATCGTCAACTAGATGAACCCAACGTGAACGTGACATTTATGAATAATATTAGGGATCATGAAAAAGATATGATGAAATGTATCATGAATATTTTTTATTATTTGATTAGTGTGTGGTGTTTTATTATATGTATAATCCGAAGATAAAGAATCATTCATGATCATTTTTATGATATCTTTTTCATGATCCTTAGTATTACTCCACATTTATACTGATGTTTACTTAAGCATCACTATGTAATCATCTAAAGTACCAAATTTAGAATAGAAAATTGGTTAGATAAATGAATGAGGGGGGCATTGTTTGCAATTCGTGAATGATACATCCAAATTACCCAATGTGAACGTGACATTTATACGGATAAGGTTAATGGGACAACGAAACAGTTTAACACCCGAATCGGCGGTTAATGTGGATTCCACCAATGAATCCAATGTAAATCTGTGAACCCATATATTTGGAGGATTAGGGGTCACTGCTGTGGTTAAGGCACAGCAGTGACTGCTGTGGTTCAATTTGAAATGTATTATAAATATATTTTTATGATCCGAATTGTTTATTTTGTAGGTTTTGTTGAGTGCTTCATTCCTACCAAAAATCATATTAATCGGATATTAATAACTATATGATCGATAACCAAAAAAATAAACAATAAGTTTTTCTTTTGAGAAATAGTATAAAAAATATACTGTTTGATCGGGTCACTGCTGTGGTTAAGGCACAGCAGTGACTGCTGTGGTTCAATTCGAGACGTATTATAAACATATTTTTATGATCCGAACCGTTCATTTTGTAGGGTTTGTTGAGTACTTTATTCCAACCAAAAATCATATTAATCGGATATCAATAAATATATGATCAAACAATATATTTTTTATGCTATTTCTCAAAAGAAAAACTTATTGTTTATTTTTTTGGTTATCGATCATATAGTTATTGATATCCGATTAATATGATTTTTGGTAAGAATGAAGTACTCAACAAAACCTACAAAATAAACGATTCGGATCATAAAAATATATTTATAATACATTTCAAATTGAACCACAGCAGTGACCCCTAATCCTATATGGACACACAATAAAACGTTGAAAATGGGAATAAAGTAAGGGTAGGCGTGGATGTAATATTTTAGATTAAAGTATTTATAAAAAAATTAAATTAATCTTCTTTTAAGATTTAAAAATTATATTAAATCCTATCAAATTAGACATAATTATATTAAAATTTCTTTAAATTTTAATTTAAATAAAATTTAGCTAATTTTTTAATAATATTTTGTCTGTTGTATGAACAAAAAAATAACATTAATTATTTAATATTAAAATATATATATTATATTCGTATTTATTTTTGTGTTCACACAAAAATTCTATGATACACATTCTGTTTTTGGATGTGTATAATATGTTCAATTACGACCTTTGTAATCTTTCATTATAACTCATTGTATTATTAATTATGACTTGATTATGATGCATTGTTGTGTTAATTATGCTTTAGTTTTAAGGGTTGAGCTTCTCTTATATTTAGATCTCAACCATAGATTCTGTTTCGATAATCCAAACCGTTCATTTTTTAGAACTTGTTGAGTAAAATATTCATGTAAAAAAATTAAAATGATCGGACTTAGGTAGCTATATGTCAGAATCAAATTTATATTACAAAACAATAGATAGTTATTCTTAAAATTATATTTGTCGTCCATTTTTTAAAACAAATACGATTCAAATATATAATTATTGATATCCAATCATCTTAATTTTTTTGCATGAATATTCTACTCAATAAATCAAAAATAAAATAAAATAAAATAAACGGTTTAAATTATCAAAATCAATTTCAAAATTGATCTACCAAGCCTAAACGCTTTCTCAAGTTGAAATGACAACTTAAGATAAACTAAACCCTAATTATAACCTCTTGTAATTTTAATTTTGATTATGATTGAAGAGTTCTTTGGTTATATGCCTCAAATGATATTTGGTTATTATCGTTGGTATGATTCATCACGATGTTGATTATGATTATTATTTTAATTATGATAAAAAAAAAGTTTGCAACGGCACCGATTGAGACCCGATCCTTATTTCTTTTATGTATAGAGATAGTTGCATGAAAAAGGTTCTTCTGTCACAATTGAGTTAAGCCTGAGAATTTTCTAAGTGTGGAAAGTGAATTTTTCAAAACTTACAATTTCAAAATTAATTTTTGACGGTAACTGTTCCTTATATATTAAATAGTCTAATTTGATTTTAAGGAATTTTTCCACGAAGTATTAACCCCTTTACTTCAATATCAAATTTAGAAATTTTAATCGAAAAATTATTTTTATACTAAAATTAGGGAAACCACTTTTTGATTTAATTTGATTTTGATTTTTTTAAAATTTTTTTCTTTAAATCCAAATGGGGGTATTTCCTTATTTACATTGTAAACTTGAGTAAATGATACAAATTAAATGGTTGTGCAGGGAGTGCCTCAGGAACTAAGTTTGCGTGACAATCTATTTCCAGGGTGATCGCTCGAGTGGTTGGTTTTGCCGTTTGAGCAGTGAAAATGAAACAACCAGTACTTTGCTCTACAGACCGAAATGCTGAGAGTTTGAGTTCATCGCTCAAGTAGTCTGGGCAAATCAGCAAATTTAAAAAGTTACTTTTTGCTCTTTTTTCTTACTTTTCTTTTCCTCTTTCCTCTTCCTCTCCCTAGCTCTGAAAAACCCTAACTTTCTCTCTTTAGAAATCTCTCTTCACACCAATAATCAAGCCTAAATCTCTTGTAAAAAGCAAAGCCCACGTAAAGATGATTTTCACTGATTGGATTGCGTTTTCGTGAAGAGTTCTTTAACTCTTACTTTATATTATGAAATTGAAAATTAATAAAAGATTGATAATTATAAAATGGGTTAAAATATCAGGACGTCACAAGAAATTGAAAATTACTTCATTACCCTTCACTTACTACTAAGTGAGTGTTACTTACTATTTTATTAGATTTTACTTACTACTCAATTAAATTTACTGCTCAATAATCTTCCACATACTATTTAATTAGCTTCTACATACTATTTCATTAGAATTCACTTATTACTCAATGAATTTTCACTTAATACTATATTAAACTTTAGTTATACTACTTAAATAAACTCCATTTAGTATTAAACTTTAGTTATACTACTTAAATAAACTCCATTTACTACTTCAGTAGACTTGACTTACTACTTACTACATCATGATAAATAGACTAGAGTTATTACTCAGTTCCACTTATAATTTGATTAGACTTCACTTACTACTCATTTAAACACTACTTACTATTTAATGAGTTTCTACTTACTATTGAGTAAGACTTTACTTACTATTCAATTAGCTTTCATTACTACTTCATTCAATTTTACTTACCACTTAATTAAACTCGGCTTACTATTTAATGAATTTCTACTTACTACTTCATTAGATTTTAGTTATTACTCAATAAATTTCCATTTACTACGTAGTGAAACTCTACTTACTACTACATTAGACTTGATTTATTATTCAATAAAATTTCACTTACTACTTTATTATAAGTAGATTTCACTTACCACTCAATAAGACTCTACTTATAATTTCATTAGGCTTCACTTTCTTAAATATGAAACTCCATTTACTATTTTATTAGAGTTGACTTACGACTCAATGAGACTCCACTTACTATTTTATTAGACTTGACCTATTATTTCATTAAATTTCACTTACTACTCAATTAAACTATACTTACTGCTCAATGAGACTCTACTTAATGCTTTATTAAATTTGACTTATTACTCAATTAAATACCATTGACTATTCAATAAAACTACACTTACTATTTCATAGTAAGTAGATTGACTTACTGCTCAATAAGAATTCACTTACTATTTTATTAGACTTGATTTACTACTTAATGAGATTACACTTACTATTTTATTAGACTTGAGTTACTACTCAATGAGATTTCACTTACTGTTTCATTAAATTTGACTTTTACTACTCAATGAGATTTCACTTACTGTTTCATTAAATTTGACTTACTACTCAATGAAACTCTACTTACTATTTCATTAAACGTGACTTACTACTTAATGAGACTCTACATATTATTGAATGATTTTTCTTTAACTAGGTGAAATGCTATTCCAACAAAATCTTAAATTTCATAAATTAAAAATATCACATAATGTCAAAATAAAATAGTGATAGAGATAGAGACTGAGACTGAGACTGAGACTGAGACTGAGATATAGATAAATTCTTACCTCAATAATTTTTTGAATTTGTAAAAATTAAAATTACCCTCTTTCACTTATCATTTGTTACAAAAATCAAAAGCAAAACACAATATTGTTCATAGTGTTTGTAAATGAGTTGTGAGGTCTTCTATATTCTCCTAATTAACTATCTTCTTATATAGTAATTACTATTTTTAAGTACAGTAGGTAAAGAAATGTAATTCTTGTAGATGTATTTATTTATTGCCATTAATAAAAATGTTGACAAATGAAAAGTTTTCCTAGGTTTATATTTTATTTAATTTTTCATTTATGCTTTAAAATATTGTAGATATTAAATTTGTAAAAGCATATTCATTGCCAATCATCTGAATTTTATGGGGGAAAAAATTCATTTTATGGTAGATATTAAATTGATAAGAACTTATGAATTTATAAAAATTTCTAAAAGATTTGATTATGAAATTCATATAAGTTATATAAAATATACAAAATTTATAAGTAATAAAACAAAATATGGATCTCAAATTCTTAAATAGTAATTAATGCCTTGAGGAGTTGTTGGTTAAAAAAAAGGGTACTTCTTTTAAATTAATTTTTACAAAAAATAAGTTTAAATAATTTACATTTCAAAGGAAAATAGTTTACAATTTATTTTTACTTGTTTTTATTTATTTTTAATATTATTTTGAAAAGTATTTTTTCACAATAACGACGTTATAAAATATGGTAAATTAGTAACAAATTTTAATAAATTAATATTCACATGCCATATTTTACTTTCTACAACTCACAAAAGACTAATAATATACTTATCACTAGTTTATATGACTTTAAATGTACTACCGTATGTGTCAACATATCATTGATGTAATGTATTCCATCACTAATGTTTATCTTCAATGCAGTACTAACACATGAGTTCATATATTAAAAGTGATATACATAGGTGGTAAGTGTAACATCACTCCTTACAAAAAAGACTAAATATAAAGGGAAAATAGTTGTACATAGTGTGTCATTAGTTTCATGTGTTTAAAATTAATTTATAATACAAAAGAGACCACAACTTTTGAGACAAAAAATGTGACCTAATTAACAGGTAATATTGTTGAGTTGTATTTTATTTATATTCAAATAGTAAATTTATTTATAACAAGTAGTAAGTGAGTTAATGATAAATAGTAAATATGTTTGTAATAAATACTAAGTTAGATCTATTTGTTCATTCTTAAATTAACTTAAACTACTTTACCTTTCAAAAAACCACCTTAATTGCCTATCTATTTTTAGTCATAATACATCTAATGGTTAGGAATTCATCCTATCCAAATCCAATGGTGCATATGTTTTTAGGTACCATACATGAAAACTACTTTCATGTACTATAAACACATGATTAATATTAAAAAAAAAAGGTTAATTATATGAAGGTTCTTGTACAAGTACGAAATAATTTTCACTCGTATAATCCTGTTGATTAAGCTTGCTCTCCTACAAACGTCGTCGTAACACCTGAAACCACAAGCATGAGCTAGCCGACATATGTGTGCCAAAAATCCCTTCGATGCCTAAGTCAGCAAATAGACAAAAGACAAAAGTTCTACAAATTCGGGAGTATGAATTACAATACCTGAGATTAGGGTTTAGCTTGAGCTTTTGTAGATTTTACATGGCACAATCTTAGTAGGACTCTAACTCTCCTTTATAGAGTCCTCCTAAGAATTACATTCCTAAAGGATAATATTTATCCTTTGACACCCTCCTCACTGCTAGCCAAGTGAGATGGCATGACTCTTTGCTCGGCTTCCGCCGTGCAACCGGACTACTTTTGCTCTATTCGCCACTAGTTTAGTTGTGTAACACATAACGCCGTGCATAGCTTGCACGACGCACCACCATGCTAATTGTAACGGTTCTGGTCAATATCCGAGTTTTTTTGTCAAAAATTGGACTTTGTTTTGAAAATTTTCTAAGTGTAAAAATTGGATTGTTCAAAACTTGTGATTTTGAAAATAATATTTGGCGGTAATTGTTCCTTATATATTAAATACTTTAATTTGATTTGTTGGGATTTTTCTAGGAGGTATTAATCACTTTACTTCAACGTCAAACTTAAAAATTTCAATCGATTTTTTTTTTTTTGGTATTAAAACTGGAAGAGTCACTTTTTGATTTAATTGGATTTTGATATTTTTGTATTTTTCTTTGAATTCAAATGGGAGTTATTTTCTTATTAACATTGTAAACTTAAGTAAGTGAAATATAAATGTAAGAGGCTGAATGAACGGTTACATATGGAAATAAAGTTGATGTGCTGGGAGTGCCTTAGGAATTGAGTTGTGTGACTAGTTGTGTCTAAGGTGACCGCTCGAACGGAGATACAAGACTCCTAATATTTTCAATGTAGACCTACAAAACTTCTGAGAGATTGTGTTCACTGCTCGAGTGGTCTGTTCGGATTCATCACTTTAAAAAGTCATTTTTGGCCATTTTTATTCATTCTTCTAGATTCTTTCTCTCCCCTCTCCCTCTTTTCTGCCATTGTTAAGCTCCAAACCTCCCTAAACCTTGGATTTCATCTCCTTAGAGTGAGAATCTCTCCTTAGTTCCTTATACAAAAATGAAGAGCACGAAGAGGGCTTCCTATTAATTTGAGCGGATTGTGTTTTCATCGACATGGATTTTTGGGTCTCCTTCTCTCCTTGCTAGAGGTAGGGATTTCTTGCTTCTCTTCAAAATCTTCGTATAGATAGATAGATGGTATGTTTCTAGTGCATAAAACCTTGTTTTAGAGATTTCCTTGAAAAACATGTAGAGAAATGTTGAAATTTCTATCACAAAATAGTTAACTTATGATTTAAAGTTGATTATGGAAGTTTTGAGCTATTGAAATATGATTATGCATTTTAGAATGAAAAGCCCTATTTTTTGTCCAAACCCTAGTTTTGAATTTTATTTAAACATGGGTTTTCTTCAATTGGCCTTAAATTCTTGAAATTGATTTGATGCTTAGTTGAATTGAGTATGAAAGTTGATTATTAGATGTTTTGAGAACAATCCTTGCGGGATGGGTTCATGATATAGTAATTGGTGATGAAAATTTGTGTTATGAACTATGGAAAGTATATGACACTAAATGGGTTGATTAATTGAAATGAAAGGAGTTGATATTGAGGTGTGGGGAACATTGTGAAAAAATAAGTCATGTTTGTTTATAAAGGAGAAACTTTACTTTTGTTGTTAAATGAATTTTGGTGTGACTTTCTGGATTAAAATGAAGAATTGATGGGTTAAAATTTAGAAAGAGGGTCTGTTTTCTTCTGGCATGGAACCGGTAAAGCGTGGCACTTGATAGAGGTTCTGCCTTCTTTCTGGAGTAGTGCCCGGTAAAGCGTATGGATTTTTGGGCTATCTAGAGGTTCCGCTTTCCTTCTGGTTAGCCACCAGTAAAGCATGGCGGTTGAGACAGGTTCGGGCTTTCCTTTTGGAGTAGCACCCGGTAAACTGTGTTGGTATGGCTTGGTGAAACAGGTTGTTGGCATGTGGATATTGTTGAGAATGCTTGTAACAATTTAGTTATGTGATTGTGATAATTGTTAGATGTAGATTGAAGCATGTAATGTAGAATATGTTGTTAATGATTCGACTCTTATAATCCAATTATATGAAATGTGTTGAAAAATGTATAAGATTGGTGCTATGTGGATTATGTTGGGGTGAAGGGTTGTAGTAGAAATTGAAATGTGCAAATGGGACAAGATTGAAAACAAATCAAACTTAATAACTGCAATGTGCGAAATGTGTGTGGTGTGGTGTGTATGTGTTTGGTGTTTTGTGGGTAATGATAAGGTGACGAGTTGTGGCGTAATTGATGAGTGTGATATATGAATTCGAAGTAGTAAATGATTTGTCATCTTAAAACCTTTATATAAGGAAAAGAGATTTAAGGAAATCATTCGAATGAATTTTGATGAGATAAAGAGTTCAAAAGGAGTTCTTTATGAAATGTTGAAGTGGAATTTTGTGAAAAGAGTATCTATTTATGTAATCTATTTTGCATATAAAACGACACATTATTTATATATGTATCACTTGATAGTATTCGTGATCACATTTGTCTATTGATTATTATTGTTAAGAATCACTGTAGATCCCTACTAGACCTCATGTTCATCCCATGTTGTTTAACCATTTTTCAGGGACGGAGTCGGGTACAGCAATTGGAAGATCAAGAAGTTGTTTATTGTGTTATGAGTCCATCTTGTGTAATTGTAAATGAAAGATTAAAGGGTAGCAGTGTTGAGGTGGTTCTTTCTATGTAATTAATTATTTTGAAATCTATTATGAAAGCCTTTGAGGCATGTTTTGTGAATATTTGTAATGAACATTTTTATCATTGTAATTATGAGAGAGAGAGAACCTCATTTATTCTATTTAGTTTGTTTTGCTTCTATAACTATTATTGGAAAATGGACTTTTACAAGGAATTTGGTAAATTATCTATGAAATAAAATTAGGGGCCTCTGTTCGGCACAAAACCAAGCTAACTCCAAGGTGTAGCTTTATCCAAAACTTAAACCCACTTCCCCTTAGCTCGGCCTAATTTGGGTGCACAAATTAGCCTCTCAATTGCCCCTAAATTCCATCTGTACCACATGATTGGGATTACTCTCTAGAACCAAGCTAAAATACTCATTCCTGCCGAGCTAATCTAAGTTGTTCGATCGCATAATCTACTCGGTCTAAAGTGGTCTCATCAATTGTACAACAGATTCTCCTACTATTCTGACATCGTGTCTTTTTTGGGACACGTGACTCGCTTAGGTTGGCTCCATGCACTTTTACAGCCGTCACGCATATCTCCCAAAATTTCAAATCATCCTGCATTTTTTCCTTTCTGTGTATAGCCTATACACTCGAACAGACTCCTGCCACTGTTCATCTTCTTCATTGCAAACTTTAAGCCTAGAGCTCCAGCCGCACGATTCCTCTCATTTTGAGCCCAAAACCAAGCACCTCCGCAACGCATCGAACTCGTCACTACTACTGGAATAACTTCTACCGACCGGAATCTAATTTTGTCCCTAAATCCGTAAGTTTCTCATTCTCCAACATTTTTCCATTAACAGATGATGTTCTTCACATTTTCGGGCATTTTTTACTTGCTATATGGCTGAATAAACCCCATAAAAGTTGAAATGACTTTGCTAATAACTAAAATGACGATTAACTAATGCCTAGAGTTGGCTTAGAATCTAGATAACCCCTGAAACTCCAATTTTTGGGATGAACACCAAGTGGCTTGGGAAAAACCCATCACAAAATGGTGTTTTGATCCAAAATCACCATGGAACCGAGCAAACGGCTTGTTTGCAAAAACATTAGGGAATCAGCCAAGCTATAGACTCGCGACTGAGCTATGTGTAACCGAGATTAAAAAAAAATAAAAAACTTGTCCATGATTGGAACCGTGCTAAGGCCTTACTCCTTAGCCCAACCGAGCTAACCATGTGCTCGCTTGCCTCCGCCGAGTTAAAACCTTGCTCGAACTTTGAACCGAGCTAAAACCTTGCACGTTTATGGAACCAAGCTCTAAAAGATTGACACACCCAGTTTAATGACCGAGCTAAGAATAATATTGCACGTTCTTCCAACTGAGTAACTTGCTTAGAGCTCCATTATAATTAATTTACATTGTCGGTTTAGCTTGGTCCGCACTTGAGCATAACACCATTCATTTTCGACCTTGCCGACTTCATTAGGATTGGTCAGGCACACCTTCACAATTTTCTCTTGGCGACGCCATTTGGCTGAGCAAACACAAACCAGCTTGCGGCTGAGCTGAGAAGCCAAGCAAAACCATAAGTTATTTAGGAACAGTTCCCATGAGCAAGTACCACTTTATGGTGAGTCCCCAAGCGTCATAGCCGAGTGCCACAAAGATTACAATATTCCAAACGATGTTTAATTCAAACTGGCTAAACAAGAACCATTGCCTTGGGACTGAATAGGGTTTTTCCCCTTTATCTTAATATCTATTGTTGAGGGTGGACTGTGTTTCCCGGTCCAACCTTTGTTATGCAAATTCCTTAGGCAAACAAGGCTTTTCCCAACACAACTCTCCATGAACATATACAGAATAATAAACAACATCGTCGAGCTAAACCACTGTGTAGGCCTTAATTTAGGCCTAATCGAGCTATTCCACCAATATTCGCTCAGTCAGACAGACGACAGCTGGTGTTATTATTTAAAAGTGAAAAGAGGCTGTGAGAAGATCGTCAAAAGAACGCCAGACAAAGACTTGCACGATGACGACTTCTTGTGGGTCTTTGGCAACTATGAAGATGTTGAGACTCTAGTACCAGGCTGGTATATAAATTGTAAAAAAGGATAAAGCCAGTATAACTAGTACGGTCTTCTATTTCTTTGATAGCATGGTCTTTTTTCCTTATACATAGAATTTATATTAATTGCACCAAGCTAACACTTGCTTTTTCCTTGACAGATTTGAACACGCTCAAGGAGATGTACGCCTATCCAAACTAGGATGCTTTTCATGCCGTGCTGAGATACAAACAAAGAGGTTGGACCGGTCTACTCAACTTCGAGCTGACATATCGATATAGTGGCAAACGAAAGAGCAAGGTCACAGACTTCCTCCTAGAGCCTTTGCCAGAACTTGATCCAAATTTGCCTGAAATCAATCTCATTCCTTTAACCGAAGAGCAAGAAATGCCTAAGAAAAGAGCACTCAGGGCCCTCATTACCAAACAAACTTCTTCAGCACCAACGGGTGTTGAGACCGAGCAACAACCCGCCGAATAAAGGATTGGGACAGTCATTGCCCTACCAACAACTCTAACTTCTTTATCTCGGCCCAGCAAAAGGGCCTAAACTACACCCACCGAGCAACATTTAGTGGATGAAGAAGAGACCGAGTGGTAAATTGCCAAGCAATTCGACTTGGAGACCACTCTTGAAGAAAACTGAACTGAGCATGATAACCCCACTACCCCCCGGTGTGGGCATTGGCCTTGACCTACAAGGGTCACGCTGTGACCACATATGATTCGTTCTGTGATGATAAGGACCACCAGTTAGCCTTCAACATGGCCAAAAGTTTTTACCTTCTTGCTGATATGGCATGAGCAACTCACCGACCTGAAAGCCATTAGGTCGGCCACGAAGTCTCTGGTCTTGGTGAGTGTAGACACCCCATTTTTGACTGTCCTCAAGACTTGGACGTCACCATTTGAACACTCGGTGATCATCCATGTTCGTGTTCATCTTGAGTTCTCGAAGGTTTCGGCCGCGTGCCTTGCCTCAAGACCTCTCGACTTGTGTTTTTGCTTCTGAGGGCAGGGAATGGCTTGTTGGCCACCCCAACACCTCCACCGGCCATGGTTTGAGGCCACCGGCCCTCTTTTCTTGCCACCGGCCATTGGTGATGGCCGGTCGGCACTTTGTTTGGTCGGCCGACCATTAATTTGGCCGATTGACTCTTTTTATGGCAGAGACCTCTTTTTGGGGAGGCTTGACCCTTTTGAACCCCTGTTTTAGCTTCTTGAGGAAGCTTGAACCTTTTGAACCGTTGGTTTTTAGCTTCTTGAGGAAGCTTGAACCTTGTGACCCTTTTTAGCTTCTTGGAGAAGCTTGAACCTTTTTTTTTAGCTTCTTGGAGAAGCTTGAACCTTTTTAGCTTCTCCAAGAAGCTTGCACCTTTTGCACCTTTTTCTCAAGCTTCTAAGAGAAGCTTAACCCCTTTGCCTAGCTTCTCCAAGAAGCTTGGCCCTTTTGCTCCAAGCTTCTAAGAGAAGCTTGCCCTCCTTGACCCTTTTGCTTAGTTCCCTTAGAAGCTTCAAGCCTTCATCTTCTCTATAAATAGAGGGCCTCTCCTCCCATTTCAAGGGTTAGAAAATCTGATATATATCATATATATATATCACTCTCTCTCTATATCTCTCTCTCTATATATATATATTTGTGTGGGTTAGAGGGTGCAAAAGGGTCTAGTTCTTGGCCATTTGAACTACACTTCCTAGCACAACACCTCCATCATCCATCCAAGCACCTTGGAGCTGATTTTCAGAGGTTGAGGGTTGTATTTTTGGGTTTAAAAGCTGCTGGTTCTTGCTGGTCTTCAAAGGTAACCCTTTTTCCCTCTTTATTCCCCGTTTTTGCACACACTTTTAGCATTACTTGCAAGCATATTTGGGCTTTTTCATAAACTGAAAAAAGTCTTATTTTCAGATCCTCTTGAAGTTAGTTTAAGACCATTTTTGTGTTTGGGGTCGTTTACCCCCTCTTAGGCCTTGTTTGGCCCCCATTTTGTGCTATTTTTGGTGAGCTCCAGGACCACTTTGTTTGGGCCTCCTCACCACTAAAATCTTGAGGGATTTCAGTGGTGAGGATGGTGGTTTGAGGTCCTAAGAAGGAGAGGGCCATCCCCTCTTCTTGTTGTCTTCAATATGTGCCATTTTTGTCTCATGTGTGAGCACCATTTTTAGGTTCATGTTGGCCATGTATTAAGTTGTATTTGTGCTTATTATGCCATGATATAGCACTATTTTTGATTGGTTTAGACACACCATGCTTAGCTTGCATACATGTCTTGTAATGCCATGATTTGCCTTAACATGTGCCTAGCATTTAGACTACCATGCTCATGTGTTTTGGCCTAACTTTGTGAAGCTTTTATGCTTGTTTTAGTATGCTAAGGGATTGTTTTTGGTCATTTGAGTCATCCATGCTTTGCTTTGTATAGCTACCATGCAAACTCTCTTGTATGCCTTGAGTATTGACCCCTCTAGCATGCCATCCTTGCATAATTTCAGTGGTTTGGAACCACTTGTCATGTTATTTCAGTCCTTGTGGTATGCCTATATGCTTGCATTTGATACCCCTTTAATGCGTTAAGAGGTTGTTGTCTTATGCTCCTTGTTTGGGCCCTTGTGCATGCTTCCATACTTAAGCCATTTAGATGCCATCTAGGTGGGTTTTGAGGCTCATTTTAGAATGTCACATCTCTATTTTCAGTCACTTAATTCATGCCATGTGTGGTTGCACTAAGTGTAGTTCAATGCTTCTTTGGTGAGCCTTAGGCTTTAGACCATTTGTTGTATGCTATGCTTGTCTTGTTTGCTTGGTTTGGCACCATCATTAACATGATTTTCAGAGTTTGATGTGCATGCCATTTGTCCATGATTATCCTCTTTTAAGTGTGCTTAAAAGATGCTTTTTAATGCTTAAGTGTTGGGCCATGTTTTACATGCATTGTTTGTGTGTGTATTTGCCTCCATTCCATAGCATTTTGGCTTCCTATTTAGACATGGCCGAGGCTTGTCCATATTGGTCTAAGTCCACCTTTCGCATGTTGTTCAAATGTGGTCACATTGCTACATGCTTGCATGCTTCGGTTGCATAATGTTTTGCATGCTCATTACTTGCATTGTTGACACATGCCTAGCCATATTGCATTTTGTTGCATGCTTGCCCTCATGTTCATATTGCATGCTTAGTTCACATGCTTAGGTTGCATTGCATTGAGCATGCATGATTTGTCTCTTGATCAAGTGATAGAGGTTGGGCCTTATGTGTTTGTTTGCATTTCATTTGAAATCAAAATACACAACTTGGTTCCTTGGGCCATCATGCATTGAAATGCGCGATTGGTGGTCCGAAAATCAAGGAACATACCCCTTTGAGTCACAAACATGATAAGGGATGTGTTGGTGCACACATTTGCTTGAAATACATTGCCATGCCTTGTTTTGCCCTCTGCTGCTGTCAAAACAGGTTTTGCAGGAAGACTTGGCCGGTCGACGACATGGAGTGCCGACCGACCAATTATTGATGGCCGAGATCTAAACAAATGGTCGATGACCATCCGGACATGGTCGGTGGGGTTTCCACTTGGTCGGTGGTGATCCACAGTGTCCATGGAGCATACCTTGGGAGTTATTCAATTTTCAGAGGAGCAGAGCAGGGGAAATAGAGGCAAACTTGTGCATGGTGGTGGGTTTTCGAGCGGAACCAAGCGCGCATGCATTGGGCCCCCTTCCCGAGGCTGCTTTTACTGCTTAATTAGCTTAGTTAATTTGCTTAACTAGTTAATTGTCTGTAATATTTAATTAGCTTGATAGTTGGTTAAATTGTATTATTCTTTCGGTCCCTCCGAGCGAGGGCAAATTTGTAATAAGTGTGGGTGCGTGTGTGCATGTCTTCCAACCCCCACTTCTTTCTCCCTTTTACTTACCTGCTTTTGATGGTTAGTATTAGGGCATATTTAAATTAGCATACCTTATGCTATGCATGCGTGCATCCATACATTTGTCTTGCATGCACCGGGCTCGGCGCATCATACTAACTGCATTGTATTTCAATTCCAAGATTGAATACATGTTATTTGTAGCATCTCATATGCCATCTTAGATTAGCCGAGCCTATTCTAGCTGCATATTGCCTGTGTTGCATTAGCCATCTTAACATGAACTAGGATCATGCATTGATTACTAACTAGTTTCTGTTTTGGCTTGGAGTACTAGGTAAGCTTTTATGCTTTAGCATCCTTGCATGCGTGTGAGTGTTTGCCATGACAGCATGCTTGTCATGAGGCTAATTGCTTACGTGTTATAACTGTCTGAATGCCTGTGGGTGAAGGTTGGGTTACTTAAATTGGAACAGTGCATTGAATGCAAGTTTTAAGCCCACTTGAGAGTGGTAAAATTATATTTTCTAAGCCCACTTAAGGGTGGCAAAATTCACGTCTTAGCCTACTTGCGGGTAGCACCATCAAACCATTTTCAAATAAACAAACATGACATGTTTCGTTCCAATTTAGGCGACGTAGTCTATACTTGTTTGCTGTGCGCATCATGTAGCAAATCTAGGCTAATAACCGGAATAAGAATGCATAATGTTTTCAAAACAAGATATCATGGTTAGTAGAGGCCGATCTTTGATCGGGCGAGCGGGGGTGCTCATAGCTGACCTTCCCCAATCGTACCCAAGTTCCCGAGCCGAGGTAACTTTGGTGATGACGGACACGTGGCCTTAGGCAAACGAGTCAGGGTTTCCTAAATTCCCCCATTAAAAAATATTTAGGTGGCGACTCTGTATCTGGCAAAGTAGTCCATGTTTGGCACTTCTTTACAAAAATCTATTGTCCAAAACGATTTGCCAGATTTGACTCTTTGGTTCAGATTAAGAACCGTGACAATTTGAGTCCTGAACTGTAGTAGACCCACAGACGAACCGAACGGGAGTCATCCTCCTGGGGCGTTCGGGGACGTCTACAGTTTTTGGCGACTCTACTGGGGATTTAGAGAACTTGACTCGAACTCATGGTATCTTGTTTTGACTACACTCATGTGTTTCTTTGCATTGCATGTGCATTAGTGCGCCTAGGACACCGTGTTGGCCATCTGCTATTCCTGAGCGGTTTGCCGGAGGCTTGACTTTGTCAAAGCATGCCATAAGGCTGATCGGTTCTTGAGCTCTGCCAAGATAGAACACAAACCCCGGTTTTACCGGGGCGCCCTTTTCGACCATTCGACCTAGTGCATATTCGGAATCCATAGTGACCATTCCAAACTAGGACAGGTTACTTACCCGATGTTAGGTTGTTTGAAACTGCTGCGTGCGTAGTGAAACCCTAGCTCCTGACAAAATAGGACAGGGAAATCCTGCCCCAACATAGGGGTGTTTTGGCTCTCTTTTACATGCTATGTGCTTTTAGAGTGTATCTCTACAAGGAAGGCGCATATCAGTTTGCAAGTCTGGGTATCAGGCCTGAGGGCATCAGTATTTGGGGAATCAGTTTCACCTGAGGGTATCAGTTTTGGGACAGTTATTTGGGGAACGATGATCGATTGAGTCATCGTTCCGCTATGCTCATATCCGTTCCAGTGAAATTGAGCTGAGATGCTGTCTGATTTCTCTTTTGCTAGGTAGTCCTGGAACTATAGCTTCAGAAGGCTCCACCATCCCCCAGGTACATTGGACTTTTGTTGATAGACTTTGTCGGGTCAGAGATTCAGTTCAAGGGCAATCAGTGTTCCTTTGCCAGAGGCAGGGTAAAAGGGCCAGTCAGGCACAGATCATCAGTTCAACAGTTTTCGGATCAGCGGTCATTATCCATCTCACCTGTGCGCAGTTGGGTTGAGATATCTGTTTTTACCTCAGGGAGATATACGGGTTGCGCAGTTAGATTAGGACAATATGTTGAGTCTGGAAGAGATGGTGCGCCAACTCCAGGATAATATGAAAGTCATGCGACAAGAGTATTGTCATCAGCGAAATTGCCAAAGTAACAGTCAGGGTCATAGCCCAACAGGCAGAGACAATTGCCAGGCTAGAGCAGCAAACTGGAGTATTTATTTCACACCAGGCTCCTCCCCCACCAAGAGTTCCCATACTCAGGGAGGCAACCCATATCCAGGATGATACGGACATTCCAGTCGGGCCAGCTCCGCCCCCGGTTCTACCCCAGCTATCTAAAATACCCACCAACCTACCAGACTCCCCCTTTGAGTTCAAAACGGACCCCACAGCATTGAAAGTATGCCAGCTTGAGAAATTGTTCAAAAGGTCTCAGGGGGCCCACTCTATTCCTGATATAGAGAATGGTTATACCGACTCAGTGGTGACATTATCGGATTGGTTCAAGATGCCACATATCGATCGATTCGATGGCTTCGAAGACCCAATGGTGCACCTCCAACTATTTTCTGATATCTTGAGGCCAATGGGTTTGACCACAGCCTATAAATTGTCACTATTCGGCCGAACCTTGTCTGGGATAGTTGTAATCTGGTATGCGAAATTGGAGAACTCTGTGAAACAAAATTGGGAAGAGATGGCTAAGGCCTTCAATGATCAATACTCCTATAACACACAGATTGAGGTCACAACTCGTGATCTTGAAGTCACCTGCTAAGAGCCAAATGAGGGTTTCTCAGAGTTCGTGACGAGATGGAGAGCAAAGGCCTCAATGATGACTACAAGGCCTTCCGACAAAGATCAGATTCGGATGGTTGTGCGCAACCTCCAGCCCAAACTAATGCAGAAAATGATCGTGCTCCCCTTCCCTACCTTTTCAGATTTGCATGAGATGGGAGTACAGATCGAGGATGCGATGAAACAGGGTCTGATTGGCCAAGAACGAGAGCAGCCCAAGAGGGCATTCAACCACAATTCGAATGCAACCACCGGTGGTGATGCAGCTGCAAGATCTTCTGAAGTTGGAATGGTCACCATCACTCCTAAAACAGCCACCCCCTTTGTTGGTGCATCCAATCCAAACCCCCAAACTTCGGACTATCTACCCCGAGGCAAGAGGGTTTTCACCCCACTCTTTATGCCTTTGTCAAAAGCTCTAGGGGTCCTACTCAGGAAAGGACATCTGAAACCGTTAGAACAACGGCCTCTACCCGATCCTCTCCCTCCAAAGCATGACCCAACTAAGTACTGTGCTTTTCATCAACAAACCGGTCATGACATTGACGGTTGCGTCCGTCTTCGTCACGAGATACAAAATCTGATTGACAATGAGGTCATCGTTGCACCAAACTCTGCAAAGTCTATCGGCACTTGATCAGTGAACTTGTGGGGGATAATGTGACTGTGATCGGGGGATGAACCACCTGCGGGCGGCGTTCAGTTTATTTCAGATGTGGTGTATGGCACGCACTGTTTTGAGCATTTGTGAATGCTGGTTTTTGTACATTCTGACTTAGGTATTGGGTCAGTCTTGTTGTGTTATTTTGAGTCTGTCTCTTTGTTTTGAGTTAGTCTTTTGTTTCGGGTCTGTCTTGTGGTTTCGAGTCAGTCTTGTTGCGTTAGAGTCAGGTGATTCTGGAGGGTGTTACCTTAGACATCACCATTTTTGTTTTGTGTTTGTCTTTTCGTTTTCTTTTGAGTCTGTTTCTGCCGTGGAGCCAGTTGCGCCAACAGATCTCAATGAACAACAGTAGTTTTTTTTCACACTCTTGTGTTTACTTCTGCCGTGTGCCAGTTGTGCCAGAAAGTTTGAATGAAATGGTAGTGCTTTTCGCCTACTTTTCTATGCCTCGAACTCATTGCATTGACCTAAGTTTTTTTCAAAACTTTTCAGAACACTGCGGTAAAAACGATGAGGAAGGAATCCCTCGGGATTTGCAAAACTTTGATCAAACTAAGAGAAAGAGAGGCGTGCTAAGCCCTTAATGAATGAAATCATGTTTGTTAACGTGAGTACTGAGAAGGACCCTGGCTTGATCCAGATTGGTTCCACACTATCTTCAGCGTGAGCGATTTGTCGCTTTCTTAAAAATTTTCAAAAAAAAAAAAATATTTTGTGCGGTCCTGCGAAGACCTGTGTGGAATCGCTCTTGCGATGTGCAGCTTATGATCGCTCTCAGCCTCTAGACTTGAGCCCTTGCTTTCAAACCTTGGACTTAAATTTAGAATGTTCAATGGTCAACTATAACGTGAGGCCTGTGTGGCCAGATTCAAAGCATCCCTCGAACAAGAGGCAAGAAAGTCAGATCAAGAAGATCGGATGTCATCAAAAGAAGCTTGCAAAGCTAGATCAGGAGCACCCCTGGAACTAGAGGCAAAGAATTTCAAATGTGCTCGAGAAGCCGAAGATGGATCATTCCACAAATCAAAGAAGGTCGGCAAGAATGCCAAATCCCAGAAGGGAGGAAAGAAGAAAGTATTATTGAAAGACAACTGAGTTCCTATCCGCAACACTGGAGGCAATTCAGCCCTCTATTAGATGGACTCCTGCATTGTCAGCGAACAGTAGCTATTCTCCTAGATTCAGATAACTTCAGGATATTAAAACCATTTGACATGGACAAAGCTACACTTTTACCCTTGAGAGGCTCGCTGAGCCGAAAACCCGGAAGGGCGACCCAGGCAAAAGTTAGAGCAAAAAAAAAAAAGAAGAAAAAGAAAAAAAAAAAGAAGAAAAGGAAAAAAAAGAAAAAGAGAAAAAATGCAAAGAATGAAGAAAAGATGAAAAAAGAAAAAAAAGAAAAGAAAAGATGAAAAAATGAAAAGAATTGAAAAGAAAAGAAAAACAGAGCTCGCAAGGTCGAAAACCCAGAAGGGCTGCCTTGGCAAAAGTTAGAGCGCAAAAGGAGAGGTTAATACCCCAGTGTACTTAACCCCGAACTACGTAAGGCTTGATTCCCATGTTTGGGATACATAGGCAACTTCATTATGAAGTCCAGCCACAGACACTTCCAAATCAAGTGTGTCCATGTATTGGTTATGATGATCCTTGCCTTCTCTGTATCCGAGAGTTCGGTTATGATCATTACCATAAAGACTGATTACAATGCGTTGCGGTGCCATTCAGACAAGGGGCAACTTTCCGTTGCCATTCAATGCGCAGCGGTGCCATTCAAACAAGAGGCAACTTTCCGTTGCCATGCAGCTCTTCTTCAGACAAGGGGCAATTTTCCATTGCTATGGGTCCGAGGTCGTGCATCTCAAGAGTTGGTTCCGTGCTCGTTGAGCAGTGGCCGTTTGCAAAAATAGTTTTTGAGAATTTTTACTGAGGTTAACTAATTCTCTCGAAAATTATTCCATTTTTCTAAAACTGGACCATTTCTTGGACCCAAAAAAGGAAAATTTTCAGTGCTCATAGCTTAACTTGCATGATTTTGAATCAGAAAATCGAACAAGTATGTTAATCTAACTCTCATATTGATCAAAACTGTTTTAGTAGAAAACCAAAACAAAAAAATGGTCAAAATGATGAACTAGGGGCACATTTGAGTCAGGTGTTCTATCTTTTCCCCATTGTCAACATACTTGCCAAAAAGAGCACTCTATTTGCCAGGAAAAGGGCACAGCGGGAGCTAACAAAAAAGGGTTGAAAGCTCTCTTATCCTCCAAGCAGCGAGGTATCGAGCCAAGTGCGAAGCACGAATTGGAATGGATCAAGATATTCCACTCCCTCATCCGCACAGATCTGATCACGTCCAAACTCCCCAGCAGGGCATCATCAACCGATGTTAGCTGAAGATTTGCTACACACATAGTTGTAGCACAACCCCTCTATGGGAGAAACTCACTGTTGTGAGCAGAAGAAAAAGAATCTAGCAGAATGCTAGGGGCATGAGCCCACAACTTCCTGTTCATCCATCAACCACCCAGGGGAGGGATAAAAAATGAGAGATTGAAGAATAGAGAGATATACGATGAGAGAAAAAGTGAGAAAAGGGCCTTTTTCAGAAAAATAGAGATTGAGTGCCAGAGTGATGTGAGAATCACAAATGAGAAAGGGTGGGAACCAATACCCGAAGAAACTGGCTCCTCGCAAACTGAGAGGTCTCTCGTCTTGGTAACACGTCTGTGTGTCGTGTCTTTTGTTTTGTTGGTCTCGATTCTTGTTTTGAGTCGTTTCGAGTGTCAATGGATGTGTTTAGGTTGTTTACCTTTTTGTTTTCTGTTATTGAGTCTTTTTGGCTATATTCAGTTGTAGGCTTAATACCCGGTCGAGAACTCATTTCTCAATTTCAAAAAAAATCATCTTGTGCTCAGAGTGCTGTGCCATTCTCCACATTTGTGCAAAACAGTATTTGTTCTTTCATAAAACTGCAGGGTTCAACCCAGGTCATGTGAAAACAGTAGAACAAGGACCTATCTGAAGCTATATAGGTTCCAGACTACAAAGGAAAAGAAAAGAAGGAAAATTTGGAGCATCTTAGTGTGTTTCAACTTCGGTAAATTCCGAGATTGCATTCCAAGTGCACCTTCTCAGGCCTCGCCATTTCTTTGGAGTATGAGTGTATCTCGAACCCAAGTGTAAGCCTGCTTCAAGTCAGAATGGCAGTCTAAGCATCAACCGAGGGTTACACATGCAAATGTTATCTCTCGCCAATATGAACAGGGTATGCCCTTTTTGAGTTGAGTATGTTGCAAAGTCCTTTAAGAGGTAAATCAGAGGCACCAGAGTACATGTTTGATGCTCCTCTATCGCATAAAATGTGAACTTTCATATACACTTCTGTTGCATGCGTGCCGCGTATCGTTATGATTCATGCATAGAATATGCTTGCTTTCGATTCCGCATAGAATATGCTTTCAATATTGCATAAAGTATGCTTTCCATGTTGCATAGAAAATGCATTTTATCGCACCTCTTTTGTGCACCTCATCGCACTGTCTTGTGTACCTGTATTGCATTGCCTTGCACACATCTCTAACTTGCGCTGTCACGCATGTTACTTGCATCGTTATGCACATCTTTAGTTGCGTTGTCACGCACACTCTAGTTGCATTGTCATGCACCTCTTTATTTGCGTTATCACGCACGTTCTACTTGCATTGCTATGCACGTTTCAATTGCATTGTTATGCACCCACTTTACTTGCATTGTGATGCACGTTCCAGTTACATTGTTTTGCATCTTTTCACGAGCGCACTCCACTAGCATTGTTATGCACCCTTTCAATTCCATCATTTTGCATGCTCCTTCCTTTTGAAACACCGGGATATGTCCCTATGTTTCTTCTTTTTGCCTAAACACCGGGATACGTCCCTACGTTTCTCTCTCTTTCCAAAACACCGGGATACGTCCCTACGTTTCTCTCTCCTTCCGAAACACCGGGATACGTCCTTGTGTTTCTCTTTCTCATGCTGAAACACCGGGATACGTCCCTACATTTCTCTCTTTTTTTCGAAACTCCGGGATACGTCCTTACGTTTCTCTCTTCCTTTCGAAACACCAGGATACGTCCCTATGTTTCTTCTCTTTTTCTGAAACACTGGGATACGTCCCCATGTTTCTTTTTCCATTCTGAAACACCGGGATACGTCCCTATGTTTCTCCTTCTTTCCGAAACACCGGGATACGTCCCTATGTTTCTTCTATTTTTTTGAAACACCGGGATACGTCCCTATGTTTCTTCCTTTCTTCCGAAACACCGGGATACGTCCCTATGTTTCTTCTTCATTCTGAAACACCGGGATACGTCCCTATGTTTTTTCTCTTTTTTTGAAACACCGGGATACGTCCCCATGTTTCTTCTCTTTTTTGAAACACCGGGATACGTCCCTAAACACCGGGATACGTCCCTATGTTCCTCTCTTCTTTCCAAAACACCGAGATACGTCCCTATGTTTCTCCCTTTTTGGTTAAGAGCATTTGGAATACGTTCCAATGCTTATACCTTTATGAAACACCGGGATATGTCCTTATGTTTCTCTTCTTTTCCGAAGCACCGGGATACGTCCCTATGTTTCTCCTTCATTTTGAAACACCGGGATACGTCCTTATGTTTCTCCTTCTTTGGTTAAGAGCATTTGGAATACGTTCCAATGCTTATACCTTTCTGAAACATCGGGATACGTCCCTATGTTTCTCCTTCATTCCGAAACACCGGGATACGTCCCTATGTTTCTCCCTCTTCGGTTAAAAGCGTTCGGAATATGTTCCAATGCTCACACCATTCCGAAACACCGGGATACGTCCCCATATTTCTCCCTCTTCGGTTAAAAGCGTTCGGAATACGTTCCAATGCTCACACCATTCCGAAACACCGGGATACGTCCCTATGTTTCTCTTTCCTTTCGAAACACCGGGATACGTCCCTATGTTTCTCCTTCTTTCTGAAACACCGGGATACGTCCTTATGTTTCTCCTTCCTTTTGAAACACCGGGATACGTCCCTATGTTTCTCCTTCTTTCTGAAACACCGGGATACGTTCCTATATTTCTCCTTCCTTCCGAAACACCGGGATACGTCCCTATGTTTCTTCTCCGTTTCGAAACACCGGGATACGTTCCTATGTTTTTTCTTCTTTTTCGAAACACCGGGATACGTCCCTATGTTTCTTCTCCGTTTCAAAACACCGGGATATGTCCCTATGTTTCTTCTTCTTTTTCGAAACACCGGGATACGTCCCTACGTTTCTCTCTCTTTCCGAAACACCGGGATACGTCCCTATGTTTCTACCTCTTTGGTTAAGAGCATTTGGAATACGTTCCAATGCTTATCCCTTTCCGAAACACCGGGATACGTCCCTATGTTTTTTGCATGATCATAAGTTATGCTCGGCTTTGTGCATTGTCAGTTGCATTCTGCCCCTGCCTCCGGGTGCATATCTTTACCTGTAGCTTGTATGCTTTGTCTAAGTCTTCGGCCTTGTCGAAAATGGGTCGTCTCTAGGCTTTGACAATCACTCCCATCATTGTTATGACTTTCGAGTTCTGTCAAAGAGGGGCAACTGTAGACACCCCATTTTTGACCGTCCTCAAGACTTGGACGTCACCATTTGAACACTCGGTGATCATCCATGTTCGTGTTCATCTTGAGTTCTCGGAGGTTTCGGCCGTGTGCCTTGCCTCAAGACCTCTCGACTTGTGTTTTTGCTTCTGAGGGCAGGGAATGGCTTGTTGGCTACCCCAACACCTCCACCGGCCATGGTTTGAGGCCACCGGCCCTCTTTTCTTGCCACCGGCCATTGGTGATGGCGGTCGGCACTTTGTTTGGTCGGCCGACCATAAATTTGGCCGATTGACTCTTTTTCTGGCCGAGACCTCTTCTTGGGGAGGCTTGACCCTTTTGAACCCCTGTTTTAGCTTCTTGAGGAAGCTTGAACCTTTTGAACCCTTGGTTTTTAGCTTCTTGAGGAAGCTTGAACCTTGTGACTTGAACCTTGTGACCCTTTTTAGCTTCTTGGAGAAGTTTAAACCTTTTTTTTAGCTTCTTGGAGAAGCTTGAACCTTTTTAGCTTCTCCAAGAAGCTTGCACCTTTTGCACCTTTTCCTCAAGCTTCTAAGAGAAGCTTGCCCTCCTTGACCCTTTTGCTTAGTTTCCCTTAGAAGCTTCAAGCCTTCATCTTCTCTATAAATAGAGGGCCTCTCCTCCCATTTCAAGGGTTAGAAAATCTGATATATATCATATATATATATATCACTCTCTCTCTCTATATATATATCTCTCTCTCTCTCTCTCTATATTTGTGTGGGTTAGAGGGTGCAAAAGGGTCTAGTTCTTGGCCATTTGAACTACACCTCCTAGCACAACACCTCCATCATCCATCCAAGCACCTTGGAGATGATTTTTAGAGGTTGAGGGTTGCATTTTTGGGTCTAAAAGCTGCTGGTTCTTGCTGGTCTTCAAAGGTAACCCTTTTTCCCTCTTTATTCCCCGTTTTTGCACACACTTTTAGCATTACTTGCAAGCATATTTGGGCTTTGTCATAAACTGAAAAAAGTCTTATTTTCAGATTCTCTTGAAGTTAGTTTAAGACCATTTTTGTGTTTGGGGTCGTTTACCCCCTCTTAGGCCTTGTTTGGCCCCCATTTTGTGCTATTTTTGGTGAGCTCCGGGACCACTTTGTTTGGGCCTCCTCACCACTAAAATCTTGAGGGATTTCAGTGGTGAGGATGGTGGTTTGAGGTCCTAAGAAGGAGAGGGCCATCCCCTCTCCTTGTTGTCTTCAATATGTGCCATTTTTGTCTCATGTGTGAGCACCATTTTTAGGTTCATGTTGGCCATGTATTAAGTTGTATTTGTGCTTATTATGCCATGATATAGCACTGTTTTTGATTGGTTTAGACACACCATGCTTAGCTTGCATACATGTCTTGTAATGCCATGATTTGCCTTAACATGTGCCTAGCATTTAGACTACCATGCTCATGTGTTTTGGCCTAACTTTGTGAAACTTTTATGCTTGTTTTAGTATGCTAAGGGATTGTTTTTGGTCATTTGAGTCATCTGTGCTTTGCTTTGTATAGCTACCATGCAAACTCTCTTGTATGCCTTGAGCATTGACCCCTCTAGCATGCCATCCTTGCATAATTTCAGTGGTTTGGAACCACTTGTCATGTTATTTCAGTCCTTGTGGTATGCCTATATGCTTGCATTTGATACCCCTTTAATGCGTTAAGAGGTTGTTGCCTTATGCTCCTTGTTTGGGCCCTTGTGCATGCTTCCATACTTAAGCCATTTAGATGCCATCTAGGTGGGTTTTGAGGCTCATTTTAGCATGTCACATCTCTATTTTCAGTCACTTAATTCATGCCATGTGTGGTTGCACTAAGTGTAGTTCAATGCTTCTTTGGTGAGCCTTAGGCTTTAGACCATTTGTTGTATGCTATGCTTGTCTTGTTTGCTTGGTTTGGCACCATCATTAACATGATTTTCAGAGTTTGATGTACATGCCATTTGTCCATGATTATCCTCTTTTAAGTGTGCTTAAAAGATGCTCTTTAATGCTTAAGTGTTGGGCCATGTTTGCATGCATTGTTCGTGTGTGTATTTGCCTCCATTCCATAGCATTTTGGCTTCCTATTTAGACATGGCCGAGGCTTGTCCATATTGGTCTAAGTCCACCTTTCACATGTTGTTCAAATGTGGTCACATTGCTACATGCTTGCATGCTTTGGTTGCATAATGTTTTGCATGCTCATTACTTGCATTGTTGACACATGCCTAGCAATATTGCATTTTGTTGCATGCTTGCCCTCATGTTCATATTGCATGCTTAGTTCACATGTCTAGGTTGCATTGCATTGAGCATGCATGATTTGTCTCTTGATCAAGTGATAGAGGTTGGGCCTTATGTGTTTGTTTGCATTTCATTTAAAATCAAAATGCACAACTTGGTTCCTTGGGCCATCACGCATTGAAATGCGCTATTGGTGGTTTGAAAATCAAGGAACATACTCCTTTGAGTCACAAACATGATAAGGGATGTGTTGGTGCACACATTTGCTTGAAATACATTGCCATGCCTTGTTTCGCCCTCTGCTGCTGTCAAAATAGGTTCTGCAGGAAGACTTGGCCGGTCGACTACATGGAGTGCCGACCGACCAATTATTGATGGCCGAGATCTAAACAAATGGTCGATGACCATCCGGACATGGTTGGTCGGGTTTCCACTTGGTCGGTGGTGATCCACAGTGTCCATGGAGCATACCTTGGGAGTTATTCAATTTTCAGAGGAGCAGAGCAGGGGAAACAGAGGCAAACTTGTGCATGGTGGTGGGTTTTCGAGCGGAACCAAGCGCGCATGCATTGGGCCCCCTTCCCGAGGCTGCTTTTACTGCTTAATTAGCTTAGTTAATTTGCTTAACTAGTTAATTGTCTGTAATATTTAATTAGCTTGATAGTTGGTTAAATTGTATTATTCTTTCGGTCCCTCGGCGAGGGCAAATTTGTAATAAGTGTGGGTGCGTGTGTGCATGTCTTCCAACCCCACTTCTTTCTCCCTTTACTTACACCTTTTGATGGTTAGTATTAGGGCATATTTAAATTAGCATACCTTATGCTATGCATGCGTGCATCCATACATTTGTCTTGCATGCACAGACTCGGCGCATCATACTAACTGCATTGTATTTCAATTCCAAGATTGAATACATGTTATTTGTAGCATCTCATATGCCATCTTAGATTAGCCGAGCCTATTCTAGCTGCATATTGCCTGTGTTGCATTAGCCATCTTAACATGAACTAGGATCATGCATTGATTACTAACTAGTTTCTGTTTTGGCTTGGAGTACTAGGTAAGCTTTTATGCTTTAGCATCCTTGCATGCGTGTGAGTGTTTGCCATGACAGCATGCTTGTCATGAGGCTAATTGCTTATGTGTTATAACTGCCTGAATGCCTGTGGGTGAAGGTTGGGTTACTTAAATTGGAACAGTGCATTGAATGCAAGTTTTAAGCCCACTTGAGAGTGGCAAAATTATATTTTCTAAGCCCACTTAAGGGTGGCAAAATTCACGTCTTAGCCTACTTGCGGGTAGCACCATCAAACCATTTTCAAATAAACAAACATGACATGTTTCGTTCCAATTTAGGCGACTTAGTCTATACTTGTTTGCTGTGCGCATCACGTAGCAAATCTAGGCTAATAACCGGAATAAGAACGCATAATGTTTTCAAAACAAGATATCATGGTTAGTAGAGGCCGATCTTTGATCGGGCAAGCGGGGGTGCTCATAGCTGACCTTCCCCAATCGTACCCAAGTTCCCGAGTCGAGGCAACTTTGGTGATGATGGACACGTGGCCTTAGGCAAACGAGTCAGGGTTTCCTAAATTCCCCCATTAAAAAATATTTAGGCGGTGACTCTGTATCTGGCAAAGCAGTCCATGTTTGGCACTTCTTTACAATAATCTGTTTTCCAAAACGATTTGCTAGATTTGGACTCTTTGGTTCAGATTAAGAACCGTGACAATTTGAGTCCTGAACTGTAGTAGACCCACAGACGAACCGAATGGGAGTCATCCTCCCGGGGCGTTCTGCGACGTCTATAGTGAGTGATAAACCTTTAATCATTCTCTTTTTTCTTTTAACTATTTGCTCGGTCTTCCTGACGTCAAGTATGTTTTGTAGGCCGTGCAGAATAATCAAGTGATGCATCAACGCATGCTTGACTTGAAGGAGATTACCAAAACGGCCATTGCTGACAACCATGCCAAGGATGTTGAGCTGAAAGAATTAAGGGCATAGCTCGCTGAGATAAGTTCCAAGCGAGACCAACTAACCAAGCAAGTTCGTACGCCCGACGAAATCTAGCAGAAGGCCTTGGTAGACAAAAAGACCTGATATCTACGTGAGCTGAAGAAGCTCAAGGATGCCAAGGACACCGGGATAAAAGTGCTGCAAAACAGGTTGAGGACATCGAGGACCAAGGTTATGCTGATGGTGAGAGGGCTTATGTTTAGTAGTGCGAAGCCACCAAAGACATCTTCTTCAAGTGCGACTGAAAGGCAGCGGTAGAGAAGCTCGGCCAAGACCCTAATTCAGAGGTCGTTCTAAATCCACCTCCTTATTTCATTTTAAGTTACATGGCGGCATATGCCAGCGCCGTGCAACAAAAATTTCTTGAGGTGGATGAAGAAGATAGCCCGAGCTACTCTAGCTTTGCCAACTTCTGTCCTAGTGTGATAGCCAGATGTTTCAGCTTAGCAAGAGACCGCCTGCTAGACTCAACCAGGCATTGCCACTGAAGAAGATATTATCAATCTAACTGTTGGAGATGGTGCTAATGCCATGTTGATTCAAGGTGAGACCGACGCCTCAGTCGATCTGGATGATTTTGTGCTTTGACTGTGATATGTCTTGCTTTGATTTTTGTTTTTCTTATTTTCCTTTTCTTTATGTGACCGGGCTATTAGCCTCTCTTATGTAATCAATTTTAGCATCAATGAAAATTCTACAACTTTTTGCATGCCTAGTGTGCTGTTATTTATCACTTTTACTTGAATGCTTACTTTACTAAGCTAACCAACTCGGTCAAAGATTTCCAAGAAGTTAGTCAATCTTGCCAACCTATTTTGTCGAGCTAACCAGCTCGGTCAAAGATTTCCAAAAAGTTAGTCAATCATGCCAACCTACTTTGCCGAGCTAACTAGCCGATCAAAGATTTTGCAGAGTTGGTCAATCCTATCAACCTACTTTACTGAGCTAATTAGCTCGGTCAAATATTTTCAAAAAGTTGGTCAATCCTGCTAACCTACTTTGCCGAGCTAACCAGTCGGTCAAAGATTTTGTAGAGTTGGTCAATCCTGCCAATCCACTTTGCCGAGCTAACTAGCTCGGGCAAAGATTTCCAAAAAGTTTGTCAATCTTGCCAACCTACTTTGCCGAGCTAACCAGCTCAGTCAAAGATTTCCAAAAAGTTGAACAATCTTGCCAATCTACTTTGCCGAGCTAACTAGTTGGTCAAAGATTTTGCAGAGTTGGTCAATCATGCAAACCCACTTTGCCAAGCTAACCGGCCGAACAAAGATTTCTTGGCAGAGATTTTCAAGATTGCAGACCGAAATAGTATAAGAGCTTAGTAGAACTATAACAAGGAAAAGTTTGAAAAGAAAACTGTCTACTTTTCTTATTAATGTCAAACTAAAAGAAAGAAGGATAAATTACAAATACACCCCCTGAGGTTTGATTAAAATACGAATTGCCCCCTATGGTTTTAGAAATTACATTCCATCCCATGTGGTTTCTAATTTCATAACAAATTGCCCCTTTTATTAATAAATCATCAAGTCATTTAATTTTTTTAATGATCTTAGAAATATGTTTCAACTAATAATTTAGCTAATTTTATTATTGTATAGGAGAGCAATTATGACTTTCATTTTTTTAATTAATTCTGTTAAATAAAAAAAATACTAACAAGGAGGTATTTGTAATTTTCCAAACCACAGGAGGCAATCTGTACTTTAAGCAAACCTCAGGGGGTGTATTTGTAATTTACATAAGAAAGAAAAAAAATTACAAAGGTTAAAAATAGAAAATCCTGAGATTGGCCGTATTCTACGGTCTTGGCACAGCTCGACTATCAATATCTTCCAAATGGTAAGCAACTTTTCTTGCCAACCCCACTACTTTGTATGATCCTTCCCAATTGGGTCCCAATTTTCCATCACTGGGAACTAATGTATTTCCCGTCATCTTGTGTATAACCCAATCTCCTATCTTGAACTACCTTGGATGCACTGTCTTGTTATACTTTCTAGATAACTCTTGTTGATATGAAGCAATGTGAATTAAAGCTCTCTCTTTTCGTTCTTCGGCAAGGTCAAGCTGCAATGTTATTGCCTTCCTGTTCAAGTCTAGGTCAAAATTCTCGCTTCTGGTAGTGGGAAGGCCTACTTCCAAAGGGATGATGGCCTCTATGCCGTAGGCTAAGGCGAATGATGTTTCCCCGGTTAAACGTCTTAGAGTTGTTCAGTAGGCCTATAAAACGTGGGGGAGTTCTTCAACTCACTTTCCTTTTGCCTTTTCCATCCTTTTCTTCAAGCCATCCAAGATCACCTTGTTTGATACTTCGGCCTAACCGTTGGCTTGTGGGTAAGCCATGGTGAAGTTGTAGAACTCAATCTTGTGCTATTCACAGAAGCCTTTAAATATCCTCCCATCAAACTAAGTGTCGTTGTCTAATATCAAAGCCTTTGGAATTCCAAACCGAGTGATAATGTTCTACCAGACAAGCTTCTTGACGTCTTTCTCCTTGATGGACGTAAGTGCTTCCATTTCTACCCACTTTGTGAATTAGTCAGTCACTGTAATGAAAAACTTCATGTTGCCTAGTGTGGCTGGGAGTGGTTCCATTATATCTAAACCCACATTGTAAAAGGTCAAGGGTTGGTCAAAGATAAGAGTACTCTGGCTGGTTGATGGATTTGATGCACAAACTTCTGGCACTTTTCGTATTTCCTGACATACTTCTCTGTGTCTTCCTGCATGCATGGCCACCAATATCCTTGCGAGATAACTCGGTAGGCCAAAGGCCTCTCCCCTTGATGATTTTAACATATTCCTTCATGAATTTTGAACAAAAAGGTCTTAACCTTGCTAGGGTGGACACATTTCAAGTATGGCCCAGTGAAAGATTTTTTGTACAATGCCAAGGATGGAGAAAGCCAAAACCATTATGACTTCGCCCAAATTTTGTTTGCCTCCTGCTTGTCATTTGGTAGAATCTGGTCTTTCAAGAAAGTGATGATGGGGTCCATCTAAGAAGGACCTAACTTGACGCACAATACCTCCGCCACTTCAGGTTCTTCAATACTTGGCCATAGCAGGAAGTTGATTAGCAAAGGGTTTGGGATAGACATGTCTGACATTGATTCAAAACCGACTAACTCATTCACCTTGCTATTTTCATCTTCGCCAATTTGTTCTATCTTGACGACTTCAAACTTTTTGATCTCTGTTCTGACCAGCTCCTGATACTTGGCTATCATGTCGTCCTTTGCCTCGTACTCGCTAGGTATTTGGTTAACCACCAATTGGTAGTCACTGTATACCATTAGTTAGATATCCTCTAACCGAAAGGCAGATTTTAGACCAGCTAAGAGTGCTTTGTACTCCGCCTTATTGTTGGATGTTGGTGTAACAACCCTGACCTGTGATTTGTCAATAAACCGTGATTAAGAATGCCTAATGAGTAATTAAGAAGAAATTCTAAGTTAATTGCATGTGTCTTGTGTTAATTGTGCTTATATTTGTCTAACGTAGGAATATCTGTTTAAATTTCTGTTTCAGTATGCGAATTGAAGGCTTGTAGCTTGCTTTTCGTGCTACTTTCGGATACGATTAGCCCTATACTTCTAACTCCGGTGGTTCTGAATCTAATTTCACAAGTGTAATGTGAAATAGATAAACACAAATGAGACCAAATCCGGCAATTCTTTTGGCAAATCGATTTTGAATCAAAATGCTAAAAATAGACTACTTTGCCAGATTACAGAGTCGCCACATAAATATTTTTGAGAAATTTAGGAAACCCGTGACTCGTGCCAAAGGCCACTTATCCATCATCACCAAAGTGTCTTGGCTCGAGAACTTAGGTATGAGAGGGGAAGGTCATGAATTAAGCACCCCACTCACCTGATCAAAGATTGGCCTCTACTAATCATGATGTGATTTTTATATATAGTATATGCTCTTGTTCCGATTATTAGGACAACTTTACTAGGTGATGCATGCAAGTATAGACTAATTTGCAAAATTTGAAACACTCTAATTTTATGTTTGTTTTGAAAGAGTTTGTGAACGCGCCACTTGGAAAAAGTGGGCTTATATGCACATTAAATCAAATCATCCAAAGTTAAGCAATTAGCCTTTATCCACTAGCATTCAAACAAGTATATCACTTACGCACTTAGTTTCATGGTATTCATGCCTGTCATGGCAACAATCGCACATATGCAATATGTTAAAGCAATGAATATTCACCTAGTACTCCAAGGCAAGCCAAAGGAAATTGAAATAATTAGAATAAATCCATGCTCTACTATGCAAGATGACTAATGCAACACATTCTATAACGCCCCAACTTCTGGGCCGTTAATAAATCAATTCAGCCTCAAATTTAAAATTCTAATTAATTAATAATATCAAAAATACAAATTGGCTCCAAAATAATTACACAAATGTCTATAATTTATAACTTATACAAATCTCCAAAAATAATATATAGTGGTGGACCCAAAAATCTCCAACTCAATAATTCTTTAAATGTTTCAACTCCAATCGCCACTAGATTTGCTCCACACCTAAAAAATAAATTAATTCGGGAAGTATACAATACAACAGGAATAACAAGGCTCAGACAGAGAATAAATCAACAGGGATCCAACAATTACACAACCGATTAGGTTCGATAATCAAGCAGTTTACCCAAATTGCACCAACAAGTTAACTCGACAGATGATAATTTATCCAAAGACCAAATACCCAGTCCTACTCGGTACACGACCAGTGACCAGCCTCACCCATCTCACCCAAGCACAATTGCTTATCTGGGCTATTGGTCCAAGCTATTGGCAAGGTCTACTTGATCCATGTACGGAGTATTTCCACATCATTTAGCCAGACAAATCAACACTGACTACACAAAACAACTTCATAGAATTTATTGAATGACCAGAGTACTCAAACGTATCAACAAGAATGATTTCACAGAATTTAACATTTGACCATGATAATCAAGAGGAGTACAAATGTGAAATAATTAAGATAATAACTCTTTGCAAATAGATTTAAAGGAAGCATATTGTATATCACCCGAATTACCTCAAATCAATCTCCTCTGTCGCCAACACTCGAATCTCGATATTTCTCCATGGATCTCCAAAGTCTAAGGCATAAAGTATGTAAGGTTTCACAAAATCTACAACTCTCCTCCTTTATGAAAATGCTTACTCTCACTTTAAACATTCTTAATCTAAACTCTATATCTATATAACAAATGGAGAGAGATATGGGAAGAACCATAGAAAGAAGTTGAGATGTGAGCTCAATTTATAGACAAGGATACTTGGGACAAAAGAAAAGAAAGACTTGGGGCCAAAGAAAGGAACTTTACTTGGTGGGCAAGAAAGGGATTTACTTAGAGAACAAGAAAAGAAACTTCCTTGGAGACAAAGTAACTTGGAGAGAAAGGAAAATTAAAGAAATTAAAAATAAAAGATTACTTGGTAAGCAAGGAAATGATGAAAAAATAATAAAATAAAATTTACTTGGTGCTCAAGAATAATGAAAAAATATTAGAAAACAAAGGAGATGAATAATAATGAGGTGGAGAGAAAAAGAGATAAAATAAATAGAGAAAAATAAGTTAGATTCTCATCTAAAAATTTTACCACCAAACAATCACCAATATCTCTCATTAAAATATCAAAAATACGGGGTTTCACACATACAACATGCAATTAATAGGCTCGGCTACTATCATGGCATGTGAATCAATTTGATAGTATGCAGTTTAAGCATGTATTCGAGTAAGAATTTGCATTTGACATTGCTTATCATGATGTGCCGAACCCTTATGTATGCAAGACGAATGGATGTAAGCATGAAAAATGGTAAAGGAAATATGATGCTCTAAGCTATCCATTATAAGCAACTAAATAGAAGGGAGAAAGAAATAGGGATTAGAAGACATACACACATTATTACATGTTTGCCCTCGCACAAGAGGGTTCGAATAAATGTCCCAGCTAATTATTACAAATTAACGAATTATTACAATACCAAAATAAATTAGCTATGCTAACTAATTTATTACAAGTTGAATGAATCTAACTAATCAAGTACAATATAGAATTAATTAACTAAGCTATTACAAGTTCAAAGGAATTAACAAATTAACTAAGAGCTATGTAAGCTAATTAAGATCGAGTGGGGATTAAGGAACCACACGTGCCAATGTGAACATCCTCCCAGAAATGCCTCTATTTTGCTGCCAGAGCTATTATGTCTACAGAAAATACTTTTGTTTTTTGCCTCAATTTTTTCTCTGTTCTGCAAGAAAAAGACACTGTTTGGCTAAAAAGAGATGGCCGGCCGGCCAGGGAAAGTGGTCAGCCAGATTCAAATGGTGGCCAGCCAACCACTATTTTTGGTATTGCCTTGTTGTAGTAGAAAAGAAACAGAGCAGAAATAGAGTGTTTCTAGGGGATATTTATCCTCTCTGCCTCTTCCTATCATGAAACAGATCAACGGAGGGATAGAATCGGTTCACAAATCATCAATGGCCACAAGGTTGTTGCATGATGATTCGTGACTCGATTGGACAAAGGCTCAATAAATGAAAATAAGAGACCAACAAAACCTCCTCCCTATCATGGAATTGATCAAGGGAAGTGGTTGACATTGATTCTTGAACTATTATCATCATTAGCAAGTATGAAATGACTTAAGATTCAATGGGTTCAATTAACGTCCAATTGAACCCAATTTGATTTTATTATCTTGTTCCATTTTAGTCCAATTTTATTGCCTCTTTCATTTACCTTTTCATTCATTAGTTATTTTAGTCCAAGAATGAGTGTTAAGTCCACTAATAATGCGTTGGTAATGAACCTCCGAAGAGATTAAACCATTAAGTATGGAATGGTCTCTTTCTCAAGCTTAAACAACACTCATTTGAAACAACTCTCAAAAAAAGAAAAAAAAAAAAAAAAGCCAAGAAAGGAGGAAGAGTGCAAAGATGATTATGCAATAGTATGAACACAAGTAGGAAAACCATAAAATAAATGCTATCAACTTAAATAGGTTGGTGCCTAATGCCTAAAACACCAAACCTATGAGGGCCACTACACTACAAGTCTACTATACGAAGCATAAATGAAATAATCACAAAAAAACAGTCCTAAAATAAGCTAAAACAGTGGTGGAATTGAGGTAAAAAAGAGCTAAAGAGTAAGCTAAAATAATGGAGAAATTAAGCTAGTAAACAAGCCAAAGGAAGGGTAGCTAATCCCTTCATTTTTGGGATTTCAAAACCACTTTTTAAGCCTCTGAAAACCTCTAAAAATCAATGTTGAAAAGTTGAAACAAAGATGGGAAATACAAGGGTAAAATCTTGGGAAATAAGTTTTAAAGAAGGGTGATTAACCCCTTTACCTTAGATAGCTTTAAGCCACAAGTTTCAACCCATAAAACTAGTAGAAAAACAATCCAAAAACAACAAGCAAAGGTAGGAAAGAAGTAGTGTAAATAAGCTAGAAGTTATACCTCTGGAAGAGGAGTAACACTTTGATTTACAAACCAACAATTTCTCACCCTCAAGTGCTGAAATTCAATCTCAAGAACCTTAGCAAGGAGCCCTAAAAATTAGGTTTAGGGAGAATAGAGAGAGGGTGTATAGGTTGCAAGATAGAGAGAGAGATATTTTCAAGAATTTTACACTTCACAAATTTTTCTAACCTACTTTCAAGAGGGTGGTCAAGTATATATAGAAAAATGTGTTACTACCTCGGAAATATCAGTATAGAGACAACTGGAGCAGTGCATGCACCTGTGGGAATAGCTGGCACAATTAGCAACAAAATATCTGTTCTACCGGAACAACCAGCCGGCTGGCCGGCCACTAAAGGGATGGTCGTCCACTTTTTTCTGGCTAGCTGGCCACTAGTTGGCTTGCAAGCCTCTGGGTGATCAGGCTTGGAAAAATACTGTTTTGGTCGAAAAATGGTGCAAGGTTTGTAGGTTTCTAAGACTCAAAATGAGGCTTCCTACTGAGGAAATTAAGTGTTTGTACAACATATAAATTCATCATTGGGTGATCAAATTGAGGTGCCTAAGTCTTAAGGGCGGTCAAAAATGGGGTGTCTATAGTTGTCACTCTTTGACAGAGCTCGTAGTCATGAAATGACGTGAGTGAATGTTAAAGCCTAGAGACAATCCATGTTGACAAGGTCGTAAGACTTGGGCAAACAATCAAGACATAAATGTAATTAGTTGAACCCAAAGGTTGCCTACGTATCCCTTTTCAAGGAATCAAGCCAGCGTAGTTTGGTGGAGAAAATGCAACAAGATACATATGATGCGATGCAACAGTTGAGAATACAAATGAGCATACCGCTCGAAAATTACGAAGATGAGATTTAATGCAATGCAACAACTGAAATCAATGAACGAGAAACAATCTGAACTACGCTTCCGCGTATAAGAAAGAATCCAAACCACACTTCCGTGTAGAAAGGTTGACAAGAGACAAGCCAAATTGCACTTCTGCGTAGAGAGGTGAGAAATGACCCCAAACTACACTACCACGTAGAAAAGAGCAAAAGAAAAACCGAACTACACTATCGTGTAGAGAGGTGATCCTAACTACACTTTTGCGTAAAAAGGACAACAAAACAAACCAAGCTACATTTCCGCGTAGCAAGGTGATCCTAACTACACTTCCTCATAGAGAGAAACCAAACAACCCATACTACACTACTGCGTAGAGGGGGGGACAAGAACGAACCAAGCTACGCTTCCGCGTAATGAGGACCGAGAACAATCAAGCTACACTTCTACATAGTGAGGTAACAAGAACAAACCAAGCTACACTTTCGCGTAGTGAGGAACGAGAACAACCAAGCTACACTTTTGTGTAGCGAGGTACAAGAACAACCCAAACTACACTACTGCGTAGAAAGGAACAAAAGAACAACCAAACTATACTACTGCGTAGAGAGGTGATCCTAACTACACTTCCGCGTAGAAAGAACAACAAAACAAACCAAGCTACACTTCCGCATAGCGAGGATAAGGGGGAAAAGCCCAAATCACACTCACGTGACAATGGTAGATACAAGAACTGAAAAGCACGACGCACGTGAATGCGGCACAATGTGACAAAATTGATATGAGTACAATGACGATGCATGCTCCATGCAACCAAGATAGGTATGTCAGGTATGATGCAATGTATGTTTCATGCAACATAAAAATGTATGCGAAATTGGAAAGATAAGTGGAAAGTGGTGTCCGAAGACACCTTGCAATGACCTTCGACTTACCACTCGAAGGCTCCTCAAAATGCTCAAAAAGGATACAACTCGCTCTAACTTGAGATCAGGACCCATTCATGCACTGGAGAAACAACGGGAATTAGAACGGTGCAATCGGAACACAATTTCGAGATCCTCAGAATCTGAACCAGCTTCAAATGCCTCAATTCTCCTTCCCAGACCCCAAACAGGGCCTCCCATACATAGAGTAGACAAGAGAATAGTAGAAACCAGCCCTGGACCACAAAGGGGACGGCCAGCCACAAAAAAGGAGACTGCCGGCCAACAAGTGGACGGCCAGCCACCCGTGAAGAAATCGAGGGCAGTTTTGGTGTTTGGCTAGGGTTTCTTTAAAACAACACCTAAGCTTCATTTTACACACAACCCCATGACCGAAAACCTCCTCTCTCTCTCTAGATGTGAGCTTTACACACATTTCCCAACGCCCCACGAAAACTTTATTCGTAAAACACTTTTGGTCCTCTACATTTTGAACCGATTGGAATTTGTTTTCATTGACTTTTTTGGGTTTTCATCACTTTGGGCTCATTTCCCTCGAGTTTTTCTTGGGTTTCACACCTTTTCCCCGGTTTTGACTTTTTTCCTCATTTTCTCTTTCCTAGGGTTGACTTTTTTGGGTTTTATTTATTTATTTTTATTTTTTTTCATTTTCTCTATTTTTTACCACCTTTTCACCCACTTTCCAGATGGCGGATGATATCCCACATGACGGTGCCCCTCCCAAGGTACTCGTACTTCCATCTATCATTGAGGTAGAGGAGCTAGTAGTCGATGAGGCCGATGGAGCGGCAGAGGATATTGTTGCAGACTTTAAGGTAGATGAGGTCTTTCCTCTGGGGCCTGAGCTTGCCACTTATCACCCACGCATGCATGCGGTGGCGCCTGGAGGCATTTTGTGGTTCGAGGATTTTACGATGGGCGTGCCAAAGGACGTTCTGCTGAAGCTCCAAGTACCACCTTGGTACCACCTTATTTGCGAACATGTGGAACACCGTAGGGCTGTACCTACTGAGTGCCCACGTGATATTGCCTCGAGTTCGATTCTATGACTAGGTGGCGCTGGCCTTGCCATCCTATATGGCTATATGAGCTCCGATTCCCGCATGAAGGGAAACGAGGTCGGAGGCTAATGGAGAGCTTGGAAGGTACACATTGCACTTTCCTGTGATTTCTATTTGCTTGTTATGCTTTTTGCTTTGCACTTTCTATCTTTATATTGTTCACACATGTTGACTCACATAACTGATCTCTTCTTTGCAGCTCTGGGTTTATGCATACTTCCTTACCCTAGCCCCCGTACCAGTAGATGAGATAGCACCAGCCGTACCCTACTCCTGGCGGTACGACAGTAGATGTCACCACAGGCGCTGCGATGACATGACTTTCATCGCACTGTCTTGTGCACTCATAGGGTCTGGGAGACCTTAAATCCTCTAAAGGTGAAATTCTTTTGGTGTTTGTCATGCCCAAATGTCTTCAGGCAGTCTGGTATAGCCACCTGACTGTGTTTGTAATGAGTTCCCAAGAGATCAACTGAGATGGTAGAAACTAGAGTTCGAATGGCCGATGCCTAGAACACAAAGGTTCGGAATTTTCGAGACAAAAGTCTGGTTTGAATACCCAAGGGTGTATCCTTAGCTTGAAATTTGTGTGGTAGCCCCATAGGTTGAGGTAGCTTGTAAACACCTTAATTCTGGATATTGAACCAACGTAGTCTGTCACCCTGTTGGAGAATAGGGAAAGTTGTAAACATAGCCAGGGAGAAAAGTAGTAGCTGTGGTTTGGAAGTGCAAGATGAAGGAAGAAGTCTTGGAAACAAAAAGAAAAGGAAAACCCACAACGCAAGAGGTGAGTCATCGCCAGTTGCCCTTGTAAGGTACATTTGCTTCATAACTGCTATATCAAATTTGATTATCTATTATCATCTATTAAATTGCATATAGCATTTATCGCATGCATTTACCCCATTATCCATTACATCCATTACAGCATACCATTTTATTGCCTGCATCCTTTCCATGTTACGCTTAATTTGGCATGTGCTCATAGATTTCCCTTATTGAAACATGGTTATGTCATGTGTAAGTACCCATGCTGCGCTGAGGCCAATATTGAGGGTGTTGGAACCTTTTCCGTGTTAGACGTGGTCTGGTTTGTGTCCATACCTTTTCTAAGTAAGACGTAGTTCAGCCTGCGCCCCTTATTCACTTTATCCATTACATCCATTGTATTGTACTTTGTCTTGTTGCATTTAGCATTTAGGATCATTATCTTTCTCCAGTATATCAATCCTCATTTATATCATACCACCCAATTACTTGTACTCTTTTTGTGAAAAACATAGTTTTGTATCTTCTCGCACCCCTTTCACATTAAAACATGGTTCTGTTATGTGTAAGCACTGATGCGGCGCTGAGGCCAGTATTGAGGGCGTAGGCACTTAGCTTGTGTTAGGCGTCATTTGGCTGTGCCCACTTCTTTTCTATATAAAATGTAGTTTGATTTTGCATCCCTATTTCTTTATGGTATTTGTGTGTTTTGCACTGCTTGTGGTTTGATTATTTTGTTGCATTGTGTATCGTTTTGCATTCTACCCTTAAACTATGCTGGTTTGATTTCTTGCAAAGGGATACCTAGGCAACCCTCAAGTTCAACCAATTACATCTGCATTTTGTTTGTTTGCCCAAGTCTTACGACCTTGTCAAAATGGATCGTCTTTAGGCTTTGACATTCATTCACGTCATTTCATGACTTCGAGCTCTGTCAAAGAGGGGTAACTGTAGACACCCCATTTTTAACCACCCCTAAGACTTGGGCACCTCAGGTTGATCACTCGACGATGAAAAGTTATGCTATACAAACGCTCGATTTCTTAGCAAGAAGAGCTTTTAAAATCCCAACCTTACACCCCATTTTGACCAAAACTATTTTAGACCTTAAAACCCTCTTTTCAAAATATTTGTTTTTAAATGCTTCTATGATGTTCCAAGGCTCACATTTCAATTAAATATTGCACTTTTCGGTAAATCGAGTAAGGACAAGATGGAAATAAATGGAAGGAGGTGAACAATTTGACACATATTTAAAAACATCTTATTTATAGGTTTGAGGTTGAAGGAAATAGGAGAGGATGAAAGAAAACTAGTTGGGGAAAAGTTTGATGCCCTTTTCTTGGTATCTATTTGCAATACATTATGTTTTGTGTTCCATTGAGAAACCTGCGTGTTTTTTTCGATATTTTTTGAGTTTAGAACCTTTTTTTTGGTTTGAACTACTAATTTTTTAAAAATTTTGAAATGCTAATTTTTTGGTTTGAGATTCTCACTGTGATCAAGCCCTCTATCAACTGGATATGCTCCATTTTAGTAGTCATCTTGGGCATGTAATTGATCGTATATATGTACATATGTATATGCATATCTTAGCTTGGTGGTGGGTTGTTGATTTTGCTAAGATAAGAGGCTTTCTTTCCATAATTTTAGCTTGCTGGATTTGTACAATACAGATCATCAAGGTTTTGCCTCACTAGATTCATTAGCCTAGACAAAACCAAAAATTGTAAATCATTCCTCCATCCAAGACCAATGCTGGAATCTTACTCGTAGAGAAGTCCTCCAAGGTGATACTCATTCATTGCCTAACAATTACTGTAGACACGTCATTTTTGACCGACCTTAAGACTCAGACGTCATCGATTGAGCGCTCGGTGATTGCGCATGTTGTGCTCGTTCTGAGGTTTCGGAGTTCTCGACTGAGAGCCATGCCTCCGGGCCTCGGAACCTTTTGTACTTCGACTCGGTTTGCAAACCAGACCTTTTTTTCTCTTCCTGAAGGGAGGAAGAGGTCTTGTAGACCATCTCTCAGTGGTCGTAGACTACTTTTCGTGGTCATAGGCCACTGTTCCCATTTGGAGACTAGTTTCCGATTTTCGGGGTCGTCGGCCGTCCGCCTCGGCTTGGGACCGCTTAATGTTCTCCGTTTGCCCCGGTTTTTGGCACACACCTTGTTTCCTCTGTCTAGAGGGACATTGCGGCCCGGGAGACCACTTTTGTGGTCGCATGCCACTTTTGGTGCTTAACAGCCTATTTTCGGGGCACCCGACCGCGCGTTTTGCCCCCCCAACCCTCGTTTTGCATCGGTGTTGGTTCATTTTTGGCATGAACCTTGTTTTCATTGTTTGGAAGGTGGTACAAGGGTGGGCAACCACCTTTTCTCTTGGAGACCCCCTGTCTTCCCGCCAACCGATTTTCTTGTCAGGAAGCTGGTCTCCTTGGTTTTTGAGCCACATTTGCTGGTCTCCCACCATACCACTAGCTTGCATTCAGTTGGGAGACCATCAAATGGGCTGGCCAACCACCTTTCATTGGGTTGAACCTTTTGAACTGCTCGGCCGACCAGGGGAAGTGGTCGGCCGACCACCTGAACTGGTCGGCCTACCTCCCCCAGTTTTGTCTCTGTGAGTTGTTGCCAGCTGTGCCAGCTGGAAGGCACAGACTGGATCCTCCATACACATCTTTGGTCCCTTTTGGCTATAAAGGAGGGCCTTCCCCTCCTTTGTGAGGGTTCAGAAGTTTGTTGAAGGCATACAATACATCTCCCTCTATATCTCTCTATTTTGGCTAAAAAAGTGTATTGTTCTTGCACCTTTGCACACCACCTGATAGCCTAACCCTTTCACAATTTCTTGGAGCTTCTTGGAGGCCATTTTCAGAGGTTAAGGAGTTGGGTTTTGGGTCCAGAAGTTGCTGTCTTGCTGAGTTTCAAGGGTAACACACTTTTTCCCTCTTTTAAGCTTTATTTTGATCCATCTCTTAGCCTTATTTTCATGCATATTTGAGCTTTGTTGTCAACTGAAAAAAGTCTTGTTTTGAGGTGTTTTTGATGTTTGTTTAAGGTCATTTTGTTGTTGGGGGTCATTTACCCCCTTGCATGCTTCATTTTGCCTTGTTTTGAGCCATGCCGTGAGACCTTTGTGTTGACCTTTGCTTGGGCTTTTAACCACTGAAATCTAGCAGATTTTCAGTGGTTTACATGTGTTTTTGAGAGCCAAAATTAGAGAGGGGTGACCCTCTCCCTCCTTGTCTTGTTCACTAGCATTTTTGGCCTTGCAAAGGAGCCTTCATTTGCACACCTCCAAGCCTTGTTTTAGGCCCTTTTCAGTGACTTTTAGGGCCTGCCTAGGCTCTTTCCAGAGTTTTTTTTTTCACCTTGGGTGTGTCTCTTGTATGTGTAGAATAACCCCTCTTATAGCCTGTCAAAGGAGCATGACATTCTTGCATGCATTAATCATGTTTCAGTGGGTTTTTGGACTTTATTTGGCATGTCATGTCTCTAAATTTTTATGGTTTAGTGGCCTCTTGAATGCTTCATTTGCTTGTAGTGTAATCCATGTTCACTAGCTCACAGTGCATGTTGTTTTGGCCCTTGATTCTAGCATATTTTGGCCATGTTCTAAATTGATTTTATTCATGATTTGGGCTGCCTTAGCTCTATTTTGAGGTCCTATGGTCGAATGATGCTTTCCATGCATGCTTGTAGTGTAATACCCTTGCCTAGCTTTGAGTTTTGAAGCCTCTTGCATACTTAACTTGAGTTGTTTTCATGTTTTGTCATCAATGAACATGTTATTTCAGAGCTTATACTTGTGCCATATTCCCATGTTTTCCACTCTTTAAATGCGTTTGAGAGTTGTGCTTGTATGCCTCATTTTTGGGCTATTGCATGAGCTTCATTTTTGTGCATTGCAAGCCATCATTTTAGTCCATTTTGCCACTGTTTTGGGTCTGCATAGGGACTGTTTGGGGTTGGTTTGGTCATTTGGGCATTGCTTTGCATATCTCTAGTATAATGCACTTCATTAGTTTCGGTAATTGTGCCATCCAACATGCATCGGGTGAGTTGTTTGCATGATTCAGGACCATCTTACATTTCATTTCAGAGCTGGAACATGTGTCATTTTATGCCATATTTCATCCTTGTCATGCTTTGGTAGAGTTGCACTTTGTTCCTTAGGTTTGGTCCCTTGCATTTGTGCACGTTTGCATGTACCTTGTTGCCTCATTTTCATCATATTGGCCACTGATTTGGGTGCGGTTGAGGCCCATCCATCTTGGTTTAAGTCCATCTTGCATTGTGTATGCCATATAGTCCATGTAATCGCATGTTCGATCATTGCATTGCGTATGCCTCGTTCATAACATTGCGTATGTTAGTGCATTGTGTATGCTTGCCATATAATCCATGTGCATTGAGTATGCCCTTGATTAGTCCATAGGATTGTGTATGCTAGTTGCATGCTTGCATGTCATCCTCTGCATGTTTGCATCACTTAGTCGCATTACATTTAGGATTGCATACTAGAGTTGCATTTGTACATGCCATGCCATTCTACTTGTTGCATTGTGTTTGGGATAGGAGTTAGTCCAAACACGGGAAACGAGGAATGTTTCATACTCCAAGTGATGAAATGTGCCTCGATTCCCGGTCACCGACACTCTTGACCACCCATGATGGAGTTGTTGGTTTTAGTTGCTTATATGTGCATTCATGTCCCATTGAGTCGTGCAATTTGACTCCACGGCCATCATGCATCGAGATGCGTGATTGGTGGCCCGAGGATCAAGGGCTACACTCCCTAGAGCTTATGCAATGATGGGGAGAATGGTCGTGCACACATGTGTTGCAAATACCTTGCTTTCTCTCTCTCTTGCCTTTGTTGCAGAAAATGTAAAAACCAGGAGAAGAAATTGGTCGGCCGACCGGGTTTTCTGGCAGGCTGACCACCTTTTTTGGTTTTCACCACCAAGGGTAGTCGGTAGGTGGTCTCCAATGCCTATAGCTGGTCGGCAGCCTCCCCCCAGCTTCCCAAGGTAGAGTTTCATCTCCTTGGAGCTTTGTGCAAGTTTCTGAGTTCAATTGCAAACAAAGGCGAGTTGAGACATCGCGATGGATTTCCCGACAAGGCGACTCGAGCATGCATGCATCCTTATCATTCAGAACAGAGCTGAGGCAGTCCATTTCATGTAGCTTGCATGCTAATTTATTTGCTTCCTTAGTTTAATTTGTTAATCAATTAATGTTGTGTAATATTTAGCTGTAATTCGTTATTCATTTCGGTTGTGTAATAACTAGTTTAATTAGCTTAGATTAGCTAGTTGGTTCTGTATTATTTATTCGGACCCCTCGCAAGAGGGCGAACTTTGTAATAAGTGTGCGTGTGTGTGATGCATGTCTTCCAACCCCACGTCTTTCTCCCTTTTGTTTACTAGCTTATGATGGTTAGTTTTAGGGCATGTTTCAATTAGCATCTATATGTTCGCATGTTCGCATTCATTCATCTATATTGCATGCACCGGGCTCCGCGCATGATGCTAACTGCATTGTATTTCAATTCCAAGTTGAACGCATGTATCGATTGTTGCACCTCATATGCCATCTTAGAATAGCTGAGCCTATTGTAGTTGCATTTTTGCATGTGTTGCATTAGGTATTCTTAGCATAGTGAGGATTCATGCATGATTTCTAATTAGCTTATTTCTTTGGCTCGGAGTACTCAGTAAGTGTTTATGCTTTAGCATCCTTGTGTGCGTGTGAGTGACTGCCATGACAGCATGCTTACCATGAGGCTATGTGCTTATGTGATATAACTGCCTGAATGCCTGTGGGTGAAGGTTGGGTTGCTTGAATTGGAATAATTCGTCGAAACCCATGTTTTAGCCTACTTGCAAGTAGCAAACTTCAATCCACTTTCAAAACGAACGGATATGCGATGCTTTGTTCCGATTTAGGCAATCTAGTCTATACTTGTATGTTGTGTGCATCACATAGTAATTCTAGCTAATTAACCAGAATAAGAACACATATGTTTTCAAAAACAAGATATCATGTTTAGTAGTGGCTGATCTTTGATTGGGCGAGCGGGGGTGCTCATAGCTGACCTTTCCCAATCGTACTCAAGTTCCCGAGCCGAGACAAGTTTGGTGATGATGGACCCGTGGCCTTAGGCACGAGTCAGGATTTCCTAAATTCCCCCAAAATAAAATAATTAGGTGGCGACTCTGTATCTGGCAAAGCAGTCCATGTTTGGTACTTCTTTTTAAAATCAGTTTTTTTTTTTCAAAACGATTTGCCGGATTTGGACTCTTTGGTGATTAATCGTCTTGCATTGCACTTTGCGAGATTAGATTCAGAACCGTGACATCGAGTCTGAACTGTAGTAAGCCCAACGAGCAAAATGGGATTTTCCTGGGACGTTCGGGGACGTCTACAGTTTCTAGCGACTCCACTGGGGAGTTAGAGAACTTGACTCGAACTCATGATATCTTGTTTTGACTACACTTATGTGTTTCTTTGCATTGCATGTGCATCGGTGCGCCTAGGACACCGTGTTTGCCATCTGCTATTCCTGAATGGTTTGCTGGAGGCTGCGTGCCATAAGGCTGACCGGTTACGGGCTCTGCCACGATGGGAACACAAACCCCAGTTTTTACCGGGGCACCTTTTTTGACCATTCGACCTAGTACATATTTGGAATCCGTAATGACCATTCGAAACTAGGACAGGTTGCTCACCCGATTATAGGTTGTTTGAAACCGTTGCGTGCGTAGTGAAACCCTAGCTCCGGACAAAATAGGACAGAGAAATCCTATCCCAACATAGGGGTGTTTTTGGCTCTCACTTGTTTGCTATGTGTTTTTAGAGTGTGTCTCTACAGGAATGCATGTATCAGTTTGCAAGTTTGGGCATCAGGCCTGCGGGCACCAGTGTTTTGAGAATCAGTATATCCGCGGGTATCAGATTCAGATTTGGGGCAGTGATTTGGGAAACAATGACCGGTATTTGAGAACAGTATATTCAGCTTACACGTGCCAACTGTGTGTTGTCATGCCGACTGTGTGTTGTGTTTATTTAAGCCGTTATGCTGTCCGTTTCTGGTTGTTTATTTCCTTATTATGCTTTATTTATCTTTTTGCTAGGTAGTTTAGCACAATTGCTTCCGACCAAGTAGATATTCCCCAAGCACTATGGACTAGAGGTCGTCGACTCCATCGATCTGAGGATCTGGTAGACGGACAACTAGTGTTCTACTCATTACCCCCGATTACTAGACGGAGGGCAGTTAGGCAGAGGATATCAGTTCGGCAGTCAGTTCAGAGGGCTTTGTCTACCCCACTTGAGTATAGTAGGGATCAGAGTTCTATTTCTCCCGCAGAGAGGGAACATATACCGATAGTTCAGCTAGATGTAGACGTGCCCACGTGGGCCTCGACGCTACAGTTCGGACTCGATTTGTGTTGGTTCTTAATCTGATCTCGCAAAGTGCAATGTGGGATTGATAAATCACCAAAGAGTCCAAATCCGGCAAATCATTTTGGAAAACAGATTTTTTTGAAAGAAGTGCCAAACATGGATTGCTTTGCCAGATACCGAGTCGCCACCTAAATATTTTATTTTGGGGGAATTTAGGAAACCCTGACTCGTTTTCCTAAGGCCACGTGTCTGTCATCACCAAAGTTGCCTCGGCTCAGGAACTTGGGTACGATTGGGGAAGGTCAGCTATGAGCACCCCCACTCGCCTGATCAAAAATCGGCCTCTACTAACCATGATATCTTGTTTTGAAAACGTTATGTGTTCCTATTTCGATTAATTAGCTAATCTTATTATATGATGCGCACAGCACAAAAGTATAGACTAGATCGCCTAATTTGGAACAAAGCATCACATATCCGCTCATTTGGAAAATGGTTTGGAATTTGCTACTCGCGAGTAGGCTAAAACACGGATTTCAATGAGTTGTTCCAACTCAAACAATCCAACCTTCACCCACAGGAATTCAGGTAGTTTATATCACATAAGCATATAGCCACATGGTAAGCATGCTGTTATGTTAACATTCAAACTAACCATCAAAGCAGGTAAGTAAAAGGGAGAAAGGAGTAGGGGTTGGAAGACATGCACACATGCACCCACACTTATTACAAATTCGTCCTCGCCCGGAGGGACCAAAAGAATATACAAATTAATTAACCTACAAGCTAATTAATTAACTTATACAACACTTAACTAATTAACGAATCAATTAAGCTACTGAAAGCAGTAAAGGGGCTCGGGAAGAGGGATGCACACATGCTCGGATTGACTTCGCCCAGAATCCAATGCCATGCACAAGCTGCCTTTGTTTACCTTGCGCTGCTTCTCTGAAGACTGCAAAAGTCCTAGGGTACACTCTCTGGACGCTGGGGGATGCCACCGGCCACGAGGAATGGTCACTGGCCATAGGGGAGTGGTCATCGACCATCTGTATAGCTCTCGGCCAAAAATGTTTGGTTGGTCGGCAGTAGAGATGGTCGGTCGACCATGTATGCCTGTAGAAACCTGTTTTGATAGCAACAGAGGGCAAAATATGGCATGGCAATGCATTTCAAGCAATGTTTACACCAACCACACTCCTTATCATATTCATGACTTAAAGGAATTTGGTACTCGGCCCTCGGACCACCAATCGCACATTTCGATGCGTGATGGCCCAAGATGCCAAGTTGTGCATTTTGATTTCAAATGAAATGCAAACCAAATAAACACATAAGGCCCAACCTCTATCACTCGATCAACAAGCAAGACATGCATGCCCAATGCAACCTAAACATGTTAGCTAAGTATGCAACGTGAGCATGCAAGCAAGTAATGTGCACTAGGCACTCAACCTAAGTAAACAAGCATGCAAGGCATTCAATAACAATGCTAATGGCAAACATGCAACAACATGTGAGGGAACTAACATGGAGACATGCAAAGCAACTTAGCAAAGGAAATGCATGCCAAATGCAAAGTGTTTCAAGCATGCAACACATGCGATGGGCTAAGCATGCAACAACACACAAGGCGAGCATGCAACAACACACAAGGCGAGCATGCGACAACATGCAAACAATGGACTTACGCCTAGATGGACAGCTCTCTATTAGGCCCAAAACAGTGGCCAAATGCTAAGGAAATGAGTGCCAAAATACACACAAACATGCATGCACACATGGTTCAAAACTTAAGCATCAAAGAGCAACTTTTAAGCACACTTAAAAGGGGATAATCATGGACAAATAGCATGCATAATAAGCTCTGAAATCATGTTATAAGAGGTGCCAAACCAAGTAAACAAGACAAGCCAAGCATGCAACAATGTCCGAAACTCAAGATAAGCCAAGAGGCTTAAACCATGGCCATGCCAACCAAGCCTCAAAGGGCTAAGGGGACTCAAAATAGTCCCAAGGCAGACCTAAACAAAGCTAAGGACACACCTAGATAGTATCTAAGTGGCCTACACATGGAAGCATACAAAACAGGCCAAACATGTAGCACAAGACTACAACCTTTTAAAGCATCAAAGAAGCATCAAATGCAAGCATACAAGCATACAATGGGGACTGAAATGATGCTATAAGTGGTGCCAAACCACTGAAACATGCTAAGAAATGCATGCTTAACACTCATACTGTAACGACCCAGAAATCCTTTCCTCCGCTCGAGCGGAGGAGTGGCCGCTCGAGCGGACTTTTGGGGTTTCCAGCAATTTTTCAGATGGCCTGAGATTCTGGGAGTTGTGGTTCTCCGCTCGAGCAGGGGAGTTTACGCTCGAGCGGACGACTTTGTTGTCTCAAGGCCGAGCAAGGTTGGGCGCTCGAGCGGGTCGCCTGGGTAAGTTTGATTCTGAAGCATGTGGACTCATTTTTGATGTTCTTCTTAGTGTATTTGAAATGTCCTTACCTTATTTTGGGATATTAATTGAGATGATAAGATGATGGTAAAGTAAGATTGGACCAAAAACTTTAGTTTGAATAATTCGTTTACGACCAACCGTCACTCGTTTGCCCTTTTCTTTTTCCACACTTTGAATTTGAATGTGAGGTTAGGACCATTGGAAAGTTTATTTTTGGGGCTTCAATTTGAGCACAAGAATGACCTAAAACGGAGTCCGAATGAGAGAGTTATACCTGTTCAAAGTTTCGGGATCTGTGCTGGAAACAGGTTCGCTCGAGCGGGTATTTCTCCCGTCCTGCGTAGATTACGGGACAGCAGTTTTTAAACCAGATTTTTGGATCATTTTTGCACATATTCTTTTCCCCTCTTCTCTCCTTTCCCCCTAGGACCGAAAACCCTAGGGTTTTGATCCCAAATCCTCACCATTTCTCTTTGTTTTGATCAAGATCTTCCACCAAGAAGTGAAGAAGACAAGAAGATGAACATTTCCAACCGATTTGATTTTGGAATTTCAAAGTGATACTCTTGACCTAGCTTCCTTGCTTTCAATCTTGAGGTAGGAGATCTTATTTGTATTGATTGATGGATTTATGGTATTTTGGGTGTAGATTTATGGTATGTTGTGTATATAACTACAAATCTATAGTTTTGTATATATTATGTCCAATTTGTGATTTGGGGGTTTTGGGTTTATTATGTTAGAGATGCAATTGCTAGATTAAGGTGATGGATTATGAACTTTAGATGGAGAAAATTGGAAGAAGAAGTAATGGTTTGAGGAGTTTGGATTTTTGTCTTGAAACCTTAAGTTGATTAATGGTGATAACTAATGAATTGGCCCAAATTGAAGGTAGAATAAGGAAATTGAGATGTTGAATTGTATATGTATAAATTTAATTGGATTTCTGAGATATTTCGAAATTATGTAAAAATATTAGCGAATGAACTTTGTTATAAACATTAGAATTTATGCTATAATGGAAGGGAAAAATTAAGGAAATAATGTATTAAGACTATGGATGACATGAACTTGGGTGTGGAATGTTGAAATGAGATTCAGAGATTTAATTTGATTCATGTTGAATTGCCAAATGATGTGTAAATGGGATAAAGAGAAATAAACTAGTTAAAAACGGAATAATGATATGTGACCCGATTTTTATGTGTATTATGAATTGTGTAGGGTCAATTACAGGCGGATCAAGCGTCTAATCACTGTGAGTAATAGTACGCTACATGTACATTTTATTTTCTGATAAATGGTTATGGTATTAACGCTCTGTTCTGTGTAAGTGATTTCATTAACATTAAGTTAATCAGAAATCAGTATGAATGTTGAGGAAGCTACATACAACGGTATGTTTATGGAACTATTCTGTTCTATTTATATGGTATATTAATCCTCTGGCATCTGTAAGCAATTGGTATCATCTTTGTTAATTATGAGACAACTATTTCGATAGATAAAATGCACATTCTGTTGTCCGCGATAAACAAGTGAAATGTGAGTACTACTACGTCGGATGTATGTTTAATTGCTGCTAATGTTTGTCGGTACTATTAATGTCTGTTTATAACGTTCAGCTTTCTGTCAGTAATGATGTTGTATGTGTATTAATTGGGATTGTTCTGCTCTGTTTATTATTCTGTTTATGGTCTGGCGATATTCAGATGACTTTGGGATGGTTCTGCTCTGTTTATTTATTCTGGTTATACATACTGTCTATTGATCCGTTCCGTTTAAGATTTAGCATGATATGTCTGTTGGTTTCCAAAACTTATTCTCTTCTACTAGTTCTCGCTTTCACGCTTTTATGCGTTCTGCTACGCTTTTATGCGTTACGTTATCTCTGGCCGATAAGCCGCTCATATGATTTGGGCGAAAGGCTATTCTCAGAATCGGGGACTGATGGCTATTCTGTTATTTGAAAATATGAACATTTTAAATCCTCTGTACATACTAAACTGCGTTGTTAAGGAAACTGGACTCATGATATTTACAGAGAGTAAATAAACATATACTTCTGCAATTATATACTTTATTGTTTGAGTGGAACATTACATGATTTACGTACTATTATTCACTGAGCTTGACTCACTTTATTTTATGTCTGTTTCTGTAGGCACTCAACCTGGAGGTCAATCTTAACCTGTGGCTTCCGATACCAGTTGCCAAGTCTTGAGTGTCTAAGCTGTTAGGTGTTAACCGTTCAACTTTTGGAGTTTTATTAAGTTTTAAAGTTGTATTTAGTCTGTACCCAAATGTCTATGAGGAAGATGTATATGTGCATAACTATCTTTAGATACACATCACTGTATAATTATCTGCATTATGTTCTGTCTACGGTCCTGGCATAGTAGTGATAGCTCAATGGATGTTATTTTACGCTATTATATATTATTGAATGCTTCCGTTCAGGCCCCATATGATATGTATAACAGGTTTTGTGTCTGCTTCCGAATGGGTCATGCCCAAACTTTTAGGGGCGGGTTTGGGGCGTGACAAGTGGTATCAGAGCACGAGTTGCTATCTCACACACGGATCCATTGAGCTGTAGGATGTCTAGAAAAGATTTAGGCTTCATGCATGACATCCTTAGTGCATATGAAAAGGCTGATAGCAACGTTAAGAGTAATTTGTGTACGTTAACGATTATGAGCCATGTCTATTATACCTCTCATGCCTATTATCCGAAATGATTGATTTTTGAAAAGCCTATTTTGATGACATTATGGTTGTTCCGCTATGATACTCGTTTTGCTTATGATATGACATGATGAGACTTATTGACTTCTGGTGTGGAGCAAAGTGCTGTACGGAACTAAGTGCTACACTTTAGTGGGAGCCACCTCTAGAATCCGTACGAGCCACCTCTTGAATCCATACACACTTCTGTATATTCTGATATATCTGTGCCGAAAGGCTATCTGGGCTGAAAGGCCAATCTGATAATTCTGGGCCAACATGCCAATCTGTTAAAATGGTATAAGTAATTGTGGCACCCTTAATTCCTATGGCCCTCACCCGGGGGTAACAATACCGTGGTCTATGGCCCTCGCCCGGGGGTAACAATACCGTGGCTATTGGTATCAATTTTGTGGTCTTCGGACCTACCTGTTGTGGTCATTAGACCTACCTGTTGTGGTCATTAGACCTACCTGTTGTGGTCTTCGGACCTACCTGTTGTGGTCATTAGACCTACCTGTTGTGGTCATTAGACCTACCTGTTGTGGTCTTCGGACCTACCTGTTGTGGTCATTAGACCTACCTGTTGTGGTCTTCGGACCTACCTGATCTGATAGTTAGCCATATATGATCTTATGCAAAATTAAAATCTGAATATGGTTATGAGCATATATCTGAATCTGTTTCAGTTGTCATAAATTGCTTAAACACTAAGTATGAAAGATTTAGTTATGATATATTTTGTCTTCCTTGTCATGGTACTGTTTAGACCAATGATTTGAAATGTTATTGTGATACGTACTTTGATAAGTTGTGTTTGTACGGTAATGACATGATATTCAAAGAATATGATAGGTCATGAATCAAGGAATGATGTTCCATATATGGAAAAGTAACCATGACATCTGTAGTACAAGGCCCTTACCCGGGGGTAATAATACCGTGGTTTAAATATGTTATAAGATATGTTTTGCCACCGACGGTCTTGTACGGGTGGGTTATGGTCGAGCATAAACTCTGCTTTCTGTTTCTGATTCAAGTATAACTAAGAGTATGTATGAATATGTTTCTAATTATTCATTCTGTTATGCTATGTTATAACATGATGAAAATTGATAATATCAAATGAGTGCAGTTCATGTGTAATCGGGATTTGTCTATAGACTTTGTGAACTATGATACACGAGATTTGTACAAAAAAAAAAAGAGAGGCAGCTATTGACTACTTGGAAGTGTAAGTAGAGAATCTACCGCAAGAATTAAAATCCTGTCTTCGTATATTTGGAAACATTCCTGTGAAATGTTTATGTGTAACTATGTCAATGTTAGATTTAAAAAAAAAAATTTTCTTCTATCACCTATATGGAAGTTGTGATGTGGACTATTCTGTTTGATATTGAGAATTTCGATGAAAACAAATGGACTTGAGAATATTCCCTTTTACTTATTACAAATTAATTGACTACCACATTGAATTATCCTACTACGAATTTCGTTTTATTAAGGATTATGAATTTTGAAGTTATGAAATCAAATTATTTCTTTGTTATACTATTGCATATGTTTTTGACACTATAGAATCTGGAAGGATGTGATTCTTATGATTACTGATTTATGATTCTATGAACGAACCTAGTAGAATTTACGAATGAGGAATAACTGGAAACTCTATTTATATTAACTGATTGAGCCAGATGGCTGGTCTCTAAATTCTGTATGACCGTTTGCTGACCCTCGATAATTACAAGTTGTGAATACGAAACTCTGTGATTGATCTCGTGTTTTCCGGTAAGAAAAAGGAAGAATCGTCTGAATAGTAGAAAACAAAAAGAGGCCAAATTGATTTGTACTATGAGTGATTACTTAAGTAAGATTTTGAATGCAATTTCTGACCTTGTTTGATAGCTATAATTATTGTTCAGATTTGAATTTTTAACGGCATGATCAGGTATCTACAATGGGGATTCTTCTTCCCACTATTCAAATTTTGTTAAAAAGTAGAGAAGGTGGGTTAAATCTACATAATGATGTGATTTTGATATGTTTTCGTAAATGGAAGATGTGGTAACTCTCAAGCAGGCAGAACCTTATTTGATAGGTTTAATTATGAATCTGAGACCAGCATAACTTTTATGTAATCTTACGTATGTTTACGAGATTTGAATTTCGGAATGAGTAAATGATTGGATTTTGTCCTATATGTTTAGATGTATGACTATATATATATACATTTAAGTCTTCTTACGTATGGAAAGAAAAGGATTGAACAAAAGAGCATAGATCTTCAAGGAAGTAAAGGAGGAAGTGAAGGGTGGTAGAGCTTTTAAAGCTTAAGGTATGTTTGATCGTTTGATTGACTTCTCTTGAAGTTGAGTAGGAACTTCTCTATGTGAGTGTCTTTAAGACATACTTGTATGAAGGGCTCCACTATTCTATATCTATATATATTTTTTGTTTTTGTTCTAAATGTCAAAGAAATAAAGAGTTGGTAATGCCGTTAATTGAAGTGCAAGTGAAAATTTTTGGTGTTGGATCATACAATGTGTATTGTCTTTGGAATTGAGTTTTGAGCATGCACTAGGTGTGGTGCGCTTAGTTGATGACTGAGAAGTTGTTATGAGTTTTGGGATTATAAATGGATGGTGTTGCTCCTTGCTGCTGAAATTTTGATGCGTATATCGATCGGAAATATTTGTGACCCTTTCCTATTCCAAGTATGGATCTAGTATGGACATTACAAGGTATGTGTCTGTTTATGTATAACCTACTTTCTATTTAGTTTTCTCAAATTTCGAGGACGAAATATTTGTAGGGGAGGAAGGTTGTAACGACCTGAATCCTTTCCTCCGCCGAGCGGAGGAGTGGCCGAGCGGACTTTGGGGTTTCCAGCAATTTTCAGATGGCCCGAGATTCTCGAGTTGTGGTTCTCCTCCGCGGAGGAGTTTACGCTCGAGCGGACGACTTTGTTGGTCTGCGCGCTCGAGCGCAAGGTTGGGCGCTCGAGCGGGTCGCCTGGGTAAGTTTGATTCTGAAGCATGTGGACTCATTTTTGATGTTCTTCTTAGTGTATTTGAAATGTCCTTACCTTATTTTGGGATATTAATTGAGATGATAAGATGATGGTAAAGTAAGATTGGACCAAAAACTTTAGTTTGAATAATTCGTTTACGACCAACCGTCACTCGTTTGCCCTTTTCTTTTTCCACACTTTGAATTTGAATGTGAGGTTAGGACCATTGGAAAGTTTATTTTTGGGGCTTCAATTTGAGCACAAGAATGACCTAAAACGGAGTCCGAATGAGAGAGTTATACCTGTTCAAAGTTTCGGGATCTGTGCTGAAAACAGGTTCGCTCGAGCGGGAATTTCTCCGCTCGAGCGTAGATTACGGGACAGCAGTTTTTAAACCAGATTTTTGGATCATTTTTGCACATATTCTTTTCCCCTCTTCTCTCCTTTCCCCCTAGGACCGAAAACCCTAGGGTTTTGATCCCAAATCCTCACCATTTCTCTTTGTTTTGATCAAGATCTTCCACCAAGAAGTGAAGAAGACAAGAAGATGAACATTTCCAACCGATTTGATTTTGGAATTTCAAAGTGATACTCTTGACCTAGCTTCCTTGCTTTCAATCTTGAGGTAGGAGATCTTATTTGTATTGATTGATGGATTTATGGTATTTTGGGTGTAGATTTATGGTATGTTGTGTATATAACTACAAATCTATAGTTTTGTATATATTATGTCCAATTTGTGATTTGGGGGTTTTGGGTTTATTATGTTAGAGATGCAATTGCTAGATTAAGGTGATGGATTATGAACTTTAGATGGAGAAAATTGGAAGAAGAAGTAATGGTTTGAGGAGTTTGGATTTTTGTCTTGAAACCTTAAGTTGATTAATGGTGATAACTAATGAATTGGCCCAAATTGAAGGTAGAATAAGGAAATTGAGATGTTGAATTGTATATGTATAAATTTAATTGGATTTCTGAGATATTTCGAAATTATGTAAAAATATTAGCGAATGAACTTTGTTATAAACATTAGAATTTATGCTATAATGGAAGGGAAAAATTAAGGAAATAATGTATTAAGACTATGGATGACATGAACTTGGGTGTGGAATGTTGAAATGAGATTCAGAGATTTAATTTGATTCATGTTGAATTGCCAAATGATGTGTAAATGGGATAAAGAGAAATAAACTAGTTAAAAACGGAATAATGATATGTGACCCGATTTTTATGTGTATTATGAATTGTGTAGGGTCAATTACAGAGGCGGATCAAGCGTCTAATCACTGTGAGTAATAGTACGCTACATGTACATTATATTTTCTGATAATGGTTATGGTATTAACGCTCTGTTCTGTGTAAGTGATTTCATTAACATTAAGTTAATCAGAAATCAGTATGAATGTTGAGGAAGCTACATACAACGGTATGTTTATGGAACTATTCTGTTCTATTTATATGGTATATTAATCCTCTGGCATCTGTAAGCAATTGGTATCATCTTTGTTAATTATGAGACAACTATTTCGATAGATAAAATGCACATTCTGTTGTCCGCGATAAACAAGTGAAATGTGAGTACTACTACGTCGGATGTATGTTTAATTGCTGCTAATGTTTGTCGGTACTATTAATGTCTGTTTATAACGTTCAGCTTTCTGTCAGTAATGATGTTGTATGTGTATTAATTGGGATTGTTCTGCTCGCTTATTATTCTGCTTATGGTCCAGCGATATTCGATGACTTTGGGATGGTTCTCGCTCTATTTATTTATTCCGGTTATACATACCGCCTATTGATCCGCTCCGCTTAAGATTTAGCATGATATGTCCGTTGGTTTCAAAACTTATTATCTTCTACTAGTTCTCGACCCTCACGCTTTATGCTCGGCCACGCTTTATGCTCGTTACGCTTTATGCGCTCGTTATCTCTGGGCCGATAAGCCGCTCATATTTGGGCCGAAAGGCTATTCTCAGAATCATGGGACTGATGGCTATTCTGCTATTTGAAAATATGAACATTTTAAATCCTCTGTACATACTAAACTGCGTTGTTAAGGAAATCGACTCATGATATTTACAGAGAGTAAATAAACATATATCGCAATTATATACTTTATTGTTTGGGTTGAACATTACATGATTTATGTACTATTATTCACTGAGCTTGACTCACTTTATTTTATGTCTGTTTCTGTAGGCACTCATCCTCGAGGTCAATCCTAACCTGTGGCTTCCGATACCAGTTGACAAGGCTTGAGTGTCTAAGGTTAGGTGTTAACCGTTCAACTTTTGGAGTTTTATTAAGTTTTAAAGTTGTATTTAGTCTGTACCCAAATGTCTATGAGGAAGATGTATATGTGCATAACTATCTTTAGATACACATCACTGTATAATTATCTGCATTATGTTCTGTCTACGGTCCTGGCATAGTAGTGATAGCTCAATGGATGTTATTTTACGCTATTATATATTATTGAATGCTTCCGTTCAGGCCCCATATGATATGTATAACAGGTTTTGTGTCTGTTTGCGAATGGGTCATGCCCAAACTTTTAGGGGCGGGTTTGGGGCGTGACACATACGCCCAAGGCTAACAAGCCAAAATGCAAGGTAGCTATACAAAGCATGTCATGGTCGACCAAAACAACCAAAAACTGAGCTAAAGCACACTAAAACACACACAAAAGCTTCACAAAGCTAAGCCAAAACAAGTGAGCATGATAGTCTAAATGCTAGGCACATGTTAAAGCAATTCATGGCATTACAAGACAAGTATGCAAGGCAAGCATGGTGTGTCTAAACCAAGTAAAAATAGTGCCATATCATCGCAAAATAAGCACAAATAACACTTAAGACATGGCCAACTTGAACTCAAGAATGGTGCTCGCACATGAGGGAAAAATGACACATTTTGAAGGCAACAAGGAGAGGGGACGGTCCTCTTCTTCTTAGGACTTTAAACCACCATCCTCACCACTAAAATCCCTCAAGATTTCAGTGGTGAGGAGGCCCAAACAAGGTGGTCTCGGAGCTCACCAAAATAGCACAAAATGGGGGCCAAACAAGGCCTAAGAGGGGCCAAGCAACCCCAAACACCAAAGCAACCTTAAACAACTATTTTAAGCAAGTAAAAACAAGACTTTTATATATTATACACTAAGCTCAAAAACAAATTCAAGGTAGGCAAAAAGACTATGCAAAAATGGGGTATTTAAAGGTAAAGTTCTTACCCTTGTTGACCTCTTTCAAGAACAATGCTCCAGCAGCCCCTCCAAGCTTAGATCAACTCAAGAAGTCCAAGAACAACCCTCTAATGCCTCAGCAACCAAGGGAAGGTGTAATGGAAGGTGTTTATGCACAAAAGTAAGGCTAAACACACCTAAACACACACAAATACAAAGGGAGAGGGAGATATAGAGATAGATAGATACAAGACTCAAACCCTAATCTCAAGACCCTCTGGAAAAATTTTGTAACCTTAGAGGAGGGAGGAGAGACCCTTCCTTTATAGAGGATCACTCTTGCAAAGCTTACAAAACAAGCTAAGCAAGAGTGAAATCCCTCCATACACGTAGAGGGGGTGCAAAGTGGGTGCCAACTATCACAGCGGGCACAAAATATCTGCAAAAAGTAGATGCACAGTGGTCAGCCAGCCTAAAATGCCAAATTGACCAAATACATGGCCGACCAACCAAAAAGAATGCCGACCGGCCAAACATTTGGCCGATGGAAACAAAATAATGGCCGGTGGCCTCAAGCCATGGCCGGTGAGGTGTGGGGATGGCCAATAAGCCATTCCTTGCCCTTTAAAAGCAAAACACAAGTGTTTGGTGCAAAACCAAACACAAAACAGTCGAGTCAAGAGATCCTGAGGCAAGGCGCGTGGCCGAGACCTCCGGGAACTCAAGACGAACACAAACATGGATGATCACCTAGTGTTCAAACGGTGACGTCCAAGTCTTGAGGATGGTCAAAAATGGAGTGTCTACAGTTGCCCCTCTTTGACAGAACTTGAAAGTCATAACAATGACGGGAGTGAATGTCAAAGCCCAGAGACGACCCATTTTTGACAAGGCCGAAGACTTAGACAAAGCATGCGAGACAATAAAGATACGCGCCCGAAGGCGGGGGCAAAATGTAACTGACAATGCAAGAAGCCGAGCATAACTTATGATCATGCGAAGAAAGCTGTAACGAAGCATAACAATGCAACAGTTTTAAGCTAGCACAAACCAAACTACACTACAATGCAGAGAGGGTGCAAGAGAATTATTCAATTCTTGGTACGTCTCACTCGGAGAATACAATACATGTGCGGCTCGTCTGGTTGCACAAGCTTCAAATGAACTGTACATACAATATCGTGCCTGAAAGAGAAAGAAAACTCAACAAATACAATATTGTTAGCAACATGCATAACTATGCAATTTAAAGCTGCGTGACAACGCAATGCACTAACAAGTGCGAATGAGGTGCGCAAGATAGCGCGATTGAAATGCATGCGAAATGTGAGCAAGGTGCACAAAATAGTACGATGATATGCAAAATTACAAAACAATGTAAAAACAATGCAAATGATATGCAATGCATTTGAAACATAATCAAACCATAAGCGATTCAAAACCACACAAATGTCATGAAGATGATGGAGATACAAAGTCCATCTACCATAGAAAAGGTGCTGCAAACCTCAAACCACAATACTAGCAGTGGAATAGGCACGTACACATGCAGAACCATGAGTAATGTAGACGGGCACAAGAACAAGTAATTGAGTGAAATGACATAAGTGAGGCATGCTCTGCTGAGGAAAGACTATGGTCCTAAATGCTGGACGCAACAAATTACACTACAATGTAATATATACAATGGATAAGGCTTACAGCCAAACCGTATCTTGCCTAGGAAAGGCATGGACACATACAAACCGCGTTTAACATAGAAACGGTGCCATCACCCTCAAACCACAATACCAGCAATGGAATAGGCGTGTACACATAATATCATAACTGTGCTTCGACGTGAAAAATATGGGCACATACCAAACCAAGTTTAACATGGAAAGGCGTAAGCCATGAACGGAGGTGATGCAGTGAATGCATGCAAGTGACAATGCAATATATACAATATGCAATGGAATGTAATATTATGTACAATGTGATCTGCTGGGAAGAATGCAATGGATGTAGTGGAAAAGGCATGCGACCAAAATACATTTTGCCTAGGAAAGGCATGGACACATACCAACCATGTTTAACACAGAAACGGTGCCGTCACCCTCAACACTGGGTGCGTACACAAAATTCTCAGAACCGTGCTTCAACGCGAGAAGTATGGGCACATACCAAACCAAGCTCAACATGGAAAGGCTCAAGTCGTAGACGGAGGTGATGCAGTGAATGCATGTAAGCTACAATGCAATATATACAATATGCAATGGATATGTACAATGCTATGTACAATGAATGTATGTAAATGCCATATCTACACTGACGTATGACATATGCACTATATACAATCTATGCGCGACATATGCAATATTTACAATGGAATGCATGACATATGCATGTTGTTTTTGTTTTTGTTTTTGTTTTTTTTTTTGCATGACAATGCAAAAGGAAGAAAAATGCATGACAATGCATGTTTTTTTTTTTTTTTTGTTTTTTTTTTTGTTTTTAAATGCATGAAAAGTGCATGATGATGTATGTTTTTTTTTTTTTTGAAATACATGCAAAGTGCATGATGATGTATGTTTTTTTTTTTTTTTTGAAATGCATGCAAAGTGCATGAAACGAATGCGTGACAACGCACGTCTTTTGAGATGCATGACAATGCACATGAGGTTGAATGCGTGACAACGCATGTCTTTTGAAATGCATGACAATGCATGTGAGGTTGAACACGCGACAACGCATGCTGCTTGGAATGCATGACAATGCATGTGAACTCGAATGCGCGATAACGCGCATCACTTGATATGCATGACAATGCATGTGATCTTAAATGCATGACAACGTATGTCGCTTGGAATACATGACAATGCATGTGAACTCGAATGCGCGATAACGCGCGTTGCTTGATATGCATGACAATGCATGTGATCTTAAATGCGTGACAACGTATGTCGCTTGGAATACATGACAATGCATGTGAACTCGAATGCGTGATAATGCACGTCACTTGATATGAATGACAATGCATGTGAGGTGCGCATGACGATGCAACCTAGAGAATGTGCATACTAATGCAAGTATGACGTGTGCATGACAATGCGAGATGTGTGCATAACGATGTGAGTGAAATGACGTATAACTAATGCACGTTTCACGACAAAACGTTGTAACGTATACATATGGGGCAACTTTTGAATCTCGCCAAGGACAAAAAGGATACAAAAAGGATACACCTCGCACGTATTCGAGTGCTACGCACAGAAGACACGGCACAGAGACCTGTTAAGCTTCAGAAATGCGTTTTCTTGCACTGTGTTAAGCAATGGAGGCACTATCTTGAGCAATGAAGGCCCCAAACCATATAAAAGACCCAAACAAAGGTGTAGGAGGCTCACCAGCCATGAGGGGAGTCCATCGACCACAAAAGAAGCCCACCGGCCATCTATTTGGCTGACCGGCCAACAATATGGCCGACCGGCCAAAAGTGCTTGTTCGGGACAGTTTTGACATTTCGGCACGGGTCTTTAAATATAAGGCTTCTAGCCCTTATTTCTCACTTTGCCCTAGCTCGAAAATCAGCCCCCCACCTCTCTAGGTCATTTTTCCATCCTCGATCCACGCTTTTGTCACGTTTTAGAGCCCGTTTTGTCATTCGATTCACGATCTCCATCGCGTTTTGAACATTTTGAACCGAACAAATCTTTGTTTCAGTGCGTTTTTCTCGATTTCCGCCACTCGGGGTTTGTTTCCCTCGAGTTTTTCTTGGTCTTCATGCCTTTTCTGCACCCCGGCCTTTCCGGCCATTTTTCACCCTCCCGGGGTTGACCTTTCGATTGACTTTTCATATTCTTGCCCTGTTTTCACTCTTCCGGCCATTTTCACACCCTTTTCGGCATAGCGGATGATATTCCACGAGGCGAGACTCCCCCAGAGCAGGAGATGGACCCTCAGGTTGAGCTCCTACCTTTGAGTGTTTGACCGTTCGATCCGGCGGCCTACAGGCCGGCGATCCATGTGCTGCCTCCTGACGGCATTCGCCACTTCAGCAGTTTCGCGAGGGGTGTGACGCCGGAGCTCTTACTATGCGAGCCAGAGGTATATTCTTCCGAGGTATATTCTTCCCCATTTCATTTTCTGCAAAGTAGAATACCTAACTGCCATAGTCGATTCTGCCTTTAACTGTTTGATCCGGATACACCAATATACTATATACTGTAGTTGACTGTGAACATGCTCACACTTGATATCTGTTTGAATCTAAACCTGTGCACTGACGCTATATTTTCACTGAACCACTCGAAAACACTGACACATCATAGGCTGTAGTTCACTGCGAACACACCGACATCCGATATCTGTTTGAATATGAAAATGTGCACACACGTTACATCTGTACTGAACCTCTTGAAAACACTGACACATCATATGTTGTAGTTCACTGCGAGCACACCGGCACCCGATATCTATTTGAATCTAAAAACGTGCACACACGCTACATCTGTACTGATTCTGAGCACATTCAACACTGTATTCATAATGCCGCTTCGCGACTGTTTGTTTTGACCACAGGGAGATTCCCACACCCTCCGGGGGTATGGGAACGTCGTCGCACGAGGTTGGTACATGGAGTTACCTAACGCGGTTTGTCGCATCATCGACCGAGCTGGCTTCGGGACCTTCTGTATGGAGCTCTCGCACCTTACTGCGAGCAGGCCGCTTCTTGTTGCATTGGCAGAGAGGTGGTGGGACACCACAGACTCCTTCTACTTTTTCGCCACTGGGGAGATGACGGTGACTCCCTTCGACTTCTCGATGCTCACTGGCATCGGGGTAGGGGGTGATCCGATCCCCTTCGACACAGACATGGATGAGTGGGAGGCTGCCCAGATGCACCTGCTCGGCGTCCTACCACCTCTTGCTCCTCCGGGATTCGTGCGATATTCTTGGTTCGAGGCTCATTTCAGGATTCAGGTGCCAACCACTTAGGAAGAGGATGAGCAGTATGCTCGCGGCTTCTTGATGTTCCTGCTAGGGACCACTCTCTTCGTCGACCGGGTGAACACCGTGCCCCTTTACCTGTTGAGCGCACTGGTTGACGTGACCAGGATCCGTGGCTACGACTGGGGTGGCGCAGGCTTGGCCACACTCTATGGCTATATGAGCTCGTCCTCTCGCCTCAGCGGACAGCTACTCGGAGGCTATTAGCGGGCTTGGGAGGTACGTCTTCTCCTTCTGTTTCTCATTTTCACTTCACATTCTCTGTATTCTGTACACTGCACACACTGCACAATACGCTGCACATACCACTTGCTTTATCTGATAATTGTACTGATATCTGTTCTGTCATACTATAGTTGTGGGTGTATGCCTACTTCCCTAGGCTTGCCCCAGTGCCAGAGGAGGAGATGCCCCCCATGATCCCGTTCTCCCACCGCTTCAACGTGAGGTGCGAGTGGAGGCCTTGGGAGTCTTTCCTATTCTTCCACCGCTATTTCGATACCATCAATGCCGCAGAGGTATGTCAAACATTACGATTCATTTAAGCTTCTCTTTGCATTGCATTTTCAATAGCAGTAGATAATGAACTGTATTTTGTTTGTAGATCACCTGGCAGCCATGGGCCTCCTTGCCCATCGCGGTACGGGATCGGTATGCTGGTGCCCGAGAGACGGCCCGGTTTAGAGTCTTACTAGAGGGCCTCGTCTGCCGCGCTTGGTACTTGGGGGAGCGCTTCTCGCGGCAAACGCTAGGCGTGCCAGAGCAGGCAGTTCTGCGGCCACCTCCTACTCATATGAGGCATATCAAGAGGTACACTCTCGAGGAGATGGCCAGCTACACGATCAGCTGGGATGCGTAGGGCTTCAGGGGCGAAGGAGATTACGCAGAGTACGTCCGGACCTACATTATGCGGCCTTTGAGCAGTGGTCGTCGAGTTGAGCGAGAGAGGCCCGTGGCACCGGCGGCTAGGGCAGGAGCGGGAGCAGGAGCATCGAGGATGGCTCGGGTCCGTGGCAAGAGTCAGACTCGGAGAGGATGGGGGGCTTGTTGGCCAGCACTACCAACGATGATGATTTACCGAGGACAGGGTGGGGAGACTTACCAGATCCCCATTGCTCCCCCTCCGACTGATCATGAGCTAGTCGGGTTCTATGACTTGCCTCCGGTATGTACTACCGTATTTTACATCTTGCACTGTCAATTCATCTCACTTCACTTGATATTTCGCAGAATACTGATGTTTCTAACACTTTTGCAAGTTTCCTCCGAGTACACTCGCCAGTCCCTGGAGTTGGCCGCCTCTGTGATGGGGATGCTCCAGTGGAGCCTCAATCTACTGACTATCTATGGCATTCCGGTAAGTTCCTTCAACCGCAGTCTCAAACTTTACACAATCTGATGCATCGCACTATTACCACAACCCTCGATATACGGCCCTCATGGCATCTGATACATCAGATCCCACAGATCGTCACAAGATTACTCACGGCATTCGCATCGTGATTCGCATCGTGCATACCGCTTCACAAAGATTCATACACTATACTCGCCGTGATTCGTATTGATACATCGCTTATGACATTCATACATCGCATCGTATACATCTTGATACACTGCTCATGACATTCATACACTGTACTCATACACTGCATTCTATACTGATGCACTGCTCATAACATTCATACACTATTTTGCGTAGCATACTGATGCGTTTGCCATTTGCGCTTTTCAACCTCCATTCCAGATTCCTGCTGCAGGAGGTGCTCCAACTAGGCCTTCTTTTTCGGCTCAGGGAGGAGGGCGAGGAGGCACAGTATATCCCCGCACCAAAGCGAGGCGTACTCATGTAGGGAGCAGCTCTCGGGCACCAGTTCCCGATGATGTTGAGTCGGAGGCAGAGTTGTCCGAGGAGGAGACCAGAGATGACTCGGGCTTGGGCTCAGATGATGGTGTCGACGATGATGATGCTCCTGGACCATCGTCCAGCAAGAGGATGAGGACAGACTAACGGGCTTGAGACCAGTTAGCATTGTCCCAGACTTTTGCTGCTTTTCTTCTTTTGTGTTGTTCAGACATTTTCCTTTTTAGCTAGTAGTTTGAGTACTTTGTACTGCTGCAGGCAGGTTTTTGTTTTCTCCAAAACTTTGTACTTGAAAAGATGATGAAATGAAACGAACTTTTTATCTGAAAAAGTGTTATATCGATACATTTCATATTTCGCATCGCATTGCGTCATATTACACCTCAATGTAAATGAGTTTGATCTCCTGTCTGAAAAACAAACACTTGTATCGTAATAACCAAATAATGAACCGGCCAACGACAAAACAACTCATACAACCCACTGCACATTCTGAACACACAACCCATAACACAACGCTTGGTTTACCCGATACATAGCTCATACACACAGCTCATTCTGAACGCTGCTCATTCTGAACTCAAAGCCCGTAACACAGTATTTTGTTCATTTACACATGGCCCATCCTGAACAAACAGTCCAATCTGAAAAGACGGAATACAAAGATGGAAGCTGCTGCAGCTGAAACACACTCAGATGCAATCTGGAACCCATACGTTCGCTGTTTCCAAGTGACCCGGGGTCAAACCCCTGTGGTTTCACAAAAGAACCAAATCATGTTTTGCACAAATGTGGAGAATGGCACAGCACTCTGAGCACAAAACGATTTTTTATAAATGAGAAAATGGTTCTCAACTGGGTATTGAACCTACAACTGAACACAGCGAAAACGACTCAACAACGGGAAAAACAAAAGGTAAACAACCTAAACACAACGAGACACGCTCGGATACGACTCCAAACAAGAATCGAGACAAAACAAAAGACACGACACACAGACGTGTTACAAAGACGAGAGACCTCAGATCACAAGGAGCCATTTTCTTTAGGTATTATCCCCACCTTTTCTTATTTGTGATTCTCACATCACTCGGCCCTCAGGCTCGGTTTTTTTTTTTTTTACTCAAAACCATTTTTCTCACTTTTCTCTCAACTTACATCTCTCTATTCTTTAATCTCTCATTTTATATCCCTCACCTGGATGGTTGATGGATAAATTAAAGGTCGTGGGTTCATGCCCAACACTATTAGCTCACAACTATTTCTTCTGGTGATATTTAGTCGATGCCCTGGATGAGGGAGTGGAGTGTCTTGATCCACTCCAATTTTGTGCTTCGCACTCGTCCTGTTACCTCGTTGCTTGGAGGATGTTGAGAGCTTTTAGCCCTTTACAGACAGCTTCAGTTGTGCCCTTGTTGACAGGTAGAGTGCGCTTCTGGAAAGTATGTTGACGATGGGGGAAAAGGCAGGAAGCCTGACACAACTGTGTCCGTAGTTCATCATTTTGACCATTTTTTTGTTTTGGTTTTCTACTAAAACAATTTTAACCAAAATGAGAGTCAGATTAACATGCTTGTTCGATTTTTGATTTGAAAATCATGCAAGTCAGGCTATGAGCACTGAAAATTTTCCTTTTTTGGGTCCAAGAAGATGGTCCAGTTTTGGAAAATGAAATAATTTTCGAGAAATTAGTCAAACTCAGTAAAAATTTTCAAAAACTGTTTTTGCAAACGGTCAATGCTCAACGAGCGCAGAAATTACTCTCGAGATGCACAACTTCGGATCGGAGGCAATGGAAAATTGCCCCTTGTCTGGATGACACTGCACGGCAACGGAAAGTTGCCCCTGGTTTGAATGGCGACTCATGGCAACGGAAAGTTGCCCCTTGTCTGGATAGCGCCGCGGCATTTTGTAGTGAATCCTCATTAGCGGTGATCACGATCGAACTCTCGGATACAGAGAAGACGAAGATGGTCAAAACCAAATATATGGACACAGTCACTTGAAAGTGCGTGTGGCTGGACTTCAGGATGAAGTTGTCTACATATCCCAAACATGGGAATCAAGCCTTACGTAGTTCCGGTTGTCACAACCAAACTAATCGGGTTCAGAAAAGGCAAGGATGATCAAAGCCATTACATGGACACACTCGATTTGAAAGTGTTTGTGGCTGGACTTCAGGATGAAGTTGCCTACGTATCTCAAACATGGGAATCAAGCCTTATGTAGTTCCGGTTAAGGTACACTCACGTATTAACCCTCAACGCTCTAACTTTTGCCAAGGTCGCCCTTCCGGGTTTTCAACCTTGCGAGCTCTGTTCTTCTTTTCTTCCTTTTTTATTTCTTTTCTTTTTTCTTTTATTTCTCTTTTTATTTTCTTCATTTTTTTTTTCTTTTCTTCTTTTTTTTCTTTTTTCTTGCTCTAACTTTTGCCTGGGTCGCCTTTCCGGGTTTTCGGCCCAGCGAGCCTCTCAAAGGGTAAAAGTGTGACAAGTCCATGCCAAATGGTTTTGAGATCCTAAAGTCATCTGAATCCAGGAAAATAGCTGTTGTATTGATTCGCAGACGGATCCATCTTCGGCTCTTCAAGCACATCGGACATTTTTTGCCCCTAGTCCGAGGGGTGCTTCTGATTTAGCTTCGTAAGTTTCTTCTAATGAGGTCTTATCTCCTTGATCTGACTTTGGTGCCTCTTGTTCGAGGGCTGCTTCAAATCTGGCCACACAGGCTTCACATTGTGGTTGACTGTTAATCATTCTGAATCCCAATTCAAGGTTTGAAAGTGAAGGGTCGAGTCTCGGAGCTGAGAGCGATCTTAAGCTGCACAATCTCAAGAGCGATTCCACACAGGTCTTCACAGGACTGCGCAAAACATTTAGTTTTTGAAAGTTTTTAAGAAAGCGACAAATCGCTCGCGCTGAAGATAGTGTGGAACCAATCCGGATCAAGCCAGGGTCCTTCCCAGTACTCACACTAACAAGCATGATTTTATTCATTAAGGGCTTAGCATGCCTCTCTTCCTCTCAATTAGTCAAATTTTGCGAAACCCAAGGAATTCCTTCCTCTTCGTTTTCATCACCACAGTGTAAAAAAAGTTTTGAAAAACTTAGGTCAATACAATGACTTATAGGCACAAAAGAGCAGGTAAAATGCGCTGCCGCTTCATTCTAAACTTGCTAGCACAACAGGCTCGAAGTAGCAATAGGCACGGAAACATGATAGCCACAGCTGTTTCATTCAAAACCTCCGGTTGCAACTGGCTCCATACCAGAGACAGACTCAAAAGAAAGCAGAAGAATAATTACAAAAACATGATATCCGAGGCAACAACCCTAGCATCACCTGACATTCTATACAATGGGACTGACTCATTACAACAAGACAAACCCTTAAGCAAAAAGACTAACTCAAGAAGTGAGACAGACTGAAAACAAAATCTAAGAAATGGCTCAACACCCAAGCCAGAAATTACAAAAAACAACATCCATAAATGCTCAAAACAGTGCGTGCCAGACGCCACATCTGAAATACACCGAGCGCTGCCCGCAGGTGGTCCAACCCTTTGATCACATACTAACAGTATCCTCGAAATCTAACAACTCAGCAGTGACAGACTTCGCTGAGGTAGGCGGGAGGATGACCTCATTGTCGGTCGAATCCTGTACTTCATGACGAAGACGGAAACAGTTATCGGTGCAATGACCGATTTGCTGGTGGTACACGCAGTACAAGGTAGCATCATGTGAGGGAGGGAGATTCTTCGGGAGAGGCCGAGGCTCGAGGGGTTTAAGGTGCCCCATTTCGGCAAGGATCTGGAGCGCCCTAGACAAAGGCATGTAGAGTGCGTGGAAGACTCTATGCCCTCGGGGCAGATACTTCGAAGTTTGCTGACTTTTGCCAAAAGCACTAGAAAAAGGATCGGCATGTGCCACCTTGACTTTCTATCCTTTCCCGGTGCAGAGTTGGGATTGGAGAGAACTGTTCTGGCATGACAGGGCCTATCCCGATTTTCTGTCTGGCTGGAACTCCCCTCGGTTGGAGTGGGGAAAGCATCATCCACAGTTTTGGCCACCACTGCGAATATTTGTTGCTTATTCATTCCCCCGGCTTTCAAAGCCTCGACTGCCCATAGTAGTTGTTCAACGGGATCAACACTTGTTCCCACTTTGTTCTTACCTCTGGCCTCAGCTTGATCGAGGGTTTGGGTTGCTCCAACAGGGTGGAACCCAGTTGCTGTTGACACGTTATGTCCATAGCTTGAGACAGCCTCAGGTTGGCTGAGCTCGATCACAATTCGCCCCAGTAGCGGGGGCTCCTGTGGTACAAAATTCCTGGCGTAGGATGGGGTTAGTGGTGAAGCCGACACTCCGTAGGCGAGATCAGCCACGGATCGCTGAAGATCACCAATCATTCCTATCAATTCAAATGTGGTGGGCTCACGAGCTTGATACAACTGGAGTTCCCAGATCGGGTGCGCGACAGGTGACCTGGGTGGATGTGGTACATCAACATTGGTCTCATTCCGCGAGATGTTCCCTTGATCCAATGCGGCTGTCATAACCACTATTTCCTCTAACCTTTGAGTCATCATAAGTCCTCTTGAACTGAACGGAGATGATGGATCAGATGTCTGTCTTGCTTCAGCAAAGGAGACCACTGGCTATTCTGCACTAACTCTCTGAACTGAAAGAGAAAACACGCAGCATTTCGACCCAATCAAAATAGACACAAGCATAGCTGAATAACTGTACTCTGCTACCGATCACTGTTTCCCAAAATCACTGCCCGGAAAACTGAATCTAATACCCGCAGATATAACTGATTCTCAAATTCCGATACTGATGCCCTCAGGCCTGATTCTTAAACTTGCAAACTGATACATGCATTCCCTGTAGAGACGCACTCTAAAAGCACAAAACAGATAAGTGAGAGCCAAAACACCCCTATGTTGGGGTAGGGTTTCCCTGTCCTATTTTGTCAGGAGCTCGGGTTTCACTACGCACGCAGCGGTTTCAAACAACCTATGATCAGGTAAGCAACCTGTCCTAGCTTGGAATGGTCACTATGGATTCCGAATATGCACTAGGTTGAATGGTCAAAAGGGTGCCCCGGTGACAACCAGGGTTTGTGTTCCCATCGTGGCAGAGCTCGTAACCGGTCAGCCTTATGGCACGCTTCTCGGAGCGAGCCTCTGGCAAACCGTTCAGGAATAGCAGATGGCAAACACTGTGACTTAGGCGCACCAATGCAAATGCAATGCAAAGAGACACATAAGTGTAATCAAAACAAGATATTACGAGTTCGAGTCAAGTTTTCTAAACTCCCTAGCAGAGTTGCCAAAAACTCTAGACGCGCCCGCGTGGGCCTCGACGCTACAGTTTAGACTTGATTTGTGTTGGTTCTTAATCTGATCTCGCAAAGTGCAATGCGGGATTGATAAATCACCAAAGAGTCCAAATCCGGCAAATCATTTTGGACAACAGATTTTTTTGAAAGAAGTGCCAAACATGGGCTGCTTTGCCAAATACAGAGTCGCCACCTAAATATTTTATTTTGGGGGAATTTAGGAAACCCTGACTCGTTTGCCTAAGGCCACGTGTCCGTCATCACCAAAGTTGCCTCGGCTCGGGAACTTGGGTACGATTGGGGAAGGTCAGCTATGAGAACCCCCGCTCGCTCAATCAAAGATCGGCCTCTACTAACCATGATATCTTGTTTTGAAAACGTTATGTGTTCCTATTCCGATTAATTAGCTAATCTTACTATATGATGCGCACAACACAAAAGTATAGACTAGTTCCGGTTAAGGTACACTCGTGTATTAACCCTTACCACGCTCTAACTTTTGCCAAGGTCGCCCTTCCGGGTTTTCAACCTTACGAGCTCTGTTATTCTTTTCTTCCTTTTTTATTTCTTTTTTTTTTTTCATTTTTTCTTTTTTTGCATTTTTCTCTTTTTATTTTCTTCATTTTTTTTTCTTTTCTTCTTTTTTTTTTTTTTCTTTTTTCTTGCTTTAACTTTTGCCTGGGTCGCCCTTTCGGGTTTTCGGCCCAACGAGCCTCTCAAAGGGTAAAAGTGTGACAAGTCCATGCCAAATGCTTTTGAGATCCTAAAGTCATCTGAATCCAGGAGAATAGATGTTGTATTGATTCGCAGATGGATCCATCTTCGGCTCCTCGAGCACATCAGACATTTTTTGACCCTAGTCCGAGGGGTGCTTCTGATTTAGCTTCGTAAGTTTTTTCTGATGAGGTCTGATCTCCTTGATCTGACTTTGGTGTCTCTTGTTCGAGGGCTGCTTCAAATCTGGCCACACAGGCTTCACATTGCAGTTGACTGTTGATCATTCTGAATCCCAATTCAAGGTTTGAAAGTGAAGGGTCGAGTCTCGGAGCTGAGAGCGATCTTAAGCTGGACAATCTCAAGAGCGATTCCACACAGGTCTTCGCAGGACTGCGTAAAACATTTAGTTTTTGAAAGTTTTTAAGAAAGCGACAAATCGCTCGCTCTGAAGATAGTGTGGAACCAATCCGGATCAAGCCAGGGTCCTTTCCAGTACTCACACTAACAAGAATGATTTTATTCATTAAGGGCTTGGCACGCCCCTCTTCCTCTCAATTAGTCAAATTTTGCGAAACCCAAGGAATTCCTTCGTCTTCGTTTTCATCACCACAGTGTAAAAAAAGTTTTGAAAAACTTAGGTCAATACAATGACTTATAGGCACAAAAGAGCAGGTAAAATGCGCTGCCTCTTCATTCTAAACATGCTGGCACAACAGGCTCGAAGTAGCAATAGGCACGGAAACATGATAGCCACAGCTATTTCATTCAAAACCTCCGGTTGCAACTGGCTCCACAGCAGAGACAAACTCAAAAGAAAGCAAAAGAATAATTACAAAAACATGATATCCGAGGCAATAACCCTGGCATCACCTGACATAGACTCAGTACAACAAGACAGACCCTTAAGCAAAAAGACTAACTCAAGACAATGAGACAAACTCAAAACAAAATCAAAGAAATGGCTCAACACCCAAGCCAGAATTTACAAAAAACAGCATCCGCAAATGCTCAAAACAGTGCGTGCCAGATGCCACATCTGAAATACACCGAGCGCCGCCCGCAGGTGGTCCAACCCTTTGGTCACATACTCGCAGTATCCTCGAAATCTAACAACTTAGCAGTGACAGACTTCGCTGAGGTAGGTGGGAGGATGACCTCATTGTCGATCGAATCCTTTACTTCATGACAAAGACGGAAACAATTATCGTTGCAATGACCGATTTGCTGGTGGTACACGTAGCATAAGGTAGCATCATGTGAGGGAGAGAGATTCTTCGGGAGAGGCCGAGGCTCGAGGGGTTTAAGGTGCCCCCTTTCGGCAAGGATCTGAAGCGCCCTAGACAAAGGCATGTAGAGTGTGTGGAAGACTCTGCGCCCTCGGGGCAGATACTTCGAAGTTTGCTGACTTTTGTCGAACGCACTGGCAAAAGGATCGGCAGGTGCCGCCTTGACTTTTTGATCCTTTCCCGGTGCAGAGTTGGGATTGGAGGGAGCTGTTCTGGCATGACAGGGCCTATCCCAATTTTCTGTTTGGCTGGACCTCCCCTCGGTTGGAGTGGGGAAAGCATCATCCACAGTTTTGGCGACCATTGCGAATATTTGTTGCTTATTCATCCCCTCGGCTTTCAAGGCCTCGACTGCCCATAGTAGTTGTTCAACGGGATCAACACCTGTTCCCACTTTGTTCTTACCTCTGGCCTCAGCTTGATCGAGGTTTTGGGTTGCTCCATCAGGGCGAAACCCGGTTGCTGTTGACACGTCATGTCCATAGCTTGAGACAGCCTCAGGTTGGCTGAGCTCGATCACAATTCGCCCCAGTAGCGGAGGCTCCTGTGGTACAAAATTCCCGGCGTAGGATGGGGTTGGTGATGAAGCCAACACTCCGTAGGCGAGATCAGCCACGGATCGCTGAAGATCACCAATCATTCCTATCAATTCAAACGTGGTGGGCTCGCGAGCTTGATACAACTGGGGTTCCCAGATTGGTCGTGCAGTAGGCGACCTGGGTGGATGCGGTACATCAACATTGGTCTCATCTCGCGAGATGTTCCCTTGATCCAATGCGGCTATCATAACCACAGTTTCCTCTGAACTTTGCGTCATCATAAGTCCTCTTGAACTGAACGGAGATGATGGATCAGATGTTTGTCTTGCCTCAAAGAAAGGAGACCACCGCTATTCTCGCACTAACTCTCGAATCGAAGAGAAAACATGCAGCATTTCGGCCCGATTAGAACAGACACAAGCATAGCAGAATAATCAGATTTACTATCGATCATGCTTCCCAAAATCATCGCTCGAAAACTGAATCTGATGCCCGTAGATATAACTGATTCTCAAATTCCGATACTGATGCCCTCAGGCCTGATTCTCAAAACTCGCAAACTGATACATGCATTCCCTGTAGAGGCGCACTCTAAAAGCACAAAACAGATAAGTGAGAGCCAAAACACTCCTATGTTGGGGTAGGGTTTCCCTATCCTATTTTGTCAGGAGCTAGGGTTTCACTACGCACGTAGCGGTTTCAAACAACCTATGATCGGGTAAGCACCCTGTCCTAGCTTGGAATGGTCACTATGAATCCCAAATATGCACTAGGTCGAATGGTCAAAAGGGTGCCCCGGTGACAACCGGGGTTTGTGCCCCTATCGTGGCAGAGCCCGTAACCGGTCAGCCTTATGGCAAGCTTCTCGAAGCGAGCCTCCGGCAAACCGTTCAGGAATAGCAGACGGCAAACATTGTGACTTAGGCGCACCAATGCAAATGCAATGCAAAGAGACACATAAGTGTAATCAAAACAAGATATCACAAGTTCGAGTCAAGTTCTCTAAACTCCCCAGCAGAGTCGTCAGAAACTGTAGACGCGCCCGCGTGGGCCTCGACGCAACAGTTCGGACTCGATTTGTGTTGGTTCTTAATCTGATCTCGCAAAGTGCAATGCGGGATTGATAAATCACCAAAGAGTCCAAATCCGGTAAATCGTTTTGGAAAACAGATTTTTTTGAAAGAAGTGCCAAACATGGACTACTTTGCCAGATACAGAGTCGCACCTAAATATTTTATTTTGGGGGAATTTAGGAAACCCTGACTCGTTTGCCTAAGGCCACGTGTCCGTCATCACCAAAGTTGCCTCGGCTGGAGAACTTGGGTACGATTGGGGAAGGTCAGCTATGAGCACCCCCGCTTGCCCGATCAAAGATCGGCCTCTGCTAACCATGATATCTTGTTTTGAAAACGTTATGTGTTCCTATTCTGATTAATTAGCTAATCTTACTATATGATGCGCACAACACAAAAGTATAGACTAGATCGCCTAATTTGGAACAAAGCATCGCATATTCGCTCGTTTGGAAAATGGTTCGGAATTTGCTACTCGCGAGTAGGCAAAAACACAGATTTCAATGAGTTGTTCCAACTCAAACAATCCAACCTTCACCCACAGGCATTCAGGTAGTTTATATCACATAAGCATATAGCCACATGGTAAGCATGCTGTTATGTTAACATTCACACTCATGCGAGATGCTAAAGCATAAAAAGCTTACCTAGTACTCCGAGCCAAAACAAAGAACTTGTTAGTAATCAATGTATGATCCAAGTCCATGTTAAATAGCTAATGCATCGCATACAAAATGTCACTAGAATAGGCTCGGCTAATCCTAGGATGGCATGTGGAATGCAACAAATAACACGTATTCAAGTTAGATTTGAAATACTATGCAGTTAGCATGATGCGCCAAGCCCGGTGCATACAAGACTGATGAATGACGCATGCATGCATAGCATAAGGTATGCTAAATTAAACATGCCCTAATACTAACCATCAAAGGAGGTAAGTAAAAAGGAGAAAGGAGTGGGGGTTGGAAGACATGCACACACGCACCCACACTTATTACAAATTCGCCCTCGCCCGGAGGGACCAAAAGAATATACAAATTAATTAACCTACAAGATAATTAATTAACTTATACAACACTTAACTAATTAGCGAATCAATTAAGCTGCTAAAAGAAGTAAAGGGCCTCGGGAAGAGGGATGCACGCATGCTCGGATTGGCTTCACCCGGAAATCCAATGCCATGCACAAGCTGCCTCTGTTTACCCTTCTCTTCTTCTCTGAAGACTGCAAAAGTCCCAGGGTACACTCTCTGGACACTGGGGGATGCCACCGGCCATGAGGAATGGTCATCGGCCATAGGGGAGTGGTCATCGACCATTTGTATAGCTCTCGGCCAAGAATGTTTGGTTGGTCGGCAGTAGAGATGGTCGGCCGACCATGTATGCCTGCAGAAACCTGTTTTGACAGCAGCAGAGGACAAAACATGGCATGGCAATGCATTTCAAGCAATGTTTGCACCAACCACACTACTTATCATATTCATGACTCAAAGGAATTTGGTACTCGGCCCTTGGACCACCAATCACACATTTCAATGCGTGATGGCCCAAGATGCCAAGTTGTGCATTTTGATTTCAAATGAAATGCAAACCAAATAAACACATAAGGCCCAACCTCTATCACTTGATCAAGAGGCAAGACATGCATGCCAAATGCAACCTAAACATGTTAGCTAAGTATGCAACGTGAGCATGCAAGCAAGCAATGTGCACTAGGTACTCAACCTAAGCAAACAAGGATGCAAGGCATTCAATAACAATGCTAATGGCAAACATGCAACAACATGTGAGGGAACTAACATGGAGACATGCAAAGCAACTTAGCGAAGGAAATGCATGCCAAATGTAAAGTGTTTCATGCATGCAACAACACACAAGGCGAGCATGCGACAACATGCAAACAATGGACTTACGCCCAGATGGATAGCTCTCTATTAGGCCCAAAACAGTGGCCAAATGCTAAGGAAATGAGGGCTAAAATACACACAAACATGCATGCACACACGGTTCAAAACTTAAGCATCGAAGAGAAACTTTTAAGCACACTTAAAAGGGGATAATCATGGAAAAATATCATGCATAATAAGCTCTGAAATCATGTTATAAGAGGTGCCAAACCAAGTAAACAAGACAAGCCAAGCATGCAACAATGTTCGAAACTCAAGGTAAGCCAAGAGTCTTAAACCATGGCCATGCCAACCAAGCCTCAAAGGGCCAAGGGGACTCAAAATAGTCCGAAGGTAGACCTAAACAAAGCTAAGGACACACCTAGATAGTATCTAAGTGGCCTACACATGGAAGCATACAAAAGAGGCCGAACAATGGAGCACAAGACTACAACCTTTAAAGCATCAAAGGAGCATCGCATGCAAGCATAGAAGCATACTATGGGGACTGAAATGATACTATAACTGGTGCCAAACAACTGAAATAAGCTAAGCAATGCATGCTCAACACTCATACGCCCAAGGCTAACAGGCCAAAATGCAAGGTAGCTATACAAAGCATGTCATGGTCGACAAAAACAACCAAAAATAGAGCTAAAGCACACTAAAACATACACAAAAGCTTCACAAAGCTAAGCCAAAACAAGTGAGCATGATAGTCTAAATGCTAGGCACATGTTAAGGCAATTCATGACATTACAAGACAAGTATGCAAGGCAAGCATGGTGTGTCTAAACCAAGTAAAAATAGTGCTATATCATGGCAAAATAAGCACAACTGACACTTAAGACATGGCCAACATGAACTCAAGAATGGTGCTCACACATGAGGCAAAAATGACACATTTTAAAGACAACAAGGAGAGGGGACGGTCCTCTCCTTCTTAGGACCTTAAACCACCATCCTCACCACTAAAATCCCTCAAGATTTCAGTGGTGAGAAGGCCCAAACAAGTTGGTCCCGGAGCTCAGCAAAATAGCACAAAATGAGGGCCAAACAAGGCCTAAGAGGGGTCAAGCAACCCCAAACACCAAAGCAACCTTAAACAACTATTTTAAGCAAGTAAAAAAAAGACTTTTATATGCTATACACTAAGCTCAAAAACAAATGCAAGGTAGGCAAAAACACTATGAAAAAATGGGGTATTTAAAGGTAAAGTTCTTGCCCTTGTTGACCCCTTTCAAGAACAATGCTCCAGTAGCCTCTCCAAGCTTAGATCAACTCAAGAAGTCCAAGAACAACCCTCTAATGCCTCAGCAACCAAGGGAAGGTGTAATGGTAGGTGTTTATGCACAAAAGTAAGGCTAAACACACTTAAACACACACAAATACAAAGGGAGAGGGAGATAGATAGATAGATAGATACAAGACTCAAACCCTAATCTCAAGACCCTCTGGAAAAATGTTGTAACCTCAGAGGAGGGAGGAGAGACCCTTCCTTTATAGAGGATCACTCTTGCAAAGCTTACAAAACAAGCTAAGCAAGAGAGAAATCCCTCCATACACGTGTATGGAGGGGGTGCAAAATGGGAGCCAGCTATCATAGCTGGCACAAGATATCTGCCAAAAGCAGATGCACAGTGGTCGGCCAGCAAAAAATGCCAAATTGACCAAATACATGGTCGATCGACCAAAAAGAATGCCGGCCAGCCAAACATTTGGCCGATGGAAACAAAACAATGGTCGGTGGCCTCAAGCCATGGCCGGTGAGGTGTGGGGATGGCCAATAAGCCATTCCCTGCCCCTCAAAAGCAAAACACAAGTGTTTGGTGCAAAACCAAACACAAAATAGTCGAGTCGAGAGATCCTGAGGCAAGGCATGTGGCCGAGACCTCCGGGAACTCAAGACGAACACAAACATGGATGATCACCGAGTGTTCAAACGGTGACATCCAAGTCTTGAAGACGGTAAAAAATGGGGTGTCTACGGTTGCCCCTCTTTGACAGAACT